>CM031234.1:961862497-964833402 GCA_018340775.1 Taxus wallichiana var. yunnanensis
AAATTTGGATTTTAAATTGTTTTCTTTAATATTGGTCTTCGATGACCATTAAAATATTTGATATGATCTTGAGTCATGATGGTTAAATTATTATTATTATTTGAATAAGGTTATATAGCCATGCAAATTCAAGGTGGATTAATATATATTAAACCCCAAATAAGTTTGGTGGGAGAGATAGAGGACGACGAATTATTTTTCGAAACCACTAACATGGCTCTACAATAAGTAATGAGCAATAAAGGCTTCAGGAAACTCACAAAGCTTCCTCTAGAGCTAACTGCATGAATTATTTGGTTTTTGTTTTATTGTTTGTTTAGTGGTTGAACTCTTCATTTGTAGCTCTGCATGTAGGACTTTGGTTTGGCGAGTCATTTTTGAAGTTTGGTTGCATGCTAGAGTTAATTATTGTAGACCCATCATTTCCTTTATAATTGTGAGTGATTTTTTTAAAATAAAAAGGAGATTTTTGGATTTGGGAAGTCTTTGGAGGATGATGTTGATCTGGTTCAACTTGTTCGAATTTTTGGAAGTTTGGGGTTTTATGTAATTGCTAGAAAACTTCAAGAAATTGGCAGAGGAAAGGCGACCAATAATTTACTATCATAGGCCTGAGATTACGAATCTCTTTCCTCTTGTTTTCCTTCAAATTTAATGAATATTGTTGGGTTAATTTATATGTGAACTGTGTGTTGTTCATTAACATGATTGGTTGACTGTTCATTAACATGATTGATTTACAAAAGTAGGAAACAATGATGATGCGTTTTCCTGTAATGTGTATTCATGGAAATCTCTATTTTGTTGAATGGAATGGGGTGCTTTAGGTCATTACTAGGCTGGAGCATTTGAGTACCATTCCCTCATCATTAAAAGTTCGTTGCAAATATTTTATTACTTAAAATTATCCAGCTGATTTTTTTTTCTATATAAATTTACTTGGGTAAGGAGATAGTCCTAAAACCTCTAGCAAAATTCATGTTTAGAAAAATGCTTCTGATGAAACCATGTTAGGATTTTAGGTCAATGGTTCAGATATCATGATATCAAGATGTTTTATTCCCTTGATTGTGATATATACTCTCTCTTAATGTCTGTATATATCGAAATACTTATCCAAAATTAAGGAGATAAAATTCACTCCAAAAAATATATTGGGGAGGTGATTGGTACAGTAGATCCTTATGAGATCGATATTTAAAGTGGCTTAAATTATATTTATTGAACAATATTGATAATCCCTTATATTATATTATTTGTAAAGTTTCCCATCAGTACGGTGAGATGATTTACATTTCATGTCACAACTAAATTTGAAACTCTGTGAAAATTGTAATGTAATTTTTTTAGAACTACATTATCCTTTGGCAAAGAATGAGTAAGAAATATTATTCTCCGACTGTGTTTGTATGTTACTGGTTGTCCGCACCTTATAGCCTCAAGTTCATAATTATTTTTCCCTGAGCATGTTGATAGGAATTCGGTTTTCAAAAATGGGTCATCAGTATTGTTGAAGAAAACTAATGGAATGTAATCTGAATGAAGAAATTCCTTTTTACTTTCTTCCCCTTTGTCAAGTTGTATACTTTGGATTTATATGAGCTCAATGATTCATTCAATATGAAGAGATCTGGAATAACTCCTTCCTTTGACTGCATTATTGTTTGTCTAAATAGTTGAATTTTAGGAGTAATAGGGTCATAAGTTGATCTGAGGATTTATAATCATTTGTGACCTTGGTTATTAATTGTTTATTTAGATATTATAATGAATCCTAGTGTGAATGTACCCTTTACCAATGGAAATATCTAGGGGATTTGTGATTTAATAAGCTCCTCGTTTCTAGTTGGAAATAAGTGGCTTGAAGAATGAAACCATGTTCTTCTCACTCTGATCACTGCAGTAATAAAACATTGACTTTGGTTATGATTTTATTGGTAGATATTATTTAATCTCATTGATTATGTATATCATTGCAAGGAAAGGAAAGGACTTTCCTTCTCTTTTAATTATTCTTTTATGAAATGATGGTTGACATAGGAATAGTATATTTGATTTCAGTAATGCAAGGGTTATTAATCTTACAGTTCATTACAGTCCTAACTAATATGTGAATTTGGTTAAATAAAGTTGAAGTTATAAACTTATACATAGTTAATGTAATTTGTAATATTTGAATTGTTCATTTTTTTAATGGAAATTTATAATATTAAGGTAAGAAGAAGAGTTGAGTTATGTTTTAGACAACCTTGTTATGTTCATTTTAATTAGTAGGATAACAACATGATTGATAGTCGCTTGACCCATGGCGATTCAATTGGAACTAACCATGTACAATTATCGTGTAGGTTGTTACCAAATCAGGATGATTAATAAGGATGATTGAAAATTATTAATTTCTTCATTTCTTGACTTATGATTGTTTTTATTAGATAAGGTAAAAAGCAAGAATAGGCTCCCAGAGAGGCCGATTACAAAAATAGTACATCATGAATGCATAAGAGAGAGTAAAAAGAGAATTAGGACCACATTGAGTTAAACATACTTAACTCCATTACAAAAAATAGGTCCGTAGAAAAACTACAAATAGGAGAAACCTAAACTATAAACAAAATGGAACAAAGAATGTTCCCAGAAAATCCACAAAAAGTTCAGCAAAGCTCCATTAGTTATCCTTACGATTTTTGGGGGGTTTTACCTCCTTGGTCTCATCATTCTTGCTGATCCCAGTCCTTAGGTTCTTCTAGGGGGGCTCCTCGTCATAGACTCCTCCTCAGTCTCGTCCTCATCCTCCTCCTTAGAAATAGAATACCTCCTTTTCTTCTTCTCTTCTTCCACTACTTCTAACCGAACACCCAAGTCCCAAACCAATTTTTCCAACTCCTTGATGTCCACTCTAATACTCTTTTGGGCCATGCAGATTTTTTTGGTGGCTTCAATGTTATCAATCATGCCATTCCTCACCACCGAGTTTGTCTCTTCCATGACCTAAACCACTATCTCCAAATACTGCAATTTGTTCTTCAACATCTCAAGACTTTTCTCGTCTTCTGGAAGTACTTTATCCTTGCCCTTCGAAGGGCCAACTTCCTGTTTGTCCATCCCTTCCGCATTCTTCACCTCACCCGCCTTCTTAATACCCAAATTATCCTCATGCATCTTGGTGAAATATTCCTCCAGGGTAATATCCTCCTCATCCTCGATTTGGGGCACATGTTTGTTCGGGGTAATTTTACCATTTCTAAACAAGATAAGAATGACCCCCTCATGAATGGGGGAATCCACCTTTCCTCATTGGAAACCCTTCACCGAGGTGGTTAGAGACATGAATAAAAAGAAAGGAATGCTAATAATTTTCTTGTTTCTTAACATGTTCAGGAATGACAAGTGGTGAGTATATATCTTGTGATATTTACCTTCCAGGTAAGAGACTTCATAATATGTAGACAAACCTCCTTCCACATCCCCGAATGTAGGACCGAGCAATGCCATCAGTGAAGAAATGGATGGTTTCATTGCCCACAAAAAGGTTTTGATTTCATAATCCCTTTGATTCCTATCCTTAAAAAAATTCTGACCTTCCATGTACATACCAGTTATTCAAGCAATGGCCTCCTCCGACATCTTAATTTCTATGCCCCGGATCACCGCCTTCCCATATTTCCATGCCAACCCAAACTCCATAGTAAGCGAGGGATCATGCCCTTGGATCCTGATGATGTAGTTCCTAAAACCCCCAATCCTGAACATATACCACATAGACTTGTCATCCACAATACTCCCATGACTAGATGACTCAACTTTGGTTCTATCTCCTCCCACGGTGACAAAACTTTTACCCCAATACTCAGCCAATTGAAACTTAAAAATTTTGATGTTAGACTTACCTTTCCAAGAATAGATAAATCCAAAATCACTCTTACAATTTTTGAAAATGAGCCAATTAATCTCACTCGCGCGGCTTAAGGTGGAGTCATTATGATTTTTCATGATGTATAATGTCATTAATAGACTCAGGGATGACATCACCTTTATGCCATACTTTGAAATCATTAATTTGAACTCCCTCATTCGAAAATCTATCTACACATGTGTTTCCGATACGAGGGGTATGAGTGATGATAAAGGTATCAAAACTTTTAAGATGCTCTTTAATATCATGAATAATATTACCCAAAGCCCAATTTTGGGAATTCATCTTGTTGATGGAATTTATGATGAGAAGAGATTCCCCCTCAATAATAATGTGTTTAATTCCTTTTCCTTTACAAAGAAGAATAACACCTTTAGAGAAGAAAGAGAATCCCCTTATGATCCATGTAATGATTGAAGTTGTAATTGATTTTGGATTTATAAGGAAATACTTATAAAAGAATAAGTAAAGCTTTTTGTAATTTTATTATTGATTTTATGATCATTATGTATTTTGAAATTTAACGAGGTTTGACTCACCTTGGAAAACACTTCTTGAATATTATGAATATATATTGTTATATTAACGGTATACCTTGATTTTACAAAGTGTTATGTTGCCAAAATTGTGGTAGAATATGATTGTAATATGGTGAGTACAATTTGATGATTATTTACATATGATTTGATTATGGATGTATTTTAAGACGAGACATTAAAATATGACAAAATCATTAACTCTTATTATTTAACGATAAGATACTCTTACAAACCATTTAGTGCGACAAACATTACAATATTGCTAAGATGTATTTGTAAATTATGAAAAATAACAACATGTTTAACTATACCTTAAAAAGATACATAAACATTGATTAATCATATGTTAATGATCAATTGTATCTCTGATATCGGTGTAACCCAATGTTAACATAAGATAATGTGAAGAGATGCTCATGGTAAATGGTACCTCACTGCTATATGTAATCATTAATTAATGTTGCGTAGTAAATTTAATGTACCTTTCATGTAATGAATATCTAACTATGAAATAATTAATGCGGTAACTAGGAGTCGTGATGTAATGCGATGACATCCCGATCGAGCTAGCTTGGAATGGCTACGGGAAGGGTGATGGTGTGCGATGATTTAAGTCATCACATAACTACAAATTTCCTATAGGTATTCCAAGATGATTCAGTTTGCGTGTCGTCGCAGAGCTTAGTGAAACTTAATTACTACAAGATGAAAACTAAATTGGTTAACATAACGTTTTTCATAACCGAATATAGGGAATCATAACGTGAAACTCATGTATCACGTGTC
The DNA here is from genome assembly GCA_018340775.1 of Taxus wallichiana var. yunnanensis. Taxonomy (NCBI): domain Eukaryota; kingdom Viridiplantae; phylum Streptophyta; class Pinopsida; order Cupressales; family Taxaceae; genus Taxus; species Taxus wallichiana. The sequence goes on from CM031234.1 coordinate 961,867,736, forward strand.
ATACCCATAATAGTTTGGGATGATTACTGAAAAGGGGAAAAATGTGTAATGTCTTAGGTCATTACATGAAACCTTATCTTGTAGGGATCCCAAAGTGGTGTTGGCATGAGCCACACGACTCGAATGCCAAACTTTGATAACTATGGCTTTGGTGTATGAACCTAGAATAAAATACATGTTTATTTAATATGTTTAGAAAAAAACTTAATAACTTTGAACAACAAATGAAGTGAATCCTAATGACTATGAATGTAACAATTGTGAGGTGAAGGGAAGACAGGTTCCATGGGATTGTGTGCGGCATTAGAATCTAGATTACTAGTGCAATGCCAAATAACTATGGCCATAGTTCTGCATGTAAATGGATGCATTGTCTATTCACCAAGTCTTCTTTTTGCAGTGTCAGATTTGGATGAAGGTTACTATAAAAACTTTCCAAAGGACACTAAGAAGAAATCAAAAGTTCTCTCATCCTATAATAAGGCTTAACCAAATGATACATTGGGTGTATTGGCTCATAATGAATTCTTGAGGGGGATCAAGTAGGATCTGTATTCTCTTATAGTTGTACATGGTTATCATAGATTGTCTGATTGGATTATGAACATTAATTAATGATGGTTTTAATTCATTTGTTGTTGTAAATGATATTTTCATTTCAGTGTAAAAGGAATTAAGAGATAACAATCTCTTGAATGTTGTTTTTAAATTGATGTGTGTTTAATTCAAGTAAATAATTAAGCTGTAATTGAATGAGTTAAAAAAATCCCTTAGTTTTTGATGAAGTAAATAGAGGTGTTACAAAGGTAAGGACCCTTTTGCATTAAAAATATCCTATCCTACCCATGGGTAGGGCTTGGGGATCTTTTCAAGGAAAAGATAGCCTTTCCAAAGTCAGTAATACTCTTCCCCGAAATCATATTCTTCCCAAATCCTAATTTTTTTGAATGAATTTATTGGGAAGAGTGTAACCTCCTCCTACGCATGATTCAACCATCCGAATGCAAAAATTAGACAAGCTCAACCAAAATTAAACTAAAAAAATGTTTAGGAAAGTAAGGAAATTAATTAAATGAGTTAAAAATGGTCAATACAAAAATATAAATTAAACTAACATCACCATAAGAAATTCCAAAAGAAGCATAAGTTGAATTATTAAACCATAACAATTAAAAATAAACAGGTCAAAATTCCACAAGGCTACAAATAAAATACACCAATAACACGAAATCAATAATAAAAGGAGGGGTAAAACGTGGCTAATGACTAATTGTGCTAATCAAGAGAACAATATCCTAAACACACGTTCATTAGCCCTATAATCTACACACTCAATGTACACAAATAATATATTCCCAATAAAATATAACTAACGAATGTAACATCCAAACATGTCAATCAACCAAATCACGACATAATGAAATCAATATCAATCCAATACGGAGGTGTGTACGTACCTTAAAAATATATGCACAATATTAAACACTATATATGGTACCATAAACATCATGGAAGTCAAAATCATATACAACCAAAACATCATAAATCAACACCGATCTCATATTCGCCATACGACTCAAGGTGTCAACAAATAATCACACATCATGCCAACAAGTTAGTGATAAAAAAATATGATGCAAATATGTAATATCAATAAATAAACATACATCATGTCAATAAGTTAGTAAAGACCACAATATACATCATATATCCATCATAATATACCTTGATAATAATCATCATAGTATGATAGTCTCAATACCAACATGATAGCTCAAAATATAAGTCAGTCAAATCTAGAATACAATGTCAAAAAGAGGTGGGCACTACATCCCCTCTCCTAAAATTAGACTTCCTCCTTAAAGTCACTGAAAAATATAAGGGTATTGTACCCTTAATGACCCTACATCCTCCCAAATTATTGATGTCTCATTATATCCGTCCCACTAGACTCTAACTTGGTCTAGGTATTTCCCTCTAAGGGCTAGCCTCCTATGCTCCAAAGATGAGCATGAGCTCCATCATCCACTCTCCGTTGGCCTTTACATGCAAATATGACCACTCCAAAACATGATATCTATCGGTATATATCTCGTAATAAATAAACATGAAAAAAATCATGGACATGAGATAGTTGTGGAATAAAATCTAAATGGAAGGCTATCACCAATGATCTCAAAGATCTAAAAGAGTCCAAAAAATGAAGGGAAAACTTAGAGATTTTCCCAAAACAAATAGGGCTCTTGTGTGGACTCACTCTCATAAAACCTTTTCACCAATGTAATAGTGGTGTTCCACACTCTTAGTATCTATGTACACCTTATGTCATGCATGAGGATTATTTATAAACTGTATAATCAAGACAAACTATTTCTCCATACATAGTATAACATACAATTCCTCATATACTACCATATGAATCAAGATGTGAAAACTATTTTTGTATGTGAACTCAACCAGGTAAAGGTATTTCTCCCATCTACTCTGTTAATCCATTACATACATCCTCAACATATCCTCCAACACCTGAATCACCCTCTTTGTCTAACCAATGTCCGTGGGAAATTTGCATAATTGAAGTTGAGATGAGTGCTCAAAACTGTCTAAAAGGTAGTCCAAAAATATGATGTATAGATCATATCCCGATTAGAAATAATTATCCTCGAGAATATTATGTAGTTATACAATGCCATCAAGGTACACTCTAACGCTTTTGATAGCATTATACATTATCTTTATGGGAGAGAAGTGGGTGATCTTGGTCAATTATTTCAATGTCGCCATGATGGTGGGAAGACATAGGAGAACAACAACAAAATCAATTGAAACATTTTTCCCACTTCCACGTGCAGAATGACGTGGGGATAAAGAAGACCAGATTGGATGTGAATTATTAGCCTTCACAAGCTAGAAATCCAAACAATATGTGAAAAAAGCATTGTATCCCTGCATAAAATATGTAAATAGTACAAGTGATGAATCTCGGCATGCATCTTATTTTCCCTAGGATGAGCTACGTATAGAGCTATATGAACCTTAGTTAAAATAAAACTATGTAGATTACCTTATTTGGGCACATAAATGGACCCGTTTTATTGAAGAAGACCATCTACCTCCAAATAATAACCAACATACCTACCCACTTTAAGGGGCTTTGCGACGAGCTCTTTGTTTGAAATAAGGAACACTTACCGAGGTTCTCGAAAAGATGATACTCACACAAATATTGTAAAACCTATCTCAAGTACACTATATGTTCCTCTACCGTGTATGAGAAGATCAAAATATCATTCAAGAAGATCAATATAAAATCATTCAAGAAGATCAATATAAAATGATCCAAGAACGTCCTAAAGACTCCATTCATGAGACTCATGAACACAACCAAGGCATTACTCAATCGGGCAGTGCATAACTATGAACTCATAGTAGATACAATGAGTCCTAAATGTCATATTCTATATATACTTCTGCTATACTTGAGCTAATGGTACCTAAATTTGAGATCAATCTTAGAGAACACCTTGGCTCCCTTCATTTGATCAAATAGGTCATCAATCTTAGGTAAAGGATAATGGTTCTTCACCGTTACCTTGTTCAACTATCTAAAAATCCCAAAAATATTAATGGATTCATCTTTCTTCTTCACAGATATAATGGGTGTACCCTAAAGGGATGTACTAGGATGAATAAGTCCCTTCTCCAACAATTCCTCCAACTAAATGTCAAGCTCATGAGGAGCTTAGGTGTAGTCATTCAATAAGGTTCTCCAAAAATAATAACTATGTCGGACACTAGATCAATGGTAAACTCTACCCAACGATGTGGTGACATCCCAAGAAGATACTAAGAAAACACATTGGTAAACTCTATTAAAATTGGGTAATCATCTAGTGGCGATCTCTCAAGGGCCTCATCGATCTATTACTGATTGTGATGGAAAACATCTGAAATCCCTAACACATACACCACTTAAGCTATATAATAGAGATAATATGTATTAAAATAGGTCTCTAAACTCGTAAAATGACAGTCATGCTTTGCCCATATCATCTTTGCACTCTATCATCGTGATCTCGATAATCTATCTTAGCCTAATGAGAGTTAATCCAATCCATGTGAAAAACTACCTCATAAGATCCCATGGGTAAGATACAAAGGTCACAAGTGGTGGAAAACACTCCTAAGTCTGAGAGACAACTCTCCACATAGGTTTTCCATGACGAGCTTGGCCCTAGTGGCCAAAAATATACCTACCAATGGTTTCACTTTGTCTAGTTACCACCCAAACCACACCGGTCTAGGACTGAAAGAGAAATAAAATAATATGAAGTACTAGAGTCAAAAAAAATTGTAAAAACATATATGATCATACCTAAAGTCTCAAAAATCATGTCCTGGTGCTCAGAACAATGAAAATCCATGGCAACATAGATGCAATGATAGTGTGCCCTATGTCAAATACTATATGCTCCAAGGAAGACTAGTTGGTTGAAATGAATGTGCAATGTGAGGGTAATTCTGAGCATAATGAAGAAGGTCTCCACAAACAAAACATCCCATACAGTGTAGAATGGCCTTTTCTTTGTTGTAATGATCCTATGGGCCTTGTTAACTTTTAAAATATACCTTGAGAAACAAATGTTAAAACTAATCAAAACAATTTTTGTAGAAAATCCTTCACTTAAGTATTTAGTAGTTTCTGGAGATTCTCCAAATCCTAAAAGTCCAAAATTTTGAGCTTTTTTGGGTTTCGGGATTTCTCCCTTTCGGAAATTTTATGACAAAGAATTGAAATTGTGCTTTTGGACTTCCAAAGTTCAAAACTCTGAAATTTTAGACTTTCGGGCTTTTAGGCTTTCGGGTTTCAAAGTTTTCCTTAGGTAATTGGTGATTTTCGCTTTCGGACTTCCGAAGTCTGAAAGTCTAAAATTATGACTTTCGGGATTTCGGGTTTCGAATCCTATGTCACATTTTGGGTAAAATCTCATTTGGGAGTTTCAAAGTCTGAAACTCCGAAACTCCAAAATTTCGAGACTTTCGACTTTCAAGTTTCGGAAATTTCCCAACCATTTTTGGTTTTTTTGTTTTCGGACTTCTAAAGTCTGAAAGTCCAAAAGTATGAAATTTCAAACTTTCAAGCTTTCGGGTTCGGAGTTTTTCCATCACCATTCCATGATTTTCACCTCCTGATCTCCGAAGTCTAAAACTCCAAAATTTCAAAAATTCAAATTTTGGACTTTCAAAGTTCTTTGCACATTTAATTCTTACCTACTTCCGTACGTGTCAAAATTTAGGCATTAATGTCGGGTTTTTCTATTTAAACTGTGATTTTACCTATCATTTTCACTGACATTTTCTCTCTGACGATCTGGTTTTTTCTGTATCTTGTCATTTTTGAGGTATTTTATTTAGGTTATTTTCTTTTTGGTTTAAGATCTTGTGGTTTGTTTTCTCCTTGTTCATATTTTTTTCTTTTTGTTCCTCTTCTATATACCTTGGAAGATGAAAATCTCATTTCCCACCATGTTTCCTTTAACAATCTGATTTTCTACAGAATTTAGTGCAGATTTCATCACAGTCCTCAAGATCCTCCCGAGTATTTGAATTTTCCCTCTCAGCACTTCTCATTTTATTTTTGGAGTTTGGAGGTTGGTGTTTTCAAAGATTTTATTTTCAAAGTTCGGAGGATTTTATTTTTAGATTTTGAAGGATTTTCTTCGAAGGTTCCCATTGTTTGGAAATCGTGCCTTTTTCTTGTTTCAGAACCTTTTGTTTCTAGTTTTCAAAACTCTCCTATTGTTTTGGGTTTCTCCATTTTGGGTTTTGAACTCTCCTTTTCAGGTTTTCGGAACTCTTGAAAAGTCTTCACATTCCAAAATCAAAATTTTAGGTGAAATTATACACCAAGGCCAAGGAAAAGATAAAGAATACATTACTTTCGATTGGCTCCCCATTCTTGTCTTTTTTAGACTTGGGAATATAGGAGACATTGATCTCGGATAGATTGATTTTCCAAACTTCGGGCAAGGGTGAAAGCCCCAAACAAGAAATCTTGGATGCAAGCCATATATGACAGTGGACTTGTTTTGGCTGTTGGATTTCCCGCATCCATGCATTGCCATGAGTTTGTCTTAGTTGTAGCAGCTCACTTCGATGAAGACTCCAGGACAGTTAAGGATGTTGATGGCAAGGTTGTAATCCACTTGGACCCAGATTTCTTTGAGGACTTGTTCAAACTTCCAGATGTCGAAGATTATGCAACAATTTCACCAGAATTGGTAGTAGAGCATTGGGACAAGGAAATAGAAGTATGCATAAGGGTCATGTTAAAAATCTATCTGGCCAAGAATGTTACTAAATTTCCCAAGACTATGTATCGGTCAGACTTCATCCAGGAAGTCAATGACATTATTGTGTTACTAAGTAGAGTTTCAAGCCTTCCCTCTATAAAGGAATTTTAGGAATGGATGTTCTTGTATATAGCCACCATCAAGAAAAGAAAAGAATTTATTAGATGGGGGAGCATATCAGTAGCTCCATTTGCTTTCAGTTAAGAAAGGTATCATCTTCCAAGAGTTTCTACATGACATCCTTTTTGGTCTATGCTGCAGCTGTTATGGGGGATTTTACTAGACTGAATACTAAGGGTATTCGAAGTACTTCCCAAATTTATGATTTCTATCCTCAGCTTACATTGGATGAGGGAAGCAAGCACTTCCGTAGAATTAACGATGCTTTCTTTGTTGTCATTCTCTATCATTTCGATAAAGAGTTATACAATCGAAGGATTTTTGATGAATCCTTCAAGGAAGTACGTGAGTGGGGAGCTATCTACTTATAGTTCCCTACATTTACATATATTGATTCTTGGTTTTGTAGGTGCTCCCAGTAAGCTACCAAGATGTCCCACTGACAAGTGGGTCTTACTAGAATTAGTTCAGCAGTTGTTGGACTATCATAAGATTCAGAATAAATGACACAAGGTGGGAATGCAATTCCCTATTTCAATTGGCAAATACACTTGTCCAAATATTTATAAGGTGAAGAACGTAGATGCAGAGATGTCAGAAGTAACTTTGTGGACCTTCCATCCTTAGACCAGTTTTGATTACTAGGGTAAATTTGGTGAAACAGGTATGTCTAGTTCTCACATGCCCCAGTTGGAATATATTTGGATTCATTATCGGGATGAAATCATCATCTGAAAAATATATTATGAAAGGTTAATTATGGATGAGATTCAACAGTTTGGTATAACCGATATTCCAAAAGAAATGCAAGATGATGATGAAGTCTTGGATGTAGTAAACAAAGATAACAACATTTCCAATCAACCATTACCATGGATTGATTGGTATGCAGAAGAATTTTGTAATACCAAGAATAGGGCGGGGCCCATTCTGTAGAGAACTTATAATTGGTTGGCCACCTTGGGAATTTCACCCAGAGGGTTAGATCAACTGCTGAATACGGATCCCAACAAACCATGAGTCTTCTAACACCTACAAAAGGGAAGAAATCCATCCAAAGGGCCAAACAGTTCCAAAGAAGATCTCATTTGTTGTTGGTAGCTCCTCTCTCTCAAATAATCCCCCTTCCAAGGTTGTGCCTCTAGTAATATCAACTTCAGAAATAGTGGAATTTTTTTATTCTCCAAGTGTCTTGTAGGATCTTCCATCTCCTCTTTCATCATCACTTCCTCCATCATTTCCTTCCACCTCTATAATCATTTCTTCTTTCCCATCCCCTTATATGGCCCAAGTGTTCTCATCTCTTCCGGTTCTCTTAGTAGGGGAAACGATTGGGTCACCCATCTCTTCTTCACTACCACTAACACTTCCATTTATTTCCATCTCATCTTCTAATCCCATTGTATCCACTCCTATGGCCATTCTCACATCCACCCCATCCATTATTTCCACCTCTGTTCAAATGCCAACTAATGTTTCTGGTGCTCTTGTTTTGACTAGTGCTTCAGGTACCGAATTGGTTGTTCCACTCCCATCAACATCAGCCATTCCAGAATGGTTGTTTCGTTAGACTCCAAAATAGAAGAAGAAGGTGCCTCAGGGGATGTCATAGACCTAAGCGTGTTGGAACTTGTACTAAAAAGACAGGCCAAGAGGCCTAAAATTGTTTCTAGCCTGTCATTGAATCAATATGGAGAAAGGGTCGTAGAAGTTGCTACTCCCATTGAAGGGAAAACCAAGGAAACTATTACAACAATGGATTATCAAATTTCTAGATTTTCACTTGGAAAAGTAACACACAAAGAATCTAAACATGATGTGCAGGTTTCTCTTCAAAATTTATTGGAAAAATATAACAAGGACAAGTCTTCTAAGGATGATCTCAAAACAAAGGTCAAGTAACTCATTACATTATTAAGAAAGGTAACACAACTAACTCCATCTACCGAGGTTTCAACTACTACTTAGCTCTGACAGTTTCCTCTACTCTTGATGATATTCCTTATCATGAGATTGAGAAGATAGGTTAGAAGGGAAGATCGGTAAATGGATGGATGGAGCGTATACTTCAAGAAGCCAATCCTTTAATTAAAGAGGCTCTTGAAATATATAATGATTTGTAGGTTGGAAGAGTTGTTATTTGTAAAATGGATGAATCATTTTATGAGGATAATAATAGAACTTGAATTTAGCCACATGGAGTGAAATCAAAGAAGAAGATTCAAATCTACTCCTTTAAGAGGATGTAGTTGATGATGCTTCAAAATTGTTTGAATATCAAAAGGAAATGGAATTCCAATCTCAAGTGTTGCAAGATTTAATAAATAAGTTGGATGATAAACAAATAGAAATCATGGATGCTTAGGTTGTGCTAAGACTGTTCCAATCGCCATCTCGGATGCATCAACATGCACATGAAAATGTTTATCCCAAAAGGGAAATGTAGAATGGGCACGGTGGTAAGCATTTCCTTCAATGTGTCAAATGCCACCTGTTGTGTCTCTCCCAATAAAACTTACTTTTATGTTTCATTAACTCTTATAAGGGTGCGAAACCCAGAATATCCCTTGATAAATTTCCTATAGTACCATGTATGCCCTAGGAACCCATGCATTACACTTTGACTGGTAGGCTCCTCTAATCCCACTATAACAACAACTTTTACAGGGTCTACCAATAAGCCTTCTTTGCAAATAATGTGTCCCAACAACGTGCCAAAAGGAGTGGCAAAAACACACTTCTTAATATTCAGGGAGATGCTCAACTTGCATCTCTCAAACATCAACCGTAGATTGTCACAATGGTCTTTTACTAATCTGTAAACCATCCAGTCATCTAGGTAGACTTGAAGAAACTTGTGAATGAAGTATTGAAATGCCTAAACCACAATGAATGAAAACATAGCATGCACGTTCTTCAGTCCAAAAGGCATTACCGTATAGGAAAAAATTCCCCATTCAATGGTGAAAGTTGTTTTCTCTTGGTCTTCCTTCATAATTCAAACTTGGTGATATCCCAAAAACCCATATGTAAACGAATAGATCTCATGCCCAACTACTCCTTCCAGGATCTCCTCAATGAATGGGGTTGGGAAAGGATCAATTACACACACTGCATTCAAATCCCTATAGTCAACGCAAATCCTTATTCTCCCATCCTTTTTTATACTGATGACCATCGGATTACCCATTCAGATTCTTCAATGGATTATATTATCCTAGATGTTATCATCTTATCAATCTCTTCCTTAACCTTGACGCATAGATTCAAATTCATTCTATAAGGTCTCTTCTGAATCGGGCACGCACCATCCTTGAACTTGATCCTCATTTCTCCTAGCAAGGGGTGAAATCCTTTCGATTCATGGTACCCACGTGAAACAAATATTGAAAACCATGCGAAGCTCAATTATATTTGACACCTCCTGGTCCATCCAGTAGTCCCCAATAATAGCTTCCTTTGGTTCTACCTTCGTACCAATGTTAACCTTCTTTATCTTCAATGGCTTGTGGTAAGCGCGTGCTTGCTCATCAATGTTATCTAACACTTCACGCATACCTTCTGTATGGCTAACATCCAAGTTCTCCACCTCTTCATCATCTATCAAGTAGACCAAATTTTCTTTCTCATTATCGGGAAGGCATGCTCAAGTTATACTTCCTCCCGATTCTTCCTCCACGAAGCATGCCCCCAACTCTAGTTCACCTAACAGCTCTAGAATCATGTCCTCTGTCATGGCACTGTCTCCCAAGGTAAGGTACTTGACTACCTGTAATGCCTCATTCACTGATGGATTAGTACTCTAATATTCAAATGTTTGAACAAGATCTATCGTTAAATCCTACTAGTTTCATGTCTGACGCTACAACTCTGAATGAATATACCATGCATGCGTACAACCTATAAGGTGGAATAGAACTTATGCACCCATAGGGAAGGGGGTAAAGCTTCTGCACCTCCCATCTAAGTCTTCTCACACTCTTGAACATGACATGAGGCGGATCCCTTCCCATCATAGTCACAAATTTGAGATGGTGCATTGCTTCAGAGAAACCTAACAGAGAGTGTGATTCTCACTTCGCGCCACTCTAGAAGATTATCTCGATGTGTCACCCACCAATGTGTTGTTGTCCCGCGCAAATTATAGGTAAGCATATTCCTTCTCTCCACTTGACACTTCCATTGGGTCTCCATTTCACATAGAAATACATTAGGGTTGGCTTCCCCAGTGTATCGTGGTAATTTCCTTCCTCCCAAGCACCTAACTGAGTGTGTTCTAACAACTTGAGTCTCAATATCCTTCAAATGCCTTCCAACCAACTCATATGTCCCATGCACCCAATTGTCACAAGCAACATTGGTTGTATCACTTATGGACTATGCATCATCCCATTGAATGACCCCTTCCTTCAATGGCTGAATGAACTCTGGTTCCCTGATGGTGTGCACATATATCTTGTTTAGGTCTTCTTCACCCAATGGCTCCACATATGGTGTAGACTGTCCATTAGTTAGTGGGATTATCACGAACTCTCCCTTGTTCTCAAAGCTAATGTAGCCCTTATTGAAACGCAGTCCAGCATTGTTTTCATAGCACCAAAGGAACCCAAGTAATGTTGGGAAACTATCAGCCTCAACAAGCTCTAGGACCTCAAAGTCTCCAGTAAAATTTTCCCCTTGAATAGTAATGGATGCACCTTTCAACACCCCTAGAGGCATGGCCTTTTTCCTATTAGCCATGTACAACACATTCAAATATGGATGCAATGGGTTCCTCCCCATTTGATTCCATGCATCGAGAGTAATGGCATTGACCTACGCACTGTCTCAATCAAGGTATATTGCTCGGGAGACACCCAACAACAACCTGCATTAAGTGTGATCTCCTTTTCATAATCAATGTTGTGAGGAGGTCGGTTAGCATGTAAGACTTATCTCTCATTCCCTCCTCTAGCATGTGGTACCTTCTCCTCACCATTCTCCTAACATGGGAATAATGTTCTCTTACCGTAACATTTGACATATTTCCATAACCTCATCCATATCCTGTTGAGGAACCTCGGTGTTATTTGTTCCAACTAGCGTGATTTCTCCTTCGAGCCTTTGGATTTCTCCTCGATAACTCCTAATCACCTCCATGGTTTTGCAATATACCTTCATCTGGTGGGTAGGATAAAGAAATTTCCCATGGAACACTTCTTCTCTTGTGATAAGAGGCCTCTTCTTTGGTTCCTCTCGGACGTGTGCAACCTTAGTGCATGTAGTGCCCAATCTGACAGGATCTACCTTGGAGTTAAGAACTACCCTCGGCATCCATTTTGGGTTGGTCATCTTTACACTCACCATCCCCACACCTTTTCCTTCTTCTGATTCTTTCTCATGTGGTCATACAACTCTAGGAAATCTTCATACTTGTGCTTTTTCCACAACATGAGCATTGCAAAAAGTAGGGCACTCGCACTTGTCTTGTCCGGGTGATCCAAAATTTTAACAGTCCCATAGGAAATTCACCTCTTCCTATACAACCATTATGGCCTTTGAAACCTCCATGAAAACCTCATCCTTAACCTCCTCCATCTCATGCACCCTTCATACCGACAATCCTCGGCCTTATAACTTCTCCCAATGATTTTCTTGTGCACACGAGATCAATGGCATCATGGATTTGGTCTATCAATCTGTAATCCTTGGTGTCATGAGTAGTAGAGGTGAAAATATTGTAATAACAAGACACATTCTTATGGATTGTGTGCTATAACAATGGACATTTTCTTGCATTGTAATCTTTGTGGAAAAATCTCACGATCTGTGACATGGCACATACCGTCTTTCCTAGAAACTTCCCTTTTTTCCTCTACTTCACAATTCGTGCACCAGTCTCATTAGTTGAGTTTGCAGAAAAAAATTCTAGTTGTTTTGCCAAGGTAGCAATCTGGGCTTCTAGGAAAGGGCTAACTCTGGTATCAACACTTCCCACTCCTCAGTGTGTGAATAAGCCTCCGAGGCCTCATGTGGATCTATGAAAGTTTGATGTAAAAGTGGCCTCCTAAACGAGGTGATCAGTCCTCTAAAAAACCACTGAGCATGTTATGACGGATGGATGTCATATGATAACTTTGATAGGAGAGTCTTAAAATGCATGTCATACTCCTACACACTCTCCACCATACCTTGTTGGATCTCCTTCAATGCGTTGATGATCTTTTGTTTGAACTCAGGAATGTGAAACTTTTCCAAGAAGTCATTGCATAACGTAATATAATCCACCATCATCTGATGGGGGTCATAATTCCAGTACCATCTATGTGCGCACTCCTGCAACGTAGTTGCAAACTGAATAACCTTCCTCTTTAGGTAATCAATTCCCTTTGTGTGCCATAACAACTCACATTTTTACACATGCTCTATAGCATCTTCCACACCCTTGTGGTAGGATAAGTGGAAAGACATCTCATAAAACACCCGCTTGATGGTGTTATGTACCTTTCCCACCTGATATAAAACCTTGACCTCCTCCTAAATTTCCTCCACCACTAGCACCACTAGATCCACTAGCTCCTATCCCTCTAGATCCTCCTCCTATCACAGGTAAGGGCCCGACGCAGCTTTTGCTCTACACTCCCACCGTCGCGTTAAATGTGGGCCGAAAGTCTCGTGATACCAAACCACTCCTAGATGTGTTTCCCGTGCCACTTCTAGATGCAATACCCAAACTTTTTGAACCCACACCATGCCCAAACAATGTGCCAGACAAAATACCTCCAAACACCATAATTTTTTGTGCAATCATAGATGGGTGTAATGTAAAATGATATCTACATGAAGCTATCTACTCACCAACACCAACTAAATACTTATCTCGAATCTTGAAAAACTAAGCACCAAGGTTTGGTCACTAGGTGGGCTAAAATGCACACCTATATCTCTCCTTTCTCCATACTATAAGCTCTCACTAGAATGTGAGTGGGTTTCTCTCCCGCACTTGCCAAGATGGGGTACCATAGGCTCGCTCGGTCTCACACCCTCTGTGTTAACCTCAAATCCTTCTCGCAACATTTTTCTCCATAATTCCATCACACTGAAAACTTCACATTATCTCGCCAACTCCATTTCTCAAGCTTCATTATACTTGAGCCACCTCTCCTCTCTCTCTACCTCCACCACAAGGTCTTTCATCTCCACCACACCAGCTCCCACGCCCCGTGCCTAGTGAGAGTGTAGCCAACCATAGGTAATGCTTCCAAAATCAAAGTGATTATCAGGATCTTGATGGCTAATGGAAAATCATGCAAGAAAGACCCTCTGGGTTCTCACAAGAACTCAAACTCGGCAACCTCTGGATAAGAATAAGTTGAGATTGTGTACTCCAATGTGTAACTGGTTAACACATCTTTCAACTAGTGATCAACAACACGAGTCTAGGTTAGATCAACATCCTAAAACCGTATATACTCCTCCTAGGTCTAAAAACAAGGTCTATAGTACCAACTCATCCTTGATACATATGTTGAGATCCATTTATATAACTCTACTGGGAAACAACAAAATAATTTCTCATAGATCTCATGATACATGTTCTCCTCCACCCATTTACGTGCATCAAACTTAGATCCAGTGTTAAACCTCTCGAGAAAACACATCCTCTATTCTTTTAAGTTAGGTCTCAACATTTTCCAAGGTCATATGCTTCATCATCATACATCATTCTCACAACAACTGCAAAAGAGGTCCCAAAAATGGAACCAAAATGTAGTCTCATTTACATCTATCCTCTTATATTTCTCTTAACCCCAAGCACTCCTTTAAATATAACATGGATTCATCACCATAGCTTCACCCATGAGCAGATCGCATGCCAAGTAGAAGTGTGATCATCCATGATCGATCAAGTGCTTATGCCAGCTTGTAAAGGCCTCCACTAACTGTAATGATCCTACTAGGAATATTCCCTACGTGGAATATTCTTTTCTTAACCTCTAAGTCTCCAAAATGTACCTTATCTTTTCATCATTCCTACTTAGGCCTTCGTGTGTTTTTCCTATGACACCACCTTCAAAATGCGGCTAATTCCCCAAACCTTATTTTGCTTCTACGTGCCAACCTCTTCTCCCATGTGTATTTCCCTGAGCACCTTCTTACTTGCTTGCCTTGTGCATGCGCGCTCCTTCTACCTTTGGACTTAGTCAATTTAGGGACCAAAAAGTATATCATCACATATATTAGAAATAAAATAACTTTTTTACTAACATCAAGACAAGGTAGAATTAGGAACACAAAGTTTTAGTAATTCTCTCATCAAGAAAAGCAAGAAAATCCTTTCTTCTTCATTGATATTTTGGCAAAGTTGTACATAGTGAGAAATGGAAGAACATATAAGAGGGGAAAGTATAGGAAATTTTTATCTCTTTTTCTTCACTCCAAGTAGTAATCTCTCCTTGAGCATACAAAATTGACAACCCTTAAGAATGGGGAAGTCATTACAATTTATAGATTTTGAGAAGGCTCTTCACCTCCCCCACATGACCTTTTTTTTCCTACAACATATGATTTTCAAAATACTTAGTTAGGAAATTAAGTCCCCTTTTATTAATTAAGGGTGACTTATTACAATATCAACTATAGTCATATTTAAATGAATAGGAAAAAATGTCATGATTTCTCACAATGAAGAATTAGAAAGGGGGAGAGAAGAGGAGAAAGAATAAGGGAGGAGAGGGAGGAAGAAATGCTTCCAAAGCATGAATGAAGATGTCTCCACCTTTGATGAAGATCCACACTGAAGAAGTTGAAGTTAGAAACTGGCCTTTTTTACCCTCTGCAATATTGCTATCTTGATTCGAAAGCTCGATGAAGTTCAATTTGAACATTTTTCCCTTGTTAATGATGATCATAACCTACCCCTTATATGATACACAGTGTGTAAGGTTGTGGATCCTATTTTAATGTGAGAAAGTTTTGAAGACTGTACACTAAGAGTATTGTACACTTTCCACAATTATCTTGCCAAGGTTTGGGGCCAAGCTGGGCCCCAAGTGGGGGTCCGGGGCAGCAGTCCCGATAATAGGGGTTCAGGGCGCAGCCTCAAAAAAAAAAATTGGCCTTAAAACGTGTCCGATATACCGGGAAACGTGCTTTTCTCATATGGGCAAGATTTTTGACCCATAAGTTTATGGGACGGTTTTGGCCCATGGTTTTGATACCCACAGTTTTGTAAAACTGCTTAAGCAATTGTCTATTTATATGGTTTTGTGCATATGGTAGATATAATGTAACATTACAAATGTGTTTTGAATTCGGGTGTGAATTTTGTAGAGTTTGTTGAGCATAGCTCCAAATAGATCTAGGTATTGTATTGAGAGAGCGGTGGCTTGTAATAAAATATGAGCAAGTGATTCTTGGTGGACGTAGCCCAAATTAGGTGAACCATGTTAAATATTGTCTCTTTATGTTGTGTTATTTTATTCTACAATTTTATTTGAGATCTATAATATTTTCTACATATTAGTTTCTATTGTTGCGATTCTGTGAGGGATTATTCCACATATTTTATCCCTTATTTCCTAACAATTGGTATCAGAGCCTAGTTTGGTTTGCTGAAGTGTTGAATCACATGGAAAGCTTTATCTTGAGTGGGAGCTATGGCAGATGATGGAAGATCTAGGATTGATAAATTCAATGGGAAGAATTTTAGTCTTTGGAAGATGCGGATGCACGAGATGGAAGATTACCTTTATCGGAAGGATCTTTATATTTCATTGTCTCGAGAAGGTAAACAAACCCTCGAGAAAGATGGATGCAGAATGGGATTTACTTTGGATAGGAAGGCACTTGGGACAATCCGGTTGTGTCTTACATCTTCAGTATTATTTAATGTTTCAAAGGAAAAGACTACAAAAGAAATGATGGATGCATTAGGGAAGTTGTATGAAAAACCCTCTGCCTCTAATAAGATATTTTTAATGAAAAAGTTGTTTAATATGAAGATTTCTAAGAATGGTTCGATGTGAGATCATTTAAATGATTTTAATATGGTTGTAAAATGCTAAGTGAGGATGTTGTAGGGGTGATTCTAAGTGAGGAAATGTGAAGAAAAATCTCTAGTGAATCTTCTACTTCAGGAATTCTTTGACAGTGGAAACTAGAGGCAGACAGAAGAATAGAGGAAGTCATGGAAAATCAAAGGATCGGACAAGGTCAAAATCCAAAAGCAAGATAGTATGCTAGCACTTTGAAAAGTCTAGGCATGCAAAGAAGCGCTATTGGGAGCTTGAAGACAAGAAGAAACAATACGAAGAAAACAAGGAGGTAAATGTCGAAACGGGTAATGTATGTCGGGATGCTTTGATTCTTTCTTTGCACAATATTACTGAATCTTGGGTTTTACATTCGGGGGCTTCTTTCCATGCTACTCCACATAGGCATTATTTTTTTGATTATGTTCAAGGTGATTTTAGGCATGTTTTTCTTGGTGATGACAAGCCTTGCGATAGCATAGTTGGAAAAGGTTCTATACATGTTAAGATGCATAATGGGAATACTTGGCTATTGAAGGATGTTAGACATATGCTTACATTAAGTCAAAATTTGATATCGACAGGCGGTTGGGAAGTGATGGTTGTCTTGTGATATTTACTGATGAGACTCTTAGAAGGTTACCAAGGGTTCTCTTGTGGTGGCAAGAGGTAAAAAGGTTGGAACCTTGTATTTAACCACTTATAGCACTAATGTTTGTAATTTTGTGGCTTCAAAAGTAGATACAACATTGTGTCACTATAGGCTCGACCATATGAGCCATAAGGGCATGAAGATCATAAATAAGGATTTTCCCGGATATACAGTAATAGGTTTGGAATTTTGTGAGGACTGTATATATGGAAAATAGAAGCGAGTAAGGTTTCTCAAGGTTGGACCTATAAAGAAAGAGAGTAAGTTAGATCTGGTGCATTCTGATGTGTGGGGGTCGACTCGGGTATCATCTCTTGGGGTTCAAGTTATTATGTTACTTTTATTGATGATGCAACAAGGAAAGTTTGGGTTTATTGTATTAGAAACAAATCTTATGTATTTGACACTTTTGTTAAATGGAAAGCCTTAGTAGAGAATGAAATAGGTCTTAAGCTAAAATGTCTCAGGTCGGATAATGGAGGAGAGTATTCCAGCAATGAATTTGATGATTACTATTCTAAGAATGGAATTTGTAGGCAAAAAACAATTCCAGGAACTCCGCAACAGAATGGGGTGTCAGAAAGGATGAACAGAACAATAATGGAACATGCCAAGAGCATGAGGATACATGCGGGACTACCTCTTTCTTTTTGGCATAAGCGGTGAGCACGGCTATGTACTTGATAAACAGAGGGACCTTGAAGTGCCTTAGATGGAAGCATACCCGAGGAGGCTAGCTATGGTAAGAAAATTGATTATTCATTTCTTAGAGTCTTTGGATGTGAGGTGTTTGTCCATGTAAACAAGGATGATAGGACCAAGCTAGAGGCTAAATCAGAAAAATGTACTTTCATTGGTTATGGTGGTGATGACTTTGGATATAAATGTTGGAGTATTAAGGACAAGAAAATAATTCGATCTAGGGATGCGGTCTTTAATGAGAAAGTCATGTATAAGTAATAGTTGCAGGAAAACAGAGAAGAATCCAAGAAAGAATATACAAGTAGAGGATCTTTCGGATGGGAAAGTGACACATGAATCAGTTCAAGAACCTCCTCAACAAGAACCCCAAAATCCTATATTGAGGAGGTCTTCTAGGGTAAGAAGAGAACCTGAATATTTTTCTCCTTCTCTTTATTATTTATTACTCACTTATAGTGGAGAGCCAGAGAGCTTTGATGAAGCAATGTGGGTATATGTCAGGAAGAAGTGGGAGCAAGCCATGGATGAGGAGCATCAGGCTCTCATGGAGAACCAAACATGGGATTTGGTGAAGCTACCCGAAGGAAAAAGAGCATTACAAAAAAAGTGGGTGTTCAGATTCAAAGAGGAAGAAGGAGGAAAGAAAAGATACAAGGCCCGGTTGGTGGTCAAGGGGTTTGCACAGAAAAATGGTATAGATTTTGATGAGATTTTTTCTCATGTAGTAAAAATGACTTCTATTAGAATTGTTCTAGGAATAGTTGCAGTAGAAGACTTGCACTTACAACAGCTTGATGTAAAGACTGCATTTCTCCATGGTGATTTAGAAGAGGAACTATATATGCAGCAACTAGAGGGCTATGAGGTCAAAGGTAAAGAGGAGATGGTGTGCAAACTAAAGAAGAGCTTGTATGGCTTGAAACAAGCTCCACGTCAATGGTATAATAAATTTGATAGCTTCATGATGGAGCAAGGTTATATTAGATGTCATTTTGACCATTGCGTGTATACAAAGAAATTTGAGAATAACAGTTATATTATCTTGTGTCTGTATGTGGATGACATGTTGGTTGCAGGTAAAAACGTGCAGGAAATAAAAGTACTCAAGAAGAAGCTAAGTGAGTCCTTTGCTATGAAGGATTTGGGGGAAGCCAAAAATCCTTGGTATGAGGATATCTTGGGATAGGAAGGAACAAAGCTGACTTTATCTTAGGAAGAGTACATTAAGAAGGTCTTGGAGAGGTTTAATATGTAGGATGTTAAATCATTTGGGACTCCTTTGGTAGGTAATTTCAAGTTATCAAAGGAGTAGTGTCTCAAGACAGAGCAGGAGAGAAACCAGATGTACAAGGTACCTTACTCATTAGTGGTTGGCAGTTTGATGTATGTCATGGTGTGCACGAGGCTTGATATTTCCCATACGGTGGGAGCGGTGAGTAGATTTATGAATGATCCAGGTAGAGATCACCGCACAGCGAAAGTGGATTCTTTGATATTCGAGAGGGACCATGGGACAGCTTTTGTGCTATAGTGGATCATACACCACTTTGTGTGGTTATGTAGATTCAGATATGGTTGGAGATGTAGAAAGCGGGAGGATCATGACAGTTATCTTTACACCGTAGGTGGGATAGCGGTGAGTGGATTTCATGACTACAGAAGTTGATGGCTTTTTCAACCACAGAGGTTAAGTATGTTGCTGCCATAGAGGTAAGAAAATAAATGATTTGGTTACAACAATTTCTTGAGGATTTGGGGCATAAGCAGGAGGAAGGAAAGTTGCATAGTGATAGTCAGAGTGCTATACACTTAGCTAAGAAATCTTCTTTCCACTATAGGATGAAGAATATACAGTTAAGGTACCATTTCATCAAGATAGCTTTAAAGGAAGAGAAGTTGAAGCTGGAGAAGATCCATACAGTATCAATCCAAGTAGACATGATGACCAAGGTGGTCACAAGGTAAAAATAGAAGTTGTTTTTTAATCTTTGGTTGGTCTTCACGGAAACTAGTGAAGGGTTGAGAAGCTTGCTCAAAGGAAAACTAGTCTCCAAGTGGGATATTGTTAGGTTGTGGAGCCTATTTTCATGTGAGAAAGTGTTGAAGACTATACACTAAGAGTACTATACACTTTCCATAGTTTTCATGTGAGAAATTTTTTTGGCCTTAAAACGTGCCCGATATACCGAGAAACGTGCTTTTCTCATATGGGCAGGATTTTTGACCCATAGGTTTATGGGACAGTTTTGGCCCATGGTTTTGATACCCATGGTTTTGTAAAACTACTTAAGAAGTTGTCTATTTATATGGTTTTGTGCATATGGTAGGTATAATGTAACATTACATATGTGTTTTGAATTCGGGTGTGAATTTTGTAGAGTTTGTTGAGCATAGCTCCAAACAGATCTGGTATTGTATTGAGAGAGCGGTGGCTTGTAATAAAATCTGAGCAAGTGATTCTTGGTAGACGTATCCCAAATTGGGTGAACCATGTTAAATATTGTCTCTTTGTGTTGTGTTATTTTATTCTGCAATTTTATTTGAGATCTGTAATATTTTTTGCATATTAGTTTCTATTGTTGCAATTCTGTGAGGGATTATTCCACATATTTTATCCCTTATTTCCTAACAAGATATTTCATGTTGTAGAATGAGTGTTTAGAAACACTATTGAGATTCCTTGATGTGAATTTGGGATGGCCTACAGACACTTATTACGATGATCCCCTTGATGCTCGATTGTTCAACTCCCTTATCTCACTAAGCCCATCGAGCTCATTGAGCTCACTCAACTTGCTCTCCAGAGGGGAGGGAGGATGGCCTCAACCTGATTGAATATTTACAATAATGATCTTTGAAGCACTTGACCCTTTTTGCATGAATTATTGTATTGTATTTGCCTACTACACCTGCGATGTTATTTTTCACCTTTGTTCACTATTGTAACCAAAGTGATGTCTCTAGTCCTTTGTGAAGGATGAATTACCTTTCTAGGAAATGTCATCACCTAGGAACCCTATAAAGATGTCAAAAAGTAGAGAGATGGATGAAAACTAAGCTCACTGCCACTTTCTACACTTGGAATGTGAATTTACTATTTTTAGTAAATTGTTATTTTCACTTCCGACCACCTCATTTTTTTCCCTATTGTTCCCTATGCACACTTCCTTTGAATATTTTTCCCTTTATAAAAATTCACTATTTATAGTAAGTTCTCATGTAGAGACTTATTATTTTGTAAAGTGGCTTTTCTAACCTCAAATTTTGATGAAACCAACTTTTTTGAGATGGGTTTTTTCTCTTTATCTCACATTCAAATTTTTAGCTCAAACCGATCTATGGAACAACACAAAATATTTTTTTATGAAATGAGGGCTCAAAGTTGGGGGTTTTATACCATAAAAATTTTGTAAAATGCATTTTAGTTCTACCACTTGTGTTCTCAAGGCACATAGAAATGGTGAAGAATGCAAAAAAATTGTGTCGATTCATGTACCGATTTACGAAGTTATGAATATTTTCTCTTCGCAGGCTACATAGTCAATCTGGAAAAAAATGTACCCAAAGAATTTAAATTTTATAATTTTTCATGAAATTTATTCCACCATGATCATGTTAAAATAGAGTGGTGAATACAAGGAGAAAAATTGAGATGGAAGAATCCGGAAGAAAAAAATTCCAAAGATTCGGGTAGAAGCGAGTAATGTGGGAGGAGTGAAAAAATGACTAACTTCGGGTTTTATAGGCATGAGAGAGAGAGAGAGGAAGGGGGAATTTTTATGCCCCCTTTTCCCTT
Organism: Taxus wallichiana var. yunnanensis; assembly: GCA_018340775.1. Lineage (NCBI taxonomy): Eukaryota > Viridiplantae > Streptophyta > Pinopsida > Cupressales > Taxaceae > Taxus > Taxus wallichiana. The sequence goes on from CM031234.1 coordinate 961,889,372, forward strand.
TGGAATAGGACATAGGAACACAAAAAAATTCCTTATCCCCACGGTGACACGTGTCATGCATGCACAAAGCGGGAGATAGTGGAAAGAGCTTAATTTGAGCACCAGGGAGCTAGTTTTCGAGTCATGTGAGGAACCTAGTGGGAGCATGGTGTGGGGAAAAAAAAATTTCCCCATTTTCCCCTTGGAATGGGACATAGGGACACCAAAATTTCACCTTATCCTGGTGAAGACAAGTGTCAAGCATGCATGAGTTGGAGCGGGACTAGAAATTTGGCAAAAGGTGCTTATCGGAGCCTCCTAGGGTCATGTGGTGTGTCCATGAGGCTTAAACTAAAGGGGCACAATTTTATTCCCCCTTTATCCTTGAAAATGGATATATGGACACCAAAAGTGCACATTAGCCTCATGGTGACACATGTCACTAAAATTTTTGGCTAAGTACGGAGCTTGTACCTTGGAGAGGAGCTTGAAAATGACATTTGGAGCTCCCAGAGGACTTTTTGGGAACTTCCATATATTATTTTTATTGAAAAGGAATTTTGAGAATAATTTTATGGGTCTAAAGGTATAATTCAGCTTTAAAAATTATCAAAAGTGACTTTTTATCGGGGTTTCAGGTATACTGCGAACAATGAGTTGTGGAAAGAAATGCATGGGTGTCGTGAAAATATTAAATTACAACCATGTATATAATTGAATAATATTTCCATTGATTTTTTTACCTTAAACTCATTCCATAGCTCTCATAATCAGCCTCCAAATCTTGGGTGCTTTTTCACAACACTAGCTCCTTTGGCCTCAAAAACCCGCTTTTGTTGAACTTGCTCCTAAACCCTTGGATCTTTCCAAAATCTTCCTAAATCACTTGCACAATGATCATGGATCATTAATAAACCTCCATGATGAATTTAGGACTTTCAATATGCTTCGAGAATATGCATCATCCTTAGGAAGGCTAAAAAAACCATCCATAAGCCTCTTGAAGATCCACCTTGAAACTAATTTGGGAAATATCTAATTTGTTTGAAACTATAACTTTTAAGCATATCTATAGAGAGGATAATTTTGTGGCTGATTATTTTGCTAACATGGGGGTAAATGGTCATGAGTTGACACTAATCAATGAACTGGAAGTTCTTGACACCAAGGTGCGAGCACACCTCCACAATGATCAATATGGACACGTCACCAAATAATGTCAGATCAAGGTGTGTTAAGATCATAATGTGCATAAGTTGTATGTATAGTGTGAATTTATTGTGGGATGATGAGAATATTTGGGCTTGGATTCACTCATGTTATTTTAAAGCCATTTCCATCACCCGTGCTTGGAACAACATTATTTTTGGCTTTCTTGTAGTTTTATGTTTAATCTGAAACTTGGGTTTTCTGTAAACTGGTTTTTGTACTTCAAAATGGGGGGATATCTTGTTAGGACTGAGCCTTTTTACCTGGAGGGGTGAAGTTAAAAGTGATGGAGGTTTTCAAGGGCAAGGCTTTCTCTTCCTTAAAAATTTTAAGGCCACTATGAAAGTCTCAGTAAAGATTTTTCCAAAGTGTGGAAAACTACTAAAAAGGGGTAGTTGTGGAAATGAAAGGTATTCATATAGGGGTCATTACGGATTCTGTTACTAAGGTGATGGGATTGCCTGCTGATAGAAGGGAGGTTTATAAACCCAAGAAGGAAGCCACAGATGAACTGAATTTGTTTCTTAGAGGTAATGAAAAACTCTCCCCCACTTTGTTGGTTTTCTTCGTTCCTCTCTACCTAGGCCTTATGATGAGGTGAATTTTACCCTAATTCAATTTCTCACTTTAGAGGGACATCATAAGTGTATTTATGCCTATCATCTGCCCATGCTTAATCATTTTCATCATGGCCATAGCTTCAGCTTCCCGTACTTTCTATTCTGCTCTCTGAGCGCTTCCATAACCTAATTTAAAAATAATAGAGTCGTTATTCCTCTCCATCAGGGATTCATCCTTGCCCTCGTTAAAATATCCACTCTTGATATAGACAAATTTGGTTCCCTTAAGAAATATCTTGAGGGTTATGTTGAGGAAGAAGACTCGGACTTAAAGGAGGAGGACTCTAGTGATGCCTCGGAGTCGCAGGAAGGTGATTTGTCGGAGGAGGAAAAGGATGTCTTTGAAATAGATGCTGCTCAAAATCTTAGAGAGCTTAAATCCAAGTAGGCTCCTAGTCCTTCTATCAAATCCAAAGGGGAATCTAGTAAGCAGGAGAATTAGGCTCTTGTTAATGTTTAATTGGAACAACAGTTTGAGGCTATGGGTCATGTGGGTCCTGTAAAAGGTGATAACCATTTGGCTAAGATGGCGTTGGATATAGAAGAGCTGAAGGGTGATATGAGGCTGACCAAGAGCTCTATGCAAGTTTTTGTTTAATGATTGGCACAAAATGAAGGCGTAGGTTGAAGAAGTGGAAAAAAGTGGTAATGGTGGAGAGATTGAAATTATGAAATCCAATTATAGTTACCTCACTAATGAGGTGGATCACATAAGAGCTATTTTACATAGCTACATGGAATGGAGTGTGGTCACGGTGAAATCTACTCTGCAACATCTCCATGTCCTTGGTCAACTGGAAAATGCTTACAACTTGTGGATGATCATGGAAATTCCAAGAAAAGAAAAGTGGATCTTTGAAGGGTGTGATCTGGCGTCCTTGGGTGTCAACATTGAATCTTTGGCTAAGGAGTGGGTGAAAGTGCTTGATGGGCTTGAAAAATCCAAAAAGTGATCTTTGTTGGGTTGGTTGTTATTACTCTATTTTACTTTTACTTTGTTGTTAGTTTGGCTGTGGTGCTACTGTTGTTGTTATTTTGCTTTGTTTTTATCTGGTCTTATGGCTCGTGGTGGATCCTAAACATTATTATCGTTATATATATAATCTTTTTATTTATATGTGTTTCATCTTCTCTTTTAGAGCTTTGACTTGTAGGGGGTAGGGTCCCCTCAACCTATTTTACCTTTACTAAAAAGATCCACCTTGAAAGACATTATCTTGAAATAATCATGTGAGCTTGTTTTCACCTCTTCAACACATGGGCAAGGTTAAGACCACAGACATAGGCATTACATGGATGGGGATAGGCCTAGCACAGGGGATGGACTGACCTGGAAGGGTGTCAAGGAAGTTTTATAATGAAAATTTTTGACACTAGAGTATAGTTGTCATGTTTTCAAGTTGAATTTTTCCCTTGCAAAAACACAGACAACACAGCACTAAAATCATTTTCAAGTAATCATGATTTTTAGCATTTTGTCAAACATGTCACATGGCCTTCACATTTCCTAACATGACACTCTCCAAGAAATCCTAATTTAAGCACTTGGAGGCAGCCAAGATATCCCCCAAAAGTAAAGATTATTTTATTTTATTCTATTTTATTATTTTTATTTCATTTTATTTTAATCATTTGATTTCATTTGTCATATTTTTATTTTAAACTATCTATTATAATTACTATTCGTAAACTTTATTATCATTATTACTATTATGATTTTGAGAGGAAAATTTTGATCTCGATCACTTAGAAATGTTGAACATGACTCCTTGGTGTATCTTAGAAGTTCTTATATGAATCTATAAACCCTCATCATCAACACAAGCATTTACATTATCGGATAGTAGAGGGTTCCTAGTTGACAACACACCAACCATAGTGTTGTGTAAGTGGTGATGAAAATGGATGATTCAATTATAAATCTTTGCAAAAATAAAATCCATGAGAGACCAGTCAAAAACTTGACGTCCTTTGAAAATTATCTCATTGGTGGGGTATGATAGAGTAGGGCACTACAATTTTCATATTTAAAATATCCAAAATATATATTTTACACCTAAAATTCCAAAAGAAACCCATCAAAAATATTTAAGAGCCTTTATTATTACATACATCATGTTTGATTTAGTTTCCACCGCTAACCACCCACATTCCATTACCGGTAATTTTGAAGTAAATTCCTAACACACCATTTCAAGTATTGCTTCACCTACTTCTTCGCATTGAATTTTGCTTCATTCTTACCCCATGTTGGTTCATTCTAGAGGATTTACAGGTCCAGATGAAGGTGTTTCTATTGGAGGCAAGGTAAAATAGAACTCGTAACAATTGGTTTTCACACCATGAATGCATGTAGATGTTTTGTTTTATACCCGAGAGTTCTTTATTTGTGTTGAATACTTTTTGGGTATCCATTTATTAAGGTTTTTGGAATAATGGGGGTGTATTTTATCTACATAATTATAATATAATGTTCCTAATGATGCTTGTTATTGCACCGATGAAACACACAAATATAATTTTCTAAATGATGTTTGTTATCGCAAGAGATAAAACGCATAACTTTTTCACACCATCACAATGTTTAGATATTTTTCTTTGCATCTGATTGTTTTTGGTTTGTGCACACTATTTTTGAAATTTATTTTTATTAAACAATATTTTATAAATTCTATGAGCATATACAATCATAAACTTTGAAGTTTGAACATTTTGTAAAGTATGAATTATTAAAAAAATATATATTATCATATCTCTTTTCTAGGTTTGTACAAAATTTTAGTTTTCTAGAATTTTGGGGTATGTTTGATTTGTATGATTGAAACAAAAGTTTGAATTAAGGCTATTATCTCAGGATAAAACCCACAATTGTGAAGTGAATGCATTTTCCTTCCATTTCAGTATTGCTTTCCTTTCTTCTTTGCACCCACTTTGTTTTCAATTTGGAGTTGTTGGTTCACACAGATTGCAGTCTTTGAATATGTTATATTAACTTGAATCTTACAACTCTTTGCACTTTACTAGTTTTTGCTTATAGATCTTATTGTAAATATGCTTATGTACTTATTTTAAATGAGAAATACTAGTTATTTTGTAAAAGTTTCCTATGAAAATATGGTTTGCATAAAATTTTAAGTAAATAGTCTTGCATATATTTCTAGTGAGCTTATACATTCCATAAAAATTGAAGTGTGGATTTGCTACTAAGAAAGAATTAGTTATAAACTTGTATATCATATTTCTTTATCAGTTATTTTAGTCTTATAATTTTCTATAATATTGGAGCATATTGAAGATGCATGATTGAAATAAAAAAATTGAAATGAGACTTGTTTCACTTCTTCTTTATACCCATTATGTTTTCAATCACATGTTGTTGGTTCACATTGATTGTATTCTTTGAATATATTATAACAACTTGAATCATGAAACTCTTTCCACTTTATTAGTTTTTACTTCTAAATCTATTGTAATTATGGTTATATGCCACCACCAAATTCCCACATTCCATCACCAATAATTTTGGAGTAAAATACCTAACACGCCATTTCGATATTGCTTTACTTACTCCTTTGCACCGACTTTTGCTTCATTATTACCTGATATTGGTTCATTTTGAAGGTGTAGTTGGTTGTTTTGAGTTTCATAATTGAAATAAATTGTTATAAATGAGCTTACTTTTCACACCACTTCATTTTGGTTTTTATCTTCTTATGGTATGGTTTTTTTGCATTGAAATTTTTGTAATGTTTTAATATTTCAAATATAGTTTAAATTTTACTGTAAATACAATAAAGTCCATAATGTAATAGAAGATATATATTGGCCATTAATTGTGTACTTACTTTCCCTTCTTATATGTTGTTGGTACATTTTGGAGGTTTTACTAGTTCTTTTAACTTGTGTTGGTTCCTAATATAACACCCTAAACAAGGCTTGAATACAACTAGCATGAAACATGGGAAAGGAGGAAGGATAGACATGTTTATTTATCATTTACAGCTAGAAATGGATCTATCTTCCTCTTATGACCAAGACTTTGGGAGTGATAAGAAGGCACTTGACTAAGGGTGTGGTTGTTATCCTACTACTTTATATATCTTCCTGAACCAAGGTGAGAGGACATATGGGGTATCTTGAAAGGGAAAGGGAGATGTCATGTTTCAATCCATCAAATTTGTTGGAATGTCCATCTAAGATCAAATGTAGTGCTAGTTCAAAAGAATGGTCACACAAAAACTACAAACACTTGAAAAACTCATACACGAGCTACTAAAGACAGATTATATGTTATTATGAACATCATTCAAAGGATGTTATTAACAACTTATAATGAAATGATATTCGAATGCTAATCTTTTAAACCATGAGCAAGCTTACTTGAAATATGGAAAGGAAATGTGGCTTGTAGGCAAACACATGTAAGATATACAAGGGAAATGTAGTCTGCAAAGGTAAAATAGGATGGTACAATAAAAATTAGATGAAAATTGGGGATGGGGATTCAATAGGGAGAAACAAAAAATTTTACCATTTCAGCCCAATGCTCCTATGATGTATGAGATCTATAAATCAAAAGAACATAAAATTTCAGGGGTTTTTGGCATTCATGGATACCCACTTGTACAAACATTATCGTGTAATATTTGAAACCTTAACACAAACACTTGTGATTAAAATTTCATGTATCTATTATACCAAATTCATAAAAGTCGGGATACCCTTGAAGAAATAAAATATTCACTCCCGATTTCCATTGCAAAAAGGAATTTTACAATTGAAACAAATATTTCTAAGTAACACTACAAAACAACATTCATTCAATAACCAGTCTAATACAATGCTCTAAAATGTGTTTCTTTATATTTCATTGATTTTATATATAAAAAATTACAAAAAAAGGAGTATAGTTCTTGATTCTATCTCTATTTGTTTTGAAATATCTAACTTATTCGTGTCAAATTGGTTATGTGTATTCATTTGACAAGGGAGACATGTAAAATGCTCTCAATGCCTACTAGTGACTGTACAAGACGTAATCACCCTAGCTAGAACCCAAAATTAGAGCCCCTAAAGTGAAGACACGCCTTCACTTTTATATTAAAAAATCCCAAAAGGGAATAAACCCAAATCCCCCATAGAAAACTAAAAACAAGATACACGTGGGGTTTTGTTCCCTGATCTGCAATTCAAATGGGAGAGGTACCCAAAATGAAAAATATGCCATTTTTATTTGTTTGGCTAGAATGGTTTTGTGTCATGATGAATCCTATGGAGGATTGAAGAATATTATTTTCCTCTATCAACAAATTCTTTTATATTCTTCTATATTTTTCATCATTTTATGTATGCTTCAAGAAAGAGTTAGTTACATATTATGATCAAATCATTTTGATTCTCCTTTGAAAAGAATGGATAAAATAAGGAATAAAGAATAAATAAGGGGATAAATAATAAGGAATGTCAAGGGGAAGGGTCGAGGTCCACTTGTTTTCCCTTCAACTCTTCCTCTAACTTATTCCTATAAACATCAAACATTCCAAAAATGGGGTCCTCATTTGGCCCTACATAGTAGAGGAATATTATTTCTTGCTTGGAAAGAATATTGTTAAACTCATTAGAAATATCCTTCTTATTTTCAATATTATTTTCCAATTTATTGGTTTATCCTTCCAAAATAATGAGCTTTTATACATAAGAATAGTCAAAATCTATAGGAGGCTCCAACTCCCCTGTAATATGTTGTTGAATAATCGTTTTCAGCCTATCTACATATTTTGATCTTGGGTTATATATGTCCTTTAAGGGGGCATCATTCCAAGTTTTGTGTTTATGTCATCCACATACTCCCCACTTTTTCCTTATATCTTATATATTTCTTATGCATCCCTCAAAGGTTTCAATTCTTAATTTTATGGCTCCGTTGTACTCATATTCTCTTCCTCTGCAATTTGAGGAGAATATTCCTCCTTTCCCCACAACTTCATCTCCCAAGTTTTTATAGCCTCAAATCTAAGCATCAACCCATTCTAATAATCAATATATGTTTGATAATTTTCAATTAAAGCTTTGCTTGCTTCAATTTGTTTATACACTAGATTATGACATTCAATTATATCCTTTATGACCTTTCTACTCCTTATTACTAGCTCAATCTCCCACATTTTGGTTTCCTCTCCCCTACATCTTAAATCCTTAGAATTATTCATTAATTTTGAGGTAAATGTTGTGGTTATTTCTTGGCTAGCTAAATGAGATTGCACCCATTTTTGTACATAGGTTGATAAAATATCAACCTTCTCTCTCAGCTACTTCTTAGTCTCTTTATCCTTGTAAGTTTTTTTGAAAGAGACCACCAACTTCCATGGTAACATCATGCTTTAGGCCCTCAGTGGTCTGCTTTCCTAGTGGGATCTTGGTAACCTGGTAATCAGAAGGGGAAGCCTCATCCCTTAATACATCATTTTTGGGGGTGGCTACCTCCAAAACATTTCTCCTTGGGCCCCTACCATTGTTCTTAATAAAAAAATATCTTTATTAGGGGTCCTTTATGGATTTAAGAAGATTATGATTCGAAGGTCAGCTTCCCCTACTTGTACCTTCACCTTTCTCTTTCTTGGGAGGGTTGTTCCTAACAAACTTTCATCTTGAATTTTTCCTCCCCTTGTTCTTGTTGTTGGGGAACACTTGGCACCATTACCTACTCTTGGGTACAAGAAAAGTGAGACCGAGTCCTCAATCTATGCTTCTAGATTATCATAGGAATCAACAGTTTGCACTTGTGTTTCCCCTTATTTTACACCATGGTCCTTCACTTCTCTCTCTGTCATAGTTGAATTGGGTTTAGCACTGGTATCTTTAGATATTATAACATTAACCTCTTCTTCTATGGATGGAGAAGGCTCATTGTTCTATTTAAATTTTGGCTGCTCTTTATATGAAGCCTCTTATTCTCAACTTTATGAGTTATATTATTTTTATCCATTATTCTCATAGTTAGTTGTGTAGGCTCCAAGGTCCTTCGTAAGCAATTTCATTCTTCTCCATCACATAAGAATTCTTCATCTCCTCCACCGCATTGCAGGCTCCACCTAAGACTTTTGCATCTCCTAATCAGGAGCCATTATACTTTTCACATGTTTCTAAGCCTCATGATGTGCTACGTGCTTTGCTTTATAATAATTTTATTCTCTTGCATTCTAATCAGCATCATCCTCATCAATTGCAACATCAATGTTCTCATCCATATTGCAACTATCATCACATCAATGGCCATCATGATAATGATTGTTGCGCCCTTCATGATAGATTACAACAATTATAAGACAAGGGTGTCATTGCTTTTTTCTCTCAATCTCATGAGCTGTCTATGTCTTCAATTCCACACAGGTGAGTTATTACTCCAATTCACTTATTTTCTTCATCTGCTTCTAAGGTCATTATTCATGTACGCTCTCCATCTCATTCATCCATTGTTGCACCATCCCATGCACCGTAAATGCTCCTACTACACATTGTCTTCTTAATCCATCAGCATTTGTGCTTCCCACTACTGAATCTCCCATTATTGGCACCATATCATCAGTCATTTAGTTTTTTTCATACACTCATGTTGCTTCCACTCCACAAGCTTCCACTTTGCTCCATGCTCGCTTGGTCTTTTGTAGATGGTTTTCTTCTGACTTCGCCACCCGATGATGCACTTGTGTTTTTATGGTTTTTACATGAATGTTGAGGGATATGTTACAATATTAACCTCATTACATTTTTCACTACACACTTCATTGATCTATCTACCTAGTGTACACTATCATAACACTTTCTCGATGATGCACTCTTACTTTATGGTTCATTCTTGATTGTTGGGGGTCTTATATAAATGAACCTCCTCCTTATACACACACACTGGGAGCATTGATATTCTTCCCCCTTCATCATACTAACACATGATCACATAAAATATATCAATCATTTTATTCACATCACTCTTTCACATCATTCATTCTATACATACATTTATCACCATATATCGTTATTCACACATACAACAACAACAAAAATCATCAACCACATTATTATATCACTACATCAATACACATCATATATCACCATCAATATCACTTTATACAACTCGAGGGATCTCTAGGACTAGATGTTTCACCACTCATCTACGTCGTATGTCACGGCCTCTATATCTCTCGACTCGACTCTATAATATGCCCAACTTTCCCGACTACTCCGAGAATTTCCTCTATAAGTCCACATACTACATAAACACATCCTGCGGTAGGGCACCTCTACCTAAAGCTTTCTTATCTCACTAAATCTCCACATGTGCCTAGCCATGCTCACTCAAGAACATGGTACATGTCGCCACCGCTATTGCCACTAACTCGAATAAGTGTGTATGCTCACCCATAATAGTATCCACTCGCTCTAACATAACACCCTCCTACAAACACATCGGTAGGTATATTTCACGTCAATATGTATATGGATGTATCCACATTCGCTGACCAATATGCCTCACCTGCATCCATATATCGACATGTTAGTTCTTATACACAAAAAAAAATTAAACAACTACACAAACAAATACTCACGCTCTGTTATCATTGTCATTATACCATTACCATCGGGGAAGTTGTTTTCCCCTCTAATCCTCCAACCGGCAAAGTGCTCTGCTACATCCAAAACAACTAGATATAGTAGCACCCATCGATGTGTTACCCATCATGCACTATATGCCTCGGTACACCCCGCATCATCCACCTATATCGGCTCTATCACCACATCCATCTCATTTATAACCTAGGGGTACAAATCGCACTTTATGGGCCCTAGTCTCACTCTAACCCTCCTTAGTGCCCTCATAGCTCTCACCCATACATATGGCTCTGGGGACACATCCTAAGCCATACCAAACTATCATGACACACCCTCTCTACCCGAAATATCTCGCATTACTCTAGAAATATATCTTTCACCATATAGTACATCGGATATATCGTATCTCTACCCCATCCTTAGGCCATCAACCATAGTCTCAGTATGACCTCCATATAGCGTTCATTGGACCCATGTGATTCAACATCGATCTATAAGTATCGATGTCCATCATCCTACTCTAGACACCTTCCCATCTCCTAACAAATATATCTGGTCTCGCCCACTCTACACGTGACCCACCAAGTAGCCTCAGTATCACAATATGCTTATAATCCCACACATGTAGAAATTTTGTGGCTCCTAGTCCACCCCCATGCTCCTTCTACATGAACCTATATAGGTCCCCATACAAATGTGCTAATACACAACGTTCCCAAGAAAATATGGTACCATCCTCCTCTATATGACAAAAATATCATGCATCTTATACAAGATTCCTACACCATCACCCTCCACTGCCACTCAAGAAGCAATCAAAAACTATAATAAACTTATGCAATTGTGGAAAACCTGATCTTAGTATAGAATCCAAAGTATTTTTCATCTCATTCTGTACTCGTGTCCCTGTAAAATACCACTTAGTTTCTTGCATCTATCTTTAAACATCCTCTACGGCCATCACCTAGACCCTCTCACCTACAACTGGTAGTCACAATATGTGATATACATCCTCTAGGGTCATAATCATCTTCCCGGTAGGTAGCCAAAATGTACATGTGTCTCGTACACCATCACTTGCAGGCAAGAATCATCGACATATTATGGGACACATCCCCCATCCTCGTTATGTGCCACAATCCAACATGGTCTATTATATCCCACTCATCATCCGATAAGCTCAATCCCAACAACATCCTCAAATGGCGGCCATCTGGAACTCTCTCGAATGACTATCTCTCTGTAAAAAAATAAAACACCATCAAAAATAAAATATTAGTACCTCATATACATGCAAAAACAACTACACTAACATCAAAAAACATCAATTTTCACATTTATAATTTTCTAGGCTAAAAACAAACCTTTTGGGTTGCCAACGCCTTGAGGCGGGACATGGGCACCCATGAATAGGTCACCAGCACCTATATCTAGGTGTTGGCATCCCAAAGGTGGTTAAGACCTTTGCCACTCTTTCCCGGGTTAAAAACACCTAAAAACTTTTTAAAAAAATTTACAAAAATTGCAATAAGTCACTCATTTCAACACATTTTTCAAAAATAACTACACTTACCAACTCATTCATCGTATGTGATGCCACGGCCACCACCACCATCTCAAACCGACTCAATCATGCTACTCTAACTTACGACATCTTCACACACTCAGAGCTCAAAATCCCACTTGGTCAAAGTTCGATTAACTTGTTTTACTGAGGGAACAAGTAATTTCACTCGACCAATGAAATAAACTGAAATCCATATTTTCATGAACCTTGTATCCTCCCTTCATTTACTCTTAATTTTACCCCGCACGCATTTAAAACTATGGAAAGATTGCAAAATATTTTATATAATTCCTGCAAGTTAAAACTTTTAAACTTTTATGTAGGCTATAACTACCAATAATTTAATAAATATTTACCACACTTCACGTGGGCCACCAATAAACTAATTTATTTTTTAATTCTCCATTTATACACGAGAATTCCACATTTATACTGAGATATTATCTCATTTTATTCTCCACTCCCATTTGTATCTAAAATAAAACCTTTAAATAGGTTTATTTATATAGTTTTCTTAAACTATAAGATATAAATGAATGAGGCCGCCCCCTTACATGGATAATATAAATGGTTAGTGACACATGTTAGGTTTTATTTAATAAGTATTAAGATTTAAAAATAATCCCTTCATGGCCAAACAATAAACAAGGGCCCCTTCCAAAAAAGTAAGCACTTAGGTTTTTGAAAAATATATACACCAAATCTAATAAAATTTATATTTTAAGGATATATATATATATATATATATATATATATATATATATGATTCAAACTTAGGTTTGTTTCTTATTTTTAAACTATATATGCCTAGATTTATAAGTTAAGTTTAAATATGATTTAAACTTAGGCTTAGAATATGGTCTGTTGACTCTTCCCCCAATCCCATGTAATTTTAATATGGTTTAAGGCTTTTAATATATATTTTTTCAAAAATATATCAATTTTAATATGATGTTTATATAAATTATTATATAAACCTTATTCTATATTATATATATTTTTATTTAAAAATAATAATATAGTTTTCAAATTATATAGGATATAGTTATAGATTAACTATAAACTATAGTTTTTCAAATCGAATCTTATTAAAGGAGTCCAAAGGACACACATAGATTACTTTTGAAAACACAATAAGGTTAAAATAGTAAATGAATTTTACCAAGGGGCATGATTCCACATGAAAAAAATACAAGTTAATCCTATTTCTATGGAACTTGTCTCCTTTTTCTTGTATTTAACTTTGTGTTTTTATTTTGAATATCTTTTTAACCTATACATATTAAAACTATAGAAAAAATAATTCAAATATTTTACCCTTACCTGTACACAATTTTTCACGAAGGTAAGAAATTTCCAAATTTTTCACTTGTGAATTCACCTTAATTCTTCACAAAAAAACTTTTAGGTTGCACAATGGAAAGAAGGGGCCGATTATTTTAAATATTCTTATGGGTTAGTTGAAAAAAAACCATACAAATTAAATAAATAAAATACACAACATTTGATCTTAATTTATTTAATTTACCTCGCTCTGTTACCATGTTAGAATTTGAGGATTCTAATAAATACGGATTTAATCAAATTACATATTATATAATGTTACAATAAATATTTAAATAAACATTACATCATAACATAAGTAAATAAAGAAATACTTACATGAAATAAATAACACAGGTGACACATTATTTATAGTAGAAAACCCCAATAGGGTAAAAACCACTTTGAAAATAACCTTTTACTTTAGAGAACTTATTTTACATCCAGTAAGATCACCTCCTCCTTTAAAACCCTTTTTACCAAGGTAAAACCAAATCACTTGATTTGCACACCTTTGATACATTTCCCAAATATATCAAATGAAGACCTAAAGTCCTTGTTTATATAAGGTGATCGAGTATGTCTCTGGCCCATTTTTTCAACCTAAACAGTTCACACATACACCTAGTTTTATAATATTTAATATTAGAAATATAATCATTTCATGATATTAAATATTTAACATAAAGTATATACCTAGGTTATCATATTTAATAATAGAAATATAAATATTTCATATTATTAAATATTAACCTATATATTAGTGATGGACCCATATACATTAAGGGTTAGCTGGACCATTTAACCATTGTTTTCCAACATAGTTAAAGTTGGAGGGTAAAACTAGACCTCTCTCCCTACACTCTTCCTTTGGCGGTAGGATGCCCAAATCCTTCTATTTTTACTTATACAAAAATTAGGTTGGGAACTGATCACTCCCTACCTGCCCCAACAAATCTCCATCAACGAAAATATTGAAATCTCCAATCACTCAAAATTGAAAATCATCAATCTCACTTAGTGCTCCTCACAACGGTTCACCATCTCTCTTTATGCCACATGGATCAACATGTTGATCCATGGTTCACCACGCTATATGTTCTTATTATGCGCGTACTTCTCAATAGGGCTTCTCCAGGACTTCTTTCACGTATGTTCCTTACTTCCTTTACACTACTTGAATTTCATTCAAATAGCATAAAGGGGGGGAAATGTAGACATAAAATCACGCACTTACTATTATTTACTATACCACCAAGTATGTTGTTTTATATATGGATCTTGAGTAAGAAAATTATTCACTAATGAAACACTTCCTAGTCCATCCGGTTGTGTTATTTGTTTATATTGCTTTTATCTTTCAAACTTATCACACATATACCCAGTTTTGGTCAGGTTATAGGATCCCTTTCTATTAGTCTTCACACATTTTTCATCATTTGTCTCTAGACACTAGCACCCATGATTGGACTTTAGTGTTGAAGCACTCCTGTCCATCCCGGGTACCCGTGTCCTCTTTATATTTTGACATTTGAGGTTGGTTTTCCACTCATATCTCTATGTAATAGTCGGCATGTTGGGTCATTAGTGTCAAAATTCGGGCACAAGATCCCTATATAAACACAACTTATATACAATTATAATGGCAGGTAATTTCTATCAAGGGCTATCAATCTACATATCAAAAGGACTACATTTTGGGATTATTACTCTGCATACACACTGCATAGGAAGGGGAAGTTAATTTTTCCATCCACACATTTGCATTCAATCTAGTTTTCACCCACTATCTTGGCATCATCGGTGCAAGGACGGCAACCTAGGAGCACTATTACACACACAAACACATAGAACTACATTGGGTCTGAGATGTAGTGCAGTGCTCAGTCATAAGTTCACTTATTTCACAATCGAGGATAGTCTAACCCCTCATTTTGCATCTTTCTATTTTAGGATTTGATGTAGTTTTAAGGTTTTGCAAGAGATTATTTATGTTGCAAATTTATATGTACTTCATGATCCAAGTCGACATATAGACGATAAAAAAGCGAGCAAGTGTGAAACCCTAACAATGGTGATGAAACCATATTTTGACCTTTTCGGTAGACTCCAAAGTGCCTCATAGAGGTCTAGGGCACCCATAAACACCCTCTCCCTTACCCAGGCACTGTGTCCTGAAATTCCCAACATATCTACATTTTTAGCATGATTGTGATATTCTGAGTTGTTGTTTCATCAATTCATCTAGTCCAGACATACTTCGGGATAAGAAAAATCAAGCTAAGTGCCTTATCCTTTTCAGTTTCTATCATAATTACATAAAATTAAATTTCCTATCATTTTCATTTCATTGTATATCATTATAGTAATCTTCTCAATTCATATTTCAGTAAAATAAATTTAGATTTTATTGAATCGGGTAGGGCATGTGTACCTCCCAATGTTGATTGGGAACTTAATATTTGTTGTGCTTTCTGTAATTATTTTTTCGTTGTTACCAATTTCCTTGACACCTCCAAAAGTGTCCATCTATCATCTAAGTACCTTGGTAATAGGTAAGATGTGTCATGAAAGCCACTTACCCTGATGTAGGTGAAAGTTATGAATTAGATAAAGTAACATGTGTATTCAATTATTACTTTCCTTTCTTGGGGAGATATCATGTTATATTCCCACTCTATCTTGAACAATCATATAAGGGGAGAAAAGAAAGTATCATGTACCTAAAGTTGTAGATATAATTATCCAAGTTCAGTTGTGGGTATACATCATAAACTCTACAATTACCAAAGTCTTTCACTCTATCCAACCTAGGGAATGACCTATGGCAAGAAATGTTGTACACCAAGTAAGAGGTCATGTAAAATTCCATTTTTGGTAGATCCCTCCTCAATTTGCACTTTGTCATTCTAAGCATTTTTGGTGTATGCAATCACTAATAATCTCTCCCCATTGAATTTGTATCTTTCCAATAAGGATTATCTAAATGAATTTGAACATCTAGTCATTATATGGATATGCAGACTCCTTTCCCATACCATGTTTAGAAAAGTGATTATTTCTCCAATATCTTCCATAAAATTATCCCTATTCAATTTCATGGGGATCATAGTGACAGAGATCTTCACTTTTCAAGATAATTCTTGTTCAATATTTTGGAACACTTTGCAATGTTTTCTAAATTTTCAATTGATATGTCCACTAATATTGATGCATCAGGGATACCTAAAATATCATCAAAATTTTAAATGGTTAAATATGTGACCAAAACATTACTTCCATCAATAACTTCCTTGGTTGTTGGGTTGTAATTTTGTGCACACACCCATACCAATCTGGATACTAAGTATATGGGGAAAAAGCTAGCTGCTAGAGTGAGTCCACTCCAATAAATCTTCATCATTTTTTCATTCATGTCTACTACATGTAACCTTTTCCCAAATTCAACTATGTTTGCATGGCCCGGTTAATGTTTGTGAATTTTTCCAAATCATAGGTGAGGTGGGAGGTGGTATGGACACTAGCCAATTGAATCTTCATGTTTTTAAGGTAAGGGGATGAAATTTCTATTAGAAGAGAGATTCATAACATTCTATATGTAACTAACCCTTTTAACAATGTCAATTGATACACCATGATACCACAAATCATTCACAACAGCTGGTTGGTAACAGACTTACCTATGCAAAATCCACCACAATTTTCCTTTAAGCCGAGAATAGTAATCGAAATTCCTTCTAAGGTACAAAATATTTTTTTCACAATACAAATGCATGACTCTAGTCTACTTCTCATCTTAGGGCTTCAAAGTGCTTTTAAAACTTGAAAAATGGAGGAAAAGTGAGATTTTTTTGTGAATTTCAGCCATATATTGCCTTACACATGTTTTCATTAATGGCACACCTACTTTTATGAATTCTTTTTCATGATCATCGATCTTTTATTCTTGACTTTGAATTTCATCCTTACAAGTGAATAGATTGGGGACATTTTATTTTACTTAGATGAATTGTCTTTTTCTCATTGGATCTGGACTTAAAATCATCTTACTTGGTGTCTTTGCATGCCTTTCTTATGCTTAGTCACCTTTCTTGGGCATCACGGTTGTGTAAAAATTTGCAAACTTACGAAAAATATGAAGATGCAAACTTTTGAAATGCAAAGTTGCTTTCCTTTCTAAAAGTATTGTGATCTTGACACATGTCCATCCTAACGGGTTGAGGGATGAAAATACAACTTGTAGTCTTATAATAAATGTGAAGTTACATTTCTTCTCTATAGTACAAAGATCTGCTAAGAATTCCATTTCAGATCTTAGGGATGAATTTTTAGTTTGCAAATATGCAAAAATGTAAAGCTACAAACTATAAAACTATAAAGGTGTATTTCCTCTTTGTAGTTCTAATATTGTGCCACGTGTCCCCTTTCATCGTGGCCTTAGGGACAAAAGTTTAGTTTGTAATTTTTAAATAACTACGAAGATGTGAATTTCAAATCTACGAAGTTGGATTTCTTCTCCATTATTTTTAGATCCGCTTAATATTTCATTTCGGTCCTAGGGGATGAACTTACAACTTGTATTTTGCATCAACTTTGAATTCTTCATAAAAGCAAGCCGTTGAAGAAATATTCCATTAATATTCCTTTCATGGGGTTCGGGCTTGTATTTGCAACTTGTAATTTGGTAAAAATGTAATTTTTCTTTAATGCCTTGCTTTCCCTTGATACTTCAAGTATTCCATTTTCCGCACTTCGAGGATAAAAATGTAGTTTAAAAAACTGAAAAAATACCAATTCCTTTCCATGGATATCTCCAATTCAAACATTTGATAAGAATTTTGATATAAAAATACCTCACCCACACCATTAAACTTGTAACTTTTTTAAAACACCAAAATCAAAGAAAATGTTAAGATATTAGTGTAAAATCACATATTAGTGTGGAGCAACGACACAATTACAAAATTTAGGCCCATGGAACCACATAACAAGTTCATAAATTCACAGAAAATTACGGATCCTTCTAGTTTCTCAATATGCTTAGGAAATTCATGAAAAATGTGCCAAGATTTCAACAAACCAAATCGGGCACCAATAAGTTGTATATTTGAAACTCTTGCAAGTCATTCCATTTTAGTAGTTTCAACTTGCAAGGTTGCACTAGGATCTATAAGATAAAACTAGTGAGGTGGAAGGAGATCATGTAATATATATGCATAGGTTGAAATTACTAAATTGGAAACAACATCATGAAATAGAAGTAGGTTGCGGTATAATGTAAAAGCGATGAATGGTAAACTAGCAAGACATCATTTAATTGTAATCATGATTGAAATTTTTTTATGTTGCAATAGAAATATTAAATGTAAATATACCTCACTTATAATATTTTATATCAGTCATGCACCTCTTTCCATTTTTAAAAAATTTATGATATTTTTACAAAATATATAGTTTCCTCAATTGAGGAGCAATTTTTTTGAACTAATATTATATTCCATATCCTTACACTTTACTAGTTTCTTCTTATAGATCCTAGTGAAAGGATGTTTCAATTTAATGAAACATACCTCACTCCTAACATTTTATTTCAATTGTGCACCTCATTTCTAATAGGCTTTAGCTTTTCTATCCCAATCCAAACCTACCTATGTTGCATTTTTATCTTAAGAGAAAGTTTTTTAGATTATAATTGAACATGATTTTTATATAGGTTGTAGAGTATAGTGATGAGTGTAGTAGTGTTTGACTATGTACATATATAATAATGGATGACATTGGACAACAGAGAAAGAACAAAGTGGAAACAAATTCCAAGTGAGGTTTTAATAACATCATTAAGTTGATGATCCTTAATATCACAAACATAATCATAATCGTATAATATAATAATGAAACATATTCGTAAAAATTGCATTACATATATATGATGAGTGATTTACATTGCATGATTGTCTACTTCAATCAACTACACAAAAATATTAACTTTAATTTTACTAAACCTTAGAGTAAAAACATATAGCATCCAAGCTACGAATAATATTTTTAATGGGTGTTCTTTTTTGGAATTCACAATCATATTTTTTATGATCGACTGCCACAAGGATTGTTGAATGTGGAGGAAGCAATTGGGAAAAGAACATTTACCATATCTTTTAAAATATGATGTCCTTCAAGCACATGGTTATTTTCACCGCTTAGACATCTCTTCCTCTATGATTCTCTTCTTGCCTTCTCAAAATATCGTTCCCTTATATTATACTCCTTTTGTTCCCTTTCCCGCATTTTCTGAATTATTTTATTCCATCCTCTACATTTTAATTTCATTTTCCAATTTCAATTGTTCCCTTCCTTCCTTCTCAATGTTCCTTATCACTTTTATCTCTTCAATTTGTTGTCTTTTCCTTGCCTTATTTTTTTCAATATCATTCTTGTGGGCCTCTTGTCCTAAAAATATCTACTTGTATTCATATAAAGTGACAATCTAATATTTTATTCCCAACCTTAGTGCATTATTTCTACTTTTTTGCAACCCTCTCAACTAGTAATTTAAGAAAAATTGATATTGATGATTTCATATTGATTTCGATTGAATGAATCTATACTTTCATCTATGTATAGCACAACATCCTCATTTGCACCCAAATTTAATGTATCATCTACTATTTCAATTGAATCTAAATATGTATGGTAATGAACAAGATGAATTGGGAGAGGTGGTGGTGGTGAAGGCAATGACATTGACACATCTACTTGGCTGGATTCAAAATTCATGCCAAGGTTTAATATAACCTCATTTACCCAAACTGGTTTTCTTATTTTTGTATAATCCTTAATTAAATTTTAGGTCAATTTAATTGGGTGTAAAATACGATTAGAGTTGATTACTGATTTTACAAAGATATTACAATATAAACACTAATTTAAATTTACAATTCAAATCGGATAGAAGGATCAACATACAATAATTAACCTAACATGCAATTAAAATCAAAAATGGAGGTATATAATCACTTATCTTATTCTTGATGAAATTATGGAGAGATTTGGGATTTTGCAATAGTGAAATAAGGAGATTTAAAACTAAGTAACCTTGAAACCTAGATTCTAACTATAACTACACTTGGGTTTGAACCATACGGTATGATCTAGCCCCTTATGTACATGTTGTTGCAGACTCACAAAGACCCCCGGATGCGGATCAAGCTTCTAGGTTGATCACTCTAGCATCCGGTGTGATTGCACAACATGGAAACCTCTCTCCAAGTGTGGGGACTTGTGTAATCGAGAGAGGAATCTCCAGTTAGAGGTGGTTCCTCAAACTCCTCTCGATTTAGATCTATATTTTACAAAACTACGGAGGTTTGAAAATTAATCCTACTCTAAAATCCAAGGAGACAGAGATAGAAAGTGCAAAAATGAAACTAAACTAATAGGTGATACACCAAAGGAGGAGTGGTGAACACTTCTTGTTCTGTAGATAGACACAGATCATAAAAATGCAACATAAAACATCATGCACAAGCTGATAAGATGTAATCAGAGGTCTGAAATGAAACAAGCAACACAAACAGAGGACTGAAAACTGATCACAGAGCCTGTATTGTCATTTCCACTATCAAAATCCTTGTATTACAACATCAAAAGGTAGAAAACCTGTTACAATTTTAGAAGAGGTCTGATACTTACAAAAATCACTTGTTACAGGTGAAAGAAGAAGCTTGCTATCCAAAGAAATGTTCCCCCTTTCAGAAATGAGCCAAATCTGGCTTTTACATTGCATGGGTCGAGCCCAGGGGACAGAAAATGTACAAAAACATGAGAGCCCATCCCTTCTTGACTACAGGTGCATTAAAATGGCATGGGGGACCTTACAAACCCATACCCTGTCATTTTGACCGGATTACAGGAGAATGCGACCCATTCTGCATTAAATCTGGTCGCTGGAATGTCACTTCTGGCCATGAACATGTGTCAGAGCCGTTTCTTGATTTTCTCTCTCAAACTACACCAAAACTTGAGATTAACCCTAGAATCACGTAGATAATTTCACAAGCTTTCCTGTTGATATAAATAACGTGCCAATCCGAGCTCTGGATCAAAAGATATGTCGATCTGAAGATCTAGGGCACACATCAGGTGAAAACGGATTTTTAAATTTCTTCCCACACTCTGCCACCTAGATGACACGTGGCATGCATTGATTGGTCACGTGATTATCTCTCCTTCTCTGCTCATTGGACACATGTCCTCTTTTTATTGGCTCAGGTCAGTGCTTGAAACCTCACCCTTTGACTTTTGGACTTTCTCCCTTGTAACACGTGTCGCGATTTGATTGGTCCACGGGTCTGCCGGCTTTTCACGCCCTTCGCATCTTTTTATCCCGGATGTCCCAGGTCTTTGCGTGGGACAAAAACTTCCGATCCACTCTAAATGGGCTTCCTTTTCTCTCGGCCTTCTCCTTTTCACGTCTTTCGCGTCCTCGCGGCCCAGATGTCCCAACTGCTTAGTGTGAAAATTCTCCATTTCGGCCGAATTGAGCGGTTCGCGTCCTCAAGGCCCAAATGTCCCGAGCAGTTAGTCATTTTTCTTCTCCTTCGGCCGAACCAGCTCTCCGCGTCCCGCGTGTCCCAACGGCCTGGTTGTCCCTTTGCTAAAATTTTCCTTTTCGGCCGAACCAGCCGGTTCGCGCCCTTCACGTCCATTTGTCCCGGATGTCCCTTTGCTTCACAGACTGCCTAGCGGCCTTTCGGCCGATTCGCGCCCAGATGTCCCTCACATCCTGACCATTACGAGGACTAGTACTTAGCCACTTTTCATGATTTTTTTTGTCCCAAGCTTGTTTTTGCAACTTTTGCACCTTCTCTCAGAACTTGCTCTTTTCAACCTGGACAGGAGAGTTAAAAAAATCTGAGGGGACCCTGGAAACATGATTTTTTGCCTTGAATCAATTTATCTACCTGGGACTTGAGTATTTAATGCATGTTACCAAAATTACCCTGGGGGGTGAATTTTGGATAACAAGATACATTCTTGTACCTAATCTAAATCTATCTCTGTGACTTTGTGGTTTCTCACCTTCCTGGATTTTTCTATTGTTGTGAAACCCTTGTTACACATGTAGTGAAGCTCTCAAAATGGACAAGAAATATCCTCAAACCCTAGGCACTAATGAATATTCCTTAAAAAACATTCTAAGGGTTTTGGGAACCCTTATGCATTGCCAACATTGGTTTTACTCTAAATATTCCTCAAACTAAACATCATTCTCCACCTAGCATATGATATCTAGATAGATCAATCGATTTTACATTTTCTTTGACCATGCTTACTTTGACTTAGATATTACTAAAACACTTGGAAGAGGATATTTAGATGCTTGTAGATGAAATATGTGGATGCCTTAACCTGATTTTCAGATTTAGACATAACGTGGGAGCTTCTTTAATGATTGTAGATGTGCAATTCTAATATTTATGGAGCTTTGTATGTCTTTTACAAATGTATGAAGTGAGTGCTCTAGTGTATTGCCTTAGGAGTTCTAGGTTAGCAAATGAGGTATTGTTTTCTTACTTATTTAGGGTTTTATAGATGATTTTTCTAACAAAGGATGACCCAAATGAAGTATAAGACCCAAAAAAATATGTTAATTTGAAAGTGCAGTTGGATAACATGTTGGTCCAAGACCATATAAAGAGTTCAAGGTCATATGGTGCAATCCTAACCAAATTATACGACCCTAACTAGGAGTAGAAAACATGCCAAATGAATTTCAAAGATAATAGGTTAATGTTTCTCTATTAATTGCATACATTGTATACTCAAGATGTGTCGACATATCAATGTGCAAGAATAACTAAGCTAAACAATGGACCTCATAAAGGGTTAAGTGGGAATGGAGAATTTTCATTTATCATGGTAAGAGTGCATAGTCAAATCAAGGGTTGTCAAAGTGCAAATTACCAAATTTGAGCATCTACATTTTCCCCCTTTAAGTATGAAATTGAAAAATTACATGCTTAAAGGAAATTATATCTGAGTGTGTAAATGCACTTTACCTTTTCGGAATTTTTTGTGTAGTTGTTTTTTTCTTAGTGTTGGAATTCTCTATAATGAAACTTACAACACATAGTGTATTTGGTTCCCATGATAAATAATTGACCATAACTCAAATAGAAATTATAACAAAAAGATTTGCATTTACATACATGTAAAGTGAAAAGATTTACACAAGGAAATAATACACATGTTTGTCCATGCTTTACTTATGCTTGGAGATTTTTATTGTTGAAATTCATTAAAGAATTAGGGTGATCAATCCCCATCATTCTTGAGGAGAAACTGAAGTGTTTAGGTACATGTAACCCATGTACAAAAGAGAAAAGAAGAAAGCGGTACAAATTCACCCCTGTGAAGGAAGAAGATCATGTACCAAAGTTATTTAGCAACTATAATATCTTCCCCTAAAGTATAATAGGATAAGAAAACCTACCCATGAAGCCCTTAGCTACTTCATTGATTTCTATAACCCACGAATCATGCCACTACGGATGGATCTAGACCCAATTTTACAAATAATGACTTATAGTACAAAAGAGAATAAGCACCCCAAACTCTCCCCATAAGCCAAAAATTGAGTATGAACTGAAAAAAACACTAAAATATGCTAAAAATGTATTAAAAATGTTGAACTAGGAAGGATACCCATGCCCCCAAGATTCCTGAAACTAAAATTGAGTGAAGAAGGAACAAAAAAATTCATGCCTATTGTATTTGTTTGAACTAACTAATATGAGTGTGAAAATTTACAAAAAACTTTTATAAACAAGTCAAAACTTGAAAATGTTGAAAAATTTGCTGAAATTTCTCCTAGTCAGAAATGTATGGGGGGTCGTGACTGTACCGTATGGTATTGAGCAAAGTGTATAA
Organism: Taxus wallichiana var. yunnanensis; assembly: GCA_018340775.1. Taxonomy (NCBI): domain Eukaryota; kingdom Viridiplantae; phylum Streptophyta; class Pinopsida; order Cupressales; family Taxaceae; genus Taxus; species Taxus wallichiana. Next base: position 961,913,606 of record CM031234.1, read on the forward strand.
TTTTGACCTTGTGTTGTTTTTTCCAAAATTTTGTGTATAAGTGTATTTATGGGTGCTTGTATACTGTCTAGATCTACATCTGCCACCAAATTTCTATCTATGTCTACTAAAAATGTAGAATAAACCTGAATATATGCCCCCTCTTTTGAGGCATGTGTGAAAACCATGTTTGAGAATGTGGCTCAAAATAAATACTACTGAAGGAAATATTTGAAATGATGTGTGGAATGTTGAAGATTTGGCCACCTTGGAGAACCTATACCTGCAACAGGAAAGGTGTTTACGCATGGTGATAACCAAGGAATGCAACGAAAATAATGTTATAAACAAAAAAATATAGTAGTAACCAAATCAACTAGTAGTAACAACACATGTAGAATAAAACAAGAACAACAATGTATCCAATTATAAACAATGACATACAAGAAAATACAAAAGGTTGTTTAGGCCTACAAACATGGGATACATACGGTGTCATAATACAATCAAGGCATGTATGCCTAAAAACAAGAGTAATAAATTGCTAACAAAATAGAAATGATGCCACAAATATGGGACACCCATAGTGTCACAAGATAGGCAAGGCACATAGGCTACCAACAAGGAATACAAGCAAGCGAAGAATACACACACAAGCATGTATACATGAAACCAAAGTGTCAAAACATAATAATATGATGTAGTAACCAATGTGTGTGAAATGTATGAAACAAGAGATGTTAAGGCTACACAAGACATATGTGTTAGTCCCATTAGTCTAAAAAGAAATAGGTACACAATATATATGTAGACACTTAAATTTGATATTTATACCTTTTATCACCCACATGTACATATTTATTTAATCCATCCCCCTTAGTTAACTAAACAACCACTTTAATATCTATCACCTTTAATTTACATTGATTAATTAATTAATCAATTAGTCCACATCCTTTACTTCCCTTTCCCTAATGGACCTTCTATTTCCTATCCCTATGCTTTTTCTAACCTATCTCTATTGCCAATTCACTTACACCTCATCCTAAAACACCCTCTTCCCACCTAATGCTTTAAAGCACTCAACCTTATCCTTAAAAACATGAAATCACACCAAAATCGAAAAAAACATCCCACTTTGGGAAACTTACCCCGTAATCGATGACGACCTTACCTAGTCGTCGCCACCCCTATAAAGTTGAATGTTTTCTTCCCATTCATCATCAAATGCATGTACATACCCCAACTTTCTTGTAACCTATGAGCTACTCCTCATGCCTGAACATCTCTACAACAATCACAGACCTCTTGGATCTCCTTCTAGTTTTTGTATTTCTCGTAGACATTCCTTTGTGAGGTTATCATCATTTGGTATCATTTTATGTAGTTATTATCATATTATCATTTCCTTGTTTGCATCTAACCTTTTACAGGTCCAAGAATGATCGAGACTCCATTATCAGCCTATTCTATTAGTTTTTCTAGTTGCGGGTTCTCTAATCCAAAGCATGTTTCCCTTGTCCTTTTCATCAATTCCCAGATCCTCACCAATCTTCCCGAGTCGTCATCGACCCAATCTACTATCCTCATCCTTTCTATCTTAGATTCCTTTCGGTGCCTCTTCCACCTCTTGCATTGTTTCCAGGACCACGAATTTTCCATCCTTATTCTCTCGAACCTACCCGGTTTTTATCCCAAATCCATTGTGATCTTTTTACCTTACATTCCTTTCATTTCCTTGCCTCAGACCTCCTCTGCAGGGTTGTTTCCAATGTCTACAAGCCTTTTTTTGTCTAACTTACATTCGAGCATCTAGATTTACACTTTCAACTATTGTTCCATCCTTAAGCCTTGGGTCATTGTCGACCTACCTCTTGCCAGATCTAGGTCACCTCCAACCCAGGACTAATTACATTTAATTTTTATTTCATTTCAATCAAATCAATATGAAATCAATCATAATTACTCTCAGACTCTACAAATTCTTCAGTTTCTACATATTTTTAGTTTATCTTTACTTTGTATCAATTTTTTTAACAATGGGGTTTGACATCCACCGAGGAAGTTAAACACTTCTTGAGTTTGCTTTATCAGGAAACCCCCAAAAACCATCTAATCAATCATGTTTCATTGGGTCTTATTTTTAAGTTTCATTTGATTTACAACAGGAATCCATCATCATCTTGCACTCGTATCACATCACATCCAAGGTAACATAAACCCTCCAGCATTTCGATTTTTCTAGTTTCTTTAGTAGATAGTGCATTAACCTCATTAAGAATGAGAAACTTAGTAAACATTCCTAGCACACCCGGTGGGATCACTATTTTGGTACCTGATAATCTATGTAGAATGATGTAGAAAATGCGTCAAAGGACTAGACAAAGCGTGGAGTGAAAAAAATATGGAGCGTGGAGACTAAAGATGCAAAAGTGTAAAAAAGTGATGACAGTGAACCTAGGGAAGAATCACATGTGTAGATTCCATTGTGTGTGATGTACCCGTAAGGTTAGTATCATGTGCGTGATGTACCGGAAGGTTACTATCATGTGTGTGATGTACTCACCATGTGTGTGTTGTTGTTTTTGACTACTTACTTCCCATATGGATGGACCTGTAAAAGAGAAGATGATCAAGTAGTCAAATATGCATGTATATGTGTAAAAATGCATGTATATATGTAAAGAAACATGTAAAAATAGTATGAAAATGACAATGAAAAAAGGAACATGTGCACTTGATCCATGATGAGAAAAAGGGTGTGAAAAGGATATCTTGTAACTATTGATGAAGTGTGAGTTTTTTGGGTGATCTCACACCACTGTGGTGAAGAAGTGTAGGGAGAAAGATATGTTATTCTGTAACCTATAAATGCTTCCCTGAGAACATGAAGAGATATTTATATTGCCTAGTTTTTTGTGTGATCTGACGCCGCTGGCCAAAGGAGTGTAGGGAGGAAAGTCCATTATATCCTCTAACCTATAACTACTCCCTAGAATGCTAAGGACAATATTCCCTATAAAATCCGTTGTGTATGGAGTTTTGTGGTACGTCCGAACTCACTCGCTATAAAACCCACTATGTCATGGACAAATATTGAAAACTAAATTATATTGGTATTATGTTATGTAGTGTGTAAACCTAAATGATGCCTCCTTCTTTGGGGTGCATGCGACATCGTGGACAAGAGAATGCGGCCCCAAAAAGAGGACTGACCAAGCAAACCTGAAACTTTTCCCTACACGATGGAGGTAATGTTATTTTTCAAGACCAAGGCACACACAAGCAAGTGGCTAGAAAACAAGTGTTAGTTTGAACATGCATGTAGGAAATGAGTGTAAACTAGATAAACAATGTGTAAGCTAGAACATAAGAAAATAATGTAAACACTCAAAAATACAATGTAGGTTGCATAAAGTGGATTGCAAACATGGGACACCACTCACGATGTTGGAAGACACTAAAGGCCGCAATGGTTGTAAACAAATAAGTGTGCACACAAGAAAAAGGGGAAATCCCACAAACAACAGCAAACAATAGTAGACAATGTAACAAATAAGTATGCAAGTAAATAGCCACGCTTAACAAATGTTACACATGAAGCACCCATTAGCATGTCAGAAAAATAGCAAGTATGTCAAAGCATGTATAAACCAAAGTAGTGTGTTATGAACAAAAATGAAACAATAGCACTTGTAGTGTATGTGGATGCCCCTAGTAGGTAGTGTATCAAGCATCGGTGTTGTGTGTAGAAGCTTTGTATCTATGATCACAACTAGAAAAGGATGTGAACACGCATGTGTGTATGGTAAAGATAATGACATACAAGATATCTATCTAGCATGTGTAGTAAAGTAAACATGTACAAGTAAATGCAAGCAAGAGTAAATACAACCATGAAATGCAGTATGTTGTGGATGGATGGAATGGAATGTAGTGTGGATGATAGGATCCACGTGTCCCCCAGTGAATGGATTTTTATGTAGTGAGGTTCATTTAGTATGCCCCCTTAGTAATCAAGAATGAACCATAAATGAGAGTGTGTCATCGGGAAATGGTCGAACTATGTGTTGTGTGTAGCATGTTGTGATGAGTATGTGGTGATGATATGTGACATAGAGATGACATGTGCATGACATTATAGCCTAAGCGTATATCATGACAAGATGAGTAGAAAGGAGTGGTGATTTAGCCTAAATCATATACCACTAAACAATGTAAGCGAAAGTGATGATGTAGCCTATCACGAGATGATGCTAGAAGAAGTGACCCTATATCCTAAAGTGTATATCACTAATCCTAGGAATTTCACATGAGAGAGAGATTGAATGATGAACATGTAAGGGTGATGAGGTCCATTTGTGATGTATATACCCTTAACATTATAGTATGGACTGCGAGACTAAAGTGTATCATCGGGTAATGAGCGTTGCTTTAGGTGTAGTATTTTTTGAGATGCATTACATTGAGTGGGTTTTTCAGTGGCTTTCCCAAAAGGGTGGCAAGGTGGTAAACTCCACCACCAAGTTTTTTAGTGATGATGTAAGGACCAAGCCAATTTGGCTTAAATTTACCTTTAAGAGTAACATTTGCATTTGTATTTTTTGATTTTCTTTTAAGACCAAGTCACCAATGTTGAACTCTCGAGAACAAATTTTATGATTATATGTGTGCACAATGTGAGATTGATATGTGTGAAGGTGTTCAAGTGCTTACACATGATGTGAATCCAACATTTCTAGCTCGTGTAGGTGGTTTTCCCGATATTCATTATCCTTGAGAATGCCTTTGAGTGAAACTCACAATGAAGGTATCTCAAGTTCAAGGGGGTGATGACCTCAAGGCACCATAGACCAAGGAAAATGGAGTAGCATTATTAGGTGTGTGAACACTAGTACGATAGGCCTAGAGAGCGTAGAATAACTGATTATGCTAGTCATTACCACTAGAAGCAACGGTTTTGTGTAGTATTTTTACAATTGTTTTGTTGGTGGCTTCAGCTTGGTCATTTCCTTGCAGATAATAAGGTGTGGAGAATGATTGTTTGATTTTGAATTTGGCACAAAAAAATTTAACATCCTTATTTTTGAAGGAAGATCCATTATCAACGATTATGGTGGAAGGCACACCAAAGCATGTGATTATATGGGTGGTAAGGAAACCACAAATTTCAGTACCAGTAATATTATGTAGGGGAGCCACCTTGACCCCTTTAGTAAAGTACTTGGTAGCGTATAATGTATTTGTATCCATCGTCAGATTCAGGCTTAATCATACCAATGAGGTTAAGTCCCCACAGAGAAAAGGGCCAAGTTGGCGCAATTGGTTGGAGGTCATAAGAAAATGTGTGATGGAGATTACCATGCTTTTGAAATTGCTCACAATGAGTGGCATATTCAATGTAATCTTGTTCCATCATAGGCCAATAAAATCCTTGGCGCAAAATATTTTTTGACATAGCTTTTCCAAGAAAAATGCCCACCGCACATGTTGTCATGTATTTGTAAGATATCAATGGGAATTTCTATGAGTCCTACACAACGTAAGATTTTATCATTAATTACATGCTTAAACAATTCAGTTTCAACGATGACATAGAGAGTAGCCTCACATTGTAAGCGACACGTTTTATGAGGTTATAGATTATCGGGGATGGTTTGTTTATATAAGTAATTATAAATGAATGTGAACCAAAATGATTAACTAAAATAGGAATATATTCTAGTGTAATATAATGTTATAGGAGCAGTAAAATAACTGAATAAATGAAGTAATAAAATATTAAAATACACCCAAGAAAACTAAGCTAGAAAATATGAAACCCTAATGTGTAAGAAGGGTTAAGAAAAGCCTTAGCTGATTCATCGATGTCGTAGGACTATGTTGCAATGTAGACTAGGTGAACAGGAGGAGGAAATGACCACACAAAAACCTAAGAAAGCACGATCCGAGCTATCCGATTGGGTGGGGTGTCTAGAAAGGGATAGTGGTTCTTGTTGGCACCCTGGTTTGATATCTTGGTGCCATGGTCTGCGGAAATGGCCAGAAAACCTCCTATGAGGTGTCGTTGGATTTTTTCTTGTGTTCACTTCTTGTCACATTAATGTTGTTGAACTATGTCGGATGTCACTTGTGAATAGGAGATGGAAGAATCACCTACAAAACCCTAGAAAAAGCATCAAAACCCTAAAAAGAAAGATGCATATGAAGGGTTCAGACTGTCCTCAGCTACCAAATTAATGGACTTATCATTGAGTGTTGCACTACATATCAGACTAAATGTAGTTCTAGATATGTGTGCAATTTTTCCCTACTTTCCTCTTGTGTCAGTCACACTTTTCGAAGTAGCGAGCAAATAACTAGATGTAGAATGTATTAAATGTGTGCATGAAAACAATAAAATCCCCTCCTATGAAGTGTGATGCAGATGAACTAGCATTGTGTTCCTTGTGATAGAGCTAGATGAATTCAAATGTAGCTTTAGATTCTTTTAATGGATTCAACTCTAGATGTGATAGTAGATTCTTAGTGATTAGTCCCTCATTATGGTCACATAACTTTATATTTTTATGGTTCTCTTGTTCTAATTTCATAATTAACCCCGAAAATGCCGACCACCAAAAAGATAGAAAGATCAAATGGCTAGAAAGTTCACAAAAGGTGAGATTAAAGTGCAAATAGGATCAAGGCGCCCCATAGGGGACCAAGGAACTTGGGCACCCTCAGGTCTAGTTGAGCACCCCAATCGAAATAGGAAAAATGTAGAATGACATTACAGACTGGGAAAGTGTAGGTGTAAGATCGAAAATATGACAACGGACAATCTAAAAATTTCCAAAGACATGGGTTAATTATTACTCTTTCTACTAAAGAACCATATGAATATTATTATGAGATTGGGATTAAATAATGACTCAACATGTGTGATTTTACGTCTACAAGAACAACTCAACTTTGTTGTCTCTAGTAACCTATGTCTGATGCATTAAAGTATATATAATATTTTTCTAACAACTCTTGTGAATGAATGTTATATTCATGGCCATACTTAGCTCATATTGACCCACCATTTGACAAATCAAGAGGAATTAAGTGCAAATTATCCTCTCTCCATTCAAGTTACCCAATGGGTTTTCTTACCCTTATTTAAGGTAGAACCAAAAACAGCAAGATCATGCCATCCCCTTTATACGTGCCTCCTAATCATCCTAAGAGATTGGTTCTAAAGAGAATTTCAGACATCTCCCGATCGCAAATGATATGTATCACACAATATATCATCCTTTAATCCTTCGTACCCTCTGAAAGTTCTACAAGACCCCGGGGTGTAAAATTGGGAATTAAAACACTTATGGTGTCGTTTTAAGGATCCTTTACTCGAGAAAGGTTAAGGATACTTAACTTTAAAGAAATTTTCTAAGATTCTAAAAATAAAGACCAATCTTCTATAAATCACTCGATATCCAAATTGTAAACAAAAATTTGCATAAAAATTATAATTCTATGAGTATCTTTGGAAGTTTTTATCAATACTATTAAGGATTCCACAAATAATTTTTTGAGTCTTTTTCCTACCAGTTGTGAAGAATTATATTAGAATATTTTGAGTTAACCTATATCTCTAGAGTTCAAGGCTCTAGTGGTGGCTCCACCTTTCAAAGAAAATATGGATTAGACCAGCGTAATTTTTAATTTTATCCACTTTGTTGATTAAATCTCTCCTTTGCAAAACCTAGACGGATGAAGATGCTTTTTAGATTTGACCTTACTAGAAAGTTACTCCTAGAATTGGAAAGTGCCCAGTTGAGAAGGAAAGAGATTTAGAAACTTTTGGTGGTCAAATTTCAAAAGGAAAGGGTGTTCAATCCTCTAAATTCAATTCTCCTTTGGTAAAATATTACTCTAGTACATCTAATAGTTCTCGATACGAGATAGTTCTCAATTATATGCATTATTTATTTCAAAAGGGGTCACATCCTACCTATAATGAGGGTAGTCCTCGGCTTCCATGTTTTTTTACCCGAGATAATAGAGTCTTTTGTAAGTCTAAGTCCCCACTAAATCATGCATTTTAGATATTTATCTAGTCTTGATCACATATTACTATTCATATGATTCCTAAGCAATAAAAGTACTAATTGACCATTGTCTTTAGCCTCTTTGCTTTCTTTTTACTTGCCTTCTTTGTCTCACACACCTTCTTTCCTAGTATGTCTTTTCACACTTTGAAATTTCTAACTCTAGACACCAACGCCTTGTCAGGGACGCCGGTGCCCAGTTCCCCCTTCCTCTATGGATGCCCCCGACCTCTTTTTACTTTTCTCACATCTTTTGGGTCTCTTCTAGCCATTTGGGCATCTTGATTTTTACTAGTCGTCCTTTTAGTGGTTAATTACAAAATTTGAGCAAGGGAATCATATAAATATAAATATAAATAATAAATTACCAAGCACTAAGCACTATCTATCATCACCTAAGGTTGCATCCAAAGGCATTTACAAGAGAATTCAAGCATCCATCTAGCATTCACACAAGGGAAAGGGACTACATTCTTCTGCATACACTTCATAGGAGGGGAAGTTCATTTTTCCATGCACACATCTATCTACATTTTCTACATCTAGTTATTGCTTGCTATCAAGTGTGACACACACAAGAGCCACCTAGTGCGTGATTTCTTCACACACATGCATAGAAATACATGGGGTTTGTAATGTAGTGCATTTCTTAGTCATAATGTGCAAGTTCAGTTAGCTCAAATGCCACCCAAATCTGATCTATTTGGCCTCCTTCCTTCTTCTACAAGAAAAACAAACATGGGGAGGTACATCTGACAACATTGCAAGTGGATTTGCAAGAATTTAATGCTTTTTACTAGTGATTAGAAGAATAAATATAAGTTTCCCTCTTCTTCTCCTCCTCTTCTCTCCTTCTTTTCTATAAATAGTGGACTAATGATCATTGTAAATGGTTATACATTCTTCTAATGCTAGTGTATCCTTCTCCAAGTTCTCCATTTTGTGTTGTGAATTGCGGGCCTTGGATTTAGGCATCTGTAAGGTGATTCTTTCATTCTTCCTCCATTGTAATGATTTGTGCATACTTGAAGCAATAAAATACTTGTTTTGTGGCTATTAATCTGTCCTAGATTGTGTTTTATTGCATCTTCTTGCCTCTTTATTACATTTACAGGTATTTTGTGCATATTTTGTTCTCCTTGTAGGGTTTGAATCTATTTTACTCCATGAAAATGGTTGTCTGGATGAAGTTTTGGACTGTGGTACTCATGTATGCCCTCTCCTTTCTCATTTTTATTCCATTTTCCCTCATTTGAGAGTGTCTCTCCACCCTCTTCTTGGTGTTATCACCTCTATTAGTGTAGGATTTCCCATTTTATGCACTTTCCTCTCTCCCTAGTCCCTTGGAATCATAGAATAACAGTATATAGTTACATTTCATACCTTAGGATTAGTCAGTCAAATATATAGAATAGAGGGTGCTCTAGAAATCTAGGTGGCCTCCTCTACCTACTAGATCCGAATATAGAGCTCATGTCATTTATGCGTGTGCCCAGCCCCCAGATGATTTGAAACATTTGTTACGAGATATGGACATTACATTAGGATTAGGTAGAGGAATCAGCCTTCTCTAGATTTTTGTCTCAAGTAACAAGTCCCACAACTTGAAATGCAATCCCATGTTACCCAAAAACATTGGTTGCTCATCTACACATACATGAAAAATCAGAGGGTGTTGTTTTTTGGTGATAACAATTCTGGCATGCCCGGTGGGAGCTTTAGAAGTTAATATTTCCATTTTTTCTAAGTTGGGTGTGTATATTAGTGAGATTCTAGCCTTTGGATTCTTTACAGCAACACATATGGCAACTCCAAACATTATATCAACTAGTTTCAACATTCAAAGTGCTCAGTTTCATGAGAAGAATTCAGACAAGGTCTATAACATCAGAAGAAGGATCTTTTGAGTACCTATAGTTATCACCAGGAATAGGAACAAGGGGGAGAGTAGTTCAAAGGTCACCTTTACCACCGAATAGGACTCTTTCTACTCCACCTCCTAGTAGGCATTTCTTATAGTCTACTAGAGTTGTGAGACCTATTTTTACTTTCACTGGTAGTAGCCCTCTTTCTCTTAATACACAACATGGCATTCCAATGATAGTGGCAGCTTTAAAAAGTATCTTTTTCTTCACTGGGGAAAATCATACTACCCTAGTTCATCATATTCAAAATATTTCCAAGATTTGTGTAGTTCATCAAGTTACTGAAAAGGATGTAGTTATAAGGTTGTTAGCTTCTTCATTTAAAGGAAAATCTCTTAAATGGTTTAGGAGTTTAGGACTAGGAACAATTACTAATTGGGATGATCTTAGAACATCCCTTTATAATCAATTTGGGGAAAAGGCATATGATATCTCCTTGTTAGAATAGCTAACAACTATAAAGAGGGATCCCAATGAGCTCATAGTGGACTTCAATTTCAAGTTCCGTAAGATATGGTATAGAATTCCAATTCTCGTGAGACCAAATCCACAAGGTACTTTTCTTTACTTCTTAAGGGTATGAAATTATAATATTATTGACATGATTTATTATATGGGGGTTGAACATTTTCTAGGCCTATGCAATAGCCATTAGGGCTGTAAATTGTCTAATACAAGTCGGGAAAATAGTCCCTAGAATGTCTATGCCTTTGTACTGAGTTGCCTCAAGTTGTTCAACCTTCTATTTCTCCTACTCCTGAGAAGAATTCCCAACCCACTACCTCCACATCCTATTCTCCTACACAACAAAAGGAGAATTAAGAGATGAATGCCTTGATTATAAACATGTCTAACAAATTCGTATCCTTGGAAAAATAACAAGCCCAACCTTATATAAATTAATCTAATCAAGGGAAATCTTCTAAATAAGGATTTAATCAAGGCTACCAGCCACTTACGAAACTAGTACCCCAACCAAAGGTATGGGAAAAAATAGAAAAATGATAGGTGGAAAGGTCCAAATACACCTCTCCCACTCCAAACAATTTCTCCTACTCAACCATTTCTTGTTGTTAGTGCAATTCAAGCATTGGTTCCAGTGATAAAACAATGTGATACAAGAAATAAAATAGTGTTTCCCATGTTAACAACCACATAATCAGTTGGTTTGTGCAAATGCATTGCAAGCTTAGGCTTTATGGTTTAGAATTCTTCCAATTAGTAAAAACATTTATGGAAGCAACCAATCCTAATGTGGAAGGAGTTCAAGAAGTCAATCTAGATACTAATCTTGTGCTCTTTGAAACTGCTATGATTTTTTTACAATGAAACAAGTAGTGGGAAGCTTCAACAAGCCTCAAAATCATGTTCCTAATAACAAAAGTTTTAATAAGAGAATGTTGGATTCTCAACCTTCATCTTCTTCTAGTCAAGGCAACACTATCAACAAGGAAAAGGAAGTTGGCATAGATGCAAGTAAAAACAAATTGCCTGAGGTTCTCGGCAAACTCATTTTAGACAAGGAAGTTGCTTCTCAACCAAAAATGTTTATCCCAACGTTGTAACAATCAAGGAAGGAGAATATTGTACCACAAATGCACAAGTCCATGGGCCTTCCTTTCAACATTTTCGAGTAGATGAATAAGATAAATGTTAGTGTGACAATGTGGGATGCATTGGCTATTCCACACAATTAGACCTCTTACATAAATCTCTCAAGTAACTTCCTCGAGACTAATCTAGTAGTTTAAAAGACTCATGTCGTTGTCACCTTATTCTCGAAAAAGGAAGAATAGGTAATCAAAGTTATGAAGACACCATCCTTTTATATGTAATTAATTGTGGGTAAACATTTGGTTCATAATTGCATGATTGACTTAGGGATAGTACTTCTGTAATGCCTAAAAAGATTGTTGATATCCTAGGTCTCAAGTACAACCCTATTTCTAGAGGTGTTTTACAACTTGATGGTTCAACCGTTGGTGTCCTAGGAGTGATAAAATATCTTGATTTAACCCTTTATGCTTGCTCAAGCTTAACCATAACTCATGATATATCAGTAATTGACTTACCTCCCATGTTTGCAATTTGCTTATTGAGAGATTTCACAGCCAAAGTAGGTGGATATTTATCTTTGGATTAGTCTTATATGCTCCTAAGGAATAGATATGGCATGAGATTTACCATACAATTTGAGCTGATATTTTCTTATCATTTATAACCTTATGTGTCTAGTCCCATCAATGTAAATTGTACTATCTTGGATCAAGAATATTGCCCTATTACTAAAGAGATAGATACTTAGATTGAGGGAATTCCTAACATACCACTTGATAATTGGGCAACATGGGCATTATAACTTTAATCCATATCAGTAGAGTGAAGAGGCTAACATGGGTGTTTACTGTCTACATGAAGAGAATACACCCCTTCCTAGTGTCACCAAGACAAATGATGAAGAAGGAGAGAATGGTATTTGGAAAATGTTCTTTGATGGATCAAGAAGCAAGCAAGGTATAGGAGGAGGTGTGGTAAGTATGTCTCCTAGAGGTATAAAGTATTAATTATATTTCATATTTCAATTCAGCTACTCCAATAAAGCAATGGAATATGAGTCCCTCATCTACGGTCTTCAATGGGCATGAAAGAAGAAAATTAAAAAAATTGCAGACCTTTGGAGATAGTGAGTTGATTGTGAACCAAGTTAGAGGATCAAATGCAGCCAAAAATGACTTGCTCAAGCCTACAGACATAGGGTATGGGACCTCCTTGAGTATTTTGAAGCATTCAACATCTAAGACATTCTAAGAAAAGAAAATGAAGTTCTTGATGACATACTTGTTGTAATTGGAGCAAGGTTTGACGTTGTTGAAAACATCAAAAGGGACAAATTATAACCACATATCAAGGTGATAGTAAGGCCTGATATACCAGAAAATGTCACAAATTGGAAAGTATTTGAGAATGATCAACATATTGTTAATTTCATTAAAGAGGAGCCTGAGTTTTCCTCGAGAAACCAGGACAAGTTGGAGAAACAATATGGATACCAAGTAGTTCAACTCAGATCAAACAAACTTCCTAAGGGCCTAGTGACCTTGGAATCCATTTCAACCCCAATGATCAATTTAGGAAATAAAAGGCTAACATAATGGTCAAAGGTGAAGATTCACAACCCATATCAGTTGGTGAAGACAAATTTCTTCAAATTGGCAAGGTAAGCACTTCATAATAAAAACATGATTTTGTAGAAATTTTCCAAGAATTTTCTGATATATTTGAATGGAGCTATGAAGACCTTAGATGTTTTGATCCCATCTTAACATAACACACCATTGAATTGGATCCAATTTCCAAGCTTGTTAGACATAAACAAAGACATGTCAATCCACATATAGAGCCTCTGATGAAGAAAGAACTAAAAAAGTTGATCGAAGCAAATATAATTTTTACTATCAAACATTCATCTTGGGTTGTCAATCTTGTTCGGTATGGAAAATGAATGGAGAAATCAGATTGTGTGTTGATTTTAGAGATTTAAACAAGGAATCTTTGAAGGATCATTACCCACTACCTTCAATGGAACAAATATTACAAATGGTAGTAGGTTCTAAAATGTTTTCTCTCCTAGATGGATATTCTGACTACAATCAGATCATGGTAAAGGAAGAGGATCAGTTCAAGATAGCCTTTACTACAAAATGGGGAACCTATGCTTACAAGAAAATGTCATTTGGTCTATCTAATGCATGAGAAACCTTCCAAAGAGCCATGGACATGGTGTTCAAGGACTGATCAATAACATTGTTCTAGTTTATCTTGATGATATCACAGCTTTTTCTCTAAGGATGCAATTGATCATCTCCTTCATCTTAGGTAAGTGTTTGAAAGGTGTAGGAAATTTAGAGTTTCTCTCAATCCTAATAAATGCATCTTCCTAGCTCATGAAGGTAAGCTCCTTGGCCACATTTTTTCTAAGTAAGGGTTAAACATTGATTCAGAAAGAGTTAGTGTCATTCTTGCATTGCCATTGCCTAGTCACAAGAAAGAACTCCAAAGTTTCTTGGGAAAATCAACTTTTTCATAAGGTTTCTTCCAAATTTTACCAATCTTGTCAAGCCTTTGACACTGATGTTGAAGAAGAGCATGGCTTTCAAATGGACGAGTAAGAGAAAGGAAAGCTTTGAATCCATTAAGCAGGTAATTGCATAGGCTTGAACCCTCATAAATCTAGATTTCTCAAAGGATTTTATATTTTATTCCTTTGAAGGTGTTGAAATGATATTTGTCATATTGGTACACCTAAATGAAGGATTGGAACAACCTGTTGTATATTTCAGCCAAAATATTGAGGATTATGAGGTGATATACTAATTCATTGAGAAATATGTGTTGACTATCATAAGAAGTTTGAAGAAGTTCAAGAATTTGGTGTCCAACAACAAGATTCATCTACTAGTCTCACATGTTGGTGTAAAAGACTTCCTCTTAAACAAGGTTATGAATGATAAAAAAGCTAGATAGATAACCAGAGTGATGGAGTATGATATTGATGTCAAAGTAATCAAGATAGTAAAAGGAAAAGGATTGTGTGAGCATCCTGTTTCAGGTCTAACACTTTGATCAAGAACCCATCCTTGTGCTTCAAGATGATCAAGAGAAGCCAGCTGATGTTTTTCCTATTCCTTGTTAGACTCACGATGTAGTCAAATTTATCCAAATAGGACAATGCCCTCAAATATTTAATAAATCCAAAATAAGGTATTTCAAACTTCAACATATTCCCTATGTGCTTATTGATGGTGTTCTATTCAGGAAAGATGTGAATGGTGTCCTCTTGAGGTGTATCAAAATAGATCAAATAGAGAAATTTTTACATGAGTTTAGTGATGGAGAAGCAATAGGTCACTTTTCTCCAAGGGTAATATCTCTCAGGATCATGAAGGTTGGGTATCATTAGCCTAACCTCTTTAATGAATTTTATTTGTAAGTTAAGAAATACAAGAAGTGTGCCTTATTTATGGGTAAAGAAAGGTTAGTAGCTCTTCCACTCCACCCCATCTATGTAGATCAACCATTCATGTAATGGGGATTGGACTTCATTAGAGTGATCAATCCAAATTCAATCTTGGACACAAATGGATCCTCACAGCCACAAATAACTTCACCAAGTGGACAAACGCAGTTACACTAAACAAGGTAAATGAGGCTAGAATTCTAGACTTCTATGAAGGTATTTTGGCTAGATTTGGTGTTCCTTCTACAATCATTTTCAACAATGATTTTATTTTCGTTTGTACAAATATCTTAGATTGGGTTGTTAAGAATGGCATATACCTAAGCACTTCTTCAAACCATTACCGCCATGGTAATGGTCGGTGGATTCCATGAATACAAAACTTTTGAGAATCATAAGAAGGACTTTGGATGAGAATCAAAGGACTTGGCACACAAAGTTGAAATCAACCTTGTGGGCTAACGGAATTACACCCAAGAGATCTCTCCCTACAAAACGGTTTATGGAAAAGAAGCAAGGCTGCCAATATCTCTTGAATTGCCAGCATTGGAGCTCATTAAGTAACTAGAGTTATTTGAATTTGAGGCCATGGAAATTCAGGTATGCATAGCTCATGGAGCTAGAAGAGATGAGAAATCAAGTATTGTAGACAATGGAAAAGGAGCAGGCTCAGATTAAGAGGAGTTTTGATAAGAAAGCAAGAGCCGAAGTTTCCTAGAAGGATACTTAGTCTTGAAATGGGATACATACAGGGCCAAACTAGGTAGACACTCCAAGTTTGACACAATATGGAGTGGTCCCTACATCATTTTAGGTTGCAAGATAAACAATTCTTTCCAGTTGTCAAGATTAGATGGATAAGAATTACAGATCTTGGTCAATGGGATCTACCTCAAGCATTGCTACTAAAGTGAAGTTCCTCCCTTGTACATAGTAGATTATTTTCAAATTCCTGTAAGTTATTTTCAGCACATTGTCTTTTTAGTAGATTAGTTTTAGTTTCCCTAAGTGTTTTGCACAATTTTGTTTCTTTTGGATGGTCTCATTGCACAATGTTCATGGAATTTTCCATAGAAGTGGGTGGGGAAAAGAAGTTCCAAGGTGTCAAGGAACAATTGCAATACTTCATAGTGACAAATGCGAGTAACTAAAATCATATGTTGGGGTAGTATTCGAGTTCATCCATCCAACCCCAATAGATCAGTTATAGAATCATAGTAGTATGCATATGAGATTGGAGTTGTTGATACTCAGTTTCTTCATAGCTTGCAAGGGAAATAAGTGAAGTTTCAAATTTAAGACAATTTTCCACTCTCATAAAACCTAATTTAAGAAATTTTTATAATGAGGATGGTCAATTCAAGCTTCAAACTCCAAGTCAATTCAAGGTCCATTACATGCTTCACACAACTCATGGGTGGGAATTTTAAAAGATCATATCATTTTTAATGTTTATCGAGCTCAACTCCATGCCCAATGGATTGCAAAAGCCACTGATCTAATCTAGCAGGAATATTACCCCTAGAGGTCACCAAATTGTTATCCCAAAATACCCCGTGGTTATTTTGGATTTAACAAGGTTAAAAATGGATTAGTCATTTTAAAGGGGAAAAATATGTTTAAACGGCCATCAAATTCCACCGCTCGAAAGCATTGGCCATTGGCATTTAAAAACCTGTAGGAGGCTCAACTAATCCATTAGCGGGATATATTTAAAAGGTTTTGTGACATTTATTTGGTTGTCAATTTCAATGCCAAGCATCAGAAAGGGAATACGCAGCAGAAGATAAATGATCAAGGTAGAGACACATGTCATCATTCTAGCTCTCCTCAAAGGTTTTAGGTTCCATGGATGTCAAATCCCCAGAATGAGCCATAATAGATAATTATGTCGGGTCCAGTAAATAGTCAAGTAGGGTTGAAAGGTCAAAGGGCACGCAACAGTTTGAAGGTAGCCACATGGTGAGGATTCAACGGCGAGGAACAAACATGTTTCACCATGCCGCTGACTGGAAACTTTACCTAATGAGCATCAAGTCTGTAGAATAATCATGTTTTCAAAGAGAATTGTGTATAGACAATCTGGCAAGTCAAGTCACTATATTTGACAACATTTCTATAGAGCCAACGATGAAGTCCACCCAGATAGAAGTCATGATGTAAAGGCGTAACCAATGAAAGATGAACACGTGGAAAAGGAAAAGTAATGGACACATAGACAAAGTAAATACCTAAGCCAATCAAAGGCCACCATGTGTCACTCTCTTGCTCATCCCAACATGTTAATTTTAAAATGGCCATATCTTCCTCCACAGAGCTCCAAACCATGCAAGATTGGTCTCATTGAAAAGGTATCCTCAAGCCCTTCAAGTTGGCATCATGTGATTTAGAAATTAATGGAATTTGATAGGTGGAAAAGATAAAAATAGTGTTGACATTAATGCACACAAATAGTCGATTGACCCTTGGATTAAACAAAGCGTGCCACATGTCATTGTGTGTTCAGTTTGCATTGCAATCTTCAAATCTCCATATATTTTATTACATAGATCGAATATATGTGCTTTTGGTCTTTCTCAAAAGCTTCTAATAGGGGCCACACTTTGGACCATTCGAATCATATTTTGGTGGAGTTTAATAGGAAGAAGATAGGGAAATGGAAATTAGGTCATTAATGCATAGATTCAGTTAGCTCAACCACCCATATTTGATCTGATTTGGCCTCCTTCCTTATTCTACAAGAAAAATAGACATGGGGAGGTGCATCTAACAAAGAATGCGAGTGTATTTGCAAGAATTTATTGTTTTTTGTTAATGATTGGAATAAGAATTATGAGTTTCCCTCTTCTTCTCCTCCTCTTCTCTCCTTCTTTTATAAATAGTGGAGTAATGCTCATTGTAAAGGGTTGGACATTCTTGTAATGCTAGTGCATCCTTCTCCAAGTGTTGCACTTTGTGTTGTGAGTTGTAGACCTCAGATTTAGGCATCTGCAGGGTTATTCTTGCCTTCTTCCTCCATTGTAATGATCTGTGCATACTTGAAGCAATAAAATACTTGTTTTGTGGCTATTAATATATCCTAGCTTGTGTTTTATTGCATCTTCTTTCCTCTTTATTAAATTTGTAGGTACTTGTGCATATTTTTTTCTCTCTTTGCGGGGTTTGAATCTATTGTGCTCAATGAAAACAATTGTCTAAATGAATTTTTGGGTTGTAGTACTCATGTTTTCCCTCTCTTTTCTCATTTTATTCCATTTTCCCTCATTTAATAGTGTCTTTCCACCCTCTTCTTGGTGTTGTCACCTCTCGTTAGTGTAGGATTTCCTATTTTTATGCAATTTCCTCTCTCCCTAGTCCCATGGAATCGTATAATAGGAATAGATAGATCCATTTCATTCCTTATGAATAGTTTAGCATTAGAATTAGGTAGAGGAACTAGCCTTCTTTGGAGGTTTGTCTCAAGTAGCAAGTCCTACAACTTGAGAGACAATCCCATGTTACCCAAAACATTGATTACTCATCCACACATACATGAAAAATCAAAGGGTGTTGTTTTTGGTGATAATAGTAGACACTAAATCAAGCACTTTGGGTATTTATCTAGTCCTGATCACATACTACTATTCATATGATTCCTAAGAAATAAAAGTACTAATTTACCATTGTTTAGGCCTCTTTGCTTTCTTTTTACTTGCCTTCTTAGTCTCACACACCTTCTTTCCCAGTCTATATTTTCACACTTCACAATTTCTGACTCTAGACACCAGTGCCAGAACCCCATCCCCTATGGGCGCACCCGACCTCTTTGTACTTTTATCACATATTTTGGCTATCTTTTAGTTGTTTGGGCATCTTGTTTTTACTAGTCGGCCTTTTAGTGGTTAATTATGAAATTGGAGCAAGGGAATCATATAAATATAAAGCTATGTGACAATAATAAAGGACCAAGCACTAAGCATTATCTATCACCACCTAAGGTTGCATCCAAAGGAATTTACAAGAGCATTCAAACATCCATCTAACATCCACACAAGGGAAAGGGATTACATTCTTTTGCATACACTTCATAGGAGGGGAAGTTCATTTTTCCATGCACACATCTATCTACATTTTCTACATCTAGTTATTGCTCGTTATCAAGTGTGATGCACACAAGAGCCACTTAGGGCACAATTTCTTCACACACACACACGAACTACATGGGTTACGTGATGTAGTGCAATTCTCGATTGTAAGTACACTTTGTTGTGATCAGGACAATTTGACCTCCCATTTTACATCTTTCTTTTTAATATTTGATGTAGTTTGGGGGTTTGTATATGCTTCTTTCTTATTGCAGGTTTCAGGTGAATAACAGTGAAGTGCAGTGACATACAGAAATCAAAGGAGAAAACCAACAAACATCTCGTGACCCTATAAAATTGGGTTTCATAACTTCGAGCGATCAACACGGGCACCTAGAATAGGTCTCTAGTGCCCCCGACCTGCGCATAGGCACCCTAGTCCCGACATTTTTGACACTCCTACATTTATACGGGTTCGTGTGTGATGCTCTAAGTTCATGTTCTATAACTTTTCTAAATCGGCATACCTTCGGGATCATTGTGAATCAATTAAGTCTTTTTATCCCTTTATTTGTAACTAGGGTTTTATATTTTATTATCTTAGTTTCTTGGGTCAAATCTAAACTTTATTGGATATTTATTTATCATCATTGTTACATACTTAGATTAACATCTATTCATTTCAATATTTTCTTAATCAATGTGTATCATACCCTCTACCCCAAATGCCTTCGGTTCCCCATCATTCCAACCCTTCATTTAAAAATCCACCACCAAATAATATGGTCCACCCTCCACCCAGAGCTCCTTTTGTAGTCACTACATATAGACCAGCAAATTTCAATGGTATTGTAGGTTATCCTAATTAACTATCAAGTGAGATCGAAGTAGGGTGCCTTCGTTTCAAGGGAATAATGTTATTAGTGGAGACCAACATCTTAAATTATTCCAAAATGTCATGGACCATCTCAAACTCTCAACACACATATCCCCGCTTCTCATCATGCCCCTATTGCTCAACATCAGCCTATGCAGCAATCCCAACCTGTGACACATGTTAGGAGGATTAATTTGTGGATATGTAGGTGTTTAGGGAGCTGCTTGGCAAAGACTAGCATGTGTCAGAGGTTGGGAGTGCCAAATGTTGATCGGAGTTTCCACCTCCCGTCCAAATGAGTGTACGAGAAATCAACAAACACAAAACAACATCAAGTATACAAGGGCTTAGTACCTTGGAGATTTCAAATGGATAATATGGGCACAAATTTGATGTCAACTCCTCGGTGTGATCCCAAAAAACTTGTAATTCACAAACACTAGAGAAAGATTGATTAGAGGAAGATTATAGAGAGTGGTACAATTCATTACCTACAAATTTAATTAACTCTTGGGCTGAAATGAAAAATGCTTTTAGATGGCAATATGGTGATAGAACTGATCCCATGTTCCATCTATCAGAATTTGAAAACATTAATAATAATCCTAATAAATGTGTACATGATTTCAACACTAGGTTCAACAAGACTTTGACTAGATTACCAAATAACATAATGCCCACTGATGGGTCTTTTTAATTAATTACTCTGATGCTTTTGACAAAAAAATAGATTATTATTTGAGAGACAAGGCCCCTCAGACTTTAAGGTAAGCTTTCTCTATGGTAATCCAAATATAGAATAATATCAAAGAAACCGAAGCCTCCTAGATAGAAGGTGTTAAGTTGGTGAACCTAGAACATCCTCAAGTAAGTAAATCCGCATATTTAGAAGAGGTGGTGAAAACCTTGGCTAGGGAAGTCAAGGATATTTCATATAAAATTACTATAGAAAAGAAAGTTTTGGCCCCAAATACCCAAGCTCAACATCAAGCCCCTGAACATAATAGATTTGGGAATCATCCCAAAGGATATCACCGGCTAATGAAAAAGAAAAGGGACCTATGGGTTCAATAAATAAACAACATGCTTTCAGAGACAACAAAGCAGTCCCTGATCCTTTGATAACAAGAGTTTCTTCAATAGAAGAAGATCACATTATTGATTGGTGTGATAAATGTTTATTGCATCACCCTCCTTATGAGAATCCTACTGAAAATAATGATGATGATGAAGTTGGTTTTTGGTGATGTATGTATGATGGATTTTCCAAAATATTCAATACAAGGGGCCTCTTCTATGACCTCCTTTGTGTTATAATGGTGGAATATTTTTGGGCTTGCACTAATCATGTATTCTCCCTCCCTTATGTAGTTAACATTGATATTGATATGGCTCAATCTTTTGAGCTCCCAAATCATGACTTTTAATATCTAAGAGCATTAATGATTAAAAAGTATGATGGTGAAATTCCATCAGAGGAGGATAGAAGTTATTAATAAATGTTGTTATTTCCCAAGAAAAGGAATATAATCTGCATAACAAACAAATCAGGGGAGCTATCCCAGCTACCAAAGTAAAAATTTCTATCTTGACTAATGTCCCAAAGGATACTCCCAAGAGAAATATACCAGAAAAGGCCATATTATTACTCCAAATCCTAGTACTTCTTCCCTAACCCAAGAAATAAAGGATAATATTCCATCAGAAAAAGTAGTCACCCTTTCCCCCAATACATCCCTACCCAAATATACAACATGTGATATGGCCCAAATTTTAAGCCAAATAAAAATTATTGTCCCTATTGTAGAATTACTTAGAATTCCTAAACATAGAAGAAGGGCATTTGAATATTTGGGATTGAAGGAGGATGTAGTTGTGAAAGGAAGAATTACAAGTAATATGGTGACTCCTCCTACTATTATTGAAGCTGAAATCAAAGAAGATCATGAAGACATGAGTTTCCTCCTAAAGTATATTTAGGAACCTCCTTGTTGAATCACAATTGGATGTAGATCCTTTCTTTACCACTCTTATTGTTAATGGAAGGATTCTCCACAATTGTATGTTTGATTCAAGAGCTTCTATAACATCATGCCATTAGAAGTCATGAATGAGTTAGATATCAAAATAACTAATTTTTTGGGAAATTTTTTCTATGGATTCTAGAGAGGTACATGTTGTTGGATATGTCAAAGGTTTGGTAGTACAACTTGCTTTACTTACCTTGGTAAATATTTAACTATGAATGTTGTTATAGTTGATTTCCCTACTAAATGGGGCATGTTGTTATCAAGAAAATGGGCTTAGCCAAGTAGTAGGGGTAGTGTTCAAATGGACATGTATTTTTCTTCCATACCTTTGGAAGGAAATCTAGTCAAGCTACACAGAGAGGACAAGATGTTGCACCTATTAAAGACCCTTTGAATGCTTCTTATGAAGTATTATTTGTTGATACAGACTTAGGTAACTTTATAGGTTGTGTTGATTTTGAAGATCAATGTATGGATATAAATGCACACCTTGAAGATATCAATGTCCCATGGACTATGAATTTTGATGGAGCATGTTCTAGTATTGGAAATGGAGCTAGAGTGGTTTTAATTCTCCAAACCATGGTTCTTTCAACTTCTCCTTCAAATTAAAATTTGAATGTACCAACAATATAGCTGAATATGAAGCATTATCCTTGGTTTAAGAGTTTTGGAGACATGGGATTAAGATATCATTGTCAAAGGATATTCTGAGTTAGTTGTAAAACAAGTTAGAAAAATATATGCAACAAAAACCAGAGGTTGAAACAATATAAATATGCAATCTGGGATCTCATTGAATTATTTGATTCTTTCAATCTCCTCTACCATGAGAGAAGTCAAAATGTAAATCTAAAAATTATATGTCCTAGCTTCTCAATATGATAATGAAACAATGTGTCTCCATATTGCAATTATGAAGTAGAAGTGTTGGTTAGGCCCTCAGTCCCTGATAACATTCAACATTGGTAGGTTTTTGAAGATGATGCTCAGATCCAAAGGTTCTTGAATTACAGAGGTGAGTTCACTAATCAACTCATTGACCTTGAACCTATGGTGGTGTTGTGTGAAGGAAAGGAAACCCTCTTTGGAAGGATGTAATTCAGTTGAAAAAAACACTATCCCTAGAGGACTTGTTAGCCTTGAATCAAATTTTGACAACACAAAAGAGTTATGAGCAAACCTATCCATATACCTAGAGATGTTGTGGAATGCAAATTTGGGAACTTCTCATAATCCAAGAAAGGTTTGGTTAGGAAGCAACATGAATGAAAATAAATAAAAGCTTATACCAAACTATTGAGAAATATCAGGATTGTCTTGCATGGTCTTATTCTGAGTTAAAGGATTATAGGGAATATTTGTTTCAACATGAAATACCTTTGGAGCCTCATACTAAGCCATTTAGGTAGAATCAAATACCTATCAACCCCATCCTTACTAACTAAGATGCAAGAGGAGTTAACAAATTTAGAGATGGTGGGATAATCCAACCCACTAGGTACTCCTCATGGGTGGAAAACTTGGTACTAGTTAGAAAAAAATGGGGATATTAGGCTTTGTGTGGATTTTAGAATTTAAACAAAGCATCACTCAAAGATAATTACCCATTACCCAACATGGATAATATGCTACAAAAGGTAACATGATCTGAGTTATTATCCACATTAGATGGATTCTCAAGTTATAACCAAGTAGTGGTGAAAAAATCAAACAATTCAAAACTACTTTCACCACCCTTGGGGAACATATGTCTATGTTAGGATGCCTTTTGGATTAATGAATGTAAGAAAATTTTTAAAGAGCCATGGATGTGGCCTTCTCTAGTTTTATTAATGATTTCATTGCAGTTTATCAAGATGATATAATTGTCTTCTCTAGAAAAAGGGTGACCATTTGGAGCACCTTGAAAAGATATATTGATCAGATGTAGAGAATATGGGATCTCATTAAATCCAAAGAAGTGTCATTTGGGGTAAAAAAGGAAAAGTTTTTGGGACATATAGTGTCACATGAGAGGAGTTATGATAGACCTTGAAAGGGTGGAAGAAATTGATAAAGTCCCCATCCCCATGTCTAAGAAAGGCATCCAATCCTTCTTTGGACAAATTAATTTTGTAAGAAGGTTTATCTCTAACTTTTCTAAGATCACTCTCCCCATCACAAGCATGTTAAAGAAAGATCAAGTCATCAAGTGGGGAGAAGGGGTTGTCCAAGCATTTGAAGGAATAAAGGAGGCACTCAAGACTACCCCCATATTAACTAACCTTGATTATAAAAGGAGTTTCAATGTTTTCTTTTTCCTCAAAAAATACAATTGCTTTATGTTATTATTGCAGAAGGATGAAGAGGGGCATGAGAAACCCATTGTCTTTTTTTAGTAAATCCTTGTAGGGGTCTGAGTTGAAATACTCTATTATGGAGAAATAAGCTTTTTCCTTGGTAAAAGCTACTAAAATTTTCAAACCCTATATTCTGAGTTCCAAAATCATAGCCTATGTACCTCATACAATGGTAAAGGATATATCCTATCTCAAATGGAGATGTCAAGCAAGAGGTGTAGGTGGGTGAATAAGCTTCAAGAATATGATATGGAGATTCAAACTAAAAAGTTGGTTAGAGGTTTGGGCTTAGCTAGGTTGATGGAAAAAAAATTTACAAATAGTTGAGATACACAATGTTGATGAGGATGAGAAACACCCTCATGAAAAAATTAAGTACCTCAATATTTGTACAAAGACATAGTGTACTACCTAAGAATCTTGAATTTTCCTACTCACTTAGACAAAAATCAAAGGAGGACACTCAAGTTGGTTCCCAAAATACATTTTAACTGATCATGGATTAACTTGGAAGAACCCAAAAGGAATCTTGTTGAGATGTTTACAAGAGGATGAGGCCCCTAAGATAATTACTAAGTTTCATGGAGGGTTGTGTGGTGGCCATTTTTTTGGAAGAGTTACTGCCCATAAAATCTTAAGGGCATGATATTGGTGGCCTTCCTTTTCAAAGATGTAGCTCTTCTAGTTCAAAAATTTGAAATTTGTCAATGGTTCTAAGGAAGAATAAATATTTTGATCTCTTCCCCTACAACTGTCTCAATGGAGGCTCCATTCAAACAATGGGGATTAGATTTTATAGGTGAAATATCATATTCTTCAAGTGCAGGTCACAAATGGATATTGGTGGCCATTGATTATTTCACCAAATGGGTTGAAGTATCCCTACCAAGAAGGAAACTCATCAAGTGGTTATGGACTTCATCCTCAATCACATAATTTGTAGATTTGGGGTCCCCACCAAGTTGGTTGGTTGATAATGCCATGAGTTTTAGAGAAAAACCATTGGAAAAATGTGCCATGAGTATGGCATAACCTTGGCCTATGCATCAAAATTACAATCCCCAAGGAAATGGGTAGGCATAATCAAGCAATAAGAACTACTCAAAATCCTCAGAGAACATTATAAATGAATAAAAGAAAGTGGGGTGAGCAAATCAAGTTTGCACTATGGGCGGATAGAGTTACCACCAAAATATCTACTAGTAAGATCCCTTTTGAATTAGTTTATGGGGTTCAAGCTCTTTTCCCCTTCACTTGCAACTATCTACTTATCAGTTCATGCAAATTAGAATATGGGGAAGGAGTAAGTCCTTATGATGCCAGGATCAACCAATTGTAGAGTTAGATGAAGTAAGAAGGAATCCCATCAAAGGCATGTTAAGTTTAGGGAGAAAGCTCAAGAAAATATTTGATAAAAAAATTTACCCCAAGAAATTTTCATGTTGGAGACCTTGGTTCTATTATGGGATAATAGCATGAAGACAAGGGAAAACATGGAAAATTTGATGCCTTGTGGATGGGACCTTACTCCATCGACATTAGGATTGGAGAACACACTTTTTCTTCTTAAGAGACTTGAAGGACACTTACTAGAATTTCCTATCAATGGTAGGCATCTCAAGGATTTCTTGGACTAAATTAAACATTCATGTGTTTTTTATAGTATATTTTTTTTTTTTTTTTTTTTTTTTTTTTTTGCTCTAGTCTATAATGATCAAGTTTTCCCATTGTCATATACCCATGAGATGTTATGTATCTTTTCAAAATCCATGACCATGTGTTTTTCCCCATGACTCCTTACCCAATGGACTAGGCACCTAATCTATATTTTTTTTGTGAAATTTTTTTTTGGTTCTTGTGGCACCTACGGGAGTGCCCATCCTAGCAAGAGCCGATGTTGGTACTCATTCTGAAAGTATCTATAATTGGAGTGAACCAATTTTTAGACTCTCTTCATTTCAAACTCAAAGAGTTCTTGTTGTCCAAAAATTACCCCTCCCATAATTTTGAAACAACTTGTAAAATGGGCTTGGCCATTATGCTCTAAGAAATTCATGGTACACTAAGCTAGTCATCAATGGAGTAAAACTTAGTGTTCTCATGGGTTTTTTCCCAATCCATGGAACAATAGGAAGCATCTCAGACTTAGGTCTATTTTTGGTTATGGATATCATGACATCAAGTCATTCTCATAGGCTAAAGTAAAAAGTCGTGTACCATGGGTTTCAAACCCATGGAGATTTGAAATTCAGCTAAGGAAAAAATCCATGAAATAAAGGAAGTGAGTGGATGGTGCTTTAAGTAAAATTGGTCGAATGGTGGAGGATCCATACCATAGGGTGACCTTTTGAAGGATTGAAGAGTGTGGCTATATAAAAAAAAGTCCATGACACACTATTAATATTCCATGGGTGTTTAAGGATAGTATTCTATGGATTTCAAAAATTGGGGTACTCAAGAATCTGTCAAATAAGCAAAAATCTACGGGACGTTCAGAATATTCAAATATTTCAAAAGACCCATGAGGAAGAGATAAATGCAAGGAAAATCCACAAATGAGTAATGGAGCATTTTCACCTGTAACTCATTGTGGGTAACCAAATCATGCAAGATTGATCTTTAAAGGAAATTACTCTACCATCTAGAGGTATGTTCATTTGGGAGAAATAATAGTTAAATTGACAAAAAGTGAAAAAGAATATATGTATATAATAGGTACAAAATGGGGATTCTATAGGGGCCCCTACCCTTGAAATTCATATAAATTTTTGGTATATATAAAAAAGGGGGTGTTTTGTAACTAAATACATTGTCAATTTATGATTACAAAATCCTTTGCAAAGGTGGGGATACGATCTAACATATTTTTCATCCTAAACTCAAATTCTTGTGGTCTTGAGCACCATAAACATATTGTACATCTCTTCTAATCCACGAGACATACCCTTGTCCATAAGTTCCTTGATACTTGTCCTTGGGCCTTCCAAAATCTTAATCAATTCCAATTTTTTTCCCATAAGAAGAGGCCCATTCAAGAAGGTTAAGCCCTCTTGAGATATGCCTTGGTACCCCATGAGTAATAGCATTTTGGAGGTTGTGGATGGCCCAGGTACATCATCAACTGGCATAGAAATACTTGGCTACATCAATTGGATCAAGATGAACCTAGATTGGATTGATGCACTTACTACTAAACTGGGGCCCTTTTGCACATTTCTTCAATGGAGGTAGAGGCACTTCAAGAGCTTTCTCAAAGGTATATTTCACATAATATTTTTTCAATATTGGTGAGCCTTTTCTCTATTTTGGCTATTCTATGAGAAATTGAGGATATGTCCTCTTGAGGCTCGTCATCAGATACTACATGAACATCAAGTGGGATTTTTCTTCTGTCCATCTCCTTGTTGAAAAATAGGGGGATATCCGTATGGAATTTTCATTGATTAATACCTATATGAATCCAAAACTTCTTTAAACTTCTCGAGAGTTACGTGGTCCTCTCGGTGAAACAAATGATGAATTACTAAAATTTAGAATACAGAAGAAGAAGGAGTCATTTTGATCATCTTCTCATCATCAAATAAAGTTACACTATGTTGATAGTTAGTGGTCCTATGGGTTCTTCTTGGTCTTCAACCTGAAAAACATCCTAATGAAAATCTTCACTTTTGGGCCAAAAGATTAAAGATCACATGTAAAGCTTTTGAAGAAATCTCTTTCAAATTGTTTCCTAGTTCCATCTCTATCATTTCTTGAAAAGGGATAACACTGATTTTTTCACAAGAAAATTCACTTGTAATACCCAAGGGAAGTTGTAAATTCATAAGAAATTAGTGAAAATTTATAGGAGGATGAATCCTAGAGAGTTTGCATGAATTATCATGTCAGGATTGAATGTGAGATCAATTTTGGATGCTCACATGGATTTGAAAAAGGAAAGGTGGAATGATGTCTGTCAAAAAATGTGTTTTTTTTGGCTTGATTAAAGGTTTTACACAAGGAAACATAAAATTCAAATGAATATCCATAGTTATTCATTTCCCAAAACATATTCTCTAAAAAAAAATCAAGTGTCAAATTAGTTGGAATAATGACATCAAGGAAAAATGGTTTGTGACTAGGCACATGAGTGATTATGAACAGATAAAAAAAAAAAGAGGATTGGATAGTGTAAATGAAATATCTTACACATGTCCATATCTACAACCAAAAATAGAATCAAGTTGATGGCTAACGAAAAATCTTTACAGTTGAAATATATTTTCCAAAGATGGAGTTCATTTCCACACCTTCTGAGGATTACTTGCATATGATTTTGGGGAAAATCAAAGAAATTCATAACAAAAATTTTGTATAAATATGAGGATTTGTCCTCATATGTAAAGAGGGGGATTTTATTTGAGAAGTTGAAAGAAATTAATGTAACTCTGCATGTTTCCATTTCCTTAATAGAATACATATAAACTTTGAGTTTTCAAGTTTTTTTGTGTCAAGGTGGTTGCACTTTGTAAACATCTATTAGAAACATTGAGGACATCTAATTCATGTCCCCTTGTCAAGAAATTGAAAGTTTAAAATAAATATGCCTGCTTATGATTCTAGTTTTGTGTTATGGATCTTGTATGTTGAAATTTGATTAATGAGTTATAATTTTTACTACAATTTTGTGTTTATTGTTCTTGTATGTAATACACTAGATCATATTTCTGGTTATTTGCATTTTTTTGTCAGTAAATCAGTATTTCCTTGTATCATTTACTCTTTAATATCTGAGGTGGTTATAAAAACCTATTGTGACCTCTTGGTTAAATGGTTTTTATCAGCCTTTGAGTGTATCATTAGTGTATGATAATAGGAGCAATAAGTACTTCATTATAACTCTTCCACAAGATTTTATGTTAAGTGTTTTAAATATTTTCTTAAAAATATTTTTAGCATTTAGTATCAAGAATGCAAAAAAATTGTTTAAATTTTTTTATTACTTAATCATGTGTTCTTTACTTTCTAGGATAATATGTTTTCATGATAGTTGTTGATGCTTTATTACATGAAATTAACCATCATTTACTCCCCCTCCTTTACAAATCAAATCTATTATACTTTCCCACACCATCACACTTCTATCTAAAGATCCATTTACCACCTTGTTGTTTTGTTTCCAACATCATTGAAGACACTTCTTCCTATTTATATTAACATAAAAATTGATGCAAGAACAACTCAAATTTTTTGTCTCTAGTAACTTGTGTCTAATGCATTAAATTATATATTATATTCTTGTGACAACTCTTGTGAGTGAATGTTATATTCGTGGTCATACTTAGCTCATTTATACCCACCATTTCAAAAATCAAGAGGAATTAAGTGAAAATTATCCTCTCTCCATTCAAGTTACCCAATGGTTCCTCTCACCCTAGTTTAAGGTAGAACTAAAAGCAGCAGGATCAGGCCATCCCCTCTCGTATGTTCGTCCTAATCAATTTAAGAGCTTGGTACTACGAGAGAATTTCAGCTACCTCCCCATTCGTAAATGACATGTATCATACATTTTGTCATCATATAAGCCTTCCTACCCTCTGAAAGTGTTGTCGAGGCCCCGAGGGGTGTAAAATTGGGAGCCAACAAGACATGTGAATGGTTTCATTTTATTAACATCTTTGTAATGAAGTGACGAATGGCCTAGATCTTACCTTGTAATGAGCATAATTGATGTAAATTACATGGTGGAGGCATGTCAAAAATGGTATGGATATTTTTGAATCAATTTCGATTCCATGTTGGGAAATGATGTAGCCAAGAAGCTTGTCATTTATGACACCAAAAACACACTTCTTTGGATTTATATGTACTTTGTATTGTCTCAAGTGTTCAAAAAGTGTGTGGAGATATTGAGAATGGGTAGAGCAATGTTGTGATTTTGCATGTATGTCATCAATAGAATAAACGAGAATTTTATGAATATAATCATGCAAGATATTTGTCATTGCATGTTGGTAAGTAGCCCTAACATTTTTAAGACTAAAGGGCATAATAGTGTAACAAAATGTACCACATGGAGTAGTAAATGAATTATTTTCTTGATCGTCGGGGTTGATTTTGATTTTATTATAACCAAAAAATCCATCCATGAAGGAAAGAATGTCATAGCCAGGTTTGGAATTGACTTTGGAATCGATATGTTGCAATGGTAAATTGTCTTTAGGGAAATCCTTATTAAGGTCATGGAAATCAACAACAACAAACTTTTCCATCCGATTTCATAACATGCATAATGTTGGACACCCATTCGGGGTAGTTAATGACATGGATAAATCTAGCATGCAAAAGTAATTATATTTCTTCCTTGACTAGAGAAGAGACCTTAGGATGCATTTTCCAAATTTTTTGTTTGATTGGTTTAGCACCAGGGTGGAGAACGATATTGTGCATAGAGAAAAAGGATATATACGGCATATCATTATAGTCCCAGGAAAAAATTTCTAAAAATTCATGAAGCACTTTTTTAATATCATCTTGTTCAAAAGGTGTGAATTAAATAGCCAATAAAACCATGCGAGGGTTGTCAATGGTGCCGAGATTATATTCAATAGTTTCCACATTTAAAATATTTGACCGGTCTTCGATGTATGATTGGTAGGAATGGAATCGAGAGTGTCTATATTAACATTAAGAGGATTAAACTTACCAAAGAAAGTATTAGTAACAAGAACATATGGAATCATTTTTTGTGATGATAAGAGGGGAGGTGATCATAGGTCCCCATGTATTCTAAAAGGGAATCGTCAGTAGTGAAAGTATTCATATCAGGTCAATTAGTGGAAGCGTGATCGCTAATGAGCTCTGTGTATAAGAGAGGATGTGTAGAAGCATGTGAGGTAGTGTTGATTTAATTTAATTTGAATTAAATCTAAGTATTGCGCAGAGTAACTATTGAAATAATAAATGTATAAATATTGCAATATAGTTAATAATAAGATCAAACTAAGATGTAAAGTATAAAACCCTAAGAAAAGAAGGAGAGAGGACTTAGCTGATTTCCAAATGTACGAAGTGATCTGGGTAGGGAGAATTATTGAACAGGATGTAAGAAGTGTTGTATCTAACCTCTGTAAATTCTAGAGCTCACGATCAAGGCTAGTCGAGGGTGCCTGCATTGATGACTAGATCTGGGTGCCCATGACTGTGCAAAATATTTGGATCTAATTTTTTGTTGTGTCGTAAGGGTGTCACAATTGTTCTTTTTTGATCTCTTGATGTTCACTCTTAGATCACCAAAGGTACCTGTAACTCCGCAAAATATAATTTCACCTACATAATCCCTCAAACTATGTCAAACCTAAAAAGTAAAATGTAGAATGGGAGTCGAGAATAACCCCAATGGTCACCCCAAGAGTGAACTTACAACCAAGCATTGCACTACATAACACACTTCATGTAGTTCTTGTGAGTATGTGTGGAAATTGTGCCCTAAGATGCCCTCAGTGCAAATTACACTTGATATTGAGATGTAGCTAGACTATAGCAATGTATTAGAATGTGTGGATAGAATATAATGAAATTCCCCTCATATGTTTTGCATGCAAAAGTATGCAGTCCCTTGTCCCTTGAATGGATGCTAGATGAATTCCTTGGAGTGCTTTAGGTGCCTTTTGAATGCAAGTTTAGATGATGATAGTAATATTTAGTGTGTGGTCCCTTATTTTGAAACCCATAACTATGTATTTATATGATTCCCTTATTTGAATTTTGTAAATGACATCTGGAAGGCCGACCCATAAGTAAAAAAATGTCCAAAATATAAAAGAGACCCAAAAAGAGCGAGTAAGGTAGAAAAGTGTCAGGGGTGCCCAGGGGGACAAGAGCTCCTAGCAATCGATGTCCTGGTTAGGCATTGGTGTCTGAAGCCATAAAATATAAATCAGTTAAATTTTGATTGGGTTGTAGGGTGTATAAGACCAAATAGAAAATAAAAGACAAAGAAAAGAGGCCAAAGATAGGCCGACGATTACTAGTTTTCTTGCTTAGGAGTCATATAAATGCTAATATGCTTTTAGGACCTAGAAATGTACCCAAGTGTGTGATTTTGTGTCTACATTTTCCCCCACTTTATGTTGTTAAGTGAATACTTGATAACATAAATTAGATAAGATATGTGTACCTTATGATCCTGTAGAGTGTGTGGTGAATAATGTGCTTTGAGTGGACAAGTGAAGTGTGGAATGATTGAAAAGTGAAGCATGGAGACTAGGAAAGGAAAGTGACCCTAAGGGTGAAGCCTATGCATTGTTTATACCTGTTATTGTGATTTTATTTGTTGTTATAGGTTGCTTCTTGTTGCATATTAAGGACAGACCTACAAAATAAGAGAAAATGAGTATTCAAAGTCATGTATATGAAAAGTGTGAGAAAAATATGAAAAAGTATGTAAAAGTAGTAGTAAAAGAAAGTGTGCACCTGATGTAAAAGAGTGTAAAGGATATAAAAGTGTCCTAAAAATATTTTGAAAAGGAATTTTTTTGGGCAATCTCACGCCAATAGTGATTTTTTCAGGTAATCTCATGCCAAGTGTGAGTTTTTTTGGGAGATCTCACGCCAAAGAGCGAGTGTTGGGGAGAGAGGTCTAATGTTACTCTCCTTCCATGACTATGCCCAATAAGCACCATTGTACATGGTGCATCCTTGATTTGTTCTCATTGTATTGATTTGTTCCTGATTAGTTCTTAATTGTTCCGATTGTATTGAATGATGGAGATAAAATGCATTTTGTGACTAAAGGATTGTGCCCAGAATCGTAGAACTACTCTAAAGGCTTCTGTGAATTGTGTTGATTTGAGAAGATGATTGTGTGTGCCCCTAGGACATTAGCACCCAAGGGAGGACACAGATGCCAAGTGTTATTGTTTGATGTTGGGCATTGGTGTCCTGTGTTGTGCTAAGGACCAAAATTAGATTCGGGGTCATTCTGTGACGATGTTCTGTGTTGTCCTTATACTGTACATGTATATGTAATGTAGCTAGCTCGAGTTGTTATAGAGGTTATTTGTTCACCCAATGTATGCCCCCTCATTTGGGGTGCTTGTGATGACTATAGGAGTTCGACCCAAAAAAAAAGGACCAATTATTATTCAAAATGGATACCAAGGGGGGGGGATGTGCATGGTAGAATTCAAGGCACATACAAACAAAGTAGGCTAGAAATATGTGTTAGTGCAAGAAAATCATGTAATATAATATAATTTAACAAGCAAGTTTGTAAAAAAGTGAACCGTGAAAACAAAGTTTGAAACATGGGACAACGCTCACAATGTCACAAGACAATCGGGGCGAAGTGGCCAAAGGCATACAATGAGCATACAAGACATAGGGCATAGCCTCGTAAAAATAATAGCAAAAATGGCAAACAAGATGAAGCAAAATGTGTCGAGATAACCATGGTGGCATATAGTCTTGTAATGTAAATTGTACACATGAAGCCCTCATTAGCATGTTAGAAAGATTAAAAAGTGTGTCAAGATATGTATGTATCATTGGAAAGTGATGTGCTAGAAAGTAGTAGTAAATGATGAAACAATAAAGACCTATAATGTGTGAGAGTAGTAGAGGTAGATGAGCCCGAGAGGCCTCGGTGGGACTAGAAAAGGATACAATATCGAGCATCATTATAGTGTGTGAAAATTTGCAAGAGATATACATTCACTCCAAAAGACCAAGTGAACGCACATGTGTGTATATAGAAATATAATGACATACTGAGTATCTTACTAGCATAGTAAGCAAAGTGCATTATGTAAGTAGCATAAGCAAGTAAAATTGAGTGCAAACAAGATATGTAAATGTAGTGTATGATTGTGATGGAATGGTATGTAATGTGTGAATGTGATAGGATCAGTGTTCCCCAGGTGGATGTCTATGAGATGAGGTTCATTTATAAAATACCCCTCAACAATCAAGAATGAACCATAAAACAAGAGTGTGTCATCGGGAAATGTTTCATGTGAGAATAGATGTTAAAAAGATGTAGTGTGAAGCATAGAGTGTGAAGTGTGTAGTGTGTAAGGTTCATTTTATAATTATACCCTCAGCATTCGAGTATGAATTGAGGAACTAGAATGTGTCATATGATAATGATGATACAAGGCATGTATCAAAGGGTATGAGATCATGTAAAATTTATGATGCACAGAGAAAAAGTGTGGTAGTAGATACTAGAGATAGTTAGAAGGAATGGAAGAGGGGGTAGACAAGATGATGCCCCAAGTGTTCCAATGAAGGAGATATATATGATTATGCCAAAGAGATATTGTGGTGGTGACGGAGTTTGAAATGTATCATAAGAAAGCATATGGTTGTCACAATGGTAGGTAGGAGAAAGAGTAGGACCAAGGATGGATTTTGGGTTGATAATAGGTAGTTTAAAGAGGTTATCTAGAGTTTGTTGGTCTTTCTTAGAGAGTGGTTGTTGATTTGGAATTGGTAATGTTGTAGAGGACCTGATAGGAGGAGAGGATGGAGGACGGATTTTGAGAGGTGGTTACTTAGTTGGAATAGGTAACACGTAGAAGACTTGATAGGAGGAGGGGTGGAGGAAAAAAATTTGAGAGGTGGTTGCTTAGGTGGAATAAGTTAGATAGGAGAATCTTGATTGACCGAGAGAAGGAACATTAGTAACTATGGAATGATGCTCATTAGACATGGAGGGATTGGATTTGGGAGCCCATTGGGATTTAGAAATTGAAGATGAGAAAGTAGTAAAATGTTGTGAAGCAAATGAAATAAAACCCTGATTATCAAGGTGTTTAATTCTTCATTTTAAAGCATAGCAATCATTGTCATGATGTCCATTAATTCTATGATAATTACAAAATAGGAAAACTTGTTATTTGGCAAGCTAATAAGGATGGTATCAATGAGTAGTTAGCAAGTTGATCAATTGAGGATTCAGTAGCTCAAGAAGAATATCATATTTCTTAGTATTTAGATCAAACTTGAGAGGTGTGTGGAGCGGTAAGACTTGGGGTTCACTTATATGAGCACATGTAGCAGACATAGAAGTAGAATGAGATGTAGAAGGATAACTAGCATGGGCTTGAGAAGCATCCTTGAGATGTTGGATTTCATCTTTAAGAGATGTAATCGTTGTTTCTATAGCTTGAATTTTATCTTGAAATAAACAATGTAAAGCTTGAATATACTCTAAGATGGTTTGATTGGATGGAGGATTAAAACCGATATAATCATTAGATAGACGATCAAAAATGGAACTTACTTGAGCATGTGGTGTACTATGAGGGAGATACATAGTGTCTAGGGTGTTGGTCCTCAATTATACACCCCTAGTGGCTCGACATCATTCTCTTAGGTATTAGGACTCAAATATTAATTAACTACATAACATATTTATTTAATCAACCAAACATTTAACAACTCAAATAAATGAAATAACACATTTACACAGTGACACCAAATATAACGTGGAAAACCCCAAAGGGGTAAAAAACCACAGAAGAATTTTCCATTAAATGAGAAACTTTTAACCAGTCCAATAACTCCTTTCCTCACTTCTTGCTCCATGTTTTTAACTTGGTGTAAAATACAATACAACCGATTATGGCCCACGGCCATATTTAAATAACTCGAAGGGTTATAACTATTAAGTGATGGGGTACACCCTTTGATTTAATAAATAATTAGTTAATTAATAACTAATAAACCTAATATAAAGTTTATATTAAATAATAAATAATATAAACTATATTCTATATTATTTAATTATAAACTAAATATTATGAGCACTTAATATTATGTTCTAACACTCCCCCTTAATATTAAGTGGGGATCCATATGCCAACATTACCTGTTTGTACAACATGATTTACAAATCCATAAACCATTAGAGAAGGTTTAGGCTAGCATATGTATTTTGAAGGAATTATAACACCTTCATCATGCTCAACTTACCTTTTAGTACAAAAGGATTTGGAATCCATAAATCAGAAAAATGATTTAGGCTAAGCATGATTTGTGAGACTGCATCCCACTGTTTCTCATGGAAAAATTCTTAAATCCGCATCTCTAGGAGCCTTTTATAACCCAAGGACCTTCTTTACAAATAGATGCAAAACATTGAACTATATACCGTAAACTCTATTAGTTTACATAGATCATAAAGATCCTTTTTTATATAATGCTTTATACCAAAGTAGAAATATAGAGGAGAAGGAGTCAAAACCGGCCAGCCATTAGGAAGTGACATTATTATGCAAACTCCCCTCAATGGAAACTCTGAAAGGCCAAGCATTGCACAAAACTTGAATTATTTTACAGCACACAATGGCTCATAAACATATATGCAATATAATCTTCAATATGGCAATACTAGATATCTCTATCACTACAGAGAACTTTCTCTCGGATAACATGCATATGAACTTCAATATGCTTTGTTCTCTAATGCTTAATTGGATTCTTTAGCAAGAGCAATACAACTCTATCCACCACATAGAAGAGGAATACTTCCTTTATTTTTCATGTGTATCTCTTCCAACATTCACTTCAACCACATGGCTTCTTTGCTACTTCCATTGTACTTCTATACTATGCCTCAGTAGAAGAAATGGAGACTGTGTTGTTTGTTTTTTTGTTCCAAGTAACTGCTTCTATACCAAAAATTGAACACATATCCAAAGTATATTTTATATCTAACACAACATCATCATGGTTAGAGTCACAATATCCATATAGACATCATAATAAGCATATAAATATAAATCATTATTGATTTCACTTTTAACCATCTGTAAAAGTTAAACATTAGTTGTATAATAACTAACATAACAATATGCTTAACAACTAACCATGTTAAAATATGTTGAAAATTTCAACATATTATTCTTTTATAAAATATATATTAGATGTAATCAGTATTGGATGTCTCCAATACAAACACAAAGGTGTCCCCAAGTGTCATTTGATATACATATAATAATATTTTAGTAATCACATACTAAGAAATGTTTTATCAAAAAAATATATATCTTCATTATCTTATTCTAAGCCTTTAAATAATGAGATAAGACTTGATAGATAACATATCTGAAAAAATAATCAAATCATACAAGAATAATCACTTCATACACAAAGGTGAGGTTTTGTTCACGTAAGTACCGAACATAGGAATAGGGAGCGAATGTCTATGGGTGGAAGCCCTGGGCAGGTCGAGGGGCGGTGCCCCTCATGGGGTCTAGGGGTAGTGCCCCAAGTGTGCTCCCCTGTCGCGATACAAGGTGGGGTCAAGGGGCAATGCCCATCGATGCCAAGCACAATTTATAGTTTACTCCTTTGAAATTAACAAAAATCAACTCTTTGTGATAAAAAAACATGATTATTACAACAATTTGTATGATCAACATTTCAATAATAAATTAGGTTTTACAAAGGAAAAACATTACAAAAATAATTTAGAAACAGTCCCTTGTCATTCAAGCCACGCAGTCAAATTTTGATGAATTCATGTTGAAATAAAGGGACCTGTCAAACAGATAATCTATACATACGATATATTAGTTTGACAATAATACTAATTTATCGAAATGTAAGTGAATTTTTGTCATTTTTTCATAAAAAGACGACAATGATGAATTTTTTCATGTTGTAAAAATATACTTTATATATATATTTAAATAATTCAACTAATTATTAAGTATTTTTCTTAGTTTTAAAACAAAAAAATTGCTTTATGTTGAATTCTATTTAATTTTTAAAAAAACAAGGAAAAATAATTTTAAAAACTAGTGTGTGTGTGTGTATATGTATGTATGTATGTATGTATGTATGTATATATGGTTCTGTATGTATATATATATGTATGTATGTATATATATTAAAAATTAGAGCTTTTCTCCTTTATATATGTTAACAACTTCATTAAATCAGCCAAGTTGGTCTCATCAACTCGGCGAGTTCTGAATTTCTATTGCATGGCGAACATTCCTCGTGGCTTGGCGAGTTCACATTATAGCTCGACGAGCTATCTATTTATCCAATCTGGGCCACATATGTGGTACTCCTTATCAACATCATGTAACACCACCCAGTCCTTACAAATTGGGAATATTCTAGCACATCGATGTGTACATATGCATGGCGAGAAAAAATCAAATATCGATATGTGGTCACATCCACATTACAAAAGGTTACACCAAGGCTTATAAGGCCTCCTTCTTACCTTCTTTGTCCCCATGTGGTACTAAATCCCTATAAATATATATAGAAAAAGCAAGGCCCGCTAAATATATAATAAGTAGGCCTTCACAACAACCATCCAAATATAATGCCATGCCCTTTGATAAAATGTTGGGTTTGGAAAATGATGAGAACATATGATGCCAAATTCTTCATACAGAGAGGCAGAGGTGAAAGAGGATTGTTAAAATTTTACTTGGAAAATCTAAATTTTAAGGATAAAATACCCATTAAGGCTATTGGAAATTTCTTTCTAAAATTGTTATTTTGGAGTGAGGAAATACATCGTGTGGGAGTAATTTGCTATTCCTATTTTTAATCGTATCCTAATTTCCCTTGTCTTCACCTCAAATTTTGAATGTAATCAACGGACCAAATACGTAATCTTATACAAGATATCTTCAATTCAATTCAATGGATAGAAACTTGATGCAACCTAGAATTCAACAATACAAGCCCATGCACACTGGCACATCACTCGGCCTCTAGATCGGGTGCTCACCCTAAGCGCACGCAAAGGTACCATGCCCCTCTTTAGGGTTGTTGTTGCAGGATGTTATCATGATGAAGACTTTAATCATTTAGATCTATAGCTAATATATCTTTCTACAATGCATATTTAGATCTAGATCTAGAACATAACAAACTTAACAGATAACCATAATGGAATCAAACATGCAATACTGAAATATAACCATGATAACACCTTGTTTTAGTCCATAATCTCCATTATATTAATTGCAGTAAATACACGAAGCTTTTTACAATCAACATGTAGTATACGCTCATGCGTGTAACATATTTGTCAAAGATAATCTCACTATATAACCTAGTTCTCACATGTATATCTATGCTTTCTCATTACATAGTTCAATACATATTTATAAGGGTGGGGACTTTCCCTTCACCACTTATCTAATCCCAAAATAGGTCACATGCTATTATTAGCCACGCATCGTTACAAAAATAGGCTTACATGCAAGAGTGTTAACAATAGATCTCTCTTAGTCAACTATCAGTTCACAATTCTATCTTTATCATGCATCCATGTAAAGCGCTTTATAGCTGATCATCCAAAAATATCCAATACATGTTGCGCAAGTCTCCAATTGGTTTGAGTGCTCTCGCACGCTATTTCTAAAAATAGATCCTCATCATGAAAAATGTCTAAGTCATGAATATATCTCTACTCTGTGCATGATCCTCTTTAATGCTTTTGCGCCTTTGAATGCGTTGTGCTCTCCCGCGTAAACCTTCTATATTTCCTTCACTAAGTGCTAGATTCTAACTAATCAACATTACCCCACACTATTTTCATTATCACCTCAGCAATGGTTGTCTCAAAACTGAATCAAAGAATACAGATAGAATAATATAAAGAATTTTAATGAATAAAAGAATGTCGTTAACCTACAGTATCTTCTTCATAACCTGAATAATCAATTCTAGATATTCCTCTTTTATCTCTACCTCTAAGGTCTACCAGTCATTGAGTGTGGCCTCTACTTTCTCTGGAATATCCAATGTAATTGACTCTAATTCATCCCTTGCAATCTCTCATTTTTCATTCTGTAAGACCAACACAATGTTGGGCATGTCAGTCATTCTCCCTTCCAATAAGTCCATCTTTTGAGTGATGAGTTTCCCAAGCTCATCCAAATTTTCCTTTCTGGTGTGGTTCCCGAGCTCACCGTAAGGGCCTCGTACTTCCGATTAACAAGTGCTAACAATTTTTTCAGACCAATGTCTCATCCTTCATGGCCTTCAGGACCTCATTGTCTTCTAAAATGGTCATGGTCCTTATAATAGCCTCTGGCGCTATACAAATATTCAGCGCTTGATCCGCCTTCTTGAGTTCCTCCTATAAGCTCTGAAGCAATCCTTCATATGATGTAATCTTCCGCATCATTGAAGCCTTTTCTCATTCTTCTTCCTATGTTGGATCCTTTGGCTTAGGCATGCGCAGAGGTTCATCTTCAAGTACTAAGTCCACCAATGTACTGACATAATGTATTTCCAAAGGAAACATCCTAGGTACCCTTGGCTCTAAGTGTGGCCTAGCCTTCATGAAATTTTCACCAATCTCCTCTGTCATGTTGATAAACATAGCATTCTTCTTCTATGCCAAGTCTTTTTCCTTTTTTAGGCACGTTATCTCCTTATCCTTAGTCTTGATCTCCTCCCTCAACGCCCGATTATGGCAGCTTTATCCATATTCCGACGTGTCATCTATGTCGAGACCTTCACCAAAGCATTGCTCACCTATTCATCTCACATAATAGTAGGCTTTATTGTTATGTGTCCGGCCCGAGGTGTCTTTTTCAACCTACTTAACACACATGACTCCAAGTCTGGTTCATCCATGTGTGTGTGCATCGACTATGACAATTTCTTCCTTGTGCACATTGTTGTTATTAGGTTGTGGAGCCTATTTTCATGTGAGGAAGTTTTGAAGACCATACACTTTCTATAGTTGTCTTGTGCTTGAGGTTCGGGGCGCAGCCCAAAAAATATTTTTGGCCTTAAAACGTGCCCGATATACCGAGAAATGTGCTTTTCTCATATGGGCGGGATTTTTGACCCATTGGTTTATGGGACGGTTTTGGCCCATGATTTTGATACCCACAATTTTGTAAAACTACTTAAGCATTTGTCTATTTATATGGTTATGTGCATATGGTAGGGATAATGTAACATTGCGGATGTGTTTTGAATTCGGGTGTGAATTCAGAGAGTTTGTTGAGCGTAGCTCTAAATAGATCTGGGTATTGTATTGAGAGAGCGATGGCTTGTAATAAAATCTGAGCAAGTGATTCTTGGTGGACGTAGCCCAAATTGGGTGAACCACGTTAAATATTGTCTCTTTGTGTTGTCTTATTTTATTCTGCACTTTTAATTGAGATCTGTAATAATTTATGGATATTAGTTTCTACTGTTGCGATTCTGTGAGGGATTATTCTACATATTTTATCCCTTATTTCCTAACAATTTGTATCAAATCTTGGTTTGGTTTGTTGAAGTGTTGAATCGCAGGGAAAGTTTTATCTTGAGTGGAAGCTATGGAAAATGATGGAAGATCTAGGGTTGATAAATTCAACAGTAGAATTTCAATCTTTGGAAGATGCAGATGGAAGATTACCTTTATCAGAAGGATCTTTATATTCCACTGTCTGAGAAGGTGAACAAACCCTCGAGCATGACAAATGCGGAATGGGATTTACTTGGATAGGAAGGCACTTGGGACAATCTGGCTATGTCTTGCATCTTCGGTATTATTTAATGTTTCAAAGGAAAAGACTACAAAAGAACTGATGGATGCATTAGGGAAGTTGTATGAAAAACCCTCTGCCTCTAATAAGATATTTTTAATGAAAAAGTTGTTTAATATGAAGATGTTTGAGAATGGTTCAGTATCAGATCATTTAAATGATTTTAATACGGTTGTAAATATGCTAACTTCAAGATTATAATAGAATTTGATGAAGAAGTTAGGGCTTTATTAGTTTTGTGCTCTTTACCTAAGAGTTGGAATAGCTTGTAATGGTAGTAAGCAACTTGGTTCCAGCTAACTCAAAGTTGAAGTTTGAGGATGTTGTAGGGGTGATTCTAAGTGAGGAAATGCGAAGAAAAATCTCTGAGTGAATCTTCTACTTTAGGGAATGCTTTGACAATGGAAACTAGAGGGAGACAGAATAATAGAGGAAGTCGTGGAAAATCGAAGGATCGGAAAGGTCAAAATCCAAAAGCAAGATAGTATGTTGGCACTGTGGAAAGTTTGGGCATGCAAAGAAGGATTGTTGGGAGCTTCGGGACAAGAAGAAACAATATGAAGAAAACAAGGAGGCAAATTTGAAATGGGTAATGTATGTCAGGATGCTTTGATTCTTTCTTTGCACAATATTACTGAATCTTGGGTTTTAGATTTGGGGCTTCTTTCCATGCTACTCCACATAGGCATTATTTTGTTGATTATGTTCAAGGATATTTTGGGCATGTTTTTCTTGGTGATGATGAGCCTTGCAGCATAGTTGGAAAAGGTTCTATTCAGGTTAAGATGCATAATGGGAATACTTGGCTATTGAAGGATGTCAGACATGTGCCTACATTAAGACAAAATTTGATATCGGCAGGTAGTTGGGAAGTGATGGTTGTATTGTGATATTTACAGTGGACTCTTGGAAGGTTACCAAGGGTGCTCTTGTGGTGGTAAGAGGTAAGAAGGTTGGAACCTTGTATTTAACCACTTA
This sequence comes from Taxus wallichiana var. yunnanensis, assembly GCA_018340775.1. Taxonomy (NCBI): domain Eukaryota; kingdom Viridiplantae; phylum Streptophyta; class Pinopsida; order Cupressales; family Taxaceae; genus Taxus; species Taxus wallichiana. The sequence goes on from CM031234.1 coordinate 961,956,406, forward strand.
TAGCACTAATGTTTGTAATATTATGGCTTGTATAGTAGATACAACATTGTGGCACTATAGGCTCGGTCATATGAGCCATAAGGGCATGGAGATCATAAAGAAGGATTTTCTCGGATATACAGAAACAAGTTTGGAGTTCTGTGAGGACTGCATATATGGGAAACATAAGTGAGTAAGGTTTCTCAAGGTTGGACCTACAAAGAAAGAGAGTAAGTTAGAGTTGGTGCATTACGATTGTGTGGGGCCACTCGGTATCATCTCTTGGGGGTTCAAATTATTATGTTACTTTTATTGATGATGCAATAAGGAAAGTTTGGGTATATTGTATTAGAAATAAATTTTATGTATTTGACACTTTTGTAAAATGGAAAGCCTTGGTAGAGAATGAAACAGGTCTTAAGCTAAAATGTCTCAGGTCAGATAATGGAGGAGAGTATTGCAGCAATGAATTTGATGATTATTGTTCTAAGAATGGAATCCATAGGAAAAATATGGTTCCAGGAACTCCGCAGTAGAATGGGGTGTCAGAAAGGATGAACAGAACAATAATGGAATGTGCTAGGAGCATGAGGTTACATGCAGGACTACCTCTTTCTTTTTGGGCAAAAGCGGTGAGCACAACTATGTACTTGATAAATAGAGGACCCTCAAGTGCCTTAGATGGAGGCATACCCGAGGAGGCTTGGTATGGTAAGAAAGTTGATTATTCATTTCTTAGAGTCTTTGGATGTGAGGTGTTTGTCCATATAGATAAGGATGATAGGACCAAGCTAGAGGATAAATTAGAAAAATGTATTTTTATTGGTTATGGTGGTAATGCCTTTGGATATAAATGTTAGAGTATTAAGGACAAGAAAATAATTCGATCTAGGAATGTGGTCTTTAATGAGAAAGTCATATATAAGCAGCGATTGTAGGAAAACAGGGAAGAATCCAAGAAATAATATGCAATGGTAGAGGATATTTCGGATGGGAAAGTGACACGTGAATCAGTTCGGAACCTCCTTAACAGAACCCCAAACTCCTATATTAAGGGAGGTCTTCTAGGGTAAGAAGAGAACCCGAACGTTTTCTCCTTCTCTTTATTATTTATTACTCACCGATGATAGTGGGAGCCAGAGATCTTTGATGAAGCAATGCAGGTAGATTCTAGGAAGAAGTGGGAGCAAGCCATGGATGAGGAGCACCAGGCTCTCATGGAGAACCAGACATGGGATTTGGTGAAGCTACCCGAAGGTAAAAGAGTATTACAAAATAAGTGGGTGTTTAGATTCAAAGAGGAAGGAGGAAACAAAAGATACAAAGCCTGGTTGGTGGTCAAGGGTTTGCACATAAAAAAGGTATAGATTTTGATGAGATTTATTCTCCGTAGTAAAAATGACTTCTATTAGAATTGTTCTAGGATCACTTGTAGCAAAATACTTGCACTTAGAACATCTTAATGTAAAGACGCATTTCTCCATGGTGATTTGGAGGAGGAACTATATATGCAGCAACTGAGAGGGCTATGAGGTCAAAGGTAAAGAGGAAATGTTGTGTAAACTTAAGAAGAGCTTTTATGGCTTGAAAGAAGCTCCACATCAATGGTATAAGAAATTTGATAGCTTCATGATGGAGAAAGGTTATATTAGATGTCATTCTGACCATTGCATGTATACAAATAAATTTGAGGATGGCAGTTATATTATCCTATGTTTGTATGTGGATGACATGTTGGTTGCAGGTAAAAACATGCAGGAAATAAAAGTACTCAAGAAGCAGCTAAGTGAATCCTTTGCTATGAAGGATTTGGGGGCAGCCAAACAAATCCTTGGTATGAGGATATCTCAAGATAGGAAGGAATGGAAGTTGACTTTATCTTAGGAAGAGTACATTAAGAAAGTCTTGGAGAGGTTTAATATGTAGGATGCTAAACCGGTTGGGACTCCTTTGGTAGGCCATTTCAAGTTATCAAAGGAGCAGTGTCCCAAGATAGAGCAGAGAGAAACCAGATGTCCAAGGTACCTTACTCATCAGCGGTTGGTAGTTTGATGTATGTCATGGTGTGCACCAGGCCTGATATTGCCCATGCAATGGGAGTGGTGAGTAGATTTATGAGTGATCCAGGCAAAGATCACTGGCAGTAGTAAAGTGGATCCTTCGATATTTGAGAGGGACCATGGGGATAGTTTTGTGCTACAATGGATCAGACACCACTTTGTGTGGTTATGTAGATTCATATATGGATGGAGATGTAGACAGAAGGAGAAGCATGACAGTTTATCTTTACATTGTAGGTGGGACAACAGTGAGTTGGATTTCATGACTACAAAAGCTGATGGCTTTGTCAACCACAGAGGATAAGTATGTTGCTGCCACAGAGGCAAGAAAAGAAATGATTTGGTTACAGATAATTTCTTGAGGAGTTGGGGCATAAGCAGGAGGAAGGAAAGATGCATAGTGATAGTCAGAGTGCTATACACCTAGCTAAGAACTCTGCTTTCCAATCTAGGATGAAGCATATACAGTTAAGGTACCATGTCATCAAGACAAACTTTGGAGGAAGAGAAGTTGAAGTTAGAGAAGATTCATACCAGTCATAATCTTATAGACATGATGACCAAGGTGGTCACAAGGGAAAAATTGAAGCTATGTTCAACTTTGGTTGGTCTTCATGAAAACTAGTGAAGGGTTGAGAAGCTTGCTCAAAGGAAAACTAGTCTCCAAGTGTGATATTGTTAGGTTGCATGGTGCCTGTTTTCATGTGAGGAAGTGTTGAAGACTGTACACTAAGAGTATTGTACACTTTCCATAGTTGTCTCGCTAGAGTTCGGGGCCAGGCCGGGCCCCGAGCGGGGGTCCGAGGGTGGCAGCCCCCAGTAGCAGGGGTTAGGGGGTACAACCCTTGAAAACATTTTTGGCCTTAAAACGTGCCCGATATACCGAGAAACATGCTTTTCTCATATGGGCAGATTTTTGACCCATAGGTTTATGGGACGGTTTTGGCCCATGGTTTTGATACCCACGATTTTGTAAAATTGCTTAAGTAGTTGTCTATTTATATGGTTTTGTGCATATGGTAGAGATAATGTAACATTGTAGATGTGTTTTGAATTCGGGTGTGAATTATGTAGAGTTTGTTGAGCATAGCTCTAAACAGATCTGGGTATTGTATTGAGAGAGTGGTGGCTTGTAATAAAATCATGCAAGTGATTCTTGGTGGACGTAGCCCAAATTGGGTGAACCACGTTAAATATTGTCTCTTTGTGTTGTGTTATTTTATTCTACACTTTTATTTGAGATCTATAATATTTTATGCATATTAGTTTCTACTATTGTGATTCTGTGAGGGATTATTCTACATATTTTATCCCTTATTTCCTAACAAATTGCCATATCTTCATCCATTAACTCCTAGCCATACAACTCCTTTTGTGTGATTGTGCTCTGAAACCGATAGGGACAATTTTACATGTGTCCTCGGCATAGCCCATGGTCAGTGGAATATACTCCCCACTTGTCCTTCTTGATCTACGTTGCTTAGAAATTTGGGAGTCAAGATTTGGAACTTGTGTGGCTATGTCTTGAGTAGTTTTTTTGTTGTCTCTTCTATCCACGAGAAGCGGCGGCATGCATCCGAGAAGCGAGAACCGATGCCCGAAATATATCATTATGAAGGCATACACAGGTTTGCACCATAGACTCCAAGCCCCATCCTTCATCACAAATTTTACGATGCAAAAATGTTGATATACGGAAAAGCTCGAACCACCTTACCCACCACCAAAGGCAAATCCTTGGGTATGTTCCAATCTTCCTTGAATGCCACACGGAGTCTATCGTATGACATCTCTACCCTCTACTTGAATGGTCCGGTCCACTCATTGATCTATCACACAAGTACTTGCCAAACCTTCTCTTCGGCCCATCAGCACCCCAATCTCCATGAATACTAAGGATAATAACACAGTGCCAAAACTTATTCTGTCACATGTCCACACTTCTTTGATGATTGTCTTTGCTATGTGATCTGCAATATTGTAGACCACTCCTTGAGACATCTTCTTGGCGACGTGCAACCACATTGTGTTTACCTATGACCACCTTCCTTGGTCATTCAACTTTGTCACAAGATGTGCAACTTCCTACACTACTGGGTACTTTTTCAACTTGTCAATGTCCATGCCACACGACCCTTGGTATACCCCAACTCCTTCCTCATCTCCAGGATTGCGGATTTATCAATTAAATCACTATCCAGATCCAACCCTGAGGCCCTTAGTCCTATCATCGTTGAAATCAAAGTAGTTGTGATTCTTACCCTCCATCCGATAAAGTAAAAGAAGTCCTCATGGACTCTGCTCATAAACCATCGATATAATGGTTCATACTTTCCAAAATATAGCAGCTCATACAGTTGGTAGAATCCATTCTACTTTAGCAACTTCTCACCAGTGTCATCGTATCTCTTGGCATATCCTATGTCATGTGCTTGTTCATTTTGTGCTCAATAATTCATCGAGATTCTTCTTGTTGTCGATGTTCGATGGTTGTAATCATTGATTTTACATTGGTGGATATGGGAATCCCATTCTTGTCATGTAATCACACCCTCCTGATATCGCACTTCAAAAATTACTCTCGGGAGCAATTTCTTCTTCCACTTCAACCTTCTTTTTCCCTTTATCTCCTATTGTGTGTGGTTTCTTTGGTGCCATTTGAAAAACCTCTCTTTTCTTCCCTCTATAATTGAGCAAGTTGAAACCCTAGTTTGAATCTTTGTTCCCTAGTGGACATTGCATGCCCTAGCTCATTTGTAATGCATCTGCTTCATTAAAACCCTTCTCCTATGGGAACGCAAGCTTCTCCTACACACAACCCTTCTCTCCACATCTGGTTTCACATTCTTCGCACCTCAACTCAATTACTTGCCTGTTCGCACTCAACCCTTTTCAAATTCTCTCAATTTTAATGGTAAAAATGAACTTACATCCCATCCTTATATATAATTTAAAAAAATTAGTGCATTTATTGCACCTCCACCTACGACCAATCCTCTCTTTAAGTGACGATTTTCATTTTTTCCACGTGGTACATCTTTATGCCCAAGCTATAACCTTCTAGCACACCCTTCTACCTTTTGGTCAGCAGAGACTTCTCTTGAAAGATGATTCCATCGCCCGAGTACCTCATCAATTCTCCTTCCACTGGTAGTCTTCTCGACCTTTGCTTACCTCATGTTATACTTGTTTCTTCATTCCTCTCTATCTATGGTCCTTGTGTCTAGAAGATTTTTTTTTTTCAATTTTCCAACCTTAAATAGCACCCGTAGATAGTTCCTTTCATGTGGACTTATTTCCATCAGTCTTATACCTAGATATTAATAACCTACCCCACACTAAGGGTATGTGCAAATGGTCCTCTCATGCATAAAAAAATTATTCAAATAGTAATTAGCTTCTTGCGCATAAACACGCTTGATACACAAACACACCAACTAAATTAACAAAGCATAGCAACAAAGAAGGAAACACATTAAGGGAATGCAAAAGTGAAAACCTAATCTAAATGGCAACACTACCTTATTACAAACACCAAGAAGACTTATTTATAGTAGGGCTACATCCTACTCCCATTGAAGTAACCGGGTAACCATATTCCATGAAGGGCCTCTAACTGACAAGCGCCTAATTCAAGTATGTGAGTGATAACATATGGCCCTAACCGATGTACCTTGAGTTTTTCTGGATGGAACAAAAACTTAGAATCATAAAGGAGCACCATCTATCCTATCTCAAACTTTTTACCCATAATGTACTGGCTATGCCATGCTTTCTTCCTGACCTTTTCTTTGTTTTGATTCCAACGTGATATGGCTCGTCGTTCATCCAATTTGATTAACTATTCAATGTGTTCTTCTAATGTTTTCTCATCTACAAGACCTCCAACACGTGCAATATGCAAAGAAGGTAACATAAATTCCATAGGAAGAATGGTGTTTGCACCAAACACTAACTAAAATGGTGTGGATTTGTTCACCTTTTATATGTTTTCTGATATTCCCAAAGTACTGCAAATAATTTATCATCCCAATCCTTTCTTCCAACATCATAGATTTTTGTCAATGTCTGGCTCAAAATTTTGTTGAAAGCCTCAGCAGTCCCATTTTCCTAAGGATGATAAGGTTTAGTCTTATGGTGTGCAATCATTAATTCATCCAATAGAATTATGATTGTATCATTAAGAAAATGTGTGCCCCTATCACTGGTCAAAATTAAAGGACATCCATACCTTATAATAATATGTTCCCAAAGAAACCTAGGTGTTGTGGCCATTGACAATCCTTTTTAGGTGTCTTGCTTTTGCCCACCGGGTTAGATAATGCATGCAAGTTATGATGTAGTGCGATCTAGTTCTCGCACGCAGCCTTAGTGAAATAGGACCCACAAAATCTATAGCTCATTCATCAAATGGTTCGACACTAATAATGGGTCTTAGAGGCATTTCATCTTGTTGACCTAGTTTCCCAAGATGTTGACAATGATCACAAGCCTTACAAAATTCCTTGCAATCTTTATACAGGGTCTCCCACCATAATCCATCAAGTAGAATCTTGTGCACAGTGGCATCACCTGCATTGTGGCCACCTATAATACCACCATGATCTTCTTCCATAATATGTGTACACTCATGTTCCAATACACAACGGCACAATACTTCATCCCACCTAATTTAATTTGTACAGTCACCGCTAATCAACATATAGGGTGTCGTGCGTATAGCAAGCTATTTCTTCTTCAAGGCTTTCATTCCTTCTTGTGCCATACCTATTCGTAGAAATACAGCAATGTCCTCTAGTTCTAATGGCACTCATTGTAACCTGTATAAATGTGCATCCGGCATGGTATTTTCAATTTCATATGCTTCTTCTCCGACTATATTATTGATAGATGATCCGGTCCGTAATTACTTTTCCCTGGTTTTACCACAACCGTGAAATCAAATTCCTAAAATAAGAGCACCCATCAACATATGCGCCCTTGTAGAATGGGCTTGTTTACCAAATACTTCAATGTCATGTGATATGTATAAAATATGAATGGTGTAGCTAGTAGGTACTAGCAAAATTTATGTAGTGCATAGATCATTGACAAAGCTTCGCGCTTTGTAGTTGTGTAATTCTATTATGCAGGAGTCAACTTTCTACTAGCAAAACAGATAGGATGATCTACAATACCTTCTCTATGTTGAGCCAACACCGTGCCAATGGTTATGCCAAAGGTGTCAACATGTACATGAAATGGTTGGTCCCATGAAGGAAAATGCAAAATAGGCGCGGTAGTAAGTTTTTCTTTTAATGTCGCGAATGCGCACTGCTTGGGTTCTCCCTAATAGAACGTACCTTTCCCTTTCAGTAACTCCTCCAATGGTGTGGAAACTTTGGCATATCCTTTAATAAAAAATTTGTAATATCCTATATAACCCAAAAATTTGTGCACCTCACTTTGATTGATAGGATCCCTTAGGCCTATAATGACATCAACCTTGGTTGGATTAACCAAAAACCTTCCTTATAGATTATGTGTCCTAGAAGTATCCCAAATGGTGTAGCAATATGCACTTCGATGTTCAACGAGATACTCAACCTGTCTACATATTTCAAACATTAAGCATAGATTGTCACAATGATCCTTAACTAGTCCATACATCGTCCAATCATCTAAATGGACATGTAAGAAGTTGTGAATAAATTCATTGAATGTTTATCAAACTATGCACGAAAATACAACAGCACATCTTTTAGACCAAAAGGCATTACAAGATAGGTGAAGCTACCCCATTCAAAGGCAAGAAAACGTATTCTTTTCCTAATCCTCCTAGGAAATCCAAACCCGATGATACCTGAGAGAACCCATCCATAAATGAATAGATTTAACACCTATGCAACACCTTCTAGTATTTCCTCGGTGAATGGCATAGGAAAGGGATAACTCACACATGCAAAGATTGAGCTCCTTGTAGTCCACACAAATCTTGATCCGTCCATCCTTCTTGATATCGATCACCATTGGACTAACCCATTTTGGTGATCAAGGGCTTAATAATTCCAAACTTCAACATTTTTTCAATCTCTTCTTTGACCTTTTCACACAAGTTGGGTTCATCTGTAGGGTCTCTTTCTAATTGGGTGAACCCTCTTTAAGATTTATCTTCATCTCCCTAATGATTCATGAACGCCTTTAAGTTCACTTCACAGGTACTTCCCCTAGGAATAAGTCCTGATAATCCCTTAGTAACTCTATGATTTTTTCCACTTCAAAGTTTGACCAATAGTCCCCAATTATGGCTTCCTTAGGCTCAACATCTGATCCAATATTCACCCTCTTTGTCTTCATAGGTTCATGATAGGTGCACGTGGTCTTATCTGCACTGTCCAATACCTCATGCCTACCTGTTGAATGGTTTACATCCAGATTTTCTACTTCTTCGTCATCCACTAAGTAGACCATTTTTCCTTTTTCTTTCTCAAGGAAAGCACATTGAAGTAGTGTGGCATCGGCCTCTATTTCTTCAACAAGACACACTCCTGAGTCCCCTTCATCTAATAACTCCTGAAGGAGTTCTTCAGCCTTGGCACTATCTCCCATAGTTAAGCGCTTTATGACTCTTAATGCTTCTTCCACCAAAGGATTTGTAGAGAAGACGCCAAACATCTCGGGCCATTCCCGTAATTAAATCCTACCGATTTCCGGTCTCCCTATGGAGTTCTCGCATATGCATACCAAGCATACGCGCATCCTAGTAAAGTGGAATAAAACTTGTGCACTCATAATGAAGGTGGTAAAGCTTCCCGCCCTTCGTCCAAAGTCTCTCACACTTCTGAATGTGGTGGTGAACAGGTTAATGACCATGATAAGTATATATTTGAGTAAGTGCATTTCTCCTGAAGAACCTAGTAGTAAGAGTGATCCTAATTTCATTCCATCCTACAAGATTATCCTTATGGGCCACCCACCAGCGTGTTGTTGTCCCACGTAGTGTATATGCTAACATATTTCTTCTTTCCAACGGGTCTATCCATTATTCCTCCATGGCATTCAAAAATACCATAGGATCTCCTTCTCTAGTGTAACAAGGTACCAAGTTGTTACCTATCCTTTTGACATAATGCGGTTTTACGCATGTAGTAAATATGCTCTTTACTTTGTGCCCTACCAACTCATAAGTGCTATGAGCCCAATTATCACAAGCAACACTTGTAGTATCGCTAATGGATTGTGCATCCTCCCACTGAATTATTCCTTCTTTAGTTGGCTCAAACATCTCTGGGTCTCGGATGGCGTGTACATAAATCCTATTCAGATCTTCTTCACTTAAGGGCTCAACATAGGGCACAAATTTGCCATATGTTAAAGGGATAATAAATCTCTCCTCCTTGTTTTCAAAACTGATATAACCTTTGTTGAACCAAAGATCGCATTATTTGCATAGCACGAGGACGCCCAATAGAGTCGGAAGCTATCTCGACTCTGCAAATGGCGCTAAAACCTCAAAATCTCCAGTGAACTTGGCTCCTTGTATGGTAATGGATGCATCTTTCAAAACTCCGATGGGAGTGGCCTTAGTCCGATTAGCCATGAACAATACATTAGAGGATGGCTACAATGGGGGTCTTCCCATTTGTACCCATGCATCTTAGAACATTGAATTTTGCGTACTCAGTATCAATCAATATATTATTCAATAGCCACACATCCACAACAACATTTAGTGTGATTTCCTTGTCATGATATAGATTATGAGGGGGAAGATTCACATACGGGATATATCGTCCAATCTTAATACTTGCGCATGGAGTGTTTCCCTTTAACTAATTCCCTAATAGTGGAATTATATCTTCCTGGGCACAACATCTTGCACACTTCCCTCAAGTCATCCATATTAGTTTGGACTGGTTCCAATGATTTCTTTTGTTCCACCTTCCTAGATTGCTCTTTTTAATATTGTATCTCACCTTGAGGATTCCTAAGTACCTCCATGGTTTCCTAATAAACCTCCTTCTCATAGGCGGGTCTAGTACCGTGCATGAAGAACTTTCTCCTTAGTGATGGTAGGCTTTTCTGCAATGCTTCTTTAGCATGTGTCGTCTCAAAGACGAGTCATGATCTTCACTTGCAATGCCTCGGACTCTACCTCCAACTTAGGCATCCACTAGATTTTCAATAGCGCATTGTATCCTAACCATCCTGCACCTTTATTTTCTTGTTTATGTTGCTTACTAAGATGCTCATACAAGTCTGGGCACTCCTCATAGCTATGGTTCTTTCCACAAAAAGAACATGTAATATTCTAAGGACATTCACGCCTGTAGTGGTCAAGAGATCTGCATGTATAACATGTTCCACAAGGGAACTCACTTCTTCCACTACCACGGCCTCATCCTCCGAATCCACCGTGGTATCCTTGACCTCTGCCACGACCACCTTCAAAATGCCCTTGCATGCTTGATTATGATCCCGGTCCTGATGCACATTCTTGCCCTTAGAGTTATCTAAAACTTTTGTCTATCGTACACCAATATCGATAGTATCGTGGATCTAACCAATCAACCGGCAATCTTCTGTGTCATGAGTCATGGACCTACATATTTTATAGTAGCTTGAAACATTCTTTCTTATCTCTCACTATAATAATGGGCAGTAGCTAGCATCATGGTTTAAATGGCATATCTCACAATCCAACAACAATGATCACACTGATCTACGAGGACAACTGTCCTTTGTGTGACCTTCTACTTCACGATTTGTGCACCAAATCCATGTGCATGTCTCATGTGCTAAATTTTTTGATAGTTTCTCCAATTGTTTTACCATAGCTATGATATGTGCTTCTAAAAATGAGCTCGCCCCAATGTCTATGCTTCCAACTGCCTCAGCGCGTAAGGCTGCTTCGAGTGCTTCACATGGATCAGTGTATGTCTTATGTAATAATGCCCTCCTAAAAGGGGTAATCAGACCCCCAACAAACCATTGTGCATGTTGGCTTACGTGTATGTCATAAAAAGCTTAGATAATAGCATTTTAAAAAGGGTATCATACTCTCTGACACTTTTAGTAGTGCCTTGCTTAATATCCTTGAGTGCACTTATACTCTTCTGCTCAAACTCAGGGATGTGAAACTCTTTAAGGAATGCATATTTTAAAGTTGTATAGTCTACGCAAGTCTGATCAGGGTCAAACTTTCTATACCAACTATGTGCACGCCCTTGTAACGTAGTAGCAAATTGTCTTGCCCTACGCTCAGAAGCCATGATTCCTTTTGTGCGCCACAATATTTCACACATATGCATATGTTCAGCAGCATATTCTATGCCCCTATACTCTGGTTTTTAAAGAGACATCTCCATGTAAATATTTTGAGGTTGTGCGAGACATTTCTCACCCGATCCAAAACCTCCTATGTTTCCCTTGCCTCCAAAACCACCGATCCGCTGGAACTAGAGCTACTTATGCCTCCCGATCCCAAACTCAGTAACTAGTGTTAGACACTGAAGATGTACTTCCTTATGTCCAAATAATAGAACCGATTTGTACCCGACAATCTGCGAAGCGTTACCACTTCCGAAGTTACTCTAAAAATCAGCACACCCGTTTTTGTGATGATGATACACCCGAAAAGGTACTCCCATATAATAATGAAGTTGTTTGCACTACAATCGATGTGCCTCTTATAAGACTTGCTCTTTCTCTCCCACTTTGATTTGAATTAGCTTGATGACAGCTTGTTGTACTAGATGCTAAAAACCAAGCACAAGGGAAAGGTTGTCAAGTGGATTCGGATGCGTGCTTGTGGCCCCATTCATCTCTGCTGGTGAACTTCTATGTGAGGCTGAGAAGGGATCCCTGTCATGCTTTCCTAGATGGGGGAGTTCCTGATGCTCTAGCTCCACATCTCCTACATGAGCTCTAAATCCTTCATGATCCATCTCTCTCCTCAATGTCATCCCCTCTATAATGTCATGTTGCTTCTTTACCTCCCTCTCACACACCTCATTATACTTAAGCCACCTTTCCTCTCTCTGCATTTCTACCACTAGGTCTACCATCCTTCACCAAACTTGCTTCTACCCCACCCATGGTGGGGTTTAGTTAGCCATCGGTTTACTCCAAATTCAAAGTTACCATCGAATCTTGATCGCCATTGGAATGCCTTGTAGGTAAGTTCCCTTGGATATAGCAAAAACTGGAATTCAGCTACCTGCGGCACGAATAAGTGGAAATTGAGTACTTCAAGATATAAATGTTCTAAACACCACGTAACCATGTATCCATAGCTTCGGTCCAAATCGATCAAAGCATCATAAATGGCCTCGAAATTCTTCTTACGTCCGACAAGTGCACGATACCTCCAATATCACTTAGATGCATAAGCAATCAGCCACTCATACAATTCTACTGGAAAGATAGTGAAGAAAATCTCATATAAATTGTCATATATATTCTCGGTCCACCCACATGCGTGCATTAAACTCGAGATATAGTGTTGAACCGCCATGCGTATTCTTCTTCCAGATCATGTATCCATTCCTCAACACTTGTTAAGGTCAACTAGTATGTCTTCATCGTGAACCATCCTGAAAACAACTGAAAAAGAGGTCCCGATGGAACCAATGATGCAACCTAGAATTCAGCAATACAAGCTCAAAGCATTTGGCACATCACTCACCCTAGACTCGAGCGCTCACCAAAAGTGCGTAAAGGTACAGGCCCTCTTTAGGGTTGTTGTTGCAAGATGTTAGCATGATGAAGACTTTAATCATTCAGATCTATAGCTAATATATCTTTCTATAGTGTATATTCAGATCTAGATCTAGAACATAACAGACTTAACAGATAACCATAATGGAATCAAACATGCAATATTGAAATATAACCATGATAACACCTTGTTTTAGTCCATAATCTCCATTATATTAATTTCAATAAACACACATAAGCTTCGTTATAATCATAGTAGTATACGCTCATGCACATAACAGATTTTTCAGCATAATCTCACTATAACCTAGTTCTCACACGTATATATATGCTCTATCTACTACATAGTTCAATACATATTTATAAGGGTGGGGACTTTCCCTTCACCACTTATCTAATCCCAAAATAGGTCACATGTTATTATTAGCCACGCATCGTTACAAAAATAGGCTTACATGTAAGAGTGTTAACAATAGATCTCTCTTAGTCAACTACCGGTTCATAATTCTATATTTAGCCTACATCCATGTAAAGTGCTTCGTATCTGATCATCCAAAAATAGCCAATGCATGTCACACAAGTCTCCAATCGGTTTGAGTGCTCCGCACACTATTTCCAAAAATAGATCCTCATCATGAAAAATGGCTAAGTCTTGAATCTGCTCTTCTCTATACACGATCCTCTCTGATGCTTCCACACCTTTGAATACACTCTGCTCTCCCACACGAACCTTACCGTATTTCCTTCGCTAAGTCCCAGATTCTCGACCGATCAATAAAACTACAAGATAAATGAATTAGCATACACTCACTTGAGTTGTGCGGTGGCTTGAGTGGATGGAGGAATTCAGAAACTTGTGAAGATGCTTTGCAAAGATTTTGCCTCGACCCTTATCACATAATAATCCTTCCACAGCCAAATTCCTTCTGTCTTTATTTTTTTAATATTTGTCTACTTTATAGTGCTTAACATCTCCATTTTGACCGATTGTTTAGTTTTCTCACAATCTCGTGTTTATCATATTTGATAAAGAGGAAGTACATGTCCAACCATTTCATGTATTGTTTCATAAAAATCATGTGAATGTTGTAAAGAATTTTCCACAAACGCGGTGAATGGTCTCAATTTTTTCGTGTTCGCCATGGAATCAAACTCGAGTCTCCCATTCAAAATACACATCTTCGATTAAAGCTCATGTATAAAGTTTCAATCCACCTCATGGCCCGAGCTCCAAATTCAAATTGTCCATGGCAATTTAATATCTTCCTGCATCGGCTGCGAATATATAATAGTGGAATTGCAATCCCCAATTTGGAAGCAGTGCATATAAAGTGGCAAAGATACCCTAACCCTAATTAGATTGGGTAAAAAGTCATTCTTATTTTAATTGAAAATCCAAGATTTAAAGTATAAAAATAGTCACATATATGTGTGTGTTTATTTCTCCTCTCAAGTTCTATTTGATATTCTAATAACCGCACTCATTTTTGCATCTTTTAACAGTAAAATAAAAGATGAGTGGGATAAATAGACCCATGTCAGACAAACCCACCAACCGGGTTAAGCACTCTTCAAAACCCAATAAAACACATCCTAAAAGGCTTTTCATACCTGTCATTTTCCTTTCATAATAATACAAACACTTTATTTGAGATCCAAAGGCGTTAACCATGTTGAAACCCAAATTTAGCATAAATTGGATAGTCTGCAATGAGTGTAGAAGTCACAACATTTTAAGTTTTACTATCAACCATAAACTATAATATAGATTATGGTCCCTAACCTAGGATATAACACTTAGGTTAGAAACTATAGGGTTCATATATAGTTTTAGTTTAATAAGTCGGCTCGAATACTATAACATTTAAACTATAATATTTAATTTATCTTATATTATTCAACTTACAGAATTAATATAAGCCAACTCTATACAATTGGACATAGGCCAAATTATTTCAAAAAAACAATAAGGTCAAGATATTAATTGATTTTTACCAACATCGGGGCAGGACAAAAATAATTTACAATACGAGGGGACATGAAAATTTCATGAAGCAATAGAAAAATTATTTTCCTATTCTCGTGGAACTTTGTCTCCCGCATATTAACATGGGTTTTACTTCTTACATTTATTTTCCCTGCACACTTTAGAAACATAGGAAATTTAGAAATATTTCTCACAAAATTTAATATTTACTTTTTGTTTGTAGGTCCCTGAGTAACTTTTCCACCTCAAGTTTTCACGTGAGGGTAAGAAGCTTGAGGGGACTTGGAAATAATTTTCACTTGTGCGCACACAAAATTCAAAAACATGTCCCGACATGACCATTGGTTAATTAAATTAATAAATATTACCTAACCACTCTAGTACCATATTAGGACCGAGATATTAATTAACTATATAACATATTTATTAAATCAACCAAACATTTAACAACTCAAATAAATGAAATAACACATTTACACAATGACACCAGATATAATGTGGAAAACCCCAATGGGGTAAAAAACCATGAAAAATATTCTCATTAAATGAGAAACTTTTAACCAGTCCAGTAACTTCTTTCCTCACTTCCTACTCCATGTTTTTAACCCAATGTAAAATACAACACCATTGATTATGACCCACAACCATATTTAAATAACCCAAAGGGTTATAACTATTAAGTGATGGGGTACACCCCGATTTAATAAATAATTATTTAATTAATAACTAATAAACCTAATATAAAGTTTATATTAAATAATAAAGAATATAAACTATATTTTATATTATTTAATTATAAACTAAATATCATGCGCACTTAATAATATGTTCTAACATTAGGAAGGGGATGTTTGGATGGTGGTAGACCAGATGGTATGTCATTTTGTAGCTGGGGAGGGGGTCTAACACTTTCCTTGGGATTAGGCTTTGAGGTGATTAAGGGGCACGTTCACAAAAATGGCCTTTTCATGCTACTTATGGTCCTACCTTGAACTAGGGTGAGAGGGCCCATAGGGTAACCTAAATGTGGAGGGGGAGATAGATTCTTTGTTCCTATTGACTTATCAAATGATTGGATCAATATGTGATAAGCATGGCCATGAATACAACACTTACTCTCATGAGTTGTCACAAAAAGATGTTGTATATGCTTATTATAGCATACACAAGTTACTATAGATAGTAAAGTTTAGTTTCTCTTGCATTTGAATGAAGAATTAAGGCTAGAAGGAACTTTTAGTGATACTTAGAAGTGGAGCAACGAGGTAGAAAATAGAAGTTAGTATGATGGGATCAATTTTAGGAGTTTTAACTTTGAAGGGGGATTATAGGATGACATATTCCTTGTAACAAAGCATTTAACACTTACTTAGAGCATTTTGTTATTCTAAAAGTACAAAAATGTGATCAAGTAGTGACAGTTTCTCCAAAGGAATATTTTCATTCATTGATAGCTAACAAATGCAAAGTTCCCACTCAATCTCTAAAATAATGAACACAAAGGCTCGTGTAAGTATTATAAAAAATTATTTACTCGTATCTACTCTCATACGCCTAAGATACACTCAAGGCTACCAAAAATCTCTTTGACAAAATGGTTATAGTGATGATTTTATAGTTATATTCAATATTGCAAAGTAAATGCTCACAAAAAAATATTGAATTAATGACCAAAGCACAACCATTAAGGATTGATCTAGTGTATGACAAAGAGAAGCAATAAACACAAAATTGTAACAGAAAGTATAACTCATCAATCAATGATTCAACATACATAACCCAGAATATAGAAATCAAATCTCATAAGTGGACATATTTCATTCAAATCTTGAATTTCTTAACAAGGAAACATAAAGCAAATGCTCTCAAAGTTTTTCAATGGTTGTACATTTCAACCACCTTAACACAAAAGTTTGAAAAACCAAAATCCACATGTATTTCATAAAAGAAACATATAGTATTACAATTGTATCTATTGACCTTTTTCAGAAATAGAAAAATTAAGCCCCTTCAAATATGAGGACAGCCCCCATTTTACACAATTTTATGAATTCTCATAATTTGATTTCCCCAAAATAGTAAGCGAATCTCCTCCTGTTTACAAAAATAAAGACCTTTAATTAGAGCGGGAAAGTACTTTGTCTAACTGAAAATAGCTAATTTTATGTTATTATTTTGGGATCGATTATGTGCCTTTCACCGCCACATATGAAAAATAGTTAGTTGATCTTGCTAGGTGTGCTTTGTTCTCTTTTTATCCCACCAAATTCCATCAATTTTTGAATCAAATGATGCTAAATCGAAGGGCTTGAGGAGACCTTTGAAATATTTTCTTAATTTGGAGCTCTGAACGGAAGTTATGGCCATTTGAAATCTTACATGTCGGGATGAACTAAAGAGTGACACATGATAGTATTTGATTGGCCTCGGGAATTTCCTACATGCACATTTCTTTTCCTTTTATTTTTTGTGTGATCCAATAAGAAAATGCCACAGACCTTTTCCTTCTTAGATTGTTCTTTTACTTGTATTAGCCCCGCAAAATATGAGCCAATGAGAAATGTCCATGCTCTTTCATAGTATAATATTGTTTTATAGCCTTAATTGATTACCATGAAACATGAGATAATGATAAATCTCCACACTCCTTGTAATGTCGACTATTTGGTAACCGTATGATAGAAAATCAACATGTGACCTTCTTCACACCCGACCTCCCGAGGTCATGCCGAGACAGACTAGTGTGGAATTGAAATGGAATTGAAAGTGATGGTGGCGATCAAGCTAATGGGGCAACCTTATGTCTTTGACATGCAATACTAGAATCAGAATCTAAGGAAAAGAATTCTCTCCTAACCTGAAGGGGTGTGATGGTATGGTTTGATATGATAGCTACTCGGAGACTCCAATCGATGTCTAGTTCTCCGAGATTCTATTGATTGGTTGCGGAATACATGGAAAGTACCCTACAGGTGCCTCGTATGGGTTTCCAAAAAAGGTCATGGAAATGGATACAAGAGGTGTAGTGGAGTCAGAGACTATGGGTAATTTTCTGGTCTTGTCCAAAGTCTTAGCCTAATCGGCTGCTATGTTCAACAATGAAAGTTATGTAATAATATCGGGTGGAAGTGGTGAAGATATGAATACCAATGTGTGTAAACTAGTGTCAATATCTAACTGACTAGTAGGCCCATTGGGTTGTGGGACCTGTGGGTCACAACCAAAGACTCGTTGAGGTTGAGGCCCTTATATGGTCATGCTATTTTTAGAAGTAGTCCAAAATTCGTAGGCTTGATTAGTAATTGTGTTCAATGTCTCTAACAGCCTTGTTTTCTCGGTGTATGTGGTAGGTGTACATAAGACCTAAGTTAGCGTAAACTTTGTCAATGTCAGTTATTAGCTCTTGCCCATTGGGTTGTGGGACCAGGGGATCACAACTGTATGTATTTTCCTGTTGTGGATCGTTGATGGTCATGTAAGATGAATTGATTTGTTTTCAGTAAATAAACTATCTATCAAAGGAAATATAACCTATATTTTGGTGCTTTCTCAATATATCAGAACAAAGCAATAAAACAAGCTAATCTATGGAAAATAATTTTTGTGTTCTTTTCTAACTTTTCAAACAATGCATATAATCTAATAAACAAGTTAAATACAAACAATTAGCTGGATGTAGCTAACTATTTGTGCAGATGTATGAATCTAAATCTAAAAATATTATTCTAATTCAATCAAAATCCTTCCAACCCTACCTTAGAAGTGAAGAACAAATCATAACCCTAACAGAGCTATTGTTCCCCACAGCTTCCCTGGTAATGTTGAAGAGACAACTTCCTATTGATTTGATCTACTTGAAATTATCTAGCTAATTGAAATGAATTGTTTCTCTACTCTATTTGATATGCAATTGAAATTAACAATTCGTAATTGACAATTTGATAAACAAAGCAAACAAATACACAACTCCAACCTGGAAGAGCAAGAACCTTGGAAAATCCAGTAGTATCAGTATCTAGTCCCCTCAATTCTTTCCTTTCTTTCTCTGAGTGTTCATGTGAGTCCAAAGGATTGGGAATGCAAAGAACAACAACAAGAGGATGGTGCTTGAGCAAGGGCAGATTGGAAGCAATCTGGACAATGCAATGCAAGTAGAAGAGAGATAGCACAAGAGATATGAATTTGGATATGCAATTCCTAGCAAGATTATGGCAGACAACAATACAAGATACACAAAATTCTCAGGCCCCCTTTTCTTGAATACAAGCATGGAATATATAGGAATGGAGGATGGGAGGTTACTTCATGCACAAGGCAAGAAGAGGCAGTTCCAACTAATTAAATCTTATTTAAAATAGAAGGAGCAAGGAGAACCAAGCAAACAAATCTATTTTTAGCCAATTCAGCTCATGGATGCATGCAAAAAGAAAACTTAAGTGAATCATCGCATGTTTAAAACATGCGTGAAGAATCTGGAAAAAGCGAGCAAGACCGCCACCTGCGCGCAGGCGGTGGTTTATGAACCGCTACCCAGATAGGGTGGCGGTCTTGGAACTAAAGACCAAAAAAAGCACAAAAAGAAACGAAGAGATGGAAAAATGCATGGAAAAGTTAAGTAAGGCTATCTAGGCTACAAATATATACTACGAATGGGCTTTTGAAGCTCGAACACCTTCTTGAAAGGATTTTGAATCATCATTGGGGACTTTTGTAACCGTTTTCCCGACAATATAGCACATGCAATTTTGGGTGCATATAGTAACCTTGATGATTTCCGTGAAACGTGAGCCAATAAGGAAGCTTCACGCTTACTTCGTAATTCACTTTCCTTTATAAAAACCTTGTTAGAGTGCGAAGCATAAACCAATGAGAAAGCTCCATGCTACTGGAAATGTTAGTCTTGTCAGAGTGTGAAGTACAAACCAATGAGAAATATCCACACACCTTTGTGGTTTGTCAACATCATGTTCCCTTCCTTTCATGCTTGCCTTTCATTGGTTATAGGTTTGGGCTTTCACAACATAATTTCTATCTGGGAAGACTTCATTGTTGGCTTCATAAAAATGTTTCCACATATCCACCTTGACCGATGAGACCATCACGACCCAAAGACATATGAAACTCGGTTCATTATGTGGACTTGAGGTCCACCAAGCCCATTTGCTCGGCCTTTATCGGAATGGTGACACGTGTCCACCGTCTATCATTGATCGACCATGCTTGACTTTATCTTCTGCGTCATGGACTTGAAGCCTTATAAAACTTGGCACATTCCATAGACTTGAAGTCCACAAAACTTGAATGGCTTTGAGAGACCCGAAATCCCGCCATGTGTCCTCTCCTTCATGGGTATTTGAATTGTTTGGCGATGTAGATCTTTAATGGCCATTTGAACATCCCAGGATTTTTAAATGGCTAAGTCCATTTTGAATTTTTCATTCGGTGTTGATTTTTTTCTAAAAGATGTAAACATATCCTAATCACTCATAAGTTTGAATCTTTTATACTTTGATCAACCAAGACTCAGGGAATTCTTATGGTGTCAGTCAAAGAAATAAGGCTTGAAAATATCACAGGCTTCATGCTCAAGATTCACAGTAGAAGATATGATATTGAAAAGAGTCTGAATTTATCTTAAATTCTTAGCTTTTGGTCCCATAGACTCTTCAGTCTCATAGATGTCATTAAAATATCTCATTTCATTTCAATCCTCCATCATTTCCACCGAACATTTTCTTTTGAAAAGGCACAAGATTTCTTACAAATTGATAAGTCTCTTTTACTCGATCGAACTCTAAAGTAAGGGGAACAATATGAAGTACAAAAAATGCTTAAATCCACTGGATAATCTAGGAAAAGACTAGCTTAATCAAGGGGTTTGGATTGAGGACCAACATAGGGATTTTTGGATAACATCTTTGCAAGGTGGGTGCATTGAAGTAAGTCATGCAAGAAGATTAGAGGATTTTTAGGAGACATGAAAGAGGATCGGATAGAATAGTCAAGATGAGGATACAAGTGTTTGATCATGATTGGGGTTCACCAAACGATATAATAAAAACGGAATTAAATCTAAGTATTGCGAGTAACTATTGAAATAACTAATGTATAAATATTGCAATATAGTAATGACACAAGCAAACTAAGATGTAAAGTATAAACCCTAAATAAAAGAAGAAGGGGAGAGGACTTAGTTGATTTATGAATGTATAGTAAGTGATCTGAGTAGGGAGAAGTGTTGAACAGGATGTAAGAAGTGTTGTATCGAACCTCTATAAATTCTATTTCTCACAAATAAGGTTAGGCAAGGGCACCCGCAATAGACAGAGGTGCCTAGGCACTAATGACCAGATCTTGGGTGGCCATGACTATGCAAAAGATTTGGATATGATTTATATTGTATCACAATGGTTTCACAATTACTCTCTATTAATCACTTGATGTTCACTCTTAGATCACCGAAGGTACCTCTAACCTGTAAAAGAAAAGTTTACCTCCACAAGCCCACAAACCGCATCAAACCTAAAAAGGAAAATACATAATGGGGATATGAACTAACCCTGGTGGTCACCTCGAGAGTGAACTTACAACCGAGTGTTGCACTACATCTCATATTCCATGTAGTTTTTTTGAGTGTGTGTACAAATTGTACCCTAGGATATCCTTGTACAAGTTACACTTGATAGTGGGTTATAGCTAGAATGTAGCAATATAGTAGATTATGTGGATGGAATATAATGAAATTCCCCTCCTATGTTGTGTGTGTAGTCCCTTGTCCCTTGAATGGATGTTATATGAATGCCTTGGAGTGTTTTAGGTGCCTTTTAAATGCAAGCTTAGGTGATGATAGTAATGCTTAGTGTTTGGTCCCTTATTTTGAACACATAACTATGTATTTATATGATTCCCTTGTTTGAATTTCGTAATTGACAATTAGAAGGCCGACCCACAAGTGAAAAATATTCCCAAAAGATAAAAGAGACCCAAAAAGAATGAGTAAGGTAGAAAGGGGTCAACTATGCCCAAGGGGACAGGAGTGCCTAGGCATTGATGTCTTGGTTGGGCGCTAGTGTCTGAAGCCATAAAAGATAAATCAGTTAAATTTCGACTAGGTTGTAGGGTGTATAATACCAAATAGAAAACAAGAGATAAATAAAAGAGGCCAAAGATAGTTGTCAATTACTAGTTTTCTTGTTTAGGAATCATATAAATGTTAGTATGCTTTTAGGACCTAGAAATATACCCAAGTGTGTGATTTTTGTATACAAGTAAAAACTTAAGGGAGGACATGGTAGGACTTGTAGAAATGGATGAGAAATGATATCTAAGGCCAAAGTTTTTAGATTGAGTGGGTAGGGATAATTATTCTATGATTCCTTGACCATGTTGGCCTAACTCGATACCGAAAATTCATAACGAAGCATATATTGATAGCCAAGGCCATATTTGGAGAAATGAGGCTGAGATGGAGAGGAAATGGGGTAATTTGGTGAATGGTCAATTGTATTACAAAAATCAAATGGGAAGGGGTCAGCTAGGGCCTCATAGACAACACCTTGATAGAGAAATTTATGACGTGTATGAAGAGTGGAAAGGACAAAATGCATGGCATGGATACAAATCTACCCAAGAAGGAGGTTATAATTAAGATTATTGGGCATCACATGGCATGTGGTAAGAAAAGTGCATGGCCCAATAGTAATGGGAAGTGTGATGGTACCTAAGATGCATTTATGAATATTATCAAAGCCATGGATAGAGATAGAAGAAGGAATCAAGGAGGCTTCGAAAAATCCAATTTGGTGAAGGAACACTATATTGCAGATATTAATCCAGATCCATTATCAACTAAATATCTTTTAACCCCAACATTATTGATACAAACATGGATATAAAGGGGGATCATTATCTAAGATAGTTAGAGAAGGAATTTCATTAGATGTAAAAGTTATATGTTCTTCCTTAAAAGATAAAGCAATAGTAAATTTATGATACACATATTCAGGAGAAGTATGAGGATGAATGTAAGTATCAGCCAAAAAAGAGTTGATTTTACCATCACAATAAGGATGAGCTGCGAAAGGTAGGGATAAAGATACTCATGGTGGTAGGATGTTAGGTTAGTAATAAAGAAGGAACTAAGAGTGTTTAGATTCGGGTTCGCCAAATGATTTAATTTAATTTAGAAAATTAATTAAATCTAGTTTCAGAGTAACTACTGTAATATATGATATATAAACGCTAACATACAATAAAGACACATCAAATAAGCATGTAAAATATGTAACCCTAAGCAAGATGAAGAGAGGGGGGACTTAGTTGATTTTCGAATGAACAGAAGTGATATGGGTAGGTGCGAGTGTTGAAAAGGTTGTAAACAAGGTCATCACTACTCACTGTAAATTCTAGAATGTAGGAACAGAGTAGAACAAGGGTTCCCATAGGAGAGTAGAGGCACTTGGCCACTAGCGGCTAGAACTGGGCACTGGTGGCCATGCAAATGCTTTGAGTCTATTTTCTTCTATGTCGTTAGGGTTTTGTTGTTTTCTCTTATCTGCAGCGCTTGATGTTTGCACTATGATCGCTGAGGGTACTTGTAACCTACAAAATAAAATGACTACCTACACATGTCCATAACCCACATCAAATCCAATAAAAAATATGTTAAATGTGGAGTCAGACTGAACCTAATAGTCACTTGAAGAGTGAACTTCTTGAGCAGCACCGCACTACATCTCAGACCCCATGTAGTTCTTATGAGTACGTGTAGAAATGGTGCCCTAGGATGCCCTTTTGCAAGGTGCACAAATGATAGTGGGATGTAGCTAGAATGTAGCAATGTAATAGTATGTGCGGATGGAATAAAATAAACTTCCCCTCCTATGCGCAGTTGTATGGACAAATGATGCAGCTTTTTTCCCTTGTATGGATGCTAGATGGATGTGTTTTGAGTGGTTTAGTTCCTTTGGATGTAAGCTCAGGTGATGATAGTAATGTTTAGTGCATGTTCCCTCATTCTGAAAGCATAACTATGTATTCATATGATTCCCTTGTTTGAATTTCCTAATTAACAACTGAAATGTTGACCCAATGTAATAAAATATAATTAATAAGTGAAAGGGGCCCAAAAGGGGTAGGAAAAAGATAAATAAGGACAAGAGTGCCTAGGAGGATAGGAGCACCTGGCGCTACTGTCTGAACTAGGTGCTAGTGTTTGAAGCCATAGAAAAATAAAACGATCAAATGTCGACAAGATTAACAGATGTATCAAGCCAATAAAGTGTAGAAGACAAATAAAAAGGCTAAAGGGATTTGTTAATTACTAATTTTCTTGCTTAGGAATCATGTAAATGCTAGCATGCTTTTAGGACCTAGAAATGTACCCAAGTGTGTGATTTTTGTCTACATATACATGATTCCTAAACGAGAAAACTAGTGGTTGACAATTGTTTCGGTTCTTTGATTGCTTTATCATTTACACTTAGTTGGCCTTACACACCTTACAGATCTATCAACACTTAACTAATCTATCTTTTGATGACCTCAAACACTAGCACCCAGTGTTCATGTTCCTTCTAGGTGCTCCGACCTTCTTTTCCTCTTTCTTACCCTTTTGGGTTCTTTTAACCTCTTAGGAATCTTTTAACATTTTGGTCCGCCTTTTAGTTGTCAAATGTCAAAATCAAATAAGGGAATACTATCTATACATAGCTATTGCTCTTAAATAAGGGGCCAAACATCATAAGCACTATCTATCATCACCTAAGCTTACATCAAATGCACAAGAGCACTATAAGATAAACATCTAGCACATCCATACAAGGGACAAGAGCTACATTATTCTAAATACACAACATAGGAGGGGAGTTCATTCTATTTCATCACACACATCTTTCATACTCATAGTCTGATCTACATCTATCCCGCTATCATCATGTAACTTTCACAAGGAAATATAGGCCATCATTATCCACACAAGCACCAAAAACTACATGGAGTCTGAGTTGTAGTGCGGTGCTCGATAGTAAGTTCACTCTTTGGGTGACCACCGAGGTCAGTCTGACTTCACATTCTGCATATTTTTTATTAGATTTGATGTGGTTTATGGAAATATGTAGATAGATATTTGTTTTGTAGGTTACAGGTATAATCAATGATCTAACAACAAAATTAGAGTGATAAAGAGTGAGCAGGCGAAGCTCCTCTAGCCTAGAAAATACCGTAACCTAAGTATTTAAACAGACATAAGTGCCCAACTCAATCACTCATGCCCTGGGTGCTCTTGTCCTCTAGTGGGCACTTCTTTCTTGTATATTCCTAAGTTCTCAAACCCTCACCGAGCCTTTTCAACATTGTTTCTAGCCATATCCAATAGTTACTCACCCATATCACTCCCAAATTATGCAAAATCAGCTAAGTCGTCTTCCTCTCCCATTTGCTTAAGGTTTTACATTGTTTAATGCTTATTTTATTGTGTCTTACTGTACTTAAGTAATTGAATATCATACATTACAGTAATTACTCTAAAATAAAGGTTTAAAATAATTTATATTAAGTCAATAGGTTGTTTTTTTATTTTTGTAGGCGCCAAATATATGTTTTTTGAGATATTTTAAATATAAAATTAAGGCATTTTATGAAAATGTAGTGTGTTAAAAATGGAAATAGGTGCACGATTGAAATAAAATGTTAAGATTGAGGTATGTTTTCATTCAACATAAATATCCTTACACTGGGATCTATACGCAAAAAATAATAAAGTGTAAGGAGATGAAATACAATATTAATCTAATAACTTGTTCCTCAATAAGAAAAGCTGTATATTTTATATAAATCTCATAAATTTGTAAGTTGAAAATGGAAAGAGGTGCATGATTGAAATAAAATGTTAGAAGTGAGGTATTTTTACATTTAACTTTTATTTGACAACGTAAGAAAGTTATCATTCATGATTAAATTTTAATGATGTCTTGCCAGTTTACTAATTTTTTCTTTTATATTCCATTGTAGCATGTTTCTATTTCATGATTCTCTTTCCACTTTAGTAGTTTCAGCCTATACATATGTATTACATGATCTCCTTCCACTTTAGTAGTTTCAACTTAAAGATCCTATAATTTAAGCTAAAAATACTAAAGTGGAAATACTTATGATTGTTTCAATCGTGCAACTTACTATAACAAACATAACCCCATAATGTACCAACAAGTAGATAAGAAACAAAAGGAAGTGGGCACAAAATCAATATCAAATAAAGAGTTTTGAATACATTATGGCATTTACAGTATTTAAAGTAAACCTTAAACTATAGTTGTAATATTAAAGCATTACAAATCTTTGACTACATTATGTCATTTACGGTAGTTCCGTGTAAACCTTCAATCGTATTTATAATCCTAATAACAATACTAAGCTTCCAGTCCATTATGACATTTACAATACTTAAATATTAGTACAAAAATATTAGAAACCAAAATATAATATTGTTGCTTACTTGTTATAGACACCCCAAAATTACATACTACTTCCCAATACTATCCCAGTTCACATCCTAGTTCATACCCCTTTATGATTGATTAATCAAATTAATTAATCATGTGTATACACCCCTTGGATTAATTAAATTAGTCCACAATACCACTTTAGCTAAGTTAATTATCATTTATTAAACAAATGATTAATTAATTATGTTGCACATTGTAGCTAATTAAATTAGTTACTTAATTAGGAAAATACACCTATTTTCCTAGTCAACAACCACTTCCTCATTCCTAGTTAACTCCTAGTTGAGCTCCACTTCCTCATCCTAGTTAACTCAACTTGAATTCAACTTCCTCATTCCAGTCAACTGCACTTGGAACTCAACTTCCCAACTCAACTTGGACTCCACTTCTAGATTCCTAGAAGTATGGAGGGAAATTAGATTGTACGTGCAATTCAATTGCCAGATGTATTTTCTTCCACTCCAAATGTATATTTCCCCTTGAAAGCTACAACTCTAGCTCATTGTACTTGTTAACCCGAGTGGTTATGATTATGATTTGGAGCTTAGTCAAACTTGCATCCACCTTTCATGGTCTTACCCTCAGCTATAAATGCAGGCCATTTCCTTCACAAACTCATCCTTAGAAATCCATAAGCAAATACAACGAAGCTCTACTTATTAATTGTTTAGATCCTTGTGAAACATGCTTGTAGCATTGCATTAATCCACCTTGGAGAGGCTAATCAAGGGCACTCAAAAATCGAAATATACAAGATTCCACAAGCTCAAAAGCTTCTACAGTCTTATTGAGTTTTGCAAGATCATTATAGAGAAGGTACATTATATGTTTTACTCATTTGTATTATTTTATCTCGTTAATTTTACTTGTTCACATTTGGGCATGCCGTGGGACCGCACCCATTTTTCTCCCTTTTTGGCTTCACATTTCACTCATCTTCTAATTTGTGTGCTTAACATTTATTTTTAAGTGTGATTATATTTTGCGCTTATGTTTACATGATTCTAGATTATATCAAGAACGGAATCACAATTTATTCAAATCATAAAAACTTTGTTTATGTGTTGATTTTGTTGTTCTTGTAACCTTCTTACGTGTTTGCGCAGTGTTTCTTGGAAAGAAAATTCAGTTCTATAGTAAAAAAATTGTTCATTCAATACCTTTTCCTCTAAATTTAGTGTGCTATTTAGTTCAACTAATTTTAACTATGTGTGTTAAATTTGGGGTTTGGTTGTTTGTATATTTCTAGTGTTTAAAAGGCAATTTTTTTACATTAAGGTCCTTAAACCTGTAAAAAAAAATTCATTCAAAAAAACACAACAAATATTTACTAATGAGTCCTTTTATTTATTGTTTTAAATTCTTCATCTGTGTATTTTGTTTATCCATGTGTATTCCCCCCAACATGTGTTTCTTATATACTGCTGAAAATATCTGATAAATCTTGAAATTATGACACTTATATTAATTAATATAACTATTACTAAGTTACTCTATTATGTGGATTTTGAATGTGCATGTTACTCTCTTGGATATAATGAAATGATTAATAGTGATTTGTCTGAATGCCATACTTGTTTGCAAGAAGTTGTTATATGTAGCCACTAACATGCAGTTAAGAAACTTTGTCAATGTAAAGGGACTCATGCATAGCAACTAACATGCAATAAGTAGGAGTCGTCCACAGTAAAGCACCTACACCAAAGGAGAACACACACATATACAAGACCATGATTTTGGGAAGCTTGATCAACATGGATACTTCACCTGAGTTTGCGCATGACAATAAAGAAGTAGTTATGACAACAAGAAGCAGATCTCACGCCAATACCTAATTATGCTCTACAACTACTGTCAAACTAGTTGATTTAACTTGATAACTGATTGTTAGACTGAACAATTAGTTATGTTGTTGTATTAGAACACCTTTTCTTAGTTCTATTGCATGCATAAGAATCTATGAATTTCTTGGTAATGATCTTGTACTTAATCAAATTGTAATTGGTTTGAATCAATCTCTTCACGTCTCTGTTGAATATAAAGTGAATGTCAAGACTGTAAAAGGGATCAATCCATAGTTAGGGAATTGTTGTAAGTTTCATTTTATAATCTTCATGCTGATAAATAAAATATGAGTTCTATCATTTTGTTGTAGACACAAGCCTTAGGAAGGGTTAGCACCCAAGGCAGGGCCCACTTGTGGTTTGCTAAATCCCTCTCCTTTTTCTTGTTTTTGTTTTAGTTCCTTGCATGCATAGATTAGAATTGCAGTAGTTTATTCCTTTACTTGTGTTATGATTTTACCTACTTTATTGATTAGTTGTAGCATCTACTTTCATCTATAACTTAGTTTATTTTCGCATTGTATTTTCCAATTGTTGTGACAACAATCTTTTAGTTTATACCTCTTAAGCACCTGTAACTGTGTATACAACACTGGCAAGTGTTGAAATTTTACGTCCCTAGGTCTGATGAATAAATGACTATGGATTAGTGAACAACATACTAATTGTTGCAAGTTAATTTACACCACCATTTACCTTGGCTACCCCCTCCTCCCCACCCCCGAGATCACCCGAGCTAGTTTCCTAAATGACCCTCTACCCAACCCTCCCTACCACCTTCCCTATTTATCAAGTTGGATCATTTAGCCAACTCGCCACCCCCTCCTCACCGCCTAACAACTCAATCCCATCCCCAGTGACTAACTCCTCGTGGACCCCTGTCTACCCTTTCTCGAGCTCCCTAATGACTCACCTTACCTTGATCTCAAGACCCCCATGCTAACCCTACCCTCCCGAAACCCCGCTTTGAGCCCAACCCGCCGAGACCCATCCCAAATCCACTGTAAGCCCAACCCAAATCACCCTACACGGTGCCGACCCGAGCACGGCCACATCACCATCCATGCCCCCGTGTCAAACCCACTCCATCGAACCACCACACCGAGTCACTCACCCACCACCACAATGCGCATCCACACCACATGCCCCACCCCGTTCTACCACGTGGATCCACAAACCCAAAACCCGCACCTTACCAAGCCAAAATATTGCCTCCTCACACATCCAAACAATGCAAAACAACATAAAAACAACCCCACTGCAAACAAAACTTAGAGAAAGCACGGCTTGCCCTCATAATATTTGCACAAAAGATTATGTTTTGTCATTGCTTTGATTTCATTATTAGAGGTCTCCTTTAGGGTTTGCACTTGTTTCACCCTTCATTTTAAGCATAGGCTTCATATTTTTTCTTGCATGTCTTTGTTCTTAACTTAGGCTTAATAACCCAATGTTATGCTCACCCTCTTTTATTATTATTATTATTTTCTTTTTCAATTAATTGAATTGGATATTCTTTCAATTGAAGGCCTCATTTAGTTTATTATTATTATTCTCTCCTTTAGTTAACTAGTAAGTTTTAATTAAATAATTAGCTTCTATTAAATAACTTCGGTCTTTTCAACTTCATTAGGCCCCTTTTTAGTTCATTTTTCCTCAAATCACTAACATGAACTAATAATGAAACTTGCTTGTGTAAGGCTATTGGATGTTATCATCTAATTTTTGTCACTTTTTGGGATTTTTTGTCAAACGGTTCATCGTTTAACATCTTAACTAACATTTTGTGACAAAAATTACTTACGTTTTTTGTCGTCATTTTTAAATTTTTGTGAGACTAATCATGATCATGTGTATGTTCTTTCCTCAATTTCTAAGCGGTCTTGAAATAAAAAACATGATCATTTCTATTTATTTTTGGGAAATAAACATTTTTTCTCTCTTAATCAAAGTTAACTCGCGTATATGCTCTTTCCTCATGGTTTATAAGCAATCTTAGAAATCGAAATGTGGGTTCACTTCTTTTTGTCTTGTCCTCTCTACCTCATGAAAACATGTTAACCCTTGTTTACAGGACCCACTCTACATGAGGTTACTCTTAAATTACTAATTGTAGGTTGCATTGATCGTGTATTAAGAAAACTACTAATACTTTGTGTGCAAGGAACCTATTTAATCAAGATAAAATGAACCATTCACATTGTATTTACAGGTGTGGTTGACAAGGCTATTGCTCAAATTCTATAACTATGGGAAGTGCTTTGGCTTAAGCCATAAAACTCATTTCAAGAGTACTACAGGAACCTCAAAGTAGTCACAAATTTGAGGGAACTGGCTGAAAAAATGGGTACCCCCTTCCTAACTACTTAGTACACCTATGAGATTAGAGTCATAGATATCCTTAATGGTGACCCTAGTGTGATTCATTTGAGAAAGATCTTTGCTCATTGTTTAAAAGGGGTAAAGTAAATCTGACATCTAGAAATAGCACTGCGCTCACTCAGGTATAATGTTGACACCTAGTTGAGAGAGCCACTCAGGAAGCCACACACTGTCCAATCCAATCTAAGGTAGAGGTCAAAAATTTTGTAAACAAAACTTTGTTGTCACATTCTCTTTTCTCTCTTTTTGTTTTCATGAGTTATGTTCCACACTTGTCTCTCACGTTCTCACTTTCATCTCATTTACTATATCTCCCAAATACTCATTATTTGGGTGCATTCACATCTCTTTCACGTTTCCAATACTCCTCATATGGATCCACTTTGTGCACGAGTCTAAGTCTTGAGTCGTGGATATCTGTATCCACACTTAAGCACTATTATCCTTGTCATCTAAGTCTTGACATCATGATACTCACTTTATCACAATCAAGCACCACCACGATCACCTTAATCTATCATATTTCTAAGTCTTAAGTTTAACATTATATTGTTGAGCTTTAAACATTTCATCCATCTTGTGTTGTCACATTGCACATTCAATTTGTTCTCGTATCAACAACTTCATACTTCTTCCCTCCTCTCTTTTTAAAACATTCACTATGCTTTAATTTGAGATCCTTAACCAATCACTTTCCCATCATTTCTCACATCCACTTTTTTAAGATTCAAGATTTTTTTGACATTCACATTGTCATCTTTTGAGTATTATCCTCCCTTTCGTAAGTATTCTCTCGTAACATTCATCTCGTTAAAGGGTCGAGCACTTTCATCATCTTTCCAAGTCTTTTCTCTTAACATCCATATTATTAAGAGTTGAGCACCTTCACCATATTTCTAATTATCTTCCCTCTTGAGATTCATTTTGTTAAGAATTTAATCATGATTTCTACGTATTTTCCCTTCAAAGTCATCATGTTAAGCATTGAGCATCTTTTCTTGTGTCTTTAAGTCTCTTTTTATAGCACTCAATTTGTCGCAAGTTGAGCAAGCCAATTCTTTCACCTCTTCCCTCTTTACATTCATTTTGTAAAGGGTCGAAAACCTTTCATTCCTTTTCATCTCTCTTAACACTCACTTTGTTAAGAGTTATCTAGCCAACATTTCAATCCCCTCTTTTACCTTAACAATATTCATTTCGTTAAGTGTCGTGAAGACACGCCCCTTTCATTTCTCTTAACACCCATCTTGTTAAGGGTTAACATTGTGAATCTTTTTGTCTCTCTTAACACTCCTTTTGTTAAGATTTGACCACATCATCTTGTTAAGTATCTTCTCTTCTAAACATCCATTTTAGAAGTTGAGAAAACTAACCTTGTCAAAGTCTCATTTCTTTTGTACATTCACTTTGTCAAAAGTTTGAGCACATCACTTTCACTTTCAAAGCTTCTTCTCTTTGTCCATCTTGACA
This sequence comes from Taxus wallichiana var. yunnanensis, assembly GCA_018340775.1. NCBI lineage: Eukaryota > Viridiplantae > Streptophyta > Pinopsida > Cupressales > Taxaceae > Taxus > Taxus wallichiana. The sequence continues at coordinate 961,988,330 of CM031234.1, forward strand.
TTCACTTTGTTAAGGTTCAAATCTAACAAACCTTTTCCTCTTCATCCACCTTGACATTCACATTGTTAAGGGTCAAATCTAACAATCTCTTCAAGTCCCTTGACCATCTTAACATTCACATTGTTAAGGGTTGATTCTATCAAATCTTTTCCACTCCTCTTTTCTTACATTCACTTTGTAAAGAATCGAGTAACCTTTTGTCATCACTAAGTCTCTTCCACCTTAACATTCTCTTTGTTAAGGGTCAAGCAACTTCATTTTTCAAACTCTTCCATCTTTACATTCACGTTGTAAAGGGTTGAGTAGTCTAATAATATTTTCACACTTCATCCATCTTAACATTCATGTTGTTAAGGGTTGAACAAATCAAATATTTTCAATCTCACTTCCATCTTAGCATTCATGTTGTTAACAATTAATAACAAATTGTTCTCGAGAGGATCAATACGGAACCTTATACACATCAAAAAGGGTTACACTTCCAATGGTGATAAAAACGCTTCAAGCGTAATCAAAAAGCTAAAGAATCATAATGAAAATTGAGTGTAGAATGACATAGGGTGTATGACATGCTCATAGATAAAAAAATAAGAGGTACATATAGGAGTGTTGTGTAACTCCTATGCATGACACGTGTACACAACCCTAACCTTATTGACCTATCATCACTAAGTGAAATGACTAACCATATGAGGTGGACAAGACGTCGAGTGATGATGAGACAAATCATATACACAAATACCCTCCATTTATCGAAGCTAAGGTAAAGGTCATGGAAAGTTAGAACTAAAAGAGAACTCCCTAAAAACTAAGAAAGATGTGTTAATGGGGCTTGAAACTAAATGCCTGATAAGGTACCCATGTACAAACAACATCTCTCTGGAAAAAGAAGAAGAGAAAATGGTTTCCGACAACTAGGCCTGATGAGGTACCCATGTACAATAAGGATCTCAAGTAATGGAGGAAAAACCCCTAAAGGAAAACATCCACTTACAAGAGATAAAAGACTCCCTAAATAACCTAAGAAATATGCGTCATATGGGTCTTGACAACTAGGCTTGATGAGGTGCCCATGTACAAAACAACATCTATTTGGAAAAGAAGAAGAGGAGAAGAGGACTAGAAAGCCTGAAGAAGATGGGTGGTTGCAGTAGACCTCACCCCAAGAAGAGACCACAAGTGAAGATACTTCACCTCAATGAAGGGCTTGGTGAAAATTTTTGCAACCATATCAAAATTATAACAATATTGCAAGTTGATGATGTCATCATGAATCAACTCCTAAATGAAGTGCATATGTATCTCGATGTGCTTCATCCGTTGATGTTGAATTGGATTTCGACAAATTAAGATGGTGCTCATGTTGTCATAGTAGATCATAATGGGTCATTGATAATGAATGCCAAACTTTGTCAAGATACCCTGTAACCAAATATATTTTGTGGTAGTGTTAACTACTCCTCTATACTTTGCCTCTATAGAAGATATTGCAATTGTGTTCTGCTTCTTGCTAGAACAACTAATAGGACCCAAACCAAGAGAAAAAATGTAGCCTAAGGTAGATTTCCAATGATCTAGATCACTAGCCCAATTAGAATTAATAAACCCAACCAAGTCAATATTTACTCCTCCTAGATAGTGAATGCCATCTATATAAGTGCCATGAACATAGTGAAGGATCCGCTTCGTTGATTTCCAATGTAACTCATGAGGCTCATGTATGAATCTAGACATGATCCCAATGACATACGATAGATGCATGTGTGTGAGTAAGGTAAATCAAGATCCCCACCAACTATTGATAAATGGTACCATCAACCAAGGAGTAGAACAATCATAAACCAAATTAACCTTGGAAAGGAAAGGATTAGGAGAAGTCTTACAATTGAACATATGAAACCGAACAAGAAAACCAAGGAGTACTTAGGCTATGAAATTATAATTCCCGAGTTAGATTGTGAAATCTGAATCCCAAGAAAGTAATGAAGTAATCCTAAGTCAGACATAGAAAACTTGTTGGATAAGGCAATCTTCACAGAATCAATGATAGAGGAAGAACTACCCGTGATCAACAAGTCATCAACATATAGAACAAGGATGAGTATGGAGTCATCCTACCATAGAATGTAAACATTTGGGTCAAAGTGACACCAAGTGAACCCTAATGTAAGTAAAAAGGAGTCCATCTTAGCATACCAAGCCCAAGGGGCTTGTTTAAGACCATAAAGAGACTTCTTTAACTTAAAAATGAGGGAGGGATTATGGACATAACCCGGAGGTTGTTCCATGTAGATCTCTTCCTCTAGGTCCCCATGAAGGAAGACACTCTTAACGTCCATTTGATGGAATTTCCATATGTATGTAGTAGCAATGGCAATGGTCACTCAAATACAAGTCATCTTCATAACCAAAGCAAAGGTTTCCAAGTAATCAACCCCAACTACTTGGGAGAAACCCTTAACTACTAGTCACACTTTAAACTTATCGATGTCTCTATCTACACCATACTTTATTCGAAACACCCACTTACATTGAATGATTTTTCTTCCTTTTAGAAAAGGGGTGAGATCCCAAGTATCGTTCTTCATGAGTGAGGAATAAAACTCATCCATGGCAGAATCCCACTCAGGAATACCAGAAGCCTCCCAGAAATACTGAGAGTAAGAAGCAGAGGTGAAGAAAGAGTGAGGTCCAATGAACTCTGAGTAAGTCTGCCTCTTGTCTAAAGGATATCCCATCCACTCTCCATAACTTTGCAAAGTTTACCTAGCCCAACGAGGATAGGAGGATCATGTTCAAAGTTAAAATATTCTTCACTCAAGTGAGAAGGAACAAGGTTCCAATCAACACTACATCCATAATTGGAAGACTCTAAAGGATGAGGCTCATGGGAGGCACAATAGGATCAAACAGAGGAGGAGCATGCTCAACAACATCATCATCCAAAGAGTTGGATTTAGAATCAGAAAACATAAGGACCTCAGAAGGTAGAGAAGTAGAAGTTGAAGAAGACTCGTCAAATTTCACACTTCTCTCGATATAAAGCTCTCGATATAAAGGGTTCAACAATTGATATCCCTTCATGCCATCAAGATACCCTACAAAGATACAAGGTTTGGAATGTGGTTCCAAAGACTTGCATTTATTTTTAGGAATATGGGCCATAGCTTTAGATCCGAAGTCTCGAAATGCTCAACATCGATTGTGTCCAAACTAGGATTCAAAGGGTATCATCCCTCTTACTGCCTTATGTGGAACACAATTCTGAATCTAAAAAACATAATTCACTACTTCGGCCCTATACTGCGATGGAAGGGACTTTGAGTGAACCATACAAGTGGCCATTTCCTTAAGCGTTCAGTTCTTTCTTTCCACAACTCCATTTTGCAAAGGGTTGTAAGCAATTGTACTGCTGCAAAGCAATCCCTTCATCACTACATAAATACTCGAACCTATTACTCACATACTCACCTCCATTATCAGTTCGAAGAACCTTGATAGATTGTTCCACTTGTTTCTCAGCAAGAGCCTTAAAGTCTCGAAAGTGATAAAAAACTTCATACTTAAGCTTAAGAAAATACACCCAAGTGTAACACAAAAAGTCATCAATGAAGGTTAGTATATAAAGAGCTCTAGTAAATGAAAGAGATGGGAAAGGGCCAAAAATGTCACTATGAACAAGATCCAAAAGACGAGTAGCTCTCCAAGATTTTCCTTTATCAAAACTCTTTTTAGGGGTGTTTCAAGGCACAACTCCTTAGAAAATCTGGACATGGGGTAACCATTGACCATTTCATTTTAGCTCAATTGTTCAAATGAAAGTTTATATGGTCAAAACAATTATTCAAATCCACACACAAAGATCTACAATCTTCCACACCTCTCCGGATGTATAGTACTTTCTTCCTCACAAGCTTCTCTTTTCTCTCTCTCAAGAATTCCTTCTTACAATTCTCTTCAATCACTTTCTAACCTTCTAACCCTAGCTTTCTAGCTTATATAAGCATATACAAACTTAGGGCACTTTAGCTATGCAATTACAACCATTAGATCAACTTTATATCAAAGGTTAGATCTAATTCCCATGAGTTAAATAAAATAATCATGCACATGGTAACCGATGTCGGTTACCCTAACCGATGATGTTGGTTCCTCCTTGCCTTGATGATCCCGGTCCCCAGGTGACCGATGATTACCTACCGTGTATTCTTGTGTATTCCAGCAAGTTAATAAAAGCATGCTATTTGTGAAGCAATTAAGCTCCACAACTCAACAATCTCCCACTTGGAGATAAATTTTTGCATTATACCATATAACTCCATTCTTGGATCCTTTCCTTGGCATGTTTCTTCCTCTTCAAGTCTCAAACTCAAGACCAAAAAAAGTGGAGTGTAGCTCCAACTTCTCCTTTTCCAATGACTTTGTTAGCATATCCACAGGGTTCTTATTTGTATGAATTTTCTCCAGTTTCAGCTTGCCCATCCTCCAACACCTATCCATATGAAGTGATATCTCAACTGAATGTGTTTCGTTCTTGAATGAAACACTTGAGTTCTTTTCTAGATGAATCACACTTTGACTATCATTGTACAATCTACAATCCTCTTGCTCCTTTCCCAACTCTTCCATGAACCTGCTCATCCATATCATCTCTTTGCTAGCCTCTTGTAGCTGCAACATATTTGGCCTCTATAGTAGACAAGGCCACAACCTTCTACAATCTAAAATCCAGCTAATTGTCATCCCACCTACTTGTGAATACATATCCAGTGGTGCTTCTCCTACCATCCAAATCTCCAGCCATATCTGAATCAACATAGCCACATAAAGAAATATCGACCCTCCATAGCATAACTACATGTTGGATGTCCCTCTCAAATACCTGAGAATCCATTGGACTACTTTCCAATGCTCTTTACCTAGATTGGCCATAAATCTACTCACAACTCCCACTTCTGTGTAATGTCTAGTCTGTACAAACCATATACATACATAAGACTTCCAACTACTGAAAGCATATGGAACTCGTGCCATGTACTCAACCTCCTCATGTGATGTAGGACACTATCTTTTCAATTTTAAAGTGTCCAGCCATAGGTGTACTTACAAGTTTTGAATTTTACATATTAAACCTTTCCAACACCTTATTGATATAATGTTCTGAGAGACAAATACAATTTCTGTTCTTCTTGTCTCTATGAATTTGCATGCCAAGGATTTTCTTTGCAGCTCCCAAATCCTTCATTGCAAATGTATGAGCTAACTTTTCTTTAAGCTCACCAATGTCCTACATACTAGATCCTGTAATAAGCATATCATCCACATATAATAAAAAAATAATATAGCTTCCATTTTCAAGCTTCTTGAAATAAACACAATGGTCATATTCACATCTCATATAACCATGCTCATGCATGAAACTATCAAACCTCATATACCATTTCCTTGGGGCTTGTTTGAGCCCATACAAGCTCTTTTTCAACCTACACACAAGTTTCTCCTTACCCTTGACTTCATAACCAAGCGGTTGTTGCATATAAATCTCTTCCTCCAAATCACCATGAAGGAAAGTTCATCTTGACATCAAGTTTCTCTAAATGCAAATCTTCTACTACAACTAAACTCAATACAATATGAATGGAAGTCATTTTTACTACAGAGAAAATATCTCACCAAAATCAATACCTGATTTTTGTGTAAATCCTTTTACCACAAGCCTTGCCTTGTATCTTTTTTGTCCACCCTCTTCTTCCTTGATCCTGTAAACCCATTTTTTCTACAATGTTCTTTTACCTACTGGAAACTTAACCAAATCCCATGTCTGGTTTTTTTCAGGAGTCCATCTCCTCATCCATGTCATGCTCCCACTTCTTGTGGGTTTCATCATCTTGCATTGCTTCTTCAAAACTTTCTAGTTCACCACTATCAGTCAATAATAAATAAGATAAGGAAGGTGTAAATATTTCTAGAGGTCTACTTACCCTTTGTGACCTTCTCATTGAGATTTGGGGTGTCGGAGGCTCAATCTTCTCATTCTATCATTTGTAATTTGTATCAATCCTCTATAGTGACCGATGTCACCTCACCTATGCTTGACGTTGGTCGGTTCCGATGCTAACCGATGTTGTCTTAAATGCTCTTTCTATGACCAATGATTGGCTCGTTTGAAACCAAAGTTATCGAATCGGTTCCAACACTGATATATGTGTAAACTTAGAGTGTCAATTTTAAATCCGAGAATGCATTTTCATCCACAAAATTTTCAACTTGGTTCATCTTTGGGTACCAAAACTTGATCCCTGTACATTCTCTTTTCATTCCATTCAATGTCACGACTCTAACAATCTTAGAATCTTCTAAATCCCAAAAAATGGAATCCAAAATCACTAGAGCCATAACCAATAAAAGTACATCTCTTGGATTTAGCATCCAACTTCTTTCTATTTTCTTTATCAACATGCACAAAATATTCTGAACCAAATACTCTAAGAAAAGAAAGATCTACCTCTTTTCCAGTCCAAGCTTCTTCTTAGTATTCCACCATCCAGTGCACTTGAAGGCCCATGGTTAATTAAATAAACCACCATGTCTACTACTTCTTCCCAAAACTACAAGGGTAATCCAACATGTATCCTCATGCTTCTTGCACATTCCATGATTTTCCTTGTTCATTCTTTCAGCAACACCATTCTCTTGTGGTGTTCTAGGAACCATTCTTTCTCTATATTCCATTCACTTGAACAATAATCATTGAAATCCTTGTTGTAGTACTCACCATTTGTCAGATCTAAGGCATTTTAACTTTGAATTTGATTCATTTTCCACAAGGGATTTCCATCTTTTAAAAGTCTCAAAAACATCATATTTACATTTAATACAATAAACCCATACCTTTCTTGTGGCATCATCAATGAAAGTCACATAATATTGGGATCCTCCATGAGAAGCTACTTGGGCTGGTCCCCACACATCTAAGTGCACAAGCTCCAATTTTTCTCCTTCTTTGTTGACCCAACTTTGAGAAATCTCACTCTCTTTTTCTTTCCAAATATACAATGCTCACAAAAATCAAGATCTACATCTTTCAAATCTGATAACTTACCCTTAGCCTTTAAGATCTGCATTCCTTTTTTACTCATATGGCCTAGCCGATTATGCCACATGCTTGCATCTAAATCTAAAGTAGATAGCACATAAAAAGGAATCAATAATACAGGTAGACAAATACAATGTTCCTACCTTCTTTCCTCTTTCTACAACAAGAGATATCCTTGGTAACCTTCCAAGATTGGTTGTGAATGTAACCATGCAACCATATTCACCTAGTTGTCCTATAGAAATTAGATTTCTCTGAGGCTTGGCACATGCCTCACATATTTCAATATCCATGTATTTCCATTCTACAATTTTAGATGAACTTCTCCTTTACCAATAATATTGCATGGTTCATCATCTCCTAAATAAACATGCCCAAAATTACCTGGACATAATTTCTAAAATAACCCTTATTAGGGGTAGCATGGAAAAAGAAGCTCTAAATCTAAAACCCATGATTCAATTTTATTATCCAAGGAGAGAATAAGGGCATCTTGCATTACCTCATAAGATGCAACATTTTCCTCTTTACCTTTCTCTGGTACATTCTCTTTGTTTTCCTTGAACCAACAATCCTTCTTTGCATGTCCTTTCTTTCCACAATTCCAACAGGTTATTCCTTTACCTCTAGATTTAGATATTGTCATTCTTAGACTTTGATTTCCCATTATTCTTGCTCTTGGATCTCTCCTTCTTCCTTCCCCTGCTTTCTACATTCAAAGCATTACCAGATGATAATTCTCTTGTACTTTTCCTGCGTATTTCTTCATTCAGGATTATACTAACCACATCATCAAACTTTAAAATATTAGTAGCAGACATGTTATACTAACAACCATTACCAAGTTATCCCAACTATCTGGAAAAGAGCATAAGAATAAAAGTGCTTTCACTTCATCATCAAATGGAATATTAACTTGATTTTAATTGATTTACTATAGAATGAAAATCATTCAAATGACTTGATGCAGATTCACCTTCTTGCATCTTTGAATTAAATAATTTCTTCATCAAATAAACTTTATTTGAAGCACTAGGTTTTTCATATAAATTAGCTAAATATTTCATCAACTCTACCATGGTTGTTGCTTCAGTAATATTCAAAGCCACAGATGTTATCAGGGCTCAATCTTATAGATCCCAGAGCCTTTTTGTCAAGAATTTTCCATTCTTCATCAGTCATCTTTGTAGGTCTTGCCTTCTCATCCAACGGTAAGTATAGATCTTTCTGATATAAATAATCTTCCACCTACATCTTCCATAATTGATAATTATGGCCATCAAATTTCAACTCTTATATTTTCCATCTTCTTCCATTGTTGTAGCTCCCACTCAATCAGAAATCCCTCTGTGAGTAAATATGTCAACACACAAAACCCTCAAACAAAAATATCTGATACCAGTTGTTGGGGTTAATCACACCAGTTGTATAAATATATATTCAGATCTAAGCATACAAGCAATAAATACGAAATAAACCAAGAAAAAAATACACAAGATATAACGTGGTTCACCCAGTGTGGGCTACGTCCACCAAGAAACAACCAATATATTATTCAAAGCTTTATAGAGGATATACTAATGAAGATCTGCAATCTTCCACACCTCTCTCTGGATGTATAATACTTTCTTCCTCACAAGCTTCTTTTTCTCTCTCTCAAGAATTCCTTCTTACAATTCTGATTCTTAATCCCTTCTAACCCTAGCTTTCTAGCTTATATAAGCATATACAAACTTAGGGCACTTTAGCTATGCAATTACAACCATTAGATCAACTTTATATCAAAGGTTAGATCTAATTCTTGTGAGTTAAATAAAACAATCAGAAGCCATGTGGTGCGAGGCACCAAATCTATAATCCAAGTCAATGAAGGAGTAACTCTAGCTACAAGGGCTTTTCCTTTCTTCTTATTAGATTTAGACTCTCTTGTAGTGGAAGATGCAGCTTTTGGAGCATTTTGTTTGATAGACTCAAGAACACCTATATGATTCTTCTCAAGTAAATGAATTATGTGATCAATTTATTTTCTCATACATTAATGCTCTTCATGACCAGTCTTCTTACAATAGGAACACTTTTCTTTCTTTACTTTAGGCTTAGAAGTTAAAGTATTCATGTTTGGTTTGGTTTTGGCTTGGTTGGTCTTGGTTTCCTTCTTAGGTTGGTCCTTTTTCTCTTTCTTCTTTTCAATATTCTTTCCCTTACCAGTACTTACTACAAGGGCATGTGACTTGGAATTGAGAGAACCCATTTGAATGATTTTGTCCTATTCTCGAATGAGTTGGGATGAAAAACTATCAAATGAGGGCATATTCCAAGCACTTTACCCAGATAGATTTTGTAGCATGAAAAGTTCACACAAGACAGAGTATTTGGGACCTAACTTAGAAAGAATTGATAAGATCAACTAGGAATCTTTCTATTCTAATTTACATTCCTTTAACAACAATCTAGTGTAGACAAAATTTGACAAGGATGCATGTAGGTTTTCAAAGCCATTAGAATTTAATCCTAGTAGTTTGTTTTCCAACTCATGCGCTTTTATGTCATCTTGTTGTCTAAACATATCATCTAACGTTTTCCACATAGAATTGGGTGTTTGAATGACTCAATGTGGAAGAGCAAGTAAGGAGAAATAGACATATTAAAAATACCTAAGGCATTGTCACTTTAGTTCAACCACTTAGATTTTTTGGCTCATCATTAGGTTCGATCTTAAATCCCATGGTGATGCTTAATAACCCTTAACCCCTTAGTTTCACTACCATTTTCTATCTCCATTTGAAGAATTTGAATGGTGTAAGAAAAGGAATTAAAAGTGCATCCATAATAAAGAGAGAGAAAGAAGGAATGCAGAAAAGAAAACACAAGCAACACAACCACCCAGACAATATTATAACCCCCTTGATATCGATTTATTTATAGTTTAGTGCATTGGATACAATTAGGTGTGAGTGTGTGTCGTGAAATAATTGGTCACTCACCTTGCAAGCAATGTAATAATGCGTAATAGTGGAAACCACATTCAAGTTTTGTTTATCGCAACAAACCAACACACGTAAACAAGCACAACGAGATAAAAAACAAGAGAGCGGGCGAAAGCAAGTCCTATTGTGAGAAAAAGTGTCTCACATTGCATTAGAAACCCCCTTGATGCAAGATCGTAGGATATCGCTCATTAGTTAGCAAGCAATAATAAGGGCTATTACAATGCAAAAACAAGCTCAAGACGAGTCATAAGGACCTTGAAGATGCCGAAAAATGCTCCCATAAGGCAAAATGCTAGGTGTGTTACACACTTCTTCAAGAAACTATTAGTAGAAAAAATGTCTATAATGCTAAAATCACACTTTTGAAATGCCTAATAGGTCTAAATTTAGAAATTATAAATGGAAAAAAAGTGACTATAACGCTAATAACATTAAAAACAACAATAAAACTACTAATTGAAATTAAAAGAGCTTAATTTTTAATTTAGATGCCTAATTTGATTAAAAAAAGCTCTTAAGCAATTAAAATTAATTAATTACCATTTAAAATATTAAATTAGATTCTAAATTTTTAATTAAAATCTAACTAATATACTAAAGCCTAATTTGATAAAAAAAAAAAGCTCTTAAGCAATTAACATTAATTAATTACCATTTTAAAATATTAAATTAGATTCTAAATTTTTAATTAAAATCTAACTAATATACTAAAGCCTTAAAATAAAAATTAGATCTTAAAATTTAATAAGACCTAGTTAAAATTATAAAATCCTACCTTAATATTAAAATAAATCCCACTTGAATAAAAAGGCACCCACTTAGATTAAACCTCACCTACCTTTTAAAACTGAACACCACCCCTCTTTAAAGCACACCCCACTATTGAATATTAAACCCGCCCTTGTAATAAACACCCACCTCAATAAAAAACCTAACACCGACCCTTTAAAAATAAGAACCCCACTTAAAATAGGAAATAAGCCCAAGGAAAGTAAAATAGGAAAAATGAATTGAAAACGTGGTCAAAGAGCGGGAGGAGCGATCGATCCATGACGTGGGTGAGGGGCTCAAGGCTAGGAGTGAGTCTCGAGGAGGACTTGACAAACACAACAAGGAGAAGTAGTTTGTGAGGTGGAGTCACCCGAAGAGAGCTTGACATATGTTATACAACAACAACAGGGGACGACAAGCCTGGGTCAAGTGGATTGAGTCGAGAACATAGGTGACACTGCGAGATGAGTCTCTAAATGGATAGGGTGGATCACGAAAAAAATTGAGGGCCGAGGCGGGAATAGCGTGATCAAGGCAGGGGGTGACCTAGGCTCAAACATAGGACATAAACAAAGCATGTTTCACAATAAACGCACAACCTACACAAATATTCCCTAAAGAAACTCAAAAACTCAAACTCAGCTAATTACAAAAATAAATTGGGGTAGGATGCAATCACATTTTTCGTAAGGAAGGGATTGAAAGAGAGGCATCTCGGCGGGGCCATGACACGGCTCAAGGTGAAGTAGCGGCTGACACATCCGAGTCAATAAAAGTGACACGGGCAAAAAAAACACACAACTAAGTGCAAATGGCCAATGCAAAGCACGTGTAATGCGGACACGACCCCAACTCAGACAAGTCGAGCAACAACAAAATAATGCAGCCAAAAAATATCTCAACATAAAAGTAATGTGAAGCAAATATACAATGTAAGTACAAAAGGGAAACTTGATTTGAATGCAAAGAGCTAACTCACCCATACACGAGTCACTCACCAGGGAAGCTTGGAAACTCTACTCGGCCCTAATGCAGGACCAAGTCAATAGCAGAGCTCGTCGAGCTAGAAGTGAGCTTGGTTGGAGTCGGGCATAATGGTGACAAACCAACAAGGGAAAAACTAGAAAAATATGCAAACCGGTAGGAGAAGATGCAAACAGGCCCAAACAATATAATTTCTAAAAAATCACTTTTAATTAAAAATTATTGATTAAAACCAGAGATGCAAAACCTATCTTCAAATTTAGCGGCTCCTCTAAACTTAGTTGATTGACATTAGCTAGATCTAGTTGTGAAACACTTGAAATCTGCATATAAACAACCGAGAAAATCCAACATGAACTCCAAAAATAAGATTGTTAAACATGTTAACAAGATTCTAAAAAGTAATAAAAAAACTTGCACGAGAAGCACGAAAACCAAAAATGAAGTAATCTACACCAAATTAATCGAGTGCACATTTACCAAACAATAGCTTTGATACCATATCAGATTGTTCTACGAGGATCAATACGAAACCTTATGCACATTGAAGAAGGTTGCACTTCCAATGGTGATAAGAACGCTTCACGTAATCAAGAGAATGAATCACAAGGAAAATCAAGTACAAAAAGACACATGGTGTCTCGAAATGCTCATAGATAAAAAATAAGAGGTACATATAAGAGTGTTGTGTAAATCTTGTGTATGACATGTGTACACAACCCTAACTAACCCTATTGACCTATTCTCACTAAGTGAGATGACTAACCACATGAGGTGGAAAAGACATCGAATGACTACGAGACAATTCATATACACCAATAATCACATCATTCAATCTTTTCATCCCCTCTTCTATTCTAGCATTCACTTTGTTAGAGGCTGAGTATGTTGCTAACATTTTTGCCTCTTCCATCTTAGCATTCACTTTGATTATGGTTGAGTTCTTCATCACACCTTTCTTTGTTCTTCCCCATTTTCATTGCAATGGTGGATTCACACAATTCATCATTTGCTCAGGAATGGAAAATGATGAAAGACATTATTGCGGGTATGCAAAAATAACACAAATAATTCAAATTTGATGAATTGTGTCCTTACCCTTTCGACATGGAAATCTTATGCACACCCTTTCCAAAATATTTTGAGACGCCCAAATTTGAAAAATACAAGGGCAAAACCGATCCTAGAGAGCATATCAATGAATTTATCATAAAGGCATGCCACAAAGTGGTATATAATGATATCTTTCTCTTGTACCTTTTGTTATGTTGTGGAACCCGTTTTCATGTGTGAAAGTGTTGAATCATGTACACTCTCCACAATTTTCTCACAGAGGCGGGGGTGTGGGGGCACTGACCCCGAAAAATAATTGGCCTCGAAAAACATGTCTAATATCTTGGGAAACATGATCTTCTCATATGGGCGAGATTTTAACCCATAGGTTTATGGGGTGGTTTTGGACCATGGTTTTGATACCCACAGTATTGTAAAACTACTTATGCAGTTGTCTATTGATGTGCTTTTGTGCATGTGATAGGGTAGATTATATCATTGTAGATGTGTGTGAGTTTGAGTGTGAATTCGGAGAGTTTATTGAGCATAGCTCCAAACAAACACAGGAATTATATTGAGAGAAAGAGGTGGCTTATAATAAAATATGAGCAAGTGATTCTTGGTGGATGTAGCCCAAATTGGGTGAACCATGTTAAATATTGTCTCTGTGTTGTGTTCTTTTATTTTCTACACTTTTATTTCAGATCTATAATATCTTTCTGCATATTAGTTTCTACTATTGCGATTCTATGTGGGATTGTTCCACATATTTTATCCCTTATTTCCTAACACCTTTTCCCTAGAATTATAGGAGGACAAGATTTAGATTGGTTCTTACACCTTCCAAAGGGATCTATCACCACCTTCGTGGACCTCTCGAATAATTTCATCAAACATTTTTCTTTCAACCTCAATCACAATAACAATAATACTTGCACTCATCATGATGAATCTTAGTACATCAATCATAACCGTAATGTTGTCGATGATGGTGTTACGTGTAATCAAAATGTGCATGATGAGAAATCAATCAAAAATCCAATCATACAACTTAGTGAAGACACTACTCAAGTGCAAAGTCAAGCATCAGTTTACACCCCTCGGAGAAAGTCTCTCTAGTGTCTTTCATCAACTAAAAGAGGATAACATGATAAAATATTTGCTTACAAGACCTTGGGTTGAAGGAGAACCTAAGCCATACTGGTACAAACCTCATACATACTATGAATTCCATCGCATTGATGACCACTCAATAGATAAATGTGTGTGATTTAAGAATTATGTCCAAGACTTAATTGATGATGGAGACATATTTGTAGAGCTCGATGACAAAGCTCTCCCAACCAAAGACACGTCAACTTCCACAACTTCTAATGAAGAGTTGATTGTTGTCCCCAATTTTGTACATACTTGACATTCAATGAGATCACGACGAAGGTCAAGTATCTCTCCCTCCAAATCAATCAATATCTTCTCTAGATTTTCTTCCTACATTTCAAACAACCATTGAACTTGTTCCGACATAAATGACCTTCTAACACCAAACACGAGCTTGACATTGCTTTAGGACTCCCTTTGCACTCTTTATACAATTGACGACTCTATAGAGAGGGTCCATCATCCAACACCCTTGAGATTGGTTCATTATTTCACCTCCGACTCTTATACCTAATATATTTAGTCTTGTTGTAGAAACAAAACCACAAAAAGTTTGGATGCTTGTGACAATACAACCTTTTGTGTCGACAACCCTCAAACGATTAATCTTGTAGGAATCTCACCAATAATGGTTCCTACATGTCAAGAACATGTATGTACATGCGTGCACTCCATGAGTTGCGTATACCCGGAATATCCTTACACAACCTTTTCAAGATTTGATTGCACATCTTTTGTCAAATCAACTAATCCACAACCTCAACAAAGCAACATTGAATATTTTCTCTCTACGACCTATAAAGAGCCTCAGGTGTACATCTAGGGATCAATCCTTCTTTCCTCACATTCTTCCACTCACGAATGAATGTGCATTTCAACATATTCTTCACCTCAACAATCCTCCTCTAACATCACATAGGTCTTCTAATTCTATTGAGGACTTATCTAATCATGCATCCTTTGACTAGGATCTCGTCCACCCAGGTCTTGTACCTTGGGACTCATTGAATCATTTGATTCTCTCCTTTGACTTGGACCTTGTCCACCCAAGTCTCGTATCGCAAGACTCCTTGAATCTTTCAATTCACTCCTTTGACTTGGATCTCATACACTCAAGTCTCGTAACTAAAGACCCATTGAATTGTTTGATTCTCTCCTTTGAATTGGACCTTGTCTACCCATGTCTTATAAATCGACATTTTACGATGATCGTGGATACATTGAAAATTCTTGTATCTACTCCTTTGACTCGGATCTCATCTGCCCAAGTCTCGCAAGTCAGGACCACTCAATTTTCATAAACATAGACCTCTCTCTTGATGAGTCCATTGCAATATCTCATTCGCCAAATTCAGAAAAATTCAAAAGCATAAAAAGAAAATATAATTCTGTATTAAACCTTTGCTTAAAGTGTTGTTTGAAAATAAAAAGTGGAAAATCAAATGCAAATAACGTTAAGCATTCCATTTTTGGAGATATCTTAATCACACCATTATCATATCTTCCCATTCTTCACCTATCACAACATAGGTTTAACCTTGTTCCTATTGGGCATTGTGTATCTCGTTTTTGTTATGGTTTCTACCATTTAAAATCTTTTTACATATGGCTTTGTCTCGAAGCTTATTAATGGCAACTCCTCCTTTTAAATAATCTCTCTCTTTAATAGAAAGCACTAAAATTCTTTACCCGGACCTTTTGATCGTCCATCTCAATCGACAGTGTTGAATCCTTGCATCCTACTAGTCGCACGCGGCTGAGACTTCGGGGGAGAATGTTCCTTCCCAAGAAGCATACTATTGACATATAAGGCAAAATCAAGCAAAATACAAAAAAGTAAAATAAAAATCAATCACTACACCTTTCGTCCTTCACAGTCTTCAGTGATGAGCCCATATTTCTCACTAGGAATATGAAACTAGGAACAGAGGCAAGTGCCCTTATTCACCTACATTTTATCTTTGGTGTTGAGCCCTTGTCTCTTATTGGTGACATGGGGCAATATGTAGGGGTCCTTCATAAAAACAATTAATCAATAAAGCCTTTATTAAATCTGAATCAAAGTGTTTAATCAAAAACTTCCCACGAAGTAATTTAGATGCTCATGTTAAAGAGAGACAACAATTCCTTCAATGGATTTTTTCAATCAGTAGGCCATCTACGGATCTAAGTATTGTCAAAACCTATAAAGTGGAATCATCTTGGAATCGATCAGATAATCTTGACTAAAGATGAGTTACATTCTTCTTACATGGATCATTGTTACACCTTGTGTCTTAGCATCCATTATCTTCACCTTCATATCACTATTCACCTCGTTTTCACGTCCTTCTTGGCTCTCGGTGATGAGCCCTCACATATTCCTAGTTGTGTGGAGTCATGAGCGGAGTGAAACACCATATCATTACATCATTTACATTTATGTCAATGGAATGGATTGCTTCTAATTGGTTGCACTTGCAATCACACTTTGTGCAACCCCTTATCTTGAGTCAAAAGTACAAAACATTCAAACATGTTTCCAAAAAAATAAAAAACATTCAAATATGTTTGAAAAAAAAACATTCATACTTTTCTCAAAAATAAAAAAACATTCAAATATGTTTCACAAAACATCAAAAACAATATAAAATTGTTCCAAAATCTAAAAAATAGTATAAAATTGGCAAAATAAAAACATTCACATAAAATTTGACCAACTTTCAACAATTAGATAACACAGTTCAACAATATTGCCATTTGACGACGCTCTTCATGATCGTTCCAGATCATCTTTCAACAATCAATTATCCTTTCACAATATAACTTTGCTTGGGGCACACTTGGATTAAATCCAATATAGATCAAACTTCAATGGGATCCAATGAGTATATTTTGGAGTATTTAAGCATCACTCCACTCTTTGCTGATCCAATCCTCTCGCGTTCTAAGCTATCACTTGGGGCAATCATATATGTCTAGTTATTCAATGTGGAACACGTTTGGAGTGTCATTAGACTTTGTTTTTACAAATTGTGTTGTATTGTTGTAGTTTTTCAACCTTGCGACGATAATTTTGCTTCTTTTAATTTGTTATTTGATTGCACTTTGTTTACTTGCATTGTAGACCAATTGCAGGAAACTACTCTGCATCCTAATTCACATGTAACTTTGGTATGGTTCCAACCTTTTCATATTGGGTTTATTTGACATGTTTGTTTTACGATTTCAACATCATCATTTATCCATAACAAAAACACATCTCCTCTTCTTTGCATCAAGTTTTTCTAAAAACTTTGTAAAACCATAAAAAAATCATATATTCAAAAATTAAAAAAATCACAAAAATCATAAAACTTTTTCAAGCAAACATTCACTTATCATAGAAATCCTATAATTAGAAAACCCCTGACGTGAATCTTTCAACATTTCAATAAAATATTGATAAATTCATACCTTTATCTACTACCCTAGTGATCGTTCTGATCTTACGACCATCAATTTATTCCCTTTGCATGATTACTTACTCTCTTGGGGCAAGTTCAACATTGTATTTCCTCGTGATATAACTTCGCAGGGGTAATTTCTTTCAAATCATTTGTAAAAAAATCCAACAAGAGTGTCACGAGGAGTTTCTAAGTATACTCTACTCTTTTAGTCTGATCCTATTCCCACCTTGGGAGCATTTACATCTATATAATCATTCATTGTGGCACACATTAGGGGCATAGTTGATTGTCTTCTTTTTCGACGTTGTGTTGCATTGTTGATGTTTACTTCTTGGACCAATTGTAAGTAGTGTGATAACATCTTGGTTCCTTTATAACCCTAATGCCTACACCTACTATTCATATTGGGCTTGTTTTTCTTTTTATCTTTTCTTTGATGTGTGTGTGTGTGTGTGTGTGTGTGTGTGTGTGTGTGTGTGTGTGTGTGTGTGTGTGTGTGTGTGTGTGTGTGTGTGTGTGTGTGTGTGTGTTTGTTTACGCGCATATGGGTTACCCATCTTGATTCTTTCATAATCATGGTGACAACTCTATTGTGCAATAACAAAATAAAGGTTGCTCTTATATTCACACTCTTTAAATGACGCTCATGCTACGAGCACATTTCCTTTTTATCCTTGTTCCATACCTTCCTTTCTTCCTATTAAACAATTGTCCACCACCTTGATGGGGCATTCCACCCACTTGAGGGGGCATTCCTCTACCTTCCTACTTGATAGGGCATCTAAATGTTTCACCGCTTTCCACTCACTAAGTTGACGTGTCTACTATCTTTAAAGCACTATTACTTCGCGATAACACTTGCAAAGAGGGGAAATTGTAGACACCCCAAAATTACATACTACTTCCTAATACTATCCCAGTTCACATCTTAGTTCATACCCCCTTTGTGATTGATTAATCAAATTAATTAATCACGTGTATATACACCCCTTGGATTAATTAAATTAGTCCATAATACCACTTTAGCTAAGTTAATTATCATTTATTAAATAAATGATTAATTAATTATGTTGCACAATATAACTAATTAAATTAGTTACTTAATTAAGAAAATACACCTATTTTCCTAGTTAACTCTTAGTCGAGCTTCACTTCTTCATCCCGAGTTAACTTGACTTGAATTCAACTTTCTCATTCCATGAAACGCACTTGGACTCAACTTCCCAACTCAACTTGGACTCCACTTCTAGATTCCTAGAAGTGTGGGGGCAATTGGATTGTACGTGTAATTCAATTGTCGAATGTAATTTCTTCCATTCCGAGATGTCTGTTACCCCTTGAAATCTGCTGAACTCTAGTTGATCTACTTGTTAACCCGGTGATTACAATTATGACCCGGAGCTTAGTCAAACTTGCATCCACCTTTCATGGTCCTACCCTCAGCTATAAATGTAAGCCATTTCCTTCACAAACTCATCCTTGGAAATCTATGAGCAAATGCAACGAAGCTCTGCTTATTTGTTGCTTGGATCCTCGTGAAACCCGCTTGCAGCATTGCATTCATCCACCTTGGAGAGGCTAATCAAGAGCACCCACAAATCAAAATATACAAGATTCCACAAGCTCAAAAGCTTCTACAATCTTATTGAGGTTTGCAAGATCATTACGAAGAAGGTACATTGTGTGTTTTATCCATTTATCTTCATTTATCTATTAATTTTACTTGTTCACACCTCTGATGGTTGATTTAGACTCTTTCTCTGTTGAACTTCAATTCCAAATCCTAACAATGTATTATGAAATCCAAAAATGTAGTTGCGATGTTTTTATAAATAATTGATTGTAATATCTACACTTGCATTCTGTTGGCTCTCGTGTGTTGACATTGATTGAATTATTATTCTAGTCAAGTCATTGGACAAATTTCAATTCAAATTTATCATTTATTATTGTGTTAATATGATGGCGAGACTTATAATTTTTCAATTTTTCAAATTTTAGGTATAAATCCATTAAGTTTGGACTCCAATTCAAAACATTTTGAGTAAACACACTTAATTGGAGTGATGGTGCACTCCAATTATGAAGAATGAATTAATATTTAAAAAATGACATCATGGGGTAGTTGTGGTTCAATGGACATTGAAAGTTGACTTTAAGTAACAATTTTTTAGAAGTAAGTTTGTAACAATATTTGGTGTGTAGTAATTGTGTCAAATGACTAGTAGTTATCTTTAAACGTCTCAATGTTTAGCTTTTTCCCTAAAATGATAGACCCACACTAAAATAATGATATATTTTTTCACAAAATTATTGAAGTAAACAAACAAATAATACTTGAGGTTAGTGGTCTCAATAACTATCACAATTATTAAACCTGCTTTCATTTATTCATTTTACCTCTAATTTTAAAAAATTATAGTGAACCATATTCCTTAATAGTTTTTAGCATTGCCATACGTGAGTAAGCATATAATTTGACCATTGCAAAAATTAAATATGTTTGACATTAAATTCTATGTCATGCCAAATACCCTCCCGTTGATGTTTTAGTATGGACTTGCCCTTTGTTAAATCCAAATCCCATTTACCTATGCTTCTAGTTACAGTAAGCGTACTTACCTAGTATGAATTCAAACCCCATTTCGCATGTCAATGCTAAACCAGTTCAATAAACCTAAGAAAACCCTCCTAAAATCATAAAAATCAATACGTGACCAAGCACACCGGGTTTGCTGGTATGTTTTTTTCTTAAAATTCTCAATCGGATCTGTTCAATCCGAAAAATGATGTTTAGATGTCCTTGTTGTAACTAATAAGGTTTTAATTGATTTCCCTGTTTGAATGGGCAGGTTTCAATTTTTCCGTTCCATGCCATGCCACTCTAGAGTTTAATTTCAAGTTGTAAGTAAGTAGATTTTGTCACAGTACAAGCGGAGAAGAAGCATGAATTCTCAAGTCATCGTCGCCCTTTTGCTTTCTCTCGTTGGAGGAGCAAGTACATCACTCGGTATGTCCTTTTTCCTCCTTTATTTGAGTGGGAGAAGGGGTATGTGTTTGCTATTTCACATTTAATCTTCTTTAGAGCTGTTGATTTATTCGAAATTCAGTAGTGTTGATCTTGATTCAGTGAAAGCTACTGTATCCCTTCATTCCCAGTCTCCCAGATGGTGCGAAGGCTAACACGGGTTATGCGGCCTGCTGGGAACCATTATAACTACTATCAATGATATGCTTTAACGTCTAGATGTAAAATTTGTCGACAACGACACTAATTAGCCAGATATAATGAAAACAGGTGCTCTTTTTGTGGTGCTCAACCCTACTCCCAACCTGAAAATGCTCGGACTTCTTCAGGTAATAAATAATAATATCTTGTGAAGAGTTATCTTTAAACAGAATATGGTCCAACGTCCTCGTTGTCCAGACTGGTTCTATAATGCTGAGGTGCGTGTAAATTGACTCTGCAGGGATTTGCATCAGGTCTTATGCTAAGCATCTCGTTCATGGACTTGGCGCACAATGCTATTAACTCAATTGGTTTCTTGAAAGGAAATTTGTGGGTTAGTGTGATATTTGTTCGCTCTCTTTCTTTGGTCCCCTTTGAGAAAAGTTGTCAAAAATGTTGTTCTTATAGCGTTCTGTCTAATCAACCTTGAAACTATCTCTCTGCTATGCTTTTTTGGAATTAGCTTATAATTAGTATCTTATGTTATAGTCTTATTCCTGTCGAATTGGGTGAGTTGTGCAGTTTTTGGAGGGGTTGTAGTATTTGCTTTGATCGTCAATTTTATCCCAGAACCAAATCTGGTTCCTTCTCAAAGTAAAGTAAAAAGTGGAAAGGTGAGATGGTCGTTTCTATTGAATCATCTAGTAATTTGTCAGGAACATACTTTTGAGAGGACACAAGCAGTTGAAGAAAGTATTCTAAAGTTTTTATATGTTTTTCCTTGGCCTGGATATAAAGAATCACGGCAATGAAGACAAGGATCCGATGAAAAAACATCGGAAGCAAGTTCTCTTCAGTGGCATTATTACTGCAATTGGTATGTATCCTCTGTCTGAGATTCTAAACCTTTCTTTCTTTTTACTTATATAACTTCTTAGAGACGTTCTAATTTAGTTTTACATACATCACTACTTTGAGAAACTCATTTCATTGTTATACTGCCTAGTGTTTGTGCCAACAAAACTTCCAAATTTCTAATGAAACTATATTTACTAGCACAACACCTATTGGTGCAAGAGTTACAGTGATAGACATTTTTGGAATTCTTTTAGTGACCAACGAGTTGAAAGTATTTATTGTTTTAGATGGTTGTTGATATCATTTATTGTTGATAAAATTAATATGAAAGATTTGTACATGTATATTTTCAGTACTACTATATCTTTGGCAATCTGAGTTTATTTATTTGTAATCTTAAGGAGCTTGGCAACCCAAGTGATATAAGATTCATTCAATGCAGCTACTAGTTGGGGCGATACAAAATACTTGTGTTAAGGAAGTTATTCTTGGTAACCAATGTGGTCTTATGTTTCTAACAAGGCATAAGTGAGAAGAATCGACACCATCATCATCTATCATTGCAAAAAGACCAATGCAGGACCTGAGAATGCTAATAGGGGATTTCTCGGACTAAGGGGGCCAAGCCAAACTATCCTAGGAGGGAGTCTCATACTCCCCTTAGAATCTTTCCTAACACACAAAGCCGACGAACCTATGGAGGTAGAGAAAATAGAGTGACGCATGACTGCCTCAGTTACTTTGAGTGTTGCGGAGAATCCATGACGCCTATAATGAGTGTGATTTGGTGTAGTAACAATACACTAAGAACATCATCACATTGATTTGCCTATATATGTGTGAATCGGCCATACCCATTGGGTGCGTAATGCCTCAAGATCTATGATGGGCTGAAAGGAGGTGATTGTCTTGGTAGCTCTAGGGACACCCTACGAGGTCCTATGGCTAAAAGGGATAATTGTTAGGAAATTTAAGGGATGAATAATGTTACAAATTATAAATCCACAATATAAATTGCTGAAGATTATAGTTTATGAAGTGCAGTAATTAAGAACATAGATTTAGATGTTTATAATGCAGATTACGAGAATGTAAACAACATGAATAGAAAGTAAATGAACACAATGACACAAGATATAAGTGGGAAAACCTTGGAAGGTAAAAAACCACTGAAAATCACTTATCTTTATTGAGAATAAACTTTCACCCAGCACTCCCACTATTTCACGATTCACTTGCAGTTACACCTTCAGAAGGGATTACAAACCACCTCATACATACGCTCATGAGTTTTATATCATTCGCATCATGTATCTATAATCAGCTTGCATTCGTGTGTTACACTTGATATTTTCATATCACCAATGTAACCGATCTCTTAATGAGATCACCTTGTTTTATACAAGGTGGGTGACCTGTTTTGGGTCACTCTTATATTTTAAAACACTGCCGATAGTAGTAGTGGATCTGCCATGCTTATATTTTAAATATAAGCTATAAACTAAAAACATATAGTCTTTGATGGGTTTTTAAATAAGCAATTTCCCACTTAATATTATAAACCCAACAATAATGTCAAAAAGAATATGCTTGACAACTCTTATTAGGAGAAAATAAGAAAGTGGACAGAAAACTATGTCTCTTTGTATTGATAGTGATATCATCTCTACATGTCATAGTAGATAGGACACCTGAAAATAAAGTTCTCCATGGCCTTTTTTTTTGGAGGGGGAAAAATGACAAACCCCATGTCTTCTAGAGTACGGTGTTTAGTCATAACTCGTAGCTTGTGGGAGCACAACCTTAGTTGGCCAAGGGAATCCTCAAGCCATGTGATTAATGAAGTCGAGAGATAATTAGCTTGAATGGTGATGCCATTGTCGATCGATAAGAAATGCTCAACATTGAAATCCAACTTGGGGTTGAACATATGTGGCGAGATAAGTTCAAGTGACGGTAATATATTGTCATTATATTTCCTCTTCGACAACCCTATTAACGATCTCCTTGAAAGGAAGAAGATAGGGAGGGGCATCTAACGAGTACTTGAGAGGGGAAGTGAAGCAATAGAGATTTTGGCAGATTAAGGGAGAAAATTGGTCTCACGACACTAAGAAGGTCGACACCTAGTCGGAGCCATCCTCTTTGAAGAAGAAAGAAAAATGAGGGTACCCCTTAGGGCTCGAGGTTGAGTGGATATAGAAAGTTCATGTGAAGATACTCTCAAAGTGAAAGGGTCGAGCGATAAACTCAATTGGATGATGCATTGACAAACCACCCATTTGCAATCGAATCTATATGCTCAAAGCATGAGAGTTTGAAGTTTGAACCCTCTTAAAATGAGCCCACTTAATAGATCCCAAACTAGGGCCCCTAAAATTACATCCATAAATGATTGTTGGCTTGATTGATTTATAATTGACTTGGAAATTCCGATGTGCAATTGTTCAACATGGATTTAAGATTTTTCTATGTGTTGTCCAATGCAAATTTTTTATTGATACTTCTTGTTTGGTGGCTAAAAGTGTCCGATTGTGAAGTTTGTTTTACTTTTAGCATAACATGTGACTACTTCAAAACTCCAGAGAAAGCTAGCTCTTATCTAAACTATTCCAGTGCTATCACTAACCTACTGATCCTAAGCTAAATATCTAATAGGGAAAAGAGTTAGAGAAAACAAGGAAAGGGGAGGTGATACACCGAGATGTAAGGATTTTTCTCTCTTGTTGTTTGAGGATAACACAATATACTAAATGATTGCAAATATAGTCCACACACACAAATCACAACATAACTGAAGGTAAGAATGATCTACAAGAGATTTGAAGAGACGAGAAAAGGAGAAGGGCAAATATAAGCCACAACAACTTCACTATTGATTGGGAATACACAATTATATTATATTGTAAAATGAGTCCTTGAATGCATTACAACCATTAATATAGAGGCTAAAACACCATACATAGAAGATGTGAATTCAAACGAATTAAAGAGAAGAAGAACCCATGATATAGAGCAAGATTTGCTCTTTTATAGAAAAACGGAAAGAGGATACTTGATAAACAAGTTGAGGATGCAAAAATGAGAAATTTCAAGCAATTCCTTGTTGTAGAGAATCCAAAGTTTGAAGTGACAAAAATTGCATTGGAAGTGAATCAAAGACTTTGACAATGAAAAACATACACGGAGGGGACAAATGGTCATCTGAATCCAAATAGTTGCTCAAAATATTCCAAAGTCGTAAAAGCTTGTATTGTTGATCCATTGCGTCTAACATGTTCAACATTTAACTCTGTAACCACTCAAAATAGGAAGAGATATCTCCCATGTACTATGTGGCTCCTTAGGTCCTTGGGGTGGTTCAACACATAAATGTGAACTATCAAGAGTGGGTGGAAACAATCCATGATGCTTCGGAAATGGGGAAACAATTTCTAGAGGCATGGCTCTATGGCGGTGTGTAGAAGTATCTTTAGTCCAAAGGGCTTGTGAACTCTTCATCAAGTGAAGAACGTAGAAAATGGAACATTACAACAAAAGATATGGCCAAAAGAAGATTTTTGGGTTGTCATTGAAGGTTCAAATCTTAGGAATTGTGGTAGTGACACCTAGTGGCTAGAGATAATATTTTTGACATAAAATAGAGCAATGCGGCTTCAAAGAATGGTTCGCGCATGAAAGACTTTCACGACCTTGAGAAATGCTTCGCAACGATGCGGGAGGAGGAGAAAGTGGCATGACAACATCCTTGGGCCTTCGTCGCGTGGTTTAGAGTAACGCGACACAAAATAAAGCAGCATGGCATGGATTAGCGTGGCGTGACATGAAATGGAGCAGCACGACTTGGTTTAAGTGTGGGAAAAGTTAAAGCATTTGATTGATGCGTGGCTATGCAAAGTGGTTCGCGGGGACATGGAAAGAATGAAAGTGCTTTGTGAAATACACAAACTCACAAAATAGGACAAGTGCCGAAGAGTCTTTGATTTTTAGAGCACAGGGTTAACAAAATATGCCAGGGGAATATTTGGTTAACATTTTTGGTGATTCGTGGGGACACTTTCGGTAGTGCTAAGTGTGGAAAACCTTGTATCTTTACGTATCCGTTGGGCATGGGCTCTAGCTTTTGATTTATTTGGAACTTGGGAAACCTCTTAAAATCTTCTCTTGAAGACACTGAACAAAAGTTCACACACGGTGCTCACAAAACTTAAATATAGAGGGTAAACACATACACACTCCAAAGTGGAATATGTGAGGGATGTAAACATACGATAAAATCAAGGGAACCCTTTATATAGGCACAACAATTTGAAGAAGATGCGAGAACATGGGAAAACAAAACAAAAGGGGAAACTAACCACTATGTACATAGTGTGGAAACCACACTTAGAAGTATTTGCTTGAGAAAAATCCCTTTAAATGGGATTTGTAGAAGCTTTCCATCAAGCTTTGAAATCTCAAAGGTGTTCTTCTCGTTGCACTTGTGATTTGATAGGGCCCGCTCTGCTACGCCCTTAGTCCTATAGCTTATATTGGATATGTAGTGCCGACTTGTGGCTTACACAATCTCTCTTCTTGTCGTATGTTATTCATTTATGCTTTCATATGTTTAGTAGGCTGGCCTTGGTGTTGGCCATAACATAGGAATGACATATATAGGTGGTAGTAAGGAGTAGTTAATCATTATATTGAACATTTGAGTCTTATTGTATGGTTTGGAGGTTGCCCCCTCGAAGTGGCTAAGCTATTCTACTTGCATATTGTGATCATTTATCTACAATTTGGTGTTCTTTTATGTTCTATTGCTGCTGATATTCATATTTATCCAAGCAATTTCATTACACACTCAAGATTGTATCAAATTTTGTGTGCCTCCTAGGCTTAGAACGATTTACATCCCATTTGAGCACCAGGTCGCCCTCTTCAAAACTTTGGTCATTGGCTCCCTTATCGAAGAGCCACTTGACTATTTGCTGATATTCTTGGAGCCTTTGCCTAGACTTCTCTCTTATTTCTTCAAGATGCACCAGCTTACGCCATTCACTTTGTCCTTGCATCATTGTTCTAGCTCTAATTGGTGTGTTAATTCTAATGCTTTAGGAGCTCTAATGAAAGCAAAAGTCGGCTTCTTTTCCATATATTGGCATGAAGGGAGAATTTTTGATTGATGTTTTGGAGTGACTTTGTTGGCCCATAAGGCTCGATTTACGTGTGCCACTTGCTTTGATTCTGTTCAATTATGCGCTTCATGATTCGATTAGGTTCTTGTTAGCGGGATGTGCAAGTCGATTTCCTTGAGGGTAGTAGTTAGAGGAAGTCTTGAGGTATATGCCATACCTTAGAGAAAACTCAATTATCTTGGTTCCTATGAATGCCTTAGCATTGTTAGATATTCTTATGCGGGACACCAAACCTTGTAATAGTTCCTTGAAGAAATCAATGATGACCCTTTCTGCGGCCTCTTTCAGTGGCATTGCCTCAGTCCATCTTGTGAAATAGCTTGTGGTGGTTACGATCTTGTTGTCCAAAATTACACCCCCTTGTAATTTTGAACAACTCATCAATAGGACTTAGCCATTTCTTCACTCAAGAAAAGCCGGGAGACACGATGCAATTTACCACGGATAGCGAACAAAGGTATGGGCATTTCAAGGACTTAGACAATTTTGGGTCATCAATCCAAGGGATGGATTAAGTCAAAGGAAACCGTGAGGTGTGTAAAACGAGTTTAGTTGGCCGTGCGACAATGAAACAAAAGTTAGAAAGTGACCAAGTTGAAAAGCCGCGAAATGCTGACAGTGTTCTGTGGGTATGATGGTTTATAGTGCTTCGTGGGTTTCCTACTCAAACCTGTTGATCTGAAAACCAAATTTAACTAGCAATTGTGCACACACATTTTTCTTGCTTTGTATTGATTTTCGATTTAAATTTGTGCATTATTTCTTTTTGTATTTTTAATAAAAGAATAAAAACTGCAAGTACTGTGCAAATACTGAAAGAAATGAAGAGGATTCACCAGCAACGTGACGCAAGAATTGATAACGGAGTTCGGCGCTTGAGGCCTACGTCTCCGGGTCCAGTTGAATGGGACCGATCTATTAAAATCTTGAAAATAATCCTTTACAAAGAATTCTACAAAATTCAGACCTTCTCACAGTCTTCCTCTGTCAAAAATAACAGGGGTTGCTTTTTACATCTCCTCCAAATTCCTCCGTTAGCTCAAGATATGAGCAATACAATATTTCTACACAGACCCGAATGAATTACAAATAGAATATCACTCCTTTTATATTGTTTATACACCTCCTGGTATGCCGGCTGGGCGCTTATCCTTTTACACGGCCCACCCGAGTTCCATTCCCCTCCTTTGCTTTTAGTTTATCTTTTTAGGATTAAAATCCCACATTGGGCGCATGTAATCTTAGCCAAGGGTTTAAAATAGTAGGTGGGCGCGCTTTTTGAGTGGCTAGAAGGCCGCCTTAGCCTATGTGATAGGCGCTTTGTTTGGGCGCATTTCTTGGGTGGCGCATGGTATATTTTTAGGCGCCCAATCCCAATATATATGCATGTATAACCTATAGTGGAGGACAGTTTATAATATGCATGGTAAGTTAGACTAATGCGTGGACAGTTGGAGAAATATGCGTTGGAATGAATAGGAATATGCGTGGAAAGTGCAAATAAGGTTATAAGGCGTGGATAATTTAAATAATACATGCCCATTGTCCCACATGCATGGCGCAAAGGCAAATATAGAGGTTTATATACACAAGTTGGTTGAATGGTTAAATGAGAAGGAGGCCAAGGCACCCCTCCATAATCGAGTGTGTCGAACCTGGCTGAGGGCCCCCAGCCAGTAAATAGCGGGGTCCATTTGTCCGAGAACGAGTGTCCAAGACCGGCGTTCCAAAACCCATTTTTTTAATACGTCACACAATTCGTCCACGTGTCGCAATACGATCGCAACACTTGGCGAGCGTGCACACGTCCAACCTGCACAAAAACTCCAAAATTCGCCAGTTGCCCAAAAATTTCAGCGGCTATAACTTTTGCAAATGAACTCCGTTTCCCGCAAACAAGTCATCGCCGTCGGAGTCGTATAATTTTTCCCCACGCTTTAAAAATGACTGCAACAATTTCTGAGAAGATCTTAGATCGGTGTTTCTCTGTGAGGATCCTCTGGATCACCTGTGGAACAAAGGAAATTGGCCGTTGGGTCAAAAGTCGCGGGTTGGAGGATTAGACACTCGCGGGTGACGCAAGATACTTCCGCTCTTCAAGCATGCAGGGAATAGTTTTGGGAGTCTGCGGATTGAAGGAAAATTTAGAAAACCGCGACAAAGGCCGTGTATCGAAGTAAAAGTTGCGGATGGTCTCAAGGCCGCGCCGAACTAGAACCAGAGAGCCAACCACCCCAACCACTAAAATTTAATGAAGTATGGTGCCGTCCTGATCAGTCTGATGGCGTGCGATAGGCTCAAAGAGTCGTGCTATGGTTGTTGGCTGGATTTGGAGGTGTCCATGCTTGTACTACAAGCAACCTCTGCAAGAATTCATGGCGCCCACACTCATTCAATGCATTTTTAGAGTAGTCAGTTCTAACTTTGTGGCCCTTTTCCATTTTCCCTCCTCTCTCTCCTCAACGATGAAATTTTATAAATACAAGTGCTTGTGCACTTTGTAAGGGTTCTTCTCCCCTTTTCCTTAGCATATTTTCGAGCTCTTCTTTGTGAAACTCAAATTTTCATGTTATCGACCTCTGTAATTCGCGAATGGTGATTTTCTTACCTTGGCTCTGTATGTAAGCTCTAAAGATTGATTAATCCAAGTGTGGTTTACTTCCTTCAAATACATAGTGTTTGATGTGAATACTTTTCCCTCTCGCATTTTTCAGTTTCTTTTATCTGTTTGCATTTGAACCGCGTGCGTTCTGCAATCCCACCCTCGTGTTTTGCATCTGTGTCATTTGGATTTGGGAAGTTCCACCTTCTTTTGGTGCTATCACCACCCCTTAGCTTAGGATTTACCTTTCTTACATCTCTCTCTCCTTGGTCTCTTAGAATTGTTAGTGTAGGAGTAGTTTTAGTGTTAGAAGTAGGTTGTGTTATGTGGGTTTTCCCAAATCCGTGTAACAAGGAAGCTGACCTTCTCCGGAGGTCTGTCTCAAGCCGCAAGTCCCACACTTGGAGATAGTCCCATGTTGCCTCAAAATCCTGGATCTTTTTGATTCGGGGGGGTGCAATTTTGAGCTCCAACATATCCATTTGTGGCCAGGAAGGGTGGTTTATCATGCTAATAAAATCTAATCCCCACTTTGGGAGAAGCGCTGATCAGCCATGATTGGTTCACAAAGGAAGGGGTGCTCTTTTTTTCTATTGGTGAAGAACATGCACTCGCGGCATCTCTTCACTCATTTGAAGGCATTAGAAAACAATGTGGGATAGTAATAATTGACCCTTATGATCTCTGTGGCTGTTATTCAAGGAGTAAAGTGACCACCAAAAAATCCTTGGTGAAACTCTTTCAACACTCTTTCAACACTCTTTCTACATCTTTAGGGTCAATGCACCTCCATAGGAAGCTATCCAAGTTCCTTTTGAACAAGATTCCATCAATCGACTTGTATGGCATAGCCTGAAGTTTGAAATCTCTTCTTTTGGTTTTGTCCAGGCCAATGAAATACTCCCCAATTTCTAGGTATTTTATCCTTTTTGAGTCCAGCTGGGAGCTTCATTTACTGTATTTGGGGTCTGATCATCATGAGTACATACTACTTCTTGAGAGCTATCCAAGTCTTCAAACAGGTGTTGGCAAAGAGCCTTACCTCTCACTAACTTGGTAGACTATTTCAATATTAAACTCCATTATTTTGGTGATCCAATCTGTCATTTTCTTGCTGGTCTTTTCTATTATGTAGTCTCTGATACTTGGATGAACGACAAAAATCATAATTTTGTTGTTTGACAAGAGATGCTTGAAAACTTTTAGAGCCTTGAGGACTGCATAAGTCTGCTTTTCAATGAAATTACGCCTTACCTCATAGTCTTTGAGTGTCTAACTTGCAAAGGCGACAGGCCGGTCAAATCCTTGCTGGTTCTTTTGGGTCAAAACTGCGGCAGTGCTATTTTCACCTCCAAAGGTACAAAGAATAAAGTCTCTCTCAAATTTTTGGTTTGCCAACATCGCTGCTTGAGAACTAGCTTGCTTTATCTGCTCAAAGCTCTCCTTCCCCTCTTGTGTCCATTTAAAATTTGTGCCTTTCTTCAACATGACTGTGATGGGCTTGACTATACCTACAAAATTTGTTGTGAATTTCCTCACAAAATTGATCTTCCTAAGAAAGACTGTAGCACCTTTTTGTGAGTGGGCAGAGACAACACAAGAATGGTAGACACTCTCAGGGTCTATGGTTAGACCCTCTTTTGACAGAGTGTCACCCAAGAGCTTTCCTCATGGACTGCAAAGATAGATTTTCTAGGATAAAGAGAAATCCCAAACTTTCTGCTTTTATTGAAAACCTGCTGCAGATGATCCAAACGATCTTCTTGATTCTTAGAGACAATAAGTAAACTAGGATGATATCATAAATTAGGCTCTTGAAAGCCATGTCTATTGCCCTTTGAAAAGTTGCTCCATGTTTAGCTAATCCAAAGGGCATTTGTTTGTATGCAAATGCCCCCATAGGTGGCGAAGGTTGTTGTATTGATCCTCTTCTTGAACTAGAACTTGATTGTAGCCTGAAAAACCGTCTAGAAGCGAGAAACTATTAACTCCAGACACTGTTTGGAGTACTCGATCCATGGAGGGTAGGGGATAATGATCTTTGAGAGAGGCTCACTTGAGATCTCTGAAATGTACGCATAAGCGTATCTCGCCACTTTGTTTCCTCACAAGGACTAGATGCCCCCCCATAGGTGGCGAAGGTTGTTGTATTGATCCTCTTGTTGAACTAGAACTTGATTGTAGCCTGAAAAACCGTCTAGAAGCGAGAAACTATTAACTCCAGACACTGTTTGGAGTACTCGATCCATGGAGGGTAGGGGATAATGATCTTTGAGAGAGGCTCACTTGAGATCTCTGAAATGTACGCATAAGCGTATCTCGCCACTTTGTTTCCTCACAAGGACTAGATTGACCCCCAAGT
The DNA here is from genome assembly GCA_018340775.1 of Taxus wallichiana var. yunnanensis. Lineage (NCBI taxonomy): Eukaryota > Viridiplantae > Streptophyta > Pinopsida > Cupressales > Taxaceae > Taxus > Taxus wallichiana. The sequence continues at coordinate 962,019,981 of CM031234.1, forward strand.
GGAATGCTTGAAGGGGAAAACGATGTTGGCCTCAATCAACTTGGTCAGTTCCTCATGAGGGGCTCACTTTTTGGATTGATGGGCTTTTGGTTTTGTCTCATTGGTTTGGCATTGCGTGTGAGCTTTATGGTATATCGGATAACATCTTGATTATAACCCTTGAGGTCATCATAATTCCATGCAAAAATGTCACCATACTCTTGACACTTCTTAACAAAAGCTTCTTGTTGTGTCAGACTTCATACCATTCCCAACTTGAGAGATTTGTCAGCAAATATCTTGATCTCTTGGTAATCTTCAGTTTTGATCACCATGTTCCTCTTCTCTCCCATGTATTGGTCAGCAAGATTGAACATTCTTTCTAAAGTCACTAATCCTTTGGGAAATTTATTGGTCTTCAGCAGAATTATCTGACTGTCATAAGCTTGTTGCAATCTGGATCGCAACTCCTCTCAAAACTCACTTTCCTGTTCGATGAAATTGGCAATCAGGTTGTCTTTTTAAATTTTTTTCTAGTGGCAATCATTATCAGGTATGGAAGGCTGGACTAGGAGCCTCACTTGTTGATTCTTATCTTTCAAAAGATATTTTGGAGGGTCAAACTGTGTGCCAATGACCGACATCCTACCAGCTTCTGTTTTTTTCTTGGAACTGTCTGGATGTTTAAGGCGCCGAAGCTTTCAATGAGATCCCACACTCTATGCCTATACACTTTCAGCAAAGAGTTCTTGGTAAGGTGCTATGATCTTACTTGTTTGATGACTAATTCAGTGTCTCCATATACTTGCAGCAGTTTGATACCTTTCTTTTCGGAAATTCGGAGACCTTGGATCAAAGCTCCGTATTTCACGACATTGCTTGTGCAGTTGAATTGTACCCTGTGTGAATAGAAGGTCTTTTCCTTGCTTGGAGAAATTAGAACCATCCTAGCACCGACACCAACTTTACATTTGGAACCGTCAAAGAACAATTTCCATACACCGTGGTTTGAGTATTCCTTTTCTTTAGTACGTGGGAATTTTGGTGCTCTCCTCCTACATGCAAGAAGTGCTCATGCTGTGCTCTTTGACGGCATCAAAGCGATCAAACTCCCATTTGTCTTGCGCCCACTGGTCCAATTGCTTGTCAGGAATTCCTGCATGGGACTCATTAGTGATGGAACGAGTTTCTTCCTTCTCTTCATCTTGAATGTCACAGTTTGCTTTTATAGGCTTGGGGTCAAAGACTTCTACATGAAACTGTGTAATAGGCTCATTTTAAAGGTCACCTTTGTGCCAAATCTCGTTCTTAAGAGCATATGAGACCAGTCCAAAGACAACGATCCTCCTATCTTGCTAGTAAAGTCTCAAGACAAGCATATAACAAACATGGGAAGGAGGTCAATGACTGCTATTTCTTGCAGCACTGTTATACTTGGGCAAGCATGCAGCGTTAAACTTGAGTCTTTGATGACGCTAATTGTTTTGATAACAATGCCGTCAAGTTGAACAACTCCATTGTTAATAGAAATGTAATTGATATCCAAGGCATCAACTAATTGTTTGGGCATCACAAAGCTACTTGCGCTGAAGTCAATCATGCACTTATGGCCAAGGTGCTTTGTAATGGTCAAAGAGAGAAAATGGAGAGGGATTTACTTGAGTACCCACTTTAGTTGCATTTAAAAGTGGTGATATTAATAACCCGTCCAATTATCGCACCATTATGATCAACCCTCTTCTTGGTAAACTCTTTGGAGGCATGATAGAACGGAGAATCAGCAGTTGGGCCGAAAGAGAGGATAAAAGAGCAAAAGGACAAGCGGGTTTTCGGCCTAAACATTCAACAATTGACCATTGTATTACTCTCAGACATTTGATTGAGAAGGTTTGGGACACACAAGGAGAAGAAGCTTTTTGTTGTTTTGTTGATTTCAGGAAAGCTTTCGACACAGTGCCCAGAAAGAAACTTTGGGACAGGATGGAGGAGCTTGGGATTCCGGATGAATTTAGAGCAGCAGTTCATAAATTGTATGAGCAGGTCAGAGCTAAAATCAGAACCAGAGAAGGTATGTCCGAGTGTTTCGGCAGTGACATCGGTGTCAAGCAAGGTTGCCCTCTTTCTCCCACCTTATTTGGGCTATACATTGATAAGCTTGAAGAATGGTTAAACAAAACTGAGGGAGGAGGTATTCAGTTAGCTAGTTACGTGGTGAAGTTACTTCTTTATGCTGACGACCTTATCCTAATTTCAAAAACAGCTCAAGGTTTGAGGGAACAACTAAAAGCGCTAGAGCTCTTCTGCCAAGAAGTCGGGATGCAAGTGAACACTAGCAAAACAAAAATCATGATTTTCTCCTTGAAAAGGAAAGAAAGACAAGGTACCTTTCTTTTTGAAGGGAGCCCTTTGGAAATAGTCAATGAATACAAGTATCTTGGGATTGACTTTCACCACAAACTTAGCTGGGAGACTTGTAAAGCAAAAAGGATACAGGGAGGTTGGAAAGCATCCTACCTACTTCAAAACAGGTGCAGGAAAGCTGAACTTTGGGACTGGAAAACTAAGAAAACCCTTTTTGGACTGTTGGTCACTCCGGTGGTTCTTTATGGCTGCGAAGTTTGGGGAAGTAGCATGTCAAATCACGGGTGGAGACAGATAGAGAGAATCCAGAAACATCTAATCACAAGCACCCTTAAAGTCAAATCAACTGTTCCTTATGAGATCTTGTTGGCTGAAGCGGTACTTTCTCGTTGGAAGCTTCGGCAATATCTCGGATGATAAGCTATCTGAAAAAAGTTGAAAGCATGGACAATCTTCGCTGGCCCAAAATAGTTGTGGACTATACTTTGGAACGCAGAAAGAAAACCTGGATGAATCAAAATTTTAAATGGATGAACAAATGGGACATCAACTTGCAAGAGTGTCCTAACAGCAACAGGGAAATAAAAAATTATGTGATAGAAAAGTTCAGGACTGCCATGTGGACGGGTCAGATTGGTCGAAAGAAAGCACATTATATCAGAGAATTCAATCCCAATGGGGAACATGATGAAAAAGCTTATCTAGGGGCAGCTATCAGGGGTAAAGCAAGGATTCTAGTGGCACAGTTAAGGACCGGATCGCATCATCTTCGATGCGAAACTGGTAGATGGACTATTCCAAAGGAAGATTGGGAAAGGAGAATTTGTCTTTTCTGCAGCAAAGGGGTCGTCGAGACAGAATGGCATTTCGTCATGGAGTGTTCAGCATATGATGATATTCGTATTCAGTACGAAAACAACTTGAAGGTGGACAGACTAGAGGAACTCTTCAAAGGAACAAAGCTTCAAGCGACCGCGGGTTTCATCCTCAAGATTCACAGCCGAAGAGCGGATATTGAAAGGAGTCTGAAATCTGATTAAAATCTCGTTTTTGTGGTCCCATAGACTCTTCAGTCTCGTGGACGTTATTAAAATCTTTCATTCATCATTTGATTGGTACAAATTGGCGGTTACGAAGTTACCTTCTTCTTGGGCTTGGAGGCAAAACTTGCTTAAGAGCTTCTTGTAGGAGGTCCATCTCGACCGGGCATGGCAAGGGTGTCCCTCACCGGTGTTGTCTCCTCTAAGCCTCCACACCACTTGATCTTCATAGAGCGATTCCACTCTCCATTCGCACATGCTGCTCCGTTCGACTCGACGACCACGCCTCCCAAGCACCACTTTAGCTCCACTCAACCTTTCCTTGTCCAAATTGATTTCCAAAAAGGTGTTATTATGATTTTTTAACTTCTTTTAAAATTCAAAAAGATAATTCACATCTCAGTATTCTTAGAGTGATGCCTTGGCATTTTAGTTAGTACCCCTATTACAAAGACATTTTAGAGTGTGAGGTTAAGAGATTGAGTCGTCCCACTAAAAAAAGGAGGGAACATTTGTTTTAAAGAGGTAGCTATTTTTGAAAAACGGTCACTAATATAGCTAGGGGTGAGCACATTTTTGAAGGGGAGATATATATTTTTTGATAAAGAGCAATACATGATTAAAAGGGGGTCATTTTTCGTGCCAAATGGCTTACACCATTGATATTTCATAGGTCATATCTTCTCTAAATTGTGTTTGGATTTGGGGTGCTACTCCTCCACCCCGCCCTATATCATGCTAGGGGCCTCGGTAGGACGCGCCCCCGGCACCTTACGCACCCCCTTAACACCGGTGAGGGCGGTTGCCTCCAAAGCTCCGCTTCTGGCCCTTTTTAATTTCATGAGAGGGCACTTTTGTACTAGGAGGCACTTCTTATTTCCATTATTTTGATCTCATGTTGTTGAAGACTAAAGGATGAGACTGGTTTGATAAGTGGTTAGACCCCTTCACATTTAAACTTGATTTTTACCTCCGTTTTTGCCTTTTGAAATGGCTTCCATTTAGTACATAGAAGAGAATAGTGAATTCAAAAAGAAAATTTCTTTTCTATGTGTAAGCACGAAAAACTCAAAGAGAAAGTGAAAGATAAGCAAACACACAACATCAAACCTCTCCTCCAAGTTTCTCTTGCAAACCTCGGATAAGCTTGTAGAAGTGTTTAAACTTGTGGAATCTTTTGAAAGTTGGATTGTGGATGCTCTTCAATTGATCTCCGAATGTAGAAGTGGCAATGCTACGAGCAAATTTGGACACAAGTAATGCAAAACAATCCTGGCAGAGTTTAGTTGCAGTTGCACAAAGCTTCCAGGATCTTCCAAGAGGATCGAGAGGAATCCAAGAGGATTATTGCAAAGGATATGGCCTGTTTTTATAACTGAGGGAGAGGCCATGAAAAGTGGATCAAAATTTGAATGAGCTCCAGGATCATGAATGCATTTCTGAAATAGCAAGTGGATTTGGTCTATGCAATTGCAGCTTTGAAGGGGCAATGATTATTTGGTTGGTAGTAAGATTTTATCTGAGAAAGTGGTTGTACGTGCAATTTTATTGCCCCCACCTTTATAGGATTCTAGAAGTGGAGTGAGAGTGGAGTGACTAGGATAGTGAAGTGGAGTCTAAGTGGAGGATGAATAGGAAAATAGATTTAATTCTATTTAAATAATTGATTTAATTATTTATGTGGTGTGAGAGGACAAATTAACCATTTAATTAAATAATACTTAATTAATTAATTAGCTAAAGGATGGACGATGAATTAATTTAATTAATTCCAAAAGTATGATAGAATTAATTTAATTAATTCTAATGGGATGGAATCAACTTAGTTAACTCCGAAGGGATGCAAATAGGATATGAATAATCCAAGAATAGGCTAGAAATAGGTATGTATTTTTAGGGTGTCTACATTTGCCCCTCTTTAAAGTGTTATTACAAAGTAATATCATTTTAAAGATAGTAGACGCATGTAGATTAGTGAGTGGAAGACAGTGTGAAGCGGTGGAACATTGAGATGCCTCAGTGAGTGTGAATGTGATGGAACATTGAGATGCCACCGAAGTGTAGATGCTAAGGGAATGCCCCTCAAGCGGATGGGTGATGCAACAAAGTGGTGGACAGTCACTTGATAATAAGAAAGCAATGATTGTGAATTAAGATGGGAGGGATTGTGCTTGTAACATGAGCTTTCATTTAGAGAGTGAAAGTTAGAGCAACCTTATTTTGTTATTACACAATAGAGTTGTCACCATGATTATGAAAGAATCATGATGTGTAACCCATTATGTGCGTAAAAAACACACACACACAACAAACAAAAAGTGAAAAAGGAAAACAAACCCAATATACACAGTAGATGTAGGCACCATGGTTATAAATGAACCAAGATGTTAACATACTACTTGTAATTGGTCCAAAGAAAAACAAGAGAAAAAAACCCAATATACACCGTAAAAGTAGGCATCGTGGCTATAAAGGAGCCAAGATGATAACAAAATATGTGCAATTGGTCCAAAATAATAACAACAATGCAACACAACTTGAAATAAAGACAATTAACTTTTCCCCTAATGTGTTCCACAATGATAAGTGAGCATATGTGAATGCCCCTAAGAAACAATATATGTAGAGGGATTGGATCGGACCAAAGAGGAGTAATCTTAGATACTCCTCATGACACTCTTATCGATCCCGTTGAAGTGTAATATGAGATTAAAAAGGGTCATTGCCCCCAAGACGCACGCTGAAAAATGCATTGGAGAGAATGAGAGCCAAAATTTCCCAAGAAAAGTATATCACAAAGGAAATAATTGATTTGACTTTCCCCAAGCTATGATTTTTACATGCAAGGGAAAAGAGTAGTTTTGATAGTCGTAAGATGATTGGAACAATCACCATAGGTAGGAAATGAAATGTTCTGATTTCATTGATATGTGTTGTTTTGTTGGTATTTTTTGAGAATTTTGTAATTTTTTTGGTTTTTTGATTATTTGGATTTTTTGATTTTGTAAGTTGTGAGTTTCACATGTGTGTGTTTGAATTTTTGATATTTTGTTGACTCAATTTTATTATGGCATATGTTAATTAACACCATGATTAAAAGCATACACAAAAGAAATTGTAAAACAATGACAAGATTGTAAAACAAACCCTTATGCATACAATAATACAAACACCAAGATTATAGACAAACCAAGATGCTAACAAGACTACTTACACAAGATTAACATCTAACAACAACAATGTAACACAACTTGATAATAACGACATGTGACTATTCCCTAAAGTGTTCCCACATGAAGAATAGATATATATGAATGCCCCCAAGCGATATCTTAGAAATGCAAGGGGATTGGATCGGGCCAAGAGAAAGAGTGGAGTAATCTTAGATACTCCAAAGACACTCTTGTCGATCCCATTGTAGTTTGATTTGTATTGGATTTAATCCAAGTGTGCCCCAAAAAATTTATATTGCGAAGGGTTAATTGATTGGTTTGCCTCCAAGCATAGATATACGCCATGGGAAAGAAAAATGATTATCGTAAGATGATCTGGAATGATCAGTAAGATTTTCGTCAAATGGCGATATATTGAACTGTGTTATGCAATTGTTAGATTTTGCCAAACATTTTGCGAATGTTTTGCTTTTTGATCTATATAATTTTTTTTTTTATTTTTATTTTTATCTCTTTTTGAATGTTTTTGGATGAAACATATTTGAATGTTTTTGTATTTTTAACATATTTGAATGTTTTTTAGATTTTTTGAACATATTTGAATGTTTTTGGAATTTTTGCTGTTAACAAAAAGGAAAGGTGTCCTTAATCCATATTAAGCATGAAACAAATGGACAAACCCGATGAATACCATAGGACAAAATACAAATGGAAGTGGGAAAAATGAGTGATGTAGAAAGAAAAGACTCACATCCTAACTAGGAGGAAACACAACACAAGATGATGCGGGATGAAGCATGAAGCGGAAAAAAGGGAAGGGATGACACAGATGGCTATGCTGATATGCCCTCAATGACTAGGGATACTCTTAGAGGATCAAGAATAGAACTTCTTTAGATGAACCGCATTCATGGGCTCTTTAAGCTCTTTGCCATCTTTATCGACAATTTATATGCCCCGATCAAAACTTGAAGTAGTAATAATGTAAGGTCCTAACCAATTAGGTTTGAACTTGCCTTGTTTTTCTCATTCTTTGGTAGTATTCTTCTAATTCTCTTTAAGAACAAGGTCGCTGATCTCAAATTGTCTTGGTTTAATTTTCTTGTTGTAGCTTCATCGGAGTCGGTCTTGATATACCTTTAAGTGATCCAAGGCACGATGTGCCTCTCTCATCTAGGAGTTCTAGCTCTGCAAGACGTGTTTGGTAGTAATCTTCTTCATGCACTAGGTGTTGAGTGACACACAGAGGGAAGGGAGCTCAACTTCTATGGGTAATACAACTTCAAAGCCGTATACTAGGAAAAGGGAGTGGCTCCTGGTTGGAGTATGAAATGAGGTTTGATAAGCCCAGAGGGCGGGATAAAGTTGCGTGTGCAAATTATGACCATGCTTCTTAATGGTCTTTTCCAATATTGATTTTATTGTTTTATTGAAAGCTTTTGATTGGCCATTGCATTGTGGGTAGTAAGGAGTTTCCCATTTGAGTTGGATATGGAATTTTTTAGCTAACTCCTTGACATTCTTGTTCTTGAAGGATGTACCATTGTTGGTAACAAGAGATGTAGGGATGCCAAAGTGAAGATGATGTGGTTGAGGATGAACTTGGCAATATTTGACCAATGATGTAGGTGAGGGGCATGGCCTCCACCCACTTGGTGAAATATTTTTGTAGTAATGATAAAGGTGTGGCCGTCAGAGGATGTGGGTTTGATCTTGTCGACTAAGTCGAGCCCCCATCTGGAAAAAGGCCAGGGTGAAGTGATAGGTTGGAGGGCTTGTGAGGGTGCATGAATTATATTACTATGCCACTGACATGCCTGGCACATTTTGACAAATTTACATGCATCGGACTCCATAGTAGGCCAATAATAGCCTACGCGTAAGATCTTTTTAGCCAAGACCATTCCACTTGTATGTGCACCACAAATACCGAATGCACTTTGAATAGTGTTTGATTCATTCTTCCTAATTGAGACATCTTAAGAGAGTCCCATCATAGCCTCTTCTATAAAGGGTGTTAGTAAGGATGGTGTAGCGTGAAACACATGTTGTGCTAAGGCTCTTTTATGGGCCGAGTTCATGTTTGAGGGATAGGTTTTGTCTTGGATAAATGTATAGATGTCTTGATACCAAGGGATTTTAGGACCAACAATTTCACACACCATGGTGGACTCTAAAATCGTCATATGTGGGCACAAAAATATGTTTGATGAGAAACTCGTTGTGTGTTTGGTTTATATCAAATTCAAGAAGGGATGCGATAGTTGCCATGGCATCCATTACTTTATTTTGTGCATGAGGAACTTGTTCAAATGTAATCAGCTAAAAGTAACCTTGAGATATCAACCATTCATTTATATGGAACAAGCTTTATCATCCTTTACTTGATATTCTCCATTTACCTTCTTGATGATCAGAAGGGAATCTCTAAAAATTGTCAACTCTTGTAGCCACCAAGATATAACAAAGCTTATACTAGATATTAAAGCTTCATACTCCGCGATGTTGTTAGTGCATGGGAAACCAATGTGGTATGACTTGGTATAACATCACCATCTAGTGTGTGTAACACAATTCCAATCTAGATCCATGCATATTGCAAGAACCATCTAAAAACAAAGTCCATGAGGGGACTGCATCTATATATAAAAATCTCTTCATCAGGGAACTCAAAATGTAATGGTTGAGAGATCTTGAAGTGGTGTTGTGGCGCTTGATCTTCCCGAGATATTTCCTTTGATTGCCTTTTGATTGAAAAATTCTATGTCAAACTCACTTAGGAGGACAACCCAACTAGACATTCAACCGATTAAGACAGTTTGGAAAGTAGATATTTTAATGGATCTACTTTGGCTAATAAGGTTGGTTGTGTGATTTAGCAGGTAATGTCACAACTTATGAAAAGTGAACGCGACTGAAAACAAGATTTTCTCTACCTGAGAATATTTGAGTTCATGGTCAATCAATGTTCTGTCTAAGATAGTAAACAACTTGCTCTTGTCCTTTATCATTGTGTTGAGCAAGCAACACCCCTATAACATGTTTCATCTGGAGCTGATGTATACAATAACATGGGCTTATCTAGAATAGGCATTAACACCGGTGGAGTTGATATATATTATTTCAATTTAGTGAAATAATCTTGACATTCTTGTGTCCATTTGAATGGACATCCTTCTTGAGAATTGGTTAAAATGATGGCACTTATCTGCAAGATGAGATATAAAGTGCCTAATAGATTTAATCTTTCCTTGTAATTTTAGTATGATGAAGATTTTTGTGGTGGAGGCATGTCCATAATTGATTTTACCTTAGTAGGATCAACCTCAATTCCTCTCCGTGAGACTATAAATCCCAGGAGCTTCCCTGAAGTAACACCAAGACACACTTTTTTGGATTAAGGCAAACCTTATATTTTATTAGTCATTCAAAAATACACTGCAAAAAAATAGTTGGATGATCTACCTTGTCTTGGACTTAGCAAGAATATCATCAACATAATCCTCCATAATTTCATGAAGTAGATCATGAAAAATAACAGTCATTAGCATGTTGATATGTTGCCCTTTATGTTCTTAAGGCCAAAAAGGCATGACCTTATAACAAAATGTACCCTAGGGTGTTGTAAAATTTGTCTTGTGTTGATCCTCCTCAGCTATCTAAATCTGATTATATCCTAAAAACCATCCATTAAGGATAACATCTCATGTCCTGTTGTAGAGTCGATAATCATGTCGATGTTGGGTAGAGGAAAGTCGTCCTTAGGAAAGATTTGTTGATATCTCAAAATTCAGTGCAAATCCGGATGCCCGGTGTTTTCTTTACAATAGGCACCATGTTAGATATCCACTCTAGTAATCTATAGATCTGATAAAACCAACCTCAAGAAGTTTTTCGAGTTCCACCTTGACTAACAATGCAACCTTAGGATGCATTTTTCTCAATTTATTTTTATACAAGCTTCGCATCCGGGAAAACCACAAGGTTATGTATGACAAGAGAAGGATCTAACCTGAATATCCTTATAAGACCATGCAAAGACATCCTAAAATTTTGTGAGAAGTGTTGTGAATGCCTCAATCTCTGATTCTTGATAAGCTCGCACCAAGTTGTAATAGTTTAGGATTATCACTTGTTCCAATGTTGATTGTAACGGTCTCTCTACTAACATTTTTGTGTCATTATCTTGAAAAGATGTTGTAGGTTTGTGTAGATCATTTAGTTGATTTGGAATCGAGTCTCCTCTCTCTTTGGCACCTCAAAATTAATTTTTCACTAGGAGATACATCCTTTCCTTTTTGCTTTTTATTCTCTTTCTTATTTTTTTGTTTCTCAAATAGTGCCTCGATGAGGTTTTCACTATAAGAGATTTTGTTTTTTTTTTTTTATTTTTATTTTTCTTGATTTTTGACAGACTGGAGCACTCCAATTCCTCACCAAAGTAAGCAAGAAGCATCGAGGTTTATATCAAAACCCTTCTTGTGATCTGATGAGGGAATAGGGTCCCGAGTCCCAAGGAACTCCTCGATGGCCTCATCATTCTAAAAGAGGTCCATAGCGATATGATTTTTGTTGGTCTTGATGGATAAGGGATGGATAAATAACATCAAGGGTATGAATGGATAGGTTTTCAAGGAAGATAGTGGTTTCATCCAGGTCTTCAAAGAGGCTATGTGTGGAACCGGTCTCAACTTTGAGTCAGAGTCCTCTTCACTAGTCGTTATATCAAATATTACAGGCCTCTTTTCAAATGTTTCATAACCTAAACCATGATGGTATAGATTTTCTTCATACAATACTTATTCAAGATGACCTTGTTCTTGTGGACCAAGTCCTTTTCCCTTCCAATTCATATTTCTCATCATCTTGTGGGATTTTTGTAGTCTGAATATTCATAACAATCAACCATCTGATCATCGTATAACCAAGATCCATCGATCCATGAATGTGTTCATCCTCCAAATATCCATACCATTTCCATAAGGTATTTCCAAGCAGTAGAAGGAGAGCTTCTTTCAGGTGGGGTGCATTGGGTCATCCATAACTACGTGGAGACAAAAAGCTTGCCAACATGAAATGCATTCTCTAGAGTATACTCACCAAGACCTTTATGAGAAAACTTGAGTTCAAGGCGGTGAGTTGGATGTAAATGGTTGTGAACTGATGTAAAGGCTTGGGGTTGAAAAAGTGTGTCGAGATCAATACGATTATCAAATGGGTATGACACGGGGTTCAAAAGATATGTCCTTGGAAGGACAATAATTTTCATGAGTGTATTTTGCTTCTAAAAGCTTACAATATTCAAAGGGTTTTGCATCTGAGTAAGGTAAACTCTTTACCATCATGCGGGAACTTGATACATTGATGAAATGTGGAGGGCAAACTTGCATTGCGTGTATCCAAGGCCAACCTAGAAGGATGTTATATGAAGTCTCTACATCAACGACATGACAAATGGTGTCAAGTATCCGTGGGCCCACTTGTATGGAGAGGGTGATAGTTCCAACAGATTTTCATTCATTGTTTTTCATAACCACGAATAGTTATAACATTAGCTCCCAGAATCTCTTTTGTATGACCAAGACATCTTAGCGTCTTCATAGAACAAATGTTTAAAGCAACACCATTGTCAATAAGGACTCTCTTAACCTTATGGTGGGTGATATAGGATTCAATATACAAAGATTTATTGTTAAGATTGGGGTTTAGTAGGTCTTGAGGACCAAATGAAAATATTGGGCCATTTGGAAAAATTGGCAAGTAATTCTTGAACTGTTGAGAATTAATGTCCTTAGGAACATGTGCTTCTTGTAAAGCACGAGTAAGGATGCTCTGTAGAGTGGGAGATGACTTGAGTAACTCCATGAGAGAGATATGTGTTGGCGTCATCTCCAATTGTCTTAAAAGGTCATATGAACATGATGTGGAAGATTTAATATTGGTTGTTGGTTTAGGATTGCTAGGAACTGTAGGATCGGTAGACACTTGAGGCGTAGAGGAGGTTGATGGTTGCATCATGGTGGGCACCCAAACCTTATTTTTCTTGTGGCCACTGCATTGGTAGGAGCTTGAAACTTAATGGTAGCAATGAAATTGGGCATTTCTTCAACAAAGGATATGATTGAATTAAAGTCAACATTATTGGATGATTGACCTTTTTCAATAGCTTGTCCACTCACGCCCATGCTTAGGAAAAGGGTTTGAAAACACCTTTAAATTATTGTTAGGTGTCTTATTAGATGAGGGGATTTTGACCGCTATGTCTCCACTATCAATGAGATTTTGAATGTAGTGGTGAGCCTCATGCAATGATCTATATGTAGGGTGACCGTTGATGCGATGAAAATCGCAATAATACTTGTTTTCCTTGTACCAAGATGGTTTTGGTTCCCCTTGACCCAGGGCTTTGTGATAGGATAAGTGACCATGTTGGCACTTATTAGTTGTCATAAAACACTTGAAAAACTCTCCCCTAATGGTGTAAAGTTTCTTTGTTTATTATCACGGGAGGGGGCTTATTTATTAATCACCACAATGGCTTGTTTGGATTTAGATTTTCTAGTTTGGTTATTCTTGCACATTGTGTACGTTGTGGTTATCAGTTACACCATCATTGATGACATTGCGATTTGATTTGATGTATTTGGATTTATCTTGATGAGTTTGTTGTTATTATTATTATTGGTGTGATTGTTATCCTTAGAATGAGGCTTGATTAAGCCTTTTGTAATGAGGGATTTTTTTATTTTTCCTTTCTCTATAACCTCCTCAAAATTGTTGAGGCAATGCATTTGCATGTGAAAGGAAAATCATTGTTAAGGTTTGGTATGAAGATGCTAACTAATTGTTTTTTAAGGATCGAACATGGGAACCAACTTGTGATTCCTCTCCACCATTGTAAGAATTGTGCAAAGCTTTCATTGGTTCATTGTTTTGCATTACACAAATCCATCATGGTTATTTCTAAGTCGAGGTTAAATGAGAAATGTTTGACAAATTTCTAGAGGTCCATGAAAGTGTTGATTGATCCCTTTGGGAGGTGTAAGAACCAATCCAAAGCTTTCCCTCCTAAAATCTTATGAAAGAATAAGAGAAAGATATCATTGTATGCCACTTCCTTGACATGCCATGAAGAATTCTTTGATATGCTCTTGTGGATCATGTTTTTACCCTTGTATTTGTCAATTTGGGCGTCTCAAAGGATCTTGGGAAGGGTATGTGTAGGATGTCCTTATCAAAGGGTAAGGACACAATTCATCGAAATTGAATTGTTTACGTTGTTTTTGCATGCCTAAGATTGTATCCTTCATCATTTGCCATTCTCGAGCAAATGGTGAATTAGTTTGGGGTTTGTTGGGAATATTGTCAATGTGTGGATTGGTTGTCTCCTTTTTGGTTCTTTGTTTTTGTTCAGTGTCACTTTTTGTCTACATGTCATCGTTGTTTGTGTTATTAGTGACTTTTGAAGCCCAACCTATCTATATATGGGGCCCCCCCTACCCTCTCTATATAGATGGGATGGTAGCCCGGGGAGGCCCGGCCCATATATCTTATCCAGAGGGGAACTAGGACAGCTCGTTTCCCTCGGCCGAGGAGGGGGAGGAGGACTATATGACTATAGGAGGGCCTATATTGATTTCCCGACGGACCCCTTTCAATTCATAGGCCAGGCCAGATAGATCGTTGGGATGGGAGTTGGGCCGGGACCCGAGAGAGAGGTTCATGCATGCTCCCCCCTTCATATAGATAGTATAGGGGAGATAGGGAGATAGGGGCCCCTCCCCTCTAGATAGATGGGGAGGTCGGGATGATTCCCACCTCATCTTGGACGCAGATTGGCGTAGCGCTGTTAAGGCGGTCTCTTTCGGCCCCGAACTCTAGTGAATAGATGCAGTAAAGAGCTGACTACTAGCCCGGTGGTCCCTAGCCACGCATACGATACCATTGGTTCGAACATTAGAATAAAAAGAGCCCAACACCGACTAAGTTAGACCCAGAGCCGATAGCGTGCATAATCGATTGGAAGGGAATGACGACCCCTCGCTCCACATGTGGTTTTGAAGCTGATCCCTTCCTCCCCTCATTCTTTAGGGAGATCTAAAGAACGTCCCTTGTTAGGGGAGATTTGAAGAACCTCTCGCGTTATGGGGAGATCTAAAGAACACCCTCGGACTCCCCGAGAGATGAGATAAGATAGTTCAAGGAGGGGTGGTGCCCGACAAGACTACCTACTACCTATAACATAGCCCGTTGAAGGCTGACTTCAATCACCGAGACCCCCACCCCCCTCTCTATAGTTCTATATACCCCACTCCCATATAGATAGAGTAGAGAGGGGGACCGGGCAATCGACATGCATCCGGTGGAGATAGATAAAGGTGAATTGTTCAATAATGCATCCATATCCATGGACTCGAATGACTAGATAGTGATTGATACTCAAACGATCGGAGTGATTGATTGTATTGTATTATATCATCCGGGCCAAGTATCATGACATGAGGGAGGTATCTCTACATAAAGGAATAATTGGGCTGCGTTTTACAGTTACCATTGCGGTTCTCTTCGTTCCCCCAACCTTTCACCTATGCACTCCTATAGATTCTATATGGGCCTCCTCTCTCGAGACTATGACTATTTGATGCAAAAGCATCATATTGCGCATAGTTTATTTTGGCTTTCATTCTCATTTTGGTTTGTGAGGGGCCTTAGTAGGCCTATTTTGGTGTTCTTAGTTTGTTTCCTAGCCTCCATGTAACCATCATGGGCGATCTTAGCTTCTTATGTATTTTCCCTCCAAAATGGAGTGTTTGAAAATTTGAATTCTTAAAGTCTATGTAAAGAAGTTTGATGTAAAGTGTAAGGATTACTAATGATGTAAAAGGTCCTTTTAGACCTTATGGGGGCAAATAAGATGTTTTAAACCTTTTCTAGGATTTCAAGACCTTTAATCATCATAAACCATGGTTTAAGTCACCTTGGTGTAAGTTTTTAACTACCTTTCTATTGTTAAATAGGAGGAACTTAAATTGAAAACAGTTAGTTAGGGTCTTGGAGGGTTTAGAAAAGTTGGTGGTACGTGTGAAATAGCCATGGAGAGGCTCAAGAGGTCTGCAAATCTAAGATATATGCTGTAACAGATCTCTTTTGGTAAATAAAGTGTTAAGTTCCTCCATCTTGCATAAATTTTAGAGTATGATGTTTCTAGAATCTTTTATGCTTGAATGTGGTTTACAGGAATAAGGTATAACTTGGAAAAGCTCCAGTATGGAGGTTAAGAGGAGGTAAGATTAGCAAATGAGGCTAGCAAGCTTAGGAGATTAACAAGAAGAAAGGACAAAGGTAAGTTTTTCCTGGTTGTTGCTGCATGACTGAGTTTCATAATTGATTTTGTAAGACTTCACATTCAATGTTTGATATACATCTTGAACGCTTCTTAAATTCTTGGCAATATTATTTAAATGAAACCCCCATAATTGATAGATCTTCATTGTGAAGGGAAGGTTAAATAGAAGACTGGTAAAACTGTGTTCTTAAGCCTGTGAGGACAGTTACATCAAGAAATTGAAGGTTTTGAGTAATGTAAAGGCTGTGTGAGTTTTAAAATACCTCTGACGAGTGTAATGGGTCTGGGAGAGGTGAAAGAAGCTTTGACAAGTCTTGCAAACAGTGTAGTGAGGAGTTATTACAGATTAAGTGTCCTTGGGCTGTAGGAACCCTGTCTGAGGGTTTGAAGGAGCAATTTCGATATAACATAATTTGTAACCATGGAAAAAACTTAGAAGTTGGTGGAAAGGTAGACTAAGGTGGGGCACACGTTTCCACAAAATATCAAGAAGATTTGATTACGTTTGATAGGTTAAAAGTGGAACAGTACAGTCCAAGGCTATTAGATACCCTTTTTGAGGGTTAGAAAAGAGAGAAAGGAAAACATATCTCAATTTATTCCCACTGAAACTTGATAAAACCTTGAGGAAGGAGACTAATATGGTTTATGAAGGTATTTGAGAGAGTTTTCAAGAAGAGAGATTAGTTTAGAAGGGCGCAAGAAGCAAAACACAGTCTAAGTTGCCTCTATACCCTGATAAGGGGATTTTGAGTCAAGTTTGTTTAAGCACACATGATCTTATGTCTCTAACGTTTAACATTGGAACCGTAGGTGATGATTAGTGTGTTGGAAGTATGCACATGGTTAGGTGACGTCAATGAAGTGATAAAGCCCCAAAAGTACTCTGTTTCAGTCATAGGGCAGTTTCAGGCAAGAAAGTAAGATGCGCTTATAAGCAAGATTGTGTGAATGAACAAGGAGAGAAGTTTTAGAGGCCAAAAGGGGATTGCCGAGAGTCAAGAAAAATTAATGAGTCACCCTAAAAAGCATGAAAACTCAGTTTAGACCATTTGGTAAGCCTAGAAGACCTAAAGACGAGAGAAAAGTAAACTGTAGGAGTTGTGAGGGGAATTGGACTAAACAAATTGGTGGAATGATAGAACTCAATAATGGGTGTCTGGAAGTGCTTCTACTTCCTCATAGAACTTTGTAATTTGCTCTAAAAACATGAATTTGTCTGAAGGTGATGTGTTGTTTCTCAGGGTATGAAACATTATAAATAGTTGTATGGGCATAAAGGGTATCTCAAATGGTGTTTGGTTTAGCTTGAATCCCAATATTACTCGCATAGCTACAAGGAATGCACTTTAGGAGGGGTACAAGGGTTGCTAAGTAGGCCTAAGGGACTATAAAGGTGAAATGACTTTGTGAAACTTTTTGAACGAGTTAATCATGTTTATTTGAAGGTGTTGAGCAGGTTAAAGGTGGTCAAAACCATAAAACAGGTTTGGAGTTAAATTTGGCACTTTTGTTGAGTTTGAAGTACTTGAGTTCATAAGGTAAATTGACTTGGTGAATTTGCTTCCATATCTAACAATTGGGTTGTGCTGTGTGAATGTGTGATTGATTACCTTTGCATCACTATTGGGCACCATACTATATATACTCTATACATATCTATATATAGCTGGCCGAGTAGAGAAGAGAGAAGAACGATTGTGAGCTATATCTAGTTGGGCCGGAGATCGATGGATTGAGTTATTCTATGAGAATAGGGACAAGACGGAATATAGTTTGAGGGAATGGAAGGATAGGGACAGGACGGAGACAAGGTAGGAACAAATGTTGGCTATACTCTATTCTAGTTAATAGTCTCTACCCCCGAATGAATCGTGAATAAAGAGAATAAAGGAATGGGAGCTCAAAACACGGAATGACTCCTCACCGTAGAACACGGAATGACTCCCCCTACTATCTATTATGCACAAGCACAGAGTGAATAGGAAGCGGACTAGACAAGTGCCGAGTGCAGAAATCAATGGTACCTCTTCACCCCCATATATGGATAAGGGCTCAACGAAGAGTCCGCTCACCTGGGCCCATTCATTCGTGTGCCCTCTTGATATTTTATCTTATCTATCCCGTGGCGGCCCCCTCAATGAACTATCTTATTTCTCTGGCGGCGGGCCGATGGCGGCTCTATATCTTATCTATTTGGCGGCTCTATATCTTATCTATCTCATGCGGCGGCCCCCTCTCTCGAACTATTTTTAAGCGCCCCCTTCCCTCAACTATCTTATCTCGGCTACTCATGTCACGTTTGTCTATAACCGAGCAAGCACACCTGCCCCATATATCAATGCGGTCCATAGTAGACCATGGACCTAGATATAGAGAGGCGGCTTGATGGCGGCTCTATATCTTATGTATCTGGGACCTCTATATGAATCTTATTTCTCTGATGGCGCTCTAGCCTCACCCCTCTCTCCTTATGGTAGTTGGGGTGGGCCCATCGGGGGTGGGCCCATCGGGCCCCCTCTCTATATCTTATCTATCTGGGGCAGCCCCGATGGCGGCTCTATATCGTATCTATTTGGCTATAGAGAGGGCCCTATCCTCTCTTTATATAGAATTCGGGCTCGTACTATACTCTCTCTAGTTATGCTCACACCTCGAACTATCTAATTGGGCACAACTCCCATCTCTATATAGTTCTAGTCTATAGTCGGCACTTGACATATATATCTATATAGGTGGCCGACGGAGAATCAATCCATTTGTGCGGGCGGAGAATCGATGGTCATTACTCGGATAATCGGAGATAGGCACCAACAACCCCGATCTATAGGGCCCTATCCTCCACATATATATTAGAGGTGGGGAATGGATGATGTGGTGATATATGGGGAGGGGATGCCATGTAGATCTAGTGGGTGCCCCCACCCCTATATCCAAATAGAGATATGCCCATATATAGATTCTATGGGGCCCTATCTTATCTATATATATTCACGGGACCCCGACGGGTTCTCTTCTCCTCCTTGACCCACTCTCTGGATATATCTTCGGCACCCCATCTCTCTATAGACCCCTATCTAGAGAGATAGGCCTATTATTATATAGGCGGGAGAGGGTGGATACGGATATAGTCCCCCACTATCTATTAAGAACCCTTGTTCTCCCCCTCATTTCGTGAAGGGAAATGAGTGCTCCCGAGCAAAGCGAGGAATCCTGTCAATTCAATAAAAGCATGGGTGGTGTGGTCCCTCACTTCAAGTTCGGTTCAAGGGCGCCTCCATGTAAAGCGAGACTTCAGTTAATTCAATATCTATCCATCTCTCTATATCTATTCTCTGTCTATTAATTCTCTATATGTCTTTTTATCTGCTCTCTATCCATCTATCTAGATCTATCTATCTATCTATCTATCTATCTATCTATCTTCTATCCATCTATCTATATCTATATCTATATCCCTATCTATCGTCATCTCTATCTATCTTTATCTATCTTCATCTCTATCTATCTCTGTTTCTCTATCCGTTTATTTAAATCTATCTATTTATCTATCCATATTCCTATCTATCATCATATATATTTATCTATCTATCTTTATTAGAACTCTATTCTATCTTCGGTGAAGGGCGATTCCAAGCGAAGTGGGGCCTCGACCAATCAATAAAGGCAGGAGTACCCGGAACTCCGACTTTGGGCGGTGGGGTTATGTGATATACTTGATCTAGATGCAATACAAAGGGTCTTTGGAGTTTGGGGTTCTGTAATATGTCAATATATATGTAATACAAATGTATCCTCAAGTTAAGATTTGTTTGAGTCTATATCAATATACCCTTCGGGCCTATTATGTATATCTATTTTAATACCAATGGGGTTAAGTCTATAAGGCATGTCTTTTACAATACAAATGGAGTTATGCCTATAGGGAATGTATATTAGAATACCAATGGAGTTAAGTCAATAAGGCATGTATATTAGAATACAAATGGGGTTAATCTATTGTAGGCACAAAACTACCAAGTTGTTTTGTTATACCCACCCCCCCATCGGGGGGTTATAATCTTTTATTTTGTCTTTTGTTAATATACATGTATACATATGGGGTTAATATTTTTTTGTTAAACATGCAAGACAGATGGGGTTAATGAGGTTAACCCTCCTTGGGGTTAATGTTGCCTCGTCTCCTTGGGGTTAATAAGGTTACACCCCCAATGGGGGTCTACCCCGATAGGGGTAGGGGTTAATAATCTGTCCTTTATTAATGTATATCTGATTATACATGTATACAAATGGGGTTCATGTTGTTACACCTCCGACGGGTCTACCCCAATAGGGGTAGCGGGGTTATAATCCTTTGTTCTTTGTTAATGTTGTTCTTGGGGTTAATGGGGTTATACCCCCTTTGGGGGTATCTCCCGTTAGGGAGAGGGGGTGTAAAAATACGCGCTCGTTTTCATAGAGGGCTGAAGGCCCTCCAGGTCTATATGGAATACACCTCTATCCCATATGTAATACAATAGGTATGGCCCGAAGGGCCCATACCTCTTGTATTAGATAGATGTAATCTCTTTATTATATATGTAATACAAGTGATAGATCCCGCTTTGGGGGTCTAACAATCAAGACAACAATTGATTGTTATAGCTCCTCTCTCCCGAAAGCATTAGACCTTCCTTTGTCATCATTTCTATTTTTACTTGATTCAGCCTTATTGTTCTTATTGGGTTCGGGTTGACCTCGTAGATTTTTCAAAGTCTCATCGTCAAAATCCAAGGGCAGTTTTGCTCCCATTTCCAGGAGACGGAGAAGGAATTGGTCTTTGTTTTGTAGCGAGGATCTCCTCAAAGTGTGCTTGTTCTTGTAAAGAAGGGTCATTTTGTTCATGTTCTTCTGCCTCCTCATCGAGCTATCTATGTGAAGATGATTTTTCTTGTTACCAAAGAGGTCATAATCTCTATATCTTGTTCCCACCATTGTGTATGAAAAAGGGATAGCACTGGAAACTTGTTTTGATATGCTTATATCTTTAGCAAAGTGAATGCCAAAATATAAGACTAGGAAATTGAATTGATTGACTACTCGACTCTTAACAAAGTGAATGTTAAGATAGAAGAGTTTAGGGAAAATACGATTGATTACTCAACCCTTAACAACGTGAATGTTAAGATGGAAGAGTTTAACGATGAAATTCAGGTACTCAACCCTTAGCAAAGTGAATGCTAAGGTGGAAGAGATGTATGATTGATTGCTCAACCCTTAACAAAGTGAATGTTAAGGTGGAAGAGACTTGGGAAATAAAGTCGATTACTTGACCCTTAGCAAAGTGAATGCTAAGATGGAAGAATTTAGCGATGAAGATCGATATGCTCTATTCTTAGCAAAGTGAATGTTAAGATAATAAAGGGTGAAAAGGTTGATTGCTCGACCCTTAACAAAGTGAATGCTAAGATGGAAGAGACTTGAGATTGTTTGCTCGACCCTTAACAAAGTGAATGTTAAGATGGAAGAGACTTGTGATTGATTTCTCGACCCTTAGCAAAGTGAATGCTAAGATGGAAGAGAATTGAGATTGTTTGCTCGACCCTTAACAACGTGAATGTTAAGATGGAAGAGACTTGCGATTTGATTGCTTGACCCTTAACAACGTGAATGTTAAGATGTACGAGACTTAAATGAAAATGAATGTGCTTAAATTAGGATATGGGTGTCCCGAACCCAAGACTTAGATCTTGATTGCAACGGTGTAATAAGAGTGTGAAACACAAACTTGATAACACATCAATGATGCGAAAGTAATTTTGTTTATGGCCGTTAAGCTTAAGTTGGCTTGGTCAAGGTGTGGCTTCCTATAAAAATGGTTCTCTCCCTAAATGCCAAAATATTACCCGAGCGAGCGTGGTATACTATTACTAGTTGTCGCTTTACTTTACCCCTCTTGATACGATAAGCCAGATTTTACTCCGCTCAAAGGATCAAACTGGGGTCGCCACTATGGATAACTTTGACTCTAATCCTCACAAAGGTATACTAGTCAAGTAGGTGGGGATCCCGTTTCGTTGGCTAATTCACTCAAGGTGCCAACTACTTTATTTCTTCGTGATACTCGTTAATAAAGAGTTTCTGGCCCCTGCCCACATACTTCCCACGATTCTATCACGGAGGGAATAAACCCGTCTCCGAAAAATTTAATTAAAGAGAGTTTTTATAACGTTCAAGAGAAGAAGGTGATAAGGTTTGCTTGAATCCACGAACAAGGCAACTTGTAATTAGTAGTTTTGAGAACAATCTTCGTAAGGACGGTCCTGCAAACAAATGAGTTAGAAGTTTTCTGCGGTAAACACATGAGAGAAAACACAAAAAATAAACCCATGTTTCTAATTTTCAAGATCACTTATAAAAGTGCGAGAAAAGAGCATACACGTGAGCTTATCGAGATTAGTTTCACAAAAATAACTGCCCGAAATGCAATAAAAGCCCTCAAAAAGCTTTAATTATTTTCAAAATATCCCCCAAAAATGAGCTAATGGCAAATAAACATTAACTATCTCGTAATTTTAAGTGTCCTAGTTAGCTCAATTAGTCTAATTTGATCAAAAATTTAATTAGGACCTAATTTATTAAATAAACCTTAACTAATTAAAATCTGATTAATTGAATTAAATTAAGAAAATAAATATCTAGAATAAACTAAATTTAACCTAAGTTTAAATTTCAACTAAGTAGTGCCTTTAAAGAGGAAAACCCTAAAAATTGAAGGATTTTAGCAAAGGGAGGAGTAATGGCTCGGGTTTGGCTCGATGGGTTAAGTTGCGGGGTTTGGGAGCTCGGTGCGAGATCGATCGGCTCGGTCGGGTGCGTGCGCAGCTCGGGATTAAGCTTGATAGCGAAGTGGCGGGCCGCCGAGGGAGGAGTTGCGGGAGGGAGTTCCGGTCGGAAGGGGAGTTGAATAGGGCGGCCACAACAGGAGATTGACTCGATGAGCGAGGCGCGGGCCGAGTTGGGTTGAGAGGGTCGGTGTAGGGGAGTTGGAGGTGGCTTGGTGCACGATATCGGTGGGTTAGCGTGGTGGTGGAAGATCCGGGCTTGTTCGGATCAAGGCGGGTTAGAGGTTGAATAGGCTCGACGAGTTTGAACGGGCTTGACAAAGTTTAAACGAGCTTGATGGGGTTAGAACAAAGGCGGGGCATGCAACTTGGTAGAGCGGGCCGAGCCGGTGGACGAGGAGTCAGGGACGGCTCGTGGAAGCTTGGCATGGAGCGATTCAGGGGTGAGGTTGAGATGGCAGCTCAACGGGGATAGGAATGGGTGCGGTGAACAACGAGGAGCTTGGAGTGAGCTCGGTTGGGCTGCAGAGAGAACTTGGGCGGGGGTGAAGCAACTCGCTGGGAGGTCAGGCTGCAAAGTGGCTATGTAACGGAGTAGCTTGGGGCGAGCTCGACGGGGTCGCAAGAGGGAAGATGACGAGCCGAGTCAAAGTCAATGCAGGGTGGCTAGGGAGTTGAGGGGATGAGGTGGGTTGAATGACGAGGTCGGCTTGACAGTTAGAGGCGAGTCAGGGGTGAGTGAAGGGTGAGCCGAGTTGAGAGTGGTTGCGGCTCGGGCGGGGAAGTTCGAACTCGGCTTAGTGAGCTGAGTTAGGTGCATGCAACGTTTAATGCAAGGTTCTCTCGAATGCAAAGCTTTAACCCAAATTGGCCAACTCTGTGGAGAACTCTACAACCTCCAAATTTGGCACAGACAACTCAATTTAGTCAGAATTAAGTAGGACTCTATATTTAGAGGGAAAACTTCTAATTGGGTTTTTTTTGATTTTTTAAAACTTTTATTCCTTTCTCTGATGCTTAAAAAATGGAGCAAACTTGCAACTTACACAATTACCACAAGACAACAAAGACAAACAACAAAACACACCTGCAAACACAAATGTTAACCATATAAAGCCAAATTTACACAAAGGTTAATATAGATAAAAATCTGCACCAAGAAGTAATAAAATGTGAAATCAAGAGTTAAATAGAGTGTGGGTAGGTCCCACCAGGCGTGCTAGAATGCAAGCACGGAAAAATCAACAGAAAAGTGAAAGGTAAGCAAATATAACAACAAACCTTTCCTCCAAGTTTCTCTTACAAACCTTAGATAAGATTGTAGAAGTATTTAAACTTGTGGAATCTTTTGAAAGTTGGATTGTGGATGCTCTTGAATTGATCTCCAAATGTAGAAATGGCAATGCTACAAGCAGATTTGGACATAGGGAATGCAAAACAATTTTGGCAGAGTTTAGCTGCAGTTGCACAAAGCTTCCAGGATCTTCCAAGAGGATTGAGAGGAATTCAAGAGAATTATTGCAAAGGATATGGCCTGTTTTTATAGCTGAGGGAGAGGCCATGAAAAGTGGATCAAAGTTTGAATGAGTTCTAGGATCATGAATGCATTTCCTGAAATAGCAAGTGGATTTGGTTTGTGCAGTTGCAACTTTGAAGGGGCAATGATTATTTGGTTGGTAGTAAGATTTCATCCAAGAAAGTGGTTGTACGTGTAATTTTATTGCCCCCACCTTTATAGGATTCTAGAAGTGGAGTGACTAGGATAGTGAAGTGGAGTCTAAGTGGAGGATGAATAAGAAAATATATTTAATTTTATTTAAATAACTAATTTAATTAGTTATGAGGTGTGAGAGGATAAATTAACTATTTAATTAAATTAGCTAAAGGATGCAGGAATTAATTTAATTAATTCCCAAAGTACGATAAAATTAATTTAATTAATTCTAATGGGATGGAAGCAACTTAGTTAACTTTGAAGGGATGCAAATAGGATATGAATAATCCAAAAATAGGTTAGAAATAGGTCTGTATTTTTAGGGTGTCTACGCTATGCTCCCTGTAATGTCCCCTATGGACATAAAGTGTATACCGTGGATTGTTGCAAAAACAAACCTCAAATGTATCATAATTTTTTCAGAATATGCAGATCTGAAACTAATAATAGCAAATGCGACTTGCACCAACAATAGAAAATGCACCACAAGTTGTCAAACAATGCTTTTTTCTTGTCCAAATGAAAGCAATAATTTTTTAGAAGGTCAAGCAAGAGATATGTACCAATTTAGAGCTCCAAAAATATCTGATTGTATTTAATAAAATCTGCAAACCCTTGTCTACAGTTACAACTGGAAAAGGAGGCTTTGGAACCAAAAAAATACTCCAAAAATAGCAAAATAGATAACTGAAAATCAACTCCTTGCAGCAGCACTCAGATCTGATTTTTATACCCTTCCTTCATGCCAAAATAGTCCTCTAATCTGGTCGCTCCAACTGGAGAAAATAAAATACCTAAGCAAATAATTTTCCTTGAATGTTTAACACATTGCTTGATGAATCCAAAGAGAAGAGTTTTTGTTCTTCCCTTCTCTTCTCATGAGGATTTTCGTCATGAGAATACAACTGCAAGCTCTAGGCTAAGAAGCAAATTTCAGATTTTTGATAAAAATAGAATCATGCCCAAAGCAAGTTGACTTCCTCCTTTATGAGAAGAAAGGACCCAAAGATGACCACCCACCACAACCAATCAACATTCTCTAATTTTTAACGTCTCCTTCACAAATTTTCTTCCCCAAGGGTGGTCGCATTTTTCCCCTAGAGCGAATAAAAATGCAATGTATCTTATTTACCTTTATATTTTTACTTTGTTATTAAGTCATAAAAATTAATATAAGTGCTTTATATTTTTCTTTTCTTTTGTGGCACTTTATAATAATTTAATATGACTTAAGTCACCCTTATGTTCACCCCTTAGCCGTCGGGTAGACAAAATAGGCCAAGGGTCTTCAACAATGTTATTTTAGAAAGAGGGACATTTCAGTCCTCCCTTCCTCAAATTGCTTGCCCACAAGCAATTGCAGATTTGGGTGCTCTAAAATTTCTGCACCCTCCCATGTTGCATCCTCAAGAGGTAGCCCCTTCCATTGTATCAAATATTCCCTGATAACTCTATTCCTCAACCTTTTTCACGTACCTCCATGATAGCTTCCGGTTCCAATACTAATTTTCCCTCATCATCAAGAGGGGGCAGCTCCATGGAAGGAGAGATATGCTGTCCCAAAGCCCTTTTAAGGCATGAAACATGGAACACATTATGGATTTTGCTTTGAGCCAGAAGTTCAAGCTCATAGGAAACTTTCCCAACCTTCCTTATGACCTTGTAAGGGCCATAAAACCTTGGCTTCAATTTCTCAGATCCTTTCCCTTTGAGGGAAGATTGTCTATAAGGTTGTAACATAAAAAAACCATGTCCCCTACCTCAAATGACCTCTCAATCCTTCGCTGGTCCGCATATAATTTCTGCTGATTTTGTGCATGTGAGAGGTTATCCTTGAGTGCCTTTAAAATATCTTGGCTCTGCTGCACCAAATCTCTAGCTCCCGACACTCTACTATCTTTGGAAGAACAACATCCACAAAGGAAAATGCATCGTAACCATATAAAGCTTTGAAGGAGACATACCAATAGACATATGGTAAGATGTGTTGTAGCAAAACTCCCCCAAGTATAACCATTTTATCCAAGCTGTCTGCTGCCTTGTAATATAGCTCCTTAGGTACCCCTCTATCCATTTGTTGACAATCTCAGTTTGCCCATCCGTTTGTGGATGGTAACTTGTGCTAGGGGTCAACTCTGTGCTTGCAAGATGGAAGAGTTCTTGCCAAAAAGAACTCAAAATCTGCTATCCTTGTCACTCACAATGTTTTTAGGCAGCCCATGAAGTTTGAAAACTTCCTTCAAAAATATTCTATCGACCAATGGTCCATCATACTTAGTAGTGGAAAAAATGTGCATACTTGGTCAATCTATCCACTACAACATAAAGGACACTCTTACATTGCAGCGAAGGGAGTCCAACGATGAAATCCATGGAAATACTCTCCCATTTTTGATACGGGATAGGTAGAGGCTGCAAAAGACCCGCATGAAACTCATGCTCTGCTTTGCATTGTCGACATGTGAGACACTCCCTTATGTGTTGGAGTACCTCCCGTTGAGTCCTTTCCATACAAACTTCTCTCTAATTTGTTTGTATGTTTTAAAGTAACCTAGATGATTGGCCAAAGGTGAATCATGCATAGCCTCTAAAATCTTATGTTTCACCATGGATTCAGTGCTGAAAAGACCTTGTTTTTGTAGAGTATGAGGCCATCCACCACTTTATACTTTTCATCTTCAATCCCACCTTCTAGGATAGCACCAGCAAACTGATTTTTGCATACTCAGCTGTTCTAACAGCCCTCCAATCTGCTGCAAGTTCAGACATAGAGAAACAATATGGCTTCCTAGACAATGCATTTGCTACAACATTATTTTTCCCTTTAACAAACTCAATTTCAAGCCAAAGGACTGAATTTTACTCACCCATTTTTGTTGTCTATCATTCAAATCAGATTGGCTGAGAAAGTACCTCAAACTATTGTGATCTGTTTTCACCACGAACTTGCCACAAACTAGATATTGCTGAAACTTAACCAAGGCATGCATGATTGCCAACATTTCCTTGTCCTAGACAAAGTACTTTTTTCAATCTCTTTGAGTTTTCTACTTTCAAATGCAATGGGGTGTTTGTTTTGCATCAAAACAGCCCCAATACCATCACCAGATGCATCACATTCAACAACAAAGGGAATGGAAAAATCTGGAACAACGAGTACAAGGCATGTGCTCATCACCTTTTTAAATTGTCAAATGCATCTTGGGCTGTCCTAGACCAGCTGAAAGCTCCCTTCTTTGTTAAATCAGTCAAAGGAGCTGCAAGTTGAGAGAAACCTTTGACAAACCTCCTGTAATAACTGCATAATCCCAAAAATCCTCTCAAATGTGTCATGGTGGTGGGTGGAGGCCAATCCAAGATGGCAATGATCTTCTGTTGATCCACATGAACACCTTTGGTATTGATAATGTGCCCCAAGTATAAAATTTCAGTCACACCAAGTTCACATTTTGATTCCTTTGCATAAAGTGACTGCTGCTCCAAAATGCCCAACACAATATCCAAGTGTTGAAGATGTTCCTCCCATGATTTGCTATAAACCAGTATGTCATCAAAGAAGACCAATACAAACTTCCTCAAATGCTCTCTAAAGACATGATTCATGCATGATTGAAACGTAGCAGGGGCATTGGTCAATCCAAAAGGCATCACAAGAAATTCAAAGTGGCCAAAATGACACCTAAATGCAGTTTTGTAGACATCTTCTTTCCTTACCCGGATTTGATGGTACCCGGATCTCAAGTCTATCTTGGAGAAGTAGATAGCTCCATGTAGCTCATCAATTAGCTCATCAATTCTAAGTATGGGATACCTATTTTGATGGTCCTTTTATTCAACAAGCGGTAGTCAATGCACATTCTCATAGTCCCATCCTTATTTTTCACAAGAACCATTGAAGATGCAAAGGGACTAGAGCTAGGCCTTATATGCCCCATTTCCAACAACTCCTTAATGGCCTTCTCAATTTCTTCTTTGTAGGCTCTAGGATGACGATAAGGAGTAGTAATCACAACCTTAGTACCTGGTTCTAATTCAATGGTATGCTCAAAACCTCTATCTGGAGGTAACCCATGAGAAAGGTTGTCAAATACCTTGGCATGCTTGTCATGGATAGCTTGAATGTCTTCATTATACTGTTGCTGTCCCAAAATATGATCCGCAGATGTGATTAGACACTCAACTGCCCAAGCAATCTGCCCTCTTTGAAAGGCTTTTTCCATCTGCTTAGCAGTCACTACAATAAGAGCTGCATTTGCCATGCCATGTAGCACTATTTCCTGATTTGCTGATTTGAATTTCAGCTCCATTGTTTGATAATTTTGGGTGAATTCTCCAAGAGAATGCAGCCATTGTACACCCAAAACTAAATCAGTTTCACCAATACCCACCACATAGAAGTCATCTGTTACCATATGCTTACCAAGTGTGATTTTCAGCTGTGATATCTTCTTGGTACAAGGGATGGTGAAGCCATCCACAACTGTAACATTAAATCCTTTGAAATCCTCTAATGGCAGCCCCAATCTTGCAACTAAATCAGCATCAATGAAATTATGAGTTGCACCACTATCAATCAAAACAATGACTCTTTTACCTTTTAGTTCCCCTCTAACACGAAAAGGGTGGTACCTTGGAGCTCTGGATAGTGTGGCAAGAGTACTATCCAATTGATCAACTTCTTCTTTACTTTCTTACTCTTCACCCTCACGGTTTTCTTCCTTGTCTATTTCTTCTTCCTCTCCATCAGAAATGATTTCAATGTAATGCACTTCGCCCTTATCTAAACAACGGTGCCCTGGAGTCCACTGATCTTTGCATGTGAAGCAAAGATTCTTCTTTAATTCATTTCTTGTGTTCTCAACTTCTTTGTTCCTTGGAAGCTCTCTTTGAGGGTTTGTACCTTGCTGAAATGGCTTCCTTGCTTGATTAATGGGGGCTGTCCTTGACTGCCCTTGAAATGTGTGCCTTGGCTGCCCCAAATAATTTGGTTTGGACTGTCCAAAGGGCAGATTTTTACCCCTAACTGCTGTAGATTCCAGATTTAATGATCTCTTTATTGCATCTTGGAGAGAGGGAGGTTCAAAAGCCTTCACCAACCCCTTAAGAGGCTCGGTTAAGCCTTCCATGAATAATACCACTAATCTTCTCTCACTTACATCTGAAACCATGACTGCTAACTTCTGAAAATCAGCCACATACCTCTCCATGGAAGTCTCTTGTTTGAGTTGTGCTAACTCTCTGAAATGCACTTCTGGATCTTTCCTATCAAATCTTTCAGTTAACCTTTGACTAAACTCTTCAAGTGTAGTAATGGAGCCATGTCCTTGTGTCACAAGGCCATGATACCACCATTCATGAGCTATACCTTCCAAGTGTAGGGTGACAAACTTGAGAGCTTCCTCTTCAAACATATGATTTAGTGATAGGTAGGTGTCTAATTTTTGCAGCCAAGCCCTTGTAGAACATTTGTTTGAACCATCATACGTAAGAAGAGCGATCTTACCCAATCAATGTTGGATATCCTTCCTTGGCTCTTGTGTATGACTCACCTTCTTCCTTGGTCCTTCGTTCCTCCTTAGTTGGCAAAAGTCTCTGAATGAAAGTAAATCCCTTGTGTGGGGATTCAATGATGCATACTCATCCCATATAGGTTTATTTCCTCTGCAAACCCATGAGTGGGTGATTGCTCTCTCTCCTCTTGTGGTTCCTCTCTTTGAAGGAAACTTGCACGAAAGAACTTGGAGGAGGTCTTGTTTGAAGCCTTATCTGCATGTTGAGTAGAAGAGCTTCCCTCACCTTGAATGCCTTGATTTCCTTGAGGGTTTTGCCTGTTATTACTTACCCCTTGTAGGGCTCTTCCCAAATCAGCAATGGCTCCTATAAAGGAGTCTCTAAGATCCCTGTGTGACTCCATCAAACGGTTCTGCAGTTCTCTGTTACCCCGAGTAAATACCTCATTCATATAGCTCGACTCATCATTTGGAGGTCTTTCCTATCATCCATCTCTCCTCTTCTTGGAGTTCTTCTTGAATAATGATATCTGAAACCGTCTTCCTCTTTGTCCATGCAAGTCTGATTTACCCTTTACAGGCTGGGAGAATCATTGCTCTGATACCACTGTAATGTCCCCTATGGACATAAAGTGTATACCATGGATTGTTGCAAAAACAGACCTCAAATGTACCATAAATTTTTCAGAATATGCAGATCTGAAATTAATATTAGAAAATGCGACTTGCACCAATAATAGAAAATGCACCACAAGTTGCCAAACAATGCTTTTCTCTTGTCCAAATGAAAGCAATAATTTTTAGGTCAAGCAAGAGAAATGTACCAATTTAGAGCTCCAAAAATATCTGATTTTATTTAATAAAATCTGCAAACCCTTGTCTGCAGTTACAGCTGGAAAAGGAGGGTTTGGACCCAAGAAAATACTCCAAAAATAGCAAAATAGATAACTGAAAATCAGCTCCTTGCAGCAGCACTCAGATCTGATTTTTATACCCTTCCTTCATGCCAAAACAATCCTCTAACTAGGTCGCTCCAACTTGAGAAAATAAAATACCTCAGCAAATAATTTTCCCTTGAATGTTTAACACACTGCTAGATGAATCCAAAGAAGAGTTTTCATTCTTCCCTTCACTTCTCATGAGGGTTTTCGTCCTCAGAGAACACAACTGCAAGCTTTAGGCTAAGAAGCAAATTTCAAATTTTTTTGATAAAAATAGAATCATGCCCAAAGGAAGTCGACTTCCTCCTTTATGAGAAGAAAGGACCCAAAGATGACCACCCACCACAACCAATCAACATTCTCTAATTTTTTTGTCTCCTTCACAAATTTTCTTCCCCAAGGGTGGCTGCATTATTCCCCTAGAGTGAATAAAAATGCAATGTACCTTTTTTACCTTTCTATTTTTACTTTGTTATTAAGTCACAAAAATTAATATAAGTGCTTTATATTTTTTCTTTTCTTTTGTGGTACTTTATAATAATTTAATATGACTTAAGTCACCCTTATGTTCACCCCTTAGCCGTTGGGTAGATAAAATAGGCCAAGGGTCTTCAACAATGTTACTTTAGAAGAGGGACATTTCGGACTAGGATAGTGAAGTGGAGTCTAAGTGGAGGATGAATAGGAAAATATATTTAATTTTATTTAAATAACTAATTTAATTAGTTATGAGGTGTGAGAGGATAAATTAACCATTTAATTAAATAGTAATTAATTAAATTAGCTAAAGGATGTAGGAATTAATTTAATTATTTCCAAAAGTACGATATAATTAATTTAATTAGTTCTAATGGGATGGATTCAACTCGAGTTAATTATGAAGGGATGCAAATAGGATTTGAATAATCCAAGAATAGGTTAGAAATAGGTATTTATTTTTAGGGTGTCTACGCTACGCTTATGCTCCCTCATTCTCAACAAGGATGCCCTCATACTCTCCTTATGCAAAGCAAAATTACACATTTGTAGCATAATCTTGATACACCGATATTCCCCTACTCCTAATCCACCTACAATCATTGCTCCTACATGTATTGACCTTGATTTGTGAGAATCTGAGCTTGCTACTATCTGCTCCTCCTTATGTTGCTATTTATGCTCCCGTTGATGCGTCTTACGCACATCCCACTCTAGATGCACTGCCTATTTTCCCGGTTCTTTTGAGAAGTATACTATTGCCTTTGGTTCCCACACACTTCGTTCCGTGGGTCACTTTGGCGAAGGTCTTGGTATACTCACCATGACATTGGTTATGCTATAGGTGTTTCATCTTCCTTGGGATCACTTGATGCCAACTCAACTCTTTTTTTTGTTCACTCTTCTCTTCATGTGGATTTTGAGCAATGGAAGAGTTCTCACAGCACCTTCTCTCAAGCCGGAGAACCCTAAGATTGCTTGTATCGGACATGATCTTCCCGACACTTCATTTGGGATGGATATGAAATCAGTTATTGCGGCATCGTAAGCATTCTCTTTGTGGGATCTACAAGCATGGATCTCCGGTGAGTCAACTTCTTAGTTTGCACACCGCTCCTTCGCCTTCTAATGCTCCTTTTTATTAGTTTGAGCTCTTTTTCACAATCGTCTCGGAGCATCTCTCATATTACCGATGGCTTCTTCAATTGATTGACAACACTCTAGAGTCCACTTTGTGTCATTTAGTGGGTTTGATTTATGGGTGTATTATGTTGTCGACTTGAGAGTCATATAGAACCATTAAGGGTTCGTTACTTCATCCTAGCCTACCTTCATGCGTGCGTGCTCCATTACAACATTTTTTTCTCTATGTCAGTTACTTGGCTCTCCCATCACCACTAGGACCATCTTCCTTTCTTGACAGATGATTTTTTTGTATCTTTGACACTTCTTTGACAAACTGACAATCTCCATTTACGAAACTATTTTGGTGAATACCGTGTCAACTTGTCTTCTTCTATGTTCGAGTGGTAGGATTTTCACTCATACGGTGAATAATTCTATTTTCGAGTGGTAGGATTTTTCATATATTTATCTTTATCTTTATCCACTCATTTTTTTCACTCACTTCACCCAAACAACATTATGGGGGGTGTGAACAGATCTTGTTTTTTCGGGTGTTGAGTTTCTTGTGAACCCCTTTGGACATAAAAATATCTACTTTAGCTAGTTGATCACATTCAGTTTGGCGAACTCTTTTGCACCTTCAACACCTCATTTGATAGATTGACATTCTCCTTGTTCAAAGCTATTTTTGTGAAACAATGTCATTTTGTCTTCTTTAGTGATTGAGTAGTGGATCCAAACCACTTGTGCAAGATTGAGTTCCTTAGTGACTTTGCGCCCACTAAACACCTTCAACATTGTGTTCGAGTATTGTGTTGTTTTTCTTCTTGAGATGCCTTACAACATATCTCAACACCTCCTTTTTCTCATTTAATGCTTTTTTGAGAAACCTTGTGGTGATTATTTTTTCCTACGGCGATTCATTTTTCCCATTTTTTTATCTTTGATTTTTCTCAACGAGCCTTGTACAGAGCACCAATTCCTATTTTGACTCGTTGGTTACTACTCGACATCCATGTATTCCGGTAAAATTGATTGGCGTCCATGGGGACACTTCGTATTACTTTGTATATTTGTATATGGGCACTTGATTTGACCTATTTGCCCAGACCCATGTCTAAAGATTTCTCTTTTTGCTTTTCTTGTTTCTCTCTCCCTAATTGTGTGCTTAAGGGAGGGCATTGTTGTGTTCACACTAGTCTAGAAGCTGTCTTTAGCTATCTAGATTAGTTTTGTCTAGTTTCATACTAGAATAAGGTTAAACTTGAATTAGCTCAAGCTGTTATTAGTTGAGAGATATTTGTGAAATTTGTTGTGCTTGTATGACTTTATCCTCTAACATATAATTAGTCTTTTCTTTGACTACTTGTAGCTGTGTAACGAACTCACCTTGGCTATTTAGTCCAAGGTGACCATTGTATTATTCAACACATGAGAGAGGTGCAAAGACAATTTTGTGCATGGTCTTGAGATCAATAGTGTTGTGTATGATGGTTTAGTTCCTTGTGATAATGACATGCATAATTAATTCTGGATGTGTGAATGTTCTCTATGCCTATAACTACAAGGCAAGGCATCAATGAGCCAAAGTGTTGTGAGGTTGTAAGATGCTGCAAACTATTGCGATGTGCTATGCTGCATGGCGAGAAATAGTGAATGTTGTGAGATGTTGCACATACTTTGAGAAATTGTGAATATTGTGAAGCGGGAGTGTCGCGTGCGTGGGATTATGAGATGTAGTGCACCAAGGTATTGTAAGGCTTTGCACTTGGCACAAAGTGAAGGGTGTGCTGTGAGTCATATGGAGTTGGGTGGTATGTTGCCCCTATTCTACAAAGTACCAGAAGTCCATGTGCATGTCGTGGGATGGGGTGAGGTTGAAGAGCACAAAGTTCCAAGGAGTGTGGAGGCTGTGCGATTGCAAGGTTGCACACAAATCAATTTCCCTTTCTTGAGGAGCAATGGTCCCCATTGCATCTTTGGTTAGCTACGGAAATTAAACCTGAAGTTGTTGGAGGTTGTACCACTTAGCTTAATCAATGCATTTCCTTGCCTTGACACTCAAAACAACTGATGTGTGCCTTGGTGGATGCACATTGTTGTCACTTCAATGATTCGATCCTTTGGTGTAGGATGTAAGTGTTCGAAATCCAAATCAGAAGGATGTTGAATTGTTACTAGATCTAGTAGTGGAGGGAAGTATGGCATAAGGAGCTTCATGTTGAATACTGGATGAAGACCCAAGTATGGTGGCAGATCAAGAATGCAAAATGGTGCAAGGACAATAGCACAAAGGCTTGATCTTCCAGTGTGGACCCTTTGAACTGTTCCTTCTAAATATGCAACCAAACTTTATCGGTGACCTTGAACTCATGAGGTGTGCAATGCATGTCGTGGCTCTCTTTATATTTTCAGATTTTCTGTTGTTGGCTTGAGATAATCTGCTAATGAGCAAATTGTACGTGTTGCAAAAACTTTTGTGCCTTGTTTGCTTCCTGTTCTTGTTTGCGCGACTTTGTGTCAGATTGTGCATGGTAGGAGATGTCTAGGGCATGGCTTGTTGTAACCCATAATATGTCTGGAATGGACCATACCTTGTAGATCTATGAAGAGCTGTATTCTAGGAATGTTGGATGTATAACAAATTATCATCCCAAGTGTGTGGATGTGCAATATTGTACATTTATAGCAAATGGAAAAATGTGCGCTGACAACCTCCCTTTGTTCATTTGCCTATGGATTAAATACCATTGACAAGAACAATTATGTGCTCATCATTACCCACAATGTTGGCCAAAAATGACTTACAAAGCATGGGTCACAATTAGACTTAATAGATGTTAGGATTCCATTGTGTAACCAAACACAACTAAAGAATGAGCATGTAGTTTCCTACGCACTGATCCTCTTCTTGCAAGCAACCACGATGGCTATCTTCAAAAACCTATCCAACATAACAAACACAAAGGCATTTTGGTGCTTTGTCATTGGCAGCTCAATCATGAAATCCATGCTGATGATTCCCATGGTTTGGATGGAATTGACAAAGGCATATAAAGTCTTAGCTTCTTGTTCATGGACTTGGCAATGCAACAAGGAAAGCAAGACTTGATGTGGTGTACAATGTCTTTATAGATGTGAGGATAGTAGAATTGTTGTTGAAGTGTTGCCAATGTTTTGGCTACGCTAAAGTGTCCAATTGTCTTGGCGTAGATTGCATCCCAAATGAGGCTTTGGAAAGGTGTGCCTTAGGAACGCAAAGATGTCCAAGCTTGTAGAGAAGCTTGTCGGACACATGGAATTTGTGAACCTATTTACCTTGTGCGAGGGCAGTGTAGGTATCTGCAAAGTCCTTGTCACATTAGTAGAGAGATACTCGATCTGCGAAGTTGTGGTTGCACGTGTCAAGCACTGCGATGAGTGCTTATATAGATGGGATTTGAGGAAATCTATTGCCTTATTGTCTTTTCCCTTCTTGTGCTAGATCACCAGATGGAATTGTTGCAAGTAGGTCATCTACTTCATGTGGCACACATTTTCTAGCTTGTTTTGCGTATGTAGGAAATGGAGCGGCTTATGATTAGAACGATTGCTTGGATGATGGCGTACAAATTTTTTTCACAGGTAGAGTAGAGCTAAACAATGTCACTAGATGTCTATGAGTGATGTGCAACCGGATGTCCATGATGTGTGAATATTGTGACAAGTGCATGGTCAGATGCATTGGTTTAGATCTCAAAGGGTCGAACAATGCCAAGCATTGACGAAAACAGGTGTTGGGTAGAGGCCTTTCTTGAGTTCCTCGAAGGCATGTTGTGCATGAGTCCAATTGAAGGTTGGTTAGGTTTGCATGATCTGGCTGAGAGGCCATGATATATGCGAGTATTTTAGGATGAACTGTGGTAGAAGTTCGCGAGTCCAAGATTATTCCTCAAT
This sequence comes from Taxus wallichiana var. yunnanensis, assembly GCA_018340775.1. Classification (NCBI taxonomy): domain Eukaryota; kingdom Viridiplantae; phylum Streptophyta; class Pinopsida; order Cupressales; family Taxaceae; genus Taxus; species Taxus wallichiana. The sequence continues at coordinate 962,056,407 of CM031234.1, forward strand.
TCTGTGAGATTGCATGGATTGTCTTGGATTACTTTGATCTTATTTGGATCTGCATTGATGTTTGCGTGATTGATAATGTAGCTTAGATCTTGGATGATTGTATCACCAAATGTACACTTGGCTAAGCTCACTTGCAACTTGTGTTTGTGCAATGTGTCTAGAACGTGAGACACTTGTTCTAGGTGTTCCTTTGAAGTCTTGTTGTAGATGAGGATGTCATATAAGTAGAAGATGACGAAGGAGTTGGTGAACTACCGAAGTATGTTGTTCACTTATCACCCTGCATTGCCGCCCAAATTACCTAGGGTGCACAATGTCTCTTCTTCTCCTTGTGATTATGATGTAGACTCTAGCCTAGTTCTCCATTAGCTCCCTTCCCTTGGTTATGTCAGTAGTTCTTCTTGGCATGTGACCTTCCTTCTAAGGGATTATTTCTTGTTACGTGTCTTTTTGCATATTCTGACTTGTCTAGGACTTAGCTGTTTGGGTTCACTCCCTTTCTATGTTTATTTTTTTGATTTCAGGTTCTTTATTTTGGTGGTTGTTCCTTATAGCACTCATGTTTAGCTATTGTGGCTTGTACTTTTGAGTCCCATTGACCTAGTTTGGTCATATGTTAACATCAAGATAGTTTAGTTTTCTCTACTTTTTGCTGGAGTTTTTGTTGGATCCAAAATTGAATATTCAAAGATTAAAAACAAAATGAGATGATCGATGAAAAAGTGATTCCTTCCTCTAGATGCGGCAGATTTGTAATGTACTAATTTGTGAGGGAAGGCATTTGTCACAGCTACCAGCTTGGTGAGATCTTGTTCTCCCTAATACAAGATTTGTTACCATGCAAACCAAAAATTTTGAACTATGATAACCTTATATTACTTTTCAATATGGCATCGACACTTAAAAGACTTTTAATGGGAAATTTAGGAAAGAGAAAAAAATACCATATGGAAATGGGCTGATTGTTGAATTGAACCCTATTTATCATGTTCGATAAGTGTTTGTCGAAATTAGGTTTGATTCTAGTTATTGCTACTGAAGCTGTATTTAAACATGAGACAATCCATTATTTTCCTTTGCAAAGCGTAGAAGACATCTTAAGGGGCACACATATTCCCTTTCTCTAAATTTTTAGCAAATAGATTCTTTTCCAAAGGTAGACCAATCATAAGAAGGTATTATATTTTTGGATTGCTTAAGGCGTCCAAATCATTTTCCAAGCTTTATACTTGGCGTTCCTTTAATTTTTCATAATTTTCAACGTCTCATGTACATTGTTGACTTCATAATCCCTAATTTGTTAGTTGAATATGAAGTCCCCAATGTTTGTGTGTTGAGCCCATGCATTGAAGGAGGGAAGGAGGGAGTGGTAAAGTAGCTAGAGGCTCTGGTGTTTTAGCCGAATCTTGAGCGACTTTCTATTTTTGTGATAGGATTTTTTTACTTCAATAAGTAACGATTGAGTCTTATCAAGTTCTACGAGTTCCAGCAAATCTTGATTTCTTTCTAGTAGAGGTAATCCTGTGATGGATCAAAGCCATATGTTGACTGAATTTGCACATGTAACAGACCGGGAAGTATGAATTTAAATGAGATGGAAACTCTCCTTTTTCCCTTCTATATGCTATTCTTTTGCTTGACAAAACTTTAAAGAGAGCACCTTACAGTATTTCTATTTGGGTATTTAGTTTTAGAGTATATTCTGCCATAAACATGACTCAAAGGGAATAAGTCTCCCAAGAAGCTTAGCTCTTACTACTTTGTTAACCAAGAAATATCCCTTATATCTAAATCTCCTTCGGTTTTTGATTTGTATACCCAATACCATTTTCGCAGAGTACATTTCTCTCTTCTATTCTGTCCATCTTACATATAACTGTTTTCATAACCTAAAGCATAGAGTATTCGAAAAAATACTCGAGCATGATAAGATTTAGTTAGCTTACACGCTAAATTTGACCAAGCATCAATTAAGTTGAAGCTTCTTTGATATTTTGGGGTATGGGAGTCTAATATTTGATTTGGAGGCTGTTAGGGTCTCTTGGTAAACGAAGCCACTAAAGATGGTATTGAAATTTCATTTTAGAAATCCGAGATTCGTCCATATCAGAATCAATTATCTCATTGCCATTTGTATTGAGCCTACAAAGGGGTCTCTACATATATATGCCTCTGAATAAGTAAAAGGTAGAAAACCATTCTAGATCAATCACATAAGTATGATGGTCCTCAAAGCAATTTGTGGCTATAGGAAAAAGAGCATCTGAATGAGGTAAATAACTAGATTGAAGCTGAAGCGACGGGCCTAGTAAGGAGATACCTACACATGCAATTTCTGTATAGAGAGGAGGGTAGAAGACCCTACCAAGACTGAAATGTCATTAGATAGTGAGCAAAATCTATGATGGTTAGTTCAAGGGCTGTGGTACAAGAAAGGGATGTAACAATAATAAAGGTATCGATAACTTCAATGATAACAAGCATGTGCTATACCATAAATGGAATAGAGCACACACCATTCATAATTCGACCATGTGCAAAATAAAGGGGTTAGAGTTAGGGATACTTACCTCGAAATGACTTGTGCCACATTAATCTCCCCCTTGGCTTTGAACACTTTGTGAGAGATGGTTGTAGGTGGAGTCAAGATGGATAGACTAAACCCTTAGTATACCGCAACTAGGGACTCCAAATAATTCTTGAGAAATGACTAGAACCATCTCTCAATGAGAAGAATTCATTGAGAAGGTTGGCCCTATCAATGTTGTATATATAGTTGCATAGTAGAGAATCTGGTTGAGGCTACATGTAAGCACATCTACTGGACCCCTTACTGTGTGCATGCAATGAACAATGCTCTTTAGGAAATTTGAAAATTGAGTGTGTCAGTTAGGGGAGATGATTGTTAAGGAGGTACATATGTTCTTATGCAAGCACCAAACCTCATTGGCATTGTTTCGATTCTTTCTAAGGAAGGATTTCCTCAAACCAGTCGAGACCAAATTCGCATCCTATTTCATTTTGTTGGAGAGGGTGCTAGAATTGTAGGAGTCCTTTGCAATTTATGATTATGACACAAGAGTGGACTAGGTGGTGGGAGTCTAAATCAAAACGTGGGAAGAGCTAAAACAAAATGTGGGAAGAGCCTAAGAATGTGGTAGCCAGAGATTTATTATGGACAAATGTGAGATACATTAAATCCTTTGTATATCCTGTTTTTACAGTCATCATATATATGGGGACTCTAACAGTCCCTACCTTGGAGAGATCTACGAGTCCATTGTAGTATGCTTGACAGGATAAAGGTTGCTGTTTGTGAGAGAGACCTCACCTTGACATTGTATCACAATTATATTGGCCCATTGTTGAGTGGAGTTGGGAGAAGCTGAACATTTCTTTATGTAAGGCCGCATATGGCGTGAATTCTAAATGGTTTGTGGAGTGGCCTAGGAGAGTCATTCTTATTAATTATGAGGTGAAGAAGGGCTTCATGAAGGTGCTTAAGAAAATGTACAATGTGGAAGATTCTGCAACAATTAGGGATCGATGGACTAGATTTACTTATCTCTAGACTCTATAGCGAAGAAGAACGCTAGAAATTGGTGGCGGCTATATGGGGGTGTGACATTGCCACTATTACTCTCCATTCGCCTCCTTTAATAGGTTGCTAGTTCCTCTGCTGCCGAGAGGATTTGGTCCACATATAGTATTATCCATTCTATTAAGAGGAGCATGATTACCTCTAGGAGATCGGAGAAGCTAATTGTTGTACATAATATGTTGCATCTCACTGATTGCAAGACAATTGAGTACAAGGAGAGTCCGACAACATGGTGGGATGTAGCGTCCAAGGAGCCCAGTCAGATTGATGAGGACAAGGATGTGTAGCTAGGATTGGTTGGGGTCTTGTTGCAGAATCCAACTGAGTTCAATAGTAGCAGTACGAGGAGCTTTTCAGGCTTGGGGATATCCATTTGGCAATGACTGATTTTGAGCTTGATGATCAGTGCAGAAGTATTCACATCTTGACATTTTGATTTTGATTTTGTAACTTAAGACTTTTGGTTGACATGTTAACATTCTTATTTCCATTATCATATTTCAATTATATGAGATCACAAATTATCATTTTGCAACTCAAATCTTGATTTCCAAAGGTCTATGTCATGGATGATCATTGGTATTTGAAATTTAATTTTCAGCCTTTTATAACGTCTCTGAATGTTATTCAATTTCAGCTCTTTTGTTTATAAATTGTATTTTCAATTTTGTTTAATTTTCCTATGATTTTAAAATATTTAAAATATTAATATATATTTTTACTTGCCGTATCTCTGCTGTCCCCAAAATCCACAAATTGTTTTGCCATCTTGAAACCCTATCTGCATCCCAGACACTAAAAAAAACACAGCATTTTTGCGAATCAAAGTCGAATTTGTTCTTTTGTTGTTTGCAAACGTGCTGTGTAACTTGCCTTTATTCAAGGGAAAATTCAAAACCAATTGTATCACATGTGACATATCTATTGGGAGGAGTTATTGGCTGATCAATTTAAATAGTTTTCAAGAAATTGCTAGCATCTGGAAGGATTTGTAGCTTCTTTTAATAAAATTTTAGATTTATGAGTATAATTCAAATAATATTGATATTTCTTTCCAACCATTTATTGATATCTTCTAGGGTTCTCTTTTGTTTTCTCTGTGAAACCTTTAGTTTCTTCTATATCATTTTATTAAAGGGACTCTCAGTTCAACAACTGGTGGCAGGATTGGTGTTAAGGGATTTGCAATGAGATGCCTTCTCAATTCTTTGAATTTAAGCGACTGTACTCTAGTCCAACCAGGTTATGTCATATGCTTATCCAAGTACACACGGTCGTTCAAGGAAGTAACTGAATTCTTTTTATTTGACAAAGATATGAGTGTGCATCATAAATCATTTACTTCTCTCCTCTTTTCATTTGTCTTTCTTTTTGCTCTTCAATAGATATCAGGGTGGTGCTTTCAACCCGACCACATAACTCTAGAGTCTAGATATACTAGCAGAAACCTACTTTGATTTAAAACCAGAAGCAATGTTGAATCCAACTCATAAACATGTTTAAAGACATTGATGGTTTATTGCAAGTCTTTCCAATAATGACATAGTCCATTTGAAAGGTGGCTGTTCATAGTCCAACATATGAATTTTCTCCCAGTCAATGACTGACATAAGTGGCATCTGGAAGAGCACCTTCTAGTTTAACTTTCACATAGATTTGTATACAGGCTTCTGAATCTCTTTTCTTGGTTTATTCAGGCATCGTTAGAAAGGAGCCAATTTTGTTTTATGCACATGTTTGGATTTCAAATATTCAAAATTTCAAATAAAGGTTGTCCTTGTCCATGATCCAAGGTCTCATTTTTAAATTTGCTCATCTTTCTTGACTCTTCACAAGTTTGAAGAGTACCAGAAAACCCTTTCCTATTTCTAGTGATAGTAATGTTTCCAGAGATAAGTTTCCTGGTTTGCCACCCACATTTTAAGAGTTTTGAGTTGATGGCCATACATTGATAAAACTATTCAACTTGCAAACTAATACATTGTTTCAAAACCATCTACCTCCGCTTGTGCATCTGCAGGAATAATATCTACAAAGTCATTTGGCTGTTTCTAAGAAGAATATTCCCCATGTAGTCAGTAGATATTGATTTTCTTCTCCTGTAGTAGAACGAGTCTCTTAACGCTAAAAGTTGCTATTCCATGTCGGTATTCTTAATCGCCTCCTTGTTGGCTAGATTTTCTGCATAGCATCAAACCTAGGCAGTCATGAGATAAATCTCCCTCATTTAACCGGTGAGGCTCCCGTGTCAGATTTGTCAATATAAATGTGTTTTTATCTATCAGGGGTTTTACTTTAACCACTTAGTTCATGAACCATAACTAAGAAGTTCTGCAGCAAGTAAGCAACTGTTTTAAGAAAGGAAAATTATAGAAGAAGAAAGTAAAGGAATTACAGAGAAGAAATGAGGAAGATGTGCATCCCAATTAGTAGATAGCAGAGCTAATTGCATGCACATAGAAGAAACTTAATAGATTTGAACACACAGAATTATAAAGCAAAGGCAGCTCTAGATCTAGATCTACAATAACACAAAGTTTACTTAAAAGATCTAAAGATTTAAAAGCAAGAAACACAGTACGCCGTGACACAAAGTTCTCCGGAAACCTGCTTCTTTGTATTCCTCTGCAACAAGTGGCTCTCAGGGGTTCAGCACAAAGTCTAGAACACAAGATTGCTTCTTACAAATTCTGATTGATTAACCCGAAGGTTCTTCCTCTACTTATAGAATGTAGAGGGGCAATTACAAGTTGGAAGCTTTAGTTGAACTGGCACATGTGGAAGTCGGAAAAGAAACAACTGGCAATCTCCCTCCTGGAATTCCTCTTTGCATGACATGTATGATTTGCAACTGAAAATAGAACCTTCTATTTTGCACGCCTGCCACCTATCTCCAAGTAGTTGACTTCTTCAAGTAATGGCTTTTAAACCAATCACTTAAGTTGTATAATTTAATTGATCACTCAATTACTTTGTCGAAGGAAAGAAGAAGGAAGAGGAAAGCTGACTTTGTTGGAGGAAAGAAGAAGGAAGAGGAAAGTTGACTTTGTCCTTTTCATGTCTGCAGTGCGCAAATGATTCAAACCGGATCTCAAGCAATCAATTTGGAAACAAGCTGGAATTAGTTGGATCTTGAAGCGGCTGGATCTGGAAACAAGCTGGAATTGCAAGCAGTTGGAATTGGAAGCAAGCTGGAATTTTGCCTTCGCATTGTCTTCTCTTTTATCCTCGCTTTTGCAGCTTCTTACATTGTACATGCATCAGTGCAAGGTTGGCCGTAGATAACTCATCATCCTTATTTTTAATTGCATATGAGCAATTAAAAATTCTGGAAAGCACTCAGGGTGAATGAAAATTCAATGAAGGCTTCAACTGGAAGATGAGAGCACATGCACAAGATCTTGGAAGGAATTTTCCACGCACTGTCTTCTTCATGGGCTGCATTCGAAACAAGAGGATGAAGCCTTTGTGCTGAAGCTTTTGCAACTATGAGATCTGGATCTGGATCTGCATATGGATTTGCATCGCATCTACATCTGGATATGGATCTGCACCTGCATAACAAATTCTGGCAACTGGGCTATGGATGGAAAAGCTGCAGCTCGAATAATTCCACTGCTTTTAATCTGCACGCATGAGTGAAGTTTTCCCGCACGCATGAGTGAAGTCTTTCCTGCTCTGGATTTGTCTATCAATTCAGCAAGAGGTTTCGAGCCTAGATCCGTGTCTCCAATATCTACAAATTTAGAAGTGATGCATGACTCCGTTGTGCTTTCTTTTTCATCTTTCTTCGCCATAGCTTTGTCTATCTTTGTCTGAATGTCTTTTTCTTCTTATTTGACTGGAATTCTTCAATACTGGTGCAAATCTAGACAATTCTTCAGATTCGGAGGATATATGCAATGTATTGGACATTGATAAAAACTCCTTTTCTTTTGTAAAGCACCTGTAATGAATTCCTGCAATTTATTCAGACAAAAATGGCCACCGGAGCATGAAGAGTGAATTTTAATTGTAAAAATCTGCACTTTTCAAACCTCGCTGCCCCAAAAATGGTGTTTAATTTGCACATAAAGAGAGCATGAATCCTTTCAACAACACCGAGCTCCTAACACTGTGCAAACAATTATACAGACAAAGATCAACCTCCTTCAAAGCATGCGCCAAATCTAGAAGCTTTTAGCCTTGTTAGCACTTTGTCTGAACAAAATCCTTCTTCAAATGGGGGCGCACTTTTCCTCTTGGCTGCAATTCTTTACCTGTGAATCAAATAATTCACCCATATGGCTGCCCATGCTTATATAACCTTCACAATTCTATAATTAATAATTGCCCTAACAATTAAAGACAATTAATTAATTAAAAATCATGCTCTTTTCTTTTAAAAATAACATGTTTAAGGACAGCCATCCAATAAATTAAATTAATCCAATTTAATCATCCACACTTCACTTCACTTAAGCTTCACAGTGTGCTTTGACCATAGCCACTGAAAATAAGAATTAATATAATCATTTAATACTTTAAAAAATATTAATTCCTTCTCAAAAGGGGCTGCATTAAATAAATTAAATTTATTTAATTTTGGAATTCTATTTCCAATTGATTTATTCCCCTTTGCTTTTGTTGATTTTTCCACAAGCCTAGGTGCAAAATTGGGTGAATAAATATTTATTTAATGCATTATTATTCACCCAAGGTGGGTCGCACTTTTTGCATAATAGAATTTCGACAATGGGATTTTTACCTGCAAGGCGTGCAATAAAATCTCGTGATTTCACTTAAGTCACTTTTCTTTTATTTCACCACGGAATTTTTACCTGTAAGGCGTAATAAATTCCCGCCTGCTGTCTCATGACCTCTAACTTTCCCACTGCAGCTTAAATCCTTTGTTTTCCAAAAATGCGCCCATCCCCGCAGGGGCTTTTCTGTGCACGACTTCGCTTTTTCCCGGTGATCCAGACCTCCGATGGCGACTTCCTCTGGGCATAATGTGCGTATATGTTTTCCAGTATTCCTCCAGCCCAAAAATCGGGCTTACTCGGCGAGGGAATTGCTCCAGAGAAATTTCACAAAAACAAAACGGGACACCACAAAAACATGAAAAATTGCCAAAAGTTACAAATAAAGCCCAAAACTTAAAATAAGTTAAAATCCTTCTGGCACATAAGAATAATAACATATTCGCTCATAATAGAGTTAAAACAGAGCGCAAATAGCCTCATACGGGGCTCAAAATAATTAAATACAAATTTCCCGCAGACAAATCCCGACGACAGAATAAAACAATTTTGGGCATCTGGGTATTTGGCGAAAAAGGCTAATATGGCTCTTTAGGATTATCTTGACGCAATACAAGAACTTTTAGGCAATAAAAACACAAAATGACCCATTATTTTAAAAGTACGAAATTTTTTCGGATAGGGTGGTCGCAGATTTCAGGATGAAATCTGGGTGACACCACTCCTTGAAGGTCAGTCCCATGTTAGAGAAAAAAGAGGGATAACTGGATTCTCCCTCCCCTATGCCATTCACATTATCTAGAGATAACAGTAAACACTTCACAAAGAAATTTTATAATTTACAAACCATTACAGAGCACGTTTTCGGTTCCAAGTCATCCCATAATTTACTTCCCCACACATTTTCATCTTTATCACTGCCAAGTAATTTGTGATTATTCATCATTCCTGCTTTCAATTAGGGAGCAATTTAATTGGTCTGAATGACTTGATATCTAATCCATAAAATTGCAGAGACAAACTATTTCCCATTTTTCTTTTGATTAAAGCTGTTTGCTACTTTGCTGTGAAGTGGGTACAAGCCTCTTCCTCAAATCTGTAGATCTGATGATTTGTTTTTGTTTTTCAGTGGTATTATATATTTTTGATCTAATTACACATTTCTATGTTTTGGTTTTCTTTTCTTTTCTTTTCATTGCTTTTTATTCCTTGAATTTGCTTCCTTCTGTGATTCACCCTTGTATTTGCTGGAAGGCTGAGTTTTAAATTACTTTATTTTCTGTGGTGGGAAATCCCAGTTTAGCTCTCAATAACATGCTACAGATGGGGTTGCAAACCACTATAAAACCTGATCTGGCTCCTGAGGTGCCCGACCAGTTCTTCTAGTTCCGGTTCACATCACTTGTATCTTGTTTCTAATATGATACTGGCCTGTAAGTGGTCCTTCCTTTTTCTAGAGCCTAACATGTGGAGACACTTTTTTTTTTCCCATTGTTGGTGCAAGCATTGTACTTGGGTATAAACCGGACTTATTGGGTTCCTTGAGATACCGATTTGTGATATACCATGGGATATTGCTTGAGGACCCAATGCGTTACCAACTTGTTATATCCTTGGGATTATTGCTTTAAGACCCAATGAATTAAAGTGTTGTGGTGTCATTGGGATCTGTGTGAAATGAGGCTGACCTACTCTGAGGATGGTCAAATCAACTTAGAGATTGTCAAGGTTTGGAAAGGCTGACCTGCTCTAGGGATGATAAAATCACCCAAGGGTTTGGTAATTGTAATCTATAAATAGATGGGGTTTGTACCTCATTTGGATACACTGTGAGTTATCCTTTGTTAAAATGCAGGTTTAGAGTACCTGTTGGTACTGTAATGCCCACTATTTTACCACCCAAAAAGTAACCGAAAAACTAGCAATTTTTTTGTCATTAAAAAAATGCAACACTAAAGACACTAGCCCAACTCACTAGACACAAATAACACTAACACTTTCCTTTGCAATAAATCAACGTACCCAAGGTGTACCATCATACTTTTGTATGCATCACATGTTATTAGTTCAGGAGTAATATCCTTGCAAAAACACGGTTACAACCATCATGGCTCTCAATACCACACAACAGAGGAGGTTCATTTTACTCTAGGGTTTGATTGTGTATTACATTCCAAAATTTGTTCACGTTATTTTTTTTCAAATCAGAAAGTCAAAATTAGATTCACAACACAAGGGTCGGGTCCAAGTCTGTAAGCCAATCTGACGGGACCTAGAAAGCACACTATACCTACACTAAGTAGGGAAAAGTCCACCAATTCCACGAAGAAACCAAAACAATCCTCCATAAGATATCCTTCCCACAAGCCTAACACATGTGCAAAGGTTGAAGAGAGGATCAATTATATACCACAAGGATTCATATAGGAAGTCCTCTCGGGGTAAGACCAAACTTGGTTTACGTTACCTTTCTCACATAAAATTCTAAGTCATTCCACAACATAGTTAATGAAGAAAAACTCATCTAATAACATATATGCATGTCTCCATTGTTCGAGGTGTGCGACAACATGGTTCACATAAATTTTAAAGGAGATTTATTCCACAAACTATTGATAAGGAGGCTTAAATCCCTACTTAGGAGTATGAAAGTATTATCCCTTAATCCTTGAGGTGTCATTGTCACCCAATATTCATTGCAACCTTACAAACTTTACCTTGTTTGATCCCTCCCAAAGTGTGGCATAACAATTCCCTTAGGATGGTACACATATCAGTATCTACAACCATTTGCCACTACGGTCACAATTAGACCCATTAGTTAGATTCCTTAATTGAGCAAGTTCCGCTAGCCCCTACACATTTCATACATTCATTGAACTAAAGTGAAGGCAATAAGCGCAACCACAAAAAAGAGGGAGATAAGGTATTCCAACCATAACTATGCACCTATAACACAAATAACATTTTATTCTTCTAATCGATTGGTAAATAATAGGGGTTAATGATGGCATCGGACTCGGCATCATAGCACTTATCAGCCGGCTGTTGTATTCACATGATGATGTGATTTTGTATTGTATTTGTATTCAAATATAATAGAAAACACTTCTCCAACATTTTATGGACTCATTTGATACATTTTGTAGCTATATTTTGCTTAAAATTTATGTTTTTAAAAGAAATTTGCGTATTTTTTAAGTTGCCAAGTATTCCCGAGTATTCGCGAGTCTTGCCGAGTCAATTTTTTTTGGGTTTGCCGAATATTCACCGAATATGAATATGCGAATTATGATTTGAAGAGACAAAAGGCCCTTAGGATTAACTCTTCACCCATTGTTTCTTGTGGTGAAATTTATACAAATATTCACTTTTTCTCACAACACCTATAACCCGCCACTATCTTTCTCCAGAGTTGAAAGTGGTTTATTTTGTGAAGGTTGGGATTTGTTCATGGCCATGGTGGGTAGGGAATGCTTTTTTAAAGTGGAAATTAAGATAACCATGCACACTTACAATTAAAATGGAGTTATAACACCCTTCAATGGAATAACCACTTTCCCTATTGCAAATTTTCCATCTCGTGTACAACCAAGATGTCCAAATAACCTAGAGGCAACATATTTTACCTTGGGAAGAGGAAGGGTTGACCATAGCTATTTTATCAAGGAAACACGATTTGAGTGCATTATAAGACAACCATGACAACTACATATCGAATGTCATTGCAACATCTATCAATTAAATATTAGCCTTCCTATCTACCAATTACTATTAAAAATGCTATGCAAGATGATAAGTGCACTAACTACGTTATGTTATGTTGAAACACATGATTTCTTATTCAAGGCGGAAAAGGGTGTAAAAGGTTTCAAGGAACCGTCACAATTCATACTATCAATGACCAACCTTTTTCTTTACATGCTTACTGACAGAAATACTTTTCAAGTTTTAGCTCACTACCATACAAATATACAAAATTATGAGGATTCAACACAGTTAGCTAAATACGCTATTCTACAATACAGTTGAATTGTAAGGTTACAAGTAAAATTTCACCATCACTTTATTTAACACATGTACGCAATGAAAGGAGCTCTTCTTTCTTTAATAATACAAGTACTATTTCTAAAATAGAAGACTATTCTAATTCCATCTTGATTACACATTTTCAGTAATAAACATTAAATTTAGATTTCCAACATCCATTTTAATCCTGTTTACGCTACCTGCAACCTGCCAAGTTAGTGTAAACATGGTCAACGAAAAACGCTGACATGGCTTTCCCCTACGACTAACATTTTTCACATATATATGATTTTCCATTTACAAATAAATTCAAACACTTGTACGAAACATAAGAGAGTAAAAATCACGAAGCAATTTGTTTTCGTTATCAAACTAGAGAGAAAAAAGGGGAAGAGAGAGAGAAACACCATATTACCCACAAGCTATTTTGACCAAACAAGAAACATAAAGGAGTTCTATAGGGTCATGTGTTAGTAGACTTTCCAATAGTTATTCGGCTAGGAGAAGGTTCAATGACAATTTTCTAATATTGCAGCAAGTTTAAAGGAACGTCCAATTTAGCCCAAATGGCCTAGAAACTGGTTCGAAAAACTATTTTTCTGAACTCAAACTCACCAAGAGTAAAGTTTCCTCTATTCTCCTATCTACAAGGATGCCCAAGAAGTTGATGGAACTAGGATCTAACAACTAGGGTTGAAATGGCAGCCACTTATTTGGAGCTACTCGTTGTGATTGCGCTAGTTTAGCTTGTCACTTTGAATGACCAGAGGCCTACAAAACCCCCTTATAAAACAATCTTCCAAGGTGATTTTATCAAAACTAAATTTTGACTATGATTGTCCTCCAGAAATACTAGAGGTATGAGGTGACAGAACTTCGTTTCTCGATGTGGTGCCAAAACCAAATGGAATTCTTAATTCGTGGCAGCTGTCCAATGCTGCGATATCGACCAGCGGGCTCCTAGACGCGTAACAAAAATTTGTCAAACAACTATCTGCAATCATTCTAGGGATTGATGTGGCATCCCACATCACCAGTTAACATATTCAAGGCATCATTTCCCGCCATGGGATTTGGAAGGGGTGTTTTGCGCGTCTAAGAAAATTTGTATTTTATTAAATTTTGTAAGAGTACAAGCATAAAAATATCACGAAGTCTCAAGTTTAATTTTTTTGTTTGGGAGGTTTTTATTATCGTAACCCATTGTCCACATTTTAAGTAGTTATAGGGAGTGATTCTAAGCAAGACTAACACTCAAAGTAATTCCTACAAATGTACAACCAAAAGGTAAATTTAATGTTTTTGAGCTACAACACATTTCCAAATTTTATACCAAAGCTATATATATATATTTTCTTCGTATTAATTTCCAACTACAGATAAAAGGAAAAACTATCAAAGCAAAAACGTGTTAGAAGTAGAGAGAAAACCATGCCTATAGCTGATGAGGCGGTGAGGGAAAGGTGTGTTTGAGTCACTTCCGCACGCACTCTAAAAGACCACATTTTGCTGATGTATATTGCCATCCCGTTCGTGTGCCTTTGGTGTGATTCCACATTTTATCACTATCTTCCAAGTAGCTCACCAAGCTAGGAGTCGAGTAGCTCCGGACTGAGCTCTAGAATGGGTGAGTTCATATTTGAGATAGGAGAGCTTGTAATTGAGCTAAGGAGCCAACCTGCACCAACATGCAAGGATCCCAAATGCCAACCAATGGCCGAATCATCCACCAACTTTCCAACATCCACCAACTCACATACCAAGTGTCTGACCATTCTATCATTGCCAAGGAGGCCATGTAATTTTGCAAGGAAGCAGCCACATCGAAATAAAAAATAAGTGGTCCTTATACCATTGTGTTGGTCACAGGCACCAAGCCAACACTTCCACATAACCACCACAGGTACAACTGGCATCTAAAAAAATTAACGTTCAGGGTGTCTTCAAGATAGCTGGCACTGCAAGAAAGTAAATTATTCACACATAATGATCAACTGCATATGTAGAGCAATAAAGTTAATGCATGGTTTTACTTACAGCCCCCATCCACTAAGCCTGCAGCTGGGCGCACAGAACACCAAAAAAAATTGTGGAACTTGGCTTCCACCCGCCCCTTGCATTTGCTTGATTTTTTTTTTTAGTATTTTCAACAGATCCATTTAGCATGAAGCCTGGGAACCTGCAACAACATAATCTGGCAAAATACCCCCTTCCCTCCATGATACACACAGCGACAACAAAAATAACAAATAATATAAAATTAAAATCTCAAAGGGTATGGGACGCATTTCTTTCTGACATTTTGCCAAACATCTCATGCTCCTGCCAACCATTTAAACACCTCAGAGCTTCCATCTTTTGACATAGGTATCTACCATGAACTTGCATCTTCAAACCTTGAACACAGGGTAACCCTTTTCATTCACCCCTGGTGGATATCCATCTCCTATTTCTAAACTCTCATTTTAACTTAAGCCAGGAGAATGCTGCAAAAGAATTTGTGGGTCCTGGTTTAACATCTGAAAATATTCCACTTTATGCCTATGTGTCTATGCAGTATAGGCCGCCCCAAAGCCCTAAGCATACAACTAATAAGACAAAAATGAAGTTTACAGCCTCTGGTTGCGTTCCAGCTTGCAGATCTGCCAAGGAGATCTTTTAAAATCCTCTGCCATGGCACAAGTCTTGAGGCACTCAGAATACTGTCAAAAGCTGGCAATTATTTATTAAAAACAGGCATAGCCGTCTCACCAGACCCAGATCCAATCTTCTAAGATTACGTACAGCTGGAGGAGGGGACAAAAGTTTGGTGATGCAATAACGCGAGGGGCACTACAGGTACCACTATGAGGTCCCGTTCCTTCTTTTTTAGCTCGAGTCAAGCTTGTTAATTCGATGATGGAACCCATTATTAAGTTTGAATACCCGCATTTACACACATTTTATAGATACTCTAAGAATGAAAATTTTGAGAATCAATGAAGGAAAAATTCACAGAAACTTATTGAATGAAATTTACACGAACACAAACTCAAAGAAAGTGCATAAGAAACAGGATGCCTTTTTATTTCATGATACGGTACAGAAATTTGATTATGTATTGCAGTTGAAAGCATGCTTTCTCAGTTTACAATTTAGTCAATTTTGTGCTTCCAGGTATCAGTCTGCATAATTTTCCAGAGGGAATGGCCGTTTTCTTGGATCAATCAAGGTGTTACACATCTCATTCCTTATTTGTTATTGGAACTCTTGTAACTAACTACTAGTCTAGCTATAATCTTTAATAAAGACCATGATAGGCTAAATTATTTTCTTGTAGTTAAAAGGATGCGCACCAGTCTGTCAATTTTGTGTAGTAACAAAGGAAGATGTGCCTTTCATGTGGTTTTATATATTGTACAGGCTACAAATATAGTATGTCTATGGTTTTATTCTTCACAGGCACAATTTCTTATCTGCAGAAGATAGACCAGTTTTTTCTTATTGAAATACCCTTCCTTTCTTATGACATATTAAGGACAAGCATGCAAATTTGTAAAAATGTAATGTACCCTCTATGCCTGAATGGTGGGTGCATGAGAAAACCATATTGGCTCATTTCATCCTTTGTCAATAGCTTGATGCTAGAATAATATAATTCCCTACATGATGTGATTGGGGACCGTAGAAAAGATGCCCTATAGTTGTATGCTTCCTGTGCCCCAAGAGCCTTATTGCAGGAATGCTCTGGTACAATATAGCGATTCATATAACTTATGAGTGGTTCTTTCATCATCTAACTCAGCTACTAAATCTTGTGTGTAGGGTCTCCGTGTAGGTTTGAACTTGGCACTGGCTATTGCCTTGCATAATATTCCAGAGGTATGGGGTAATGATTTCTAAAGCATATCTCTAGGTAATTATTGAAAGGTGTAATTGATTGGTAAATTCAGTAAGCTGTAAAATTATAACTGCTTTAATAAATCTATATTTTGCTATTTTAGTCTCCTCTTTAAGCATGGAAATCATTGTTAATATTAATGTTAATAACAACTTACACTGTACAGTACCAATATAAGCCCAAATGGCTGCTGCTAAATGACAAATTTACAAATTATTTTTTTTTTTGTCAATTTTGGAGAGGAGAGGGAATAAAGGAAAAGAAAATGTATCAAAATCCACAATGAAAGATCAAATTTGTGCCTAATTTAGGATTAGATGAAGTGACAGAGCCTGCATTGTCACCTTCTCTGCCTAGCTTGTGATTTAATGGTGCAGAATATTGGAAGAAAGGAAGCCACAACCTGTACCACAAAGGGGCCAGTAGCTATAGTGGCAGTTCAACTCAGCATACTGAGCACTGTCATCGAAAGGTCTAGGTTCAAGTTGTAACTTGTCCATGGAAAATAACATGGTATCAAAGCCAGAGTAGGACCCCAAGTCCAGAAGCTTAATTTGAGGGGAGCGTTGGAAGAATGCAAGCTACAACCTGAACTGTAGAGGGGTCGCTAACTTGAGCAGTAGAGTACCCTAGCATGCTAAGTATAGTCATGGGAATGTCCTTGGTTTGCGTCCTAGCCGGTCCATAACACAAAATACCTTTGAAATTCTTGTCTATTACTCCAACTCTCAAAACTCCGAAGTTGTGAAAAATAGGCTGCGTTGAAGATCCTGGCAATCCTCTGCATTGGTAAAAATACAATCTAACAGATCATCAGAAAATGCCCTTTTGAAAACTGGTTTCGTTGTAAGACTTGCGTGGAATCCATTATCACGATGATATAACAACCTTCTTGGCATTGGAAAATATTGCGAACTACTCAAAAGGATTCAAGGCCTTTATTATGAAAATCTGTGTTTAACTTTCTGAACGGTCAACTGTTGTGCAGTCTACCTACGAAAACATAACAAAGGTACATTAAATTGATTTCATGTCATAATTAGTCTGTTTGATCCACTATTACCGTTTGTCTTCTTCAACTTAAGTTTTCTAAAGGATTTATATGTATGCACCACCCAATCTATAATGGACGTTTTAAAAATTTCACAACAATTTGTGGCATTGTAATCATGTTTGTGGAAGAAGCCATATTCTAATACTCTGTTTCATGATAATCGCTTTCAAAGTAGACCACATCCCTTGATGAGATAGACAAAACTCGACTGCAGTATGCTTTCATATATGCAAAGTACTTGAAACTTGAAAATTTGAAGCATGAATATTAGAAATGAAACAACATGACATTTTTATAGCGTATGCATATGTTATTTGTCATACGGTAAAATTTCAAATTCCCATTATAAATGTTGTTTCTTGTAGAATGAAATTTAATTGCTCAAGGACTCATGAATGGTGTCTAAAATCTATAATTCATAGTGAAGTATGTACTATGGAGGAATGGATTATGGGGTCACGAGAGACTATGGATATGGCTCTTAGAATTTGAAATGCAATTTTCTGTAGGATAGACTATAAATGCGAACTTATAACAATTTCTTTTAAATAGTTTTGCGCTTGAAATCCCCATAACATAGAAACTTATGCTTGAATTTTCTCAGGTTCCACCCTTAAACTCAAGACCTTGTGTCGGATACTTGCCCATACTTGGGGAGCAATCTTAGTACTTAGTATTCAAAGGTTTTAATTACCAAATAGCAAGTATAGTAAACTTTTGTAAGGATCCCAGAAGAGTTCTAATATCATTTTTGTCTTAATTGATGTGTGTATCAAATGAATGACAAGTCCAGAAGAGATGCATACAAATTATTAATTAATACTCTGATAATCTACAAGGATGTAGACTTTAGTGTGACCCGATTTGACTCTTTGCTTCATAAGGTCCTTCTCTCCATTAATTATGTGCCATTCCTAAAGATAGAGAGAGGGAGCATTCAGAAAACTAATTGCCCTTGATTTGGGATGAATTCCACATAGTTGACACAAATGTGTTGCATGGATTATTTATTTCTTTTTAATCGTCTGTTTTGTTCTGCAGGGAGTAGCGGTAGCATTACCTGTCTACTTTGCTACTCAAAGGTGATCCATGAATTGATGTAGATTCTTTCTGTACATGTCTGGTTCGAAACTCAAATGTGTTACTTTTCCTGAATTTCACATTGCAGAGATATATTTTGCATTTTATGAATGTTTGTTTCTCTTTTATGTTCATCGTGCTTGCTTTATATTCTATAATTGTGCTAAAAAGGTTAAGCTTATTCAGCTTTCTTGTAAAAACCATACACTTTCAAGTAGAAAAATGCAATTGATTTTATTCAAATTTCGAGGATCAGGGCTAGGTATCATTCTCAAGCTCATTAATGCTTGCATTTTATGTAAGTACAAAATTCATGTGATAGGAAAGCAACATCATTGTTCAAGTAGAGAGATCTGAGTAATTAGAATTTAGAACAGAGACACATATTTGTACATATATCTAATTAAATATGTATATGTGTTGCGACAGCAAGTGGCAGGCTTTTAAATTAGCCACTTTGTCTGGCTTGGCAGAGCCCTTGGGTGTCATACTCGTAGGTGTGTAACCACCATCAAATCTTTTGTTGGCTCAAGATTTTGCATTTTTCTATGAAATACTTTATTTGCTCGCAATAACTGAAACGCTCATACTATAGGTAATTAGATTCATTCATTAAATCCTTTCCATCTGTTGCCATTTTCAAATTATGGTATCTGTTCCATTATAATTGATACGATTATTTCTATTGTTTGTACTGATGTGATGAAGATTATACACCCATATAAGCAAGGAAAGCAACAGTGGCAAAAGGGGATATATTTGAATGCCTGTGTACTAAATTTTTTCCGTTTTTGAAACTTTGGAAAGCCAGTAATTTGAGAAAGCATTTTGTAGTTATATACTACCTCATGTATTTTAGGTCGCGACTAACTTGTAGCAGACAATGGGTATCTATCCCGCGAATTCCAAAAGGACATTAGAATTGTGAATTATAGTGGATTATTCCTTCAAGAATCTCCTGTAGGAAGTTAGCAGTTTTCTAACCTTTGATCTGTATTATAGTGGTTGAGATGCTTGGGTATGGTATATCGAGAATCAGATGGTCACCATGAAAGAGATTCGAGAGTAATTTTCTTGGGATTGGCATATCCCATTGTCCCTGAGAATATTTACTTTAATAGAATGCATTTGTGTAGATTCTTATGAAGCTGTGTATTGGCCATGTGGCAACAAGCATCTCAATATCTAAATTGCTAAATGAAGCACTTTTCTGTTCTCCATGTAAGAGGAAATGAAAGTTAATTTCATAATGGTGATAGATGCATGAGTCCACCATTGCCAGTTGATTTGCTGAAGTAATTGGGGTCATGTATTATGGTTTATGGAAAGATTACAACTTCAGAGTATACTGCTCGACAAGTACCAGTAAACCAACAGGTCCACATCATTTAGATGGTTCTTGAGTCTATTTATCAATGTAGCAGAAGAGGGTAATATAGCACGCTCAGCTAAGTGTAAATCGACAACTATATTTGTTGGCAGTCAAAATTTAGCTGGTGACACAACCTAAGGGGGATATGTTTGGACCAACACTGCACATTGAGGTAAACCAGATCGACTATTTCAGATGATTAAGAAAGAGGAAGAGACTGAATGCTTAGCATAAAGGAACCAAGGCTTATATCATGACTATTAATATTTGATCTGACATCAACTAGGTAAGGAGCCTTCTTGGGGTCAATCTTAGAGGCTAAATGGAAGGATGTCAAGAAAGCTGCTTGGGTCAACAAAATAGTGACAATATTGAGTATCAGTAAATTAATATTTAGTTGAAGTAATGAAATAATTATGAAAAGTACGTCCAATCATTTCAGAGAATCCTTTTTGATTGGGAATTCACAAAATGTGACTATTGTAATGTGTTGAGATATGGAATGAAAGAAGTAGTCATAATGTATATACCTGTAATTTTAACCATGCAATGTCTGCTAAACAAGGTTATAACATGATACATTAGGAAAAAAAAACAATCAAATGAGATTGCAGGTCCAAAGGTCAAATGTTGCCTTGTCTATATGTTCATTTTTGACAACTATGGAGGTAGCTTTTGGGAGGTCTCTCAGAATCTCCTTTGAGTCGTAGAATTGTCCCATGTAAATGAGGAATTTGTATACTAATATTGATGCTAATAAGAATAATGTCATGTTTCTATCATATATTCCTCATTTGTTCCTATTATGATTTCTAAATTCGATTGTCTATAGAGTTGTTTCTACTGTTAGAAGTTGCTGGTTGATTATATTGTAAAAGTGATTAATGAACTTTTTGACTTTTTAAACTGGTGTACATTGATTTTGGCAATAGATATGAATTATATGATTTTATTGGTTTCAGGGCTAAGAAACCTAGTTTAATTTTTTGATGAAATTGGTCAAACTCCCCTCATTACGATTAAGTAATTTTTTTTTTTTTGAAATAAATAATCAAAGGTCAAACTATATTAATTTCGTTATATACGAGGGCCAATGGCTGAGTGCTACTTGTACCTCTAGAATATTCCAACATTCCTTGTGAATAAGATATAATTTCTCTTGGTTAGGACCTAATCAAGCCTATTTAGGTTTGACTACACCTAATTGATCTAAATTAAGATTAAATAAAATGAAATTAAAGAAAAATTAAGATTGATTAGGATACACTAATAACAGGTTTGGCAGAAAAACTAACATCTCTAAGAAAACAGTTTGGGCTTCAGCAATGGGTTTGCATATCAAAATGAATTTTGTTGGAGCAGCCAAAGAAAACCCTAGATGGCCGTGCAGGAGGTATCTTCAGAGCTGATAAGGGCTCCCCCTTGTTAGGATTTTGCGAAGTTCTTGGTATATTGACCAATAATTTTGCCAAGGTCAGGGCTCTTTGGAGAGGGCTCAAGTTCGCCAAAGACAAAAACTGGACAAATTTGGTAATAGAAGGGGATTCACATATCATCGTTGAGACTCTTAAGATCAATTCCTGCAAGCAGTGGCAGTCGGCTATGGTGATTGATGAATGCACTCAGTCGATCTCCGGGCTCTCTTCCATTTCCTCTCACATAAGAAGGGACGGTAACCAAGTGGCTGACCATCTCGCCAATCTAGCTGTTGGTCTCAATTCTCAGAGTCACCCCTCGAAACTAATGCTTCCCCCTTCTTAAATGCTAGGCTTAAGCTGCTATTGGAAAATGATGTGAAAAATACTTGATCTACCATAATCTTAATTCATCATTGGAGGGTATTGGGCTTTCAAATAGTGCGTTGCATCATTTATGAATGATAATGATTCCAAGGTATGGCGTGAGTGTGATGTGATTGGGTCCGACAGTTGGCACCAAGGCAGGCTCAGGTGTAGGCCTTTAAAGACCACCTCCCTTACCTGCTTTGCCATTTATGGTGTGCAGTGGAAGGAACAATGGGCTTTTAAGGTGCTCAATAGGTATGTTATCTTGGATTTTGCCTGATTCACTATATGCTATCGTTTTTCTGGGAAAAGATCTTTGTTTCGGTTCAAAATTTCATTTTTAGGCAACCTGGGAGACTTTTACTGTCAGGATTCTGTTCTTGCTCAAACTCCAGTTTGAATTTTTTTGTCAAGATAGTTTTAGCCTAGTTATCCTTGTGAAGCTTTGAGTTGTGCACAATTTAGTTTAGCTCCTGTCAGTACCTTCTCAGGGTGTATTTTTGCAATGAAATCTTCTCCTTTCGATTGATCTTTGAATTGTTTCTGTCCCGCATTTTGCACTCTCCGTTTTTGTAGACATACTGCTGAGTATTCTGTTGCTCATCTTCTTTGTCTGCTCAGGGTTTCTGTACCCTCTTCATGGTGTCTGAAAATAGTGAGCTTGGAGGTGAAGGCCCATCCCATAGGAGCACTAGGCAGATTAAAGGAAAGGAGTCTTCTCCGAATACTGTGAAGGAGATGAACATGGACATGCTCCATATGTGCTCCTTGGAAGATGTGTATTCCTCCTTTGTGAGTCCGGTGAATGAGTTGAAAGTCGGGCAGTTGATGAATTCTGGTATGTTGTTGGAAAAATCTACAAGAATCATGCTGAGGAGGCACTGAAATTTTTAGAAGGCTGCACTCATTGAAGGGATTAGGGATGAGAATTTGCTAAAATGGATAGGAAACAATCTATGGCTCGACTCGCTGCTTGCGTAGGGGAAGGTGCTTCCGTTGGCTGCATTCTACAGGCCATGAAGGCTCCTGGGCAATTAACCCCTGGGCTGGATACACTTAAATTTGCTCAACTTATTGGCGTTCATATGCTGTTCGAGCAAGCAACACGCATGCTATCCATGAAATATGTTGAGCGATTGGGATTCAGTCTCGGTTGCCAGCTGGAGCAGGTGTGGACTCTCCTCAAAGTCATGGCAAAAGCATGTTGCTATTTTTGCCAAATTAGAGATTATACTTCTGTTTTCACAGTTTCTCAGTTGGCCGAGTCTCTTGCTGCAATGGTGATTGAAGAGGAAGAAAGGGAGCGAGGTCCCATTGTCATAGTATCCAATGATAACTCTAGTAATGCTGCTGCTGCTTAGTTTAGTATAATATGCTGTCGTTTACTTCCGTGTCTAAAACTCTTAGAACCTTTCAGTAGAAGGTCGCGAACTGTACCATAATGTTGTACCCTGATTATTCAGGTTTATTGACTATTATTGTGATAAGATTGACTACAATTGATAGAGTTTATTAAAGTAAATTGGGAGTGACTAGGGCCAAATCAAGGTTTAATTACTTTCAAAAAGGTCGAGAAAGCATAAAGAAGCCTAATAAATCACCCAGAATGATGTTGAACTTCAGAGGTAAAAATGTTACATGGCTAATTGAATGACTTTCTTGGGTTTCAACTTGATGTCATGAGGGAATATGTTTGTTTGAAGATACAGGAGGATAAGTAGGATACAAGTGTTCAGGCCAGGCAGACAATTTATCTCCTTCAGTCATAAAATATTTCAATACAATGCATGCTCAAAAATCATGTATGACATTTGTCCTCATGTGCACAATCAATTTAGAACGATTTTACCACGAAATGTTGAAATAGGGACATTATGCACACATCCAGAGGTAGTATCCAAAAGCATTGTAGAGAGAATTGAGGTGATGAAATACACACCTGGACTTAACTACAAGCACCTAGCGAGGAAAAATGTCCAATTGCTTGTCTTTTCTCTTTCACCAGCATATGGTCAATCACCTTGGAATTGTATCCACAATGAGGTTGACAAGCTCATTCAAATTTAGTTAAAGGATATGAATAGATCACAAAATGACTAGCTAGAGTAAGCTAAAGGGAACTTGCAATCAATGGTTGAAAATTTGGAATAATGATTCGTAAAGGACAATAACTATGTGAAAAATAAGAACGAAAAATTGAGAAAATACTTTGAACCATCCATCATGGATGGTGAAAATCAAGAAGTGTCAATATTGCCAAAGTCATATAATTTAATACTTGACAATTAATACATGTTGCAGAAAGACACAATTTGTAGCGAAATACTAAAGGTATGGGGCATAAGCAAATCAAGTTTTACTAAGTTGGCTGGTAGGATGAGTTCTTAAAGCTGGCATGGTGGTATTCACCATCACAGTAATTCAAGGAGTAACTCAATTTCAATCAATAATTGATTTCTAGTTGGAGATTGTTTTACTAAGGAGATTTCAGATTGGGAGTTAGCTAATGGGGATATTTTCATTTTGACAACTCTAATTAGGTCAACTACTCAAAGCAGACTGATAACTATTGAGAGGAGGCCTTTTCTATAATGGATCAAACATTTGTTAAATTTCAAGCTTAAAACCTGGGAAAATTCAAATTATGGAATGTTCCAAAAGTCAAGAGTCACAAGGGGAATTTGGCTGTCCCGATGAGTGGAATTTAGCTGTCCTATGCAACAATTAAATCTGCATCATTTGATTTACGCCAAAAATTATGTCACATCAATGCACCAAAATTGTTGCAACATGTGGTGATAAGTCTCACACCTACACCCATTCCAATTGGAAGGATGAGATTGACACGATATGTGCGTCACCATCCAGGTGGAGGTAATTTTGGCGAGTCAATTCCACCTTCCTTTGGGCTGTCTACGTTGTGTTGTAGAGGGGATGCAAGAGTTATAAAACCCATCTTATTAGGCCCATTTAATTACTGATATTGTGTATGCTCTTGGGATTAATGTCGTCACGTTACTAGGAATAGGTGCATAAAAAGAGTTCTTTGCTACACTTGAATGTACTGCTACATTCGTGCCTTAAAGGAATGCACCATATCTTTGCGTTCTTGTACATTGATCTATTTTGATGTGGGTTTGCTGTTTTTTTTTTTGATCATGGGACTTTGCACTTAACTCAAACACATTTGACACCAAAATTGTCAAAGGGTAATGAAAGGGTTCAAGATAACACATAAGCTATGATCGTATCTGCACTAAATCCTAGGTCACACCAAGGACTGCTTCAACAGGTAAAACTAGAAAATATACATCAAATGCATGAGGATTGGGTTACACTTTGTAGATCAGAAATGATGTTTTGTAACTTATTATGGCTTCAAAGTAAGCTGCTATTTGTTTGCAAATGAAAAGGGTGCCACAAGTGCAATTTTAAGCATAGGAGCATTTTAAATGCTTTGAGATTGTGAAACCATGAAGCTCTTTTCCATCTAAAGTTGTGGATTTACATGCGTTGCTCACAGGTGCTACCTAATGTGGGGCAAATCTTCCTTTGTTGTAATAAAGTTTTTCTAATTCAAGATCATTTTTCACTTTTTTTGACAAAGAAATGGAATTTAATCTTCTTTTCATATGTATTACTCGTTTTCTTCTCTTGCGAAAAATTCGTATCTAATTGTTCTAATTCCATGAAACACATCATTTAAACCTTATTCTCTCCTTAGAGTGAGCGATTCACTTCTAACATAATTGTTTCTGTAGAGAGGGTATTCGACAAATCCATATAAATGCTTCCGAAGAGAGGCTATTCAACATCGAATAGAACTGCTTGCATGCCATACATTAGTGCAAATAGTCTCTCCCTAGTGGACGTTTTGACTTCAGTCTAATAGGCCCACAAGACGAGATTTTTTTCATATGCTAGTCCTATTTCGAGGCATTATTTTGAAAAGTATACTAGCCAATTTTTTATTGGATGACCTTGCTTTTCCATCATCATATGGATACTATAAAGAGGAGATATTGTGTTTGTTTTTAAATTATCTACAGTTTATTTATTGGTGGTTCTAAACTCAGTCACCACATTTGCCAAACATCATCTATTTAATCCGGAAATCGGTGAATCTATAGCTACCGGAATAAAAATGTTGAGATTCGCCATTAAATTCGTCAGCGTGAAACATGAAGATTTTATGTGAAGCCTGGAAGATTTTCGGTGAAGCACGGAAGATTTTGGTGAAGTCGTGAAGCTATTCAGCGAAGTTGTGAAGCTTTCCGTGAAGCTGCGAACTCGTGAAGCTTTCCGTGAAGTCGTAGAAAAAATTCTAGGTTGAAATTTCTTATTAATGTTTGTTTTTATATTATTATTTTTATATAAAGTTATATATTTATAACTTTAATAAAACCTTTATTTTCTGCATTTTATATAATTCATAAATTATTAATTTATTATAGTTTATTCTTTTAATAATTTCAGGAAATCTTAAAATAATTTAGGATATAATAATTTTAATGTTTTTATATGCTTATAAATTTAATGACGTGTTGTAGTTTATTAAACATTATAAATGTAAATTAATTTTATAGGTTTAAAATATAATTTTTTTAATATATGATAATTTTTTTGAATATTTAATTTGGAATTATATTTCTTTTAGTCGAATTTAATCACAAATTTTATTGCCGATTTTTTAACAGCGAATTTTTAACGAATTTTATCCTCGGCGAATTCAAATTCGAATTCGAAATCGGTGACTTAGGTTCTAAAAAGTGTCTCAATTATCAGGGGAATGATAACGGGACACCATAACAAGATAAAGTTTGGTGAAAAATGAACAAAGAACTAGTATGTCGGTGTCCTGAAGCCCTTTCCAAAGGCATAGCCCCACCCATTAATATTCTGTAGCTGTTGCCTAGTAGAAAAGGTCCATGGTGATGCAATGGATTGGAGGATATTTACAAGGTGTTGGCTTGTGTTTGAGAGCAGATAGATTTCCTGGCCTACTCATGCACATCTTTTACCAACATTAGCCAGCAGGAGGCCATTCTTATAATTTGGTGAGTTTTTACATGGCCATTGAATTGACAACCACATGCCCACTAAGGGATTTATTTAATACCCGGTCTGTACCTTATCAATTTAGGCGCCTAAATAAGATACCATTGAAAGAACATGTATAAAGCGGGTCTCTGTGTATACCATGCTAGAGTGCATTCTTCCTAATAATATTTACAAAAACGAACACATACACAACAGGTCTCCAAGTATAACATGTCAGAGTGCATTCTTTCCTGTGATGTTTACAAACAAACAATATCAGGTTATTCTTAAGATTTAGGCATTCGACAATGTTGACATGCAACTTTAGAATCAACTAAGTTTGACAGTTTGATATGAAGAATGGACTCATCTGAAAATGGGTCATGTATTGGGAGACCCTTAATTGTGAACTGTAAACTTTTTTGAATATCTCAAAGCTGATTTTTTTCCAACTAGATAACTTGCTGACATTGGTTGGAAAATGGAGATTTTTCGATTGAGTTGTCCCAAACAACCGTATGTGAAGAACAATGTTTTGAGTGGGTCATTGAAAGTTTCATTATATTTTGTATAAATTTATTAACAAAGAAATGGACGCATGATATACATTAGAGCACATTTTATTAATTAGGACAGGCCTTGACCGCGAGGGTGGTTCTTCCATGGTGATTGAATTCTGGAGTCTAAGATAGAAAATTAGCTGAGATGTAACTCGTTAAATATCTCCTCCTGACAACTTAAGATCCCACGAAAGGAATCTTTGAGGAGAAATTCTATAGGTTCAATGTACTATTGGGCATCATTATAGATAAATGTCAAATTTTGCAGGCTCAAAATAAAATGAAATGAAATTATTTTAATCCTTAGGAATGACCAGAATAGGTCACCCAACAAAGATAGAAGGACTTGCGAATCTCTTTCAATAGAAAGGAGATCAGAATAAGAATAAAAAGTTGGGAAACCGAGGAAATATAAACTCAACAATGCTAAGAAGTTACAAGAATTCAATAAAAATGTTGTAACAATAGATTTCTCATTGAAACTAACAAGTGACCTCCCTAAAGTTCATCAGTAGCAGAAAGAGCCTGTAAGTGAAAGGTGTCTATAGAGTAATCAATTACCAAATAGATGTCAATACAGACTGAAATGTGGTGCCCTTCTTTGTATCGTGCCATTCTTTTTGGATGATGTTGTCTATCAACATGGAGTTGCCTTCAATAAATAGATTGGTTTTCGTCTTGCAGTTCTGACTCCTTGGTGGAAGGCCCATCTCTCTATAAAGTTTGTGTTTGTACTCCCATCCATTGGTGGTAATGGGATATCATGTCTTCTTTGCTATTCCGGATTACTTCTTCCCCCTTAGCAAAAGTTGGGGTTTCCCAATGAAGCTCCATCGAAGTTTAGTTTGGAGAATGGCTTGTTTGATGGATCCTAGTTTGAGTGCTCCATTACCTTTAAGTGGGGGCACCTGTAGTGGCAGAGAATTTTCCATGATCAAAATTATAATTTTAAATCTTGCAGGGTACTCACCAGACTCGTGAACCAAAGTGCCCCGGTGAGTGACTCGCTAGGAACTTGGTAGGTGAGTTCTTGGTGAGTAATTCAAGTGTATCTTGGAAAACTTGCAAGTACTTGTGAGTTTGTGAGAAAAACCCACCAATTAGCAGTTTTTTTCCATTTTTTCAATTTTGTTTTACTTGCTATGGATCTGAAGGATATTTGAATAATTTTTCAGCTGCTCTGAAATGACAATCAGATTTGAAGTTTTTTCAACAAATTTCAGCTGTTATGATTTGTGATATTATGATGTGGATTGTACTCTTTTTGGTCTAAAACTAAGAAAACATATTACACCTGTTTAAAGAGTATTTTGGATGTTGTTTATGTTTATTTTATGAGGTTATATATATTTTAATTTGCCGAGTTTTTCTGAGCCCTCTACATTCATTTTTTATGTTTTTAAAGAGTATTTTGCATGTTGTTCATGTTTATTTTATGTGTTTATATATCTTTTAATTTTCCGAGTTTTCCCGAATACCGAGTCCAGAGTCCAAGTCGAAATGTTGTTGGGCTCCCGAGTCTAAGTCAAAATTCTGGGCTGCTGAGTCCGAGTTTTAAAATTATGCTCAACATATTGCCAACTCTTCCATGTTATAGGCATGATATCTAGATGTGTTTTTGGAGCATAGACCAAAGTCTTGATATGAACTTGCTGTCGAATATACTGAGATGATTCTCGCAGCATTCTGTTTTGGTTTTGATAAAATATGAGATTTAACTCTAACCAGAGATTATTGCAGACAAAATATGCGTCAAACTATGGAAAAGCTATATCACTTCCGAGGTGGCATCTATTGGCTGCCTGTTGGTGGGCATAGCATCCTGCTACGTGAAAACTGAGGCATCTATTGAATGTTTCTGCTATTTGCCTCCAAACTTCTAGAGCATAATTGCAATAATTGAAGATGTGCTCTATTGATTCTTTTGCTTTGTAGTGTCCCCAAAAGGGCACTTTTGACCCGCAAAGGGATTTGAGGCAAATCCCAACTCAAAAATGCAGATTAGAGAATTTATTGTAAATTATTTAATGCAGATCTGAATTTTCTAGAGGAAATGCGACTTGCACAAGGTATAAAAATTACTTAAACTTAGTGCAAACCCTCTGAATATTAAGCCCAAATGATTCCAAAAATATTGCAAGAATGGAAACACAATAGAAAGACCAGATTTAACCTTGAAGAGAGGCTGGATTTAAATATGCAGACAGGCTGCCCTCAAACACAGCTGGAAATGGTACCTTCTTAACACCAAAAATTCTGAAAATGGGCTGATTTGGCCTCTAAAAATCAGATCTATTAACAACAACCAAAATCAGATCAAAACAACTTCAACACACCTCAGATTTTCCCTAGAAGTAGGTCACTCCACATGAGATATGGCTGAAAAATATAAGGAAACTCAGCTGCAACCTTTCACTTCAAACCCTTGGACAAAATCTGCAAATCTTCTCCCTTTAACTGTTGGAAACACACTGAAAATTATTGCTAATTCAATGATGCACAATGGAAACCCCAAGGTGGAGAATCCTCTCAACTAGAGGAAGGGTTTTCGTCCTTCTCTAGAACTCTTGGAGGGTTTTCGTCCTCAAGAGTGAAGATGCAAGCAAAATGCTCAACATGCAAATCTGAAATTTGAGAATAAACAAGTGACCCCCTCAAGCAAGTAGACTTGCTTAAATAGAAGAATAGGGCCCAAATGGCCACTCTTATATCCTTTGTAATGTTCTCGTATGATATGAAAAATAGAACATTATTAGACTAATTTATCGCTATACCATTAGTCCACATGGCCACTTATTGAAAGCATCCAATGAACTCAATGGGAATGGAACTTGGGTTGATGATTACAAACTACTTGTAACTCACCAATAGCCCAAGACCTTGAGTTCGAACTTTGGATGGTAAACACTTTATTATACTAGAGCTATGAACTGGAGTGGTGGAGGAACACTTTCTCAAAGTGGGACATGGGGGTGGGCTTGGGTCCTTAATGTCCGAGAGCGATTTGCATTTGAAGGGCCTGCTATGTTCCACTTGGTCCATATGGAGAAGTTCGACCCCTACCTCAAGGTGTCCCCATGACCACTTATTGAAAGCATCCAATGAACTCAATGGGAATGGAACTTGGGTTGATGATTACAAACTAAAACTTTGGATGGTAAACACTTTTATTATACGAGCTATGAATTGGACTGGTGGAGGAGCACTTTCTCTAAGTGAGACATGTTTATTTATAATTTATTATTAAGTTCATAATAATTTATTATAGTGCTTTGTAATATTTTCTTTTATTTTTCACTTTATAATAAACTATCATAACTTAATTCCCCTTAAGTTTATTCCTTAGCCGTCGGGAAGACAAAATGGGCTAAGAGTCTTCGACATGATCACCTTAGGAAGAGGGACATTTGATGCTTGCTGGAAATATGGGCATCTTGAGGGCACTAACCACCCTTTTTTAACAATGTTTTAGAAGCGAGATTTTTTCTATGCATTATGAACTACATAAGGCTTTTGATTTCTTTTTGGCTAGATTATGAGTTCCCAAATTTTTCTCCATATTTAATCAAAGAAGATGATCTATCATCGAAGAACGGCATATGCTGAACCAAAGGTAGTACAATCTATAGATGGGTTCTTGGGCAAAATTCATTGGTCTTCTTTAGATGTCAAGAACAGCTTGCTAATTCTCCGCCATTATTGTGGGGCGAGTTTGTAATGTCCCCTTCCCTCGCCACGGCCACGAGGGCCAAGATGCGGTCCTAACCCTAGTCATGCCCAAGGGGTTACGGACGCCATGAGCTATTGGGTGTGAATATCTAGTCCAGTTATAATTTTCCATTGACAGGGTTATAAAGTGCTTTCGAAGGGACTAGATGTTATGTTTTATCGTTGGAAGGGACCACTTAACTCCTAATGTTCTAATTTCGCGTTGGGGTCACCTTTTTGGGCCATGGTGACTTGAAGGGGAAAAAGTAACTTTAAGTTACTTTATTATTTTGGTCTTCCCTAGGGGAAAATGCGACTTGGGGGTTTTAGGGTTTCCTTGGCGTGGGAAAAGTTATAAAAGGAGAAGAGGGGTGAAAGGAAATTCATTCTTGCATACATATTTTCTTTGGTGATACTTGATAGTGAGCAACTGCTGTTTGCTTGTTCCGCTTGTGGAGTGAATCCCACAAGATCCCTAGCTTCGGTGGTGAGAGATCCACTCCTAGCTAGAAGGGCACTCTTTGGTGGTGAAAGATCCACCCTAGTTTGCTAGGCTCTTGCACCTTTTCAGATTTGATTTGCAGTCATCTTCAGGCAGGGTTTTCCAAGGGCAATTTCGGGAAAATCACGATAATTTTTTGGGTTTTTCTCCGTTTGAAGCGAAATTCGTTGTGGCAGCTAAGGAGAAGTTCTTTGACGAAACGACAGGGTTTGTTGAGGGTTTCAGCCATTCCTAAGCAAAAAGGACCTGTTTGGAGAATTGCAGGCCCTAAAATTTAGGGTTTCGGGTGGAATTTTCCAGATCTAAAGGTTGGCCTGTTTTTCTCATATTTTTCGTAAGTTATTTCCAGAATTTCAGCTTTTATGTTTGGTATTCAAAAGATATGAATTTTCCGAATTCTATCATTTTTAGAGCTTATAAAAAAATTCCTGGCAGTTTCCTATGTTATAAAAAATACAAAAACAATTTATTATTATTAGTTATTATTTTTGCCAACTTCCTGTGAAATTTGAAGTGTTTTGGGCAAGTATTTTTCAAGATATCATATTTTTATTGTTCGCTGCCCTATTTCTGCAAAAAAAGAAAAAAATCAGATTTAGTATTTGCTGCAAATTTCTGTATTTTGTCAATTTTTTGTAAGATCCCAACAAGGGATATTTCAGTGGTATCAGAGCTGTTGTTTCTCCAGCCTGTTGGGGTTGAAAGATGGGAGACAGAGACAGAGACAGTGAAGAGATGGGAGTAGATCTGATGAAACAATTGTTCACCAATATGGTGAAGCAACAGGAGACTACCAACCTCTATTTGAGCCAGCTCACTGAGAGGTTAGCACAGGGTAGGATTGAGGCTCATGCGGAGAAAGGAGAAGCTAGCAATATGGGACAACATGGTAATAGAGGTGAGAGTGGACATTCGGGACAAGGGTCCCCTCATGCTTCTACCAGGCCCTTGGGACTCCATGAGCCTTCTTTCTTGAAGGATCCGGAAGTTTCGCAGACACGACAGCCCGCAGACGTTGTGGATGAGGAATCTTGTTGGGAGAAGTACCGGACATTGAGTGAGGGTTTCCGGGACAACATGCCATTTCAGGAGTATTGTAAAATGAAGATTGGCAGCAGGCCCAAGAGAGATTACCAGACACAGGTACCTGAGTTTCAGAGGAGATTGGGACAAATCTCTATTCCACACTTCGATGGCTCTAAGAAGTGTACCGCGCAATCTTGGATTCAGAAGTTGAAGACTTACTTCGACTTGAATCCCATGCGCGAAGAGGATGCAATTAAGTTTGCTATCCTACACCTCGAGGGAGATGCTCATGACTGGTGGCATCATGGATTGATCACACAGGGGCACATGCATATCACTACTTATGCAGATTTTACACAGAGGTTGATGAGCAGGTTCGACAGGAGGGACCCAGATAGGCACTTCAGAGAGTTGACTCACTTGAGGCAGACAGGTTCTCTAGATCAGTACATTGCAGATTTTCAGAGGTTATCAGTGATGGTATCTGATGTTTCAGAGATGAGGTTGACTTCACTCTTCATGGCAGGATTGACTGACGCTTTAGCAGGATTTGTGAAGGCATTTGAGCCTTCCTCCTTACATGAGGCTATTAGGAGAGCACGTGATTTGGAGTTGTCCACTCCGGTTGAGGTTTCCCCCTCGAATTCAACCTAAGGTATTTCCTTCGAGAGCTGATGGTTCACAGCCGAAGGGGCCCCCACCTAGGCAGGATACAACAAGGAGACCATTTGTATCGAGAGAGGACAGGAGGAGTTGAGGCGAAAGAAACTATGTTTTGATTGCCGCACACCATGGGTTCCAGGACATGATTGTAGAGGAAAAGGGAAGGCCCAATTCATAGAGGTCTTCGAGGAGAGTGAGAGCGAGGAGGAGCGAGACGCTCAGGAGTTGGAGGATGAAGATGAAGAGACATTGGATAGTGCAGGGGTCGAACAGAGGAGGAGACTTTTCCCCATGAGACTATTGCTACTTTGTCGAGTACCCCGAGGTACAAGGCATTCAGGTCAGGGGAGTATTACAGGGTCAGAGAGTAGTAGTACTCATTGATAGTGGGGCAACCCACAACTTCATCGATGCATCTTTGGTAGAGAAGCGGGGATTACAGGCGGAACACTTTGAGGGCTTCAATGTAGTGGTAGCCAATGGTGAGTCCATGAGATGTAGGTAATGAGTTCCACAGTTGAGTATCACCATGGGTAACCATACGGTGACCGATGACTTCTATGTGGTTGGTATTGGAGAGACCAACCTTGTGCTCGGTGTACAGTGGCTCCATTCTCTTGGAGAATTTCGGACTAACTTTCAGACAATGGAACTCAAGTTCAAGTCCGAGGGGAAGAATGTAACCTTGAGGGGTTTATTTTCGAGATGCACCTGTGGTTGTTGCAACAAAAAGAGAATCGAGAGGATTCACAGGCACAATGGGGTTGATTGGGTAGTACAGTGCTTGGTTTCTACCAAGAAATCAGAGGAGGGACAACTAGAGTATCATGTGGATATACAGGGGCTATTGGATAAGCACAGTGCAGTTTTTAGTGACATACCACTTGGTGTACCTCTAGATAGGGGATTTGAGCACGTGATTGAGCTTGAGGACACTAGACCAGTAGTTACTACTCCTTACCGTCACCCCAAACGGTTTAAGGATGAGATTGAGAGGACTATCCATGAGCTTATTGACATGGGACATATTAGGCCGAGTTCCAGTCCTTTTGCTTCTTCGGTGGTGTTGGTGAAGAAGGATGGGACCATGCGGATGTGCATCGACTACCGGGCATTGAACAAGAAGACAATCAAGAACAAATATCCAGTGCCACGTATTGATGAGTTGTTAGATGAGCTACAGGGGGCAATCTATTTTTCTAAAATAGATTTGCGATCTGGATATCACCAGATCAAGGTTAGGGAGCAGGATGTGCATAAGACTGCTTTCAGATGCCATTATGGACACTTTGAGTTTCTAGTGATGCCATTCGATTGTCCAATGCACCAGCTACATTCCAATCTTGCATGAACCACGTGTTCAACCGCCATTTGCGGAAGTTTGTATTGGTCTTCTTTGATGATATATTGGTCTATAGTAGGACTTGGGAGAGCCATATCCGCCACCTTGATGAGATATTGGGGATATTAGAAGCTAATTTGCTATATGCAAAAGCTTCTAAATGTGAGTTTGGCATGACAGAGTTGCTATATTTGGGATATGTGATTGGTGGAGGGGGAGTAAAGGTGGACAGAGAGAAAATACAGTAATTTTGGATTGGCCGCCACCTAGGACATTGACACATCTGAGGGGATTCTTGGGACTGTGCACCTACTACAGGAGGTTCGTGAAGAACTTCTCATGGTTGACTGCCCCATTGACAGATTTGACCAAGAAGGGAGCTTTCGCTTGGTCAGAAGCAACACAACAAGTTTTTGATCATCTCAAGGAGGTGATGAGTTCATGTCCCGTCCTCGCATTACCAGATTTTTCTCGGCCATTTGTTCTAGAGTGTGATGCATCAGGTGAGGGGGTTGGATCGGTGCTTATGCAGGATAGGCATCCCATTGCTTATGAGAGTCGGAAATTGAGCCCAGTGGAGAGAGGGTATTCGATTTACGACAAAGAGATGTTGGCCATCATGCATGCCTTGGCCAAATTCAGACAGTACCTTGTGGGTAGCAGATTCGTGGTACGTACAGATCACAATAGTTTGAGGTTCTTTTTGGGGCAGAAGGATCTCAACGACCGCCAGCAGAGATGGGTGAACAAGGTACAAACGTATGACTTTGACATAGAGTACACAAGAGGTAAGAATAATGTTGTTGCTGATGCTTTATCTAGGAGGCCTTACCTTACTACTATGCTGAGTTCTATGTCTGAGATTTCAGCAGATTGGAAGGCTCACATACTTGTTGAGTACTCCAAGAATCAGTTTGCATGTGAGATCATGGATGGTATTATCAAGGATGACCGATACAGGGTGGTAGATGATCTCATTTTCTACAAGGATCGGATTTTCCTTGTACCGGGGTCTAAGATGAAGGACAAGATCCTTCGTGCAGTACATGATACGCCATTAGCTGGACATCCCGGATATTTCAAAACATACAGGTACATCAGAGAGAGATTCACTTGGAAGGGGATGAAGGACGATGTCCTTAATCACGTCAGAGAGTGTATGGTTTGCCAGCAAACCAAATCGGAGCATTCTTTTCCTGCAGGGTTACTCCAGCCTCTTCCCATCCCCGAGCAGAAGTGGGAGAGCATATCGATGGATTTCATCACAGGACTCCCTATGGTGCATGGGCACAATTGCATTTATGTGGTAGTTGATCGATTGACCAAGTATGCACATTTCTTTTCTCTACCTAAGAAGCATGAGGCAACTGACGTGGCTCAGGTATTTTATACAGGGATTTTTAGGCTTCATGGGTTGCCTAAAAATATTATCAGTGACAGGGATAAGATCTTCATGAGCACCTTTTGGCAGGAGATATTCAGACTTGCCGGTACTGAGTTGACTCCCAGCACGAGCTACCACCCTCAGACTGACGGCAAACGGAGATTGTTAACAAATGGATAGAGGGCTATTTGCGGAGTTATGTGACCGGACATCAGCAGGCATGGATCAGATGGTTGCATATGGGTGAGTATTGCTACAATACCACATATCAGATGAGCATCGGCATGACTCCTTTCAGAGCTTTGTATGGATACGATGCCATGTCATTTGCTGATTTGGTATTATCAGATAGTCGGGCTCCCAAAGCTCGGGATTGGTTACAGGAGAACCAGGATATCCTGCGAGCTCTTAAGGAGAACCTCCAAAAGGCGCAGAATCAACAGAAGGTTTATGCGGATCGGCACAGGATAGAGAGGTCCTTCGAGGTAGGAGACTTGGTGTTCCTACGTCTGCAGCCATACAGGCAGTCGTCACTCAAGCAGAAGGGGGCAGAAAAGCTGAAACCACGGTTTTATGGTCCATACAGGGTAGTCCGGCGAGTGGGTGCAGTTGCATATGAGTTGGATCTTCCAGAGCACAGTAAGATACATAATGTCTTCCATGTGTCATGCCTTAAGAAGGCACTAGGACAACACATTGTACCTTCTACAGAGTTGCCACCATTGGACGAGGAGGGGAAGCTGGTTTTAGAACCAGACTCTATTATTGAGGTCAGACAGAGGAAGCTCAGGAGCAGAGATATTACAGAATACTTGGTACGATGGAAGGGTTTGCCTCTTGAGGATGCTACTTGGGAAGGAGAGCAGATTCTACAGCATCCTAGTTTGCATTTGCTTGGGGACAAGCAAATTTTGGGAAGGGAGGACTGTAATGTCCCCTTTCCCTCGCCACAGGCCTGAGGGCCAGTACGGGTCCTAACCCTAGTCATGCCCAAGGGGTTACGGACGCCATGAGCTATTGGGTGTGAATATCTAGTCTAGTTATAATTTTCCATTGACAAGGTTATAAAGTGCTTTCGAAGGGACGAGATGTTATGTTTTATCGTTCGAAGGGACCACTTAACTCCTAATGTTCTAATTTCGCGTTGGGGTCACCTTTTTGGGCCATGGCGACTTGAAGGGGGAAAAGTAACTTTAAGTTACTTTATTATTTTGGTCTTCCCTAGGGGAAAATGCGACTTGGGGGTTTTAGGGTTTCCTTGGCGTGGGAAAAGTTATAAAAGGAGAAGAGGGGTGAAAGGAAATTCATTCTTGCATACATATTTTCTTTGGTGATACTTGATAGTGAGCAACTGTTGTTTGCTTGTTCTGCTTGTGGAGTGAATCCCACAAGATCCCTAGCTTCGGTGGTGAGAGATCCACTCCTAGCTAGAAGGGCACTCTTCGGTGGTGAAAGATCCACCCTAGTTTGCTAGGCTCTTGCACCTTTTCAGATCTGATTTGCAGTCATCTTCAGGCAGGGTTTTCCAAGGGCAGTTTCGGAAAATCACGATAACTTTCTGGGTTTTTCTGTTTGAAGCGAAATTCGTTGTGGCAGCTAAGGAGAGGTTCTTTGACGAAACGACAGGGTTTGTTGAGGGTTTCAGCCATTCCTAAGCAAAAATGACCTGTTTGGAGAATTGCAGGCCCTAAAATTTAGGGTTTCGGGTGGAATTTTCCAGATCTGAAGGTTGGCCTGTTTTTCTCATATTTTTCATAAGTTATTTCCAGAATTTCAGCTTTTTATGTTTGGTATTCGAAAAGATATGAATTTTCCAGAATTCTATCATTTTTAGAGCTTATAAAAAAATTCCTGGCAGTTTCCTATGTTATAAAAAATACAAAAACAGTTTATTATTGTTAGTTATTATTTTTGTCAACTTCTTGTGAAATTTGAAGTGTTTTGGGCAATTATTTTTCAAGATATCATATTTTTATCGTTCGCTGCTCTATTTCTGCAAAAATCAGAAAAAAATCAGATTTAGTATTTGCTGCAAATTTCTATGCATTATGAACTACATAAGGCTTTTGATTTCTTTTTTGGCTAGATTATGAGTTCCCAAAATTTTCTCCATATTTAATCAGCAAGATGATCTATCATCTGAAGAACGGCATATGCTGAACCAGTAGTACAATCTACAGATGGGTTACTGGGCAAAATTCATTGGTCTTCTTTAGATGTCAAGAACAGCTTGCTAATTCTGCCATTATTGTGGGGCGAGTTCCCCTATCATGGATATGAACGTTGCATTTTAGTTGGTCTCACCCTTATGAAAAATGACATAATCTGCAACAAAGTAGAAGCCCTTGGAGTGGAAATCAGCTTTTAACAGCAGGAAACTTTGTTTTTATGCAATGGCTGATTCCTGTTCCATCTGTCATCCCAAAAACTTACATGGTTATCTTCATTAATTTGCCATGTCACCTTGTCTTGGAGAAGGGTTGCACCCATTTTCTATTGCCTGAATATTTGTTGAACCTTGCACTGTACCAGCGGCTGTCCACGTGCGCTGTTGTGCTGTCATTGTATACTTTTGAGTCTTTGACTGATTAGTTTACTCCATGGTACTTATAGATTCTTTACATTAGCCATATCATTTTCATGACAATGCTTGACTGAACGAGTTAAGATTTTTATATTTAAACCCCTCACTTTTTTTGGGAAATTATTTTTGGACCAAGAGAGGAGGGGTATTGGTGATGTTCTTCAACTCCTCGCCATAGGAAATTTCGCTGGATCTGAACCATCTTTGATTCCACTTTTCAGGGCAGTCGAAGCAAAGTGAGTAAGTACATTGGTAGGGCTTGCAACATTGCCTATCCCCTGAATGTTAACTATCCGTAGGTACAACAATATAGTCTTCCATGGATTTTTCTGATTGTGGTATCCACGAGATTGGTGGAATGCTGGTCATGAAGTTGGAAGCCCAGATATTTCATAAGTAACTTAACCATGGTAAAGTTTAAGAGGAATATTAGTTTCCTCTTTTTGCTTGCTAGTATATTTGCAAATATGACACTGACTTTTGCGGATTTATTTACCGTCCCAATGTTAGTTTATATGTGTTCATAATGGATCAGATGTTTTATCTCTTAGAATTAAGGTGGCTAGGATGAGGGTGTCATCGACAAATTGGAAGCTAGAAAATCGTGGTCTTTGATTTGTTGCCTGAAGACAATGTATTTGCCTCCATTTTTCTCCAATATGTGGGATTGGGTCTTGCAGAAGTTTCGAGCTAAAATCTCCTTCTGGTAGCATAAGGATCTCTCTTTTGCTGACAAGTTGGCTGTTTTGAGCCCTGTTCTACAAGCATCCCATATTTATTATGTCTCATGTTGGCTGCCTTCTAAAACTTAGTTTCCCTAGCTTGAAAAGATGCTGCGATCCTTTCTTTGGGCAAAGTATGGTGGTGCTAGAGGTCTCCCTATGGTACCATGGTCTATCTGCATAATGCCCAAGGAGAAAGGAGAAATTATTACTCAAGGGTATATTTTGTAAGAAAAATGAATAACTTGTTGTTTAGAAGGAGCTTCAGCCAGGAAAATACTACTGAGACATAGAATCCTTTTAGCACATCATTTAGGCAAGGTGAGAGGTAAATTTGAACTGTGTGATATCATTGTGGATCCCAACAATTTTCAGCCGCATGGTTCTTATATTCTCTGTAGTATTTGAAATGCTTGAAGAAAAGTTGCAGGATTGCTTACCCGGAGAGTAGAAGGAGCTCGAACAGGATGGGACCTGGCCAACAGGTCCATTTGGTCTTGGAAACTTCAAGATACATCCATTGCTTCTATCCCCGTTTTCAGGCTGACCAAAAAAGGCATTTTTGTTTGGAAGGACCTATGGGATACCAACGCACGTGATTGGAAAGGGTGGAAGACACTAGCTAGAGACTTTGCATTATCCACTGTAGATCGGCTAGTCATCAAGGATATTCGAGTCTTCTACTTCCGGAAGATGTATTTAAGCTAAACCTAGAACTAGAGAGACCGGACATGGATTTGTGGCCATTCCATTTATAATTATGATACACACCGACTCTGAAATATCCCTTGTGGGATATCACTTGAAATTCACAAAATATATAAAAATAACAACGAATTGAAATTCTGATTTTTCTGATTTTTAGGACAACAATATGCAGAAACAAAGAAAAATTTGTATTTTCCGAATAATAATTTCTAACACTACCCAAAAGCTTCAAATAACTTAGAAAAATATGTAGAATAGTAAACAAGAGAGAAATAATTTTTATCTCTCAGATCTGATTTTATTTATTTATTTTAACTGCTGAAACTGCCTAAAAATTCCAAAAATTCACAAGGAGCTGAAATGATCTTTATAAATTTTGAAATTCGGACAACAATATATTTAAATTATAACGAATTAGATCCAACCTGAAAAACTGAAAAACTCCAACTAGAAACCCTAGAAAACACTGCTGCAAAACCCTAAGTAAGTAGATCTGAAAATAAATAAAGCCCAAACTGAATGAAACTCTAGATTCTGTCTTAGAAAATATTACAAATCAGATTATCAATCCAAATTACTCAAATAGTTCACCAAATGCTCAAAACCCTACCCAAGGTAGGTCGCTCCACCCCTAATAAATCAATAACAAGCTGGAAATGACAAGTCTCTCTCCAAATCAGCCTCAAACATCAATCCCAAGCCAAGGAGAAGGGTTTTCGTCCTTCCCTTAACCTCTAGAAGGGTTTTTGTCCTTCTAGGCAAGTCGCATAAGGAGGTTTTCGTCCCCAAATGCAAGAACAAGCAACTCTAAGCTCACTTTGCTCCAATAAGATAAATTGCGCCAAGTCTAGATAGCAAATGGTGCATTAGATCTCCTTTTATATCCTTCAATTGGCGCCAAAGTACAAAAAGAAAGGCCGACCTGTATAAGAAAGGAAAACACTAAAGAAAAATATAAAATATTAGTAAAAACATATCATATAGCTGCTCAAGGTTCTTCTCCTTCATCTTTGCTTCTTTGCCATAGAGAAGGAATGGACAAGAAGACCAAATATCAACTCCTTAGTGGGAAAAAGGGACACTATATGTTGGAGATTTTTCGGCTGTCTTGGCAAAGTGAAGTTAGAATGCAATTTCTTGCGAAAGGACATCTGTTGCTTAAAGAGGCTAAGAAATTTGACCCCAAGGATTATTTCCTTGTACATCTTCTGATTCTTTTGTACAAGCCCTTGTTGTAAATATTTTCTGTAAATATATGAAGTATATATTCAAAATAAAAAGAAACATTAATCACGTAATATAAAATGTTAATAATATGCTTCATCGTTCCATAAGACAGGGTTGCCCACTTGCACCATACCCTTATGTGCTTATTGTTGATTCTCTGGGCTCTCTCCTGAACCTACTTGTAGTCATGGAAGAATTAGAGGTATTTATTTTCCTGATGGTTCACAAATGCTTAACAATCACTTTGTTGATGACTCTCTTCTTTCTATTCAAGCCACTCGACCGCATGATTGAGGGTACCAAGGAGTGTTCGAATACTT
Source organism: Taxus wallichiana var. yunnanensis (assembly GCA_018340775.1). Lineage (NCBI taxonomy): Eukaryota > Viridiplantae > Streptophyta > Pinopsida > Cupressales > Taxaceae > Taxus > Taxus wallichiana. Next base: position 962,097,735 of record CM031234.1, read on the forward strand.
TTTGCATTGCATCTGGAGCTGTTGTGAGTCATCATAAATCTGAATATTGGCTTGTTGGTTGGGATAATGTACCTTCTTGGATTCCACCTGAGTGGTCATTTGTTCCACTTGGAACTATTGTCAGATATTTAGGCATTCCTTTTGGATTGAATCTTTCCCTAGTGAGCATGTGGGAGAGGGTTCTTCAATGATTACATACTAAACTTCTTCACTAGTAGAACAAGGATCTCTCCTTTGCAGGTAAATTGACAAAGGGTGAGCATAATTCTTTAGGCATCTCATGTTTATTATGTCTCATGTTGGCTTCCTTCAAAAACTCAATTTCTTCACCTCGAAAGAATTTTGAGAACTTATCTCTGGTTAAAATATCACGATCTTCCTATGGTTCGGTGGGCTGTTTGTATTATGTGTAAGGAGGAAGGAGGACTGGGACTAAGGGATATTGTCACTCAAGGATGTTATTTTGGTAGCCAAATGGGTGGTCCGTTGCGTACATGGTTCTTATTCTTGGCAGATTCTTATGAGTCCCAAGTTATTTGTAGCTCGTCATTTGAGAAAGATAATGGGCTCTTTTGGCCTTCGTGATATCATTGTTGATCCAACTAATTTTCAGGTTGAAGGATCTTTTGTTCCCAAGAGTATCTAGGTTGCCTGGAAAAAATTGCAGGTTGGTCACTTGGAAAGTTACTAGTAGTCAGACTGGGTGGGATTTGGCCAATAGATCAATATGGACTTGGAAGTCTCTAGCAACTATCCCACGTTTTCTGGCTTGCAGATTCAACAAAAATGCTCATTCTTTTGGAGAGATTTGTGGGATAGAAATGCACATAGCTGGAAAGATTGGAGGCCTTTAGCCCATGAGTTTGCATTATTCTCTATAGAATGGTCCTCGACAAAGGAAATTCAGAATTTTGTACTTCAAGAAGACTTTTTAAGATGAATTTGGAAATGCAAGGACCTATTGGTGAGATTGGCGATGGATTTATGGACATGCCATTTCCCAGTATGACACACATTGGCTTTATCATCTATTACATAAAAATGTGCCCTTGCACCTGTTCTCAATGCGAGATGGATTACATCAGAAGCAAAAACTTTATGAGTACGTATAACACCATAGTGTGTGAACTATAAGGGTCTCATATAAACTTAAGAGTTATTGGTTGGCTTGTGATATATTAGGGGCTTCCTACGAAGGCTTGGTTATCCAAGAGTGGTCTTACTGATGGTCTATGTCGTCATTGCTCTAAACTAGAATTTAATAAACATCTTTTGTTGGAATGTTCTTTTGTAAAATATTGTTGGAAGCTCAGTTCAGCTCAGCGTGTAAGCTCTTTTTCGGGGCATATATACATTGGAGGGCAGTCTTGCTGGGTGATTCCAATGCTCTTATCTGTCACCTTTTTAGGAGTATTTGGAATTGTGTACAACCTTTTGCCTTGTTCATCATCTTGAAGCTTAAATGTAATTATATCTTTAGGGATGAGGTATGCTCTCTTGATGATTTTCTTCCTTGTTGGAAAAGTGAAGTTCGCATGAAATTACTTACAAAAGGTTTTCTTTTTCTCCTAGGAAGTTAAAAAAATTTGAGCATGGGGCTATTTTGATTTTATTGCTGTTTTATCCAATGGGTAGTGGTGTAACGGTTCTTGGGTTTCTTAATAATTGGGAGGTCTAAGGTTCAAATCTTGGCTCCATGTTAAGGTGGCCTACTACCGATGGTTTGGATACCCTGGTGATAGGGCACCACGATAATGTGGTTTAATCCGTGGGCTAGCCGAGAGCTTAAAACTTCCATCCTTAGATGGTTCCACGGCCGGTGTGGGCTGGTGATGCCACAATGGGCTAGGGCCCTCTCCCTAGGTAATCTAACCAATTTTTTTCTTTTAATGCTGTTTTGGTTGCTTCAAGGACTAAGATGTAATCTTCCTTCTAAATACCGCCGTACAGTTCTTTATTCTTTTATACAACCGTTGTAAATATTGTTTTTTTGTTAATATGTGAAGCACCTATGCAAACAAATAAATGTTAATATATTTAATATTAAATGATGTATAAGGGTGTGAGGTGTCTTTTTTGAGGAAAAATCTAAAAAAGCAGGGCCAACCTTGACCAAACTTATCCGATTTGACTGAAAAATTAGGATCTCGGACAGATTTTGTGCCGATATGGCCCGATTTGATAACTATGCTTTCCAAGAGGAATAGAGTAGTTATATATATTGGAATGATGACACACAAACAAAAACATGAAGTCTTAACTCAAAATGCTCCAATCAAGCATAAAAATAATTAATATTAACAATTTATAACACCCTCACATCAAATTTGTCTCAAGGTCTTTTTCATCTCTCAAAGGAGTAAGAGCTCTTCACACTTGCTTCCTTAAAGCATTCTTTCCAACTTGCTATGAAGGTGGAGCCGAAAAGTAAAATGGACCTTTGAAGTCTAACCAGCCTTCGACATCCCAAAAGAACACATCTGCTGCCCATGTTAGCTCCTCTAATTTTGTTAACTCGTCATTAAAGAATGAGATTTCTTCACATAATGGCTCCACTAAGGGTCGCTCCTTTGGAAATGGGAAAAAATTATCATGAGCACCCTCAACATTCTAGCAAGAAATGTCTTGTCCTTAAGTTGAAGAATGCAAGTGCCTTTTGAGTTGAGCGAAATCCACAACCTAGAGATTTGGAGATTGAGTTATCTAATGCTTCAAATCCTCAAATAATTCTCATGGTCAATGATCAATCATGCCAAAAATAGGGAAGGTCTTTTCATTCATTACAACAAGCCAAAGAAAAACTATTTGAGCTTATCCTCGATGATGGGAACCAAAATGATCTCATCTCTCAAAATTTATTGGATGACCTTCTTTACTAACTACAAGGTGTCCATACCCATACCATTTGGGATGGGTCAAGAAGGACAATTCACAATTTGGATTTCATTTAATGGAATAGTTTATTCACACTCCACTTGATTTCACAATCGATAATTGAAGCACCTTATCAATATGATCGTAGGATTGTCTTTGATGGTTTCAACAAGACCTACAAAGTAAAAAAGGAGACATTAAAGCCCATAAGTTCACTTCTTTAGTTTCCCTAGGAGAAAAGTGGGAAAACAAGCCATTTTGCAAAAATTCTAAACTCTGCATCATTCGAAAAGCAAAGGAAGATAATGCTTACAAGTTCCCATCCAAAGCAACTAAATCTCTTGTTGATTCATATTTTGATGTTGTTGAGGTGTTGGACTTGGTCGGGTAAGAGGGGGCCAAGTTAGGCAACTAGATACTATAGAGCTATTATATACACACTAAGGTACAAACAATCAATTGAGACACAAATCACATTCTTTATCAAAAACACTTGGCTTGTTACCATACAGTTACACACACTTGCCTTTTTGAATCGACAACATGAATATGAGCATACGATAGTCCCTTTGATGGAACCTACACTCTATTATGGACTTGGACAAAATCCCCTCTTGCAAGCTCTTTTGGTTCTGTTGGACTTTGTCCTTCGCATGCTTGCTTTTTTCTTGCGTCCTTTTGAGTTCCAACTCGCTTGACTATCTGAAACATCCTTTTCTTGATCCCGACGGATCTCTCTAACATCCATTGATAATATTCAATGCCTTTTCATCTTCCCAAGATGCTTTTGAGCGCTTGAGATTACTCTTTCTTGAGTGTTTTGCCGTTACCTTACATACACAAAGGCCTTGGGAAAAAACTGTCGCTATGTACACTTCAGTGGTTGTGGAACCACTGGGGTAGATTTGAAACAGTCGAGGTGGTTGCGTAACTGTTTGTTGACACAAACTGACAGTTACGTAGTTGCTGCCTGTGGAAATCAGAGGTTTCGCCATCTACCAATGAAAAGGTCCTTGTGACTTGGGTAGATGACTCATGGTGCAATGCTAAGGTTAGGGACTAGATTTAACAAGTGTACAACCAACCATCATTATAGAGTATGCAACAGACCTAACACTTGACAATCACCGAGTCTACATCTGTGACAAACTTAACTAATATTTTTGTCATAAATTTAAGGCCATATGACATCTACAAGATCACAATAAAATTTACAGAGACTCTATTTTATCTAATTGGGACACTCTAATTTTACTCTGAGATTTCTCCTTATTCTCTGTGCACTCTCTCTACTCTTATGGATGCTTTCTGGTTTCCAATGATCTCACTTCATACGCTCTACTTTGTTCTAGGATTTCTTGACACTTCTCTGCCCCTTCTTGAGCTCCTTGTTCTCTCCACCCTCTCTACTTTGTTATTGGCTTGACTTGCACCCCTCCCTTCCTCTGTTTTGATTTGTCTAGGTCTCTACAATCCTCTGCGTTCTCTCCAAGCCATCCAGAAGGTTCCTAGATATTTTCCCCTTGGTTGGCGTGGCTTAAGAGTCTACAAACAACTCTGTATCCTGTTTTTTTGAGCTATGCGTGTCCCATACATTTTGGCATCCATTTGAATCACTATGATTCGTTTAAAAGACTTCCAGGGCCTTTGAGTTCTTATTGGGTCTCACATGAGTGTCTAATGGCTTTGAGTTCATCGCCATTGGAAAGCTCTTGAAGAAAGCTTTCTAGTGACACAAATTTGTGCCCATTCGAGAAAGTCATGCCCATTTGAATTTTCTTTGGGTCACTGCCTTTGCTGTGCATTGTTAAACTTGGGCCCTCTTTGTGACCACCTATGATTGTGACACGTGTGAAGATCACAGGGTGCTCGGATTCAATAGACTCTTTGTGACCAAGGCTTGGACTCATAACTTTATAGTCCATGGCTGAATGTGCCCTTGCCCATGCCTTTTAATTGTACCTTGCGACCTAAAGAAGAGTTTGAGCCCTGTGTCAATGTGGATCGAGTCTGAAATTTCCACATGTCCCCTTTGTACCTACTCAGGCTTTCACATCATTTTCACATCATAATTTGAGCAGGTCGGTCTGAGCGGGAATATGCATTTGAAATCTGCATCTGAGTGGGAGAAAGGGGACGGTGATGAGAAGAAGCACATGCTTCTGGAATGGAGCAGTCAGGAGAAGGCATGCGTTGGGGGACCCAAAAGCATGTGGGCAGGTGTTGTTTCCAAACAAAAAGCGGATGTGGGGAACCCACTCATACAAGCTGAAATAAAGAACCATATCTCTGAAAATGGTCATCACTTTACCATCCCAGACGCAGTAATAAACAAAGCACTCCAAAAAAACAACTTGGCTTTGATAGGTAAGTTTCTTGGCCCAAGACCTAATATTGATGTTATTAGAAGATGGGCAAATAGAAAATGGAACCCAAAAGGAAACATGGAAATATATATTATGACAAAGGACTTTTTTCTTATTCAGTTTAATAACTTAGAGGACTGTACTCATGCCCTTGTTGGAGGTCCTTGGTTTCTAAGAAATATGGGTTTATTTTTAAAGCATTGTACTCCTGCTTTTGACCCAGACAAGGAGAACATAAATGTTATGCCTCTGTGGATTAGAATGCCAGGACTACCATTAGAATTCTGGGATAAAGATGTCATGATTGGAATAGCTAAATCCTTTGGATCTTTAGTTGCTTTTGATGGGGCCACCAAAGCTAGAACTAAACTAACATATGCCAGGTTTTGTGCAAATGTGTATATGGAAAGAGATTTACTTGAATATATTCTCCTACATTCCAAGCTAGGTATTTGGAAGCAGCAGCTGGAGTATGGAACAAGTATGGTGAGATGCAAAAAATGCAATAAACTGGGACATGATACAAGATCTTGTGCAGAAAATAATGGACAGGGAGGCACAAGGGAAAACAGGAATAGAATGGAATGGAAGGAGAAGCGTACAGATCAAGATAAAGAACAAGTAGATGAAGAGGCAAAAAGGAATGACAACAATCAAGAAAGCCATTATATGGAAAGAAAAACAGAATCTGAAACCGAAGATCAAAACATTACTGAAGAAGGAGAAATAAGAAGAATTATTAATGTTTAATCTAGAACCAGAGGTGAAAATGAACGAGGATGAGGAAGCCCAGGTCGAAATCTCCAATATCTCTGAACAAGAAAAAGAAGCATTGACAAAACAAATAGGCAACATAAAAGAAAATAATACGGAAATGGTTAAAGGCGCAGAAGATTTGCAAGAACTAGATCAAAATGGGATAGAACAAACCAACTCGAAGGAACAACTCAAAATAATGGTGACCCCAGTAAAAGGGAAAGGAAAAGAAAACCAAGAAGCATCCTCTTCAAGAACTCCAAAGAGCAGCGTGAGAACAACAGATGTGGGGGGAAACAACACTAGAGGAAGACTTAAAGCCATTAAGGAAAAAAAGATTTACAGAAAGAGAGATAACAATGGGTAAACAAACTACCTTGGATCAAAAAGGTAGCAAGAAGTTCTCTAAACTTAAATGAAGATCATTTCTTGGAATATTAGAAGGTTAAATAGTGCTAATAAGCAAAGAATCTTGAAAGACCTAATTTTGACTCATAATCCCACCATTTTAGTACTTCAAGAAACTAAAATGGATTCAAAGAGCTTTAAGGAAATTAGTAAAAAGGTTTGGAGAAATGCAGGGATCAGCTGTGTTAGTTCAAATGGTGCTTCCGGAGGCATTGCTGTTCTGTGGGATGAAAACTTGGCTAAAGGTTGTACTATTCTTAACACCTAATCACTTGGCTGTGCTCTTTAACTCTATTCACAATAATAAAACTTGGATCTAGTGTAATATATATGCACCCACAAGTACAGAGGGTAGAAGAAAGCTTTGGTCTGAGGTAAGTAACTTCAGGAAAAACTGTATTGATCTAGACTGGCTTGTTATTGGGGACTTTAACACTTACATATCTCCGATTGAAAAGAAGGGAGAAAAACAAGATTTCAGTACAAGCATGGAAATTTTTGCTGATTTCATAGCTCACAACAATCTTTTTGATATTGAATTAAGAGGTACTAATTATACTTGGACCAATAGGAGAATCGGAGAAAATCTTATAATGGTCAAACTTGATAGAGCTATGGTCTCTTCTGACTGGTTTCTTTCACAATATTTTTGTCTTTCAGCTCTTCCCAGAATTGGTCGCTTGGTAAAAAGTCTGCAGACCAAAGAATCAAGGTGGATTAGGCATCAAAAATCTCAGAAACAAGAATAATGCTTTCCTTGCTAAAATGGGATGGAGACTCTTGAAAGAAAATCTTCCTTGTTGCAACATTCTTAAAAGCAAATATTTGAATAAAGACTATATCAAGGATTTTACAAATTCTGTTGAGCTCCCTAAAGGCTCCAAGTTTTGGAACTCTTTGATTAATAGTCGGGATTTGATTACCAAAGGAATCAAATGGGAGTTAGGAAATGGCAATCAGATCTCCTTCTGGGAAGACAAGTGAAATCTTGAAATAAACCAACAGCAAAGAGACAACATGCAAACTCAAATAAATAAGATCAGACAAACGTATGGAGACAAAACGTGTGATTATATCAACTATGGGGATGGAAAAAGATAATGGAAAAGACTTTCTCTAGGAGGAATCACAAATAGTGACAGAGATAATCTGAATGTCTTGCAAAATATGATATCCAATATATACATTCCTAACAGGAATACAGAAGATGAAATTATATGGGAATATTCTTTTGATGGAAGCTAGAGTGTTCACTCAGGGTATAACAGATAGAGCCAAACTCAGAATCCTTCAATTCATTGGAAAAAAGAGTCGATTAAGGAACTCACACCCAAAATAAATTTCTTTCGGTGGTTGACAGTCCAAAACAAAATTCTCACAGTAGACAACATCTGAAGAAAAGATCAAATGCTCCCTAATAGATGTATCATGTGCAAAGTTGAGGAAGAAAATGTCAATCATCTCTTCATGCACTGTCACTTTGCCACTTCCCTGTGGGGTCTTATATTTGAAAAATCAGGGATAAAATGGGCTCCTCCTCATCCCTTGACAAATCAGTTGGCCTGCTCTGGGACATCATTTTCCCACATACCCTTTGGGCCATTTGGAAAAAGAGAAATAGAAGAATTTTTGATGAACATAGCCTCTCGATTAACTCTGTTTTAAAAAGATTATCTATGCTGATTACTGAAAAAATCAAGTCATCTATTACTTCTAGCAAAGAGAGTGTGAAGGAAACTGATTTCAGATTTCTCAAAGGTTGGAATATTCAGATGGATCATAATATAAATTTTTGTAACTCCAGATATCCAAGACAAGAGACTATATGGAAACACCCTCCGGATGGTGGGGCCAAGCTAAACTTCGCAGTGCCTCCAAAGGCAATCTAGGTAAGGTGGGTGGGGGAGGTGTCATCAGAAATAGTAATGAAGACCTTATTTCTGCTTATGCAGGAAATTTAGGAATTCAAACAAATCACGTTGCCGAAGCCATGGATGCTCTTTGGGGGATTAAACTTGCAAATCAACTTGACATAAGATGCCTATGGGTGGAAGGATACTGCCTCAACATTATCAAATTGTCTCTGCAACAAATCCCCCTTAGTTGGACAATAAGAAAGATTATAAAGGAATCTCTTCATACTCTCAGTTCTTGCTCTCAAGCTAACATAAATCACACATATAGGGAGGGCAATAAAGTTGCTGACAACTGTGCCAATATTGGAGTCAATTACTCTTCCCTTTGGTATTGGATTGGGAATATGGATATCCCTATGGAAATTATGGACTTGGTTGATCATGAGAGCGCAAAAAGGTCATTATAATTCTAACACTTATCTTTCCCAAGATATGCTTTCCCTTTGGCACATTTCCTCTCACGTGACATCATTCTCTTCTTTGTGCTGACGCAATACTGAGAGCTCCAGTCATTATTGCCATAACCTTGCATTTCTTTTCTGGTTCAGAGCTCAAGTTTTGGGTGCAAAAATGGTGGTGATCCATGCCATGTTGAACCGCCTTTCAATAGAGGTTGGAGAGACAATGAGGAGCTGTGGGAAATTCTGGGTGTCAGTAATTTTTCTACTTTCTTAGAAAGAATCAGGGGACATGATCCCCATCCCTCCTCTGACTTTGTTGCTGCTTGGAAGGACAGGGTGGTCAATCTTAGAGGCCAACGATGGAGCATTATTGAAGGCTTAATTGCTCATATCATTGGGATGTGCACAACAAGATCCAAGATCTATAAAATAAAATGTAACACATGAGCAAGAGGCTAAATTTCTGGAGGAGGGCAATCAACTGCAACACATTCACGGGGGTTTTTTGCTCACTTCTATTCCCAGCCCCTATGATGAGGTGGCTGAGATTATCATCAAGTACCCGACTTTAGAAGGGAGGTTTCATCTCATCAACACCTAAAACCTGGTGTTTTTAAACCACTTTAGAAGACACATCCTGGTAAGCCTTCCCTTCTATATTCTCATGTCTTTGGAAAACTCCTTTAAGGAAGTTCAATGGGGCAAAAAGATTTACCCTCTCCATCAGGCGGTCATCCTTCTCATTCACACCCACTTTATGAATCTCAACCTTAGGCAAAACCCTGCCCCCATTCCGCCCTTCACCTCTGCCCTTAAGAATAACAAAGGGCAGGGCTAGGAAATCATCCCTACCAGGGTGCTCAGAAGCAATGCCAATAAAGGTAAGAGTATTGCAGAGACTAGTAATGATCTGGATAACACTCAGCAAGGGAACTCAGCAAGGGACCGATGGGAATATGGCATCTCATGGCCTTCTTAGTCTTGGCAATAACATTGATAAAAACAACAATGATTTTTGCACAATGAACTAGAGCTATACAAAGATGTTATCAAGTGGATCAGAAAGGATATCAGAGTCATTCGGGAGAATGTCAAAGACCTTAAAACCAATAAAGATGACAAGGAAACTAAAAATGGAAGACATGGAAGCCAAGCTGGAAGGAGTTGAAAGAAAATCTAATATCTTGGTTGATGGCTTCATTATCCAAAATGTTATCATTAGTTCTATCATGAAAGAGCTCAACAACAAGGGTAACAAATGCAACAACAACCAAGAAGCCACGGAAGGAAGCTGAGAAGAGAGAGCAGTTCCTGAAAGACCTTCAGATTTCCATGCAATTGAACAATCAAAAATGATCTGGGGTTTTCTTTGGTGTTTTCCTGCTACTGGACTGGGTTATGGTTGCATTCGGGTTGCATACTAGCTGTTTTTGGGCTATTTACTGGCTGTTTTCTTCAGCTGTCTGTCATTTGCTCTTGTTTTGTTTCTTGTTATACTTATTGTAACATCTAGATTATAGATCCTCTTTTGTAACAGGGTAGGGCCCTTGGCAAAACCCTTTTTTTTACCCTTTATCTATTTTTTTCTGATCCTGTGGACTCTTCCGGCTCCATTGTGACACTTGTCACACTCACAACAACTTTTGTTCTTGTGTCCAACTTATGCTCATGCGGGGACGATAGTGTCTCGAACTCTACAAATGTGGAGAGTATGAATGTGACACCCGTCGATTCACATGAACTTGGGCTCTCGTATTCTATATAAACTCAATGGGATTGAATATTAAATGGGCCCAATGTACTATATGGGCCCTCAGTAGACTTAAAGCAACCCGCGACCTTTTAATATAAAGTGGCCTCCAAACTTTGATATTTAAGTGACCTTGCGAGCCTTAGGCAAATAAAGTGTACCAAATATTTAGAAAGAACTCGGGCCCATGAACTTAAATATATAGGTGAATGTAGGGACCCTCGAACACTTGAGTGAATAAGGTGATCCCCAAGGATTTTATTTAAAATCCTTCTTTGTACTTGCTTAACTAGGAGACTTAGGGCTTCCTTTTAAAACACTAAACAAGTAACTTGGGGACCCTATTGTGTTTTAAAGAGTTCTAAGTGACTGCCATTAAACCTGCACTTCTGTGAGTCTGCATGAGCAAAATAAAACTATTTTCGGTGATGAAAATTGCTTGAGCCTTTGGATGCTCCTGCATCAAGCACTTGAGGTACTTTGAAATGTGAGCTGCTGCTCACAATGATGATATCTCATTTGGAGCTTTCTGTAATGGCGTTCCCTTTTATTTAATCAAATACTTATGCAACTAGTCACTTTTATTCCCCCTTCCTCTCTAGGCATATGTTGGCTTATGATTGAAATTCCTCTTCCTCAATGTTCTTCTGCCTTGTTTTACCCCATTTGTAGCCGTCTCATTCCACCCAAAGCTCTCTTGGTTTGACCTATTCTTGCTCCAATCTTCAATTGAGCCGTGTATTGAGTTATGTGACTCCTCATTTATTATTATTGTGACCATGATCCTTGTTCCCGCCACCCCCTTTGCACATTTTGTGGGCTCTTGATTTGTGAGACCTTTAAAGGTCTCCTTTAACTCTCCCTCTTCGTGTCATATGTTTTCTTTTGATACATCCCATGTGCTCATGCTAGAGTTGTGTATTCATGATAGGCTAGTCTTTGTCTTTATCTAACTAGCTTGGTTTTGTCTTGATTCACACTAGAAGAGGTAAGCTTGAATTAGCTCAAGGTGTTTAGTTGTTGAGATATTTGTGAGATTCGTTGTGCACATATCATTTTATTATCTAGTGCATAATTAGTCTTTTCTCCAACTACTTGAGTTGTGTAGTTAACTCACCTTTGTCTATTTATACCAAGACGACTATTGTAAAATCAACACATTGAGAGATACTTATACACACATTTTGTGCATGCTTTTGATTTCTCTAGCTTTGTGTGTGCATGGCTTAGTTAACTATGGTTTTGGTATGCAAAGGTGATTTGGGAAGTGTGAGAAGAATTCTCTTCCTCTATAGCTCATAAGTTCATTGTAATGTCCCTTTCTAGGGCAAAAACCAAAAATAAGGGTTTGGCCACAAACCCCAAGAATCAGATCTGAAAATACACCAACACCAAAATGAAGATAATCTGATTTTTATGACAGCAGATCCAACAATAATATAAACCCTAGCAAAAACTTGTAAAGGGACTTAAATGCACCATAAAACCATGCACAATAGCTGAAAACACTTGTAAATAATTATTTCATGTACGACAACATTTATCCATTCAATTTGCAACAAATTAATGGAGAAAACCAAAGATAACAGACTGCTGTAATTAAATTTGGAACAACAACAAGAGAGCCATATGTAAGGGATGAAAATGATAGATATACTCCACCAAAAATCACCAAAACATAGATTCCGACCTTATAAATTATGCTAAATCTGAATATGAAAGAAAATATGAAATTCGTGCCTTAGAAGGCACCTAAATGCTACCAAACCCTAGTCACTCCAATTAGGAAGGGCTCATAAATGCATGCTAACACTTGTAGATATCTTCTTTGATCTTCCAATGCACAAATCTGCAAAAAGTCTTCAAGATGTCTTCACTTTACCCAAAAATGGAGGGTTCTCGCCCTCCAACCAGCCACAAAAAGGGTTTCTGTCCTCGCAAAATCCAAACAATTGGAATTTCGCCCAAAAGTGGAATGACAATGAGCAAACAACCCAAAGATCAAGTTTAGATAAAATGTGCCAAAGTAGATGATCAAAATGAAGTCATAAGTCTCCTTTTATATCCTTCCTTTGGCACCAAAAGCCAATTAGAAGGACCGACCTCATAAAGCTTCCTTTATCTTCTAATTTTCCTTTAGGAACTCTCCAAACCAACCGACCTCCTTAGTAGCTTATTTCTTCATTTTGAGCTTATTAAAAGCTCTCCAACCCAACCGACCAACTTAGGAAGGGAAATACAGAAATAAAATCATAAATATGAATGAAGAAAATTGAAATATAACCCAAGGTCTTTCCTTGTTCATCCTTTTCTTGCCTCTGGAAAGAAGAAAGGCAAGAAGTCTTCTATTTTGGATTAATTCGAAAAAGGGGACATTACAGTCCTCCCTTCCCGAAATTTTTTGTCCTCAAGCAATTGTAAGTACCCGGATCCCAAATGAATCTCAACTGCTTCTTCTTTGATGTACCTGCACATGAAGCAAACATATCAAAGAAAACAAGAGTGTTTAACAACACTTTTATACTCTCCTCATCATGCCTTAGGGACATGATAGCTAGCTCCCCTCCTTTGCTTGTCACCATCTCATAATTTCCATCCAAATGATGGATTCCCAATACTTAAATAATGCTGTCCCAAAAACAACTGTAACCGTGCATTTTTCTCTCAAAAATCAGAATGTAGGTGGCTGGAAACAAGGTATGACAGTCATAAAGTATCTGATTTTCCCCTCAATTTGAAACTATGTTGGCTGAAGTAGTTGTCTTCTTCAGCTGGAACCATCTACCACTCTTTCCTGATGATTTAATGACCTCAAAATGATCATGCTTGCAGCTGTTCAAGTCTGAAAATAACAACTCATAATCTGATTTTATCAAAATCAGCAACTTAAAAATGGAACAGCTGCAAAACTGAAATCTTCTTGCTAAATTAGGAATTGTGAGCATGGCAATGACTAAAAACACCTTTCTAACGGTTGAATTTTTCTCCCAACATTCATCAATCGAAAAATGCTCCATCTCTTGACTGAAAATACTTGCCTACCCACTTGTATGCATGCAAATGAAATCATGTGATGGCTGATATGAATAATGACAGCAATACCAAGTCTGAAATTCTGAGCTATGGTTCTCCAAAGTACACTCCTTTTGTCACCACTAACCACCCACATACTTTGTTGGGGTTCCCTTGCATGAATACTCAACCATGAAGTAATTCTACCATGCTTATGCTGCGCTACTCTGATATTATCCTTGGCTGGAAATGTACAAAATTGGAATATTTTGTGAGTCTATCAATCTCAACATATAAACAAATCGTACCTTGAACCATGGGCAGCTCGGTGATGAAGACTATGGAAATACTTTCCCATTTGTATTGAAGTACTTCCTCTTTATGATCTTTTCGAAAGAACCTTGCTTTCACCTTTTTGTGTCTTGAGATAGCTCGGATGACCAGCCAATGGGGCATCATGAACAACCCTCAATTTCTTGTTCTTCACCCTTGATTTGGAAACCAAATAGACTTTACTCTCGTAGAGAATGATCCCGTCCACTATTTTGTACCTTTTATCCCCAATTTCTTCCTCAAAAACAACATTAGCAAACTTATACTCAATTGTAATTAAAGGCTTCCAATCAACAATTATCGTTAGATAAAGAACAAAGATATGATTCTTTGACAAAACATCTTCTACCAAGTACTTGATCATACCTTGAAATATCACCTTGTCTTTATCCATGAGGCTCAACTCCATACTTTGGGAGTTGAGAGTGAACTTTCCCAATGAATGTAACCATTGGACCCCAAACACAAGATTTGTACTAGCTATGCCAATCATATAAAGATCATCACATACCTCATGCTCTCCCAATGTGAAAAGGAGTTGGGGACACCTTCTTGTGCATGGCATGGAGTAGCCATCCACTACCTTGACCGTGAAGCCTTTGAAGTCTTCCACCTTCAAATCCACCTTTTCCCTCAAGCTCTCATTAATGAAACTGTAAGTAGCTCCATTATCAATCAAAATCGTGACTCCTTGTCCATGGGGGTAGAATCCTTCACAACCTTGTTAGAATACATAATAGTTTCAAAACAATCCTTCATCAAATTTCTTTCTAACCATATGCATGGAGTAGCAATATCAAGGACTTCCTCTTTCTTGCAATTCAAGGGATCAACCGAACCCAAAATTTTATGCCCACATAACCTTGCAAGAAAAGATCTAAATGCCATATGTTATTCCACAAGTTCCTCACATCATCACCAATTATATTACCAGGCATCAAACATGACATGTGATCTTTAACAAGTTGCCCATAATGACACAAGTATGGCAACGACATAAGAGGAGATAAAATGTGATTTTTTTCATCATACCTTGGGCTGCCAACAAGGATCCCACCATTTTTTTGATGGTACTTGTTTGGAACTCACCCCAAGGTGATAAACTCCCTCAACTTGCCCATCGTGGACTGCTATTTGGAAATTTCCAGCGAATTGAAAATAATCATGAGGAACCGGAAGTGCCTTTCCTCCATGAACATATCCTTCCATAATGTCATCCTCTTTGCCCTTATGCAAATCTGATTTTCTTTCAACAATTTGCCACATGCACCCATTAGAAACCAATGAAACTTCATTAAATATTAAAGAATTATTACCTTGGGACTCATGCTCCATGATTTCCCTTTCCTTTCTAGGCTCATGCTCCCCACTTTCATCAAACTTTGATGTCTTCAAGCTGTTGTTCTGAAAATCAGTCAAGAGCTCAACTTTGGCAATGGTGATGGGGGCTTCTAGGGCTCTCATGGGTTGCTCCTTTTGATGCCCAACAACTTCGGTTGTTCTTCTTCCTTTATTGGCTCAAGCTCCATGATTTCTTCCTCTCCAACTTGCATGATGGATTCCTTCATCACTTGCAGCCTAATTCTTCTTTTCGTAGCTCGTGGCCTTCTTGGCCCTTGATCTTCCTTTGCTCACACCAATGAATTCGACAAGCGAAATGGCCTCACGTATCTCTCTTGGAAGAGCCATGTACTCTTCATAGCTTGTGGCAATGCTTTGCCCCATAGAGGGCCTTGCTCCCACATCCGGAATAGCTTCTTCCCTCGGAAGAAAAGTAGGCCTTGTGGCTGATCCCAAAGGTCGCCGTGTATTATTAGCTCGGATGAGCTATCATCTCCATTTTGAACCCTAGGTTCAATCATCTTTTGAAGAGATAGGGCTAGGAAGTCCATGGTGTCCACAATTCTCTCCTAACCTACAATAAGCTTATCGAACTTGGCTTCTTGAGGATCTTGGTTGGCCATATTATCCTCCTCTCTTGGCTGGTCTGCTTTCCTTCTTCTTTGATAGTATAGAAAACCGTTGTTTCCCTCTTCCATGAAAACCCTAGGCTGGGAAGATCGGAGCTCTGATACCACTGTAATGTCCCTTTCTAGGAAAAAACCAAAAGTAAGGGTTTGGCGACAAACCCCAAGAATCAGATCTGAAATACACCAACACCAAAATGAAAATAATCTGATTTTTATGACAGCAGATCCAACAATAATATAAACCCTAGTAGTGAACTTGTAAAGGGACTTAAATGCACCATAAAACCATGCACAATAGCTGAAAACACTTGTAAATAATTATTTCATGTACGACAACATTTATCCATTCAATTTGCAACAAATTAATGAAGAAAACCAAAGATAACACACTGCTGTAATTAAATTTGGAACAACAGCAGGGAAGCCATATGCAAGGGCTGAAAATGATCGATATATTCCACCAAAAATCACCAAAACATAGATTCCGGCCTTATAATATGCCAAATCTGAATATGAAAGAAAATCTGAATTTCGTGCCCTAGAAGGCACCTAAATGCTACCAAACCCTAGTCGCTCCAACTAGGAAGGGCTCATAAATGCATGCTAACACTTGTAGATATCTTCTTTGATCTTCCAATGCCCAAATCTGCAAAAAGGTCTTCAAGATGTCTTCACTTTACCCAAAAATGGAGGGTTTTCGTCCTCCAACCAGCCACAAGAAGGGTTTCCGTCCTCCTTGGAAAAGCCACACAATTGGATTTTCACCCAAAAGTGGAATGACAATGAGCAAACAACCCAAAGATCAAGTTTAGATAAAATGTGCCAAAGTAGATGATCAAAATGAAGTCATAAGTCTTCTTTTATATCCTTCCTTTGGCGCCAAAAGCCAATTAGGACTGACCTCATAAGCTTCCTTTATCTTCTAATTTGCCTTTAGGAACTCTCCAAACCCAACCGACCTCCTTAGTAGCTTATTTCTTCATTTTGAGCTTATTAAAAGCTCTCCAACCCAGCCGACCAGCTTAGGAAGGGAAATACAGAAATAAAATCATAAATATGAATGAAGAAAATTGAAATTTAACCCAAGGTCTTTCCTTGTTCATCCTTTTCTTGTCTCCGGAAAGAAGAAAGGCAAGAAGTCTTCTATTTTGGATTAATTTCAAGAAGGGGACATTACATCTGTAAAGGACTTATTTTCTTTGGGAAGCCTTTTTTGTGACCACTTCATGCTCTAATAGACTTGCACTTAGATCACTACAAACAATATCAAAATTAAAAACATGGTACCCATTCAGTGTAAGACTTCTTGCTCCACCTTTCTCTTCCCCACTTCTCTCTCAACAACTGACTTCAGAATCATTCCTTTTTTTCTTTATCATGGGTTTCCAATGGGTTTTCCTCGTTCTCTGCCTTATGCTGGTTTCCTAGATTCTTAGCCATATGAAATGCCCCACCTATTTCAGCTATGGCACGCTTTCAACATTATAAGATCCATTGTTTCTTCTAGTGCCTCATCAATTTCACAACTGCCTTTACCTTGGTTTGCTTGCTCACTTAATCTTGTACGGCTCATAAGGGTCTTCTCTTCAACTTGTGCTGATTGTCATCTCTTTTCTTTTCTGCAGGCCCTTTGTCGTGGCTTCCTTTGATTCTTGAGGCTCTTCTGATTTGTTTGATTCCACCACTATTTCCAGCTGAGTTATGAGCTCTAATACCTCTGTATTTCCATAGCTCAAAGTGTTGCATGTCCTGTGACTCATTTTCTGCTGCAATATTTTCTCCCTCACTTATGACTTCCACAAATTCTTCTTTAGGCACATTAGCTTGCACCACGGTCACCTTCACATCCTTTTCTAGCCCCAAGGATGCGCAGAAGTCATCCTTATCTTCATTCTCTGCACCTCTTTCACTTGCCGATTGGTTTACTCCTTCACTTGCAGCCAACCACTCATCTACTTCTCACAAGAGTGAACCTCCTCTTTCTTCTTCATTCACAATCCTCTTGCTTGCTATCATCAATACCTATTGATTTTGGTGCCTTACTACACCATCCTCCTCCCTCAATGGAGCTGAACGCCTCTTCACACCATTCCTATCCATAACTGTAATAGTGTTACATTTCCCATCATATAGCGCTTGATTGTCATAATGCCATGGTCTGCCCAGTAGTATATGGCATGCATCCAGGGGAAACACATCGCATAACACCTTATCTACTCATCCACCAATCCTAAATTCAATTTCACATTGATCTCCCAAATATAAATCTCACAATAATTTGTCAACCAAGACACTTTATATGGTTGTGTGTGTTCCACACACTGCAAATTCTGCTTATTAACTACTTTTCTTGACAACAAATTGATGCACAATCATACTTAAACACTCACCTTGAACCTTGCATCTTGCCTTGAAGACACTCTTTCGCTACCATGGGTCCTTTTGTTTATTAACTGTTTCCTACTTGTCTTCTGTGGCTTTTCTGCAAATCTGATAATCTTTTGGTCACTCCTCTTTGTCATCAGGCTCACTCTTGGTCTCTTGCCTGTACTAGAGCTTGCTGAGGATGCATCCTCATCTTCTTCCCACTCTTCCATAGCTGATTCATTGCTTGTATATGCTGCTACTTGATTCTCCTTCTTACAACTTATGTTGACCCTTGCATGAGGGAACTCAAAGGCTTTATGCTCATATACTCCACTCTCGAAACACTCACCATCAAAAGTGTAATAGCTATAATCTTCTTCAGGTACTCCTTCATCTCCATAAGAAGTGCTAGCCTCCTCATAAACTCCCTAATCCAATTCTTCTCCTACATCCTCCCATGAGGTACTCACATCCTCATATTCATCTTCACCATTATGCAAGAAAACTCTCCCTTGCATGTGGCTGCCACAACTCCCTCTAGTAGTGGTCTTCACATTCGTGGACTGCCTTCGTCCCGATTTCTCTTCTGCCTTTAAGGCGTATTGATATACCTCTTCTATGGCGTGCAACTTAACCATGCACAATTCATCTTAAATGCTTAGCTTGAGCTTCTTTTATGAATAGCAACCTTTTCCTTACCCAAATCAACATGGATTGATCTAATTGACAACTTATGAAATTTCTTAGTATACTCCTTGATTGATGTCTCTCTGTCTAAGGTTTTGCAATTCTTTCAACAAACTCAGCTCGTAATCGAGAGGTTGAAAATTAACCTTCAGTTTTGCGGTCCTCCTCTCCCATGAGGTAATCTTGTGCTTTTCTGCCCTGCATCTCTCATCCTGCAAGTTTCTCCACCAAAGTGCAACATGGCCTTTGAGCCTTATTTGAGTGAGCTTCATTCTTGTTGGGCCCTCAATCTCCTCACATTCAAAGTAGTCATCCATCTTAGCCATCCAATCTATCAAATCTTCTGGATTAAGAGATTTAGTGAAGCTTTACACCTTTAATTCCACACTGCTGCCTGAAATAACCCTCAATAATCTATCTTCATCACCTTCATCTTCATTTGCTGGCCCTTGCCTTCCTGCTGCTGCTCTCTCTTGCTCCTCAGTATCAATATCATCATCCACATGATTTAGTCTTCTCCTCATATCCCTCTCTTCAAATGCTTCTATCCCGCCTAGCAGCTTCATCACTAGCTTAGCCACTTCAACCTCTGCTGCTACATTTTCTGTATTTACTCTTCTTGTAGCCATTCTTGCTACTCTGGTCACTTTCCTTGTGCTCCTTGTAGACTCTTCAAAAACTACCGCAACACAAACTCAAATACAAACCCACTTTCAAACTCTCTTTAAAAGACCCACAGACTGATTTCTCACAACTTGTCACCGTTGTTCTCTACCCAACTATACTAGCTGGAGAACTACTCACACTATCCTCTACCCACTATTCCGTCTCTATTGGAGGATTGCCAAGCTTTGTAGCCAACTCAGTATGATGGAGAATAAAACACTCAACTAGTGACCTCACTATTACTGCCTTGACAATGGAGGATACACGACACACATATTACACTCAGCCTAACACAATCCTCAACTCTCTTTCGCTCACTCTTACCAGCAATCTCTCACTCTCTGTTTTCTACCCATGCCTTGTCTAATATGGAAAACAGATTCAAAACAGCTCACAACCCCCACAAACACACTCTTTTTTAATTTTGAAGGATATGTCATATTAATACCAAAAGATTTACAAAAAGCTGTACAAAGCAAAAATGGATATGTACAATGTCAAATACTTAAAAGCAAAAAGGGTAGAAATTGAATCGAATACAACTTAGGGTCCAAGGAGCAAGCATCCTTAATCAGCAGCTTGCCTTTGGCAAGAAGCTGATTATGTGCTTCGTCCCTTCACATGGTATTAAAGGCATTCCAAGAGTTGTCTTCTTGAGCAAAAACATTCTTGCATCTAATTTTTCAAAGAACAAACAGTGTCAGCACTCTCAAGCAATGCCAAAGCTTAGCAAACACCAAGCAGACCTGAGAGCCACTGTCTCCAAGCAAGGCAGAATGCCAATGGAGTCTGTTCTGAAGCAATGCTGAGCACTGATCCTCAAAGAATCTCCAACACTGCCTAGCAAACTGGCACTCCCAAAAGATATGCTTCACCGTCTTGCGATGTTGGCAAATGAGGCAAAGACCATCTGTGAAACCACTCTTGGCCAACCTGGCCTTGGAAGGCAGCCCCTGATAAATAACAAGCCAAGCAAAAACTCTCAGCTTGTAGGAAAGTCGATATGACCAAACACTGTGCAAAGGACGGATCCACTTGTCTTTTGGATTAGTAGAGAGCCAACAAGCATTAAGAACTGAGGACAAGGGATGCCTCTAGTGAAGTAGTAAGTGCATGTGACAGGAGTCGTAAAGAAGTAAAGGGCGACCAAAACACCACCTCCAATCCCTCCAAATCGGACCAGCCATCCCAATGTTCATTTTAAAAGTTATGGCTCGGGGATAATACCTCTCAGCTCCATGATGGCAGGTCGGTCAGAAGCCAGAAGACCATACTCCTAAGAGAGTACGCCACTCCTTCCAAGAGCGAGTAGCAAGGTACCATAAATCTCCCCAAACAAAGATGCCCTTCTTGCTCAACCCATTGGTCTGAAAGTGAGGCAGCTGTATAATACACAAATCTTGCCTCCTCCATATCAGGCAAGAAGCAAGGTCATAACCAGCTCTATTACCTTCACACTACCAACGAACCAAACAAGAAACTGTTTTCCATGCAGACCAGATACTTTTGAAGATGAGCGAGCCAGATATCTCTAAGAGATGAGGTGTGTAAAGAATATCACACAGACCAATAGCTCCCCAAATTTTTCTGATATGCTGTGTAGAAGACAAACAATGTCAAAACAAGATCTGCCAAGGTTGCGAGCCCTCCAGCGACCACACCACCCATTTGGTAGAGAGAATGCTGCCTTGAGTGATCTCTAATGGTTGCATGTTGAAAAGTACTAAGGGAACTTGGGAACATGAGCGGAAGGATGAAGGGAAGCTTGAGGATCAAGAGGGTGAAGTGAATAGCTCAAGCAATTCTCATATGACAATAAGAGAGGGAGTCATTAAGGAAGAAGAATTGGTGGTCAAGAGATCTAAGGCCATGACACTTGCACCCATTCCGAAGAATCAACTTCATAAGGTAAATATTGCTCATTCTGTGGTTAATACTAAAAATGTTTTGACATGTGATGAATCCAGAAATGAAGCAAGGGGTGTTGAGCATGTTGGGGAAGAGGAAGGGCTGGTTGGAAACCCTTCTCCAATAAAAAATGATGACATTAAGCTTGCTGGTCTGTTCAGAACAGCAGACAATAAGAGACAAATTTATGGTGTCCATGAGCACGGTAAGAGCTACGAAGATGCCCTATGTGAACACCATCAAGATGTGGTTGAAGCCCAAGCGGAAAAGGCTTCACTTGTTGAATCTGAGGAGAAGAAGAAGGCTGATTTCAACTCAGAAATTCTGAGTCACAAGATTGGGAAAATGGAGGATGTTTCGATCACTCCTCATCCGGCATGGGAAGGTAGACATGTGGGGAACAACTCAAGGTATGATGACATTTTATCTCCTTTTATATTGCTGCCATACTTATATCATGATGGGAAAATTGTTGTTAAGGATCACATGTCATGTTTGAGTGATGTTGTTGTGACAAAGAAAGATGAACATTTTGAGATCAGCTTAAGGTATGAAAGTCTTTCAAATTCATTGCTTACAACATGTCAATTTGTGGATCAATATGAGAGGCATGCTAGAGAAATGGATATGGTTTGTAACATAAGTATGGAGAACATTATTTTCAGATCTCATTTCATCATACTTGCTGATTGGCACAAGAAGACAGCCATAATGAAAGATAATTTTCAGTTTTTCAAGGCATTATGGGTCACCATTGAAGTACTCTCAGCTATGGTCACTTCAATTGGGAGTGATATGCATATTTTCAAGCATAGATTGAGCAATTCGAAGAGGTTAGGTACAACAATTGGTATGCAGCCTGAAATCAAGTTTTGGTGTTCCAAACACTCCACTTGGGGCAATCAAAGGGTCTTCTACAACAAGGTAATCTTTTTGATTCATCAAATTTGAGACACTTGTTTGTTGCTTCCTCATTTGTGTGTTAAAACTGATTATTGTGGGAGAATGGAAAATAGTATGGTGTGCATTTCAGAGTATCATAGGACAACCCATTTGCAAGATATAGAAGTGCCACAAATGCATAATGTTTTGTTGCTTGGGGTCATGATTTGGGTTCCAAAGACCCAACAAATCATTGGAGAAGTTTGGGAAAATGTTCCACTATGCATGGAGGGTAGAATAAGCATGTTCATGGCAGCCATTAGAGATGGTAATTTTCAGTTTTTCAAGCCTATTCTAATCACTTGTGATGAATGTTCAGTTGTTGTCACTTCATTGGATGATAGGATGCACATTTTCAGTCATGAGTTGGACAAATTGTTGGGGTTATGGACAGCGGTAAGTACGCAGCCCGGAATACTCTTTTTGGTGTTCCAAGCATTCACTTTTGGGCAAAAAGATGTTCTCCTACAACAAGGTAATTGTTTGAATACATCTAATTTGTGGCACCATTACATGATGAATTTTCAATTGGGCATGATGGCTGATTGTTGTGAAATGAGAAAAGTTTTGGCATGTATTTCTGAGTTTTTTGGGATAGCCTCTTTGCACCTCGGGCTAGTACAGAAAATGCATGTTCATATGGCTCATAACTTGAGGATTCATGCCCAAGGACCTCAAAATCTCACGAAGAAAAGAGAGGGGAGTATTCTACCTTTTTCTAAGGTTGGAAGGAGCTGGTTCAAAGCTACCGTGTGCTCATTTGCAGCCACTAAGGCTGCTGTCATCAATTACTACAGCCCCTTATATTACTCAATTGCTTTCATGTTCATGGTTAAAGAGCTCTCTTACACTTTGAGGAACATTATTGATGCATGGGCCGAGCTGGGAATTGATTTTTCTTGTCAAATTCATGATGACTTTTCAGACTTCTTGCTAATGTTGGGTATGATAGTAGTTGGTCTTCTTGGGCAGCCTTGGGAATTCAAGGAAGATTGGGACAACCATTGCAAAATATTGTTTTTACATCAGCTCACCCATTTGACAGGCACGAGAGCTCGTTTGTGGAAGTATTACAGCATGTTCTTCTACTTGGATACATTGGCTTTTAGGGTGAGAGCTTGCAATTGCTTGGGGACAAACAATTTTGGGAAGGGAGGACTGTAATGTCCCTTTTTCCCACTTAAGGATCAAAACTTGGACTTCTTGCCATTCCTTCTCCATGGCCAAGAAGTAGAGGAGTTGGAGAAGAACCTTGAGCTTTCATTTACATTTGTTTTTCTAATTTTTATGTTTTCTTTTTAATGTTTTCCCTCTTGAAGCAGGTTGGCTGTGTTAAAGGCAAATAAAAGGAGCTTAATGAAGAAATATAACATTTTTAAGAGGTTGGCCTTGCTATTCCTAGCCTTGGCACCAAAATGAGGATATAAAAGAAGATTAGACGGCTCATTTGGAGCATCTAGATTTGGCGCATTTTTCCTATTTGGGCATTGTGAGCTTGTTGCTCCATGTTCTTCCACTTGAGGATGAAAACCCTCTTGTGTGGTTTCCTGGAAGGATGAAAACCCTTCTAGTGGTTTTGTTGGAGGACGAAAACCTTTCAACATTGATTGAGAGTGAAGATTATTGCAAATTTGAGGAGAATACTTCATATTCATATTTTTATTGGCATTGGGCAGCCTTATCTACTCATTTAGAGATTTCGGGATCAATTTTGAGAGGGTTTCCATGGTTGGAAAATTGTGATATTGGTCTCATTTGATTGCTGGTATTTTTATGATCATTTCAAGTATTCATGTGTGGAGATTCCTTATTTTCTAAGAGTTATTGAATTTACAAGTTTCAACTATTTTTGTGCCATAATAAATTTCAGAATTATGAGTTTAATGATTTGATCACATTTTTTGGCTTCTAAAATCAAGGGCAATCCAAGGAATAACTTCTCATAATTTTTGAGTGTTTCTACGAGGGATTTCTCTCTCTCTCTCTCTCTCTCTCTCTCTCTCCTAGTCGCTAGGGTTTGAGTGTTTTTTTGGTCCTTATTTAATTGCTGTCATAAAAATCAGACTTGCTTATTTTGGGGGTTTGAGCTAATTTCCAACATTTTCAGTTTTGTTCCCGAAAGGATATATATATATATATCTTGATGGGAGGCTTTTGCGTATTTGAGGCTACGGAGATGGGATTGTTGCTTCTTCTTGCTGATTTGGTAGGGAAAATTAGGAGGCCAACATTTGTGCACTTGAGTTGTAAGTTGGAAACCTGAAAGGGTGGCTTACAAATTCTTCCCATTTAGTTGAAAACTTGAAAGAGCAACTTGATGGAGACTCATGATGAAAACCTGAAATGGCATCATTGAGTTGTGCA
This sequence comes from Taxus wallichiana var. yunnanensis, assembly GCA_018340775.1. Taxonomy (NCBI): domain Eukaryota; kingdom Viridiplantae; phylum Streptophyta; class Pinopsida; order Cupressales; family Taxaceae; genus Taxus; species Taxus wallichiana. The sequence goes on from CM031234.1 coordinate 962,122,455, forward strand.
TTTATTTATACAGGTTTTAGGATCCCATGATTTGTTGATTCATTGCTACTTCCCTTTCAAGGGGGTTATATATAACTGTTCTCCTCTCTCATCTATCGGGGTGAAACATTAGGAGTCACATTCTGAGTTTCAGATCTTTGAGTTACTTGATGTTGCAAATCCTAAGTTTGAGGGAATTTTTTACTGATATTGTAAGTTGATACGAATTGTGGTGATATTTCAGAGATGCATCTAGATATATTAGTTTGTGGATACTTTTTTCATTGTGGATACTTTTGTTCATATGAATCATAGTTGTTGACACTTGTTTGAGTGACCACATGCTGTTCTGTCTACTTGTGCACATGATGGAGTTTTTGTACTGCTTGAAAGTGCCAGAGTACCTGTTTGTGGAGAATTAGAGCACCTGTTTGTGTATTTTGTTGCTTGAAATTTGTTGATTGTCATTACAAGTGGATGTTTGATGTTGGAATTCGATACTTGTGATCGACATGTATGTTGAGTTTTATGGTTTTGGTACATTACTTGCAGGTATTTGTGGATGTATATCACAGGTGGTTTTTGTATGGGGTTGTAGATATTTCAGATGATGTACTTGGACATATCTTGGGTACGTTTCCTACTGTGTTCGAGTTGATTACAGAATTGTGAGGGATTGCCCCATACGTGTTCTAAAGACTACTCATATTGGCCACTGAGGATTGTTCATCTTTGATTGTAAATTATTACAGATTGTAGCATATTGTAGTGTACCATAGAATTGGACAAAGATTTGTGCTGATTATTGCAGTATTAAGGATGAACATGTGACAGGTCCCTGGCTTTTTGGATATCCAGATTCTGAGTGAGCGATGTTCAGATCGGCAGCTGATACATCATATTTCAGAGGTTTTAGATTGCGAAGGTTGGCATTGTAGATTCCAAGCGGTTCTATACAGGTTGTCATTCTACTCTTACCTGACATGGGGAACATAAAGATCTAGATTTTGAGTTGAGACATCTCATATTTTGTGGATATAATTAATGATTGGATGGTATTTTGTACGCATTTTTTTGTGGATATCACAGATGTTGCATGTAGCTAGAAATATCTCAGAATTTCAAAGATTTGTACAGAATTTTGAGTTATCCCAATTGGTGATGTCCAGAGACTACCTTTCCAAGTTTAGATTAGATATTTTAGGGTTGAGTTTGAGTTGAGATCATAATTGAGGAGACAACAGTTGCACATCTATTTAGAGATGATAGTTGGCACAGTTGTTTCTGCCGCAGGTAACTTTTTGTGTCAGCATGATTTTCTAGAGATAAGAGTCATTGACTCTAGAGACCGTAAGGAGAATGGTCTTTCATCCAATTTACATGAGAATTTGGGTATTTTGGAGTGCTCATAAAGCACAAGATTTGGATACATATTAGAGAGATTTGAAGACTCATAGCAGGAGATAGCATTAGTTTCTTCTAAAGGAGAATCTGACATATACGATTTACCTTTGGAGTGAACATTTTGGGATTGTTGGACACACGAGTGGATAGTGTACTACAAACATATTGAGAGGATGGCGGCTTTCAGAGTTTGAGATATGATTCCTTCAGCATTTCAGTTGCAGAGAATGAGATGAGCAGACTTTGGATCATGGGGGTTGTGTTAGGAATTGACCCAAAGAAAAATATAAGAATAATGAAAATACCTTTGAAGGAATTGAAGGTAATAAATAAATATTGGAATTACACTTGAATGAAGTTGAAAGGTGAAAGGTTACGCTTGACTTTTGGTTTCTCCTTGGTTTAGAAAGGGTTGTAATGTATTATATACCTTTCTCTGAATTGCTGCATATTGTTTTTTTTTTTGTTAACTTTGTATATTTTTGATTTTATCCATCTTTTAGATTTGTTAAAATCATCACGTATGGAGTCCTTAGCATCTCGGGTATTCAAAACACTATCAGCGATGAGTGGAAAGGTCTCTAATCCACACATCCCTAGTTTATTTCTATTATTGATATTTTACAACAAACCATGGTTGATTAGACACCATTCCTTGACTATATTTAGAGGGATTGGTAGTTGTAGAGGATCACTCAACTTTGGATTCCTACCAACCCCTGTCACCAACTTATGTTCAAGTAGGCTCATTCATCCTCATATGGTGGACATTTTGGCCTACAAAATACCTTGCACCATCGTTAACATTACTTTTATCGGCCTTCGCATGGAAGGAGATTGAGGAGTACATCCATTTGGTGCTCTTTTTGCAGCTAGTCTAAACTCGACAATAATTAGTCATAGACGTTATTGCTACCTTCTTGACCATAGAAATCCATTTCGATGGACTTCATTAGTGGTCCGCTCAATGCTCAGCGACAACATGACTACATATTTTTGGTTTTGTTGGCTTTCAAAAGTTGTAATCCTCTGTTTGTGCACCAGGCAATTGATGCTTTGCAGTTGTCGGCTTGTTCTTCAAGCATGCTTGCAGCAATTTTGGTCTGCCATGTGCCATAATTACACATCACAACTCGGACATCTTGAGTCACTTTGGCCTTGTGAAAGCTTTTGGTTTATTGTTGCATTTATCCCCTTCATTTATGTAATTTCCCCTTCCATTCGAAGACCTTTGGCCTATTTTGTCAACCCGACGGCCAAAGGAAAAATATAAGGGTGACTTAAGTTATATTTAATTATTATAAAGTGCCATTAATAAAAGAAAAAATATATATAGAGCACTTATAATAATTTATATGACTTAATAATTATTAAATCTAGGATGGAAAAGGCTCAAATATAAATTGTTATCCATCCTAGGTGAAAAGGTGACTTGCCTTAGAAAGGGGAATGGGAACATAGAAAGGATAAATGCCCATTTTACTATGTATTTCCCTAGAAAAATGTGACATGCATTAGGAGGAAAAAAGTTGTTGGGAAAAGCATTTAATATGGGAAAATATTAAATGCTTGCATAGGGAAAATCCTTGTGAACTAATTGGATATTGTAGAGGTTGTTTTGGGTCTCTTCTTCCTTTATAAGGAGAAGTCGACTTGAGGGGAAGATATTGCATAACCATTTGATATTTTCTAATTTGTGTCTTAAGCTTGTAGCTTTTGCATATACACTTGGATTTTCTTTAGCTTGTGGAGTAAGATCCCACAGGGACCCTAGCTTCGGTGGTGAGAGATCCATTCCTAGCTAGTAGGGCACTCTTCGGTGGTGAAAGATCCACCCTAGTTTGTCATTATTGGAGTTGATTCAGGGCTGATTTGTTTGGGAATCAAAGTAGTTTGTTTTCTTAATTTTTGGAGCTGATTTGATGCCCTAAATGTGTTGGGCGACTTAATTTTAGGGCAAAATTAGGGTTTTGTGTTTGCTGTGCGAAAACTAATTTTGGAATATTATTCTTCATATTTTTGTGGCCCAAGATCCAAAGTTTCAGCTCATTTGGACTTCTCTAGCAAAAGATATGAATTTTTGAAGTTATGTTGCAGACAGGGTTTTTAAATAATTTATTGCAGCCTTGTTTACATCTGAAATCTGCAATTTTATACATATTTGGGCTTTATAAATTAGTGGTACTAGATTTGAGTGGAAAGATATAAATTTAGAGGCTGATTGGTGTGGGTTTTCCACTTAACCCAAGTCGCATTTCCTTATTTAATTCAGATCTGCGTGATACTTGTTTGGTATTTTGTCTACAAGTTGCATTTAAAGTTGGGATTGCCTAAAATCCGTTTAGGGGTAAAATAATGTCCATTGGGGACATTACAAATGGTATCAGAGTTGTTGTTCCTCTAGCTTGTGTGGGTTAAATATGGTAGTTTGGAAAGATCTCAATGTGGGTTTTATGAAGGAAATGTTCACCAACATGGTGAAACAACAGAAGCCACTAACCTTTATTTGAGCCAGCTCACTCAGAATTTGAATCAAAGCAAATCTTGGGACAATAAGGAAAAAGGTGAGAACAATAATAAAGGGCACCCAATAGAGGTGATTGATGAGGATTCTTGTTGGAGGAAATACCAATCTTTGAGTAAGGGTTTTAGAGATAATATGTCATTTCCAGATTATTGCATGATGAAGATTGGTAGCAAGCCCAAGCGAGGTCATCATATGCCTGTACCTGAATTACAAAATAACTCATTTGAAGAAGAAGCTTCTAGAGAAAAATGTATGATTTCCATTGAGAAAAATAATTGCATTAGTGAAACTTTGCTTGTTAGAGAAACTATTCCATCTCAGGAGAAGAAATTCGTATATGCAAGCAAGGAGGATGTAATGGAAACTCTAAAAAGGTGTGAGGAATGGAATAGTAGAGCTAGAGCTGCTAGATTGATAGCCGCTCAAGCAAGACAACACCTACAAGAGTTCAAGGAAAAGATGTGGGCAAATGATGCAAGGAAGTCTACACCCACGAAAAAGTCTTTATAGAGCAACTTGCACATGAGGAGGAGCCTCACATGGACACTTGTGTGAAATTGCAGCCTGTTGTAATTTCCAAACCAACAACTTTTGATCAACTTTCAGATACTTTCAACGGGCACTCAGGCAACAATGTTGGGGGCAACTCAACATATGTCTATCTTGAACACACGGAGGACATTGATGGCATTGAAAGGTATGAAGAGCATAATAATGTGTCTTATTTATTGTTTCCTATTCCAATTTATTTCCATCATGAGATACATGGTATGGTAGATGATGAAGTCTTCATTATGGAGTTTGTTGAACCATTGCTCCAACTATGTGTATATGAGCATCTTGTGGATGATATATGGTGGCAAGTTTTAGCTCACTTAATAGGTACAAGGGGCTCGGATGGTAGAACACTTCAGCATGTTTTGTCTCTTGTGCATGGCTCTTGGACAAAACAAAGATGCAATTGCTTGAGGGCAAACAATTTTGGGAAGGGAGGATTGTAATATCCCCTTCCCATTCGAAGACCTTTGGCCTATTTTGTCAACCCGATGGCCAAAGGAAAAATATAAGGGTGACTTAAGTTATATTTAATTATTATAAAGTGCCATTAATAAAAGAAAAAAATATATAGAGCACTTATAATAATTTATATGACTTAATAATTATTAAATCTAGGATGGAAAATGCTCAAATATAAATTGTTATCCATCCTAGGTGAAAAGGTGACTTGCCTTAGAAAGGGGAATGGGAACATAGAAAGGATAAATGCCCATTTTACTATGTATTTCCCTAGAAAAATGTGACTTGCATTAGGAGGAAAAAGTTGTTGGGAAAAACATTTAATATGGGAAAATATTAAATGCTTGCATAGGGAAAATCCTTGTGAACTAATTGGATATTATAGAGGTTGTTTTGGGTTTCTTCTTACTTTATAAGGAGAAGTAGACTTAAGGGGAAGATATTGCATAACCATTTGATATTTTCTGATTTGTGTCTTAAGCTTGTAGCTTTTGCATATACACTTGGATTTTCTTTAGCTTGTGGAGTAAGATCCCACAGGGACCCTAGCTTTGGTGGTGAGAGATCCATTCCTAGCTAGTAGGGCACTCTTTGGTGGTGAAAGATCCACCCTAGTTTGTCATTATTGGAGTTGATTCAGGGCTGATTTGTTTGGGAATCAAAGTAGCTTGTTTTCTTAATTTTTGGAGCTGATTTGATGCCCTAAATGTGTTGGGCGACCTAATTTTTAGGGCAAAATTAGGGTTTTGTGTTTGTTGTGTGAAAACTAATTTTGGAATATTATTCTTCATATTTTTGTGGCCCAAGATCCAAAGTTTCAGCTCATTTAGACTTCTCTAGCAAAAGATATGAATTTTTGAAGTTATGTTGCAGATAGGGTTTTTAAATAATTTATTGCAGCCTTGTTTACATCTGAAATCTGCAATTTTATACATATTTGGGCTTTATAAATTAGTGGTACTAGATTTGAGTGGAAAGATATAAATTTAGAGGCTGATTGGTGTGGGTTTTCCACTTAACCCAAGTCTCATTTCCTTATTTAATTCAGATCTGCATGATACTTGTTTGGTATTTTGTCTTGCGTTTAAAGTTGGGATTTCCTAAAATCCGTTTAGGGGTAAAATAATGTCCATTGGGGACATTACAATTTCATCTGCAACGTGATGGTTAGATTGAGATTGTTAGTTGCATCTTAGATCATGCTCTCCACATCTATCATCAACAAATTTAGCAATGAGAAACTTACTTGCATATCATTCAGCACAACCTGTTTCAGCCTACCCATATCTCAACAAGGCATTCCTTTCTGAGTTTTTTATCGCTTCCAACCTTTGGTGTGATCTTCTATCTCTAGCTATGTATCATCAACCGTAGGGAAGAGTTTCTTTGTGCAGAATTTGACCAAGCTTCATGCCAAAATTCAAGACATTCTCTAGTAGAATCAGGTCAAAGTCAAAGCACTCCATGTTTGGCATTGAGTACCTCATTATTTCCAAGTTGATGATTGAGTTTGGCCTCATTTAAATAAGCAAAGCTTTCACAACAAAGAACGTCACAAGTTGATGCCTAGTAAATACAGGCCTTATTCTATTCTCCAAGCAGTCAGGCCTATTGCCTTTTGCTTATATTTTCGACTTCAGGCTGGCATCCATGATGTCACTGTGAACCAGCTCAAGCTTTATTAGCCTTCACACTTGTAGGAGGTTTCTATCACTCATCCCTAGGTTACCATTCTTGATTTTCAACAACCATTTTCTGAGGATATTTTTCTTGATATTCGGACTTGCACAAATCGTAAGAAGCAAACCGCTTACCTGGTCGGCTATCAAGACACTTTGCCGACACAAGCCAAATGGTTCTCCAAGACAACTTTTTGGAGAATTTTCCTCTTCTCATGTAGAAGATGGGACAACTTTCTCGTAGTAGGGAGGAAATTATGAGAATCATTCTCTTAATTATCTCCTCACTTGTAATCATCTATATCATTGTAAATATCCCACATGTATAGTTGGCCCAGTTCACTAAAGTCTTCCTAACTGCATGCAAGTTAAATTAATTGAGGTGTATTTGCATGCCCATTTTTGCAGTTTGCACGTGCATGGCCTTATGGAGACTCTTTATTGTCTTCTGCTGTTCTGCATTACCATGTACATTTTCTGCCGTGCTCTCTCCTGTATTACATATGGCTATATCACACTGTATTCAAAATCGCGTGGACACAATTTAGAGGATAATTCCACTTTGTTCCAAGATATTCTGTTTACTTCAAACAATAAACTTTATCCTAGTAAGAAAGCTAGATGGCCAAATCTTTTTCATGGCTATTTTAATATTTATCTTTACACTCATATGTAGTCAATGCCTTGAGTTACATAGAAATTGCATCATTTATGTATTTGTATATTTTTGTCTGACAATGGATCGTTTCTGGGGTAGGGACTCATTGGTATTATGTGGCGAACTCTAGTTTTTTCTGGAATAGATTTTTGTAAAAATATGTACTATTTGAGCTTGAAAAAAAAACAAAACTTTCTTGAATAAATGCTAAAGTCATAATTTATTTCCTCTGCCAATTTGCATTTTTACAGAAACTTTCCACGTATGTCTTACTGCCTGTTTTATAGATGTTCGACCATGGAAATTTAGTATGACTATTTTCATATAATAGGGGTCAAAGATGATGGAAAATAAATGACCCATGAAAGGTTTCTTATATAGTTCACGGATCTGTTGCAGCTTATCTATTTCCAAGTAGTCTGTCCCCTGAAATTTTGGAAGGTCTCCTTGGATCTGGTATGAAGCGAATCTTATTGTGGCATATGCTTGGGATATTGTGTGAGCTTAAATTATACTATGGTTGTCATTACATGCTTTCTTGATGCTCTTACAGTTGGAGGGGTAATGGCTTTCCTCACGTTGCATGAGATGCTACCATTAGCATTTGATTATGCAGGTCAGAAACAAGCTGTGAAAGCTGTTTTCATAGGCATGGCTGTGATGTCCTCCAGGTATTTCTTGGTCATTGGGTTTGCTTCTGGTCCATCTTACGATCAACTTGGTTTTGTTAAATATCAAATTCTTTTGGCATGTAGTAAAAAGGGACATTTTATGACATTTCTCTCTCTTAAAATTGGCATTTTTAACATTAGTTATTTCAACTTTGTATGGCAGTCTATACTTCTTAGAGATGAGCTTACCCAGGGATATAGGTTTATAGGGTTATCCGCTTACTGGACTCTGCTGATTACACTTTGATGCTCATCACAGAAGTTATGCTTAACATTTCCATGTGCAAGGCATGTGAGTTCTGCTGAGAGAAGGCTACTCTTGTAGTACGACACATTCTACTTGCTAACAAGAATCTTTCTATGGTGCTGTTCTTTTATAGAATGGAAATGAAGGGGCTTCTTTTATTCTCTTTGAACCATATACTCATAATTCATGCAGATACAATGGCAGCCAAATACAAAATAAAGGAAGTATTCAAGATGGCACAGAAAAGTTTTTTTCTAGTGCCAAAAAACATGTCAGGAAAAAAATAACTGCAACTGGGGATGGAAGGATGAAATTAAGGGGGAAAATTCTAATTCTCTAGCCTCCACATATGGTGTTCATTGTGTTTGGCACAAATTTTGTGGCATGTATGTATTCGCTATCAACTAATCTGATGAAAAGTATCATGCCATTTTGTAGGAATTGTTAGATTTGAAATGTTTTGTCATATAAATTATGTCATTACATTAGTTGGTATATGCTGTATTTTATTTTCATCTTCACCAGAACAAGAGTGAAATCACTGAAATTGGGTAGTCTATTGATTAAGATTTTGGAGAAAAAGAAGCATGTGGGATAGTTTCCATTGAAGGCCGATTTGTATAAAATGGCAGGCTCAAATTCATCTCCCTTTGCGTTGTCTTTCAGAAAAAGGCTGGTCGATATTCAAAGATGTAGCAGGAAGTGAAAGCTTGATTGGGAGTTGGTGTGCCATATTGAGGGACCAAAAACTGTCCACAAGTTCACATAACCATCACAAATGTAAACTACTTTCTTGATGACATAAATGCAAAGTTGAATTTTGACAAGATCTGAACAAGGAAAAAAATAGCTGTATTTAAAGCAATTGGACGTGCTCGTGAAGGTCATCATTTTGGGTGCTAGATGCGGGAAAAACCTATGTTAGCTTAAAACACATGCTTTATAGTCATTAAGTTGATGGGTGGCATGCTTTCTAGGGATTCGGTTGGGGAATTAAAGGGAAGACATAAAATAAAAGAGATCAATTTGAATCATTTTGCAAAATTGGCATTTTGTGGAGCCTCGAGAAAAGCAATTCGGAGGGAGGGGGGATTCTCCTCCCCTTATCTATTGGCTGCAACCGATCAAGAAGCTATGGTTGTTGGGAGTAATATTAACTTCCATGTTCAATGAAACAAGATTATATACAAATCTAGGTCTGTCCAAAATATATGGCAAACATATACTTTTAATGAGGGATATCCCCATTTTCAAGTACCGAGTGACAATTGACATTAAATCAGGGGTAGAGGTTGTTGTAGTCTTCTTCGTAAATAAAGATGACACAGAGGCCTTTTGGGAGGGCCCGTAGCCTTTGTATGAATTACCTTTTCTCTAGGATGCAATCTAATAAAAGAATTTCCAAAAGTTGCATTGGTTTGGATATGTTTATTTTCTTTTGCCTTACGAATTTGAGACGAGGCTAGTTGTAGAGCTATTGGTAACATGCTAGGTGAATACATAAAGGCATATGACCTTAGCTGGTAATCCATGACTTTGTGAGCCTAGATCTAGATAAACCCTTGCAGCACAAAATGCAACTTCAAAACATGAGAAATGTGTCTTATGTACGCCAAGAACATGAAAATTGCATTAGCTCAACCATATAATCATGAGGAAATCTTGTTCTACAAAAAGTAGAACATCTATGTCCAATTCCCAAGAGACAAAGAATTGATATCTTTAGGAAAACAATTGATATTGGTTTTGACAATAACAATCAATTATCACTTTAAAAAGCCTCATAACCCCAAACAAGACAAGGAATTGTCCTCATGAAAACTTTCCTTATGTCTTGTCTTCCAAAGGAAATGAACAATAGGAAACTTTATTATATGCCATGTAGTTTTACAACTATCCTTTATCATCCTAAGGTGTATCCAGAAAGGATCTTTCCAAGAGCGGGGAATTGATTATATCATTGAATTTAGCGTTTATCTAAACTGAAAAGTTTATGAGGTGAGCACACTTTTAGTACGGCATATCTAATACTTTTCTTCCATCTACATTGCACAAAGCATCTCATATGACAACTTTCGAGTCTTGCATTTTCTGCCAAGCCTTGGTGAAGGTGCATCACTAAGAGGCCACTTAAATGAAGACTTTGAATTCCAAATAGATTGACAACACTCTTAGCACCATGCTTTAGGGTCACTTATAAGTCCACTAGTTGTTCAACCTTGGAGCAACATCACTAAGAGGCTGCTTAAATGAAGACTTTGAATTCCAAATAGATTGACACCACTTTTAGCACCATGCGTTAGGGTCACTTAACAGTCCATTGGTTGTTCAACCTTGGAGCAACATCATAAGTGAGTATCGCTTAACTATATAAATTGTTCGTGTCATTATTATAATAAGATTGCCCATTTCAACAATTCCAATAAGGAATAGATCTTTGAAATTGCAATCTACAAAGGTAACCTTTTTAGGGATCATTTTACAAAGGTCTTGATGGTTTTGTTTTTCACCATATTTAGCTTTTGGGCTCAATATAAATCTTGTGAAGTGTACCACTATTAGAGTTCATGTTTTTAAACATATATTTAACAAAATGTTAGATCCAAAATTGAGATTAGGATATAAATTGGATTATAATATGGAAGATGCAATAGATTTTCACATCATATATCTAAAGCATCAAAATTGTCGAGTGTGAACAAAGAGCATGTGCATAGTGCATATCAAGTTTAGATGTCAGAAACTTTTTGATCTATGTAATAGTTATCGTTAAAGTCTTCTTGGAGGTATACACCTTTTTTTTGAGGCAAAATACATTTGGTTATTGCCATTTATTGATAGTTTCTTCAAAGACTTGAAGACAATAGATGTGGCTATTAATTGAAAATTCCAGGCCAAAACTTGGTGTATGCTTGGTAATGGTTTCAAATATTGCATAGCTTTCTTGAAATTGAGTGATTGCATCTTAAGAGAAGCTTTTGGTTCAATGAATAGATAGACAAGTTTTTGAAAAGATGCCACCGATAGACATTTTTATGTTTTTGAATGAATAGTACTAATAGGCAAGTGAGCTTACCAAATAATTTTTTAAGTATAGAATATTAACTAGTGAATTGTTCCTCCTAGACTATGGGCTCTTTTAGAACAAGAGGTTGAGAAAATAGGCGTTGAATACCCTAACAAAGAAACATCACTAGTAGAGTGGAAGGAAGCCAATGAAAGTCAAGGGAAAGAATGCTAAAAGGAAATTCATCTCCTAATTTCATTTTTAAGTAACAATTGATCAAAACAAAAAAATAAGCAAAAGAAAGATCAATGATGAATTTCAAACCACATTCAAAAGACAAACGTGTAGACACCTAATTTTGGTATGGAGAATTTAATAGTTGTAAAATTGTATTTGTCTAGGGTTTTGTGTGTTTGTAAACTAATGGTTTAGATCAAGCTCTTATTGGCATATTTCCGTGTTTTTCGCTGTTTCTTATTGTCTTCTTTACATCTATCTTCCTCTTTTTTTCTCTTCTTGGTCCCTCTTTATGTTTTGGGTTTTCCTCGAAACACCATACTACTATGGTTTTGGGTACCCCATAGTCATATATGCATGGTCATGGTGTCCCCATAAATGTTAATGCATGATTCTCGGGGTGTGTTTTATGTGGATCCATTTGGATGCACTCGTGTCAAATGGTCCCCATCTTGTATGGTTCTTGCTTGTTATCTATCATTTTGCACACATGATAGGGTCCTAATTTGAATTCAAAAAATTTAGAAATACACAATAAAAAATGACCTATTAAAATATTCTCGTTGTCTCTCTATAAGGGGGTCTTCTATACTAGGATAAAGGAGGCCATGCTAAAGACACACATCTTAGATTGTATATTGACGAGGACTCAAAACTAGGAAGGTGTTATTCCACACTCTCTAGGAGGTATAGGGTTAGTGGTGTCTAACTAGCTCTTGATAGTAAAGTCACGATAATAAGGTTGTGAATTAGATTGTAATCAAGGTAACTATTTCAAGAGTTAAACCAAGAGTCACAAGAATTAAAGTAAGGTTCCTCTTAAGAAAAAGTAATAAGGATCAAGGGTTACTCGCAAGTTAAGGTAAGGGCCGATAGATAAAGATGGAATAGAAAAGAATATGCTATTGTATACTAATCTATGCAAAATCTTGTCAACAAGCATCTAAATTTGAAATGAAATAAAAGACAAGAAAAGTTAGAGATACTTACCTGCATGAAGACACCATTGACACATTAACTTCCCTTGGGGTCGACAACACCTTGTGATAGAGTTGAAGTGGGGGACCAAAAATGAGTAGAAGACCTAGGAACACCTCTACTTAAAGACTCCAATGACTCCAAAGGCTTGTTAGACCATGGCAAGTGCAACTCCTATGCTTGTAGATCAAAAGTAGCAAATTCTCCAAGTGTGGACTCCAAAGAAGACAAATAAGTTATACTTCAAAACCTTCTAAATTTTAAGGGAAAATTAGTGAGCGCTAATAGACCAAATGAGTGATGTATTAAATGTGGAATGAAGGGTATAAATAGCCTAGGGATATGATTAACAATTTATGCTAGGTGATAGTATTGACCATGAATGAGCACTCATCTATAGGGTATACATAACCTAGGTATAACATTAACAATTTATGCTCTCCAAGACGGTATCGATTGTGGTCGATACCATTGGTTGTGACAAACTGTTAACTTGACGACATTGAACATGGTCAATGTCGTTGGCTAGGGAAATCTACCCAACAATTGGCATCGATTAGGGTCAATGTTTTTCGAGAGAGAAATACGAGCATGAGAAGGTTAAATAAACAAGTCAATGGATGGAGGGAACTTAGAGGTTCCAATGGGAGATAATATGAAGGTGTGAGTGTGTTGAAAGTAGGTGTGAGAGTGATCAAAATAGGATAACATAGTGATATCGCAAAGAGGATGCAAAAGGCGTCTGTAAGGGATGCAAAAGATGACCGCATGAGGATGAAAAAGACACTGTAAGGGTGTGACAACATGTGAGATATATGATATAATCATACTGCACATCAAAGCTCTCTTGTAAGTAACATTGCAAACCAACCCAATGCAACCTGTTAGATGCATGTAACCATTTCTTATTATTCCCCTCTTGGCATATCCTTGAGGACACCGCTCTAGGGAAGCTAATGCACCAATGATGCTTGCGAAGAACAATAGGCAGTAAAGAGAAAAATGAGGTGTATACAATGGTGTCCCTAAAAATGTTCTTTATGTACGGTTCTTGGGTCGTGTTTTTTGTGGTTACATTTGAGTGTACTCATGTCATATGTTCTTGTGTTGTATTTTTCACCTATTATATGTCATTTTGCACATCAATAGGGTCCTAATTTGAATTCAAGAAGTCTATAAATGCATAGGTGCATTAATGCATTCAGGAAAATAAATACATGATATAATAAAATAATATAGAGATTAAGACTCGTTTTGAATTCAATTAGAGGAATCATAGATTTGAAGCATTTATTAATTTGTCAAAAATTTATCGTAGTGATTAGTCATATTACATGGTTTGGCATGTTGTTTTCAATATTGTGAATTGTTGAGGGCTTGATAAGTAGATGGTGTTATTCAAAACCTTATTGACCTTGAACACAAGCCCCCCAAAAAATATTTTCCTTATTCATTTGATAGTCCTTGCTAACCTATTGGGGGTTAGAGGAAGAAGAGCAATTCCTTAGAGATATGTGAGGAATTTTAGAAATGCACACAAAGGTTGATGTAGGTTGGATAAGAGGAACCAAATGAATGGCAATGTTTCCCCACACACGGACTCAACATACTTCAATAGACACACACTAAGCATATCACACTTAGACTTGAAACTCAAAACTTAGTTTTGTTTGCATTTATTATTAGATTACATAACTTACACACAAAGATGTTTTTTTAATTGAGTAAACATGAAGATGAAAATTAGTGCAACATAGTTCCTCAATTGGACTTGATACTACTTTTTTGTTATGTTGTGAACTTACACACCCGCACCTAACACTCCCTCAAACTCTCTTTGTCTTCTTTCACCAACTGAAGGTACCTCCAATTAATGAATTAAGATCTTTCTAACCTCCTTTGAAAATCTATTACAAACATCTTGAAAATGCTAAACAACGTGACAATTAATATGTTTGGGTGGATGCTTTGCTTTTGCTTTGCACATAGGTGACATTGCCACTTTCAACGAGACCAACCATCATAAAATTACCGGTTAACGCAAATTGGAGGTTTCAAAACCTCCGTTTGCATAAATTGGTTGTTTAGTAATATTCACAAATTTTTTCCAATTTGATCCCTAGTAGATGAATGAAACCTCTTTACACATGTTTCTAGAGTGTTGGAGCTCGCTATGCTTCCTTGTATGCTTGATCATCTTTTATAAGAGCAACATTGTAGACAAGGTGGAAAATTGTAACCAATCTCAAATGACGGCTTATGTTTTGGTTGATGCAAAGATTGCTTATAGACTGTATGTTCGTACATCATACACAATGGGTGAGTAAAATGATTCATGATCTTCCACTCACTATTCCTTGCTTGTGGACCTTTTTGAGCTCTTCTAAATTCATCGAAAGTGATAGAACGCTTATCTAATTGAAAGTTGATGCATGCATGTGGAGTTGGGTAAAGGATGCCTTTTTAAATTTGGAGTGCACATGGATGATATTAATATCCATGCACCTATACATAAACAACTAGCATTGCACACATGGATGGTCTGAAAGAGATCAAATCATGATATAGATACGAAAAAGATGTATGGGTGTATCTGAGGGAATCAAGGATGCACTCATGAATAATAAAGAAACATGAATTGTTGGTGGTTATTAGGTTTGTTAGTGCATGCAACATGATGGTGTCAAAACTACATGAATGTGATAGTCAAGATTATTGACCTTTGATGGCTTGCATATTAGGCACATATGGTAGGGGAAGATGACTAGTAGTTGAGACCCTAACTTTAGCATCACTCAAAATGTGTTTTTCATCAAAAATGACATGTTCACATTGTTCGTCAAGTTGACATTCTATAAAGGCATTTTTGACTTTCAAAATGATAGCTTACATGATAAATCACATTTTCCTATGACCTTTACATTTCCCCCATGTTCCCTACTTGGACCAATAATTGTATCTAAATCGGTGTTTATTTGAAAATATAATTACAAAAGAAATATTTGGCGCCTTAAAAATGTAAAAAACAACACATTTAAAACATTTAAACACCTTAAATTTTGCATGCAATGTGTTTAATACTGATCGGAAATTGTTGACCTTCCTTCACCAATAATTGTGAAGTGAATTTCTTAACACACCATTTCAATATTGTTTTCCCTACTCCTTTACATTGACTTTCCTTTCATTTTTTTACGATCTTTGGTTCATTTTGGAGGTTTTGTGGGTTCATTGTGGAGGTGTTCTGCTTATTAACCATCGTGAACACTATTATGGAGGGAAAGTTGTCACAATATGTATGTAAACATTGTGTTTTCACACCATCACATCATGTAGATGTTTTGTTTTGCACTGAGAGTTCTTTATTCTTTGCTTTCTTTGACATTTGTTTAGTGTTATTGAATCTTTGCTTAATTTTCTCGAAAACCGAGTGTCATATTTGAGTTGCATGATTGGAATACTTTTTTAAGATGAGATGTTATCTCGGGATAAGACCCACAAGTGTGAAACAAATGCCTTGTAATCCCATTTTAATATTGTGGTATTTGAATATGTTATATTAACTTGAATCGTGAAACTCTTTGCACTTTAAACGCTTATTTCACTAAATCAGGACTTATTCATGTTCGAGTAGCAAAAATGTAGCCAATATTGGAATCCAAAACTAAAACTACTTGTTTTGGATTCCAAAATGTTAAATATTGGAATTATTTGGACTCCAAAATTGCACATATTGGATTCCAATATCGCATATATTAGAATCCAGAATCACATATATTGGAATCCAAAATCACATATATTGGAATTTACTGCACTCCAAAGTCCCATATATTGGAATCCAAAAAGTCAAATATTGGAATCCATTATACGGGCTAGCGTCCGCTAGGCATTATCTATGCTTTGGACTAAACAAAACATGTATATGTTTTATACGGGCTAATGTAAATTAGGCATTATTTATGATTTGTTATGTATAAAACATGTTTATGTTTCTGAGGGCTAAGCACCGCCATCCATTATTTATGTAATGTTATATACAAAAATGTTTATGTTTTAAACGGGCTAGTGGCAACCAAGCATTATTTATGCTTTGTCATAGTGAAGCTCCAAAAAATAAGTTCCCTCGAATTCGGTTTTTGATTGAATATCATCCTGTACATCTTCTCTTTTCCTTCAATGGTTGCAACAAAGGCCACAACGTGGTGTTAAATTTGATCCCTGTTTAGACCTTTTTTTTAAAATCATTTTTATCTATAAAATAATTGCAAATCTTTGAAATAACTGTCACATATGACTTACATATTTTAGATATGACCGTCAAATTTTATAGATTATTTATATATTAATTATATTAAAAAACAATTAAGTACATACATTATAATTTAATATTTATTTTATGAACATTGCAAAAAGAAAAAAACTATTTTACAAATTTTCAAGGGCAAGTTTTTCTGATAATTCACCACAAAAGTTATTCAATCATACTTTGTCTCACAACAGTATAATCAATGAAAATATAAATCCTCCCAACTATATTCCCACAATCTCAACATAATATAATAGAGTTATGCAGTATATTCATAATAACATATGAATGCATATATTATTGACAATGTTAAACAATACCATCATAACAACATTCTAAAAGATAAATAGTTATTTAGCATTTTCTTGCTCCAAATATTTGATGCCCTCTACCACATTCAATCCATGAGACACTATTTGTGATTTTTTTGTATGAATCAACCATCAACCATTTATCTTTTGTATAATCGTATGCCTTTTCATCCCCACCATAAAATTTTCAGGAGGGTTTCCCTTTGCACCTAATGTAATACACAAAGTGTTTTTAGAATTGTATGAAAAATCGTTTCTACTCCAAACCTGTCTAGGCCTCGTATTGCTATTCCCTCGATTATATTGTTATGTTCCCTTTCAAGTGAGTCTTGGATACAATGCAGTCGATATTTTTTTATTGAAGCCCGCTGATATCTTTTTAACATCAACAAAAATGATGTTGTCAGACCAGAATCCTAGTTCACAGTATGGTGATAATAATTTTAGAAATTATGACAGGCCACCTTGCAAGTTGACAGTTTTCATGCCGAACTTGAATGACATCTTCCTATTGTATGTTTTGTTTATCCCATATAACAAGTCCTCCATGTCTAAAATAAATAAATAACTCTTATCGCTACATGC
The DNA here is from genome assembly GCA_018340775.1 of Taxus wallichiana var. yunnanensis. NCBI lineage: Eukaryota > Viridiplantae > Streptophyta > Pinopsida > Cupressales > Taxaceae > Taxus > Taxus wallichiana. The sequence goes on from CM031234.1 coordinate 962,140,061, forward strand.
AGGGAAGTAAACAAATTTTAATTTCATCGACCACATATCAATTATAACCAATTGAAATAAACAACATTTTAGCTTATGACTAACAATTACTGATTGAGATTGCGGCTTGGATTACACCACCTTTACACGTTGTTGGATCATTGATGCAAGAGCTATTTCAAATAAACATTCATCAATTCATAATCTATTTCTTGCTATTAAAATTGTGAGCATAATGTATTTGAAATAAACATTAATCAATTCATAATCGATTTCATGTTGTGGCAAATGAAAGCTTAAATGGATAAACATAGTGGTTTATGTGGTGATATGGTAAGTACAATATCAATTGTTCTCTATCTTATAATTCAAATTTTGCATGGCCGCTAGGCTACACTTATATTCGTCGAACCACCCTTTGGTGGAAAACAATCCTCAACTATTGATGAGGATTTGTGATATTAGGCTTTCCCATCATTGACCGAACTACACTTAGGTGGACAACCGCTAATGAGGCTAGTTAAGTCTTTGCTTTACATACGTATGAGTTGGATCAAGTCGTATGTAGTTTTGTTTATGATGATGTTGAAGCCAAAACAATGTTAATTCAATGTAAGTAGTCAGTATGCAGTAGTGAATCAATGAAACATTGTAGACAGTATGCAATTGTAAATCAACGAGATATTGATGAATGTAAGGTTTTTTAGTCTAACCATTATGGTATTGAACGTGGATGCATAGAGTCCGCGAAGCTCTATACTTTGTTTGAAATTGTTATCGTAGCTTACAAATGGATTTCCTTAAAATTTTTCTTCTACCGTATGCCAAACATATAAACTAATGTCTGTTAGTTATTGTTTCCTATAAATTTGTGGGCCTTATAAATGATTTTGTTTTAAAATACACATGGCTAACATACCAAGTTGTGAGTGTGTATTCATGCTTTGGATACCTCCGCGCCCTCCATGGTTACGTTCTCTAGTTGTTGGTTGTCTACATAATCATTTATTGTCTTATAAATTTGTGGGGCTTATTAGCGGTTTTGTTTAGAAATTCACACGATTAACATACCTGGATCTGATGGTGTATTCGAGGCCGTTGTGCTCGTATCCTCCACATCTATCATCTAAATTATAAAAACATAAGTTTGTTAAAAATTTGAAAGTCATGACAATTGAAAATAGAGCTCATTAAACATATTTATAAAATGATTGAAGGTAAATCACCATGTTGAACTGGTTGTGTAGCGTCAAGGTGAAGGGTTGTACATCAGCTTTTATAGCTTTGTGGTTGTCTGCATAAACAATAAATGTATAAGTAGCATATATAGGTTAAAAGTCCATTAAACAAAATCACTTGTTGAAGTTGTCTTGACGAACCTTTCTTCAGATGAGAATAGTAATGTTTTAGAAACATTTCTTAACGTATCAACGATAAAAACAAAAGATAGTTTAGAGTCCACTAATGCATGGAGTCCGAAACTGCCACTGTAAAAGCACTAGTACTACAATTTTTTGATCAACATCGAGTGAACATCTCATCCCATAACTCATATGATCTTTCGCAAGGAAAAGGATGGATGTTTCCTTGTAGGCCAATTTCGCTTGTAGTTACCAATTTTTGTGGCAGTTTCTCCATCCAATCCCTAGTGACCTCTTCTCTATAATCATCGTTATTGTCGTAGTTGTGCACACTAGATATTGTGTACATAAGACACAAACTTTTGAATATCCCATTGTTATCGTAGATTTTGTAGCATCCATCCAGAATTGATACTCCATTGTCTTTAACCTTTTCCATGTATTTTTTTACTGTGTCACTTAGCATTTTTGAATAACTAGTTGGTATTAGAAAAATAATAATACAATCCAAAGACAAGTGGTTTCGATAACTATTAGAAGCTCCAATATTACATCGGAAGACATATCATTTGGAAAAATTGCAAAAATCGGTGATCACACATTCAACATTGAAAGGATTAGTCGAAGGAATTCTTTGATAAGTTGATAGAAGTTGGAATGGATATGCACATTTACAAGAAAAATTCTCTATGTCTTCCATCGTTGCTTTAGTATATTTCCTTCCGGTGAGATCACATAGTTACCTAATATTATCGAGCCTCAGCGGGTAGAACTTCTTCCACCTCATGAATTTTTTCCATTTTGCCATTTTTCCCCTATATGGGAATCAAATTTCCTTTTCCATTTATCTCTTCACCCAACAAAGACGAAAAGCGGCGGTAGTGTGATTCATGCAATTTAAATTTTTCAATTACATTGGATTCACTGTAAAGACATCAATACAATATTATCTAGATGCTTATTTATTAAATAATGTAGAATTTTTGCTCTCATTTTGTTGTCTCCTTTTATTCTTCAAAGAAGAAGAATCAAATGTCTTTCTTTATTACACTAGCCTCAACAAACCCGAGTTGATTTAGTATTCATTTTCAATCCATGCGGTTTTGATTTAAAGGGGTCTATCTCCAATTTAGTCAAATATGTTCGCCTCAACATAGTAAACAACTTAGTATGTTTTGGACATGAAAGAAACCTTTTCTATGCGAGAAATGACAAACAAAAACTGTTTTGTCGTTTTCATATAATTTTACGAATCTTTGTAAATATACCATTTGTAATGTCTTACGCATTTGAGCAGTCAAATTTGTCATAATCTATTAGAATCCCCAAATTCCAACCATATTTTGAATAGGAATATGGTGCTGCTTTTATGGAGGCATATATTTCCTGTTTCTTAAATAAAGAAACATCCAACTCCATATCTAGAATAAGACACTTTTTGTCAAATATGTTCGCCTCGACATAGTAAACAACTTGGCATGTTTTGGACATGAAAGCAAACCTTTTCTATGCGAAATGACAAACAAAAAATGTTTTGTCGTTTCTATACAATATTCTGAATCTTAAATATACCATTTGTAATGTCTTTTGCATTTGAATAGTCAATTTTTCATAATCTATTAGAATCCCCAAATTCCAACCATATTTTGAATAGGAATATGGTCCATTGTTTATGGAGGCATGCATTTCTTGTTTCCTGAATAAAGAAACATCCAACTCCATATCTAGAATAAGACACTTTTTGTTTTCAAAGTCAAAGCGTTCCACCTGGACACACAGTGTCCCCAAATCAATAACTTCTGACGATAGAACAATACCAACTTCCTCGTGATTGTCATCTATAACAAAAACAACCACATGTTGACGTGGTAGTTTTCAGGGGAATGGATTTCCACAAACCATTCCTCATCTCTTTTCTTCCAACAAATACTTGCTTGTGATGAATGGAATTGTCTGAATGGAGTGTGAACAATGGAAGACATTTTACCTATAATTAGAGTAAAACACATTAATAATTAGGTCATTTTTGAACTTTAAAGTGTTTTTCTCGCATTGTCTGATAAGGAATTTAAATACTACCCTAGTAGACACCAACCTCTAGAGTTCTTTACTATTTACCATAAGAGAGTAATTAACTTAATGGTTAGAACCACTAGGCTTTGATAGGACATCTTATGTATCATTCAATTGGTTATAATAATTCATATTTTGTGGATCAAATCAATAATAACACAATTTTTCTAAAATTTTGAAATCGAATTATGATGCATTGAAAGATACGAAACCATTTGCACCTTTTGAAAGGATTACATATGAGTCGGACAAGCTATAACATTATATAGATATCATGATAGGAACGTTAAAAAATATATACTTTAGTGGCAGATAGACTTCTAGTCAACACATAAAAGAACAACGTAAATCATTTTTTAGCCATTTACACCTATTGATTGGAAAACCATATTTTGAAGAGAGTGTTTGAGCAACAAATCACAATAATGGAGTTTGTGGTTGCTCGGGATTTTTTTAGAATTCAATGTGTTTTATGTGTATATCGGTCATATTGTAGTAGTAAGGATTAAATCCTGTAACAAGACTAAGGAAGATGTTTAAAGCATAGCAGTTGGAAGATCTAATGTTTGGTATTTTGAGGAGAGTATTTGAGCAACAAATCACATTAATGGAGGTAGTGATAGCTCATCAAATTTTGTTATATAAGACAATGTGAAATATATGTATATTAAGTTTAAATGTCTATAACTAGTCTAAGTACATTATTTTAAGCGTAGCACTTGGTGGGAAATTCCACAACAAGCTATCAAAAACTAACAAGAATGATTACACTTTTCCTAAACGTAAGTATGGCTATCGTCACAGTATCCGTTTTCATGGAAACAATGCTTTCTATAAGGTCATGGTGGGTTATACTAATTTGAGAAAATATTTGATTATTAACAATGTTTAATGAGTACCAAAAAACAAGGGTCTATTCTCTCTTACTTTGACTATAAGTTAGATTTACAATACTAATTGAAGAAATTTATTTCAAATTGTTCGAATTTATGTTAACGCATTTAGAGTGTCAGGTCTTAGGATGGAAACATTTACCGTCCGATCGTTGTATCGATTGAGGGTACAAAGCATTAAGAATTTAAAAATAGCGATAAAATAACAAATCACGACCTAGCTTAGCGGAAGCTAGGGTCCTACCATTTCATCTTGTCATTGTAATCACTGATCTATACACTTTTTGCTCGCTAGTGATTTTCATCGATTATAATTGTATCATATTTGATAGACTATCCATGGCGGAAACAATTACTACTCTACAAATCCTTGATAGGGATCAAGCCATATATATTGTCCATAAAATATATTGTTTGTAACATATAATTCACAACGTTTTGTATGGAAAAAATTGTTTACCTAACACTTAGTTTCATTACTTATCAAAAGCAATGACACAATGAGACACTAGTTTCAATAGTTTCTTATTTTGAAAATTGTGATAAAATAATAAATCGCTTAGGTTGAAGCGACCGTGAGGCCCCTACCATTACGGTCATTTTAAAATCTATCTGTATAACTTTGGATGCCATGTTTACTATTGATTATAATTGTATAATCTTTGATGGAATGTACTGCGAGAGACAATAGTTGCACTGCATACCATAGAGAGGGATCCAACTTTACGTAATCCCCAAAAGGTATATTGTTTGAAAAACATAATTCACATCAGATCTTATGGGAGAAAATGCTTAGTGAACACTAAGCATTTTTCCTTGTCGAAAGTAATGACATAGCGGGTGATAGGTTTAACTGTTTCATAATTTGAAAATAACGATAAAATAAAAGATCTTACAAACCCTTAAGAAGGATCATGACTTATGTAATACTCACAAGACGTATTGTTTGTAACATATAATTCACATATGTTCGTTTCTTATTTTTAAAAATAGCCATAAAATAAAAAATCATGGTATAGTTAAGCGGTTGTTAGGCTCCTACCTTTACCTCTTCTCATTATAAACACTATCTTTACTATTTTGGATCACTATCCTTAATATGTAGTTCCCATAAGATACATGGTTTAAAACTCATGTTTTACATCGTTTACTATTAAAGAAAATGCTCAACGTTTGCTAAGCTCCTTTACTTAATGAAAAAATGGCATATTAGACCCTAGGCTTAAAAGTTTCTTATTTTGAAAATAGCCATAAAATAACAAATCATGATATAGCTTAGCACCACTACGCTTGTACCTTTACCTCATCTCATTATAAACACTATCTTTACAGTTTTGGATCTATAGCCTTAGTATGTAGTTCCCATGAGATACATGGTTTTCAACTAATACTTCACATTGTTTCCTATCAAACAAAATGCTTAGCACCCACTAAGCTCGTTTACTTGTTGATAGAAACAACATATTAGACCTGTTATCCAAATAACTCTCCTAGTTATCCAAATAACTTATATTTTCATTATGACTCTGATGTTTCACATTTTAGGTTGCGCACACTCAAGATTGTTCTTTTGACACCTTGACACACTTGCATTTCCTCTGCATGCCCTTACACACCTTCCTACTTCCCCTTCCCTCTGTATTCTTCTATCTCCTCCCATTTTACCTTTTGTGCTTTCCCCTTAGCGCATCCACGTTCATTCTTATTATGTTGCACATTCCTTACGTGCACCTCTCTACTAGAATTACCTTCTAATTGGCTAAGTCCCTGTCATTTCTTCTGCGCGCTTGCATACACTTAGCTCCCTCATGCACCGCTTTTCTTTCTTCCACAACACACTCTCCCTTAGTTGAATGCTCACACCCCTTCCCCATACTTGTCCCCTACAAGTATTATCCTATTCCTACTGCTTTGCACCTCCACGTGTGCCTTCCCTTTGTTTCCCTTTCGCACACCTACTTTTTGCTTCTACACCTTACACCTTCTTACGCACTTTTGATCCAACTGTGCCACGTAACTGTCGGACTTGAGAGTGCTTCACGCAACCTATCAAAACATGCCAACATGGCATTGAATCCTAAAAACCAATCGATTAAGTGACACGTGGTAGAAACGACAAATCAAATCAATAGTTGAGCGGTTTCTTTAGTCGGTATACATGTCATTGCACTTCATAACAACCTATAGATTTATGAAACCATAACTTCTGTTGTAGTCCTCAGATCGATGCATTCTGGGCTTACGAAAGAGTGCTGACACAAACTACATGTTGGAATTTTAAAAATCAGATTTAGGAAGGATTTGGTAGGCATAAAATAGGGAAATGTCTTTCTAATCATCAATGCACACATCTAATCGACCTCAACCACTATATTTCAATTAGATCTTGCTTTCTTCCTTCTTCCACACGCCAAAAAGACATGGGGAAGCACATCCGACAACCTTGCAGGTGGATTTACATGCATTTATCACTTGCTGTTGGTGGTTGTGATTTTGAATCCAAGTTTCCGTATCTTTCTCCTCCTCTTCTCTCCTTCTTCTTCTATAAATAGTAGAGTTTTGCTTTGTAAAAGTATCTCTCTTTGTTGTAATGACACCATGCCAAAATGGTGGCTGACTTCCCATGGGTTTTAGACCTTGACATGGTCTTTATCCCTCTTCAGCCGTGAATGTAACCGATTGTGCGTCCCTTAAGAAATAAAATCATGTTTTGTGGAACTCTTGTCTTCACTTTCTCATTTTCATTGCATCTCACCTCTTTGTTTGCATTTTCTAGCATGTTGTGTGTCTCCTCCACTTACAGGTCCCCACGTTTTTGTGTTACACGTGCTAGAATTTTGAGTTCGTGTGTTGATATGTGGCGCGCATGCCGTCTGCCCTCTTCTCTTGTGCCCTCTCTGTTTCCTTCACTGCTCTTGGAGATAGATCGACCCTTTCCCTGGCGCTATTGCCTTCCTTAGTTTAGGATTTCCCCTTTATGCATATCCTTATATCCCTTGTCCCTTGACATGTTTTGTGTAGGATTTGCTTTTAGTATTAGGAGTAGTAGTAGCATTAGAGGTAGGTAGAGGAACCGGCCTTCTTCGGAGATCCATTTCGAGTGCGCAATGTCCCACAACTTAGAGACAGTTCCATTGTTGTCTTAAACGACTCGGTTCTTCTAGGTCCAAGACGCAGGTGCAAGTTGACCACCAACAGTTTCTGGCATGTCTGGTGGGACTAGAGTGAAGAGATTTACATCTTCATCTCAACAAGTTTGATGTGTTTTTCGAGATCTAGCCTTTGGAGGCATATTTCAACACATCTGGTAACTCCACTGATCCAAACACACCCATTATTTCATTTGCAGACCAGTCTCCCCTTTCTTCCATTCATTTCTCCTTTTTTCATCGTTCCACCTTCTTCTTTTGAAGTTGTGCAATCATGACTTATTTCCCTTCATGGAATTCCCATTTACAACAACAGATCTATTTCCCTCCATCACCAAAATTTCAAAATCCTCCTCTAAATTAGTTTTATAAGCCCCATTATCCTAAAAATTCATGTAACCCACTTTTTCTAACCAAAATGTTTATGAAGAACATGTTTATGCAGATGATGGTGGTGACTCCTTGGAAGAAACTAATTTTGAGAGGAAGATTCAAAAGATGGAGATGGACATGATGTAGCTTAGATTCAAGTGCTCCATAAAGGCAGCTAGAATTGGCTATAAGGTCCCTTGTCCATGGGTAGGCCCTGTACCAGGCTAGTTTAACACCCAACAAAAGTCTGTAGTTTATTGTTGAGATGCTGCCCTAGATTACAAAGTGGGAAGAGTTAGCGGAGACTCACAAATCTAGCACACAGAAACCCTTTCAATGGGGAAACCATGCACTACTGATCTTACTGACCCTCTCACTCCTCCATACAAACTTACGTCATCTTAGCCAACCGCACATGTTCCCGACTTCTTTCATCTTGCCCCCATTGAGTATTCCCCTCCTCCATATTCTCACCTTCACTTCTCTTCCATCCCTTGTTCCACTCGCACCTACATTCCTTTAGTGTGCACGCCTACATCCCTTCTCCATGCAATCCTCCCATTTCCTTCCAAGTCACCTCTGTCTAGCTGTACCATAAATGAACAACCCCCTACCAACGCACCTTTCCCAACCAACGTCATCATGTTCAATGACTGTAGAATAGTTAAAGAATGGCATGAATCATGTGAATTTGGTAGTAAGAGGAAATCATATGGGCGCTTGTTTGAAGAAGAAATTCAGTTAGTTCCCGGGCAAAGTTATGAAGAAAACTGAGTTGCTTATAGAGACGAACCTCACGCACCCCACTATGCGCAACCCAAACTATAAGAAGTCACCTTCAGAAGGAGAGTCTGCAAGAAAATCCCATATGTGGGATTGAGCTTCAAAGTAATGGGAAAATCACAAGGATCAGACCGTGCCCAATCAAATATCTGGCTAGTCTAGAGCCAAAGACAGTTGCTGCCGATCATGCTCACTTCAAAGCATGAGGTAGAGCTTCAACGTGCCAAAGGTCAGCAACAACACCTCCTAGATCCAAGTGCAGAAAAACTTCAGGAGGTATATATTCTGTTTGTTGATACTTTGAGGAGGGTGAAACACTATCTGCAAGTCAGGTTTTCACTCTCGTTTCTGACCATGTTCAATGCAAAATCAGTTACATGGTCACAATTTTTGAGGAAGGAAGCTACTTCTCCCTACTTGTTGTAGGTTTTACTTGAGCACCCCTTTCCTCTGGTTAGAGTAGGCTAGTTTAGGTTTTATTTCAGTAACACAAGTGCTCACGCACACTTTGCATGTTCCCTTTGGGACATGTATGATTTTCAACTTTTGTACATAGTGTTGTGCTTCTATTTTGGCACGCCTCCTCTAGTGCATTTCCTTTCTTGTTGCGCCCACGTACCCCTTTTGGTTACTTCTTGGGATGACAATTCAATTTTAGTAGAGGAAGTTCCAACGTCAGTGCATAGCTTTCACTCTCATCAATCCAATTTAGAATATCTTCATATGAGATCAACGATTCAATTCGAGTTTAGACAAAGCTTCAAGTGACTCCAGGTATTCTTCAAGTTGCATATCAGATTTTCAAGTTTAGTGCTTGACTCCATGCCCAATGGATGCTTCTAAGGATACTTGGTCTCTTCATCTAGCAGGTAGATAGTCTTGAAAGTCACCAAAAATGTTATCCAAATAACTCTCCTAGTTATCTGGATAACTTATATTTTCATTCTGACTCTGATGTTTCACATTTCAGGTTGCACACACTCAAGATTGTTCTTTTGATACCTTGGCATAGTTGCAGTTCCTCTGCATGCCCTTACGCACCTTCCTATTTCCCCTTCCCTCTGTATTATTCTATCTCCTCCTATTTTACCTTTTACACTTTCCCCTTTGCGCATTTGCGTTCATTCTTATTCTGTCGCGCACTCCTTGCACACACCTCTACAGACTTACCTTCCAATTGGCTAATTCCTTGTCATTTCTTCTGCGCGCTTGCATACACTTAGCTCCCTCACGCACCAATTTTATTTCTTCTTTTGCACGCTCTCCCTCATTTGAATGCTCATACCCCTTTTCCATACTTGTCCCTTGCAAGTATTCTCCTATTCCTCCTGCGTGTGCCTTCCTTCCATTTCTCTTTCACACACCTACCTTTTGCTTTCATGCCTTGCGCCTTCTTTTGTGCCGATCCATATGCCACATCATCTGTCATACTTGAGTGTGTTTCACATAACCTATCAAAGCGTGCCAATAGGGCGTCGAATCCTCGACAACTAACCGACTTGTGACACATGGCATAAATGAAAAATCAAATCAATAATTAGGTGATTTCCTCGGTCAATCGATTGCACCACGTGTCATGTGCGTTAGAGTGACCTATAGACTTCTGACAACCATAACTACATTGTAGTGCTTAGATCAATGCACTCCACGAGTTTGTCAAAGAGATGATAACATAAGTTACAAGTTGGAATTTTCAAAATCAGATTTAGGAATGATTTGGTAGGCGAAAAATAGGGAAACATATTTCTAATCATCAATGCACACATCTAATCGACCTTAACCACCATATTTTAATCAGATCTTGCTTTCTTCCTTCTTCCACATGCCAAATAGACATGGGTAAGCACATCCGATAGCCTTGCATGTAGATTTACAAGAATTTATCACTTGCTATTGGTGGTTGTGATTTTGAATATGAGTTTCCCTCTCTTTCTCCTCCTCTTCTCTCCTTCTTCTATAAATAACAGAGTTCTGCTTTGTAAAAAATGATCTCTCTTTGTTGTAACGACACCATGCCAAAATAGTGGCCGAACTCCTATGGATTTCAGACCTTGACATGGTCTCTGTAATGTATTCTTTCCTCTTTCTGTGAATGTAACTGATTATGCATCCCTTAAGCAAAAAAATCATGTTTTGTGGAACTCTCATCTTCCCTTTCTCATTTTCATTGCATCTCGCCTCTTTGTTTGTGTTTTCTAGAATGTTGTGCATCTCCTTCGCTTGTAATCCCCATGTTCTTGTGTTACATGCATTGGAAGGATGAGCCCGCATGTTGATCGTGGCACGCATTGTCTTCCCTCTTCTCCTGTTCCCTCTCTGTTTTCCTTCGCTGCTTGTGGAGAGAGATCGACCCTTTCCTTGCGCTTATCACCTTCCTTAGCTTAGGATTTCCCCTTTCTACACATCCTTCTATCCTTGGTCCCTTGACATGTTTAGTCTAGGATTTGATTTCAACATTAGGAGTAGCAATAGCGTTAAAGGTAGGTAGAGGAACCAACCTTCTCTCGGAGATCTCGTATCAAGTGCGCAAGGTCCTGACTTGGAGACGGTTCCATTGTTGTCTCAAATGACTCGGTTCTTCCACATCCGAGATGAAGGTTCAAGCTTGACCACCAACAAGACCCTAGGCTCAAAAGTATCTTATTTTGAAAATAGCCATAAAATAACAAATCATGATATAGCTTAGCAGCCGTTAGGCTCATACCTTTACTTCTTCTCATTATAAACACTATCTCTAAAGTTGTGGATCACTAGCCTTAATATGTAGTTCCCATGAGACACATGGTTTTCAACACATATTTCACATCATTTCCTAACAAAGAAAATGCTTAGCGCCCGTTAAGCTCATTTACTTATAGATCGAAATGACATATTAGACCCTAGGATCAAATGTTTCATATTTTGAAAATAGCCATATAGTAACACCATCTAAATAATCTTGGATCACTAGCCTTATTATTGATCCCAAATATCTTGTTCGAACTTTCCATGTGGCACATTTTAATTGGAGAATTAATTTAAATTAGCGCATACTATATTTAACAATGTAGAAATTGAATTTTGATAAAGAATGGAATGTAAATGTCTGTATATTATTCTAATAAAATTCAAAACTATGTTTAGGATTTATTTCTTCTGTTTTCTTATAATATATATTTTTACTATGCTTGTTTTAATATATGTTATATAATATATTTTTATTATGTTTATATTATTATAGGATTTAGAAAATGAAAAATTGTATTGTTTTTAATTTTTAAACCATGGAAAAATAAAAAAGGATACTCGAATTCCCCTACTTTTTTAGATATTTGAAATTTCAATAGCCCGCCCTTTTGTTTTAAGAAAGGGAAAGAGAAAATTTCAAATTTTCGTATCCCACTCTTTTTCTATTTTTGAAATTTCTTTCGTGGAATGTGCTAAACAAATTATTAAATACCTCAGAGAAATGTTGAATAGGGTTTCTGATTTTTTTGGTCACACAAAAAAGTGTGTCTTCAAAATAAAAAATATGCGTAGGGCGTAGATTACAGGGCCAAGTGTTTGAATCACGGTTTTTTTGCATGTGATTATAATCTTGGTTACAAAGAAGGAACACAAAGACGCACACGAAGGATGCAAACAACAGAGATTGCAGATAGAATCACACAAATTATTTGATTGAGGTACTAGATGGAGGGTTCAATCACATCATACAACACGAAATAATCCCAGATATTACTAAATCAGGTATTTAGAGTAAAGGTGTGCCTTTTTTATTGCGGCTCTATTAGTTTCTATGTAGTCGACTGGTTCCTTTGTTTTGCACGACAGTCCAATCATGATCTGCACCAGCCCTGCTCTCATCCCTTTGAATTGTGATCCACACCAACCTTTCTATGTCCTCTTGAATCGTGCTCCGATCAAGCCTTGATTTTGAGTTATGTTTGATCTCCATGCCAAACTGCCTTGTTCTTCATGAAAATAATTTTTTTGTGCATTAACGAAAGAAAATTTAATCCCTTTTCTACTCTAGTATTCATCTCTGTTTAACTCTTTCCCATTTCGCCATTCTATGTTTCTCTTTGGGTATTTCCATTTTGAATTTTTGCTCTCATTCCTGCAATTTTTTTTAAGGATATTGATAGCTTCTTGCACAATCACCTTCTTTTAATTTTTATTTTGGTTGGGAGAACCAAAATAGTTTAATGTTGTTCATTAAGATGATGCAAAGAAACATCGCTAATTAATTCATATTACATTTTTTACATGGTTGTTGCTTAGACATTTTAGGAAAATATATGACGTTAAAAAATTACTTAAAAACTATAAAACCATATTAAGAATTCAATTGTATGATAATTATTTCCAATTATATACGTGTTACCATGTAGAATTAACCAAATGTAATGTCCTCAGTAGTTTTATGTTTTATACATTGGAAGTTAAACACATTATATATGCGTTAATATTATTAAATATAATTTTAATCTCTATGTATTTAATAATTAATATATTCTTCCCTGTTACTATTGTAAAATATGCCCAAAATTCACATAGCTTTGAGGAAGCCATGATATAATTCTTTGTTTCGACAACCTATTTACTAAACTGAATTTTATTTCGAATTACATACACTATTCCGGATTTATTTGTTATCGTTTATATGTTTTCAATATGATTTATCTTATATGAATATACTCTACCATGGGAAAATGTTGTCTACCCTAGCATCTCTCTAGGGTAGAATTCTTATTTGAAAAAAAAATTCGTTTACCTTGGCCCCTCGTGAATCAGTTGTTTTTATATAGGCAACACAATGTTTTTTGGTCCTAGTGATCACTTTTGATCTTTGTCTGCTGTTATATTCGCTAAGATTAACAATTTAGATTTATAAAACAACCTCATTATGAACATGATATATTTCATCTTTAAGAATAGATTAGCGGTCGCTAGGATGCAACGATTCTAAACGTATATTTATGTTTCCATTATATAAAATCCAGATTTATTTGTTATTACTTACAACTTTTCAATATGATTTCTCATGCATAAATACACCTTTGTACAGAATTTTTTTGCTTACACTAGCACCCACTAGGCAACACACTATTATTTAGTGCTTTAGGGACCAGTTTTGTTGTTTGTATCTGTTATATACGCAAAGATTAAAAATTTAGATTTATAACACAACTTCATTATGAACATGACATATTTTCCTTTAATAATAGCTTAGCATTGATTGCTAGTACAAAAGAGTAAATCGTGTTGTACTTAAAATCTTGTTATATAACTTCTCGATCACTAGTCCAAGTCTATACGTATACCTATATATCACATAAAATACATGATTCTACACGTATATTTATGTATCCATTATATAAATTCCAGATTTATTTTTTACCATTTATATAAACTCCTGTATGAATACACTCTACATGAAAAATGTTTCCTACTCTAGTGACCGCTAGGCTATAATTATTATTTCGAGGCAGTCTTCGTTTACCTTGGCGGACTCATGGATAAGTGGATTTTTATAGGCAACACATTTTTTTGGGTCAAGCGATCACTTTTTTATTTTTCTCATGTTAAATATGCAAGGATTAACAATTAAATTCATAACACAACTTCATTGTAAAAATAATATATTTACTTTTATGAATAACTTAGTGGCTGCTAGGCTTCATCGAGTATATCGTGTCGTATCTAAAAACTTGTTGTAAATCTTCACGGTTCTTATCCACTAGGTTAGCCCAAGACATAATATTAAGACCTTACGATCGGTTGGATTATACAAATTATATTAAAATAGTTTGAGCTAAGTGGGTGCTAGGTACTTCCACAATATAATGTTTCTATCATAGTGGGAACTATATTTTATCAAGTTACCAAATGATATTTTGAGCTTAGCGTCTGCTAGCTTATGACATAATATTTAGATCTTAGCAGTCTCTAGGTTTCAGTAAAAGAAAGTAAGATATTATAAGCTTATCGTCTGGTAGATTACGTCAAAACATAATAATATGATCTTAGTGAATACTGGAATTTAACAGATTAAATCAACATAGTTTGAGCTTAGCATTGCTTTAGGTATTTAAACAATATATTCTATCGATAGAAGAGTCACTAACATTTAACAAACTAAAGATAGACATATTGAGTTTAGTTTCTACTAGGTTTTGTTTCAACAAAACTTCAACAAATGATAGTGTAATATTCAAGATGCAAACAAGATATGTATAAATTAGTTGAATATATCGTATCATTTTAATATTTTAAATTAAGATATTTTGAGCCTAACGCCTGCCACTAGGTTATACTACCACATAATCGTTGGTGCCTAGCGGTGGTTAGGATTTAATAATCTTAGCGGACACTAGGTTATGCAACAACATATTATTTGGGTATTCAATTTTCTATGGTTTAATAACTTCAATTATAATATTTTACAATATTTAGCGGCCGGTGGGTTACGCCAAAATATAATATTTGGATGTTAGTAGTCACTGTGATTTCACAAATTAAATCGACATAGTTTGAGCTTAGTGGCCACTAGGTATTTAAACAATATATTATTTAAATTATATCAACATAGTTTGGGCTTAATGGTCACATTAGGTATTTAAAAATATAATATTTTGAGCTGAAAAAGTAACTACTATTTAACTAAGTAAAGAAATACATATTGAGTTTAGTTTCGACTAGTATATGAAGTTATTGAATGATATTTTGAACTAGTATATCATACTAAATATATGCCAAAAGGAACGGGATGAGCTTGATAAGCTTTACTCCACTTAAAAATAATTCCTATATCTATACACTTCGCTATACAGACAACCCTTCCGACGCTTAATCAAAAAGTAAAGACAAATGCATCCAAGATAGATTAGGCCTTTCTTTCTCTTGGCTTCACTTCACCGATGATATCAACATCTGAGTCCCCTTTACTTTGATCAAAGGAGGAGGATGAATCAACACAACATTATGGTTTTTTCACTTTAGCGCCAACAGGGAGTTCTATACCTTGATTTTTTGTAACCGCCTCTAGACCACACACAATCAACTGCATCCCCCACGCCAAGGCATAAACATGATATTGAAGGATGACTAGATGCTCTTTCAACTTCTCATGCTATTTATGTAAGATAAACTTCCCTGAATATTTGGATAGTATGTTTTCCGCACTCAACCCTTGCGCCATGTCAAAAACATTCCTTTGCCTTAGGAATGGTTTAGGTCAAGCATCAACTTGTGCATGCTCTCAAAAATATCGTCATCCTCTTCTTCTTTGAAATGATCCGTGATCGACCATAAATTCTTGAGACAATTGCACATAGCTGCGTTCTATATTTTCCCATCCATCTAAGAAGTAAATGATTCTCCAACATCCTTGCCTGTCATTGCACTCTTTGCTCTTCCTACTAGGACCACACTCCATCTTTGCTACCCAGAAACCACCAACACCCCTATAACGATGTAGAGAGAAAAGAAGCACATCGAACAAAAAAAAATAAGAAAGGGGTAGTGAAATGTCTAGCTAACCCGAGAGATATGTAGCCGCAACCATGCACACATGAAAGGAGGGAAGTGTGACAAGATCAAGATCATCGATTTGATATCCTAATCATAAATATCAAGATTCCAATTAAAAATCTTAAAATCCAGACACCATATTACATCTCATGTGCGTATAAATATTAATTGATCTCTTCTATCGCACGAATGCAATATATCGATCTCATAAATGCCCATTAGAGCTGCACATGCCATATCCTCTTGTTGCCCCCAACAAAGGTTATGTCTCAGAATAATCTAACAATTTTAATTAAAATATTATAAGTTGATAATTTTTGACAAAGTAAAGTAAGATGTTTTGAGCTTATCGACCTCTAAATAAATTAACCACATTAACTTTCAAGAAGCTCGTATAACAATCAAGATCTCTATATTTTGATCCTAGTGCCCACTAGGTTATGTCAACACACAATCTTTGTATCCTATCGATGGTTAGGATTTAATAAATCAAATTAAGATATTTTGAACTTAGTGGCCACTAGGTTATGCTACAAAATAATAGTTGGATCTTTTAGCGGTCTCAGTTTCAACATAATAAAGTAAGAAATTATAAACTTAACATCCAATAGGTTACTTGATATGTAAACTCTCTAATTTGGAACCGTCTCTGAATCACAATTATATGTTTCTTTTCTACTTTCAAATAGAACATGACATGATTCTCTAGTGAATAATTTACTCATGCTTTAGAACTAAAATTTACAAAAATAAATGAATTTAAAACACACACATGCCAAATATTTTTATCCTAGAAACCCCCAATGAGAGGGAAAACCAGTCAGGAAGGGAAAATACTCTTTCTTCCTTTTTTTTATTGGCCAATTCAATATTTATGGAGATATAGATTTTACAATAAGTGAGAAAGGAAATTGATAATGTCTCACACTTCCTCCCAACTACTTCAATATTTTTTTCTCAAGATCTTTCTCTTACAACTCAATTCCAGCACTAGAAAACTCTTGCACTTACTCCCATGAAGTCTCTTTGCTTTCGATGATCCATTCCTTTGCTCCTCCCAAGTATTTATAGCCTCTCCCATGTCCTCCTGTGCACTAGAGAATGGGAAATGTCATGGGAGGGAAGGGACAAAGTCGATGCTTCAAATCTGCGTCCATTCATGCTTCCATTTTATTTTTCCGTCAAAGTGATAGGATCGCTGCCTGCGCATGTAAACGGTGATCACATGACCACCACCCTAGCTGGGTGGCAGTTATAGGAATGCCTCCTAGGTTGCATGGTGGTTTTGAAAATGCCGATCGGCACAGTGCATCAGTTCTATTAAAATATAGACAAAGCTTCTTTTCTCCCTTTTCTTTACTTGTTCCTTCTTGGTACCGATTGATCGATTCAAAGTAGAGTCATTTTGGATCCCTATGGATCACACATCCCGCTTAGGAGTATTTTGATCCCACAAAATATTAGTGGGGGAGTAGATGTGGAAATAATTCCCTCACTTTCTCCTTCGAGTACCACCAGTCCTACCTTGTTGTCTTCCCTTTCGGTCAAATTTCCAAAACTCTCGCGGACCTCTTCTTGTCTCTTTGACCTTATGTTGCAACACTACATCCTCCTCTAATTTGTCTCATGATTCCAAGACACAATCCTTAATGGAAGGTAGAAACTGTAATCCTTCATCTTCATCAAGCATGGATGGCTCATATAGGTGAAAATTCTCACAATTCACTACTGAGTACATCCACATAAATGGTGGCAAATCAAGCCGAAAGGAATTTTCTCCAACCTGCTCCAATATGGTGAAGGGTCCATATCGTAGTGGCTTGAGATTCCTTTCCTGACCTTGTAGTCTCTCCTTGCTCAAGTAAATCCAAAATCTATCTCCAACATGAAACTTATGCTCTCTCCTGTGCTGGTCATAGCTAGCATTGTACTTGGCTTGGGATTTCTCCAACTCTTCTTTAACTTTGAGATGGATTTGTCGGATCCTCTCAATGAATTTGTTTTCGTAGTCAACTTTGTGTCTCATGTCTCCTCCTCATCCTACTTCCCAACTACTATGTCTAGCAGATTTGTAGGTAGATATCCCAAGAATGCTTCTAACAGGTGACTTCATAGTGGATGTGTGTCTTTGCTCGGTTGTAGGAATGTTTGAATGTAGGCTAAGGACTCATCCCAAGTCCTTGGGTATTTTCTATTATACCCCACGATAAACTATACCAAATTATTGTTCACCACCTCTATCTTTCTATGGATGGAAAGCCATGCTCCTTTGTAACTTGGCATCATCTTGTCCCACAAAGTAGTCAAAAATTCCCCAAGAGCTTGGAATCCCTATCGAAACAATAGACTTTGACAAGTCAAAATGTACCCATACATTAACAAAGAAAAGATCTCATTGCCTCATGTGATTTTAATGTCTTTTACATGCCATAAGAATACACATCTTACTCGAACCTATCAAAAAAATAGAGATAGTCATGGCCATGTTTAGACATAGGTAATCCTCCTACAAAATCCATAGAAATGTCCTCCCACGGATGAGTAGGTCTTGGTAAAGGCATATACAAACCCTCCTTCCTACTCTTAGGCTTTCTGCACAACAAATTTTACATCCACGTATAAATTTTGTTACTTATTCCTAAATATTGGGACAATACACGTAACTTTACAAGTGGGCTAGGGTTTTACCAACACCAAAATGTGCTTCTACTTTCGAGGTATGTGCTTCCCTCATTCATAAAAGTATTTCTTCTTTCGTTACACAAAGTTTCACCCATCGGTAGAGCATTGCATCATTGAGATAACAATATTCAATCACAGTCCTTTTATCCCCTTGGGACTATGACTACTTTGAAATGTCACCCCAAAGTATTTGTCACGGGCATATACATCTCTGTAAGATTCCTTTGTGAAGGGCTTGATCTAAGAGATAGTGTCCAAGCACGAGATTTTATCCTATGTAGGCGGCTTAGACAACATGTATGCCACAATGACAATAGAGATGGTGGCCTTGGGAGGCCAATGCTTCCAGGAAAATGGATTATGTGGGTGATCCCAATGTCTTTGATGAAGGGAGTAGAAAAATGTTGTACACTGAGGGTGTCTTGAAGGCCATAGAGGCTACCGGTGTTGTTGCCAAATATATTCTATGGTGGAAATTATCAATATTTCAAAGAAAATGGTCATCGATCAAGTTCAGACTAAACATAGAGTAAAGGAGCTGGAAAATCAAGTGAAGGTTTTGCGGAATAGGGTGAAAATGTTGGAAATAGGAAAAAAATGAAGGAAATTCAACCTCTGGATCAGTATCTCTGAGGAGGAGATGGATAATGGAGGCCATGGAAGGTCCTGATCCCCTGGTTACTATTTTTGGTCGGTGCTCCTTGGTCGTGTGTTCTTTGATTCTTGGCACTCTCTCTAGGTGGAAGTTTGGTGAACTTTAGGTTCTTAGTTGTTTTTTCCTATCCATTTTTAGGGGTTTCCTCTCTTGGGTCTAGGTTACATTGTAAGAGTTAAGTTGTTTTAACTCATTTTCTAGGAGTCTCTTGGTTTGGTTATTCCTGCTGGTCATCTCTTTTTGTTCCTCTCTCTTGTATGGCCCTTTGGAGTTGATCCCTATTTTTTGCCTAATCTAATAAAAACATGTCTCCCACAATGTTTGTACTACCCTTATTGTATTTGATCAACGAGATGGAACTACTGAAGGAACCCCATTCATTTGTAGTGCTTTTCTTGTTACAATTTAGACCGTGCTTACAAAATACCAAAGAGTTTGTTTTAGTTTACACAATAGTTTCTTTACCCAACAAATAATGCTTCCATTTATTAATGGCATGAACTGGTGCATAAATTTCCTTATCACATACTAAATATCCTCCGAATTTTGAAGTAAAGGTCTCAAAATGATAACATACAAAGCTTACCTCCTGTGCAACACTACACCCATAACATAGTCACTAGCATTTGTCTCTACTTCAAAGGGCTGCTTGCAAGTTAGGAAGAGAAAGTACTAGAGCATGACTAATCTTGTACTTAAATAACTCAAAGGATTTATCTTCTTCCTTACGCAGGTCAAAACCCTTACTCTTTGTGGCCACTTGTGTGTGTAGAGGTCTGCTGCAATCGTAGAGAAGCCAAGAATGAACATCCGCATGTCTTGTACAACTCCCACAAAACTCCTAGTATCCGTGGATATCATTGGTGTTTTCTAGTTGGTGATGGCTTCCACCTTATTCAGATCTAATCATAGCTCTCCTTCTCCAACCATGTGGCCAAGATAGACAAGTGACTGTTTGGAAAATTAATATTTCTTCATATTGCATAACATCTGTTTTCCTTGAGAACTTGCAAGACTTATTGCAAATGAGTTAGATGTTCCTCCCATGTGGCACTAAAAATCAAGATATCATCTAGATAATCAATGAAACATGAATATATGAAATCCCTTAATACATCATTCATAAATCTCATAAATGTAGCGGGTGCATTACATAAATCAAATGGAAGTACTAACCACTCATACAAACTCTGTTTTGTCTTGAAGGCGAGTTTCTATATATCCTCCTCCTTCATTATGACTTGGTGGCAACCTGAATTGAGTTCCAACTTCATGAATAATATGGCATGATGAAGCTGGTCCAAGAGATTATCTATGCGGGGGAGTGGATATCTGTTCTTTATGGTGATCTTGTTCAAAACGCGGTAGTCGATGAACATTCTCCAAGAACCATCCTTCTTTGACACCATCACAATAGGAGAACCACATGGTGAGAAGCTTGGACATATCACACTCTAGTCTAATAGTTCTTGAAGTTGTTTCTTTACTTTAGTACTCTCTAGTAAGGATTTCCTATACAACCCGATGTTCGGTGGGGGGACTTTGGCAACATATGAATCTCATGCGCTACTCGTAGTTTTGGTGGTAACCCACTGGGAGCTTGAAAACTTCCTGAAAAGACTAAATAATACTATCCAAATCCTCTCTTCCTTGGTAATAAATATTTGAAACTTCTACCCCATCTTGTTTATCCTTTAACAAAAGTAAACCAAACTGATTATTATTTTCTTGGATAAGTCATTTTTCTTGGCTAGTACTCACCATAATAACTTTGTGTCTTACTCTAGTGTGCCCAGGATGTTGTAGCTGATCCCATCCTTGACCCATCTCGTCATTGGTTCTTCCTTCTCATGAATATAGCATCCTTGATATATAAGTAAGGAATCCTGAACACAACATAATATACGTCAAGTGGAATAACATCAACCTCAAATACATCAATATACATGGAATTGATACCAAAATTGACCTTACATCTTTTCCTTACCTAAATTTCAACACCCTTCTTCACCCAACCCAAGGGATATGAGTGTGGATGCTCATAAGTCTCAAGACCAAGATTATTTACAATTTCTTCACGAATCGAAGTTAGGCGAGAGAACCAATATCAACCAAAGCATTTACCTTAGTTCTCTTGATCTGGAATAGTTTACTCATCTCTTCTTCCCGGCTATCCATGTTGGTGGCCATGCACCCATGCCTCTCATCTACCTCAGATTCATCTTCGATTTTCACCTCCCCTTCTATATTCACAATTTGTCATGGAATTTTTTGAGTCCTTGGTTCGGTTCTTGGATGTAACTCCAGGATGTAACTTCCAACAACTAACATCAGGTATGACCATTGATATCACAATTCTTACAAAAATCTTGGGATCTTTAAAAGTATTTAAAGTAGTGGCATCTTATTTACATGTCCCTTTCAAATTACCTTTATTAATTGTTTTCCCATGTTTTTTTCTTCGCTGATTTTTCGAATGCTTTGCCTTTGGCTATGCTTCTCCTTGCTTCTTCTCATCATCTATATAGTATGTCTGCAAAATGCCTCGTTGATATCTTTGGGCTTCATGGAGATGAATTTTCTTCAAAGGCGAGTGTGAATTCCTCCCAAGTACTTAGTTAGAATGTCCTCATCCTCCAAGTCCATATCCAGCCAACATGGTCATCCTCCAAAACTTTGTAGTATAGTCCATATTCAATGCAACATGGTCATCCTCCAAACCGGCTTGTCTAAAATACATGTCATTTAATCATTTGATCGAGTCTTGTGGCCAATAGGATAAAAGTTAACTTTAAGTAATTCTTTAAATTCTTTCCAAGATTTCACAATAGAACATTTCTTATTTTCGAAGTGGTTATATGGGTTTCCCACGAAACCAGAGTGTACCCTCCATTTCGAGATGTGCAAAGGTGATCCTATATGCCTTAGTGACATCATGGTTACTAAAATAAAATTCCAATTGTTTTAACTATTTATCACGTAATTTTGCATCTACTTGTCATTCAAAGTTCTTAATTTCAACCTTTGTTTCAACTTTAAAAGGAGTATGATCAAATTTACTTTCGCTCTTGCAATTAAAGTCTCTTCTTCATGCTCTTCCCCATCTTCTTCCTCATCATGGATTCTCCCTATGTGAAATTTTTTGGCTATGCCTCAAACCATCGAGTCCATGGATTCTTTCTTAACAGATCCATCTTTTGCAAATCTGAAGTTCTTCTTGTCTTCTAAACATCTTATCCATCATGGTCTCCAACATCTCGATTCTAGGGACCAAGTTCTCTACCTCCATTTGTCCCCAAATTCTCTGTTTCCACTTCATAGAAATGTCTTGATCACAAGGTAAATCCTCTTCACCTTTAGATCTCATCACTGCATCATACAAATCCAAGAACAAATACCACATTCTGGATACTTGTTAGCTCTAATATCAAAATTGGTGTCCATTCATGATTCCATTTTTTTTGTTCGTAAAAAGTGATAGGATCACCACCACTGAATAGACTGGAAATCATAGGAATGATGCCTGGTGGGCGGTGATTATAGGAAAGCTACTCGGTTAGGCGGTGGTTCTGCAACCACCTATCTACACATGATGCGGCGGTTCTATTAAAATATAGAAAAACCTTCTTTTC
This sequence comes from Taxus wallichiana var. yunnanensis, assembly GCA_018340775.1. Lineage (NCBI taxonomy): Eukaryota > Viridiplantae > Streptophyta > Pinopsida > Cupressales > Taxaceae > Taxus > Taxus wallichiana. Next base: position 962,163,155 of record CM031234.1, read on the forward strand.
TCCCTTTTATTTAGTTGTTCCTTCTTGGTGCTGATTGATCGATGAAGTAGAGTCATTTTGAATCCTTATGGATCGAGTTACACCAAAACATAATATTTTCTACTTAATGTTCATTGGGACTTAGCAAATTTGAATCAACATGGATCGAGCTTAGTAGCCATAGCTAGTACTTAATAATATAATATTTCGAGCTAAAAAGTCACTAGAATTTAGCAAACAAGAAAGAAATTTTGAGTCCAATGTCCTCTAGGTTGTCCTTAAACATAACCTAAAAAATTATACTTTGTAAACTTAGAAGTCACTAGATTTTAACAAATTAAATAACATTATTTTGAGCTTAGCGACCTCTAAGTTAATCAAGGACATTAACTTTGGAGATATTTATAGCAATCAAGACCAATATAAATTAGTTGAATTTTTTGTATGAATTTAAGATTTGGAATTAAGATATTTTGAGCTTAGTGCCCGCTAGGTTATGCCACCACATAATATTTGGAGACTACCGGTGGTTTAAGATATTTTGAGCTTAACAACCGCTAGCTTATGCCACAACATATTATTTGGAGATTGTATTCACAAGGGTTCAATAATTCATAGTTACAATATTTTACAACAGTTAACAAATTACAGGAAGATATTTTGAACTTAGCTGATGCTAGTTTAAACAACAACATAATATATGGAGCTTACGATTGATAGGATTAAACAAATTAAATTAACATATTTTGAACTAAGCGAAGACTAGGTACTTCCATAATATATTATTTTGAGCTTAGTGGTTCTTTATAATTTAACAAGTTATTGAATGGTATTTTTAGCTTAGTGTTTACTAGTTTATGAAAAAACATAATATTTGGAGCTTAGCACTCACTAGGTTTAAAAACAAGAAATAATAAATTATTAGCTTAGTCTACCGGTGGGTTACGCAAAAAACATAATATTTGGATCTTAATGGTCACTAGGATTTAGAAAATTTGAATCAACATAGTTTGAGCTTAGTGGCCGCTAGGTACATAAACAATATATTATTTCGAGCTCAAAAGATAGTAGAATTTAAAAAATAAAAGAAATTGAGCTACGTAGCCGCTTAGGTTATGCCACAACATGTTATTTGGAGATTTCATCACTAGGGTTTAATAATTCATAATTAAGATATTTTACAACATCTAAAAATTAGAGGAAGATATTTATAACTTTTATGGTGCTAATCCCACAATATAATATTCCGAGCTTAGTTTTTACTAGCACCTAACTAGTAAGAGAATTATATTTTGATATTAGGAAACGATACACTATGCCACACCATAAATTTTTGGAGCTTAGTGGTTGCTAGGTTTTATCAAAATAAAGTAGGATATTGTGATCTAAGAAGCCACTAGGTTATATCAAGACATAATATTTGGAGCATAGTGATCTTAAGGATGTAAGAAAACACATTAAGATATTATGATCTTAGCCACGACTATGATATGCCAAAACATAAAACTATTTGGAATTAGAGTAAAAGTGGGTTTTTCCAAATGACCCGCATACTTGTACAAAAAATCCCTTGCAGAGCTAGATATTATAATGAAACAAGAAGATAAAAATCCCGTATGTAATAAAAAACAAAAAACCAAAAATTCTTCATCAATTTTCATCCGAGTCATGTCCATGTGACATTTCGATTCCTTGATATCGAGATCGAGTGTAACATAACCTTTAATGGCCTTATGCGGGTCGGAGATATCTTCTCTAAATGGACTTGGTGTTCCGAAGCTATAGTGGGGGAGCCCATTTTTTTGACAGAGGAGAAACATGTTAAATGTTATCCAAATAACTCTCCTAGTTATCTGGATAACTTATATTTTCATTGTGACTTTGGCATTTCACATTTCAGGTTGCACGCACTCAAGATTATTCTTTTAACACCTTGCACAATAGCAATTCCTATGCGTGCCCTTGCGCACCTTCTTGCTCCCCTTTACATTATTCTATCCCTTCCATTTTCCTTTGCTCACCTTCCTCCTATGCACCCGCTTTCTCTCCTATCCCATCGTGCACTCCTTGTGCATGTTCACCTTCTTTCTAGTCACTCAGTGTATCTCCAAAGGTAAATCAAAAAGTGGAGGCCCAAATGAGCACGGGCTCGCCATGTAATCCAAGTTGAAAAATGGGACAGAGTGGGCCCAAAATAGACTAAGTATAGAAGTGCCTACGAAAGATTCCATGTGTCAACCGACGCTCCTTCAAAGGCAAAATCTTGAGCGGGTTTCTAAATGAGCGCGGAGCCTCCATGCATCCAGTTTCATAAAAGGATAGGGTCGGGGTTGAATAATCAAAGCATTGAGACAAGCCATCGGAAGAAGCCACGTGTCAGCCCTGATGCAACTTCAAAAGTGAAATACAAAGGCTGCCCTCAGACATGCGCCAACCCTCCACATGTCCGATTTTAAAAGGGGGCTGTTTTGGTAGCTGGTTCCCACCATTTTGTACGGACCTGATTCAAATTTCAAATGAGCATATCTTTTGACTCAGTGCTCAAAATCCAACAAATCTAGCACCGTTGGAAAGATCTCGGCCTTGTCTATGCCATGAAGATCTAAAAATTTAATTTTGGAGAGGTTAGGTGGGGAAAAATGAAGAAACATCTTTGTTCCATTAATACAGGATCTATTTTCCCCAACAACCAGATCGGATTTGATCTGATCCGCCGTTCCTCCTCCTTTGAGGTGCCAAACAAGTAATTAATGTAGACATGACAGATTTGGGGTAGATTTGTAGGAGACATTAACGATGGTGGTTGAACTTTGAATTAGTTTCCCTCCCTTTCTCCTTCTCTTCTCTCCTTCTTATTCTATAAATAGCAGAGTTCTACTTTGTAAAATGATCTCTCCTTGTTATAACAACACCATGCCAAAATGGTGGCCGACTTCCCATGGGTCTTAGACCTTGGTGTGGTCTCTATAATGTATTCTTTCCTCCTGCCATGAATGTAAATGAATGTGCATCCCTTAAGTAATAAAATCACGTTTTGTGGAGCTCTTGTCTTCCCTCTCTTGTTTTCATTACATCTCGCTTCTCTGTTTAGGTTTTTAGGATTGCTATGCGTATTCCTTTTCTTGCAGTCCCCATGTTCATGTGTTACGCATGATGGAAGGTCAAGCCCGTGTGTTGATCTATGGCATGTGCCATCTGCCATCTTCTCACGTGCCCTCTCTATTTCCTTCGTCTCTTGTGGAGAGAGATCAACCCTTTCCTTTTGGTGCTATCACCTTCCTTAGCTTAGGATTTCCCCTTTCTACACATCCTTCTATCCTTGGTCCCTTGGCATGTTTAGTATAGGATTTGCATTTAGCATTAGGGTAATAAGATAGCATTAGAAATAGATAGAGGAACCAACCTTCTTCGGAGATCCATTCCAAGCGCGCAAGGTCCCACAACTTGGGGATGGTTTCATTGTGGTCTTAGACACCTTGGCCCTTTTAGAGATCCAAGATGTGGGTGCACGTTTGAGCAACCAAAAGTTTCTGACATGCTTGGTGGGACCAAAGTGAAGAGATTTACATCTTCATCTCAACAAGTTTGATGTGTTATCGCTGAGATCCAGCCTTTAGAGGAATTTTTCAACACATCTGGTGACTCATTGATTCAACATGCTCATTATCTTACGTGCAGACTAGTCTCCCCTCATTCCTCCATTCATTTCTCCTTTTTCCATCATTCCACATTCCTCTTTTGAAGTTGTGCAATCATGAATTCTTTCCCACCATGGAATTCTCATTTGCAGCAGCAAAAATATTTCCCTCCATCCCCACAGTTTCAAAATCCTCCTCCAAATCAGTTTTATAAGCCCCATTATCCTGAAAGTGCATACAACCCACTTTTTCTAACCCAAATGTTTATGAAGAAGCAAGTTTATGCAGATGATGGTGGAAACTCCTTGGATGAAGTTGATTTTGAGAGGCAGGTGCAAGAGATAGAGATGGACATGATGTAACTTAGAGTCAAGTGCTCTATAAAGGTAGCTAAAGTTGGCTACAAGGTCCCTTGTCCATGGGTCGGCCATGTACCAGGCTGGTTTAGCACCCAATAGAAGTTGTACTTCATCATTAAGATGCTACCCCAGATTACAGACTAGGTAGAAGAAATGGAGGCTCAAAAATATAGTGCACGACAACCCTATCAATGGGGCAACCTTGCACTACCATCCTACAACCCTCCCACTCCTCCGCACCAACTTACATCATCTCATCCCGTTGTGCATGTCCCTAGCTTCTTATGCACCGCCCCATTGAGAATTCTATCCCTTCTCCCTCACTTTCATCTCACCTTCATTTCTCTTCCATTCCCCTTCTTGCACGTGCCTCTGCTCCTCTTGCGCACGCACCTTCCATCCCTTTTGCATTCATCCTCCCATTTTCTTCCGAGTCCCCTCTTAGCTGTACCATAAATGAACAACCCCTACCAACGCATCTTTCCCAACCAATGTCATCATGTTCGATGACTACAAGACAGTTGAAGAATGGCGTGAGTCATGCGACTCCGACTGGGAAGAGGAAATCATACGGGCACATGTTCAAAAGGAGAATTAGGTAGCTCTAGAGGGTAAGGTTCTAGAGGAGGACCATACAGTTTTAGAGGCTTCAAGTGTAGAGCAGGCCACAAGAGAACCTTCAGTTCTTCCTCCCACTTCATCCCCTTCAAACTCTAATGTTGAAGAAGAGTTTGAGCTTTCAAACTTCATGTTTGAAGATGAGGGGGACCATGGTGAGAAAATTATAGATCTAGAGGACACCATGGAGGAGGTCGAACACATGCAATAGCAGGAAAAAAAGGAGGCAGACTATTTGTCAGACTTGGAATATTGCTTTGATGGAGAGGAGCCCATGGAGATCACATCATTTTCTCCTCCATCATCCACCTTCCAAGCACATGAGCCTATTGCCATGAAGGAGAGTGTTCAAGGACAACAACTTGCACTTCATGACAGCCCTCTAGAACCAAGGTTGGAAGATCATAGTCTTCCATGTTCTTCACAGAGAAGGAAGGAAAAGGGAAAGAAGATGTCATCATCCCTCTCACACCATCCATCCAAGAAGGTCCACAAAAAGACTCCATTTTTGGAGTTAAATTTTAGAACAATGGGAAAACCACAAGGATCGACCATGACCAATTAGATATTTGACTACCCTAGAGCCAAAAATAGAGTTGCCACTGGTTATGCTCATTTCAAAGCATGAGGTAGAGCTTCAACGATGCCAAAGGTCAGCAGTAGTGCCTCCCAGATCCAAGTACAAAACAACTCCAGAGGTATATATTCTATTTTTTTGATACTTTGAGGAGGGCGAAACACCATCTGCAAGGTGGTTTTTCACTCTCATTTCGACCATGTTTAGCACCAAATCAACTACATGGTCACAATTTGTAAGGAAGGGAAGCTACTTCTCCCTGCCTATTGAAGTTTTACTTGAGTGCCCCTTGCCTCTTGTTAGTTTAGGTTAGTTTAGGTTTTATTTCAGTAACACAAGTGCTCACGCACACTCTACATGTTTCATTTGGGACATGTATGATTTTAAGATTTTGTACATAGTGTTGTGCTTCTATTTTGGTGTGCTCCCTATGGTGCCTTTCCTTTCTGTCACACCCGCATGCCCCTTTTGTTTCTTCTTGTGATGACAATTCAATTTTCATAGAGGTAGTTCCAACGGTCAATGTATAGCTTCCACTCTCATCAATCCAATTCAGAATATCTTCATATGAGAGCAACAGTTTAGTTTAAAGTTCAGACAAAGCTTCAAGTGACTCTAGGGTGTTCTTCAAGTTGTAGACTAGATCTTCAAAATTAAGCACCCGACTCCATGCCCAATGGAATTCTAAGGCTACTGGTCTCTTCATCTAGTAGGAAGATGGTCCCTGAAAGTCGCCAAAACTGTTATCCAAATAACTCTCCTAGTTATCTAGATAACTTATATTTTCATCTTGACTCTGGTGTTTCACATTTTAGGTCGCGCACACTCAAGATTATTATTTTAACACCTTGGCATAGTTGTAGTTCCTCTGCTGCGCCCTTGCGCACCTTCCTTCTCCCCTTTACATTCTTCTATCTCCTTCCATTTTCCCTTGCATGCCTTCCTCTTGTGCACCCGCTTTCTCTCCTATCCCGTCAGTGCACTCCTTGCGTGCATTCACCTTCTTTCTAGTCATCTCGGTGCATCTCCAAAGGTAAATCCAAAAGCGGAGGCCCAAATGAGCGTGGGCTCGCCACATAATCCAAGTTGAAAAATGGGACAGAGCGGGCCCAAAATAGACTAAGTATAGAAGTTCCTGTGGAAGATTCCATGTGTCAACCTGACACTCCTTCAAAGGAAAAATCTTGAGCGGGTTTCTAAATGAGCACGGAGCCTCCATGCATCTAATTTCATAAAAGGACAAGGTCGGGTTGAATAGTCAAAGCATTGAGACAGGCCAATGGCGGAAGAAGCCACGTGTCGGCTGTCACTGACACAACTTCAAAAGTGAAATCCAATGGCTGCCCTCGGACATACGCACCAACCATCCATGTGTTTGGTTTTAAAAGGGGCTTGTTTTGATAGCTTGTCCCGCCATTTTGTATGGACCCGATTCAAATTTTAAATGAGCATATATTTTGGCTCAGTGCTCGAAATCGACAAATATGGCACCGTTGGAAAGATCTCGGCCTTGTATATGCCATGGAGATATGAAACTTTAATTTTCGAGAGGTTAGGTGAGAAAAATGAAGAAACATCTTCATGCCATTAATACAAGATCTATTTTCCCCAACAACCAGATCATATTTGATCTGATCCATCGTTCCTCCTCCTTCAAGGTCTTTGAACAAGTAATTGATGTAGGCACGAAAGATTTGGGGCAGATTTGCAAGAGGCATTGATGATGGTGGTTGAGCTTCGAATTAGTTTCCCTCCCTTTCTCCTTCTCTTCTCTCCTTCTTCTTCTATAAATAACAGAGTTCTACTTTGTAAAATGATCTCTCCTTGTTGTAACGGTACCATGCCAAAATGGTGGCCGACTTCCCATGGGTCTCAAACCTTGGCATGGTATCTGCAATGTATTCTCACCTCCTACTGTGAATGTAAATGACTATGCATCCCTTAAGCAATAAAATTATGTTTTGTGGAACTTTTGTCTTCCCTCTCTCATTTTCATTGCATCTCACCTCTTTGTTTGCATTTTTTGGCATGATGTGTGTATTCATCTGCTTGCAGTCCCCACATTCATGTGTTGTGCATGTTGGAAGGCCAAGCCCATGTGTTGATCTGTGGTGCATGCTTTGTCGACCTCTTCTCCCGTGCCCTCTCTATTTCCTTTGCCGCTCATGGAGAGAGATTGACCCTTTCCTTCTGGCGCTATCACCTTCCTTAGCTTAGGATTTTCCCTTTTTGCACATCCTTCTATCCCTGGTCCCTTGGCATGTTTAATCTAGGATTTTCATTCAACATTAGGAGTAGCAGAGTGTTAGAAATAGATAGAGGAACTGGCCTTCTCTCAAGATCTCCCAAGCGCGTAAGGTCCTGGGCACAAATTGGGGGACGGTTCCATTGTGGTCTTAGACACCTCGGCCCTTTTCAGAGATCTAAGACGTGGGTGCATGTTTGAGAAACCAACAATAAAAAAAGGAATTTCAGAGTCCATGTTAACTTCCATGCAAAAAAGAGGGGGGTAGCCACACATGCTTCAGTTATCAGTGAGTTGAGTCGGTTGTAGCCATTACAATGTTCGGGGAGATGAGAGGAAAATCTAGAGAAGTTTCGGAAAGAGGTAGAGAGGAAGTTGATGTCGGGTTTGATAGTGGTTGAGAGACCTTAGGAGAGTTCTCTAAGGGGTCTAAAGGGTTAAGATCCACTAGAGAAGATGAGGGAGTGATAAAAGAGAAAGAATGGGGAGAGACCACCAGACCACTTTGGCTAATGATCATGATGTCCAAATCGGAGTTGGAAGGGAGATTAAGTTCACGGGATGATGATGATGACATGAAGAGTGAGCTTGTTACTGAAGTGGAGGGGGGACACGATGCTACTTTTGTGGCTTAGAGGGGAAGAACAAGATTTATTTTTTCAAAGCTGGCATTTTAAAGAGAAAATATAAAAGGCCTTGGTGGAGGAAGGGACCTTCCTCTTATCTAGCCAATTTAAGAAAGTGATTGAAACAAAAAATCCATGAATATTTCTTTTCGATCATGTCAAAGATGCACAAGAAGAAAAAGATGAGGTCCATAGCTCAATTTTTAGTGTCGCTCCAACATGAAGTACCTCCTCAATTGCTCAATAACCATATCCCAAGGTTGTGGAAGCGAGTCTCGTTCATAGCCCAAGTGATACATTCTCAAATTTTCACCAGGACACATGAAATCATCCATCTCCTCTTGAAGCGAGCATTTAAAATAAATGTATCCCTCTCGTGGGAAGCCCTCACGTGCAGCTACAACAGACCACTGTTGAAATAAGAAATTTAGTCTTACCGACTTTGACTCTTCATTTATTCTAGGTTGCCAACACACTGGCAGTCACTCAGACAGAGTGACTAGACAATCTTTCCATAAATGACGTAACACCACCATCATGCAAAATATTCCATACTATTGGGTTGACCTTGACCTCTTCACAAGAAGAAGGCTCAATCTGTTGTTGGTACCACCCATAGTGAATGTCAGACTACTATGACAAGTGATTGCCAAAGACATGATATAGACAATTCTTGAATAAAGATGTCGAGCACCTTCATTCCAATCTTCAAATCATGTCTCAAGCTTTCTAATCATTAATTGATCCCATCCATCACATGAATGCAATCTATCAATGTCATAAATACCCAAAAAATCCATAAATGTCATATCCTCTTTTCGATGGTAAAAGAGGTTATGCCTCAACATAACCTAACAAACTTTATTTTAATCATAGTTAATGTTTAGGCAACCACAACATTAATTACTTAATGTTCTTACAATTTCTGCATTTAGTGGAGGTTGTAGGTTTGAATGTTAGCAATATTAGATGTATTTAGTTAAATATATATTATAAACAAAGAATTTGCAAACAAAATGGAGCAAGGTGAAATAACTAACATTGCTAGACATGATTTCATATTGTATAGATTATTAAACAACAAATCAGAAAGCAATATCTTATTGGAATTTATTTATTGACATATCTATTTGTTACATTTAGGTTCTCCAAGGTTGTTCATACTATTGCACATGGAAATGAAGAGGGTAAGCATAGAGATGTTACATGGAGCACAAGTAGCACTTCTGATGGGCATTTGTTTGTGAGATTTGGTGAGGTGATTTCACAAAACACTATTTTATTGGAATGAGACAGGGACAATTTTGTTTTAAAAAAGCATCCCCATGAGTCCTCTCTATCCCGGGGTCTAAATTTCTCAATGGAGAGCAACGTGTGTAGTTCAGACCAAGATAAACTTAAATGTAGATACAATTACAGTACATGACAAGAATAATATTCTTATTGGGTTTGTGTTCTCTTACATGTATAATTATAGGTACAATTATAGGTACATGAAAAGAATAATATGCTTTTTCATGTTGACATGGAAAAGCATAAATGTAGGCCCAATATTAATCTTGTGATGAACTTCCACATGTTTGGAAAAGCATATTAATCTTTTAACTAGCCTCGTGGATGTTAAAATTTCTTCTTATATTGAACCCTTACGTGACTTCAGACTAGTGTGGGTATATATATTAACTTGAATCAAGATTGTTTTTTTCTAGGTACAATGACAATTGGTTGTTTATATTATTTCGATCTTAGTTTTCACTTTCATTTAACAAGTTATTGAATGATATTTTGAACTTAGCGTCCGCTAGCTTAGTAGGTGAATGTAATTGAAGAATATAATATTTCGAGCTAAAGAGTCACTATCATTTAACAAGATAAAGAAATATGTATTGAGTTTAGTTTCCATTAGTATCTCTAGTGTTAATATTGTGATGAACTTCCACCTGGTTGGAGGATTGAACTAATATAACAAAAAAGGTATAATAGTTTGGGATTGAAGTGAAATTTGTAACCTGTTTTTTAAATTTGTTACTACTCAAATAGAAGTGTGACTAGCCTCGTGGATGTTAAAAGTTATTCTTATTGGAAGGATTGAAATATTTGTTAATTACTACAAAATGCCTTTTATGTTGTACTTATAATATGTTGTTGTTTGAATGAAAAATATTGAACATGTTTCTAAAATAGTTTGATGTCTTTTAAACGTCCTAGATCAATTGTTTTTACAAAAATGATTTTCCTACATGCGTTGATGGATATCAATGACTACAATGCTTAAGTATAACACTTGACATATCAGTTATTGGACCAAAAATATTCATTGTCAAAACATATGTTGTCTTGCAAAGGATTTCTAGAGGAAAAATTGGACTAAATATTTACTCCCCAAGGTCAACAAGTTGAAGTCTTCCTGCCTTAATTGGTATTGAATTGTAAATATTGGAGGATGAAAATTGTATTTATTTGAAAGATTTGTTAATTACTACAAAATACCTTTTATGTTGTACTTATAATATGTTGTTGTTTGAATGAAAAATGTTGAACATGTTTCTAAAAAGTTTGTCATCTTTTAACGTCCTAGATCAATTGTTTTTACAAAAATGATTTTCCTACATGTGTTGATGGAGATAAATGACTACAATGCTTAAGTATAACACCTGACATATCAGTTATTGGACCAAACATATTCATTTTCAGAACATATGTTGTCTTGCAAAGGATTTCTAGAGGGAAAATTGGATTAAGGATTTACTCCCCAATGTCAACATGTTTTTCTGGTTAGCTATTCAAAACAATATTTTAACCCTTGAGAATGTGAGAAAGGATACAATTAATAATTGGACCTTAATCAATATCCTTAAAGATACTAAAAAATTTGTTTGAAAGAGTTTGATAAATGTAATTATTCATACCCCTAGAAAGGGTAATAAATGTGCGGATCATCTTGCCAATTTGGGGGCTAAAGGTAGTAATTTTAAAGTGTGTGAGAGGGGAGATGATATCACCAATGATATTAATCTCATTAATAACATTAAGTATTGATGTGCCGGTGGCTCTTTTCCCTCGTTGGGATGTCATCCTTGTTCTTATGGTTAGTAGGACCCTTCACACGTGTAAGATATATGGTGGGATTTGTATTATTTTTCTCTTACAATTCATTTTGGCCATTGATTTCTTCCATTTTCAATCTCATTCAGCTAAAACCATGGGAGGTGGTCATTTGAGAACCGAGCCCATGAGCCCTGAAGGACAACCCCTCCTTGTGGCACATTCTAACTGTTTGTGGACTGTATCGTTTGGGATGTTTTCCCCTCCATGTTTTGTGATTTTTCCTTGTATTGATCTGTTGAATGTAGTTTGGGATAAGCTGTTTTAGCCCTTTTTGTCCTCTTTTTGTTCCTTCTTAGTGATGCTCACGATGCATTCTATTGTAAGGTTTCTAGGTGCCTTAATCCATGTATAAAGTAGCCAATCATTATGTTCACATATATTTAATAAACCTTGTTAATAGTAATTTTGTTAACGACATTTTAAATTCAACAAGACAGAGTGGAAAGTTCATGCGTCAGGGTAGGAGATGTGCTAGTTGTGTGATTGTTTTAAAAAGTTTTCTATAATTTTTGCATTACGTGCTTTACATTGCTAAGAATAACCACTTTCAATTTTTTCTAGAAAGTAGAATGTACCAATACTTAATGTATAAATTATGCACATATGGTATGCCAACATCCACAGAATGCTAAAAAATATAATGCCCCTATGTAATGATTTTGAATGCATAAAATATGTATATACTATAAGTATCCAATTTAAATGTTGCACATATTGTAAATACCCATGTTAAAATTTAGATAGAAGACAAAACAAAAAATAAAATTATGCATCAAATATATAATTCTTTGGAAAAACATAGAGCAATCTAGAATCATATTATGCTTGAAAATATTGCAACAATATAGGTGGCATTTTGAAATACATAATATGCTAGATTTTCAAGTGCAATAAAAAAAACACCATGATTTTACAAGTTGATAAATTTAAATAAATTGTTTAAAAGATTTATCACAATAGCAGTGACTAATATTAGTTTTCTTGTCTTTAACACAAAAGAGTCCATATAAATTTTTTTATTGTTAATGTTTTTATACAAACATATTAAAAATTGTATTTTATAAAATTTAACTTACAAATCTAATTTTTATTGTAAACGGGGATAAAGCAAAGATTAAACTTTTGACTAGGAAAATCAAAATAGTAAAAAATATATAAGGAGTGTGATGGGATTTAATTTAGAAATGTTTACAATGTTATTTGTTAAATAAAGTTTATTAATTTTTATGAATAGTGTACTATTTTGGATGTGCCACTTGTCCAAGCATGCAAATAAATCTTTGTTTTTAGATAAACATTAAATGCAATGAATATTCTATTATTTTTTTCTAAATCCCATATCTTATTTAAATATTGGACAAATGTCTTTCTTAGAATTTTGATTTTTATTAAATAGAATAAATCAATGTTACAACAATGCCTCATATTTTTCAAATCAATACTAACTAGCAAATAAAGAAAAATATAAATAAGTTTTGTAGATTAAAAAATTATTTAAATAAAATATAAACATTAGAAAGTTGAAAAGTTATAGAATTTTTTTATTTTGATTGGTGGATTGAGGAGAAATTATTTGTTTGAATGAAAGGTATAGAATTCCTGCAGGAGGCATGAGCTAATAAAGTAAGATGTTTTGAGCTTAGTGCCCGCTAAGGTAACCTAATACTTCCGCAATATAATATTTTGACCTTATGGATCACTAACATTTAACAAGTCAAAGATTAATATTTTTAGCTTAGCATCCACTAGCTTATGCGACACCATAGTAATTGGATATTATCGATCGATAGGATTTAACAAAATAAAGTAAGATATTGTCATCATAGAGTTTACTAGGTTATGCCACAACAACATATTTTGATGTACAACTACTATGTCCATTTTTTTGTAAAAGGGTGAATATGGGGTTTTGAAAGGACCCACATCCTTTTACAAAAATGCCCTTAAGGCAGAATATGACATTGAAGCATAAAAGAGAGAAATCCCATAGGAAACAAAAGACAAAAATCCACATCGACATGACCCAAACAAAGCAAAATTACATTTTGTGAATAGTTTTGAGGATAGCCGCTGCTTCCACAGTAGTAACAATGGTGCTTCTGTTAAAAAAAATCAACATCTTAGAGTTTTCCTTGTTCCTCAAATTCTCCTTTCAGAAATCTTTATTAATTCTTTTGTTCTCCAAAATTTGTTTGGTTCTCCTAATCTTGTATTACTATAAGGAAATAAGGGATAAAATATGCGACTAATCCCTCACGTAGAATCACAACAAGAGAAACTAATATGCGAGAAAATATTACGATCTCAAATAAAAGTGCAGAATAAAATAACATAACACAAAGAGACAATATTTAAAGTGGCTCACCCAATTTGGGCTACGACCACCAAGAATCACTTGCTCATATTTTATTACAAGCCACCACTCTCTCAATACAATACCCAGATCTATTTGGAGCTATGATCAACAAACTCTACAAAATTCACACCCGAATTCAAAACACATATATAATGTTACTATGTTACTACCATATGCATAAAACCATATAAGTAGACAACTACTTAAGTAGTTTTACAAAACCGTGGGTATCAAAACCATGGGAAAAAAACCGTCCCATAAACCTATGGGACAAAATCCCACCCATATGAGAAAAACACATTTTCCTGGTATATCGGGCATGTTTTAAGGCCAATTTTTTTCTGGGGCTGCGCCCCCAAATCCTTACTACCGAGGTTTGCCATCCCTGCACCCTTGCTCGGGGCCCAGCCCCAACCCCAAAACCTGATGAGGATACATGAAAAAGTATACGATTTCTTAGTGTATAGTCTTCAACACTTTCACACATGAAAATAGGCTCCACAATCTAACAATCTCCCACTGGAGACTAGTTTTCTTACGAGCAAGCTTCTCAACCCTTCACTAGTTTTCGTAAAGACCAACCAAAGCTGAACAAAGGTTAAATTTTTCCCCTATGACCACCTTGGTCATCATGTCTACATGATTCTTATTTGTATGCATCTTATCTAGCTTCAACTTCTCTTCCTCCAAAGGTGTCCTGAAGAAATGGTACCTTAACTATATATGCTTCATCCTAGAGTGGAAAGCAGAGTTCTTAGCTAGGTGTATAACACTATGACTATCACTATGCAGCTTTCCTTCCTCCTGCTTATGCTCTAACTCCTTAAGAAATTGTTGTAACCAAATAATTTCTTTGCTTGCCTCTGTGGTAGCAACATACTCAGCCTCTAGTGGTTGATAAAGCCACCAACTTCTATAGTCATGAAATCCAGCTCATTGCTGTCCCACCTACAGTGTAAACATAACCTATCGTGCTCCTCCTACTGTCTACATCTCTAGCCATATATGAATCTACATAACCACACAAAGTGGTGTCTGATCCACTGTAGCACAAAATTGTCCCCATGGTCCCTCTCAAATACCGAAGGATCCACTTTACCACTCTTAGTGATCTCTACATAGATCACTCATAAATCTACTCACCTCTCCCACTGCATGGGAAATATCAGGCCTTATGCACACCATGGCATACATCAAACTACCAACTACTGATGATTAAGGTATTTTGGACATCTGGTTTCTCTCCTACTCTATCTTGGGACACTGCTCCTTTGACAACTTGAAATGGCCTGCCAAAGGAGTCCCAACCGGTTAACATCCTACATATTAAACCTCTCCAAAAATTTCTTAATGTACTCTTCTTGAGATAAAGTCAGCTTCCGTTCCTTCCTATCCCGAGATATCCTCATACTAAGGATTTGTTTAGCTGCCCCCAAATCCTTCATAGCAAAGGATTCACTTAGCTGCTTCTTGAGTACTTTTATTTCCTGCATGTTTTTACTTGCAACCAACATGTCATCCACATATAGAAAAAGGATAATATAACTGCCATCCTCAAATTCCTTTGTATACACATAAGGTTCGAATGACATCTAATATAACCTTTCTCCATCATGAAGCTATCAAATTTCTTATACCATTGACGTGGAGCTTGTTTCAAGCCATACAAGTTCTTCTTCAGTTTGCACACCATCTCCTCTTTACCTTTGACCTTATAGCCCTCTAGTTGCTGCATATATAGTTCCTCCTCCAAATCACCATGGAGAAATGTAGTCTTTACATCAAGTTGTTCTAAGTGCAAGTCTTCTGCTACAACTATTCCTAGAATAGTTCTAATAGAAGTCATTTTTACTACATGAGAAAAAATCTCATCAAAATATATACCTTTTTTCTGTGTAAACCCCTTGACCACCAACCGGGCCTTGTATCTTTTCTTTCCTCCTTCTTCCTCTTTGACTCTGAACACCCACTTGTTATGTAATGCTCTTTTGCCTTTGGGTAGCTTCACCAAATCCCATGTCTAGTTCTCCATGAGAGCCTGATGCTCCTCATTCATGGATTGCTCCCACTTCTTCTTGACATCTACCTACATTGCTTCATCAAATCTCTCTGGCTCTCCACTATCAGTGAGTAATAAATAATAAAGAGAAGGAGAAAATGTTCAGTTATCTTCTTACCCTAGAATACCTCCTCAATATAGGAGTTTGGGGTTCTGTTGAGGAGGTTCCTGAACTGATTCATGTGTCACTTTCCCATCCGGAAGATCCTCTACTGCTGCATATTCTTTCTTGGATTCTTCCATGTTTTCCTACAATTGTTGCTTATACATGAATTTCTCATTAAAGACCACATCCCTAGATCGAATGATTTTCTTGTCCTTAATACTCTAACATTTATATCCAAAGTCATCACCACCATAGCTAATGAAAGTACATTTTTCTGATTTAGCCTCTAGCTTGGTCCTATCATCCTTTTCTTTATGGACAAACACATCACATCTAAAGACTCTAAGAAATGAATAATCAAATTTCTTACCATACCAAGCCTCCTTAGGTATGCCTCCATCTAAGGCACTTGAGGGTCCTCTATTTATCAAGTACATAGATGTGCCCACTTCTTCTACTCTAAAAGAAAGAGGTAGTCCTTCATGTAACCTCATGATCCTAGCACGTTCCATTATTGTTCTGTTCATCCTTTTTGACACCCCATTCTACTGTGGAGTTCCTGGAACTGTATTTTTCCTATGGATTCCATTCTTAGAACAATAATCATCAAATTAATTGCTGCAATACTCCCCTCCATTATCTCACCTGAGACATTTTATCTTAAGAACTGTTTCATTCTCTACTAAGGCTTTCCATTTAACAAAAGTGTTAAATACATCAGATTTGTTTCTAATACAATCAACCCAAACTTTCCTTGTTGTATCATCAATAAAATTAACATAATAACTTGAACCCCCAAGAGATGATACCTAAGCTGCCCCCCATACATCAGAATGCACTAGCTCTAACTTACTATCTTTCTTTGTAGGTCCAACCTTGAGAAACCTTACTCACTTTTGTTTCCCATATGTGTAGTTCTCACAGAACTCCAAACTCATTTCGTATATCCAGGAAAATCCTTTTTTATGATCTCCATGCCCTTATGGCTCATATGACCGATCCTATAGTGCCATAATGTTGTATCTATTTCTGAAGCCACAAGATTAAAAACATTAGTGCTATAAGTGGTTAAATACAAGGTTTCAACCTTCTTACCTCTCGCCACCACAAGAGCACCCTTGGTAACCTTCCAAGATTCCGCTGTAAATATCACAATACAACCATCACTTTCCAACTACCCTGTCGATATCAAATTTTGTCTTAATGTAGGCACATGTCTGACATCCTTCAATATCCAAGTATTCCCATTCTGCATCTTAACCTGAATAGAACCTTTTCCAACTATGTTGCAAGGCTCATCATCACCAAGAAAAACATGCCCAAAATCTCCTTGAACATAATCAACAAAATAATGCCTATGTGGAGTAGCATGGAAAGAAGTCCCCGAATCTAAAACCCAAGATTTGGTAATATTGTGCAAAGAAAGAATCAAAGCATCCTGACATACATTACCCGTTGTCACATTTTCCTCCTTGTTTTCTTCCTGTTATTTCTTCTTGTCCTGAAGCTCCCAACAGTCCTTCTTTGCATGCCCAGAATTTCCACAGTGCCAACATACTATCTTGCTTTTAGATTTTGACCTTTCCCGATCCTTTGATTTTCCATGGCTTCCTCTATTTTTCTATCTCCCTTTAGTTTCCACACAAAGCATTCTTTGAAGTAGAAGATTCCCAGAGCTTTTTCTTTAAATTTCCTCACTTAGAATCACCCCTACAACATCCTCAAACTTTAACTTTGAATTAGTGGAACCAAGTTGCTTACCGCCATTACTGTGCTATTCCAACTCTCGTAAAGAGCACGAACTAATAAAGCCCTAACTTCTTCATCAAATTCTATTATAACCAAAGATAGCATATTTACAACCGTATTAAAATCATTTAAATGATTTGCTCTGAACCATTCTCGAGACATCTTCATATTAAAAAACTTTTTCATTAAAGAAATCTTATTAGAGGCGTATGGTTTTTCATACAACTTCCCTATGCATCCATCGGTTATTTTGTAATCTTTTCCTTTGAAACATTAAATAATACCAAAGATGCAAGACATAACTAGATTATCCCAAGTGCATTCCTATCCAACAAATCCCATTCCGCATCTGTCATGCTCAAGGGTTTGTTCATCTTCTCAGACAATGGAGTATAAAGATCCTTTTGATAAAGGTAATCTTCCATCTGCATCTTCCAAAGACTGAAATTCTACCCGTTGAATTTATCAACCCTAGATATTCCATCATTTGCCATAGCTCCCACTCAAGATAAAAATTTCCCTGTGATTCAACACTTCAACAAACTAAACCAGGCTCTGATACCAATTGTTAGGAAATAAGGGATAAAATATGTGGAATAATCCCTCATAGAATTGCAATAGTAGAAACTAATATGCAGAAAATATTACAAATCTCAAATAAAAGTGTAGAATAAAATAACATAACACAAAGAGACAATATTTAACGTGGTTCACCCAATTTGGGCTACGTCCACCAAGAATCACTTGCTCAGATTTTATTACAAGCCACCGCTCTCTCAATACAATACCCAAATCTTTTAGAGCTATGCTCAACAAACTCTCTGAGAATTCAAACTTGAATTCAAAACACATCTCGCAATGTTATTATGTACCTACCATATGCATAAAACCATATAAGTAGACAACTAATTAAGCGAGTTTTACAAAACCGTGGGTATCAAAACCATGGGAAAAAAACCGTCCCATAAACCTATGGGAAAAAATCCCACCCATATGAGAAAAACACGTTTCCCGATATATCGAGACGTTTTAAGGCCAACAAAATAAATAAATTCATACTCTTAGTGTATAGTCTTCAACACTTTCACACATGAAAACAAGCTCCAAAACCTAACAATTACCATATTTTTTTTTTTTGTAAATAGGTCACTATAATCTAACACCAATACATTAATGACAACTCATTCTTAACATGAATATCTTCTAAGATATTGTCATTGACAATGTCAATGACGTCGTAGCCATTTCATTTTGCTGAGTATGTGCAGCAGAGGACTATTTGTGGACAACAATAAGGCCAACAAAATAATATCAATTTTATCAAATACATCTGCTCATTGATTCCTAAGCACCACCAAGACCATAAATAAATTCTTATATTCAAATTTTTATTGCGCAAATTGAACCACCATCTATACCACTAGGATTATTTTTTAAAACACAACAAAACAAGTTCTTGGCAGGTGTTATGGGTTTTTAAAAATTCTGCAAATTTTCCTCTCATGTTTATATGGATTAATTTGCACCATTATCTATAAAGATGTGCTCTTTTCCATCCTTCTTCCACTTGCTCTAAAAATGTTTACTATATTGTGAAATTATTTATTTGATAAAAAAATTACATTCTACAAAATATTGAATAACAAAATTGCTTCCGTTTGATTATCTAAAAAGTTCCTACTTGGATATAAGCCCTAATAAACTATGGAAAATTTAACATTAACAGAATTTTGTAATTTTGGAGGGGTTGAAGGTGAAAATGCATACCTATTATTGACATAGAGAGGAAATCAAAACGATTCCAAAAATTGAGCACATAATTTTCGACGCTTGCCTTGGTGAGATTTTTATTGATGAATAAGCTTACGCATTGACAAAGAGAATAGAAAGGCAAATGTTAAAAATATAAAATTAAAAATGTCTATTTATAGTGATATGTAATTGACAAATCCAACCGCCAATTTCATTGGTGTGTAAATTTAAGAGGGCATGCATATGATTTTACATTGCTTTACATTAAATGGCTAATTGATGGATGACAATATTTACATGCTTCAAAAGGCACACATATTTTGAATGACACATGTAATTTTAAATGTAGAATTTTACATAGCTTGTTTTAATGGCTAATTAATGTTGTGGCAACTGCAACATTAATTATTATTTTTCCTCTAAAAATGGTTATCATTAATATTGCATTTGGTATTGTAAAGTATTTGATATTATAACTTTTGTACTAAATAAAATCCCTTATATAATTTGGGTAAAATAAAGCCCTTAATTCTTGTGCTTGCACTTTGACATGCGACTCTTGACACCCATTTAGATGTTTTTGTTGATTGTAGTTTGTAAAATACTTGCAAATATTTGTAATAAACATCATGCCCGAATTACATATTTAATATTTAACTGTCAATTATTAATATAGATTTATATATAAATTATAAATAATTATAAAAATTTACATCGATATATATTAAAAACAATTAAATTTATACAAAATAATTGGTATAAATAAACATTGTTTTGTATTTTTGAAAGGTAGTGTTGAAAATTACACGTTACCCAAAAATTGTTTGACAGGGGCCCGTCCCCATATCTATATATAGATTTAACTCCCTCAATTCTTTTCAATTGAAATAAGTAATGACTCACTTGAGTTATCGCACTTAGTTGTGCGAATCAAGACTCACACTTAGTTATGTGATCAAGACTCGCACTTAGAAGTGTGAGGCAAGACTTGCACTTAGAAGAGTGAGTAGAGACTAACACTTAGAAGTGCGAGTTGAGACTCACACTTTGAAGTGTGAGTACTCACACTTACAAGTGCGAGTCGAGAGAAATGTAAATCGAGGCTCACACTTAGACATGCGACCAATCACACTTGTAAGTGTGATCACTCACACTTATACACTACTTTCAAAATTTATAAATGACAATTCCATATATTTTTAATTGTGCTTAATATATATGAATAATTTTTTTATATAAATGTATACAAAAATTTATGGTCACCTTTTAAACATGCGAGTCACATGTTCCAATTCTATAAAATATTTGAGAGTATCCTACATTTAAAATTAAATAAAATGTTTAAACAACCGTCAAATTTAACACCATTTGAGTCACAAGTGCCATTTCTATAAAATATTTGAGAGTATGTTACGTTTAAAATCACGAAAAATGTCTAAACAATCGTCAAATTTAACACCATTCAAGTCACACGTGTCAGTTCTATGAAATATTTGAAAGTATGTTACGTCTAAAATCATAGAAAACATCTAAACAACCATCAAATTTAACACCAATCAAGGATGTTCAGGGATAGGATTTTCAACGTCAACATTTATTGTTTTGAATAAGGTATGCATAAATAGTCATATATGTATGATGATATTAAGATTGATATGTGGCATAAATGATAACAATCACTTACACACTATCTTGAAGTTAGCGGCCGCTTGGCTTATGTAAGTTGGTGGCCACTTGGCTTATGTAAGTTAGCAACCGCTTGGCTTATGTAAGTGGTGGCCGTAAGGTTTATGTGGGAAATCAAATAATAAAAAAATATAAATCCTAAAATAGTGAAACTAAAATCCAAAAATCGGGATTTAGAAATTGGATTCCATTAGTGGCGAAATTGGAATCTAATAATAACGCTATTGGAATCCAATATTAGTCAAATTGGAATCCAATAATAATGATATTGGAATCCAATAATAGCGAGATTGGAATCCAATAATAGTGAAATTGGAACTAGAATAAGTCCAATAATGACAATATTGGAATCCAATAATAGTAATAATGGAATCTAGTATAGCCAAAAATGGAATCCAATATATGCAAAAATGGAGATGGATTTCTTCCAATACTTGTAATACTGGAGTCTATATTCACTAAAATATGTCTAGATTAAGTGAAATAAGCATTTTTACTACTATCCAATATAGATTCTAGTGCCTGGATGTGTCTATACCGTTTTAATTGATGAGTAATGACTATTTTATTTCCATTCATGCATAGCTTTCTTGTGAGATTTTGCATTGCATAAACTTTAAAGTATGCACATTTTCTAACCAAGAATGAATTAAAGAGCCACATATCAATTTTATTTATTGAGTTATTACATTATTTTACTTTTCTAGAATATTGGGGGTCAAAATAAAATATTTTAAATAAGGTATGTTATCTCACGGATAAAAACCAAAAATGTTTAATGCTTTCGCCATCACCAATTACACACCTTTCTTCACCGATAAGAGTGAATCGATTTTGCCTTAACACACCATTTTAGCATTGTTTTACCTATGTTGCATCGAATTTATTTCCATTCTTATATGATGAGACTTCATTATGGAAGTATTACTTGTCCTTTTCAATTACATAATTATAAATTGTTTGAGTGCAATGCTATTTCTATACCTATTATAATTGAGGACTAATGGGTTATTATTGATCTCCTATCCATTTGGAAACTTGTAAAATGGGAAGATATCATCTAATAGAAACATTTTGTACTTGAAAGCTCTGTAATGCTATAATATTATAAATATAGTTAAGGGTTTACCGTTTTCTAGAATATTGGGGGCATATATGAGTTTTATGATTGGAATAACAAATTTTAAATAAGGTCTATTATCTCAAAGATAAAACTTGTATATGTAAAGTGAATTCCTCATCATGCAATTTCAATATTTCTTACCTTCTTTGTACCCATTTTTTCCCATTATTATTTACAATTGGTTCATTTTGAAGGTGCTCTAGTTATTTTAAGTTGCGCATGATTGAAACTCTTGCAACTCTTTCCACTTTTAATTTTTGTAACTTATAAAGCTCACTGTGTGCACTTAGATCTATAAGATGAAATTTCTAAAGTGGAAAGAGATAATCTAATAGAGATATATAAGTTGAAACTAATAAAGTGGAAAGATATCTTTTATTAAAAACATTTTGTAATGAAATGTAAAAACTGAAACTGGTAAACCAAAAAGAGATTATTGAATTTTAATCATGAATGATAGACTATTACATTAAAAGAGAAACATTAAATGAAAATAAACCTCAATTCTAACATTTTATTTTAATTATGCAACTCTTTCCATTTATAGCTTATATATCCCAAACCTATCTCTATAGCTTTTCCGATTGAGGAGAATTTTCATAGATTTATATTATCTTTTAGCTTTTTATACTTTACTACTTTATCCATATAGATCCCAATACAAGGATGTTTCTGGTAAATAAATATAGGACTCATTTATAACATTTTATTCAAATCTAGCAACTCTTTCCAATTTTAGCCTATAGATAACAGCTTTCAACTTATAGATCCCAATTTTAACATTTTATTTGAATCATGTAACTCTTTTCGCCCAATTATTAAATTATGTTTGAATATGATTTTTGTATATGTTATAAAGTAGAGTGATGAGTAGAGTAGTGTTTGAATGTGCACAAATATGGCAAAGTGGTAGATATTGTAGAATGGAGAAGAAAAATTTGGAAACAACTCTTAGGTGAGGTTTGTTTAACCTCATTAATTCTATGCCCTATAATATCATACCTTTCTTCGTATTGTGTAATGTGTCGGGTTTTAGTTAAATTCACAATTCTACACTTGTTAATAAATATTGTTGTACTGAACATAAACATTACATTATAATTTTTTTTGTTCCATCTACTAAAAATGTGCAAACACAATAAAATACATATTTCACTCATTTGTTCCTTCAATGCACAAAATATTACTTGAGCACATTACATTACATAGTTGTCTTCTTTGATCAAATGCAAATTTTTTAACTTATGTTTTTTTAACATTTTATGTGTGACCATAAATAATACCTTGCAATATGTTGAGCAGAAAAAGTATGACACTTAGCAGAAGGCACACTGAAGGTTCACATGTGGGAGTAGGGTGCATTCAAAGGCACAGAAGGATAGGGAAGGAAACACATGTGAAAGACAAGGACAAATTCAGGACTTAGCCATTTTCATGATTACGGGCTATTTTTGGAGATAGCGTGTAGAGAACACAAACCGGATAAAGACTTGCGTGACATGCATAGGCTATTTTTGGAAGAGCATCTACTAAGTGCTTTGCATGGGTTTAAGTTAATAATAGAATTACTACTACCAATTAACCAAAGAGATCTATTATTAGCGCACTTGCATGTGTGTCTATTATTGTAAAGGTGCATGGCTATTTCTAGTATGCAACCTATTTTGGGAATTATGTAAGTGGTGAAGGGAAAGTCCCCACCCTTATAAATATGTAGTAATCTGCATAGGTTAAGGGGGACTATGTATGAGCTATTGTGAAGTTATGCTACCATATATGATGCACGCATGAAATTATGGTACTACTTATTGTAAGAAGATTTATGTGTTTAATATAATGGAGTGTATTGACTGATTCAAGGTGTTAAACATGATCACAACTAGTTCTTGCATGGTTGAATTCATTATGGCTATTGTTTAAATCCATTACTCTTTAGATATAGATCTGGAATATGCTCTGTAGAATGTTTATACTATTTATGGATGTGAATGCATAAAATCTTCATCTTGCTAACATCCTGCACAAGCAACCCTAAAGAGGGGCGTGGTACTTTTACACACTTCAGGTGAGCGTTTAGTATAGGCTGAGTGATGTGCCAACACACCTGGGTTATTTTGGTAAATTCTAGGCTACATCATTGGTTCCATTTCCGGGACCTCTTTTTCAATTGTTTTTAGGATGGTTCATGATGAAGACGTACTAGGTTGACCCTAGCAAGTGTTGAAGAGTGGATAAAAGATATCTAGAAGAAGAGTATACATAGAGGTTAAAAAAGCATATACGAGTTTAACACACATGTGGGTGGAATAGAATTTTTATGAGAGATTCTTCGCTATCTTTCTTGTATAAACTGTATGAGTGGCTAGTTGCTTATGCATCTAAAAGGAATTGGAGGTATTGTACACTTGTCTAGATGTAAGAAGAATTTCAGGACCTTTATGATGTTGATCTGATTTGGACATGTCTTTGTGGATACTTGGTTTTGTGGTGTTTTGAACAACTATATTCTAGAGTACTCAATTTCCACTTATTCTTGCCCAGAGGTAGTGGAATTCCATTTTTTACGGTATCCCAGGGAACTTACTTGCAAGGAATTCCATTGGCGATCAAAATCTTGATGGTGACCCTGAACTTGGAAAGTAAACCGATGGCTAACTAAACCCCACCACGCGTAGGGGTAAGAGTAGGTTTGGTGAAAGATGGAAGACCTAGCGGTAGAAAGGTAGAGAGAAGAAAGGCAGCTTAAGTATAATGAGGCATGTGAGAGGGAGATAGAGAACCAGTGGGATGTTGTAGAGCGAATGGAGTTGAGGAGAGAGATGGATCGTGAAGGATTTGGAGCTCACGTAAAAGGTATCGAGCTGGAGCATCAGGAACTCCCCCATTTGGGAAAGCACAATAGGGAACCCCCCTCAGTCTCACATGGAAGCATGCTAGTAGAGATGACCTAGGCAATAGTCACACATCTGAATCTACCTGAAAAACTAGCCCTTGCACTTGGTTTTCCAGTATCTAGTACGAAAAATAGTCAACAAGCTAAGTTGGGCAATAGGGAAGCAAGAGTAAGTCACATAGAAAGTACATCGATGGTAGGAAAATGTCTTCATTGTTGTTTGGAGGTACCTTTTTAGGTGCATCATCTGCACGAATGTGAGTGCACAAAATTTGGGGCTCACTTCTAGGAGTGGTACCACTTCACAAACTATGA
Source organism: Taxus wallichiana var. yunnanensis (assembly GCA_018340775.1). NCBI lineage: Eukaryota > Viridiplantae > Streptophyta > Pinopsida > Cupressales > Taxaceae > Taxus > Taxus wallichiana. The sequence continues at coordinate 962,188,344 of CM031234.1, forward strand.
GAGTTCAGTACAATACTACTATTGGGACACATGGAAGTACATCTTCTTGTCCACTTCTAGCTACAAGTGGAGGATCAAGAGGTATATGTGGTTCTAGTTTTGGTAGATCTAGTGGTTCTGGAGGTAGAGGTAACATAAGAGGTTCTAGATCAGGTGGTCAAGGTCCACACCAACCCCAAAATATTTACATGGAGATATCTCTTCATCTTCTAGAGTATAGAGGCATAGAATATGTTGCTAAACACATGCACATGTGTGAGATACTGCGGCATGCAAAAGGGATCATGACTTCTTAGTGCAGAGAAAGTTAATTTTCCACTACATTACAAGGATGTGCTCACAATTGGTACATAAAGTTTTACCTTGATTAGACTTGCGTAGACTATGTGACATTAAAATATGCTTTCCTTAAAGGTTTCACATCACCGAGTTTGAGCGAGAAGAGTATAAACGCGCTCAAGGATATAAATCAAGGCACTACTAAGAGTGTCCAGGGAGTATGATGCCCATTTCAAAACACTTTTATCTAAGCTCTCCTATGATATTCACAAAAGCCAACATGCACAATGGTTTTGGAGGTCTAATCACACATTTTAGAAGGGATTTGTCACATAAGACATACATTGATCCACGTGAAGAACTTGAAGCAGATTTGTGTGCTAAGGAAGTCATGAGTATACACACTAGAGTAAGTCCATTCTTGGAGGAAAAATTGTAGCTATGGAAAAGTAGTTGGAGAAACTATTGGCAAATTCAACACATGAGATGTACATGGGGATTTGGTGTATAGATTGTGAAGTGGAAGGTCACACCAAGGATAGTTTCCCCAAAATCAGTACTTTCATTACTATTAGAATGTGAGATATGTCATTTAAAACATGATGCTAGCCACTTCCCATTATTACAACACACGATAAGGAAGAACATATCCTGCTATTGTAAGATTTATCAGATCCATGAATCACTATATACAGAGAGACTGTAGATTGATTGGTTAGATCCATGATGCTTATAGATATTGGTGTATAGTTATCTATCGAATAACTCTAAAGGAAAGAATGAGCACCGGATAGGGATCACAATCAAGTACGCTATGATCAAAATGAGGGGTGCTTTATGATGGAGGACATGGAAGAGGTCGAGGATACCATGGTGGATTCGGAGGAAGAGGTTGTGGTGGTGGATGAGGTGAATTTCCTTGTGGAACATGCTTTACATGTGGATCACCTAACCACTACAGGCATGAATGTCCTCATAATATTACTTTTTCTTTATGTGGAAAGAATCATAGCTATGAGGAATGCCTGAACTTATATGAGCATCTTAGTAAGAAACATAAACAAGAAAACAAAGGTGTAGGGATGGTTAGGATAAAATACGTTGTGGAAAATCAGTGGATGCCCAATTTGGAACCGAATCGAGGTATTGACTATAAAGATAACTACCCATTGAAGTTGCGCACGCTAAAGAGGCGTTACAATAAAAAAGCCTACCATCACTAAAGAGGAGGTTTTATATGTCAGGTACCCGAGATCTTGCCCATCGAAGGAGGTTTATCAGGAAACCATGGAGGTAATAAGAAATATTTAGGGTGAAATATAATGTTTAAAGGAACAATCATAGAAGATGGAATTAAAGAAGGAGGTAGAGACCCCAATCAGATATTGATGACTTGAAGGATGTATGCGAGAATGCTTGCACTAGGAGAATATTATTCCATTACTAGGAATTGGCTAAAGGTAAACACTCCATGCACTGCTAATACTAAGAATGGGTGACATATCTTGCATGAAAATATTCCCCCATAACTTAGACTATGACAAGGAAATCACTCAAATGTTGTTGTGGGATGGATGGATTTGAGAAATATATTGATTGATACAGTGTGAAGTCAATGTGCTTACTTTAGATGCATGGGTACATATGGGGAGACCTACATTGCAACCATCTTCTAATGTATTATTTATGGCTAATCAAACTAAGGCCACTCCTATCGGAGTTTTAAAAGATTCATCCATTACTATACAAGGGCCAAGTTCATTGGGATTTTGAGGTTTTAGCGCTTGCAGAAGTAGACAATTTTCCAGCTCTTGCTTGGACGCCCATGGTGTTATGAAATTAATTCTGATCTTCAGTTCAACAAGGGATATATCAGTTTTGAGAACAAGGAGGAAAGGGTTATTATCCCTTTAACTGATGGGAAATATATTCCCTATGTTGAGCCTTTGAGTGAAGAAGATTTGAACTAGATCTATGTACATGCCATCCGGGACCCAGAGGTCCTTGAGCCATCTAAGGAGGGAATCCTTTAGTGGGAATATGCATAGTCTATTAGTGATACTAAAGTATTACTTGTGATAATTGGGATCATGGTACTTATGAGTTGATAGGGCACAAAGTAAAGAGCACATTTGCGTGGAATAGTAAACCTCGTTGTGTCAAGAGAATAAGTAATGACTTCGAACCTTGGTACACTAGGGAGGGGACCCTACACGGTATTCCTAGGTGCCATAGAGGAACAATGGATAAACAATTTGGAGAGAAGAAGCATACTAGCATATACCCTACGTAAGACAATAATGCACTGGTGGGTGGTTCACAAGGATAACCTTGTAGAATGGAATGAAGTGAGGATTGCTCTTACAAATCAGTTTTCCAGAGTAATGCACCAACTCAAATATGCACATATCATGGTAATAAACCTATTCAACACCACATCCAGTAGTGTGATAGGCTTTGTAAATAAGGATAAGAAGCTTTTACCACCTTCGCTATGGGTGCACAAACTTTATTCCACTTTACAAGGCTGCACACATGCTTGGTATGTATATATATGCGAGAGATACATAGAGAAATTAGAAATTGGTAGGATTTGATTATAGGTATGGTCCAGAATTTTGACTACTTCTCTACTAAACCTCTAGTAGAAGAGGCATTAAGGGTTATAAAGTGGTTAACTATGGGAGATAGTGAAAAGGTAGAAGAACTCATTCAGGAGTTATTTGATGGCAACAACTCAGAGCATGTTTTGTTGTAGAAACAGAGACATATGCCACACTACTTAAGCACACTTTCTTTGAGAAAGAAAAAGGGAAGATGGTCTACATAGTGGATGATGAAGAAGTAGAATAACTAGATATATATCATTCAACAGTGCACGTGAGGTCTTGGATAGTGCAGATAACAACACACGAACCTATCATGAACCTATGAGGACCAAGAAAGTGAATATTGGTATAGATGTTTGAAGCCTAAAGAGGTAATAATTGGAGATTATTGGTCTGAATCTGAAGTAGCAAAAATAGTGGAGTTTCTCTATGATTTTTAGGATTTATTTCCTAGGGGCTACCATGAATTGAAAGGAGTGCATGCATCATTAGGAGAAATGAAGATAAATCTTAAGGAAGGTGTGTGCCCATTAGAAGAGACCCTATAAGATGAACCCCAACTTGCGCGAAAAGGTCAAGGAAGAAATTGACAAAATGTTGAAGTCTGGAATCATCAAGCCCCTAGATGAGTCAAAATGGGTTAGCCCAATGGTGATCAGTATAAAGAAATATGGTTAGATTAGGATTTTGTGTGGACTACATGGAGCTGAATGTTGCATGTGTGATTGATCCTTTCCCTACGCCATTCATAGAGGAAATATTAGAAGGCGTTGTAGGGTGTAAGATCTATTCCTTTACAAATGGATTCTTTGGGTATCATCAAGTTAGGATTGCACATGGAGGATCAGGAAAATACTAATTTCACCACTGAATGGGGAATTTTTACATATATTGTGATGCCGTTTGGACTAAAAAATGTGCCTGTTGTATTTTTGCGAATAGTTGTTCAAGCATTCTAGGATTTTATTCATCTTTTATTGCAAGTTTACTTGGATGATTGGATGGTGTATGGGCTTGTTAAGGATCATTGTGACAATTTGTGCTTAATGTTTGAAATATGTAGACAATTAAACATCTCTTTGAACATCAAAAAGTGTGTGTTTGATACACCATTTGGCACTCTATTAGGGCATATTATCTGCAAGGAAGGTTTGTTGGTAGATCCAGCTAAAATTGTAGTTATTGTCGGCCTAAAAGAACCTACCAGTTAGAGTGAAGTGTGCATATTTTGGGTCACACTGGGTATTATAGAAAATTTATCAAAGGATATGCTAAGGTTTCTACACCCTTGGAGGAGTTACTAAAAGGAAAAGGGACATTCTATTGGGGAGTCGCAACAATGCACATTCAGACATTGAAGGAGAAACTTACTACAACACCTATTCTACACTTTCCCTCATGGGACCAACCATTTCATGTACATGTGGATGCTTCTAGTATGACCATTGGCGTGGTGTTGGATCAGCTAGAAGAAGGTATTATAGATCATCCTATTTGTTTTGCTAGTAGAAAGTTGACTCATGCAGAGCTTAATTATATAACTACAGAGCATGAAGCTTTGTCAATGATCTATGCGCTACATAAATTCAGATAGTACATGCTAACAACACCATTTTTATTCTATACCGATCACATGACATTGAAATATTTGGTAAATAATCCCATCTTACATGGGCACATATGTCGATGGGTGATCTTATTCCAATAATTTGATTTTACAGTTGTGGTAAAACTAGGGAAAAGTAATTCTGGCCCAGACCATTTATCAAGGATATAGTTAGGAGAAGAGACAAAGTAATTGAAGATACTGATGCCGGATGCATAGTTATATAGGTTACATCATTGCCTTCAAACTTGGAGGATATTCTGTTTTTTCTATTCATAGGTGTGGCACTAGAAGGAATAAAAGCCTTAGAGAAGAAACAACTTACAATTCATGCAACACCGTTTATGTTGATTAGCGGTGACTTGTAAAAGTTAGGCGAGATGAGTAGTACTGTGATGATGTGTATTGGAGCATGAGTGCATAGATATCATGGAAGAGGATCATGGTGGTATTGCAGGTGGGCACTATGCAGGTGATGCCACCACACACAAAATTTTTCTCACTAAATTATGGTGGGAGACCCTGTATAAGGATTGTAAGGCATATTGCAAGGCCTGTGATCACTGTCAACACCTTGGAAAACTAGGGAAAAGAGATGAAATGCCTTTACGACCTATTCTTAGTGTATAAAAATTTGAAAAAAAAGGCTATAGACTTTGTGGGTCCTATTTCACCATCCATGTGTAGAACTGGATTGTGCTACATCATCACTTGCATATATTATCTTACAAGGTGGGTAGAAGTAGCACCTACCAAGGATTGTACAATAATTATAACATCTAGGTTTTTATGGGAAAATATTATTACAAGGTATGGATGCCCATTGAGCTTGACCAATGATAGGGGCACACACTTTTTGAATGAGACAATCATAATTCTATTGGATGAGTTCATGATTGCACACCATAAAACTACACCATATCATCCTCAGGAAAATGGGACTACTAAAGCTTTAAACAATATTTTGAGCCAGACATTGACAAAAATTTGTGATGTTGGAAGGAAATATTTTTGATAAAGTTTTTTCCATGCTTTGGGTGTATATAACAACATACAAGTGGTTAAACAAGGCCACACCCTTTCAATTGGTGTTTGCATGAAGCAGTTCTTCCTATGGAATTCATGTTACCTTCTTTACGTATTGCATGTGTTAGAGGTCTAGCTAATGAGAAAGAATTAGAAGAATGAATTGAAAAGTTGACCAAACTAGATGAGCAATGAGTAATAACATGTTGGAGTCAGAAGCAAGAAAAGGCTAGATAGAAAGCATGGCATGACTGACACATCAGGGAAAAAAGTTTGAGATTGGATAGATGGTGCTTCTTTATGATTCTAAGTTTCTGTGCCATCCAAGAAAACTTAAAGTACATTGGTTAGGACGTATGTTATCACTCACATACTTGAAACATGTGCTTTTTAAGTTAGAGGTGCTTGATGGAATACGGTTACCTGGTTATTTCAATGGGAGTAGGTGAAGCCCTACTATAAATAAGTCTTCTTGGTGTTTGTAATAAGGCAGTGTTGTCATTTAGCTTAGGTTTTCATTTATGTATTCCCTTAATGTATTTCCTTCTTCTTCATCTATGCTTTGTCAATTTAGTTGGTGTTTTGTATAAATAAGCGCATTTACACGCCAGAAGATAATTACCATTTGCAGTATTTTTATGCGCAGAGGACTACACATACCATTGGTGTGGGGTGGATGTTTACAACTGGGTACAAATCAAGGAATAAACTATTACATGTGTTATTTGAGTTTGGAAAGGAGTTTTTAGAAGAGAGATTGCTTCTAAACAATGACCATAGATGGGGATAAATGAAGGAACAATATAATGTGAGGTAAGCAGTGGCTGTGGAGACTACCAAGAGAAGGCACAGTGGTGAGGTGCTCATGCACATGGAAGTGTGCTGAAGAGAAGTGTATAGCCAGAAGGTAGGAAGGTGCGCTAGAAGGTTATATATGAGGTGTAAAGGTGTAACACGTGAAAATTGTGAAAATGGTCAATTAATGAGAGAATTTTGGTAGGTGAAGGAGCAATAAATGCACTAAATTTTTGAAAATCTATATAAGGATGGATGCAAGTTCATTTTTACCATTGTAATCACAAGTATTTGAAAGAGCTAAGTGAAAATGAGCTGAGCGACATATATTGAGGTGTGAAGAGTGTGAAAAACCAGACGTGGAGAGAAGATTTGTGTGTAGAAGAAGCTTGCGTCCCCATTGGTGAAGGGTTTGAGAGAAGCAGATGCATTGCGAAAGAGCTAGGGAACGTGATTTCAAACTAGGGCATGCATATTTGAGCTAGGGTTTGGACCTGCTTGCTATAGAAAACAGAAAACAAAATTTACACATTACAAAGGACAAAAAGGTGATATTTTTAGATGGCACCAAAGAAATTACTAGCCAGGAGCTAAAGGAAAGAAGAAAGTGGAGGCAGAAGTTGAAGTTATGCTTGAGAGTAATTTTTCAGAGATGCAGTACCCAGAAGGTGTTATAGTTGGGAAAGAATGGGATTCCCACATCCGTAAGTGTAAAATAAGTGATTACAACCACCACACATGGATAAAAAGGAGTTAGATGCGTTGTTGAGCATACAAATACCAACAAGTGCACAACAGAGGACATGCCAGTATATGATGATGATTGGGGAGAAGTTGTTAAAGTAGGTTGGAGTCTATCAGTTGTATGAGCTCCCTTATTTTGGCAAGTATGAACCATTATACCAGTGGTTAATGAGAAGATTCCATGAGGACTTATTCTATTTTTCCAGATGAAGGGTTAGAATCACAACCACCTTGATTACAACACTAACAAGATTAAAAGGCACATGGGTAGACCTTGGCTAGTGATCTAATATAAAGAAGCAATCATGGAAACATGGAAATAGTTAGGATATAAAAAGGGTCAGTGTGTGAAGGACATTGAAAAGTTTGAAGAAGTACCCGGTGGTTCAGTAACTAAACATTTGTTGACAAAGTTGAATGACCAAGAGAGGTGGTCACAAGTGAATATAATGTGGCTACATATCATGAAGGAGAATGTCGCGGGAGTGATCTACAACATAGAAGGCTACATTGAAAGAACATTATCGAGGAAGCGTGCACATAGGTGATAAAATAAGTTTTCTTGCTATTTTACTTTCTTTAGTATTTATGGAGATTGGAGTGCCCGATGGGCAAAAGACAAGATCTGGGAGTATCCCATGGAGAAAAAATCCCTTACAAAAATGTTTGACAAATATTTATGTGAAGGGTTTATGAGTGGGACATTTAAATAGAGAGCGAAGATGTGGTATGATAGGCTCCACTTGGCATTTGAAGAGGAGTGGCGCATTCCTAAGAGCCAGTTACATTAGTGGTGGGTGAGGTAGTACAATTCGTGGTGTACCAATACTTATACATCACATGATTTTCTATAAGGGATGGAACTTGGAGCCCATGGTGCAAACTATCATATGCCTTCACATCGCACTACTTCAGGCATTAGTCCACCCATTTTGATGATGCGCATTGCTTGAATTTTATTACAGATAAGGTAGACTATGACTACCACACTCTGAGGAAGACATATGTATTTCTAGGTTGGACTACCTATGTTGAGAGGCTCATTTCGATGTTATAAACATGAATCCTATGTAAGCTTAGAAATTGGGGACACTAGAGAAACACTCATATACCTTTAGCTTAATCCTAAGCTAGAGATAAAAAATATGTGGAGAATGAGTTCATGCTCCCAGGGCCACCTAAGGGAGAACATACATTGGGGAACGTGCCAACTCCAAAGCCCATAAAAATTATAGAGGTAGATGATGAGGAAGAAGAGCATGAAGACATTGGAGGCTTAGAACATAGGGGATAGAGGCAACCCACAAATAGAGTAGAGGCTGAGCGTGCAAGTACCCCACCTCAGGTATAAGAAGAAGAAGAGGACTTGGAAGAAGTCCAAGGAGAGTACCATTTCAAGAGGGTGTTCAAAAGAACACAAATACAAGGCATGAGAACTCCTCAGTTTGTTAGGAGGTTGCCATGAATCTCTCCTCAAAAAGAGAAAACCGAGAGGAAAAGGAGGAAGTTAAAGCTAAATGAGGAGGTGGAGGAGTCTGTAGAGAGTGTGCTCGAATCCCCTGTACAACTAGAAGATGTGGAAGAACCCAGGGATGGAGATATAAAAGATAAAGAGGTAGGAGAAATAGAACAAGATACTTCTCATAACATAGAAGATCCAACTCCAAACCTTGGTGCTCAAGTTACTAATGGGCCAAAAACAAAGAGGGAAAGTGGGGATTATGCTACAGTGATCATGGGCTATGATGAAGACACAAGTAAAAATTTTTGTGCATGATTCCAGAATACAGTAGGCCTCAAGGAGTTGTATGGATGGGAGTTGATGGACCTAGACATGGATACTACATGTGTAAGGAAATAGTTGTCATGGTCCATGTAAACTCACATGGATGAGCCTGATTTTGATGTATGTGAAGAGTCATGTGTGTCAAGAAGAATGAGAAAGGCACCACAAAATAGGCACATAACTATCAAGCTCACTGTTATCTCTGATGAACGGGTGAGTAATGACTTGGTGAAGGTATCTACAGAGGTGGCGTGATGGAATGTAAATAAGGCTGCAACTATTAAAGTGCTAAGAGAAGATATCAAATCCAAAGATGCTGAAATAGCACGTCTAAATGGAGATAAAGACATAGAGAAAAATAATAATGAGGTGCTCATCAACATGGTAGAGGAGATCGAAAGATCATGTCCTGAAGGAAAGACTGCACCTAGAGTCCAAGGTACCTAAGAGGTTCCCTTTAGCTATGCATTATGTGTGTATATTAGTTGATTTGGTGCTTAAGAATGGACCGATTAAGATACCAAAACCAAATGAACCTAAATAGGAAGCAGAGAGATAAATGACCTCAGTAGTTAGAAAGATTTCATCCTATGAAGCCTTACTCTAGACTATGCTGGAAGAGCTGAAGAAAGCAGACCAAGAATTGAATATTTGTACAAATCCAGAAGTAGTAATCAAAATCAGGACTATGGTAGAAGATAATGAAGTCTTGAAGGTGATGAAAGATGAGACGTTGGGGTGCACAAAATGATCAACACTAGTAAATCAAAATCCCAAGGAACTTTCAAAGAGCCCAAGACCCACATAAAGAAAGGCTAGATGAAATTGGGAAGCTTATAGCACAGAAGATGGATCTTCTAGAAGGAAGGGTAACTAAATTTCCAACATTATTATAGTATTACAAAACAAGAAGGAAGAGATTGCTTGCAAGAGGAGTTAGACTCTATTGCATCAGATATTCCAGAAAAGGCAAAGCCATGCTAAGTGATTGACAAAATTTAGAGGCTGAAATCAAAGAAGAATATCTAGAGTTAATTCTTCCAATTGAAACATAGGATGTTGTAGGGTGAAATTTCATTCTTTGTACAATAATTATTTAATTTCCTTTCATTCCCATTCTTTATTATGCAAAGTATCTAGAGTCAACCATTTATGGGGCGTAAATGCAATTTAGTGTGGGGTAATGTTGAGCAGACAAAAGTATGACACTTAGCAGAAGGTACACAAAAGGTTCATGCATGAGAGTAGGGTGCATTTAAATGTGTAGAAGGATAGGGAAGGAAACGCATGTGAAAGACAAGGACAGATTTGCAACTTATCCATTTTCATGATTACATGTATTTTTGGAGATAGCGTGTAGAGCACACAAACTAGATAAAGACTTACGCGACACACATAGGATATTTTTGGAAGATCATCTACTAAGCACTTTGCATGGGTCCAAGTTAATAATAGAATTTCTATTACCGAGTTAACTTAAGAGAACTATTATTAGAGCACTTGCATGTGTGTCTATTATTGTAAAGGCACATGGCTATTTCTAGCATGCAACCTATTTTGGGAATTATGTAAGTGGTGAAGGGAAGTTACCCACCCTTATAAATATGTAGTAATCATCTAGTAGGTTAAGAGGGACTATGTATGAGATATTGTGAAGATATGCTACCAGATTTGATGAACACATGAACTTATGGTACTAATTATTGTAAGAAGATTACGTGTGTAGTTACTGTGTTTAATATAATGGAGTGTGTCACTGTTCAAGGTGTTAAACATGATCATAACTAGTTATTGCATGGTTAAATTCATTATGGCTATTGTTTAAATCCATTACTCTTTAGATCTAGATCTGGAATATGCTCTGTAGAATGTTTATACTATTTATGGATCTAAATGCATCAACTCTTCATCTTGCTAACATCCTGCACAAGCAACCCTAAAGAGGGGCTTGCTACTTTTACACACTTCGGGTGAGCGTTCGATCTAGGCTAGTGATGTGCCAAAGTGTGCACCAGGTTATTTCTGTTGAATTCTAGGCTACATCAACTATGTTCTTCATTAGTGCAAGAGGATTTCTCCTAAAAACTATCCTCTTATTTCTTTCTTCATTCTATAACCTGGAAAATTGATATTTGGGGTTTTAATTCATTCATTGTTAGTATAATGTACGCACTTCAACGTATATGTAAATTATAAGCTCAAAGTGAAGCTATGTAATAATGTCCACTTCAAATTTTATACGTTGTATATATTAGTAGGAAAGTTGTGCAAGAATTGACACAAAATAACCATAATCCTCAATTTAAACATGGATAGAAACATCCCTACACTAGTATCTATAAGTGAGAACTAGTTTAAAAGTGGAATTAGTTGTAAGATTCGAATTAATATAATGTATTCAAAAACTGCAATACTGAAATGGAATGACAAGACATTCACTTCACACTTGTACGTATTATCTATAGGATAACATACCTCATTTCAAACATTTTATACAATCATGCAACTCAAATATGCCTCCATTATTCCAAAAATAAAGAAAAAATTGCAATAACTCTAAACACCTATGGAAGCAAGTGAAGAAAAAGCACTCTCAGGTGAAAAACAAAATTTCTACACATTGTGATGGTAAAGTTTTTAATGAAGGTTAACCAATACTTGAAATGGGATGAAAAAGTATTCACTTCACACTTATGGTTTTCATCCATGAAAAACCTCATCTCTAACATTTTATTTCAATCATACAACTTAAAAGAACCAACAACACCTCCAAAATGAACCAACATCAGATAAAAATGAAAAGAAAGTTGGTGTAAAGGACGAGGTAAAGAAATATTTAAATAGTGTGTTAAGGAAGTTGCTTCAAACTTATCGGTGATGGAAGTCGTATCATTGGTAATGGAAACAACATTAAACGTGCTTTTGCATGCAACATTTAAGGTGCTAAAATGCTTTAAAATAATTATTTATTGCTTTTTTAGGAGCCAAATATATTTTTACTTCCAAATTGTTTATAACATTATAATTGCCATAAACTAAGAAGAGTTGTATGATTAGAACGTTTAAAAAAATGATCTGTTTAGTAAAGTGGAAAGAGTTTCAAGACAATATAAATTTAATAACTTGCTCGTGAATAAGAAAAGCTACAAAGATAGGTTTGGGATCTGTAAGCTGAAAATGGAAAGAGTTGCATGATTAAAATAAAATGTTAGAAATGAGGTTTGTTTTCATTTAACATTTTCTCTTGTAATGTAATATTCTTCTCATTCATGATTAAAATTAAATTATCTCTTGCAATTTTACTATTTTCAACATATACTTCATGTGTAAAATGTGTCTATTCGACATTCTCTTTCCACTATAGTAGTTTTAGCTTATAGATCTCTATTATATAATATCTTTCCACTTTAGTAGTTCTAGTTTATAGATCATAATGCAAACATTGTAATTTCTAAGCTAAAATTAGTAAAGTGGAAGAGTTGCAAGAGTTTTAATCATGTAAATTTTTATTTGAAATTGTCATTTATTATGTTTTTCGATATTATGGTGATACTTACAAGCAAAATTTTCAATTTATAGGTACAAAATTCATCAAAGAGTGCATCTGAAAGAAATGGAAAAAAATTATCCTAATGTGGAAGTTGATGTACTCCAAATCTGGAGAATATATTTACAAATAGAATATGAAATCATGTAATAGTTGTGAATGCATGTTATATTCAATTGACTTTGGGATCTTAGTTTGGTACTTGGTAGATGAAAAGTGTGTTAAGAGTATTAAATTTTTGAAGAAGATGCAATTTCTTTGACATGCATCTTAATATTTTGTTATGTTACACATGTTTTTGGAATATATGTTGCTTAATTATTTTGTTAAAGGACCAATATTTGTGTTGAAATGTTTCTAATTTCTAATTTATTTTCCGTGACAATGAAAGATCCCACAATAAAATAATAGTCCTTTCTAATAAAATTATTTAAGTACAAAACAAACAATAATTGGGGATTATGGTCTCAATAACTATCATAGTTATTAAAACCATACCAATTACTAGTCCCTTTCCCCTATATTGATTGTAAAATGATGGGGACACAAGTTGTAAATTTGGTACAATCACACGTGAATGCATATAATGGAAGAAATACATAAGGACAAAGTTATAGGACAATGATAATAAAAAAGATGTAATTAATCAGTACCTACTCGAAATAATGTGTATGCACATAAGGATCAATTATGTAAAACGTATGACCGACACATGTTAAAATAAGAATACCTTATTTTTGTAAAATAACCTTAATATGTACAAAATGTTATACATGGGTAGTATGTAAAATTTCAAATATACGGATGTCTAGCATGGGGTGGCCTTTTTAATGAACTAAAATGATACCTTTGTAAAATAACATGATTTGAATGTATTTTTAGCATTAAATTATACTTTGGTTTTAAATTAGATCCGATGCAATCAAATGTTTCGTTAATCAATATAATAGCTCATTTATACAAGTGCTTGATCTGATGAAGTAGGAGTCAAGTCTTATAACATACAATCATTCACGAGACTAATATTATCATCAAATTAATAAAACATATGTTGTACTAACCTAGATTATTGTAACATAGACATTAGTATTTTGTTTCTAACCTCTTTATTATCTCATGTTATACATTTGCATGCACATTTTCTTATGTTATCTCTCCTATATTCCCACTTAGGGTTATATCATATTACATTAAATTTACCTTATATGGTGTATATACATACATATTATGCATTTAACCTCTTTATTATTTTTCAAGATGTTCTACACTACCATGTACATTTTCTACCGTGGTCTCCCATATGCCCTCTTAGGGTTATATCATATTGTATTAAAAATCCAATGGACACAATATTTTAAATTCTAGATAGATGAATCATAGGATAATTTTACTTTGTTCCAAAATACTCTTTTTACTCTAAACAATAAACTTAATCCTAGTAAGATTGTTAGATTGCCAAATATTCCTCATGAATATTTTAATTTTAATTTTCACACTTATGTATTTAATTCCTTGTATGCATTGGATAACAAAGAAATTTAATCATCTTATGGATTTACATATTTTATACGACCATGGATGGTTTTTCCAATAATGAATCATTGATATTAAACAACCAACTCTAGTGTTTCTTGGAGTAGGTTTTGTACAATTATGTACTACCTATTTGAGATTTCAAAAAAAAAACCATAACTTTTTTGAAAATATGTTAGTCATAATTTATTTCATCTACCCGTTTACATTTTGAAATAAACATTCCATGAATGCATTATTACATGTTTTATACAAAATTAACCTTAGAATTTCTAATATGATTATTCTAGTAAGATATGGGTCAAATATAATGGACATTTTGTGAGATATTCCAATAATTTTCCATACTTGGAAAGATAAGATGGCCTTATCCAAGTTATATTTTCAACTATCTTTAGATACTAAAAAAGGTAACTTGTCCATGTGTAATGCAAAGTTTGACCATGTTCCCTTACTAAGAGAATTTCTCACATTCGAATTCAATCACCTCAAATCTCTTTCTTCTATAAATTTCTTATCTTTACACTCTTATTTTCAATCAATTATGAGACTATCATTTGATCACAATAATATTAAACCTCTTTTATGCATGACATAACTTTTAGTTTGGGTTTTCATCTCTTCGGTTCGAAAACGTAGGGAAGGGTCGATATGTAAGGTATAATCTTGGCTGACCTATCTACGATTCACGCCAATTCACTTTCATGGACTCTAATTCAAATTTAAAAATCTTGTTTGGGTCATTTCATCTTCCTATGGTTGTCATTATTAGAATATTTCACCTATGGATGGTTATAAAAACATGTCATTATCACTCTATAACTCTCTTGATAGTTTGACAAGCGCTTATTCAAAAATAACATTCCAAAAGCACTCAAAGGTTCCTAAATATACCTAATTAAGTTTCACCTCATCTAAATAAGTCCCTACTAAAATTATAATGCACTCAACTAGGTCAAAAATCCTATCTTCTTCCACTTCCAAACATGAAAAGATCATAAAGCCATGTTTGAGCGGGAGGAAAGTCACTACAAGCATTTTTCAAGGGTTTCAAGTAAAAAAGGGTTATGGCACATATTTGAGGCAAACCACATATCACCACTATTACATTGAGTACATTCTATATTATGTAGTTATCCCACTATCATGGTGTCAAGAGACACAAGGGAACCTCTAGGGGGTTGGTTGGCTATTCACACTTGTAAAATCACCTAAGAAAATTGCATGAGACTTAATACCAAAATGAGGGAACGTAGTGTAACACTTGGATTGGTTTAAAAAATGAGAGTGTGACTACTAAGGCTTTTCTCATTTTAGTTTTCCAATGCTTTGATGAAAGGTTATGTAGGTTTCTAGGGTTTCCACTTTATTGTAGGTGATTATAGGTCATCCCAAAGTTGTGTGAGGAAGATAGAAATATAATGAAGACTATTTCTAGGCAAGTGAAGGATAAAATAATTTGTAGATCCAAACTATTAAAGGGTATAAGACTATACGGTTCTAGGTCAAGACTGTATATATTAGATCTAAACTTTACAATAGTTATATGGTCATGTCCCTATTAAGTTTGTAGATCCAAAATTTTTATTGAAGCATCTGCAATTTCCGATCAACCTATTCCACAACCATGCACATCCATATCATATCTAATTTTCCATGTACAAATAATTTTCTCTCTCCCTTGTATATTTGAGAAAGTCCTTATCATTTATCAATGTTTCAATCATTTCAAGTACGAATGCATTATTTTGATTATAAATGGTTAAATTTGGAATTTAATTAATTACAATAATGTTGGTGAAATAATTTTTCACAAGGAAAAATTAGTGGATTTTCACCAACACTCTAGGAATAAGTCCCTTCTTTTGGTAATGAGAGGATCCAATCTTTTGAATGCATAAAAAAAATATGTGGGTGGCCATGAAGCCAGGGATCACATAGGACTACTCCACTAGACCTGTGGAAAATTGCTTACACTTAGTGCAAGGGAGGAATTTTATTGGTGAGGTGATGTAAAGGGGAGTAATAATTTAGGGAAGGAGGGTTAAATTTGTAAATATGCACTAGTAGAGTTTCACAAAATTAATCAAAATTAATCCACACTCAATTAGAGGAATACAACTTGCTAAAAATGGCAAGACTAACAAATCATAGACACGCAATTCTATTAATTCATTTATCATAAGAACTGTTGGAGATCAAATGTGCACCCATCCCAAATTATAATAATATGAGGTTCGAGAAAAATGGAAATGTCTCCAACTTGTGGGACTCATGACCGAGATAGACCTCTAGAGAAGGCCAACTTCCTCTACTTACTCCTAATGCTAAAGTACTCATAGGAATTGAAATGCAACCTGCTAGCTCTACTTTAAATTTCCAAGGGACCATGGTGAGAAGGAAATGCATAAAACATAAATAATAATCTAAATAAGGTGATAACACCAAAAATTAAGGGGATGAATACTCTAACAAGAGAGAAGATGAAAGAGAATGATGGTGAAAAGGGCCAAACGAAGACCGAGATAAAAATCACATTCGGGGTTCCACCTCTATGATTTACAATGAAAACCCATTCTGAAACAACACATAAAACACACTTATAAATGAATGAGAGGTAAGAGAGTATGATAAAATAATAGCCAAGGTAGAAATGAGCCACAAAACTAGAATTTTATTTCCTGAAGATCATGCACAGATCATCACGATACATGAAGAAGATGATTTTTTTTTACAAAAATCGAGTCCAATGCATGCTACCCTTAGAACACATGTGCATCATAAAATGAAATGTTCACATTCCAAAGTATCCAACATTAAAACAAGGCACCACTTTATAATAAATAGAAAGATAGAAGGAGAGAGAGAATGTATAGGGAAAATTTAATTTGAATTTATCCCAACAAGACGACCATCTTCATTTAATTTCTCTAAATACTCTAAGGAAAGGCTTGAAGGCTTCTGTACATCCATGTCCACACACCATCCTCCTTTCTGAAGAAGGAAAGGTGTCCATACTACATTTAATTATGGTGGTTGAGCCGTCTTGAGAAGACCTGTTGGGTGATGGAGAAGCTTCCTTGATTTTTTTCTATTTTCGTCAATTTGATTCATGAAATCTAATTTGATTGTATAGAGAATAGAAAAATCTTATTATATTTGCAAAGATTTTGAAAATCAAATCGAAGGCAGATTGATTTTTAGTTCATGCAAAAATTATCATTTCACTTCGTTGTGTGGTAATTTTCTCTTAGTGTTGCATGGATATTTGATATCCGTAGTTGATTCCTTCGTATCACGGTACCATAGGCTCCCAAAGATTTTGAAATTCCATGACATACCCTAATAATGTGACATGATTCCTTGTGACAAATGCTTCATATTTTATTTCTGCCTTAGCCCATGACACTTTCCATTGTAGCACAGCCTTGAATATCCACCCACGGAGCCTTTCTTCATTCCATGAAACTTTCTTCACACCCGCGGTTCTGTGTAAATCCTCCACATCTATGTTCCTCAATCTGCGACATACTCAAAACCTCCATGGCCTCTCAACATTCATCTCTGAATGTTTTCCAAGTCTAACACTTATGCAAGTTGCTCAAATTTTGCAAGTGATGTAAAATTGGGAAACATTTTTGGTGACTCATAGGGGTCATCTTCCTACTAGATGGATGATCAGTAGCCTTAGGCATCCATTGGGCATGGATTCAAGCTGATTGATTTAATTGTCCTACATTTAACTCCTTTAATTGATGGAAAATGATCCTTAACACCTTGGACTTTATATTTTAATAGCATCGTTTGAAGACATGGACCATGTGTAATAAGATCTTCCAAGAAACAAAACATGTGCAAAACACTTAGGGAAGGAAACCTACACTACCAACAAAACAGTGTGCTAAAAGAACTTGGAGGAATTGAAATCCTAAGCTACTATATACAAGATGTAATGAAATGTCTTAATGAGAAGGTTTAAGATGAATCCCATTGATTGGGATTTGAAATGCATTCCCATCAAGATCAGACAACTCAAATGAGTTAGCCACCTTGCAAGCGGTGATAATATATGGTCCACTCCAAATAGCATCAAATTTGGAGTGTCTCCTGGTTTAGCTCAATCTGCATCCCATTTCAAAACTAGATCTCTAACCTTAAATGTATGATCTCTATATTTTCTATCAAACAACTATTTGGTTAATGCTTGATGCTATTCCATCTTGACCATGGTGATATTTATGTTTTCCTCTAATTGCACCAATTCTTCCATTCTAATTTCTCTTTGATCCACACCTTCAAATTCTAGCTATTGTGCTAATTCAAGTGAGGGAAACTCAAGTGATAAAGGGAATCTAGATTCTTTGCCATATACCACTTTATAGGGAGAAGTATCAATGACCTTCTGTGTTTGTTATCCTATCTTCCCAAAGAGCATTCTTCACCTTTATATGCCACTGTGTTTGATTGATGTCCATTATCTTCTTCATGATTCGCTAGATTTTTGTTAGTTAATTCCAACACTCCATTACCTTTGGGATAATTATTGGAAGAATTTTTAAGATAAATCCCATGTTTTAAACCCCATCCAAATCTTGGATCTCGAAAAGGATTTATCATTGTCGGATATAATGGTATTCAAGATGCCAAATGTTGTGACAATTTATTTAAGAAATTCCAGGATGAATGTGTTATCCAAAATGAGTCCCTTGCTCATTTTTTGGCTAACTCTCTTCATTCTTCCCTCTCTTGTGCCTCAGTCATAATTTTTTGCTTTTTAGGCACTCAAGACTTTCTGGAAATGGCACCATTGGATATATCATTTTCTCAGATTTCTAGAAAGGTAAAGTTTTCCTCCTAACTCCATGTATTTTTGAAGTTATGGCTCGGTGGAGTTTTTTTGGGAAATTTTCCATTGAAAGGTCCACAGCCAATAAGATGGTGCCACATGTCCAAGGAAGTGGCGGGGGTCAGAGGAAAACTTGGATTTTTTACCAAGTGTTTGGAAAATTTCAAAAGGAATATTTCTCCCCGTAGGCCCACCGATGAATTGGATCTTGCCACGTGTCCAAGGAAAAGAAATGGAAGAATTTTTCTAAGGGTCGATCCAAGCAAAATTTTTGATGCTACGCCCGCATCGAATCATATTGAGCCACGTGTCTCCTGGAGGAAAAGGGGTGGCGAGGGCGAGTAAAATAGAAAATTTGACTAAGTGATTGGCACCATTGAAAAATATCAATGAAGGGCCCGCGTCGAATGAGATGCTTTGCCACGTGTCCTATGGCATCGAAATGGCAGAGGGTGGAGGAAAGATTGGAAATTTAGCAAAGGAGATCGATGAAGGCGCAATGTTAAAATTTTTGTCCCAGGATCTGCAGCGAATGAGGACAGGCCACGTGTCCCCGGGGGTCGGAGCTTTGGAACGTGGGGGAGATTGGGATTTTTCCCAAAGGCTAAAATGAAAAGAAAAATGTTTTCCCTAAGGGCCCATGTCGAATGAGATCCTGCCACGTGTCTCGGACCGACGAAGGCGGGGAAAATTTGGGAAATTTTCCCAAAGCAAAATGAAGGAAATTTCAAAAAGAAAAGTCCACCCCCTAAGTACGAGCCAATGAGATCGTGCCACGTGTCCATGTGGTGGCAAAAATTCAAGACAAGCCCGTAGGAAAAATTCAAAGGGAAAAGCCCACATCCAATGGGGTTTTGCCACATGTCCAACGAGGAAAAATGGCCAAAATGGTGGAAAATAAAGCGAGATGCCCGCATGACTAATCATGACGTGCCATGTGTCCTAATCAACAGATATGGCCACGGTGGAAAATAAAGCACGAAGACCACCTAATCAACATGTGCCACATGAATGGTGGAGTGTGGGGATTTTTTGGGAAAATTTCCCAAATGCAAAAAGGTGGAAAATTTCAAAATTTTCGCCCGCCAATCCGTTTTGGCCTTGTTTTGCCCTAAAATTTCAAATGGCCATAACTTTCGATCTAAAGCTCGGTTTTCGCGTTCTTTATCTCAACGAAAAGCTGGTGAAATTATCTATAATATTATGGGGTCAATTTTGTATTTTGATGTAGTTTATAGAGAGAAAATTGAAAATTTCCTCTGGCACGTGGTCGTGAACAGAAATGACATTTCAACCACCATTTTTAATGAAGAATGGCTCGCATTCTCTCCCAACAGGGTGGAAAATGTTAGTGAATGGACCTGTAAGGATTCCCATTCTGTTTTATTATGTTTTTGGTTGGTGGTTGAGGCTCTCCCACACTTTCCCACATTTCTCTCTCCTAGGGTCACTTCTTGCACTGTAAAAGCCAGATTTGGCTCATTTTTGAGGGGTTGAACATTTTTCATGTATTGCAGGCTCCCTCTTTCACCTTGAAAGTGATTTTGTGGAATATCAGACCTTTTCCAAGACTACAACCTATTTTTTTTCCTCTCAGATGTTGTAATGCATGTGTTTTGATAATGGAAATGACAATGCAGGCTCTATGAATGAGTTTTAATCCTCTGTTTGTGTTGTTTGATTCATTTCTGACCTTTCATTACAATTTATCAATTTGTGCATGAAGTTTTGTTGCATTTCCATGATTTGTGTCAATCTGCAGAAGCAAAAATGCTCACCACTCCTTTGGTGCATCACCTTATTAGCATTAGTTTCAGTTTTTACATTCTTTATCTCTGTCCCCTTTGGAATTAAAAGTAGGATCTTGAATTCAAACCTTCTGTAAATTGCAAGCAATATACTGATCGAGGAGTTGAGGAACCAACCTCTAATCTATAGATTCTTTCCATTTTTACAAGTCCCACACTTGGGGAAAAGATTCAATGTTGTGCAATCACATTGGATGTCCATCTCCACCAAACAAAAATCTGATCAACATCCAGGGGTGCTACTGATTTGCACCAATAGTTTTGCACACGCTGGTGGGACCTTAGAGGTCTTCATCTTCATTGCAACAAAATTGATGTGCATTTGTTGCAAGTTTCTTTCTTAAAAGAGCCCTAAATTACACATCTGGCGACTCCAAGGAAGAAGAATCAGCTAGTTTTAGTAGTGCAGACTTGAAAACTCATGAGAAGAATCACCACAAGGTCAAGAGTTGAAGAATAAGAGGTGTTGTTTGAGTATTTGTAGTTATCTCCAAGAAGAAGGCAAAGAGGGAGGAGAATTCAAAGGTCTCCATCTCCACCAAACAGAACTCTCAACTCCTCCACCTGGTAGGCCTTTCATTTAATCCACAAGGGTTCTAAGGCCAATCAGAATGGCACAAAACAACCCCTATGTCAATTTCACTTGAAACATCCCACTTTCTCTCAATGCACAAAATCCAATCCTAGTTGCAGCATTGAAGAACATTCCATACTTTACTAGAGAGAATCAGACCACTCCTGGTGATCATGTTAAGGATATTGCTAATATTTGTGCAATCCATGAGATTAATGAGATGCAAGTTGCTGTCAAACTGCTGGCATATTCATTCAAAGGGAAAGCTTTGCAATGGTTCAGGAGTCTTGCCTCAGGTTCTATCTGAAATTGGAACCAGCTATGTATAGCCCTCCATGAGCAAGGTTTGGAGAAAAGGGAGATAACTTGTCCCTTTTGAGACAATGACAACCATCAAGAGAGCTCCCAATGAGTAGGCCGGTCGACTTCAACTTCAGTTTCAAATGACTTGGGAGAGAATTCCAGTGGCGATAAGGCCATCAACATAAGGTGCTTTTCTATATTACCTGAAAGCTTTAAATTCTGATATTTCTATGTTAATTCAATCCATGGGAGGCACAACTATCCCTGTTGCTTATAACATTGCCATTAGAGCTGAAAATTGTTTGATTCAAGATGGCAAGCTAGCTCCTAGGCCTCCAATGCCATTATATCCAAGTTTAGAGAGCCCAAGTACTAGTCAAGTGCCTATTTTAGCTCCTATTCCCACTCCTAGAAATCAGAATTCAAGTGAAGCTTCTACTTCATCTTCTAGTGCCTCAAATGAACTTCAAGAAGTCATGAAGCAATTGCAAAATTTAGGTAATGAGCTGGTTACACTCAAGAGGTAGAAAGCCCAAGGTTTTAGACCTCCTTTCCAACCTCAAGCTCAGCCTAACAAGCAGCCATACCAACCTCAAAGACCACCCAATCCAGCTGCAAATTTAAATCAAGCAAGACCTCCTGCCAACAGACCATTTCAGCCCTATAATCCCAATGTTACATCTGCCTCTAAAGCCATAGTGCTAGTGCAAAACAACATAGCTCAAGAGTATGATTGGTGTTTCCCATGCAATGAACCTCACAACTAGTCTATGTGCTTCAACGGTGCCTTAAATCAAGCATTAATGGTGACAACTACTAGTGTGGAGGGTGAAGGGATTCAAGGAAATAACCAACAACAAGAAACATTCCAGCAACAATCAGCTCCAAATGACACCACACTTGTAAACTGGTAGGAAGAAGATTTTTGTGGCATGAATCAAACAACTTCCCAAAGTGTTGCAACCAACACAAGGTCAAAAATGAGAAATTTGGGTGAAGAACAGCCGTTGGCTCCAAGTAATCCACAATCTTCCATCACTCCACAAATTATTGGCAAACAAAATGCAGTTCCAAACATGCAAGGGCTGCCTAAAATAGCTCCTAGGCTGTTCAAATGCTAGTTGCTTACTACCACCCATGTGCAAGGAATGAATGCGCAGGCCAAGGGACAGTAAAGAGATGCTTCATCTCCATTCAACATCATTGATTAGATGAAGAAAACAAATGTAAACATATCAATGTGGGAATCACTATCTATCCCAGGCCAAAGAGATTTGCTACAAGCTGCCATGAAGGACTGGTCAACTTCAAATCAACAAGTCCAAATGCAAGAGAAGGTGCTCACAAATGCTTCCCAGCCTAAGGGGAATCATGGAGGACAACAAGGTAAAATATTGAAGCCCCCTCCATTCTATGTTTCATTAATCATTGGAAACCAATTAGTACACAATTGCATGATTGATTCCGGGGAAAGTAGTTTAGTAATGCCCAAGAAAATAGTTGATCAGTTAGGGCTTCAATATGAAGTCATATCTAAAGGGGTAGTGCAATTGGATGGGACAATAGTAACAACAATTGGAGTGATAAAAACTTGAGTCTTACTTTGCATGCATGCCCCAACGTTGTTGTTTTACAAGATGTCTCGGTAATAGACCTTCCACCACTCTTTGCCCTATGTTTGTCAAGGGATTTCACAGCCAAGATTGGAGGTTACTTATCTACTGATTGGTCACACATGTTGTTCAGAAAAAGGTATGGAACTAAGACCATAATCAGATCTGAACCTATTGCAAACTTTCACATTGAGCCTTACACTCCAAGCCAAATCAATACCAATTGTTCAGCGTTTGATCAAGAAGATTACCTAAGCACTGATGAAGCTGACACCAAGGTTGGAAGTATCCCAAATCTAACTCTTGATGAATGGGCAAACAAGGTGCATGATTTTTATCCTTATCAAGAAATAGAAGAATCTGAGTTAGGAGTCTATTGCATGCATGAAGAAAATCAGCCTATCTCGTGCATCACCAAGCCAGACCATAAGGATGAAAATGAGGTATGGCAGTTTTTTTTTGATAGCTCAAGGAGAGACAAGGTGAGGGGGAGCTATGCTTTTTCACCTCAAGGAGTTAAGTATTATTCAGCTTATAGATTTTAGTTTGCATGCTCTAATAACACTCGCTGAATATTAAGCCTTAATATAAGGATTGCATTGGTCAATCAAGAGAGGAATAAAGAACTTGCAAGTCTTTGGTGAAAATGAGTTGATTGTCAACCAAGTTAAGTGGCAACATGCTGTCATGAATGATCTACTCAAGTGTTACAAAAATAGGGTGTGGGACCTCATTGAATATTTTGAGGGCTTTGGCATCAAATCCATTCCTAGAAAAGAGAATCAAGCTGCTGACAGGATTGCAGTAGTTGGGGCAGCCTTTGATGTTGTTGAAAGCATCCAAAGAGACAAGGTATAGCCAAACATCCATGTGATTGTAAGGCCTTTAGTTCCAGACAACAATGTGAGTTGGCAAGTGTTTGAAAATGATCAACAAATCATCCATTTCTTACAAGAAGAGGCTAAGTTCTCAGCTAAAAATTAGGAAAAGTTGGAGCAGCAGTATGGTGACCAAGTGGTACAGCTGAGAACCAACAAACTACCAAAGGGACTTATTACTTTGGAATCCATTTTCAACCCTAATGATCAGCTTAGGAAGGAGAAAGAAAACATCCAAGTCAAGGAAGAAGATTCAGTGTCCATCTTGGTGGAAGAAGACAAATCACTCCAAATCGGTAAGATGACAATTGAACAAGAAAGGTATGAGATCATACAACTTTGTCAAGAATTCCTTGATGTGTTTGCTTGGAGCTATGAAGATTTGAAAGGTTTCAATACCGAGTTAGCTCAACACACCATTAAATTAGATCCAAGTACTAAACCCATCAGGCAAAAACAAAGGCCAGTCAATCCACACATGGAGCCTCTCATGAGAAAATAATTGAATAAGTTGATAGAGTCAAGAATCATATTCCCTATCAAGCATTCTAGTTGGGTGGCCAACTTGGTTCCAGTTAGTAAGAAGAGTGGGGAAATCACATTGTGTGTTGACTTCAGAGATTTGAATAGAGCATCTCTCAAGGATCATTATCTGCTTCCTTCTATGGACCAGATTTTACAAGTTGTTGCTAGTTCTAAGAGGTTTTCATTACTTAATGGCTATTCAGGGTACAATCAGATCATGGTGAAAGAAGAGGATCAGTTCAAGACAACCTTTACAACCAAATGGGAACTTATGCATACAGGAAAATTCCATTTGGGTTGTCCAATGCTGGAGCTACTTTCCAAAGAGAAATGGACATGGCATTCAAGGGTTTGATTAACAACATGGTGCTGATATATCTTGATGATATCACTATTTTTTCAAAAAATGCAGCAGACCATCTCTTTTATTTAAGGCAAGTGTTCCAAAGGTGCAGAAGATTTGGAGTATCCTTGAATCCTAAAAAGTGTATTTTTCTAGCTCATGAAGGAAAAATCCTTGGCCATGTTGTCTCCAAAAGAAGGATTGAAAATTGATCTAGAAAGAGTTGAAGCCATAAGAGCACTACCATTGCCAAGCCATAAGAAGGCCCTTCAAAGTTTCTTGGGAGGATAAATTTTGTTTGGAGGTTTGTCCCAAATTTTTTAGCCCTAGTCAAGCCTATCACCAAGATGTTGAAGAAAAGCATGGCTTTCAAATGGACAACAGAAGGCAAGGAAAGTTTTGGAGCAATCAAAGAAGCCATATCTCAAGCCCCAACTCTCATTAACCTATATTTCTCCAAGGATTTCATCCTCTATGCATTTGGGGGTGATGATACTATTTCTACAATTTTGGTACAGTAGAACAAAAACAATGATGAGAAGCCAATGGCTTTCTTCAGCCAAATCCTAGAGGACTATGAGGTGAGATATTCTTTTAATGAGAAGAATGTTCTTGCGTAATCGGGAGCTTGAAGAAATTCAAGCATCTAATTTCAAACAACAAGGTTCAATTGCTTGTTTCTCATGTGGGAGTTAAAGACTTCCTCCTCAACAAAGACTTAAATGAAAAGAGAGTAGGCTGGATTACTCGTGTCATGGAGTATGATATTGAGATAAAATTCACCAAGTTGGTCGAAGGAAAAGGATTGTGTGAGTAATCTGGTCTTGAACAAACACAAGGAAGCGTGTAATGAGGAGGCTGTTTTGGCATTGCAAGAGAGCCATGAGCAAGGAAGCACTCAAGAGGAAAATAATGGTGTCCTCACTCCTTGCTGGACCCAAGACATAATGCACTTCCTAAGAACAGGTCTATGCCCTCCAGAGATGAACAAGACCAAAAGAAGACACTTCAGATTGCAGGCTATCCCATATGCCCTTGTTGATGGTGTTTTGTTCAAAAGGATGTGAATGGAGTGCTTTCTTTGAGATGCATTAGTACAAATCATATTCATAGGGTGTTGGAAGAGTTCCATGGTGGATCAGCTGGTGGTAATTTTGCACCAAGAGTGATAGCTCTAAAGATCATGAGGGCTGGCTATTATTGGCCCAAGATTTTCAGTGATTGTTATGCATGGATCAAGAGGTGCAAGAATTGTGCATTCTTCACGGGTAAGGAGAGGCTAGCTGCCCTTCCATTGCATCCAATTTTATTTGACTAGCCATTCATGCAATGGGGTTTGGACTTCATTGGAGTCATTAATCCCAATTCAAGCCAAGGGCACAAATGGATTTTAACAAAACATATTACTTCACCAAGTGGACTGAAGCAATAGCACTCAAGGAAGTAAATGAATCTAGCATCCTAGATTTCTATGAGGGAATAACAACCAGATTTGGCATACCTACTACAATAATATCAGATAATGCATTGGCATTCATTGGGTCCAAGGTAACTGAATGGGCTGTCAAGAATGGGATCTACCTAAGTACTTCATCAAATTATTACCCTCAGGGTAATGGCCAGGTTGAATCTACAAACAAGAACTTGTTAAGGATCATTAGGAGGACTCTTGATGAAAATCAGAGGTCTTGGCATACCAAGTTGAAATCAGCCTTATGGGCTGATAGGATAACTCCCAAGAGATCTATAGGTAACTCTCCATTCAAGCTTGTTTATGGAAGAGAGGCAATTTTACCCATGTCACTTGAGTTGCCAACATTGGAACTCATGAAATAGTTGGAGTTGTTGGAGTTTGAGCCCATGGAGGTTAGATATGCAGAATTGATGGAGCTCCAAGAAATGATAAATCAGGCATCCCGAGCAATGGAGAAGGATCAAGCTTTGATCAAGAAGACCTTTGATAGGAAGGCCAAGGATAGATCTTTCCAAGTTGGAGATCTAGCGTTAAAATGGGATGCAAACAGAGAAAAACTGTGAAGGCATTCAAAATTTGATGCCATTTGGAGCGGCCCATACATGGTCACGAAGTGTAAGGACAAAAATGCTTTCCAATTGTCTTCATTGGATGGCGAAGAACTGCAGATTCCAGTCAATGGAATCCATCTAAAACATAGCTACTGATGGGAATTCTACACCTTGTACATACTAGCTTAGGTTTTCATTCCTCCAAGTGCTTGTGCACATTATTTTGTTGTAGATTAGCTTTGCTTTCCCTAAGTGCTTTGGCACAAGCTTGTTGTTCTGGAAATGTGTTTTGCAGGCCTTGCTCTAATCAAATGGTGTTCTACCCTCCACCTTCCTCCTTGCAGTGTTCTAGTCATTTGGGGTAGCAAGCAGAAATTTTAATGACTCCATGCCCAATGGATTGCTTCAAGCAACTGGTAACTTCATCCAGTAGGCAGATGACCCCTCTGAGTCGCCAAAATTGTTATCCAAAATGAGCCCCTTGCTCATTTTCTAGCTAACTCCCTTCATTCTTCCCTCTCTTGTGCCTCAGTCATAATTTTTTGATTTTTAGGCACTCAAGACTTTCTGGAAATGGCACCATTAGATAGATATTTTTCTCAACTTTCCAGAAAGGTAAAGTTTTCCTCCTAACTCCATGTATTTTTAAAGTTATGGCTCAGTGGATTTTTTGTGGAAAATTTCCCCTAAAGGTCCGCAGCCCGATAAAGATGGTGCCACGTGTCCAAGGAAGTGGCATGGGGGTCAAAGGAAAACTTGGATTTTTTACCAAGTGTTTGGCAAATTTCAAAAGGAATATTTCGCCCCACAGGCCCGCCGGTGAATTGGATCCTGCCACGTGTCCAAGGAAAAGAAATGGAAGAATTTTTCTAAGGGTCGATCCAAGCAAAATTTTGATGCTATGCCCGCACCGAATCATATTGAGCCACGTGTCTCTGGAGGAAAAGGGGTGGTGGAGGGCGGAGTAAAAATAGAAAATTTGACTAAGTGATTGGCGCCATTGAAAAATCTCAATGAAGGGCCCGTGTCGAATGAGATGCTGCCACGTGTCCTATGGCATCGAACGGTAGAGGGCGGAGGAAAGATTGGAAATTTGGTAAAGGAGATCGGTGAGGGCGCAATGTTAAAATTTTGCTCCCAGGATCCGCAGTGAATGAGGACAGCCACGTGTCCCCGGGGGTCGGAGCTTCGAACGTGGGGGAGATTGGGATTTTTTCCCAAAGGCTAAAATGAAAAGAAAAATGTTTTCCCCAAGGGCCCACGTCGAATGAGATGCTGCCATGTGTCTCGGACCAGTGGAAGGTGGGGAAAATTTGGGAAATTTTCCCAAAGCAAAACAAAGGAAATTTCTAAAAGAAACATCTACCCCTTAAGCGTGAGCCAATGAGATCATGCCACATGTCCATGTGTTGGCAAAAATTCAAGACAATCCCGCAGGAAAAATTCGAAGGGAAAAGCCCGCATCCAATGGGGTTTTGCCACATGTCCAATGAGGAAAAATGGCCAAAATGGTGGAAAATAAGATGCGCAGAATGCCCATGCCTAATCAACATATGCCACGTGGCACCG
Organism: Taxus wallichiana var. yunnanensis; assembly: GCA_018340775.1. Classification (NCBI taxonomy): domain Eukaryota; kingdom Viridiplantae; phylum Streptophyta; class Pinopsida; order Cupressales; family Taxaceae; genus Taxus; species Taxus wallichiana. The sequence goes on from CM031234.1 coordinate 962,216,753, forward strand.
GGCAATGGTGTGGTAAGTGTGGGGATTTTTGGGAAAATTTCCCAAATGCAAAAAGGTGGAAAATTTCAAAATTTTCACCCACCAATCCATTTTGGCCCTATTTTGCCCTAAAATTTCAAATGGCCATAACTTTCGATCCAGAGCTCAATTTTTCGTTTCTTTATCTCAACGGAAAGATGGTGAAATTATCTACAATATTTTGGGGTCAATTTTGTATTTTGATGTAGTTTATAGAGAGAAAATTGAAAAACTCCTCTGGCACGTGGTCATGAACAGAAATGACATTTCAACCACCATTTTTAATGAAGAATGGCTCACATTCTCTCCCAGCATGGTGGAAAATGTTAGGGAATGGACCTGTAAGGATGCCCATGCCATTTTATTATGTTTTTGGTTAGTGGTTGAAGCTCTCCCATGTTTTCCCGCATTTCTCTCTCCTCGGGTCACTCCTTGCACTGTAAAAGCCAGATTTGGCTCATTTTTGAGGGGTTGAACATTTTTCATGTATTGCAGGCTCCCTCTTTCACCTTGAAAGTGATTTTGTGGAATATCGACCTTTCAAAGACTACAACCTTTTTTACCTCTCAGATGTTGTAATGCATGTGTTTTGATAATGGAAATGACAATGCAGACTCTGTGAATGAGTTTTAATCCTCTGTTTGTGTTGTTTGATTCATTTCTGACCTTTCATTACAGTTTATCAATTTTTGCATGAAGTTTTGTTGCATTTCCATGATTTGTGTCAATCTACAGAAGCAAAAAATGCTCACCACTCCTTTGGTGCATCACCTTATTAGCACTAGTTTTAGTTTTTGCATTCTCTATCTCTGTCCCCTTTGGAATTTAGAGTAGGATCTTGAATTCAAACCCTCTGTAACTTGCAAGTAATATACCTGATCAGAGGATTTGAGGAACTAGCCTCTAATCTAGAGATTCTTTTCCATTTTTACAAGTCCCACACTTGGGGAAAAGATTCAATGTTGTGCAATCACACTGGATGTCCATCTCTACCAAACAAAAATTTGATCAACATCTAGGGTGCTACGATTTGCACCAACAGAATGATTTAGTGGCTTCCTTCAATGTGCACTTTCACTCCACCTGGTGACATAATCGATGGTTGTGAGGACCCATTTGTTATGTGCATAGATGGAGGGTTGATCATACCAATGAAGTCAAGACCCCATTGTGTAAATGATTGATCTGCTTGGATTGGATGAAGTAGCAAGGCTGCCAATATTTTCTTTCCAGTGAAGAGTGCACATTCTTTGCACTTATTCACCCACCTATGATCATCCAAAAACAATGTAGGCAAAAAAATCCTGATTTTATAATCTTCATGGCAGTAGCTTTATCGAGAAATGTTTTCTTGAGAAACCATCATGAAATTCAGCCAAAACCCTGTCACATTTCTCACCTTCAATGCATCTGAGCAATACACCATCAATGTTCCTTTTGAACAACACACCACTAATCAATGCATAAGGAATAGAACACAACCTTAAATGTATCCTCTTTGTTTTGTTCAAACCAATAGGGTATGCACCAATAGACAATAACTTTAACATATCAGCAATCCACATGCGATCATTGAATACATTCCTTTCATCCTACTTCCACTCAACATCATGCGACAGCTCATCATTTGAAGGCACTTCATTCATGAGGGTGGCCTCTTGAGGTTTTACAGCGATCTAGAGCCAGTTGCTCACAAAGTGCTCTTCCTCTTACAAAATTTGTGGCATTAATGGTCACATCATATTCCATGATTTTATTTACCCATCCAACTCATTTATCGCTGATATCTTCTCCCATAATAAATTCTCTAATGCTAGAATGTGATACCAAAACCTTTACGTGGCTAGAAACAATCATGCTTTTGAATTTCTTTAAGGATCTTATGATAGAAAACACCTGCTTCTTAATATGAATATAATTGAGCTCATAATTCTTCATTGTTTGACTGAAAAATGCCACAAGTCTGCTCCATCGCTTGATCATTTAGTTGTGTCAAAACTGTGGCTATATTGGATTCCGCCCCATGAGCATAAAGAATGAAATATTTGGTATAATCTAGGTTAATCAATGTTGGGGTATAAAAATATCTTGTTTTATATTTTCAAAGCTATCCTTCCCTTTCACATTCCATTTGAATGTTGCATCCTTTTTTATCATGAGAGTAATAGATCTTACCAAACCCGCAAAGTTAGGAATAAAACACCTAACAAAGTTGATCTTGCAAAGGAATGAATGCAAAATATTTCTTGTGTCTTTGAAAGGAAATATTTGCAATGGCTGTAATCCTCTTTGGATCGATGGCAATGCCTTAACATGAGAAAATATTCCCTAAAATATTTCCTCTAGGAATTTTTTTTTGCACTTCCTAGGATTTAGAGATATGCCAAACTCTCTCGCATCTCATAAAGTAAATTCTCTAGGTGTTTCATGTGATCCACACTCTGCTTGGAGAAAAAAGTGATATCATCAAGGTAAAACAAGATGAATTGATTGATATATCCTTTAAAGGCAATATCCATTGCTCTTTAGAAGGTAACACCTGTGTTTGATAAACCAAAAGGCATCTTCTGATATGCATACGTTCACCATTTAGTAGTGAATGAGGTTTTATACTGATCCTCATTTTTCACTTTGATCTGGTTAAAACTAGAATAACCATATAACATAGAGAACATTTCTTCCCCTACTACTATCTGTAAAATTTGTTCCATGGAAGAAAAGTGGTAATGATATTTGAGAGAGGCTCTATTTAAATCCTAGAAATCCACACATATTAGTATTTCACCATTCTTCTTTTTGACCAAGACCAAATTAGCCACCCAAGTAGAATATTTGATTCAAAAAAATTTCTTGGCCTTGATGAGTTTAGAGAGTTCTTTCTTCATGAAGGATTCAATCTTGGTGTTAACGGTCTATGTTTCTGTCTAAATGGCTTGATGCTAGAATCAAGATCAATAGAATGCTAGGCTATATCTAGATTGAATTCCTTTAAATCTTCATAGTCCCATGAAAACACGTCACTGAACTTCTGACACAAGAAAAAAATCTTGCCTTTCATTTTCATTACATACCTTTCCAAGTAGAAGCTCCTTACATGGTGAAATTGAAATTGGATGACAGTCTTCCTGCTTCATCGCCATATTATTTTGCATTCCTCTGAACTCATCATATGGGATGAAGATGTGATCCAAAGTGACTAAACCCTTTGAAAACTTGTTTGTTTTCAGTTGAATAATCTGATCCCTATAGACCTCTTGTAAATCAACTTGCATCTTTAAGGAGAACTCCACCTCATTTTGGATGAACTGCACATTTTTTCATAACTATAAAATACCTACCATCAATCTTGGTTTTCTAGAATAGAGAGATTGACCTCCATTTTGATGTGTTGGGTGTTACCTTTGATTAAATACTCCATGGGTGAAAACTGAGAACCTAGATTCGCCATTTGATCTGTGTCTTTATTTAATTTCCTCGCACAACTTGTAAGTTGATGGTGTTAAATCTTTCCAAAAATCCCATACCCTATGTTTATAAGCCTTCAATAGATTGTTCTTTTTTTCACATTTTCCGCGGACTTGGTGGATGACCAATTAAGTGTCCCCAAAGACTTGTAATTCCTTAATATTCCTCTTTTGCGCAATCAACGGACCATGTATCAATGCCTCATATTCTGCAAAATTTTTGGAGCATGAAAATTGAAGTCTCATGCACAAAGAATTTTTTCACTTGCTTTGGAGAAATGAGCACAACACCCGCCCCAACTCCATTTCTTTTTCTAGAACCATCAAATAACATCTGCCATAGCCTAGAATCATTTTCTTCTTGCTTTAACTCCACGAGAATGAAAAATTCTTCCTGTAGAATGTAATAAGTGCCTAGACCAGTCTCAAAGGTTTTAGGTCTTAATTAAAAGAATAAAAATGATGATCTCTCTTTGCCCATTCATCTAGCAATAACTCAGGCATGCGAGGAGGAATAGACTGTTCATCGAGACTAAGCCTTTCTCAATTTCTTCTTGAATTAGATAATTTTATTGGATGAGAGTGAGCTTATATGGTTAAGTATGGTAATAAAATATGGGATCAACTTGTATTGTGAATTAGGTACCATATTTGGTTTTTAGAAGCATGTGAGTCCAATCTGAGGATAGATAGCTACCTACTTTAGTAGTGAAATCTCTAGACAAACAAATGGAAAACATGGGAGGCAGGTCAATGACTGAAATTTCATGGGTTATGGTGAGGCTTGGGTAGGCATGAAGTGTCACTTAAAATATTTTATTACACCCAAGACATTCACAATTGACCCATCAAGTTGTAAAACTCCCTAGACATAGGATTGTATTTGAGACCTAGGATATCAACAATTTTCTTGGGCATTATAGATGTACTAGCCCCTGAATCAATCATACAGTTATGAACTAGGTATTTACCCATAATTATAGACATGTAAAAGGGTGGGGTATTAATGGTTTTACTTACTTGATCACCCTTTTCTTGACAGATCATGAACTGTGAAATGAGTCTTTTGTATTACTAGATCCACTAGAGGAAGTTGTTTGAGGGATTCACATAGAATATCTTGCTTTGAGATGGAATGGAAAGCACATCCCACATTGAGACATTGAAATTAGTCTTCTTCATTTTCTCAACTATGTTGAATGGGAGTCATGTAGATCATTGCATCTGGGGCATACCACTTTCCTTCTTTTGTTGTGGCATTATTTGAACACGTGGCTTTATTTGGACAACAACATATTTTTTCGTGGAAAGTTAATCGGGCATCGTAGGCTACTTTGACACATTTTCTACTTCATTCTATGGTTTCTCACACACATTTATTTATGCTTTAGTCCACGGATTTTCCTTAATCCCTCAAATGTATTTTCCTTTCCCTGTGACATTACTCGATCTACGGGATTTGAAACCCGAGATTCCAACATTATTTTCTTGTTCCACGTGTTGTTAGCAAACATTCATCTGAGGTTTACTGAAGCCACTAGAAACTTGATTGAGTGCATATAAATCCTCTAAAAAAATGAGGTTGGAATCAAGTGTAGCTTGTTGAGTTTCTTCTACACCATAATTTGGTGCTTCAATAAGTGGTTCTTGCTGACTGGAAGCACCTTGGATCATATAGGATTGTAGATGTATTTTCCTTTCACAACCAAGTTGCTTATGAGGTAGATTACATGGAAATCACCACTTTATTTCTTGCACCATATTGTTTTTTACTGGAACTAAGGATTGACTAGAATTAGGGCGGGGAGTGCCTATGGAGGAGGAATTGTTGCCAATGGAAGAGGAGAACTTTGAATTTTCCATCTATTATTTTTCTGGTTTTGTGCATATCTTTGATTAGACTATTGGTTTCTATATGGTTGATATCCCTAATTTGAAGATTGCCCTTGATTTTGATAATTTCTATATGATTGGGCTTGTTGTTTTTCTAGGGATATAACTTTGTTTGTCAAGTTTCTAATTAGAGATTTCATTTCCTCATCTTCCTTTTGTTGTGTGGGGGTTTGTGATGTGGAAGAAATGGGTTACGGGTTTGGTTGGGGAATAGGAGCAATGGAAGGTTTCACGTCTTGTGGAAATTGAGGGGATAATGTCATAAGTGGCCTAAGAGATAATTTTCTAGTTTGAATTAAACGATTTTCAGCCCTACTGGCCAATTCATAAGCCATGGGTAAGGTTATTCCTCCCATTTATTATATCATAACAACAATATCAAAGTTAAGAGATTTTAGATTATAAAGAAAGTAAACTTCTGTTGTGGGTCTTATGTGAACTAGAATTGTGTCATAGGTTCTTTGGAATCAGAAGTTAAAATCAGCCATTTGTAGATTAGGTGCTCTCTTGATTGTAGTCAAATGCTCCAAAAGAGACAAGTTATCAACTCTTTCCCCAAATTGATTGTATAAGGTTGTGCACAAATTGTTCCAATTCTTGAATGAGCCTAATATTAAACTTCTAAACCATTACAGAGCCTTTCCTTTAAGTGATGAAGCTAGAAGTTTTACTGCCACATCCATTTCAACAATTTCATGGATAGCATAGACATTTGTAATGTTTTGAATGTGGTTAATTAGAGTAGTGTGATTTTCTCTAGTAAAATATGGAATATTCTTCAAATATGCTACTAGGATAGGATTTTGGGCATGCAAGGAAAACAGTTTGCTACTACTGTGAAGTTTACAAATGGATTTTAAGGTGGTGGCTATTGTTGATGAGCCATTTTGATGGGTCTAATAACTCTAGTGGACTACAAGAAGGGTCTACGAGGTGGAGGTGTGGAGAGAGTTAGATTTGGAGGAGATGGAGATATTTGAATCTATATTCTTCTTCTTTGTTTGCTTCGAGATAATTGTAAATAGTCAAATATGCCTTATTGTCTTATTCTAGACCTTGTTTGGATCCTTATCATGAATTAGGGACAAGTTTGGATCACCAGTACTACTGAAACCAGTTGATATTCTAATGGAGTTGCTAAATGTGTTATTGTAGAGCCTCCAAAGGCTAGAGTTTCATCAATATACATACCAAAACTTGATAAAACTAGAAATATTGATTTCAAATGTCTTATTGGGCATGTAAAAACTATCGGAGCTCAAATGTGCACCCATCCCAAATTACAAGAATATGAGGTTTGAGACAACATGGGACTGTCTCCAAGTTGTGGGACTCAAACTGAGATAGACCTTTGGAGAAGGCCAACTTCCTCTACTTACTCCTAATGCTAAACTACTCCTAGGAATTGAAATGTAACTATGTATCTCTATTATAACTTTCCAAGAGAACATGATGAGAAGGAGATGCACAAAACATAAATCCTAATCTAAAGAAGGTGATAACACCAAACAGTAAGGGGGTGAATAATCCAACAAGAGAGAAGATGAATGAGAATGATGGTGAAGAGGGAAAGAGAACACAAATCAAAATCACATTTAGGGTTCCACCTCCATGATGCAAAATGAACACAAGTTCTGAAACAACACATACAACACACCTACAAATGAATGAGAGGTAAGATAGTACAATAAAACAATAGCCAAGGTAGAAATGAGCCACAAAACTAGAATTTTATTGCCTAAAGATCATGCACAGATCATCACGATACATGAAGAAGATGCAAAAAATTTACATAACTTGAGTCCAAGGAATGCTACACGTAGAAAACTTATGTAACATAAAATGATGCCTTCACATTTTAAAGTATCCAATGTTAAAACAAGGCATCACTTTACAATATATAGAAAGATAGAAGGAGGGAGAGAAATGTAGAGGGAAATTTCAATTTGAATTTCTCCCACCAGCTGACCACCTTCATTTAATTTCTCTGCATGCTCTAAGGAAAGACTTGAATGCTTATGTAAATACATTTCCACATGCCATTCACCTTACTAAAGAAAGAAAGGTGCATAAATTGCATTTAATTTTGGTGGTTGAGCCATCTTGAGAAGACCTTTTACATGCTGGAGAAGCTTCCTTGGTTTTTTTCTATTTTCCTCGATTTGATTCATGAAATATGATTTGATTGTATAGAGAAGAGAAAAATCTTATTAGATTTGCAAATATTTTGAAAATCAAATCAAAGGTAGATTGATTTCTGGTTCCCGAAAAATTATCATTTTACTTCATTGCGTGGTAATTTATTGTCGATCTTGCGTGACTATTTGATATCCGTTTGTGGTTCCTTCGTATCGTGGCACCATAGGCTCCCGCGGCTTTTGAAATTTCGTGGCATGCCTTGATAATGTGACATGCTTCCTTGTGACCTGCACTTCATCTTTTATTGTTACCTTAGCCCACGACACTTTCCATTGTAGCGCGACCTTGAATATCCACCCACGAGCCTTTTTAATTTTGTGGAACTTTCTTCACACCCTTGGTTCTGTGTAAATCCTCCATGGCTATATGTAAATCCTCTGTGGCTATGTTCCTCCATCCATGGAATACTCAAAACCTCCATAGCCTCTCCACATTCATCTTTGAATGTTATCTAATTCTAACACTTATGCATGTTGATCAAATTTTACAAGTGATGCCTAATTGGGAAATAAGCACTAACACCTTCCTTGGTTTTAAAATATCATCATGTGAAAAATTTGAACATGTAAGGAAATAGAGGAAACATAGAGAAAGAGGAAAAATAAGAATGCAATCTCTTGCTTGTATCTTAGTAGTGCAAAGCTATCTACTTAGAAACTTACAATTGAAAACCCCTTGGAATGAAGATATCATCCAAATATATAGCTTTACAAAGAGTCTTTTCATCTACCCCCCATATGAATTTTCACTTCCCTTATCACTTGTGACCTTTCATATTCCTAGGAAACAAAAGTGAGCCCTTTTTCATTAATTAAAAGAAACTCATTACAATGTTAGACTATAGGTCACTTAAGTGAATAAGATGAAATAGTGAAAAATACCTCCTTAATGAAGAATTAGAACATGAGAGAGAAGGAGGAAAGAAGAAGAGAGGGGTGATCACTTTGATGGAGGAGAGGAAGCTTCTGCTAATGAAGAACCAGATGTTGATGAACCATGTGGGAGTACACCTAGAAAGATCTCTTCACCTTTGAATTCCTTACTGAAGAGGGATTCTATAGGTGCTACCTTTATTTTCTAAGAAATGTGAGTGAATCTCAAAGGACATATCCATGTCTTAGAAGTATTGTTGATGCTCTTGCCGATTAGACCAAACATGAAAATCCTTGGGAGTGTTGGAAAATTTACATTTAATTTTCTCAAGGATTCTAAGATTTATTCATTGAACAAGAAGGGATCCCTTACTACTTTCTTTCCCAATTCCTTGAATGGATTAGAAATTTCTTCCACTAATGAAATTTTGCTAATTGGAGGAGATCTAAGCCTCTACATACTATTCCTTATACTTTCCAAATATTTGATGTGAGATCTATTGGATATCACAAGCACTTTGGGGTGAATCAATGCTTAACACAATTGAGGTATTTTAAAAATTACAAAGTAACTTAACATGGTTCAACAATTAGATCATGATTACAAAATGAACTTTAAGCAAAAACACAAATGAGCATGACACAATATTTATAGTGGGAAACCCAAGAAGGGAAAAACCCACTTGAAACCAGGTCTTTTCACTAATTCCAATTTATCTTGATTTACAATTGATTAAGCACCCACTCAATCACTGAAGCACAAACTTCAAGAGTTCATACAAACACCTACTTGATGAATGCCAAGAACCTACTCGATTGGATTGTGCAAGACTCAAACTTACAAGAAGCACCTAATTCCTTTACCTAAGAACCTACTTAGAAAAGTACACCATTAAATTGACCATATAGCTCCATTGTTGCTTCATAAACAAATCTTGATCACTTTACTAGAAAAATACATTCATTAGTTTATACTACACCCTTTTTTTTTTCTTCTAATTTTTGCTTATCTCTTAGTCAATTTTCCCATCCAAGTGCTCCTATTACCGTCAAATTTCTATTACCATTATCCTATTGTTGTCACTATTTTATTTCTAAATCAATGTATTTATGATCATTATCAACTTAGTAATCTTGTTCTTGAGCTACTATATCACCATTCTTTGCACTTCTTCATCACAGTCATATGCTATACATAATCTTTCTGTTTTCCTTTTCACACTTTACACAGTCCCAAAATTGATTATATCACATGCACCTAAAACACCGTATTTTATCTGATGACTAACTCCTAATGTCAACACCCACTATATATTACATGACTCTTTATTTTATATACTTGAGACACTCTACATGCTCCATCTCGACTCTCTAGCTACCTTCTACAACCTTGAATCAAGCTCTTCAATAGAAGACAAAACAAACTCTTCATAATTTTTGTATATGAGACAAATTTTCACATCCCATCCCAAACCATTGAAACTTCTGAATCTTCATTAATCTTCTTGAGAACTCAATAGAATTTTCCATCGAGAAAACACTTGTTAAACATTCCAAGGCTGTTAGTATGAAGGCTTGATGAGCTTATAAAGACAATTAACACCTAGCCTTTCCAAATACATACTCTACACAATTTGGAAATGAGCATACAATTGAAAAAATTGAGGATTTCACTATTTTCATGTGCCTTTTATAGACATCTTAAAATCCTTTATCTTGTGCTTTATACTTCCAAACCTATTCAAACCATTCTACACACTTTTGACAAGAAGATTTTATTGAAAACACCACAAAAACTGCCATGTGAACTATGTCTATAAGCTCTCAAAATCCTGTCACAAAATTATCTAAAACCACTCAATGACTTAAAAAATTCTTTTTGCAACATTTTGGTATGAAGAAGACAATTTTTTTCCAAAATTTAGAATATTTTGTTGGTTTAAACAATAGATTCGATTGAAAACGTCTTGAAACCCTAGGTGTAGGGTTTGGTTGATTATGTCTACTTGAGGGAATTAATTTATTTTTCTTGATAAATTTTGAGTGAAAATGAACAATGAAAACTTTTGAATCCTTGTTGAAAGATGCTTCACCTTTCTAAAACACATAAATACCCCAACAATTCTGTTTATACCCAACAATCAAGAGTTTGAGTGTACGAGTGCCATGAACCCTACTAAAGTGATGAAAATCAACTTACATAATTGTCTCGTGAGTTTGGAAAACATTTCAAATGCATGTTAGAGGATGATAAGATCAAATGGAGCCTATCTCAATGTTTATAGACCTATTACTTCAACCTACTTAGCTCAATTTGGCTGATCTTGTAACAGACAAAGGAGGACATACATGTTTAAGCATTACCTTTATCATTCTTTTGACAAACCTGCTACATAATTCCTTGAAACATGAAAACAAGCATTTCAATATGTTCAAGTAGCATCATGAAATCCATAAAATATTCTTGTAGAATAAACTAACTCAAGTTGATTGCTAAAGTGTTTGCACATGAAGAATAGTTTGACTTGAAGCTGTGACTGAGCTTGACATGCACCTTCAACACTCTCAACCTATATCAACACCTTGTGAACCTTGAAAACATCATCAATCACTAATTGGAGGAATTATGAGTGATCACACATAGTTTTTGAGGTCAAACACAATTTTTCTTTTATCGATTCTAGTACATGCTTGGAAACTAGAAAACATGCTCAAAATAATGGTGAGAACGTCTTAATTACACCTCCTTTCGGAAAAATAATTTTTGAACATAAATTATAGAAAAAATTAATACAAAAAATTATTTTATGAATTATCTAATAACTTCTTCATATTTGTTTTGACACCTAAGAAGACCAGGTGGTCTAAATGATATTTCTCAAAAACTAGTCTTGCAAAAACTTGAATAACTTGATCAAATGACCTCCTGAGGACTTTAAATTTTGCATGGAGATCAATAAAAAATTCATCCACCATATCCCATGAATTTTTGTAAAAATATCCCTGAATTTTTCTATCCCATTCCATTTACATGCAAGTATAATTTGGGTTCTTGAGGGAAGTTCTAGGTAAAAGTGACATTTTGCTTCTAAAACACATTTCTTGACTTTACGATCCCTAAAATGAGTTTATCCACATGTAATAAACATGTTCAAAGAGTTTATATTAATTTTATCTCCATTAATACTACATGTTTCCATTCTCACTAAGAATTGGGCTTATCCAATGAATTCAAATTTGTTTGTTTCCTTGCTTGACCAATTTGGAGACCTAAGTTTATTTTGAAAGACATGAGAGCATCTGTACATGAAAAATATACCTAATATAATCCATAAAGGTGATGAAAACCATAAATCAACAACCTACAAGACTCAAATGCACCTTGAGAACATTAATTTGACTTAACATGGACTAACATGGACTCAACATCTATGACTCTATGGACACCCATTTCCATGGCAAATATGACATGACAGGCTTTAGGAAATTAATGAAAACATGACATGATGTAGATATCCACGTCTTTAACATCCATTCATCATTTCATTACAATCATTTTCATTTACTTCTATAAGAACCCTTGTTTTAGAAGTGTTCTCAACTAACTCAAAATATCAAAACATGCAAGAATGTTCCTTATTCAACCTGTAAAGGTCTCCCTAACAGTTATACCATTTTTTACAACCTTATGCCATGCAAAATCACTCACCAAGTTGGTTCCATTTTATGAAAAATCTTTAATCACTCTTCTACCTATGATGCTCTTCGTTAGCTCTCAACCCCAAAATAAGAAATTTAATCCTTTGGCCCCTTTATGGATCTTTTAAATGCTTAATCCTTATTTACACATCAAATAAGCATTAATAAAACACATGATTTGATTAGAATAGACCCAACATATCATCCTTTCACTATTTTACTCATACTTTCTAATTGTGTTCTTAAGATCATACCTGTGGATTGAACCTTGCTTGAGATATCCTACACTCACCGAGAAGGGATTGATTAAAATTTCATATTCTCTTTACCATTAATGAAATGTGTGCTCAATTTCAAGATTTTACTCTTTTTCCTTTCTCTAAACCTCCTACTATCTTCTAGGGACCAATTAGCCTTCTTATATCCTCTTGAAACCGATTTCAAGTCAAAATTTCACCTAAGAAATGTTTTAAATCATTATAAAAATGTTTTTTTCAACCCAATAGAGAGTAATTTGAGCATGAAAAATATTGGTTTCATACTCTACACCTTAATGAGACTTCCTTTGTTAATGTGCTCATACCACTAGGTTTAGGCGTGTTTTGATCACCGGGACAATGCGTTGTCAATTGTATCTTGAATTTCCATAGTTAGAACCCAAAATTTCCTTGTAAATATTTTGGAATAACACGTGAACACTATTTATACCAAATTACAAGACTTTTCTCCACTATTTGGGTATTCAAATTCTAAACCCTAGCTCGGGGGTAGAGAAAGTCCAAGAATGATAATTCCTACATAAAATGAATTGTTTTTATTTTCGAGGCTTCAAATATTCATTGTAGGCCTATATTTTCATCCTCTACATTCCTATTTTAATAGTAAGAAAAATACCTTCACAACTTTTAACTTTTATTAGGATTTGTAATAAATTCACCCGAGAGTCGAGTAAAGTTTTAGACTTAAGGAGGTTTTCAAATCATGCACTTGAGTATGAAACTTTAAAATCCTTTTCCACTCATAAAGTCATACATATACCATTAAAATAATGTTAATATGTCCAAGATTCTTATGTTAACATGAAGGTTCTTTCTTTTTCCAAGTGGAGAAATTAGGGTTTACCAATCTTTGTTTAGTGACATCTGAAAAGAAATATAATACATGAACCATGTTACTAGAGCCTCCCGGAGATACCAATAAAACTAATTTCACACATGGAATTTAGAATCCAAAATACCATTCACTTTACATATAAAGTTACAACCAATTCGCATCCATTTTAGTAAGAAAACAGAGTAGACTTAACAACTTGTATCCATTTTTCTTGGAGTTCCTCATTAAGTTCTACACACACAAGCTTCTTAGATGGATTTCATCATTATCATAGGCTTCCTTCACTTCAAAAATAATAATATTGCACAAATAATCAAAGAAAATCAATCATATTCAAGATGTAAGGGGTTCTTCCATACAACGAGATAACAAGGAATAGTCTTCAAATTGCTGAATTCATCAATCACATGTAGCAAGAGATTTAACCCCTAGAATGACTTTATGCATAGTTTCAATACTAAATGACTCAAATTCTCTGTTCAAACATATATTTTTAGCTAATCATAGTTCAAATCTTACAAAATAGATTATGTTAGATTTAGATTACTTCACATGTTGAGATACTTTCACTGTACCACCATACATATGCTTCTCAAATGAATTTGAAGATTTCAATATAATTCTTTGAGTCCAAAAATGAGAGTTTGTGAACATCCCACACTATTTACACAGACTAATTATATAAAAATCATAGCTATCACATTAATACTATGTATAATACAAAAAAATTAGATTTTTTCCTTCCCTTCCTCAAGGGATGATCCTTCTAACTGATTCTTGCTCGCCTTTTAACTCATTTTCCCTCTTTTCCTTATACCCTAACTGACCTATGATGACTCATCACTCCATATTTTGGCTTAATTACATCCTTCAATCACTTTATTAGTTTATATATCCCTTAAGACTCATTACTCACTTCTAAACACCTCACACACACTCTTTACACCCTTAAAAATATTTTTAAACTCATGACACCTTTAGAGGATTGAATACAAAAATGGAGGGAAATTCAAAATTTCAAATTTCAAATTTTGGGAGACTCAACTTGTCCCTTCTAACTCACTCACTTGGTCTCATAACAAGGGATATTGTACTTTTGTAGCTTTTCAGTGATGCTCTTACATCATACTCCCTAGGAGGAGAAAAATATGTCCATGCACTTGCTTGCACCACCTTTTATTCATATTCTTTACATGCCTTGAGTCTTCCTTCCATTATATCACCATATTTACTCATTATTTGGCCACCTAGATCCCATACTTGCATCTTTGACCTTGATTCTTCCTTGAAATGGATTCCTTCTATCCTGAGCTTCTTATTCATCTCTTTCATCTCCATTAATTTATCAACTTCACCTACAAAAACAAACAAAAAAAAATATAAATGATTCTTCATGTTTTAGGATGTTTTCCACTTATTCATAGCCTTTTCTCAACACTATTTAATCATTTTATCCTATAAAATGAATTGTATATTGCTTATATGATTTGCTTTGCTTCTTTTCATCATCCTCATAAACTAATTTTTCCTCTTTGAGATATTTTACTAGGTCCGAAGCTCTTCATCATGAGATTCTTCATCCTCTCTTTCTTCTTTATCTTCCCTCATTTCACTATCTTTTTCTTCCTCTTCTTTTCCAAGTGATTTATCTTGCACTATACTTCTCCTTTTTCCTTCAATCTGTAAAAACATGTCTAAAGCCTCATTTAAGACATAATCATCACCTCCTTTATATGTATCATTCCTCTAAGCTATCATATGAATTTACTTTGATTCACTTTCTTATACTGTGCACCTATTTTTCTGAATTTCGACAAGAAATACCTTAATAGCCATTAGCATCATCATACTCCCTAGACTGATTTTCTTCCTTTCAACATGCATTTCACACATTTTCTCATCATTTTCTAGACTATGTAACTTCTTTTCTTCACAAAAATCCTCATTTTGCATTAAAAATAGATCACATACCTTGTTCAAGGGCTGATATGTTGCTACTTTACCTTCATTACTCTCATCCATCCTCTGTAAGCTCTCAAACACAACCTCTTTGAATTCTTCTTTCTCTGCTTTGCTTGCATGCTCCATTTTCTTAAGCTTTTCTTCTTCTTCCTTGAGAATCCTTCTCAGCTGTAGTCTCTAGTTCCTTCTAACAATCTGATCAATATTCCATTTGACATTTTTCTTCATCACATATCCCACTTATTTGTCTTCTCTCATCATCATCATCTCTTATAGTTTCTATACATCCTCCCTTAATTCCTTCAATTCTTGCTCGATCCATATATCTAGCCTCCTTTTCTCTTCTCTCTTTTACGAGATTCTTTCTCTTTTCTTTCTCTCTCCTTATTTCCTATCAACTTCACCAACTCCATTACAAGTTATTCTCTTTCCATTCTTTCCTTTATCTCTTCACCTTGCACTTTCACAATCACACACAAACTTCACAATTTGTTAGCAATCAACAATAAAACTTCATTCAAATTACAAAACCTAGCTAAGATACCAATTGATGTAAATATCCACACCTTTAGCATACATTCATCACTTCACAACAATCATTTTCATTTACTTCTAAAAGAACCCTTGTTTTAGAAGTCTTCTCAACTAGTTCTAAAACTCAAAACATGCAAGAATGTTCCTTATTCAACCTTAAAGGTCTCCCTAAAATTTATACCATTTTTTACCAACTTATGCCATGCAAAATAAAATGCCAAGTTAGTTCCATTTCATTAAAAATATTTAATCACTCTTCTACCTATAATTCTCTTCCTTGGCTCTCAACCCAAAAAATAAGCAATTTAATCCTTTGGCCCCTTTATGGATATTTTCAATTCTTCATTATACTTTACACATCAAACAAGCATTGATAAAACCCACATTTTGATTAGAATAGACCCAACACATAATGCTTTCATTCTTCTACTCGGAATTTCTAAATGTGTTCTTAAGATCATGCCTCTAG
Organism: Taxus wallichiana var. yunnanensis; assembly: GCA_018340775.1. NCBI lineage: Eukaryota > Viridiplantae > Streptophyta > Pinopsida > Cupressales > Taxaceae > Taxus > Taxus wallichiana. The sequence goes on from CM031234.1 coordinate 962,232,976, forward strand.
ATTTAACTTTGGTTGAGATATCCTACACTCACCCAGAAGGTATTGATTACAATTTCAGATACTCTTTACTATTAATGAAATGTGTGCTCAATTTCAATATTTCACTCTTTTTCCTTTCTCTAAACCTCGATTCTCTTCTAGGGACCAATTAGCCTTCTTGTAGCCTCTTGACACCGATTTCAAGTCAAAATTTCACCTAAGAAATGTTTCAAGTCATTATAAAAATGTTATTTTCCAAACCAATAAGAGAGTAATTTGAGCATGAAAAATCTTGGTTTCATATTCTACACCTTAATAAGACTTCCTTTGTTAATATGATCATACCACTAGGTCTAGACCGTGTTTTATTCACTGGGACAATAAAATGTTAGATGTAGCTTGAATTTGCACCTTTAGAACCTAAAATTTCATTGTAAATACTTTATAATAACATGTGAACACAATTTATACCAAATTATAAGACTTTTCTCCACTATTTGGGTCTTCAAATTCTAAACCCTAGCTCAGGGGTAGAGAAATCCCGAGGAGTAATTCCCACGAAATGAATTGTTTTTATTTTCTAGGCTCCACATTTTCACTATAGGCCTATATTTTCATCCTCTACATTCCTATTTTAATAGTAAGGAAAATCCCTTCACCACTTTAAATTTTATTAGGATTTACAACAAATATTCCTAGGACTCGATCCACAATTTTAGACTCAAGCGAGTTTTCAAATCATCCACTTTGAGTATGAAACATTATAATCATTTTCCACTCCTAAAGTCATAAAAATACCATTAAAATAATGTTAATATGTCCAAGATTCCTACCTTAACATGAAGGTTCTTAATTTTTCCATGTGGAGAAATCGGGGTTTACCAATACTATTCAAAGTGACATACAAAGAGAAATATAATACATGAACCATGTTACAAGAGCCTCCCACAATACCAATAAAACTAATTTCACATATAGAATTTAGAATCCACAATCCCATTCACTTCACATTAAAATAATACATTCTGAACCAATTGTGCAACCATTTTATCAAGAAAACATAGTAGACTTAACAACTTATATCCATTTTTAGAGTTCCTCATTAAGTTCTACACACACAAGCTTATTAGATGAATTTCATCATTATAACAGGAGTCCTCCACTTCCAAAATACTAATCTTTCATAAATAATCAAAGTGACTTAGTCACGAGTCAAGATTTAAGGGTTTCTTCCATGCACTTGCAGACAACAAGTAATAGTCTTCAAATTGCTTAATTCATCAATCACCTATAACAAGATATTTAACCCCTCTGATGAATTTATTCATAGAATCAATAATACATGAATCAAATTCTCTTATGAAACAAAGATTTATGGCTAATCATAGTTCAAAGCGTACAAAATAGAGTATGTTAGAGTTAGATTACTTCACATGTTGAGATTTAGATTACTTCTCGGATGAATATCAAGATTTCAATATAATTATTTGAGTCCAAAAATAAGAGTTCTTGCACATCCCACACTATTTACATAGAACAATTGTATAAAACTCAGAGCTATCACATTAATACTATGTAAAATACACAAAATTTAATGATTTTTCCTTCCCTTCCTCAAGGTATGATCCTTCTAACTAATTCTTTCTCACCTTTTAACTCATTTTACCTCTTTTCCTCATACCCTAATTGATCTATGATGACTTATCACTCTATATTTTGGATTAATTACACCCTTCAATCACTTTATTATTTTATATATCCCTTAAGACTCATTACTCACTTTTAAACACCCCACACACACACTTTACACTCTCAAAACATATTTTCAAACTCATGACAAGCTATTTTCCCTTGATTACACCTTTAGAGGACTGAATACAAAAATGGAAGGAATTTCAAAATTTCAAATATCAAATTTTGGGAGACTCAACTTGTCCCTTCTAACTCACTCACTTCATCTCATAAAAGGGAGATTTTGTAGCTTTCTAGTGATGCTCATGCATCATGACACAAGGTGGGTAATAAACTCCCCTTTTTCATTGATGTCAACACTCACACAAACCAAGGTAAATTGATGGTAACATGAAAAACCACTTTAATGACCAATAGTAGATTCATATTCTCCTAGGATCATATTCTCCTGTTTGACATCTATGAAAAAAATGGGGTAAACAAAGAAATAACAAGAATCATCATTACAAAATACATACCTCTTATATTTCCCCCTGGACTTTAGGCATACTTGATACCATAGAAACACCATGCATGACTCATGACCATTTTGTACTAGACTAATTTGAAACCATACTTGAACTAACTATGTAATCAAAGGTAAAGAACTTGTGTGGAATAATATCATGAACAACACCATGAGCTAGTAGACTAGCCCCCTCACTTGAAGCTTAGACTAGGCCCCCTCACTTGAAGATCTCTTTGGCACATTACAAGATCTCATTTTGTAAGAAAAATGCTCCTATAAATTTTCCAATTCTTCTTAACTACTGGCAGGATCAGGAATGACCCCCAATTCATCTCTGATATTCTCAAACATTTCCTTTGGAAATGGTTTTGTCATGATATCTGCAATTTCCTCTTTTGTGCTTACATATACAAGATTGATCTTTTTATCATTCACATGTTCCCTCAAGAAATGAAATATGATTGGAATGTATTTAGTATTTGAGTAGAACACTAGATTTTTGGAGACACTAATGACACTAGTACTATCACAAATCAAGGGAGTTAGCTCATAAAATCTTACCTTGTAGTCCTCCAACATTTTCCTCATCCAAATAACTTGAGTGCAACACATGAAAACAACTATGTAATCAGCTTCACAAGTTGTTAATGAAACTAGATATTTATTCTTTATCAACCATGATACTAGAAATTTTTCAAAAAAGAAAGCACCACCACGTGTACACTTCTGTCATCAATGTTTCCAGCCCAATCAACATCATTGTATGCTCTTATGTTGAAATCTTTACTTGCATGATACCGAAGGTCATACTCTAAAGTTTCCATGAGATATTTTTGTATTATTTTGACTTCCTTGAGATGTGTTTCTCTTGGATTTTCTTGAAATCTACCCATTAGAACCATAACTTGCATAATGTTAGGCCTTGATGTAGTGGAGTAGAGAAGGATGCCTATCATAGATCTATATAACATTTTTTCCACTTTTCGTGAGTTTTCCTCTTTTCTCATCTTGCCTCCCACCTCCATTAGTGTGCCTATATGTCTTCAATCTTCCCTTTTTAAATATTTTTAGCATTTATTTGATGTATTTATCTTGAGATATGAAGATGCTTTGATCTGATTAGCTTATTCAAAGGCCTAGAAAGAATGAAATATCACCAAGAATAGAAATTTCAAACTCTTTACTCATAACATCAGAAAATTATGTGTCATACTTTCATGATACCCTCCAAATATGATTCCATCCACAAAAATATGACAATTAGTAGCTTTTTTCTTCTTCTTTGATGTAGATATTTTTATCAGCCACTCCCTTTCTGAAACCTTTCTCAATGAGATAAGCATCTAGCCTACTATACCAAGCTCTAGGAGTTTGTTTGAGTCCATACAAAGAGTTTTTCAACTTTCATACATAGTACTTGTCCCTAGTTAAAGAGAATCCTTTAGGTTGCTCAATATACACCTCCTCATTCAAGTTTCCATTTAGGAAAGAAAATTTGACATCCATTTGAATTTTTTTGATTTTCTTGTGAGTTGCATATGACAAGAAAAATATGATAGCTTCCATCCTTGTCACTGGTGCAAATGTTTCATCAAAATCAATTCCTTACATTTTTACATAGCCCTTACATACAAGTATTTCTTTGTTTCTTGTCACTTCACCTTTTTCATTCATTTTATTTCTGAACACCCATTTTGTTCCTATAAAATGGTTGTCTTTTGGCCTAGGCACAAGCTCCCATTTTAATTCTTCTCAATTTGGTCAAGCTCTTCATTCATGGCATATACCTAATGTTTTTCATTGCATGCTTCTTTCACATTCTTTGGTTCTATCATAGATAAGAGGGTTGTGTCTTCATTTTTTTGTTGACTTCTTAGCTTCCTTCTTGTGAGCACACCACCTTATTTACTTCCTACAATATGATGTACTATATGGTCTCTACTAACTTTCATTAAAGGTGTCTTGGTGCCATTACTTTATTATAATTCTTCTTCTTCTTCATGGGTTCTCTCTATTTCATCATCATCATCTTGATTTTCAATGCAAGGTGCATCATCTTCATGGCTGTCCTTAGGCTGATTTCTAATTTTTGAAGGTTGAGATTCATCTATTTTTACATTGGTACTTTCAACCACCTTCTGAAGCCTCTTTTTGTAGCATCTATAAGCTACACTAACTAATGAATACCCAATAAATATGCCCTCATCATACCTAGAATCAAATTTTATCAAATTGTCTTCATCTCTCTTAATATAACACTTTCTCCAAAAGAATCTTATGTGCTTCAAGTTAGCTAGCCTCACTTTCTAGAGTTGATAAGGTGTTTTGCTTGTATTTAATCTTAATTGAGCTTTGTTTATAATATAGATAGTTGTACAAAATGATTCACTCCAATAGCTATCAGGAAGTATTGATTCATTCAACATAGTCTTTCTCATTTATTGCATGCTCATGTTCTTTATTTCAACCACCCCATTTTGCTGAGGTGTCTTATCAGATGAGAACTGCCTTTGTATTCCATGTTCTTTACAATAGTCATCAAATTCATTAGAAAAAAATTCTCCACCCTTGTCTAATCTTAAGCATTTGATTTTGGTGTTCTTCTCATTCTCCACAAGTTCTTTGAAGCTTTGAAGGCTTCTGATTTTTGTCTTAGGCAAGTTAACCCATGTCATCCTGGTAAAATCATCTATTAGGAGCATGAAATACTCATCTCCTTACATGATTACATTCTTTGTAGGCCCATACAAATCTGTATGAATCAACTCTAAAGGTTGAGTAGTGGAATACTCTTTTGACTTGAATGACCTTCTTGTTTGTTTTCCATGTAGACAAGCATTGCACATAGAGTTTATTGGTTTTATAATATTTGGATTGTTTCTAACTCCATATTTAGCACACAATTTCATAATATTTTCAAAGCTGATATGTCCTAATCTCATGTGCCATAACTAGTTTTCATCAAGTTTTCTTGCAAACATTTTTCTCTATTTACCTCTTTGAGCACATACATATTGTTTTTTGTCCTTTTTTCTTTTCCAACTCTCTTTCCTTATTTTTCATCAATAATTCTACACCCTTTATCATTTAAGACTAGATTGTAGCCTTGTTTGTACGTTTGGTTATTACTTAACAAGTTGTGTTTGAGCCCTTCAACATATAGAACATTTTGTGTGATTATTTTACCATTATCAAGACTAAGATTTCCCTTGCCTACAATATTTACAGAATTATTATCACCAAATCTAACAACACCTGATGCATTATTTGACAAAGAAATAAATTTTATTTTGTCAGCTATCATATGACTGGAGCAACCACTATCCAAGTACCAAATCATTCCCTCATCTTACACATGGAAGACAATTTGAGCTATCATACCAACCTCTTTTTTCTTGTTTGATCTATCGTTCACAACATATATCCACTTGCTTTGTTTAGGTGTTTGTGAGATTCAAATGATATATGTGTGACCCTCATTTTAGAATTTTTAACACATAAGATTATGAATCACTCTTGTATGTTGCAAGTTGTAATTTCTCCTATTTCCTCTAGCATTTCTTCTACATTTTGCAACTTTGTGACCAAACTGGTTACATGAAAAACAATAACCATAGAAGGAATGAGAGTACCTCATAGCATAGGTGATTCTAGGAGATATTTTACTTCTTTTTATAGATTTTATGGCCTCCTTGTTCATGGTGTGAGATATTCTGGTGTATTCTTATCTTATTTCTTCTTGGCTAGTTCATCTTTCTTATTTTCTTCCTTGAAACCAATTCTTGATTTTCACTTACATCCCTTTGAGTTCTTAGAATGTTGGCTAGGAAATTTGAGACCCTTTCTAGATTCTCATAAATCTTGAGTTTGCTACTTGCTTGTTCCAATTCAGCCTTGTGGATTTCTAAATCAGATTTCAAGATTAGACATTCTTCTTCCTTTACTTTATAGGATTGAGAAATATTTTCTAGTTGAGATTCAAGCTCCTTGAGTTCATTTATTTCCTCTTCTTCCTTCTGACTTTTATTGTTTTCAAGGATGTAAATTTTTTCTTCATAATCCTTTAGGGTGCATCTTAGATTTTGGTTCCTTCTTCTACATATTTGGAGTTCTTCAAGAACAATTACAAGTCTAGCCTCTAAATTTACATTTTCCTCTTCTTCATCAAAATCTTCATAACTGACCATATTTTTTCCTTTAGTGATGCATTCATTGGAAATTTCTAGGGCCATGAATAAGGTTTCACATTGAGATCCATTACTCTCACTCTCTGAACTTCTTGAGTCACTTGAATTTTCTTTTGAGTAGAAGTTTCTCTTGTTTTTGAAAAAAATCTTCTTGTTGTCCTTCTTCTTGTAGTTCATCTTTTTCTTTCCATGTTTATGAACTTCTTCACCATATTCAAATTGCACTTCCTTGTTTTTATTTGGAAATTTGGTAGAAAAGTGTCCTACTTGTCCACAATTGAAAAACTTGAAAGGAAGTTTACCTTTATACTTTTCTGAGCCTCTTCTTAGTCTTCTCACAAGAATTGCTTCAATCTTCTCAACATATTCTTCATTCTCCAAATCTAATTCTTCTTTTTATTTCTTAGATTGAATCTCTTTCTTGGATTTGAAGGAAAATTATTTCTTGGCATATTTAGATCCAATTGTCCTCATTTCATAAGCTGATAAGATGCTTTATAGCTCACATAGTGTCAAAGTTTTCATGTCTTTTGCTTCCTCAATGGTTGAAACCTTTGCATCATATTTGGAGGTCAAGGATCTAAATTTTTTTGAACTATGATGGTATCTTCTTATTTCTCACCTAAGACTCTGATCATATTGATTACTTCATCCACCCTCTACATGTATGTTGTAATACTCTCATATTCCTTCATTTTAAGATTTCAAATTGAGCTCCGTAGGTTTGCTGCGATTTAGCAAGCTTGAATTTTCATCACCCCATAGCTACTTTTAATTTTTGTCCAAATATCCTTGGCTGTATTACAGTGCATTACCTTCAAAATTTAGTTTCATTCAACCCACATAAAATTACATTCATAGCTCTTGAATTAGTTTCATATTCTGTCTTATCTGCTACAGAGGTAATCAAAGTGGTTCGAGGTGTGTAGCACTTGTTCACACTTTCTCATATGTCAAAACCAAGTGACATGAGATAAGTTTTCATTATTATCCTATATAGAGAATAATTTTTTCATGTAAAGAGAAGTGACCTTGATATTGATAATATACCTGGTGCTTGATTGTTTACCATGCTTGTGAAGAGAGGATCACCTTGCGAGTTTTAAGCTTCCACCAAAGGTCTGATCGATGCTAATTGTTGAATATCACAAGCATTGAGAGGGGGGGATGAATAATTTCTTAGCACAATTGAGGTATTTTCAAACTTTCAAAGTAACTTAATTTGGTTAAACAATTAGATCATGAGCACAAAAAGAACTTCAAGAAAAAACAAAATGAACATGACACAATGTTTATAGTGGGAAACCCAAGAAGGGATAAAACCCACTTGAAACCAAGACTTTTATTTAGAACACCAATTCCAATGTACTAATTTACAATTGATTAAGAACCCACTTAATCACTGAAGCAAAAACTTCAAGATTTCATACAAGCACCTACTTGATGAATGCTAAGAACCTACTCAGATGGATTGTGCAAGATTCAAACTTGCAAGAAGCACATACTTCATTTATATAAGAACCTACTTATAAAAGTACACCATTCAATTGACCATATAGATCCCTTATTGCTTCATCAACAAATCATGATCACTTTACTAGAACAATACATTCATTGGTTTATACTACACCCTATTTTCTGATTTTTTCTTCTATCTCTCAATCAATTTTCCCATCTAAGTGCTCCCATTGACGTCAAATTTATATTACCATCATCCTATTACTATCGCTATTTTATTTCTATATCACTATATTTCTGATCATTATAAACTTAGTAATATTTTTCTTGAGCTACTATATCACTGTTCTGTTGCACTTCTTCATGACAGTCATATGTTATACATGATCTTGATGTTTTATTTTTCACACTTTACACAGTCCCAAAATTTCTTATATCTCATACACCTAAAATACTATATTTTCTATGATGAATAACTCCTAATTTCAACACTGACTATATATTAGATGAATATTCATTTTACATACTTGATACACTCTGCATGATCCATCTCTAACTCTCCAACTACCTCCTACAACCTTGACTCGAAACCTTCAATAGAAGACAAAAAAACTCTTCAAATTCAAACATTTTGCTCTACATAATTTGTCTATATGATTTTTTTTTAACATCTCATCCCAAACCATTCTAACTTCTGTCTCTTCATTAATCTACTTGATAACTCAATAGCCTTTGGCATAATTGGAAGAGGAAAAAGATGAATTTCCAACTTCCCTTTTTTGTGAACTCTTCAAGTGACAGTTTAGCTCTTAAGAGACTGACTATAACCTTTTTCACATTCTCATCCACTGAGAAATCACTTTTGAAAATTCTAGGGCTCTTAGTATGAAGGATTGATAAGATTACAAAGATAATAAACACTTAGCCTTTCTAAAGACATACTCACATACTTTGGAAATGAGCATACAATTGAAAAAATTGAGGAGTTCATTATTTTCATGTGCCTTCGAGAACTTTACCTTGAAATATAGAAATATTACAATTGTTTTTCTCATGATTTAGACTTCCAAATCTGTTCAAACCATTATGCACACTTTTGATAAGAAGGATTTATTGAAAACACCACAAAAAGCTCGACCTATGAACAAAGGTGTCTACGAGCACAAAATAATCCTGTGTTGTGGATTTTATGGTTGGAGAAAAAAATTGTGAAGAAAGAAGGGGTTGTAGGATAAAAATGGGGGTTATTTAGTGAGAAAAAAACCAACTACTATGTCCGACATTACTTGAGGATGCCTCTCGTCTTTGTTAGAAAAAATAGGGTTGTTAAACTTCAAAATATTTAATGGGCACGATGAAGAACTGAGTTCTCATATTTCCAACACCTAGAATGAAGGCCAAGTTTGTGCTAAGAGATTATCCTTCACAATATCTCCAAATATTATAGCCAAATTCACTGGTATTTCCTTGGAGGGAAGGTACGTTTCAAGCCCAAATCAAATCACAGGTCAAGGAAGTGGATAATTTTATGTAAGGTAAGGGTACTTTAAAGCAACATTTCAATGGATTTGATAGAGAGGATTTACCTCCCCCTTACGATGAAATAGCCTTACTTCTTATGTCCTACATTATGCTTGAAGGTCGATTCAAGGTGGTTTATGGTTACCATTTTCCTATGCTCAACCATATTTGAAATGGTAGATTGTATAACTTTCCTAACTTTCTTTACAATTCTTTGGCTAAATCTATAGAGCTAGTTAGGAAAGGTACTTTCACTTTTCCCCTACATCAAGGCCTTATTAAATCCTTGGTTAAGACAAATACACCCAAAATTTGGAAAAGTGAGAAATTTGGTGTTAAAGTGGAAAACCCTAGCCTAGAGGATGAAGGTAAAACATTGGCTAAAAATATGAGATCCTGTATGGCTAAGGAAAATTCAAGGAAGAAAAGGAAGGAGGAAGGTGACTCGGTAAGTAGGTGAATATTGAAGTTAACTTAGATTCGGGGGAAAAAAATGAAGGATATGACCAGGGTGGTTAGTAGCGGGGTAGGGAAAATGGAGAAAAAAAAGATGATACTGTCAATAAAGTGGTCGGGAAAATTGATATCCCTACCAAAAGGATGGATAAAGAAGAAACTTATGATACTTGTTCCCATATTATTGAAGAGGCTATTACGAGCCTTGAAGTGATAAAGGTTTCCTAGAAAAGTTTGTTTTTAGCTTAGGACTCTGCATTGAAGACCAATGATTTTTAATTTTTTTAAGAATCAGTAAATTGGAAACCGACATCAATAGGACCAAAATCAGTATGGTGACTATTGATCTGAGGGAACTCCAAGAGAAAGTGGATAATCTCACAACCATTGTGGTCAATGATAACTTGAAGAATGCAAATGAAAGATGTATCTCTATGGAGCAAGAAATTTTGAAAATGAAGGAAATCATCATGCAAATTAAAGAGGTCCACCTTTTGAATGTGAAGAGCACTACATATCACCTCAAGTTGTTAGCGGAAATGATACAAACTATGCAAAGAGATAAACAATTGGAGAAGGATGACATCTTGCATAAAAGGGAGATGATTGCACTGAACTACGAATATTGGAGGATTACCATTGCTGGATTGGTTGAGTGGAATGAATACATCTAAACTATAGGTGAGCTGATTAAGGAATGAATTGATGTTTCCTGTTTGAGCCAAGTTGGGATGGTTTCCCTTTTATTTTGCTATTAGTTTTAATGTTGTTACTTCCTTTGTTGTTAGTATGGTTAATGATGGCTATTATTTTATCTATGGTTTTTCTATAGTTTGGCTTCAATGGGTATACCCTTGGCCATGTTTCTATGTTTCCTTGATCTATCTATTTTGTATGGGGTAGGGTCCCCTTAACCCTTCTTTACCGTTAATAAAAAAACCATGTCTATGATCTCCCAAAATTTTGTCACAAAATTATCTCAAACCGCTTAATGAATTTCAAAAATTCTTTTTGTAATATTTTGGTATGAAGAAGACAAACATTTCTTCCAAAATTTAGAATATTTCGTTGGTTGAAACAATAGATTTGATCAAAAACATATTTGAAACCCTAAGGAAATGGTTTGGTTGACTATATCTACTCGAGGGCACTATAAAATTTGTTTCTTGATCAATTTTGAGTGGAAACAAAAAATGAAGAATTGTGAAGCCTTTTTGAAATATCCTTCACCTTTCCAAAACACCTAAATACCTAGAACAATTACTTTTTGTACCCTATAATCAAGAGTTTCAGTATACAGTGCTATGAACCCTACTAAAGTGATGACATTCAATTTACTGACTTGTCTTGTGAGATTGAAAAAAATTCAAATTCATGTTGGAGGATGATAAGATCATATGGAGCCTCTCTCAATATTTATATACATGTTACTTCAACCTACTTATCTCAATTTGGCTGATCTTGTGCTAGGACAAAGGAGGACATACATGTTTAAGCATTACCTTTATCATTCTTTGTACAAACCTACTACACAAGCCCATGATACATGAAAAACATCATTCCAAGATGTTCAAGTAGCATCATGAAATCCATAAACTCTTCTTTTAGAATAAACTAACTTAAGTTGATTGCAAACAATGTTTCTACATGAAGAATAATTTTACTTGAAGCTTGTGACTAAGCTTGACATGCACCTTCATCAATCTCAAAATATATTAACACATTGTGAACCTTGAAAAAATCATCAATCACTAACTAGAGGCATTAGGAGTGATCACATAGAGGTTTTGAGGTCAAACACAAATTTTTTCTTCTATCGATTCTAGCACATGCTTGGACACAAGAAAAACATGCTCAAAATAATGGTGAGAACTTCTTAATTACACCTCCTTTTGGAAAAATTAATTTTGCACATGAAATCTAGGCCAATTTAATAAAAAAATTATCTTATGAATTATCTCGATAACTTATTTATATTTTGTTATCCAAAATGAGCCCCTGCTTATTTTTGGCTAATTTTCCTTCATCCTTTCCTTCCTTGTGCTTCAAATTCAATTTTCACACATTTTGAGCACTCAAAATATTCTGGAAATGGCTTCAACAGATAGATAATTTCTTCCCCTTTCCAGAAAGGTAAAGAATTCCTCCTAACTCCTTGTATTTTTTGAGTTATGGCTCGACGGAGATTGGAGGGAAAATTTGCCAAGGCAAACCCGCGGGAAATTTTTTGGCACTTAGCCCTTTTGGGCAAAAAAACTCAAAGGAAAATTTTGACTCAAAGCCCGCAGAGTAAAATAAATTGTTTGAGGCCCACAACCAATCAAGATGCACCACGTGTCAAGGCGGAGCAGTGGGCATTGGAGAGAACTTCAAGTTTTTGGCTTTTGGTCAAAATGTGTCAAAGGAAAAAATAGAACCACATCCCCAGCCAATCACAGGGTGCCACGTGTCCACATCAGCGGTGGGGAATTCACCAATGGAAGACCTTGGAAAATTTTTCCCTTGTGGGAAAAATGTGATTTTGAGACCCGTGGACCAAATTTAAAGCACCACATGTCATCGGAGTGGCGGGGCCATGGAGGATTTTTGGAAAATTTTCCAATTTTGTGAAAAGGGGAAAAAGGTCAAATTTTGGCCCACAGACCCGATTTTTGCCCTAATTTTTCCTGTTTTGCCCTAAATCTTCAAAGGGCCATATCTTTTGATCTAGAGCTTAAATTTTCATGATTTTGGTATCAATGGAATTTTTTTGAAATCCTCTACATGATGGACACTTAAATTTTGGATTTTGGTGAAGATTTGGGGGAGAAATTTTACAAAACGTGTTTTGGCATGGAAAAGACAAAAAACCAGTTCCAACCACCAGATTTAATGAAGTATGGGTCATTTTATTTGGTCTCATGAAGTAGATACATGGAAATATGAGCTTTTGCATCGAGCCCATCAACAAATGAAGAATTAAAACACATTTTGAAAAGTGGTTGGAGAAAATCCCACATTTTTTCCCTTCCCTTCTCACATTTTGCTATATAATGTAATAGAGGCATCATTTTTCAGGGTTTTTGTTCATTCTTCTTCTCTGCCTCCCCTCTTCTTTTCTTCCCAAGGTCAAAAATGGAGTTTGAACCTCCTCCCCTACTCTGTAAATGGCATTCTTTTCCTCTTGCTCATGTATGATGCTCTTTGTGCAAATTTCTGAAGTAATAAAACTCATTTTTGTGATGCATTTTTCCATCCTTCACTTGTTTTCATTGCATCTTCTTGCCTCTCATCATTCTGGAGTATTTCATGCATGTTTTGGATGTTTCATTTACATATCTAGGAGTTGTGTTCATGGGGATCAGAAATGGAGTTATATGTGAATCTAACATTTGGTCTATGATGTTGTTGTCCATCCTCTCCATTGCTCACACCACCTCCCTTTATTTCATGTCCATTTTGATAGATGATTAGAACTTCCATTTTCTTGGTGCAATCACCTCGTTAGTGTAGGATTTCCCTCTTTATGCACTTTCTCTCTCCCTGTCTCCTTGGCATTGTTAGGATAGGTGTAGTTAGATGTCATTTCTGCATTAGGAGTAGTTTAGCATTAGGATTAGGAAGAAGAAGCCGGCTTTCTCTAGAGGGCCATCTCAAGTACGCAAGTCCCATAGCTTGATAGATGGTCCCATGTTATGCAAATCACACCAAATGACCCTACCTTAGAAAAGTAGATCCACCACTCATTTCGGGGTGCTGTGATTTTGTACTAATAGTTTTGGCACGCTCGGTGGGACCTTAGAGGTCTTCACTTCATTACAACAAGATCGATGTGCACTTGTTGCAATTTCCAGCTTTTGAGACGCAACAGTTTACACATTCGGTGAATCCATCTGGTAAATAACTCATTCTTTGAGTTGCAGACTTGTTTTCCATCCATTTCCATTCACTCTTCTTTCCATATCTTTCATTATTTTCCATCATTCCATGAAGTTGTGCAATCATGACTTCATTTCCATCATGGAATTCACATTCACAACAGTAGCAGTACATTCCACCTCCAATGTGCTTTACAACTCCTTCAAATCAGCATTTTGAGCAGATTCAAGATCAACATGTTTACTCCTATGAGCAGCAGTGTCAAAATCAGTTTGGCTATGGAGCTTTCCAAGAGTAGGGGTATGCAAACAATGAAGACAATCAAATGCAAGATGCTGGTCTGTTGGAGAAGATCCAAAAAATGGAGATTGACATGGTGCAATCAAGAGCAACAACTCAAATGAAGGCTTTCAGAATTGGTTACAGGGCACCTTGTCCATGGGTTGGCCCTTTTCCAAGACACTTCAGCCCTCAGGAGAAGCTGGACTTCATGGTGGAGATGCTGCCCCAACTTGCACAATGGACTAAAGAGATAGGGGCCTATGAATTTGGTGTTGAGAAACCTTGTCAATGGGTAAGTTCTACACCATCATTTGGTTTTTCTTTCCATTCCTCAAGTAGCACCATCTCATTTTGAATGCCAAATTCCAAATCCAGCCCATGCTACTCCAAATGTTGGTTCCATTTCTCCATCCCCTAGTCTTCCATCCCATTTCAGTTCTTCTGCCCTTTTCCCTTCCAAACAGTCATCCCCTCTAAACAAACAAGAAGTTCCACCTCCCTCCCCACCACAAACAATTGCAAAGCTGGTTGAACCCCAACCTATCACTCCTCTTACTTTCCCAAGTCCATGTTGGGAAGATACTCAAGAATCCAATCAAGGACAGCAAGAAGAGGAGCCCAACAGAAAAGAAATACCAGACAATCTGATGAGTTGGGCTGCTAAATTTGGGTTTACAAAGATCCCCTTGCTGGTTAAGCCTACAGAGGAGGTAAAGGTTGAAGAACAAGTGGTGGCCAAGGCTGATTTTATAGCAGTAGAGAAGCAAGAAGATCAGTCATCAAGTTGCTCAGAGTGTAGTGTCCATGTTGGCACTCTACTGGAAGAAGATGTTGATCCAATAGAAGTTACACAATCAGCCATGGAAGAGGAAAGAAAATCAGCTCAAAGTCCCATTGGAAAGGAGCAAGTGGATGTTGCAATCAAAGATGAAGAGCTGCAAAAAGAAGAGGAGTGCTTTCCAGCTATGGAGGAGAGAAATGCAGATCCAAAAGCTTCAAGCGTGAAATAGGCTATAAAAGAACCTTCAGTTCTTCCTTCTACTTCATCTCCCTCGAGTTCTAGTGCTGAAGAAGAGTTTGATATTTCAAACTCAATGATTGAAGATGAGAGAAAACATGGTGAACAAGTTGCTGGTCAAAAAGACACCATGGAAGAGGTTGAACATTTGTAGCAAGACAACAATGAAGTAGAGTACTTGTCTGATTTGGAGGACTATTTTGATGGAGAGGAACCAGTTGAAATCACACCATTTTCTCCTTCATCATCCACATTCCAAACACTTGAGCCTGTTGTCATGGAGGAGAGTGTTCATTTGCAGTAGTCTACACTTTATAACAGCCTTTTGGAATCTAGTTTGGGAGACTCAAACCTTCCATGCTCTTCAAGGAGGAAGAAGAGAAACAATAGAAGAGTTCCACCATTCCTTCCTCACCATTCACCCAAAGAGGTCTACAAGATGATTCCATTTTTGGAGTGGAAAATCAGAGCTATGGGCATATCAAATAGATCAGACCTTGCCCAATCAGGTATTTGGCTTCATTGGAGCCAAAGGAGAAGCCACAACCAGTCATGCTTGCCTCTAAGCATGAGGATGATATGCAAAGTGCCAAGGATCAGCTGCCATACCTTTTCAATCCAAATGCAGAGAAACTAAAAGAGGTATTGTTTTTGTCTTCAGTTGATACTTTGGTGATTTGGGTGGAAGATTAGCTTGTAGTTAGTTTTTCACTCATCCAACTAGCCATGTTCGGTTCCCAAATCGGTTGCTGGCTGCCATTTTTGAGGAAGGGAAGTTATTTCTCCCTACCAGTTGTAGGATTTTTTTGAGCTCCCTTTTCTCTTAGTTAGAGTAGTGTAGGTAGGTTTTTTTTTCGGTAGAAGAAGTGCTTTTGCACACTCTGCATGTTCCATTTGGAGCATGTATGATTTTCAGTTTGTACATAGTTTTTGGTGTTGTTGTATTGCTCTTGCATAGTCCATTTCAGTGGCATTTTGGTGAAGATCAATTTCAAGTTTTAGTGGGTTTCCAAGTGACTCAGAGGTCAAAATTTGAGTTCAGATCAGAATCAGTTTATTAGGCTTGACTCCATGCCCAATGGATGCAACAAAGGCCACTGATCATTCATCTAGCAGGAAGATGACCCCTCTGAGTCACCAAAATTGTTATCCAAAATGAGCCCCTACTTATTTTGGCTAATTTTCCTTCATCCTTTCCTTCCTTGTGCTTCAACTTCAATTTTCACACATTTCGAGCACTCAAAGATTCTGGAAATGGATTCAACAGATAGATAATTTCTTCCCCTTTCCAGAAAGGTAAAGAAGTCCTCCTAACTCCTTGTATTTTTTGAGTTATGGCTTGGCAGAGATTGGAGGGAAAATTTTCCAAGGCGGACCCACGGGAAAATTTTTGGCACTTAGCCCTTTTGGGCAAAAACTCAAAGGAAAATTTTGACCCGAAAGCCTGCAGAGTAAAATAAATTGTTTGAGGCCCGCAACCAATCAAGATGCACCACATGTCAAGGTGGAGCAATGGGCACTAGAGAGAACTTCAAGTTTTTGCTTTTGGTCAAAATGTGTCAAAGGAAAAAATAGAACCGCATCCCCACGGCCAATCACAGGGTGCCACGTGTCCACATCGGTGGCGGGAATTCACCAGGTGGAAGACCTTGGAAAAAATTTCCTTGTGGGCAAAATGTGATTTTGAGACCCGTGGACCAAATTTAAAGCACCACATGTCATCGTAGCGGTGGGGCCACGGAGGTTTTTGAATTTTTTCCAATTTCATGAAAAGGGGAAAAAGGGTCAAATTCTAGCCTCGCAGGACCCAATTTTTGCCCTAATTTTGCCTTGTTTTTGCCCTAAATCTTTAGAGGGCCATATCTTTCGATCCAGAGCTCATATTTTCATGATTTTGTATCAATGGAAAGATGTCAAAATCCTCTACACGATGGAAAATTCAATTTTGGATTTTGGTGAAGATTTGGGGGAGAAATTTTACAAAATGTGTTTTGGCATGGAAAAGACAAAAAACCAGTTCCAACCACTAGATTTAATGAAGTATGGGTCATTTTCTTTGGTCTGCGAAGTAGATACATGGAAATATGAGATTTTACATCAAGCCCATTAATAGATGAAGAATTAAAACACATTTTGAAAAGTGGTTGGAGAAAATCCTGCATTTTTTCCCTTCCCTTCTCGCATTTTGCTATATAATGTAACAAGGCATCATTTTTCGGGTTGTTGTACATTCTTGTTCTTTGCCTCCCCTCTTCTTTTCTTACCTAGGGTCAAAAAGGAGTTTGAACCTCCTCCCCTAATCTGTAAATGGTGTTATTTTCCTCTTGCTCATGTATGATGCTTTGCGCAAATTTCTAAAGAAATAAAACTCATTTTTGTGATGCGTTTGTCCATCCTTCACTTGTTTTCATTGCATCTTCTTGCCTCTCATCATTTTGGAGTATTCCATGCATGTTTTGGATGTTTCATTTGTAGACCTAGGAGCTATGTTTTTGGGGATCAGAAATGGAGTTCTGTGTGAATCTAACATTTGGTTTGTGATGTTGTTGTC
This sequence comes from Taxus wallichiana var. yunnanensis, assembly GCA_018340775.1. Lineage (NCBI taxonomy): Eukaryota > Viridiplantae > Streptophyta > Pinopsida > Cupressales > Taxaceae > Taxus > Taxus wallichiana. The sequence goes on from CM031234.1 coordinate 962,250,486, forward strand.
CATCCTCTCCATTTCTCACCTCACCTCCCTTCATTTCATGGTTGTTTTGATAGATGATCAGCACTTCCCTTTTCTTGGTGCTATCACCTTGTTAGTGTAGGATTTCCCTCTTTATGCACTTTATCTCTCCCTGTCTCCTTGGCATTGTTAGGATAGGTGTAGTTAGATGTCATTTCTGCATTAGGAGTAGTTTAGCATTAGGATCAGGAAGAAGAAGCTAACTTTCTTCGGAGGGCCATCTCAAGTCTGCAAGTCCCACAACTTGAGAGATGGTCCCATGTTATGCAAATCACACCAAATGACCCTGCCTTAGAAAAGTAGATCCACCACTCATTTAGGGGTGTTGTGATTTCACACTAACATATTTTTTTTGACACCTAAGAAGGCTAGGTGGTCTAAATGAGCTTTCTCAAAAACCAGTCTTGCAAAAACTTGAATAACTTGCTCAAATGACCTCTTGAGGACTTGAAATTTTACAAGGATATCAAGAACACCTACCTCCACCATATATCATGTTTAATTTTTAAAAATGTCCCTAATTTTTTATAGCATGTCCCATTTACATGTAAGTACAGTTTGGGTTCTTGAGGGTAGTGTTTGGTATAAGTGACATTTTACTTATAAAGCACATTTATTGACCTTATGAGCCCTAAAATTAGTTTATTCACCTATAATAAACATGTTAAAATAGTTTAGATTCATTTTAGCTCCATTAATACTCCCTAAGAATTTGGCTTATACACTGCAAGTCAAGATTGCTTGTTTCCTTGCTTGACCAATTTAGAAACTCCGAGTTGCTTTTGATAGACAAGATAGCATACTAAACATGAAAAAGAGACCTGATCCAATCCATTCAGGTTATGCAAACCATAAATCACCAACCTATAAGGCTCACATGCAACTTGAGAAAATCAATTTGACTAAGCATGGACTAACTTGGACTCAACACTCTACAACTCTATGGCACGAGGGCTTAACTTAGTAAAATTATGTTATAACACGTACATTTGAAGGGTATTAAATAATACCCTTAATTCTAGTTTCTACATCTAATTATTCAATTAATAATACCCCTCCTATTATATTATTAGAATGAAAATACCCCTATTTTTCTATGTACCTTAGTTACCCATTTTTTAATTACAATTTTATTTACCCCTTTTTATTTCTACCCTAATATATTAGACAAAAAATATATTATATTTCTCACTCTATTTTTTTAAATATGTATTTCCTCTCGAAATATAGTTTGAAGCCATTGAAGACCTATTACAAATCACCTTATATATGTTAAAATTTAATCATTTATCAATAGTTCTTCAAATAATTAAGATGGTGAAATAATATCACTTGTGTTGAAAATCATACTCAATCCTAGTTTTCTACCATCTTATTTTTTCTTGGTTAAAAATCTATATTTATTTTTAAAAAAATAGATTATAATTTAATTTATGACCACACTCCTTTTTCAATTTTAAGATATTTACTTTTAAAAACTAGGGTTCAAATGTTTTAGTTTTATATTAAAATTAAACCTCCCTTTCCTTTTTCCCACCTCTCTAACCTACCCCCAATACCTGATTCAAAACATTAATAAATTAAACCCTTTCACCCCCTCATGTCTTCCAGTATATTGAATTTAATTTTATTAATTTTAATTACCTAAATATGAAACCGCATGCTAGGATATTGCCTAGATAATGAACCCCCTATGCTCTATGGAAATTTCCATTTCCATGACAAAAATAACATAACATGCATTAGGACATCAATGAAAACATGAAACAAGGTGGGAAACCAGATATTCATAAGAATCGATCTTGGAGATAACATCATTCAACATTTCATACCAAAAACTTAGTGTGCGAGACCAAATAAGGGACAAGTTTTAAGTTATAGAGGTGAATACATTTTTACCCTTTAATACGAAAGAGTCAAAAGTATTCATCTTTGAAACTAGTGTAAATAATCTCTCCCAACGATCCTTTTCCTTCCCAATTTCCTCCTTATTCATCTTTACTTTTGTAGCGGTCACGAAAGCAAACTCAAAAATGAGAGGATTTAAAAAATAATGTTTTTATAGACAAAAATCATGCACTTTGGGAAAATATTTAGTCATGATTGCATACTAATATTCATGTGATTCCTAAGTAATAAAAGTACTAATTAACCCATATCTTTGACCACCTTTCTTTGCTTTCTATTGCCACTTATGGTCTTGCCGCCTTACTTGCTCAGTATTCCTTCTTATACCTCAACATTTATCATCCTAGACACTAATGCCCAATGAGGATGCCAACATCGGGCATCCTTGTCCCATCCGGGTGACCCTAACCTCTTTGTACTTTATCCACATCTTTTGAGTCCTTTCTAGCTATTTAAGCAACTTATCTTTTTGGTAGTTGGACTTTCCAGGGTTAATTACGAAATTCAAGCATGGGAATCATATAATTATAAAGTTATCATAACAAAGGACCAAACACTAAACATTAGCTATCACCACCTAAATTTGTATCCATAAAGCATCTAAGATCTCCATTGCATCCACATAAAACCATCCAATGGACACAAGGGATAATTATTTTGCATACAAACTTCATAGGAGGGAATTTCATTCTATTCCATATAGACATATATTACATTTATTTATATCTAGCTTACTTGCTCACTATTAAGTGTGACACGCACAAGAGCCACTTAGGGCACAATTCCACACACACGCACATAGAACTACATTGGTTCTGAGATTTAGTGAAACAATCATTCATAAGATCACCATCATGAAAGCTTAGGATAGTCTAACCCCTCATTCTACATATTTCATTTTTAGGATTTGATGTCTCTTTGAGGGTTTTATACGTCATAATTTCATTTCAAGTTTCTAGTGACTTTAGCGACCTCATAGTGACTAAAGGAAAACAACCGTGAATACCACGTGACCAATTAGAGGAGGGGTTTTAAGAATTTCCATAGACATAGGAACCAAAAATAGGTCTAGGGCACCCGTAGGTGCCCTTATCTCTCTCCAAGTGCCCCAGTCTAAGTAGATCGTCAGCCGCACACATTTTTTTGAGGCTCTTTGTGACACTTCTCCCTCTCTTCTCCTCGGGAAAGCACTTTGGCACAATCCATAATTCACCGTGAACCAACTAAGGCTCTTCTTACCCTATTTATAATTAGGGTTTCACATTTTATTACTTACTTTCCTTGGGTTAATATCTATATTTAATTGTTTATTCATTTATTTCTACAATAACAATCAAATTAGGTATATATTTCCAAATTTAGCTCAATCATTTTGGTGAACCCATGTTTAAATACTCTTTGATCCTTCTTTTTCTTCCATCATGGCTCATAATGTCTCTTTGCTTCAATTTATTCAAATGTACCCATCTTGAAAGATACTCTCTACAAAACCATAGACACTATGTATTTACCTATCAACATGTTGCTTGCTCAAGTGCTATCTTCGATCATCTTTCTCGATGAGTTTCTTGGTTCCAATTCCAATCAATTTATTTACAAATCCATTCAAGATCTTCATTTTTTATTTCAAGATAAATTTTAGGCTATGTAATCCACAATTATATCTCTTAAATCTGAAATCCAACATATTAATGACACTTCTTAGGCTCATGTTTTTTCTCCTTCTACATCTTATATTCATTCTAAGTCTTCTACATGTGTGCATATTAGTTAACCTCAAATATTTCCACTCCTTACACCTCTCAAGTTTGAAATAAATGCTTAGAAACAAGATATTATTATAAAACTCACAACTCATCAATTATTCAACCTACCATCTACTAATTGCTATGATCCTTATCGACTTGCAAGATATCAAGGTTTTCCATATTGCAATTGTCATCAAATCAATAGACATAACAAAAATGATTTTTATGATTTACATTGAAGAATAAAACATCTTGAGCATCAAGGTTTCATCTCATTCATCACACAATGTTTTGTTAAATGGTCCTCTCCACCTAATATATCTCAATGGGTTCCTAAATATGACTCATTTATGTCTAATGAGAATTAAGTCATCACTTCTAATGTTTCTTCTTCCACCACTCAAGCACCACCTATGTAATATCCTCAATTCAACCAAACACGTCTCAAAATTACTCTCACTCCCCCTCCTCTCAAGGAATCTATGGCACTATCAAGTCAACCTAAACAACCTCCTTTAAAATCAGTCCACCTTCTTCTCTTGTCTTCTACAAGTGCCATCAATCCCACATAAGCTCCAACCAATCACTTTTGTCAAATAAACTACTCCTTCTACTAATGATCAGGACACATTTCAAACTTCGCCACCATCACATGATCTTATTGTTGCTTTTTCCTACCATTGTGTTGGATCTTCCTCTTATCACGACATAGACAAAACTCTTCCACAATGGCATGGTATCGCTCACGCTGCTGCATAAATATCCATCCTTATAAACTTGGGGGAATCAAAATTATTTATCCCCCATTTAGCATTGAAACACATTTTATTATCTCATCATTTCACATCTAGACTTTCACATACAACATACACATATTGATACATGCATGTATCATCATTACCCGATGAAAAAATCTCATTCTTTGGTTCACAATTGACTCGTTGAGGGAATATTACATACACAAACCTCACACAATGCACATTATATAATTGAATTTACACAGTACATACTCACACATCATGCATCATAAATCTTGTCTAACAACTCTTATTACACACTTTGTGTCTTATTTAATCTACACATTCACGATATATCTTTCTCACCTCTACTACTATGCGTAGCACTCATTATCCTATGAAACACTCTAGTTCCATGGTTCATACCCTACTTCTAAGTTTTTCAATCTAAAATGAACATCACCTCACTCACACAATCACTCACTCATTCACACACTCTTGCAATTTGCACTTTGACAATCACATATTTCTATTACATACAATTTAAACCATTTCCCGATGACGCACTCTCGTTTATGGTTCATTATTGATCTGCTTGGGGGAATATAAAAATGAACCTCATTGAATACATACACATCCACTCAGGTGGCATGCCGCTTCTATCATTCACACTGTATTCCATATTGTCTCATTCACAACATACTACATATATTGGTTGCATTTACTCTTGCTTACTTATGCTTTTACATATACACTTTACTACACATTCTAGATAAATATCTTGTATGTCATTATATTTATCATACACACATGCATGTTCACTTTATTTCTAATTGTGATCATAGATTCTACATATCTACACACGCAACATGGATGCTTTATCAGTCCCACAACGGCTTCCTCGGGGAATCCACTATCATACACTACAAAGTGCTATTGTTTCATTTTTCATAGTGCATTTATATAACATATTATACACATCTTGACATACTTTTTATCTTTCTAACATGATAACATGTGCTTCATGTGAAACATTTTTATGTAGGTTTATTTGCATCCATGATTTTCTTTTACGTTGCTTGTCATTATTTCCTCTTTGTATGACATTGTTTTTGGGATTTTCCTATATCTTGGTGTACACTATATTCTTTTGGATTCATTGGAATTTATCATCTTGTGACATCGTGAGGGGTATCATGTTTGTAACCCAATTTTTTTGTCTAAATTTTCTTCTTGCATCTTAGATTACACATGTTTGTTTGTACTAACACTTGTCTCCCAACCACTTTATTTGCATGTGCCTTGGTTTCTACCAAGCACATTCCCTTCACTTGCAGGAAAAAATTGCAGCACATCACTTAGTTCTCCTTTGGGCTACATAATAATTCAGCGACATCACATGTACCTCAAATAAGGGGGTCATCATTCGAGGAATATGTCACCCCATACAATGTCATACAATCATAGTTCAAAACAACACAATATCAGTACAACACAGTAGTCGAGATCGATAGGTATCAAAATGAGACTTGGGTCCTTAACACAACATAAACACTAGCACATAGACTAGGACAAGTAGCACTGGGTTCCCTTGACCCTTTCTCGGATGTATATGACCAAGGGGGAGTTACATAGTATTTGGAATTCAAGCATAGTCTACAAAAATCCATACAATTTTTTTATAGGGAACAAAATCCTTAGTATGTGCCATGCATGCACTACACAACACTTTTCAATTTTGCGTTAGATTGAATTGCTTGAATTTTAAACACCATTTGCGGTGGTGTTATACATTGTAGGGAAGCAGCTTAAAGGTTAAAGAATAATACTTGACTTTTCTACCTACACTTCTTCCTTGCATTTGTGTGAGATCACCCAAAAACTCATGACGACACAACTGGCATGAGATCACCCAAAAATTGGTCTTCTACAACATCTACAGGATCCTTTATACACTCTTTCCTCATCATGGATCAAGTGCACATGTTCCTTTTTTAAAATTTTCATTTTACATAATTCTTTACATGTTTTTACACATATACATGTGTATTTGACTACTTGTTTGTTATTCTCTTTTGTAGGTCCATCTGTATGGGAAGTAGTAGTCAACATCATTCAAAATCAACAACATCAACATCAACATCGATAACATAAACAATCACGACATCTACACACGTGTTTCCACCCTAGGGTCATTTTCATCATCACTTCTTACACTTTCTCCTCCTTAGCATCCATGCTCCATATTTTTATCACTCCATGATTTTTTGTTTGGCATCAATCTATATGGTTATCAGGTACACATCTCTATCTACTTTATGCTATCAATATTTTTATCAACAACATAAAGTGGGGGAAAATGTAGACACAAAATCATGCACTTTGGGTAAGTATTTATTCCTAATTACATACCACTATTCATGTGATTCCTAAGTAATGAAAGTAATAATTAACCCATGTATTTGCCCACATTTCTTTGCTTTGTATTTCCAATTTTGGTCTTTCACCCTTACTTGCTCATTCTACCTTCTTATACCTCAACATTTATCATCCTAGACACTAGCACCCGGCCAGGGATGCCAACACCCCCTCTAGGTTCCCCCGACCTCTTTGTACTTTGTTCACATATTTTGAATACTTTCTAGCCATTTGACCACCTTATACTTTTGGTAGTCTAATTAAAAAATTCAAGCAAGGGAATCATATAAATATAAAGTTATGTGATCATAATAAAGGACCAAGTACTAAACATTAGCTATCACCACCTAAGGTTACATCCATCAAACATCTAAGAGCTCCATTGCATCCATATAACACCATTCAAGGGACACAAGGGCTGGTTATTCTACATACACACTTCATAGGAGGGAATTTCATTCTATTCCATGCACACATCTATTACATTTCTTTACATCTAGCTTACTTGCTCGCTATCAAGTATGAAAAACATAAGAGCCACCTAGGGAAAAATTTCACACACACATAGAACTACATTGGGTTTGAGATAGAGTGCAACACTCGGTAGTAATATCTACAATGTGACATTTTAGGAAATTCCGACCCCTCATTCAACATCTTTCTTTTTCAAGATTTGATGTCTCTTTGAGGGTTTTGTAGATCATAATTTCATTGTAGGTTTCCAGTGACTTCGAGAGATCATTGTGTGACCTCATAGCGACTAAAGGAGAACAATAATGAATACCTCACAACCACTCAGAGGAGGTTTTTTGAGTGTTTTTACATAGGCACCCATAAACAAGTCTAGGCTACCCACGGACGTCCCTTATCTATCTCTAGGCACCCCATTCCAGAAGATCTCCAACCTCACACGCAAACCAACTAAGGATTTTCTTACCCTTTTTAAAACTAGGGTTTCACATTTTATTTCTTAGTTTTCTTGGGTTAATTTTTATATTTAGTTATTTATTCATTTACTACTACAATATCAATCTATTAGGCATATATTTCCATATTTAGCTTAATCAATATTCCATTTCCCATAATCTTCTCAACCCACCTATCACTAGCCCTTCCTCGCATTATATGCCCTTGAGTTAAGTTCATAATGATGTGCACATGATATGACTAATTTTTTACTTTGAATGAATAAAGGATGACCCCCTACTAAAAACAATCCACTCAAGAAATGTTTTTCTTCCACTAACTCCCTAGGTTCTTTGAGCATTCTATTTTTTCGATCCTCGAGATTCATGTGAGTGATATCACTATTTCCCACACATATATACTCTATGAGTATGGTTAAAATAGGCTCGATACCTGAGTATTTGAACTCCATTTTACCAAAAAAATAACCAATATGAGAAAAATTGGAGCCAACAAAACTTTCTACTCTAAAATGTGGAACTTTCAATAGACCTAGGGTCTAGAACTCGCTATTTTTAGCATGTTACCACTCTAATTGTTCTTTAATGTTCTTATCTTGTCTAGATCAATTCAATTGATGATGTTTTACTATTTTTAGAAATCTACTTTTTTTAGATTCCCATTTTCCTAAATCTTGCTATTTTAAGAAAGTCTCTGAAATACCTTTTTCTCGATGTTTCTTACTTATAAGGGTATTACAAATGCTAAAAATTCATCACTTTGAGAAAATTAATATTTTTAGTAACGTATTATTTCAACACCTACTATTTTTATAAAATTAACTTACCAATGTTGGGTTGTAATGAAACCACTGTCAAAATATTCTATTTTACACCAAGGTCTTTTTCTCCGAATTTCTTTGTTTTTCATTCTCCAGGATCTCGGGAAATTGAAAAAATAAGTTTAAGGTTTGAAATTTCAGTTTTCTAATGTGAAAAGATAGGGAATCAATGAGTTTATTGTTGCAATATTCTCAATGACGTTTTGGAGAGGGGGATTCTAGAAAAATTTCATGGAAATATGACTTCTAGATGAAAATTTATGTGCAAATATTCATTTCCAGTGGCTATGGATGTCTTGAAGAATTTTGGAAGAATCTCTATAGAAAAATAAAGTTTGGGGAGAGTTTCAACAACTTGTTATCCAAAATTCCCCTTTCGATGATTTTGATAAATTGCACTTTCATTTGGATTTAGACAGATACAAATGATAAAAATGGAGGAATTCTGTGTTCTAAGGCCTTCCCTCCCCTTTACATGACTCATTAGTTCCATAATTAGCCAAAAACTAAGAAAAAATGGATTAAGGGGTCATTTCTATTGTATTGTGGAAATGTAGATTGGAGATGACCTTAGGGTCAATAGGCTCTCTGCATTGGTCTAAAGTACACAATATAAAGAAATTGGGAAAGCTGTAGTGTAATGTGGAATTTTGGGTGGCGGATGAAAATCAAGTTTTTTTTTGTAGTAGAACTTAAGTTCCCCACACTTTGTTCAACCCATTGGTCGAAGGGGATAAAGGATTATGGAGATATGAGAATGAGGAGGAATGATGAAATGGTTCTATATGGGACTTAGTTCCCTGCAAGGAGGGCCAAGCTAAAGTGCAAAGGAAGACGAGGTGATGGGGGTATTGAGGCCTAAAATGTATTGTGGGCAAGGGGCAAATTATGGACACCAAGGGCTAGAGTGGAATAGTTCCCAAGTTCCACCCATGGTCTGAATATCCACTAGATAAAAATCCAAAGATGATAGCAGATAAAGCGGGGCCGAGAGGGAATGAGAGAATAGTTCCATAGTTTTGTGAGTTCTTTGAATATTAGCTTTATTCGCAAGACAATAAAATTCATTAAAAATGGACTATTTAGTCGCGTAGAGAACCCTATAAACCTCCTTGAGCCCGTGAACTTAAAATGACCATAATTTCTCCCGAAGCTCTAATTTTCAAAAAATTAGACCTTTGGTAAAAGAGGAAAACTTCTCCAACATTAAAGATGTAGTTCTAGGTTGCTTAACAACTAGTTTTAATGAGGTATGGTTCCCATTTCTTCTCCCACAAGTAAATTATCATTGGGGAATAGATTTGTAAGGGTTCCCATACTGATTTTTAGAGAATTAATGCATGTTGTTGGTGGGTGGAAGGATGAATTCTAGTTCCCTCTATTTTCCATCTTCTCTCTGTTTCCCATTTTCTATATAATGTAAATTAGTGCCCATTTGTAAGGGTTGGAAATTATTTGACTGCAAAAGTGTCACACAAGTGCTACACGCTTTTATCCTTTGAGTTACAAGCCTTAGATTTGGACATCTTGCATGGTGATCCTTTCCTTTTCTCCTTCAATGTAATGGATTATGCATACTTGAAGTAATAAAATACTTGTTTTGTGGCTATTGATATGTCCTAGCTTTTGTTCTATTGCATTTTATTGCCTATCATTACATTTGCATGTCTATTGTTCATAATATATTCTCCTTATAGTGTTTGAATCTTTTGTGCTCCATGGAAATGGTGGTTTGAATGTTGCTTTAAATTGTGGCACTTATGTCTGCCCTCTCCTTCCTCATTTTATTCAATTTTACCTCATTTGAGAGTGTCTTTCCTCATCTTCTTGGTGTTATCACCTATCTTAGTTTAGGATTTTCCATTTTAATACACCTTCTCTCTCCCTGGTCCCTTATTTTTAGAGTAGGATTAGATAGTTGTGTTTCCTTCCTTAAGGGTAGTTTAGCATTAGGATTAGGTAGAGGAACCAACCTTTTCTCGGAGGATTATCTTAAGTAGCAAGTCCCACAACTTCAAAGACAATCCCATGTTACCCAAAAACACTAATTTATCATCCACACATTCATGCAAATCAAAGGGTTTTTTTAATTTTTTTATAACACAACCTATCATGAAAATGGTGACATATGTGGCGAGAGATAGGTTTAAACGAGTTTTATAAGGTTTTTAACTCACCCAACTAACCGCACATCAAACATGGGTTGAAAGGGAGTTTGTGGAGAGTTATTAAATGGTACAATGGGGATATGTGGAACACCAAGGACATAAAAGGGTGACTTTGAGAAAGATCAAGACAAGTGGAAGTATGTGGAGTGATGTGAATGAGATGAGGGGGTGGGAATGAAGTCTGGGGATGGTGAAAAGCACCTCTAGTGTTGTGTGAGGTCACATGGGGTCTAAGAGATTCATTATGGATTGGGTCACAATTTATTGTTCCCCTTGTCCCCCTTGGGAAAAAGTGGACACAAATGACATAAAAAGTTTGACCTAGGTGAGGGAGTGAGGTCACACTTTTGTGCCCCTCTTGTCCCCCTTACATCGTGGGGACAAAAGAGACAGTGGGGATAATGGTGTCCAAAGTGTGAACTAGGGAGGAAGATGAGGTCACACTTGTGTCCTCATGGCCCCCTTTTCCTAAAGGGTACAAAGGGGACATAAGGGTGTCAAAATTACGGTTAGGATATAACTAAAAAAGCCATATTTACTTAGGATGGCCATAAAACAACGTAGAACTTACTTTTTTTGGCTCAGGATTAATATGATGTTTTTGGGTAAAATATTATATTATTTTGAATTTAATACACATTATAAGATCAGTGGAAGTATTTTCAATAATTTAATCTTCCTTAAATTTAAAATTTAGTTTTTTTATCCGGAACTAAGAGGGGCAACTACATATTTTGGAATGTTTCAAGAAATATTTAAACGTTAGAACAAAATTGATGTTTCCACCTTGTAGATAATTATAATATCTTTCTAATTCCTAAATTTCCCCCCTCTTAACTCCTCAAGGAGCTCTCGAAATCATCTAGTGAAGTTAGGTTTCACTATTCAGATTCTTTTTCCTTGCACCTAGAAAACCTAACGTTGAATAGAGTGTCCCTGAATAAGTAATTATTTCCTAAATATTCCTAAATTACTTCCAAAAATTTCAAGACTCCTCAAAATCACCTTCATATTTTTTAGATATTTCCCAAACTCATTTGGAGGATGCATACTAGCTTCACAATGACCAAATTGGCCTTTTTAGGCCTAATGGAAGACTTATCTTTCCTCAAATTCACAAACTCATCCATCAACTTCATCATCATTATTTACAAACTGAGGCATGCTTGAAAACATCATTATGACCTTATTTGGGCCCGTGGATGATGGTACCACCAGAGATAGGCTAGCCAGAGGAGGTTTTAGTGTTATGGGGGAAGTTTTACAATGTAGGATTAGTTGTCATGTTTAAAAGTTTCAAATTCATAGGCTAGTAATTGTACATGACAACACATGGTTGTAACTTAGGGAAATTGAATAGTAAGGGTAAATAGAGAACCTCAAGTATCTCATGGGTGAGTAAACCAATGCCTTTTTCCACACTTTGGGAAATAGAGTTATTTATTACAAGCATCCGAAAAACACCAACGAAAGGACAAAAACACAAAACAAAAAGGAAACACACCAAAATTAGAATGGAAAGATACACACAAATGAAATGGAAATGATGGTATAATGGTTTTGGAACAACCAACATCACTCCCTATTTAATTTTAGATGTTTCCCAATGCGAGGAAAATCTAATAGGGTCCCGCCAAGGCTTCCATTAGGCTCTCTCATTTTGTCCCACAGAGGACATGATCTATAATTTAGAAGATTCTATCTTGTGTTTTTGATCGATGGTAATTTTTACATTAGGTTGTTGTCTTCTCAATGAATCAACTACTACTAACCTTTCTTCATTCAAATTCTCCAAGTATAAAATCCTCTTGTCAAGAACATCTTAATATTCTCTGTTTTCTACTAATTTCACCAGTTATAAGGCATGTAAGTCCTAAGATATTTTGATTTGATCCTCGAGTTCGTATAGTAGCTTGAATTTAGAGGTGCCAATAGATTTCTTGGGCATGATATGGTCAGCCCATAGGAAATCATATAAATTCTTATGCTAATCTCTTTAATTGACATACATTAACTTTTAAACAATATTGAAAATGATTTTATTACTAGATTCCACTTGGCCATTGTCTTGTGGATAGTAATTAAAAGAGTTAGATAGGGAAATACTATGATTGTAGAAAAAGTACATCAAGTATTCTAAAGAGAAGTAAGTGGCATTATCTCGCCACTATATTTCTTAATACCCAGTTCTGAAATGATATTTTATTTCAAAAATTTACACATTGCCTTAGTATTGGCATGATTTATTGGAATGGGTTCTACCCACTTTGTGAAGTATTTTGTACCAATAACAACATACATATGGCCTATGAAATAGTACATGTTTAATACATCGATGAAATCCAGACCCTACTATTGAAAAGATTATTCAATGATCACCGGACCGGACCGATAGAGCAACAAGCCTTGGTCTTCCCATAAAATTTTGGCATGGATCAAACTTTCCAACCCATATGTATGCACATTGGAAAAGAAAAATCTAGTAATATCCCCTCTTAGGATCTTATGGGTTGTAACCATTATAGATAAGTGACCTCCACATGTTTGACCATGATATGATTTGAATATATTGTTTTGCTACTATTTTTCAATGCATATTAGGAATATTCCATCCAATCCTTTCATGTACAAAATATTCTCCCGGATGACATATTTTTCTACACTTTGAGATGGATATTCCTCCTTTTCTTTTGATCTAGGTCGGAGGAAGTATCCATAGGTCAATAAATAAGCTATGTCAACATACCAGGGATTGGTGGTACTTACAAAAATCACAAGAGGAAGATATTTGATCAAGTATGCATAAAAATTGGAGCAATATTCCCATTTTTCTCGGGTGAGTAGTTCACAAAACCATTGCCTCGTACTCAACTTGGAAGGTTTGATTTCAAGATCATACTCTTGCACCTTAGATACCTAATTTCCTCTTATTTTTCCTTGGTCATTCTTGATTAGGATAAATTTCTTGTTGGACTAGGGACCATAACAAAAACATGAAAGATCAAAAGATATAACGTAAAATTATTCAAGGCCCTCACCACTTCATAGGCATGATTTGTATTCGTGAGTAGTTCAATTCATGTTCTTTAATAGGATCACTCATGTATGCATGGGTGAATGTATTTTATCTTCATTCTCTTGAACAAGGACCGCCAAAAGAGTATGTTCTAAATTATAGCAATAGAGAATGAATTCTTGATGAAAAATAGGTGCGCTAGAAAGGGTTCTTTTACAATGAAACTTTTAATATAATAAAAGGATTATTTTCCTTGTTTGATCCAATTAAATCATTATTTGGGTTTCATCATGTTGATGATGTCCTTTATGATCTCAGCAAAGTTAGAGACAAACCTCCTTAAAAAATTAATCTTACCAAAGAAATAATGCACATCTATTTTTCTACTGGGTAGAGACAATCTCTGAATAGCATCCACTCTCTCAGGAGAAATCTTAGTTCCTTCCTTGGTCACAATGTGCCTAAGAAGTTTTCCTTCAATTACCCCAAATATTGACTTCTTTTGGTTGAGAGAAATGTGGTTCCTCCTGAAATGAATAATAAATTTCTCAAGTTGTTGAAAATATTCCTCTCTTTTGTTGGAGTATACTATCAAGTCATTAAGGTACACCACTATGTATTTTACCTTCATATCCTTGAAAGACAAATCCATATCTCTCTGAAAGGTGGCACTTGCATTGATCAAACCAAAGGGAATATGATGGTATGTAAAGGTTCCACATGGGGTGGTGAAGGCATATTTGAATTGATCTTATCTGGAAAATTCAATATGATTATACACAAAAACCCATACAAGTATGGAAAACATCTCTGAACCATTCACTTCTTGCAAGATATGATCCATAACCGACAACGAATAGTTTTCCTTTAGAAAGATTGATTCAGGTTCCAAAAATCCACATAGATGTGGATTTCACTAATATTCTTCTGGACTGGATAATATTGGCTATCCATGTCAAATTATGGATAGGCAAATGATGTGAGAATTAAGAAAATTTTAACCTCTCTTTTGATGGTTCCATAAATTTTTGGATTGTATTGCTTTTTTTTTTCTAGAAGGATTTTTCACTAGGTTTCAAGGGTATAGAATTATGCATGGATTGATGTTGAAAATATTTTAAATCATCATATGAATAAAAATCACATCAAAATACCTTCTCAATAAATATGAGAAGTTCCTCCATTCCTCAGGTGAAAAAATTTACCAATGTTCACCATCCTCGGCTGCTCACTTATTTTGATGTTTTTTTTGTCATACTTAGATGAAGATATTGGTTGATCCTTAGCCTTACCATGGATGAACCTATCATTTTGTCAAATAATTCCTCCAAAAACACTATTACCTTTGGAATTCTATTTCATTTCAATTGAATCACCCCTCCCTTATTTATTTGATCTTTTAAATTATCATGTCACTATTATTATTGGTAAACTCCCATGAGAATGAGTCACATCCTTAGAAAATAATAGACTTGAATTCATCAAGTATTTTGTAGGAAGGAAAAAATATGATTATCATCATGAAAGTTTTTCCAATTTTAAAGTTATCTAGAACATTCAAGTGAAAGATCATTTCTATTGAAAACTTCCCTCATTTAAAATACGGATGTGGGATAATCAAGGAGGAAAATACAACCAAGGAATAATCCTTAACATTTTGATCTCTAGGAACTGATCTAATGTCAAATACATCAAAGTATTTAAGTAATTCCCACACCCTATTCCTATAGTGGTGGAGACAATTATTCTTCACTTGAAATATGTGTCTCACCTAGTTCACAATTAATTTGGAATCATCTATACGATGATATTTTTGATCCCCATCTCTTCAACCACTTGAAATCCAATAAAAAAATCATATTTGGTAGTGTTGTTTGTGTTGGATAATTATAACTTGTATGCTAAGGGGGATAATTATAACTTGTATGAAATAATTATGCTTGCACCTAAAGCAATTGACGAACAACTCTCGTCAAACCCCATGCTAAAAATTTAATTAGCAATGTCTCTTAGCCTTTCCTCAAGCATATGAAATTATTCCCCTCACTTAAACCTCTTAAAGTAATTACCATCACCTATTTATTCATATGGAACTTTCCCCAATTCTTCAAATGAGGCATTTCCCAGATCTATGCTTTGGAAGAGGATGTTTTCCCTAGGATCATCTGATTTTTGAACCGTGTATTTCATTTTGGGCTTAGCAAGAAGATTAATCATTTAGTTGTTGATTGGTATAAAAGGTGAAGATTATTTCATTTGAATTTCACCTCCCATTTCGTGACATAATACTCTACTGAGGATAATTCTATAGGTAACCAACATATCTGTCACTAGAATTGTCACCTTCACCCATTTTTTAGATAATCCACAAGGGCGATCACATGCATCTTTGATCCTTCCAACAAACATGACCTCCTTTGTTTCCATCAAGTAACAATGACCAAATTCTTGAGAAATAATCAAATCAAGGGATTGAAAACCTTGGTGGGCATGACATTTTCATAGGCATCATAATCAATGATACAATTATTCACATGGTATCCACTAATCAACAGGAAGCATATAAGGGATAAATATTACCTAGTGGATGGAGGGTAAGGATAGAAGTTTTGGCTTGGGCTTGGCTCGGGAGTGGGAAGAAGACATTTAGAAGTGGATGGTACCTTATATTTAGAGCTTCCACCTTTGATGAAATTGACAAGCTTCTCAAACTACTCGGGTGGGTTTGTAAGTATTGATTCAAAGATTTGAACTTTAGCCTTTTTTACATGGTCAATGATATCAAATTTTGAGGAAGGATTTTCAAGAGCATGGGAAACATTAGCTTGATTTGACTTAGAAGTAGCACTTGTAAATTTTTCATTATTATTTTGACTTGTAGAGGTGGAAACATCATTCTTGGAGGGAGTAGAGGCATTTGACTTACCTTTCTTAGAAGAATCCTTGAAATGAGGTGAAACTTTGGGCTTCTTCTTGGCCGAGTCCAAAGATGGGGGAGTGGAGATCCTCTTTATGATATTTTTAGGTAGTAGAGTCTCTGGTTGAGGATATTATCTCTCCCTTTATTTATTCTTGGATGATTTCTCCTTCTCAATGGTTTTTGATCGAGTGAAAACAACACAAGAGTGACTATTCATATCAGCCATAAAGTCTTCATACTCATCCTCGGAGAGGATGCATATTCATAGAATCCAATGTCTATAGACCCTTTATTCAATAAATATCTCACCCTATTCTCCTTCACTTTCTGAAGCTTCTTATTTTTACCTTTTATCATTTGATTGGGTCCCACAAGTTGTGTTCATGGGAGGGGCTTCAAGAGCAAGCCTTTGAGGTGGGGGATTTATTTTTTTGTTTGTTTGAGAAGTTATTCCTTGGAATGTATTTATAAATGGTTTTGAGAAAGTTTATTTTTTAGGAAAGGACATCATTAGCCATTTTTTGACCAATGATTATTTTTCTGTGGAACCTTAACTTTGAGATTTTTCTTTATTTGGTCCTTTTTTAATTTTCCTAGACATTAAAAAATCATCTTCCACATCAACTTTCAACTCCTGTGCCTCATCCAAATGATTTAGTTGACTCCTTTTCATCATGAAAATGACCTCTGATAACATATCATTGGTAAATAATCTTAACTTGTTATCTTCCATAGGCCTAAAACCTATAGAATCTTGTTGAAATTAGCTACAAATTATCTCATGGGTTCATGAGGATATTTTTTCAAATGAGACCATTGTGCAAGAAGAGCATTACCATCTTTAAAAATATTGAACCGAGCTTCAAATTTGGACATCATACCTACCCAATTTGTGATTAACCTTCTTAGTAAGTAGTAGAACCAATCTACAACAACATATTACATTATTTCCAAAAATATACTAAATGAAACATCTTCATACTCCACTCCCAACACCCCAAAAATGTGATGAATGTTGTGATATGATCATTGGGATGTTGTTTTCCATATCCTCGAAACATATATTTTTTTCTTAGATCCTTTTGAAAACTCATGAAGTGGAGGATTCGGTATAAGTGGGGGCATATATCTTGTCCCAAAGGAATAGGTGTAACCCTCATCTCTTCTTCTTCCTATGGTTCTACTTCTTCTTCTTCTTCTTCTGGAGGAATGAGGTTTAGTGGTTCAACTACTTGTTCTTGAATGAGATATTATATAGTAAAAATAGGATAAAACTCAGGAAAATACTCTCGACCAATTTGCCTTGCTTGTTGAATAATGGGAAGTATAAAATGAGCTTGTTGTTTCTCTTTAGATGCTAGATCAATTATTCCACTATCTCGGTAGCCCTCGTGTATCATCTTTTTGAAATTTTGTAGGATTTGTGTGTAGCTTGAAAAAATTTCCTTGTGCTCTCATTTTATAATTTGGAACTTGTCTCACATGTTGCAACTCTTGGGCACGTTTCTCTTCAAAATCTAGAACTCTTGAAGCAACATGATAGTGATTGAAAATTTATATGTTTTTTCGATGCGCTTCCTTAAATCAATTGTGATATATTATTGAAAGTATTGAAGAAAAGAATATTAGGATGCAAAATAAGAGCATTTATAGGGATAATCATTAGGGGAAAAATGCAAAGTAGACATCAAGTCTCTTATATTTTCAATATCTTATTTTTTTGAATTTTTAGATATATGTTTTTTTTAAGGATTTTGTGGTTTTAGGAGTGGTGTAGAAACAACCTATTCTACCCCATGGTGGGTGCTAAAATCTATTGGAGAAATAATTTTTCGCAAGGAAAAATTAGTGGATTTCACCAATGCTATGGTACTAAATACATCCTCTTGGTTTTGGGAAGGATCTAATTTATTGATTACAAAAAAAATATGTGGGTGGCCATGAAGTCGGGGATCACACATGACTACTCCACTAGACCCATGGAAAATTTCTTGCACTTAGTGCAAGGGAGGAATTTTCTTGGGAGGTGAGGTAAAGGGGAGTAAGAATTTAGGGAAGGAGGGTTAACTTTTTGAATAGGCACTAGCAGAGTTTCACAACATTAACCAAAATTAATCCACACTCAATTAGAGGAATAAAACCTTGCTAAAAATGACAAGACTAAAAATCATAGACATAAAATTCTATTGATTCATTTATCAAAGGCACTAACACCTTCCTTGGTTTTAAAATATCATCATGTGTACAAATTTGAACATGTAAGGAAATAGAGGAAACATAGAGAAAGAGGAAAATAGAAGAATGAAATCTCTTTCTTGTATCTTAGTAGTGTAAAGTTATCTACTTAGAAAATTACAATTGACAACCCCTTGGAATGAAGAGATCATCCAAATATATAGCTTTATAAAGAGTCTTTTCATCTACCCCACACAAATTTTCACTTCCTCTTATCACTTGTGACCTTTCATATTCCTAGGAAACAAAAGTGAGCCCTTTTTCATTAATTTAAAGGAACTCATTAAAATGCTAGACTATAAGTCACTTAAGTGAATATCATGTAATAGTGAAAAGTACCTCTTTATGAAGAATTAGAACATGAGAGAGGAGGAAATAATAAGAGAGGGTTGACCACTCTGATGGAGGAGAGGAAGCTTCTATTGATGAAGAACCAATTACCGATGAATCTTGTGGGAGTACAACTAGAAATATCTCTTCACCTTTGAATTCCTTGTTGAAACATGATTCTACATATGTTACCTCTTCTCAATGAGGAATGTGAATGAAGCTAAAAAAAAATATTTAGGTCTCAAAAGTACTATTGATGCTCTTGCACTGCTTGAACCAAAATCAATGATCCTTGGTAGTGTTTGAAATCGTACATCAGATTTTTGCGAGGCATTCAAAGGTTTATTCATTAAAAAAGAATGGATACCCTACTTATTTCTTCACCAATTTCTTGAATGCCTTAAAAATATCTTCCAATGATGAAATTTTTCTAATTGGAGGAGATCCAAGCCTCCGTGCATTGTTACTTATACTTTCATTTTTTAATGCAATATATTCAAAAGAATCAAACTCAGAGATAACATCATTCAACATTTCATAATAGGCACTTAGTTTGTGAGACCAAAAAGGGGAAAAAATTTCAGTTACGGAGGTGAATACATTTTTACCCATCGATACGAAAGATTCAAAAGTACTCATCTCTGACACCAAAGGAAATATTGTTTCCTATTGATCCTTTTAATTATCTATTTCATCCTTACTCACCTTTACTTTTGTAGCGATGGTGAGAGAAAACTCAAACAATTTGATTATTTTAGGAAACAATGTTTTCCATTTCTCCATAATATTCTCAACCCATAATTCATTATCCCTTCCATGTATTGTATAACCTTGATATTTATTGATTATCACATGGTTGAAGCTACATATAGGAGTAACCACCATGGTAAGAAGATATGGAATTACAATAGAATGTATGAATGAATGCACATAATAAGTGAGAGTTATCAAATTTTATTTCAACTAATCAATTATATATTTTTACTCCTCATTCATGAAAAGCATACGAGAAATATAATCCTTGAGAAAATGTGCATCACCCTCATGGGTTGCTTGCCCCCCAAAGGGATTTTTGTAATTTCATAGTATTGCTAAGTCAATTCCTCTATGGGTTTCATAAATTTTGAGTGGATAACTTCTACATACTAATTAATAGAAACACCACTTTGAAAAGTGAGAAGTAACCTAGAATTTATTACCTCATTTGGTATTCAAAATCCTTGAGATAGCTTCAAGTTCGGTGTTGATGCCTATGCACTATCCTCGGCTCACTTCTAATTAGCTCTTGGATCCAAGGAAAGTTTCAGTTGATATGGGATCAACATTAGGCATGATGGAACTTTTAGGTTCATAATGAGGGATCATATCTTGTACTTGTGAGATGAATTGGTAGTTGAAGAGGAAACATGTAGGAACTGATGTAGAACTAGATGTTGAGAAGAATCAATATTAAATTTCTTGAGATATTTAATGGGGTTTTTGATGACTCTGTTTTCTAATGGATCCCACTAGGGTGATATCCTAAATAGTGTTTTCTTGTTCTCTTTCTTTTCTCTTTGCAAGATCCCCGAGTGAGAATATCTCATGGTTTTTAGATACATTCAGGGATGAGATGTGAGATGCTTTCCTTAAGAGATTTAGGAAGCTGAAGGAATCGATGAGAATAACCCTCTTTTTCCTAAAAAAATCCTTGATATCTCAATCACTTGATTCCATCCTCTTATTGATGTCAACTAACTATCTTATGTTCCATGAGATAGGTGGAAGAAGTGTATATTTTACCACTTAGTAATCTTAGACTGAATATATTTGATCCATCATCCCACACTCATTCAATGAACCAATAAAATATGAAACTCCTCATTTGATCAACAATCATTCACATATGATATATTTTCCTTACTTCAAAGTCATCCAAGAAATTGATCTAATAATCCTTAATTTGGGGACTACGGTGCAATTCTGGAGAGTAAAATTTTTAGGTTTTCTCCTTATGTCAAAATTGGGCCTAGATGTATTAGAATGAAATATGAGGGAAGCAAAGGAAGCTTCACTATTTGATGCATCTATTTTTTTTTGCATGAATATATTCTATGGGATATGAGGAAGGATACAATGTCCTTCTTATCATTCTTACACCTATTATGAACATGAAAATATGCCTACATGAGTCAAACATTACTATCTTATTAATATGATACCTGGGAAGTCCGTAAGGATTGAGATCAAATCCAAAACCCCGATGTAGGTGAAGGTCGAGAACTAAGTAAAGAATCTCTCATATTTATTGATCAATGTAAGACTTGAGACGATATCACGAGCTATGGGTTTCCTTTTAAGAGTCGATAACAAACATGGTGAATGTATCATTTACCCTAGAAATGTTATGCTTACTCTCCATGTGGGTGAGACTGGGTTACATTTTGTAGGTCGTATATATTTGAGAGACATTGAGGGAAATAGTTAGGCCTTTGAAAGGTCTTATGTAGGTGAGAGTGTACACCAAATATGAGGTCATAGTGAAATTTCTAGTAGAAGGAAAATGGAGAAACTACTAATGAATATTATTATTTATAATATTTCCCAATACACTACATGGTTCCTTCGGTGAAAATGAGGATAAATTGAGCCATACAAATCCTTAAAATCATTTTTGTCTCTTCACCTATTACTCTACTTAGCAGGATGATAACATCCAAGTATCCTTCATGGAACTCACTTCTTGACAAGATTTTAGATACACGAGAAGATTTCCTATCTTTCCCGAGTTATGAATTGTGTGTGAGGCCTAACAGGTATGAGTTAGTGTTTTCCCATTCATGTGATGAAAAATATTTGGTGATGATGACCATACTACCATTGGTTGGAATTTGCAAACACTGAGAGATACCCTTAGGAGTGAGAATTGCAAGAAATGAATTATCATCAACTCCGCATTATTATATATTCAAGTTCATAATGCTATGCACATGATAGAACCAAGTATGTACTTAAAACAGATAACAATGACCCATGATGTAAACAATCATCTCAAGAAGAGGTTTTCTTTCAATGGCTCCCTAGGTACTCCTAGCATCCTATTTTTTAGGTCCTTGAGATCCATGTGAGTGACATCACTATCTCCCACACTTGGATACTCTATGACTAGGGTTGAAATAGGATTGATACCCGATTATTTAAACTTCATTTTACTAAAAATTACCAAGATGAGAAAAATAGAAGCCAACAAAACCTTCGCACTCAAATCCAAAACTTTCTATTTTTAGAAGGTAGGGTCAAAAGCTGGTATTTTTAGCATGTTACTTGTTGATGCAAAATCACAGTACCCCTGGATGTTGATCAAATTTCTAGGTTGATCATACTAGCATCCAGTCTGATTGCACAACATGGAATCCTTTCTCCAAGTGTGGGACTTGCAAGAATGAGAAAGGAATCTCCAGAGAAGGTTGGTTCCTATTCCTCTGTTCAGATGCACATGAAAAATGCAGAGGGTTCACTCAAAGTCTAATCTAACTTACCAAGGAGACAGGGTAAGAAAATGCATAAAGATAAACCTAAGCTAATAGAGGTGATGCACCAAGGAATGAAAAACACCTATCTTGCAATAAACACAAACCATTCAAATGTGATGAAAGATCATGCACGAGATGACAAAATTTGCAGTGAAAGACCAGGGAAGATGTAAATGAACATAGAGAGGATTGAGAATCATCCACAGACATGTATTACTTGCTCCAAATATTGATACAATACACTACAAAATGCCAAGAGGTAGAGTCACACTACAGTTTCAAATGGGAGGTTCGAACTCCACAAATTCGCCTGATACAGAGAAGAAGGGAGGATCAAAACAAGAAAATGTTTGACCTTTAGAAAGAAGCCCCTCCTTACAATATATAGGAAGAATGAGAGAGGGAAGAGAGCAGAAAGTCAGATCTACCCCAACCACTTCTAGGTCGCATTTAGCTCATCTTATTATGGCAGAAGCAGTGAATCCTGGTAAAATGACGGACTATCTAGCAGAAACGGTGAACTGTCAGTTGTATTAAAGCTGGTTGTTGAAACGTCACTTTTGTCTATTATTACACGCTAGAGATGTTTCCTGATTTTATCTCTCCAAATTGAACCAAAATTCAAGATTGACCCTGGAATCATGCAGAGAATTTTGCCAGCGTCCTTCACGTCCTTCGCGTCCTCACGGCCCAGATGTCCCAGCCTTATCTACACAATAGTTAGTCAATTTTTTCACCTTCGACCGGTTCGCCCTTTCGTGTCCTTCACGTCCTCACGGCCCGGATGTCCCTTTGCTACGCGGACCGCCTAAGCGCCTTTCCGATTCGTGCTTTTACGTCCCAACTGTCCCAAGGACCACCTGGACTAGGACTTAGCCAATTTTCTACATTTTTTCGGCCCCAAGCCTGCAAACCCGAAATGCCTTAGAACAATCCTGCAACCATATTTTTTGCATCTCTTCCATTTTATCAACCTGTTGAGATTCCTTCTTGGACAGGAGAGTTAGAAGGAAATCGAGGGGACCCCAGAAAACATGATTTCAGGCCTTGAATCATTCTACTTGCTCGGGACTGAAAATCTGATGCATGTTATCAAAATTACCTTGGGGGAATTTTGACAACAGTTTTGGCGACTCAACGGGGTCACCTACCTGCTAGGTAGAAGATCAGTGGCCTTTTAACAATCCATTGGGCATGGAGTAATAACCTGAAACCAACCTGATTTCGATCCCGATCCTGATACTGCAACTCATTCTTCGAGAGCGCTCTGAACTGTAGAAATTCAACCTGAGAGCGACAAAACCTGTGCCAAAGCACTTAGGAAAAAAAAAACCTAACTACGACAAGACAATGTGCATACGCACTTAGAGGAACTGAAATCTAGGCTAATATTTACAATGGTAAACCTTTTCCTTTTTAGTAGCAATGTTTAAGATAGATTCCGTTAATTGGAATCGGGAGTTCTTCTCCATCCAATGAAGACAATTGGAAGGCACTACCACTTTTACATCTCGTGACCATGTAGGGGCCGCTCCAAATGGCATCAAACCTGGAATGCCTTCTAGGTTTCGCCCGATCTGCATCCCATTTCAGAACTAGGTCCCCCTCCTGGAAGGTCCTTGCTCCTGCCTTCTTGTCAAACCATCTTTTTACTAAGGTCTGATCCCTTTAAATCATTAGAACTACATGTTCTCTTATTTCTTCCAATTCCATCAACTCTGCGTACCTGACCTCCATTGGTTTGAACTCAGACAACTCCAACTACTTCATGAGCTCCAATGCTAGAAGTTCTAATGATATAGGCACATCGCCTCTTTCCCATAGACCAATTTGTAGGGAGAACTATCTGTAGACCTCTTTGGTGTTATCCTATCAGCCCATAATGCTGATTTTAGCTTGGTATGCCATGTCCTTTGGTTTTCATCCAGAGTTCTTCTGATGATCCTTAGCAACCTTTTGTTTGTGGACTTTGCCTTTCCATTACCCTGTGGGTAATAATTTGAAGAGGTGCTTAAATAGATTCCATTCTTGACAGCCCATTCTGTAATCTTGGAACCTATGAATGCTAATGCATTATCTGACATGATAGTGGTTGGCACACCGAACCTGGTCACTATTTCTTCATAAAAGTCTAGTATGTTAGACTCACTTGCCTCTTTGAGCGCTACTGCTTCGGTCCACTTGGTGAAATAGTCTTTTGCTGTGAGTATCCACTTATGACCTTGACTCGAATTAGGATTGATGACTCCAATGAAGTCCAGTCCCCATTGCATGAATGGCTGATCTACTGAAATTGGATGAAGGGGCAGTGCTGCTAACCTTCCTTTCCCTGTGAAGAATGCACATTTCTTGCATTTCTTAACCCATGAGTAGTAATCATTGAATACAGTAGGCCAATAGTAACCAGCTTTCATGATTTTGAGAGCTGTTACTCGTGGGGCAAAGTGGCCTCCTACCTCCCTGTCATGGAACTCGTGTAAGATCCTCTCAACTTGACCTGTCCCAATGCACCTCAGTAGAACTCCATTGATGTCTTTCTTAAACAAAACACCATCAACAAACACATATGGGATGGCTTGTAATCTGAAGTATCTCCTCTTTGCTTTGCTCATTTCTGGAGGGCATAGGCCTGTCTGTAGGAAGTGTATCATATTTTGAGTCCAACAGGGAGTGGGCACATCATCATTTTCCTGTTCTTGACCATCCTGTAGTAGCAGGACAACATCTTCTTCACCTTCTTAGCCGTCTGGTTGTTTGGAAGTGAGCTACTCACACAAACCTTTGCCACTAACCAGTTTGGTTACTCTGATTTCAATATCATATTCCATCACCCAAGTGATCCAACCTGCTCTCTTCTTGTTTAAATCCATGTTTAGGAGAAAGTCCTTGACACCAAAGATGAGACACCAAAGAATCAATCTTATTGTTTGAGACCAAATGTCTGAACTTCTTCAAGCTCCTGATGACAGCAAGGATGTGCTTTTCAATGAAAGAGTACCTAGTTTCGTATTCCTCCAAGCCTTGACTGAAGAAAGAAACTAGTTGTTCTAATCCTTCTTTGTTTTGTTGTGCCAGATTACGAAATTGTGTCTCCACCACTAAAGGCGTATAGCATGAAACCTTTGGAGAAGTCTGGATTGATGAGAGTGGGAGCTTGAGATGTAGCCTCTTTTATTGCCTCAAAACTTTCCTTGCCTTCAGATGTCCACTTAAATGCCATGCTCTTTTTTAACATCAGTGTTATTGGCTTTACGAGCTGCAAAGTTTGGAACAAACTCATGCGACAAAATTGATCCTTCCCAAGAAGCTTTGAAGAGCCTTCTTGTGGCTTGCAATGGAAATGCTCGAATTTCTTCACTCTTTCTCGGGTCAATCGTCAATCCCTCTTTTGAAACAATATGGCCTAGAAGTTTCCCCTCATGAGCCAGAATATGCATTTTTTGGGATTCAATGATACCCCAAATCTTCTACACCTCAAATACCCGCCTCGGATGAAAGAGGTGATCCACCGCATTTTGGAGAATACGGTGATGTCATCAAGATATATCAGAACTATTTTATTGATCAACCCCTTGAATGCCATATCCATTGCCCTTTGGAAAGTGGCTCCAACATTTGATAGGCCAAATGACATCTTCTTGTAGGCATATGTGCCCCATTTGGTGGTGAAAGTCTGTCTTGAACTGATCTTCTTCCTTCACCATTATCTGAATATAGCTTGAATATCCATCTAGCAATGAGAACCTTTCTTAACTAGCTACAACTTGCAATATTTTCTCCATGGAAGGGAGTGGGTACTGGTCTTTGAGAGAGGCTCTATTCAAGTCTCTAAAGTCAACACACAATCTGATCTCCCCACTCTTCTTTCTGATTGGAACTAAGTTGGCAACCCAACTAGAATGCTTGATTGGGAATATGATTCTTGACTCAATCAGCTTGTCCAATTCTTTCCTCATGAGAGGCTCCATGTGGATTGACCGTGGTCTTTGTTTCGCTAACAGATTAGTATTTGGATCAAATTCAATGGTATACTTGAGCTAAGTTGGGATTGAAACATTTCAAGTCTTCATAGCTCCAAGCAAACACATCAAGGAACTCTTGACACAGCTGTATGAACTCATACCTTTCTTGTTCAGTTGCCATCCTTCCGATTTGCAATGGTTTGTTCTCTTTACCAAGATGGATACTTGAATCCTCTCTCTTGACTCCGAATGTTTTCTTTCTCTTTCCTAAACTGATCATTGGGATTAAAAATGGACTCCAACGTGATAAGTCCCTTGGGTAGCTTGTTAGTTCTCAGCTGTACCACTTGGTCACCATACTGCTGCTCCAATTTTTCTTGATTCTTGGCTAAGAACTCAGCTTCTTCTTACAAGAAATGGATGATTTATTGGTCATTCTCAAACACTTGCCAACCGACATTGTTATCTGCACTCAAAGGCCTCACAATCACGTGGATGTTTGGCTGTACCTTGTCTTATTGAATGCTTTCCACAATTTCAAAGGCTGCCTCAATGCAAGCAAGCCTGTCGGCAGCTTGATTCTCTTTCCTAGGAATGGATTTGATGCCAAAACCCTCAAAATATTCCATGAGGTTCCACACCGTGTTCTTGTAGCACTTGAGTAGATCATTCTTGGCAGCTTGCTGTCCCTTGACCTGATTTACAATCAATTCACTGTCCCGAAAGACTTGCAAGTTCTTTATTTTCTTCTTGATTGCCCAATGCATCCCTTGCACCAAGGCTTCATATTCAATAGTGTTATTGGAGCATGTAAATTGAAATCTAAAAGCTGAATAGTACTTTACTCCTTGAGGTGAAACAAGCATGGCTCCACCTCCTATGCCTTATCTACTCCTTGATCCATCAAAAACAGCTGCCATACCTCATTGTCATCCTTGTGGTTTGGCTTGGTGATGCTAGGAATAGGTTGATTTTCTTCGTGTATACAATAGACCCTAGCTCGATTCTTATACTTCTTGATAAGGATCAAAAGCATGTATCTTGTTTGCCCATTCATCAAGAGTTAGATCCGGGATGCTTCCAACCTTAGTGTCGCTTCATCGAGCTTGGGTGATCTTCTTGATCAAATGCCGAGCAATTGGCATTAATCGACTTGGAGTGTAAGGCTCAATATGGAAGTTTGCACTAGGTTCGACCTAATTGTGGCTTTGGTTCCATATCTCATTCTCGAACAACATGTGTGACCAATCAGCCAGACAAATATCCCCAATCTTGGTCAGAAGTCTCTTGACAAGCATAGGGCAAAGAGTGGTGGAAGGTCTATGATCGACACATCTTGTAAAACAACAACATTTGGACATGCATGCAAGGTAAGACTCAAGTTTCTAATCACTCCAACTGCACAAGCTGCTTTGTCCCATCTAGCCGCACTACCCCTTTGGATATTGTTTCATACTAGAGCCCTAGGCTGATCAGCTATTTGTTTAGGCATTACTTGAGAGCTACTTGCCCCGAGTCTATCATACAATTGTGCACTAGCTGATTTCCAATGATCAATGAAACATAGAAAGGAGGGGTTTCAACATTTTACCTTCTTGTCCGCCATGATTTCCCTCAGTCAAGGCAACATTTATAAGCACTTTGTCTTACATCTAAACTTGCTGATTCAAAGTTGGCCAGTCCTTCATGGCAGCTTGCAAGATCTCTTTGGCCTGGGATAGATAGGGATTCCCACATCGATATATTGACATTTGTCTTCTTCATCTGATCAATGATACTGAATGGTGATGAAGGATCTCTTTGCTTTCCCTTGGTTTGCACATTCACTCCTTGCATGTGGGCAGCAACAACTAGTATTTGAGTTGGCCTAGGGGCTGTTCTTGGCTGCCCTTGTGCATTTGAAATTGGACTTTGCTTGCCAACCATTTGTGGAGCCATGGAAGGTTGTGGATTGGTTGGGGTTAATGGCTGTTCTTCACCCAAATTCCTCCTTTTTGACCTTGTGTTGGCTGTAACACCTTGAGAAACTACCTGGTTCATGCCACAAAAATCCTCTACTTGCCAATTTACCAATGTGGTGTCATTTGGGGCTGATTGCTGTTGGAATGTTTCTTGTTGTTGGCTGTTTCCTTGACTGCCCTCACCCTCCACACCAGTAGTTGTCACCATTAATGCTTGATTGAGAGCACCATTGAAGCACATGGACTGGTTATGAGGCTCATTACATGGAAAACACCAATCGTACTCCTGGGAAATGTTGTTTTGTGTTGGCACAAGTGCCTTAGAGGTAGATATGGCATTTAGATTATAGGGCTGAAATGGTCTATTGGCAGGAGGCCTTGTTTTATTTATATTTGCAGCTGGATTAGGAGGCCTTTGTGGTTGGTATGGCTGCCTGCTAGGCTAAGCTTGGGGTTGATAAGAAGGTCTAAAACCTTGGGCCTCCTGCCTTTTGAGAGTAACCAGCTCATTGCCTAGGTTTTGCAATTGCTTCGTGACTTCTTGAAGCTCATTTGGGGCACTTGGAGATGAAGTGGAAGCTTCATTTGAACTCTGATTTCTAGGAGTGGGAGAAGGGGCCAAATTAGGTGCTTGATTGGTGTTTGGACTCTCTAAACTTGGAAACAATGGCATGGGAGGTCTAGGGGCAAGTTTGCCAGCTTGGATCAAACAATTTTCAGCCCTAATGGCAATGCTATAAGCCATAGGGATAGTTATGCCTCCCATGGACTGAATCAACATAGAAATATCAGAATTTAGAGCTTTGAGATAGTAGAGAAAAGCACCTTTTGCTGTTGGCCTGAATGCCACTAGAATTCTCTCCCAAGTCTTTTGAAATCTGAAGTTGAAATCGGTCAGCTGCTCATTGGGAGCTCTCTTGATGGTTGTCAGCTGCTCCAAAAGAGACAAGTTGTCTCCCTTTTCTCCAAATTGCTCATGAAGTGCTATACACAGCTGATTCCAATTTGTGATAGAACCAGCTCCAAGGCTCCTAAACCATTGCAATGCTTTACCCTTGAATGAAGATGCCAGCAACTTGACAGCCACTTACATCTCATTGATTTCATGGATTGCACAAAGGTTGGAAATGTCTTTAACATGATCACCTGGAGTAGTCTGATTTTCTCCAGTGAAGTAGGGAATGTTCTTCAAGGCTGCAATAGGAATTGGATGTTGTGCATTGAGGGCAAGTGGGCTGCTGCCTATGAAGTTGACATAGGGGTTGTTTTGTGCCATTCTAATTGGTCTTAAAACCCTTGTTGACTGAATGAAAGGCCTACCAGGTGGAGGAGTTGAGAGAGTTCTGTTTGGTGGAGATGGAGACCTTTGAATCCTTCTTCCTCTTTACCTTCTTCTTGGAGATAATTGCAGGTATTCAAACAGCACCTCTTCTTCTCCAGCTCTTGACCTTGTGGTGACTCTTCTCATGAGTTTTTAGGCCTGCACTGCTGAAACCAGTTGATTCTTCCCCTTGGAGTCACTAGATATGTAAATAATAGCTCTTTTCAAGCAAGAAAATTGTAGCAAATGCACATCAACTTTGCTGAAATAAAAATGAGACCTCTAGGGTCCCACCGGAGTGCCAAAAATGTTGATGCAAAATCAAAGCACCCCTAGATGTTGATCAGATTTCTAGGTTGATCATGCTAGCATCCAGTGTGATTGCACAACATGGAATCCTTTCTCCAAGTGTGGGACTTGCAAGAATGAGAAAGGAATCTCCAGAGAAGGATGGTTCCTATTCCTCTGTTCAGATGCACACGAAAAATGTAGAGGGTTCACTCAAAGTCTAATCTAACTTGCCAAGGAGACAGGGTAAGAAAATGCATAAAGATAAACCTAAGCTAACGGAGGTGATGCACCAAGGAATGAAGAACACCTATCTTGCCAATAAACAAAGACCATTCAAATGTGATGCAAGATCATGCACAGATAAAAAAATTTGCAGTGAAAGACCAGGAAGATGCAAATGAACACAGAGAGGGTTGAGAATCATCCACAGACATGTATTACTTGCTCCAAAGATTGATACAATACACTACAAAATGCCAAGAGGTAGAGTCACATTACAGTTTCAAATGGGAGGTTCGAACTCCACAAATTCACCTGATAAAGAGAAGAAGGGAGGAGCAAAACAGGAAATGTTCGACCTTTAGAAAGAAGCCCCTCCTTACAATATATAGGAAGAATGAGAGAGGGAAGAGAGAAGAAAGTCAGATCTACCCCAACCACTTCTAGGTCACATTTAGCTCATCTTATTATGGTAGAAGTGGTGAATCCTGGAAAAACGGCGGACTGTCTAGTAGAAACGGCGAACTGTCTGTTGTATTAAAGCTAGTTGTTGAAACGTCGCTTCTGCCTATTATTACGCGCCAGAGACGTTTCCTAATTTTATCTCTCCAAACTGAACCAAAATTCAAGATTGACCCTAGAATCGTGCATAGAATTTTTCCAGCTTTCCATTGATATAAAGAACGTGAAAATCCGAGCTCTGGATCGAAAGTTATGGTGATATGAAGATTTTAGGGCAAAAACAGGCAAAAACAGATTTTGAATTTTTCCCGCACTCTGCCACCTGGATGACACGTGTCGGGCACTGATTGGATGAGAAATTCTCTCTCCTCCACCTTTCCACGGGTTTCCCTTGAAAATTTTGACTTTTCTATAACTTTGGAAAATTTTCCATTTTTTCCCCGTGCCCCCGCCACTTGGGACACGTGGCATGATCTGGTTGGAGGACAGGGGCCGCGGGGTCATCCTTTACCTTTTAGTTTTTTGGCCAAACTTTTGCCAAATTTTTCTAAGTCTTTCCCTGGCTCCGAGCTCCCCCGCCTTAGGACACGTGTCCTATTCTGATTCGTTGGCGGCTCTCCCGGCTTTTCGCGTCCTTCGCGTCCCTTTGGCCTGGCTGTCCCAAACTGCCTGGGACAAAAATCTCTGAACCGCCCGATTCGGGCTTCCTTGTCCCTCTTTGCGGTGAAGACACATGGCAAGATTCCATTGGCTCTCGGCTCTTTTGGCTTTTCACGTCCCGTGCATCCCGATGTCCCAACTATCCCAGTTGAAGTTCTCTGCTTTGCCATCCGGTGGTTCGCGTCCTCCGCGTACCTTTGTTCCAACTGTCCCCAGACTGTCTGGGACAAATTCTTCCGAACCTCACGAAATGGGCTTCCTTGTTCCTATTTGCTTCACCTTTTCACGTCCTTCACGTTCACATCCTCACGGCCCAGATGTCCCAGCCTTATCTGCACAACAGTTAGTCAATTTTTTCACCTTCGGCCGGTTCGCCCTTTCGCGTCCTTCACGTCCTCACGGCCCGGATGTCCCTTTGCTGCGCGGACTGCCTGGCGGCCTTTCAGCTGATTCATGCTTTTACATCCCAACTATCCCAAGGACCGCCTGGACCAGGACTTAGCTGATTTTCTTCATTTTTTGGCCCCAAGCCTGCAAACCCGAAATGCCTTAGAACAATCCTGCAACCATATTTTTTGCATCTCTTCCATTTTATCAACCTGTTGGGATTCCTTCTTGGACAGGAGAGTTAGAAGGAAACCGAGGGGACCCCAGAAAACATGATTTTAGGCCTTGAATCATTCTACTTGCTCGGGACTGAAAATCTGATGCATGTTATCAAAATTACCTTGGTGGGGGAATTTTGACAACAGCTTCTACTATTTTTGTTTTTGATGTTTTTATCTTGTTTGGATCATTATAATTGATGAGAGTTTAATATTTTTGGAAACCTTCTATTTTTAGATTCCCATTTTCCCCAATACTACTTTTTTAGAAAGTTTTCCAAAATAACCTTGGTTGATGTTTCTTAATTTTTAAGGGTATTACAAATGATGAGAATTCATCACTCCGGGAACTTTTATTCTAAGAAATATATTTTTTAGAACACATACTACTTTTAGAAACTACACTTACTATTTTTAGTTTGTAATAAAACCATTTTCAAAATATTCTATTTTACACCGAGGTCTTTTGCTCCGAATTTTATCATTTTCCATCCACCATATCTCTAGGAAATTGAAAAAAGTAGGTTTTTGTGTTTAAAATTTCAATTTTATGATGTGAAAAATATAGGGCACCAATGATTTTACTTTTTTAATCTTCCCAATGGAATTTTGGAGAGGAATATTTTGGAAAATTTCATGGCAATCTGACTTTCGCATGAAAAGTTATTTACAAGTCTTCATTTTTGGAGGCTATGGATGTCTGGAAGTATTTTAGTAGCACCTCTGTAGGAAAATGGAGTTTGGAAAGAGTTTCAGCAGACAAATATCATGGAAATGGCAACATTTTTGTTATAGATAGGTTTAAATGACTTTTATAAGGTTTATAACTCACCCAACTAACCGCACATTGAACCTTTGTTGAAATGGAGTTTGTGAAGAGTTTGAAAATGGTGCAATAGGGACATAGGACACTAAGGACAAAAATGGAGACCATAAGAAATATCCCGACAAGTGGAAATATGTGGAGTGATGCGAATGAGATGAGAGGGCTGATAATGTAGTTTGGGGGCTAGGAAAAAGCATTTGCAGAGCTGTGAGGTCACGTGGGGGTACAAGAGATTTATTATGGCTTGGATCAGAATTTATTCACCACCTTTTCCCCATTATGATAGAGGGGACACAAGGGACACAAAAGTGTGACTTGTGTGAGGGAGTGAGGTAAAAATTTTGTGCCCCTCTTGTCCACCTTGCACCGTGGGGATGAAAGGGACAATGGAGACACTCGGGACACTTGGGTGTCCAAAGTGTGACCTAGGGAGGAGTATGAGGTCACAATTTTGTGTCTCTCATGTCTCCCTTGTCCCAAAGGGGACAAAAGGGACATAAGGGTTTTAATCATGTGAATGGGATATAATTTGAAAGCCAAATTTTCTTAGGATGGCCGAAAATATGCATATAACACGTTTTTTCGCCTCGGAGGCTTATGATGATGTTTTGGGGTCAAATATTATATTATTTTTAACTCCAAAACAAATTTTAAGATCAATGGAACTATTTTAAAGACTTTAATATTCCTGAAATTTAAAATTTAGGCAATTTTTTTGTTTGGAACTAAGAGAGGCATTCAGTGTTTTGGAATGTTTTAAGAAACCTTTAAACCTTATAACCAAATTGATGTTCCCACCTTATAGAGAATTATGAAATAGTTTTTATGACTAATTATTTACCTCTTAAATCCTTATGGAAAATAATTTAGAGAAGTTAGGTTTCACTATTTAGATACTTTTTCCATGCACCTAGAAAACTCGATGTTGAACAACTTTTCCCTGAATGAGTAATGCTTTCCTAAATATTTCTAAATTTCTTCCAATTTTTTTAATAATACTCAAAATCGCCTTTTGATGTTTTAGATCTTTCCCAAAATATTCCATAGGATGCATACTGGCTTCAGAATGACAAAAATTGGCATTCTTAAGCCTCCCGAAGACTAGTCTTTTACTAAACTTCACTGAACTCATCCATCAACGTCATCATAATTTTATAGACACGAGGCATGCTTGATAAAATTATTAGGATCTTATTTAGGGCTATGATGATGGTTAAAATTTAGATAGGTTTTCCAAGAAGAGGTTTCAATTTGATCGGGGTGGGGAAAAGTTTTGTAATGTAGGCTTGGTTGTCATGCTTGAAAGTTTCAAATTCTTAGGCTAGTAATTTTGCATGAAAAAATATGGATCTAACTCAAGGAAATCAGACTATAAGGGGAAATATAGAACCCAAGGAATCTCATTGGTGAGCATACTATTAAATTTTTTGACATTTTGCAATAGATCCCTTTATTACAAGTAACAAACACACACAAAGGAAAGGAAAAACCAAACATAACAAAAAGGAAACACACCAAAATTGGAAAGGAAAGACACATATAATTGAAAGTAAAATTATAGTATAATGGTTTTGGAATAACAAAACTCACTTCTTGTAGAGTTTTAGATGTTTCCCGCTATGAGGTAACTCTAATAGGGTCCCATCAAGGTAAGCCGTAGTATATATTTTTTCACAAAAAGGTTTGATATTGAATAGACCAAACCAAAGTGAAGAAAAATTCCCATGGATTACCTTGGGCTCTCTCCTTTTGTCCCATAGTAGGAAAATATATCTGATTTGGAAGCTTCTATCTTGTGTTTTCTAATCAAATATCCTTTTCACCTTAGACTGATGTATTCTTAGTGTATCAACTACTACTAACATGTCTTTGTTCAAATTCTCCAAGTAGAAAATCCTCTTGTCAAGAGCATTTGAATATTATCCATTTTTTACTTGCGTTAACCAGTTGTAAGGAAGATAAATCACAAGATATTGGGATTTGAGCCTCAAGTCCATATAAAAATGGAAAGGAGAGATGCCAATAGCTTTCTTAGTTGTGATCTCGGTTAGCCCATAGGGAATCATATAATTTATTATGCCAATCTCTTTGATTGACATAAAATAAATTTCAAACAATAGTGAAAATGTTTTTATTACTATATTCTACTTGGCCATTTCCTTATAGATAACAATTAGCAGAGTGATATAGTGAAGTTTCTTTGTAAAAATGACTCTCCATACCATTTTATCATTGTGCATATAGTCTCAGTCTAGACTGGTAAGAAAAATCTCCAATTTTAACCAATGAAATTTCAAATTTATTTGTGATTATATTAAGGGGTTTGGTAGATATTCACTCTATCCAATTTCAGGGTAAAATTCTATGTTTCAAGCTTCCAATGCTCAAGCCATAGGAAAGATCCACTATGTGTATCGAAGAAAGGACCGAGAGCATTAATTAGACTACTAAATAAATTAGGTTCATTTTTGAATCTTCAAATCCTTGTTATAGATTCTTAGAGACCTTCCACAAGTTCTTAAAGTCAAATTAGTTTCCCAGCATTATCCAAATGTGAGATTAGACTATATTTCTCATTTCCCACTGTATACTCAGGGTTTTGAGTTCTAAAACCCTCCTAGCTTATAACTGTCAATAGAATTTGTTATCAACATTTGGGCTTCATTAGAAAGGTATATGTAGATCACATTTAAGAATTTTACATTCACTCTTGTGGTAAGAAATATTTCATTCAAGGTTAGAGAAAATTATTGTGCCTCGACTTCTCAATTTCTTCTTTAAACCTACAGGGTTGACAAATTGGGTCATATCTTCAATATCTCCTACTTTCATAATCACACCAAGCAACAAGTTAATTTTGTGGGTATAGCTTCTACAAGAGAATATCATGATATATGAGTACTTGAATCAAATCTTTAGCTCTGTAACACATTTGTGATATAACTTTATTGATAATTCCATACACCATTGTCATGCACATTCTTATATTCACAGACTAGAAGATTAAAAACCATGATACAAATAAGGAACAAGGTAATCTACTCTTATCACTGAGATACATATACTCATCACCCATGTAAAGTATAAATGCTTAGGAATACGATTCATACTTTTTATCACACTTACAATTCATTACCTTTAACTTATTTGTTTAGGCTTGATATAAACATATTCACACCCATTATTACTTTTTCATATAATCTATTTCATAAAATAACATTTCTCATGTTAATACAATACACTGTAGAATCACCGAGAATAATTATCACCTCCATATTTTTACATGTATTTCCTTATTTACTCATAAATACACAATTAAGAACACCACATAGTGTTTAATTTGCTAAAAAGAATTTCAATACCATCATAACACACACACATATAGTTATCTCATACTAATAATATCAAAATAAAAGGATCAAAATAAAGAAATACACTTTCTCTACAGAGATATATAATAGCTTCATGCTCCATTTTCATGCTTTTGAAGCCATGATACAATATTTTCTTATATCATTCTCCTCAAAACAGAGTATCTTCTATCTTTTCCTTATGTTCCCTTCTAAGAAAATTATCCTCACCCACGAGGATAATGAATCTATTTCTCCTATTGTCCCTCCTATTCGAATGAATTCCCCACATTAACTAACTATATTAACCATCAACTTAACTAGGTTCCACTGACTTGCAACTTCCTTGAGTTAAGGGATATTATGGATTTAGGTCTTTCTTACATGACTCAAGGACAAAAAAATGGGTTACACAGTATTTATTCACTTAACTTGACACTCCTAAACACTTACAAACTCATACACAAGCCAAAATTGGCTACATACTTATTTGAAAATTCAAACTTCCTTTTGGGAGGGAAAATAACAACAAGCTTGAATTCAAATCTTAGGCTAACTTATCATCTTGCAAAGACTCTTATAGACTCATGATTGACTTCAAGGAACTCCCACATCCTAGCTTAGCTTCTTATCACATTAGAAATGTAAATTATTCATTTGGAGGTTGTCTTTAGTGATGTGCTCATATCACTTTGTGGGATAGGAAAACTATCTCTCTCAATTATTTTTACTTTATTAGTTCCATCTTGGAATAAACTTCCTATTATCTAAAATTTTAAGTAAGCTCATTGTAGGGAACCCTATAACTAACAAGAGCTACTTCGGTAGTTGAAATTATAGATTTTTTTTACAATTTAAATTCTTTCCTTGATAATGGTTCTCTAGAATTCAGATTTCATCACTTGAAAATTCCAGACAAATTATTTAACCATCTCTTGGTTAAACATGTGAACATTTGAACAAATTAAAATAATCATGCGTGCTCAAATATTTCTATAGTGGATTCATCTTGCATTATCTTAGTATTATTATCTGGCTTGGATTAATTATTGTTCCCATTTCTTTAGACAATTATAAGTGTCAAGGTATCTATCTCTAGTATGCAAGAACTCGTTTATAGTAAAATGGGGATTAATTAGAAAATCTAAAAATTATGACATGTTGCATAAATGAATGTACATGTAATGAACCTTGTGTATCAAGCAATGTTAATCATTACACACACCTTTGTTTGGTTTACCTTAAAAATCTCCACATCCCGCTTTAATCTTTATATGTGTGGATAAGATCTCAAATATTCCCACATTCACTTTTTTGACTTAAAATGCCATATCTATTTAATCATAACTAGGAGTCATCATTACCTCATATTTTGAGTTCAATTATGAAAAATTACATAATAATGCTTGAAATTACCCTTATGATATCAATAAATAATAATTTTTGATACACATACCTAAACTATTCCCCTATCAACACATGTCTTTTTGTTTTGAAAGGAAAATAAAAGGTTAGTTAATATGTTCCAACAAGTTTCTCATATTCCACCATGTATTTTCCTTTTGATTTTTCTAGAAGTGGATTACATCCTTGGTAATCATCCCCTTCCTCCATTTTATTTATTTTGGGAAGAAAAATCCCATTTCTAGTTTTCATCTTTCCTCCTTGATTCACTCTTTGTGCATTAAATACTAAGTTATGGAGAAAGATAAACTTCCTTCACATAGAAAAATTCTAGATGCATCTTCACTTAATTATAAAATAATTCTCTTGAAATTGGTTTCTTGCATATGTGAATCCTTTGACCATTAGCTTGTAGTTTCTCTATTCAACTCAATGGGTTGAGATGAATAGATCTCATTCATTATGATTTTATTTAATTTGATAGGACCTAACCAAATAATATGGATTTTTTTCTTTGAAGTCCTTGTACTTGGAATCAAATAGAAATACAAAATATATAGCTTGAAATTTCCTCGTATAATATGGTGGTCATGCCACACTTTCCTTTGACATTGGATCAATTATGTATGATGAAAACATTCCATTCTTATTAATATAATTCATTGATGATCAAGGGATATTTTTAGTGTCAAAAGTTCCCTAAAATTCCTTAGACCATGCCAATGCATTATATCCTTCATAGATATTTCTGACGACTGTAAGAATGTAAAAAATGGACACTTTGAGCTCAAGTTATGTCCAGTTAAAGTTCAGTCAACAGGGAAGTCAACTTTGGTCAACATGTCAACAAGTGGACCAATGACAAGGTGACACATGGCAATTGGCAACAAGGAAAAATTGATGGTCTTGTAATTTTTTAAAAAATTAGTTCCATGGTATAGAGCTCGTCACAAGCTTTCTGACACATTTTGAATGGACCAAATTTGAGTTCGTATGTGAAAGATATGCATAGTCAAAGTTGTGGTCAAATGATGACGTGGCACACTTTGACGTGGAAAAATGACATATTATGGGCGTGACACTTGGCAGGTTTTTAGTGGTTTTGGATTTAAAATAATAATAATAATATTTTATTTAATCCATTCCACGGAATAAGCCTAATCCCATGGGATAAGGAGGATTTTGTGGACAAAAAGCTATTTAAAGGCTTATCCTATCCCTTTCCCACCAAATGTGGGGTCAATGGCTAAATTGGGCACCTAAACCTATGGAAGGGGGATTTGAACCCAACACCTCATCTAAAAGATAATAGGCCTTACTAACCTGCCACCCTCTTGTAAGTGGTATAAATAAAGCTCACTTGTATTTGTAATGGACAAGTGCCAGGTCTGTGTCAAGGGAATAAGGAGGCAGTTTTGGAAAAGTGCAATTTTGGGGCACTTCTGCTCACTTCCAGATCTCAAGTTATATATGAAAGTTGCTTAGAATTTTGAGATGATCGTAATGGTGTGATCATTTATCTAATTTGGAGCTTTGTGATAGATTTATTTTTGTTAAAGTCACACGAAGGTGTAGAACCAAAGGGAGACACTGCTGCAAGTGGATCAGGAAGGTGAAGGACAGAGGCTGAGCTCCATTAACGTCTTTTGAACGTTTGAAACATAGTTTTGTAGTTTTTATTCATTATTGGTTAATGTAAAGGTTATTGTATTTACATTTTTTACATTATTAATGGATCGGTTCACCACGAACCCGGGGACGTAGGAATTCTCGAACCCCGTAAACAATCTGGTGTTGTGTTCTAATTTTTTATTTTCAGTTTATGATATTTACAAGTAATTTAAATTCAGAATATGAATATGTATGCAACAATAATCAGTAATTGATAAAATTGGAAAATCGATTAAAATCAAGAAATGGTGATTTTTAGGGCTTCGATGAAACAATGAAATTTTGAGTAAATTGCAAACTTAATTTTAGTTTGAATTCAGTCCTAAATCATATTTTGATCAGTTTTTGGAAGTATAAAATCCTTTGAAGTTGATTAAAATTGAAGATCCTTGAAAGCGTTTAAAAGTGGAAAAAATAAAACTCCCATTTTCGGATCAATTGAGTTGAAAAATAATATAATATTGTGCTAGTGTGAAATCTATCCCTACATCTACTCTTATTTTTAGAGCACTAAGCTCAAAATTTATGGGAAAAACTATCATTTTCCCATAAAATAGCTCATATGGAGATAATTCAATAATGAACGTCCATGTGGTTTTATACACTTATATTTCTTCTAGTAACCTTATTTCCCAATATTTATTATTGATCTCTATCACCTTAGTCAAGTAAGTTTTCTAGTTCTCTGTTAGTGACTTCAACTCGGTCATTTTACTAGAGATGAAAAGGTGAATATTTATGTTCTGACCTGATATAAATCTACAAATACCTTGATCACATGGAAAAAAATTGTGTCCTTTGATATAAATAATATATATTGGTCCCCAAAATATGATAAATATTCTTTCATATAATAATTTATCCACCTTCTCATCCATAACAAATTGTAAAGTTTAAACCTCTACCCACTTGGTGACATATTCATCAAACACAATAATGTATCTTCCCTTGAGGGGCCGATCAATGGGGTCAATGAAAAAAAACCCATTTCTTAAAAATTTCTAAAACCATTTGAGGTTAGAGAATAATTTCATTGGAAAGATCATACCTTCCCATTCTTTGTCATTGGTCACATTATTAGACATATCTTTTTGCATCCTTGTGTAGAGAAGGCCAATATTATATAACATTCAAGAACTTTTGGATAGTTTATAGTTTTAATTAATGACCGCTTGAGGGTTCATTAGGGAAATCTATCAAAGCATCATGAATTTCATTCTCCCTTATGCACCTATGCAATACAAATTCCAGACCACATTTAAATGACATTCCGTTTACCCAAGTGAACATTGAATTGTCATTTATGAGGTATCTTTTCTATTTAGGATTTAAATAGGATGGAAACTTCCTTGAAGAAAGAAAATTATACATGTCAAAAACCATGGCTATATAGAAGAAATAGTAATCAAGTTTTCATCCGGGAATTCATCCTCGTACTATTTCATCTC
This sequence comes from Taxus wallichiana var. yunnanensis, assembly GCA_018340775.1. Classification (NCBI taxonomy): domain Eukaryota; kingdom Viridiplantae; phylum Streptophyta; class Pinopsida; order Cupressales; family Taxaceae; genus Taxus; species Taxus wallichiana. The sequence continues at coordinate 962,291,423 of CM031234.1, forward strand.
GACTGTAGTTATCGGTCTTGACAAGAAATCAGAACCACATTAGCTCTTCTCGGGTTTATAAATTATTTTCACATTGAATTATTTTAAGATCAATAACCATCTACTAATTATACTTCTTACCAAGGGACTATTCATTAAATAATTTTTGGCGAATGATCTGTATATACAATCACCTTATAACTATTGATTTATTGGTAAAAAAATTGATAGCACATATTATAAAAAGGAATTATTTCTTAGTTATTGTATAGTTTTTTTAAACAATTTTTATGTTTTTACTAATGTATTAAATAACATGCATGGTTTCTCCTTATTCATTTTGACCAATAACAATTCCTATTTATTTAGTGTATGCATCTATTTATATGTAAAAAGCATGTTTCCAACTAGCTCTAAAAAAGGATAAAAAGTGATTTTTTCTTTAATTCCCTCAAAATACTATTGAAAACTATAAGTACATGGAAATCAAAAAGATTTAGTAATAAAGGAAAGCATTAGGGATTCTATGTTAGTAAAATATTCTATGAAAATATTATAATATCTAGCATGACCCATGAAATTTCCTACCTCTATTTAAGTGGAAGGTGTTGGAAGTTGTAAGATCACCTATATTTTGTTAGGGTATAACTTGATTCCTTCTCTTGAAATATTATGTCTCAAGAATTTACCTTGTTCTACCATAATCACCCACTTCCCATGATTGAGATATAATTGATGCTTTACAAACCTAGTCACCACGTTGTCTATATTAATCCATGATTCTTCAAAATAACCTCTATAAAATATAAATTCATCCATGTAAATCTCAACACGTTCATTTTTTTATGTGTAAATATAGCCAACATTTATCTTTGAAAGTTTTAATTTTCATTTCATAGTACAAAGGAAGGACTCTATAAACATAATTTTCCTAAGGGAAAGTAAAGGTAGTTTTATCTTGATCCTCAAGTTCCACTTGGATATGGTTATATCCACTAAATCCATCCAAAAAGGAAAAGTATTCCTTTCCTACTAAATTATCCAAAACTTGGTCAATAAAGGGTAGAGGAAAGTAATCTTTCCATGTGGTTTTGTTTAGCTCTCTAATTTATGAAAACTCTCTATTTTCAATTTTATTATGAATAATAACCAGAGGAGACAAAAATTAGTTTTCTGAGATTGGTATATAAAACCTACATATAAAAAATTCTTTATCTCAATTTTAAAAATATTTTTTTAAGTGATGGGTTTATTCTTCTTTGGGGTTACCTTAGTGGTTTGAAATTATCTATGTAAATATAGTGAGTGCTTACATTAGGGTGAATTCCTATCATGTTAGTGTATTCCCAAGAAAATGTTTTCGAATGGGATATTAGGACTGAAAAAGTCTTGCCTCATTTGTATCTATCAACCATTTATTAATTTTTAATAGTTTTCCAAGTTGAACTTTAACTTTCTTGGTCCCTGGATATTTTGGAATTAACGATGGGTACTTAATCATTAATGAATTTAATGGGAAGACACGGGGTTGTAATTTATGCAACATTATTATGTCTTCACTAGAATTTTCTCCTTCAAATGCATGGTAAGGGTAGAGAGAGGATTCCACAAAGATGGAGTTTTGTGTCTTCTTCCTTGTGACATTTTCTCAACTCATTTACATTTTCTAGACTATAATGACTGCTAAGGAATAAATTATTCCCTCAATGCTAGTTTCATGAGGATCATCTAACAGTAGAGAGTTATATGGAAATAAATTATTAACATGTGTGTAAAAATAATTTTTTTTTCACTTAACCCATTGGAAATAATGATGTCCCCAGTCTTGTAATGTATGAGGAAAGAAATTGTAGCAAGCCAAGGTCTACATTAAATTAAGGGATAAATTTTATTTGGAGTATGGGGGTTTAGTATCAAAAATTATATAGGGTATTCCCAATATTCTATTATCACTACAACATATTCTATAATTCATTTTGGCTTTATAATGGTCTAATCAGCCATTTGCATATCTGTGGTAGTTGGTTACATATTGGCTAATGGAAAGGTCGAGAGAATATCATTAGTCATGACATTGATAACAAATCCTAAGTCTACAAGAATGTTGGGTATGCTGATACTTCCAATAGAAATAATAACCACGAGACTTATCGGGTCTCGAAAATTAGAATGAAGATGCTTTCGTATTAAAATTTCAACCAATTTCCCATCTACATGAATGATTTTAGGATACCATTTTCTTCTTCCTAGGGTTTAGATATGTATTTATTTAATGGTCTTATTGATCTCAAGAGCATAAATTATTTCTTATATTAGAGGGATTACAATACTAAGGATTTTTAATTATTATATGAGTTCATATTCAAAAATATTATGATGATGCTTATTTGTTTCTTTTTCTCTTAGTCTTTCTAAGAATGGTAGGTTTTAGTAGGTTGTTCATATTGTAAAGGTGTTTTATGAATTTATATTCCAATTATTATTTTTCTTAATATATTTAATCAATGACTAGTAAGGGAGGATGTGGAAGATTATTTCTTGAGCGGAGTTGGACATTAGCACAACTAATGGAATTTATGCTAGATTGTTTTTTTGACTCCTAGGTATAAACAAGGGTTCCCTGCTTCACATTTGTTTTTGGCCACAAGCTGAGTAGGAAATTGTGGTTGGTTCACCTACTCTAGTTGAGGTTTTTGTAGTGATTGGAAGGTTTATGAGTTAGTGCTTGATGTTAGTTTTGCATGTTTTGGTTATGCCTTTGGTCTTAGAATGGTTGATCGTAGCTTTGTTTATTATAGTTATGTTGGGTTGCCCATTGTTGTTGATATTGTTGAGGAATTTATTATTTTTATATAATTTTTCCCATGGTGAATTATTATATTCTTGAGGAATGCATTGACCGTAAGGTTGTGGGATAGGCCATGTTGAATTCCACTAATTTATGGACTATTGATTTCCAAGAAAAAAATGTTGATTTGAAGGAAAACTACCACATTGTCTTTGTCCTACTTAACTAAGTTTTTCTTAATGGTGAGTGATTTTTTATATTTTATTTAATAGATAGAAGTATGTTACATTGATTAGTAAATTGGTTTAGCTTATAAATACCACAAATATATATATTATATAGAGGTAAGTCCTTAAGTGCATGCTTATCTCTACACCTACGATAGTAAATTGATAAAATCTCAGAATCCTTAGCTTTTTCTTGTATAATATCTAGATAAGTGTTTATATGTAATAATATATTTGTTTTTAAGTTAGAAAACTCCTACATCAACTATATCACTTCACTACTTATTTTACTTTGGATATTCTTTCAAAATCCTAGTTTAGTCCTTGAATAGTGTCTATATAGATCAATAACATCTCCAAGTCCTATTTTTTCACATCCCCTCTACCCATTAAGTTTAGAGAATATTTGGATTCATCATCCAGTCCTCTTAGAAATATAAGATTTCTCATCTCTTGGCTTGGTCCATTTTCATTTTGTTTTATGGATAAAGAGGCATCTATAAAGATAATAGTCAATGATATTATCTTATTTTTAGGTCATCCTAAAGATTTCTTATTTTTAGTCTCAAACCCTATAATAATATTGATATTTGTCAAAAAAATTTATTGAACCATTTTAACCAAATTATGAATGGAGTTATGAAGTAATCCCATAAACAAATGCATGGTTGACTCCTTGAGGGTTAAAGGGAACAATTCACCTTTTGGTTACTTGTATTTTAATCATGATATTGACACAAGAATTTAAACTCAAATAGGATCGAGTCCTTTAAATCTATTCCCCTAAAGGTATGTAATATTGATGGGGATATATTATTCATGGGATCCTTCTCTTCATTATTTTATCATAATGGAGTAAGTTAATTTTCTTCCTTGAGGGGATTCAATTTATTATCCTTCCATTTTTTCTTGTGGTATAACCTAAAATTTTGAACCAATGGTTTGATTATTGGGGGTATTATTTAATGAATCTTCCTTTCGAATCTCTAATCCTATGCATGAACTAAAGAAACAATTTTTAATATCCTAAATTTAACTAAAGAGATGTTAAAGGTATTATTAGGTCACTATTTCCCCAAAATAAGATATTATGGAAGTTTCCCAACTCCCCTTACTTGAGAGAGCTTGTAAGGTCTATTTGATATCACATACAAGTATTTGAATCTATAAAGGAAGTAAAGAATTATAATTATTCTAGGAAACTTATAGAATAAATCTCACAACATCCTATATAAATGAATACCTATCCTGTAAATGGTGAAAAAAGTGGTGAGGGTCATTGTATCCTCCACTTTAGTTAATTATATCAAATCTAGGGTGGCATCCACGGTTTTTGTTATAAGTAATAGGTTGAAATATGTTTATAAAACTCTACCAATATAAGTTAAAATATTAAACATCATAATGCTTTAAAAATGTGAGAATATAAAAATATTTTAAATTCAATAAATTATTAAATAAATACATAAAAAAATTTGAATGAAATTTAAACTAAATTACCTATTTAAAGAGTTATACAATTAATTTAAATATAGAATATAGAAAATTAATCGACTCATGAAAATAATAGAAAAAAATTCTTCCTCCTTGGATAAAAGGGGACCTTTCTCCCCCCTTATATTTGGTGTGAAAATAATAAAAATTTCTCAACAAAATGTTTAAGAAACTTCATTTCTATTCACTTGATGTGTTTTACAAATAAATTATTTGATATATATTGATAAATTGGATAACTCCTTCCAAGTTTACAACATAATATTTTAATTTACTCGGATTTTAAAATATTCAACCTCTCATGAATACAAAACTATCTTCTACATTCACAAAAATTTCTTGAATACAAGTCCTATTGAAACATAGATACACATCTAACATTTTTATTGACAAATAGATGTTATTATAGATATCCTATTACAAAGGAACTATAAATTTTTAAATTTGAAAGTTACATTAGAACTCTTTTTTCAAAAGGTGGGGGATTTTCCTTATTTTCTTATTTATCAAATATTACTTTTTCAGCATTGGATTGAAATGTGTTGCATTGAAGAACTCATCTTTATGATCTATAAAACCCCTTTCAATCTCCTAAATATCTAGGTATATTTGAGAATTTGGTGCCAAATTTGTGAATCCATCACTTGTGGATTGGAGTCTTAAGCCTATAAGAAGAATTCCTACACTTTCTAAAAAATTCTTGTACTTTTCACATTTTACTATGGAGCTTGGAGATGAAATTTGGATCTTAGGACTTAGTAACATCAAGGTTTTTGAAGAACTTATTCCTTCTTTGTAATTCTTATTTCCCTATTTTGACATGATTTTTTTTTCCACAAGAACGGTTAGGATTTAGGAAACAAACATGTCACAATTATATAAATGTTAAATAATCATACATGTGATATAATTAATCTCTAAAACTGACAATATATTTCCAAACATGATTAAGTTTGTTTCAAACTTACTCAAAATTGACAAATTAAACCTTATCAAGATGAAAAATTTCAATTATCATTAGTGATAAACTGGTTATTTACCAACAATTACCATAGCTAAGGTGTATTCTCTTGTATTTATATTAGCATACCTAATTATTTACTAATTTTCCATTCCTTTAATATATTGGGTCTTGAGGGGTTTATGTTTGACTATTATTTATTCCATAGCAAGGATTTAACCATATCATTATGGTGATATCTCCACCTTACAATTAGACAAAGAACATGACTATTTGGACATTATTAATGGATGTGTTACTCCTTCCTAAGGAAACCATGAAATGAATGTTTATGCCATTTACTCCATTCTTACTGACCTATTTTATTCATCAATTAATTGTTACTATAATTTCAATTTTTTCATAATGTGATTGCATGTACCACCATCATCTCTATTATTGTGATCATGTAGATTTTATTTGGTACAAAAATTAGAAAAAAATTGGTCCTAAATTACAATCCATTTTTATCGCTCACAAACTATAATTATTTTTCTTAGAGAAGGGCTTAAAGCCTTTATTTTTTGCATATTTTTCCTTAAAGGAGTGTAGAATTCCGATAAATTGTGATTAACTTGTGAGTGATGAGGATTCAGGGGCTTGATTTCCCAATATGTTGATGAATAAAAAACTTGCAAGATCTTTAGAAAGATGAACTAACCAATACACAATATCAATTGACTCACCGATTTTCTTAAGAATATCACCAAGATAGGAAAGAAAGGGAAGATCATATTTCAATTATATTATCCTTTAATAAAAACATGTTATATATATTTTTATACTTTTGTTATTGTAGTAGTTTTCTTGAACACACACACACATGTAATAAATTTTTCTCATTTCTCTTACTTTTTCAATGCATGTCAAACCCACATATAATGTGAATTACACTTTTAAATTTTTATTTTCTTTATCAATTTTAGGGACCACTTATATTGGGGCATAAACTTTCAATTTTTTTGGTATTTTTTTTTGTAAGTAAATTATCTTCAACTTACTATAGTGAAACATCTGTTTTGTAAATTTTATTCAAACAAATTTACTTTAACATGCACAAAAAATTAGGCAAAATTATTCTTTGACACCATGTCGAATATCCAGGGTATATGATTATAGTTTTGTAATAAAATTATGATAGTAATTTAAACGAATGTATGTATATATATATATATATATATATATATATATATATATATATATGTATGTATGTATGTATGTATGTATGTATGTATGTATGTATGTATGTATGTATGTATGTATGTATTGCACACACATTGCATTGTATAAATAGTGAGATAAATTATAAAGTAAATAACATAATGACACAAGATTTACTATCGAGAAATCATGAAGATAAAAAACCCCAAAAAACAATGGAAATCCATTTTTATTAAATACAAGAGAACACTTCATATCAATTACAGCCTACCTAACAGCTTCTTCCCACTCCTTCAATTTATAATATTTTTAATTCACAACAATATTACAGATGCCAATGAAAATATCCAATGGAAATAATCCTATTTTAAATGGTGGGTGAATTGATTGCAACATTTGAATTGAAAAAATAATTCTTTTATACTTTGTCAATCAAATAGGTTTATTAATTTACAACATAATGTGAATATAAAATTATTAGTGGAGAGATAGTTATTTTTGGTGGGCCACACAAAGTGTTTAACCAAACAAATTACATGCTCCAACATATATGACTTGGGAGATTTGATAATTCTATGTTTGGATGTCAATCCTCAAAGATGGCTACTTGAAATACTAGCCAGGACATGAGAAGTTTCAATCTTAATATGATATAAAGGGACCGCAATCTTAGGTTTTATACAATTTTTATTTTTTATTCTATGGTATCGATTATGGCAGTGTATGATGGTTGATATTGTGAGGGGTGAAAATAAAAGAGATAGATGGTATTGGTCCTGCTAGTTGAGGGTGGTTAATATCATTGGGAATGATGGATTTATGAATAAGAATTATAAACCTTTTTGGTTCGGGATAGATGATAGAATTGATCTATATTTTATTTTTATATTTTATTTATAAGGAAATGGATCTTAGGAATTATGACTTATAGGATAGTCTTAAATATTAGTTTATTTAATTAACCATACATTATTTTATGTGTTTAAGATGAAATTTTAATAGTAATTATGATCTAATATGTGTATAATTCACCCATCACCGTATACTTATCCACATCTATTAATGAAATATTATAAACCAAGATATTGAACAAATTGAATTGAATTATTATTAGATTAAATCAAACTTTTATAAGCACCCACTCTTTAACCCTAATAACAGTCTCTATCTATTTTAATAAAAGCATAGATAGTTAATGTTAGTGGATGATATTGCATAATCTAGAGTTAATCTTACTATGGAAAATTCAAGTTGGAGTCTCATAATGAAATAATGGTAATCATGCCACCATTGATGAATCTATGTTATTCCTTTACTATAAGATTTCAATTATTTATCATGTATGCATGTTTAAGGGTGTTTCTTATGGTTCTTCACAATAATTATAGATTTTACATCATAATTTAATATAATATAAAAGCAATATAAGCTTGACCTCATGTTACATGTAAGTTTACAAATCATATAAGTAATTTTTAGTCATTTTTGTAAGTACCTAGATAATTTTTTTGGTTTTCATAGTTTTTGTTGGTATTTTTACTATATATTTTAGTTATTTTATACAATTACTATCTAGATCAAATGTTTTGTTATAATTAAAATCTATTATAATTTAACCTTACCTTTTTAGGATCAATTTTGATCAGAAATTGGTGAAAATGGTGGGTTACTTATTGTTTATATGGGTACTTTTTTATATCTCCCTAAGTAGAACCATGCTCCAACAATTTAAAACCTCATGATAAATAATTTTGGAAAAATTTCCTATAAATTTTATGTGATCCATAGTGTGAGGGGTATTGCCCCAATACTCAATCCATAAGACATCACTTGCACACATTTAAGCTTCTAGGTACCTCATAATATATAATAAGTGCATAATATTTATCTTTTTCCAATAGGAATCATTTTTACCATTTACATCTATAATGTATCGATAAGTGGTTATCCTTGGGAAGCTATTCTTTATGTACCTTAGAGACAAATAGTATGGGTACAAGAATAATGGAATCCTCCATAAAAAGTGTCCTAAAATATTAGGTCATTTCACTATTTACAAATGAGATAAGTATGTTGGATATCCCATAGAACAAAAACATCATGTCCTAGTGAATCCCTTGGGTTTATATGGAATTTTAGCATAATATTATTTGGATATACTTTTTTATTTGTATTATTGGTTTAAATTTTATGTAGGCTTCAATATAGAACCATGGTCAAACACAGTTCATATTCTTTATGTTGGTTCGACTAAAATAATATGTTTAGTTACAATACATATTTTATCATAGTTTAGGTCTAGAATTTTTTTCATGGACATGTTAGATATCTATTTTTGGAAGAACCATATCTTCAAGTGCAATTCAAAAATTCTATTTTTACGATTGCATAATAATGAGTAGGAAGTGTGTAGGGTATATTTTCACGTAAAAAAAGTGTATCTATTTGAATCAGCTAGACTTTTTTATTGTAATTGGATTTTGGATCCGTAGAGATTTAGAATAACATGTCTACATGATTTAAAAATAAAGAGTAAAAATCTGTATTTTTTTCTTACTAGGGACTCACACAATCATGAATTTCTATTTGAGATGATAATTTTAACTACTAGTTTGATTTTGATGAAATTTTTTCAAACCAAATCTAGATTTTATAGGATATTTTTCAAAACCTTTTTGATTTTTTTCTCTTACAATTAAATGTAAACATTATTATTTTATCATTGAGGCGGGCATTTTAACTGCTATTTTTGGAAACACTTTTTTGAAAAATTAGGTTATTTTTAACCAAAAACAAATTTTTGTATAGTTCTCACAAGATATAATTATTTCAAATATTAAATATAAATTATTGATGTCCTCATTATCCATGGTATTTAATACATTATAATTAATTAGGAAATAATAACTAATGATCTTGTAAATTTTTAAAATGGTAAAAATTGTGTGATCAAGATAGAAGAATTATTGGGTAGTCAGTATTCCCAAGATGAAGTTTTAATTTTAGGTCAAAATGGATCCTTATAGATCTTGGAATATATTGAAAAAACTATTCATAACACATAGTAATATGTGATATTTCCAAATTTAAATTGATATTTCTACTCTTAGTCTAGATAAGTATCCTTAGATTGAATATTTTATCACTTGAGTGATGTGCTTGAGGCTTCAACTATCTGAAGTTGGTGAATAAAGTTTAGATGAAAAAATCATTATGAATATCCTATCTAAAATGAGTTGTCCATACTCAGTTTTTGTCTCTAATTACACACAACATGATTCTTTGGGAATAATATATAAGACAATGAAATTTATTAATTTTTGTTATAAAATTCAAAGAGAATAGGAAAAATGATTTTTATTGGTGATATCCAACCTAGAGGTACTAAAAATAGGCTGATAGTTTATGAATCGATGCAAGTCTAAAACCTAACAATGGAAAAAGAAAGGGTCCTATCAAGGAAAAAGGAAATTAAAAACCTAATCCCAAGGGTAATCAATCATTAAAGTAAAAATATACCCTAAGTCAAGGAAAAAAGTAAAATAGAAAGGAAAAGTTGTCAAAGTAATGTTGCAACTATTATGGTTAATCGGTGATGTTTAAAATTAGTGTTTTAAATAATTGGCATAATTGGAAGAGGAGATAAAAATGAAACTTCCTCCCTCTAAGTAAGGCCTTTCTCTTTTTCACAAGATAGTGGATCAATAATAAATAAATAGATTTTTTATTTAGGGGCCTCAAACCACATGGAAAATTAAGGTTGTCTATTTAAAATTATCTTGGATAGTAGCAAAATATTTTTTGTGGGAAATTAAACTACAATATATTTTGTAGGTAAATGTTCCATTGAGATATTAGATGGAATGTTCAATGAATATTTCCATGTTCCAACCTTGTCTACAAACTTACTATCCATTTATCATATCACTCATTTAAGTGAATGATTTTTTTAATTTACTACAAACATGATGTTATAAAATAAGATAAATATGAGTCTATTATTATAGCTACTAGAAAGGTTTAACATTAACCTATACTATACAAGTTTTAACAAAGGCATGATTTCCCATTTAAATTACTTAATTAAACTTTGGGATGAGCATTTTGGTCATCTTAAATATATTTTGTTGCAAAATATAATTAAGAACAACATGGTTCTTGATTTTTTGAAATTTTCCTTCATAAATGGAGTTTTTCTAGTATATACACTTGGAGAAACACATAGATACATTTCCAAGGAGTAAATCTTGGAGATTCAATGAAAACAGTTGGTAAATAATGACCTCATGTCATTTCCCCAAGTTTATTTTTATAACTATAAATATGTACTCACCTTCATTTATTTTCTCTTATAGAACTTGGTTTTTCTTTGTGAAAAATAAAAGTGAAATATTTGAGGACATCAAAATTTTCACTACCCTTATAGATACTCTATATAGAAAATAAAGTGTCTTACATGATGATGGAAAGTTTTTAATATCCAATTTATTACCCTTTGTGAGAAAGTAGGCATTCTATTGTAGCACATTTTACCCTTTGCCACCCAATAGAATGGTGTATTTGAGCATGAAATTTACACACTTGAGGAGATGGATAATTATATACTAAATTTTAAATAACTACCTCCTCAATTTTAGTAGAATCTATTATGTGTGAAAACTACATTAAAAAGCATAGTCCCTACTTAGAAGTGATTGATATGAAACTATAAGAAAAATAATTTGGTGTTAAAGCTTGATGTATTTTTATTTCAAGTTTGGTATGTAATGGAGGGGAACATATCCTTGTTGAAAAGATAAAATTATTGGAAAGGAAGGGAGATTCTTGTATTTTTTTGTCACTATGAATATTTAAAGGCATATTATCTTTTCATTCTAGGAAACGTTAAGATTGTTTTATGTGATGTAGTGTTTAATGACAATAAATATTATGGGACATTACTTACACCTCCTCTAATTTATTTTATAAAGTTGGACATCCCTACTAAATTTTTTTATGAGGAACATGGTAGTTTTGAATGGTCCAATTTAGTGAATTCATAATTCAAATGATGATATATACAAGTGAAAATTATTACCTCTACTACCAGGTTCTAAAATAAATTTTAAACTCACCTACTCAGCCCATACATCCTAAAAAATGGGTCGATATAGTTTATAATGAGACTTATGCCTTGATAGGAGATCATAGATATCTACAATCCCAACATCAATATGGTATTGTAAATTTGATACACTTGATAGTAACAAAGTATCCCTAGACTTATCATGAAGATTATAATCATCTTAAATGGTGGGTAGTTATGGGAAAATAAATGCTTTCTTTGTGTGTGTGTGTGTGTGTGTGTGTGTGTGTGTGTGTGTGTGTGTGTGTACTAAATTCATAATTCAAATGATGATATATACAAGTGAAAATTATTACCTCTACTACCAGTTCTAAAATAAATTTTAAACTCACCTACTCAGCCCATACATCCTAAAAAATGGGTCGATATAGTTTATAATGAGACTTATGCCTTGATAGGAGATCATAGATATCTACAATCCCAACATCAATATGGTATTGTAAATTTGATACACTTGATAGTAACAAAGTATCCCTAGACTTATCATGAATATTATAATCATCTTAAATGGTGGGTAGTTATGGGAAAATAAATGCTTTCTTTGTGTGTGTGTGTGTGTGTGTGTGTGTGTGTGTGTGTGTGTGTGTGTGTGTGTGTGATAAAACAATTTGTTCCAACCTCTATGGTTTATTGATAGTAAGAACTTTATTTATGTGTATAGATTGAAAAATTCCTTGTATGGTGTGAAACACATTGCTTGAGCTTGGTAAGAAAATATTGACACTTTCTTGTAAATTATGGTTTTACATGGTTTTCCTCTAATCCTATAGTATACAATAAGAAATTATATGGTAATATAATAATTCTCATCCTCTATGTTGAGAACTTAATCATCATAGGAGCTTCCAAAAATAGATTCATTATTTGAAAGCATGTTCAAAAATTATTTTGAGATGAATGATTTTGTTTTTCTACATTTCTTCCTAGGAATTCAAATTCCATAATTTGAAAAAGGTATTTTTAATCCATTAGTCCAAATATTATCAATACTCTCCACTTCTTGAATATGGAAAACTTCAAGTTTACACCAATTCCTTTTCAATCAGGGTCAATCATTCTAAAAATGTTCTAGTCCTTCATTTTATGGGATCATATATAGTTAATTAATTGGAATATTACTCTTATTGACTCATACAAGTATTGATATTTCATTTGTCATGAATCTTGTATAGTACTATTTTTAGGACCCCCATAAAATTCCATGGAAAATTAGAAAGCACATTGTTTGGTATTTTTTGGAATTAATAATTATGATATTGAGTATAAGTAAATTTTAATAGCCCTAGTTTATAGTCACACTTTAGGGAAATTATAAAAAAATAATGCTCCTTATGAACCAATAGTTATATTATATTATGATAGTGATTGGGAAATGAATCTATATGATCACACATTATCCACAAGATATATATCATCTTGGGAAGGTTTTTTGACTTAGTTTTGTAAAAAATAGACCACCATTTCTTTGTATAATATAAAGACATAGTATATTGTATATGTTTCTAGAACATGGAAGGTAGTTTGGATATGATACATGATTCATAAATTTAGGTTTCCATATCCTAACTCATTATGCTTTGATGTGATAATAATATCGTGATACATATTTGTTGCTAAAATTGCAGCACCAATACATAAAGAGCATTGAAATACACATGAATTATATTAAAAATCTGATCTAGGATAATATTTTTACCCTTAAGTTTTACCAGATCTAAAATTAGGCTATAGACATCTTCATAAAGACAACTAATTTGGTCAATGATTTTTAAAATAAGTTGAGTTAGATCATTAGGTAGATGATTTTGAAAAGAATATTTTTAGGATTATCTTATGGAGGGGTGATACAACCTAGAATTTACCAATACAAGCCCGGTGTGTTGGCACATCACTCAACCTAGAATGAGCCCTCACTCGAAGCATGCAAAGGTACCATAACCCTCTTTAGGGTTGATATTGTAGGATGTTAGCATGATGAAGACTTAAATCATTCAGTCTATACCTAATCTATCATTCTACATTGCATGTTCGATCTAGATCTAGAGAATAAATGACTTAAAAGATAACCATGATGAAATCAAACATACAACACTGAACTATAATCATGATAACACTTTGATTCAGTCCATAATATTCATTATATTAAATTTAGTAATACACATAAGCTTCCTTACAATAACAGTAGTATACGCTCATGCGTGTATCAGATTTGGTAGCATAATCTCACTATAACGCAATTCTCACACTCTCTATATGTTACACAATTCAATACATATTTATAAAGGTGGGGACTTGCACTTCACCGCTTATCTAATCCTAAAATAGGTCGCATGCTATTATTATCCTCACATTTATTCAAAAATAGCCACACATGGAAGTGCGCTAATAATAGACTACTTTTGGTTAACTGACAGTACTAGATCTATTCTCATCATGTATCCATGCAAAAAAATTTATAGATGATCATCCAAAAATAGCCAATGCATGTCACAAAAGTATTTAATCGGTTTTGTTCTCTGCACGCTACCTCCAAAAATAAATCCTCATCGTAAAAAATGGCTAAGTCTCGAACCTGTTTCTGTTCTTCACACACGATCCTTTTCGATACTCTCGTGCTTTTGAATGTGCTCTTCTGTCTTGGGAGAACCTTCTATATGTCCTTTGATAAGTTCTAAATTTTGAATGACCAACATTACCCCACACTTTTTGCATTTCCACCCCGTTAATGGTTGTCTCCAAAATGAATCAATTAATGTGAATAAAGAATAGAAAGAAATTTGATGAATAAAGAATATCTTTACCCTATAGTATCTTTTGTGTCAACTTGAATAATTAATTCTGGATATTCTTATTTTATTTCCACCTCTAGAGTCTTCCAATCATTGAGCATGACCTCTACCTTCTCTGGAATATCCACTACAATTGATTCTAACTCATCCTTTACAATCTCTCCTTTCTCATTCTGCAAGACCAACACAATGTTGGACATGGTAGTCATTATCCCTTCTAACAAGTCCATATTTTACGCGATGAGTTTTCCAAGCTCATCCAGCCTTTCCTTGTGTGGTTCTTGAGCTGTTATAAGGGCCTCATGCTTCTTCTTAACAAGTGCTAATCATTCTGCATGGCCCAATGTCTCATCTTTCATGGCCTTCAGAATTCATTATCTTCCAAAATGGTCCTGGTCCTTATAATGGCTTCTGGCACTGTAAAAATATTCAACGCTTGATCTACCTTCTTTAGTTCCTCCTATAAGCTCTGAAGAAACCCCTCATATGATGTAATCTTCCACATCACTGAAGCCTTTTACCTCTCTTCTTCCTATGTTGGGTCCTTTGGCACATACATGCAAGTTCATCTTGAAACACTAAGTCCACCAATGTACTTACATAATGTATTACCGAAGGAAACGTATTAGGTACCTTTGGCTCTAAGTGTGGCCTAGCCTTCATGAAATTGTCCCCAATATCCTCTGCCATGTTGATCTTATTTTGTGCCAAGTATTTTTCCTATTTTAGGCATACTATTTCCTCATCCTTAGTCTTGATATCCTCCCTCAAAGCACCCTAATTTTTACAGCTTTATCCATATTATTCTGTGCCATTTTTGTCGATACTTTCACCAAAGCATTGCTCACCTATTCATCTAACATAACAATAGGCTTTACTAGTTATGTGCATGGCCTGAGGTGTCTTCTTCAACCTCCTTGAAACACATGACTCTTCACATACATCAAAATCTGGTTCATCCATGTGCGTGTGCATTGACCATGACAGTTTCTTCCTTGTGTGCACAATTTCCATATCCTCATCCATCAAATCCCAACCATATAACTCCTTTTGTGTCATTGTCATTTGGAAACGGGTACATAAAATTTTACCTGTGTCCTCGGCATAGCCCATGACTGGTGGAAGATATTCTCCACTTGTTATTTTTGATCTAGGCTGCTTAGGAACTTGGGCTTCAAGATTTAGAACTTGTGTTGTTGTTTCTGAGTAGTCTCAGTTGCTATCTCATCTACCTCCTTTCCTCCTTCCTCTCCATCCTTCATATCTTCATCTTCTGGTTCATCCTTGTTCTCTAGAGGTGTAGGGGAATTTTGTGCGCTTTCCTCAAACTCTTCTACTTCCTCATTCAACTTCAATTTCCTTCTTATTTTCTCATTTGTCTCCTTCGTGGATAGAGTCGAGGAGATATACACACCGATTAGAGACTAGCACCTAGGTTCCTTGTTCTTCTAAAATATATTTTAAAACGACACTCTCCTTGGATTGCATCCAAGTCCTCACCATCATGTTATTATGGCTAAGGTGGTGTAGTTGCACACTCAACTTCTTCCTTATCGGAGGTGGTCTTCTCATTTTGTGCTTCAAACCACCACTATCCTCATGGTCTTCTTCTTCATCATCTACTTGAATTATTTTTTTGGTCTTGGGCACTAGAATATTTTCCATTGTATGCTTACCTTTTGCAGCCCTGGGAGCACGAACTCATTCTCCACATACTTGGTGTTCTCCATCTTGGGTTTGAGTTATAGGTACACAAGCACTACTCTGGTGTCCCCAACTGCCAAGCTTACAGGATTCATGCTTATAATATCTGAAATAAGCCTTTCAATGTAGGAATTCCACCATGGATATACATATTTATTTCTCAGAGTGTGGTAGTCACAATCTACCTTGTTTGTATTGAAGATTAGGTGGTGCACATTTAAAAACCGGTGAACTAATGCCTGGAAATATCTTGATGTGAAGGAATATGGTAGTTTTCACCATGGGTTCCAAGATCTTTCCTTCATTATAAATCGTGTGATGCAAAAATGTTGATAGATTGCAAACTGAACTGCCTTACCCATAATCAAAGGCAACTCCTTGGGTGTGCACCACTCTTCTACAAACGTCACACCGAGTCTATCATACCACATCTCCACCCTCTTCTTAAATGGCCCACCCATTGATCCGTCACACAAGTACTTGCTAAATCTTTCCATCGGTGAATTTTGTTCCGTGGGGTACTCCCAAATCTTCTCCTTTGGCCCATTAGGCACCCCAATCTCCATAAATACTAAAGACAATAGCATAGCGCCAAAAATTATTCTGTCACCTATACACACTTCTTCAATGATTGTATTTTCTATGTGGTCTACAATATTGTAGACCACTCCTTGAGACATCTTCTTTGCAACATGTAGCCACATTGTGTTTACCTGTGACCATCTTCCTTGGTCATTCAACTTTATTACAAGATGTGTAGCTGCCTGCACTACTAGGTACTTCTTTAATTTGTCAATGTCCATGCCACACGGACCTTTGGTATACCCCAACTCCTTTCTTATCTCTAAGATTGTGGCCTTATCAGTTAGATTACCATCTAGATCCATTCCTGAGGCTCTTAGTCCTGTCACAGTTGAAATCAAAGTAGCTGTGATTCTAACCTCCGTCCCGATCTGCGAAGTAGAATAAGTCCTCATGGACTATGCTCATTAACCACCGATACAATGGTTCATACTTCCAAAAGTATGGCATCTCGTATAATTGGTAGAATCCATATTACTTAAATAACTTCTCACCAGCGTCATTGTACATTGGCATATCTTCTGTTGTGCGCTTGTTCATTTTTGTGCTCATAACACATCATCAGATACTTCTTATTATTTGATGTTTTAAGGTTGTAATCATTGAATTTTCATTGATGGACATGGAAATCCAATTCTTGTCCCATAATCATGCCCTCTGGATACTACATTTCTCATAAATTACTCTCGAGAGAAATTTATTCTTCCACTTCAACCTTCTTCTTCACTTTTTCTCTGTTGTAAGATATTTCTTCAATGCCATCAAAAAATCTCTCTTTTCTTCCCTCTCGTAACCAAGAAAATCAAAACCCTAGGTTAAATATTCATGTCCTAGTGGAAATCTCATGCCCTAGCTCATTTATAATGCATCTACTTCACTCAAACCCTTCACCTATGGTAACACAAGCTTCTCCTACACACACCCTTCCTCCATGTTTGGTTTCACACTCTTCGCACCTTAACACGATTTCTTAGCTCATTCGCACTTACCCATTTTCAAATTCTCTCAATTGCAACGGTAAAAATGAACTCGCATCCCATCCTTACATAGAATTTTAAAAACTTAGTGAATTTATTGCTCCTCCACCTACCAACAATCCTCTCATTAATTGACAATTTTCATTTTTTCCATGTGGTACATCTTCAACCCAAGCTATAACCTTCTAGTGCACTCTCCCATATTTTGGTTGTAGAATTCTCTTTAGTGTGATTCTATGCACATGAGTACCTCATCACTACACCTTCCACTGGTAGTCTTCATGGCCTCTACTTACCTTGCATTATACTTGTTTATTAATTCCTTTCTATCTATGGTCCTTGTGTTCGTAAGAAATCTCTTTTTTTTCTTTTTATTTTTCCAATTTTCCACCCTTGAATAGCACCCATAGATAGTTCCTTTCATGTGTACTTATTTCTATCAATCCTGTACCTAGATATCAACAACCTACCCCACACTAAGGGTATGTGCAGTCCTCTACGCATAAAAATTATTCAAATAGTAATTAGATTATGGCACGTAAACGCGCTTATTACACAAACACACCAACTAAATTGACAAAGCATAGTGACAAAGAAAGAAAAACATTAAGAAAATGTAGAATAGAAAACCTAATCTAAATGGAAACACTACCTTATTACAAACACCAAGAATATTTAGTTATAGTAGGGCTTCATCCTACTCCCATTTAAGTAACCGAGTAACCGTATTCCATCAAGTGCCTCTAATTGACAAGTGCCTAATTCGATTATGTGAGTGATAACATATGGCCCCAACCAATGTACCTTGAGTTTTCCTAGATGGCACAAAAATTTAGAATCATAAAGGAGCACCATCTATCCTATCTCAATCTTTTTATCCCTGATGTGCCTATCATGCCATGCTTTCTTCCTAGCCTTCTCATTTTTGACTCCAACGTGCTATGACTCATTGCTCATCCAGCTTAAGTAACTTTCCAATCCTTTATTCCAATGGTTTCTCATCAGCTAGACCTCCCGCATGCAATACGCAAAGAAGGTAACATGAATTCCATAGGAAGAACTGCTTCCATGTCAAACACTAACTGAAATGGTGTGGCTTTGTTCAACCTTTTATATGTTGTTCAATATGCCCAAAGTACTACAAATACTTTATCATCCTAATCCTTTCTTCCAACATCACATATTTTTGTCAATGTCTGGCTCAAAATTTTGTTAAAAGCCTCAACAATTCCATTTTCCTGAGGATGATAGGGTGTAGTCTTATGGTGTGTAATCATGAATTCATCCAATAAAATTTTGATTGTATCATTAAGAAAATGTGTACCCCTATCACTTGTCAAACTTAAAGGACATCCATACCTTGTAATAATATTTTCCCATAGAAACCTGGCTGTTGTAGCCACTGTACAATCCTTTGTAGGTGTTGCTTCTTCCCACCTTGTTAGATAATCTGTACAAGTTATGATGTAATGCGATCTAGTTCTTACGCAACTGGTGAAATAGGACCCAAAAAATCTATAGCCCATTTCTCAAATGGTTTTGCACTAGTAATAGGTCTTAGAGGCATTTCATCTCATTGGCCTAGTTTCCTAAGATGTTGACAATGATCACAAGCCTTACAAAATTCCTTGCAATCTTTATACATGGTCTCCCACCATAATCCAAAGGAGTAGAATCTTACGCGCAATGGCATCATTTGCATATGGCCACCGTAATACCACTATGAGATTTTCCATAATATCTATGTGCTCATGTTCAACTACATGATGACGTAATACCTCATCTTGACATAACTTGTACAGGTCACCACTTATCAACATGTAGGGGCTGCATATATAGTAAGTTATTTCTTCTCCAAGGATTTATTTCCTTCTACGGTTCTATACTAGTTCATAGAAAGACAACAATCTCCTCTAGTTTTGATGGCACCCATTGTAACTTTGTATAACCATACATCCGGAATGGTATCTTCAATTACATGTTCTTCTTCTCCTGATTGTATTATGGATAAATGGTCTTTTCCAAAACTACTTTTCCCTAGTTCTACCACAACCGTGAAATCAAATTCTTGAAATAAGAGCACCCATCTACATATGCACCCTTGTAGAATGGGATTTTTCACCAAATAATTCAATGTCATGTGATCTCAGATAGAAGAAAAATGGTGTAGCTAACATGTACTGTCAAAATTTATGTAGAGCATATATAATTGAAAAAGCTTCGCGCTCTCGTAGTTGTGTAATTATTTTATGCAGGAGTCATATTTCTACTAGTAAAACAAATATGATGATCTATAATACCTTCTCCAGGTTGAGCCAATTCTGCATCAATGGCCATGCTAGAGGCATCCACATGTACATGAAATCATTGGTCCCATGAAGGAAAACATAGAATAGGTGTGGTAGTTATTTTATCCTTCAATGTATCGAATGCGCGCTGTTGCGGGCTATCCTTAGTAGAATAGACCTTTCCCTTTTAGTAAATCCTCCAACGGTGTGACAACTTTGGCATATCCTTTGATAAATTTTTTGTAATATCCTGTATGACCCAAAAATCCATGCACCTCACTTTGACTAGTAGGCTCTCTTAGGCCTATAATAACTGCAACCTTGGTTGGATCAACTAACAAACCTTCCTTGCAGATTATGTGTCCTAACAATATTCTGAATGGTGTAGCAAATATGCACTTCTTGATGTTTAAGGAGATACTAAACTATCTACATATTTCAAACATTAAGTGCATATTTTCACAATGATCCTTAACTAATCCTTACACCGTACAATCATCCAAATAAACCTGTAGTAAGTTGTGACTAAATTATTTGAATTATTGAAAACTATGCACAAAAATATAGCAGACGCATTTTTCAAACCAAAAGGCATTACAAGATATGAAAAGCTACCCCATTTAGTAGTAAAAGTAATTTTATCCGATCTTCCTAGGCAATCCAAACCCGATGACTCCCAGAGAACCCATTCGTAAATGAATAGATTTCGTGCCTTGTAATTCCTTCTAGTATTTCCTTAGTGAATGGCTTAGGAAAGGGATCACCACACATGCAACATTCATCTCCCTTAGTCCACGCAGATCCTAATCCATCCATCCTTCGACTAACCCATTCTCGATCACTATTGGACAAACCCATTAAATATCTTCTTTAACCTTTTTGTGCAAGTTGGGGTTCATCCTATAGGGTCTCTTTATAATTGGGCGCACACCCTCTTTAAGATTTATCTTCATCTCCCCTAATGATTCATGCATGCCTTTAAGTTCATGGTACCCCCTAGGGAATAAGTCCTAATAATCCCTTAGTAACTCTATGATTTTTTCCACTTCAAAGTCTAACCAATAGTCTCCAATTATGGCTTCCTTAGGCTCATCATTTGATCCAATATTCACCTTCTTTATCTTCATAGGTTCATGATAGGCACACATGGTCTTATCTGCACTGTCCAACACCTCACGCCTACATGTTGAATAGTTTATATCTAGATTTTTACTTCTTCGCCACCACTAAGTAGACCATTTTTCTCTTTTCTTTCTCAATGTAGATGCATTGAAGTAGTGTGGCATCGACCTATTTCTCTTTAACAAGACACACTCCTAAGTTTCCTTCATCCAATAACTCCTGAAGGAGTTCTTCTACCTTGGCACTATCCCCCATAGTTAAGAACTTTATGACTCTTAATGCTTCTTTCACTAGAGGTTTAGTAGAGAAGAATTCAAATGTCTGGGTCATTCCTGAAATTAAATCTTGCCAATTTCTAGTCTCTCTATGGAGCTATGCATGTACATACCAAGCACATGTGTACCCTTGTAAAGTGGAATAAAACTTGTGCACCCATAGTGAAGGTGGTAAAGCTTCCTTCCCTTTGTCCAGAGTCTCTCACACTTCTAAAAGTGGTGCTGAATAGGTTGATTACCATGATAAGTGCATATTTGAGTAGGCACATTGCTCCTGAAGAACCTAGTAGTAAGAGTAATCCTAATTTCATTCCATCCTACAAGATTATCCTTGTGGGCCACCCACCAGCATGTTTTTATCCCATGTAGTGTATATGCTAGCATATTTCTTCTTTCCAGTGAGTCTATCCACTATTCCTCCATGGTGCACAGAATACCATAAGATCTCCTTATTTGGTGTAACAAGGTACCGAGTTTTATCTATCCTCAACGTGGTTTTCTTCCCTTAGGAAATATGCTCTTGACTAACTCATAAGTGCTATAAGCCCAATTATCACAAGCAACACTAGTAGTATCACTAATAGACTATGCATCCTCCCACTGAATTATTCCTTCTTTAGATGGATCAAGCACTTTTGGATCCCGGATGACGCGTACATAAATCCTATTCAGGTCTTCTTCACTCAAGGGCTCAACATAGGGTGCATATTTTCCATCTATTAAAGGGATAATAAATCTTTCCTCCTTGTTTTCAAAACTAATATAACCCTTGTTGAACTAAAGATCAACATTATTTACATAGCACCAAGGACGCCCCAATAGAGATGGGAAGCTATCTGACTTTGCTAGCACTAAAATCTCAAAATATCTAGTGAACTTGGCTCCTTGTATGGTAATGGATACATCTTTCAAAACTCCAATGGGAGTGGCCTTAGTTTGATTAGCCATGAATAATACATTAGAAGATGGATGCAATGGGGGTCTTCCCATTTGTAACCATGCATCCAAAGTAAAAACATTGAATTCTGTGCATGTATCAATCAATATATTACTCAATAACCACCCATCCACAACATCATTCAGAGTGATTTCCTTTTCATAATCTAGGCATGTGAAGGGAAAGATTTACATGGGATCTTCCATTCAGTCTCAACACTTATGCATGGAGTTTTCCTTTTAACCAATTCCCTAATAGTGGAATGACATTCTCCTGCACAAAAATTTGCACACTTCTCTCAAGTCATCTAAATTAGTTTGGACCATATCTAATGCTTTCTTTTGCTACATCTTTTGTGATTGCTCCTTCAAATACTATATTTCATGCTGAAGATTCCTGAGTACCTCCATGGTTTCCTGATAAACCTCCTTTTGATGGGCAGGGTTGGGGTACCATGCATGAAGAACCTCCTCCTTAGTGATGGTAGGATTCTGCTGTAATGCTTCTTTGGCGCGTGCCACCTCAAAGCATGGGTTGTGATCTTTACTTGCAACACCTCGGACTCTACTTCCAACTTAGGCATCCACTAATTTTCCATATTGTGCTATATCCTAACCATCCTTGCACCCTTGTTATCTTGTTTATGCTACTTGCTAAGATGCTCATAAAAGTCCAATAAATCCTCATAGCTATGACTCTTTCCACAAAAAGAACATGTAATATTCTGGGGACATTCACGCTTGTAGTGGTCATGAGATCCGCAAGTATAACACGTTCCATGAGGGAACTCATTTCTTCCACCACCATGGCCTCCTCGTCCAAATCCCCTTTGGTATCCTTGAAATCTTCCACGATCGCCTTCAAAACACCCTTCATTCTAATCGCAGTGCATATAATTGTGATCCTAGTCTTGATGCTCATTCTTTCCTTTAGAGTTATCTGAGACTCTTGTTTGTCATACACCAATATCTATAACATCATGGATCTGACTAATTAGCCGGTAGTCTTCCATTTCATGAGTCATGGACTGCAGATTTTACAAAGTAGCTTGAAACATGCTTCCTTATTACAAATTTTAGTAAGGGGCAAAATGCTATCATCATGGTCTAAATGACATATCTCACAATCCAAGAACAATGAGCACACTGATCTGCAAGGACAACTATCCTTTGTGTGAACTTCTACTTCAAAATTTGTGCACCAAATCCTGCATGTCTTATGTGCTAAATTTTCTAATATTTTCTCAACTCGCTTTGCCATAGCTATGATCTCATGCCTCTAAAAATGGGCTCACCCTAGTGTTTATGCTTCCAAATGGCTTAGCGCATAAGGATGCTTCAAGCACTTTGCATGCGGATCAGTGTATGTCTTATGTGATAATTCCCCCTAAAAGGGGTAATCAGCCCCAACGAACCATTTTACATGTTGGCTTGCATGTATGTCATAAGAAAGCTTAGATAATAGTGTTTTAAAATGAGCATCGACTCTCTAACACTTTCAAGAATGCCTTTCCTAATATCCTTGAGTGCACTTATACTCTTCTACTCAAACTTAGGGATGTGATAATATTTAAGGAATGCATCTTTTAAAGCTGTATAATATATGCAAGTCGAATCAGGGTCAAACTTTCTATACCAATTGTGTGCGCGCCCTTGTAACGTAGTAGAAAATTGGCTTTCCCTATGCTTAGAAGTTGTGATTCCTTTTGCATGCCACAATATTTCACACATATGCACATGTTCAACAACATCTTCTATGCCCCTATACTCTAGAAGATGAAGATACATCTCCATGTAAATATTCTAGGGTTGGTGCGGACCTTACCCACCTGATCTAGAACCTCCTATGTTTCCTCTGCCTCCAGAACCACCAAACCCACTGAAACTAGAGCTACCTATGCCTCCTGATCATGAACCTATGGCTGGGGTATGACCAGAATATGTGCTTCCTGTGTCCCAATAGTAGAACTAAACTATACTCTGATAGTCTGCGATGAATTACTACTCCCTAAGGACACCCAAAAATATACACGCCTAAATTTTATGCGTAGATGATACACCTAAAAAAGGTATTCCCAAATAACAATGAAGCCGTTTGCACTACTATCATCATTGTGCCTCTTATAAGACTCACTCCTACTCTCCCAATGCTTGAATTAACTTGTTGACTATGTGTTGTACTAGATGCTGGAAAACCAAGTACAAGGGAAAGGTTACCAGGTGGATTTAGATGCATGCCCGTGGCCCAGGTCATCTCTCCTAGTGTGCTTCTACATGAGGTTGAGGAGGGTTCCCTGTCATGTTTTCCCAAATGGGGGAGTTTTGAGGCTCGGGTTCCACGTATTCTACACAAACTTCCACTCCTTCCGAAACTATCTTTCTTGACAATGCCATTTCTTCTGCAACCTCTCACTTCTTCTCTACCTCCCTCTTACATGCCTCATTATAATCAAGCCACCTTTCCTCTCTCTTCCTTTCTGTTGCTAGGTCTTCCATCTTTCACTAAACTTGCTCCTTCCCCATGCGTGGTGATGCTTAGTTAGCCATTGGTTTAATCTCCAAATTCAAAGTTACCATCAGGATCTTGATTGTTAGTGGAATGCATTATAGGTAAGTTCCCCTTGGATATCGTAAAAACTATAATTCAGCTACCTATGGGCACAAAGAAGTGGAAATTAAGTACTCTGAGATATAACTATTCAAAACACCATGTAACCACGTATCCATACCGCGAGTCCAAATCAAATCAACATCATGAAGGGTCTGAAATTCTTCCTACATCCAGACAAGTGTGTGATACCTACAATTCTTCTTAGATGCATAAGTAATTAGTCACTTGTACAATTCTAATGGAAAGATAGTGAAAAATCTCTCATATAAATTGTCATACAAATTCTTTTCCATGAACATGTGTGCATTAAAATAAGATCTAGTGCATAATCGTCATATGTATTCTTCTTCCAAATCATGTATCCACTCCTAAATACTTGCTAAGGTCAACTGGTATGTCTTCATCATGAACCATCCTAAAAATAATTGAGAAATAGGTCTTGGTAATGGAACCAATGATGCAGCCTAGAATTTACCAATACAAGCCCATGCACACTGACACATCACTCAGCCTAGACTAAGTGCTCAACCAAAGCGCGAAAAGGTACCAGGCCCCTCTTTAGGGTTGTTGTTATAGGATGTTAGCATGATGAAGAATTAAAGCATTCAGATCTATGCCTAATATATCATTCTACAATGCATGTTCAGATCTAGATATAGAGAATAACTGTATTAAAAGATAACCATGATGAAATCAAACATGCAATAGTGAACTATAATCATGATAACACTTTGATTCAATTCATAATCTTCATTATATTAAATTTAGTAATACATAGAATTTTCCTTATAATAACAGTAGTATCTGCTCATGTGCGTATCATATTTGGCAAAGATAATCTCACTATAACACAGCTTCTCACATAAAATCTCTCTATGTTACACAGCTTAATACATATTTATAGGAATGGGTACTTTCCATCAACGCTTATCTAATCCCAAAATAGGTCACATGATATTATTAGCCACATTCCGTTACAAAAATAGCCACACATGTAAGTGCGCTAACAATAGATACTTTTGGTTAACTGACAGTAGTAGATCTATTCTCAGCTTGTATCCATACAAAATGCTTTGTAGCTAATCTTCCAAAAATAGCCAATACGTGTTGTGTAATTCTTTGACTGGTTTGTGTGCTCCGCACGCTACCTCCAAAAATAGATCCTCATTGTAAAAATGGCTAAGTCTAGAACATGTTTTTGTTCTTTGCACACGATCCTTTTCGATACTCTTGCGCCTTTAAATGTGCTTTGCTCTCTTGCGAAAACCTTCTATATGTCCTTTGCTAAGTGCCAAATTTTGACTAACCAATAAGGGGAATTTTTTTGGTACCAAAAGAAAAGAATTTTATTCTAAGTGTTTCACTAAATTTTTGTAGATAATGAAACAGATAAGGTAAATAGGTCATGGAGGGATACATGTTATCACATTGGTTGAATGTTGAGTGTGCATGTTTCTGATTTCTGATCCAAGCTGATTGTGTGAGCTTCCTTTTGATAGGAAGAACCACCTGTAATACAAAAAACAAGACCACAAGACACAGCTTAATAGAAAAATTTAGTGGCATGCCTAGCGTGAGCTAGATCTAGGAAGTGTGATACTTCCTCAACAGTTTTCAATCCATTGATATATAACTTAATATGAAATAACTAAACATGTAAATAAAAGAATCTAATGTTAGTGTTTTGATTTAGGTATCTCAGAATACTATTCGTGTGAATCCAATTAAATGTTTGATAACTAAACTGGTGAAGGTCCGGAGTCAAGTTACAAGTTGTGCAGGTGGTATGAGGGTCACAGACAGGTTTTGGGTAATATTTAGTGTAGTTTTGGTTGAATTTTGGGTGATTAGGAAGCTTTCTAGTCTAAGGTAGTTTTACCAGGCACAAAGACCAACGCCGATCATGGTATGAATAACGATGGTTTAGGATGAATGATATCGGTTACTGTGGGAAATGACAGAATGTCAAAAATGGTGTTCAAGCTCTCTCTATGTCTACACAAAGAGTTGGGAAGGTCTGATTGTGAGGTTGTAGGTGGGGTATTAGGTTTGGATGAGATTTTGTGAGGCTTTGGGAGGTTTTGAGGATTTGTTGGTTAAGTGAATAAGATAACACAAAGACCGACGATGGTCAAGTAACCAATGCCAAGAAGAGGGGAAGTCTGATGATGGTTAAGATAACTCGATGTTGGTAGGGGAAATTTTGTGGTAATTAAATAAAAGGTAGATTTGGAATTCTCTATGATTACATAGAGGATGAAGGGAGGATGGTTGGGTTCGTAATAATGTTAGGAAGACTCAGGAATGCATAGAGGTCAAGTACGATGAGCTAGAAGGTCGTGAGTGGTTGTATGGGTAGATTGGTAAGAAGGCAGAATGCAGGGAAGAATAAGATCCAATAATAACAGATAATGGACTTACGCTCTAAGCAAATACAAAATTATGAAAATCAAATACACTTACTTGTATTTGTAGGTCTGGTAGGTTTGGGAAGGTAGTGATTGATCTATGAAGAACTTTGTGGTTAGTGCCATGGAAATACTCCTAGAGTTATCTTGTGAATATTATAATGCCTTTGAACGAGTATCAAGTGATTTCTTGGGCCTGTGGTTGAGTGTATTTTGTTGTTTGGATGCTGAGAAGTCTTTGGTTCATGCTTGAATGTAATAGATCTCTCAGAACTCAAAATGACCAACCTCAGTAAAAGGTTACAAAACTATATATAAGGTAACCAATGATGATTAGGGTGATTGGCGTCGGTTGAGGGATAATCGGTGTTAGTTAAGGTAGAAATCCTAGGTTTTCCAAAAATAGGAAAATATTTTCTATTTTTGGTGTGCTTTGATTGTCATTCTGGGTCTTAAGTGAGGGTTAGCACTTAGATAACGAGAGTGTTATTGGAGAAGGAATAGGTATTTGATTTTATGGTTAGACTAAGTCCTAGTTGGTTAAGATAATCAAGACCCATTCTTATTTAATTAATAGACTTAAGAATAAGTCCATGGTGAGGTGTCTAGGTGAGGAGTAAATTAACTTAATTAAAGTAATTAAATTAATTAATAGTGTGATGATGAACATTAATTCAATTGTAAGTAATTAAATTAATATGAATTCGGGGTAAGGGGTCATGGTTAGGTGAATAGGTTACATTAATTAATTAAAGGGGACCAAGGGAGTGTGACCCAAATTTGGTGTCTACATTTGCCCCTGTTTGTCGCGTAGCTTGTATAGGCTTAGCACCACTGCCATGCCTTCCTCCGCAGTAGTAAATAGATTGCCAAGTGTCCCTATGGTCCTCCATTAGAGCATGCTTGTTCTAATCCAAGCTCTCCACTTTCTATAATGATGTCTACCTTGAAATATTTCATGTGTGGAATATTCTTTCCTTGACCACCAAGTCACCAGGATGGCACCTTATCCACTTCACACACCTAGTTGGGTCATGTTTTTCCTCTGTGCTTCTTAGAATGTTAAACATGGATAAGTCCTAAGATCATTTGTTCTACCTTACATGTGTACCGTGGTTTCTACTAAACCCTTGTCCTGTGTGCTTTTACCCCATGAGCTCTTTTCATCATTGGTCCCGCACACACATGTTCCCTTTGGCACTTAGCCAATATTTTGAGGCCCAACATCACCCCACACTAATCTTGTTCTCCATCCTCGAAACATACTGATCCTCCAAATAATAAAGAATGGTGGGACTTGGATAGTTTAAATAAAGAATGAAGGAATGAAGAATTGGAGGAATGAAAGAATGGAGAAGGGAATAATGAAGAGTTTTGGTATTGTTGTAAAAGGAGTGAGAACTCCTTCCTCATTGTTTCCTCGATCTTATCCTAGGTGTCAACCACCCTACGCTTGCTAGAGTAGGTCACCCATGAGAGCTCTCACTTCATCAAAGCTTAGTTAATCACCCTTAGCCTTTAGCGTATTAAAGATTCCTTCTAGCTGCTTGCTAAGGTCGTTAAGGACATACTTTCTTTGTGTGACCTGGGGATATAATTCCTTAAGATAGTTTTTGATCAAGCCCCATAAGGTCTCGATGGCTTCTAAATTCTTCTCTACTTAGGCTAGGATCTTATCCCAATCTACCCTATTTCCATTATTTTTCTCCTGAAACCCCTTGAGATCTACCTCATGTGTAGAAACTAGAATGCTTACTACTCTATCTCTATTTATAACACCCTTAACTATTGTTATTTTCCTCCTTTGCATTCAAGTGTTGATATGTGATTTTCCTTATATGGATATGTTCTTTTGAATATGGGAAATCATGCTTGATATGGTTAAAGTCTTTTTTGCTCTTAAAGAACTTAGATAGAACTGGAATGTTTCCTAGATTCATTTTTTTTATCTCTCATAGATGAGTGCAATCTGATTTCAAAAAAATTGTAACTTATCTATCTTTATGACTCATCCTTGGATCAATTATAGTGATCCAAGGAATGTTTTAAATCTATTCAAGATGAACAACTCGATAAAATTGGCATTCCATGAATTATTAAGTTTTGGAATGAACTTAGAAGATATAAGTTCTTTAATTCTCCTCAATGAAAATATTTCCATTATGTGGAAAGTTTCGTTGGATTTCTAGGAATCGACCCCACAAGTCATTACAGTCATAATTGGGTTTTCAGCCATTTATGGCATTAGAGAGAACCAGGACCCTAAGCCAGGTAAGATATATAGGTATTCCTATCTAAGCTATGGTACTTGATACAATTTTTGAACCTAACCTAGCTCGGTGCAAATTTGGAAAGGTTGCTAGATAATAATCTAACCTAGAACCTAATACTACAAGGTTATGGGTGATCTAACCTAGTTCCTAAACTATGTATTTTTGATATACACCTTAGGGTTTATCTAACCTAATTTCTAAGGACATATACTAAGGTTAGTGGTTAGTGTTACATCCTAAGGTATAAATTTTAAATTACCTAAGACCTAACCTAAGCCATTAATCTACCCTAAGTTAGTGGTTATGAATTGGAACCTAAGGGGGGGTCGCATACATAGTGGGACAGGTTTCTATGGAATTAATGTTAAGTGATAAGGTTGTAAGGCATACAGACTACCAGCTTTGGCAAGGATTAGTTGGTTGGCGGAAGCCAAGGCAAACATCACTAAAGTTTGAAATGTTTGTTAAATTTGATTTGGCACTCACCAAATTTGGTGGTCGGTGGCAAGGAGGAATGAGCAGGAAACTTGGAGTTAATAGAATTAAATGCATTTGGGTTTTGAGCCCAACCCGCCTTGGTAGGCATGCCAACGGATTTTGGATGAGTTGTTTCATTTTGCATGTGCTCCATTTTTCACTCTTCATGCAATCTAGTTTTTCGAACCAACAGTTTAAGCTTCATTGCATGGCTATTTTTGATGTTTTAGATCTATTTTCATTTTGTGGAATGTATATAAAACACTATGGAAGAATTTTTGGTTGTTTGACCTATCATGGAGAAGAAGAGAAGAAAGGAGCTTGATCAGAGGTCTTCTTTGATTTCACAACGGCACTATCAGGCATGATAGGCTCTAACTATTAAAACCTCTTGCTTCCTCTAAATGTTTTTATGAAAACAAATTTGATATGAAGTGTTTGTGCATTTCATGCTTATCTGGTTAATTGATTTGTTGGGTTTTGTAAAATCTTGTATTCTGGGTTCGAAACCATGAAGTAAGTAATTATGTTGGAAGCTTTTGTGTATTGTCTTTTGTTAAAAATAACTTGGCAAGCTCGAGCAAGCTGGTAACTCTATTAATTTGTTTTGGTTGATGGAATTTGTAGTTGGTTTTGACCACTCTGTTGGCCATGATTTATTAGTTGAGTTTTAAGAATAACGCTGAGTTCTGTCTGTATGGTTGAGATTATTGTTTGAAAACACACTGCGTCTGGTAATCTCGAACTAGTAAGGAACTTAGTCATATAATCTTGCATGCAAATCGAGCCTTCTGTTGGAAATTTTCTTTAGTGAATAGATAGAGTTTCTCAGTACTTTGGTGATAGTGTTTTATTTAATGAATAATGGGTTGTGAATAAAACCCATATAGGGCTAGATCTTTGTATTCTCCATGCAAAAACGTGACTATCTTCTTGGTACCCGCATGCATTTGGAACCTGTGTTTTATATGTTAGATAAACATGACTGTTGTTTTAAGCCCGCTTATGGCATGAGGTTCATGAACTATTGTCTTTTCGATTATTTAGTTGTTAAATTAGATTGATACGAACTCGGCCTTCATGTTTGTTGCCGATGGGTTTTAGTTTCTATTGAGAATCTTCAATAAGTATGAAACGAAGGTGTTCACTGAAAATGGAAAAGAAAGTCATTTTTTTAATTCTAAACCATTTGCAAGTATTTCTTTTGTTCTGTCTATTATCATTACAATGCTTGAGTATTTGTGCATTCGTGGTTTGAAATTGAGATACAATACTGAGCAAACAAGTTTGTTACTTGGTGTTCATTTACAATGGTAATTGGAACATTGTGTTGGTTTAGATATTATCTTATATTGATTATTTTATAACTATGAAGGGATAAGTTGTTACCCTAACTTTGTTTTAAACTATGAATAATTTGGTCTCTTGAGGGAGTTATGTTCATTTCATTGTGCTCGGGTTTGGAATCTGAGTCTTGCACATAATGAAATTATTAATATATTATTGATGATCTTGTCGGTTGTTGGGGAACCCAATTTACAGTCCTTGAAGTGATGTATTGATATAGGGTTGAAATAAATCTACCTTTCCAGACTAGCTGAAAGCCTTGGGGATTAATATCAGTTTAGGCTTCTTGTCTCTTGTTGGGTTCAACAAATGAATGTTAGGTCTGGAAAAGTAAATTTTGATTATAAAGTTGAATGCGGGCTGTGTTTGAACTTTACTTGTTTTATTAAGACCTTATTTGGAAAAGGAAAGGTATGTAGGATAGATGGAACTTTAATGTAGATTGTACATTAGTTCCAAGGAAAAGATAAAGGGGTTGCATGTTCTCTTATTGGTTTTAGGTTGTTCTAGTTCTGTGAAAGAATGATAGATCTTGAAAGTTACACAGTAAATTTTGATTGTCGGTGGGCTGTGTATGAGTTTCATTTATATAATTTTTCAATGGAAAGTAGAAATCATACAATATATTGGAAAAGTTGAGAAAGATGTATCAGTTGGTTATCTCTTTTCTGATATTGACCTTGTTCTCTTGGAACTCCTGTTTAAACATGAACTATATGTTTAAAAGGGAGTAAAACTGTTTAATTAAGTTGTAAGATTTGATTATTGAGTGGGTTCATATCATGATAGATATATTTTTCTAATACAGATTGAGTAAGATCAATGGTTGGAACTTCTTGATATTATTCTAATTGGAAAAGAGATTAAGTACTTAATTTTTCTTTCTGCACTTTTTAAATTGACTAAAATTATGCAGGAAAATTTAGTTGATTGGTTGGCTAAGAGAAGTTGTAGACTTATAGTTAACTGATAAACTATCATGTTTTCTAGGGTTATTTTAAATGAATCTATTGATGAATACTTTAAAATAGTGAATTTTAAAGTAGTAAACCTTTAAGAAGTATAGTTAAATCATGATATGCATTTGTTTCTACCTTTTCGGATGTTAAGTGCTTGGGCATGATGGAGTTTTTTTCTCTCTTGCTTTACTTGACAATTGGATGAAACATCTTAATGTGATTATGCTGAAAACATTTCCTGTATCTTTTAGTAAGGATAAGGGTTGTAATATATTTTTCAAGATTGGAAATCATGATATGTTATGATTGTTGTTTTATTAAGATAATTGATGAGATCAATTATACTTTAAGTTGAAGGACATAATTTTTAAAGTATATTTTGTTCTTCTATTTTGTTAACTCTGCCTTGGTATTATTCTTCTTTTATCTATATTACATATGCTTTGGGGCATGAACTATTAGTGGTTCATTAAAGCAAGGTTGTTCTTATTGGGACATTTAGTGGATTGCACTTCATTTTAAGGCTTAGTGCTTATCATGCTCAGTTCATTGAACTGACCCATGCTAGCAATTTTTACAAATGGACTTCGTAAGTGATAAAAGAAGGAAAAACTTATATGATGCATTGGCTGATCTAAGTTGATTTTTGTAAAGAAATTATGATTTGTTCTCAAGTAGTATTGTAAAAAGAAAAGTTTATCTCTTTTGAATAAAGACTATTGTCTTACAAAGATGTCCAAAATTCATAAGTTGTACATGTATAAGTTTTGGAAATGGATTGAAAGATGAGAATTTACTTGTATAGATTGTGTAAATTATCTTGTTTGAGGATAGTCTTCTTATTTTCCATATGATTGGATGTGTATTCTTGATGGGTATTATAAAAATAAATTTAGATAAATTTCCTAAGTAACCTGCAGATTAAATAAGTGGCAGAATACCATATTCTTATCTAAGTATTTCATTATATCAAGTGATGTGAAATAAAACTATAATAAAAACAATTATTGCAATTATAAAGGACATTATAGGGTGTGTTAAGCCCTAGAATGTAACTATGAAGAGGAAGACCCTTCCTCCCTAGTAATGAACTAATAAAAGAGAAAGGTATGATGGTTAATCATTAAGACTTAAGAATAATAAGTCTGACATGTTTCAGCCTAGTAGAGTCATTACACTTCCTTAATTGGATAAGTTATTTAAAATAATGGAACATAAGTTGTTGCTGTCCTGTTTTTGAATAATGGGTTGTTAGGATAAAACTAACAAATCTGGAAGCAATCTTAAGTTAATTAAAGTTCTTAGGATTAATTGAATCTGATACATAAAAAGAACTTAAAGAGTGTTGAACTCGGGGTTTGTTGGGCTGCCGAATTATGTCATCTAATAACCCAAATTTAACTTAACATATGTAAATTCTTAGAGGTATGTACATCTTCACGAGGCTATTCCATAGGATGTTGACACATGTTAACTGCATGGTTGTACCTTTAAGAAGATTAGGATCTTCTCGAGGATACAACAATGTAGTTAACATGTGCCAACACCCTTCTGCATTGATCGTCAAGATCTACACACCTTTGAACTTGATCAATATTTTCCTCCAGGACTAGTTAGTATCATAGTTAGGATATGAAGTAGCCCTTTAGGACTCAAGGTACCTTGGCACACGGGGTTAACCTAGGTTGACCCAGTATGCCAATTTACCCTAAGTCTTTATGAGCCTTTTCATATCATTGACCTATGTTGTTAACCTGAACTAGAGTTAAACATTGGGCAAGGGGACTGATAGAAGTTAGTATAAGACATTCTTGATAACAATGGAGTGGGGTGAAGGACATATTTTGGATTGATGAGTATGTCATCAAGGAATAAGTTATACAAACAGTATGTTAGAAATCTTTGGCCAAAGTATCACAAGCTACTGATTGCGTTGTCCTATTTCACCTAGTCTAAGGATCGTGATGCTGATGAATATTGGTAACAATTATTCAGTAGTTTCCTTGGATAGATCACTCATAACCCAGAATAGGGTAAGAGAACCAAGTATATGGAGTATTCAGTAGAATACTCAAAACTCAATGTTACACATGAATGTATCTCGTAGTTTGTCGAGTCATGGAATGAATAGATCGCTTACTCACCGAGTCATTACAACTGCATATGGTTATCTATTATAAGAATGATTGTTATGAAATGTGTGTTCTAAATTATGTATTTAGAATAGAGAACATTAATCATGCAATTTTTTTTCCTTGTTTCTAAAGTCTTAATATGAGAATGTTACATCTTGGCATCGAGAGATGAAGGTTGTAGCTCTTGGACCTTTTATGTCCATAATCTGATAAAAAATTGAATTTTCTTATAACAGAAATTGGTTAGAACAAGTGGGAACGTTGCGAATAATGCTCCACCTAATGAAGGAGTAGTAACAACCCAAAAACTTGATGAGATCCTTGCTACCCTGTTGGACACAAGATATTGTTTGACTGTGCTCGAGCAACAAGTGATGGGAAATGAGGAGGAATAAGAAGTCGGTAATAATAATCAACCACCTCCGAGGAAAATCCTGATTTGGGTGTTGATAATAATAATTTTAATGTACTGTCCAACCGAAAACAAAAAGGCAAGGTTGGCACCAACTCACTAATGATATAAAAAGGACAAGTCCACCTAAGTTTGATGGCACCACATTAGGTGATGGAGCTGAGAAATGGCTCAGCGAGATGGAGAAGTACTTTGCAATAAAGAAATTCTCCAAAGAGACTAAAGTTATTTGGGGATCATATCAACTTTCCCATGAAGCATCTTCATGGTGGGACAACCGGAAGGCGGAGCTGAACATTGATGAAACTAACATCACTTGGGATCAATTTAAATGTTATTTTAGGTAATGATGGATGCCACAACTTTATTATGATCAGAAAATGACTGAATTTTAGAACTTAGCTCAAGGAAAGTTAATCTGTAACTGAGTATTGGGAACGATTTACGAAACTACTCAAGTATGTACCTCAGTATCAAACTGATGAGAAGTTCAGAATATGGAAATTCATCATGGGGCTGAATCCCATCATTGGGGGAGAGGTTGATGTTCATAGCCCAACCACTATGGAAGGGGTTGTTGAAAAATCCATAAGGTAGGAACAAAAGTTAAAGGCTATTTCTGCTCACAAGGAAGAAGTACAAAAGAAAGTTCCAAAATCTTCTTCAACTTCTCTTGCACCTAAGAAAGGACCATGGAAAAATTTTGGTAACAAAAGTAAGTTTCCAACCGATAATAATAAGAAAACAACAATGAATAAGACTAGCTTGGTAATACACGGAACAATTTTTCCAGAAATAATAATAACGGGTGAAAACCCTATGGAGGTCAAAATGATAACTTCAAGACTGGAAATAATTCTGAGCCTAAAAAGGGACCGGTAGGAGGCTGTTATAACTGTGGAAAAGATCATTACGTGAATCAATGTCCTTTGAAGAAGGATGATCATAATCAGCAGCACAAGATACATGTTGTAGTAGCTGACAAGCAAGCTGAAAAGTAAGTTACACCTATTGAAGTTCCTGGTAAGTTATTTGGCATACCTGTAACTATTCTATTTGATACGGAGCTACTGAATGTTTTATTTCTAGTAAACTTGCTTCAAAACTTAAAAGAAAAGATAGAAAAATGGATAAATCATGGATTGTACATTATGGTAATAATTTTGTTCATACAGTTAGTATGTGTCTTTTTGGGGCAGTCCTTGACTTACCTAGCTTTTCCATAGAAGTTGATCTCTATGTAGCACCTTTGGGATCTTATGATATAGTCATAGGTGTAAATTGGTTAGCAGATCATAAAGCAAAGGTAGACTATTTTGAAAAACATATTAGTTGTTTAGATGATCTACAGAAAACAACAGAGATTCAAGGTGTAAAATGAGAAATTTCAGTTAGGAAATTGTCAGCTATGCAACTTAAAAAGGCCAAAAATAAAGGTTGTACCTTATATGCAGTAAATATTTCTAAATCTACGGAAGAAAACAACAATTTCATGGAATGTTATCTGCTATTACAGAACTTCGGTGATGTGTTTCCTAAGAATTACCAGGACTACCACCCAAAAGGGAGTTTGACTTCACGATTGAAATCAAACCAGGTACTAAACCTATTTCTAAAGCACCTTATCGAATGAATACCATAGAATTAGTTGAGCTCAAGGCTCAGCTTGCAAGAATTTTTTTAAGGGTTTGATTATACCAAGTTTTTCACCTTGGGAGCACCAAAGATCTTTGTGAAAAAAAGGATGCAACACTCAGATTGTGCATTAATTACAGGATGTTAAACAAAGCAACAATCAAGAATAAATACCCACTTCCTAGAATTGATGATCTATTTGATCAGATGCGTGGAGCATCGGTATATTCTAAGATAGAACTTCGTCCGGATATCATCAACTACGAATTAAGGAAGAGGACATTCATAAAATGGATTTTAGGACAAGGTATGGACATTATGAATTCATGGTTTTACCCTTTGGATTAACGAATTCACGTGCAAATTTTATGAACTTAATGAATAATAGCTTTCAAGAATACTTGGAAAAGTTTGTGCTTGTATTCTTGGATGACATTCTCATTTATTCTAAAAGTGTGGAGGAGCACCATGAACACTTGAAAATAGTTTTGGAAATTTTGAGAAATGACAGGTTATATGGTAAGCTATCCAAATGTTCTTTCTATGACACTGAAGTTCACTATTTGGGTCATGTTATAGGTAAATATGGAATTGTTGTGGATCCTTCTAAAATTGTAGCTATATTCGAGTGGCCTGCACCCAAGAATTTACATGAAGTTAGAAGCTTCATGGGCCTTGCAGGTTATTATAGAAAATTTGTTAAGGATTTTTCTAAGGTGGCTGCACTAATAACTTCATTGTAGAAGAAGGATAAGAATTTTTTTGGGATGATAAATGTGAATCTGCATTTAAAAATTTAAAAATTCAGTTGACTTAAACACCTATTTTAGGTGTACCTGATCCAAATGGAGACTTCACGGTTGTAACGGATGCATTTGGGGAGGGTCTTGAAGGTATTTTGTTACAAAATGATCATGTCATAGCTTATGAAAGTAGAAAACTTAAGTTACATGAGTTGAATTATGCTCCACATGATTTAGATCTTGCTGCCATAGTTCGTGCACTTCAATTTTGGAGGCATTATCTATTTGGAAAACCATTTGAGTTGAAAACTGATCATCTTGGATCAAGTACATTTTCACTCAATCTAAATCAATGCAAGACAAGAAAGGTGGTTAGAATTTATGTCTCAATATGATTTTGATATAAGCTACATTAAAGGAAAAGAGAATAGAGTAGCTGATGCTCTAAGTTGTAGGAAGCACATTTCTTCTCTTATAACATTAAGAACTTAGTTTAAGGATGAAGTAAAAAGTGTTATGGAATCTGATTCATACTTTCAGCAAGTAAAAGTAGCGCTTGTTGTAGATCCAAAGGATGAAAGGTATAAAGGTTTTCACTTTGATAATGAAGGAATCTTATGTTATGAAAACAGAGTATACATACCTTTACTTAATGATTTGAGAAAGAAATTGTTGACAGAGTTTCACAACTCACCTTTTTTGGACACCCTGGCATTACGAAAATGCTTGCTAATATAAAACAACAATATTTCTAGAAGGGAATGAAAAAGGATGTTATAGATTTCGTGACTCATTGTCTGGAATGTCAACGAGTAAAAGCAGAACATATGC
This sequence comes from Taxus wallichiana var. yunnanensis, assembly GCA_018340775.1. Classification (NCBI taxonomy): domain Eukaryota; kingdom Viridiplantae; phylum Streptophyta; class Pinopsida; order Cupressales; family Taxaceae; genus Taxus; species Taxus wallichiana. The sequence goes on from CM031234.1 coordinate 962,329,701, forward strand.
ATCCAACTTAGTTTGCTATATCCTCATAGCATACCACAGTACAAATGGTAGGTAATAAGCATGGATTTTGTACAAGGATTTCCTATGTCAAGAAATAAACATGATGTTATTTTGGTAGTAGTTGAAAAACTAACAAAAGTAGCTCATTTTACTGTTGGAAATCTAAAGGATGATTCTCCTATTTTGGCTAAACGATTTGTACATGAAATTTTCAGATTACATGGAGTACCTAAATTAATTATATCTGATAAAGACCCTAGAATGATGTCAAGGTTTTGGCAAACACTTAACGCGGCTCTTGGCACTAAATTGAATTTTAGTTCGCATATCATCTGGAAATAGATGGACAAACTAAAAGAGTAAATCAAGTTTTAGAAGATATGTTACGGATGTATTGCATGGATTAGTAGTATAAGTGGGAGGAGTATCTTCCACTAGTTGAATTTGCATACAATAATACATATCACACTTCTCTTAAGATGGCACCTTTTGAGGCACTTTATGGAAGAAAATGCAAAACCCCAGTTAGTTGGGATAACATTAAGGATAGAGAAGTAATTGGACCTAAAATCCTTACGGAAATGGAACAAAAAGTTAAAATGATTCGTGAACGCTTGAAGGAAGTAGCAATAGACAAAAGAGTTATTATGATTTAAAGCATGTTGACAGGAAATTTGAACTTGGTGAGAAGTTTTTTCTTCATGTTAAACTGAAAAGAGTTCTATAAATTTTGAAAAGGTTTCCAAATTATCACCTCGTTATGTGGGACATTTTGAAATAGTTGAAGTAATAAATCTTGTAGCTTATTGATTAGCACTACCACCTGCTCTTTCACGAATGCATGATGTTTTCCATATTTATTTGCTTAAGAAATACGTTTCAAATTTATCACATGTGTTAAATTGGAATTCCTTACAGGTCCAAGACCTAGGAATAATTGTGGTTAAACCCAATTGAGTGTTGGAAACTCGCCAGTTGCATTTAAGAAATTGTGAAATAAGACAATGTAAGGTCCAGTGGGACTAGTTTAACGAAGAAAGTGCAACTTGGGAAAATATGGAAGATATGAAAACTAATTTTCCCTTTCTTTTTTAACAAAACTGAATTTGTTGACTGATAATTTTTTTATGATTTTATCTTTTCATCTATCTCGCACGGTGGTCTTTATAGTGGCAAGGAGCTTAGTGTACTGAGTGACTTTATCCAAAAAATTCTTCTTTTCCTCTTTCTCCTGGCATGCCAATGCCTCTTCCGATGACTCTAAGGTGAGTGGAAGCCTTTCCATTGTAACCATGTGAGTCAAATCTTCCAAGAATTGCAAGGTCAACTCGTATTTTTTTTCGGAAGGTTCGGATCTAGATGATTCAATACAATAGAATCTATAATCATATCAATTTTATTTTATACCTCGCACACCTTTTCCTTTTCTTGCCTTAGTGCATGCCTTAACTGTGTGCTGATCAACTCTTCTTGCTTCAGATCCTTTCTATTTTTAGTGAGCTCTTCATTTTCCTTCTCCAATTCTCCTTCTAGGAATCTTACCATGTCATTCCTCCCAAAGAGTCTTGCCTCCACCTCAACCGACACCTTGTTGAGTGCATTACGCACCTTCTCATTAGACTACTACCGAGCTTTCATCCAGTGGGTTTATTACTTTTTCTCTGTACCTTCATCAATTCCCCTTAGCTTACTTTGAACTCAGGTTCATCGACGTGGGACTCAAATGCCCAAGATAGCATTTTCTTGGTTTGGGGGTATGCACCCTCTTCCTTGAATGAAGACCATGCAATGAGTTGGTCTACATGCATGGTACTCTAGAATCATGTGCGCAGTACCTTACTTGAATCATTTATGTATCTCATCCCCTACTCCTATGTGTGTTTCCTTCGGAAAGCTTATTGCTAAGCTTGGATCTCAACATGTGCTTCCATAATCCTTCCCTACACTTTCCTCCTCTATCTCCTTGAGTATCTCATCGTGCTTTGCTCCACTTCCTACTCCACTAACTTCTCTATTATGCCCGCTACTTCTCTTTTTGTAGCCTCTTCTATCTTCTCCTTGGTGAGGTTGGGGGTCCTCTGATCCTTTGTATTTACTTCTTCACTCTCCCCTTTTCCTTGAGTGCCTTCCTCTTCTCCACCCTTTTCTTCATTTCCTTTGTCTTTGGAGTCATGCACCTCATACACCGAATGGTCTTGAGCTTCTTCATGCTTGTCATCATCCCTTTTTCCTCTATAGGCCTCTAGGCTCTCTGTTTCTTTTGAGTCAGCCTCTTCTACTACCTTCTGCTTCTTCCTAACTAGTGACTCCAGTATAGGAGACTCTTCCTTTTCTTCTTCTTCTGTAGGTGACTCCTTCCTTGGTGATTCCTCTTATGTAGGAGGTTCTTCTTACTCTGGCGCCTCTTCCTCAGGTGAATTTTCCTTTTCCTTAATGGGGGACTTCTTCCTTTGTGCATATGTACTTGGCTTAGTGCCTAACTCCGGTGCGCCTACATATTGTGTTGTTTGCACACTTGGTGCTTTCTTCTTTGGTGCCTCTTCCCTCTCCCTCTTTCTTGGTGCAGCCTTCTTTCTTCTGGTGGGGTCTTCTAGGATGGAGACATCACTCTCTAAGTAGGTACCCTTCTCATACTTTTGCCTGATTCACAAGTATACCCTTTCTATGGTCCTTCCAAAATTGGTAGCGTTGACAGTTTTTTCATGTGCACCTCATGGGAGACATAATTCTCCACATAAGCATGCTTCTTGGGATATACCAACTTTTTCATAGGTCACGGAGGTTTTGGTTTACCTTTACGAGGTCTAACCTTAGTATTTTCACTTCTTTAAAGCGATTGACCCCTGCCTAAAAGTATTACACAGTGAAAGAAAAAGGTAGCTTGCACCATGGACTCTTAGTCCCATTTGTCAATGTGAATCTACCAATGCAAAAATGTTTGTATATAAAATTTTTTTCCTCTCATTGTACTAGTGATGTAAATTTTTTAGGTATCCTCCATTCGATCTGAACGCGTCACACATCCTCTTGTACCATTTCTCTAGGTGCGCCTTGTGGGTGGCTGTCATGGTGTCACAAGTGTATTTTTCAAATATTTTTGTGGGGGAAGGGTATTCATCTAGATACTCCCATAAAAACTTATCTATCCCATCAAGAACTCCAATATCTAAGAAGATGATGGTGAGGAGGACATTTCCAAACATTATCTTCTCTCCTTCATGCATAGAATTGATGATTTCTTCTACAATGAAGGAAGACATGTTATAGATGGTTCCTTCTACAATATTTTGGCACACATTCAACTAGGAATTTTTATCTATGTCCACCTCTCTTTCCCATTCAGTTTAGATACCAAGAACACAACCATTCTCATCACTGGGTCAGAGATATCTGAAATATTGAAGTAACAAGACCCCTTCTTATATTCATAAGCCTAGATTATCTCCTTAATGACTTCCTTATCCTCCAGGTCATCATCCAATGGCTCCTCTTCGTAGACAAGGCCAGTAAATTTAGAGATAATTTGGGGAGTTATGTGCATCCTACAATTTGCAAAGTAGAAGTGGTCCTCGTGCACACGCGACATCAACCATTGGTATAGACACTCGGGATTTCCAAAATATGGCAACTCATATAGCTGTAGCAACCTAAAATTCTCCAATTTTACCTTCACCTTATCATCATAGATTGACATTCCTTTTGGTGTCATATTATCTATCGGGTGAACTAGTTCTAACGCCATCTCCTTCTCTGTGGTGCTTGTGCGGTGGTTATAGTCACTCACGACCATCTTCCTCATGTGGGATACCCACTCTTTTCCAAGTAACACTCCATCTGGGTACTACATCTCCACATACCATTTCTCATTGGCAAACTGTTGTGGCGCTTGTTTTCCTTTCCCTTACCCTTCTTTGGTGAGATGGCTTCCTTCTTTGGTGCCATCTTTTTGTCGGGTTAAAAATAACTCTTCCTTGCTCTTCTTCCTCACTCTGCTCAAATATGTGGCTCAACTTTATGAAATAATCCTTCTACTCCCATGCCCTAGCTATAGAACCCTAACCTAGAAAACTCTTCCACAAGATGACGTACTCCACTGAAACCTCCCTACACCTGTACTCCTTCCACTCTGGTTCACAGATCACCCTAGTCATGCACTCAGATTATTATGATTCTTCCTTCACACAAATATTTCTTTGTGGATGCCCTAGTTTGTAAGAGCTTCTTTAATATTGTGATAGCAAGGTAAATAATAGTGTTCCCGATCCTTTACTTATAGCTTTTTCCTATCTCCCATAAATGCTATGCCACCTACCAACGTACTTAAAATTAAATGTCATTTTTTCCACTAAATACGATGTTAAGAAATCTTACCCATGCATCCTGTCATGCATGAAAAATCATTATAACCTTTTGGCACGTAAAAAATATTTACTGACCGAGGACTCTTATGTGCGCGCTTGCAAGCATCGAAGGCACTTCTTCTACACTTGACCTAATTTTTGCCTTCGCCTACCTTACATTGTTCCTATGATTCTCATCCCTTCTACGTGGTCTTTGTAAATCCTTCTTGACACCAAAATTTCTTTTCCACCTTTTCCATGCACGCTCTCCTACCTTATGCATTTTTTATCTTTAAATACGGGCCATAAGAACACAAATTTCACTACCAACTTCTATTTCACTTCACACCATTCCACCCCACACTAAAAAAATGCATGGTCCTCTATGCATACACATTCTTTTGAAAGCAATAAGTGGTTACTAAGCACAAGGCACGTAAAATAACACAAAAAAAAAAGAGAACAAGCAATGAGAAATGGAAACACAATGAAAATAAATTCATAAGAGGAAATCCTATGCTAACCGGCAATCTGCGTTATTTACAAATACAAGGAAGAATTATTTATAGTAGGGATTTAACCTACTCCCATTGAAATGGCCTGGTAACCTCATTCCATCTAGCGCTTGTAACTAGAAAGTGCCTAAGTCAAGGATGTACAAGATGATATATGGCCCTAACTAATGGAATTTTAGTTTCCCAAGATGGCACAAAAACTTGGAATCATATAACAAGACCATCTGCCTAACCTTGAACTATTTGATTTTAATATGGTGATCATGTCATGATTTCTATTATGTCTTTTCAATCTTGTGACTCCATATAGCAAGTGATATCCTTTCATCTAGCTACATTAACTTTCCCATGTACTCTTGAATTACTTGTTCATCAGTTAACCCTCTTACATGCGCAATACACAATGATGGTAACATGAATTCATTTGGAAAAATAGCCTCTGTGCCAAACACCATCTGAAATGGTGTGGCTTTGTTCAACCTTTTTTAGGCTGTCTTGTATGCTCATAGGATGGCTGATACCTTGTCATCCCAATCTTGTCTTCCCACATCACAAATATTCATCAACGTGTGACTCAATTTTTTTAAATGCCTTAGCAATTCCATTAGCTTGTGGGTGATAGGGGTAGTCTTATGATGGGCCACCATGAATTCTGCCAACAAAATCTGATGTTTCATTCAAAAAATGTGTACCCCTATCACTAGTCAAGCTTAAAGGACATCCATACATCCCGATTATGTTATTGCATAATAATCTGGAAGATTTCATTGTTGTACAGTCCCTTGTATGTGCTGACTCTGCCCACCTTGTTAAGTAATCAGTGCAAGTGATGATATAGCGTGAACCAGTCCTTTGCATGGCGGGTGAAATTGGTCCTAAAAAATCAATGTCCCATTTTTGAATGGTTCTGCACTAGCTATCGGCCTCAAGGGCATTTCATATTGTCTTTCTGGCTTGATAAGGTGCTGGAAATGGTCACAAGCCTTGAAAAACTCAATGCAATCTTGGTATATACTTTCCCACCAAATCCATAGGATTAGAATCTTCCACATGATGACATTCACTATATAGTGCCCTCATGTAATCCCACCATGTGCTTCTTCCATGATTGTAATGTGCTCATGTTCTAATACACATCAATGCAGAACCTCATCACGACCTAACTTGTATAAGTATTTGCTAATTAGCATGTAGGGCATGATGCACATAGCTCATTGTTATCTTTCCAAATATTTCATTCTTTTCGCGCCACAACCTTTTGATAAACACAACAATATATTCTAAGTCATAGGGTACATGCTACAACCTAAATAGTTGTGCATCTGACATAACATCCTCAATTCTCTACATGTCCTCCCCTGAGTCAATTCTTGACAAATGGTCAGGCCCTAAGTTACTCTTTCCTAGTTTCACAACAACTGTAAACTCAAACTCTTGAAACAATAGGACCCACGAAATATGCACCCTTGCAAAAATAGGTTTGTTCACTAAGTACTTCAAGGCCATGTGATCTATGTAAAATATGAAGGGTGTTGTCTAAAGTAGATACTACCTAAACTTATGCAACATGTAGATCATCGAAAGTGCTTCACACTTAGTAGTGGTGTAGTTTTGTTTTACTGGTGTCAAATTCCTACTTGTAAAGCAAAGGGGGTGATCAAAAATCCCTTCTCTAGGTTGTGCTAGGACTGCTCCAATGGTTGTCCCTGAGGCATCAACATGCACGTGGAAAGGTTTATCCCAAGAGGGAAATCATAATATGGGTGCAATGACAAGTCTATCCTTCAAAGTGTCAAATGCCACCTGCTGCACCTCTCTCCAGTGGAAGGTAGTTTTGTGTCCTAGTAACTTTTCCAATGGCATGGCGATCTTGGCATACCCCTTGATAAACTTTTGGTAATATCCTGTATACCCAAGGAACCCACAAACTACGCTCTTCTTGGTAGAGTCCCCTACTATCACAATAACAACAAATTTGGAAGGATCCACTAAAAAACCTTCTTTACATATAATGTGCCCCAACATGGTCCCAAATGGAGTAGCAAAAACACACTTCTTAATGTTGAGGGATATCCTCAACTATCGACATATCTCAAACATCAGCCTTAAATTATCACAATGTTCTTTCACTAGTCCATACACCATCCAATCATAAAGGTAGACTTGTAGAAATTTATGGATAAAATCTCGAAATGCCTTGACCACTATGTGTTAAAACACACCGGCACATTCTTTAGTCCAAAAGGCATGATTGTATAGGATAAAATTCTCCATTCAAAGTGGCAAAATTTGTCTTTTCTTGGCCTTCTTTGGAGATTCTAACTTGATGGTATCATAAGAATCCATCTCAGTAGAAAAATATTTTTCGCCCGGCCAATCCCTCAAGAATCTCCTCGGTAAAAGGGGTTGGGAAAGGATCAATTACACATACCGCATTTAAGTCCCTGTAGTCAATGTAGATCCTTATCCTTCCATCCTTTTTAATATTGATGACCATGGGGCTTACCCATTCTGATTCCTCCATAGCTTCAATGATGCCTGATGTTATCATCTTTTCTATCTCCTCCTTAACCTTGACACGAAGATTCAAATTCATTCAATAAGGCCTTTTTCATATTAGGAATGTACCTTGTTTCAACTTGATCTTCATCTCCCCAAGGAGTGGTGAATTCCTTTAAGCTCATGGTACCCACATGGAAATAAATCTTGAAACTCATGCAAGAGATCAATGATTTTTGAAACTTCCTTCTTCGACCAATAGTCTCCAATAGTGTCCTCCTTAGGTTCACCTTCAAACCGAGGTTAACCTTCTTTGTTTTGAAGGGTTCATGGTAGGTGTACGCTTCCTCATCAAATCTATCAATAACTTTGAATGTACCTTTAGTATGGTTAACATAAAAACTCTCCATCTCTTCACCATCTATTATGTAGACCATCTTTCCCTTTTCTTTCTCCATGTATGTGCACTCAAGATGCATCTCTTCTAATTCTTCTTCATCAAAGTGCATCTCTAGACTAGGTTCACCCAATAGTTCTAATATCCTATCCTCCACCATAACACTATCTCCCATCATAAGGTGCTTGACAACCTATAATGCCTTATCCACTGATGGTTTAGTACTCTAGTACTCAAAATCTTGAAGGATATCAGCCATCAACTCCTACCAATTCCTTTTACGTAGCGCATCTCCGAGTGAATGTACCATGCGTGCGTATAGCCTTACAAGGTGGAATATAAATTATGTACCCATAAGGAAGGTGGTAAGGCCTTTACTCCTCCCATCCATGCTTTCTCACATGATTGGATGTGAAACAAGGTGGGTTCCTTCCCATGGTAGTCTTGTATTGCAGTGGGTGCATTGCTTTGGGATAACCTTACAGAGAGCACGATTCTCACCTCACGCCACTCTAGAAGGCTATTGCAATGGGTCACTTACCAACACATTGTGGTCCCAAGCAAGTTATAGTTGAGAATCCTTATTCTTTCAGCCTCACTTCTCCATTAATTCTCCATTTCTTGTAAGAAATCATTAGGGTTGGACCCTCCAGAGTAACTTGGAAATTTCTTCCCGCTCGTGTGTCCGACCGAATGCACCTTCGTTACCCTTATAAGTGGTCCACTTAGCTATCACCCAATTAACTCATAAGTCCCATGGGCCCAATTTTCAAATGCCACACTAGTTGTATCACTCATAGACTAAGCATATTTAAACTAAATAACTCCCTTTGTAGGGTGAATCACCTCAAGGTCCCTGATAGAGTGTAGGTAGATCCTATCAATAATTTCCTCTCCTAAGGGCTCAATATATTGTGTTGCTTTCCCATCAGTTAAGGGAATGATGACCCACTCCTCCTTGTTTTCAAAACTTATGTATCCCTTATTGAACCTTAGGTGAACAATATTCTTGTAACACCAGGGGTTCCCAAGTAACATTAGAAAGTTATGCCGCCTCAACTAGTTCTAAGACTTCAAAATCCCTAATGAACATTTCCCCTGGATAGTGATAACAACATCCATCAAGAAACCAATGGGAATTTCATTTTTCATACATCTAGGGTGAGAACATTGACCTCTGCACCCATGTCCATCAAAATATTACTCAAGATCCACCCATTTACAACAACATTTAAGGTAATATCTTTGTCATAATCAAGGTTGTGGGGAGGAAGGTTTACATGCGTAACCTACGTCTCGGGCCCTTCTCTAGCACATGGTACCTTTTCCCGTAACCATTCCCATAACAAGGGAATTATATTCTCTTTCTTCAACATATTTCATGCTTCTCTAACCTCATCCAGATCCTTTAGTGGAGCCTCAACATTCTTCCTTTTCTCTAACTATCTTGACTACTCTTTTAGGCACTGGATCTCTCTTTACATGCTTCAATCACATCCATGGTTTCTTGATACACCTCTTTCTAGTGAGTGGGGTCTGGATACTTTACATGAACCACATCTTCTCTAATAACTAGTAGCCTTTTCCTTAGTACTTCCCTCATGCGCAAAACCTCAATTCGCAACGTAACCGATTACTAGTTCTAGTTCTAACTCATGCACCACTCTTGGCATCCATTGTGAATCAACATTCCTCACACTTACCATCTCGACACCTTTGTCTTTCTAGTGTTGTTGGATCATGTGATTAAATAACTCAGGAGCTCCTGATACTTGTGCTTATTTACATGCAATGAGAATTGTAGAAGATCAAGGCACTCATGATTTCAGTGCTCTAAGGATCCATAGTTGTAACAAGTTTCACGCGGGAACTCACTTCTTCCTCCTCTTTGGTTTCCATGACCATGAAATCTTCCTCAAAACTTCTTCCACATGCCCCATCATCTGCATGCACTTCAAAGTGATGAAAATCATCCTTGGAATTTCTTACAAGGCTAGTTTAGTGCACACCAATATCGATGGAATTATGTATCCGTTCAATCAATCTACAATCGTTAGTGTCATGGGTAGTAGAGGTGAAGATATTACAATAACATGAAACATTATTACAAATCTCATGATGCAGGTGGGTGCCTATTTACATCATGATCTCCATGTAAAATTTCATAGTCCATGGTCATGGTGTGTACCGATCTCCTAGGGCGGTTGTCCTTTGTATGCACCTTTATCTCACAATCTTTTCACCATTGACCATTGCGAGTCTCATGTGTCGAGTTTAGAGATAAATTCTCTAGTTACTTCGCCATTGCAAAAATATAAGCCTCAAAGAAGGGGATAACATTAGCATCAATGTTTTTGATGGCCTCAACATGCAAAGCAACCTATAAAGCCTTGCGTAAGTCGGTGAAAGTATTGTGTGAAAGTTCTCTTCTAAACAAGTGTTGTCAATCCTCAAAAAATCATTGAGCATGCTTTGAGAGGGGTGAATATCATAGGATAATTATAATAAGAGAGTCTTACAACACACATCATACTCCCGTACACTCTCTTCCATCCCCTACTAGATCTTCTTCAGTGCACTAATGCTCTTCTATTCAAATTCAAGGATATGAAATTCAGCTAAGAAAGCATTCTGCGGTGAAGTGTAATCCACCACTATCTGATGGGGGTCATACTTCTAGTACCAGCTATGCACGCATCCTTGCAACATTGTTGCAAATTGAATTTCCTTCCACTTTAGGGTAGTGATCCCCTTCATGTGCCATAATAGTTAAAACTTGTGTACATGATCTGTAGCATCCTCAACACCCTTGTAATTTGGTACATGTAAAGACATCTCGAAAAATACTTATGGAGGTGGCGAGAGGCCCTTGTCTTCCTAATCTATAACCTTGATCCCCTCTCGGTGTTTCCTCCACCAACAAATCCACTAGATCCACTAGGTTCTCGTGCCTCCATATCCTCTAGATCCATCTCCTGTATTTGGTAATGGGCCTAAACTAGTCGTGCCTAGCATTCGAATGCTCCACTAAACTGTGCACTAAAGGTTTGTGATATTACACCTCTACCATATGTGTGTCCCGTACCACTCCCAAATATGATACCCAAGCTTTGAGTACTTGTAATTTTCCCAAACTTTGTTCTAGACAATATTCCTCCAAGAAAAAGAAATGATTGTGCACACAATAGATGTACCAAATTAGAAATTATATCTCCTAGGTACGGATCACTCACTTCCATTGATACCAACTAGGTTAGTAATAATTGTCTCTTGATTTGGAAACCTAAGCACCATGGGTTGGTCACTAGGTGGGTTTAGATTCATGTCGATGGATATTCTTTCTCCATGTGACAAAATCTCATCGAAGTGGAAGGGGTTCTCTCTTGCACTTTCCAAGATGGGGTAGCACAAACACTCAGTTCCACATCCTCTGTGTGAACCTCAATTCCTTCTTGCAACGTCTACCTCCATAAATCCATCACTCCCACAACCTTGTGTTGTCTAGAAAACTCCCTTTCATGTGTTTCACTATACTTGAGTCATCTCTCTTCCCTCTCCTCTTCCACTGCGCAGGTCCTGTCATCTTCCTCCACCCTAACTTCCTCACCCAACACTAAGAGAAGCTTAAGACGTAATATGGAATACCTCCAAAATCAATGTAATGATCAAGATCTTCATATCCAATAGGATAGCTTGTAAAAATGATCCCATATGTTCCCTTAGGAACTCAAACTCAACAACCTTTGAACAATAATACGTAGAAATAGTGTATTCTAGGGTATAACTTGTAACATTCCCATTTTAAGACTTTAGAAACAAGGAATTTTTTTACATAATGTTCTCTATTCTAAATAAAACATCATTTAGAACACACATTCCATGTCAATCAATCTCATAAAAGATAACCATATGCAGTTTTAAATGACTCGGTGATCCACCGATCTATTCATTTCATAACTCGGTGATCTACCGATCTATTTATGTTAACTTTAAGTATTGAATACTTATCATATACTTGGTTTTCCTACCCTAAACCGGGTACCGAGTGATATGCTTAAAGAACCTATCTGAATATTTGTTACCAATATTCATCTGATATCAAGTTGCTCTAAACTAGGTGACATAGGACAATGCAACCAACAACTTGTGATACTTTGGCCCAAAATTTTCAACATACTGTTTATGTCACTATTCCTAGATGTCATACTCATAATTTCAAAATGCACCCTTCACATCACTCCTCTATTATCTAGAATGATCTTTACCGACTACAATCACCTCCACTTGTCTAAGGTTTAACACTAGATCTAGTTAGAAACACAATTTATTATAGGAAGACACTCACAATGTCTTAGGGTATATGGGCATACTCGGTTGACCTAAGTAAACCATATGTGCCAAGGTACCTTGAGTAACCATATAAATAACCATTATGTACCATACCCAAACTCAAAACATCCAAAAAAATAGATCGGGTTCATAACATGAATTAATTATTTCCTTTTAGGGATAACATTCTTATAAATTCAACATTTAAGAATACATATAAGTAGAATTCCATATGAATCCAAGAAGGTATCTAGAATCAAAATAATCTAACTACAAATCTAATTCTACTACTATATGTTATAAGTTATCATTCAAAGATATGAGAGCAACATTCACAAATCAAAGTAGTCCCATACAAAAGTTAATCTCTACTCGAGTTCACCCAAAAATATAGAGTAAAAGAGAAAAAACCTACTCCTATCCATCAAAATAAAGCAAGGCTTAGTCAACAACAGTTAATCAAACAAGTATGCATTCACTTATCAATAGAACCAACTTAGCTACTATCTTTCTACATCATTATAACAAATGATTCGAATAATGTAGACCAACAAACCATAAAGAAATCACCATCTCATAAGATAATCGAGTGTAGAGGATTTCAATAAATGAACTTATCCAAACAAATAAGAAAAGGGATCTTTATTAGGAAAGGTCCATATAATTTTTCGTTACATTACTTAACAAATGAATTCCTGTTCAATTCAATTCAGAACAAAAAACACATTACAGTCCTAAAAAAACATACCGATCCCAAGAGAATATATATTTCCTCTCTCTTTAAAAGACCCAAGAACTCATTCATTGTATCCAACAAGAATAGAATCCCGAAACAGTAAGCTAACAAGTTCAGAATTATCCACGAACTCAAGGACTGAAGTCTCTTAAATTATTCAACAACTTAATATGAAGAGTAAGTAGTTCCTAAATAAAAAATAACTATACACAAACAACCGAATGGAGAAGTAACATTTCCTTATAAGTTCGGTGTATAAGGGTAATAACACATCCATCCAATGAGACCAAAAAATTATTTTAAAGGATCTGAAGAGAGAGAAAGAAACCCAAAGATGTTTAAATTATAAGATGTCCCATTCTTACTTCCAAAGCAATCAAACAGAAATCTGAAACAAGACTTTCACAACCTCATAACTATGGCAAAGGATACATTTCTTCAAACAAAACAGTCAACCTAGAATGCGGGTTTCCTCAAAAAGAGGGGAAAAGAACACCCCCAAATTTCACGCCATTACCATCTCAGAAAATACAATATAATCTTAAAAATAGAAGTACCACATTCATTTAAACAAGATATTCCCAGTTCAAGATCTTGAAGAGATTACCAAACAACTCATTCAATTTATCACCCAGTTTTCTTGTGAGTAAGTTGCTCAATAAAAGAATTATAAGCTTTAAAATTTTAATACAAGTAAAACCTAAAAAAATACCATAACAAAATCAAATTCACAATTCGATTTAAAATTTCTCAAAGACTCAAGTACCAAATATGAGTACAGTTTCAAACATGAGCTTCACACAAAAGTTCAAAACTTCACAAGTAATAAAATATGAGTACAATGCCAAATATGAACTTTAAGCAATAGTTCAACGTTGCATAAGTTTCCAAACACTAGTTCATAAAAACACAAAGATATAAACAAGTTTATATCAAAACATGAAGCCCTAATTCAAGATCAAATGGAACTCAAGATTCCCTTAAAGTTCAGAACCCTATATTGCAACGAAGGCCAGTTCAAAACACAACAACCTCGAATACAAGTTCCAAAATGAAAAAAAAGAGCTACAAAAACAAGTTTCACATACAAGCTTCACATGCATGCTATCATTGAACTTGCACAGAAAGAGAGTTTCCAAAACAACATTATTTAAGCCATGGATTAATATCCAAAAAATCATAGAGATTCCTAAAAGCATACAAGTAATCAACTAGAAAAATCATGTAAATATTAATAAGCATAAGAGAAGAGTTATTCTAATGAAATATTAATGGTTAGAGCCTATCATGCCTGATAGTGCTTCTGTCAAATTGAAGGATACTTCCAGCCGAGCTTCCAACTCTTTTTCTTCTCCACGAAAGATCAACAATCAAACATCTTTTCTTCCTATGCCTCATATACTTTCCTTCGATAAAAAATAGACCATAGAAACCAAAAATAGCTTTAAAGTGAAGATCGAACTGCTAGTTAAAATAACTAGATAGCTCCATGTAGAGAAAAATCCATGCAATGCATGCAAAATCAAACAACATCCCACAAACCCGCCTTCCAAGTTTCCAAGATGGTTTGCACACAGAAAATGAGGTCCATCAAAGCCATTAATTCCAAATTTCTTGATTATCTTTCCTTGCCACCACCTCCTAAAACTAGTGAATGCCTATTCCATCCAAACATGTAATTCCATCTTTAGTGGAGCTTCCACATATGCCTCCACTAAAGTCAACTAGACCTTACCAAAAATAGCAGTACCACCATCCATTAAACCCAATCAACTCACTTAAATTCCATAAGAACCATCACCTTAGAGACATGCGACCCTTAGGTTCCCTTTCTATAGTTTAGATGGATCCCTTAAAACTTAGGTTAGTCTAGCAATAACCACCTTATGTTTTAAAACATTGACAATAGTAATTACCACCTTAGGTTAGATTAAATTCATAACCTAGTATTAGTTAAAATAGCCTAGCATTACTTTAGTAATATCTCCCATATTCATTTAGCACAAAGCATAGGTTAGGATGCCAACCCAACAAAATAGAATAATAGGCTTAAATTAGAATGAAATCCAAATAAGTAGACTTCACAAGAACATAGGTGTTCTTACCTAGCTTAGGATATTGTTATGATAATCTTTTGGTTTCTGACTCCAAATTCCTCCTTTGTTAGAAAATAAATTGAATTTTGTTTACATCCATTATGTCTTGCCATGATCAATCCCTAAAGACTCGAGCATAAACATACAAATTTGACGAAAACACATTCACATAAGACCAAGGAATTTGTAACATACAAATTTCAGTCCGCTATGTCCCTCAAACTACTGAATGTCAATTTACCATTCAGTCTATGAAGAAGATTTAAAACATTCCTTGGATCACTAAAATTGATCCAAGGATGAGTCAAAAATAGGAATAAGTCTGCAACTCTTAAAGCCGATTGCAACTTACCTTTCCAAAGTGAAAATGAATTCTTGAAAGCCATACTATTTTAGTCTAATGATTTTAAGAACAAAATGATTTATCCATATCAAGCATGATCTTCAGCAGTCAAAAGAACACACCTTTATCAAGAAAATCATATGTCAATGCTTGAAATGCAAAGGAGGAATATAACAATTGTCAAGGGTGTTACATGCTTCCCTCCTAAAAAGAATCATTGTCTCGATGATTACCTCACTTTCATAGTTTGCATCTAGGACAATCAACTTATTCACTTTTCTTATCATATGTCAAAAACATATAAGAATTTTAAAGCTCCGTAAATCAGCATTACATAGTTGTTTATTTCGAAAAAATAAATATCTACCCAAAAATGGCATAATTATTGTAATATAGAGATAAAATCACAATTTTTATCACCAACAAAATCAATTCTGTTTCAATAGATATGGAAAAGCAATTTTCATATCCTCAAGGTTTTCCCAAGTTGTACTTTCTTCATTAAATTGGTCCCACTGGACCTTACATTGACTTATTTCATGATTTCTTAAATACAAATGACAAGTTTTCAAAACTTGTATGGGTTTAACCTTGATTATTCCCGTGTCTTAGACCTGCAAGGAATTCCAATTTAACATATGTGATAAATCAAAACATATTTCTTAAGTAAAAAAATATGGAAAACATCATGCATTCTTGACAAAGCAGGAGGTCATGCTAAACAATAAGCTATAGGGTTAATTACTTCAACTATCTCAAAAGGTCCCACATAATGTGGTGATAACTTGTAGCCTTGCCAAAATTTATAGAGCTCTTTTTTGGTTTAACTTTGAAGAAAGACTTTCTCACCAGGTTTAAATTTCCTATCTACCCACTTTAAATCAACATAACTCTTTTGCCTATCTGCTGCTTCTTTCAAGCGTTCACGAATCATTTTAACTTGTTCCATTTCAGTAAGAATTTCAGGTCCAATTACCTCTCTATCCTCAATGTTGTCCCAACTAACCAGGGTTCTACATTTTCTTTCATATAATGCTTCGAAAGGTGCCATCTTAAGAGATGCATGATATGTGTTATTATATGCAAACTCAACTAGTGGAAGGTACTCTTCCCACTTATACTTTGTTGTCCATACAATACATTCGTAACATATCCTCCAAAACTTGATTAACTCTTTCAGTCTGTCCATCCATTTCTAGATGATACACAAAATTGAAGTTTAGCTTAGTTCCTAGAGCTGCATTAAGCATTTGCCAAAACATTGACATCATTCTAGGATCTCTATTAGATATGATTAATTCAGGTACTCCATGTAATCTAAAAATTTCATGTACAAATATTTTAGCTAACACAGGAGAATCATCCTTCAGATTACCCACGATAAAATGTGCTACCTTTGTTAGTTTATCCACAACTACTAAAATAACATCATGTTTGTTTCTTGACATAGGCAACCCTTGAACAAAGTCCATGCTTATCACTTGCCATTTGTACTGCGGTATACTATGAGGATACAATAAACCAGCTGGGTGCATATGTTCTACTTTAACATGTTGACATTCAAGGCAATGTGTCACAAAATCTATAACATCCTTTTTCATTCCCTTCCAGAAATATTGATGTTTTATATCAGCAAGCATCTTTGTAATACCAGGTGTCTAGAAAAAGGTGAATTGTGAAATTCTTGCTAACAATTTCTTTCTCAAATCATTTAGCAAAGGTACATATACTTTTTTAAATCGTAAGATTCCTTCGTTATCAAAGTGAAAACCTTTATACCTCAAATCATTCGGATCTGCAGCAAGCACTATCTTTACTTGCTGAAAGTAAGAATCAGATTCCATAACACTTTTTACTTCATCCTTAAATTGAGTTCTCAATGTTATAAGAGCAGAAATGTGCTTCCTACGACTTAGAGCGTCAGCCACTCTATTTTCTTTACCCTTTATATAACTGATGTCAAAATCATATTGAGACAAAAACTCTAACCACCTTCGTTGTCTTGCATTAAGATTTGGCTGAGTGAAGATATACTTTAGTCCAAGATGATCAGTTTTCAATTCAAAAGGTTTACCAAGCAGGTAATGCCTCCAAACTTGCAGTGCATGAACAATGGCAACAAGCTCTAAATCATGTGGAGCATAATTCAACTCATGTAACTTTAGTTTTCTACTTTCGTAAGCTATGACATGATCATTTTGTAACAAAATACCTCCTAGACCTTCACCAGATGCATCAGTTACCACCATAAAATCTCCATTAGGATCTGGTACTGCTAGAATAGGTGCTTTGAAGTTAACTGTTCCTTCAAAGTTTTGAATGTAATTTCACATTTCTCATTCCAAACAAAATTTTTATCCTTCTTTTGTAAGGAAGTTATTGGTGTAGCCACCTTAGAGAAATCTTTTACAAATTTTCTATAGTAGCCAGCAAGTCCCATGAAGCTTCTAACTTCATGTACATTCTTTGGTGCAGGCCACTCAGTTATAGCTACAATTTTTGAAGGATCTACAACAATTCCATTCTTACTTATTACATGTCCCAAATAGTGTACTTCTGTGTCATAGAAAGAACATTTAGATAGCTTACCAAATAACCATCTCTTTCTTAATATTTCTAAAACTATCTTCAAATGCTCATGGTGTTCCTCTAAACTTTTAGAATATATGAGAATGTCATCCAAGAATATGAGAATTTTTTTCCAAGTATTCTTGAAAGATATTATTCATTAAATTCATAAATGCTACAGGTGCATTTGTTAATCCAAAAGGTAAAACTATGAACTCATAATGTCCATACCTTGTTTTGAAAGTTGTTTTATGAATGTCTTCATCCTTAATCTGCAATTGATGATATCCAGATCAAAGATCTATCTTAGAATATACCGATTCTCCATGCATCTGATCAAATAAATCATCAATCCTAGGGAGTGGGTATCTATTCTTGATTGTTTCTTTATTTAACATTCTATAATCAATGCACAATCTAAGTGTTTCATCCTTATTTTTCAAAAAAATTACAGGTGCTCCCCAAGGTGAAACACTTGGTCTAATCAAACCTTTAGACAAAATTTCTTGCAACTGAGCCTTAAGCTCTACTAATTCTATAGTATTCATTCGGTATGGTGCTTTAGAAATTGGTTTGGTTCCAGCTTGATCTCTATTGTGAAATCAAACTCCCTTTTGGGTGGAAGACTGACAATTCTTCCAAAAATATGTCACTGAAGTCTTGTAACAACAGTGATATTGTTCCATGACATCACTATTTTCTTCAGTTGTTTCTATAATTTTCACTACATATAAGGTACAACCTTTATTTTTGACCTTTTTAAGTTGCATAGCTGACAATTTTCTAACAGAAATCTCACGTTTCACACCCTGAATCTCTGCTATTTTCTATAGGTCATCTAAATAACTAATGTGTTTTTCAAAATAGTCCACTTTAGCCTTATGTTATACTAACCAATTAACACCTATGATTACATCATAAGACCCCAAAGGTGCAACATAAATATCAACTTCATTGGAAAACATAGGTAAATCAAGGAGTGCTCGACACATACTAACTGTATGAACAACATTGTTTCCATACTGTACATTCCATGTTTTATCCATGTTTCTAGCTTTTCTTTTTTAGTTTTGAAGTTAATTTACAAGAAATAAAACATTCAGTAGCTCTGGTATAAAAAGAATAGTTATAGGTAAACCAAATAACTTACTTAGAACTTCTATGGGCGTGGCCTATTTCTCACCTTTTCACCTACTACAAGGCATGTATCTTGTACTGTTGATTACAATCGTCCTTTTCCAAAGGGAATTGATTTACATAATTATCTTTGCCAAAGTTATAACAGCCTCCTACATGTCCCTTCCTAGGCTTAAAATTATTTCTAGCCTTAAAGTTATCATTCTGACCTCCATAGGACTTTTGTCTATTATTATTAGTCTTGACAAAGTTGTTTCGTGCATTTCCAACAGACTTATTTGTTGCAGTTTTCTTATTATTATCAGCTGCAAACTTATTTTTATTACCAAAATTCTTCTATGGTCCTTTCTTAGGTGCAAGAGATGCTAAAGAAGAGTTTGGAAATTTTTCCTTACTTCCTCCTTATGAGTGTAAATTGCCTTTAATTTATGTTCCTGCCTTATGGATTTTTCAACACCCCTTCCATAGTGGTTTGGCTGTGAACATATACCTCTCCTCCTATAATGGGATTCAATCCCATGATGAATTTTCATAGCTTGAACTTCTCATCAGTTTGATACTAAGGTACATACTTAAGGAGTTTTGTAAACTACTCCCAATACTCAGTTACAGTTAGATTTCCTTGAGCTAGGTTATGGAATTTAGTCATTTTCTGATCATAGTAAAGTTGCGGTAGCCAACGTTGCCTAAAGTATCCTTTAAATTGATCCCATGTGATATTAGTTTCATCAATATTTAACTCAACTTTACGGCTGTCCCACCATGAAGATGCCTCATGGGAAAGCTGATATGCTCCCCATATCACCAAGATTTCTCCATATTGATCCAATTCTTAGCCCCATCTCCTAATGTGGTGCCATAAAACTTGGGTGGTTTTATATCATTAGTGAGTTCATCTTCCACCTAGCCTTTTTTTCTCGGGATGAGCGGGTATGTTCACATTGTTATTATCAAGACCTACATTGGTGTTGTCCCCAAGAGGTGGCTAATTATTGTTGTCGACATCTTCTCCTCCTCATTTCCCATTACTTGTTGTTCAAGTACATCCAAATGATCTCTTGTGTCCAACAGGGAAGCAAGGATCTCATCAATTTTCTGGGTAGTTACTTTGCTCCTTCCTCAGGTGGAGGATTATTTACAACATTTCCTCTTGTTCTAACCATTTTCTGTTAACAAGAAAATTTAAGTTTCATCAGATTATGGACATAATAGGTCCAAGAGTTGTAACCTTCAGCTCTGATACCAAGATGTAACATTCCCAAAGACTTTAGAAACAAGGATTATTTTTACATAATTTTCTCTGTTCTAAATAAAACATCATTTAGAACACACATTCCATGCCAATAAATCTCATAATAGATAACCATATGTAGTGTAAATGACTCGATGATCCACCGATCTATTCATTTCATAACTCGGTGATCTACCGATCTATTTATGTTAACTTTAAGTATTGAATACTTATCGTATACTTGGTTTTCCTACCCTAAACTAGGTACTGAGTGATCTGTTTAAAGAAACTATCTAAATATTTGTTACCAATATTCATCTGATATCACGTTGCTTTAAACTAGGTGACATAGGACAATATAACCAACACCTTGCGATAATTTTTCCCAAGATTTTCAACATACTGTTTATGTCACTATTCCTAGATGACATACTCATCATTTCGGAATACATCCTTCACCTCACTCCTCTGTTATCTAGAATGGTCTTTACTGACTACCATCAGTCCACTTGTCTAAGGTTTAACCCTATCTTTGGTTAGAAACATAATTTATTATAGGAAGATGCTCACAATGTCTTAGGGTATATGGGCATACTTGGTTGACCTAAGTCAACCGGATGTGCCAAGGTACCCTGAGCCATTGAAAGCTACCGCCTATCCTAAACATGCCACTAACTTGACCTAGAGAGAAACTAAGTTCAAGTCCTTATTTGTGTGTAGATCTAGATGATCAATATAGAAGGGTGTTGCCACATGTCAACTACATCACTTTATCCTTGAAAATACCCTAGTCTTTTCGAAGGTATAGTCTCGTAGTTAGCGTGTGCCAACATCCTACAGAAGTTTCCTCATCAAGTTGTACATACCCTTAGGAGGTTATTAATATTTAATCAATTTGGACTAAAAACAAATTACAACATCCATGTTAGACCCTAATCCAACACTCCACAAGTTCTTGTTCTATACTTGAATTAACTAATCATTAAATAACTTCCTTTATCTCATGATTTCTTTTAATGTTCATTTACTTAGTTAAACAAGAAGTTAAATAAACAGGATATCATAAGTTTCAATATAATGTAATTTAACATTCAGGGAGGTTTAGCAACCACATAGGTCCACTAAAGTAGACTTCATACAAAATGAAGTCCTATGATTTACAATCATATCTCCAATCCTTTTTGGTTTACATTCATTTAAGAGAGGAAGATTCTTCCTCTAAATGATTAAGTGTTAGGGTTTATCCTTCACATTTCTATAGTTCATACTACATGTTCATTACACATCACATTACTATGTTAAATTGTTTAGATAATAAACATCATCTTATGCAACTTTACAAGCTGCATCTTATAGGGAAATTGAACTAACTCCCTTTATCCATCTTATCAAAGGATAACCAGATAAACATATAAATAATATGAAGAATATCAACAAGATAGAACTTCCATCTCCTTTATAAAAGTATGAGATAATTTACACAACCAATGCAAGTAAATCTCAACTCGCAATTCCTCATTATAAACTTATATATTTACAAGACTATGCACTTTAGGTGTACTGCATAACAACAACCTTCATTCTAAAAAGTATACAACTTTTCTTTTTCAATACAATTAAAGAATGAATCAGAATTCTTTACAAATAATCAGACTTATATCATCCAATGCATCATATAATTTTTTTCCTTCTTTTATTACTTATGATGTCCATCTGCAAAAATTTCTAGCATGGGTCAATTCAATGAACTGAGCATGATAAGCACTAAGCATTAAAACAAAGTGAATTCCACTAATTGTTTCATTAAAACAACTCTGATTTAATGAGACAATTAATATATCATACAATAAGCATAAGTAATACCAACTAGAAAAGAAGTACAGTAATAAATCTAGATCCAATTTTAAGAGAATAGTAGAATATAATCCAATAAATATTTCTTAAAACTTAAAGTTTAATTGATCCTATCAATTACCTTTAAATAAACAATAGATCTTTCCATCCCATTATATCATAATTATATCCTAATAGAATACAATATTTATCTTTTCTATAAGACAAAATAAGTGTTTACAACATGGTTCATTTTAGGATGATTCATCTAAATCTTAAGCAAATAAGAAGAACCATTACATACCATACCCAAACTCAAAACATTCTAAAAAACAAATCAGGTTCATAACATGAATTAACTGTTTCCTTTCAAGGATAACAATCTTATAAATTCAACATTTAAGATATACATCTAATCGAATTCCATATCAATCCAAGAAGGTATAGAGAATCAAAATAGTCTAACTGAAAATCTAATTCTACTTCTGCATGTTATAAGTTATCATTCAAAGATATGAAACCAACGTTCACAAATCAAAGTAGTCCCATACAAAAGTTAATCTCTACTCGAGTTCACCCAACAAGATAGAGTACAAGAGACAAAACCTACTCCTATCCATCTAAATAAAGAAAGGTTTAGTCAACAACAGTCGATCAAACAAGTATGCATTCACTTATCAGCAAAACCGACTTAGCTACTATCTTTCTACATCATTACAACAAATGATTCGAACAAAGTAGACCAACAAACCATAAAGAAATCACCATCTCATAAGAGAATCGAGTGTAGAGGATTTCAATAAATGAACTTATCCAAACAACAGAGAAAAGGGATCTCTATTAGGAAAGGTCCATATAATTATTCGTTACATTACTTAACAAATGAATTCTGATCAATTCAATTCAGAATGAAAAACACATTACACTCCCAAAAATATCATACTGATCCCAAGAGAATATATATTTCCTCTCTCTTTAAAATACCGTAGAACTCATTCACTGTATACAACAAGAATAGAATCCTGAAACAACAAGATAACAAGCTCATAACTATCCATGAACTCAAGGACTTAAGTCTCTTAAATGCTTCAACAACTCAATATGAAGAGTAAGTAGTTCATGAATAAAAAAGAACTATACAAAAACAACCGAATGGAGAAGTAACCCTTCCCTTATAAGCTTAGTGTATAAGGGTAATAATAGATCCATCTAATGAGACCCAAAAAATATTTTAAAGGATCTGAAGAGAGAGTAAGAAACCAAAATAAGTTTAAGTTAAAAGATGTCCCATTCTTACCTCCAAAGCAACTGAAACAAAAATATGAAACAAGACTTTCACAACCTCATAACTGTGGTAGAGGAGGCATTGCTTCAAACAAAATAGTCAACTCAGAACATGGGTTTCCTCAAAACAGAGGGGAAAAGAACACCCCCAAATTTCATGCCATTACCATCTCAGAAAAGACAATACAATCTTAAAAATAGAAGTACCACATTCATTTAAACAAGATGTTCCCAGTTCAAGATCTTGAAGAGATTACCAAACAACTCATTCAAACTATCACCCAGTTTTCTTGTGAGTAAGTTTCTCAATAAAAGAATTATAAGATTTAAACTTTTAATACAAATAAAACCCAACACAAAAATACCATAACATAATCAAATTCATCGATTCAATTAAAATTTCTTAACACTCAAGTACCAAATATGAGTACAGTGTCAAACACAAGCTTCACACAAAAGTTCGAAATTCACGAGTAATAAAATACGAGTACAATTGCCAAATACAAATGTCAAACAACAATTCAACATTGCATAAGTTTCCAAACACCATTTCAGAACAACACAAAGCTCCAACACAAGTTTATATCAAAACATGAAGCCCTAATTCAAGATCAAACGAAACTCAAGATTCCCTTAAAGTTCAAAACCCTATATTGCAATGGAGGCCAGTTCAAAACACAACCTCGAATAAAATTTCCAGAATGAAAAATAGAGCTACATAAACAAGTTTCACATACATGATATCATTGAACTTGCATAGAGAAAGAGAGTTTCCAAAACAACATTATTTAAGCCATGAATTCATATCCAAAAATCACAGAGATTCCTAAAAGCATGCAAGTAATCAACCAGACAAATCATGAAAATATTAATAAGCATAAGAGCAGAGTTATTCTAATGAATCATTTAGAAGAAATCATGAAATATTAGTGGGTAGAGCCTATCATTCCTGATAGTTCTTCTACCAAATCAAAGGAGACTTCTATCCAAGCTTCCAACTCTTTTTCTCCTCCACGAAATATCAACAATCAAACATCTTTTCTTCCTATGCCTCATATGATTTCCTTCGATCAAAAATAGACCATAGAAACCAAAAATAAATTTGAAGTGAAGGTCAAACTACTGGTTCAAAGAACCAGGTAGCTCCATGCAGAGAAAATTCTGTAATGCATGCAAAATCAAACAGCCTCCCAAAAACCTGCCTTCCAAGTTTCCAAGATGGTTTCACACAAAAACTGAGGTCCATTAATGCCATTAATTCCAAGTTTCCCACTTATCTTTTCTTGCAACCACCTCCTAAAACTACTGAATGCCAATTCCATCCAAACATGTAATTCCATCTTTAGTGGAGCTTCCACGTATGCCTCCACTAAAATCAACTAGCCCTTACAAAAGCGGCGGGACCACCACTGTTATCTAAAATTCACCCC
The DNA here is from genome assembly GCA_018340775.1 of Taxus wallichiana var. yunnanensis. Taxonomy (NCBI): domain Eukaryota; kingdom Viridiplantae; phylum Streptophyta; class Pinopsida; order Cupressales; family Taxaceae; genus Taxus; species Taxus wallichiana. The sequence continues at coordinate 962,354,439 of CM031234.1, forward strand.
CAAGGTAATTTTGATAACATGCATCAGATTATTTGGTCCCGAGCAAGTAAGATTGATTCAAGGCCCAAAATCATGTTTTTCGGGGTCCCCTCGGCCTTTTTCTAACTCCCCCACCCAAGAAGAAATCCCAATAGGTTGAGAAAATGGAAGAAATGCAAAAAATAAGGTTGCAGGACTGTGTTAAGGCATTTCGGTCTGAAGGGTTCGGGTCGTACTGAGGTTCATTGTACCAAGCTTGGGGCTGAAAAAATGAAGAAAATCAGCTAAGTCCTAGTCTAGGTGGTCTACGGGACAGTTGGGACGTCGGGACGCGTGGGACGCGAAAAGCCGAATCGGCCGAAAGAGGAAAAAATTGCCTAAGTCTTCGTTTCGCGCTGGGACAGTTGGGACAAAAGTACGCGGGGGACGTGAACCAGCTGATTTAGCCGAAACAGGGGACTTTCATCCGAGATAGTTTGGGACATCCGGGCCAAAAGTATGCGTGGGACGTGAAAAGCTGAAAGAGCCGCCAACGAATGGAATCTCGCCACGTGTCTTCACCTCAAACAGGAACAAGGAAGCCCGAATCGGCCGAAGCAGGAGATTTTCATCCGGGACATCCGGGCCAAAAGTATGCAAGGGACATGTGGGATGTGAAAAGGTGAGATGGCTGAAAAGAGACAAGGAGGCCCACGGATGAATCAGAACGTGCCATGTGTCAGAAGGTTGAAAAGTTGCTAAGTGTTTGGCGCAAGGTAAAAATGCGCCCCTCAGGCCCGAACCAATAAAATAGTGCCACGTGTCCAAGTTTAAGGGCCCGAAAGGAATTTTCAGAGGATGAACCCATAGATGAATTAGATCTTGACACGTGTCATCCAAGTGGCAGAGCATGGAAAAATTCAAATATTTTCCCGCCGATCCGTTTTGGCTTGTTTTTGCCCTAAATCTTCAGATCGCCATAACTTTCGATCCAGAGCTTGGATTTTCACGTTCTTTATATCAATGGAAAGATGGTGAAATTCTCTACATGATTCCAGGTCAATATTGCATTTTGGTTCATTTTGGAGAGATAAAATCAAGAAACATCTTTGGCACGTGGTAATGGCGGGCGATGTTTCAATAACCAACTTTAATCCAAAATACGAGTTCACCGTTTTGCTAGGGTTCTCACCCACCGCCATAATGAGATGAATTAAATGCAACCTAGAAGTGGTTGGGGTAGATTTAGATTTCCTCCCTCTTCCCTCTCTCATTCTCCCTATAAATTGTAAGGAGGGGCTTCTTTCTAAAGGTCAAACATTCCTATTTTGCCCCTCCCTTCTTCTCTTTGGCAGGTGAATTTGTGGAGTTCAAACCTCCCATTTAAAACTGTAATGTGACTTTGCCTCTTGGCATTTTGTAGTGTATTGTATCAATCTTTGGAGCAAGTAATGCATGTCTGTGGATGATTCTCAACCCTCTCTATGTTCATTTGCATCCTCCCGCAAATTTTGTTATTTGTGCATGATCTTGCATCACATTTTAATGGCTTGTGTTTATTGGCAAGATAGGTGTTCTTCATTCCTCGGTGCATCACCTTTGTTAGTTTAGGTTTATTTTTACGCATCTTCTTACCCTATCTCCTTGGCAAGTTAGATTAGATTTTGAGTAAACCCTCTGCGTTTTTCATGTGCATCTGAATAGAGGAATAGGAACCACCTTCTCTCTGAGATTCCTTTCTCATTTTTACAAGTCCCACACTTTGAGAAAGGATTCAATGTTGTGCAATCACACTAGATGCTTAGAATGATCAAACTAGAAATCGATCAACATCCAGGGTGCTTTGTGAATTCACACTAACAGTTTTGGCACGCCGGGTGGGAGCTTAGAGGTCTTCAATTTTATTGCAACAAGATCGATGTGCACTTGTTGTAAGTTCCAGATCTCGAAGGAACTTAAAACCGCACATCCGGTGACTCCAAAAGAAGCATTATCTGCTGGTTTTAGATCCAAGCCTCAGCAAATTTATGAGAAGAATACAAACTAGGTCAAGAACTAGGGAGGAAGGATTGTTTGATCATCTACACCTATCTCCAAGAATAAGGAAAATTGGAAGAAGAGCTCAAAGATCTCCATCTCCACCTAATATAACCTTGTCAACACCTCCACCCTGGTAGGCCCTTCATCCAATCAACAAGGGTTCTCTCGGCCAATCGAATGGCGCACCCACCAAATCCATATATTAATTTCACCGGCAGCACTCACTTGCTCTCAATGCACAACATCCAATCCCAGTTGCAGCATTGAAGAACATTCCATACTTCACTAGAGAGAACCAGACTACCCCTGGTGATCATGTTAAAGACATTGCCAACCTTTGTGTAATTCATGAAATCAATGAGATGCAAGTTGCTATCAAATTGCTAGCATCCTCATTCAAGGGAAAGCTTTACAATGGTTCAGGAGCCTTGCCTCAGGTTCTATTCAAAATTGGAATTAGCTATGTATAGCTCTCTATGAGCGATTTGGGGAAAAGGAGACAACTTGTCCCTTTTGGAGTAGCTGACAACCATCAAAAGAGCTCCCAATGAGTAGTTGACTGATTTTAATTTCAGATTTCAAAGGACTTGCGAGAGAATTCCAGTGGCAGTCAGGCCAACAATAGAAGGTGCTTTTCTTTACTATCTCAAAGCTCTAAATTTTGATATTTCTATGTTGATTCAGTCCATGGGAGGCATAACTATCCCTATGGCTTATAGCATTGCCATTAGGGCTGAAAATTGTTTAATTCAAGCGGAAAGCTAGCTCCTAGGCCTCAAATGCCATTATATCTAAGTTTGGAGAGCCCAAGTACTAGCCAAGTGCCTAATCTAGCCTCTATTCCCACTCCTAGAAATCAGAGTTCAAATGAAGCTTCTACTTCATCTCCAAGTGCCCCAAATGAGCTTCAAGAAGTCATGAAGCAATTGCAAAATTTATTTAATGAGCTGGTTACTCTCAAAAGGCAACAAGCCCAAAGTTTTAGACCTTCCTTCTAGCCTCAAGCTCAGCCCAATAGGCAGCCTTATCAACCTCATAGACCACCCAATCCAACTGCAAATCTAAATCAAGCAAGGCCTCCTTCCAACAAACCATTTCAGCCCTATAATCCAAATGCTACATCTGCCTCTAAGGCATTGGTGGCAACACAAAACAACATTGTTCAAAAGTATGATTGGTGTTTTCCATGCAATGAGCCACATAACCAATCTATGTGCTTCAATGGTTCCTTGAATCAAGCATTTATGGTGACAAATATTGGTGTGGAGGGTGAGGGAAGTCAAGGAAACAACCAACAATAAGAAACATTCCAGCAAGTAATCAGCTCCAAATGACACTACTCTTGTCAACCGGCAAAGCTAAAGATTTATGTGGAATGAATCAAATACCCTCTCAAAGTGTTGCAGCCAACACAAGGTCAAAAAGGAGAAATTTGGGTGAAGAACAACCGTTAGCTCCAACCAATCCACAACCTTTATGGCTCCACAAATGGTTGGCAAACAAAATCCAGCTTGTAAATGCACAAGGGCGGCCAAGAACATCTCCTAGACCAACTCAAATACCAGTTGTTTCTGCCCACATGCAAGGGATGAATATGCAAACCAAGGGACATCAAAGATATCTTTCATCACCATTTAGTATCATTGATCGGATGAAGAAGACAAATGTAAATATATCAATGTGGGAATCCCTATCTATCCCGGCCGAGAGATTTTCTACAAGCTGCCATGAAGGAATGACCAACTTCGAATTAGCACGTCCAAATGCAAGAGAAGGTGCTCAAATGCTGCTCAACTTGAAGGGAATCATGGAGGACAACAAGGTAAAATGTTGAAGCCCCCTCGTTTTTATGTCTCATTAATCATTGAAACCAATTGGTGCACAATTGCATGATTGATTCTGGGGCAAGTAGCTCGTGATGCCCAAGCAAATAGCTAATCCGCTAGGACTTCAATATGAAACCATATCCAAAGTGGCAAAGCGGTTAGATGGGACATTAGTAACAATAGTTGGGGTGATTAGAAACTTGAGTCTTACCTTGCATGCATGTCCAAATGTTGTTGTTTTACAAGATGTATCGATTATAGACCTTCCACCACTCTTTGACCTATGTTTTTCAAGAGATTTTACAACCAAGATTGGAGGATATTTGTCTGCTAATTGGTCACACATGCTGTTAAGAACGAGGTATGGACCAAAGCTACAATCGGTGTTCTTACCTAGCTTAAGATACTATTAGGATAATATTTTGGTTTTCAAACTTTGAATTCCTCCTTTGTCAAAAAATAAATTGAATTTTGTTTACATCTGTTATGTCCTGCCATGATCAATCCCCAAAGACCCGAGCACAAACATACAACTGAACAAAAAAACATTCGCATAAGACCAAGGAATTCATAACATAAAAAGTTCAGTCTGCTATGTCCCTCAAACTACTGAATGTCAATTTACCATTTAGTCTATGAAGAAGATTTAAAACATTCCTTGGATCACTGAAATTGATCCAAGGATGAGTCAGAAATAGGAATAAGTCTACAACTCTTAAAGCCAAATTGCAGCTTACCTTTCCAAAGTGAAAATGAATTCTTGAAAGCCATACTATTTTAGTCTAATGATTTTAAGAACAAAATGATTTATCCATATCAAGCATGATCTTCAGCAGTCAAAAGAACACACCTTTATCAAGAAAATCATATGTCAATGCTTGAAATGCAAAGGAGGAATATAATAAATGTCAATGGTGTTACATAATTGGTTAGAAATCTTCTCCACCGGTGATCAATAACACGTTTCCAAGTCAAATCTGTATAATGTAACCACTAATATTCATCTTGGGTCCACAATCGGAGATTTATAGTACTAGCTTGATCTCAATGCATATGTGGAAATCTATCCATACAAATTTGCTAGAAACAACAAAAGAAATTATCATACAACTCATGATAAAGGTGTATTTCTACCCACTTGCATGCATCAAAGTTAGGTCCAATACTAAGTCTTTGAGAAAACTCATCCTCCATGCTCTTAAAACATACTTCAAAACTATCTAAGGTCAAGCACTATGTCATCACACATCATTCTAACAACTTTGAAAATAGGTCCCGATAATGGAACCAATAGTTAGTCATTTTTTTCCCTTAGAAAACACTCTAATCCCATACGTGTCGACCTATCACCTAACAGAACTAGGTGATCACCGAGGCATACGTGGGCACCGAGACCCTCCTTTATGTGAGTATTGTGAGAAGATATTGCCATTGAAAAAAATTAGATGCAGAAAGGTAAATGATCATGCATTCATTCTGAGAGCATAGGATGAGCTATTACACCAACATACCCATTCAGATAACAAGAGAAACATCATCTAGTGAGCATATCTGATTCATAACATAAGGAAAAGACACTAGGTCTTGCACCAATGAACAATATATTCATAATAAAGACATATATTTATATTGATTATAATTTTAGTAACCACATTACATTCAAAAGGGTCATAATAGACCAAAATGTATCAAAACAGAGATCTGACTCATGCATATGAAGTTCTATCTATGCTTCCCTTATTACAACAATCTTGTAGAACCATCCCCTTAGATATGATAACATTCCTACAATCCTCTAATGAGAACCCCAACCCCTAGAACCTCCTAATATTCCCACAGAGATATTTTCTTTCCATCCTCTCTATGATGGTCCTGATGCTTCTCTCTTTCTCCATCCATGTGTGTCCTTTCTTTGCTCCAGAGCATCTCTATGAATATTATTAGAACCCACTACCATGCCTTCCTCTAGTAGTAGATCAAATTCCAAGTGTCCTTGTGGTCCTCCAATGGATCATGCTTGTTCGATCCAAGCTCTCCACTTTCTACAGTAATGATGTCTTCCTTGGAATATTCCATGCATGGAATATTCTTTCCTTGACCACCAAGTCACCGTAATGGCACCTTATCTAGTCTGCATGCCTAGTTGGGTCATGTTTTCCTCAGTGCTTCTTGGAATGTCAAATATGAATAATTCTTGAGATCCTTTATTCTACCTTATGCGCATACCATGGTTTCTACTAAACCCCTTTCCCGCGTGCTTTTACCCCTCACACCCTTTTCCTCACTAGTCCAATGCGTGCATGCACCCTTTGGTACTTATCCAATATTCTAAAGCCCAACATGTAGGAATGTTTAGGTATAATCAAGTACACTAAAGGTTTGGTTGGGATAAACAACATGACAATAGGCAAGGTAAGGTCATTAGGCTAAACAACATGGGTAATACCATCATAAGGTATATCAAGTACACAAAGTCAAACATCACTAAAAGGTGGTTCAGGTTGGGGTAGTTAGGTCGGGGTATGGGTAAGGCCATGGTATAGGTAAATAATATGTCCCTAAACACAGTTAAGGAAATATACGAGTAATGTAGGCTTGTGGGTAGGATGTAAGAGGTAGTGGTAAGGATAAAACAATGCGGGATTAATAATTTTGTTAGGAAAATGGGCATGAGGTGACTCAAAAGGTAATAGAAGGTGAATGATTCTTGTAATGGTGTAACTGACGTCAGTTGGATAGGGCACAACATGACCAACATTGATCATGTCGATTTGGGGATAAAAAATAAAAATCCATGTTTTACAGATTAATTTTAAATTTTCCACTTTTGGAAGATGACAGAGGAGGAGTAGAGTGGAAAACAATAAGTACGAGGCATTGGTGAGTTGGTGAGCCATGTAGTAGGTGATTTGTTTTCAATGAGTGGGTCCATGAGATCAATTCATTTGGAGGTGAGGAGTTGATTTGGTCATGGCAGAGGAAGGAGAGGGAGTGGGTGGACCACAAATGTGGTGGCAGACATCCCACCATAGAGATGGTGCTTTGAGATGAGGTAGAGTCAATCAATCCTTCATTTATTTGAGAAGAGTTTGTTGAAATTAGTTTTATTGCAAATGTGAGTTGAAGTTTTAATTTTTAATTTGTGGGTAAAATTGAAGGAAATGAGGGGTGGGAATGTCATACGTAGGTTAAATAGGATGGGGAATGAAGCTAGGATAGGTTTGGGTGGGTGGGAGTAGGTAGTTAGGTTATTTTGTGAATTTTTAAGAATGGGGGATGGGTTTTGATTTTGGGTGCTGCGATAGAGACCGACGTCGGTTGGCTTTTTAGCCGGTGTCGGTCAAGGATTAGGTGATCGAAACCGGTCAAGAGGGACCAATGATGGTCAAGTAGACTAGCGTTGGTTAGTATTAGGAGAAAATAGGTGAAAAGGGATAGGTAGGGGGAAGAAAAATAGGAAAGGAAGGGGTAAGTGAAGGTATATGTAGAGGGATGAGGGTAACATGTTAGTTTGGAAATGTGGGGTGGGGAAGTAGGTGAACTGTACTAGGATAGGTAAGGATGATAAGGGACAATAGGTTTATAAGAGAATTAGGTAAAAGGTGTAAGCGGGAAGGTTGTGGTGTGGGTATGGTGTGATAGGTAATAGGTGTGTTGGGTAATAGGTGTGTCGGGTAATAGGTGTGTTGAGTAATAGGTGTGTTGATATGGGCAAGTCTTTATAATGTCATGTTTGGTTGATGCAGGCTAGAGATCAACTTAGGAGGTGGGATAAAGTACCACCTTTATTAGTACAAATGTAGCCTAGCGTGACCATGGAGGAGTGGGAGCATATGACCAAGGTTGGACTTATTAGGGTTTGAAACTATAGGTAGATAGTTTGAGATCATAGTATGATGGTCACTCTCATCAAAAAATGAGACTCGGGGGAACAATATCTTTCACCTACCGACGGGTGAGATGATTGTCACCTTAGAGGACATGTACCATATCCTAAGGCTACCTATTGTGGGGGAGAAAATTTATTCCATCTCATCTAAGGCTTCAGTGGAGTTGATAGTGGTAGTATTTTGTGAGGCGATGGGCCTATTGACCTATCACGAATGATCCTCACATATCGGGACATGTATGCAACCTACCCACAGGAGACGAGGTTGTTTGTATTTTTAAAAGATTATGAGGGTGGGATATTCCCACAAGCACTGATGGGAGTGCTTCAGGATATGATAGATGAGTGGGTCTACTTTTCTTAGGCATCGACTTTCCTAGTTCAGTTATATAGGGAGCTATGGGATTATGGGAGATTATGGTGATTCGGATGTGTTGTACTTTTTTACTACACTGCTGGGCATATGAACACATTATGTGTATGCGCCTAGTGGGTATACCACAACAAGATTTGTTTGGGGGTGGATTTATCAAAGTTGGATATAGACGTTGGGTGGTAGTTGGTGGATAATTGAGGGTGACGAGGGTGACATATGATGTGATATACTATAGGTGGTTGCTGGAGGGTCTGTCAGGGGTTGATATCATGTGGAGGCCATAAATTGGCTATCATTCATACAAAGGAATAGTAGAGGAGCTGGAGAAATTAGAGTTATTGAGGTGGATGCAGGGGTGGTGTGCTGGTGAGCACCAGATGATACCTATAGACAGGGTTAGATGGTAGTTTGGGCTATCTCAGGATGTGCCTCTACCCTTCCCACAGTACCACCGAGATGATGTGGAGAGACTCATGTCTCCACCACACCCGAGTGTTCCCATGGGGGTGGAGAAAAAGGTTCAATATTTTTACATTTATGATGTGGGAGTCGAAATCGGTATAGGAAGTGATGGGTAGCACAGCTATGAGAAACACCACTAAGGCTAGGGAAGCCAGATCTAGCTACGATCACAATGCAGAGAGATGCATTACAGGAGAAGATGGCCTCCCTACAGGGCATAGATTATAGTATTACAAGGACAACTCATAGGCTTAGAGGCACATGTAGCCACTTTACAGGATTAGGTGATGACCCTACGAGCCAAGGTAGCACGAGGACAGTGCTCACACAAGGTGGACATGGGCATGGTGGATAGGTAGCCACCTTACATATGCAAGTGATAGGTTTACAGGGCCATTTATCATTACACAAGCACAAGTGATGGCCTTATAGGCCCATGTTTTAGTACAAGTACAAGTACCCCCACAAGCCTAGGGAAAGGGTCCCATATTAGAAACACTGCTCCAGAGAGAGTCCCATAACATAGGTAGGAGGGAAGTCATCAAGGTAGGGGTTGAGGCCATTATTAGCAGGACATAGTTCACATGTTGTAGTGAGACCCATGGCACCACCATAGACTGTGTCTATGGTGAGGTTCAAGGATTCCCTAAGTGAGGCATACTACTATAAGGATCACCTCACGACTGCTGGTATAGACATCCCTTCATATGCCAAGTACAGAGCCCAACATGAAGCTAGTGAGCAGACTAGATCCAAAATCACATTTCAAGGATTACAAGGGGTCGTCGAACCCATGGATAGGGATAGGAAGAAGAGGTTAAGAGTTTTCAAGGTAAGGCCCAGTGAAGGAGAATGTACCAAGACCCATGGAGGGTGTAGAGATGCTGCTAGGGTGAGTGAAAGGTGGGGAGGAGGAGACAGGTGAGGGTCAGGAGGATATCATGTGGGTTGACAATTAGTCACTTGATATGATTATTGTATGATCATTATTTTGATTTTTGACATATATGTCAGCCTACATGCCAAAGACGTGAGATTTTATATGAGATTTTTTGAGATACTTGTATTTATTTATATCTATGTATATATGTATTGATACACGACTCTCCAATTATACAATTGACGATATTTATTAGATGGATGATGTACTTGTTTTAATTTCCATTATTATTGTGTATTGATGGAAAGTAGGTGAATTAGGCATGATTGAGTTAAGGTCATGTAGGCATGATGGAGTCAGGTATAGGTATGGTGGAGTCTAAGTGAGTTAGGAATGATGGATTCAAGGTGAGTTAGGTAGTCGAGGTCATGTAGGCATGATGGATTCAAGCATAGGAATTATGGATTCAAGTATATGCATGGTGGAGTCTAGGTGAGTTAGGCATAATGGATTCAGGTATAGGCATGGTGGAGTTAGGTATAGTCATGGTGTAGTCTAGGTGAGTTAGGCATGATTTGGTCATGTGTTTGGGTTTAATTTAATTTCCAAGTTATTAGTAGTATGGAAAATAAATGATGATGTATATGTATGTTGTGATGAAATGGTAGGTATGTATGTTATTATGATTTTTTTAATTTTCCAGTTTTGTGTAAAATGGAAACTAACTAAGGTAGAATTTGAATATAAAGGGGGAAAATTGGCTAGGGTAAAGAGTGGTTGAGCTAACCTCCAAGGGCCCCATGCCCTTGGAGTTCTGCCTACATAGAATCAATGAAAAGGGGCCTCAGGCTGATGTAGTTATCCCATAAACTATGGAATAAGATGATGAGGTAAAGGAATGGGTTGGTTTTTTAGGCATGGTTAAGTTTAGGTCATTTATGCATGGGTGAATTTAGGTTTCTTAGGCATGGTTGAGTATAGGTGGTTTAGGAATTCTTATAATGTATGTGTCAATGGTTTGGTCTTGTAGAGGAGAATCAATAAGTAAGAAAAAGGTGAATGATAAGGGGAGACAAAAGTGTCGCCTAATTGATAAGAACTAAGATGATGCGTCAATCATACAAAAAGATTGGATTATGAATGTAAGACCCTAAAGGTGTTGCATGATTGAATTTTCTATGGGTGAAGAAGGTCACATGATCACGAAATGTTACATTTGCAACACATCCCTTGAGTAGGTGGAAGGTTAGAAAGGAAAAATGATGAGGTGAAAGAAGGATGGTTTAGCGTAACTTGGTGTGCGACAACATGCCTTTTTGGCAAGAGACTCGAGATCAAAATAGGAAAGTCCATGACGAAAAGTTATCTTTTTCTTTTTTATTTTGTTTTTATAGACTGATCGATGTGGGAAGTCTATGTGGGATGAGTAGAATATCTCCTTGAGGTCTTCGTGAAGCTGATCGATGTGGGAAGCTTCAAAATATTTTTATTTTATTTTTGTAAGAATAGTCTTCTTTTTGTGATAGACTATGTATAATATGGCTAGCTTTGTATAGCTGTCCTTCGAGGGATCAATCTATTTATAGCAAAAAGGTAGAGAAAAGTAGATGTCATTTTTGAGGGAGTCATCTTTTTGTGAGAAGTTTGACTCAAGGATTTTTGAATTTGAAAGTCCCATATATATTGTTTTTGAATTATTTTTGGAGTTTTAGGTCATGGACAAGACTATACAGAAGGATAGGCTCTTGTTATGAAGATAAAAATATAGTACATAGAGGTTAGCTATGAAAGATGAGTTTTTAAGTGATGAATGACCATGGGATTCCATCTTGGAATAGATGAAAAGTATCCATGAGAATCATTCCATGAGTAGAGCCATGGTGCTCATATTTAAGATAAGGCTGAAAAGTGATGGGTAATCACATGATTCTTGTTTATTCATTGATCCTTAAAATAGGTAAATGGAAGGTGAATGGTGCTCAAGGGACAAGTGTTTAAATAAACGAAGGTGATATAGGACTTGATTCAATAATATAATCATCAAATATGTAAGGAATTGAGGGGATTAGGTTCAAGTTTACCTTCAAGTGAAGAAAAATGATAAACACCTGATCCATAGGTATGAGTAACGATATAGGGTCCAAGCCAATTAGGAGAAATTTTTCCCCATTTACTTTTCTCCTCTTTTGTTACATGTTGATTTTCCTTTAGGATGAGGTTGCTGACCTAGAAGGTTCATTCATGGACACATTTATCGTAGGCACATTTGATACATTTTTGGTAGATTTGGAGGTGATCAAGAGCATTGAGATGATGTTCATCTAATAACTTGAGTTGTGCCAAACGGTCCTGGACAAAAATCATCATCGTTGAGCATCTCTTTGAGTGAGATACGAAGAGATAAAATATGGACTTCAAAAGGTAGGGCAACCTCTATACCTTAGACTAGAGAGAAGGGTGTGGCGAAGTTGAGGTATGAATACTAGTACGATAAGCCCATAAGGCAAAAGGAATGTGCATATGCCAATCCTTTCCAGTATCGCCAACTACTTTCATAAGAATTTTATTTAAGGTTTTATTGGTTGATTCCACTTGGCCATTGGTTTGAGGGTAGTAACATGTAGAAAATATGAGTTGAATGTTGAAGGCATCACAAAGTATCTGTAAAGTTTTGTTTTTAAACTATTTTCCTTTATCAGTGATGAGGTGGTAAGGAACACCAAAGTGACAAATGATGTGATGGTTGATGAATTCACATATTTTCTTAGATTTCGTAGAAATGAGAGGCATGGCCTCTACCCATTTAGTGTAGTATTCAATAGCGGTAATAATCCATTGATGATGTTGGGAAGAATGAGGGTTGATATCTTCGATAAGATCCCAACCCCATTGAGAGAAAGGCCGAGAGATATCATACACCTTGTAAGGTGTGACTAGGGGTGTGATGAAGATTAGCATGTTGCTGACATTTCACATAACACTTGACATAGTCACAAAAATCACGGTTTAGGGTTAGCCAATAATAGCCTGGTGGAGAATGTGTTTAGTGAAAGCTAAACCACTGAAGTGACCCCCACAAATCCCATCGTGAACTTCCTTGATGGTATATGGGATTTCAGAGCTTGTAAGGCATCGTAAGAGGATATCGTCAAAGCCAAAATTATACGAATACCACCCATGATGACATAGTGAGAGAAACTTTTAGAAAGGCTCGTTGTCCATTGCGAGTAATATCTCGAGGAAGAAAGAAATGGAAAGGTAGTTAGCAAAATGCTTATACAAAATGTCGCGTGGGTTAGTTTCAATGATTCCGATGAGGTTGACATCTCGAAATAGATAAGAAATTGATTGTAACCTTTGTACGGTGAAAAATATATTTTTGAGTCGAGGGAAAAGTGGGGATTTAAGAAGAAAGACACGCCATGGTGTCCAAAAATTTATTAAGCGAGAACACGGGGTGGTTTGAAGTTCATAATGGTCAAAGGTAGTAAAAAGTATGTCAATATGATGCTTATAATTTTGAAGTATCTCATTATGACACCATTATATACCATTGAATTGGTTTACAACTAGTTGGTAATCACCAAAGATATTAATTGATTTAACATCTAAGGTGATGGTGGTTTGAATACCTAATATGAGTGATTCATATTCAAATATATTGTTAGTACAATAAAATTCTAGTTTGAAAGATAATGACATAGGATCAACGTTAAGAGGAATGAGGATAACTATGGCACCACCCCCACACTAACATTTGGAACCATAAAAAATAAGGTCATTTGGTAAACGGTATCGTCCAAAGAGAGGGTAACGATGGACTCATATGAGAAATCGAAGTTAGAGGATTGATTTTCAAAGAGAGGTGCATATGGGAGTTGGTCCGCAATGGTTTGTCCTTTGACTCATTTTTGATGGATGAATGCAATTTCTATCTTTGCAAGAAGCATGAGCCAACGTGTAACATGCTGATGCTGATAGGGCTTAACTGCATACATGTAATGTAAGGGGTTAATATTGTTGACAAAAAGGTTTTTGGTTAAGTAGGTAATGGCAAAGTTTAGTGGTGACAAAAACTAAGGCTAAGCAGAGTTTTTGGTGTGAGTGTATCTAGTTTCGTAGTCTAAAAGTGTATGGATTATATAATAAACCACTTGTTCCCTATGTTTCTCATCATGATGAGTGAGCATGGCACCCAAGGAATGATCAGTGGTAGAAATGTAAAGGTAAAATGGTTGGTCATCCTTAGGTGGAATGAGCATAAGTGTTTGGAGGAGGTATTGTTTTAAGGTGTCAAATGATTTGTGGCATTCATCATCCCATTTAAAGGAGACATCCTTTTTGAGGAGATGATGAAATTGGTGGTAGTGGCTAGAAATTTGTGAAATAAATCGACGAATAGATTACAAGTTTCCTTGTAAACTATGAAGTTGACGAAGGTTAGTAGGTGGAGGAATTTTGAGAATATACTTGATTTTAAAGCGGGTCAAATTTTATGCCCAACAAATAAATGATAAAACTAAGGAGATTTCCGGAAAGAATGGTAAAGACACACTTCATGGGTTAAAGGAAAACACAATATTTGATGAGATAGATGAAGATGAACTTAAGGACAAGAAGGTGTTCACCGGATGTGTGGATTTGGCAAGAAGATCTTCCACATAATCTTCTAATATGTGATGCATAATGTCATGAAAGATATAATTCATATCCCGCGATATCTAGCACTAGGATTTTTAAGGCCAAAAGGTATGACATGATAACAAAAGGTCCCCTAAGGAGTGATGAAGGTGGGTTTGTGTTGATCTTTTAGGGTAAGTAATATTTGGTTCTAACCCTAGAAACTTCCCATGAGTGATAACATCTCATGGCGGTAGTGAGATCAACTAGTTAGTCAATGCTAGGTAGGGTAAAGTCATCTTTAGGGAAAGCTAAGTTAAGCTTGTGGAAATTCATGCAAATGCGGTGTCCTCCTGTTTCTTTTGTGATAGGAACAATGTTAGAGATACATTGAGGGTAATCAATGGGTAGGATGAAGGAAACCGAAAGAAGGTGTTGGAGTTCTTCTTTGACAAGAAGGGAAATGTGAGGATGCATTTTCCATAGCTTCTGTTTCATGGGTTTGGCTTCAGGAATAGTGACGATATTGTGGACCACAATGTTTGGGTCAATACCGGTATATCAGTATAGGACCAAGAAAAATCATTTCTATGATCCCGAAGGAAAGAAGTAAAATATTCATGTTCAGTAGCATCTAAATATTGTCTTATCTTTAGAATGTGTGGGTCGTCTTGAGTGTTAATATTGATTTCAATGGTTGATTCATTTAACATGGTTTGTGTCTTAGAAGGTAATGACTGGTGAATATACAAATATTCTGCACCAAGGTAGGTGATAATAGAATCATTTTCCTAACATTGAACGATGTTAATAGAAGGTGTATCTTCATTGATCATGTCAGGATATAGGAAGGGAAGAGAATAGGTAGCCTCGCTATCTCATTGAAAAGTTAGATGTCCCAAAGAAATGGTGTTTACAAAAAAAAGTTAGGAGGAATGGATTCTGGATCCATAGACTCCATAGGTGAAGGTGAAAAAGTTTTTGAATGGGGTGAAGAAGGTTTATCATCTTGAATGAGTTCAACTTGGTCCTTCTTGGGAGATGATTTGACAAATCCAATACCACTGCAATCTTTATGTTTATGAGTGGTACATAGGATGAAAGTATGGTGGCCTTGTTCATAGAAATCAAATCCAAATCCATTCCATGCACATTGATAGAGGAAGGTGTGGGTGAAATGGAGGTTAGTGATAGATTGAAGGTTAGATGAAAATGGTTGAGTTTGGGAAGGTGGCTCGGGTGAGTAGGTAGGAGAATGAATTCCCTCATATGTTAAGTTAGTGTGAAGGTGGGGAACACTATAAGTGAAGACCTCACCTATGTGATGATCATAGCAGGGGTGTTGGTGAAGTTTTCCATACTCTTCAGGAGTAAGGAATGTGTTGATGTTGTACAGATGGTACTCCCAGAGTGAGGCATTGAAAAACACCTTCTAAGGGATTAGTAGTTGTTATATTTGTAGCGGGAATGGATGAATCATTTGAAGAAGAGACATTGGTTGGTTGAGAATTAGATGGGTTAGTGGGTGGGTTAGGCTGCAAAGGCTATGACAACAGTAGGAATAGAGGAGTTAGGTTTGGAAAAGGTAGCAGCAATGTTGGTGGATGGGGCCATGGGTGAAGGAGAGGTGGAGGTAGTGGTAGATGCCTTAACTTGTATAAGGACATCATTAAGTATATATAACATATTATATGTTTTGAATGGTGAAGAGTCAAATTGGAATGGTATATTTATGTCCTTCATGTTCAAATTTTACACAAAGTGATGTAAGGTTGAAGGAACACAACCCATGACATGAATCCAAGGTTGGAAAAGCAACATGTTATACTGGAATTCCCCATCTAAGATATAGAATAATTATGGAATGCTACGAGAGGCCCACATGAATATGGAGAATGATGGTGCTAAGGGTTGAAGTTATGACATCATTGAATAAATGCAACATAAGCAAGTTATTATGCATGTAATTGGAAGGGATGCACATTTTTAGTACGCATGGGAGGAGATAATGTTTATGTTGGCACCAATTTCAATCATAACATGTTGAATGTGTATATTATAAATGTACAAAGAGATGAATAGGCCGAGGATCAAAATCATCGGACTAGAGGGTACAATCTCATCGTCGAGAAACCGAGAGTGGCTACACGATGAGTGGTAGTGGGTGTAGAGGAAGGGGATGAAGTTGTGAGAGAGGACACATGGTGAAGAGTGATCATGAATGCCACAGGGGTTGGGTCATTAGGTAAAACCTCAATAGATTATAGAACCTCCATGAGGGCTTGTCAATGAGACTTAGAGGTTTGGACAAGGTCATATAATGAAATTTTGAGAGGATATTGGTGTAATTTTTATTCATTGTATGATGGGAGATCACATTAAAAATAGGGTATGTGGGTCCACGGATGGTGATTTTGGTGCAGTCTTGATGGTATATTGGTCACATGATTAGTGGATAGCTGGTTGTTTTCTCCTTTGTCTTTCTTTGTGCGAGTGGCAATGTTAACCATATTAATATGGGGTAAGGAAGCAACTGAGTCATGATAGCTATAAAAATAGGAGGAAAAAGTTTGGTGATGGAATATACTGGTGTTATGCAAAGAAGGAAGCACATTGACATTTTGACAGGAGCGTTTGGCTAGGTCTCTTATGCGTACCATATTGATATTGAATGTTGGAGGAGGGTAAAAGGGTTGTGGATGTGGAGGTAAAGGTTGTTGAATAGTTAAGGAGTGAGGATATGTGGTGATGGGTGAAAGTGGAACAAGGTCCTCATTTAAAAGATCATCATCATCAAAGTTTTCTTCTGGAGGGAATAATTGGAGAAGAATGGTCTTTAGAGCCTTACAATTTCTACATCATGCCCTGGCACATGATGGTAGGTGCAAATTTTTTTATTGTCAAACCCTATTGGTTTAGGTTTGAGTGGATCATAAGGTCTAAGTGGTGGAAATGTGATGACAAAGGTCTTTAAAATATTTTCTAATATTTTTGGTGTAAGACCATTCCAATGGATCAAAATGTGAAGTAAGTGTGGGTTGAGATGGAGGTGTGAGTGAATTTTATGGGAGAGGCACCATGGGAGGTGGAATCAAAGGTGGATTAGGTTTGACCATTGGTTTGGTAGGTTGTACTATTTTAGGTTTGGGTTATACCTTCTTGGGAAAAGGTGTATCAGATGAATTAGCGGTTGAAGGTGTTTTAGGTTTGACTAAATATTTGGAGGGTAGTGGGCTCAAGGATTTTGGTTGTACCTTCTTGGCTAAAGGTTAAGGAGTGCGTGATGTATAAGGGAAGACATATGGTGGAAGAGGAGGAGTTAGCCAAGGTGATAAGGGAGGCATGATAAAGGTTTCTAGAAGAGGCATGGTGGAGGGTATTGGTTAAAGAGAAGGGAATATCATAGGTAGTGATCAGGATACTAGAAGTGGTGTGGGTATAGGTAGTAAAAAGGATGCATGTGATGGTGAATTCATATGTTGTGTAGGTAATTTGGATGTAATAAGGGCTCGTGAGGAGGAAGTGGGTTGTTTTTAATTTACCTTGGGTAGGAGGTTACTTGGCCAAGGTTAATGGGTGGGATCCTAGGATAGATGGAAGTGGTGAAGGTGAAAAAGAGGTAGTGGGAAAATATGGTGTATAGTTTTTGGCCAAGGATGTTTGGTCTTCCTCTAAGGTGGGGGAATAGTCTTTGTATTGGCTTGTGAGGATGTGGATAAATCTAGTTTGATAGGGGGATGGACTAGGCTTGATGTCGGCATGAATCCCAAGGTACAGATAGTTGTGGATACAGGAGAAGGTGTAAGTGGTTTCAATACAAGTGGTTATGGAGGTAATGGTAGAGGTGTAGATGTGGGTGAAGGTGATGTGGAATATGTCACCACAATTACCTTAGGTACGACGTATTTTTCACTCCAAACAATTTTGGGTAAAAGGTAGAAGTATCATGGGTGAAATCTAAATTTGAATTGAAATAAGAATTTGAAGACACCCAAAAGCATGGAATGATCAATGTAGTCTAAGTGATCTGCCAAATGTGAGAATGTTCTAGCAAGAGAAAAGAGTGAATGATGATTTTGTGGTGACTCCCGTAAATAAATATGGTGCCTATGAAATAGGGAAGTGATTAGCTTCTAACTCTATGGGTAAAAGAGATGAGAGAAAATCAAGTTGATCCTTGAAATCTGGTGGAGATTTATCTTCAACTAAATGGGACGCCAGCTGTCAATGGGTTGTCCACATATTTGGGAAAAACAAAGGTGGATGAGGTAGGTTCTTATTTCGGTAAAGAGGAAGGTAAGCATGACTCTCCCGTGGGTAGGAGAGTTAATATTGTGGGTTGTTCGTCAGATTGAGAGGTGCTTGGGGAAAATGCATTGGAAGATATGGTGGAATCCTCTATGGGTGTAGAGGGAGATGAGGGATACTCCTCTGTGGGTAAAGGAGTAAATGGCATAGGTTCCTCCATGGATGAAGGAGATCGTGCAAGAATTTCTTCAATAGATGAAGTAGGAGGAAACTATGTGGAAGGAGCTGGTAAGATGTCAAAAATAGCATGAACCTCATGGATATTACCATCATTGGCCAAGGAATCACCGGTTTGGTTGGATGAGGGGGTGTGATTTGGGAATGGATTCTTAAAGATATGAAGGTTTTGGTTAGCCGATGCATTTGGATTGTCCAATATGAGATATCCTTTATCTAACATTTCTTGGATAATGTTATTGAAATTGATAAATTTTCCATCATTTTTACCTTGAATGTGATGGTAATCAAAATAATCATTTTAATTGTACCATGCGAGCACGAGGCGAGAAGGGTCAAAACTAATATGTGATTTGATGGGTGGAAGGATAATGGCTCCATATTTTAATTTTTTTTTTTCTAAAATGACAGAGTAAGGCTCTCCTATGGGGGCATACTTGTGTTGCTCTCTTATAAATTGAAAGGTTTGAATGGAATAAAGGTTAGACAATTTTTTTGCTTGGTTGGATGGATGAGACAGGTCATATTTTCAAAAAACCGTGTTGGCATACCAATTGGTTTTAGAATAGGTATTTTGGGGTTTGGAAGAAGAATTATCATTTGATTTGAACGCAATGTTTTTTTTAATGTAATTGTAGATTATTTCCTTCAAGGGAATAGATTTCCAGCTTTCAGGCCATGGTAAATACCTCATCAAAGGTGTAGAAGGTCTGGACCTAGAGAGTTAGTGATATATGTCTGGCACAAGCCCTGATAAACAATTATATTAACTTTTCCTAATGTAATTGGAATGTAAGTTGGTTAATCAAGCTATGCCATTAAGTGAAAAATTTGTGATATATTCATCTTCATACGCGACGTGTAGTATATAAGTTAGTCATGATGAATTTCTTGACAATATTGATAGAAAAGTGGTCAAGAAAATCTTGAGCAACCTATTTAAATGAGAGGATAGAATGTCTAGGTAAAGAACTATACCAATTAAAAGAGGGTACCATTAATTAATGAAATTGGAAATTTCCAAAGGAGCAACACATTATCATGAGTGATCAGGTAGCAAGCATGTTTAAAAGACCATAAGTGTTGTTATAGATTTTCATTTCTATTAAATTGGTTGAATTTTGGTATTTCCCAATGCATAGGATACATGTTAATAGGAATAGATGGGTGAATGTGATCAATACAAATCTCATCATATATTAGAGAGTTACGTGAACCTAAGACAAATGCTTCCAATGTTTACATCCTGTCCATCATCATTTTGATTAGGTCATAGGTGGGTTGTGATGACAGAGCACCCCCAGAGGCATGAGGGGGTAAATAAGATTAGTTTCATGTAGATGGCATCCCAAGGTATGTGGTGGTGCCACATATAAAATTTGTGATGGAGGGATATGAGAGGGAATGGATGTGGAGGGGAAGTAACTAGAGTAGGCAGTAGAGGAAATAGGTGGTTGTTGGTAATACGTATACGTAGGTGGGGTTGATGTAAAAACCTAGTGGAAATTGGTGGAAGATATTGGGGATAGAGGGGATGAGTTTTGGGAAGGGAGTATGGGCTATCGACACCAAAGGTGGTTAGGATGCGATATGTATATAGGTAGTGGAAGACATGGGTATTCCTATACTGAGAGTGGTGGATGTAGGCACAGTGGATGTTGTAGGGGTGATGGATGTTGTGGGTGTGATAGATGTTGTAGGTACAATAGATATCGATGAGGTGGGGTCAAGATGAGAAACAATAGGTGGTAAGGTGGAGACAACCAGGGAAATACTAGTAGTGGCGGAGGTAGAAGTGGGTGCAAGTATAGGTGGGATGGATACGGGCATGTCATAGATAAGTTTCCTAGATGAGTCATGAGTGGATGAATGGGCTAAGTAATACTGTAAAGTAGCAGGGTTTTGATCAAGGAGTTTTGTGAATTCCTTATCATTGATGTTGATGGTGATAGGATGACTAGGATCCATGGGTGATAGAATGGAAGGCGGTGATGGGCTAGGTGGGAGAGGTTGAAGGCTAGCATGGAATATGAGGGTGTTGGCTTGGCTATGAGTCAAAACCATGTGGGTTAGAATAGACCTGGTAATCTAATCTCTGTAGATGACACAAAATAATAGAAGGACTGGACGAAAATAGTTCTAGGAAGTGAAAAATGGTGTTGTTTTAATTGAAAAATTAAAACATAGGAACCGATAGTGGTTTGCTAACCAATGATGGTTATAGAGGGTAACCGATAATGGATAGGGTAACCGAAATCGATTATTCTAAAAAATCAAAAACTTTGTAAATGTGGCAATAACTAATGAAAATGATGAAAATATGGCTTCGACAGTGATTTCAAAGACCTATAGGTATGATGATGTATCTGAGAAACCCCAGAAAGAACAAAATGTGATGAGTTTTATTTCTAGTAAAATGATCGAAAAAGTAGGAAAATGATAGTGGTCAAGTAAACCAATGACGGTGAGATGAGTAAACTAATGACATTTTCTAGACTGATGATAGTCATTATGAAATTTGAAAAGGTGGAGAAAGGTGACTTTAGTGACTTAGATCAGATAAAATACCAACCTAGAAACTTGAGTATGGAAATGATGGACCCTAACACACTCAGAAAAAGTTGGAATACACCAACTATGATTATGGAGTGTGAAAGGAAGAAAATAATGGAGAATACAACCTCACAACTCAAAACACAAATCAAACAAAAAATAGAAAACATGAAATCCTATTGATGAATTTTATGTTCCATCTTATGCTATTTAGGACTGACTTGTGAATAGAATGATTTTTGGTTTGATAAAAGGTACCCTATGAAAATCCAAGAACTAAGGATGGTTTTAGGTAAATTTTTGGTGGGGAAGTCCTTTCTCTAAGATAATGACTAGACAGAGAAACCAACTTGGTGCCCATTTTCAATCCTCTGATCGTGTGATCATTGACAACTTCTTCCGGGTAGGATGTTGTTTAAGAAGATGTGTAAATTATTTAATTGGTTTGGTATAGAGAATTTGCAAAGTGAACTATGATTGAATTAGTCAACCATTAGTTGGGAATGACTTCCAGTGTATAGGTTTCCCTCAAATTAATGTGAGCTACAATGCAACATTCCAAAATGAAATGTAAATGTTTTAAACCCAAATCCACAATTAAGTTCGATGTAGAAAAAAAATAAAAGGAAGAGGAATAATCTTTCACTAAATGCAATGCAGTAGAAAGGAAGACATGTTATTTTTAGAGTACCAAAAACACAATTGGTTTTAGATAATAGAAAGAAGTAGAAGATTCTAGAGAAGAAAAATTAATGTGAATACTTTCAAAGGGAAATAAACACACAAAATTTTATTACCTAGGAATGAACAATATAAAAGAACCCCGATCGTCCCACCGGCATGCCAAAATGTTTCACCGACTTTTGTAGATAATGAAATAGATAAGGTAAATAGGTCATGGAGGACTACCTGTTATCACATTGGTTGATGGTTGAGTGTGTGCATTTTTGGTTTCGATCCAGACTTACTATGTGAGCTTCTTTTTGGCTAGGAGGAACTACCTGTGATACAAAACAAGACCACAAGATATAGTTAATAACAAAAGTTAGTGGACTTTGCCTAGTATGAGCTAGATCTAGAAATTTGTATGCTTTCTTGACGATTTCCAATCCAGCGATGTATAACTCAATATGAAATAACTAAACATGTAAATAAACGAATCTAATGCTAGTGTTTTGATTTAGGTATCTCATAATATTATCCATGTCAATCCAATTAGATGCTTGATAACTAAATAGGTGAAGGTCCCAGGTTAAGTTGCGGGTTGTGCATGTGGCTTAAGGATTACAAACGAGATCTAGGTAAGATTTGGTGTAGTTTAGGTGATTAGGAAGCTTTCAGTCTAAATCATTTTTACCGGGCATAAAGACCTACACCGGTTGGGGGTATGACAAATGATGATTTAGGATGACCGATATTGGTTACTATGGGAAATGGTAGAATGTCAAAAATGGTGTCCATGCTCTCTTTGTGTCTACACAAAGAGTTGGGAAGATCTGTTGTGAGGTTACGGTGAGCTATTAGTTTTCAATGAGATTTTGTGAGGCTTGGGGAGGTTTTGAGGATTTTTTGGTTAAGTGAATAAGATAACACAGAGACCAATGTCAATCGGGTGGCTGATCCCGGTGAAGAAGGGAAGCTGGTGATGGTTAAGATAACCAACATCAGTAGGGGAGATTTGGTGGTAATTAAATAAGCATGAGATTTGGACTTCTTTGTGATTACAAGAGGATGAAGGGAGGAGGATGGTTGGGTTTGTAATAATGTCGGGAGACTCGGGAATGCATAGAGGTAAATTATGGTGAGCTAGAAGGTCTTGAGTGGTTCGATGGGTTGATTGGTAAGAAGGTGGGATCGGAGGAATGCGAGGAAGAATAAGATCCAATAAAAATATAATGGACTTACACTCTATAACAAATACATAATGATGAAAATAAAATAAACTTACTTTTATTTGTAGAGTGCAGTAGGTTTGGGAAGGAAGTGTTTGATCTATGAAGAAATTTGTGGTCAATGCCATGGAAATACTCCTAGAGTGCTCCCGTGAATATTATAATGTATTTGAATGAGTATTAGGTGCTTTCTTGGGCCTGTGGTTGAGTTTATTCTATCTTTTGGATGTTGAGAAGTCTTAGGTTCGTGTGTGAATGCAATAGATCTCTTAGAACACAAAATGATGCACCTATTCCTATTTTTGGCGTGCTCGATTGTCATCTCGAGTCTCAAGTGAGGGTTAGCACTTAGATAACCAGGGAGTGTTGTTGGAGAAGGAATAGGTCTTTAATTTTAGGGTTAGACTAAGTCCTAGTTGGTTAAGATAAGTGGAGACTCAGTCCTAGTTAATTAATAAACTTAAGAATAAGTCCACGATGAGGTGTAAATTAACTTAATTAAAGCAATTAAATTAATTAATAGTGTGAGGATGAACATTAATTCAATTGTACATAATTAAATTAATATGAATGTGGGGTAAGGGGTCATGGTTAGGTGAATACATTATGTTAATTAATTAAAGGAGACCAAGGGCAGTGTGACCCAAATTTGGTGTCTAGAGTAAGGTTCATCCCAAGTGGAATTTTAGGATTTTATATTGGCCACACAAAATTCATATTATTGACTGGTAAAATTGAGATAGTATAGGAATAATTCTTTCATAGCAAGAGTATATACATATTATATGTTGTTTTATTCCTTTTCTGAAATTCTTCCTCTTGGATTTTATTATTAAGATTGGATTGGTTATTCCTTATATCTCGTATCTCTTTAACATTTGTGTTATCCATATTGTAATCATAATAGAAGGGGATGATCTTAAGGAAGTGATCCAAATTGTAAGTTCAGAATTTTCTTTTTGTTGATATCTTTGATAGTCGGTAAGATTATTCATGTCGAAATATTTTAACAAATATTGGAACAAAATTAGGATAATTTTATGATTTTTAAAAATAATTAATGAATATTTAGGTGGTTTTAAAATATCAATGAAACATGAGTGTGATTAAATAGGAAGAGAAATATTCACATTTGGTTCACCCAAGTGTACGTATTTAATAAATAATGCTATAATACACTATTCTACTTGTATCTAGTAATAGGTAATATAGACTAGGATAATGAGAGGGACATGTAAAATATGCACACCTTAATAGGGTTTTAGATTTCAAAAGACATAAAACTAGGAAGGTTATATTACATACTCTATATCGAGATGTAGGTTTGTAAATAATAGATATAGGATAGGGTAGTGACCTCTAACTAGGTCTTGATAATAAGATGATAATGAGAAGGTAATGGATTGATAAGTTGTAAAGGACTTTAAAGTACAAAGGGGAGTTTTTACGAAAAGAGATGATAGATAATGAAAAATATCAAGAATATTTTCTCTACTCTAATTTATGCATAAACACAAAAAATAAATCCAAATTTTAAATAATATAAAGTAAAGAGAGGTTCTGAAATACTTACCTAATTGTAGTCATCATTGGTGCATTATATTCCCTAGGGTTAACAACACCTAATGAGAGAGCTAATATGGGGGATACAAAATGAATAAAAGAATACCTAGATAATATAATTTTTGAAGAGACCGCATGACTTACAAAGGATGGGAAAATTATAGTAAGTTTAACTCTTATGCTTAGGAATCCTAAGCACCCATGCTCAAGTGTAAACTCCAAATTATAAGAAAGAAAAATTCAATATCAATAAGGATTTAATGGTATATTGGAAAGTGCTAGCATAGTAAATAAGTGATAATGATGTATTGGTATTAGTACTAAGGTACCATATATATAAATAATTATTGGGAATTATAGTATCTATTAACCAATGATATTGACTAAGTTGATGTCATTGAATGTTAAAAACCTTAAGATAGATAACATCAACCATGGTCGACACTATTAGGTATGTATAATGTACTATCAATTTGGTCCTAAAGGAAGTACTAGCCAATAAAAGGAGGCGGGAGATACTAAAGGGTAACACGATTAAGGTATCTATTTATTGAATTTAGACATGGGGGTATATATAAGAGGATAGTAAAGTGATATTGTAGGATAAAAGGTAAAAGCATGTGTAATGTGTAAAATCATTGGAAGAAACATCAATGACCTGTCATAAGTACATTATCAAACCATTTTAGTCAAAGCAATACATGTAACCATTTATAGTTACTCCCCACTCCTAGAACTATCCCAAAGGACACAACTTCATTGTAACCATGCAATAAATTACCTACATAAATTTAGTAAAATAACAAAATTAATTGTATACACTTTTTGATATGTTGAATAAAACACGGGATCAAGGATTTGATGAATCATTGTTTATGAACTATATCGGGAGTTTTTCTTGGGGTGATATTACCATTTTGTGTTAGTTTTTAGTACTTTCATTGTGTAGGGAATAAGGTTTGGGGTTTTTAATATCTAGGGTTTAGGCTTCCATTTTAGGTTTTTATAAACTCAAATCAGGGTTACTAGTGGCTTATACCATTGAAATAATTTCCAAGATGAATCCAATGAATACTAGTAGAAAAGGGATGAAAAAATCCTTAAAACCTAGGGTACCATTGATATACACCATTATAATTATTTCGACAAGATGATTCTAGTGACTATTATTTTTCTCAAGGGTGTGAAAAACTTATAGAATTATGAAAAGTACCTGAAATAATAGTGTGTTGATATATATATATATATCCCAAGTTAGGTTTTTTCAATCTTACAACCCTTATAATGATGATAGATTGAACTAAAATTGAACATGTTGTTGAAAACATTTCCGAAATAAAATATCTTATAAAACTTGTAATAATATTACTTAGATATATTCAAAAAAATATTAATATTTAAACACAAAATATAAGAATAGTGTAAACTCATAATAATAAGAGTAGAATAAAATATATCCAAAATATATGATAGAGAATAGGGCAAAATATTGGAGCTATATGATTGAACCACTTTTAGGGTGTGACCTCCTCGACCTTACAATAAGAATAGAATACACAATATGATATTGAAGTAATAACCACTACCTATATATATATATATATATACCCACAAGTCATCAATAAAATCACAATAAGAGAGATACATTTCAAATACGATTTCCAATACAAGAGATACGTATTACATTATTTATATTTCCATAATTCATTGATACATCTCCAATACAAGAAATATGGATTTATAATTTTTACCGTCTAGCCTATTTTTATGGAGATGTTATATTAGAAGAGTTTGGAAGTGATAATAAGAAATTTCCTTTCATTTATATAAACCACACTAAAAATATCATATTTTTCCAAGAAAACAATAAATATATGGAGATTGAGAGTGAATTTATTTTTCTTTGTTTTTTTATTTTTAATGTTTTATGTACAATTTGATGAATAAGAATGTATTAGGATTTTAAAAATCAGTTTTGGATAATAAATGTATGAAAAAAACATGAAGGTGGTCGATGAAAATTTTGTTTCAAGAAAAGCACAACAAATTGTGAAGATCTTAGATTCAAAGGGGAGAATTGTTTTACTTTTATTTTATTTTCTTACTATGTTTATTTACAAACCATGAAGATGAATTGAAGGAATATAATAAAAAAATTTGGGATCATAAATGTTTACAAATAAAATTAAATTTTGTGATGGAATTTCTATTTGGATAAAGGGGCTAGATATTTAGAATCCCAAAATTATGGATTACATTAACCATTTCTCTCCCTACTAACAAATGCTTATAGTTGGTATACCTAATTATAATGCATGATTTTAGGCACCATTTAATGGATTCCATGAATATTTGTTAAGATTTTACTCCTTTTTGTCATTTTTCTCAACCTCTGCAAGTTTTGTGGTCATTTCCTAAGCTTAAATAATGTCATGTTTCTATCATGTAATCCCTTGTTTGTGATTTTACATTAACGTTTTGTTTGTTTCTTACCAAGGTTACAGGTTTAATGGAGGAAAATGGGTGTTTAAGTTACATTTCATTGTGATATGGGGACTTAGCCATTTTTTCAAACTTACATCATGTACTTTATAAGATAAAAATCCATCCCCAGATCTGAACAATGGAATATTATAAGTATCTCGGAAATTGGGCCTTAGTTGTAACTCTACATTTTTGTAATGTTGAAAAATTCAAATATATATCCCCAGCCCCAAAGGAATATTATCCTAATATTCCCTTCTCGATTCATGCTTTTAATAAAGGTGAAGAGATGTAAGTTAAAAGTTACAATTCCATTCCCAAACCCCACTGGATGGAATATTCAAGGAATTTGGAGGTCACGAGTAGAAATGCATATTGCAGTTTGTATTTTTACATCCTTGCACTTTTGTAAGATGCATATTGCAATTACATCCCCAAATCCCAATGAAAAGGGGAAACATGGAAGCTCTAGAGTGAACAAATTAAAATTTCACTTTGCATTGTTTCTTTTTACATTTTTGCATTTCATACAAAATGAAAATGCATCTCTGAATCCCAGATGAAGGATATGTGGAAACAATGCGAAGTTTTAAAAAGAAAATGTAGTTTTTGTTTGTATCCTTGCACTTTTTCAAGATGAAAGTTTGACCTTGAGACCCAATAGGAAAATTTGGTCAAAGGTCCACATGAAACATTTTGGTAATGAAAAGGAAATTTATAGTTTTCACTTTACATCCTTGCACTTTTATAAGATGCAATTTTGGTTCTCAAGTAAGATATCATTGATTTTTTCAATGCATGATGAACAATTGGATGTTACATAAGCATAATATTAAATATGGCCAATAGAGAAAGGGCATGTCATCCAAGTGATTCTACATGGTGTGTTCTCAAATGGAAATAAAAGGGGAATGGTCGAAATATGAAAAAATCACCATGAAGGCATTTGCACCATTAATGCAAGCATGTGGAAGAATTATATGATAAAAAATCAATTAAATATCAACAATTTTCATTTGACCTATAATTTTTGGAGTGTTATGTGAATCCATAAGTGAATTTGATATCCAAGCATGCATTATTGAAGTTGGAATGATTGTTGCATAAATTCAAAGACGTTCAAACTAGTTTTTCTTCTCATTTTTTTCAAGAGCTACTTTCACGGGTAAGTTCCTAGCTGGCTTATTATTCTTTATTTTTTCATGGTTGTAAGGTCCTAGGGGTAATAATTGTACAAGGGTTTTGATTACATTGGAATTATAAGGGGTTTCTATTAGATTATGAGTTTAATCTTAGATATTTAAAATCAATTTATTGTTAACTTTTCCTCATACCACTTCAAATTTGAATTCTCCCTTGGATATGATAACGAGATACCAACTTTCTCGGTACATATTAAGTTGAATTTAACCAAAGATTGTAGGCTCCTAGAGGGTGAATTTTAAAATGAATTAATGATAATGGGATATCATTGGAAGTTAATTACTTGTGGAGAGATGTGAACATGATGAAGAGTTAATGCATTCATTGATCCATAAATCAATATAAAATTTCCACAGAATTTACCAAGCATATTCTAGATCTAGATCTTAAAGAATCATGAATCAAATGATAAATATAATGAATTTATCCATGCAAAAATAACTAGAGCATTACAAGATCTCATCAAACGATTTGAACACCATTATTCATCCAATACACTCCATTATATTAAATACAGTAAATACACAAAAGCTTCTTACAATAATTAGTATCATAGCTCATGCATGCATCAGTTCTGGCAGCATAACTCCATATTAGCTCACTACTTAGCACTCTCTCTAATCTACATAGATTACTACATATTTATAAGGGTGGGGAATTTCCCTTCACCACTTACATAATTCCCAAAATAGGTCATGATGAAAATAGCCATGCACCTTTACAATAATAGACACACATGCAAGTGCACTAATAATAGATCTCTTCTAGTTAACTGGAAGTGGTAATTCTATTATTAACTCAAACTCATGCAAAGTGCTTAGTAGACGCTCTTCCAAAATAACATTTATGTGCCGCACAAGTTTCCATCTAGTTGTGTGCCCCACACACTATCTCCAAAAATAGCCATAACCATGAAAATGGCTAAGTCCTAATTCATTCTATCTTTTCACATGCACTTCCTTCCCTATCCTTCCACCTTCAAATCTACCTTACTACCATACCCATGTGAATCTTTGTGTGCCTTCTTCTTAGTGTCATACTTTCTTCTCAACATTACCCCACACTAAACTTCATTTCTTCCACTTTGAAATGGTTTCCTTTTGATATCTAAAGAATAAAGAATGGGAATGGAAGGAAATTAAATAATTACTATACAAAGAATGAAATTTTACCCTAAAATATCCTCTATTTTAATTGGAAGAATTAACTCTAGATATTCTTCTTTGATTTCAGCCTCTAAGGTTTTCCAATCATTTAGTGTGACTTTTGTCTTTTCTAGAATATCCAATGCAATAGAATCTAACTCATCTTGTGTAATCTCTTCCTTCTCATTCTATAATACTAGAACAATGTTGGACATTGCAGACACCCTTCCTTCCAGAAGATCCATCTTCTACGCTATAAGCTTCCCAATTTCATCCAACCTTTCCTTATGGGGGTCTTGGGCTGCTACAAGGGCCTCACACTTTTTCTTGACTAGTGCTAATCTCTCTATGCACCCCAAAGTCTCATCCTTCATCACCTTTAGGACTTCATTGTCTTCTACCATCATCTTGATTCTGATTACTACTTATGAGCTGCTACAAAATATTCAAATCCTAGTCTTCTTTCTTCATCTCTTCCTACAAGGTTTGGAGCAATGCCTCGTAAGATGAAATTTTTCTAACCACTTGAAGCCCTTGATCTCTCTCTACTTCTGCTCAGGGTCCTTTGGCATTGGCATGTAAATGGGTCCATCCTCAAGCACCAAATCAACTAAGGTGTGCACATAATGCATAGCCGAAGGAAACTTCTCAAGTACCTTTGACTCTAGGTGCAGTCTTGCTTTCAGGATATAATCTCCAATTTATTATGCCATACTTTTGAAGGCCTCATTATTTTTCTACTCTAGGTCCTTCTCTCCTTTTAGATGCATTATTTCAACATCTTTGGCCTTGTTTTCTTCTCCTAGTGCTCTAATAGTGGTATTATTATCTATTCCTCCATGCCCCCTCTTGTAGATACTTTCACCAAGGCATTACTCACCTACTCATCAGACATAATAATGGGTTTGATAGTTATGTGCCTATTCTGTGGTGCATTTTTCATTCTTCTTAACACACATGACTCTTCACATACATCAAAATTGGGCTCATCCATGTGAGTTTGCATGGACCAGGATAATTGTTTCCTTGTGTGCGCATGGTTTCCATGTTTGGGTCCATCAACTCCCATCCATACAACTCCTTAAGGCCCACTATATTCTAGAATCGGGCACGGAAAATTTTACATGTGTCCTCATCATAGCCCATATGTAGAACATTGTATTCTCCACTTGTTCACTTCATTCTTGGCCCCTTAGGTACCTGAGTGCCAAGGTTTGGAGTTGGATCTTTGATGTTCTTGAGTGGTATCATGTTCCGGTTCTCCTTGCCTCTTTCCCTCCTTCCTCTTTATCCTTTATATCTTCATCCCTGGTTCTTCCACTTCTTCTAGTTGTACAAGGGGATCCGGGCATGCTCTCTATAGAATCCTCTCACCTCCTCATTCAGCTTCAATTTCTCCTTTTCCTCTCAGTTGTCTCTTTTTGAGGAGAGAGTCATGGTGACCTCCTAATAGACTGAGGAGTTTCTCATGCCTTGTGTCCTTGTTCTTTTGAACACCCTCTTGAAATGATGCTCTCCTTGGACTACTTCCAAGTCCTCTTCTTCTTCTTGTACTTGAGGTGGGGTACCTACACTTAGTCTCCATTCTATCTTGTGGGTTTCCTCGCCTCTATGTTCTAAGCCACCACTATCTTCCCACTCTTCTTCCTCCTCATCCACCACTATAGTTTCTGTAGGTTGTGGGGCTGACACATTCTCTACCATGTGCTTACCTTTAGGTGGCCCTGGGAGTGAAACTCATTTTCTACATACTTTTTATTCTCCAACTTAGGCTTAAGCTGAAGGTATACAAGTTAGCTCCACTGTCCCCAATTTCCAAGCTTATAGGCTTCATGCTTATAACATCTGAAATGAGCCTTTCAATATATGTGGTCCGTCCTGGATACACATATGTCTTCCTCAAAGTGTGGTAGTCATAGTCTACCTTGTCTACATTAAAATTAGGTGATGCATGCATCGTAAAATGGTGGATGATGATGCCTGTAAGTAGTGTTTGTGAAGGCATATGGAATATTTTGCACCATGGGCTCCATGTCCCATCCCTCATAGTGAACCACGTGATGCAAAAGTGTTGGTACACCATGAATTGTACTACCTTTCCAACTACCGAAGGTAGCTCCTTGGGGATGCACCACTCCTCTTCAAATGCCACATGGAGTCGATCATACCACATCTCCACCCCTTTTTAAATGGCCCACTCATTGACCCTTCACATAAATACTTGTCAAACCTTTCTCGCAAGGGACTTTTTTCCATGGGATATTCCCAAATCTTGTTCTTTGGCCCATCGGGCACTCCAATTTCCATAAATACTAAAGAAAGTAAGATAATGCCAAAATTGATTTTATCACACTGTGCATGTGCACTTCTTCAATGATGGTTTCTATAATGTAGCATGCTATGTTATAGACTACTCCTTGAGACATCTTCCTCATGACATGGAGCCACATTGTATTCACCTATGACCATCTCTCTGATCATTCAACTTGGTCACTAGATGCACAACTTCTTGTACCACTAGGTACTTCTTCAATTTATCAATGTCCATTCCATGTGGACCCTTTGTATACCCCAACTCCTTTCGTGTCTCCATGATTGTTGCTTTATCAGTCAGGTCACTAGCTAGGTCTACCCCTGTGCCTTTTAATCTTGTCAATGTCAAAATCAGGGTTGTTGTAATCCTTACCCTTTATCTAAAAAAATAGAAGAAGTCCTCATGGACTCTGCTCATAAACCATTGGTATAGAGGTTCATACTTTCCAAAATATGGGAGCTCATATAACTGATAGACTCCCACTTGTTTTAATAATTTCTCTCCAGCATCATCATATACTGGCATATCCTTCCATCGTGTGCTTGTTGGTTGTCTTTATACTCAACAACGCGTCCAATTATTTCTTGTTATCAAAAGTGTGGTGGTTGTAATCACTCACCTTGCAGTTATGGATGTGGGAATCCCATTCTTGCCCAATTATCACACCCTCTGATACTACATCTCTGAGAAATTACTCTCGAGAAATTTCAACTTTTGTTTCTACTTTCTTCTTTCCTTTGGCTCCTGCGCAGTAGGTGCTTTCTTTGGTGCCATCTAAAAATCTCAACTTTTTATCCTCTATAGTGAGAAAGTCAAAACCCTAGCTTGAATCTATGTGCCCTAGTTTGAAACCACATGTGCCCTAGCTCTTTCTCAACATGTTTTCTTCACTCAAACCCTTCACCAATGGGGACACAAGCTTCTTCTACGCACAAATCCACTCTCCACGTCTAGTTTCACAACTCTTCACACCTCAATACTCTTTCTCATCGTTTTGCACTTAGCTCATTCAAATTCTTGTGATCACAATGGTAAAAATGAACTCACATCACGTCCTTATATATATTTTCAAAAATTTAGTGCATTTATTTCTCCTTCACCTACCAACAATCCTCTCACTAATTGACCATTTTCACACTTTCCATGTGGTACATCTTCACACCCAAGCTATAACCTTCTAGCGTGCCTTCCTACCTTTTGGTCATGGACTTCTCTTCAGTGTGCTTCCATGCACCCAGTACCTCACCATTGCCTTCCTTGGTAGTCTCCATGGCCTCTTGCTTACCTCACGTTATACTTGTTCCTTCATTTATCTCCATCTATGGTCCTTGTTTGGAAGCAATCTCCTTTCTAACAACTCTCCAAACTTGAATAACACATGTAGCAGTTTGTTCCTTTATGTGTACCCATTTTTCAATAGCCACCCCACACAAATGGTATGTGTAGTCCTCTTGCATAAAAATTCTTCAAATGGTAATTAGCTTCCAATGTGCACAAAAATGCACTTATTACACAAAACACCAACTAAAATGACAAAGCATAGCGAAGAAGAAGGAAATACATTAAGGAATACATAAATGAAAACCTAATCTAAATGGCAACACTTTCCTTATTACAAACACCAAGAAGACTTATTTATAGTAGGGCTTCACCTACTCCCATTAAAGTAACTGGGTAACTGTATTCCATCAAGTGTCTCTAATTGGAAAGTGCATGTTTCAAGTATGTGAGTGATAACATATGGTCCCAACCAATGTACTTTAAGTTTTCTGGATGGCACAAAAACTTAGAATCATAAAGGAGCACCATCTGTCCTAATCTCAAACTTTTTGTCCCTGATGTGCCTGTCATGCCATGCTTTTTTCCTAGCCTTTTCTTTCTTCTGACTCCATCGTGTTATTTCTCATCACTCATCCAACTTGATCAAATTTTCAATTCATTCTTCTAATGCTTTCTCATCAGCTAGACCCTAGCACACACAATACACAAAGAAGGTAACATGAATTCCATAGGAAGAAGAACGCTTTGTGCCAAACACCAATTGAAAGGGTGTGGCCTTGTTCAACCACTTGTATGTTGTTCTATACACCCAAAGCATGATAGAAACTTTATCATCCCAATATTTCCTTCCAACATCACAAATTTTTGTCAATGTCTGGCTCAAAATCTTGTTGAAAGCTTTCAATAGTCCCATTTTCTGAGGATGATATGGTGTAGTCTTATGGTGTGCAATCATGAACTCATCCAATAGAATTTTGATTGTCTCATTCAAAAAGTGTGTGCCCCTATCATTGGTCAAACTCAACGGGAATCCATACCTTGTAAGAACATTTTCCCATAAGAACTGGATGTTTGTAGCTATTGTACAATCCTTGGTAGGTGTTGCTTCTACCCACCTTGTGAGATAATATGTGCAAGTGATGATGTAGCATGATCCAGTCCTACGTGCGTGATGGTGAAATAGGACCCACAAATTCTATAGCCCATTTCTCAAATGGCTCTGCACTAGGAATAGGTCTTAAAGGCATTTCATCTCTTTTCCCAGGTTTACCAATGCATTGACAGTGATCACACACCTTACAATAGGCTTTAAAATCCTTATAGAGGGTCTCCCACCATAATCCAAGTGAGTAGAATCTTGTGCATAGTGGTGTCACCTACATAGTGCCCACCTGCAATACCACCATGAGCCTCTTCCATGATATCTATGCACTCATGCTCCAATACACATCGATGTAATACTTCATCTCGGCCTAACTTGTATAGGTCACCACTAATCAACATAAAAGGTGTTGCATGTGAATTTGCAAGTTGTTTCTTCTCTAAGGCTTTTAGTCCTTCTGGTGCCACACATGTGTAGAAAAAAACAATATCCTCCAAGTCTAAAGGCACACGTGATGTAACCTATATAACTGTGCATCTAGCATTGTATCTTTAATTGTTTGCATCTTCTCTTGATTGTATCCTTGATAAATGGTCTAGGCTAGAATTACTTTTCCTTGGTTTTACCACAACTATAAAATCAAATTCTTGGAATAAGAGCACCCATCGACATATGTGCCCCTATAAAATGGGCTTATTTACCAAGTATTTCAATGCCATGTGATCGGTATAAATACAAATGGTGTTGCTAGTAGGTATTGTTTGAATTTATGTAGCACATAGATCATTGAAAAGGCTTCGCTTTTTAGTTGTATAATTATGCTATGCATGAGGGTCAACTTTCTACTAGAAAAATAGATAGGATGATCTATAATACCTTCTCCAAGCTGAGATCCAACACACACCAATGGTCATGCCAGAGGCATCCACATGTACATGAAATGGTTGGTCCCATGAGGGAAAACACAAAATAGGTGTTGTAGTAAGTTTCTCCTTCAATGTCTCAAATGCGCATTGTTGTGGTTCCCCCAATAAAATGTCCCTTTTCCTTTTAGTAACTCTTCCAAGGGTGTGAAACCTTAGCATATCCTTTGATAAATTTTCTATAATACCCAATGTGACCTAAAAATCCACACCTCACTCACTTTGACTGGTAGGTTCTTTTAGGCCGATAATAACTACAACCTTAGTTGGATCTACCAACAAACCTTCCTTGCAGATGATGTGCCCTAACAAAGTGCCAAATGGTGTAGCAAAATACACTTTTTTGATGTTTAAAGAGATGCTTAACTATCTACATCTTTCAAACATTAAGCAAAAATTTTCACAATGATCCTTAACAAGCCCATACACCATCCAATCATCTAAGTAAACTTGCAAGAAAAGATGAATAAAATCCTAGAATGCTTGAACAACTATTCACAAAAATATAACAGGTGCATTTTTCAGACCAAAGGGCATCACAATATATGCAAAAATTCCCCATTCAGTGGTGAAAGTTGTTTTTTCTTGATCCTCCTATGTAATCCAAACCTGATGATACCCAGAGAATCCATCTATAAAAGAATAGATCTCGCACCTACAATGCCTTCTAATATCTCCTCTGTGAAAGGTGTAGGAAAGGGATCAATCACACATGCAACATTCAATTCTCTAATCCACACAAATCCTAATCCAACCATATTTCTTTATACTGATCACCATTGGGCTAACCCATTATGATTCTTCTAGGGGCTTAATGATGCCAGACTTCAACATTTTTCAATTTCTTCCTTGACTTTTACGTGCAAGTTAGGGTTCATCCTGTAAGGTCTCTTCCTGACTAGGCACACACCTTCCTTAAGCTTGATCTTCATTTCTCCTAATGATTCATGCATGCCTTTTAATTCATGGTATCCCCTAGGAAATAAGTCCTTGAAAATCCTGTAGTAACTCTATGATTTTTTCCACTTCAGATTCAGACCAATAATCCCCAATTATGGCCTCCTTAGGTTTAGTATCCATGCCAATATTCACTTTCTTTGTCTTCATAGGTTCATGATATGCATGTGTTTTTATCTACACTATCCAAAACCTTTCGTGCACTTGTTGAATGATCTATATCCAGTTCTTCTACTTCTTCATCATCCACTATGTAGACCATCTTCCCTTTTTCTTTCTCAAAGAAAGCACGCTTAAGTAGTGTGGCATCTGTCTCTTTCCTTGAAAAAATGCTCTGAGTCATTTCCATCAAATAAATCTAAATGAGTTCTTCCACCTTTGCACTATCTCCCATAGTTAACCACTTTATAACCCTTAATGCCTCTTCTACTGGAGGTTTAGTAGAGAAGTAATCAAAATTTTGGACCATACCTATAATCAAATCCTACCATTTCTAGTTCTCTATGTAGCTCCCATATATACATACCAAGTGATGTGCACAACCTTGTAAAGTGGAATAAAATTTGTGCACCCAGAGTGAAGGTGGTAAATCTTCCTACCCCTCTGTCCAGAGTCTCTCACACTGCTGAATGTGGTGTTGAATAGGTTGATTACCATGATATGTGCATATTTGAGTAGGTGCATTGCTCTAAAAACGAGTTGTTAGAGCGATCCTGACTTCATTCCATTCTATAAGATTATCTTTGTGAACCACCCACCAACACACTGCTATCCCATGTAGGGTATATGCTAACATATTTCTTCTCTCAACTTGGTATATCCATTGTTCCTCCATGGCACGTAGGAATACCATAGGGTCTCCTTCCCTAGTGTACCAAGGTTCAGAGTTGTTACCTATTCTCTTGACAAAGAGGTTTTATTTTCCATGTAAATGTGCTCCTTACTTTTCACCCCCTACCAACTCATAAGTACCATGAGCCCAATTATCACAAGAAATAATTTGTAGTATCACTAATAGATTGTGCATCTTCCCACTAAAGGATTCCTTCTTTAGATGGCTCAAGCACTTCTATTCTCGATGGCACATACATAAATCCTATTCAGGTCTTCCTCACTCAAAGGCTCAACATAGGGTAAAAATTTTCCATCTGTTAAAGGGATAATAACTCTTTCCTCCTTGTTCTCAAAACTGATATATCCCTTGTTGAACCAAATATCAACATTATTTGTATAACACCAAGGGAATCCAAGTAGAGATGGGAAACTATTTTCTGCAAGTGCTAAAACCTCAAAATCCCTAGTGAACTTGGCCCCTTGTATAGTAATGGATGCATCTTTTAAAACTCCGATAGGAGTGGCCTTAGTTTATTAGCCATAAATAATACATTAGAAGATGGCTGCAATGTAGGTCTCCCCATCTGTACCCATGCATCTAAAGTAAGCACATTTACTTCCATGTTCTGTGTCAATCAATATATTACTCAAGAGCATCCATCGACAACAACATTCAGAGTGATTTCCTTGTCGTAGTCTAAGCTATGGGGGAAGATTTGCATGTAGGATCTCACATCCATTCTTGGTACCTACACGTGGAGTGTTTCCTTTATCCAATTCCCTAACAATGGAATGATATTCTCCTGGTGCATCATTTTTCACACTTCCCTTAAGTCATCAATATCTAGACCATGGACCGTCTTTGCCTCCTTATTTAGTTCCATCTTCCATGATTGCTCTTTTAAACATTGTATTTCACCCTAAAGATTTCTAAGGACCTCCATGGTCTCTTGATAAACCTCCTTTTGATGGGTAGGATCTAGGTACCGAGCATGTAAAACCTCCTCTTTAGTGATAGTAGGCTTATGCTATAATGCTTCTTTCACACGTGCCACTTCATCTCGTGTAGTGATCTTTACAGGAAATACCTCAGGTTCTAGTTCCAACTTTGGCATCCACTAATTTTCCATGGCGCACCCTATCCTAACCATCCCTCCACCTTTTTTTTCTTATTTATGTTGCTTAATAAGATGCTCATATAAGTCTAGGCATTCCTCATAGCTATGATTCTTTCCATAAAAAAATATGTAATATTCTAGGGACATTCACACCTATAGTGGTTAGGTGATCCACATGTAAAGCATGTTCCATGAGGGAATTCACCTCTTCCACCACCATGGCCTCGACCTCTGAATCCACCATGGTATCCTCGACCTCTGCCATGTCCTCCATCATAGTGCCCCTCATTCTGATCATAATGTGCTTGATTGTGATTCCGATCCTGATGCTCACCTTTACTCTTAGAGTTATCCGATACTCCTCTGTCTTCACACACAATATCTATAGAGCATCATGGATCTGACCAATCGACCTACATTCCTCTGTATCATGAGTCATGGACTAGAAAATATTACAATAACAAGATACGTTCTTTCTTATCATGTGTTGTAATAATGGGAAGTGGATAACATCATGGTTTAAATGACATATCTCATAATCTAGCAATAATGAACATATTGATCTGTGGGGAAAACTATCCTTGGTGTGACCTTCCACTTCACAATCTATACACCAAATCCCTGTGCATGTCTCATGTGCTACATTTTCCGATAGTTTCTCCAACTTCTTTGCCATGGCTAAATCTATGCTTCCAAAAATGGGATGACTCCGATGTCTATACTCCCGATGTCAGTGTAAAAATTTCTTTAAGTAATTTGCATGGATCGTGTATGTCTTATGTGACAAAAATCCTTCTAAAAGGTGTGATTATACCTCCAAAAACCATTTGCATGTTGTTTGCATGAATATCATATGAAATATTAGATAAAATCATTTTGGAATGGTCGTCGTACCCCTAGACACTCTCAATAGTGCCTTGTTTAATATCCTTTAGCACGCTTATAATCTTCTTCTCAAGCTCGGGGATATAGAAATATTTTAAGAAATGAATCTTTTAATGCTTATAATCTACGTAAGTTTTATCAGGTCAAAATTCATATACAAACTATGTGCACGTCCTGAAATGTAGTTACAAAATGGCTTGCCTTGTACTTAAAGCCATGATCCCTTTTACGCACCACAATATCTCACACATGTGCACATGTTCAACAACATCTTCTATGCCCCTATACTCTAGAAGATGAAGAGACATCTCCATGTAAATATTATGGGGTTGGTGTGGACCTTGCCCACTTGACCCATAACCTCCTATGTTCCCTCTACCTCCAGAATCACCTGATCCACTAGAACTAGAACCACCTACACCCCATGATCCTCCACCCATAGTCAAAAGTGGACCAGAAGATGTACTTCCCTATGTCCCAATAGTAGTATTGAACTGAACCCCCATGGTCTGTGAAGTGGTACCACTCCCAAAAGTGAGTCCAAAATTTTGTGTGCTCATATTCTATGCAGATGATGCACCCGAAAAGGTACCTCCAAACAAAAATAAAGACATTTTCCCTACCATCGATGTACTTTCTATGTGAC
This sequence comes from Taxus wallichiana var. yunnanensis, assembly GCA_018340775.1. Taxonomy (NCBI): domain Eukaryota; kingdom Viridiplantae; phylum Streptophyta; class Pinopsida; order Cupressales; family Taxaceae; genus Taxus; species Taxus wallichiana. Next base: position 962,393,875 of record CM031234.1, read on the forward strand.
TTACTCTTGCTTCCTCTCTTCCAAAACTATCTTGCTAACTATTAGATGTACTAAGTATTGGAAAACCAAGCGCAAGGGCTAGGTTTCCAAGTAGATTCAGATGCACGCCTGCGGCCTAGGTTGTTTCTATTGGCATCCTCCCGTGTGAGGCCAAGGAGGGTTCCCTTTCATGCTTTCCAAATGGGGGAGTTCTGATGCTCTGGCTCCATGCCTTCTACGTGAGCTCCAAATCCTTCATGAGCCATCTCTCTCCTCAACGCCATCCCTCTATAATGTCACAATGCTCTCTATATCTCTCTCTTACATGCATCATTGTACTTAAGCCACATTTCTTCTATCTTCCTCTCTTCCGATAGGTCCACCATCTTTCACCAAACCTGATCCTACCCCGTGTGTGGTGGGGTTTTGTTAGACATCAATTTTCTTTCCAATTTTAGGGTCACCATCAAGATTTTGATCACCATTGGAATTCCTTGCAAGTAAGTTCCCCTGGGATAAAGTAAAAAATAGAATTCATCTACCTCTAGGCAAGAATAAGTGGAAATAGAGTATTCCAGGATATAGCTATTCAGAACACCATAGAAGCAAGTATCCACAACACGTGTCCAAATCAGATCAACATCATAAAGGGCTTGAAATTATTCTTGTGTCAAGACAAGTGTGCATACCTCCAATTTCATTTAGATGCATAAGCAACCAACCACTCATATAGTTCTACCAGAAAGATAACAAAGAAGTCTCTCATAAAAAACTTCTCATACAAATTTTGTTCCACCCACGTGCAAGCATTAAACTTAGATATAGTTTTGAACCTCCATGTGTACTCTTCTTCTAGATCTTTTATCCACTCCTCAACACTTGATAGGGTCAACCGGTACATCTTCATCACGAACCATCCTTGAAAAAAATTGAAAAAGAGGTCCCGACAATGGAACCAATGATGTGGCCTAGAATTTACCAAGAATAACCTAGAAGCGTTGGAACATCACTCAAGCTAGACTTATCACTCACCCGAAGCACGTAAAGGTACCACACCCCTCCTTAGAGTTACTTGTGTAGGATGTGAACATGATGAAGAGTTAATGCATTCAGATCCATAAATAGTATAAAATTTCCACAGAGCATATTCTAGATCTAGATCTTAAATAATCATGAATCAAATGATAAACATAATGAAATTATCCATGTAATAACTAGTTATAGTCATGTTTGTTACCATTATTCATCCAATAATCTCCATTATATTAAATAAAATAAATACATAGAAGATTATTACAATAATTAGTATCATATCTCATACGTGCATCGGATACGACAGCATAACTCCATATTAGCTCACTACTTAGCACTCTCTCTAATCTACATAGATTACTACATATTTATAAGGGTGGGGACTTTCCCTTCACCACTTACATAATTCCCAAAATAGGTCACATGCTGAAAATAACCATGCGCCTTTAAAATAATAGACACACATGCAAGTGCACTAATAATAGATTTCTTCTAGTTAACTGGCAATGGTAATTCTATTATTAACTTGAACTCATGTAAAGTGCTTAGTAGACACTCTTACAAAATAACATTTGTGTGTCGCACAAGTTTCCATCTAGTTGTGTGCCCTGCACGCTATCTTCAAAATATCCCGCAACCATGAAAATGGATGTCTTAATTCATTTTATCTTTCATGCGTGCTTCCTCCTCTATCCTTCGTGCCTTCAAACCTGCCTTTTCTACCATGTAAAAATCTTCTATGTGCCTTCTGTCATGCTATGTCTTCTCAACACCTCCTAATGTTTCTAAAACATTTCATGCTTTAGTTTTTTCCCTAGTTTCATACAGAAAGGGTTGTTGATACATTTAGGGTATGTGGTTTAAATCCATAGCTAAACCTTGTAAACTATGTAAACTAGTTTATAAGGGTTTTTGTGGCATTATTTTCCATGTTATCTACCTATTTTTACCTAACTAGAAATATTTAAGGTTTTCTCCTAAGGAAAGAAGAATTATTATTGAATGGGGGTTTTATTTTATATAGTTCCCTACCTTTTCATATATCATAATGAGTAGATTTACATGCCATCCATTAATGTTTCCGATACATTTGGATGATAAGTGGGATTTTCTAGAATTGGTTAGGTAAATTTTGTATGTATACAAAATAATTTCAATGAAGCATAAGGCAGATATTAACTTCTTTGTTACTATTAGGAGGTACACTATTCCCAATTTGGTTAAGGAAAAAAATTAGAAGCTAAGATGAGTAGCTTCTTTATGGACAAGTTTTCCTAAGGTCAAATTATGATGTGATATGGTTAGTCCATCAGGCCTTGGGTATTTATTTAGAGCATTAGCCTCAAGATGATTACTACTAGATGGATTATATAGATGAATAAGAGGTCATGTATCTGAGATATTACTCCCGAATGAACATTGTACAAATTATTAACTATAAATTTTTAATGGTACCTTAGGGAGTGGTCTGATGACAACAATTTGGTAAACAAATATTATATTCAAAATGATATTGATAATCAACCTCTTACAAGTGTAAATTGGGCTGATCTTTAGGACAATCCTTGCATAACAAGACAACATGTACAATGAGAATAAATTTAAGGTGGTTGTTGGCTCAAAATGTTGACATAATTCAACCATGAACTATTTTTTTGAAGGAGTATAGAAGTAGATGTGTTTCCTAAATTTAGGAAGGGAATTAGAGTGACTCAAGGGGATTCTCAAATATATTTCAAGATAGCTTTAAATACTCATGCAAGAGATTAACTAAGTTCTTATGCGAGAAAAATGGGACATTTTTATCTCAACTTTCTCAAAAGGTATAAGATATGTGGAAGATAACTACTGTTGTTTTTACTCATATTCAATAAATTCTATATTATGTTCTATTAACCCAAGGTTTATGGATCAAGAGGATAGAGAAAATGTGATATTGCAGGCCCTCCTTATAATAAGGGACATGAAAAGGATAAAATTAAAGAAAAATTATCTCCCCAGTGTATCATTGAGTAAGTGTACTTTGAGGGCTATTGATGAGGAAGATGAAGAAGAGGAAATGAGTGTTTTTCCTCTTATTATAAATAAAAGATAGAGAATGGAAACATTTGTTATGGAAGAAGAAAATATACATTCAATTGTTAATGTGGTATCTAGTATGGAGGTGCAAGTTCATGTACTTAAGGTACCAACTCTAATTCCCATACCCTTGGATTCAATGCCTCCAATAAAAGTGTAGGTAACTATTGAAAATGTAACTTTATTACCCATTAAGGAGACTATAATTTAGTTAAAAATTTCCTAGATGCCCCTTCATTTTCTATTCCAATTTCCCTAGAATCATAACCTCTTGTAAAGATGAAATAATAAGAAGAGAATCTAGTGCATGAGAAATATTTCACTAAATTATTGAATGATTAGAGTAATGATTGGGGGGATAAATTTTTCTAGACTGGTGCTAAGGGAGCCACAAGTGTTGAAGGTGAGATAAGATCAATTCCTATTGAAGGTATTAAGATCCAGGAAGAAGATGATGTAACTAGATCTATGAGTTAGATTAGGATTGAAAAACTTAAAGGGACTCTAGTAAAAGAGACTAAACAACCCTAAATAACTCATCAATACATTGATTCTAATTTAAAGAATGTGGAAGAATTATTATAGTAACTGAGGAAGATGTCGAGAGTATAAGTGATACTCATGTTTAATTGATAATGGAACCTTCTCCTTCTACAAGATATTTTGGTGAAATTTTGAATTCTATCGGTGCAGATGATAAACCATCTTCAAAGGTGATGCGAGAAGAAGCCAAATACCTTGAGACTAAAAATAAGAAACCGGAGGTGATAAGGTATAAGGGGAAAGAGTTAAACAAGTGCGAGAAGGTTATTTATGCATCCCATATTACAACTAGAGTAAAAATGTTGGTGAAGGTATAATAGGTTGTTGTATAGCCTTTAATTAAAATTGAGATTCTTGTTGCTGAGATTGAAATCAATCCTTCTCCCTCCCAAGAATTGATTTTCACATCAGCATTGTATTTCCAATAAATGAAAGGACAGGAGGAAGTAACAATGGGGAGTTGGTTGGGCCAATCCTTCTAAGAAAAATAAAACTCAAAGTGTGGGTGGAAGTGGATGACTTGATGAACATCAATTCCTTACAACAATGAAGGTCACCAAAGAAGGCTAGAGTTATATCTAGAATAATTGTGGGGGTTTGTGGTGAGAAGTTTTGGATATTGATACTCTAACACCAAATTTTCTCAAGAGTGAAGCAACCCCTATATATTTTCAAGTCACATGGATTCAACTTTGAAAATAGTCTATTAAGATAATTACACATGAAATCAATGTGGTACTCAAGGATGTAGTCCAAAATTTTGACAGGGACAAAGAAATCAAGGAATGATTAAACAATGGAAAAATGACCTGATTTCCAAAGGAAAAATGATAATAAGATATAGTGTGGAATTCCATGTCTCCGGTTATGGAAGATTTATCAAGAGCCAATACTTAATTGATAAATTTCAGATTGAACTTGACATGTGGAAAGGGATGTTACCTAAACTTGTTTTTGCTAATTTAGGTGATGATGTATTGGTCAAAGGACTAATTTCCATTGAGAATGAAGGGAGGAAATATGAATATTATGCTTTCATGAAATTGAGAATGGAAACCTTGAAGGAGTGCATTAGTAGAGTTCACAACATTAGAGATAGGACAAAAGAATATGCTAATGCCATTGATAGTTTGTTGGAAAAGTTACTAAATATGCATAGTATCTCTATTATAGAGGGTGTAGATGTGGATAAACTAGCTGACACCTTCAATACTAATGTGACTAGGAGGTTTGATCCATAAAAATATTTTGATCAATCTTATATCTAGGAGTTTGTTTGTATTGAACAAATTATAGGTAAATTGATCAAAAGGGGTAGGATCAAGAAAGACATTTCCAATAATTTAGAAGATTTTTTATTTAAGGAGGAGATGGTTTTTCTTTATCATTTTGGGCCTGAAGAAGAATATATCATAGAAATGTTCCATAAATTGGATCAATATAGAGAAAGAACCAAGAAATTTTTAGAATATCATATTGTGGTTCTTAACCTCAAGGTTTAAGAGTGATGATATAATGATTGAGAAAATGTAACTCTGCGGTACCCACAAAGATAATTTTTAAGAAACCAATTTTAGTTAAGGCACCCAAATATATCAAGGCTAATTAGTCAAAATTGGGGGAAAATAAACTATATTTTAATTTTTGAATTATGTCTTAGTTATGATTGAAAAACATCCTTGGTTGAAAAAACATGCATATTTTTAAAAAGAAATATGCAATTGTAGATAAGGAAAAAAATTCATTGAGAACAAGAAGAATATTATTTGTTCCTCTCATTTTCCATTATGGGATTAGAATGTTCCAGTTCAAAATATCCAGATTTTATCTTTCTAGCTATGTGAAACTTTTCCCAAATTGTAGGCGAGTGAGGACCACCTTTTGCGTATTCATTACTTTCAATGTATATGGGGCATCTTTTTAGTATATTCCCTTGTGGGAAATTTTGTATAAAAATGAAGGCTTGTCTTTATTCTAGGGGTTACTTCTAGTTCTAGTTTTTGTCTAGTTTTGGATTTTGTTTTTGCTAAGGTGGTTACATTTTACAATCATTATAAGGCATTGAGAGAATTTTCATGCCTCCCTTGTCCAAATTAAAGTGTATAGAAATGTATACTTGTATTCTAGTCTAGTGTTTTAGGATGTAAATGAGAACACATTTTGATGGATATAATTTTTATTTAATCTTATGTTTTTTTAATCAATGAAATATAAAGGATTTATTTCTACTTGTTGAATAACATTTGTTATTGAATAAGTATTGTGTTTTAGTTTTACCATACAATATTTGTTTAGTTTTAAAATCCTTTCTATAATATTACTTAGGAAGTGATTGTTTACAACCCTTGAGTGAATTTTGGGTGTTATGATTTGAGATGACAAAATTTTTGTTGGAGATATGTGGATGGGTGGTTGTGTTGAAGATCTATAGGTTATTTTTTAGTATTTGTGTGAATTTGGTATCAATGAATGAAAATACCCCAATAAAGGTTATGTTATCTTAATTTTGTTTCTCTACATCTTTGAAGTATCAGTCTAAACAAAGAGCACTAATAATTCTCCACACCAGATCCATCACCCATAACTCATTTAACTAAGTACTATCCCATCATACCCGTTAGAATATTTCATCACTATTACATACTCTACATGTTATCTTCTTTCGAATTTGATTTCCTTTTTATATTTTAAGTGAGTTTTCATGCGATCTTAAATTATTAAATATTCCAGTTATTATCCTACTCCAAGTTGTTAACAACATATCTTAAATGGTGTTCATAATCATATTTTATCTATTTTTAGTAGTTTATGTCTAATGCATTAAGTATGTGTAATGTTTGTGTGAAAACTCTTTGATTTAACATTACATCTATGGCTATAATTTTCTCGATTGAACTTCGACAATAGTAGGATATTGACTTATAGCATCCCTCCTTCATTTAATCTAACATTTGGGTCCTCTCACCCTGGTTTAGTAGAGCCAAAAGTAGCAGGAGCTATCCACTTCCTTTGTACGTGCCTCCTAGTCATTTATAAGACCTGGTGATAAAAGAGTGTTAGATATTTCCATGTCTATAAAATACATATCTTATATCTATCATTCTTTAAGATATTTGTTTATGATTTTTTTCCAAGTATTTGTGGTGTAAAATTAGGAACCAACATGCAATGGGTGCCATTGCTAGGGAAATGGTTGTCTTAGTTCATTTTTGAGATGCTTTTTACAATTTTGGTGTATGATTCTCAAAGTTCTAGTTGAGAGTTATATGAGGTTTAATTAGTATTTGTTCATCAGAAACGCCATTATTGGGTGACTCCACCGGGTAGTTGAGTATAAGGTTTTAAAATGATTTATCTACATGGTGTTTTTCTAGTCTCAAATGTCTTTAATACTCATCAAAATACACATAGGTTTATGAAGGGCTTATCTAGTATCACTTTTTTGATATTTCCACATGTTGTCCAATGCATTTCAAGTTGGATTTAGTATTTCTAGGGATGAAAATCTCTAGTGGTGACTCTGTCTTAAGTTTTAGGTCGACCGGTGCTACATTATTTGTTGGATGTTTTGGTGTTCTCACATTTAAAAATTAAAAGGAATAAGATCATCATTCAAGTCAGACCCTAGTAAGAAACTTCTTCCTTAGTTAAATGTGTTACAAAGAATAAGGATAAATTTTGGAATCTTATAAAAGGTCGAGTTGAGGAGGTAATAACATTCAACCTTTTTGAGTTCGGTGATTTCCATTTGGTTGTTGATTATTATATTTCTTATGATAGTTCTCAAACACATAGCCCAAAATATCACCTACACCCTTCATTCAACAAGGATCCACTCCCAAATTAGTTAATAATTATCCCGATCCTACCCATTTTTTCACAAGTGAGAATAGGTAATTTGGTTTTAAAACTATTCCTCCAAAGAACTCTCATAACACCGACCATTATCCTTTAGCTCACAGATTTCCTATTCAAAACCAAATAGATCCTTCTCCATAAAACCCATTTCATAACAATATGGATCATCCTCCTCCCCATGCTCCCTTTAGAGTTAATTCCTTCAGACCTATCAATTTTAATGGCGGGATTGAGTGTCCAAATGAGGTTCTCATTGAAATTAGAAATAGGTTGCCTAAATTCCAAGGTAATAATACTATTAGTGGTTTTCAACACCTTAAAATTGTTTTAGAATATCATGGATGATTATTAAATGGAGTATGAGGATGTTTGTTTAAAATTATTTGTACACACTTTAGAAGAGGATTCTAGATAATGGTGTGATGCATTTCCTCGTGGGTCAATTGATTACTAGGAAGAAATTAAAAATCCTTAAGGATTCATTATGGTGACAAGAATGACACTAGGTTCCTCTTTTCAAAATTTAAAAATATAAAGAATATCCCTAATGAGTTTGTACAATATTTTAATACAAGGATTAACAAAAATATAAAAAGAGTACCAACTATTTTAAGACCTAGGGATGACTCTTTCTTAATCAAATATTATGATGCATTTGATAAGAAGGAATCCTACTATTTGAGAGATAAGAATCATGTCATTCTGAGACAATTATTTACCATGTCCATCCAAATTAAAAATAACATTAAGATTATTAGTAAACCTCTAAAAAGAGAAGGGGTAAAACTTGTTAATCTTGAGAAGCCTCAAGAAATTAAATCCAATGACTTCAAGGAAGTGGTCAAGAACTTGGAGGCAATATTAAAGGATATATCTTACAAATTGGTAAGATCTAAGAAGGGGTTTTCATCTGCTCCTAAAAATCAACATGAAAATCAAAATCATAGTTAGAATTAGAATAAATTTAGAGGAGATCATCAAAATGATGATAGAGTAAAGAGACCTATGGGTAAGAATGATAGGAAACATTATTAAGAGACAATAGGGAGGTCTCGACCCATTATGGGAAAATTTTCAGTAGTTGAGGAAGAACACATCATTGATTGGTATGATATATTTGTTGCTCCATGTGAATATCCTACCTTCCATGAGGATACTTACAGATCAAATAATGATGATGCATGTTTACTTAATCATCAAGAAAATTTCAAACAAGGTTTTACTGTACTAATATCCTATATTCTAAGACTTTGGATGATTTTTTGGGATGTGTAAACAAAGTGTGTTATCTTCCTCCTAAACTTAAAAAGAGATTGAGGTGGCTCAATATTTTGAGCTTCCCAATAATGATTTTGAGTATCTAAAGGCTTTAACGATAAATAAATACGATGGATAGGTCCCTTCCAAAGAAGATATGGATTTGTCGATAAATGTAGATGTTACTTAGGAAAAGGATTAGAATTTGAGGAGTAGTAAATTTAAAGGTCTTTCCCCAACTACCAAAATTTAAAATATTTTCCTAACTAATGTTCCCAAAGTCACTTTCAAGAAAGTTATGCCCTGTAAAATCCCTATTGTTCATCCAAATCATAGTATTCCTCATGTTGTTTCCAATATGAAATAATGTATACCATATGTGAAATTTTTCACTCTCCCTCCCAATACATCTTTTGCTAAGTACAATATTTTTTCCATGGCTCAAAAACTAACTTTATTGAAGATACAATTTCACATTCTGGAATTTCTTATGATTATTGATCATAAAAAATTGCATTTGAGTACTTGAGGTTCGGTGAGGGTGTTTTTTCCGATGAGTTTATTGTTACAAATAAAGAAACCCTCCCATTATTGTTGAGAATGAGTTTGAAAAACCTTAGGAGATTACCGAACCATCTCCTCAAGTTTATTTAGGCACATATTTGGTAAAGATTCAATTATATGTGGATAATTTATTCACCACATTGACTGTGAATGGATGTATGGGTAAGTGCAAAAAGTTGGGGGACAATTAAGTGGACATCAAATCCTAAATTTTACATTAAAATAGCAAAACATCAAATTTAGTCTTCCGTAGACTTGAACCATGCCGAAAAGTAAAAAAATGTCATAAAAATGGTACCATTGTGTAGGGGAGACTGTTATCTTTGTAGAAATACTAATTTTAAAGTGAATAGAATAGGATAAATATCATTTTATAATTTTTACTTATAGTAGGTCTTTAAAAACTTTTTCCCATGAATGTTTAAGTCTACGTTTAAGATCGCAAATTTTGTTTCACTTATCGAATGTAATAAAACTTATACCATCCCAACCATGGTGAAATTATATACATGTTCAAAAAAAATTATTTGATTTCAATTTTTTTGATGAAGTTATATGCGGGAAAACGGAAAGTGCTTTGTTTTCTTTATGTTTTCATACCACTTTCACGGAAAAAATCATAAAAATAAAATATTGCTCAAAAAATACAAAATAAAATCCATCCCAAGATAGATAGTGTAATATAACTTCTCACCAAAGGAGAAAAATATATATCAATTTTTGGTCATCCAAATCGTGGGAAAACCGACTATAATATTATAGGCATTTTAAAAAAATACCAAGTCAATGAATTTTGAGTGTTTAATATAGTTAATCTTGTCCATTTTTAAAAAAAATTAATATTTTAGAAACTAGATTCTAGATGCTATGATTCATAGTAATATAATTTTTTCTTATTTTGAGTGTATTTATTTCTAATAATCCCTACAAGTTGATATTATGTTGTTATTTGCAATATGACGTCCACTTATGACTCCTTTTTGTCCCTCAACTTGCTGCACTTACCCATATCTTACAAAATTCTATGTTTTAATTTGGTTCTTCTTACAATATAATATCATTGGTATTTATGAATGAGATATGTATAAATAAAAATTCTTTTTTTCATGAAAAATGACTAGCCTAAAAATCTAAACTTTTAAGCATGACAACTAAGCCCATAATGCAATTTTTTTGCCTTTTGATCACACTAAGTAATGGTGGTGAATCAATATAAGATAATATTTTTCTTGTTTAAAAACTCAATAACCATAATAAAAACAATCATACAATATATAATGATTATGAAACACAATATTTACCTGGTAACCCTTCTTGGAGAAAACCATGGAGAAAACAATGCTTGGGTCTACTATCCAAATTTAGCCATAAAATAAAATTCTTTTACAAAATTTGTAGGCACCAACCTACTAAAGACACCAATCCTCACAAATAAGAAATTTGTAGGCACCAAAATACAAGAGACACCAATCCCAACTTCTAAGCACCAATTTAGAAAGAGACACCAATCTCATTTTTTAGGAAACACCAACCTCCAAATGAAATTCTTCAATAGATGACAATTAAATAGATCTCCTTCACAAAAATATTCTTTGGATGATATTTTATTTTTCATGTCCTTCAAAAATCCTCTTGATTTTGAATGATATATATTTATTATAGCTCACAATATTTCTTTTCAATTACATATCCTTTTATACCTTCTTTTTGTCATGCAAATGTGTTGCATAAAAATTTCAAACTTTCAAGCATGATAACTAAGCCTATTTCGAAATTTTTCTCTAAAGTCTTCCCAAAACCATCTCCTAGTCTGTTTTTCAGTTGTTTCATGTATATATTGACCTTGCAGGTACTTCCAATATGATGAAAAATAAATTACAAGTGTTTGGAATGATATGAAAAGGTTAGCAATTTCATTTAGTGAAATGCTTCCAATGGCTAGTTTACGAATATGCCTAAAAAGGCCAATTCTAACCTTTCCAAAACTAATGTTCATCTTCGAGAGATGGAAAAAAAGGATAAAACTAATTTAGAGGTGGTATTTAAGATATATAAACATGTTATAAATTATTTAGGAAAATTTAGGAATTTTTGAAGGTTTATGGACAAATAGTGCAACATCCGTTTTTAGGGGTAAAGCGGCGGATAAAGTGAAAATAGGTACTTGAACTTCACTGGATGATTATGGGAGATCTGTAAGGAGTTAGAAGATAATAAAATAATCATTTTAAATATTTAATATCCCTCTACATTATGGAAGCTTCAAAATTTTCACAAGACTCAAGTATCTCTTAGAGAATCTCAATGCAATGTGCAGACACACCTGTTGAGGGTGTGTCTCGAAAAAAAGGAGAAATTTCAAGGAATTTCAGGAAGAATTGAAGGATGATACCCATTCCATTTTTCTTATAATGCTCTTAGAATTAAAAATCATAAATTAATTCATAAAAAATACTTCCTAGTAGACCTCTCACAGTAACCTCGTCTTCAATATCTCTCTTGCATGGTACACTTCCCGTGATTAGTCAAATTTGTAAGAGGACACTTGTCACCTCTAGGTTGAGGTGCATTTTTATGTCCCTCCTATCCTGATCTCAATGGAAAATAGGTGACATGAAAATTTTCCCCACCCCAAATTTTCCTCCAGGTTCCTCACATGACCGAGATAAACACTCTGTAGGGCCTATTTTCTTATCTCTAGCCCCTCTCATCGTGTAATGATCAAGTGCCACTTTTCATCACCATATGAGGATATATTCTTATTTACCTCTTATCATTGTCCCAAGGGACCATAGGGGATAATAAAATACACCCCTATCTGGGTCTTGTTATGGTTCTTCATACGAACATTTCCAAGCCCTTGAGTGTCAAAGCTTGATTTTCCTCACATCCCCTACACAAAATCACGGTGTGCCACTTTTCATAACCACATGAGGGTGTATTTTCTTTTCCCTCATTTCCATGTCCTAAAGGGATATAAGGGATAGTAAAATGTGCCCCTCTCTAGTCCCAGTCAGGATTTCCATATGACCCAGTCTCATCCCCTCAGTGCTTATGGTTTGTTTTCCCTCACTTCTCTCTTGTCCAATCATGTTGTGACAAGTGGCATGCCCAGAATGAGGAAAATTTTATTGTACCTCTTGTCCCCATTCATAAGGGTTTAATAAGGACAAATAAATTTATCCCATGCAAATCCTAACTTTTCCCTAGCTTATTCTACTCTTCCATGTATAAATTTTATTGTTGGATGACTGTAAAAGCTTGAAAATGACTAACTGCTAAGGATTCTATCACCTGGTTAGAAAAATACTCCATTTTTAAAATATATGAATCATATAAACACCTAAAAATACAAACACCATGCTCTTAAAATCTTTCCAAGACATCCATGATTGGAAGAACAAAGATTTTCTCACTTTGCCAAATGAACCAAGAAATTGATCATATCACATGTTTGAGCAGATTTATCTTCTCTAAAGCATCCTGTGATAAATTAAGATCACCGACACTAAAAATGGCTTGCATGACATCTCTAAACCTGAAACCCAAGGAAAATTTTAGTGGCGAACATTCGTTAATTCACTAATATTATTGTTTTTAAAATTTGAAATTGATGAATTTTTTTAAGGAATTAGGATTGGCACGTAAAAATTTTCTAGGTGCAATTTAATTTTAGGGTCAATTCTCCATTCTTGCAAAATAGAAAATTGTGATATTCTCATTTAAGTTGTCGGTAGGTAGTATCAAACATGAATGTTGAATGACAACATATTTTATGCTACATGTCGGTATCATTTTATATTGATTTCTTAAAAAAGTATGGGATTTTTTTCTTGCACCATATTTTGGGAGGATATATTTATCCTGGAGATGATAATTTTAACTGCTAACATAAAAAAAAAAATTCCTAAAAAGTTCCATACAAAATTAGCGAAATCTACATTTTTCACAAAAATCATTTTTGATTTTTTTTTTTTGCGCCATATTTGTTGAGGACATATTTCTCGTCGAGTCGGTCATTTTAACTACTATTGAATTTCTTTTTTTCCAACATCATATACTAAAGAACTCGACAACGTAATATATGTTGTCGGTCGGTAGCATTAAAAATGCTACTAGTTGATAATATATTTGCATTTTCTTCATATTTGTCATTAGCATGAAATCCAATTTTCACATATTCACCAATGAATTTCTACAAATTTCTATAGGTGGGTTCTTAAAAATTTCCCTACTTTAAAATGATTTCCCTATAAAATTACTTTTTCAATTTCCAAGAGTTCAACGAGCAAAACACATTGAAATTTGGAGCATGATATCGTAAAAGAGATGAATTCAAAAATATTAATTAATAATTACTAAAAATAGCATATCTCATGCCCATAAACATGCTAAAAATATTAATTACCTCAAATATAAAGTTATGATCACCCGCAACAATAAAAAACAGTGCAAAATGAAAGGTAGGGCAAACTTGGCAATTTGGATGAAAAAACAAAAAGAAAAAAAACAACTTTCAAAAAATAAAAACTTGTTAAACATGGAAATGAATCATAAATGGAGGATAATTTGATAAAAATAGGTGATATGTCCCAAAATAACAGGTCCCAGTCCCACCTACTAAAAGTAAAAATTCTCCATTTTGGATGAAGAAAATCGTAGATGGATCTATTTTCATTCTACTTGCTTATTTTTGACATTTTCACAAGGTTTTCATATGGTTACATCTCTCAAAAGGAAATTCACTCTTCACAGGAACCTTGAAGCATCATCTTGAGCTCAATTATGACTAGAAGCAAGGAAGAACATCTCAAGGCACAACATGTGAGCCGAGTAACATCGTACGGTTGGAAGGATTTAAAAGATTCAAAAGATACATTGTAATATAAACTAAATACATCATTGTATCTCATCATCTGGTATTGAATCCATCTTCATCTCATCAAAGTGAGCTAGTTAAAGTAAGGTGGTTGAGCTGAGAAATTTGAACTCAATGAGATGGGTGAGCTAAGTGAGATGATCCAAATGAATTGGGTTAGTTGATTGATCTATCCAAGCCAAGTGAGATAGGAAATATCTCATCCTTCTTCCTTAAGAATATCACATTTCATAGGTCGATAAAGGAAATTTTTTTAATGTTGTAGTGTAGTGTGCGGGATAGGAACACATGCATCAAGAGGATTGAGCATCGTGAATGAAATTTGTGAAAGCCTAAGGATTAAGAGAGTGATCCTCACTCTCATTGTGAGATCAAGAATTCATCATCATGGGTGAGGTCTGTGTTCATCTCAAGCTCACATTGGGAGGTCTTGCAATAGTGTTTCTAAACACTCATTCGACATTCAAGGTGTCTATGCATATGATAGTAGGAGGATATTGTGACCATCATGTCTCAAATCAGAAATTTCTACATAAGAGGGATATTCTTCAATAGATTAGTTAATCCCTTTCCCTCCTCTTATCTCCCTTTCTTCCAATTATTTTTGTATGCAATCATGGTATTTTTCCTATTTTCTTACATGAAAATATTTGTAAATTTTAAAATTACTCTCTCAAAATTATATGAGAGGTACTTAATTCATCTCTTCTAATGGAAAATGAAAGGTCACAAGTGGAACAAGAACATGAAGAGTCATGTGCAGGGTAGATGAGAGATGATTCATAAGGATATAAATTGGAATGGATTCTCCATTTCAAAGGATGTTGAAATTTGTAGTTCTTGGTCGTAATTGTGGATTGTTGTAGATTGATTGAGCTTTTTATCACTACACAAGAAATAAAATTTGTATTTCTTCCATTTCCCTTTTCTTTTGTTTCCCTCTATCTCCTCTGTACTCTAAAACTTTACAAGTATGGTGATTAAGAAGGAACTTGGTATCCTTAATAGATGAACCTAAAGAAGTGTGTGTCTCTAGTTTGTCAGGTCTAACTATTTTCATCATTGTCTTCCTCTAATTGAATGATAAACTACTCCAGCTTATTATGTGTGAACTCGATACTTCATACTCACAACAATGTCCTTCTCCTTATTTGTCCCCTTTATCCCTCATCACTTTGATTCCTCCCTTATAGCCCATATGATCACCTTGTCATAGAATGTGAATTGTTCATGTGTGATCCCGATGTATTTGGCCATCCTTATAACATTAGATAGAATTAGGATAGTTTCACGTTCAATAATGGGAGCCTCCCCATACATAAGGAGGGGCGTAGCCCCATGAGAATTAGTGGAAAACATGTAATTTTCCACATGAAAAATTATTTCACCAACATTTTTTTGTGACTCCAGTGGGGAGAGATCTTCCCTTGTGCACCCATAAAGATCTTTGAAAAAAAAAAAATTCAAAAATTCAAAAAACCATAAAAGCCAAAAAATTGGAATTTTTTTTATATCTACACTTTTCAATTTTCATTCCTTCCTAATTACTTGAGAAAAATTGGTAGAAAGAAGGTACACCTGAGCTATTCATGAAGGTGGTGTTGTTGACCCCATATTTGAGGAGAAACAATGAGCTAATTTCAAACTTCCCATCATACCAAAAGTAAAAGACAAATTTTAGAAAATCCTTTTGAAGGTCATACTTGAATAATAAGTTATTGAACCACAAGTCCCTCATCCCTCCTTAAGGAGAAAGAGAAGAGTAAATTTAACAAATTGATATGGCAGCACAAGTATTTGTGCCATAGGGATAGAACATTGTTCTGTTGGCTTTGGCTCCACCGCTCAGTGAATTTCCACAAGGATCAAGATAGAAGTTTCTGAAGTTATATGAAGATGGAAAACAATGTCCTAACAATCATATCACAACCTTCATCATAGCTTGTGGCATCCTTAAATTATAACATGAAGATATTGTAGTACATTTGATCATGGAAACATTGAAAGATGTCATGGTGGACTTGTTCTACTATTTTCCCACACTCTCAATTGTTGATTGGGGTGGTTTGAAAAATAATTTGGAAGAAATATTTAAGACCATCAAATATTTTCATTCCCTCCTTTGTCAACTTACTCAGATGAAGAAAGAACCATAAGATTCTATGAGAGACTTCGTGGTGAAATTCAACAAGATGATCAACAGGATTCCTACCATTACCTATCCTACTACAAATAATATGAAAATATTCTTCGTGAATGCTCAATTTCCTAAAGTGAGTTTATTTCTATGGATATTTCAACCAAGAGATTTGGAAAACAATCAAGAAATTGTTATTGAGGTGGAAGATGACCTCATATTGTCAAGAAATGTCAAGAATCCTGCAGCGTGAAAGGATAAAGCCCAATGTTCTAAAGATGAGATAGTTGATCAATTTTTGCAAACGTTGGCTAATTACCTAATAATGTTGAAGAAGGAATTTTCTTAATGAAATCATCCAAAATGGAATAGGAATCAAATTTCATGCCCTGAAGGATTTCCTTGGAAGCTCCAATGGTCAATGTAATATGTGCGGTCAATGAAGATGATGATGAAGAAACTATTGAATCAAAATTTGAAAATGAACGAGAAGAAGGATGCTCTCACATCGGGTTTTGTGAATGCACACTTGATGAATAGATTGAAGAAACTATAGAAAGCTACTCCTATGTAGTGTTCACTTGATCACAAAAGGATAAAGAAGGTTCTTCTTCTATTTCCCAAGATAAGAAATTGAATCCTTAAATGGTGAATCCATGAAAAAAATGAAATGAAGATCATCAAATTCCTCTTGAGTAGGGGTTTAAAAGGATTGATAAGAAGATTTTCTAAGCCATGAAGATCTTAGATGATAATAATACACAACTTTTGATAAGTTGAAAGGAAATCACGAATAAGCTGTATAAAAGGATTTTCAAAGAAAGATCTAAAATATTATATATGGAAGTCCATCTTAATCCATAATGTCATTGATATCAATAATGAGGATGTACATATAGGAGGAGGGAATTGAAAATACTACTTAGATCGGTGGTGAAGAACTCCCACTAATGATATTGATAGTAAAGTTAACTTCATAAGGCTAACACACTAACTCCACATAACTGGTAAGCTAACTCAACACAACTAGTAAGATAAGTCCACACAACTAGTATACCTAAGCAAGCTAACCCAACAAGTGTAGGGATAACCCAAGCGTAAGAATTATCCTAATAAAAAATAAAAAGGATAAATAATAACCTACACTAACACCCCGTAAACATAGCTTAGGTGGGTGGAAAATAAGGTGGGTCCTAGAAACAAGGCTTGATGAGGTACCCACATACAATAACTAGGAAAAAGGGACACCGCAAGGTACCTAAAACTAGTAATAAAAAGTAAAGATAGAAAAAACCCGTTGTAAGGAATCCCAAGAATCTCGGATAAAAAAACTCATACAATACTCAAGAAGTTTAGTGTGCACTATGTTCTGAATCCACTACTTGATCACAAAACTCAAAAATAATTGACATTGGGCTTCACTAAAATAGCTCCATATAAGGAGACTATCAATGGAGTGATGTAGAAAGTGCAAAAAAATCAAACATAATTTTATCAAGCTGTTGAAAATAGGTGTGCCATGCTCCAAAAATAATTACTAAGGAAATGAGGCAAGGATAAAAACCTAAAGAATCAAGATCAATACCACACCTAACATATTTTTGAATAGGTTGAGTGATGCTACAAATTTGTATGAGTTTTTAATAAAGCCACTCGAACATTGAGAAGCTAACACTGGGCTTCACCGAATAGCTCACCCATAAGAGAGACCGTGAACTTGCCAAAATTGTCAAAAATATAGAGAAATAATCTCTCAACAAAAAGAGAGATATACTACACCTACTAAATAAAAATTCTCAAAACAAGGAGAATTACAATTAAGATGGTATAAAAAGTGGAGTAAGAGGTTTGTATGGTGGAGGAGCCACATTTTTAGAGTCCTCTCAATGAATTCTTATGTCGCCACCACGAGTGATCAGAAATCTACCTTGAATCAATACATATGTATTAAGAAGATGCTGTATATGATTCAGTGTGAAATGCACAATGGGGTAATGCAAAAGAACATAAAAATATGTGTCAAGTTGATCATGTTTGACATCTGAAATATCAGGTTTCTCAAGCCTGAGTGAAGGTGCACAACTCATGTGTAGCTCATGATCCTTGGAAAGAGTTGAGAGAACAAAAATAAGAGCTTTGACAATATGTGATCCCAATAAAGCACCTTCTCAAAAACCAATTCCATGGCAAGAATTGCACTTAACATGTGGAATATGGGAAGACAGACCCTAGAAATTTATGCCAATACCTCCACCATTGAAACTCATGTAGAAGACAGAGCATGCAAGAACCCAATGAAGTGGTATGCTTCTCAAAATAGCTAGGTAGGTGACAAGGAGAAGTTGATGTGGGATACACCCAATGTGTTACTATAATAGGCTCAGGTGTAGAAGTAAAACATGTAGTAATAAGGCTAATAAGCTTAGGAGCATCAAGAGTAGGAGAAGACTCATAAACTAACGGATCAAGGTCATTAGGTGAAGGAGTATCAACTACAAGTGGATAAGGAGTAGGGATATGAGAGTCCAAAATATCAGGGAAATGCTACAGGATAGCAAGTTTTTTCTATAGGGAGTGTATGAGATCATATTTTCCATGAATGAGGGATTTTAGAAGAGAATTTTGCTTCTTGAGCAATCTATTTTCTTCAACAAATTTTATGAGGTCCTCTTGAATAGAACAAATTTCAGAGAAGAGCATCTCATTCTTATATTGCAAATCAAAGATGTCAAGGAAAGAAGCCATGATAAATGCAAGAACACACTTGAAAAATAAACAACACTAAAAAATATAGGATGTCGGACTCTACCGAAAATGTTTCCCTGTGTAAGTACAACACCCCCCAAATGTTGGCACTTTATAAAGTAGTTTTTTTACAAAATAAATGACACCAATGGAAAGAACATGAAAAATCATACATTTTACAAAAATGACACTCTATTCTGAGTTACCAACTAAAAGTTATGATAAATTTAGTTTTATATCACTAAGGTCCATTTAAATTTAAATAAAAAATGTATTTATAAGTTTCTAAAAAATTGTTTCCTTTCTTTGGCAAAAATGCCATTTTAGGAAAAATTTTATTTTTGGAAAAAATTTCATTTATGGAAACATGTCAATTTTGGAAAGACCTTCCATTTTACAAAGCTTTTTGTTTTTAGAAAACCCTTCCATTTATGGAAAATTTCCATTTTTGGAAAAAAATCCATTTTAGAAAGCGACGCATCTTCCTCGAAATTGTCATTCTTGCAAAGTCCGTGCATTGTCCTAGTTTTTCACTCATTGCTCCGAAACCACTTTCTGTCACCAAAATCCAACGAAGACCCACACTATTTTCCACTTTGCTCCAAACAAAACCTAGAAATTGTTTAGCCCTCTAATGACCAAAAGGTAGATCACACCAACAACTTCTGCACAAGTGTTAGAGGCTTTTGATGTGCCATAAAAACACTTTGTCTACCCATAAAAAAATTTACAATCCCGAAAAGAGTTTTGTGGAATCCTTTAGCAACCTTTGTAGCTATATGGATAGATCAATACCAAAAGCCTCAACCATCTCTAAAAAAACCAAAATTCAAAACTTCCTACAAACATTAATGGTTGACCTTACAGTTGATTTGGGGGTTTTGACATCTTTCAAATCCAATGGTGCCCTCTGTTTCACATAGAAATACAAGCTGCGAAACATACTAATAAATTACATATATAGACAAAATATAAAAACTATCGTTTGCAAAGAACACTTACAAATGGATGTCTACATCATCTACAACTTTGATACCATTGTTTCACCTGATTTCTTAGTTCTTCTCTAAGAAGTACTTGACGAAACAAATAAGGTAAAGGGTGGTAAGAGGAATACCTAGTTTGAGATGGTTGAAGGTTGTATGTGTGCATATCTGAATCCTGAATCGAAGTGATTGTGAGACCTTCCTTTTGGCTAGGAGGAACTACCCGTATAATAATCAAAGTAAGACAACCAAAGAGAGTTAAACAATATATGCGGTGGACTACCTAGCACATGTTAGCTCCTGAAGTGCGATACTTCCTAGATGGTGTCATCCACCTTTGTTTAAAATAATTCAATGCTGAAAATAAAGTAAATATTGTCCTACTATAGTTTAATATGATTTAGGTATCTCATTCAAACGCAATATGCTAGATCTAATCAAACATGCTAGGCTAGAAGAAGATCCGAGGTCAAGTAGGTTGGTTATAGGTGAATCGAGCTAACGAGGCTAAGTTAGATACAGATCTGAAGGTCAAATAGGTGTTCAGCGGTATATGTCGAAATAATGAGGCTAGGTTGAATGTGAGTCACAAACAGGTTGTTGTTTTGGTAAAGACCAGGGAAAACAAAGACCCGACCACGATTTTAAGTAACCGGCAATGGTTAGGGAGAATCAACAGTGGTTAGGCATGAGACTAGTAAAGTTACACAATCCTGGGCTTTAAAGGCTTTTAGGAAAGAATAGGGCTAGTTATAAGATGTTGGGTGATCCCAGAGGGGGGTGTAAATATTTTGATAAGTAGATGAAAAAGATTAGAGGAGGATACTTACTCTTCTTTGAGGTATGGGTCCGCAGAATGATGAAGAGGTTACCGGGTTGGGGAATGTTGGGTAGAAAGCTTCACTATTGTGCCAGTGAACCTGGTTGTCTTGGATCATCAAAAATTAATCCTTGCTTTTCTGCGTATGCGAATAGATCAAAATCGTGATAAGGAAATCCAATGCTGAAGGTTCAACCACGAATGACCAACCATCAACCAACCCATATTATAGAGTGGCAAAAGGGTCTAAATAGGCATTTGGTCCATCCCAAGATAACCGGTGCCTATTTAGGGGAACCAACATCATTTAGGGTGAACCGATGTCGAGTTTGGGTGAAATGCCTTGGGTTGTTCAAAAGTCACCTAGGAAGTTATACTTCCATTTGATAAGGGTCACTTCTTTTCTCGGGATGAAAACCAACCTTAGAAGGCTTTTAATGTGAGGTGAGGGAATGGGTGTAATGTTAGGTTTGTTTTGGGCATTGGTTTAGGTTTTAGGTTAATGGGTCAAATGATGGGGGTGGTTTAGGTGAGGTGTATTTAATAAAGGAAATTTTATTAAATAGGTGTGTGAGGGTGGTGAATTAATTTAATGTAAATAATTAAATTAATATGTGTGTGGGTAAAATGTTATTAACTTAATTAAAATAATTAAATTAATGTGTATGGAGGTAAATGACATTAATTTAATTAAAGTAATTAAATTAAAATGTGTGGGGTGCAGGAGGTAGGTGTTATGGGCTGCGGTAGGGGACCAAGGTGATTACGACATGATTTTGGTGTCTACATTTTGCCCCTTCTTGTTGCATAGCTTGTATTGGTAAGCGACGTTAACAAGAATAGAGTGTGGTTGCCCCAAGTGGGAATGAGGGTGATCCCGTCAAACCAGAAACGATGAGGTGACAGGGTGAATCGATGAGTGGTTTGATAAAAGTAGGTGTGAAGAAGGATAGTGAAAAATGGGGAAAGGAGTAAAGGGTAAATCGGGTGTATAGGTAAATGGGTAAACCGGCCAAGGTCAAAGGTAGTGGCAGTTGAATGCACGCACACGTATAAACTATGAAATGGTACTAAGTTGAAGAGCTTGCAAACTCTAGATCTTCTAAGTTTGATAGGCTTATCCAAACAAGGTTGAAGTGATTATGGTATCTAAGGTATAGGATAAGGTCAGGAAGCACAACGTAGGTTAGGTGTAGGAACATTTAGGTATGTTTCGGTACACCAAAGGTAGGGTCAGGATAAACAGTCATGGCAATAGGCTAGGTAAGGTCATTAGGTCAAAAAACATAGGTAATGGGATCACAAGGCATAACGAACACATGAGGTCAAAGGTCACGGACATGTTTCCGAGTCCAGTAGATAGGTCATAGCATGGGTAAGGCCGAGGTAGGGGTAAAATAAATAGATGCTAATTGGTGAGTGAGGTGAGGTCAAAGAAGGTGGAGGGCCAGAGAAGAAGGTAAATTGGTCCAGGTAGGTGTAGGTGAGGAAAAACAAGGAGGAGGTAAGGAGAATGCAGATCAATGTTAGGTCAATGAATATCTAGGGTAATCGACATCATCGAGACGAACCGATGGTGGTTGACAAGGGCACACGACCATCAGTGGTCAAGGGTAAATCGGCGCCATCTATTCAGTTGGTATAAAAAGAGAAAACCCATGTTTGGAAAATTTATTTGTGTATTGCGAAAAGGAGAAAAGGACAGGAAGAGAGAGAAGAGGAAGAGGACAAAAGAGAGCATCAGAGAGCTTGGTTGGTGAGCCACGTAGGTGGGATTGGTTGAGTGGGAGGTGGGGCCAAGAGATCAGGTGGAGTGAGTTGATTGGTGTGGAGATTCGGTGGTGATTTGAGGATGGTGGAGGCCGAGAGGGATCAGGAGGTGCGGTACAGAGGTTGGAGGTTTAACCCTGATGGCGGAAGTGGGACCAAGTAAGATTTAAGCCTTTTGTTATTGATTTTTGTTGGGTGAATTTGATTGAAAATATAGGAAATATTAAAAAATGGGGGTTTTGGGGGGGGAAAATTTTCAAAATGGGAAAAAGAGAGGGAAAGGGAATGTGGAAGGGTAGGGTGTAGGGTAAGAGGGTAGTATAGGAATAAGTAGGGGTGTAAGGAGGGATTTGGGTGGGTAGAAGCGGTAGGAAGGTAAAAAGGAGGATTGGGAAGTCGGGGTGGGCAACATGACAGGGGCGACATCGGTCGACTTATGGCCGACGTTGGTGGGTAGAGACCGGTATTGGTCACAAGAAAAGTGGTGATGCCGATCAAGGGAGAGCTGTGGTTGGTCTAGGGATAACCGAGGTCGGTTAATCCAAAGTGTAAAGTGGGATAAAAAAGGGAAGAGAGTAAGGGTATGGTGGGAAAGAAGTTAGGTGAGAGGAGAAGGTTGTAAGGTGAGAAAGGAGGGTAGGTGGGTAAGGGCTGAGGGTGGTTTTGGGTGAGGGTAGGGTTTAGTTTTGGGGGATGGGTTTAGGTAGGTGTGGGTAAGGGTTAGGGTAGATAGGTAGGGTAGATGGGTCTAGGTAGGTGAGTTCGGGTAGATAGGTTTGGGTAGATGGGTTGGGGTGGGTATGGGTGAGGGTTAGGATAGATAGGTAGGGTAAATAGGTTCATTGGGAAGGTGTACTAATATATTGCTTTTGATGTATGTAGGCCTAGGGCGAGCTTCGATGAGGGCTCGGGTGTCACCCTAGTTATTATGCAAAGTGCGGACGAGCACGACACGGTGGGCCGGCAACATGTGGTGGAGGTAGGATTGATAGGTGTGTGGCGCTACTGGGCATGTAGTCCGGGAGGTGAGTCTTATGGTTTCCCTCATCGATAGATGGGACTCGGTGACCAACACCTTCCATTTACTAATGGGTGAGATGATGATCACCCTGGAGGACATCTACAGGATCTTGTGGTTGCCCATATTGGGGGCCTAGGTTTATTCCATCTCTTTAGAGGCATCTGAGGAGCTACTAGCACCTGTTTTTGGTGAGGGTGTAGTAGACTTGACATTCCATAGTGCTAGCCTAAGCTATGGAGTGATGTATAGAGCTCATCCAGAGGAGATGAGGTTAGTTGTACTCATGATGGAGGCAGTGTGCTGCTTTGCATTGCCGGATGTAGAGGGGGAGATTCCTGAGGTCACTGATGGGAGTCCTCCATGATATGATGATACAATAGACATGGTTTGCATGGGCACCTGCATTGCTGACACAGGTGTATAGAGATCTATGGGCCTACGAGTGACTGTAGAGAGGTTCAACATTTGTTGTTTTGTATTACTACATTGTTGGGTGTACGAGCACATTGTTTGTGTTTGACCAATGGGGATGCACCACGCAGATGCATTCCCACAGAGAGTTTTGAGAGTTGGGTACTAGCCATGGGAGAGGCCTGAGGTGCTAGAGATACGCATGATGTAGCTTATTATAGGAGGTTATTAGAGGGGTTATCCGGGGTGGACATCATTTGGAGGTCGTATGTGGGCTTCCCCTCATACAGACAAATGGCCACAGAGCTAGCTGGGCTATAGATACATCTGTGGATAGAGGGGAGGAGAGCAGGAGAGCATGAGTGGATACCCGTAGAGTGGGTTAGATGCTAGTTTGGATTGGTCCAGGGTGTACCACCTCCGTTCCCTCAATACAGTGATAATGTGGAGAGACCTATGTCTCCACCATGACCCATAGTGCCGACTTGGTAGGAGGAGTAGTCAGTAGATGTATAAATTGATGATGTTGGGGTTACAGATGGGTACAGTAGTGGTGGGTGGCACAACCGAGACTTAGGTAGTGATGGGTATGACCAAGGCCGGGAAGCGACTTAGCCACCATCACAAAGTGCGAGAGAGATGCCCTATAGGGGTAGGTGGCTACTTTGGTGATGCAACTTGGGATCATGCAGGGGTAGCTTACAGGTTCAGAGGCACATGTTTCCATCTTACAGGCCCAGATAGCTACGTTGCAAGCTCGGGCGAGGGGAAAGGGCATGTACCTACATAGGCGGAGGCAGGGGGAGATGAAGATGGAGAGGAGGTAGGTGGAGAGATGGCCGCTCTATAGGCGTAGGTGTAGGGTTTACAGGCGATTGGCTATAGCACACGAGAGGGCGGTTACGGGTCCAGTAGGCCTAGATACTAGAAAAACACTGTGTTTCAGTCTAAATTAGGCTCTAGTACTAGCACAGGCTCAGTGTAGGTTCAGGGATAGGGTCCCATTGTATAGGTACCTACGCAGGTAGTCGAGACCCATGGCACCTCCATAGATAGTGCCCATGGCCAGGTTCATAGATTCCCTAGGAGAGGCATGATATTACTAGGATCATTTGTTAGCTACTAGGCTAGATGTGCCCTCCTATGCTGAGTACAGAGCATAGCAGGCCTCTAGTGAGAGGACTAGATCCCACACTCACAGTGTGGAGAGTACAGGGGGCCGCGAGCCCAGGGACAGGGTCGTGGTGAAGCCACTAGTGTGTAGAGGCCAGCCCCATGTGAGGGGCCATCAGCAGGAGGTGAGGAAGGTGCTGAGACCCCGAGACAGATGCGAGAGGGGGTCGGGAGAGACACAGCGCGAGGAGCATTACTTGACATTAGATCGGGATATGATTGACTTGGTATGGACCGGCGTGCGTCTTGAGTCATTTTGTATGTATTATATATGAGACCGGCTGTAAGCTAAATTTTTTTTGTATTGATTTATTCATGCTTTTTGGTATATGTGAGACCGGCTGCGTGCGATGATGACATTTGTATTGTATATCAGCCTGCTGCGTGTTGACATTTTTGAGAAGATGCCCATGATGAGATGGGCATGTATTTTGAGAGATACACTTATTGATTTATATGATGAGATAGATGATATTTAGGTGATGTTGTTGTGATGTGTATGAGTTTTACTTTATTATGATATGGATGGAAAATAGATGAGTTAGGCATGATAGAGTTAGGTCATAGGCATGGATCGAGTCATCTCGGTGTAAATGGATCGAGTCGGTTGGTTTAGGCATGGATTAAGTCGGGTTGGTTTAAGCATGGTGGATTTAGGTTAGTTTAGGCATGGATTGAGTTAGGTTGGTTTAGGCATGGATTGAGTTAGGTTGGTTTAGGCATGGATTGAGTTAGGTTATAGGCATGGTTGAGTCAGGTTATAGGCATGGTTTGAGTCGTTGGTTTAGGCATGGATGGAGTCAAGTCGGTTTAGGCATGGTGGAGTCGGTGAGTTTAGGCATGGATGTTTATTTCAGTATTTTGGTAACAAATGACAATATAAATGCATGAGATGGTGTAAAATGTGAAAAATGTTGGTTATGTATAAAAATGTGAAATAATATAAGTGGTAAAAGTTATGTGGTATATGGTTTAGATGTTGAGGTTTTTATATGAATAGGAAATTAGTACAGAGGTGGCACAAATGGTAATGGTAAAGAGTGGTCGAGCTACCCCTTTAGGGCCCCATGCCTTGGAAGTGCTACCTACATAGTCTCTATGAAAAGGGAGCTCAGACCGATGTAGTTCTCCCATAAGCTAGGGAAGAATATGAGAAGATAGAAGAATAGGTAGTGAGGTTGATAGTTAGGTTGGATTTGAGGTCATAGGTATGATTAGGTCGAGATTGATTAGGTTAGGTTGAGTATAGGTAGATAGATATGGGTTAATTTAGGTCAATAAGTAGTGATGATTCTAGGTCATAGGTATAATTAGGGTGAGGTCATTGATGGTTGGTTTGAGAATAGGTAGATAGGTAAAGGTGATTGTAGGTTGATAGGTAGTGTTGATTTCAAGTCATAGGTATAATTAGGGTGAGGTCATTGATGGTTGGTTTGAGAAAGGTAGATAGGTAAAGGTGATTGTAGGTTGATAGGTAGTGTTTTTTCCAGGTCATAGGTATGATTAGGCAATGGTCAATTAGGTTAGGTGGAGAATAGGTAGATAGGTATGGGTGAATGTAGGTTGATAGGTAGTGTTGAGTCCAGTCATAAGTATAATTAGGCAATGGTTGGGTTGAGAATAGGTAGATAGGTAAAGGTGATTTGAGGTTGATTGAGGTGGGAGAAGAAAATCCCAAAAGATAGGTATCGAGGGTCTAGTCCTATATAGGAAGATCAAAAGGTAATGAAGGAGAGAAAATATAAGAGGGGTGTTGAGAAAGCCACCCGATTGGAAATGATCAAATGTATGAAACACATCTACATATAGGCTAGTGAATTTAAGACCCTAAAGACATTGCATGATTGATTACTCTAAAGGTGAAGAATAGTCACATAATCACCAAATGTTGTAGGTTAGGCAAGGTCCCTTGAGGTAGTAGAGGTGAAAAGAAAATGGTAAAGGAGGTGAAGGTAATTGGGTCATAAAATGGGAGGTAAAATGACTTGGACAACATAGCCAAGATCACCATAGGCAAGTCCATGATGGAAAAGATTACTTTTTTTTTCTTTTTCTTTTGACTATTAGATAGGTGATGTGGGAAGTCTATATGGGATTAGTATATGTCTCCTTGAGGTCTTAGGTTATCAATGTAGGAAGCTTCTGATTTTGATTTTTTGAGAAAATAGTCCTCTTTTGGATAGACTATGTAGAGATTTGTGAGCTTTTATAGTGGTCCTGAGGAGTAGTCTATTTATAGTGACAATTGAAGGCGGAAGATGTCCTTTTGAGTGATTCATCTTTTGTATTGGAATTTTGACTCAAGGAGTTAATCCCTAATATTGGAAGATGTCCTTCTGGGATTCATCTTTCTTCTTCTTTTTTTTTTTTAAGTCATGGATGAGACTATAACGAAGCGTGTGGTTCTTGTTGAGAAGGAAAGGGTGAATGACCATGGGATCTCATCTAAAAGAAGATGAAAAGTATCCATGAGAATCATGCCATGTGCAGAGCCATGGTGCACATATTTAAGATAAGGCAAAAGGGTGATGGGTAATCACATGATTCTTGTTTAGTCATTGGGGATGAGGTGTGGAAAAGAGAAAGGTAAATGGCACTCAAGGGATGAGCATGAACTAGATAAATAGTGATGTAGGAATAGAATTCAATAATAGAATGGTCAAAGATGCAAGGCATTGAGGGGCTCAAGTTTGGGCTTACCATCAAGTGAAGATAAGTGATAAGCACCTGATCCATAGTCATGGGTCACGATGTATGGTCCAAGCCAATTAGGAGCAAATTTTCCTTGTTTACTTTTCTCTACTTTGGTTACATGTTGATTTTCCTTGAGGATGAGATCACCGACCTTGAAGGTACATTCATGGACACATTTTTCATAGGAATGCTTAATGCATTTTGGTAGACTTGAAGATGGTCGAGGGCATGAAGAAGACATTCATGTAATAACTCAAGTTGTGCTAAATAGTCTTGGATAAAGTCATCATCGGTGAGCATATCTTGAAGAGTGATACGAGAGATGGATCTAGAATTCAAGAGGAAAAATAGCCTTGGTACCATAGACCGAGAAAAGGGAGTAGAGAGTGGTGGAAGTGTGAATGATAGTATATTATGCCCAGGATGGCGAAAGGAAAGTACATATGCCAATCCTTCCCAATATCATTAACCACTTTCATGAGAATTTTGTTGAGGGTTTGTTGGTGGATTCAGCTTGGCCATTGGTTTGTGGGTAATATGGTGTAGAGAAACTAAGATGATACTTTGAAAGTGTCACAAAGCTTCAGAGAGTTTTTTTGAACTATTTACCATTATCAATGATGAGGTGATGTGGAACACCAAAGGGACAAATAATGTGATGATTGATGAACTCACATATTTTCTCATCTTTAGTGGAGATGAGGGGTATGGCTTCAACCCGTTTGGTGCAATATTTCATAGCAAGATGATCCATTGATGTCTTATGAAAGAGTGGGGATTGATCTCTCCTACAAGATCCAAACCCCATTGAGAGAAGGGCCAAAGGTCATGAACAAACTTAAGGCATGACTAGGTGTGTGATGAAGGTTGGCATGTTGTTGGCATTTTACACAATGCTTAATGTAGTCACAACAATCATCATTAAGGGTTGGCCATAATATCCTAGGTGAAGAATGTGTTTAGCGACAACAAGGCCAACTAGGTGACCTCCACAATGCCATCGTGAACTTCTTTAATGGTATAGGGGATTTTAGAGTTTGTAAGGCATCGTAAGAGGATACCATCAAAAGCCACATTTATAGAGGAGACCACCCATGACAACATAACGAGAGGCCTTCTTGAGAAAGGAACATTTTCCATTACATGTAAGATCGAGAGGTAAATTATAGAAAGGGAAAGGTAGTCCACAAGCATCTTATACCAAAGGTCTTATGTTTTTAGTGAGGCAGTTCAGATGAGGTTAACACAACAAGATGTATAAGATGGTCTAGGTATGTGTTTTATTGTAACAAAGATGTCTGAATCGGTAGGTGAAGCAGGTATTTGGGAAGCAAGGTAGGCCATGGTATCCACAAATTTATTGGTGGATCATGGAATAGTTTGAATTTTATAACGATCAAAGGTAGTCAACATGATGCCGACATAACGTTTGTATTCTTGAAGTATTTCATTATGAAACTGATAAACACCATTGACTTGGTTTACTACCAGTTGAGAATCACCAAATATATTAATGGACTTGACATCTAAGGCATAGGTAGTCAAGAGACCCAATACGAGCGCTTCATATTCGGTGATATTGTTGGTGCACTCGAAGTTGAGTTTGAATGATAAGGGCATGGGTTCACCATCAAGAGGAATGAGGATAATGCCTACACCACCCCCATGTTGACATTTGGAACCATCGAAAGAATAAGGTCATTTGGTAAGGGTCATCATCCAAAGAGAGGTTAACAATGGATTCATCAGGGAAATCAAAATTTGAAGATTGATTTCCCGAAAAGAGTTCACATCAACGAGTCTTTGGTTAGCAATGGCCGACCCTTAATAGATTTTTGGTGGATGAATTCGAGGTCTAGGTCAATAAGAAACATGAGCCAATGTGTGGCACATTAATTTTGGTAAGGTTTAGCATACATGAAGTGTAAGGGGTTAGTGTTGGTCATGACATAGGTTTTGTGGTTGAGTAGGTAATGGCAAAGTTTGGTGGCGACAAAAACTAATGCTAAGAAATTTTTTTCAGGGTGAGTGTATTGGGTTTCGTAGTCTAGAAGGGTAAAACTTATGTAATTAATTGCCTACTCCCTATGTTTTTCTTCACGATGAGTGAGAATGGCTCTAAAGAGAGTGATCGGTAGATGAGATGTATAGGTAGAAGGGTTGGTCATCTTTAGGTGGAATGAGTATGGGTGGTTGGAGAAGGTATTGTTTTAGGGCCTCAAAATATTTATGGCATTCATCATCCCATTTGAAAGAGACATCCTTTTTGAGAAGGTGATGAAATGGTTGAAAACGATCGAGATAATTGTGAAATGAAACAACAAATGGACTGCAATTTACCTTGTAGGATACATAATTGTTTAAGGGTGGTGGAGGCATTTCTAGAATGGCCTTGACCTTAGCAGGTCAACTTCTATACCACGTAAGGAAATGATAAATCCCGGACCTTTCTGAGAGAACCGCAAAGATGAACTTTTTAGGTAGAAGGTGGACATAATATTCAATGAGACGGTCAAAGATGGTTTCGAGGACAAGTGAGATGATCGGCCCGACATTTAGATTTGGCCAAGATATTATCCACATAATCTTCTAATATGTGATGCATGATATCATGGAAGATGTAAGTCATAAAGCACGCTGATATGTGGCACCGTGTTTTTAATGCCAAAAGGCATGACTTGATAGTAGAAAGGTCCTCTTAAGGGGTAACGAATGTGGTTTTGTGCTGATCTTATGGGCGAGCAAGATTTGGTTATAACTCGAGAAACCATCCATAAGAGATAGCATCTCATGGCCAGCGATAAGGTCAACCAACTAGTCAATACCAAGTAGAGGAAAATCATCTTTAGGGCGATCAAGGTTGAGGTCATGAAAATTAGTGTGCAAATGCAAAGTCCCCCTGTCCCTTTAGTGAGCGGGGACGATGTTAGAAACCCATTAGAATTAAGGGGTAAGATGAAGGAAAATGAGAGAAGGCATTGAAGTTCTTCTTTGACAAGAAGAGCAATGCGAGGGTGCATTTTCCTGAACTTTTGTTTTATGGGTTTGGCATTAGGAATGATTACAATGTTGTGGACCATGATAGTGGGATCAATGCTGGCATGTTAGCATAAGACCAAGTGAAAGCATGGCTATGATTTTTAAGAAAATAAGTGAGGGCCTCCTGTTTAGTAGCATCCAAAGATTGGCCAATCTTGAGAATGTGGGGGTCATCTTGAGTGTGGATGTTGACTTCGATAGTCGATTCATTCAACATTATTTGCGTCTCGAGAAGGTAACGATAGGTGAATATAAGAGTCTTCAACACCAAGGTAGGTGAGTATGGATTCATCATCCTACATTGAATGACATTAATAGGAGTATCATCCCCTATCATGTCAGGATACAAGAAAGGAAGAGAGGAAGGAGCCTCGCCATCGTGGTGATAGGTCAGAGGTCCCAAGGAAATGGTATTTATGGAAAAAAAGGTAGGAGGGATAGATTCAAGATCCATTGACTCCATTGGTGAAGGTGATGAAGGTGGGGTAAGTGAATAAGGTGGAGAGAGGTCAATGTCTTCAATGAGTTCAATATAGGGCTTTTTGGCAAGTAGTTCGGTAAAATCAATTCCACTATGATCATTGTGTTTATGCGTGGTACATGAAATAATGGTGTGAGGACCTTGTTCATAAAGGAAAAATCCAAAACCATTCCAAGCACAACGGTGTAGGAAAGTGTGAGCGAAGTGGCAGTTGGTAAGTGACTGAAGGTCAGCTGAAAAAGGTTGGGTTTGTGATGGTGGTTTGGGTGTATAAGTGGAAATATCAAGTCCCCCATAGGTAAGATGGGTACAGAGGTGGGGAGGACCATAAAGGAGACACTCACCTATGCGGTGATCATAGTGAGGATGTTGGTGAAGGTTTCCATACTCTTGTGGAGTAAGGAATGTATTGACATTGTACAGGTGATACTCCCCCATAGTGAGGCATTGAAAAACACCTTCCAAGGGATCAGTGGTTGATATATTGGTGGCTGGAATGGAGGAAGCGTTAGAAGTTAGATTGGCAGAGGTGTCGGTTAGTTGGGAAGCTGATGTGTGACTGGTAGAAGAAACAAGAGTGAGTAGGAATAGGAGATTTAGGTGAAGGTGAGGTTACCACGGCACTGGTGGATGGGGTCATGTGTGAAGAAGATGTCAACACGGAGGTATATGCCTTAATATATATGAGGACATCATTGGGCCGGTAAAGCATGTTGTAGGTTTTGAAAGGTGATGGGTTAGCTGGAATGGTATAGGAATGTCCTTCATGTTCAAACTTTACACATCGGTGCAAAGTAGAAGGAACACAACCCATGGCACAAATCCAGGGTCTGCCAAGCAAAAATTGTATTGAAACTCCCCTTCCAACACATAGAATAGCTCAGGAATAGTACGGGGACCCACACGAATGTGGAGGATGATAGTGCTGAGTGTAGAGGTGATAGCATCATTGAATGAATGCAACATGACCGATGTTTATACATGCGTTGTTGGTAGGCATTTGTTCAATGCATGAGAGGAGATAATGTTAATGCTAGCACCCCATTGATCATAACACATCAAACGCATATATTATCAATATGGATGGAGATGAAAAGTTCCAATCTGGGTCATTGTTTTGGTGGGGGACAATTTCTTCCTCCGAGAAACTAAGGAGAGCAACTTGGTGAATAGGTGGAGGTTATGAGGTAGATGGCAACTTGGTGAGTGAAGTGACATGATGAGGTGTGATAATAGATGCTACAGTGTGGGGTCATTAGGTAAAACTTTGATAGATTGAAGGACCTCTAGGAGGGCTTGATGATGTGACTCGAGGCTTAGATGAGTCGTCGTATAAGGAAATTTTAAGGAGATTGGTGTAGTTGTTTGAGCATGGTGCGATGCATGATGCCATTAGAAATGGGGTATGTGGGGCACAAATGGTTATTTTAGGTATGGGTGTAGATGGTATGTTAGGTATAGGATTTGTTGGTGGGTCGATTTCCTTTTCTTTTCCCTTCTGCGCATGTGTAGTGACATGTACCATGTTAATATGAGGGAAGTTGTCAAATGGAGAAGGTGTAGGGTAAGTGGTATAATGAAAGGAAGGGCAAAACTAGTGGAGGAGAAAATCCTTGTGAGGTGAGATGGGCACAATGACATAAAGGTGGAGGCATGGCAAGTTCTCTGATGCGAGCCATGTTAATCTCAAATTTTGGGGTGGCTCTATGAGATGTGAGGGTTGAGGTTGTGGTATAGGTGTAGGAGGAAGAGGTGGAGAAGGTGGTGTGGGTGAAATAGGTTCATCATCTAGTAGGTCATCATCATAAAAATTGGGGTCGAAGGACATAATTGAATGAGGGAAGCCTTTAGATCTCTTACGATTCTCAACATCATGTCCCGACACACGATGGTAAATGCAAATTTTAGTATCGTGGAACCCTTCCACTTAGGTTTAAGAGCATCGTAAGGTCTAAGAGGAGGGAGGGTGATAGCAAGCTTTCCAAGAGGTTAGCCAAGATGGTGGCGTACGATCCCACTAGTGGATCACAATGTGAAGTGAAAGTAGGTTTGGTTGGAAGATTGGGTGGTTTTGGGGTAATTGAGGTGATGTAGTTTGGGATCTGGGTTGTACTTTCTTTGGTGTAGGTGCAGCAATAGAAAGAGGGGTATTTTTAACCACCTTTTTGAAATTAATGGTTTTTTTAATTCTTGGTGCTTTGTCTTAGGTAGAGGTATAGTTAGAGTACATGAGGTAGATGACATGGCTGATGGTGGGAGCAGGAAGGGTGACCCA
This sequence comes from Taxus wallichiana var. yunnanensis, assembly GCA_018340775.1. Taxonomy (NCBI): domain Eukaryota; kingdom Viridiplantae; phylum Streptophyta; class Pinopsida; order Cupressales; family Taxaceae; genus Taxus; species Taxus wallichiana. Next base: position 962,427,618 of record CM031234.1, read on the forward strand.
AGGGACAACCGAGGTGCAGCGGTAGGTGTTGGTCGAGGTCGAGAGGGAGGTATAGGTGAGGTGGAAGAAAATGTCATAGGTAGTGAAGGAGTTATAGAAGGTAATGGTGGTATGGGAGGAAAAGAAGTTATAGATGATGATGAAGGATGCAAGGTTCACCTAAGTAGAGCTGCAGTGCAGTGGTAAAGGGTTCAATGGATATTTAGATTTACCTCTAGAGAGTAGATTTTGTTAAGGTAGAGGGTGAGGTCCCAAAATGGATGGCGGGGTGAAGGTGATAAAGGTGTAGTTGGTGAGGTTGGTGCATGTGGATTAGAAGGTTGGGTTTATCGTTTAGGTTGAGGGATTGATTCAATAGGTATATGGGAAGATGTGGTCAAATGTATCCCGATAGGAGGATGTGCAAGGTTTGATGTGGGTGTGACCCCTAGAACACTAGTCGGTTTAGATACAAGAGATGGTATTGGAACACGTCGGCTAGCCAATAAAGGGACAAGTATAGATGGGGATGATGCAGTAGAAGATGTATCGAGAGTTATGTTCATGTGCGGTTTGGGTTATTGAAAATTATTCGATGATAAATGGTAGGAGTGTCGGTGGAAGATGATTACATTTGGGTTGAGACCAAGAGTAAGAGACCCCCCCAGTAAAGACCTATCAACATAATCCAGGTAGTGAGCCAAATGTGAGAACGACACCGTGGTAGATGAGGCAAATGTGGAGCGAGTGGGTATTCCCATAAAATGTGTCTGAGAAATAGGGAATTCACTGGCTCCAGCCTCTGTAGGTAGGAGAGCCAAAAGTAGGTCCATATGGTATTGGGTAGCTATTGGGGAATGGTCATTGAGTGGTGATGGAAAATCTATTAGATCCTAAATAGGTGGAGAAGATGATGGGTACTCTCTCTCACGTGGGTGGAAGAGGTATAATTGGTAGTGGTTCACTTTGGGTAGGGAAGTTGAAGAGGAAATGATATCGGTGATAAGGAAGAGACTCCTCCACGGGTGTATGGGGAGGTGAAGGGCTTTCCTCTATGGGTAGATGGATAGATAAAGTAGGTTCCCGTGGGTAGAGGATTTGGGATAGGATTTATTCGATGGAGGATAGGAGATATTTGGGAATCAAGTGGTAAGTCGGAAAAGACAACATGTACCTCATGTGTATTAATTTCATTGTGTGAGACATTACCAGTTTATCATTAGATAGGGAATGCTTAGGGAATGGTTTCTTAAAAATATGAAGGTCTTGATTGGCAGGTGCATTGGGGTTATCTAGGACTAACTCACTGCTTTCAAGCATTCCCTGAACAATGGTTTTAAAGGTGATACAATTGCTATCATTGTGACCATTTACACGGTGATAGTTACTGATAGTCATTTTCCTCATACCAACCTAGTATGGGGCAAGAGGGGTCAAAACCAATATGTGGTTTGATAAGCGAGAAGGGTGATGGCATTAGCTTTAATAAGATTTTCTAAAACAGATGAATATGGCTCCCAATTGAGGTGTATTTCTTTTGTTCTCATTTGAATTGGAAGGATTGGACTGGTGATAGATTGGATTAAGGTTTAGCATGATTCGATGGGTGGGTAGGGCCAACCTTAAGTACCATGGTGTTGGTAGTTCCCTTGGCTTTGGAATAACTCATCTAAGGTTTTGAGGAAGAGGAAGTATCATGTGTTTTAAATGAGGAGTTCTTTTTTCGATAATTATATCTTCTTCTCTTCGATGGCATGAATTTCAAGCTTACGTGCCATGGTGAAAGCCTCAAAATGTTTGAAAGGTTTGCACTTGTAAGGTAGGTGAAATATTTCTAGCATAGGCTCATGTGAAGAGTTCTATGAGTTCAGTTTGTGGTAATTGGAAAGTGAGTTGGTTGATTAGGCTACGCCAACAAGCGAAAAAATCTGTAATAGATTCATCATCATATTGACGCATGGAATAGAGATCGGTCATGGTAACCTTCTTGATGATGTTAATAAAAAAGTGATCCAAGAAGGCTTGGGCTATTTGGTTGAATGAGAATATGGAATTTCTAGGTAATCCACTATACCAGTCCAATGTTTGGAACAGTTAGGGACATGGGAAAGGTTCATAAAAATAGAGCATCATCATGAGCAAACGAGTAACACCCATGTTTGAAAGATCATAAATGTTGTTGTGGGTCTTCCTACTCATTAAAGTGGTTAAACTTGGGCATATCCACATGTATGAGATATGGGTGAATGGGAATGGATGGGTGAATAGGTTCATTACAAATCTTGTCATAGGTGAGAGAATTGTGGGAGTCGAAATGATGCTTCTAATGTCTACATCTTATCCATCATTAACTTGATAAATTCATTGTTAGGTTGTGAATATTGGGTACCCCCAAAGTGAAAGGAGGTTTTTTTGACATATGAAGAATAGTACATTCCGAGAATATGGTGGTGTCGAATAATGAGGTGGGAATTGAGAGACGACATAGAAGGTATATATATCGGACCGAATAACCGATGAAACATGGTGGCTAGGTAGTATGTATGTGAGGGTGGAACACTCGTAGTGAGCCTAGTATAGATGTGAGGTAGAGATTGGGGAATAGAAAGACAATGTTTTGAAATGGGTAGAGGTTACCGACACCAAGGGTGGTAGCGTTGTGGCTGGTATATATGAGACAACAATGTGGATGATGTTATGTTTTGGGTGGTGGATGAAGGTATGGTGGAGAATACGGGTGCAATAGAGGTGGTGGATGTGGTGGTCAAAGCTGGCGTGGGACCTAGTTGTGACACAACTGGGGATAAAACGGGTGAGGTCACCATGGTAGGAGATGGAGCCAAGGCGGAAGTGATCATTAGAGATGGAGATAAGGATATGGGCATGCCATAGATAAATTTACTTGAGGCATCTCGCGTAGAGGCATGGGTGAGGTAGTGGCTCGAGTAGCGGGATTCGATCCAGAGTTTCTGCAAACTCCATGTCACTGTGGGAATGTTGATAGGTTGATTGGGATCCATGGATGATGAGATGGAAGGTGGTGAAGGACCAGGTGATGAAGGGCTAGGTGGTGAAGAGCTAGGTGATGAAGAGCTAGGTGATGAAGGGCTAGGTGGAAGCGGTAGTCAACTAGTGTGAAATACGAGGGCACTTTCCTGACTACGGGTTAGCACCATGTGGATAGGAACTGATTTTGCAAGACTGTATTATGTCTGAATGACACAAAACACAACAGAACTAGGAAAATAGTCAATGGTAAGTGAATTAGGTTAGTCGGTGAGATTTAAAACATCACAGGGTGACTGATGCCGGTTTGGGTAAACCAATGCTAGTTAGGCTTAACCGGTGCTGGTTATTGTGAAAACTAATAGTCTGCTAAATGATGGTCCCAAACTGATAATTTTCACACAGGATGAGATGTAAGGTGACTGTGATTGAAGTAATGACAATATGAAAGGTGATAGGAGCCTTTTGGTCAAAAGTGAAATAGGTGTCTTTTGGATAGGTATCCAAGAAGACTTCAGACCGACACCGGTTGGGTTAAACCGATCTTTGGTTAAAGATAACCATAGCTGATTCTTGAAAATTGAAATAGTAAATAAGAAAAGTGGTTGTAATTTAAAATTTTTGGTATTGAATCAAACCCAAAAGTCTGAGAATGATGTAGATGTGGTCCAGGACACACTCGGAAAAGTCGAGAATACACCGACTATGATTGGGAGTGTGGAAGGAAAGAGAAAAATAATGTTCAAAAGCTCTCACCTCAAAATGCAAATCAAGCGAACACTAAGAAAGAACGTTCCTAGATTGCATATTCTATTACGTTTTTTAACTTATGCTATTTTATGGACTGATTGTTATGAATAGAACAATAGAATTTCTTGGTGAGGAAAACTTACAACAAAGAAATAATTCTAAAGGGTGAGGTTTCAGAATGTTATGGCGGGGAGGGCTTCACTCAAGTATGACTCGATAGATAAGTGAGTTGGGTGCCCTGCATCACCGTGATCATGTGATCACCTACAACTTCTTCCGGTAGGATGTTGTTTAAGAATGTATGTATTTTTAATTATTGTGTTGTTTGGTAAGACTCGAAGAAAGAGAAAAGGATAGAAGTGCTTTTCTACGATTCGTTTTTAACCATTAGCTGGTCATGAATTCCAATGTATAGGTTGCCCTCAATTAACGTGAGCTAATGAGTTAAATCAAAATGCAATGCACTTGTTTTAAACCCAAATCGAAAGTATGATATTCATGACAACAATAGATGAACAAGAAGAGGGATGATCTTTTACTAAAATACGAGAGAACAAGAAAAAGAAGGTTCTTTTAAGTACACCAAAAGAAATGTGTCTTTCGAAGAAAGTAGAAAGAAGAGAATGTTACCAAGGAGAAATTTTTAATGTGAATGCTACAAGAAGAGAAGCAAACACACACAATTTTTACCTAAGAATGAAGAAAGATACAAGGAACCCGAATGGGTCCCACCGGGATGCCAAAATGTTTCACCCGATTTCTTAGTTTTTCTTTGAGAAGTTCTTGACGAAACAGATAAGGTAAAGGGTGGTAAGAGGAATACCTAGTTTGAGATGGTTGAAGGTTGTATGTGTGCATATCTAAATGTTGAATCAAAGTGAGTGTGATACCTTCCTTTTGGCTAGGAGGAACTACCTATATAAGAATCAAAGCAATACCACCAAAGAGAGTTAAATGATATATGCAATGGACTACCTAGCATATGCTAGCTCCTGGAAGTGTGATACTTCATATATCACTGTCAGTCCATTGTTTAAAACAATTTAATGCTGAAAATAAAGTAAATATTTCCCTACTATAGTTTAATATGATTTAGGTATCTCATATAAATGCAATAGGCTAGATCTAATCTAACAAGCTAGGCTAGAAGGAGATCCAGAGGTCAAGTAGGTTGGTTATAGGTGAACTGAGCTAACAGGCTAAGTTAGATATAGATCTAAAGGTCAAATAGGTGTCCAGGTAGGTATATGTTAGAAACAATGAGGTTAGGTTGAATGTGAGTCACAAATAGGTTGTTGTTTTGGAAGAGACCAGGGAAAACAGAGACTGACCATGGTTTTAAGTAACAATGGTGAAGATTAGGGAGAACCAACGGTGGTTAGGTCTGAGACTAGTAAAGTTACATAGTCCGGGATTTAAATTCTTTTAGGAAAGAATAGGGCTAGTTAGAAGATGTTGGGTGATCCTAGAGGGGTGTGTAAATATTATGATAAGTAGATGAAGAAGATTGGAGGAGAATACTTACTCTTCTGCGAGTGTATGGGTCGAAGAATGATGAAGAGGTTTTGGGTTGGGAATGATGGGTAGAAAGCTTACTGTTGTGCCAGTGAACCTGGTTGTCTTGGCTGATCACAAATTAATCCTTGCTTTGTTGTTGTGTCTGAAAAGATCAAATTCGCGATAAGGAAATCCAATGCCAAAGGTTTAACCATGAATGACCAACCATCAACCAACTCGTATTACAGAGCTATAAATGGGTCTAAATAGGCATTTGGTCCATCCCGGTATAACCGGCGTCGGTTTAGGGGAACCAACATCGGTTTAGGGTGAACCGACGTCGGTTTGGGTGAGATATCTTGGGTTGTTCAAAAGTTGCCTAGGAAGTTGTTCTACCCATTTGATAAGGGTCTCTTCTTTTCTCGGGATGAAAAATGACCTTAGGAGGCTTTTAATGTGAGGTGAGGGGATGGGTGTAATGTTAGGTTTGTTTTGGGCATTGGTTTAGGGTTTTAGGTTAATGGGTCAAATGATGGGGGTGGTTTAGGTGAAGTGTATTTAATAAAGGCAATTTTATTAAATAGGTGTGTGAGGATGGTGAATTAATTTAATGTGAACAATTCTATTAATATGTGTGTGTAAAAGTTATTAACCTAATTAAAGTAATTAAATTAATGTGTATGGAGGTAAATGACATTAATTTAATTAAAGTAATTAAATTAAAAATGTGTGGGGTACATGAGGTAGGTGTTAAGGGCTGCGAGAGGGGAACAAGGTGATTACGACATGATTTCGGTGTCTACAACCATGAAAGGAATGATAAAGATATTTTTCCAAGCTATGAATATCTCAAATGATAAAAACACACCACATTTGACAATTTGAAAATAATTCACCGAATAACTTTACCAAAGGATTTAGAAACAAAGAGCTAAAATATCATATATGGAAATCCATCTTAATCCATAATGTCTTTGATCTTAATAATGAGGATGTACATATAGGGGAGGTAATTTCAACTACTACCTAGATCACCTGGTGAGTAACTCCCACTAACGGATACGATATTTAAGTTATCTCCACAAGACTAGTAAGCTAACTCCACATAATTGGTAAGTTAACTCAACACAACTAGTAAGCTAACTCCACACAACTAGTACACCTAAGTAAGATAAACCAATAAGTGTATGGATAACCCAAGTGTAATAGTTATCCTAATAAACAAATAAAAAGATAAATAATAACCTACACTAATAGGGTTAGCTAAGAAGAAGCATAAGACCACTCCAACCAAGAATCCTTCTGCCTTTCAAGTAAGTCACCTTCAAATCCCTTAAAGAAATCAGTTTCTATTGATCTTGAGAACATCCATGAAAAGGCTTCCATAATCCTTGATGTGCATACCACTCCCTCATCCTTTGATATAGTTTATCATTTCAAAAAGTCAAAAATTCAATTTTTTTAATATTAGTACTTGAGAACTCATCCCAAGCAACTTGATAGGCTGATTCAACATATAAAAGAAAGTAATTTCATTTCATTTCCTAAATATTCCACCACCGAAGAACTACCTCATACATCTTAATCCACTCCATATCTGAACTACCTTGATTCCACACCCTCCACCTATAGGAAGGTAGATCCTTTCTACACATCCTTTTTGGTTAATGGGTGCAAACTCAATAATTGGATCATTGAATCTAGTGCCTCAAAAAATTTCATGCCCGTAGAAGTTGAAAAAGCCCTCGGTCTCTCATTTTCTCCTACCTCTGGCCATTTCCTCTCCATGGAAACGAAATAAGTACCTCTTGGTGGATAGATCTAGGATCTTGAGGTAGCATTGATCGACTTTCATGATAAGAAAATCATAATGAGAATACTTGTATTGGACATGCCTGCTCATATGTTATTTTTGGGCAAAAGTTTTTGTCGAGATGTCGGTGGAGATATGCACTGGATTGGTTGCATTCCACTATCCTAGTTAATAGTAAAACAAATAAACTCATTCCCATAAAAAAAAAAGCATACTTCTTAAAGACTAGATGAATTAATGACAGACATCTCGTGTCAAAATTCAAAATCTTGTAAAATTTTCATAACCTTTGAGGATGATCTTGAGCTACCCATTTTAGTGGAAGAACATCCAAGCATAAAAAGTTGATCAAAGAACATCATGTTGATTTTATGAGATCAAATTTTGAGAGTATGCACTTCTCATGGGATGTGATCATAAATGAAGTTTCCTCACTGGATTTTGATGATGATCATGAGAATCTTGACTTGCAATAAGGAAATATTGAAGTGATTAACAATGTGGATCAATGTTAGAGTAGGTATTTTACCTTAGCTCACGTTCACCTAGGTAATTTATTTACCTCATGTATTTTATGCTTACCCACTTATGTGTGTGGATATTTCTTGTTTATTATGTAGATATTAGGAAGATATTATTTAGTTGTTTTGAATAGTTCTTTCCTAAATCTATGGTCCTTATTATTTCTTTGATGACTAGTTATTTCCTTTATTTATGGATTGATCTATGACCTTGACTAGTTATTAGATTAATCTTCCTTTTCTATATAAGAAAGGATCATTCTCATTGTATTTCATTGAGTTCCATAATAATATATTATATTGATGCTCATTTGTTTGAAAAGGTTTTATTAAAGTTATTTTGGCAAAATGTTTTCATCTTATTGAGAATGGTATTTGATTAGTATTTGAATTCTTTATGGCTTAGAATGATTATTTATCATTCATTTTATGGTATCAAAGCAGGAGATCAATGTTGACATCCATATGTAAATTTCATTTTGAAAACAATGCTTTTTATATATTCATATATTTTTATTTTGTTAGTATTTTGTTGATGTGTACATTTTTATAAAAACAGAGTCTTCCATTGGATTGTAAGGTGGAAAAACCCTAAGAACAACTTTAAACTTGACCAAGATCTTGGAGGTAGTAATTTTTCATTTTTTTACAGAGGGTGTATGCATGTAAAGATCCACTTTGGAATCTGTTTAGTGTGGAAGCATACCTAGAAAACATTTTCTGGGTTTTTAAGATCCAAAATAGGTTTTTTTCTTCTGTGTTGTATCATTTTCAGTTGGCATGGAGTAGAATAGTAAGAAGTGCACACACCTATTAAAATCCTTATCCCCTAGTCATATGGTATGGTCATATGAGGGCTTGAGCTTGTGATTCCTACTACTATGTGCTTAAATTCATCCCCCTTTGATTTTATTTGTGTGGTGAAGGAAAGAGCATTTTATTATGTTTTAGTGGTAATTAAAATAAATAGTAGAGCATAAAATTGAAAAGATTGTATATTTTGATCGGAAACTTGGACTTGAGTTCCATTTTTTTAAAAATAAATAAAAATTAATGCTCATTCCATTGGAACTATTTATTTTGAGAAACACACTATAATTATAAAGTTCCATATTATAACCCGCACTTAATTATAAAGTTCCAAAATCTAGGGGGTCTTGTTGCATTTCTTGGTTCTTAATTTTTTGGTGATTTTTGAGAATTTCATCTTTATCTACTTCTACATTACTAGGGAAGAATCCAAATTATCTAACCTCGAGTCTTCCACCTCTTACAAGGCATTAGTTGTGTCTAATCCTAAGGGAATTGGAAAACCAAAAATTAAAACCAAATCAACCCATTCTCATTCTCACAGTGATTCTCAACCCAAAGAAAAAAATCTAAACCCAAGGATTTTTCTAAATCTAAGAATAATTCTAGCCTTTCATTCTCTTTTTGTGGGGGTATTGGTCATCAAGAACATAAGTGTTATAAGAGAATGTGATCCTTAAAAGATGCAAACAAGAAATTAAAAATTTCTATCTCCACTCCACCTCCTTCTAATCAGCATGAAAAACACTTAATGTTGTTGTGAGATCTTAGTCACCGCTTGCAAAAAGTTGGGTTATAGATATTGGTGCTTCTCATCACATGACTTCTTCCAAGGAGACTTTTTTATCTCTAGGTTTGAGTTCTAGTTCCAAAATTGAGGTTAGAGATTCTTCCTTTCTTTCTCTTAAAGGAAAAGGTGACACACACCTTGATGGTGTGAGTATCCAAGATGCACTATATGTTCCTAAGATTACTATACATTTTCTTTTTGTATATCAATTATTTCATTCGGTCAAGGAAAAATAGTGACTTTTACACCACATGGGGTAGAAGTACAAACGCGTTTTGGAGCATCATTCACTTATTTCTCAAGGTATTGTTGATCATAGTTCTAGACTATATCACTTTGAGTGTTTTGATGAGACTTCCTCTATAGGGACATGATTGGTTTCTCATGTAGATTCAGAGAGTAAGATTTGGCATGAGAGATTTGGAGATCTCAATTACATATATTTTAAGGATTTGAGCACTCATGGTATGGTTGATGGTCTTCCTATACTTTCTTATCTTGAGGGAGTTCTCCCTAGATGTGCATTAGGGAAATAACACCAAGATCCATTTCCTAAGAATTTTTCTAAGAGAGCTTCTTCACCACTTGAGTTTGTGCATAATGACTTGATGGTTTTTCCTACCCCCTCTTTTAATGGAGCTACATATACAATTACCTTTATTGATAATTTCATGAGGCATACTTGGGTTTATTTTATCAAGTACAAAAGTGATGTTTTTTCTCACTTCAAAGTCTTCAAGGATTTGGTTGAGAAACAATTGTCTAGTTGCATAAAGAACCTTCACACTGATAGTGGGAGGGAGTACTTCAGCAATGATTTTTCTAATTTTTACAACTCACGGTACTATTCACTAGCATTTTGTTCCTCATACTCCACAACAGTAATGACTTAGTAGAATGGAAGAATCAAACTTTGAAGGAAATGGCTAACTACATGATGCATGTTAGAGCAGGGATAAACAGAACACTTAAAAATCTTCTTTATATTCATATTAAAATCAAGTACACATATATAGGAGAGATAACTCCTATTTTCATGGAGTTTGTCCAACAACTCTCCCCACTATTCTCTCCACAAACTACTATGTACGTGAGTTGTTAAAACAACTCACAACAATAATATTCTCCAGATATTATTTTCCACCTGTCACAAATAAACTTAATGGAGCACTAATATTATAATTTCCTAACATTCCCCCTTAGTGTGAACATGGGGAAAACCTGCCTTTATACTTGCACCTGCTCATGATCTGGTGATTTTCACAAGATGATCACAAACCTCAAGGATGGTTTTGCAAACGGTTGACCACAAACCGAGAATGGTGGTTTTGCAATTGGTTTACCACAAACCACAAAGTGATGGTTTTGCGAATGGATTACCAACAACCAAGAATGGTGGTTTTTCTATTGGTTTACCACAAACCAAAAATGAAGGTTTTCAAGTGGTTTACCTACAACCACATCATGATATGCCAAGTATTATTCTCAGCCCTCATCACATTTCACTGTAGGGAATAACATAGGAAATTCTGCTGAAATCTGTTGCTCATACATACATAGAAAAAATTGACATAATGGAAATGGAACATTGGATCATGTTCCCCCCCTCAATGTGAAATTTCCACTTATTCAATCATGAACACTGTAAATAGGAACACTGATACTGGAACTCTGAAAAAAACATGACAAGAAGCACACGACACAAGCTGAAAGAAAATACACCACAAAAATGTCACCAAACCATCTGTGTGGCCCCATCATTGGTGACTAACGAGAGGTCGCTGAATGACCTCCAACCTCCGATGCCTATTGCCTCCAGTGTCATATTACTAACTCAACGAATTTGGATTTTGAGGCTCAAGGGTTGCCAGGATGTCGGGTAACACCGAAAATGCGTCTGTAGGGTAATTTTTATTTTATTTTTAGGACTTTTACAATGACACAACTTTTGACGAGACTCTAGATGTCAATTTTAACAACACAAATACTTTTCTTTTGACAACAACAATGATATAAAAATGACTCATTTGACCTAGACAATAATATTTGTCACTAATATATTGACAATTACAAACATTGACTTAAACAAATATATGATTATGAATGTGATACACGATGACTCTAATAATACAATTTGACAAACTATAACAATACTTACCAAGAGGTAAACAAAACATTTAAAAAGCAATCATTTTATTACTTTTCAAATAACACTACTTTATTGACTTGACCAATATAACACAAAGGAAACTAAGACATGTGCATTAAAGTAATTACAAAAGTGACATTACCAATGGATTGACTCACAATTAGCATATAATAACAAAACAATTTGTTTAACCACAAACTAAACAAACTCTAAACGTGTAGGAATAAATAACATCAACCAAAACCTAAATACCTAGAATGTTCCAGCTTTGAAAATAAATTTGAAGGAGCCAAATGGAAGGGCACGTGTTTGTAAATTCACTTGAGTTAGAGGGGAAGCTGGCAGTTAGATGTATGCATTCATTGAACCAATTCAGCCCGCAATTTTCTAGATCACAGGAAAAATACACCATTCTCCACTCGGTGCTTCTGAAATTCTCCTTGGTTTGAACGCCTCATTTAGATCTTCACATAGGCAAGAAATCAAGCGATGAGAAGAGAATTTGGAGATATAATTGCAACTGTGATGGGTGAGACTATAATTTATTGTGAAGAATTCAAACTCAGCCAAGTCGATGGTAATTGAGATGCCTGTAGATAGAGGGTAGGAACATATGAGCATAAAAATACTCAGAATGATCATAGAGTGCACCAAAATCTCTGCATAATTCTCAAGGCACTGTACGTGGAATGGATCGAATCCAAGGTGGAATAAACTCGACGCAATGTTCTCCAGATAAGACACATTGACAATGTCAATAATAAAAGGGCAGATTAGATTTCTATGCAAAGTAGACTCACAACCTGCATGTAAGGAAGAAAACTATGATCCATCCAATGCAAAATTATCTGGATCTAGATAAATAAGATTTGACTGAGGAATTCAATGTTTAGTTGAGGAAGAATTTGCAGTGAGTCGTGACAAGGAGAAGACACTTTCCACAGTCCAATACGAATTGGAAAGTCTACACAGCTAGTCACAAGGAAAAATAATGATGCCAAGCAAAGGAATTCAAACAAAACTGGGCACCTCTCGAGATGGATTGTATAAAGAAAATTTGTTGTTGCCAAGGAGATAAGAGTATGATCCGCCAGGAGTTGGAAAAGATCTTGACTGATGTATTTAGCTTCAGCGTAGGTCAAAAAAACGCAGTCAATCGGCCAGAACAGTGCACAGTCAAAAACTTAAATATCATAACTATTTTAAACCATAATACATGCTCTTCATATATTGATTTCTTTCTCATCTATAGGGACAAAAGACTAAATGCCTATCCCTATCAATCCTTGGAGTTCATTATACAAGAGAAAACATCGCTCTGATAGCAAATGTGAGAGCAGGATAAACCGAACACTAAACAAATCTTCTTAATATTCATATTAAAATCAAGTACACATATATAGGAGAGACAACTCCTATTTTCATGGAGTTTGTCCAACAACTCTCCCCACTATTCTCTCCACAAACTACTATGTACGTGAGTTGTTAAAACAACTCACAACAATAATATTCTCTAGATATTATTTTCCACCATCACAAATAAACTTAATGGAGCACTAATATTATAATTTCCTAACAATGCATTCAAGAGATTTACCTCCTATATATTGGGTAGAAGCAGATTAATTGTGCTAACTACATTCATAATCGCACACCATATAAATCCCTTGAGAATTTGATTACAGAGGAATCTTGGTCCAAAACTAAGCTTTATGTCTCATTTTTTTGAGTCTTTGGGATCCCATCTTGGGCATTAATGCCTAAGAAGAAAAGGAAATCCTTAGATAAGAAGATAAAACCCTTGATATTTTTAGGGTATTGTGACGACATGAGAGATTATCAAATTTTAAATCATTATACTCATGAGGTTATTTTTCAAACACATGTTCAATTTGATGAACGCTTAACACCTCATGATTCTTCATCTTCTTCCATTCCTACTTCTTCTTTCTTATGTCATCTCGAGGATCCTTTGTTTGAGGAGGTTGATGAGGAGTTTATAGATTTCGATGAGGATCCTATTACCACTGATGTTGTCACTATGCCTAATTGGGCTTGTACTATATTTTATGAGGTAACACCTTTCATATAGGATCTTCCACCCACTAGGCATAATCACGTACATTCTACGGAGTTTTGGACTTTTGTGTCGGGTAGTTTATGAGGATCCACATTTTTTTCATAGGTTCATGAGATACAAAAGTTGGATGTTGTGATGATAGTTGAGTATTATTATATGATGAAGAATCATACTTAGGATTTGGTATCTCTTCCTAAAGGAAGAAATATGGTTAGTTGTAAGTGGGTATACCGAACCAAATACATAGCTGATGGGTCCATTGAAAATTGTAAGGCTCGTCTTGCTTGAAATGGTTTTTCACAAGTTGAAGGTATTGATTACACTGAGACTTTTGCACTTGTTGCCAAGATGGATTTTGTAATGCTTTGTACTTTCTATTGTTGGATCACATTGGTGGACCGCATACCATATGGACGTTAAGAGTGCCTTCTTACATGGATATTTACAAATGGAAATATACATGGAGCAACCAATTGGATTTTTCAGGATTATTCTCTTGTTTGTAGAATGTGAAGGTCTTTATATGGTCTCAAACAAGCCCCTTAGGCTTGGTATGAGAATATAGATTATTTTATTTTATCTATTGGTTTCGTTCTCTACCACTATGATCCTATAGTATATCTCTAGCATGTTGGTGAGGATATTGTTATACTTTTACTTTATGTTGATGATATGTTACTTAATGGCAGATTTTCTTACCACATTTAGAGTATTCAAAGGGCTCTTTCTACGTAGTTTGACATGATAGATCCTGGGTTATTGCATTATTTCCTTGGATTAAAAATTTATCAAACATATTCAACGATTTATTTAAGTCAGGAAAATTACACCCATGATCTTCTTTAGCGATTTGATATGGCTGATTTCTAGCCAAGTACATCTCCTTTCCAAATTGGGGTTAATCTTACTTCAACATGTACCACCCCACTTTATGATACTACATTATACAGTAGTTGGTTGGAAGTCTCATGTACTTCACCCATACTCACCTTGATATTTCATTTGCATGGTGAGGTTTTGTATCTTGATTAGCACATTCTCCTCATAGTAGTCACCGATAGATTGCTAAAAGGATTTTACGCTATTTGTAGGCTAATTTCCACTTTTTCCTACACTACACTAGGTGTATACTCGCTAGTTAGATATACATATTTAGATTGGGCAAGGTCTATTTATGACAAGAATTCCAATTTTGGCTATCTTTTTTGTCTTGGTTATTCTCCAATTTATTGGGTGTGTAAAAAGCAATAGGCTATTGCACTTTCATCTTCAAAGGTAGAGTACAATGCATCAATTACAATTATTCAACATATTATTTTGATTTGATAGTTATTGGTAGAGTTTGGATTCCCACAGATTCGCCGACTATACTTTGGTATGACAACCAAAGTGCAATTCATATTTCATGTAACCTGTTGAGAGACCAAAGGACCAAACATAATGAGATACACATACACTTCATTCATTAACACATTTAGGATGAAGTTCTTTTCTTGGAGTAAATTTCTAGTTAGCAATAGTTTACGACATCTTTATGAATCCTTACACATCTCCTCGCTACCTTGAGTTGTGTGGTATGCTTGGGGTTTTGGAATTTATTCTTGGGTCTTGTTCGTGAGAACATATTCCTTCTTCTTCTTTCTCTTTCCTTTTAGTAGGATTATTTCCTACTTTTGGTTTGATATTTCTTCATGGATATATTGTACATGAGTACCTGATCAGGCCTAGTTTTCAAGACTCATACTATGGATATGCCACTTTTATTTTGGGCCCCTAGCTTCACTTGAAGGGGGTGTTAGAGTAGGTATTTACCTTATCTCATGTTCACCTAGGTACTTTATTTACCTCATGTATTTTATCCTCACCCACTTATGTGTGTGGATATTTCTTTTTATTATTTAGATATTAGGAAGATATTATCTAGTTGTTATGACTAGTTCTTTCCTAAATCTATGGTCTTGACTAGTTCTTTCCTTTATTTATGGCTTGATCTACGACCTTGACTGGTTCTTAGATTGATCTTTCTTACATGTATAAGAAAGGCCCATTCTCATTGTATTTCATTGAGTTCCATAATAATAAATGATATTGTTTCTCATTTGTTTGCAAAGGTTTTATTAAATTTATTTTGGTGAATTGTTTTCATCTTATTGAGAGTGGTGTTTGATTAACATATAATTTATTTATGGCCTAGAAAAATTTATTTATCGTTCCTTTTAATCAAGAAGAAGGAGCGATGCTCGAAAATTCTCAACATGTAAATTCAATTATTCCAATCATGTTCTCGATGCTCATTATAAGGTTCCATGTGATGAGTATGCTTGTGAATATGGTGACTTCTCTTTCTCACTAGAAGAAGATGAAGATAAATATGAGAATTACAACATATTTCTACCTCTCAAACATGAACCTATATTCAAGGATACAATTATTTCATCATGGAAATGGATCTCCTATTTCTCATTAATCATGAATGGGAAAATGATAATGAAAACATTTCAACACCAATGTTGTGCCATTCAATTTTCATGAAGATGGAAACATTCACAAAAAAAAAAATGGAGAAATGAAATGGAGCTCTATCTTAATGATGGTTTTGTTTAAGAGGAAAAAATTCTCAATGGGCTTCAACCTTTCATTGTTCACTTTTCTCTAGAGAATAATATTCACAACATGAAAATTGACGTCAAATATAAAAATGGATAAAAATAAGAAAAAGATAGCTTCCATGTTGCATGCTCAACATTTATCTCATTCTCTTTCTAAGAGGATGATGTAATGCACATGACACATTGTGTAAGGCAACATGTTGAAAAGAACTGAACTATGAGGAAGTTGATTTATTGGTATAATTGAGAAATAGACAAAATCAAGAGGAAGCCTCTAAAGGATATTGTGAGAATCAACTTGTGGAAGTAGTAGTAATGAATCAGATGGAAAAGGAAGCATAAATGTCCTGGTATGAAAATGATAAGTCAAGTATGATCAAGGATCGTCTTCACAACAACAATTAAAAATAAGAAAATGGAAGGAATGTGTTAAAACAACACAGGGCAATGAAATGAATGATTGGATCATCAATTGCACTATCAATCATGCTAGATTTATTAAGAAGATAAAGAGAGGTTCATATTTTAGTGAGCCTATCAAGTATATTTTTGGAAGAAAGGAATTCGATGATACCCATTTACAAGTAAGAACTCGGTCCAAATTAGTGCTTCAATAAAAGCGGGTTGTTCCTTGTATGTAAATAGGTGATTTAGGATGTTTCCATTGTTATTTTTTGTTTCATTTTTGTTGGTGTTTCCCTTCTAGTTTCGTGTTTCCTATTCATGTTGTGTTCTGTTCATTTTTGTGTGTGTGTGTGTTCAATAAAGGAAGTGTTTTTGTGTAGCTCAGTGGTGAATCCATATATCCCAATGGATAAGGCACTAGTCCACGTGGTGTCTTGATATTTCAAATTTATTTTTATCCTTTCCTCATTACACTCAATCTAAAACAATTCCCCAAGTTAAAGCTATATGTTTTCATCTAAATTGTTTGCATAGAAATTTCAAACCTGTCAAGCATGACAACTAAGCCAAATTTTAAAAAAATTCTCTTGATTCTTCCTCAAACCCTCTCTTGGTCATTTTTCAATTGTTTCATGTCCATATTGAACTTATAGGTAATTCAAAGATGATGGAAAATCAATTACATTTTTTTTGAATGATATGACAAAGTCAACAATTTCATTTAGTGAAATGCTTCCAACGGCTAGTTTCTCAATAGGCCTAGAAAGGTTAATTTTGACCTTTGCAAGATTGGTGTACATCCTATGAGATGGAAAGAAATTTCTTAAAATAATTTGGAGGTGGTATTTAAGATATATGAACATGTTACAGCTGATTTAGGAAAGTTTAGGAATTTTTTTAAGGTTTAGGGATAAATAGTTCAACATCAAGTTTTTCGGGAAAGGAACATGTAGTCAAAATAGGTACCTAGAATTCACTGGATTATTTTGAGAGATCTATAAGGATTTAGAATCTAATGAAATACTCATTGGTATCCCTCTACATGATTGAAGTTTCATATATTTCACAAGAATCAAGTTTCTCTCAGGGCATCTCAATTTGTGTAGACACACCTTGTTGTCCTAGAGAAAAATATAAATTTTAGGAAAAATGAAGGATGATACCCATCCCATTGTTCTTTTAATGCTATTTGGAGTCAAAATCATAAAAAAATTCATCAAAAATACCTCCTAATTCTCTCTCTCTCTCTCTCTCTCTCTCAGTCAAATTTGAAAGAGGAAAATTTTCTCCTCCAGTTTATGTGAATTTCGTGTCCCTCTTATCCTTATCCCAAGGAGAAAAAAGAGATAAGAAAAATTTCCCCACCCAAAATTTACATCCAAGTGCCTCACATGACTGAGATAAGCACTTTGCAGGGCCTATTTTCCAATATATATCCCCTCTCATCATGCAATGAGGAAGTGCCAATTTTCATCCCCACATGAAATTTTTTTTTTATGTCCCTCTTGTCCTTGTCCCAAGGAGCCATATGGGACGGTAAAATTTTCCCTCTCTAGCTCTTCCTTTAGTTCTTCACATGACCATTTGCATGCCCCTAAGTGTTAAAGATTGTTTTTCCTCACATCCCCACACCAAATCACATTGTGCCACTTTTAATCACCACATGAGGGTGAATTTTTTTCTCCTAAAAGGGATAGAGATGATAATAAAATTTACCCTCTCTATCCCCCAATCAGGATTTCCATATGACCTAGTCTCACCCCTCAAAGCATATGGATTTTTTTCCTCACTTCCCTCTCATCCATTCATGTTCGACAAGTGGCAAGTTGAGAATGAGGTGAATTTTCTTGCACCTCTTAACCCAATACATAATTTACAAATGTGGATATAAATATTTTCCCCATGCCAAGCCCTTTGTAAATCCTAACTTTTCCCTAGTTGTTTCTACGCTGCCATGTATAAATTTGACTGTCAGATGACCGTCAAAGCTTAAACATTACTAAATGGTAAGAGTTTTCTCATATGGTTCGATGAAGAATCCATTTTTGAATCTATTAAGAATATAAAAACTACAAATATATCTGCCATGTTTTTAAAATCTTTCCAGGAATCCACGATTGCAAGAACAAAGCTTTTCTCACTACTTGTGAACCAAGAAACTAATCATACTAAGGGTTTGAGCTGAGTTTTCTTCTCCAAAGCATCCCTATGATAACTCAAGATGATTGAATCTATTAAGAACTTCCATTATAGATCTATACATGAAACCATTACCTTATAAAATTTTATTTTTCTATTTCCAATATTTTTAGCGAGCGAAACACAGTGAAATTTGGAGCACGAGATCGTAACGAGGAGCCGAATTCAAAAATAATGTTTCTAATGAAAATAAGGATATAATTACTAATTAATAAAAATATAATATCTCATGCCCATACACATGTTAAAAATAGTAATTACCTCAAACTAAAAGTTTTGGTCACCCAGAACAATAAGAAATGGTACAAAATTGGCAATCCAAAAAAAAAAAAAGAAAAAAATTACTTTCCAAAAATATAAACTTGCTAAAATAGAAAGGAATCATCAACGACTCAGAGAATTGAATATTTCATAAGTTTTAGAACATCAAATTTTATCAAAATAGGTGATATGTCCCAAAATAGCAGGTCTTAGTCCCACCTACTAAAAATAGAAATCCCCTATTTTGGGTACGAAAAGTTACAACTAGCTCTATGTTCACTCTTCTTAATACTTT
This sequence comes from Taxus wallichiana var. yunnanensis, assembly GCA_018340775.1. Classification (NCBI taxonomy): domain Eukaryota; kingdom Viridiplantae; phylum Streptophyta; class Pinopsida; order Cupressales; family Taxaceae; genus Taxus; species Taxus wallichiana. Next base: position 962,446,782 of record CM031234.1, read on the forward strand.
TGAAAATTTCAAAGGGTTGTAAGATAGTTTCATATCTCAAAAAAGTAAATCAAAGATTCACAGAACCGTGAAGCATCATCTTGAGCTCAATTGTGTCTAGAAGCAAGGTAGAACATCTCAAGGTGTAACAGGTGAGAGCCAAAGACATTTTACGGTTGGAAAGGATTTGAAAAGTTTCAAAATATAAATTATAATTAAAACTAAATATATCATCATTTGGTATTGAATCCGTCTTCATCTCATCAAAGTGAGCTAGTTAAAATAAGGTGGTTGAGCTAAGCATGTTGAACTTGCTGAGATGTGTGAGTTCGTTAAGGTGAGCCAAGTGAGCTATTTGAGATGATCCAAATGAGTTGGGTTAGATGATTTATATAGCCAAGACACATGAGATAGGAAATTTTTTATACTTCTTCCATAAGGAGCTCACATCTTTCAAGTTAGTAAAGGAATAGTTTGTAGTGTTGCGGTGTTGTGTTCTGACAGAACACAAGAATCAAGAAGTTTGAGCATCATGAATGAAAATTGTGAAATCCTAAGGAGAAATAGATTGATCCTTATTCTCATTGTGAGATCAAGAATTCACCTTCATGGGTGAGGTTTGTATTCATCTCAAGCCTACATTATGTAATTCTCAAAAAAATGTTTCTAAACACTCATTTGGCAGTCTGAGGTGTTTGTCCATCTAGCACTAAGAGGAAATTGTGACAACCATGTTTTGAATCAGTAAGCTATACATCAGAAGGATCTTATTCAACATATAAGTTAGTCCCTTTCCCTTATCCTCTTCTCTCCCTTTCTTCTAATTTTTCGTTATACGAAATCATGGTATTTTTTCCTATTTTCTTAAGTGACAATATTTGTAAATTGTAAAAGTACTCTCTCAAAATTATAAGAGAGGTACTTAATTTGTCTCTTCTAATGGAAATTGAAAGGTCGCAATTGGAATAGTAACATGAAGATTCATGTGGGGGTTAGATGAGAAGACAATTCACACATCTATAAATTGGAATGGCTTCTCCATCCCAAAGGATGTTGAAAGTTTTAGTTGTTGGTAGAAATTATGGATTTTTATAGATTGATTAAGCTTTGTATTTATCACTACACAAAAAATAAAAATTGTATTTCTTCCATTTCCTTATATTATGTTTTCCTCTATCTCCTCTCTACTCTACAACTTTGAAAGTATGGCGATCAAGAAGTAACTTAGTTTCCTTGATAGATGAACCTAAATAATTACATGTCTCTAGTTTGGTACTCTCATTAATTGTATTGTTGTGTTTCTCTAATTTAATGATGAACTACGCTTGGTTATTGTGTGTGAACTCTGCTACTTCCTACTCACAATAATAGCCTAACTTTTCCTAATTTATCCCCTTTATCCCTCATCACTAGTAATTCCTCTAGTGTACCTCATATAGGAACTTTACCACAAGTTCATTGAATTTTCCTTTATGATCCCTGACCTATTTGGCCACCCCCATACTATTAGATAGAATTAGGATAGTTTTGTATTCAACAATGAGATCCTCTTTGTATACAAGAAGGAGGTGCGGATCCCCATGATCATTGGTGGAAACACGTAATTTTCCACATGAAAAATTATTTCACTAACACTTCTCATGTATTTTCAAAGTGGTGTGATTTCTACCAAGGGATACACTTTATTTTCTTGGGCGCTAGACATGGGGTGGCCCATAATTTAAAAATTAACACCAAAAATAGTGGGTGGTTGGCCAACATTATTCAATGATCATACACTTATCTTTAATGCATTGGAATGGTGTGATCTTCCCTTAAATAATGGAAATTAGAAATTTATTTTGTTTGGACAATGATTAGTGGCCTTTAGTCTTCAACAATTAGATAATGATTTCCTTTGATAGAATACTCCTTTGACATCAATGACAATTAATCCAAAAATCTCCCCCTTTATCCTTGATGGAAACCTTTCATATAAATAACCTGTGATAGAAAGAACATAATGCTCCCCCTTTATGTAATTATCCCCCTTTGACATCAATAGAAAAGAAACCACATAGCTATAAAATAAATGCAATGATTAGCTCCCCTGACATAATGCTTATTCTCCACCTTAAGAAATTAGTGACTAGATGGAAAAGATATCACCCAAACTTCTCGTCTACGACATCTTCAAAAGTTTCTTTAGGAAGGATCTTTATGAAAATATTTTCAAATTTTTTCTTGTGTGGAAATGTATTCCAAATTGATTTTTTTTTCTGCTACTTGATCTCTTAAGAAGTGATATTTGATTGGAATATTATTCGTTACGGAGTGCATAACATGATTCTTCAAAAATTATTGCACTCGTGTAATAAAAAAATATCAAAATTATATTAACATATTCTACCTTTATATCTCTTAGAGTTTTCCTCATCCATATAATATAATCTTTTACTTATTTAAAAACTTAATAAAAACTAAAAACAATCATACAAGATCTAACAATTATGAAAGAAAAGATTTACGTGGAAATACTCTCAAGAGAAAACCACAGAGAAAATATTTCTTGGATATACTATCCAAATCTAGCCATAAAATAAATTCTTTTACAAATTTTGTAGGCACCAACCTACTTGAGACACTAATCTCCACCACTAAGCAAGTTGTAGGCACAAACCTATTAGAGACACCAATCCTCACTTATAAGAGATAAATTAGTAAGAGACACCAATCTCTTTTCTTGGGAGGCACCAAACTCCAAATGAAATTGTTCAATAGATGACAATTAAATAGATATCCTTCACAAAAATATTCCTTGAATGATATTTTATTTTTCTCTCCTTCAAAAATCTACTTGAGTTTTAATTATATATCTTTATTATATCCCACACAATTCCTTTCCAACTACATCTCCTTTTATACCTTCTCATGTCACTTTGAAGGGGTGTGATTTCTCCTAAGGGACACTCTTTATTTTCTTGGTCACTAGACATGGGTTGGCCCATAATTTAAATATTAAAATCAAAATAGAGGGGGTTCGCCCAACATTTTTCAATGATCATAAACTTGTATTTAATGCCTTGGAATGTTGTGATATACCCTTGAGTAATGGAGATTTAAAATTGATTTTATTTGGATGATGATTAGTGTACTTTGGCCTTCAACGATCGAGATAATGATTTCCTTTGATAGAAAACTCCGTTTACATCAATGAAAATTAATCCAACAATTCCCCTGCTTCTCATTGATAATAACCTTGCATAGAAATAACCTATGAATATAACAATAAAATAATTACCTCCTTTCTTTAATTCTCCCCTTTTACATCAATGGAAAAGAAACCACATAGCTATAAAATAATGCGAGATATTAGATCCCCCGACATAATTCTTCTTCTTAAGAACTTAGTGACTAGATGAAAAAGATATCACCCTGAAATTGTATCTCGAGATATTCAAAAGTTTCATTTGGAATGGGATTTGTGAAAATATATGCATTTTTTCTTATGTGGCAATGTATTCCAACTTGACATGTTATTCGATACCTACTCTCTTAAGAAGTGATATTTGATTGGAATATGCTTCATTCTGAGTACATAACATGATTCTTTGAAATGTTTATTGCACTTATTATCACAAAATATTGAAATTGGATGAACATATTATACCTTAATATCTCTCAGATTTTCCTCATCCAAAGAACTTGTGTGCAACAAGATGTTGCTACTATGTATTCGGCCTTTGTTGTGGATAGAAAATAGAAGCTTGTTTCTTTCTTAACCAAGATACAAGACTGCTACCAAGGAAAAATGCTCCACTTGTACTCTTTCTATCATCAATACTGCTAGCCCAATCTGCATCAGTATATGTTGCTAGGGTGAAATATTCACCTCTTGGATACCACAAACCAAAATCCAAAGTTCCCTTTAGATATTTAAATATCCTTTTAACTGATTGCACATGGGTATTGCTATCACCGAAAAAAAACACCCTCTAATTTTTAAAAAATGTATGGATGAGAAATAAGTGTTTTAGGGTAACATGAGATTGTCTCCAAGTTGTGGGACTTGATACTTGAGAAAAAAATCCAAATAAGGCTGCTTCTTCTACCTACTCATAATCCTAAATTATGCCTAAGGAAGAGAATGAAGCTATCTAATTCTACTCTAGCAATCCATAGGGACCAGGGAGAGAAGGAAATGCATAAAAGGGGAAATTCTAAGCTAAAGAGAGGTGATAACACCAAGAAAAGGGGGAAATACACTTTAATATGAGTGGGAGTGGGAGAAAAATTAAGAAGGAGAGGGTATACATGAGTACCACAGTCCAAAACAACATCTAAACTCTCATTTCCATGGAGCACAACATAAATTAACCCTATAAAAGAGAACAAACATGCACACTATACCTGTAAGTAGATAAAGAGGCAATAAAATGCAATAAATCATTAGCTAGGTAGGAGATAACCATAAAACATGAATTTAATTACCTTAAGCAGATGCACATATCATTTCAATGGAGGAAGAAGCCATAAACTCATTTCAAATAAAAATATGAGGCCTATAACTCAATAACACTTGTGCAACACTTTGAAATGATGCCCTTGTATTGTAAGAGTATCCAACCTTTACAAATGAGCATAATTTTACAATATATAGAAGATGGGAAAGAGAGAGGAGGAAAAAGAGAGGGAAACTCAAATTTACAATTTCAACCACCAACAAGATGCATTGAATTTATGAAACTAGGCATAGGTACCCTTTCATGGCCATTCCTCCATGATACTTTTCTTATGGGAGAAGGAATAGGTACAATACCCCATAAAATATGGTGGTTAAGCTTCCTAGAACTTCTATTTTAATATTGGTACTATATTTCCCTATTATCACCAATGTAACCTCATCAAAGTTATGGTTGTTTGAAGTTATGGAACTCAAGAGGGTCACAACATGGTTCCCTTTGGGATGCTACACTCCTCTTTTATGTGCTTTGTGTTGGGTCTTGATGAACCAACCGGTTAGAGAACTAGAGGAAGGGTGGAATAGTTCTCCTTATGTTTATTGGGCCTCCTTTAACCAATTTTGTCAACGCTCTATTCAACTTGACCTATTTATTTCTCATTAGTCGATCGAGTTATTAGGTTGGGGAACCGATGGAAAACAATAACATTCCATCTATTCACAAGTTCACCATACCTCCCACAACACTCGATCCGCTCATCAGAGTCATGTTAGCACTTTGGGTCACCAAAGGAACATGATAATATTCCATTTGTTCCCACGGTGCCCACTTCACTCAATTCTCCCAAAATGAAGTTCCCCCTCTAACCTCTACCCTCATCAGTCATTTCTCCTATGTGTCAAACAAGATTCCCTGAGGAACTATTCCATTAGTTTCCAAAATACCTTATTCATATGACCTTAATGCCCTAAAACCATCCTATGGTCAGTGTAGAAATGTAGAAATCATGAGGAACAAAGGAAAAGTTCCTTCGATTTTCTTTTAGGCCTGATTTTGCCCTAAATGACGTAATTTTCCTAATTTTTTTGGCTAAGTATGGAAATGAGGGTCTAGGAAAGAAGGAAAGGAATGTCCCAAAAATTGATTCTATATCATTTTCATAAATTTCCCTATCCAAGTTCAAGATGGAGTTACAAGTATTCAAAATATAAAATGGGGTAATTTTGATAATAGGTTTATTTTAGTGCAGCCTAAAACCGTGCCACCATGCCTACAACTTGCATAATATCTGGTCTTGAAGTTGTCACATATAGTAGACTCCCAATCATTGACCTGTATAGAGTTTGATTTTCTTCTGGGGATTCATCATCTTTACTTAATTTGCAGCCTGTGACCATGGGTGTGCTCACTAGTTTGCAATCTTCCATCCTAAACTTTTTCAACATCTCCTTGATATACTTGGTTTGTGAGATGAAAATGCCTTTTTGGATTGAGAAATTTGTAACCCAAGGAAGAATGATAACTCACAAAGCATGGACATCTCAAACTCCTTTTGCATTTCCATAGAAAACTCTTGACACATTTTTTCACTACTACCTCCAAAAATAATATCATCCACATAAACCACAATAATTAACTGATCATCACCTTCAGTCTTGATGTAAATATTACTATCAACAATTCCCCTTTTGAAACCTTGTTGTTATAAATACTTGTCAAGTCTTGAGTACCAGGCTCTAGGGGCTTGTTTCATCCCATAAATTTTCTTTAGCTTGCACACATAATCCTTATCTTCTGATAAGAGGAACCCTTATGGTTGTTCAATATATACTTCTTCCTCTAAATTTCCATTGAGAAAGGCTGACTTGACATCCATTTGATAGAATTTAAAGTTCTTAAAACAAGAAAATTCCAAAAACATTCTAATAGCTTCTAGTCATGCAACAGGAGAAAAAGTTTCTTCAAAATCAATACCTTCAACTTGAGCATACCCCTTACAAACTAATCTTGCTTTATTTCTCACCACTTGTCCATCTTCATTTAGCTTGTTCTTGAAAAACAACTTGGTGTCAATCACCTTTTTGTATTTTGGTCTTGGGAAAATTTCCCAAGTCTGGTTCTTATCAATTTAATTCAAATCTTTTTCCATATCCCAAATCCAATGTTTTCCTTTGCTTGTTTCTGTAAAATTCTTAGGTTCTATTTTAGATATTAAGGACAAGTTTACAGGTTCTGATGCATTTTCTAATATTCTTCTACTTTATACTCTTGTATCTTTATCACCAAGAATTTTACTTTTTGAATGGTTCTTCTGGAAAAATCTAGATGGTGCCTTTGTATCTTTTCATTCAATCACTTCTTTTTCATCTTCTTCTTCTCCTTTTTCTTCTTTGCAACTTGCTTCCTTTGGGTAATCAATTTCTTGTGCTCTTTCCTTTTGATACCTTACTTCATCCACTTTTACATTTGCACTCTCAACAATCTTGTGCAATATTTTATTATAGCATCTATAGGCCTTGCTTCTTGAAGAGTAACCAAGGAAGATACCTTCATCAGATCTGGAGTCAAATTTTCCCAAATCCTCATCATCTCTTCTTATCTAGATAGTCAGTCTACCCTTCCATAGTTCATAAGGTGTTTTACTATTGTTGATTCTTATTTTCCCTCTGTTCAGAATGTAGACTGTTGTATTAACTACTTCTCTCCAAAATGTGTTTGACAACTTATATTCATTCAACATTGTTCTTGCCATCTCTTGAATAGTTTGATTATTTCTTTCAACAAATCCATTCTGTTGTGGAGTCCTAAAAACTAAGAGATGTCTCCTTATTCCATGATGCTCACAAAATTATTCAAATTCATTTGAAGTAAATTATCATCCTCGATCTGATCTATAAGACTTGATTTTTAAACCAATTTCAATTTCAAATAATGATTTGAATGCCTTAAAGTTACCAAATGCTTTAGATTTATCCTTTAAGAAAGTAACCCATGTCATTCTAGAAGAATCATCAATTAGAAACATAAAATATCTCTCACCTTGTAAATTTTGTGTTCTTGTAGGCTCTGCAGAGGTCTATATGGACAAGTTATAATGGTTTTGATGTTGATTAATCCTTTAATTTGAAAATTTCCCTTGTTTGTTTCCCGTGTTGATATATCTTGAAGATAGTGTTTGAAGCATTAACAATCCTAGGCATATCTCTTATATCTTACTTACTTGATAATTTTTAATTGATTATCAAATCTTATATGACCCATTCTTCTATGTCATAACCAACTCTCATTGTCTTGTCCCATGTAGAATTTTCTCCTTTGATCTCTATAAGGATGTAAAGGTTATTAGTTTTTCTATTTACAGATTGCAACTAGTTTTCATGTACTCTCCTTATTGATTTCATAACCTTCGTCATGAAATGTGAGGTTGTGTCCTTGATCGCACATTTGAATAACACTTAGAATATTATTATTCAACCCTTCAACATACAATATATTCTAAGCTTTTTTTTTTCTATTGCATTGAAGCTAAGATTACCTTTACCAATTATCCTTGTTATAGCATTATCTCTAAATTTTAACATACCTCCATTTACTTCTTTCAAAGTGATGAATTTTCTCTTATCCCCTATCGATGGCTTAAGAAACCACTATTAATGTAACATGGATTGCCTTCATTTTTAGAATGAACGATAGCTTTTACAAGCATAGATCTCTCTTTCTTTTCTTTCTCATGCTTCTTTTCCCAAATTTTTACAGTTTCTTCCTTTTGTCTATCCATGGCTTCAACTTTCTTGCTTTCTACCTAGGAGGTTTCACAAAACCAATTCTATAGAAGTATGTTGTATGTCCATAGTTATTTCACTTATAACATATAACATTTTAATCCACTAAAGGAGAAAATGAATTATAGTTTTTATTTGAGGACCCATAAGGATTTTTTTCTTGTTCTAATGAAAATTTCTTACATTAGTCCTACAATCTATTACTTTATGACCAAAATGTTTACATGAAAATAAATAAAGAAAGAAAGAGTGTTGAAAATTGGTCATGTGATACTGCTTTGGAGGAAAAGATATTATAATTTTTACTTGTTGTCTTTGGGAGGAATGTTGGTATTATGTGGAACATTATTTTCTTTCTTCTTCTTACTTTTTCATTTTTATGGGACTTTTGATAACATCTACATAGCTTTTCAATGTTTCTTCGTTTACCTTATTTAGTGGCTCTTTGGGATCTTCTTTGGTATTCATTTGATCTTATTTATACCCAAGACCAGTTTAGATAAATGGTGACCTCTGGCCATTGATGATATCATATGATATTCTAGTAATTTTTCAAACTTGAGGATTTTTATAACTTATTAGTGGCTTTCTCTAGTTCCTTCCTTAAGGAAACAATTTCAGACTCTAACCTTTCACAATTTTATTCTTTTGTCTTTAATTGGATTCTCACCTCTTCCTCTATTCTTTTTTCTTCTTTAAGTTGAATCTTTAGGTTAATGATAATTGTTTATTTTAAATCAAAATTCTCTTCTTCATATTCCTGAAGCTATCAATTTTATTTTACATTATTATTATCAAGCTTCTTGATCTCATTTAGGAAAACATGATTTATTCTCATAGATCCACTTCCCCATCTATTTCGGCATTTTCTTCCTCTTCAAAAATCTTATCTTGTTTTATTTTGTATTCACTTTATAAGATATCCTTTTTTAAGTATATTTCCATGAATATAATTTCTTCTCCATCACTAGCGGAGATACTTTCATTACTCTCTTCGAGATGAGTTACTTTCCTCTTTGGAATAGAGGTTTCTTGTGCTTATGATAGTTTTTCTTTTTCTCAAGTTTTCCTATTTGTATCTCTTTTTATAATGATGATGTTTTCTACCTTTCTTCATGTTATGATCTTCTTATTAATCATTATTTTCACTTTTTAGATATGTACATTTAGCGAAAATTGTCCTAATTTTCCACAATTAAATAATTTAAAGGGAACTTATATGTGTACTTTCTGGACCCTTTCTTAATATTCCTTACAAAATGAGATTCCTCTTCATCCGATTCATTTTTGAAGATATTACATGGATTTATATGTTTATTCTTCATATTCTTTAAGGATTTTAAGGATTCCTCTCAATTTGATGACGTATCTATTTTTGTTCTAATTTCATAAGTCATTAGGATCCCATGTAATCCATCCATTGTTTGAGTATTTAGATCCTTCATTTATTCAATGTAAGAAACTTTGGCATAAAACCTCAAGAGAAGGGAACTTAACAGATTTAAAAAAATCATTGCATATTCAAATTTTTCTCCAAGATCTCTCATGGTGTTGACAATTTCATCTGCATGAAGAAGATAGGCTACAATGTTTTATTCATCTTTCATTTTAAAACTCTTAAATTATATTCTATGAGTTTAAAGATTGAATTTATTCAATTTTTCATATTCTTCATATATGTTCTTAATTTTGTTGAAATGTTTTTTCTAATTCACAATGCATCACCTTCAAAAACTTTGATTTTGATAGACCAGACAAGATTGCAGTCATAGTTTTTTCGGTGTTGTCACCACCCTTCTTTCCATCCATATTAGCTTGTGGAGATGATGGAGCTACATATCCACTCATAGATGATTTCAAAATATAAAATAAAATATTCATTAGATAAGTTCACATTCTTATGCTCCAAAATTCATTTTTTTTTTTCATAAATCAATGGATCTCTATTTAAGGACAAACCTTATTTACTAGTCATGTGTGCTCCCGAGGTCTACCTTCCAATGGTTAGACTATTTTTAAAGGAAATTTATCTAATACCAATTGATGAAAACACATTTATATTGAGAGGGGATGAATCGATATAGGATAATATTTAACTTATTAAAAAAATTGATAACCACAATAATAAAAATCACACAAGATTAACGTGGAAACTGTAGAGTTTTTATTGTGTAAGGATATTCTACCGACCACTATATTTTGTCTCCTCGGCCCTAGTTCTTTTTATTTTGTTTTTTGAGCCCAAATTTAGATAAGTATGGAGATGAATGCAGAAGATATCCATGTGTCCCTTTGGTACATGTGGGGCATAATGTGGAGAAATGAACATTCTCAAACTTACGCCACACCACCCACATGTCTCAAGAATGATAAAGTTACCCAGGTGGATTAAAAAGTCAAAGATATAGTAAAAATGCACAGGGTCTCCATGTGTCACCTGAGTGCAATTTTAAATAAAGAGAGAAAAGGAACATTCTCAAACAAGTGCATGACCTCCACACGTCACCTAGGCACAAGTTTAAATCCAAATCCCCAGGAAAGGCCCTTAGAACAAGTACGCAACCTCCACGTGGTAGGGAAGAATCATCACCAACCAAAGGAGTGCAAGGCTTGGGAGTTGGATGAATTAAAGGCGATCATAAATATCACTGACATGTAGTTGATATCTTTCCCAAAAAATGAAATATTTTGTAAGAAAATTGAATGATGGTGGTGGAAAATCTAATTCCGAACATTAAAGTGAAAGGGAATGTTCGATCTAGGAACAAAGAGGGGGTAAATAGAAAACTAAAGACACTAGGAATGTGAAAGCGAATTTTAGGATTAGTTATTGTATTTTCTAGCCTTGGCAGCAAGGCTCTATTTTAGAGTATAGTTGTAATTTGTGTCGTCACCGGCCTTATGTATTATTTTATCTATGAATAAAGGGTTCTTGTTCTGTGTGTTCTGGCTCTCAATAGTTTTCATTCTTCATCCATTATTACTCATAGTTTTTATATAAATTTTGAATATCTATTATGTTATATGCCCTTGGGTTTTCTATATGCATCTATCATCTACATATTATTACGTTTTACACCTTCTTGGATTTTGATAATTCAATATGCTTCTAAAAATAGTAGACCATACTAAACATTCTTTGAATATTCTAAACAATTTCTTAGAATCTATCTTTGTGCCTTTTAAAATAAGTCTTAGTGTATCACCTTAGTTAGTGTTGCACTTTGTTTCATTTTTCCTCTAACCCTTACCTCGCAAAGTAGAGAAGAGACATCTTATATAAAACCTGGAAGTTATCTCGGGAGACATGTCCCACATCTCTAAGGCATCCCATGAATTTGATGGTACATCTATAAAGCTAATCATCAACAGTATTCTGGCATCCCGGTGGGACTCGAACAACTACACATCTATAGACTAAATCGTAAAAAATATACTAATTTTAGTATTACTAAGTTTGGTCCTCTCTAGTTTACAAAATGGATGCAAACAAGAGAAGAAGGTGCATTTGAATATCTATAGTTATTCCCATAAGGAACAAAAGAGGTAGGCAGGACTAAAAGGTCTTCGTCTCCTCCGAACCAAACTCTCTCAACACCACCACTAGGTAGGCCCTTCTTACAATCAAATAGAATCCTTATACCTATCTTAATGGCCCACCTCCAACCTTAACCTCTTGAGAAGGTTTTTTTCATGAAATTAAGGGAGTTTTCTCAGCTTTCTAACACCTTTGACGTTGTGGAATCTTATTCCAAAAAATAAGCTAAAGGAGCTACCCAAATTTAGTGGAGAAGACTTCAAAACTCCACAGGAACACCTTTAGGATGTCGCAGAGATATGCGTGGTACATTATATTAGGTAATAAGATGTCTCCTTATGGTTACTAGTTGGTTCCCTTAAGGGGAAAAATCTAGATTGGTACTAGTTCCTAACTCCTAATTCTATCGGCACTTGGGACCAACTGGGAAATGTCTTGGTAGCAAGATTTAGTGAGAAAGGAGATAGATATTTAATCCTACAATATCTCATCAACATCAAGAAGGGTCCATAAGAACTTATGACCAATTTTAACACTAGATTTCACAAAATGTGGCAAAGGATTCTTATTCTAGCAAGGCCGCCTACAGGTATGGCTATTATTTTTACTTAAAATCTCTAAATTTGGATATTTCATGATGATTCAATCATTAGGAGGGGATTATTTACCAAAATCATATGATATTATGATCCAAGCCAAAAAAAATTAATAGATGCCGTAAGCTACCCCCGAGAGACCCTTTTCCAATATACCCCGAAATAGTTCCCCTTCTACAAGCATAGGTCCCAAGCTCTACCCAAGCCCCTACATCCATATATAATTACCCATCCTCTCATCCAATGCCTATCCCCACTACAACGTCATCATATTATTCTCTTGAGATAGAGGAAGTCAAAAATATCCTCAAAAATTCTCTAATGAAATATTAAATCTTAAAAGGAATCAGAGTGCTTACCCAAGACAAAATTATCAAAGCTATCAGGGTGGTAGGCCTACCTATTCCCGCAACATCAGAATACCTAGAGTCCACTATCTACATAGTCATCTAACCAAATCATCCCAATGCCAACACCACTTCAGACCATCCCACCCAATAGTAAAAGGGAAATGGTACTCAAGCATAAAAATTTGGTAGAAGACCCCAACACATGGTGCTTCCCTTGTAATATTCCTCACATGCCAAGAGACTATCCCCAAGGAAATTTACAACAAAAGGTAGTTAAACAAAGGGAAAGGAAAGGCTACGATGTTAAAAATCAAGACCTTACCGTCTGCAAGATTCCAAAATATGGCCCTTATTGCACAAGTTCAAGGCATGTCCCTATAGTAGAAATTGAAGATCGCACCATAGCATGTGCTTTTCTCAAGGGTAAAATGAGAGGAATTCATATTTACAAACAAGGTATCTATTTATAACCCATTTCAATCTAATTACAACACTCGCTTAAAAAATGATGATAGAGACGGTCGCTCATATCCCAACTACGACTAGAGGGACACAAAAAGAACCTCCAACCATCATAGTCTCACCATCAAAGGTTGTAAAATAAGCCCTGAGAACTTTCCAGAATCAGGGTACCCTCTACCCCATAGTGAAAGGAATAAAACACCAATCATCATCTAAGACATCATTTCTTGGACCAATAAATGTGGTCCAATAACTCAAGAAAGTGCCAACTAACGCATCCTTGTGGGATCTTCTAGGAATTCTAGAGAAAAAGGAGTTTCTCTAAGAAGCACTAAGATTAAATGATGACCCAACCTCCTGAAGAAAGAGAAGGAACAAGTCAAAATTATTCGGGCCCCAAAAATTAAGTGTTGTTAAATCATAAGGGAGAAGTAAGTAAACCAAGGCCCAACCCCTTTTTATGACTCTTATAATAGGTAGGAAATTATTACATAACTCCATGATAGACTCTGGTGTAAGCACTATGGTCATGTCCAAAGCAATTGTAGACACCTTGGGAATTAAATATGATCCCTAAGGAAAGGAGTCATGCAACTAGATGGAAAATCATTCCAAACCATAAGAGCTATCAATGGACTCTAGTTGTAACTTTATTCCTGTCGAACATAACCATTCCATAAGATATAGTTGTAATTGACATTCCTCTAGTCTTCAGAATATGTCTCTCCCATGATTTCATGACCAAGATAGGAGGATACATGTCTCTTGATTGGTCCCATATGATTATGTGGACCAAGTATGGGTCTAAGATGAAGGTATTATCAGAACCTCTTGCCAAGGAACATATAACGGACCAAGTGGTCTAAGGATTTGAGGATTCCCATGCCATGATCACCCTAAAAGAGCAATCATATGTAGATGATATTAACCTTAAAAGTGGTAGTTATTTAACCATCCTTCCCCTTGGTGATCCCTTCGGGAAATTTGATTAAATTGGTTTAGACACTTATGTCATATTAAAAAAAAATCCACAATTCTAATGGTCATAAAAGAAGAGGATAGAAGATATGGGAGTCCCATCAGGGATTCCCAAATATGGACCCTGCATTTTGATGGAGATAAAAGAAAAAATGGCTCAAGAGTTGGGATATGCTTATCATCCCCAAGCAGAAAGAAGATACTTTAGGCATTTTAGTTTTAGTTTGCTTGTACTAGCAATGAGGTAGAGTATGAAGCCTTAGTTCATGGCTTGGCCATGGCACAAAAGGAGGGCATCAAATAGTTGAGAGTATTTGGTAACTCGGAGTTATTGGTGACACAAGTAAGGAGCACTGATACCACAAAGAATCCAAGAATGAGGTCCTATTGACATAGGGTGTGGGATCTCATCAAATATTTTAAAGCCTTTAATATCAAGGTTATTCTTGAGACCAAAATATGGAGGCTGATAGGATGGCTTTAATCAGGTCGCAATTCAACCCAATCTATGATTTGATAATGAATGAAAGTACAATAAAATTGATCATCCGCTCATCTATACCTAATAACATCGATCATTAGCAGGTTTTTAACAATGATCTGGTAGATTGTACACTTCCTCCAATGGTTTGACCATTTTGCGAACCAACTCCAACCCAAAATTGAAGAAGCTTATGGAGATTAGATTATTTAGTTGAAGATGAACAAACTTCCAAAAGGGTTAATAAAACTAGAGATCTTTTTTATTCTAATGATGCTAATTCAGATCAAAGGAGGTTTGCAATGGTTAAGGAGGATTACATCGAGCTAGAAGTGAATAATGGGAGGAAGCTAAAAGTCGGGAGATTATTCACCAAGAGGGAAATGGAAAGACTTGTGGCTCTTTGCCATAAGTATGACAAAGTAATGGCTTGTACGTATGATGACCTACATGATTACAACAAGGATATCATCCAACACATCATTGACCTCAAAGAAGGAACTAAGCCCATACGCAAGAAACAATGGCCCGTGAACCAAAATATATAATCCCTCATGGCCGAGGAACTTAGAAAGCTCTTAGAGGCCAAAATAATCTTCCCTATCAAGCACACAACATGGGTTTCTAACCTAGTTCGATAAGGAAGAAAAATGGTGAAATTTGGCTCTGTGTAGATTTCAGAGACCTAAATAGAGTATCCCTTAAGGATCACTATCCCTTACCCTTTACGGAACATATATTACAAAAAGTTTCGGGCTTAGAGATTCTCTATCTTTGGATGGTTTTTCAGTTATAACCAGATATGGCTCGTGGAAGGAGACCAACATAAGACCACTTTCATGAAAAAGTGGGGAACCTTCGCATACATGAAAATGCCATTTGGACTCACAAACACTGGAGCTACCTTTCAAAGATCCATGGATGCCACGTTTGGAGAACTGATCAATAAGGTAATTCTTATATACCTAGATGATCTCATGGTATTTACCAAGATGATAGAGGATCATTTTGATGCCTTGGAAGCCGTATTCGAGAAATGCCAAGAATTTGGGATCTCCCTAAACCCAAGGAAATGTGTTTTTGGAGTACCCCAAGGAAAAATCCTAGGACACATTATTTCAAAGGAAGGAATCTCTATTGATCTAGAAAGAGTTGAAGCCATTATGGGACTACCCTTACAAGTTAATAAGAAAGCAATCCAATCTTTCTTAGGAAAGATCAATTTTGTCAGCAAGTTCATTTCAGAATTTGTCGAGACAATTCACCCGATCACACTAATGCTCAAGAAGGACCTTAACTTCAAATGGACCACTGAAGGCCATCAGGCCTTTGAGGTAATTAAAGGGGCTATCACATCCACCCCGATATTGTGTAACCCTGAATTCTCAAAGGATTTCATCATGTATGTATATGAGAGTAAACATAGCATAGCATCCATGTTGACACAGAAAGGAGAGTCTCAAGGAGAGGAACATTTGGTCACCTTATTTTCAAAAAATCTCCATGACTATGAAACTAGGTATAACTTTGTAGAAAGACAAGCTTACACTATAGTCAAGGGTCTGAAGAAATTTAGGCACCTTGTCACCCATAGTAGAATCAAGGTTATGGTGGTACACTCTAGCATCAAGGAATATATAACAGAGGGTGAGATAACAAATAAAATAGCTAACTAGATCACTAAGATCTTCGAATATGACATTGAGATAAATCCTACAAAGCTAGTGTAGGGAAGGGGCCTATTCCAATATCTTACACAAGACCCCATGCCCCTGACTAATGATAATCCTGAGAAGATAATCTATATCTAAGAAATAGACTCTAATAGTTGGGTCTCGGATAGGATCCACTTCATGTAGACATGGAAATACCCAAGCCATCTCCCTCTCAAAAAGAGAAGGTACTATAGGCAACAAGGATCCAAGTTCACCATGATTGATAATTTCCTTTTCAAAAGAAACTTTAACGGGATTCTGCTCAGATGCCTAGAGAATGAATAAGCTGAAAGGATCTTACATGAGTTACATAATTAAAGCTTAGGAGGCCCTTTTTTTACCCAAATCACAACTATAAAAATCTTGCAAGAAAGATACTTTTGGCCAAGCCTGTTCATTGCATGTCAAGTAGAAACAAACAGATGTAGGATTTTTCAAGTTTATATGATTTCGGAGGAATGTTGTATTACCTCTTAACCCCATCCTAATTGGGAACCATTTTAACAATGGGGTCTAGAATTCATCAGTATGATCAACCTATCTTTGAGTTCCATGCATAAATGGATCCTCACTTCAATCTATTACTTCACCCGATGGGTGGAAGTAGTTTAACTAAAAGAAGTAACCAAGAACATGATCCCGAACTCCTAGATGATATCACTACCCACTTTGGACCCCCACACTATTATATCAAATAATTCTAAGGAATTTTTGGGGGCCAAAGTATCCAAATTTTCTATAAGGCATGGGATCTATCTGAAAACATCCTCTAATTATTACCCACAAGGAAACGGTATGATAGAATCCACTAATAAAAATATGATCAGGCTCATAAAAAGGATGCTAAATGAGCATAAGAGGTTATGGTATGAACACATCAAAATAACCTTATGGGCTGATTGAATCACACCTAAACAAATATTGAAAGCCTCTCCATATGAGATAGTTTACGAGAAAAGCGTTATGATGCTGATTACCCTAGAAATCCATGCATTACAACTATTAAAACAAATTGAGATAGAGGAAAAAGGGGCAATGCAAACAAGACTCATTGAGCTAGTAGAGCTCCAAGAGAAGTGGGAGGCCACTCATGAATCCATGATCAGCTACCAATAGGTGGTGAAGACCTATTTTGATTCACTTAAAGCCTTTCCATTGAGTCTCCTCATTTGAAGTATCGTATCATATGTATAGTTTTTTCTTTTCCTTATCTTTTTCCTTGTTTGTTTTTTTCCCTTTCAATAAATGTCTTGGACACGTGTCCTCATGCGAGACACCCTTGCCCCTTTTTGAATTTTTAGAGGAAGTGCATCTTCCTAATTTCCCCAAAGTTAATGATCCAACATCTTTCTAAGATATTTGGGGAAAATATCGAAGAATGTACGCAAAATCTCTCGAAAGCGTAAAGTTTGGCACTTAGGGTCATTAAATCAAAAGGTTTGTTATATGATGTGAAATTATATACACGTGAGCCATTACTCTCCATAGGTTAAGGTGGTTATTTAAAACAAGATGGGGGCATCCAAAAAATTCATTTCAAACACTAAGAGTTTTCCACCCAGCCTTTGAGTTTCGAGTAGACAAAAATTAGAGCCTTCTCATAGTCCTAAAATATACCATGGTGACTTCTAGATTTATACCACAAACAAAGTCTTATGAAGAGAAACTAGTTCCCCAACACCCTCTTCACCCAAGGTTGAGGTTACCTGATGGGGTATCATGGTTCAGTGACCCTTTCATAGTTTCATACTTTTTTGACGACGTCTTTGATCTTATTCTAAAAAAAAATCCCAAAGCTCTACGGGAGGCATCCCATGCCAGGTTTCTTAGCCTAGGGAATTATGAGTATTTTGGATGAATAATCTAGAGCACAAAACTCACTTAATATATGGTACCTCTTGTGCACCCATACCCAGAGCTCATACACATATGTGTGAGCTATTTCAATACTGACACTAATTTCATCCAGGGTAGAAGTAAAATTTGGTAATCACACCTCAAGCTATTAGAGACATGTTGACCCTAGTCTACGACCTAGTGGCGATTTCTCTACCATGGACAAGATCAAAAACATCCGGGATCAATGCTAGAACAAATATTCATTCCTCGGTAGGTAGTTGAGACATACATATTCATGCGGTTCGAGAACCGCAACATTCCCCATTCCCTTGATATCACTAATGGCAGATTATCAAGATGCTTGATCCATGTTAACATTCATTTTCAGACAAGATTCAAACAACACTATCCATAATTGGCAAATAACAGCTCTGTTCAGAATGAGATATGTGAAGAAAGATAAGATGTACCATTTAGACTTTGCCGAAGTCATTTCAGAGTCTATTTATGAGAAGTTAGCCATGTTCCCAGTAATCTCTACCTTTAGGTATTCCTCGTATTTGTTCCACCTCATTTTATATCAAAATTCCCAATACCTCAGCCATTATATGGCTCTAACACTATGGGATGCAGAGGTAGACCCTAAAATATCATTTTAGTGTCTTTTTGGACTCATGTGTTTTCCCGCTCGTCAGATGTATATGAATTTTTTAACTCTTTTGTGGAGCCCCTCCTACATGAATTTGACCTAGAAGGGGTCAACAATAGAATGAATAGCTCTGTTCAATCCATCCTCGTAGATCCCTTGCACCCTTGTGATTATTTTTTTGGGGCAAGAAATTCTATGATTTAGCTACATGGTTTACAAGATGAATATTTTATGCTCTCGAGGGTCCTCACAACACGGGTGGTGGGTCTTGAGATAGCTAGGAAGTTGGTACTCTTGGATGTTGAATTTAGCTCCGGTTAAAAAAATAAGGCACTTTTGACCTCCCCTTGAGCAAGGGAGGAATTACTATGATTAAATGCAAGGTGGAGCATATGCTCACACAAAAGTTGGCTTCTTATGAATGTTCCTAAATTTAGAACTTGTGGAGGTATGACCAAGACAGGACAATGGTATCCACTTTAGTTTGGAACAAAGTTTTAGACTCCTACTAATACGAGTCTAGGAATTTTTTTGAAGATAAGAGGTCCCCTTGAGCAGATTCACCTAACATGTTCATCGAGCTCAGTGACATTCCAATTCTAGAATGGGATTTGTTCCACCCAATCCATCACAGGTATGATCCCACCCTCAAAATGACATAGGGACACAGAGAAGCCCTGTGTAATAAGGACTAGAGCACTGAAAAAATTGAAGCCTATTGTAATTATAGGAAAGAGATTATACAAACCACCCTCTGTTTGAGGGCTTATCCAATGTAACAAACATTGGGAGGAGTTTTGGGATGCAGATCAAGGGCCCGATAAGGAGAGTTAGGAGATAGTGACAATCACTAATTTTTAGCCCATGAGAACTACTATAGAATCCTATGGGCCCTTTCAACTACACTTTCCAAAACAACCCATGCCCTCAACTTCTCAAAGCAAGATCCTTTAGTTTAGACCCTAATGCTACAGCTCACACCAATTCCCTAGGGTGGGAAATATGTGGAGGGATTGGTGCTAAGCCCCCCACACAAAAATTTAAATTTGGTCAAGACCCATACAATTCCTCTCCCTCTCCCTCCTCCCGGGGCTCCCTTTCAATCTCATCCCCCACCACCATTTTCCCCTTCATGGGGTATCCCCTTATCGGTCACCCCATCTCAAACACTCCTTCCACCCAGAGCCTCTCTTTTACCTCAAACTCCATCAACCATTCTAAATTTCTCCCCCATGTGGTGACATGCTCTTATTTTTCTATGGTAACCTCATAACCTCAATTTCTGTTCTGATCAATATGGTTTGCCACCCAGGTTCCCATTCGTAGGCGGGGTCATCCCTTTCCCTAAGAATTTTTAAGTTTAGCTAAAGTGACCAAAGTGACATAAGAGAGCATGAGGAAAAAGAAAAAAAAGAAATAAATAGGATCGATGAAGCAGATGTGGTAATTATATGACCATCATCAAAGTTCCTTGACCATTGCAAGGTTAGTCACCCATGTGTCCAAACCTCGCAGCGGATGCATCCCAACGACTAATCTATCAACACTTTGTTGTGGTAGACCTTACAGAGTTTTGGCCTCAAGATAAGGTCAAGATAATGAATGAAACTATTATAGTAGTCATGATAGACTACCTCAATCTTAACAACTAGCTCAAAAGGGCACAATCTAGCATCCATAGGGAAGAAGAAACTGTGTCCAACCAATAAGCGAGATTAAAGGAAAAGGAAAGGAGATTAAATAGATCAATAAGGAATTGAAGGAAACTCCATCACAAGAAGTCCTTATAGATTCTTAGGTGGAAGATAAGAATCTAGAAGCTAAACTTTCCATGTCTGAAGCCTCGACCAATTATCTCTCATAGGAGAAAGAATCCCTCCAACATAAGGTTGATTCAAGAAAGGAAAAGGTGGCTATGCTCAAGGAAAAGTTGTGTGATGTTGAAGAAGAGAAGGGTAGTCTCTAGAAAAGGTTGAAATCATCCAAGGACGCAGTCAAAGACTTGACTCGTAAATTGGGACAATAACCCTAGAAAGGGGAATTGTAACATTGGTGCAAGAGCTATATGCCTCTTGTTGTGACCGAATTATTACCATGATAATGAATCTAGCCCTTGCACTTAGATTTATATTTTATACACATGGGTTACACTCAAATGTGGAGACCACAACCTCTACCATTAGCAGTGCCATATCCGCAAAGGTCCTTGAATCACTAATGATGATTCAAAAAATTTATGGATCTTTTGAATTTTCCCTATAAGGGGTCAGAATCATAGACATGCGAATGATTTCTAAAAAGATCAATAAGACTCTAATCTGGAAAAAATATCCATCAAATTCCGAATCTCCTGACCCAACTCCAACAAGGGATCAAAGAGTGGAAGTGGAGTATACAAAAATTGGTTCAATTAGGCTTCCCCTCCCCCTTCCCCAATGACTCCACAATCCTATCAAAGAACCACATTAAGTAGCTCTTGATTGCCAAATGAAAAGATAAGACTTTCTTGCAATATTTAAAGAGAGCTCCACATCATCAAGGTGGAATCCATCTTGAACTCAATCATATAGTTGGATTTCCATTTGTACGTAGTAATACTGAGCCTTTAAACATTTTCTCACAAGGAAATAATCAAGCTGGATTGAGCTTTCTAGGATTTACTGATGAATAACCTACCCTATAGAGGTGGAATGGCTTGAATATTAGACTACTTTGCAACATATATAAGTGTTATTTTGTAAGAAACATATTGAATTTTGAGGTAGAGAGGATTTTTGGATTCTTCCATGACTGGCATTGAGTCTCTTGGTGAGTCACCAATAACTATAGAGTTTTTTTGGATAAGGCTCTTTTATTAACCATTGTCTTTTGTCTCCCCAACCCTAGTTCCTTTTTTAGCCAAAATTCAGCTACGTATGGACTGAATATGGAAGACATCCACGTGTTTCTTTGATGCACCTAGGGAATAATGTGGAAAAGGAACGTTCTCAAACTTACGCTGCACCACCCACATCTCTAAGGCATGATAAAGTTACCCAGGTGGATTAAAAATTCAAAGATATAGTAAAACCGCATAGGGTCCCCACGTGTCACCCGAGTGCAATTTGAAATAATGAGAGAAAAGGAACACTCTCAAATAATAGTGCAATCTCCACACGTCACCTAGGTGTAGGTTTGAATCCAAATCCATAGGAAAGGCCCTTAAAACAAGCATGCGAACTCCATGTGGCGGGATGAATCATCACCAACCAAAGGAGAACAAGGCTTTGGATTTGGAAGAATTAAAGGTGATCATAAATATCATTGACAGGGAGTTGATATCTTGCCCAAAAAATGAAAGATTTTTAAGAAAATTTGAATGTTAGAGGTGGAAGATCTGATTCCGGACATTTAAGTGAGAGCCAAGGGGGCTTATATAGGAATGTTCTGATCTAGACACAAAGAGGGGGGAATAGAAAAAGATAGACACCAAAACTGTGAAAGGGAATTTTAGGCTTAGTTATTATGTTTTCTACCCTTAGCAAGGCTCTGTTGTAGAAGAAATTTGTAATCTATGCCGTATCGGCCTTATGTATTATTTTATCTATGAATAAAGGGTTCTTTTTTTGCATTTTATCTCTCAATAGTCTACATCCTTCATCCATTATTGTTGGTATTTATATAAATGTTGAATATATATTGTGTTATATGCCCTTGGGTTTTCTATATGCATATATCATCTACATATTATTATGTTTTACACCTTCTCGGCCTTTGATAATTCAAGATACTTCTAAAAATAGTAGACCATGCTAAATTCTCTTCGTCTATTCTAAACAATTTCGTAGAATCTCTCTTTATGTTGTTTAAAATAATTCTCAGCGTATCACCGTAGTTAGTTTTGCACTTTGTTTCATTTTTCCTCTAACCCTTACCTCACGAAGTAGAGAATATCCATATTCTATAAAAATTTAAGGTTATCTTAGGGGACACATCCCACTTCCCTAAGGTATCCCACTACTTTGATGGTTCATCTGCAAAGCTAATCATCAATAAAAACTTTCGGAGAAAAATCCAGAGAAAAGACTGCTTGGATATAATTTCCCAATCCATCCATAAAATAAAATTGATTTACAATTTTTTTAGGCACCAACCTACTAGAGACATCAATCCCCACCACCAATAAATTTGTAGGCACTAATCCCCACTTTTAAGTACCAACTTATCAAGAGACACCAATCTCTTATCTTAGGAAGCACCAACCTCCAAACAAACTTCTTCTATAGATGACAATTAAATAGATCTCCTTCACAAGAATTTTCCTTGAATGATCTTTTTATTTTCTCTCCTTCAGAAATATGCATGATTTTTAATGATATATCTTTATTATATCTCACACGCTTTATTTTCAATTACTTCTCCTTTTATACCTTTCCATGTCACTTTGAAGGGGCATTACTTCTCCCAAAGGACACTCTTTATTTTCTTGGGTGCTAGACATGGGTCAACCCATAATTTAAATATTAACACCAAAATAGAGGGGGTTAACTATAATTCTTCAATGATCATAAAATTTTCTTTAATTTGTTGGAATGGTGTGATCTCATCCTTGAGTAATGGAGATTCGAAATTGATTTTTTTAGATGATGATTAGTGTACTTTGTCCTTCAACGATGAGATAACGATTTCCTTTGATAAAAAATTCCTTTGAAATAAATTACAATTAATTCAACATTTTGGACTTAAAATTTTTTCTCATCTCAAGATACATATGATTTGTGACTATATTGTGTTGTGTTTCTTTGTTTTAGGCTTCTTTTAGAGTGTTTCTTTTCTCTTCTTTATATGAGTAGTGTTCAAAGTCTTGTAGGGAAAATTATATGCCATTTTTCATTCCATGTGAATTATTTAGTATTCCTTACAAGTTTTTAGCTAAGTAGTGAGCTAATTACACCAAATTTTGGGTTTTTAGTATGTTAGCTAACCTTAAAGGCCATCTTTAATTAGTTTTCAACCTATGTGACCCTGATCACAACGAATTTTTACTTGATTTATTTCAAATGTTTTTTTTCCAAATTATGTTGCATTTCCTTTACTTTTTCATCAATGGTGGAGGTGGTTGCATTCTCTCCTTTTGATTATTCCCTGTTTGTTTCTTATACATGTTCCTAGTATTCATTGTTGAACCAATTATTTCCATAGTCTTAAAAATAGTTGCATAGTGGAGACATACTTTGGAGTGTAAAGTATAGTTGATATTTTAGGCATGAAGTTCTCAAGTATCTTCTTTATATGTTGTTTAGTCTATAAAAGCTTCATCAAACCTTCCAACATATGATTTTAGTGGTTATAACACTTATATTAATTTAAGTAAATCATCACTCTTCACTACCTCTACATTAACTTATGCAACGAGATGATTTTGGAAATTTCTACTATTAGGGATTTAAGGTGCTTCCCCATTCTTTTCTCTTTAACACCTATGGAGGTACAATGTGGCATATTGATCTTCTAGTTGTGCATTTAGTTCAACATGTTGTCTCTTACCTATAGTTACTCATTCGGTGCCTTTTCCTACTTTGTATTTATCATGATTTTGTAAAAAAAATGGGTTTTTGTATAGCGTTGATGTCCTCCTCATTTTATTTTAATGTTAAATAAAGTTGTATAGTCAAATTAAGGAGTTGGAAAACATTATTTTGTACCTAGGATTTGTCCTATTGGTGTTATTTTCTATATAAATTTAGTAACAATATTACTTCCTTGGCCACCTACATTTCCATTTTATTTCATCCCTTATAATTATCTTTGAGCTTGGTCACTAGGAAGGTTAGCTAACTTTTTCCACTCAATAATTATTCACCTCTAGCCTCATTCACTAATTTAGGGAATTTATCTTCAATTTCCTTACATATCATGAATTGTTTGTTCAATGTTTCCTTTTAAAGCATAAGCGAGAAAGTATGGGGTATTGATGTTTTTATGCAATATGTTTTCTCCTTCTAGTCACATTTTATTGGTTAGTTGATACTTGTTTTATATCTATGAATATGGATGGTTGTGTTGATGTTATTGTAGTTATACGAAAAATAATTTTAGGGGAGGACAAGCATGCATTTCCTTACATGCATTGACATTTGAATGAACCACCAATATTTTTTTATCTCCTTCCGTAGACTTAAATTCTTATGATTTGGTGCCTTTTATATGCGTATATGGTGAAAATTATTTAGTCTATTATCTCGACTCTTTTGTGGATAGTGCACCCATTGTTTCTTTCGGCTTTATGAGAATGGTTTTGTATGTTTTTACTTCTTGTATAGCCTTTTCCTCATCTTTCCTCTTTAATACCACTTATTTCACAATATTTATTTGTTATTTTTATTTCTTGTTCTCTTCATTTTTATTTACATTTACTTCTTGTATAGGTTTTTCTAATGTATTTTTCATTTTTCTTCCTTGGCTTCCTCTTATTTTCTTTTTCACTCTTAGCTTGTTTTTTCTCATATTTTACATATATCTTGCACTTTGTTTATTCCTTTTTAAATTACTCTTTCCTCTAAGATTATTCATTATGGTCTTATTTATATTTCCTCATTATTTTCTCCTTTATGTCATCCTCTCCTAGAGATCCTTCTAGCATGGTGGCTTGTGGTTGTGCGGTGGCTTGTATATTATAGGATTCAAATGGTATTTTTGTATTTGCATTGGTGGCTATTCTTGTTTATTTTCTCAAATGTCATGAAATTATCTTGAGATGACCACATTTTCTACTTATGAAAGGACATATTTTAGTATGTAAGATAATCCTAGGGGATTTTTCTCTAATGTCTTCTCATTTGGTGGTATATGCCACACCAAATATTGTTGTGCATGTGTGGAGTCATTTCTCAATAATGTTGATGATGGCAATGGTGTTGTCATATATGGTGGGATCATATACATGTATGTGTGAGATGATGATCCGAAATGGTGTGTTTTGAATATGGATGAGGTGTGATGGTGAGTGAGGGATGTAATATAGTTTTCTCAAAATAATTATTCTTTTTGTACGTGTTAGTGAAATAATTTTTGTTTGGAAAATTAGTTGATTTCTAAAAATGTTCACGGGATACGCACCTCATTTTTGTGTATGGGGAGGTTCCTATATGTACCCAAAATTGTAGGGTGCTGTGCTGCCTAAATGATATCACACATGCCCCAATTATGATACGAGTCATCTCATAAGGTGTTCGAATCCACGAAGCTCACGAAGTATATGTTAGCTTCCCAAATGCTTTATCTAGCTTCCTTATGCTTTTTTTATCCCTCACCCCCCATTTTAACACCTTTTTCCCTTTAGTGATGAAACCACTACCCTCCCAGGGCGGTGGTCTCGTGACCACCGCCATACCAAGGTGGTGGTCCTGTAATCACCTCCTGCTCGGGGTGGAGGTCCTTCATGCATTTTCTAGCATGCTCCTTTGATTGCGACTTGCATAATTTTTCAACTTTCACCAGATTTTCTCAACCACCTTAGCTCATATTAATGTTTTATGTCCCCTGGAATAGTGTTTCTTCATTGTTTAATGGTAAAAGAGTTCTAATGGGAATTAGCTTTGGGTGAATGTGAAATCTATAAGTATCCAGCTTGTTTTCAAGAAAATGGCCCCTCAACTTCTCATTTCCATTATTTAGTCTATCAATTTCTTGTTTAGAGCTCATTCTATTTTCATTTTTGCATCCATGCTAGTTTTTCCTTTGTTGTTAGAGGCCATTTGATCTTCTTGCTTCAATCTTGTTCATTGTTGTTCATACAAATTAGTTTAGAGAAAAGTAGTGTCATTTGTAGATTGAATCCATTAGAGTTGTAGGTTGTGTTCTTCACGGAAGGTAGATTCTAGAATATCTTGGTATACTTGTGTTGTATTCTGTGATAAATCCCGCTAGGAATTGCATATGCCAAGCTCGTGACTTGTGCTATCCCTCTCCTACTTGTATTTTATATATCCAAAGATACCATTGTTCAAAATATCTTCTTCTCGTTGATGCCAACATATACATGCTCTTCTCGGACTCATGTGAACATGAAGGAATGATGAGATCATTCTGAGGGGACAAATCATACACTACATGATTCACCATTGTTATGTAAATTCTATGTTTTATTAGTCAAGTTCTAGTTAAAACATATCAAATAGAGTAGTGAAATATTTCATTTCAGTTAAGTTTCATTTTCGATATTTCCAGGGAAGCTATGGGGATTGATAGTTTATGAGAAACTATGATTCATTCCTCACTTCTGAGGTAGGATCAAGAATCTTTCAATTAAGTTAATCAGCTATCTAGTTATTTAGGATAAAACTCACAACTACACAGGCAAGTAGCTACACCGGGCTACCTTGTTTGTTTTAATTTTGTTATTAGATTAGTTGCTCTTTCGATTCTATTAAAATTCTATCAAAAATACAAAAATAGAGGAATATATATGCTGTAAATATATCTTGCATAGTTAGTTTATTTCATTTCAGTTAGGTTTATATTGATCTTGCATGACAATCACGGGACCTAGGGAGCCCAGGGAATACGTTTTTGAGCCAATCATGCCTCAACCAAATCTCGTTGCAGCATTAGCTGACATAGACCAAAATATCAGAATTCAGGTCTTCCGAACAACAACAGACCTACAAGAAATTAGCACACAACTAAGAGGATTAAACATAGAAGATGACAAAGCAAACACATTCTGGTCAGATCAGTCAAATTATAGACTTCCTTGATAGATATCCGTATGACCATAGGAGGTCCACAACAACCACAAACTTACAGTTGTGATCCACAGTCCCACAACCCAACGGGCCTATAAGTCAAACAAACTTTGATGCTTTGGTATGTGAACACTAGTATTTAGGTCCTCTCCACTCCCACCAGACATTATCACACAATTAGCATTATTAAACGTAGCAGCTAATCAAGCTAAATATTTATGGACTAGACCAGAGAATCGTCCATAAAGCACCAAAAGATCCACTACACATTTTTCCATTCCATTTTCATGATCTTGTCAGGAGATATATATGAATCACCCACAAGTCATCTTCCACGTATCCCATAACCCATAGATCAGATCACAACAAAGCTTGATATTGATTAGAGCCTTCGAGTAGCTATCCTCACCGAACGATCTATCACACCGGTTTAGGTTAGGAGGGCCTTCTTTTCCTTAGATTCGTAGATCCCATTATTGCGTGTTGAAGACATAAGATTACCTAACTAGCTTATCTACATCCCGTGTGTATTCCATCCCCACCGGCTATCTTGGCACGACCTTGGGAGGTCGGGTGCGAGGAAGAGTCACTTGTAGATTCCCATGCTTGCATGTCACTTTTACATCATACAAAACCGGTGAACTGACGTGAAATTCCTACCTTCGATTCGAGTCTTATTTCTACTTGTTCTTCCAATTAGTATACTTTTCATCTTTTCCACCGCATTAGCCTTCACATCAGCTTTACCAACAAAATTGGTGAACCTGACATGAATCGAACAATTGCTTCACTTTCACACTCTTCTTTTTAGTTTTTATCCACCTTCGCTCTTTCCCATTATTCTGCAGGTATTCATATACCCCCAAATATGTTGGGATATGATGCATATGGTAGACCTCTCCTAGGTCTTGAAGCATACTATGATCAACTAAATAGAAAACCATCACCCTCACTCTCAGCATGGGGTGACAACTATTCAACTAACTAGTTTTCAACACAAAATCCACCTCAAAGGACTAGATATAGTTCTTCTTTCCAAATAGAGGAGTTGGATCAGCTCACTCAAACACAACAACCAGAGCCTTCAGGCTCAAACAACATGGTGCTCACTGGAGAATCTGGTTCATCTCCCCAGGTGTTGCTTAGACCACAAATTAGTAGACAATCAGATCCATATCTGTTGTTAGATGACGAATACTTAGCATGTTATGCTAGGAGTGAACAACACTCTCAAAATATGTACCCACCTATAGGAGGTTTACAAACACAACCTGAGGTCTCATTCCAAGAAAACACCCCCATCCCTCCACCTATAGGAAATGCCCTCGGTGAAACTTGGTAGGGCACCGATCAATTCATAGTAGGGTACCATATGCCTATACAACCTCAAGATATACAACAAATGCCACTAAGGAAAAATACTATGTCTTCACCAAATGAGGTCATCTTAGCCTTAGTTGAGAAGGTTAGAGGGTTGGAACTTGCTCAAGCAAGTCAAAATTCATAGTTCATGCAAGAAGGAACTTCCAATCCTCCACATCATCCCAACCAAGTAGACCTCCTCACAGGAATAGGCACATTGGGCATGCCTCCTCAGTATTTACAAAAATGCCAACTAGAAATTTTTTTCTAACGCCACTCCAGGTTGAGAATATGATACCTCCCGGCTTAGCACAAAACAACCCATTCCTAAGCAATGCTCCTCCATACTTAAACATGTATTCCAAATCACCACAGGGAGATATGTTCTCTTCTCCCGACATGTTCACTCAACCACAAGGATTCCCTTATGCCCCTGTGAATACATATGCTATGCCATATCAACAACCCATTCCACCTCCCCCTTAGCAAACACCATCAATGGTCAAAACCTATGTGATAGGAACTTATTCAGAATATTTGAAAGAAGCTTTAGACTTCACTATATGAAGCGTCATACTTTCAAGACCTCTCTCTGATCTACCCAAGTATAAAGGGGAGGGAGACTCGAATGCACATATTAAGGCCTATGTCATAGCCATTTGAGAAATGCTCCCTTGGGATGGAGTTGTTGCTAAAATATTCCCTAAAAATTTAGAGGGTATCACCCTTGATTGGTATTACATAATACCTGAAGCCTCAATACATTCATTCAAACAACTTGTTTCAGAGTTCATCAAGGCGTTCGACATGAACAAGTTGTTGAGAATAGGGATCAAGGAATTCTTGCATATTAAGCAAGAAAACAATGAATCTATTGCTCATTTCATCCAAAGAAGGCGTACGAGTCCTCTATTCTTCAGCAAGTGCTCCAAACATGGATCAGATGGAACTATGTGATTTATTCCTTCATTATCTCAGCAGAGAGATAAAGGAAGAAGTCTAGAAGTTCCCACTAAGAACTTATGATGAAGTGCTCAAGAGCACTCTCTGAATAGATCAAGTTGTAATAGATAGTGGTCACAAGACATATGGAACAAATGGGAGGTTAATCATCCCTAACCAAAACACTACGACTTATCCTACTACCATAAATGCCAATCTAGGATCTAAAATCCTTAACAAAAATTATGGAGTGACAACAGATGGAGTGATTTGATCGGACCAAAAAAGCAAACGTTGTAAATGTTCCACCACCGATTAGCAACCAACGAAACAAAAATTTTACCCCAACAATCAATGTGGTGGATTTTAATCATCCCCGATGATAACAACAACAACAACAACAACAACGATAGATATAGACCACGGGGTCCAAGTCAAAACTCAATTGGATATCAAAACCAAAACCAAAGACAACAAACAAAAACTTTAATTAATGGTTTAATCGAGTTTTGGACCACAACACGCACCAAACCAACAACCTAGGAGTTATAATCCTAACTCATATTGTGGTTTCCACAAAATTGAGGCCATGACACTAGGAATTTTGTGATTACAATAAGTTAATGCAACATTTTCCGGAAGAACAAAGACAACTCTTCATAGATATGTTCTTAACAGATTTGGTGACACCTATGCGGAATACTTTCACAACCGAGTTTCCCCCAAAACACACCTCTCAAGATATTTAATGACCCACTTCCAAATCACAATAATAAATTAAATCCGAATGGGGACAAACAAAGGTGTAATAATAGGAAATAATGATCATGAAGCCTCAACTTCACTAAATCCACCTGTCGCACCGTAATTAGGGAATCAGCCATGAACCAAGATAGTTGGTCTAGTAGAGTTAGATACTTTCTCAACCAAATCCAATCTATCCACTAGATCCAGATAACACTTAACAAATGTTGGTAAAACTTTTGTGGTGCTTATGATTTAATTAGTAACTTAACAAAGACCTTCTCTCACATCTCCTTTTTGGACTTGTTGAAGAACTCTCATACCCATAGGGCTGCTATTTTAGAAGCACTAGGTCCAGGTCATTTAATTAACATCACTCCACCTCCTAAAACACAAGTAAACCATATAGACTTCGATATCCACCCTCCAGGGTAGCCAGATAGGGATATCGAGTTTATATTCGACATAAAAAAATGCCAACAGATGCTGAAATTACACGTAGAGGTGATCCGGCCTTGCATTTATAGGTGTGGGTTTACAATAATTATGTTAAACACGTAATGGTTAACGATGGGGCAGCAGTTAACATTGTCCCCTTCTCTCCTCCTTCAAAAGCTAGGATATGGAGAAACAAACTATTCCACAACAAGAAATACGCTAAGAGGTTATGATAGCCTTAAAGCTACTTCAATTGGGACTATAATATTACCAGTCACCTTAGGACCCAAGACAATCCTCACTGAGTTTTATATCATAGATCGGAAACCAACTATAATATGATCCTTGGTCGATTGTGGATACATCGCATAAAAGCAATCCCTTCTATGTTATTCCAGGAAATAAGATTTTTACACCTAGGAAAGATATTCGTAGCAAAAGGTGACCCAAAACCATTCGACATACACCTAGCGGACTGAAGAAAAGACCGGTGTTCACTCGAGTTTGAACTCCCAACAAACCAACTTAACAAAACAATTGACTCAAAGCTGGGAGAAAAATTAATACCTACAATAGAACTAGAAATTACGAATCTAGTCAAAGGCATCCCAGCCCTCAAGGATGAAGCTAATGTTGTAGAAACAGTGTCATTAGGAACTACTACAAAAATTGTCGAGTTACTAGAACAGATCTACCAATTTTCCTACCATTTGATTCCATAGGTATGGGACATACCCTAGGAGTTGGTTCACTTCCCGGTAGAGGAACTTTGTATGGTAGAAGTAATCTGTTATCCAAAATTCACCCCCCCAAGGTAATTTTGATAACATATTGTTTCAAGGCAAAAAATAATGTTTCTGGGGTCCCCTCGGTTTCTTTCTAACCCTCTTGTCTAGGAAGAAAACCCAACGTTTTAAAAGTATGTGAAAAAGTTGCAAAGAGCCAGGCTTGAGGCTGAAATACAGAGAAAATCGACTAAGGCAGCACTAGGGACAGTTGGGACGTCGGGGCCCGAATCGGCCGAAAAACCACCAAATGGTCCACACAAAGAAAGGGACATTCAAGCCATGGGGATGCATGGGACGCTTGAAGGGGAAAACTAGCTGAAGGTGAAAAAATTGACTAAGCATTGTGCGGCGATGCAGGACATTTGGGCGTGATTATGCAAAGGACGCGAAAAGGCGAAGCGAGAGTAATAAGCATTAGCCCATTTCGGGCAGTTCGGAGAAATTTGTCCCGATAGTTGGGACGATTGGGAGAAAGGTACGCGAGAGGGACGTGAACTAGCTGGTTCGGCCGAAACAAAAGGACTTTCATTTGGGACACCTAGGAAAAAAGTATGCGAAGGATGTGAAAAGCCGAAGGAGCCGAGAGCTAATGGAATCTCGCCACGTGTCTTCACCACAAAGAGGGACAAGGAAGCCCGAATCGGGTGGTTCGGAGGAATTTTTCCCAGGTAGTTTGGGACACCGGGCCAAAGGTATGCAAGGGATGAGAGGGACATGAAAAGCAGAAAGAGCCGCCAACGAATCGAGACGCACCATGTGTCAGAAGGTTGAAAAGTTGCCAAGTGCGCCCCTCAGGCCCAAACCAATAAAATAGTGCCACGTGTCCAAGTTTAAAGGCCTGAAAGAAATTTTCAGAGAATGAACCTGTGAATGAATCAGAGTCTGACACGTGTCATCCAAGTGGCAGTGCAGGGGAAAAACTCAAATATTTTCCTGCCGATCCGTTTTGCTGTTTTGCCCTAAATCTTCGGATCGCCATAACTTTCGATCAAGAGCTCAGATTTTCATGTTCTTTATATCAATGGAAAGATGGAAAAATTATATGCATGATTCCAGGGTCAATATTGTATTTTGGTTCAGTTTGGAGTGATAAAATTGAGAAAATCCTCTGGCACGTAATAATAGACAGAAGTGATGTTTCAACAACTAGCTTTAATGCAATGCATGACAGGTTCACCCTTCGCTAGAAAGTGCACCATTTTGCCGGGATTCACCACTTCTGCCATAATGAGATGAGTTAAATGCAACCAAGAAGTGGTTGGGGTAGATCTAGATTTCCTCTCTCTTCCCTCTCTCATTCTTCTTATAAATTGTAAGGAGGGGCTTCTTTCTAAAGGTCGAACATTCTTGTTTTGCTCCTCCCTTCTTCTCTTTATCAGGTGAATTTGTGGAGTTCGAACCTCCCATTTGAAACTGTAATGCAAATCTACCTCTTGGCATTTTGTAGTGTATTGTATCAATCCTTGGAGCAAGTAATGCATGTCTATGGATGATTCTCAACCCTCTCTGTGTTCATTTGCATCCTCCTGGTCTTTCACTGCAAATTTTGTTATCTGTGCATGATCTTGCATCACATTTGAATGGTCTATGTTTATTGGCAAGATAGATGTTCTTCATTCCTTGGTGCATCACCTCTGTTAGCTTAGGTTTATTTTTATGCATCTTCTTACCCCGACTCCTCGGCAAGATTAGATTAGTTTTTGAGTAAACCCTCTACATTTTCGTGTGCATCCTAGAGGAATAGGAACCACCTTCTTTGGAGATTCCTTTCTCATTTCCAAGTCCCACACTTGGAGAAGGATTACATGTTGTCTTACAATCACACTTTGGATGCTAGCATGATCAACCTAGAAATCTGATCAACATCCGAAGGGTGCTTTGTGATTTTGCATCAACCCAAGGTTTTATGCCTTCTGGTGGGACACTAGAGGTCTCATTTTTATTGCAGCGAAGTTGATGTGCATCTACTTATGATTTTCTTGCTTGAAAAAGAGCTATTATTTACATATCTGGTGACTCCAGGGAAGAATCAACTAGTTTCAGCGGTGCAGGCCTGAAAACTCATGAGAAGAGTCACCACAAGTTCAAGAGTTGGAGAAGAAGAAGTTACATTTGAATACCTACAATTATCTCCAAGAAGAAGGTAAACGGGAAGAAGGATTCAAAGGTCTCCATCTCCATGCAAACAGAACTCTCTCAACTCCTCCACACTGTAGGCCTTTCATTCGATGGTCAACAAGAGGTTTTAAGACCAATTAGAATGGCACAAAATAACCCCTATGTCAACTTCACAGAACAGCCCACTTACGGCCCTCAATGCACAACATCTAATTCCCATTGCTGACCTTGAAGAACATTCCCTACTTCACGGAGAAAATCGGACTACTCCAGTGATCATGTTAAAGACATTACCAACCTTTGTGCAATCTATGAAATCAACGAGATGCAAGTGGTTTCTTGTGGCATCTTCATTCAAGGGTAAATCATTGTAATGGTTTAGGAGCCTTAGAGTTGGTTACATCACAAATTGGAATTAGGTGTGTATAGCACTTCATGAGCAATTTGGAGAAAAGGAGACAACTTGTCTCTTTTGGAGCAGGTGACAACCTCAAGAGAGCTCCCGATGAGCAGTGACCTTTCAACTTCAGATTTCAAAAGACTTGGGAGAGAATTCAAAGTGGCGATTAGGCCAACAGCCAAAAGGTGCTTTTCTCTACTATCTCAAAGCTCTAAACTCGATATTTCTATGTTGATTCAGTCCATGGGAGGCATGACTATCCCTATGGCTTATAGAATTTCCATTAGGGATGAAAATTGTTTGATCAGTGGCAAACTTGCCCCTAGACCTCCCATGCCATTATTTCCAAGTTTAGAGAGTCAAACACCAATCAAGCACCTAATTTGGCTCCTTCTCCCACCCTAGAAATCGAGTTCAAATGAAGCTTCCACTTCATCTCCAAGTGCCCCAAATGAGCTTGATAAGTCATGAAGCAATTACAAAACCTAGGCAATCGCAGCTGGTTACTCTCAAGAGGCAATAAGCCCAAGGTTTTAAACCTTCTTATCAGCCCCAAACTCATCCTAACAGTCTAGCCATACCAACCACAAAGGCCTCCTAATCCAGCTGCAAATATAAATCAAATAAGGCCTCCCACCATAGACCATTCCATTTATAATCGAAATGCCATATCTGCCTCTAAGGCATTGGTGCCAACACAAAACAACATTGCCCGGGAGTAGTATTGGTGTTTTCCATGCAATGAGCCTCATAACCAATCCATGTGCTTCATGATTTGAATCAAGCATTAATGGTGACAACTAATGGTGTGGAGGGTGAGGACAGCTTAAAGGAAACAATCAACAACAAGAAACATTCCAGTAGCAATCAGCCCCAAATGACACCACATTGGTAAATTGGCAAGAAGAGGATTTTGTGGCATGAACCGAGTTGTTTCTCAAGGTGTTGCAGCCAACACAAGGTCAAAAATGAGGAATTTGGGTGAAGAACAATTTAGCCCCACCAATCCACAACCTTCCATGGTTCCACAAATGGTTGGCAAGCAAAGTCCAATTTCAAATGCACAAGGGCAGCCAATAACAACCCCCTAGGCCAACTCAAATACCAGTTTTTTCTGCCCACATGCAAGGAGTGAATGTACAAGCAAAGGGATAGCAAAGAGATCCTTCATCACCATTCAGTATCATTGATCAGATGAAGAAGACAAACGTCAATATATCAATCTGGGAATCCTTATCCATCCCAAGCCAAAGAGATCTGCTTATTGCAATGCCATGAAGGACTAGCCAACTTCAATCAAGAAGTTCAAATGCAAGACAAAGTGCTTACAAATGCTTTGTCGGGCTGAGGAAATCATGGAGGACAGAAGGTAAAATGTTGAAACCCCCTCCTTTACTATGTTTCATTGATCATTGGAAATCAGCTTGATGCACTATTGCATGATAGACTGCAGGGCAAGTATACATGCTTTATAAAGATCATTTTCAATAGTTGGAGTGATTAAAAACTTGAATAGCCAAATGTTGTTGTTTAAGTGTATCGGTCATAGATTCCACCACTCTTTGCCCTATGTTTGTCAAGAGACTTCAAAGCCAATCGAGGCTATTTTCTGGAGTGTTTAGAGCGAGGTATGGAACCAAAGCTACAATCAGAGTCTTATTGCAAACTTCCATGCCTTACAAGTTGTTGATTTGAATGATATCGGTCATGAGACAGTTTTTTGCCATTTATGAACAAGTGAATTTTTTTTTTTTTTTTAATTGCATCTTCCTGGTTCTAAATACATAATTTAGAACTCACAATTCAATAACCATTCATATAACAGACAACCATATGCAAATTGTAATGACTCGGAGTACCTCCGATCTATTCATTCCATGACTCGGTAATCTACTACCGATCTATTCATGAGTAATAAGAGTCGGTGTTTTTATTTAACACACTTACTCTTGCGGTTCTCTTCCTAATCAGGGATTGAGAATGCTCTGTCGAGGAATCTAAGCTGAATAATTGTTACCATTATTCATCGGCATCTCATCCCTTAGACTAGGTGAATTAGGACAACGCAATCAGTGACTTGCGATACTTTGGCCAAAGATTTGAAACATCTTGTTCATGTCTCGTATTCCTTAACGGCATACTCGTCAATCTGAATACGTCCTTCACCCCATTCATATGTTATATAGAATGTCTTATCTTGACTCTTCTTATCAGTCCTTCCTTTCACAACTGAATCACTCTGAGGCAGATTAACAAGGTGATAATGTTATATGGATGCCCACGAGGATTAGGGATATGATGACATACTGGTTCAACCTTGCAGTTCAACCAGCGTGTCACGATACCCCGAATCTCCTAGGCAGCCATATATCATGACCACGTTCTTAATCGGACTCTGGGTAACTCGTGCGAAATCAAGTGTAAATCTTAGCGATCAATGCAAAGGGTGTCGCCATGAGTCATCTGCATTGTTGTAACTTCGAGAAGATCCTAATCTTCTCGGAGGTACAACCATGCAGTGGACTTATGTCGTCAACCTTCAAATCCACCTCGAAAAGATCTACTCAATACCAAGCGTTACGCACTTGAGTTTAAATTACTTTTAAAGACTCTTCCCTAAGGTTAGCCTTTCCCGATCCCTGGATTCTTCGTCTTAAGACGACCCTCCTCTATAAAACCCATTACATGGTAGAGGTATTACGGTCAGTTCTCATCAAGGAGTCATTAGAATACACACGATTCTAAAGCAACGAGAATCGGACAATATCTCATAACCTTTGCTTGAGATTGCCTTGAACTCCATTTGATTGCATATCGAGTTCTCTTAACTGAATTTATATCATACTTTCTAGTATAAAGATATAAATGATTAAGAATCCAATTTAATATTGTCCTGTCATACTTAGGACTAGGGATTAGTAATTTAATCCAGTTTGTTTAGCGTTCTCTTTAGGCTCATTTTTAACCTATCTTCTAGAAAGACAATTATTTAAATCCAATATTGCTTTTGCTAGAACAAATTAGAACTACTAAACACTCATAAGAATTCAATCTCATTTTCTTGCAAGCTTTCATTGTCAATCACAAAAGCATCCATATTATACAATGATAACAATGCCCCTTCGTTACATAAACCGAAGAAGGTCAACTTTCAGAAATAGAATACAACACATAAGTATCAAACACTTATTTCCATTCCTTTCAAAACTATACAATTACATTTTATGCAACAACATACTTGATATAATGCTAACGGAAAAGAAACATCTTTTCTCATATAGTACATCTATAAAATCAAGCTGTAATTCATTATAAATCAAATAAACAATCTGATCAGCTTGTCAGATCTGCATTGCTTTTACCTCTTACGGTACCATCTGCAAAAATAGTCAACATGAGTCGGTTGATGAGGCCAGGCATGATAAGCACTAACTTTTAAAACAATTGCAATCCATCAATTGTTTTCATTAAACACCCTGTTTAAATGAGATCAAATATCCAAATAAGTAAACATATTCAGACTATGTCCTTGTAATACAAAATGATTACAAATATGTAACTCTATCATTGTTACAAAATAGTCTTAATCACTTTCTAATATTTCATCAAATATTAAAAATCAAGGAACGAATGTATACAAACAATCATTGAATCCAAATCACAACATTGGTCAGATTGTTTCATTCTTCCAAAAGGGAAATAACATAACAATTCGGGATTCTACCAAAACGCTACAAAACAATTTCCCACTGTTAGACAAATATCAACAAATATGAAATAAAGGAAGAGAAAGAACCAATCCATTCATACTTCCTTTCACATAAATTCATCACTGTACCGTCTTCTCCTATGAAAACATTTATCCAGTATATAAATGAACAAGTTAGACAAGCCGCAAGCAAGAT
The DNA here is from genome assembly GCA_018340775.1 of Taxus wallichiana var. yunnanensis. Taxonomy (NCBI): domain Eukaryota; kingdom Viridiplantae; phylum Streptophyta; class Pinopsida; order Cupressales; family Taxaceae; genus Taxus; species Taxus wallichiana. The sequence continues at coordinate 962,485,016 of CM031234.1, forward strand.
CGCTGTTCTAAATCACGAAATAGAAACACAGCAAAACTCCTGTACAGCAACTAACACATCAACAATTCATGTATCAACCCTAAGCCCAATGCTAGTTCCTTTTACACAGTAAGGCTTTGACACAAGTTGAAAACAAGAAACTACAAGCGTATCGCTGTAAACAACAACCTTATTGCATCAAGCAATTTGAGGTTTCCTAGAGACTATGCTATGTTGACCACACAGTATTTCCAAATCATGCTCAGTCAAATCGGACTGAATAAATGGAAAGGAACATAGCATACTTATTCTTGCTCAGTCAAAATCGGACTGAAGTAAAAGAAATGAATACAACCAATCGATCCTTACCTTGGCGCATGCAAGTCTTAGTGTGGTATTCGCGACTTACCCAAACAAGGTCAGAACACGAAACAGTCATCCATACTCAAGGATCTCAAATAGTGACAAAGACAGTGTCCAATGTCAAGTTCAGAAAGAGACAGAAGTACCAGCTACCTTTCCAGAATTCCAAATGATTCAAACGGAGGTAACAATTCAAGCAAATGCATATGAATTCATACTGATATTCATCAACGAAGCATAACAAGAATCAGACAAACAAATTAATCTCTGATTTCACACGAGAACCATTGAACTGAACTCTGCGATCTTTTTACACAAATTTGTACAGGTTGAAGACGTAAATGTTCACCTAAGATTCTGTACCACAAAACCCATGCAACACAAGAGTAATTCCCGAAAATAACAGAGGTCTATTACGTGTTATTCCTTCAAGTCATTTGCGAGTTCATCAATCACCAACTATTTAAATATATTCAACTTGAATAAGATTCAAATATAAAACATACAATCGACTCCTCATAGTCGTTCAGATTACAACGATTGTAAATATATACATATATATGCACACGCTGTATACTGTTAACGGGTTTATACCCATAACCGCTGAACCCTACAGCAGCGTACTATGAAATTGGTGATGAATCCTTCTATGCCATCTATGGCAAACATTCAGAATAAAAACAAGTGTAAGCAAATCGAATACCCCTTTCAAAGCAAAGAAATCAACTGAGCCGCTTCGAAACTTTCGAACAGTTTACACAAAGAAATGCAAATGCATACCTAGGAAGTCTATATCCTTTATTCATTCAAATAACGGTGATCAAAAGACCTGTTTCTTCTTACCAGGCTTCCACGAAAATCAATTCACAAAACTTATGGATGAATCTACATTCTCAGCAATAGATAGCAATATACGATTCAATCATGGACTCCACTGAGTCGATAAAATAAAGTACAGATGTATCTATATTATACACAGTCAACAAGTAATCCCGTTACCACAATAACAAGGAAAACAACTTCCGCTAGGTCGTATAGACTACGGTAACACAACGATTACACATTCTAGCAAAAAATTAGAAGACAAATGAAAACCCAAAAAGTATCATTATACACTGTCAACAAAAACCACGACAGAGTTTCCAAAGAAGCAATAATACTGATCAATCTTACAGTATCCATCAAAATCATTCCATACAGTTTCCACAACAAGAAACAGCGACCACAAATCAACAACATACAGTGGTCTATTCTCAACACAAGTATATTCTTTGGGCTCACGCCAAACAGGCCGAGCATTCATGCTCTTTACATATAAATATCTCATATATTTAAACCAGAAAGAATACACAAAGGAATAGAGCCACAATTCGATTTTAACAAACACCCATCAAGAGGAAATTGAAAAATCGAACCAGAAGAGATACAGTACCAAAATTTAAACAAGATCTCCATAGAAAATCCTTTATTTTCTCAAAACATTTGAACAGAGTTGTTCTAATGAAATCACTTGAAAGACAGCAAGATATTTAAAGGTTAGGGCCTAACATGCCTGTATTTTTGATCAAATTTCCGAAGCAGACCACTGGAAGAGCTCAAACTTCCTTTTCTTTTTCCAAGATAAAGCGACCAACAAAATTTCGCTGTCTCCATCACATATATATCCTCCAAGACAGAGAAAAGAGCTATAGCAGAAATTCATACTTGCCATGCAACTCAAAGAGAACTGGTGCGAAGAACCAGTAAACAAGCAGAGAGAGAGAGAAGACCGAAAATCGCGACAAACCAAACAAACCTTCAACTTCCCGTTTGCATGCCTTCTCGCGAGTTCCGAGCTCGTCTCCCTAGAACATTGAATGCCATTAAACCAACTTTCCCGCTTAAACTCAACTTCCACCGACCGCCAGGATTGGCGACGGTCCAACTACAACTCATGCTCATTTCCAAACTTAGCGACCTGCCACGTCAGAACAAGTTAGCTGCTGCTAAACCTCCGCCATGACCTGTCCCTCATCCTTATCCCCAGCATTAATTGCCATAGAAAACGCCGCCCATGGTTCGCACCCCCTCCATAGGCCCCTTCACAATCTCCTCATTAGTTAGGTTAGTATCTTAGGTTAGAATTTAGGGTAATACCCATACTAACCAATTTACACATAGATACTAACTTAGGATATTAACACATAGCCTAGGTCTAGGTTAGCTTAACAATAATCTAACCCCTAGGTTAGGTTTTAGTTTTTAGGTTACTAACCATTAATAATTCCAGTAAGGTATAACATTTTATATGCCAAGAAAAGACCTAAAATCATGCATCTCCGCGGATTTACTCTATCTGGCCGTTAGGCTACAGGAATATACATGACAGAATTATTACTTGGTCCACGTCGAGACCTTCCGGATATACTTCCATATCGGGAACCAATTCATTTCTCAAGATCAGCTGAGTCATACTCGACCCGAGCAATCAATGCTTCCATACCTTGCACTGACTTTGTTCAAGTGTCGTGATCTAATTTATCACAAACAAATTTAAAGCATTACTTGGATCAATTCCACTTTGATCCAAGTCTAGATATTATAGATGAATATCTCTATAATTCATTCCATGATCGATTAATATTCGGACACAAAATGAAATAAATAAAAGAGTCTAATCATATTCTGACTCAGTCAAGATCTGCAATCTGCAAGAAATTCAGTACATATCAAGCATGATTTCTGAATCGAGGAACACATCCTTTTACAAGAAATCACATATCAACACTTGTATGCTTAGGAGAAAGTAACAACGATTCGGGGTGTTACATGCTTCCCTCTAAAAAGATTCATCGTCTAGATGAATTACATATTAAATTAACCTTGGTCAATCAATTTATTAGTACACAAACAATGTGACTACTTCCATATTAAATAGTTTTCAGAAATCAATGTCACAACACATTTATTCAACCTGAATAAAGTCTGCCTTAATCTGGCTTTCTTAAATACTTAAAAACAATCAGTTCATAAAAGTATATTTTTGTCAACATTTTCATTACATTGCAAAAAGAGAAGGAAAAGCAATTTTCATCTCTTCGAGTTTTCCCAAGTTGCACTTTCTTCGCTAAAGCTGGTCCCCTTTGGACCTTACATTCTTGTATATCACGATTTCTTAAATGCAATTGGCGAGTTTCCAGCACTCGTGTGGGTTTAACCACGATTATTCTGGGTCTTGGACTGCAGGAATTCTAATTTAAAACATGTGACAGAGATCTGAAACGTATTTCTTAAGCAAAGAAATATGGAAAACATCATGCATGCGAGATAAAGCGGTGGCATGCTAAGCGATAAGCTACGAGGATTGATTATTTCGACAATTTTGAAAGGTCCCACAAATCGTGGTGACAACTTGGCAGCCTTGCCAAAAGTTATAGAACTCTTTACTGGGTTTAACACGCGGAGAAAACCTTATCACCAAGCTCAAACTTTCTATCAACCCGCTTAAGGTCGGCATAGCTCTTACGTCATCCATTGCTTCCTTTAATCGTTCACGAATCAACTTAACTTGCTTTGTTCCATTTACGTGAGAATCTCTGGTCCAATTACCACTCTATCCTCAACACTTTGTCCCAACTAACGGGGGTTACTTTTTCTTCCATAAAGTGCTTCAAATGGTGCCATCTTAAGAGATGAGTGATAAGTGTTGTTGTATGCGAACTCAACTAATGGAAGATATTCTTCCCATTTATCTTTGTTGATCCATGCAATACATTCGCATGACATGTCCTCCAACACTTGATTTACCCTCTCGGTTTGCCCATCCGTTTGGATGATATGCGAAGCGAAGTTTAGTTTTGTTCTAGGGCTGCGTTAAGTGTTTGCCAAAACCTTGACGTCATTCTAGGATCCACTGTCGAGATATAATCAATTACGGTACACCATGCAATCTAAAAATTTAGGTATACGAACCTCTTGGCCAAAGACTTTGGTGAATCATCCTTTAGATTTCCAGCGATGAAATGAGCTACCTTAGTCAGTTTATCTACAACTACCAGGATAACATCATGCTTATTCCTGGACATAGGTAGTCCTTGTACAAAATCCATGGTTATTACTTGCCATTTGTACTGCGGTATGCTATGAGGATATAACAGTCCAGCAGGGTGCATATGCTCTGCCTTCACCCGCTGACATTCCAGGCAATGAGTCACAAAATTTATCACATCCTTTTTCATACCTTTCCAGAAGTATTGCTGTTTCAAATCAGCTAGCATTTTTGTGATACCTGGGTGTCCAGAGAAAGGTGAATTATGAAATTCAACTAACAACTTCTTTCTCAAATCATTCAGCACAGGTACATATACCCTATTTTCATAACGCAAGATTCCTTCATTATCAAAATGAAAACCTTCATACCTTTTATCCTTAGGTTACTGCGTAATGCGCTGCTTTTACTTCTTTGAAAATATGCATCGATTACGAGGCACTTTTTACCTCGTCTTTAAGCGAGTTCTCAATGTTATAAGAGCGAAAATGTGCCTCCTACGACTTAGAGCATCAGCTACTCTATTCTCCTTCCCTTTGATATAGCTAATATCAAAGTCATATTGTGATAAAAATTCTAACCACCTTCTTTATCGGCATTGATTGGGGTGAGTAAAAATATATTTCAGTCCCAAGTGATCGATTTTCAACTCAAAGGTTTTCCAAGTAAATAGTGTCTCCAGGACTTGAAGCGCATGAACAATGGCGGCAAGTTCCAAATCATGAGGGCATAATTCAGCTCATGTAACTTAAGTTTTCTACTTTCATAAGCTATGACTGATCATTTTGTAACAAAACACCTCCAGGCCTTCCCGAAGCATCCGTTACAACAGATAAAATTCCCATTAGGTGCAGTACAGCCAATATAGGTGCGAGAGTCAAGCTGGTCTTTCAGACTTTTGAAAGCCGCTTCGCACTTGTCATTCCACATGAATTTCTTATCCTTCTTCTGCAATGAAGTTATTGGTGCAGCTACCTTAGAAAAATCCTTTACAAATTTTCTATAGTAACCTGCAAGACCCATGAAGCTTCTTACTTCATGCACATTCTTTGGTGCAGGCCACTCAGTTATTGCCACTATTTTTGAAGGATCTACAGCGATTCCTTCTTTACTTATGACATGACCCAAATAGTGAACTTCTGAATCAAAGAAAGAACATTTGGATAACTTACCATACAACTTTCTCTTTCTCAAAATTCCCAAAACTATCTTCAAATGCTCATTGTGCTCCTCAACACTTTTAGAATAAATGAGAATATCGTCCAAGAATACAAGTACAAACTTGTCCAGGTATTCTTGAAAAATATTGTTCATTAAATTCATAAAGGCTGCAGGTGCATTAGTTAACCCAAAGGGTAGAGCTGTAAATTCATAATGTCAGTACCTTGTTCGGAAAAATTTTTTATGAATATCTTCCTCTTTAATCCTTAGCGATGATAACCGGAGATCGAAGGTCTATCTTAGAATAAACCGCTGCTCCACGCATCGATCAAACAGATCATCGATCCTAGGAAGTGGATATCGGTTCTTGACTGTTGCTTTGTTCAACATCCGATAATCAATACACAGCCTTAGTGTTCCATCCTTCTTTTTCACAAATATCACAGGTGCTCCCCAAGGTGAAACACTTGGTCTAATCAATCCTTTAGACAAAAGCTCTTGTAACTGTGCCTTAAGCTCGACTAACTCAGTAGTAGTCATCCGATAAGGCGCCTTGGAAATAGGTTCCGTTCCAGGCTTGATTTCAATGGTAAAATCAAATTCTCTCTTGGGTGGTAACCCTGGTAATTCCTCAGGAAAAACATCCCTGAAACTTTGTAACAGTGGAATTTGCTTCATGTAATCACCATCTTCTTCTGAAGATTCAGATATCTTTACTGCATAAAGAGTACATCCTTTATTCTTAGCCTTTTTAAGCTGCATAGCTGACAGTTTTCTAACTGAAATTTCCCGTTTCACACCTTGAATCTCTGCTGATTCCAGCTGATCATCTAAACATTTTATGTTCTTTTCATAGCAATCTACCTTTGCTTTATGGTCAGCTAACCAATTGACACCAATAATAATGTCATACGATCCCAAAGGTGTAACATAGAGATCAACTTCCGTGGAGAAATTAGGTAAATCAAGGAATTGCTCCAAAGAGACACATACTCACTTTGTATGAGCAAAATTATTACCATACTCTACGGTCCAAGATTTATCCATTTTCCCAGCTTTTCTTTTAAGTTTAGAAGCAAGTTTATTAGAAATAAAACATTCAGTAGCTCCTGTATCAAAAATAATAGTGACAGGTATGCCGAATAACTTACCCGGAACTTCTATAGGTGTCACTTGCTTTTCACTTGCTTATGCGCTCTTTGCGGCATGTATCTTATCTTGCGATTACGATCATCCTTCTTGAAAGGACATTGATTTGCGTAATGATCTTTACCACAAGTGTAGCAGCCTCCTACGGGTCCCTTTTAGGCTCAAAGTTGCCTCCGGTTTTATAATTGTCACGTTTGTCCTCCATAGGACTTACGTCCATTATTATAATTTTTAACAAAATTATCCTTTACATTTCAGCGAGGCTTATTCACTTGCTTTGCTTTCTTATTGTTATCTCCTGGAAACTTACTCTTGTTTCCAAACTTTTTCCATGGTCCTTTTAAGGTGCAGAGAGGTTGAAGAAGGGTTTGCGGTCTTCTTCCTTCACTTCCTCCTTATGAGCGAAATAGCCTTTAATTTACTGTTCTTGCCTTATGGCCTTTTCAACAACTCCTTCCATAGTGGTTGGGTGTGAACATCGACCTCTCCCCTATCACGGGATTCAATCCCATGATGAATTTCCGTATCTGAACTTTTCGTCGGTTTGATCTTTGCGGTACATACTTGAGGAGTTTTGTAAACCGCTCCCGGTATTCGATTACCGTTAGCTTCCCTTGAGCTAAGTTACTGAAATTCTGTCATTTTACGATCATAGAAAAGTTGTGGCAGCCAACGTTGCCTAAAATAGCCTTTAAATTGATCCCAAGTAATATTGGTCTCATCGATGTTTAGCTCGACTTTTCGGCTATCCCACCACGAAGACGCTTCGTGAGAAAGGCTGATAGGCTCCCCAATAGCTTTGGTTTCCTCCGAGAAGTTCCTTATTGCAAAGTACTTCTCCATTTCGTTTGAGCAGTTCTCAGCTCCATCTCCTAATGTGGTGCCATCATACTTAGGTGGACTTATCCTTTTTATATCATTAGTGAGTTCTGCTGCCAATCTGGCCTTTTTGTTTTCTGGTTGGACAGGTGCATTTCCGGCATTAACATCAACACCCATTTCGGGGTTGTCCTCAGGAGGTTGCTGATTATTATTATCAGCTTCTTCTTCCTCCTCATTTCCCATCACCTGCTGTTCAAGTACAGCTAAGCGATCTCTTGTGTCCAGCGGGCAGCGAGGATCTCATCAAGTTTACGGTTGTTGCCGCTCCTCCTTGGGTGGAGCATTACTCGCAACGTTCCCCTTGTTCTAACCATTTTCTGTTACAAGAAAATTCAGGTTTTTATCAGATTATGGACTCAATAGGTCCAAGAGCTGCAACCTTCAGCTCTGATACCAAGATGTAACATCCTCATTTTAAACTTTAGAACAAGTGAAATTTTTTTTTTTTATTTTTTTTTTTTTGATAATTGCATACTGGTTCTAAATACATAATTTAGAACTCACAATTCAATAACCATTCATATAACAGACAACCATATGCAGCTGTAATGACTCGGAGTACCTCCGATCTATTCATTCCATGACTCGGTAATCTACCGATCTATTCATGAGTAATAAGAGTCGGTGTTTTTATTTAACACATTACTCTTGCGGTTCTCTTCCCTAATCTGGGATTCAGAATGCTCTGTCCAAGGAATCTAACTGAATAATTGTTACCATTATTCATCGGCATCTCATCCCTTAGACTAGGTGAATTAGGACAACGCAATCAGCAGCTTGCGATACTTTGGCCAAAGATTTGAAACATACTGTTCATGTCTCGTATTCCTTAACGGCATACTCGTCAATCTGGAATACGTCCTTCACCCCATTCATATGTTATATAGAATGTCTTATACTGACTACTGTCAGTCCTTCCTTTCACAACTGAATCACTCGGAGGCGATTAACAAGGTGATAATGTTATATGGATGCCCACGAGGATTAGGGATATGATGACATCTTGGTTCAACCCTTGCGGTTCACCGGTGTGTCACGATACCCGAATCTCTAGGCAGCCATATATCATGACCACGTTCTTAATCGGTCTGCAAACTCGTGCGAAATCAAGTGTAAATCTTAGCGATCAATGCAAAGGGTGTCGCCATGAGTCATCTGCATTGTTGTAACTTCGAGAAGATCCTAATCTTCTCGGAGGTACAACCATGCAGTGGACTTATGTCGTCAACCTTCAAATCCGCCTCGAAAAGATCTACTCAATACCAAGCGTTACGCACTTGAGTTTAAATTACTTTTAAAGACTCTTCCCTAAGGTTAGCCTTTCCCGATCCCTGGATTCTTCGTCTTAAGACGACCCTCCTCTATAAAACCCATTACATGGTAGAGGTATTACGGTCAGTTCTCATCAAGGAGTCATTAGAATACACCTGATTCTAAAGCAACAGAATCGGACAATATCTCATAACCTTTGCTTGAGATTGCCTTCTGAACTCCATTTGATTGCATATCAGTTCTCTTAACTGAATTTATATCATACTTTTTAGTATAAAGATATAAATGATTAAGAATCCAATTTAATATTGTCCTGTCATACTTAGGACTAGGGATTAGTAATTTAATCCAGTTTGTTTAGCGTTCTCTTTAGGCTCATTTTTAACCTAACTTCTAGAAAGACAAATATTTAAATCCAATATTGCTTTCGCTAGAACAGATTAGAACTTCTAAACACTCATAAGAATTCAATCTCATTTTCTTGTAAGATTTCATTGTCAATCACAAAAGCATCCATATTATACAATGATAACAATGCCTCTTCGTTACATAAACCGAAGAAGGTCAACTATCAGAAATAGAATACAACACATAAGTATCAAACACTTATTTCCATTCCTTTCAAAACTATACAATTACATTTTATGCAACAGCATACTTGATACAATGCTTAACGGAAAAGAAACATCTTTTCACATATAGTACATCTATAAAATCAAGTTGTAATTCATTATAAATCAAATAAACAATCTGATCAGCCGTCAGATCTGCATTGCTTTTACCTCTTACGGCAACCATCTGCAAAAATAGTCAACATGAGTCAGTTCAATGAACTGAGCATGATAAGCACTAACTTTTAAAACAATTGCAATCCATCAATTGTTTTCATTAAACACCCTGTTTAAATGAGATCAAATATCCAAATAAGTAAACATATTCAGACTATGTCCTTGTAATACAAAATGATTACAAATATGTAACTCTATCATTGTTACAAAAATAGTCTTAATCACTTTCTAATATTTCATCAAATATTAAAAATCAAGGAACGAATGTATACAAACAATCATTGAATCCAAATCACAACATTGGTCAGATTGTTTCATTCTTCCAAAAGGGAAATAACATAACAATTCGGGATTCTACCAAATGCTACAAAACAATTTCCCACTGTTAGACAAATATCAACAAATATGAAATAAAGGAAGAGAAAGAACCAATCCATTCATACTTCCTTTCACATAAATTCATCACTGTACCGTCTTCTCCTATGAAAACATTTATCCAGTATATAAATGAACAAGTTAGACAAGCCGCAAGCAAGATCGCTGTTCTAAATCACGAAATAGAAACACAGCAAAACTCCTGTACAGCAACTAACACATCAACAATTCATGTATCAACCCTAAGCCCAATGCTAGTTCCTTTTACACAGTAAGGCTTTGACACAAGTTGAAAACAAGAAACTACAAGCGTATCGCTGTAAACAACAACCTTATTGCATCAAGCAATTTGAGGTTTCCTAGAGACTATGCTATGTTGACCACACAATATTTCCAAATCATGCTCAGTCAAATCAGACTGAATAAATGGAAAGGAACATAGCATACTTATTCTTGCTCAGTCAAAATCGGACTGAAGTAAAAAAATGAATACAACCAATCGATCCTTACCTTGGCGCATGCAAGTCTTAGTGTGGTATTCGCGACTTACCCAAACAAGGTCAGAACACGAAACAGTCATCCATACTCAAGGATCTCAAACAGTGACAAAAAAAGTGTCCAATGTCAAGTTCAGAATGAGACAAAAGTACCAGTTACCTTTCCAGAATTCCAAATGATTCAAACGGAGGTAACAATTCAAGCAAAAGCATATGAATTCATACTGATATTCATCAACGAAGCATAATAAGAATCAGACAAACAAATTAATCTCTGATTTCACACCAAGAACCCGACTGAACTCTGCCAATCTTTTTACACAAATTTGTACAGGTCGAAGACGTAAATGTTCACCTAAGATTCTGTACCACAAAACCCATGCAACACAAGAGTAATTCCCGAAAATAACAGAGGTCTATTACGTGTTATTCCTTCAAGTCGCAGGTTCAACAATCACCAACTATTTAAATATATTCAACTTGAATAAGATTCAAATATAAAACATACAATCGACTCCTCATAGTCGTTCAGATTACAACGATTGTAAATATATACATATATATGCACACGCTGTATACTGTTAACGGGTTCATACCCATAACCGCTGAACCCTACAACAGCGTAATATGAAATTTGTGGATAAATCCTTCTATGCCATTCATGGCAAACATTCAGAATGAAACAAGTGTAAGCAAATCAAATACCCATTTCAAGCAAGGAAATCGACTGAGTTGCTTCGAAACTTTCGAACAGCTTTTACAAAAGAAATGCAAATTCATACCCAGGAAGTCTATATCCTTATTTATTACAAATAACAGTGGCCAAAAGACCTGTTTCTTCTTACCAGGCTTCCACGAAAATCAATTCACAAAACTTATGGATGAATCTACATTCTCAGCAATAGATAGCAATATACGATTCAATCATGGACTCCACTGAGTCGATAAAATAAAGTACAGATGTATCTATATTATACACAGTCAACAAGTAATCCCGTTATCACAATAACAAGGAAAACAACTTCCGCTAGGTCGTATAGACTACGGTAACACAACAGTTACCTGTTCCTAGCAAAATTAGAAGACAATGAAAACCCAAAAAGTATCATTATACACTGTCAACAAAAACCACGACAGAGTTTCCAAAGAAGCAATAATACTGATCAATCTTACAGTATCCATCAAAATCATTCCATACAGTTTCCACAAGAAAAAGCGGTGACCACAAATCAACAACATACAGTGGTCTATTCTCAACACAAGTATATTCTTTGGGCTCACGCCAAACAGGCCGAGCATTCATGCTCTTTATATATAAATATCTCATATATTTAAACCAGAAAGAATACACAAAGGAATAGAGCCACAATTCGAATTTAACAAACACCCATCAAGAGGAAATTGAAAAATCGAACCAGAAGAGATACAGTACCAAAATTTAAACAAGATCTCCATAGAAAATCCTTTATTTTCTCAAAACATTTGAACAGAGTTGTTCTAATGAAATCACTTGAAAGACAGCAAGATATTTAAAGGTTAGGGCCTAACATGCCTGTATTTTTGATCAAATTTCCGAAGCAGACCACTGGAAGAGCTCAAACTTCCTTTTCTTTTTCCACGATAAAGCGACCAACAAAATTTTGCTATCTCCATCACATATATATCCTCCAAGACAGAGAAAAGAGCTATAGCAGTTCATACTTGCCATGCAACTCAAAGAGAAGCTGTGCGAAGAACCAGTAAACAAGCAGAGAGAGAGAGAAGACCGAAAATCGCGACAAACCAAACAAACCTTCAACTTCCCGTTTGCATGCCTTCTCGCGAGTTCCGAGCTCGTCTCCCTAGAACATTGAATGCCATTAAACCAACTTTCCCGCTTAAACTCAACTTCCACCGACCGCCAGAATTGGCGACAGTCCAACTACAACTCATGCTCATTTCCAAACTTAGCGACACTGCTTGCCACGTCGAACAAGTTAGTTGCTAACTTTAAACCTTCCGCCATGACCTGTCCCTCATCCTTATCCCCAGCATTAATTGCCATAGAAAACACCGCCCATGGTTCGCACCCCTCCATAGGCCCCTTCACAATCTCCTCATTAGTTAGGTTAGTATCTTAGGTTAGAATTTAGGGTAATACCCATACTAACCAATTTACACATAGATACTAACTTAGGATATTAACACATAGCCTAGGTCTAGGTTAGCTTAACAATAATCTAACCCCTAGGTTAGGTTTTAGTTTTTAGGTTACTAACCATTAATAATTCCAGTTAGGTATAACATTATATATGCCAAGAAAAGACCTAAAATCATGCATCTCCGAACAGGATTTACTCTACAGCCGTTAGGCTACAGGAATATACATGACAGAATTATTACTTGGTCCACGTCCGAGACCTTCCAGATATACTTCCATATCGGGAACCAATTCATTTCTCAAGATCATCCTGAGTCATACTCCTGACCAGCTTAATCAATGCTTCCATACCTTACGGCTGTTCAGTGCAGCAGATCTAATTTATCACAAACAGATTTAAAGCATTACTTGGATCAATTCCACTGATCCAAGTCTAGATATTATAGATGAATATCTCTATAATTCATTCCGTGATCAGATTAATATTCAGACACAAAATGAAATAAATAAAAGAGTCTAATCATATTCTGACTCAGTCAAGATCTGCAATCTGCAAGAAATTCAGTACATATCAAGCATGATTTCTGAATCGAGGAACACATCCTTTTACAAGAAATCACATATCAACACTTGTATGCTTAGGAGAAAGTAACAACAGTTCAGGGTGTTACACGCAGGAGGTGGAGCCATGCTTGTTTCACCTCAAGGAGTAAAATACTATTCATATTTTAGATTTTAGTTTACATGCTCCAATAACACTGCTGAATATGAAGCCTTGGTGCAAAGGGATGCATTGGGCAATCAAGAAGAAAATAAAGAACTTGCAAGTCTTTGGGGACAGTGAATTGATTGTAAATTAGGTCAAGGGATAGCATTCTACCAAGAATGATCTACTCAAGTGCTACAAGAATAGGGTGTGGGACCTCATGGAAGATTTTGAGGGTTTTGGCATCAAATCCATTCCTAGGAAAGAGAATCAAGCTGCTGACAGGCTTGCAGTAGTAGGGGCAGCCTTTGACATTGTGGAAAGCATTCAACAAGACAAGGTATAACCAAACATCCACATGATTGTGAGGCCTTCAATGCCAGATAACAATGTTAGTTGGCAAGTGTTTGAAAATGACCAGCAAATCATCCATTTCTTGCAAGAAGAAGCCGAGTTCTCACCAAGAATCAAGAAAAATTGGAACAGTAGTATGGTGACCAAGTGGTACAGCTGAGAACTAACAAGTTTCCCAAGGGACTTATCACTTTGGAGTCCATTTTTAATCCCAATGATCAGTTTAGAAAGGAGAAAGCAAACATTCAGGTCAAGAGAGAGGATTCAGTATCCATCTTGGTAGAAGAGAACAAACCATTACAAATTGGAAGGATGACAACTGAACAAGAAAGGTATGAGTTCATATAGCTGTGTCAAGAGTTCCCTGACATGTTTTCTTGGAGCTATGAAGACTTGAAAGGTTTCAATCCCAACTTAGCTTAGCATACCATCAAATTGGATCTAAATACTAAGCCTTTCGGTAGTGAAACAAATACCAATCAATCCACACACGGAGCCTCTCATGAGAAAAGAATTGGACAAGCTGATTGAGTCAAGGATCATATTCCCAATCAAGCATTCTAGTTGGGTTGCCAACTTAGTTCCAGTCAGAAAGAAGAGTGGGGAGATCAGATTGTGTGTTGACTTCAGAGACTTGAATAGAGCCTCTCTCAAGGACCATTACCCACTCCCTTCCATGGAGCAAATCTTGCAAGTTGTGGCTGGCTCCGAGAGGTTTTCACTACTTGATGGCTACTCAGGCTACAATCAGATTATGGTGAAGGAGGAAGACCAGTTCAAGACAGCCTTCACCACCAAATGGGGCACATATGCCTACAAGAAGATGCCATTTGGCCTATCAAATGCTGGAGCCACTTTCCAAAGGGCAATGGATATGGCATTCAAAGGGTTGATCAATAAAATAGTTCTGATATATCTTGATGACATCACTGTATTCTCCAAAAATGTAGTGGATCACCTATTTCATCTAAGGCAGGTATTTCAGAGGTGTAGAAAATTTGGGGTATCATTGAATCCCAAAAAATGCATATTCCTGGCTCATGAGGGAAAACTTCTAGGCCATATTGTTTCAAAAGAGGGATTGATGATTGACCCAGAAAGAGTTGAAGCAATTCGAGTGTTGCCATTGCCAAGTCATAAGAAGGCTCTTCAAAGCTTCTTGGGAAGGATCAATTTTTTCCGCAGGTTTGTTCCAAACTTTGCAGCTCTCGTAAAGCCAATAACGTTGATGTTAAAAAGAGCATGGAATTTAAGTGGACATCTGAAGGCAAGGCAAGTTTTGAGGCAATAAAAGAGGCTATATCTCAAGCTCCCACTCTCGTCAATCCAAACTTCTCCAAGGGTTTCATGTTATACGCCTTTGGTGGTGGAGACACAATTTCTGCAATCCTAGCACAACAAAACAAAGAAGGATTAGAACAACCAATTGCTTTCTTCAGTCAAGGCTTGGAGGAATACGAAACTAGGTACTCTTTCATTGAAAAGCATGTACTTGCAGTGATCAGGAGTTTAAAGAAATTCAAGCACCTAGTCTCAAACAACAAGATCCAATTATTGGTCTCTCATGCGGGAGTCAAGGAATTCCTTCTAAACAAGGATCTGAATGAGAAACATGCAGGATGGATAACCCGTGTCATGGAATATGACATCGAGATTAAGGTCACCAAACTAGTACGTGGGAAGGGACTATGCAAACAACTAGCCTTGAGTTAAAAGTTGAAGCAGGTAATGGAAAAGAGGCTATCTTGGTACTACAGAATGGTCGAAACAGAAAATGATGATGTGCCCACTCCCTGTTGGACTCAGAATATGATACACTTCCTACAGACAGGCCTATGCCCTCCAAAAATGAGCAAAGCGAAGAGGAGATACTTTAGATTACAAGCCATTCCATATGTGTTTGTTGATGGTGTTTTGTTTAAGAAAGACATCAATGGAGTTCTACTGAGGTGCATTGGGACAGGTCAAATTGAGAGGGTGTTACGAGATTTTCACGATGGAGATTCCGGAGGACATTTCACCCCACGAGTAATAGCTCTCAAGATAATGAAGGCAGGGTATTATTGGCCCACAGTGTTCAGTGACTGTTATACATGGATAAGAAAGTGCAAGAAATGTGCACTCTTCATGGGAAAGGAAAGACTAGCAGCGCTTCCATTGCACCCAATTTTGGTTGACCAACCATTTATGCAATGGGGATTGGACTTCGTCGGGGTCATCAACCCAAACTCAAGCCAAGGCCACAAGTGGATTCTCACGGCGATGGACTATTTCACCAAGTGGACCGAAGCAGTAGCGCTCAAAGAGGCAAGTGAGTCTAACATACTAGACTTTTATGAAGAAATAGTGACCAGGTTCGGTGTGCCGGCCACTATCATATCAGATAATGCATTAGCATTCATAGGTTCCAAGATTACAGAATGGGCTGTCAAGAATGGAATCTATTTAGCACCTCTTGAAATTATTACCCACGGGGGTAATGTACAGCAGAGTCCACAAACAAAAAGTTGCTAAGGATCATCAGAAGAACTCTGGATGAAAACCAAAGGACATGGCATACCAAGCTAAAATCAGCATTATGGGCTGACAAGATAACACCAAAGAGGTCTACAGGTAGTTCTCCCTACAAATTGGTCTATGGGAAAGAGGCAGTATTGCCTATATCATTAGAATTTCCAGCATTGGAGCTCATGAAGCAGTTGGAGTTGTCTGAGTTCAAACCAATGGAGGCCAGGTACGCAGAGTTGATGGAATTGGAAGAAATAAGAAAACATGCAGTTCTGATGATTGAAAAGGATTAGACCTTAGTAAAAAGATGGTTTGACAAGAAGGCGAGAAGATAGGACCTTCCGGAGGGGGGACCTAGTTTTGAAATGGGATGCAAATCGGGTGAAACCTGGAAGGCATTCCAAGTTTGATGCCATTTGGAGCAGCCCCTACATGGTCACGAGATGTAAAAGTGGTAATGCCTTCCAATTGTCTACATTGGATGGAGAAGAACTCCCGATTCCAGTTAACGGAATCTATCTTAAACATTGCTACTAAAAAGGAAAAGGTTTACCCTTGTAAATATTAGCCTAGATTTCAGTTCCTCTAAGTGTGTATGCACATTGTCTTGTTGTAGTTAGGTTTCTTTTTCCCTAAGTTCTTCGGCACAAGTTTTGTCGCTCTCGGTTAAATTTCTATAGTTCGAGTGCTCTCGAAGAATGAGTTACGGTCGGGATCGGGATCGAGATCAAGTTGGCTTGAGTTATTACTCCATGCCCAATGGATTGTTAAAAGGCCACTGATCTTCTACCTAGCAGGCAGGTGACCCCGCTGAGTCACCAAACTGTTATCCAAAATTCACCCCCCCAAGGTAATTTTGATAACATATTGATTCAAGGCAAAAAATCATGTTTCTGGGGTCCCCTCAGTTTCTTTCTAACCCTCCTGTCCAAGAAGAAAACCCAACATTTTAAAAGTATGTGAAAAAGTTGCAAAGAGCCAGGCTTGAGGCCGAAATATAGAGAAAATTGACTAAGGCAGCACTAGGGACAGTTGGGACGTCGGGGCCCGAATCGGCCGAAAAACCGCCAGACGGTCCGTGCAGCAAAGGGACATTCGGGCCGTGGGGATGCGCGGGACGTGAAAGGGTGAACCAGCCGAAGGTGAAAAAATTGACTAACTATTGTGCAGGCAGTCTGGGACATCTGGGCCATGAGTACGCGAAGGACGCGAAGGACGCGAAGGACACGAAAAGGCGAAGCGGCCGAGAGCAAACAGTCAGCCCATTTCGGGCGGTTTGGAGAAATTTGTCCCAGACAGTCTGGGATAGTTGGGACAAAGGTATGCGGAGGACGCTTGAACCAGCTGGTTCAGCCAAACAGAGGAATTTTGTTTGGGACACCTGGGACAAAAGTATGCGCGAAGGACGCGAAAAGCTGAATTAGCCGAGAGCCAATGGAATCTCGCCACGTGTCTTCACCGCAAAGAGGGACAAGGAAGCCCGAATCGAGTGGTTCGGAGGAATTTGTCCCAGGCAGTTTGGGACAGCCGGGCCAAAGGTGCAAGGGATGTGAGGGACGCGAAAATCCGAAAGAGCCGCCAATGAATCAGAACGTGCCACGTGTCAAAAGGTTGAAAAGTTGCCAAGTGCACCCCTCAGGCTGAACCAATAAAATAGTGCCATGTGTCCAAGTTTAAAGGCCCGAAAGGAATTTTCAGAGAATGAACCCGTGGATGAATCAGAGTCTGACATGTGTCATCCAAGTGGCAGTGCGCGGGAAAAACTCAAATATTTTCCCGCCGATCCGTTTTGGCCTGTTTTGCCCTAAATCTTCAGATCACCATAACTTTTGATCCAGAGCTCGGATTTTCATGTTCTTTATATCAATGGAAATCTGGAGAAATTCTCTGCATGATTCTAGGGTCAATATTGAATTTTGGTTTAGTTTGGAGTGATAAAATTGAGAAACACCTCTGGCACGTAATAATAGACAGAAGTGACATTTCAACAACCAGCTTTAATGCAACAGACAGTTCGCCATTTCTGCTAGACAGTCTACCATTTTTCCAGGATTCACCACTTCTGCCATAATGAGATGAGTTAAATGCAACCTAGAAGTGGTTGGGGTAGATCTAGATTTCCTCTCTCTTCCCTCTCTCATTCTTCCTATAAATTGTAAGGAGGGGCTTCTTTCTAAAGGTCGAACATTCCTATTTTTCTCCTCCCTTCTTCTCTTTATCAGGCGAATTTGTGGAGTTTGAACCTCCCATTTGAAACTGTAATGCAACTCTACCTCTTGGCATTTTGTAGTGTATTGTATCAATCCTTGGAGCAAGTAATGCATGTCTGTGGATGATTCTCAACCCTCTCTGTGTTCATTTTCATCCTCCTGGTCTTTCACTACAAATTTTGTTATCTGTGCATGATCTTGCATCACATTTGAATGGTCTGTGTTTATTGGCAAGATAGATGTTCTTCATTCCTCGGTGCATCACCTCTGTTAGCTTAGGTTTATTTTTATGCATCTTCTTACCCTGACTCCTCGACAAGATTAGATTATTTTTTGAGTAAACCCTCTGCATTTTCGTGTGCATCTGAACAAAGGAATAGGAACCAGCCTTCTCTAGAGATTCCTTTCTCATTTCTGCAAGTCCCACACTTGGAGAAAGGATTCCATGTTGTGCAATCACACTGGATGCTAGCATGATCAACCTAGAAATCTGATCAACATCCAGGGGTGCTGTGATTTTGCATCAACAGTAACCAAAATAGAGGAAACAAATGCAAGTAATGTCCCAACATCCATTTTTCCTAGTAAATATTGGACTCTCCATTTTGATGGAGTTAGGTATCGCTATGGCGCCGGGGAAGGTGTGATCTTCACTTCCCCTGAGGGAAAGATCCTACCTTTTTCTTTTAAGTTAAACTTTGAATGTACAAAAAATGGAACTGAGTACGAAGCCCTCCTCTTTGGCTTCATCATTGCCAAAAAGATCAGTACTAATGACGTCAAAATTTTAGGAGACTCACAATTAGTTACAAACCAAGTATTTGAAGTATATGAGACTAAAGTGAGCATTACACTCTATAAAACAATGGTATCGAGATCTAAGCAAAGGATTCAACTTCATATCCATTGAGGAAATCCCACAAGAACAGAACGTTCTTGCAGATTCAATAACAACCTTAGCTTCACGTTTTACCCCAAGTAATGATTTTGAAGATACAAGTTTCAAGATATCACTTCGATCTTGAACCATTGGTGAATAAAATATCAATGAACCCTCTTTTAACACACACACGGTGAGAAAGAATCCTCTATCTTACATCATGTTAACAAAGGATGATGAACTCACTCTCAAATATCTAAACGCCTATGCGAGCTACACCTTGCTCACCCTATAGTTGATCTTTCCCTAATACCACACTCCTCTTCCTACTTTAGAAATCCCACGGAGATTCTCCTCCACGAGAGGACCTCGATGTCTACAAGATAGAAAATGGTGAAAGCTTGGAACTACCTCCAGCCCCACCTAAATTTGAAGAAGGTAACACTTCTTTAATCAAAGGAACAATTGACATAAACATCGGAACGGAGGAAGAACAAAGAATTTTGAAACTAGGATCTTCACTAACTCCAGAAGAAATAGAAATACACACTCAAATTGTCAAAGAACATCAAAAGGCTTTTCCATTTAGTTATAAAGAAATGAAATGTATCACACCACAAGTTGTGGTACATAATCTTCTCATTAAACAAAAGTCAAGAAAAATGAAGCCAAAAGTGGCTCTCATGGTAAAAGAGGAAGTAGTGAAACTTCTCTAGGTAGGATTCATCAAGCCCGTTGACTATTCACAATGGGTGTCTAATATCGTTCCCATCCTAAAAAGAATGGGAAGATACACATTTGTATAGATTTTGGGATATTAACAAAGCTTGTCCCAAAGATGATTTCCCATTACCATCCATTGACATCATTGTTGACACAACATCTGGATTTGAGCTTTTGTCTCTCATGGATGGGTTCTCGAGATATAATCAAATCAAAATGTTTGAACAAGACCAAGCCAAAACCACGTTTATAACTCCCTAGGGAAATTATTGCTATGCTTGTCATGTCATTTGGTCTTAAGAAATCTAGTGCTACGTATCACCGGAAATGACGTATATATTCCATGATCTTATCCATAAAATTGTGGAATCATATGTGGATGACTTGTTGGCCAAGGCCAAGAAGTACTGTGATCACCTGGAAGTACTCCGCATCATCCTCTCATGACTAATTAAGTATGGTGTCACATTAAACCCAGAGAAGTGTGTTTTCGGTGTAACAGGAGGCAAACTTCTAGGATACATTATATCTTCACGAGGGATTGATGTTGATCTAGCCAAAATATGGGTTGTTCTCAAAATGATTCCACCTTCGAATGAGTCTAGAATCAGGTCATTTCTTAGGAAACTCGGTGCAATTTGAAGGTTCATCCCAGATTTAAGCTTTGTCATTCATCCAATCAATAATTTACTCAAGAAATATTATAGTATCGATTGGATTAAAGACTACAATGAGGCCTTCAAAGTAGTTAAGCACTTCTTGTTGTCACCACCCACGCTAATGCCTCCCAAGCTAGACCACCCTTTAATCCTATACTCACGAGCCACTCATGTCTCATTGGCTTGCATGTTGGCTCAAGAAGATGATGATAAATGAGAACGCGTGATCTATTTCATTAGCTCGAACATTTCTTGATTATGAAATGCATTATACACAGGCAGAAAGAGAATGCCTTGCCATAGTCTTTACCACAAAATGTTTAAGACATTACATGTTAAATCAAGAAATAAGGGTCATCGTAAAGACAGACCATTTACGAACATTTCTCACACAAGGATCTTTATCTAAAAAAGTGGCCATTTCATAACCCTAATGGGAGAATTTGAGTTAACATTCATAAACCAAAAATACCTTAAAGGACAAATCATTACAAACTGGTTAGATGATAATCCACTAGATGGAGGCGAGTTGGTAGATCTAGACTTTCTCTATGAATGTGTATACTTTGTTGAAACCAGACCCCCCATCTCTACATGTCCCTGGTATACTGATATTATCAATTTTATCATGGACCATACATATCCAGAAGGTGCCACGCCACAACAAAGAAGGTGGTTACGCATTATCATAGCTAAATATGTTATTTTAGACCAAGTACTCTATCGTAGAGCCTTCGATGACATGCTTCTAAGATGCGTCGACATAGAATAATCTAAGACGATTCTTCATGAATCCCACAATGGGATATGTGGGGGCCACTTAGGTGGTCACGCTACCACTCATAAAATGCATCGATGGGTTATTTTTGGCCCACTCTCGAGCATGATGTAGTGGAATTTGTATGCAAGTGCCACAAATGTCAAGAATTCTCACACAAGATTCACATACCTGCCCAATCCCTATAACCAATAGTGACTTTGTGGCCCTTCTCCACATGGGGTTTAGATTTGATAGGGAAATTCTCTCCATCATCAACCGATGGCCATAATTTTATAATCACATCCATGGAGTACTTTACCAAATGGGTGGAGGCCATGCCTCTCACCACTATAGCGAGGCTCGGTGGTTGCCAAATTCATTCTGAACTAGTTTATCTACAGGTATGGTGTCCCACAAGTCATTATCTCAGATAATGGCACATCCTTTAAGAATGACGAGGTTTGTGAGTTATGTAGCAAGTTCAAGATAAACCATCACACAACCTCTCTTTACTACCCTCAAGCCAAGGCGGGACGAAGTGACAAACAAAATATTGAAAGCTATTCTCGTTAAAAATTCAAGGAGAATAAATGAAAATGGCATTTAAAACTATATCCAGCCTTGTGGGCCCATTGAATCTCAATAAGAACACCATTAGGAGCAACTCCTTTCTCACTCATATTCGAGAAGAAGCAGTTCTCTCGCTTGAGGTTGAAATACCCAGTCTCCGCATCTCACCACAAGGGATTCTGATGAAGAAGCTTACATGGAGGTATGCCTCTCTCAACTAGAAAGTCTAGACAAGGCTAGGTTAAATTCCAAACAATGGCATAGTTCTTATGCAAACCAGATGTGTTAGCAGATAATAAAAAGGTCTACGAGTGAGAAATATATGAAGGAGATATAGTTCTAAGACTAGACAGCTGGATCGATAAGAAAACCGATGAAGGGAGAAAGTTCCAGCCCAAATGGTTGGGCCCATATCAAGTCATGAAAGACTACAGGAATGGTGCCTATCTCTTGTGCACACTAGAGGGTGAGGAGTTCAATGAATCAGTCAATTCCTTCCATCTTAAATGGTTTTACACATGAAGCATCAACACTATTTGTATAATTATATCTACATTACATATTCATTTAGATAGGTTCATTTTGTTCACTCATTTTGTAAAATTTAGTGATCAAGGGAATTATTCTTAAGAAATTCATTACAAACTTATGATAGTATTGATAGGAGCATTCAAATCATACTTCTTCATTTTCATAACATCATCAACTATTTCATAATCATTTCATCAATTAAAGCAAGATATGAAAAAGTACTAACGGTAGCCATACCAAGGCCTCCATCTTTGTTCTCACTTTTGGTTTCTTCCTAGGATAGGTGTCTTGCCTATGGTCTGTTCTAGAAGCTTCATGGTGTCACATCTATCCCACGTATATATATCCTTGGAAATAAGAACATCCTGATATTTTTCTCAAGTAAGTAAGTCAAATATAAATCAAACAGAAAATTTTACTTTTACTCATTTCCTTGCCCTACCAACCTTCAGTGTTGAGCTTGCATCTCTTACTAGTGACGTAGGGTTGGGAAAGGATGGGAATGCCTTTACTCGCTTATGCCATGTCCATGGTGATAAGCCCATGTTTCCTACTAGTAGCATGGGGCAAGGTGTAGGGCGTCCGCTTGACAGAAAATGTTGAAATTCATAAGCAAATAGTTCAAACAAACCTTTGAAATCTTGATTCAAAAACAAATGAATCAGATGTCCAAAATTCCAAGAGAGTTCAAAACCCTGAAAACCATATTTTTTCAACCAAGTGGCCATCTACAGATCTAAGTCTAGATAAACTACAAAGCAAGTTACATTCTAAACTATGGGGTTACTTGAGTAGGATATGTTTGTAGCATCCTAATTTGGTTCCACCAAACTCTTTTTCTATCTCCCATCATTACCATTTCAACACACCTCATAGCTTGTGCCCTTTCTAGCTCTCGGTGGTGAGCCCTTGCATCTTACTTGTTACGTGGAGTTAGGAGTGGGGCAAGTTCATCTGCTCATCATACCAGCTCATCATCACATTTTTCCAAAACAATATGAAGTACCGGAAAATTTCTTATAGAAACTAAAGTTCAAGATCACATAGTGTCCACATCATCATACATCAGCATCATGAAATACAAAAAGAAAACATTTGTGATATTTGTTCTCCATTGCATACATTCTAAAAAGCATATAAAAACATTTTTTTATAAACATCTAGTATACATGTGAAAATGAATCACAAAACTCTAGATACAAAGAGATTTGGATCCAAAAAGAGATGTATATATATATAATTAGGTTTTATGTACAATGCCATCATGCACTAGGCATGGTCAAAATGCTTAATGAGCCCAGAAAATACAGAATGGTCATATAAAAAATCTAGCAAGAGTCACTACAAAAAGAGCCAAGTGGCCTCTCAATCCCTATGGGATCCCTTAGAAGGAACATGATCACGTCTACGACTCCGGCTACGCCGGTCCTACAAGTGCACCGAGGATCGTGATCCTAAATAGTAGTTGTAGCCTTGCTATGAGAGCAGATCCTCCTCATCAAGCGCTCTGCAGCCCTATACCTGGCTACCTCGACACGGAGGGAAGTCACCATCTTGGCCACATGCTAGATGGGGGAAAAACATCGTATGCCTACCGGCTGCTGAAGGCTCCCCTACATCCATGGATAGCTCGGCACGAGTCTTCTCCATGGGGAGCATCAGGGTATCAGTACATACCCGGTGAATCAAGTCTCACCACTCATCAGCAATCTCTGCAAGCAAAGGAGAAAAACAAATTAGAAAACAATCAAAAGGTGAAACCAAGAATGAACAAAAGGAGAGGTAGCAACTAAGGCAATTCTAGCTAAAATAAACATCAAAAGAAGAGTGACAACTCACTCGGATCTCCGGGCCTCCAAGAAGGATCTCTAGGATCCATCCATACTTTCCACGAACGCCGCCATGTGCCGTCGGTGTCCCCCTCCTACGTCTAGGAGAACATGGCATCCTGCCATAGACTCATCCTCTCCACCTAGGTCCTAAGAAAGTAACTCCTCTGAGACTAGAGTCACCCTCTCCATGCTCTGCTCTGCCCTACCCTCTCGGCCTATAAGATCTCTTGAGTGTCATGCCACTCGGGATCGCTATCCTCTTCCCCACCCAACTCACTGATCTCCATGTCCTTGGTCTCCTCCTCCATCTCTCCCTTGTGAACTCCTTAGACTCAGAGTCTATATCAATGGGGTCTTCACTGATGTGGGTAAGGATGGTGGTGATCTAAAGTAAAGGTGTCTGAGGAGCACTGGCTCTCCCTCGAGCGTGTACCACCCTCCTGGCTGTAATAGGGATGTCGGGAGTAATAACACGATCCAACCCCGGCCTCTAGGACATCCCCAGCCTCTCAAACTAATCGAACACCGACACCACTTTGGGGAAGCATGTCAACGTAAGCAAGGCTGAACTATTGAGGAACTCGATCAAAGGGATGTGTCTCTACCTTCCCCGTCCTATCCACAAGATGTCCTGTAGTAGAGTAGGAGATCAAAGTAAAGGTCTCCTCACCGCAAAACCTACCATGGCCTGATAAGGTGTGGCCTCCATATCCTTAGTAGTCAGGGAAGCAACTGGCTGGTGGGGTGCTCTAAGCACCATCATCTCTATCCATCTAGCTGCCCTCATGGCCCCAGGATCCTCCACCTCTATACCTCTCCCATAAGGGATGATGCACTCATAGACCCAGCTCATAACTAAGGTCGGATGGCTCAATGATTTTCCTGTAAACAAACCACCTGTATAAGTTATGATAGGTGGTCCCAAGTATATCAGCTCCCTAGGCATAAATCTGACCATGTGCCTCAATCTATGCGATGATGGGGGCCCAACAATAGAGTAAAGTATCCCCTCCCTTGTCCCCGATCAATCTCGAAGCAAGGATGCCCATAATGGCCTGACAGATCAGAGGGATGGGCAAGCCAAGAATAGAATGGACCTTCACCCCCTTCTTCGAACCAATGGAGACAACTACGTCTCCCATATAGGTGGCCCACTGATTCGCCTAAGCTCTGGTTGCTGCTGTATTAAATGAAAGTATCCTCCCAATAATCGGGACTCCCAAAATGCGGTAGACATCCTTTAGGGTGATATTCCGTTCACCCCGAACACTTGGAAATCAGAAGGTATTCTGATCTGCATCCCAATAAGAAAATAAATCACATAATATGTGACTGGTAGGTGCAACGTGGGGGACCCGTGAAATCCTCGATATGCCTTCCCTCTGAAGAGTATCCTACTCATCCTGAGAGAGTGCATCTAACACTACTAGAAGCCAATCACTCTCCCTCTCTCGGCTCCATCTAATGTACTCTTCTTTCTTCTGCAAAACACACAAAAACACATAAAAAGAAGCAAGTTAGCATCAAGATTGCATTAGAAAAATCATTAAAGCAAGTAAGGACACTAAAAATGCAAAAAAATTCAAACTAGTATCGTTTTAGCATTCGGAGAGAACCTGCGCCTGAGCGGGGTGGTGGTTCCATAACGCCACCTTGGAAGGTGGTGGTTCGTAACCATTGCCACGCTCAAGGTGGTGGTCCTAGCCCACGTTTAAAAATGGTTCACATGCCCTTAAATGCTTAAAAATACAAAAATTTGATTTGCTTTTAGATAAAACAAAAGCTTACCCATTAGGCGCCCCCTAAGAGACACATTTAAAACTGACATTTCTAAAATGACCCCCAAGAAAAAAGATTTCAACATTTTAACATTTTGGGTGTAAAAATGTTAAATCGAGAAGAACTAACCTGAGATCTCACAGTTGATGTTACTCGCTGTGAGGCATGATCGCTATCTCACTATGAATGTTTCGACTATACTCTTGTCAAAACTGTCACCGTGGGTCCCAGAGCTCAAAAACTATCAAATCAACATGCACAAATGAATAGGAAAGTGGGCCCATTATATATATATATATATATATATATATATATATATATATATATATAGTTTTGACTCATTTTGAATGCCCCTTTCGTAGGTTTAGAGCACCAACGGAGGTAAGTTCTCATCCCCACAAATGGTAAGTCCTCATTTCATACTAATTTAGTATTTATTTTTTGATTTATTTTATCTATCTGCAATTGAGTCCTCTTTCCATTTTATAGGTAGTAGGAACTTGGATGGTGGAACTTTAACACACGAGTGTGTTAGGTATAATTTCTAGCTTCCCATTTTGGGACCACCTTACTTGGACCCACCATTTTATGTCTTTTCATGGTTAAAATGCTTCTCTAAGGGGGAAATATGTACGTACCCAAAATTGTAGGGTACTCTATTGCTGGAACGATGTCACACATGCCCCAATGATGATATAGGTCACCTCACAAGGTGTTCGGATCCAAAGAAGCTCACGAAGTATATGTTAACATCCCAAATGCTTTGTCCAGGTTCCCTATGCTTTGTTTTATCCCTCACCCCTCTTTTTAACGCCTTTTGACCTTAAGTGATGAAACCACTACCTGCCAGGGCGGTGGTCCTTCACGTGTTTTCCAGCATGCTCCTTTGATCGTGAGTTGCGTAAATTTCAACTTTCACTAGCTTTTCTCAACTACCTTAGCTCGTATTAATCTTTTATGTCCCCTGGAATAGTGTTTCTTCATTGTTTAATGGTAAAAGATTTCTAATGGGAATTACCTTTGGGTGAATGTGAAATCTATAAGTATCCAACTTGTTTTCAAGAAAATGGCCCCTCAACTTCTCATTTCCATTATTTAGTTTGTCAATTTCTTGTTTAGAGCTCATTCTATTTTCATTTTTGCATCCATGCTAGTTTTTCCTTTGTTGTTAGAGGCCATTCGATCTTCTTGCTTCAGTCTTGTTCATTGTTGTTCGTGTAAATTAGTTTAGAGAAAAGTAGTGTCATTTGTAGATTGAATCCATTAGAGTTGCGCAGTTGTGTTCTTCACGCGGAAGGTAGATTCTAAAATCTCTCGATACACTTGTGTTGTATTCCCGCAATCAATCTCGCTAGAAATTGCATATGCCAAGCTTTGTCACTTGCGATGTCCCTCTCCTACCCACATTTTATTAAGTCTATATGTAAAGATGCCATTGTTCAAAATACTTCTTCTCGTTGATGTGAGCATATACACGCTCTTCTAGACTCATGTGAACATGAAGGGATGAGGAGATCATTCTAAGGGGACAAAATCATACACTATTGGATTTTCCATTATTCTACAAATTCTAGGTTTTATCACCAAAGTTCTAGTTAAATCATATGAAATAGAGTAGTGAAATATTTCATTTCAGTTAAGTTTCATTTTTGATATTTCCAAGGAAGCTATGGGGATTGATAGTTTCTGAGAAACTATGATTCATTCCTCACTTCTGAGGTAGGATCAAGAATCTTTCAATTAAGTTAATTAGCTATCTAGTTATTTAGGATAAAACTCATAATTGCACAGGCAAGTAGCTACACCAGGCTACCTTGTTTGTTTTAATTTTTTTATTAGATTAGTTGTCATTTTCTGAATATATTATATTAGTTTCTCTTTTGATTCTATTAAAATTCTATCAAAAATACAAAAATAGAGGAATATATATATATATATATATATATATATATATATGTTGTAAATATATCTTGAATAGTTAGTTTATTCATTTCAGTTAGGTTTATATTGATCTTGCATGACAATCACGGACCTAGGGAGCCCAAGGAATACGTTTTTGAGCCAATCGTGCCTCAAGAAAATCTTGTTGCAGCATTAGGCGACATAGACCAAAATCTCGTAATTCGGTCTTCAACAACAACAATGAGACCTAATAGAAATTAGCACACAAGTAAGAGGATTAAACATAGAATATGACAAAGCACACACATTCTCGGCCGATTAGTCAAATTATAGATCGCCTTGATAGATATCCGTATGACCATAGGAGGTCCACAACAACCACGAACTTATAGTTGTGATCCACAGGTCCCACAACCCAATGGGCCTACAAGTCAAACCAATGTTGATGCTGGTATGTGAAAATTAGTATGTAGGTCCTCTCCACTCCCACCAGAAATTATCACACAATTATCATTATTAAACGTAGCAACTAATCAAGCTAAATATTTCTGGACTAGACCAGAGAATCGTCCATAAAGCACCAAAAGATCCACTACACATTTGGCCATTCCATTTTCATGACCTTGTCGAGAGATATATATGAAGCACCCACAAGTCATCTTCCATGTATCCCACAACCCATAGATCAGATCACAACAGAGCTTGATAGTGATTGGAGCCTTCGAGCAGCTATCCTCACCGAATGATCTATCCCACCAGTTTAGGTTAGGAGGGCCGTCTTTGCCTTAGATTCGCAGATACCATTATTACGTGTTGAAGACGTAAGATTACCTAAATAGTTTATTTGCATCCCACATGTATTCCATCCCCACCGGCTATCTCGACACGACCTCGGGAGGTCGGGTGTGAGGAAGAGTCACTTGTAGATTCCCATGCTCGCATTTCACTTTTCCATCATATAGTTCCCATTATTGAATGTAAAATAATATACTCCTATCTTATTTTGTGGGGTGTCCAAATAGGTTTGGGGAATCAAATAGAACACTTCATTGAACCTATGGAAATTACATGTATGGGGTACAAGGGAGGAAATTGTAGATATGGGGGTGAATGAGAGAAATTATACAAAAGAAATGTTATTGTCGTGAGTAGAAAAATTGTAGAGTTTACACCTAATAACCATATTAGTTCAACATTCAATTGTAGGAAAGAAAAATGAAGCCATTTAGTTCAACATAGTTCTTAGGTTCATTTATCAAAAATACAAATATCTTTCTTGATCACTATACTTACAAAGTGCATATATGATAAAAAGTAGAGGAACATATGAGAATGGAAATTGGAAGAAAACTATATTTTATTTAAAGTGTTTAGTGACACAAATCTCAACACCTAGACCAAAATTAATAATTGCTACCAAGAACTAAAATTGAGGATTTTCAAGATCCTTTTAAATGGAGAAGACATCCCAACTTATAGAAATTTGAATTGAAC
This sequence comes from Taxus wallichiana var. yunnanensis, assembly GCA_018340775.1. Classification (NCBI taxonomy): domain Eukaryota; kingdom Viridiplantae; phylum Streptophyta; class Pinopsida; order Cupressales; family Taxaceae; genus Taxus; species Taxus wallichiana. The sequence goes on from CM031234.1 coordinate 962,514,557, forward strand.
CTTTTCCTACCCCCCACATGAATCATCATGATATCATTCAACTTGTGAATTTTCATCTTCCTAGGAAGTGAGAAATAAGTTCCCTTTTTATAAATTAAAGGGAATTTTACAATGCAACCATAGAATGTCACTTAAGAGAATGAGACAAAATACAAATCAGTAATTACGCTCAATGAAAAATTAGAAGATGGGGGGACGAAAGAGGGGGAAAGAGAGAAGAGGGAAGAAGTTTCTAAATCTAATGAAGAAGCTCCCACGAATGAAGATTTTCACCGATTCATGCCTCCCGGTGATGAGTCTCTAAAGCGGGTTCCTATTCCTTGAATTCTTTTTTCAATTGAGCTACTACAAGTGCAAATTTATCTACCTATAGAATGAAAATACATCCCAACACCTTGATCCAGGCCATGGGAACATCACTGATATTCTTACATTTCTGAGACATACTTCATGATCCATTTCAATTGCAACAATACAACTTCTAATATTGTCCAAGGACTCTAAGTTATCTTCATTGAAGGAGAGAGAGTCACCTACCTCTTTCTTGACTAACTCCTAAAAGGAAACAATGAGCTTATTTGATGATGAAAATTCAATGAGTTGAGGGAACTAAAGATTCTAAACTAGTTTTAGACATCATTCAAGATCTCAAAATCATGTTGTCCACAAGAGTTCAATTTAGAGATTGCATTTTTGAGAATTTCATATCTCACATCCATGATGTGGATCAAAACTTGAGACAAGTTCTCTACAACTGATGTAAACACATTCTTACATACGAGATTATGAGAATTGAAGGAGAACATCCCAAATAATGGTTGAAAACTTTCATGGAAGTGATTTACCTCTTTTACAAACTTGTCCTTTGTTTTCTTTACTTCGACAAAAATTACAAGAACGCATTTGATGAGAGAGATGATATATGGAAATAATCCCTTACCTTGTTCACTTTGATTTTCTCAATCCATTTCTCATTGGTGTTTCCCTGTATGATATATCATTTTTATTTCTTGAATTCCTTAGGATTAAAATTATTGATTGGATTAATGTATTCAATTGGGAGAGAAGATGTCAATTCAAGTTCCATGAAGGGTTGAATATAAGTATCGAAAGCTTTCATTAGATACTCCATTTTTATAATTGTTCACCCTTATCCTTTGTTACGATATAGGAGGAGATAATCATATTCCTTGAATAGGTGAGATCAAACCTCATGTGAAGTTTGACCCAATGAGATGTAGGAGGAGATAATCGTATTCATTCTTAGGCCTATAAATTTTAACATATCGATTACCCAAAGTGCCACTTTGAAGAAGAGAGATGTTGTATGATCTTTATTTCTTCACTCGGTCTTGATGTCCCTTAAATTGTTGTGATACTAGGTACAATAGCATGCTACATTTTCCTTGGCTCATTCTCGAGAATTTATTGAATCCATGGAAATGGATTTTTAGGATGCCCTGTTAGAAAGAAAATGGTGAGATCCGCATCGTGTCGATTTTAGGAATCTGAATCAAGATTCTTTAAAGGACAACTATCCTTTACCCATGATGGATCAGGTCTTGCAAGTAGTAACGGATCTGAAATGTTGTCTATGCTTGATGGCTTCTCGGGATATAACCGGTAGAAGTTAATACCGCAATCAACACAAAATGGCTTTCACTACCCTTGGGGTACCTTTGCTTACAAAAGGATGCCTTTTGGGCTCATTAATGTTGATGCCACTTTTCAAAGGGATATGGACTTGGCCTTTGGAAGTTTGAAAGGGAAGTGTATTTTTGTATACCTTGATGACTTGACTGTATTTTCTAAAACAAAGACGAGATCATTTTCAGCACTTGGAAACAGTTCTTCCGAATCAGTAGAGAACATGGGATCTCTTTAAATCCTAAGAAATCTATTTTTTGTGTCATGGAGGGGAAATTATTGGGGCACGTTGTCTCCAAAGATGGTATAAAAATTGATCCTGAGCGAGTTCAAGCTATTCAGCAAATTCCTCTTCCAACTAGCAAGAAAGGAGTGCACTCTTTCTTTGGTAAGATTAACTTTCTGAGGAGATTCATCCCTGATTTTGTAGAGCTAACTTTGAATATCTCTCAAATGATGAAAGGAAAATAGATGTTTGGTTGGTCTCCTGAAGGGAAAAGGGCTTTTGAAGGTATTAAAAAGGCTATTGCTAAGACTCCTGTTTTAGCGTGTCCAAATTTCAACAAAGATTTTATTATCTATTGCTATGCCACAGATAACACCCTGGCTGCTGTTCTGACTCAAAAATATTCTAATGATCATGAACTCCCAATTGCATTCATGAGCTACATTCTAAAAAATCATGAGCTAAGATACACCATAATGGAGAAACATGCTTTTGTAGTGGTTAAAGCTATCAAGCAGTTTCATTTTTACATTCTTAATTCTCACTCCACAGTATTTGTACTAGATACAACCATCAAGTCCATTCTCACACAACAGGAGTTCAGATCGAAGAGGGGGAACTGGGTGGCCAAGGTCCAAGAATATGACATTGACATCAAACCAACTAAGCTTGTTCGTGGAAAAGGCCTGTGTGAGCTCATTGCTGAGGGAGCTGGACATGGGTTACTGGAGGATGAGGCTGATCTTCCTACCATTTTGTTTCTTGGCTCAATCGATGAATGGTATGCTGATATCACACATTTTCTCACCTATGGGAGTTCCTCTCTCATTTACTACCAAAGAAAAGAGAGTTGTTAAACTAAGGTCAGCCCAATATGTTTTGTGGGAAAATGCCTTGTTTAAGCGTGGATTGGATGGGAGATTTTTAAAATGTGTGGACAAGGAACAACAGAAGAAGCTACTTTCTACTTTTCATAATCAGGCATGTGGAGGGCACTACTCATCAACTCATTCACTGCTCATAAGATTCTTTTTGAGGATATTACTTACCTACATTGTTCGAGGATGCATCAAAGTGGGTTGACAAATGTGAAGCATGTCGAGACTTTCTTGGGTAGACCCAAGTTGGCCTCTTTGCCCCTTAAACTAGTTGTGATTGAAGAGCCTTTTCAAAAATGGGGTTTAGATTTCATTGGGACACTTAATCCCTCTTCTAGTGCTGGTCATACCCATGTATTAACCACCACATATTATTTCACCAAGTGGGTAGAAGCCATTCCAGTAAAGAGTACTACTTCAGGAAGTAGTATGCAGTTTTATCAAAGAAAACATCTTGGTAAGGTATAGTGTGTCAAACAGGATCGTGACAGATAATGCTTCAAATTTTTCTTCAACCAAGATGATGGATTTTTGTTATGGATATGGCATCTCCCTAGCTCACTCCTCGATTATTATCCTTAGGGGAATGGACAAGCAAAATCAACAAATAAAAATCTGGTGGCTATAATAAGGAAATTAGTTAATGAGTCCCAACGGAACTGGCACAACAAACTCTATGATGCTCTTTGGGCGAGATAGGATCATGCTTAAGAGAGCCATTGGGATGTCTCCTTTTTAGGTAGTATATGGAGTGGAAGATCAATTGTTAGTAATAGTGGAGCTACCAGCCTTGCATCTAATGAAAGCTATTGAAGACACTAGTTTCAATGAATCTTTGGATAAGAGGATCATGTACCTCTACAAATTGAATGAGGACAGATTGAAAGTTGCTGATAGGATATCTACCCACCAACAAAAAGTAAAGGTTCTATTTGATAAAAAGGCCAAGTTTAGAGATTTCAAAGTTGGAGACATTGTTTTATTATGGGATAAAAGGCATGAACCTCGGGGCAGCCATGGCAAATTTTATTCCCTTTGGCTCGGACCTTTCAAGATCGGGCACTTTCTTTGGTAAGAATTCTTTTTACCTTGATTATATGGATGGTTCTTCTCTCCCACTTCCTTATAGTGGGTAGTACCTACAATTTTTTAAGTCATAGGTGATTAGGAAGTCCTTTTGTATATTATGTATAGTGTTTTGTATTTCCTTCCTTCTCTTTGTTTTGGTGTGTTGTCTTCTGTATTGTTTTGATTTGGTGACTCTGTGGCCCAATGGATAAGGTACTGGTCTACTTCCCTAGTTTGTCTAAATTATTTCCTTGTCTCATTCTTTGAAGTTATGCCAAGTCATCCCCAGAAGGAGCCAACTATTGTCCACTCAAAATTTCCCTACTTTTGAGAAGTTGAGAATTGAAATTTTCTAAGTTAAAAGCCTTCTCTATTGTCCTGGTAATGTGAAAAGTTAAGAAATTGGAAAATTTTGCATTTTTGGGTCATTTTGTGTAAATTTCGGGCCTGTCGAACATTTTTGTCCCAAGTGTCCCAAGTTCATTCGGGCTCTTTGTTCCCCGATCGGCTACTTTACCCAAAGTTCATTTCTTTCGGGCCCATTGGAACTTTTTGTCCCAATTGTCCCAAGTTCACCCAGACTCATTGTTCCCTTTTCTTCTTGAGTCGGCCAAATCGTGTCCTCCACGTACTTTCATCCCTCATGTCCCAGAAGCATTTCTACATACTTTTCCCACATCGCCCGTATCGGCTGAATTTGAATAACGCTCTCGCGTCCCACATGTCCCAAATGAACTAAAGGCCATTCGAGTTAATTTTTCCTGCTCTTCACAAATATCTTGCTTTCCAAGTTGGTAGGTGTGTATTTAATAAGCATTAATTGTCTTTCTCTCTCGTAATGGCTATATAATGAATTTCCCCTATGTGTTTTGCACACACGACTTTCTTATTATCCATTGCTCATACCTTTACGATCAGGATTTCTACGCGCATACTCATTTACCCTGCAATTTCATCCCGAGTCTAGATTGCAACCTCGGATCCTCAAATTGATAACAACATGAAGATTAAATTCCAAGGCCAAGAGCAAGTCTTACTGCTCGAATCTACCGTTCCCATATCGAGGACGGTGAGGTTTACCACCTCAACTTTGGAGATTTTGGGCAAGAATGACAGATGTGAAACCTTCACCTATGGCAAAGGTGATTCATGACAGTGGTTTGGCATTCGCTGGTGGTTTCCCTATCTTGGTGTAATGTGCAGATATAGTACTCTCCTGTGGTGCTCATTTCAACCCTGATTTGAGTGAGCTGACGAATGTACATGGGGAACTTATCACCAAACTTGACACTTGCCACCATTTTCGCTGCCCTAAGAATTCCAGAGATGGACAATGCTATAGTAATTTCTAAAAACCAGATGCAAGCCCTCTTCGATCAGGACAGTGAGAAATATAAGGCACGGGTGGTGAAGTCCTGGCTTAAAAACCCTAAAAAGGGGGCGTCTTGTCTATCCAAGGTTCTTTTCTGTGTAGATTTTAATGAGGAATTATTAGATTTTATAATCCCTCTTGCTCGTGTCATGGGCTTACCCTCTACAAATGAGTTCCATTTTTGGATGTGCCCGCTTATTAATATGGTGTGCGAAGGGACTCATAATATCAATTGGGCAGAGATCATTAGTATGAACCTAGTAGAGTAGCTATCTAATGTGCAACAAACCAAGAAGTTCTATATGACTTCATACTTGATGTATACTCTTGCAGCATTGAGGTAATGGTTTGGCTTCTCATACATTGATGCTCACAAGGGTGACCCCGTATATGCCTACTACCCTTAGTTCACCTTGGAAACTAGAAATTGCAACTTCAGAAGGGTGAATGATGCCTTCACCATGTACATTGTCAGGCTTCTGGAGAGTGATACAACGAAGGAGATTTTCTGATGAAGCTATGAATTTGATATCGCACTATGGTGCCTACTTCATCCAATTTAGAAAATTTTCCTATATAAGGCTTGCTGGCTATGAGAGCACCCCTCTCAAGCTCCCCATGTTCTGCAATGATAAAATGGCCTTAATAGAAGTATGCAGGCAATTGGACAAGTTGCATAGAACCTGCAGGGATAAGAAAATTACTGGTTTGCACTTTCCCATCTCTTTGGGAAACTACACCTGCAAAATGGCTCTAGATGCACAAAACATAGAAAGAGCCCTAGCTCCCATTACTGTCCATTTCTTCAGGCCAAGAACTTGTTTTGACTTGAAGAAGTTTATTGAGTAGAACATCAAGATCACTTATCATCATAGGGAAGACACAGAAGATTATTGGGCTGACTGTGTTGATGATTTTGAAGCAAGAAGGAGGCATTATGGCAGATTTTCTCTTCAACTAATTCAAGAGCTTAACTTGTACCAAGTTCCTGAAGGGCTCCAAGATGATAATTCTGACATATACTCATATGAGTATGAAAATGTGGTCAAACACACTCCCTTGGAGGATTTGGATTGGTTCAAAAAGGAGAAGGACAATCTGGCAGAAATCCTAGCTCCCGTCTTGGTAAGAACCAAAATCTGGTTTGACAGGAGAGTTCACGAACTCGAAGGCACTCGGTGAGTCCTCGAAGACACCTCAACACCAAGAAAAGAGGCATTGTCACCTGATTCAAGAGCACTGTCATGTGCAGACCCCTCCTACCTCGTCAACTCAAGGTCCCATAGTCTCCACTACTTCCTCATCCACCCGGGTATACCAAAAGAAAGTCGAAAAGTCAAGAAGGAGCTGTGGAGGAAGATCTCCTAAGGAAGCATACGGAGTTTCCCTCAGGCCTAGAGAACATCATTGTTCTCAATGAAAGTGAGGAGAGTGAAGTATCAGTCTCTTCAAGTGCTCCAGAAGCCCCCATGGATAAAGAAAAGGAGGTCCAAAGCACTAAGATTCCGGTGCTAGTGACTCCTCTGTACCAGAAGCCCCAAGCGCTCCACTCATATCCCAACTAGAGGCAACATCAGTGTAAACCTAGGGTGCCATGAGTTCTTTGTCTCTTGGTCCTCTTGCCCCACCTGCTTCTTCCTCCTCTTTTGCATGGGTGCAGCCTCTTGTTGACAGTAGGAAGAGAAAGTCTTCCTCCCGAATCTCAGGACCCAATTTTGATGTTGTGGTGGCCTTATTAGGCACTACCCCTCCTGCTCCTATGAAAAATGCCGGATCAACCTCCGAATAGTATCTGATGCTCAGTGCCAGCAATTCTTGGAGATAGCTAAGCCTAAGGTAGACAAGCCAGAGCAAGATTTGCAAGCATCCGACCTTGAGCTCTCAAGAATTCCCATGGGAGAGTCTACCCCTAAAGGTGAGATCCACAATCTTTAGGAAACAGTCACTAGAGTCATTGGGAGGGTAGAGAAAGGACAACAAACCATAGAGTAGTTGGAGGAGCAAGCCCAGATTCTTACAAGTTTCATCAAGTCGTTGTTGTCCAAGGACAAAGTTTTAGATCCTACCCCACTGACTACTCTTCCACCACCTGTGATTCTCAGCCAAGATGAGGTGCAGAGTATCAAATATATACACAAGTATTCCATCTATGGAAGGGATATGGAGGCCATGGTGGATGACATGCTCATTACAGAGGATTGAATTTCATTGGAGAAGCCTTCAAACTCAATGAGAAGGTAAATAATTTGCAACAAAATCTCTCCTCCACTATTGGGAATATAGATAAAGAACTCAAACTCTAGAGTAGCTGCATAGTAGACCTTCACCTTATGGGATAGGATGATGAAAATATTTTGTTGGCAAGCAAGGTCTTCGATGATGCAAAAGATAACTTATCAAAGTCATGGGTATATAGAGTGGAATGGAAAATTAATGTCTTTGGAGGAGGCTTTGGGAGAGTTAAGAAATAGGTGGCAAAAGGAGAGGCCTTCAAGACTCTAGTTATAATTAATGTCTTCTTCTCCTAATTCTTCTCTTTTCTTCCTTTCTTCTCGGATTTAATGTAATTAGTTGGGGTATTGCGATTAGCAGCCCTCTAACTAAACATTAGTTAAAAGAAGTAGTTACCAAGGGTAACTAATTTGTAAACTATATAATGGCCTCTCCTCACCATTTTTAGAGGAGGAAGTTGGCTTATCTTTGAAAGTGTAAAGAAATCATAAAGAAATCAATACAGAAGGATTTTCATTCTTTGTCTATCTGGTTCTTTTTATTCACAAGCTATTCATTAAAACTTGTTAGATCATTTGTCTGCATTATGCTGAGAAGCTTTGTATTCTTATAGATGTTATTCATAGAACTTTGTGTCCCTTTAAATTTCATCTTATTAATGTGATACAAATGATCTTATTCCAATTCGTTGTACCCTCGCATGCATAAGGAATTATTTTGTCATCTATAATTCTGAATGGTGCCTTTCTACTCGTTTCTGCATTTTCATTCCTCTGTCCTTTTGTGATTGATGATCTATTTTAGAAAACACTTTCATGGTATCCAAGTTCCATAGTGAAACCATGCTTTGTATATGTGTAAATAGGTTCATTTCTGAATAAGGGAACCTCTCCCATTAAAGAGGAGGGACTTCTTGTCCCCTGACTGTTGCTCTTCTTGAAGTTCACTTTTGGCGACCAACAACCATCTAAAATTTGTGTTATGATTGGAAGGGATCCACCTCATGCCATGTTCGGGAGTGTTAGAAGAGTTGGATGGTAGGCATGGATTCTTTACCCCTTTCCTATGGATGTATAATTTTTATTCCACCTTACGGGGTTGCACGCACACATGGTATATGCATTCATAGTTCTGAATGTCGAGATAAGGAGTTGTCGGGAGTTGATGGTGGATCTTGTTCAAACATTTTAATATCATATTACTAAGCCATCGGTGAATTATGCATAACATTATTCAAAATCTTTACCTTGGGAGAAATTTCCATGACAGAGGACAAGATCCTAGAGTTGTTAGGTGAACCATATTGGGCGCACACTTCATGGAGGAAGAATAAAAGGAAATACAACTTGAGCGCATCTTCCTAGAGAAAGAGAAAGGAAAATTGGTCTACTTTATAGATGAATAGGTGGAGAACTTGGATGTTAGCCATATAGAAGGTACACATGAAGTGTTAGATAGTGCTGATGAGCAAGCACACATTTACCACAAGCCATTGAAGACAAAGAAGGTTAACATTGGTACAGAGGTAAAACCAAAGGAAGCTATTATTAGGGACTACTAGATGGACTAAGAGGTCTCAAAGATTATTGAGTTTTTGTATGATTTTTAGGATTTGTTTCCACATGGGTATCATGAACTTAAAGGAGTTCACCCCTCACTAGAATAAATTAGAATAAAGTTGAAGGATGGTGCATGCCCAATTCAGAAGAGACCTTACAGGATGAATCTGAATCCACGTGTCAAAGTTAAGGAGGATATTGATATGATGATAGCATCTAGGATCAAAGAATTCATTGAAGAATCTGAAATCGTAAGCTCGATGGTCATCAGTATCAAAAAGGATGGCAAAATAAGGATTTTTGTTAACTATAGGGATTTTAATGTAGTATGTATAACTGATCCTTTCCCATCCCTATTCACTGAGGAGATCCTATAAGGAGTAGTTGGGCATGAGATCTATTCATTTACAGATGGGTTTTTGGGATATCACAAAGTTTGAATTACAAAGGAACACCAAGATAAGACAACTTTCACCACTGAATGGGGAATTTTTTCTTATATGGTAATGCCTTTTGGATTGAAGAACATGCCTATTGTGTTTTCACACATTATGGTTCAGGAATTTCAAGAATTCATTCATAATTTTATTCAAGTCTACTTGGATGATTGGATGGTTTATGGATTAGTAAAAGACCATTGTGACAATCTATAGTTGATGTTTGAGAGATGCAAGAAATTGAGAATATCCTTGAATATTAAGAAGTGTGTTTTTGCCACTCCTTTTGGCATGTTTTTGGGACACATTATTTGTAAATAAGGCTTACAAGTGGATCCTGAAAAGTTGTTGTTATAGTGGGATATAAGAGCCTACCATTCAAAGCATGGTGCATGGGTTCCTAGGGCATACATGGTACTATAGGAAATTCACCAAGGTGCCTAGATATTTGTGCCCCTAAAAGAGATTAAAAGAAAATTAAGTTATATTGGGGAGAGGAACATCATGTAGCATTTGACATGTTGAAAGAAAATTTACCACCACGACCACAATTTTTCTTTCCCTCTTTCATGAGCATGTTGATGCATCGGTGTGGCGATTTGGGTGGTCTTAGCACAACCAAGAGAAGGGATTACTGAACATCCCTTTTGTTTTTCTAGAAGAAAGTTGACCCGGAGAAAAAAATTATACCACCACGGAGCGCGAGGCATTATCAAGGATCTATGCACTCTGAAAATTTAGGCAATATTTACTAGCAACTCCTTTTATTTTCTACAAAAACCACATGACATTAAAATAATTGGTGAACAATTATGTTTTGCAAGGGCACATATTTCGTTAGATACTATTGTTCTAGGGGTTTGAGTTTACGGTTTTGGTGAAAATAGGGAAAAGTAATTTGGTACACTGATCATTTATCAAGAATTACTTTAGGTGAGGAAGCATAGAGCATTGAGGATATGATGTCGATGGATAATTATTCGGGTTGTAGCATGCACCCTCTAACTTGGAATATATTATCTTGTTCCTATGAATGGGTGGGGCATTAAAATGGATGAAGGTATTAGAAAGGAAGTAGTTAGCCATATACATTTTTCCCTATATGTTTATTGGTAGAGACTTATACAAGGTAGGCTGTGATGAGTTTTTGTGCTAGTGCGTGCTAGAGAATGAGCATGTTGTAATCATCAAAAAGGCTCATGGTGGAATTACAGGAGGACACTATATAGGGAATGTGACCACACACAATATCCTTTTAGCTTGCATCTAGTATGAAATGGTTTCTAAGGATTGTATCAATTATTATTGCAAGGCATGTGACCAATGTCAATGCCATGGTAAACCAAGGAAAAGAGATGAAATTCCATTAAGTCCTATCACCAAGTACATATCCATTTGAAAAGGGGGAAATTTACTTTGTAGGACCTATTACCCCAGCCACATGAAGGATAAGTTCACGTTATATCATTACATGCACAAATATGTTAGGTGGTGGGAAGAAGAAGTGCCTACAAAGGATTACATGGTTGTAAAAATATCTAGATTCTTGTAGGAGAATATAATCAGTAGGTATGGATGCGTGTTGAGTTTAACAAGTGATAAGGGTACTTATTTTCTAAATGAGATGGTTAGAATATTTTTGGTTGAGTTCATGGTGGCCCACCACAAGACTATCCCTTATTACCTATAAGCTAATAGGACAACATAAGCTTTTAAAAACCTTTTGAGTCACATATTAACCAATATTTGTGATATTGGGAGAAAGGATTGGGAGGAAAAAGTCTCTGTCATGTTATGGTCATATCAAATAACTTATAAACAACTAAATAAGGCCACACTATTTTGATTGGTGTTTAGTACAGAGGCTGTGTTATTGGTTGAATTTAAGTTTCCATCCCTATGTATTGCACATGCAAGGGGATTTTCGATGAAAAAACATTATAAGAGCACATTGATAAGCTTATGTAGCTGGATGAAAGGCGAGCCATTGTTTGATGGAGTCAAAAATGGAAAAATCTAGGAAGAAGGCATGACATGATAGACACATTAAAAACAAGAAGTTTGAGGTTGGGCAGATGGTCTGTTGTATGATTCCAAGTTTTTATGCCACCCAGGGAAGCTTAAAGTACATTGGTTGGGTCCATATGTGATATTTCATATACTTGATTTAGGTGCTTGCAAGTTACAAGTGCTAGATGGAACAATGTTACCTGGTCATTTTAATAGGAGTAGGTTGAAGCCCTACTATAAATAAGTCTTCAGTGTGTTTGTAAATAAGGCAGTATTTCCAGCTAGCTTAGGATTTCCCTTAATACATTTTCCTTTCTTTATGTTTCCCTTATTCATCACTTTTCTTTGTCTTTTGTTTGGTTTATTATGGGCACTCTTGTGCACGGTTGCCGATTATTGTCTAAAAAGGTTTCTATGCAGAGGGACCACACATCTATTTAGTGTGGGGTGGAGTGAAAAAGAGAACTTCATAAAAGGATGTGGTAAGTGCTGAGAGCAATGTTGGATGGTGGCCCAGGTTGTGAATTCAAAGGTGTGTAGGATATAGGAAGGCGTGTAACAAAAATGTTCATGATAGAATAGTGGTGTCAAAAGGATTTAAGGAAACCACATACATGGATATAAGCATAAAGAAATATGAGGTAGGTGAAGTCAATAACTTTGTAAAGGATTAAAAGGTTGACATAGTTTGGCATAGGGGTGCATAAAAGTGAGTGCATTATCAAAGAAATATTGCACTCCAGAAAGGTTGCAAAAAAAAAATTTGAGTGAGTTTTCACGCAGAGGGAAAGCACTGGAAAAAATACATGGAGGGATGTCATTGGAAAAATCCAAATTCAATGCATTCATACATTAGTAGGTGACATCATAGTTTTTGTGGGAAAAAATCTATAAATAGAAGGTTAGGGGTGAGTTATTCTTTTACCTTGTGTTTGTGTTGAAGAGCTCTTATGAACTAGGGCATCCTTGTGAAGAAAAAATTGTGGAGATTTACATGCACATAAAATGATTCAACGGATTGATGAAATAGAGTGGAAAGGTAGTACATAGGTGTGGGTGGATAAGTGTGTTGAGGGATTCCCTCACGTGTTATGTCATCTTATGGAAGGAACACTTTCTAGGTTAGGGTTTATAGAACTAGGGCATAAGATTTGGATTTTCACCGAGGAGTAGTGAAGGCTTGAGAAATGGTGAAACTGAATGCAAGGAAGGAGTTTCATAAGTTTGAGGAGAAGGGAAAGGGAACCAAGAAAGGGAGTGAACACTTCACCAAAGAAGGGAAAAAAAAGGGAAAAGAAAAACCAACTGTTTCAATGAGTTTTAATTAAGAGTGGTATGTGGAGATGCAGTAACCAGATGATATGTTGTTAGGGAAGGAATGGGTATCTCACATACGTAAGATGGCCATGAGTGACAACAACCATCGGAAAAGCACCACTGAAAAAAAAAATGACATTCGAGCTGGTTCACCCCATGGGAAGGATGACACAAGATGGAAAAATTGTGTATGATGACGAGGTGCAAACCAAGTTGGAGAAGGCTAGACTCTGTAGCTTTACGAGCTTCCCTATTTCATAAGCCCAAAATTTTATACCAATCACGATGCCATGCATGCATGAGGATGAAATTTATTTTTAGGATGGATAATGTGCATAAATCCTCAACTAATTTCCAAGTATAGCTGCATTATCTATGAAGGAGAGCCACTAGATGATGACTTGTGCAACAAGGTGGCCATCAAGAAGACAATTGTGGAATATGAGTATAAGAAGGGTTCCCATTATTTTGATATCTCCGTGATCACCAAACCTGTCATGAGGATGGTCGTGCACTTGGTCACAAAGTTGAATGGGCAAGAGAGGTGGATAAAGGTAAATAAGAGTTGGTTGAACCTTTACTGCAAGATCTCAGAGGGAACAATCTACAAACTTTAAGCCTTTATCGCAGAGGAGATCATAGATGCCGCACATGATAAGGAAAATATTTCATATGGTAACTTCATTCTCACCATTTTTTTTCATAAATTGGAATGCTTGATGGGCCAGATAAATATGTTTGAGAGTACCTAGTTGAGGACCCCTCCTCTACTACAATATTTTAAGCCTATACTTGTGATACGATGATGGTTTCTCATAAGGAGTGCTTGGAGAAGTGGTAAAAATGAATACATGATGCGTTTGGGGAAGAGTGGAGAATTCTTGAATAATTTTATGCATTGGTGGATGGAGAGCCTGAGTTTGATGTGCATCAACACTTTTGTATCGACACGTTTACTTTTAATGATGGCACAAAGAGACATTGGTTTAAGTTACACTTCTCTTTCACATTGCAATACTTTAAGAGCATGATCAATAAATTGAAGGAGGAAAATAAACTTAGATTTGATCTAAGTGTAGTAGATCAGGATTACCACGAGTGCGCCAAATGTTGGTGTATCCCAAGAAGTGTTCTTATGTTGAGAAGTATGTCTCTTATGATGTACATATGTTGAAACTAGTGACATTGCCTATTGCAGGGAGAACAACAGCAAGGGTATATGTATGTCTAAGGCCCAAATTTGAAAAGGGCACTTATGTTGAGGATGACGTATCTATCTTAGAAGACCCCACCGGGAGGAATAAATTGGTAGTAAAAAGAGGGAACGAGAGGATGCTCTAGCGAGAAAAGGAACCTAGTGTCCATACGGTTAAGACGGTGGGGGAACAAGAATCTGGTATGGGCATGAGAATGTAAACTCACAAGAAGAATTCCATGATGAAGTAGTCACTTGAGAAGGAAGAGTTACTAGAAAAATAATATTCCCTTATGTTAAAGGAGTCGATGGAGTAGAAACAATAGAAAGTGGCACAAGGTTTAGACTCTAAGCGAGACAAAAAGATCATATAGGGTGATGATAGTTAGGAAGAGAATGAATAACACAAAGAAGGTAAGATTCCCCTATTCATAATGTACACGAGTCTAATGAAGATCGAAATGACTATGAAAAAGGTGCCCATAACAGAGAGGAGGAAATGAGGAATTAGACATGCATGCTTAGAAAACCACGACCCAAACAAAAGAAAAAATAGATGACATAGTAGAGAAGGAGGTGGTGGGTATTATACAATAGTTATTAGAGAATGAGGTAGATCACATTGTTGATGAAGTGCTAAAAGATATAGAGGAGAGCACAAGCATGGAAAATAAGTTTGGTAGCATGGGTGAAGACCCTAGCTTAGCGGTGAGCTTCCCAAGGTAGCGCACATAGGTGGGAAGGGAGTATGAGTGGCATAGGAACACATTATGAATTACATTAATGATCAGAACAAGGTACTATGTGTGTGTTTCTAAAGCACAGTTCCCACGAAAAAAATCCTCACTTGGTCATATTTTGATGAAGGGGGTGTATACTTGTGCACAAGAAAAATTCTATCTTGGGCTTTTGAGTCCCATGTTGATGAGCCCTAGTTCAAGGCTAATAGTAATGCATTGATGAAGGCACCAAATGCCAAGGGAATAAACCCTCGTGTTAATGCCAAATAGTTTTTGGATGAGAAAGTTTGCAACGTGCTCAAAAAAGTGTCGGTGGAGGTGGAAGCAAGGATTTTTGGCAAAAATGATAGAATAAGAGTCTTGGAGGAGGAGCTTGAGAAAAAGAATGAGGAGATAATTGAGAGCGACATGGAGATAAATCATAAGGAATTTATCAATTTTTATTTAAGGCGTGAGTGAGATATGAAAAAGTGAAGGTGCATGAAGTCTACAAGAAGGTAAAGGTTATTTCAAATGCCATTATTTTAAAGAACCCAAACCAGGCCCCTCCGAACAAAAGTACAAGTCGACCATGCACTACTTGGAAGACTTATATGCATACTCACCATGGAGAGGAAACCACTTGCATTAGAGTCAAGAGAAGAGGTGATGGCGTGCGGAAGGAATAAGAAAACTTGAATATTGGGGAGATAATAAATCGGTACTCAACTCCTTGCCTCGGTGATGAGCATGATGTAAATGTCCAAAGTTATGTATAAAAATTTGGCGACAGAGATAGAGTAACAAGCATTTTGGTTTCTACCCATGAGACAGATCTGAAGGATTTTCAAGAGAAAAACAAGGAAATAGGGTAGAGTGAGATAAAATTCTTGGAAGAGGTTAAGAATAAGTCAAAGGTGATTGAAACTTTGAGGGTTTTGATTAAAAATAAAATGAAGGATTTATACCCCTAAGTCACTCATAGGATGGACATGTTGGGTGACCTTAGCAAATAGATGGAAAACATCATAGATACGCTGAAGGCTAAGGGAGATGAACTAAGTTTTGATGAGGTTAGTGTATTGGTGGGTGATTTAATTCAACATGCACAAGGTGAGGTAGATTCTTGGGATAAAATTGAAGCATCTGTGAAGAAATACTTCCCACTCCTCATGCAGTAGTATCTGGATCCTTCTATTCTCTATACAATTTCAAATTATTCCATCTCTTCCATTCTTTATTCTTTGGTGAAAGAGGAGGGTGTTTCTAGGGATGTATAACATGCGTAGTGTGGGATAATTTTGGGACATAAATCAACTATGTCCAAAGTTAGAAGGAGTGGTTGCGTGCAAGGAAAGAAAGTAAGAAGGAACTCGAGGAAAGGCACGTAGGAGAAGAGGTTGGCAAGTGGAAAAAGAAGAGGGTTTGAGGACTTAGCCACATTTCGAAGATGGTGTCATAGGAAAAACACATGAGGTCTTGTGTAGGCATGATTAATGGATAAGGTGCCATCCTGGACTGGTGGAGGTCAAGAAAATAATATACCATGTAAGGAATATTCCCTGGAGGATCATTACGATTCTTTGGAACCCTTTGCAGATGACATATGTAACATTCCTATTTTAAGACTTTATAAACAAGGGAATTTTTTTACCACAATGTTCTCTATTCTAAATAAAAATAATTTAGAACACACATTCCATGCCAATCAATCTCATAAAAGATAACCATAAGCATTTTTCATGACTCGATGAAATTACTTGATCTCTCATTTCATGAATCGATTACTAACCGATCTCTCATGTTTTTCTTAAATTATAGAATACTTTATGTATACTACATATACTTGGTTTTCCTACCTGTTTCGGTCTTGAGTGATCTGTTCAAAGAACCTATTTGAATATTTATTCCCAATATTCATCGACATCACGTTTCTTTAAATTAGGTGACATAGGACAATGCGAACCAGCAATTTTTGATACTTTTCCCAAATATTTTCAACATACTAGTTCATGTTACTATTCCTAGATGGCATACTCATCAATTCAAAATACATCCTTCACCTCACTCTACTATTATCTAGAATGGTCTTTACTAATTTTTATCAGTCCACTTGCCCAAGGTTTGACCCTAACCCAAGTTAGCGACATAATGTTTTATAGGGAGATGCTCACGATGACTTAGGGTATATGGGCATACTCGGCCAACCTAAGTCATCCAAATGTGCCTAGGTACCCTGAGTCATAGAAAGCTACTTCCTATTCTAATCATGCTACTAACTTGACCTAGAGAGAAACTAAGTTCAATTCCAGATGTGTGTAGATCTAGATGAACAGATGTTAGGAAATAAGAGATAAAATATATGGAATAATCCCTCACAAAATCACAACAGTAGAAACTAATATGCAGAAATTATTACAGATCTGAAATAAAATTGCAAAATAAAATAACACAACACAAGGAGACAATATTTAATGTGGTTCACCCAATTTGGGCTACATCCACCAAGAATCACTTGCTCAGATTTTATTACAAGCCACCACTCTCTCAATACAATACCCAGATCTGTTTGGAGCTATGCTCAACAAACTCTACAAAATTCACATCCGAATTCAAAACACATCTGTAATGTTTTTCATACATCTATCATATGCATAAAACCATATAAATAGACAACTACTTAAGCAGTTTTACAAAACTGTGGGTATCAAAACCATGGGCAAAACCCGTCCCATAAACCTATGGGTCAAAAATATTGCCCATATGAGAAGAGCATGTTTCCCGATATGTCGGGTGCATTTTTTCGAGGCCAAAAAAATTCTGCAAAAAAATAAAAATTTTTGGGCTATGCCCCAAACCCTGCTACCGTGGGCTACTTCCCCACTCGGGGCCCGGCCCCACCCCGAACCCCCGGTGAGGATACATGAAAAGTGTATAGTACTCTTCTTCATGTACAGGTCTTCAACACTTTCACACATGAAAATAGGCTCCACAACCTAATAATCTCCCACTTAGAGACTAGTTTTCCTCTAAGAAAGCTTCTCAACCCTTCACTAGTTTCCGTGAAGACCAACCAAAGCTGAAAACAACTTCAGTTTTCCCTTGTGACCACCTTGGTCATCATGTCTACAAGATTCTAACTGGTATGAATCTTCTCCAACTTCAACTTCTCTTCCTCCAAAGCTATCCTGATGAAATGGTACCTTAACTGTATATGCTTTGTCCTAGAGTGGAAAGCAGAGTTCGTAGCTAGGTGTATAGCACTATGACTATCACTATATAACTTTCCTTCCTCTTGCTTATGCTCCAACTCCTCAAGTAATTGTTGTAACCAAATCATTTCCTTGCTTGCCTCTGTGGCAGCAACATACTCAGCCTCCGTGGTTGACAAAGCCACCAAATTCTGTAGTCGTGAAATCTAGCTTACTGTTATTCCACCTATAGTGTAAACATAACCTGTTGTGATGCTCCCGCTATCTACATATCCAGCCATATCTAAATCTACATAACCACACAAAATGGTGCTTGATCCACTATAGCACAAAACTATCCCCATGGTCCCTCACAAATACCAAAGGATCCACTTTACTGCCTACTAGTGATCTCTACCTGGATCACTCATAAATCTACTCACCGCTCCCACTGCATGGGAAATATCAGGCCTAGTGCACACCATGGCATACATCGACTACCAACTACTGATGAGTAAGGTCCCTTAGACATTTGGTTTCTCTCCTACTGTGTCTTGGGACACTTGCTCCTTTGATAACTTGAAATGGCTCCACCAAAGGAGTCCCAACTAGTTTAACATCTTGCATATTAAACCTCTCCAAGACTTTCTTAATGTACTCTTCTTGAGATAAAGTAATCTTCTTCCTTCCGATCCCGAGATATCCTCATACAAAGGATTTGTTTAGCTTCCCCAAATCCTTCATAGCAAAGGATTCACTTAGTTACTTCTTGAGTACTTTTATTTCTTGCATGTTTTTACCTGCAACCAACATGTCATCCACATACAGACAAAGGATAATATAACTGCCATCCTCAAATTTCTTTGTATACATGTAATGGTCAGAATGACATCTAATATAATCTTTCTCCATCATGAAGCTATCAAACTTCTTATACCATTGATGTGGAGCTTGTTTCAGCCATACAAGCTCTTCTTCAGTTTGCACACCATCTCCTCTTTACCTTTGACCTCATAGCCCTCTGGTTGCTGCATATATAGTTCCTCCTCCAAATCACCATGGAGAAATGTAGTCTTTACATCAAGCTGTTCTAAGTGCAAGTCTTCTGCTACAACTATTCCTAGAACAATTCTAATAGAAGTCATTTTTACTACAGGAGAAAAAATCTCATCAAAATCTATACCTTTTTTATGTGCAAACCCCTTGACCACAAACTAGGCCTTGTATCTTTTCTTGCCTCCTTCTTCCTCTTTGACTCTGAACACCCACTTGTTTTGTAATGCTCTTTTTCCTTCGGGTAGCTTTACCAAATCCCATGTCTGGTTCTCCATGAGAGCCTGATGCTCCTCATCCATGGCTTGCTCCCACTTCTTCCCGCATCTACCTGCATTGCTTCATCAAAGCTCTCTAGTTCTCCACTATCAGTGAGTAATAAATAATAAAGAGAAGGAGAAAAAAATTCAGGTTCTCTTCTTACCCTAGAAGACCTCCTCAATATAGGAGTTTGGGGTTCTTGTTGAGGAGGTTCCTAAACTGATTCATGTGTCACTTTTCCATCCGGAAGATCCTCTACCGCTGCATATTCTTTCTTGGATTCTTCCTGTTTTCTTGTAACTGCTTTGCTTATACATGAATTTCTCATTAAAGACCACATCCCTAGATCGAATGATTTTTTTGTCCTTAATACTCCAACATTTATATCCAAAGTCATCACCACCATAACCAATGAAAGTACATTTTTCTGATTTAGCCTCTAGCTTGGTCCTATCATCCTTGTCTATATGAACAAACACCTCACATCCAAAGACTCTAAGAAATGAATAATCAACTTTCTTACTATACCAAGCCTCCTCAGGTATGCCTCCATCCAAGGCACTTGAGGTTCCTCTGTTTATCAAGTACACAGTTGTGCTCACCACTTCTACCCAAAAAGAAAGAGGTAGTCCTACATGTAACCTCATGCTCCTAGCACATTCCATTATTGTTCTATTCATCCTTTCTGATACCTCATTCTACTGCGGAGTTCCTAGAACCATATTTTTCCTGCAGATTCCATTCTTAGAACAATAATCATCAAATTCATTGCTACAATACTCCCCTCCATTATCTGACCTGAGAGACATTTTAGCTTAAGACCTGTTTCATTCTCTACCAAGGCTTTCCATTTAACAAAAGTGTCAAATACATCAGATTTGTTTCTAATACAATAAACCCAAACTTTCCTTGTTACATCATCAATAAAAGTAACATAATAACTTGAACCCCCAAGAGATGATACCTGAGCCGGCCCCACACATCAGAATGCACCAGCTCTAACTTACTCTCTTTCTTTATAGGTCTAACCTTGAGAAACCTTACTCACTTTCTGTTTCACATATATGCAGTCCTCACATAACTCCAAACATGTTTCTATATATTTGGGAAAATTCTTCTTTATGATCTCCATGCCCTTATGGCTCATATGACCGAGCCTATAGTGCCATAATGTTGTATCTACTTCTGAAGCCACAAGATTACAAACATTAGTGCTATAAGTGGTTAAATACAAGGTTCCAACCTTCTTACCCTTACCATCACAAGAGCACCCTTGGTGACCTTCCAAGAGTTAGTAAATATCACAAGTCAACCATCACTTCCCAATTGCCTCATCGATATCAAATTTCTCCTTAATGTAGGCACATGTCTAACATCCTTCAATATCCATGTATTCCCATTCACGCATCTTAACTCAAACAAAACCTTTTCCAACTATCTTTGTAAGGCTCATCATCACCAAGAAAAACATTCCCAAAATCCCTTGAACATAATCAACAAAATAATGCCTATGTGGAGTAGCATGAAAAGAAGCCCCTGAATCTAAAACCCAAGATTCAATAATATTATGCAAAGAAAGAATCAAAGCATCCTGACATACATTACCCGATGCCACATTTGCCTCCTTGTTTTCTTCTTGTTGTTTCTTCTTATCCCGAAGCTCCCAACAGTCCTTCTTTGTATGCCCAGACTTTCCACAGTTCCAACATACAATCTTGCTCTTGGATTTTGACCTTACCCGATCTTTCGATTTTCCACGGCTTCCTCTATTCTTCTATCTCCCTCTAGTTTCCATTGTCAAAGCATTCCCTGAAGTAGAAGATTTACCAGAGATTTTTCTTCGTATTTCCTCACTTAGAATCACCTCTACAACATCCTCAAACTTCAACTTTGAGTTAGCTAGAACTGAGTTTCTTACCTCTATTACCAAGCTATTCCAACTCTCAGATAAAGAGCATAGAACTAATAAAGCCCTAACTTCTTCATCAAATTCTATTTTAACCAAAGCTAGCATATTTACAACCGTATTAAAATCATTTAGATGATCTTCCATTGAACCATTCTCGACATCCTCATATTAAACAACTTTTTCATCAAAAATATCTTATTAGAGGTAGAGGGTTTTTCATACAACTTCCCTAATGCATCCATCGGTTATTTTGTAGTCTTTTCCTTTGAAACATTAAATAATATCAAAGATGCAAGACACAACTGGATCATTCCAAGTGCCTTCTGATCCAAAAAATCCCATTCCACATCTGTCATAATCGAGGGTTTGTTCACCTTCTCGAATGTGAAGAGTATAAAGATCCTTCGATAAAGGTAATCTTCCATTTGCATCTTCCAAAGATTGAAATTCTGCCCATTGAATTTATCAACCCTAGATCTTCCATCATCTACCATAACTCCCACTCAAGCTAAAAACTTTCCCTGTGATTCAACACTTCAGAAAACCAAACCAAGCTTTGATACCAATTGTTAGGAAATAAGAGATAAAATATGTGGAATAATCCCTCACAGAATCGCAACAGTAGAAACTAATATGCAGAAATTATTACATATCTGAAATAAAATTATAGAATAAAATAACACAACACAAGGAGACAATATTTAACGTGGTTCACCCAATTTGGGCTACGTCCACCAAGAATCACTTGCTCAAATTTTATTACAAGCCACCACTCTCTCAATACAATACCCAGATCTATTTGGAGCTATGCTCAACAAACTCTATAGAATTCACAGCCAAATTCAAAACACATCTGCAATGTTTTTCATATATCTATCATATGCATAAAACCATATAAATAGACAACTACTTAAGTAGTTTTACAAAACCATGGGTATCAAAACCATGGGAAAAACTCGTCCCATAAACCTATGGGTCAAAAATCTCACCCATATGAGAAGAGCACGTTTCCCGATATGTCGGGTGCATTTTTCGAGGCCAAAAAAATTACGCCAATTTTTTTTTTTCGAGGCTACGCCCCCAAACCCTGCTGCTAGGGGCTTACTGCCCCTTTGCTCGGGGCCCGGCCCAGCCTCAAACCCTAGTGAGGATACATGAAAAGTGTATAGTACTCTTAGTGTACAGTCTTCAACACTTTCACACATGAAAATAGGCTCCACAACCTAACAACAAATAGGGAAGGGTGTTGCCACATGTCAACTACAACACTATATCCTCAAGAATCCCCTAGTCTTCTCAAAGGTACAATTATGTAGTTGGTGTGTGCTAACATCTATTAAAATTTCTTCATCGTGATGTAAACATCCCTTGGTGGTCATTACTTCATAATAAACTTTGGATTAAGATTTAGATTGCAGCAACCATGTCTAACCCTAATTCCAACATTCATTAAGTTCTTTATCCATAATTAATCTGATTTGATATTAAGAAATTCATTAACTCATGTTTGCATTTATGTTCATTAACTTGGCATAACAAGCAGTTATCCCATAAACAGTAAGAAAACATCAAACGGTTAATTTTAATGCAACTTAGTTGTCCAAAGAAGGTGTATCATCCACCTAGGTTCAGCTAGTGTTTACTTTATATAAAATGAAGTACAAAGATTAAAGATCATAACCACCATTCCTTTTATTTTTCCTTCTTTTGAGAGAGGAAGAGTCTTCCTCTACATGATTAGATGTTAGGGTTAACATAACATTTTTATCATTCACCACTCATATAGTTTAATTATATGTCCAATACATATTTCATTATTATACTATAACTTTTTAGATAGAGAATGACATCTTTTGCAACTTAAGAAGTTACACTTTAGTAAGGAAAATTGAAATATTCCCTTAATCCAACCTATAAAATGATAACAGTAATAGGTATACAAAAATATATAAAGAATATCGACAAGATAGCATTACAATTTCCTTCATACAAAGTACACAAGAATTTACACCACAATTTGGAGTCAGTCTCCAAACCTTTCAATTCATCATGATAAAATATACACTTTACAAGACTATGCATTTCAGACATACTGCATGTCGATCAACATTAAGATCATAAAATAACATAACTTTTATTTTCAATACAACTCAAGAATGAATCAAAATTCTTTACAAAAGAACTAGACTTTAAATCAGCCAATACATCATAAAAGTTTTTCCTTCTTTTATCACTTACGAAGTCCATCTACAAAAATTGCTAGCATAGGTCAGTTCATTGAACTGAGCATGATAAGCACTAAGCATTAAAATGAAGTGCATTCCACTAATTGTTCCATTAAAACAACCTTGCTTTAATGAAACAATTAATATATCATACCAATAAGCATAAGTAATAACAACCATAAAATAAGTACAAATAATAAGTCCGAATTCACTTTTTAAAAAATAGCATAATATAATCAGAAACTACTGCATTATATCAAATAAAAATTGACCCAATTAGTTATTTAAAACAAACAACAAATCTTGTCGTCTAATTATTTCATAATTCTTTCTGAATTGAAATACATAATTTAACTTTACTATGTAACGAAAAGAGTTACTTTCAGAACCAAAAAAATTATTGTCATTTTTTTCCAAGTTTCTAGAATCATGTATAGACAATTAATTTCAGCATAGTACATATTTAGGTTGATTCATCCTAAAACTTATATAAATAAGAAGAAGAATCAATACAGACTATCCACGATTCAACATTCATCTAAAAAATAGAAAACGGGTTTAGAAAGTACATAACTGATTTCCTACATAGCTGCATTAACCAAGGAAACCAATAAAAGGATTCACCATTTAAGAGACAAAATCTAATAACAATAATCCCAAACCAATACGAGAAGGGAGAGAATCAAAATAGTCATCATCCTACTTGTAAGCCTTAAATAAATTCTACATTATAGAAGATATCATTCAGATATTTGAAACCATACATTCCAAAAATCAAAGCAAGACTTACATAAGGATAATCTCTTCTCGTGTCCATCCAGGGAAGATTCATAATATTATAGAGTGCACAAAGAGGGGTCCTTCTAAAAACAATATCCAAATGAAGCATGACTCAATCAAACAAAATAGTCGGTCTAAACATGATTACGTTTTCCCTTCTACAAGATAGACTCAGCTGTTCACTTTCCACATCGATACAACAATTGACTCAATAAAAATTAGCTGAGATCAAGAAATATCAAACAGGGACGATTTGGTTTTCCTAGTACCAAGAATGAAAATCCCAAAGTTTCCTGATCATACAACTATTCCCATGAACTTTCCACAATCAACAGTAACATGTTAAACTAAACAATCCACAAGGAATTTTCCATTTCTGAAGAGTGATTTCACATTACTTTATACAAGATAGGAAGGATAGAAAAACCAAACTCAAGAAGTCAAACAGCCTAGGATAGTAATCACTTCTACAACATGGAAGAGATTCAATCTACAAAGAAGTTTGAATTAACTTAACTTTCCAAAGTTAAAGGAAAATCAATAGAAAAGATCCAATCAAGAATTCATTCACCTTTGTATTATCAATTGAATTCCAAATTCCATTTCAAACTCGAAGTTCTTTTGCTAGTTCCCAAAAGAGAATACAAAACCAAACACACAGTTTATAGAAAAAAATACTTCTAGTTTTCCTTATGAATTCAAACCTTATCGAACAACAATATCAACACTACCCCAGTTCATATACAAAAATCAATCTAGGACATAATAATGCCAAATCCTTATTCATCTATTCGTCATTGTTTAAACACAAGTTTGGGTTCCTACTGTAGAGAAAATTATATAGTACAGTCCCAAAGCAGAAGTACAAATCTTGGAAAACAAGATACATTCCACATGAGTATTCAACTCCTATCTCCTTTAAAAACCATAAATCCATTCAAATGGATCTGAAAGAGAATATGAAAACCCAACACAATTTTAAGTCAAACAAAGTTTCAACATTACCCTCAACTCAATAGTAACCAAAATCCCAACTACAATAACTTTCACAGCTCCATCTAGCACATAAAGATCAAGACAGAGAATTACAGTGCAGAGAAGGTAATTGTTCCAGTCAAATTTAACACAAAATGAAGTACGAACACAACACTTCCATAAACTTCAAAAACCCATTATCGACTGCTTTCAAAAGAGTTTGAATTCACATCGAAGGGTAAGTAAACAATACCATCTCGAACCAGAGGTTCTATATCCTCACCACAAGATACAATTACCTAAATGGTCAAGAACCCTTATCTCAAAAAAATCAAGACTTACAGATAAAAAATAGATGTGGGTTACCCAAAACAGAGGAAAATAGAATATCCTCAAATGTTTTCACACCATTGCAAGTTCAAAGTAAAATTTACATTCTAAGATAGGAGTACTACAACTTTTCCAAACTCAAGATGCTTCATGGAGAAGATTTCAAAAGAGACTACTAGTTAAACTCAAATCAAAACCATTTTCTCAAGATATTTTCAAGTAGACAGTCCCAAATATGAGTTCCAAACAAACACAAAGCCTCTAAAGTTCCATACACATATCACCATTGAACTTACGCAGAGAAAAACATCTAAATACTAACATTATCATGCAATGGATTCATATCTAAAAATCACAGAGATTCATTCAATCATGAAAGTAAATAACTAGACAAAACATGTAACCATTTATCTCATGAGAGCAGAGTTATTTTAATGAAACATTTAGAGGAAAGAAAGAAATATTAATGGGTAGAGCCTATCATGCTTGATAGTGCTTCTACCAATTCAAAGGAGACTTCCAGCCGAGCTTCCAACTCTTTTTCTCCTCCAAGAAAGATCAAAAACCAAACATCTCTTTCTCCAATGCCTCATATACTTTCCTTGGATCAAAAATAGACTAGGGAAACCAAAAATAGCCACAAACTGAAAGTCAAACTACTGGTTCGAAGAACTAGATAGTTCCATGCAGAGAAAAACTTGCAAGACATTCAAGACCAAACAACCTCCAACAAATCTGCCCTCATTGTTTCCAAGACAGTTTGCTCACAAAAATTGAGATTCATTAATGTCATTACTCCCCAATCTCCCACCTATCTCTCCTTACCACCGCCTCCCAAAATTGGTGAATGCTATTTCAACCTCTGCATGCTATTTCAATCTCTACATGCATTTCCACGTAAGCTTCCACCAAGTTTACATGTCTCTACCAAAACTGGTAGTACTTCCCATTTATTCAAAAAAATCAAATCAAATAAATGCCTTTGGAACCGTCACCAACTTTCCATGCGACCCTAGGTCCCTTTCATTAGTTTAGGATAGATTTCCATAACTTAGGTTATGACCTTAGGTTAGTCTAAAAAGTAATTACCTTAGGTTTATAAACATTGCCTTAGGTAATTTGCTAACTTAAGATAGGTTATTATTCAAACCAATTTAGTAGTAGGTAATAGGTTAAGAGTATACCTAACATCACCTTAGGTTTTTCCCATCCCAACATAGAATATGAAGCTTAGGATAGATTGTCACCTGAATAAGTAGACATAGCTTAGGAAATAGTTACATTTACCTTAGTTTAGAATACCATTAGGATAATCCCATAGGTTTAGGATTTAGATTCCCTTCATAGTCGTGAAGCAGGCTTTGTTCCACTTAACATCGTTAAATGTCTTGAAGAGGTCAATCTGAAAGATCTCGAGCACAAAACATACAACCGAATGCAGTACGATATTACAAGACCAAATAGAATTTGTAAACATAACAAATCTCAGTATGCTATGTCTCTCAACCTATGAATGTAATTTTACCATTCAGACTAGTAAGGATATTTAAACCATTCCTTGGATCAATGGAATTGATCTAAGGATGAGTCAGTTAATAGAGATAAGTTTGCAACCATTATAACTCACCTATCCAAAGTGAAAATGGATTATTGCAAACATCAACATTTCAGTCTAATGAATCCAAGAGTAGAAATGATTTATCCTTGGAAAGCATGATTTTCAAAAAGCAAAGGAGCACACCACATCAAGAAAATCACATGTCAACGCTTGTAATGAAAAAGAGAAATATAACATTTTGTCAAAGGTGTTACAAAAGATAAGCACTCAATCGATCATGGAGGACCACACTTCCACTTGGCATACAATCTACTCATGGGGAAACTATGGTGGTGAACACTAATTCTATTTAAAGGAGTTATTGGGTCGAGTTAGAAATTGGTAATAATTAGAGAGGAAACACTTGGGTGATAGGTCGGCGCACTTGGGGTTAAGAGAAAGATTAGGAGATAGACGTAAACGAGACTACACTAATGGAGCATGAAGATTAGTTACAGAGGTAAGTGGGCCCGTGATGGTATGTAGAGGAGTGATAAATGTTGTCTCAAATTTTTTAGGACCTTTTGAAGGATTTGGAGCACACCTATGGTGTTAACCTATTTTTCTAGGTCCGAACTAGACCTAATTTTATGACCTAGCTAGGAAATTCATGGTGGTTTAGAAGATACAGAGCTAAGTTTTATAAGATGAGAATTGCAGAAGTTGAGATAGGTTTTTCTAAAGGTGCGGGACAAGTTCCGTGTCTTTATGATGATATTATTACATGATATGGTGTTTTTAGTTCTATCAATCTCAACAAGGTGACTTTCCTAGCTTGATATGAGATATTTTGTGTTGGTTGGCATGTGAAAATTTTGAACAAGGACCTGAACCTTTAAGGATGTTAATACATGGAGCTAATAAGGTTTTAGAGTTCAAATGAGATAAAATGAGCTCATGTTCTTTATGAACGATTGCTAAGAAGCCAAGGTGGTAAAAACCCTACCTAAACCCTAGTTCATTAGCGATGGAGGAAAACTTGTTGGTGTGAGATCAAAATGCATTGAATTATCAAATGTGATTATTTGAGGATAGGAAGGAAACTCACAACTATTTTATGGTGGTGGTTTGGAGTCTTGACAATAGGTGGATCCCACTCAGATTTGCATGTTTTTAGGAAACTTTGATTTTCTCTCAAGTTTTCCATTTGACCTATGATCTAAATTGATGTTCTAAGTATAAGGGAAGCTATGCTAAATGTTTGAGGTTATTTATACCTTGGTGAAGTCATTTTTAGGTCTACATAAGTCTAAAAATGAAGAATGGCTACTAGGTCTAATATGTATTTTTGGCAATCATGTGAAAGGAGGTGTTTGGGTATGTGTCGCCTAAGTAGAAGTATATAATGGTTATGTAGGTGTTGCAGAAATCCAATGTGTTATGTTATATTCTTTAGTTGAGTCTTATATATTAGATGGGTTGGTATAGATACTAAATCATGCACTTTAGGTATATTTGAAGTCCTCGTCACATGCTACTATTCATATGATTCCTAAGAAAGAAAAGTACTAATTGACCATTGTCTTGGGCCTCTTTTCTTTCTTTATATTTTCCTTCTTGGTCTCATAAACCTTCTTTCCCAATCTAAATTTTGATATTTCCATTTTTCTAAGTTTGGACACCAGCTCCCACCAGATTCCAATGCCCAAGCACCCCCATCCCCTATGGGAGCCTCGACCTCTTTGTATATTTCTCACATTTTTTGGGTCCTTTCTAGTTGTTTGGCATCTTATTTTATTGGTGGCTAGAATTTTAGTGGTTAATTACAAAATTCAAGCAAGGGAATCATATAAATAAAAATCTATGTGACCACAATAAAGGACCAAGCACTAAACATCTACTATCATCACCTAAGGTTACATCCAAAGGCATTACAAGAGCATTGAAACATCCATTTAACATCCATTCAAGGGACAAGGGACTGCATTCTTCTGCATACACTTCATAGGAGGGGAATTTAATTTTTCCATGCACACATCTATCTAAATTTTTGATATCTAGCTATTGCTCACTATTTAAGTGCATTTGGCACAAGAGCTACCTAGGGAACAATTCTACACACACGCACGTAAAACTACATGGATTCTAAAATGTAGTGCAATGCCCGGATTGTAAGTTCATTCAGTCAAGTGAACATTGTGGTCATTCCAACTCCCCATTTGCATCTTTTTCTCTATAGGATTTTATGTGTTTTGGGGTTTTGTAGGTGCATTTTATTATTACAGGTTTGCGAGCTTGACGATCATACATTGACATACTAATGACAAAGAGAAAAGTTCAATGAAATCGTAAAAATCAATTTCTCGAGGTTTTGAGAAGTAATAGGCACCTAGAGAAGGTCTCGCAATGCCCATGACCCTAGATAAGTGATCGATTCCTATAATTTCAAGTGCCCACACATTTTTTTGAGCTCAGTTTTGACATTATACCTCCCTATTTAATCATTTTTCTAGCTCGGAAAAACTTTGAGATTATTGCGAAATAATTTAAGTATCTTACCATCATTGTTGCACGAGGGTTTTAAATTTATCTTCTTACTTTCTTGGATCAAATATTTACTTTATTGCATATCTATCTACTATGTTGTTACATATTTAGATTTAGAATTTATTTGTTTCAATATTTTCTGAATCATTTGGTGAACCCATTGCTCAAACAAACCTTACTTCTAGGGATTTTATCATCTTCTCACTATGGCTCAATCTTATGGTGAATTCACTGAAGCCCATCTTTAAGAGCTTAATGATCATCTTACTAAGCATCCTCAGGATATAGACCTTATTTTATTTTCTTCTCATGAGGAGGCCACTAATCTTGCAGAACTTAATGTTCCTGCATCCATCCCTACTTTTATGCCCATTTCTACTCAACTGATTTCTTCCACTCTTCCATCTACTTCTACTATTCTAGTTTCGATCCTAATCCCACTAACCAATTCACTCTGCCCCTTGTTTCTCACAAAAAAATTTATCTTATGGTGGAACTCAAGATCTAGCCTCTCTTTATTAGGATCTTCAAGTTCAAATTTGTCAATTGCAATAGGCTACTTCTTGTGCATCTCCATATATGGATTCCACTTTTTTACTCCATACTCCTTTCACACCCGTCATCTCCACTTATGCGATTCCTCTTAGTTTCTTAACTCCCAAGATCCCCATTTTAAATGGTCACGGTGAACCTCAAGATCATCTCTCGATCATTTCATGTGGCATGTCTAGATTTTTTAGATGATCATACTCTCTTAGCTAATCTCTTTCCTAGAAGTATTCACAATTATGTAATGTGTTTGTTACGTGATCAACCTATCTACTTGATAACATATTTTATGCATTAGGATGATGCTTTTATCACTCACTTCTCTCTTAATATCATCTCTAAGATATCATATGCTCAACTTGTATAACTTAAGCAAGGATTTAATAAACATCTAGCCAATTTTGTATTACGATATAAGAACAACTTATTTAAGATGTTTAATGTTCTTGTAGACTCGAACTTCAATATTTATTTGTCTAAAGTCTATTGCCACATCTCTAGGAGAGTGTTATATTTAAGACATCTCCATCATTTGATCATTTGTGTCATACTCTTAAGCTATGCAAAACTAAACTTTTGTCTATAAGTAATCTTAAGTATCATGAGAAAGCTTCATCTTTGTCGTGTTTTAAAACCAAATCAACTTCCAAGTCATCTACAAAACTTACTGAAGTTAAGGCTACATCACAACGCTATATCTAATCCTGAAAAATATTTAATGACAACTACCTAGGCATACATGTATTAAGCTTATTATTTCTCCACATATTTTATTTACATAACTCATTGAGATTAACCTTATTACGTTTCCTCCACTCAATTTAGACCCATCTCATCCTAAAGGTCAAAATTACAATGAAAATTTCAAATGTGATTATCATCAATGCATTGGGCATGCTACAGATCGAGGTTTCAAACTTCAAAATCTTATCAATAATAATTCAATCAAGCTTCCCAAAACTACAACTTCGTGTCGGTAAAATGATAATGAAAAGCTTAAGATATTCAACAATCATCTTCTTAAGTGTAACATTCCCAATTTAAGACTTTAGAAACAAGGGAAAAAAATTTAATACAATGTTCACTATTCTAAATAAACATAATTTAGAACACACATTCCATGCCAAAAATATCATAACAGATAACCATATGCAATTGTAAATGACTCGGTAATTTTCCTATCTATCCTATCCATGGCTCGAAGAACTACCAATCTGTCATTTCATGACTTGGTGAATCCACCAATCTGTCATAAGAATTTAAAGTATTAAATACTTATCGTATACTAAGTATACTTGGTTATCTTACCCTGATTTAGGGTACTGAGTGTTCTATTTAAGGAACCTATCTGAATACTTGTTACCAAAATTCATTTGAAATCACATTCCATTAACTAGATGACATAGGATAGTGAAACTAATAACTTGTGATACCTTAGCCAAATATTTTTAACATATAGTTCATGCTACTATTCCTAGACGACACACTCATCTAAGCAAAATACGTCCTTCACCCCACTCTTCATTATCTAGAATGGTCTTTACTTGACTTATGTCACCCAATTGTCCTAGGTTTAACCCTAACCGAGGTTAGTGATATAATTTGATGTAGGGAACAACTCACAATGACTTAGTGTATAGGGGTATGCTCAATTGACCTATTTCATTTGAATGTGTTGCTTTATCCTATGTCATGGAGAGCTACTTCCTAGTCTAATTGATATAACTAACTTGACCTAGAGGGAAACTAAGTTCAAGTCCAGATGTGTGTAGATCAAGATGAACCAGCACTGAAGGGTGTTACAACATGTCAACTGCAACATTGTATCCTCGTGAAGACCCAAGTCTTCACGAAGGTACAATACTATAGTTGGCATGTGCCAACATCCGTCAGAGCCACTCCATTTTGATGTACACACCTCAATGAGGGTTATCACCCTGGATTAAATTAGAGTTAGGATTCGAATTACAACAACCTTGCAAAACCCTAATCTAACTTCCTTAAGTTCTTGTCCTCATTTGGGTTGATTATAAATATTCATGAATTTCAATATCTCATTATTGCCTTAATGTTTGTTAATTTTTAGCTGAACAAGAAGTTTCTCGTAAACATAACAACATGCTTCATCAGATCAATTTCATGTAATTTAATGATTCAAGGAAGGTGTAAGAACCCTACAGGTTCAGTGAGGATAGACTTCAAGGAGTTGAAGTCTAAATGATTAAAGATCATAACACCTTACATTTTCTTACATTCCTTTGAGAAGAGAATAATCCTTCTCTTTAGATTAAAGTGTTAGGGATCATATACCCTTTTTCCTTACATACTTCATATAACCTTTAAGTTCATTTCATTTAACATCCCTTATTAAACCATTCAAGCTTAGGAAAAGAACATCAATACCTATAACTTATCAATTTGCATACTAGTAAGGGAAATTACACTATTTCCACATTCACTGGTTTCATTAAATGACCAAAAGACTAAGGAAATCAACCATATAAACCATAACACTAAGATAGGAGTACAAAATTTCCTTCATGAATGAACAGGAGAATTTTACACCAAAAGTCAAACTTTCAAACTTTCAATTCATCATGATACAATACACTTTTTATAAGATTAAGAATTTTAGACATATTGCATGTCAAACAACATCAAGATCAATAAGAATACAAATTTTCCTCCTTCAATGTATTTAAACAATGAATCAACATTTCCCTAACAAAGATACTAACTTTTAAGCAACCAATACATCATATTAGATAATGCCTCCTTTGATCACTTACGAATTCCATCTGTAAAAATTGTTGGCATGGGTTTGTTCATTGAATCGGGCATGATAAGCAAAAACATTAAAACGAGATGCCTTCAAATAACTATTTCATTAAAAAAATCTACTTTTATGAACAATAAGAGCAAGCAAGAAAACTTTCATAAGTAATAACTATTACAAAAAAGTAAAATTACTCAATAAGTAATAAATTATAAGAAAATTTCTTAGCACCATCAAATAATTTACAACATCATAATAGATAAGTAGAATTCCAAACAATTACTTGTCTAAATCAATAAAAGTTCTACTAATTAATTTCAAAAGTCTACCTACTTTTGAAATTCAGAACCAATTTCATTAAATAAACAAGAGGGTTAATTTCAGAAATAAGAACATTCTTCACTTTTTACCAAGTACCATGTGAAAAGCATGCACAATCAAGTTTGATACAACATTGTAAAGGTTTTAGGATGATTCATCTAATATGTTATACAATAAGAGAATCACATTCCAGATGTGGCATCCTAATTATAATTCTGATACATTGCTTAGGTTCATAGATAGGCTTCATGTCTACAATGGATAATAATTTACTTAGCAACATTTACCCCTTCATACCACTATAATCAACATTTTAATTCCTTAAATATAATACAAAGTGAGGAGAGGTAAGTATTAACAAATTTTACCCAATTTACTCAAATATAAGTAATACATTTGAATTAATGAAACATACTACTAGGTTTATACTTGGATGGAAGAACAACTAACATAACCCATCTAAAAATCATTTACCTTTCAGTTATCCTACACTCCCTTATTCATTTTAAAACGAAGGATTTAACATCCAAATCTCAAAATTTCCAAAAAATTAGAGAAATTACCTTCTAGAATAGCAGAACAAGGAGTTAATCTTAGAAGAGGTTTCCAATCATCATTTATAAAATATACAGGCAAAAAAAAGGACCGGAAAATACAATTCTCAAACCCACAATTCTTTCAAGAAATATAATCACCAACAAAAGATACAGAATCAATGCACATATAATCAATCCTTCAAGTTAGTCTACAAGTAATTTTCCTTTCGATAATGACAAATATCATTGATATGCCAAGTTCATTCCACAAATGATGCGTGAGACACACACATAGAATGAATCTTTAACAAACTAACAATCTAAGAGTAAATTATCCATTCAAAGAACCCTTGGAGTTTCACGGTCGATAATCATAAATATATATTATAACAATTTACTAAATAAATTTCCCACTCAAGAGTGAGTAGGTCCTCATTAACAAACCCAAAGTTAAAAAGAGAGAAGGAAAGGAAGAATGTTCCTAAAGGAATCAAATAGAGTTAAGTATTATGGTCAATATGTCGACTTAAAGAAATTTGTTTACTAACAACATAACTTATAGTTAAATCAACCAATCAACTCCCAAAATCTCGTAGGAGGTTTCAAATTCAAGTAAACAACATAGAATACTCCCCAAATACTATTTTCACAATAAGTTACAAGACCCAACAACTC
Organism: Taxus wallichiana var. yunnanensis; assembly: GCA_018340775.1. NCBI lineage: Eukaryota > Viridiplantae > Streptophyta > Pinopsida > Cupressales > Taxaceae > Taxus > Taxus wallichiana. Next base: position 962,548,882 of record CM031234.1, read on the forward strand.
ATAAGACAATTCACCAAGATTCTAAAGAGAAGAGAGAAAACCCGTTAACAAAACAGAGTATACGTCACACTTTTCTTCAAAATCTTCACAAGCTTGAAACATAACAATAAGCTCCCAAACCATTCCTACACAGCTCCTGAAGTAGCGCTTCTATATATTTCAAAGTCAAGAGCAAGTAGTTCCTTCATGCTTCCTTTATACAAGTCAAATACAATAGTTCAGAAATCAATCCATAATTCCCTTTTACCCAATAATCTTCTAAAAATCCATTTCAAGTTCAGATTTGCAACATGGAATACATGCATAGTCCCAAAAAGGGAAAGTATCTAGCTCTCAACAAAATGGAATACGATAATGGAAGGGTAATCATTTACCTTTAAGGAAAACAATCACAGGTATCCAAAATGAACATATAAAGTACATAGTTCAGTCAAACATGATACCCTTTCCCTACTTCCATGTAAATATTACCTTTTCCATCACTAACAACCATTTATCTCAAGAATATGCACAAAATTTACAATTCTAGACATAACAGAGAAACAACAGAGAAGTAAAAAGTTATGAATCTACATAGTAATACAAAACTTCGTTACTTCTTCATCAGCTTAATATCTATAACCCATTCGGGTAAGACAAGCCAAATCACCCAATGTTTTTCTTAACTCATTCACAGAGAGTATCAAGACGATTTTACCATTAACCCACTTAGGAAGACAACCCATTATCATCATTTAATCAATATTCATCATTCGAAGGAAAACAGAGATAGTAAAAAGTGAGAATCTCAAAATCACACACACAACTATTCTTTTGCAACAGCAGAGTTATTTTAACAAAAATTTAGAGAAAAGAAAGCAATCTTAATGGATAGAGCCTATCATGCTTGATATTGTTTCTGCTGGTTTGAAGAAGATTTCCAGCCGAGCCTCTAAGACTTCTTCTTCTCCAAATGAAATCAACAACCAAATACTTTCTCCTCAAATGCCTCAAATACTTCCCTTGAATCAAAAATAGACCGAGGGAATCAAAAATAGCTATCAGTTGAAAATTAAACTACTAGTTTGAAGAACCACATAGCTCCATGCAAGAGCAAAAATGAAATGCATGAAAGACCAAAAAACCTCCAACAAATCCTCCCTCATTGTTTCCAAGATGGTTTTCTTGAAAAATTGAGATTCATTAATTCCAATCACTACAAAATTCTCACCTATCTCTCCATGCCACCGCCATCCGAATAGGTGAATGTTATTTCAACTTCTGCATGCATTTCTAATTTTAACAATGATTCCATGTAAGCTTCTAACAAGTTTACAGTCTCTCGCCAAAACCGGCGATTTCCTATTAATTCAAAAATCAAATCAGATAAATTCCTTAGGAACCATCGCCAACTTTTCATACAACCCTTAGGTCCCTTTCATTAGTTTAGGATAGATATCCTTAACTTAGGTTATGACCGTAGGTTAGTTTAGAAAGTATTTACCTTAGGTTTATAAACATTGAATTAGATAATTTTCCATCTTAAGATAGGTCATAATTCATACCAATTTAGTAGTAGGTAATAGGTTAAGAGTATACTTAGCATCACCTGAGGTTTTTTTCCATCCCAAGATAGAACATGAAGCTTAGGATAGATTGCCACCCGTATAAGTAGACATAGCTAGGAAGTAGGTACATTTACCTTAGTTTAGAATACCATTAGGATAGATCTCATAGGTTTAGGACTTAGATTCCCTTCATAGTCCTGAAGCAGGCCTCATTCCACTTATTCCATTAAATGTCCTGAAGAGATCAATCTGAAAGGTCCAAGCACGCAAACATACAACAAAATGCAGGTGATCTTTAAAGAAGATAATAATTAGTATACATACAAGAGTTTAGTCCTTTATGTCCTCCAAACTCAATGTCAGGTTAACATTCAGATCAAGTAAGCTATTTTTAAACATACCTTGGATTTAATAGAATTGATCCAAGGATATATTTATTATAAGATATAATTTTGCAAATAAATTTTTCTAGTTTACAACCTTACCTATCTCAATAGAATGGATTCCTAGCAAGCAACAATATTTAAGCCACATAAATCCAAGAAAAGAAATATTTTATCCACAAAGAAGCATGATTTCAAGCACTCAAAAGAATACACCTTCTTGAGGAAGAATCTCATGTCAACGCTTTGCGTTAAAAGAGGTGAAGTTAACAGATTTATCAAAGATGTTACATACTTCCTCGCTAAAAAGAATCATCATCCCGATGATTATATTATCATAATAATTTGCATCATGGAAAATCAATTTATTAACTTTGTTTTCATATGTTCATAACATATCAGAATCAACATTTACATAGTTGTTTATTATAAATAAAGAGATATCTGTCTAGAACTGGAAGATTTATTGACATAAGGGAATAAGATCACATTTTTATTAAGTCAACAGAATCAATTCTGTTCAAATAAATATGGAAAAGTAGTTTTTATATCCTCCATATTTTCCCAGGTTACACTTTCTTCATTAAATTGATCCCATTAGACCTTACATTTACTTATTTCATGATTTCTTAAATACAACTGGTGAGTTTTCAACACTCGTATGGGGTTAACCACTATTATTCCCGAATCTTGGACCTACAAGGAATTCCAATTTAGCACATGTGATAAATATGAAATGTATTTCTTAAGCAAAGAAATATGGAAAAAATCATGAATTCATGACAAAGAAGGAGGTAAAGCTAGACGATAAGCTACAAGGTTGATTACTTCAATAATTTCAAAAGGTCCCACATAACGAGGTGATAAATTGGCAGCCTTGCCAAATGTTATAGAACTCTTTTTCAGTTTTACCGAAGAAATACCTTCTCACCAAGTTTAAATTTCCTATCAACTAGTTTCAAATTAGCATAACTCTTTTTTCTATCTGCTGCTTCCTTCAAGCGTTCACAAATCATTCTAACTTGTTTCTCCATTTTCGTAAGGATTTCAGGTCCAATCACCTCTCTATCCTTGACGTTTTCCCAACTGACAGGGGTTCTGCATTTTCTTCCATATAATGCTTCGAAAGGTGCCATCTTAAGAGAGGCATGATATGTATTATTGTATACAAATTCAACTAATGGAAGGTATTCTTCCCATTTATACTACTGATCCATACAATACATTCGTAACATATCTTCTAAAACTTGATTAACTCTTTCAGTCTGTCCATCCATTTCCGGATGATACGCATAACTGAAATTTAGCTTAGTTCCTAGAGCTATGTTAAGTGTTTTCCAAAACCTTGAAGTCATTCTAGGATCTCTATCAGATATGATTAATTCAGGTACTCCATGTAATATGAAAATATCATGCACAAACCTTTTTTCCAAAACAGGAGAATCATCCTTAAGATTACCAACAATAAAGTGTGCTACTTTTGTTAGTTTATCCACAACTACTAGAATAACATCATGTTTATTTCTTGACATAGGTAACCCTTGTACAAAATCCATGCTTATTACTTGCCATTTGTACTTCAATATCTTTGTGAGGATACAATAAACCAGATGGATGCATATGTTCGGATTTAACACGTTGACATTCCAAGCAATGTGTTACAAACTCAATAACATCCTTTTTCATCCCTTTAAAGAAATATTGTTGCTTTAAATCAACAAGAATCTTTGTAATACCACACAGTCCGGAAAAAGATGAATTGTGAAATTTGGCTAACAATTTCTTTCTTAAATCATTTAAGCAAAGGTATGTATACTCTATTTTCAAATATAATATTCCTTCATTATCAAAACAAAAACCTTTATATCTCACATCATTTGGATCTACAAAAAGTGTTGTTTTTACTTGCTAAAAATAAGAATCAGATTCCATAACGCTCTTTACTTCATCCTTAAATTGAGTTCTTAATGTTATAAAATCATAAATGTGTTTCCTACGACTTAGAGAATTAACTACTCTTTTTCCTTGCCTTTAATATAACTTATGTCAAAATCATATTGATAAAAAACTCTAACCACCTTCATTGTGTTGCATTCAGATTGGAATGAGTGAAAAAATACTTCATCCCAAGATGATCAGTTTTTAATTCAAAAGGTTTACCAAGCAGATAATGTCTCCAAACTTGAAGTGCATGAACAATGAAAACAAGCACTAAATCATGTGGAGCATAATTCAACTCATGTAACTTAAGTTTTCTACTTTTGTAGGCTATGACATGATCATTTTGTAGTAAAATACCCCCAAGGCCTTCCCCGGATGCATCATCATTGCAACATAAAGTCTCCATAGGTCTGGTACCACTAGGATAGGTGCTGATGTTAATTGTTCCTTCAAAGTTCTAAATGCATATTCACATTTCTCATTCCAAACAAACTTCTTATCCTTTTTCTGTAATGAAGTTATTGGTGTAGCCACTTTAGAAAAATCTTTTACAAATTTTCTATAGTAACCAACAAGTCCCATGAAGCTTCTAACTTCATGTACATTCTTTGGTGTAGGCCACTCAATTATAGCTACAATTTTAGAAGGATCTACAAAAATTCCATTCTTACTTATTACATGTCCCAAATAGTGCACTTTTGTGTCATAGAAAGAACATTTAGATAGCTTACCATATAACCTGTCTCTTTCTCAAAATTTCCAAAACTATCTTCAAATACTCATGATGTTCCTCAATACTTTTAGAATATATGAGAATTTCATCTAAGAATACAACCAAAAAATTTTTTCCAAGTATTCTTGAAATATATTATTCATTAAATTCATAAAAATTACAGTTGTATTAGTTAATCCAAAAGGTAAAACAATGAAGTCATAATGTCCATATCTTGTTCTAAAATTTGTTTTATGAATGTCCTCATCCTTAATCCGTAATTGATGATATCTTGATCGAAGATCTATTTTAGAATATATTGATGCTCCACACATTTGATTGAATATATCATCATTTCTAGGAGTGGATATCTATTCTTAATTGTTGCCTTTCTTAACATTCTGTAATCAATACACAATCTAAGTGTTCCATCCTTCTTTTTCACAAAAATTACCGATGCTCCCCAAGGTGAAACACTTGGTCTAATAAAACCTTTAGAAAAAAATTCTTACAATTGTGCCTTAATCTCTACTAATTCTATAGTAGTCATTCGATATGGTGCCTTGGAAATAGGCTCAGTACCTAGTTTGATTTCAATTGTGAATTCAAATTCCCTTTTGGGTGGAAGACTGGGTAACTCTTCCGGAAACACATCACTAGTTTTGTAACAGTAGATACCATTCCATGACATCATTGTTCTCCTCAGAAGTTTCTAAAATCTTTACTACATATAAGGTATAACCTTTATTTTTGGCCTTTTTAAGTTGCATAGCTGATAGTTTCCTAACAAAAATCTCACGTTTCACACCCTGAATCTCTGTTGTTTTCTATAGGTCATCTAAACAACTAATATGTTTTTCAAAATAGTCCACTTTTGCCTTATGTTTAGCTAACCAATTAACACCTATGATTACATCATAAGACCCCAAAGGTGCAACATAAAGATCAAATTCAATGGAAAAACTAGGTAAGTCAAGGACTGCTCCAAAAAGACACATACTAACTGTATGAACAACATTGTTTCCATAATGTACAATCCATGTTTTATCCATGTTTCCATCTTTTATTTTTAGTTTTGATGCTAATTTACTAGAAATAAAACATTCAGTAGCTCCGATATAAAAAGAATAGTTATAGGTATGCCAAATAACTTACCCAAAACTTCTATGGGTGTGGCCTATTTTTCAGCCTACTTGTCAGCTACTATAACATGTATCTTGTGTTGCTGATTACAATCATCCTTTTTCAAAGGACATTGATTTGTGTAATGATCTTTGCCACATTTATAATAGCCTCCTACAAGTCCCTTTCTAGGATCGATTTATTTACAACCTTAGAGTTATCATTCTGACCTTCATAGGACTTCTTTTGTTATTATTATTCTTGACAAAGTTGTTTCATGCATTTCCAGCAGACTTATTTGTTATTGTTTTCTTATTATTATCATCTGAAAACTTAATTTTCATTCTAAATTTCTTCCATGGTCCTTTCTTAGGTGCAAGAGATGATGAAGAGGATTTGGGGACTTTCTTCCTTACTTCCTCTTTATGAGTAGAAATTGCCTTCAATTTATGTTCCTGCCTTATGGATTTTTCAACAACCCCTTCCATTGTGGTTGGGATGTGAACATCCACCTCTCCTCCTATAATGAGATTCAATCCCATGATGAATTTTCGTATCCTGAACTTCTCGTCAGTTTGATACTAAGGTACATACTTAAGGAGTTTAGTAAACCACTCCCAATACTCAGTTACAATTAGCTTTCCTTGAGCTAAGTTCTAGAATTCAGTCATTTTCTAATCATAATAAAGTTACAACAGCCAATGTTGCCTAAAGTAACCTTTAAATTGATCCCAAGTGATATTAGTTTCATCAATATTCAACTCAGCCTTACGACTGTCCCACCATGAAGATGCCTCATGGGAAAGCTGATATGCTCCCCAGATTACCTTTATTTCTTCTAAGAAATTCCTTATTGCAAAGTACTTCTCCATTTCACTGAGCCAATTCTCAGCTCCATCTCCTAATGTGGTGCCATCAAACTTGGGTGGACTTATCCTTTTTATATCATTAGTGAGTTTAGCTACCAGCCTAGCCTTTTTGTTTTCAGGTTGATCAAGTATGTTCACATTGTTATTATCAACACCTAAATTGGTGTTTTCCTCAGGAGGTGGCTAATTATTATTACCAACATCTTCTTCCTCCTCATTTCCCATTACTTATTGTTCAAGTACAGCCAAATGATCCCTTGTGTCTAATAGGGTAACAAGGATCTCATTGATTTTTGGGAGTTTGCTACTCCTTCCTCATGTGGAGGATTATTTGCAACATTTCCTCTTGTTCTAACCATTTTCTGTTAACAAGAAAATTAAATTTTTATCAGATTATGGACACAATAGGTCCAAGAGTTGTAACCTTCAACTTTGATACCAAGATGTAACATTCCCAATTTAAGAATTTAGAAATAAGAGAAAAAATTTATACAATGTTCACTTTTCTAAATAAACATAATTTAGAACACACATTCCATGCCAACAATCTCATAAAATATAACCATATGCAACGTAATAATTTTCCAATCTATCATATCCATGGCTCAAAGAACTACCAATGTGTCATTTCATGACTTGGTGAATCCAACGATCCGTCATAAGAATTTAAAGTATTAAATACTTATCATATACTAAGTATACTTGGTTCTCTTACCCTGATTAGAGGTACTGAGTGTTCTATTTAAGGAACCTATCTGAATACTTGTTACCAATATTCATCTAAAATCACATTCCATAAACTAGGTGACATAGGACAACGCAACTAGTAGCTTGCGATACTTTGGCCAAAGATTTTTAACATACAATTCATGTTACTATTCCTAGACAACATACTCGTCTAAGCGAGAATACATCCTTCACCCCACTCTTCTATTATCTAGAATGGTCTTTACTAACTTCATCAGTCCACTTGTCCTAGGTTTGACCCTAACCCAGGTTAGTGATATAATTTGATGTAGGGAACCGCTCACGATGACTTAGGGTATAGGGGCATGCTCAACTGACCTAAGTCATTCGAATGTGCCACTTTATCCTATGTCATGGAGAGATACTTCCTATTCCAATTCATATAACTAACTTGACCTAGAGGGAAACTAAGTTCAAGTCTAGATGTGTGTAGATCAAGATGAACCAATGTTGAAGGGTGTTGCAACATGTCAACTACAACACTATATCCACGTGAAGACCCAAGTCTTCACGAAGGTACAGTACTATAGCTGGTGTGTGCCAACATCCATGCCGAGCCACTCCATTTTTATGTACACACCTCAATGAGGGTTATCACCCTAAATTAAATAAGAGTTAGGATTCGAATTACAACAACCTTTCAAAACCCTAATCTAACTTCCTTAAAATATTGTCCTCATTTGGGTTGATTATAAATATTCATCAATTTCAATATCTCATTATTGCCTTAATGTTTGTTAATTTTTAGCTGAACAAGAATTTTCTCATAAACATAACAACATGCTTCATCATATTAATTTCATGTAATTTAATGATTCTATGAAGGTGTAATAACCCTACAGTTCGGTGAGGATAAACTTCAGGAGTTGAAGTTTAAATGATTAAAGATCATAAAACCTTACATTTTCTTACATTACTTTGAGATGAGAATAATACTTCTATTTAGTTTAAAGTTTTAGGGATCATATACCATGTTTCCTTTCATACTTAATATAACCTTTAAGTTCATTTCATTTAACATCCCTTATTAAACCATTCAAGTTTAGGAAAAGAACATCAATACCTATAACTTATCAAGTTGCATTCTAGTAAGGGAAATTACACTATTTCCCCATTCACTCATTTCATTAAATGACCAAAAGACTAAGGAAATCAATCATATAAACCATAACACCAAGATAGGAGTACAAATTTCCTTCATGAATGAATAAGAGAATTTTACACCACAAGTCAAAGTAACTTTCAGACTTTCAATTCATCATGATACAATACAATTTTTACAAGATTAAGCATTTCAGACATATTGCATGTCAAACAACATCAAGATCAATAAGAATAAAAATTTCCTCCTTCAATGTATTTAAATAATGAATCAAAATTTCCCTAACAAAGATCCAAAATTTTAAGCAACCAATACATCATATTAGATAATGCCTCCTTTTATCACTTACGAAGTCCATCTGCAAAAATTATTGGTACGGGTGAGTTCATTGAACTGAGCATGATAAGCACTAAACATTAAAACGAGATTCCTTTAAATAACTATTTCATTAAAACAAATATACTTTTATGAACAAAAAGAGTAAGCAAGAAAACCTTCATAAGTAATAAATATTACAAAAAAACTACAATTACTCAATAAGCAATAAATTATAAGAAAAGTACTTAACACAATTAGCCAATTTACAACATCATAATAGATAAGTAAAATTCCAAACAATTACTTATCTAAATCAATAAAAGTTCCTACCAATTAATTTCAAAAGTCTATCTGCTTTTGAAATTCAGAACCAATTTCATTAAATAAACAAGAGGGTTAATTTCATAAATAAGAACCTTCTTCACTTGCTTTACTGTACCGTGTCAAATCATGCACAATCAAGTTTGATACAACATCGTAAAGGTTTTATGATGATTCATCTAATATGTTATACAATAAGAGAATCACATTCCAAATGTGGCATCCTAATTATAATTCCAATACATTGCTTAGGTTCATAGATAGGCTTCATGTCTACAATGGATAAGAATTTACTTAGCAACATTTACCCCTTCATACCACTATAGTCAATGTTTTAATTCCTTAAATACAATACAAGTGGAGAGGTAAGTATTAATAAATTTTACCCAATTTACTCAAATAGAAGTAATACATTTGAATCAATGAAACCTACTACCAGGTTTATATTTGGATGGAAGAACAAATAACATAACCCGTCTAAACATCCTTTACCTTTCAGTTATCCTACATTCCCTTATTCATTTTAGAAATGAAGGATTTAACATCCAACTCCCACAATTTCAAAAAAAACAATAGAGAACTTACCTCCTAGAATAACAGAACAAGGAGTTAATCTTAGAAGATGTTTCTAGTCATCATTTCCAAAATATATAGGAAAAAAAGGACCGGAAAAGACCATTCTCAAACCCACAATTCTTTCAAGAAATATAATCATGAACAGAAGATACAAAACTAAATGCACATATAACTAAATCCTTCAAGTTAGTCTACAAGTAATTCTCCTTTTGAGAATGAAAACTATCATTGATATGCCAAGTTCATTCCACAAAGGATGCATGAGACACACACATAGAATGAATCTTTAACAAACTAACAATCCAAGAGTAAATTATCCATTCAGCGAACCCCTCGGAGTTTCACAGTCTGATAATCATAAATATATATACTAAAATTTACCAAGTAAATTTCCCAGCTCGAGAGCGAGTAGGTCCTCATCAACCAACCCAGGTTCAAAAGAGACAAGGACAAGAAGAATGTTCCTAAAGGAATTAAATAGAGTTAAGTAATATGGTCACAATGTCGACTTAAAGAAATCCATTTACTAACAACATAACTTACAGTTAAACCAACCAATCAACTCCCAAAATCTCAGAGGAGGGTTCAAATCCAAGTAAACAATAGAGAAGACTCCCCAAATATTGTTTCCACAATAACTTACAAGACCCAATAACTCATAATACAATTCATTAATATTCTAACGAGAAGAGAGAAAAACCATTAACAAAACAAAGTATACATCACACTTTCCTTCAGAATCTTCACAAGCTCAAAACATAACAGTAAGCTCCCAAACCAATCCTACACATCTTCTAAAGTAACGGTTCTATATATTTCAAAGTCAAGAGAAAGTAATTCCTTATGCTTCCTTTATAAAATTCAAATGCAATAGCTCAGAAATCAATCCATAATTCCATTTTACCCAAAAATCTTCTAAAAATCCATTTCAAGTTTAGATTTGCAACACGGAATATACGCACAGTCCCAAAAAGGGAAAGTATCTAGCTCTCAACAAAATGGAATACGATAATGGAAGGGTAATCATTTACCTTCAAGAAAAACAATCATAGGTATTCAAAATGAACATACAAAGTACATAGTTCAGTCAAACACGATACCCTTTCCTTGCTTCCATGTAAATATTACCTTCTCCATCACTAACAAACATTTATCTCAAGAATATGCACATAAGTTATAGTTCTCGACATAACAAAGAAATAACAGAGAGAAGTACAAAGTTTTGAACCTACAAAAAAATAAAACAACTTCGTTACTACTTCATAAACTTAATATCTATAACCCATTCAGGAGGACAAGCCAAATCACCCAATGCTTTGCTTAAATCATTCACAGAGAGTATCAAGATGATTTTACCATCAACCCACTTATGAAGAAAACCCATTATCATAATTTCATCAAGATTCATCATTTAGAAGGAAAACGAGAGATAGTAAAAAATTAAGAATCTAAAAACACACACACAACTATTATTTTTCAACGAGAGCAGAGTTATTTTAACAAAAATTTAGAGAAAAGAAAACAATCTTAATGGATAGATCCTATCATGCACGATATAGTGCTTCGTTGGTTCGAAGAATATTTTCAATTTGAGCCTCCAAGACTCCTTCTCCAAATGAATTCAACAACCAAATACTTTCTCCTCAAATGCCTCAAATACTTCCCTTGAATCAAAAATAGACCGAGGGAATAAAAAATAGCTACTTGTTGAAAATTGAATTGCTGGTTTGAAAAACCGAGATAGCTCTATGAAGAGAAAAAATCAAAATGTATGAAATACCAAACAACCTCCAACAAATCCACCCTCATTGTTTCTAAGATGGTTTTCTCACAAAAATTGAGATTCATTAATGCCATTCATTACAAAATTCCTACCTATCTCTCCATGCCACCGCCACCAGAATTGGCGAATGCTATTTCAACTTCTGCATGCATTTCCAATTTTAACGATGATTCCACGTAAGCTTCCACCAAGTTTACATGTCTCTACCAAAACTAGCAGTACTTCCTATTAATTCAAAAATCAAATCAAATAAATTCCTTAGGAACCATCGCCAATTTTTCATACAACCCTTAGGTCCCTTTCATTAGTTTAGGATAGATATCCTTAACTTAGGTTATGACCTTAGGTTAGTTTAGAAAGTATTTACCTTAGGTTTATAAACATTTCCTTAGGTAATTTTCCAACTTAAGATATTTCATAATTCATACCAACTTAGTAGTAGGTAATAGGCTAAGAGTATACCTAGCATCACCTTAGGTTTTTTTTCCATCCCAACATAGAACATGAAGCTTAGGATAGATTGCTACCCATATAAGTAGACATATATTGGAAGTAGGTACATTTACATTAGTTTAGAATACCATTAGGATAGATCTCATAGGTTTAGGAATTAGATTCCCTTCATAGTCCCGAAGCGGACTCATTCTACTTAATGCCGTCAAATGTCTCAAGAGAGCAATCTAAAAGATCGAGCACAAACATAAAAAAAAAATGCAGGATGATCTTTAAAGAAGATAAGAATTAGTATACATATGAGAGTTCAATCCATTATGTCCTCCAACCTCTCGAATGTCGGTTTACCTTTCGAGATCAAGTAAGCTAGTTTTAAACATACCTTGGATTCAATAGAATTGATCCAAGTATTTCATTATTATAAGATATAAGTTTGCAAACATATTTTCCATTTTACAACCTTACCTATCTCAATAGAATGGATTCCTTGCAAGAAATAATATTTTAGCCACATAAATCCAAGAAAATTAAATATTTTATCCACAACAAGCATGATTTCAAGTAGTCAAAAGAATACACCTTCTTTAGGAAGAATCAAATGTCAACGCTTGTGTTGCAAAAGAGGTGAAGTTAACATTTTATCAAAGATGTTAGATTAAGCATAAAAATCAAGCATTTGACTCTTCATCCAATCATACATATTACAGCCTCCTCCTACATCAAGAGCTCTTGCATTTTTCAGATTATGACTATCATGCTACATTCTCTTGATTGTTTTCACAACAATACTTCTAATGGATCTATTTCTATCAATAAAACTATTTTTGATCCATCATTTCATGTAAGTGCATGTTTTGTTACACTCATTATCACAATTGGTTATCCGATATCATAAATTTAATATCTATTTCCTAAATCATATGGATATGTCAATCTTCCATCACAATCACTCCTCTTACAATGTTTGTGCCTTTCCTTATGATACCTCCATTCAAATGGCATGACACACTCTTCAGGTATTCCTTGGCTCCATGCATATCAGGGTATCATATCCATGAATCACTTACATGTAAAATTCATTCATAATAGGCAAGTCATTACTATTAATATTGTTTCACCATCTACACCCTAGTTGTAACTTTCTCTCGAGGTTTCCATTACACTCCCTAGAGAATATAGGTCCCTAGGACCTCTCAAATCTAAAGCACAATATTCTCCTATCTCACCTATTCACTCATGACCTACACAGTCTCATCAGTTTGCTATTCCATCACATCAGTCTAGGTCCACCACTCAGATGGCTCCTTCACATAGATATACATCACCTCCTCACTTTCCTTCACATAGGTTTTCATTACCGCCACACTTTTCTTCATATAGGTGTTCATCACCTCCATAGTCTACTTCACATAGGTGTTAATCACCTCCATAATCTTCTTCACATAGGCATTCATCACCTCTCGTACTCCCCATCATATAGGTTCCCATGATCTCATAGGTCTCATGTACATATATCTAATTAATCGATAAATCATATGTCTCATACACCATCGGTATTAGATCATGATAACATATCATTATCTCCTCAAGAATTGAGTGGAGGAACCGTTATCACCAACACACAACACCCTTTGATTTTTCATGCATGTGATGATGAACAACTAATGTTTTTAGGTAACAGAGGATTTTCTCAAGGTGTAAGACCCTACTATTTAGAATAGCCTCCAAATAAGGTCGAGTTACTCTACCTGATCCTAATGCTAAAACTACTCCTAAAGAATGAAATACAACTAACTAATCCTAAACTAACAATTCCAATGGACCAGGGAGAGAGAGAGGGTTAAAAAGATGTAGAAAGGGAAAATCCTAAGATAAGGTGGTGATGTCACCAAAAAAGGGGTGAGTGAAACTCTAGTGAGGGAGAAGGGAGAAGGAAATGGAGAAGGGAGATGCTTGATAGATGTGACACAAACTTGAAGATTCATTCACCATCTATTCTCCATTAAACATAGAAAAATGATATTGCAAAAGGAGAAATACATGCACAACACATTGCATCAAGTAAAAAGAGACAAGGTTACAAATAAACACGAGTCGGGGTTGAGAAAATATTGAACCCTGGTCATTGATGTTTTCATTGATGTCAAGTGGCATTGATGGAAAAGGTGTGAATGGTGAAGTGAAGATCAATCAAAGGTATGAAGGTTGATTGGTAGTGCCTTCTCAGTGATAGTTGGAGCTCACAAAGAGGTTGTAATGATTGGTCATGTATATATCAATGTGTATGTGTTTTAAATTTATCTTGTAATGCTTGCTATAAATGTAAAATGTGTCCAAAGTATCCATAAAGGTGTTTTAGAGGTGTGAGGAGTGTTTCTTAGTTCTCTCGATTCATATCCCTATGTTCAATTTATTTGAAGGATGAATAATCCCTATATACATGGCTCAAATTCTCTCCATGTTTGAAATGCTTATTCCAACATGTACAAGAGTTTTTGGAGGTCATGGAGGTATGTGTCTTTGATAAATCCATGATATATTTCAAAAAATTCTAAATTTATGCAATTTGGAGCTCTCTAGAGGAAGTTATGGCCATTCCAAGTTTTACAGATGAGATAAGTAGGATTTGATTATATTTCGGTATGTGTGATGAGGAAGATCAAAGTTAGGTCAGCATAAGTCAAGATTATTCATGCATCCCCACTCTTGAAACCCTAAAAACATGTGGCATGGATTTTACAGGGTTAGCTAAAATTTTGGATCCACAAAGTAGTTGTGAAGAAAGGAAGAAAGTTACTTAAAAATGATATCCAGTCTAACATCGTGAAATGTGTAAACGTGGACCCTAATGATTGGATCAATTTTTACAATCTGACATAGAGATGACAAATGTAAATACTGACATTGAAAAATCATGAAGAAATGTGGAGCTTCCTTATTATATCATGTGTTACATATTCGAGATACATATTAATAACAATCTAACAGTGTGAAGTGCATGGAGATTCCTTATTGTTTTTTTTTTTTTTTTACAAAGTGGCCAATGGAGGTTAAGAAAATAATGACAAGTGTGAAGTGTTTGGATATTTATTATTGGATAGAATTTTGCAAATGGTACGTAGCTAAAAAGAAGATCAAATCTACATCAAACTTTGACTGGTTGTGAGGGTGGGGAAATTGACTACAAAAGGATTTAGTGGATGTGAAACTATATCAAATGAGGTTTATTGCATGGACAGGAGTCCCCGAGCCCATCATATTGAGGATATCCAAAATGAAGACACGTGTCCGGTGTATGAGAAAAGGAAAAGGGAAAAGGGTAGAGGTACTAATTAAGCTTTTCAAGCTCATATTTCGAATGGAAAATTCATCAAATCTCAAGATTTCACCAATGAAATTTATTTAAATTTTGAACCTAACTCCATCTAAGGGTTTTGGGTGTGTTACAAAATGAATTAAGTTGATCCATCTCAAAACAAAGGATAAATTCATGACAGAATTTTGTCTCATTCTAGCAAGTCTGTCGAGAAAAATTCTAACTGGCTAGAAGTGAAGAAGCTCAAAAGTCATGGAACATGAAACATGAATCATTCATATTCAAACTGAAGGAGATAATGGAGAATCTCAAAATTCGTTGAATAATTTCGGAAGGTACCAAAAAATGTAATTGAAGATATCATATACAAGAAGATAAATTTATGAGGTAGTTTTGTAAATTCCTTTTGTATGCACTTGTACATAGGAAGAATGAGTCATGTGAAGATTCATTAAACATGAAAAGTCAAGAGTCATGTTTAGGAATCATGCTTTTTTATTTAAGATCAATTTTGAGAATTTAAATGTCATTGACAAAGATATGAGTGATTGTTTTGAGAAAGTAAGAAAGGTGTGAATGTATTGAATCCATGGTAAACTAATAATGGAGAGGAGAAGACAAGTGAGCTAAAGAAATGCTCATAATCAGTTGTGGAAGACAATATAGTAAGTGATCATAATTTTTGTTAAATTACTAAGTTTCAACTTAGCATATATGGGGTTGAATCCTCCTTGTAAGTAGTATCTTACAAAAGATCATTTATTGTTGGTTAAATTATAGGGGTTGAAGCTTCCTTGTAAGTAGTACTTTGCAAAAGATTATTTTTTGCTGGTTAAATTATTGGGAGTTGAAGATTCCACGTAATTTGAAGCTTGTTAAAGTTCAAGTAACAACTTAACTAAATTTACAAGTTACAACTCCAAGTTGAGTTGATGTTTAATGTGAAATCATTATAGCTTTATAGGGAAATTTTACAAGCTAGTTCTCTGGTTCAAGTGGGTTTTAGTCCCGAGATGGGTTTCCCACATTAAATCTTGTCTCCTTATGTGTTCATGTTTGTTTACTTATCTCTATCTCTCTCATGGTTGAATGGTTATACTTCATCACAATTAAGATAGTTTATTTGTAACAAATTGAAGAAGTGTAAGTTGATTGTAAAAGTTTTGATAAGACATTGATTCACCCCCTCTAAATGCCTATATTTATAATAAAAACACAACAAAATAAGTTTAATTATAATAAAATTATGCACTTACCATTATAGTTGTAGAGGAAAGAAAAAGAACACATTACCAAGCCTAAAATGAAGGTTTGAATGCTCACAACTACTGATGAACCATTTTGATAGTTCCTTTGTAGTTTTGAATTTCCATCCTTTTTAAAATGAAATATTTTACATTATAGAGCAGATTGGGAAAGAGATAGGATGGAAAAGAGATCATATTTGATCTTGTAATTAATGAAGATATATGTTCTCCCTACAACATGACCTTTAATTTTTTCAAGTGCACCCCCATATCTCTTTTTCTTATAGAAGAAGCAAGTGCCACATACTTCATAGATTATGGTGTTTGAGCTATCTCGATTTGAATATTTTTTTATTTTTCTTCCATAAAATGCCATCAAAATAGGATTTTTCTGATGTCAAATTGAAGGGCTCGAGGAGACCTTTCCAATGATATAAATTTTGTAATATTTGGAGATATGGATCAAAAGATATGGCCATTTAAATATTTTAATTTCGGATAAACATGAACTTGACACGTGGAAACCTTTGATAAGCTTGGGGATTACCTCTTCCTACATGTAATTTTATTTTAATTTTTCCAAGTGTCGGTATCCGGTTGGGTTGTGGGGTTGGGTTTGTCTTCCTTTCATTCCTTTTTCGTTGTGAGCATGTCTGGTCCTCAATAAAATATGATACAATAAGACAATGCCATGTACTTTCATAGTGTCATTTTGTCTTTAACCTCGATTAACCATTACAAAATATGAGCCAATGAGAGAGCTCCACGAATACTTTACAATTCACATTTTTATAAGATCCTTATCTATATGGGAAACACTAACAAATAAGAACATTCCATGCCCCTCCTAATGTCGTGGATTTGATAGCCCATTCGATAGAGTGTGAAATTTCAGCCAATGAGGAAGCTCCATGTTCCTCACAATGTCGACTATTTGAAAACCCCGACTAACTACTACGAAGTATTATCCAATAGGAAAGTTCCATATACCTTCCTATGTCATACTTTTGATACCCCGATCGATAACCACAACATGTGAGCTAATGTGAAATCTTGACTTCAATGTAGTGTCATAATTTTTGCCTTTATACTTGTCTTTCATTGGTTGTTTCTTCTCATCATAACTTCTTTTGGTAGACTTAATTTTTTTGGCATACATAGGAATATCACCACATATCCCTATTTACCTACCAACCACTTATATTCAACACTTTATTGAACTTTATTTATTTTGTGGGCTTGAGGTTTGCAAAATGTAAATACTTTGAAATTTTCCAGAATGGTGACATGTGTCCCACCACCACGACTATTGATCTTCTATTGCATGGCCCCATTGATGTTTAATGTTAAAATTTATGGCCATATGAACATAAAATGACCTTTTAAATATATCTCGCTAACTCTTTAGCTTAGTCTCCCACAATTTTTTTAAATTCAAATGGCCAAGTGCTTTGGGGTTATGGAATTTGAAAATTGTTTGAGCGTATTTTTCCCTTTAAAAATAGATAAATCCATTTTTAATTTGGTGAAAGAAAAAATAACCCTGTGGGGTATTTTTGGATAATATGAACCTCATCTTTATCTTTCATTGGATAACATATTCATCATCATACACTTGGGGGGAATCATATTTATTCTCCCCTATCTAGCATTATCAATTGTCTCTAATTTATATTTATTCAATCTACACTTCGCATCCATTATTTTGCACCCATCTTGTACATCTTGATACACTTGTATCATAATCACCCAATGATGAACTCTTATGCCATGGTTCACACTTGATTGTTGAGGGCTTACTACA
Source organism: Taxus wallichiana var. yunnanensis (assembly GCA_018340775.1). Classification (NCBI taxonomy): domain Eukaryota; kingdom Viridiplantae; phylum Streptophyta; class Pinopsida; order Cupressales; family Taxaceae; genus Taxus; species Taxus wallichiana. Next base: position 962,567,123 of record CM031234.1, read on the forward strand.
TTCGTGAAATTTACATCACAACACACAACACATTTCAAACTTGGTGTATTTTCGACCCATCTTTCTAGTGCACATTCATCACAACACACTTCACTATGACACACTATAGTTCCACAATTCATAATTGACTATTGAGGGTCTAAATATAAAATTAACGTCACCACATTTCAATCTCACCCTTCATGATCTATACATCATTGATTATATCTTTCTAGCAAATATAGTTCAAACCATTTCCTGATGACACACTCTTGTTCTATGGTTCATTTTTGGTGCTGAGGGGCATTTCTAAATTAAAATCATATCATGCACACTTATTCAAATTCACTTGGGAGGCACGTGGCTCCTATCAAACTCACTTATCATTCAATTCCATTCACGCTCACAACATATTACATATCTTCTGGTTGCACATTATTATTTATTACTTAATCTCGCATGTACATTTTGATTACTATGTTAATGGATAATTTGTATGTAATTATATTTATCATAGACACATGCACATTCACTTGTCTACTAGTTGTGATCACTTACTTTAAATAGATCATTACACAAATAATCGATGCTTAGCAATATACCTCTTACTAGTCCCGTAGTAGGATTGTGGGGACATCTACTTTTATAAATATTACAAGTGCTATTGTTTTGATTTATACTACTTCATATTCATATCAACACAATATATCATATCGTATCATACATGTTTTGACATACTTTGTATCTTTATAACATGCTAATGGGTGCTTCATGTGAAATGTTTACCGTGTAGAACAATTTTCTACCATGGTTTATGTTTCATTGCTTGTTATTGTCTGTCATTTGTTTTCCATTGTATTTCATTCTTTGCATGAGCTTTGTCCTTTGTCTTGTGTGCACACTATCTTATTTTGGCCACTTTGATATGGATTTTCTTCCAACATCGTGAATAATATCCCATATTTTCCACCCTATTTTTATGGCCTACATTGTCTTCCCCGTTTGTTGCATTACATCTTGTCTTCTATATTCATGTTTATCTTGTTTGCACTAACACTTGTTTTCCAACCACTTTTTTTACATGCACCTTGGTTTCTACCAAGTACACTACCTCCTTCCAGGGATTCAATTTTAACACAACATTAGGTCCTTCTTTAGGCTGCATTCTCCTGGTGACATTGTATACACACTAAAATGAGGGGGCATCATTGGATGAATCAGTCACCCCATACAACAATTTATAGTAACATTTCATCACAATTCGATCCGATACAACACATTCTTCAATCTCAACAATGGCCCGAGAATCAGACTTGGGTCCTCAACACAACACAAAAACCAGCCCTAGACATAAAAAATAGTTCCTAGGTACCCTTGACCCTTCTTGGGCACCTATGACTAGGGGGTAGTTACATAGTTTTGCTCGGTTTGCAAAGTTCACAAAAATTTACAAAGTGGCCTTTACAAGACAAAAACAATCCTTCGGCACTCATAATGCATGCATTCTACCTTATTTTCTACTTTTGCATTGGATTAAACTAGATTGTATTTATAAACACCATCTACTGTGGTATTTACTCTTCGGGAACCGATCAAATGTTGGAGAATAACACTAGACCTTTCTCCCTACACTTCTTCGCACTTGGCGTAGTTGGCATGAGATCACCCAAAAAACTCACACTTGGTACAACAAGTGTGAGATATCCCAAAAACAATCTTCTTCTAAAACATATTCATGATCCTTTATATCTCTTTCACTCATCATGGATCAGGTGCACATGTTCCTTTTCACATTTTTACACACTTTTTACACATTTTTACTCATTTGGATCAAATTTTTCATATACACATATTTGACTACTCATTTTCTCTTCTCTTTTGCAGGTCCATCCTTATGGGAAGCAACAATCACATCATAAAACATCAAGTAACATCAATAACAGGTACAATACAAACACATTATACATACTCTTTCACCCCTAGGGTCATAATTTTCACTTCCTCTTCACTAGTACCCATGCTTCATATTTTTATCACTCCATGCTTTTTCTTGTCTCCTTAGCACACTTTTTGCCATCAATCTACATGGTTATCTAGTAAACATCTCTTATCTACTTTATGTTATCGATCATGCACTCAATAATATAGAGTGGGGGAAAATGTAGACACTAAATCACATACTTTTGGTATATTTCTAGTCTTGATCACATACTACTATTCATATGATTCCTAAGCAAGAAAATTACTAATTGACCACTATTTTGGGCATCTTTATTTTCTTTCTATTTTCCTTCTTAGTCTCACACACATTCTTACCCAGTCAAAATTTCAACATTTCAATTTTTCTAAGTCTAGAAACCAGCTCCCAAATCATGATGCTAATGCCTAGGTGCCCACGTCCCCTCTGGCGCCACCGACATATTTGTATCTTGCTCACATATTTTGGGTCTTTTATAGCTGTTGGAAATCTTATTTTATCTCTGTTCAACCTTTTAGTGGTTAATTATGAAATTCAAGAAAGGGAATCATATAAATATAAAGTTATGTGACCATAATAAAGGACCAAAAACTAAACATCTACTATCATCACCTAAGGTTGCATCTAAATTCATTACAAGAGCATCAAAGAATCCATCTAACATCCATGCAAGGGACAAGGGACTACATTCTTCTACAAATTCTTCATAGGAGGGGAAGTTAATTTTTCCATGCACACATCTATCTATATTTTCTACATCTATTTATTGCTCGTTATTCAAGTGCGTCTGGAATAAGATCTACCTAGGAATAATTCTACACACACACATAACTAAATGGAGTATAAAATGTAGTGTAACACCTGGATTGTAAGTTCACTCGGTCAGGGTGACCACCGGGGTTAATATGATTCCCCATTTGCATCTTTTTAGTTTTAGGATTTGATGTCATTTGGTGTTTTATAGGTTCTCTTTATTATTTCAAGTTTTAGGAAAGCTCATGATCATAAAATGACATATTAGTGACAAAGAATGAATTTCAGGTGCTATTGAAGCAACTTTGTTAAAATCACTTTCTAAGGTTCGAGAAATCACGGGTTCCCAGAGGAGGTCTACAGTGCCCCAAGTGCCCCGACCATTTCTAGGCACCATAGTCCCATCATTTCAAGCACTCACACATTTTTCTCGGCTTAGTTATGGTTGTATGCCTCCTGTTTCATCATTTTTCCAACTTGGCACAACTTTGAGATTATTTCAAATCAATTAATTATGTTACCCTCTCTCTTGCATTTAGGGTTTCAAATTTATTAAATTACTTTCTTAGATCAAATCTATACTTTATTGCATATATATCTACTATGATGTTACATATTTATATTTATAATTTATTTTTTTCAATATTTTCATAATCATTTGGCAAGGATGAGGTCACAAGTTGACCTACTTGACAAGGTTTAAGGACAATGAAGGTTATTTTATGAAATTGGTTTAAAATACCAATATATTGGCTTGATTCATGATAGGTAGCTATTGGAGAGTTATGAGAGGTTCAATTTTATCCTATTCCATTCATTTATAAGTCTGTAAAGTGTCATCATAGGTGTGAGAAGATCAAGTTTCCAAGATTGACTTGGACATTATATGTATCCGAGTAAGGACATAGAAGTTTTGATGGTTCTATGGGATGAGTCATGATGTATAAATGGTTTTGATGTTCCTTGGGTCATTGGATTTCCAATGAGTGGTTTTATTCCATGGTTGAGGTTATTTTTGGGAGTTTGGTCTTTATCTTTGAAGACTAGTCTATTGGAGGTGCTCAAAATGAGTAGGAAACAATCCTACTTGATGGTGACATGAAGAAAATTGATGATGCATAGGTTCTTACACCTATGGAAGGTGTTTATAGGATTTACTTGACATGTGTGAAGGTTATGGAGTCATGATGGATCTTCCTTGTGCCCTTGGAGTCCAAGAAGCATTCGATGGGGATGAAATTAGCCTTTTAGGCCTAGAGCATGTTGAGTGTCTTAGTCTAAATTTTTTTCCTATATGGTAATTTCATGTTAGTTTATATGATGTTGTAGATGTATTATATTGTTTTTATGACTACCATAAGGTGTTTTTAAGTTTGAGTCATGTATAAAAGGGAATTATATTTTCTCATTTTAGCTAGAAGTGCGGATAGAAGTGTGAGCGAGATGAGGGGAGTGCGAAAGATGTATAAGGGCTTCAGGAAATATCTGAAAGAAGGTATGAAGGATTTAGAAGAGAAGAGGAGTTATTTTTAAGGTCATTAGACCTAATCAATAAGAGAAGTTAAAGGTTGGAGTGGAGAAGAAGACAATGTGTTTGAGATGGGTTTTGAGTGAGAGGAGCCAAACTTGTGATCACAATTTTATGTAAGAGACACAATACTTAAGTGGTATTCATCATCAGGTGGTTGAGTGGGTGATTTATCACATTTTGGGGTTTTATCCCCCTTGTATAGTGGGTACTATACTAAATAGGGGTGGGTTCTCCTTGTGTAGTGGGCACTTCACTAAACAAATCTTGTGTGATGTGTAATATTCATAAAAGTATTTTGGATTGAGTAATATATTCAAAAGTTTCTATGGTTTTCTCCCCTTAAGGGTTTCCCACTTTATATCTAGTATCGTGTGTACTATCTCATTCATGTGCATGGTTTATCATTCTTAATATGCTCTTAATTGTTAACGAATGTTGATTTTATGCTCTGAATGGTGTATGCAACTTAAGGGAATTAAGTAAATGTTTTAAATGACTTATTTATGCCTCCCTCACAGTCCTAGTGCTTATAACAAGGGAAACATTTTATTTTCTTATGCACTAGACATGGGTTTTCCCATAATTTAAATATTAACACCAAAATAGAAGGGGGTCATCTAATATTCTATGATGATCATTAAATTATCTTTAATGCATTGGAATGGTGAGATATGCCCTTGAATAATGGAGATTACAAACTGATTTTGTTTGGACATCGATTAGTGGAATTTTGCCTTCAATGATCAAATAACGATTTCCTTTGAAATAAAACTTGTTTGGCATCAATGAATTTTTTTCCAACAATCTCCCCTTTATCATTAATGACAACCTTGCAAAGAAATAACATGTGAATATAGTAAAAACATAATGCTCCACTTTACGTAATTCTCTCCCTTTGAGAAAAATGGATAAGAAACCATGAAGATGTAAGATAATGCAGTGATTAGATCCCCCGACATAATGACCCTCCTTAAGAACTTAGTTACTAGATGAAAAATATTTCACCACTAAATTCTATCTAAGATATTCAAAAGCTTCTTTTGAAGGGGATTTGTGAAAATATTTGCAATTTGTTCTTAAGTGGTAATGCATTCCAACTTGGCCATTTTTTCTTCTTCCTTCTCTCTTAGGAAACAATGTTTGATTAGAATATGATTCATTCTAGAGTGTATATCATGATTATTCAAAAACATTATTGCACTTTTATTATCACAATATTGAAATTAGATGAACATGTTCTACCTTAATATCTCTCGAGTTTGTCTCATCCATATAAGATACACTTTTACTTATTTTAATAACCACAATAACATTGGGTGAATCAATATAAGATAATATTTTACTTATTTAAAAAATTAATAACCACAATAAAAATAATCATAAAAATCATATGATTATGAAACACAAGATATACATAGAAACCCTTCGAGATAAAACCACAAAGAAAAGAATGCTTGGATCTACTGTCCAAATCCAATCATAAAATAAATTTATTTTAAAAATTTGTAGGCACCAACCTACTGGAGACACCAATCCCCACCACTAAGAAATTTATATGCACCAACATACAAGAGATAGCAATCCCACTTCTAAACACCAACTTTGCAAGTGATGCCAATCTCGTTATTTAGGAAATAACAACCTCCAAATGAAATTCTTCAATAGATGAAAATTAAATAGATATCCTTCACAAAAATATGGCTTTAATGATGTTTTATTTTTCTCTAATTTAGAAATTTACTTGATTTTGAATGATATATATTTATTACATCTCACATGCTTTATTTTCAACTACATCTCCTTTTATAAATTCTCATGTCACTTGAAGGGTTGTGATTTATCCCAAGGGACATTCTTTATTTTATTGTGCATGTAGACACCAAATTTGGGTCACACTCCCCCTTTACCCCACATGTATATTAATTTAATTACCTATGATTAAATTAATACCCATTATCACAATATTCATTAATAAATACCTTAATTAAATTAATTTCCACCTCACCTAGACACCTCACCCCACCACATCACCTATAACACCTCATCATAGACCTATTCTTAGCATGTTTCCTTTTAACTAGGACTCAATATCTACTTACCATAACTAACTGAGACTTAGTCTAACCCTAACACTAGGTGCTATTCTTTCTCTAATAGTATGCCCATTTACTTACGTGAAAAATACCATTTTTGACCCGAACCAATGGGCGAATCGACAAAACTATAGCCAAGATCTGTTGTTTTGGCAACCTAGGATTTCTATCATAACCAATGCCAATTAACCCTAAACCAATGTTGGTTAACCTAAACCGTTGTTATTTACCATATATTCACTTTGGTAACCTTGTTCCAAAGGTTATAAGAATTATTTGAGTTTTGGGGAAGAGATATCTGCATGAAAGAACACACCAGATCCCTTTTGTATATCCAGACATCCTAAATTAGCACCAATACTGATCTAAAGGTTAAGAATTCATGGTAACGTTCCAAGAATCACTTCCGCAGCACTAACCACCAGTTCATAGATAAATCATCACCCTCATCCAACCACTAGTCTACAAGTACAAGTAAGTGCATTTAGATCTATATCTTTCCATACTTATTTAGAATCAATTTCTTTATATCTGTTTGAGAGTCTCAGTCTCCTTTTCATCTCATCACCTCCCACCTTCTTATCAATCCCTCCACCTAACCACCTATAACCTCCCAACTCTCTATACCTGACCCCAAACATCTATGAGAATTCTCAGCATCTTTGGCAACCTAATCCTCATTCTCCCATTCTCTGTGCAATCACAAAGAATCACCAAAACCAAACTTTATTGAGTTTCTATCAGCCCGACCCTACGATCTTTGGCTAACCCAAACCATCATTAGTTTCCTCTCAACCGGAATCAGTCATATTAGACCAACATTGATATTTGTATCTAGTAATTATGCCTATAACAACAACCTCATAACACTCACCCAAACAAACCAAACCACCCAAAACCTGATCTTGACCTATCCTAGTCACCTTGGCTACCTACCCCACCTCCAAATCTGATCATAACCTTACCCGTTAGATTAAATTTTCTTATTGTATTTGAATGAGGTACCTAAATCATATCAACTACAATAGGATGTTATTTATTTACATTATTTATTACATTGAACTATATTAAATAGTGGATTGACAACCATCTAGGAAGTATCACACTTCCTGGATCTAGCACATGCTAGGTAGTCCACTGAAATATACTATTCAATATTCCTCTTGTGTTCCTATTTTTCATTCATAGGTAGTTCCTCCTATAAAAAAGTAAGCTCTTGCAATCATAACTGGATTGGGAAATCATAATACGCACACTCTAGCTTCCACCTTCATTCACGAGATATTCCTCGTCACCCTTAACCTATCTATTTTGCTTATACATACACAAATTATTGGTGAATTGTTTTGGCACACCTAGTGGGACCCTCATTTGTGGTCTTCTTTCTATTCATATAAGTTACATCTTATGTGTTTCCTTTATAAATTGTTATTCACTAAATCTTCTTCTCTAGTAATTTTCCCTTCTTTCTAATTGCTCTAAATGAAACATTTCTTTTGGTGCATTTAAAAAGAATCATTCTTCTTTCTTTTTGCATTAGTGAAAATCATCCTCTCTCCTATTCATCATTTTCTACATCGAATATAACTGTCGATTTGGGTTATAAAATTTGTTGCATTTCATCCTTGTATGCTGCATTATTAGCTCACATTTAAAATTGAGGGAAACCTATACACTTTGGAAGTCATGCCCAGCTGATGGTTGACACAATTGAATCATAGAAATCACATTTCTCTCTTCTCTCTCTTTGCCAAACTGCACAAATCTGAATTTACACATCTTCTTAAACAACACCTTACAAGAAGTTGTCAACGATCACATGATCAGAGGATTGGCAGTGGGTGCCCACCTAATTTCTCTATCTAGTCATTATCTTAGAGAAAGGACCTCCCTGCCAAAACATAACATGAAACCTAACCTTTTAGATTGCCTCTTCATAAGACACCATCCTAACCAAAAAAATATGTTCTAAGTTTACAATTTAGTCTCAAATAGCATAAGATAAAGTAACATAAAATCCACTCATAGGATTGCATGTTTTTCTTAGCTTTCTTCATGAATTGAGTTTTGAATTGTGAGGATTACGTTTCTTCATTTTCTTCCTCCTTTCGCACTCCCCATTATAGTTGGAGTATTTTGACTATTTCTAAGTGTGTCAGGGATTCATATTATCATCCTCAGGTCTTCTGGGTTATTTCTTCATCTGATTTAATTCAAAAAATCCATTTTTGCACTTATTTAGATTTCATAGTAGCGATGTCAATCCAGTGACCATCATCGGTTCTCATCTGACCATCGTCAGTTTACCTGACTAGTGTTAGTTACTAGCTCTTTTGGTTATTTTACCCAAAAAAGATTTCATCACCTTCTCTTTTCTATTTAAATTCATCTGGACATCATCATATTCCCAACATTCTGATATTACTTTGTCAAGTATAGTTTCCCCATTTCATTTTTCATCAATTCTGCTTCATTTTCTCAAATTGGTGTTTTCCCATAATGAACTTAGGTATTAGTTCTTTGTAGCCATCATTAGTCCCCTCAATTGTCATCGGTCATCTTAACAGGGCTTTAGTTTCCCTATTTTAATTATTAATTGAAACATTGACCAAGTCCACCTACCAGTATATATTCTTTCCCATTCCTATTGCTTTCTATGTCATCTATAGAATACAGTTTCACTAGGTCAACACTAATTCACATGGTGTTGACTCACAACTAAAGAAAGCACCCTTATATTTCATGCTAGTCTTCAGCCACTCCCACCTAGCCCATCACCACCTTCCATCCTATCACTATGGACCCAAATTAGCCTATCATCGTTTCTACTAGAAACGAGGAGTTTCTGAACTCTTGGATCAAAATCCCATGGCCTTACAATACTATCTTTCCCACTCATCTACCTGAGAATCCTCAGGATAGCTAGTATACGCATGCCTTTATATATTCCCCCTGCCCTCACCTCCACTTCCGTGTCAGCTACCACTAGCTCGACGATGCCCTAATCCACATTACCCCCTTTAGTCTCACAATTAGGTCCCACTTCTTCCATAACTCGATGCCCCAACAATTTCTATTGCACTTGTGGTGTAAACTATTCCTTCACCAACCACCTTGAACGTGGCCCCATCTGCCCCCTTTTCCACATATATAACAATTGCATCACATCCACCTCTAGTGTTGGTAACCCAAACTCCATTCCAAAACCTGGTTCTTTCCATCCCTCTGTCTCTACCACCCATTACCACAAGATTCGTTGTGACAACCCCACCTATTTACATGCATCACCAATAACTCCCAATCTCATCTATCTCTTATTCATTGTACATTCCTCCTGTATCTATCCCCCCTTCATAATTTTCATATTTGACACCCCCATGTACTAGGATTCCATCCACATCATACACCCATCATAAACCTCCCTTTCTTTGCGGGAGGCACCCATTTTGTACAACCCACCAATGACCTCATTGGGATGATGATGGAAAATATGTAGACATTAGAAGCATCAGTTTCCTGCTCTCATAACTCCTTGACCTATGAAAAAATATTTAATGAGCCTATTCATCCATGCATTCCTATTTGTGTAATGCCCGCTAAGTACCACTTAAGACCAAGAAACAAACTAGGATTAGTTGGGAAAAATTAAGGAATATTTTTTTTTATTAGGAGAGTCCACAACTAAGTTGCAAGACATCAATTTTCACTAACAGGTTCGGAACAAGGTATAATTACCAAATACCCATTTTTCCCATTTTAAACTTATAGCAAGTTCACAGGATTTCAATTTTAGGATTACATATTTTACTAGGGTTCAGGGAGAAATTTACCCCCATGCCTGCTCTCTTAACAGGCCCTAAACTTCAACTAGATTTTTCTCACATTAAGATTCATCAAAAATTTCTTAATTTATGCTCATTGGATAGGAAATTCTCTCACCTTTCCAACCATATAAAGAAGTCCTCCTAACTCCTTGTAGAACTCCAGTTATGGCCGGGCGGAGTTTTAGGGGGAAATTTTCCCCTAGGGAGGTCCGCGGGATTAAGGGGAAAATTTTTCCCTTAGGGTGGATGGGCGGAACGGGGGAGGGAAATTAAATATTTTCCCCACTTCGGGCATAAAGTGAAAAACAATTCCGCATGTCCATGCAATCGACGAAATAGGACACGTGGCGCATGTTGATTGGTGTAGGGTGGTGCGGACCAGCGGGGCGAAGGAGGATTTGGAGGTTTGGGTAAAAATCTAAGCGAAAAATTTTTCACATGCCTCCACCAAGGAGGAAATGGGTGCCACATGGCATCTTGTGATTGGCCGCGGGTTGGTGGAGCGGTGGAGAAGATTTGGATTTTTCACCAAAGGGATAAAAAGGTAAAAGAAAGACTTGCGTGGGCCCGTGCCTCCAAGGGGACACGTGTCAACACCCTATTGGCTGCGGGGGTGCGGGTCCGTGGGGAAAAATGTGAAGATTTTCCCAAAGGCCAAAAATGGTTAAGTTTTCAATTTTAACCCGCGCACCCTCCCTGCCACGTGTCAGCACGTGATTGGTTTGGGTCCGCGGGGTTGAGGGGAAAATTTGGAAAATTTTCCTGAGACCAATTTTTTAAAAAAAAAGTTTAAGTTTTTCCTAAAGCTCCATCCCTCTGGATGCCACATGGCATCATCTGATTGGATAAGAGGGTGGCGGGGCCATGGAACTTTTTAGGAAATTTTTCTAAAGTTCAAAATTTAATTTTTCTAAGGTTGAATTATTTCATTTTTGTTTGAGATGGCCATTTTGAAGTAAAACTTCGAATGGCCATAACTTTTGCTAGGAAGCTCCATTTTAGGAAAACAAGGAATTTCCAGAAATATCTTAGAGTCCTCTTTGCACAGGAATCATCAATTTTGATTTTTGATAAATTTTTCAAGGTCAATTTTGAATAAACGATCTGCAGGGTTTTTAATTACATAATCGCGCGTTTTCCTAAGTTACAAGTTTTGTTCAATTTTTATTTCCTTTCTCCTCAACATGTAAATTGAACATGGAGGGATGATCATGGGTGTGTTAAAGAGTGTTTTCTAGGTTCAAATTATTTATTAGGTTGCGATTTATATATTTTGCATCTTTTGACAGGAAATCTATTATGTAAGTTTAAAATCTTGTTTGATAAAGTTCTTGATAGTCATTTTAATTGTTGCATTTCCACCAGGTTTCTTAAAAATTAATACATCTAAATTTCATTGTCTCATTCCTTAATTCTAGTTATAAATCTGAACTATGCATTTAATGAATTAATTCGGTGCGATTCTAAAGAAAAAAATTCAATTACTAACAAATTAAAAGTCAATTTACAATTTCCCAAAGTGGACACATTTTCAATTCTAATATGAAACATTATATTTCTCTAATTATTACTCAAAGTACATGGCACCATTTTGATATCTAAATTTTACAATAAAAATAAAGGAAACAAATTGTTGTCTTTTATTCTTCACGCATTTTCTTTTTCAACAGAGATACCATTTCAAACAACAAATGTAATTCAAGACATTCAATACAATCCAATATGCAAATTCCAATAGAATTAAAAGAATCAATGCCATCCTTTATTGAGAGGTCAAATAACTTTACAACCGAACTCCTTTCCAATTTGATTTGATTTCAAATTTCAAAATTACAAGTATGGAATATCATTTACATTATCTTTCCAAGGTAAAACAGAGAATACATTTCTCAATTCAATTACAACTTCCAATTACAAGGTAAACATTTCACATTTCAACATCAATTACATTCATCCACTCTAAGTGGGAAGGGTTACATTCAATTTTCTCAAGAAAAGAGGACTGTCAATCTTGGTTTTTTCTTTCTTTCTCCAAACAGTAGTATGTTGAATTCTTCATCTTTCATCTTTACATCACAACAAGGAAGGGGAAAGACAACGCTCTCCACCCAACCAAGATACCCAATGGGAAAAGAGAAGCCATCTTTCCCCATTGGCCCTTGAGCCCCAACCATATTGAAATGGAGCATGATTTACAAAACATGGCAACATGACTTCTTTCACATATAACAAACATTCTTTCACATTCAAAAGACACATAATTCAATCAAGATGTAGTTCACAACTACTTCAAAAACAACACAAAAAAACAAAGGCTTCTTCAAGCAAGCAAGCCAAACAAGAGCAAGATCTATGGAGGTCTCCTTATTTCTCCCTTATTGAAATTTGGGCATCCACCAAAATAACCCACCAAAATCATAATGAAACTCATAAACATTATCCCTCCTTAACCCCTCCTTAACCCTCCTCCAAATTTATCCCTTATGCCCCCAAAGTAAGAAATGCAAGCATATTATTTTCCTAGGTGGATCCCAAACCAACACTCCCTCCACAAGACAAGTGCCCTTGGAAATCCCTTATCCCTCCTCTGATAAAACCTCATAGTCTTCTCCCTACACCTTTCCCTAAGCATTCTACCCATCCATCCAAGAATGAAAACACAAACCATTCAATATTGCATGCAAGAAAGAGGAAAAAAACAGCAAGTAAAAGGGCAAGAGCCTACCTCTCCATTATGGAGATTTGTTTTCCAACACAACAGTCTTTTGATGCTCAAAACACAGTCCTAAAACAACAATGTACAAGCATGTGAATCAATCCAAGATCCTTCCACAAAGCAAGATCCAAAGGCAAGAGAAAATTTGACCCAAGAGTGGAATCACAAACTTCCAACAACCTCAAAATGAGGAGGAATTCAAATTTTAAAGGAGAGGGTGGGGAGAGGATGATGTGGATTCCAAGTGGGTTGCCACATCATTTTTCCTCATTCCCCAAGAATGCAAATCAACATCAACAAATAAATCACAATAAATGTGAATGACAAACCACTTACATACTTCATTTTAGCCCATACTCCAAAAGGAATGCATTAAAAATTTGTAAGACAAGTGCAATCAATTCTTACACAAAATTATGTCAAAATACAATAAAATAGATTGATTTTGACTTCAAAACTATAATCATGGTTGGTGGAAGATTTTGAGAGGTGTGGGACAAGTTTAACTTGTCCCACAAGCCTCCAATTTTGTCCTCCAAGATCAAATTCGAATTTCAAGAGGGATGGAGTGTTTGACCTTCCAAAATCTTCCTTACAACCTCTTACAAATTCTTACACATCCTTACATGGTAACTTACACACTCTTTCAAAATGTATTAATATCTATGACATTCATTTATTACCATCTTTTGACATAAGGTTTATTTATTTATCACATGGTTATACTATATATAAATCAAATTTAATTATTACTCAAGACAATAACATTAATTCCTTACATCCCTCATCCCAATTATTTAATTAAAATTTATCTATATGACTTCTCACATTAAACTATCACATTAGAATAGTTAAAATAAAGAGCACATTACAAATAAAATACATACAACAATAAATAAAAAGGGAACACATAATTAAAACACATATATCCCATGGTCACAATAGTGGAAATCCCCATGGGGAGTCCTAACAAAACACAACACACAAAACAAACATAGTTGCCATGGTGACCTTGTTGATCTCACACTGAATTCCAATATGGTTAGTCTCCAGTCCCCCGACGTTGTTGTGATTTTTTTAATCCTGCAAAATACAAAATACCTCCTTCGGCCTTGTGGCCATATCAGAACATCCAAATGATATAAGCAACATACAATTATTAAATCCAAATCACAACAATATCAAGAATTTAACATTTATCATTTAACTTCAATTTGCAACTATATCATCATCCAATAGATCTCTATACTAGAGCTATTCATAATATCAATGTCACATGTCTAAAATCAACATCAATAACCTATCCATGTCAACTAATATATCATCATCCACATAATAATAATAATGTCTCAATGATCATCAAGCAAAATAACTGAATCCAGATCAATATTAATCCATAGTCTAACATCTAACCAACATACTAAGAAAAACATAATAATGTCCATAGAAATCCATGATCTAGCATATACACATCATACTACATCAAAACATAATAATGTCCAAAATATGATCAATAGTGTCAGGATCAGTATCTAAATAGTGTCCAAGGAAGGTGGGCACTATAATTTTCCCATACCCCGTGCATTGGGAAATGCCCAAGTTCAACCATTTCAACAATAAAGAGGACCTACAATAGCATTTGCAGTCATTCAAACATGGGTGCTACCTAATCATCCATGATGATGCTTCTCTTACAAACATTTTCCACGACCCTAACAAGACCCGCCTTAGATTGGTACATCAGTTTACCTAGAGATTCCATCTACTCCTTTAACCAAGTGGCTTAAGAATTTCTGGACCACTTCTCGATCAATGTAGTCAAAAAATTCACCATGAATGACCTATATTCGACACGATAGTATGACAATGAATCTATCGGATATTTCATTGCTCGCTGGTGAAGTCTTATCAACCAATTAACCTTCTAGTTACCTTAAGCTAAACTTATTGAGTTGTTCACTAGATTTTGTGCTAGACACATCTCACCAACTCTGCAGGTAAAAACCTTCCATTCCTTTGATGAAGCATTCACCATGGCATGAAAACTAGAAATTCACACCATTAAAGAAAATAAAATCCAATTACAAAACAAGAATTCCCCGTTCAAATAAAATGATTCTTATTCATCTTCAAAAACTCCAAAATAATTATTCAAAATCCGAAGGATGTTCCAACGCGTATTTCTCAAAGTGGGTCCATCTCATCCCTATAATCAAGCCAAACCTTCTTCCAATATTTCCCCTATCTAGACCTTTCAGTTCTAGCGGGAACAATGGAAGTACACTTTAATTGGAGAGCCCTATTCTTCAGTCTTGGAAAATATTCTTAAATCTGGGGACATTACACTTCCCCCCATAAAAACTCATATTGGTTTCAATCCCACTGCGTCTTATGCCTGCATGGTATAAGGAACATGACTACTATAATTATCATCATGTCAAAGGCCATAGTGATGGTAATTGCATAAATTTTAAGAACATTATCCAGGAGATGATAGATAATGGAGATCTCATCATGGACAACCCGAACGTGTCGGCAAATCAAAATTTGAAAATATTTAAGATGTCATTCCCTAACCATAAAACATCATCTAATAAAAATAGTAAACCTTCAACTATCGACAACAATATTCATGAAGTCCACGTAGTTTTTTATATCATATTGTTTGTTCCTCAAATTCCACCTATTTCATCTATTGAGGAATTTTTGCACGAGCTCCTCTACCCACAGAGGAGCATACCTCTTTAACTCCTTCACCCTTAGATGAGTCACCTTCATCTCCTCCTTCACCCAAGGGGAATCCATGATTTCTACTAATTCCATTTCACTATCTACCTCGTAACCTACTGAACAGTCAACAATATTAACTCTCCCATCCATAGGAGAATCGTCATCACTTTATCCTCCACCTAAGGAGAATTATACCTCACCTTACCTACCGTCACTCCTACCCATGGGATATTTTTTAGACACGGCACTACCTTTGGGAAAATTCTCCTCGGCATCCCAAAATCCTATTCACTGATCTCAAATCATTTACCCACAAAGTCTGAGGCTAATCAATTCCCTGTCTCATAGACATATTTTATAGGGATTTCCACCAAACCAACTACATCTCCTCCTATAGTCGTCTCATTTTCACGGTTGGACAATCACTTGGATTACATTGATAATTCCATGCTCTAGGGACATCTTTAGCTCCCCTTTTTGACTGAAATACAATTTTTCCTAAAGATACCGACAAGATCTATCTAAAGGTATTTCCAGCAACTAGATTGACCCTAACCATGCATGTCAAAACGGTTTCTTCTTCATCACCTCTACCTATATCCGAACCTTTACCCATGACTAAAACCATTCCAATGCCTAAGAACCTACCCACACCTATATCTTCATCTGTATCTAGACTGATCACTACCTTAGGTGTCATGTCGACATCAAGCCTTACCCATCCACCTATAAAATTGGACTTAACCACATCTTCCCAAACCCACACCAAAATTATTCCTCCACCTAAAAGGAAGACCTAACCTTCTAAGAACACACACAAGTCTCACCTACCACACCTTTGTCACCTTCTCCCCTTCCATCCATTTTATGGCCTCACCCATCAACCACGACTAGGCATTCTCCTACCCAAGGCTAGTTAAAAGCTAAGAAACCTCTTTCTTCATCATGATCCTTTGTTACACATCATTTAGCTACACCAAAATAGCCTCTCCCTCACCTGTACATTTCTTACCACCTATACCTCCACTAGTTACTATAACCCCAACTTTTTCCATATGACTTCAACCCATACCATCCACCCAGCCTCTACCAACCACTTCCATTGTAACTTTATTGTCTCCATGGGTGACCCATCCTCTTCCACCATCTACTTTCCCTTCTGCATCATGTAATCCCATGTCACCTTTACCCAAGAAGGTGCAACCCAAAGACAAGAACCCACTACCCTCTAATAAGGTAGTTAAACCAACAAAACATTATATTGTTATCTCTTCTACCACACCTTTACCCAAGAAGATGCCATTAAAACCTAAGATAATACCACTTACCAAACTAGTGGTCCAACCCATTCCTCCTATAATGCTTCTTCCCTCACAATCATCTGCACCATTACCTAGACCCACACTCACTTCCCATTATGATCCATTGGCAGGGTCCTATGCCAACATTCTAGCTAACCTCTTAGAGACCTCAGTCATCACATTACCACCACTTCGACCTTACGACCCCCTCAAACCCAAACCAAAAGGGTTTGATGAAACTAAAATTTGTGCCTACCATTTTGTGTTAGGACATGATGTAGAAGGTTGTAAGGCCCTCAAGACCATTCTTCTTCAACTATGTCCTCCTGAATAAAATTTTGACAATGATGATCTACTTGATGAGAACCATGTTCCACCTTCACTTGTCACCACACATCATCATCCCTTGTTTCTTTAATGACCTACATCTCCACCCCCACAATATTTTTTCCACCTCTAAAATTTGAGATCAACATGGTTCGTATCAAAGAGTTGGCTAAACCACCACCCAAATGCCAGTGTGCCCTGCTTATTTCATAAGGCTCTTACCCCCATTAGGTTTTTGTCCATCATGTCATTACACTACTCATGAGACACCTTCTCCATCTACCACTTTCCCTCAAATTAACATGGTCCAAGTTACCATTGGCACCTAAAAGGAAAAAGGAAATGAAAAAACAACTAGCCCATAAACCAACCCCGTGCCCAATATACCATTTGTACCCATGTCCAAAATCACCATTCGAGGACCCATATACCCTATCTCTGATGGGGTCACCCATCATATAATGATAAAAAAATTACATCAATCCCCTCTAAAAATTTCTTTGTATGATCTTGTCCAAACTTCTGAATCTCATAAACAAGCCCTTATGGAGGTTTTGCAATCCATCAAAGTTTTACCTAATGACCCCATACCAGTGGCCTCCATTATCACCCCTCACTATGTGCCCTTGCTTACCAAATCATCTCCTTCTTCTACCCCCATGGCCACTCATCAAGTCGCCACCCTTAATTTTTCTGATGAGGAGATTGTACCTCTCCAATCAGATGATCCTGATCAAACCCTTTTCATATCCATCTATATCGATAACATACACATACGACACGTTATGATCAATGGTGGTGCTAGCATCAACATGATATCCTCCCATGTATATAATCAAATGCACATCCCTTCAATTTATATGCATAATAACCCAGTTATGTTGTGCTCATTCAATGACGCCATCACCTCCATCGTTAGCACCATTATTCTTCACATTCACAAAGGCCTTCACACTATCCTAGAATTATTCTACATATTAGAGGGAAAATTATAGTATAACTTGTTGCTTGGCTGACCTTGGATTCATGTTATGGGTTGTGTTCTTTCAACTTTACACCTCGTAAAATTTGAGCATGAAGGGCATAACTATACCATCTCAAATGACTGTCACCCTTAAAAACTCAGTAACATGTTGTACCAACCTAACAATGTCCTTGTACCAGTTAAAGCATATTCCAATACCCCCAATTCTCCTTCACCCACAACCCCATCCACCAATACTGCCGCCACCTCTCCCACACCTAACTCTTTCATTCCTACTACTATTGTAACCTTTGAACTAGCCCATCTACTTCCCAATCAATCAATGCTCCTCCTACCAAATCATCTAGTGATTCATCTATCCCCACTACCCGCATATAAACTACAAATCCCTTATAAGGATTTTTCCAATGCCTCACTCTAGGGAATACCACCTCTACAATATCAACACATTCCTCACTCCGCAAGAGTATGGAAACCTACGCCAACATCCATGTTATGATTATTGCATAGAGAGGTTTTTCCTTATGGCCCTCCCTACCTTTACACTAACTTAACATATGGGGGACTTGATATTGCCACTTATTCACCCAAACCTCCATCCCAAACAATACAATTTTCATCTGACCTCTAATCTCTCACTAACTCGCCACTTTTCCCACACTTTCCTTCACCATTGCACATGGAAATGATTTGGATTTGGTTTTTACCAATAAGGCCATCATACCATCATTCCATGTACCACCCATAAATAAAAAGATCACAGTGGAATTGGATTTTCTAAACCATCTTCCAAGAAGGCCCACATCGACCTCATTGAGGAAGACAAACCTTCTCCACCCCATTCACCAACATCATCACCTTCACCCATGGAGTCCATAGATCCCGAATCTATTCCTCCTAACTTTTTTTTTTCGAGAACAAAATTTCCCGGGACCTCCGAGTTATCAACGCGATGGAGAGGCTCCTTATTCTTTCCCTTAATGTATCCCGACATCATCAATGATGATACACCTTCTATATTTTCATTCAATGTCAAGATAATGAGTCCATCCTCACCTACCTTGGTGTGGAAGATTCTTATATTCACCAGTCATTACCTTCTGAGACATAAACCATGTTGAATGAATTGACTATCAAAATAAACATTAACACTTAAGATGACCCACACATCTTAAAGATAGGCCAATCTTTAGATGCTACTAAATAGGAAGATTTTACTTCTTTCCTCCGGGATCATAGCAACACTTTTTCTTGGTCCTATGATGATATGCCCGATATTGATCCTAAAATTGTGGTCCACAATATCATAGCCATTCTTGACACCAAACCCATAAAAAAGAAGTTGTTGAAAATGAATCCTCACATTTCCCTTCTTGTCAAAGAAGAACTTTAGTGCCTTCTCTCGGTTTCCTTCATCCTACCTAATGGATTTCTAATATTGTTCCTGTCACAAAAGTGACAGGGGGACACCACATTTGCATAGATTTCTACGACATCAACTTAGCTTTCCCCAAAGACAAATTTCCTCTACCAGGCATTGACCAAATGGTTGATCTTACCATCGGCCATGAGATTCTCTCACTCATAGATGGTTTCTCGAGGTTATAATCAAATATTACTTACTCTAAAAATCAACACAAAACTACCTTCATCACTCCTTATGGGACCTTCTGCTAACGAGTTATGCCTTTTTTCTTTAAAAACACTAGTGCTACATATCGGTGAGCCATGACTTATATCTTTCATGACATAATGCATCACATATTGGAAGATTACGTAGATGATCTTCTTGTCAAATCTAAACATTGGTCTAAACACCGACAGTCCTTAAGGTCATCATTTCTAGTGCCCACTTCCCTTTGACACTTTTTAGATACTAATTATGATACTATTGATCATATTTTGGACACTATTATGTTTGTTTTAGTATGATGGTTAGATTTTAGATCATGCATTATTATGGATATGGATTCAGTTATTATGCTTGATGATTACTAGAGACATGTTTATATGTGGTTGATGATATACTTTTGACATGGATATATTATGGATGTTGATTTGGACTTATGACATTGGATGTTTGAGTAGACCTAGTTGGAATATTACTGATGATGATATAGTTGATTTATTTAATTAAAAATGATAATGTTGAATTAATGATATTGTTGTGATTTGTGTGTTTAGATGATTTTGAAATATTGTTTATATCATTTTGGATGTCTAATGTGGCCACGAGGCTGAAGGAGGTATTTACATTTTATAGGTTAAAAATCACAACAATGTCGGGACTAGAGACTAACCATATTGAAATTTTGGGTGAAATCAACAAGGTCACCATGGCAACTGTGTTGTTTGTGTGTGTTTTGTTTTGCTAGGAATTCCCATGGGGGGATTTCCATTATATGTGACCATGGGATATGTGTTTTATTTATGTGTTGCTTTTTATTATTGTTGTATGTATTTTTATTTGTAATGTGTTCTTTTTTTTTTATTAATTTAAATATGATAGTTTTAATGTGAGAGTTATATAGTTAAACTTTATTTAAATTTAATTGGGATGTGGAATGTAATTAA
This sequence comes from Taxus wallichiana var. yunnanensis, assembly GCA_018340775.1. NCBI lineage: Eukaryota > Viridiplantae > Streptophyta > Pinopsida > Cupressales > Taxaceae > Taxus > Taxus wallichiana. Next base: position 962,587,914 of record CM031234.1, read on the forward strand.
TAAAGTTGTTGTATTAGATATTAATGTTGGAAGAGTGCGTAAGTTAATTTGTAAGGATGTGTAAGAGTATGTAAGGAAGATTTTGGAAGGTCAAACACTCCATCTTTTATGAAATTCAAATTTGACCTTGGAGGCCAAATTTGGAGGCTTGTGGGACAAGTTAAACTTGTCCCACACCTCTTAAAATAATCCACCAACCATGCCTATGGTTTGGAGGGTAAATATAGGCATTTATAATGCATTTTGAAATGACATTTGTAAGTTTTAATTGCACTTCCCTTACATATTTTTAATGCAGTCCTTTTTGGAGTATGGGTTGAATTGAGTATGTAAGTGGTTTTTGTCATGTTAAGTTATTGTGATTTGGTTGTTGATGCTGATTTCCTCTTGGGGATGAGGAAAAATGATGTGGTATCCCACTTAGATCCACATCATCCTCTCTCTTTCCTTTCCTATAAAAGTGAAGCTTCTTGCTCATTTGGAGGTTGTTGAAACTTTGTTATTTCCTTCTTGGTGGCACATTTTTTTGCTGTTTTTTTGGAGATTTTTGTGGAGGAGCTCTGAATTATTTGTGCTTTCTTAAACCTTGCTCTTTTGGGACTATTTTGGACATCTTACAAAGCTTGTGAGCTTGGAATAAACTCCATCATGGAGAGGTAGGCATCTTGAGCTGTGTTTTTATTGTTTTTCCTTCTCTTATACATGTTTGAATGGTGTTTGTGTTTTCTTTCTTGGATGGTTGGGTAGAATGATTAGGGCATGGTGTAGGAGAAGGCTATGGGAATTTCATATGGGGGCATAAGGGATTGCCAATGGCACAATTTTATTGTGGAGGGATTTTGGTTTGGGATCCACCTTGGAAAAGATACTACTTGCATTTCTTACTATGGGGGGCATAAGGGATAAAATTTGGGGGACATAAGGAGGGGTTGGGAAATATAAAGTTTATGGGTTTGATATGATTATTGGTGGTATGCATTTTGGTGGATGCCCAATTCCAAATTGGGAGGCATAAGGAGTTCCCATAGTCCTTGCTCTTGTTGGCTTGCTTGATCAAGCCTATGTGTTGTATGAATTGTTTCAAATGTAGTTGGGAACTGCTATCTTATTTTGAACTGTGCATTTTGTTGATTGTATGCAATGTGAATGTTGCTTGTATGTGATAGAAGCCTTTGTTGCCATGTGTTGATATTCATGCTCCATTTCAATATGGTTAGGGGCTGAGGGGCCAATGGGGAAGGATGGCTTCTCCTTCTCATTGGATGTCTTGGTTGGGTGGAGAGTGTTTCCTTTCCCCCTTCCTTGTTGTGATCAAATTTGTAAAGAAGAAGAATTTAGCATGCTGCTATTTGGAGAAATAATTTCACAGTTTGACAGTCATCTCCCTTTGAGTAATTTAATGTAACCTTTCCCACCTTGAGTGGATGAGATGCATTGTTATTTTAATGTGAAGTTATTGAATCAGAAGGGAAGATGAAATTTAAATTGAGAATATAAAGAAGAATTATATTTGATCTCTGATTTATTTTGGAAAGAAAATGTAAATGTTATTCCATGCTTTGTAAATTGAAATTTGATACCAATTCAAATTGGAAAAGAGATCGGTTGTAAAAGTGTTATTGAATTATGAATAGAGGAAAATTTGTAAGATGTAATGGTTGATAAATGAAAGTTACAATAACTATTCAAACTTGTAATGTATACTAGATTTAATTTTTGTCCAAGAATGAGATTTTGTTTGAATGAGAAATAAGAAAGACAATGTGATATGCTTGTAAAATGTATACTAAAATTGATATTAGAAATGCATCTTAATTTAGAAATGAATGGATGTTTGGTAAGCAACTATATTTGACTAAATTAGGAATCATATGCACATCCAAATTACGAAAATTGATAAACCAATTTAAAAGAAATAGTTCACTTGTTTTAAAACTCAAATATGGCAATGCACATTTTAATAAAAATGAGCAGTTTAACCTTACACTCAACAATAAGTTATGAAACTTTAAATTTATACTTAAGAAGACTTAAGGAACCCAAATTCACTAAAAAAGTCAAGAATGAATCTCTAAAACTCAAGGAATTTCAAATCGGAGCTTGCATGGTTGTTTTTACCGTCAACTATCGTCAAAAAATGCAAACATGTCTAAATGAACAAATTGTTAGATCCTCCATCCTAGTCCTCCATGTCTGTTTGACATGTTGAGTGAAGAAAGAGTTCTAATTTTATCAAAATTATAGGTTGAAAAATTGCCAGTTCACATATTAAAATCCTGCAGATATTTCTTAAAATTGACCTTTAAAAATTCATAAAAATCCAAAATTGATGATTTTTGTGCAAAGAGGACTCTAAGAGATTTCCGAAAGTCCTTTTTTCCCAAAACTGACTTTTCTATCAAAAGTTATGGCCATTTGAAGTTTTACTTCAAAATGGCCATCCAAAAATTAATCTAACTATTTAAAAATCAAAATTTAACCTTTTGGAAAAAAATTCCCAAAAAGTCCATGGCCCCACCACCCTCACAACTAATCAGATGTTGCCACATGGCACTTTGGAGGGGCTGACCCTTTTGAAACTTAACTTTTTTGAAAATTTGGCCTTGGGAAAATTTTCCCATTTTCCCCTGTAACTCTACGGCCCCGCAGACCAATCATGTGTTGACACGTGGCTTGGTGGGCACGCGGAACTAAATTGAAAACTTAACCATTTAACTTCTTTTAAAAAAATTATTTTTCCTCTATGGCCCCGCACCTCTAGAGTGAATGAGGTGCTAACACATGTCCTAACGAGATGCATGGGCCCGTGCAAGTCTTTTTGACTTTAAACCTTTTTGTGCTTAAAATATTAAAACTCTCTGCCATTTCACCGGCCCGTGTCCAATCATAAGATGCCACGTGGCATGGGTTTTCTCCTTGGTGGAGGCATGCGACAAATTTCACCTTTGGGCTTTTGGCCTAAAAATTCTAATTTCTAGCTTTCCCCTGCTCCGCTTTTCCCCACGCTAATCGGGAAGTGACACGTGTCATTTCGGACTTGCGGGTGTGCAGAGGGAAATCACACTTTTTCACTCAAGGAGGGAAAATTCCCAATTTTCCTCCCCACTCCACCAACCACTCAAGGGAAAAAAAATTTCTCCCTAAGCCCGCGGACTCCCAAGGGAAAATTTCTCCCCAAAACTCCATCGGGCCATAACTTGAGATTTATAAGGAGTTAGGAGGACTTATTTATATGGTTGGAAAGGTGAGAAATTTCCTATCCAATGGGCATGGTTTAGGAAATTTTGGAAGCATTAATTATGAGAAAAACCTAGTTGAAGTTCTAAGTCCGTTAGAGTAGGCATGGGGGTAGATTACTCCCTAAACCTAAGCAAAATATGTAACCCTAAAATTGGAACTATGTGAACATGAATAGGTTAATAAAGGAAACTTGTGTTTTTATAAAAAGGAATTGTTCTAAAAACCTGTTAGTGCAAACTGATGTCTTGCCACGTAGTTGTAAACACTTTTAGTCAAAAAAAAAAATATTCCATAATTTTCTAGCTAGCCCTAGGTTGTTTCTTAGTCTCAAGTGATAGTTTGAAGAGGGCATTACACTTGGTATCGAGCGTGGTTCAAAAGCTTGGACCATTGGGCACCCTAGAAAATTGAGACTTGAAACCATAAAACTAGCAAATCTATTAATCTAGAAAACAAAACTGTTTGAAAATTATTCACGATTTTAGTAAATTAGAAATTGTTAGAAGGCTTAACAAATGAAATAACTCTCGCTTTGGTCTATGTAGAAGGTGTAGACGGAGAGAGAGAAACATTCACAGAGACTCGAGATTCACCACCACCACCACCACCACCACCACTAGATCGGGGTGTAACAATCATTACCCTCGATTCTATAGACCCTTCAGGATGTTAATGCCACTCTACGTGGAGCATCGGTGGAGGAGGACATTCGGTAGTCATGAAAAAGTTACTTCTATCGAGGACATGCACCTCCTCCACTTAGAGAGGAGCATAGAGGAGAGAACTCCCATATGGAGTCAGTCAGAGTAGATTCACCACCTAGGAGATAGTGATGGTTCATAGAGAGAGAGAGAGGTCTCAGAGCCCTATGCTTAGGGATGAGCTTGTAAAGAGGCCTAGAGGCCGACAGACCATAACAGCGGATCACATCAAGGAGATCCTAAAGCTTAGGCCCTCACATTACTCAGGTGATACAGGTGGATTTCAGGTAGAGGCCTGGCTAGTGAGCTTGAGTGGTTGCTTCAAGCTTTGTCCTTGTTCTAGCAACACAAAAGCTCGTGTTGCGATCCATCTACTGAGGGATGGAGTAGGAGTATGGTGGAGGATAGAGGAGCAGAAGCTCCATGTTGATTCAGAGATAGTGACTTGGGAGCTATTTGAGGAGAGATTTAGGAGAAAATATCTATCACGGAGGTTCATCCAGCTAGAGGATTGATGAGTTCCATGACCTCTGATAGGCTACCCTTTCAGTAGCAGAGTATGAGAGTAGATTTCTAGATCTACTTTAGTATGTAGAGTACATGTAGGATGAGCAGGTGTGGATTCACAGGTTCATCCAGGGCCTAAATTTGGATATTGGAGGTGTAGTATAGATTCACTGTCCATCATACTTTAGTAGAGGCCATCGAGAAGGCCTATATTGCAGAGGAGACTTGAGGTAAAACCCAACAGACTAGAGACTGAGTCAGGAGCCACATTCAGTAGATGCAACATGGTAGATTGAGAGGTTCAACACCTCTCCCTTGTGGTGGAAATTATTCAGCACACTCATCCTTTAGGCCACAAGTGAGTGTAGCAACATCGAGTCCCGCCCACCATATAGACCTCCTCGAGAGAGATGCAAGAGAGAGGTTGAGTATGGGGCCTCCTCTGGGGTCCCATCAGGGACACGGGGTGGACCTAGAGCTCGGTCAGCTGGAGCTCACAACAGAGCACACCATAGTAGACCATAGTTGGATCATTAGGATCCACACCATAGGCTTCTAGGGAACCTATTAGAGGTTTTTCTCCTTAGAGAGGATCAAGTGGTTGCTTTGGATGTGAAGTAGCTAGACATTTCTGGAGATATTTCCCTCAGAACCCTAACAAGGGTAAGGCACCGGTTTCTGAGCCGAAAGTTGGTGACATGGGACGCAGCCACATGATCTATGCAGTGGTTAAGAAATGCCAGGTAGAGCACCAGAGCATAGTCATTGAGACCACAGGTAACATTGGTGGTATTCCTACCTCTATATTGTTTGATTCTAGTTCTTCTGATTCTTTCATTACACCATCTTTAGTAGAGAAATGCAAGCTGGTGGTAATTAGGCAGGGTCTTAGTTGGGATGTCGAGATGGCTTCTAGAGCCAAGATCTCTATGGACTCCTTAGTTAAGGAGTGTGTAGTGGATTTGGGACCTTTCACCACCACCTCGATCTCTGTATTCTTCCTTTGGGATCGTATGGAGTCATTTTAGGTATGGATTGGCTATCTACACATAGGGCCAGGATGGATTGTTATCATAAGACTATAGCTTGTGTAGATGATTTGGGAGTTAAGTTGGTGATCTCGGGAGTCAGGAGACCCATTTCTATTCACACCATTTCCGCTATGTAGCTTAAGCGGTGTGTATGATGGGGTTGTTAGATGTATGCTGTTACAGTTAGTGACAGGTCAGAGGATGGGTCTAGTGGACCATCACTAGATGATCATCCCATCTTGAGAGAGTTTTTGATTTTTTTTCCAGGAGCTACTAGGGATGCCACCCCACGTGAGATTTATTTCCATATAGATCTAGTCCCTGGAGCAGAGCCTATCTCATGGGAACCTTATCGGATGACCACCCCGAGCTCTGTGAGCTCAAGTTATAGCTTGAGGGTCTTTTGGAGAAGGGCCTTATCCATCCTAGTGTATCCCCTTGGGGTGCACTAGTGATCTTCATGAAGAAGAAGGATGGATCATTGTAGTTGTGTATTGATTACCGCTAGTTGAACAAAGTGACGATCAAGAATCGTTATCCTCTTCCTCGCATTGATGACTTGTTTGATCAGATGAAGGGAGCCACGGTGTTCTCTAAGATTGATCTCAAGTCGGCTACCATTAGTTGAGGATTTTGGAGGTGAACATTCATAAGACCACCTTCTACACAAGATATGGGCACTATGAGTTCACTGTAGTGCCTTTTGGTTTGACAAATGCCCTTGCAGTGTTCATGAGTTTGATGAATGGGGTATTTAGAATATTTTTAGATCACTTTGTGCTTATCTTCCTTGATGACATCTTGATATACTCATGAACATGTGAGGAGCATGAGGGGAACCTTCGACAAGTTCTCTAGTGTCTTCGTGAGCAACAGATTTATGGGAACTTGGAGAAGTGTGCTTTCTTCTAGATAGAGGTGCAATATTTGGGTCATATTATTTATGGGGAAGGTATCGTAGTCATCCTTCCAAGATTAGAGCCATTATGGATTGGCCAACACCCACTATAGTGACCGAGGTGCATAGCTTCATGGGTTTAGTAGGATACTACCAAATATTTTTTTAATACTTCTCTTAGATTGCACACCCTATCACTTCCCTTTAGAGGAAAGGGAAGAAGTTTATTTGGATGGAACGATGTGAGCAGGCCTTCAGAAACTAAAGGAGTGCCTCACTACAACACCCATTCTTGTAGGGTTGGATCCACAAGGTGAGTTCTTTGTTTGTACATAGATGCTTCTTTAGCAGGGCTTGGAGGTGTGTTGATGCAAGATGACAGGGTTGTAGCCTTTGAGTCTTGTAAACTCAAGGATCACGAGCTTAATTATCCTACCCATGATCTTGAGCTTGCGGAAGTTGTGCATGATTTTGGTTAGATGGAGACATTTTCTTCTTGGATGGAGATTCACACTCAGGATAGATCACTTGAGTCTTTGTCACCTCTTCACACCCAATCTAAATGCTCATCAATGGCATTGGATGGAGTTTCTTTGTGAGTATGACATGGAGATAGAGCATGTGAAGGGGAAGGAGAATGTGGTAGTAGATGCTCTCAGCAGATGGAGACATGTGGCTATGGCCACTACAGTGAACATAGATTTGCAGAGAGTAGGATTCTTCAAAGAACTTCCTCTTGACAACTTTTACATTATGGCTCAGCAGAGAGATAGAGTCACGAGACCCCTTAAAGGAAATGATGGTTTCACCTTAGAGGTAGATGGTCTTCTCAGAACATAGGCTAGATATATGTTCCTAGAGATGGAGGCTTGAGGTAAGACATCTTGGTAGAGGCACATCATGCACCCTATTCAGCCCATCCCGGGGTGAAGAAGATGCATGCCACTTTGCGACAGTTGTATCACTGGAGAGGACTTCATCGAGACATGGCTCAATTTGTGTCACAATGTTTAGAGTTCTAAAGGGTTAAGGCTGAGCATCAACATCCAGCAGGTCTTCTTTATCCTCATGCCATACCGAATGGAAGTGGGACACCATTTCCATGGATTTCATTATTGGACTACCTATGTCGAGATATCACCATGATGCCATCATGGTCATGATTGATAAATTGACAAAAGTGGCTCACTTTTCTCCGGTGAAGACCACTTATACAAATAGAGCAATGGCATGTGTATATTTGGATGAGATTGTTAGGTTGCATGGGATTCTATGGAAGATCATTTGTGACCGCGATCCTTTGTACACTTCACATTTCTAGACTACCATGCAGTATGTCCTCGAGATGAGGATTAACTTCAGCATGGTATATCACCCCAAGAAAGATGGATGGACAAGGAGTGAGTAAATCAGATTTTAGAGGATATGCTCATAATGTATGTGATGGATTAGTAGTCTAAGTGGGAGGAGTACATATACTTAGTGGAGTTTACCATGATAATAGTTTTTAGAGTTCTATAAGCATGGCTCCTTTTCAGGAATTATATACGGTAGAGAGTGCAGGACACCCCTTAGCTGGGATAGGTTGGAGGATAAGTATCTCTTGGACCAAATATTTTTTAGGACATGGAGCAATAGGTAGTGTTGATCAGGCTAGAGATTGTAGGAGGCATAGGACAGGCAGAAGAAGTATGTAGATCAACATAGGATTGATCATAGCTTTGATGTGGGCATGAAGGTGTTCCTTCGTGTTAGACCACACAAGAGCCCTATCCATATGGAAAAAGGTTCTAAGTTATCTCCTAGATTTGTTGGTCCCTTTGAGATCTTAGAGCATATCGGCCCTTTGGCCTATAGTCTAGCATTTCCACCCAGCTTGTCTCATGTACATGATGTGTTTCATGTTTCTGTCCTTAGGAGGTACATTACAGATCCTTCTCATGTGTTGGACTAGACATCATTACAGGTATAGGATTAGGGGTAGGTGATGGTGGAGCCCATCTGTATCATAGATCACAGGACCCTGGGCCTTTGAGGTAGAGAGATTGATCAGGTATGGGTGTAGTGGGACATATATGATGAGACTATAGCCACTTGGGAGGATGCCACAATATTACGAGTGCATTTTCCACACTTGTTCTAGTGACTTCGGAGGAAGTCGAGTCTAAGGGGAGGGGGATGTAGTGCCCACTTCCCTTTGACACTTTTAGATACTGATTTTGATACTATTGATCATATTATGGACACTATTATGTTTGTTTTAGTATGATGGTTAGATGTTAGATCATGGATTATTATTGATCTAGATTCAGTTATTATGCTTGATGATTACTAGAGACATGTTTATATGTGGTTGATGATATAATTTTGACATGGATATATTATGGATGTTGATTTGGACTTATGACATTGGATGTTTGAGTAGACCTAGTTGGAATATTACTGATGATGATATAGTTGATTTATTTAATTAAAAATGATAATGTTGAATTAATGATATTGTTGTGATTTGTGTGTTTAGATAATTTTGAAATATTTTTTATATCATTTTGGATGTCTGATGCGGCCCTGAGGCCGAAGGAGGTATTTTCATTTTGCAGGTTAAAAATCACAAAATTTCGGGGACTAGAGACTAACCATATTGAAATTCCGGTGAATTCAACAAGGTCACCATGGCAACTTGTTTGTTTGTGTGTGTGTGTGTTTTTTAGGAATTCCCATGGGGGAATTTCCATTATATGTGACCATGGGATATGTGTTTTATTTATGTGTTCCTTTTTATTATTTTGTATGTATTTTTATTTGTAATGTGTTCTTTTTTTAATTAATTTAAATATGATAGTTTTAATGTGAGAGTTATATAGTTAAACTTTATTTAAATTTAATTGGGATGTGGAATGTAATTAATAAATTTGTTGTCTTAGATATTAATGTTGGAAGAGTGTGTAAGTTAATTTTTAAGGATGTGTAAGAAATATGTAAGAGTATGTAAGGCAAATTTTGGAAGGTCAAACACTCCATCTTTTATGAAATTCAATTTGACCTTGGAGGCCAAATTTGGAGGTTTGTGGACAAGTTAAACTTTTCCCACACCTCTTAAAATAATCCACCAACCATGCCTATGGTTTGGAGGGTAAATATAGGCATTAATAATGCATTTTGAAATGACATTTGTAAGTTTTAATTGCACTTCCCTTACATATTTTAATGCAGTCCTTTTTGGAATATGGGTTGAATTGGAGTATGTAAGTGATTTTTGTCATGTTAATTTATTGTGATTTGGTTGTTGATGTTGATTTTCTCTTAGGGATGAGGAAAAATTATGTGACATCCCACTTAGATCCACATCATCCTCTCTCCTTCCTTTCTTATAAAAGTGAAGTTTCTTGCTCATTTGGGGGTTGTTGAAACCTGGTTATTTCCTTCTTAGTGGCGCATTTTTGGGCTGTTTTGGAGCTTGTTTGTGGAGGAGCTTGGAATTATTTGTGCTTACTTAAACCTTGTTGTTTTGAGACTGTTTTGGACATCTTACAAATCTTGTGAGCTTGGAATAAACTCCATTATGGAGAGGTAGGAATCTTGAGCTGTGTTTTTATTGTTTTTCCTTCTCTTGCATGCATGTTTGAATGGTGTTTGTGTTTTCTTTCTTAGCTGGTTGGGTAGAATGCTTAGCGCATGGTGTAGGAGAAGGCTATGGGAATTTCATATAGGGGGGCATAAGGAATTTCCAATGGCACGGTTTTATTGTGGAGGGATTTTGGTTTTGGGATCCACCTTGGAAAAGAAACTACTTGCATTTCTTACTATGGGGGACATAAGGGATAAACTTTTGGGGGTCATAAGGAGGGGTTGGGAAATATAAAGTTTATGGGTTTGATATGATTATTGGCGGTATGCATTTTGGTGGATGCCCAGTTCCAAATTGGGAGGCATAAGGAGTTCCCCATAGTCCTTGCTCTTGTTGGCTTGTTTGATCAAGCCTATGTGTTGTATGAATTGTTTCAAATTCAGTTGGGAACTGTTGTCTTATTTTGAACTATGCATTCTATTGATTGTATGCAATGTGAATGTTGCTTATATGTGATAGAAGCCTTTGTTTCCATGGGTTGATATTCATGCTCCATTTTAATATGATTGGGGCTCGAGGGTCAATAGGAAAGGATGGCTTCTCCCTTTCTTATTGGATGTCTTGGTTGGGTGGAGATCATTTCCTTTCCCCTTCCTTATTGTGATCAAAGTTGCAAAGAAGAAGAATTCAACATGTTGTTGTTTGAGAAATAATTTCATAGTTTGACAGTCATCTCCCTTTGAGTAATTTAATGTAACCTTTCCCACCTTGAGTGGATGAGATGTATTGTTATTGTAATGTGAAGTTATTGAATCAGAATGGAAGATGAAATTGAAATTGAGAATGTAAAGAAGAAGTATATTTGATCTCTGTTTTATTTTGGAAAGAAAATGTAAATGTTATTCCATGCTTTGTAAATTGAAATTTGATACCAATTCAAATTGGAAAAGAGATCAGTTGTAAAAGTGTTATTGAATTATGAATAGAGGAAAATTTGTAAGATGTAATTGTTGATAAATGAAAGTTGCAATAACTATTCAAACTTGTAATGTATACTAGATTTAATTGTTGTCCAAGAATGAGATTTTGTTTGAATGAGAAATAAGAAATACAGTGTGATATGCTTGTAAAATGTATATTAAAATTGATATCATAAATGCATCTTAATTTAGAAATGAATGGATGTTTGGTAAGCAACTGTATTTGACTAAATTAGGAATCATATGCACATCCAAATTATGAAAATTGATAAACCAATTTAAAAGAAACAGTTCACTATTTTAAAACTCAAATCTGACAATGCACATTTTAATAAAAATGAGCAGTTCAACCTTACACTCAACAATAAGTTATGAAACTTGAAATTTATACTTAGGAAGACTTAAGGAACCCAAATTCACTAAAATAGTCAAGAATGAATCTCTAAAACTCAAGGAATTTCAAATCGGAGCTTGCATGGTCGTTTTCCCGTCAACTATTGGAAAAATGCAAACTTGTATAAATGAACAAATTGACTTCACTAAAACACTCTAAACCCTCCCTAGACTGATCCTCCATGTCTGTTTGACATGTTGAGTGAAGGAGGAGTTCTAATTTTATCAAAATTATAAGTTGAAAAACTACCAGTTCACATATTAAAATCTTGCTAGATCAATTTCTTAAAATTAACCCTTTCAAATTCCTAAAAATAAAAATTGATGATTTTTGTGCAAAGAGGACTCTAAGATATTTTGGAAAGTCCTTGTTTTCCCAAAATTGACTTTTCTATCAAAATTTATGGCCATTTGAAGTTTTACTTCAAAATGGCCATCCAAAAATTAATCTAACTATTTAAAAATCAAAATTTAACCTTTGGAAAAATTTCATGAAAAAAGTCTGTGGCCCCACAACCCTTGCAACCAATCATATGTTACCACGTGGCACTTTGGAGGGTTGACCCTTTTGAAACTTAACTTTTTTGAAAATTTGACCTTGGGAAAATTTTCCCATTTTCCCAACAACCCCGCGGCTCCACAGCCAATCACATGCTGACACGTGGCTTGGTGGGCGTGCGAACTAAATTGAAAACTTAACCATTTAAATTCTTAAAAAAAAAAAATTTACTTTTTCCTCTATGGTCCTGCACCTCCGGAGTGAATGAGGTGCTAACATGTTTTTAACGAACACACGGGCCGCGTAAGTCTTTTTAACTTTAAACCTTTTTGTGCTTAAAATCTTAAAACTCTCTGCCATTTCGCCAGCCCACATCCAATCAAAATATGCCATGTGGCATGGGTTTTCTCCTTGGCAGAGGTGCACGATGAACTTTTCCTTTAGGCTTTTGGCCTAAAAATTCTAATTTCTAGCTTTCCCCGCCACTCTGCTTTTCCCTCGCTAATCGAGGCGACACATGTCATTTCGGACTTGTGGGTCCACGAAGAAATTGCTATTTTTCTCTCAAGGTTGGAAAATTCCCAATTTTCCTCCCCCTCCACCTGACCCACTCAAGGGAAAAAAAGACTCTCCTAAGCCCACGAGACTCCATGAGGAAAATTTCTCCCCAAAAGTCCATCTGGCCATAACTTGAGAATTATAAGGAGTTAGGAGGACTTCTTTATATGGTTGGAAAGGTGAGGAAATTTCCTACCCATTGTCTATGGTTTAGGAAAATTTTGGAAGCATTAATTATGATAAAATCCCTTTTGAAATTCTAAGTCCGTTAGAGAGAAGGCATGGGGGTAGATTACTCCACGAACCTAAGCAAAATATGTAACCTTAAAATTGGAACTATGTGAACATGAAATAGGTTGATAAAGGAAAATTGTGTTTTGGTAAAAAGGAATTTTTATAGAAATTGTTAGTGCAAATGGATGTCTTGCCATGTAGTTGTAGACACTTTTAGTCAAAAAAAATTATTCCATAATTTTCTAGCTAACCCTAGGTTGTTTTTGGTCTCAAGTGGTAGTTTGAAGTGGGCATTACATCTTTGACCACCTCATCAAGTATTGTGTTCACCTTGACCTAATAAGTCTGTATTTTTGGTGCTTTCAAGAAAACTCCTTGGTTTCATCATTTCTTTGTATGGCATTGAAGTCAATCCTACTAAAGAAAAGGCTATTCTCAAAATGCCTCCACCTACTAATCTTCATCAACTTCGAAGTTTGCAAGGTAAGTTGAAATTTATTCATCGGTTTATTTCGCAACTCTATAACTAATTTTAACCATTTCATCATATCCTTTAAAAGTACGTCTCCGTCAAATGGCATGATGACTACCACAAATCCTTTGACGCCTTAAAACAATACCTTCATCAACCACTGGTGTTCATTCCACCTAAACATGACCAACCCTTTTACCTATACATTTATGCTACTGACCATTCTTGAGGTGCGGACTTGCTCATCATGATGAGTAGCACGAAAGCAAGTGGTTTATTATATAATCTGTACCCTTTTGGACTACGAGACTAGGTACACCCATGTTGAAAAACTTTACTTAGCCTTAGTTTTTATCACCACTAAACTACGTCATTACCTACTCAACCAAAAACCTTTGTCTTCACTAACACTGATCCCTTACATTACATGTACACCAAACCCTACCAACATATTCATGTTGCATTTTGGATCATGCTTCTTGGAGACCTTGACCTTGAATTCATCCACCAAAAATCTATCAATGGCCAAACAATCGTTGACCAACTAACATATGCACCTTTTCTAGAGATCAACCACAGTAACTTCGATTTTCTAGAAAAATCCGTTCTACCCTCTCTTTAGATGATACCACTTACTAGATGACCTTATTCTTTGATGGTTCCAAATGTCAGCATGGAGGTGGTGCAAGTGTTATCCTCATTCCTCTTGATGGTGAACCTATGCCTTTATCTTTCAAACTAGATTTTGATTATACTAACAATATCACCGAATATGAAGCACTCATATTAGGCCTTCAAACCACCATCACCCTAGATGTTAAATCAATTAATATCTTTGGTGATTCCCAACTAGTTGTAAACCAAGTCAATGGTATATACCAGTGTCATAACAAAATAATCCAAAAGTACAAACATCATGTCGACATACTTTTGACTACATTTTCTCATTACGAACTTCAAACCACCCCATGTTCTACTAATAAATTTGTGGATACCATGGCCTGCATGGCTTCTCATATTCCACTTCATCTTCGACTCCAAAATCTTTGTCACAATACAAAGGTTGCAATCACCTTCTTATTTATCTCGAGATGTCAACTCTGTCGGAATTTTTGTTCACGACCCATGTGACCTTTAGTATAAGCAGCTTGCATACTACCTTTCCCTTTCCATTATACCTCTTGATCTCACTTGTAATGGACAATGCACCTTTCTTAAAGGTGTATCTCATTATGTTATCATGGGCGGTTATCTTTATAAAAGTGGTTTCTATGATATTCTCTTACGATGCCTTACAAGTTCTGAAATTCTCTATCTATCAAGAAAGTTTAGGATGGAATTTGTGGAGGTCACTTTAGTGGATTAGCTATCACTAAATGGATTATTTTCCTAGGCTATTATTGGCCAACCCTAAACTTTGATTTTTGTGACTATGTCAAACGTTTTGTGAAATTCCAACAACATGCTAATCTTCATCACACACCTAGTCATACCTTATAGGTCGTCACAAGACCTTTGGCCTTTCTCTCAATGGGGTTTGGATATTATCAGAGAGATTGATCCTCATTCTTAACAACACCATCAATGGATTATAACCACTACTGAATACTAGACTAAATGGGTAGAAGCCATCCCCTCATTTCTACAAAAGTGAGAAAATTTGTGAATTCATCAACCATCACATCATTTGTCGATTTGTTGTCCCTCACCTCCTTATCACTTTGAAAGTGACAAGAAATTAAAAAACAAAACCCTATGAAAGCTTTGTGATGATTTTTACATTCAACTCAGTTTCTCTTCACCTTAATACCCACAAACAAATGGCCAAGAAGAATCAACCAATAAAATCTTGAAAAAAATCTTATGAAATTAGTTAACGATCTTGAGAAGGATTGGCATACGCACATTCCTTTCATCTTGTTTACTTATCGTACTAATATTCACACTTCTACTATAGCCGAGACCTTTCTCTCTCTAGTCTCGCTCTGAAGTTATCTTTCCTCTCGAAGTCCATATTCCATCTCTTCGCATCTCACTATAGGAAATTCTTAACCATGATGACTTTTCCAGGATTGTTTAGCACAAATTGAGTTATATGAATGTCATATCAATGCTCTTGATCATCTCCAAATATACCAAAAATGTATCAAGTGTTCCTAAAATAAACGTGTCCATAAGTGAACCTTACGGGTCAGTGACATTGTCCTGAAGGAAAATCAGCATGTAACTAAAGAAGAAAAAAAAGTAAACGGGGAAAATTTTCTCCTAATTGGCTTGGACACTATATTGTTACTCATATCTATGGATCGGGTGTTTATCATTTTCCTCACTCAAAGGTAAAAGCTGAACTCGAGCCCCTCTATGCCTTGCATCTTTGACCATTTCATTGTTGAAATCCATTCCTATATCACCTTGATCTATTTACTGCTCATCCCTTGAGTATCATTCACCTTCCATGTTACCTATTTTGAGGATCAATGACTAAACAAGAATCATTTTATTACCGTTCATATTTCAGCCTTATCTTGATATGAGTACCACAACTCTACTCATGGCATGTTTCTCATGGATATTTTTTCATATTTTTTTCAAAGATGGAATCCCATGGTCATTCATCACTTGAAACCATCTCTTTCATACTTAACCTCTGTATGCTATAATTTTGTCTTCTAAACAAGAACCTACTCTTCCTTTATAGTCTTGTCCATGACTTAAATGTCGAAAAGTAAAATGGGATTCAACTCCTTGATTCAAATTTCTGTAATGAGATGACTCTAACAAAAGGGACATCTCTTCTCTCTATCTCGCCACTACCATCCTTACAAAAATAAAAATATTCGAAAGCTTCCCAAATTCATCACTTCACGAAGACCTCAAGGAGATAATATACTCATCCCACATAGAATTCATGCAACCATCGATCTATTAAAAAAACAAAAGAAGAAAATGATAAATTTTTCTTCATGGACTTTCCTATTTTTTATCATGGGTTTCTTGCCAAGTCAACATGTCGTTATATACTAAGTTATGCTAAAACCACCCATTTCACCTCATTTCCTTTTCACCCTAATTTTCTATCTTCTCAAGGACTTGCCTTAAACATGAAATTTTTTGATCATGTGATTTTTTTCACCCTTAACATAGTCAAACATGCAACACCTTTAGGGTCTTATGTTCATAACCCAATCTCTGGTATGGAAGAATCGTTATGGTTTTTATCAATTAGGTGGATCCTTTTATCACCTCTTACAAATCACCCTCTCCATTACTTATTTATTACTCTATACGTGACCAGACCATCGATATCTACATTTTAAATATTTCAAATTTCACCTAAGACTCAACCATGCTTATGACCTAGACTTAATCATGCATGAAAGCTACTAACCCTTTCCTCTACCTCATCATATTATTCCCTAACTCATGGGAAAACTACATCGACATGAGGCCACTTTTTGCTAGGGCTATATAGGTAGCACTTCGAGGGCATGGGGCCCTTGGAGGTTAGCTCGGCCAATCTTTACCCTAACCCATTTCTTCCGAAATGTTTTCTACTAAAATTCTACTGTAATTGATTTCCATTTTTATAAAACTTGGAAATTTACCACACATACATACTTACCATTTTATCACATCATAAAAACATCCAATCAATCATTTCACATTTCCATGATATCAAAGATTTTGGAAATTTACACCATAACATACATATAACTCATCATTTATTTCCCATGTTACCAATAACTTGGAAATTAAATAAAAATTAAAAAACAAGACTCCATCATGCCTAAAACAACCTGACCCCACCATGCCTGAACATGACCTAACTCAACCATTCCTAAATGACCTAACTCAATCATGCCTAAACCAACCTGACTCCATCATGCCTAAACTAACTTGATTCCACCATGCCTAATCCACCTAATTTCCATCCATACACAAATAACAATAGAAATTTCAAAACACAAGTACATCATCCATAACCATCGATCTCACCATCTATAAATAAAATTATGTGTATCCATCAAATATACACTGATATAAAATAATACAAGTATCTCTCAGGTACAACCTCAAAATATTCGACACATAGGTCGGTATAATAATCAACTCATAAAAACTCTCATGTACAACCTCACTATCATCGGCATAATACAGCCATTATATATCAAAAAATAAACAAAATGATGATATATAGAGACATCAATCATCAGCCCATCTGATGTCCATGTCGGTCTCATTTGTCTCCTCCTCTCTACCTATCTGACACCTTATCAACATCTCTCCACCCTCCATGTGTATAGGTCTCACTTCCTCCTAGTCTACAGCAGGGTCAAGCCACCATGAACTAGTGACCTCACCTTGATCCTATCTTGGAGCTCACTAGCCCCCTGTACTCTCTGCACTATGCGTGTAGGATCTCATCCTCTCACTCGATGCCTATTGTGCTCTATACTCTGCATAAGAGGGGACATCTATCTTGGCCATGGTCAAGTGATCCTAGTAATATATGTCCTCATTCAGGGAATCCTTGAATCTCACCATCAACATTGTCTGTGGTGGTGCCATAGGTATCACAGCAACCTATGAGCTCTATCCTGCTAATGATGGCCTCGACCCCTATTCTTGTTAACTCTTCCCTCCTCCCTGTACCACGGGACCCTGTCCCTAGGCCTATAGGGCCACAATCTTAGCCTTGTACATTGGCCAAATGACCTTGCAAACTTGCTACCTACACCTATAAAGTGGCTACATGTCCCCCATCACCATACCCACCCTATGTGTGTACCTATTCCTATGTAACCTAGGCCTGCAGGGCTACCACTTGTGCATGTAACGTTGTAACTTGTGCCTCGAACCTATAATTTGCCCCCCGGCAATACTCCCAGCTATGTCAAAAGGGTGGCCACCTTCCCCTATAAGGTGTCTCATTAAACTGTAATAGTGGCTAAGTCACGCTGCATTGGCCGTGGTGGTGCTTCCTATAACTATACTACCCACTACTGCCTATATTTGTTAGTAACCCTAGTTTTATAAATTTTTGGTCCACCACTTTCTCCTCATACCCTATCAGCACCTTCGGATGTGGTAGAGGCATAGGCCTCTCCACATCATCTCTCTTGTATTGTGGGAAAGGCATAGGCACATCCTAGGGCATCCCAAACTATCATATGACCTTGTCGATAGAAATCATCTTGTTCTCACCGACATGATGTCACTCTATCCATCTAAGCAATCGTAGCTCATCCAAATCCATGGCCATGTGTCATATAAAGGGAATCCAACATATGGCCTCCAAATGATGTCAACTGTTGATAACCACTCTAGTACATGCTTGTAATATGATACATCATGTGAACCCTAGAAACCCTGCACTCTCCCTAATAGGCACCCAATGCCTATAACAAACTTAGACCAAGCCCACATTAAATGCATCAGGTTGAGGAAAACCAACTGGATGCACACATACAATGTGCTCATATGCCCAGATAGTGAAGAAGAAAGGTACAACACAAACTAAACCTCTGTAGCCTCCCATAGGCCCACAACTCTTTGTATAATTACACCAAGAATGTTGGTACCCAATAAAAATAGGTCCTATCCTCCATCATGTCATGGAGAACCCCCATCAGTGCTTGTGGGAATATCCCACCCTCCGCATCTGGCAACATAAAACAACACACTACCTCCATGATCAGGACAACCAACCTCATCTCCTGAGGATGGGCCACGTACATATCCCCATAGCTCAAGCTCACACTATGGTATCTCAACTCCACTATCTCCTCTCTAAACACCACCACTATCATCTCCTTTGATTCCTCTAATGAAATAGAATAAACCTACTCTCCCACTATACGTAGGCTGCAGGGATCTTGTGCACATCCTCCAAGGTGACAACACGATCTCACCCATATGTGGGTGGAATGCATTAGTCACTGAATCCCATATATTGTTGAGTGTAACCATTAAACTCGAATCTTGAAATATATTTTTGTAGTGTTAGATCCAAATCATGCCAACATCCGTCATGAGCCTCCACTCCTCTGTGGTCATGCTCGACCGTACCACTAGCAACAAAGGTGATACTCTATCCCTCATCCGTAGCTAGTCTCTATCCTGCATCTAACAAACCACAACATTGTTCATCCTTGACCATACCCAACATACCTTTTACCCAACACACCTATTACATGACATAACTATTTCCCACCACACCCTACCCAAATCACAACCCTACCAACTACCCCTTTTTCCTAGTGTACTGTTACACCTATTCTCCCTTATTCTACTTTCCACCCCCCACCATCACCCAAACACCCTTTTTCCCATATTTTCCCTACATACACCTTATAATAACCATCCCTTGACTAATTTCCTTCCCCTACCCTTTCCCTCCTCTTATTCCTCATCATCCCTAACCGGTGTTGGTCACCTTAACCATCACCGGTTTTCCTTGACCGATGTTGGTTCCATTTCACTAGTGTCGGTCATCTCAGACTTCACTGATACTAGCGAAGGTGTTGATAAAATGAAACTTGACAAAGAATGCACACAAGAATTCCATGTGGGAAATAAATTCATACACAAAGGTGTAAAAGGATAGGGAGAACACGTGTGCAGAATAGAAGTTCAGTTTTCGGGACTTAGCCATTTTCACTCATAAAGGTCTATTTTTAGAGATGGTGTGCAAAGCACACAAATGAGGTAGAGACGTGCACATCATGCATTGGATATTTTGGAGGATTGGATATGAATCACTTTGCATGGACATAGG
Organism: Taxus wallichiana var. yunnanensis; assembly: GCA_018340775.1. Classification (NCBI taxonomy): domain Eukaryota; kingdom Viridiplantae; phylum Streptophyta; class Pinopsida; order Cupressales; family Taxaceae; genus Taxus; species Taxus wallichiana. Next base: position 962,607,773 of record CM031234.1, read on the forward strand.
AAGGAAATAGATCTACTACTGTCAGTTAGCTAGTATTAATCTATTGTTAGTGCACTTGCATGTGTGGCTAGTTTTGTAAAGGTGCATGGTTAATAATATCATGCGACCTATTATTGGAAAGGATAATCAGTGAAGGGAAAGTCCCCACCATTATATTTATGTAGTATATTGTGTTATAGACATAATATATATAGATGATATCATGACAGAGAGGTGATGATATCGAGACATACAAAGGTGTTATCTTTGCTACGCATACTTTTGATATTGTAATGAAGCTTATGTAACTTAATGTATTGAATATAATGGAGGATATTAACTGAATCTAAGTATTAGTTTTATGAGTATCTAAATATAGTATTCTTTTGATCTCATCATGGTTTGTACTTAGTTCTATTTTCCCTTAGATATAGATCTGGTATGCTCACGTAGAGTGATGTGCTAGTAATAGTAATATATATGTTAAGTCTTTGTCATGCTAACCTCTGCTACTGCTGTTTCACTGATTTCTTAGTTTTCTAAGAAGTACTTGATGAAACAGATAAGGTAAAGGTGGTAAGAGGAATACCTTTTTTGGGATGGTTAAAGGTTGTATGCGCACGTATCTAAATTCCAAATCAAATTGATTATGAGACCTTCCTTTTGGCTAGGAGGAACTACCTGTATAAGAATAAAAACAAGACCACCAAAGAGAGTTAAAAATATATGCAATGGATTGCCTAGCATATGCTAGATCCTGGAAGTACGATACTTCCTAGGTGGCTGTCAATCCACTATTTAAAACAATTCAATGCTGAAATAAAGTAAATATTTTCCTACTGTAGTTTAATATGATTTAGGTATCTCATATGAAATGAAATAGGCCAGATCTAATCTAACAGGCTAGGGTAGAAGGAGATACAGAGGTCAAGTAGGTTGGTTATAGGTGAATCTGAGCTAACAGGGTAGGTTAGATACAAATCTGAAGGTCAAATAGGTGTTCAAGTAGGTATATGTCGAAACAATGAGGTCAGGTTGAATGTGAGTCACAAACAGGTTGTTTTGGTAGAGATCAGGGAAAATAGAGACCGACCATGGTTCTACAAAACTAATGATGGTCTTACTGTAATCGGTGATGGTTAGAGAGAATGATGACGGTTAGGTCGGGAACTGGTAAAATCACACAGTCTGAGTTTTGGGAGTTTTGGGGCAAAAGTGGAGTTGGTGGAAGGTAGGGATTGATCACAGAGGGGGTGTAAATATGTTGCGAAGGTCTGAGATTACTGAAGAGGTCAGATAGATAATTGGGCAAGGTATTAAGATGATTGGGTATAGAAGGTGGCTAAAACTAGAGAGAGGGAATGGACGAAGGGTGAAGGATTAAGTTCCTTTACCAAAAGTATTGCAGATGTTGATAAGCAGATGAAATAGGTTGGAGGAGGATACTTACTCTTCTGTGAGGTATGGGTCTGAAGAATGATGAAGAGGTTGCTATGTTGGAGAATGCTTTGGTAGAAAGTTTCACTGTTGTGCCAGTGTATTTGGTTGCCTTTGTTGATCTCTAATCAGTCTTCGTTCTATTCTGCTATGTCTGTAGAGATCGAACTCGCAATAAAAAAGTTTCAAATCAATGATGAACAACCAACCTCTATTACAAAGCTGGAGATGGGTCTAAATAGGCCATTTGGTCCATTTCGGTATAACCGGCATCGGTTTAGGGTGAACCGCGTCGGTTTAGGGTTAACCAATATTGGTTTAGGTGAGATATCTTGGGTTGTTCAAAAGTTTCCTGGGAAGTTGTTCCACCATTTGATAAGGGTCTCTTCTTTTTCTCGGGGTGAAAATTGACCTTAGGAGGCTTTTAATGTTAGGTTTTATTTAGGACATTAGTTTAGGGTTTAGGTTAACGGGTCAAATGATGGGGGTGGTTAGGTGAGGCATATTTAATAAAGGTGATTATATTAAATAGATGTGTGAGGGTAGTGAATTAATTTAATGTGAATAATTAAATTAATGTGTGTGTGGGTAAAATATCATTAACTTAATTAAAATAATTAAATTAATATATATGGAGATAAATGGCATTAATTTAATTAAAGTAATTAAATTAAAATGTGTGGGGTGCAGGGGGTAGGTGCTAAGGTGTTGAGGATAAGGAAGTGATTATAGGGCTGCGGTAGGGGACCAAGGTGATTACGACATGATTTTGGTGTCTACATTTTCCCTCTTTTTGTTGTGTAGCTTGTATTGCTAAGCGATGCGAACAAAAATAGAGTGTGGCTGCCCCAAGTGGGAATGAGGGTGATCCCCCTCAAACCAAGAACTGATGAGGTGGAAAAGAACATTGGTGAGTGGTTTGATAAAAGTGGATGTGAAGAAGAATAGTGAAAAATGAGGAAAGGAGTAAAGGAAAAATCGGGCATATAGGTAAATGGGTAAATGGGCCAAGGTCAAAGATAGTGGCAGTTGAATCCACGCACATGTATAAAATGTGACACGGTACCAGGTTGAAGAGCATGCAAACTCTACATCATCTAAGGTCAATAGGTTTATCCAAATAAGGTTGAAGTGATTCTGGTATCCAAGGTATAGGATAAGGTTAGGAAGCACAACATAGGTTAGGTGCAAGAATGTTTAGGTATGTTGCGATGACACCAAAGGTAGGGTCGGGTTAAATAGCCATGATAATAGGCAAGGTAAGGTCATTAGATCAATCAAAATAGGTAATAGTGTGACAAGGTATAGTGAGCACATTGGTTCAAAGGTCACAAATAGTTTTTCAGTCTAGGTAGACGGAGTCACGATGCGGGTAAGGGTAAGGCTGAGGTAGGGGTAAAATAAGGAGATGCCAATCGGCTAATGAGGTGAGGTTAAAAGAAGGTGGAGGGCCAAAGGGATAGGTAAAGTGGTCCAGGTAGGTGTAGGGGAGGTAAAGAAGAGGGGAGGTATGGAAAATGAGGTCAATGTGAGGGCAATGAGTATGCAGGGTAACCGAAAATGGTCAGTATGAACCGATGATGGTGGAGAGGAACCGACGAAATTGGCTAGGGCAGAAGACCGGTAGTGGTCAAGGGTTAACCAACGTCGGTTGAGTTGGGTAGGTTATAAAAGTGAAAAAACCCCATTTTGAAAATTCATTTGTGCATTTGGAAAAGGAGAAAAGGACAAGAAGAGAGAAAAGAGGAAGAGGAAAAAAGAGAATGTCAAAGAGCTTGGTTGGCGAGCCACGTAGGTGAGATTGGTTGAGTGAGAGGTGGGGCCATGAGATCGGATTGAGCGAGGTGATTGGTGGAGAGAGTTGGAGGATTTTCTTGGATGACGGAGGTGGAGAGGGATCGGGAGGAGTGGCATGAAGTCGGAGGTTCCAGCATGATGGTGCGGCGAGATCAGGTAGGATTTGAACCTTTGGTATTGATTTTTGAGTTAATTGGCTAGAAGATAAGAAAAATGAAAAAATGGGGATTTTAGGGGGAAGAATTTCAAAATGGAAAAAATAGAGGGAAATGGGAATGGGGAAGGGTAGGGGTAGTGCAAAAGGGTAATGTAGGAACAATTAAGGGTGTAAAGAGGGATTTGGGTGGGTAGAATGTCTAGGAAGGGAAAAAGTAGGGTTGGAAAGTTGGGGTGGGTGGTACGACAGTGACCGATGTTGGTCAGCTTATGGCCGACGTCGGTGGGTAGAGACCGGTATCGGTCACAAGAATAGTGACCGATGCTAGTCAAGGGAGAAGCTATCGGTCGAGGGGATAACCGGGGTCGGTTGATGATAACCGGCATGGTTAACCTAAGGGTAAGTTGGGACCAAAAAGTAGGTTAGGTGGGGAAGGGTTAGGTGAGAGGGGAAGGGTTTAGGGTGGTTTTGGGTGAGGGTAGGGTAGATAGTTTTGGGTGGATAGGTTTGGGTAGGTTTGGGTGAGGGTTAGGTTAGATAGGTTTGGGTAGATGGGTTTGGGTAGGTTTGGGTGAGGGTTAGGTTAGATAGGTTTAGGTAGATGGGTTTGGGTAGGTTTGGTGAGGGTTAGGGTAGATAGGTTCGGGTAGATGGGTTTGGGTAGGTAGGTGTGGTAAATGGGTTTGGGTAGGTAGGTAGAGTATATGGGTTTGGGTAGGTAGGTAGGGTAGATGGGTTTGAGTAGGCGGGTAGGGTAGAGGGGCTTTGGGTAGATAGGTTTAGGTAGGTGGGTCTTTGGGTAGGTTGGATTAGCGACAAGGCCAACAGGATGGGGGTAGGGAAAGAGACAAGGTCTGGGATGTGGGGTAAAATAGGGAAGTTGGGAAGGTGTACGATATATTGTTTATGTGGATACGGGCTTGAGACGGAGTTACGGATGAGGGCAGGTACCACCCTTGTTATTGACAATATGGGTGATCATGATGCAAGTGGAGTGGCAACATGTGGTAGAGGTGGGATTGATAGGTGTGCGGTGCTTTACCAACATGTAGTTTGAGAGGTAAGTATTATGCTTTCCCTCATCGATATATGGGACTCGAAAACCAACACCTTCCATTTGTCGATGGGGAGGCCGACGATCACCCTGGAGGACGTCTACAGGATCCTGTGGTTGCCCATATTGGGGGCCCAGGTTTATTCCATCTCTTTAGAGGCATATGAGGAGATACTAGCACCCATTTTTGGTGAGGGTGTAGTGGACTTGACATTCCATAGCACTAGCCTTGAGCTATGGAGCGATGTATAGAGCTCATCCAGAGGAGATGAGGTTAGTTGTACTCTTGATGGAGGCAGTGTGCTGCTTCACATTGCTAAATGCGAGAGGGGAGATTCCCGAGGTCACTGATGGGAGTCCTCCATGACATGATGATACAGTGGACATGGTTCACATGGGCACCTATATTGCTGATTTGGGTATATAGAGAGCTATGGGCCTCTGGGGACTACGAGAGGTTCAACATCTACTTATGCATTGTACTACTTACATTGCTAGGATTACGAGCACATTATTTGTGTTTGACCAGTGGGGATGCCCTAGGCAGATGCATTCCCATGGAGAGTTTTGAGAGTGGGGTACAGGTGGTGGGTACTGGCCATGGGAGAGGCTTGAGGTGCCAAAGCTACTCATGATGTAGCTTATTATAGGAGGTTGTTGGAGGGGTTGTCCTGGAGTGGACATCATTTAGAGGCCATATGTGGGCTTCCCCTCATATAGATAGATGGCCATGAAGCTAGCTAGGATATAGATACATCTATGGATAGAGGGGAGGAGAGTGGGAGAGCATGAGTGGATACCCATAGAGCGGGTTAGATACTAGTTTAGATTGGTCCAGGGTGTACTGCCTCTATGCCCTCAGTATCGAAGAGATGATGTGGAAAGACCTATGTCCATGTCTCGAATGGGTAGGAGGAGCAACCAGTAGATGTATAGATTAATGATGTTGGGGTTGCAAATGGGTGCAAGTAGTGGTGAGCAGAGACAAACTGAGAGCCATACCACCAAGGCCAAGGTAGCTAGACTTAGCCACCATCATAGTTTAGAGAGATTCCCTACAGGGGTAGGTGGCTACTTTGGTGACGCAACTTGGGATCATGCGGGGTAGCTTATAGGTTTAGAGGCACAAATTTCCCTCTTATAGGCCAAGATAGCTACTGCTGGCAGGCTTAGGCCGGGTAGGGATAGGTACTGCGCGAGGTGGAGGTAGGAGGAGATAGATATGGAGAGGAGGTAGGTGGAGATGGAGGGGAGATGGCCACTCTATAGGCGTAGGTGCAAGATTTATAGGGCCAGTTGGCCACAGTGCAGGGGTAGGTTATGGGTCTATATGGCAGTGACAAAGAAAGCACAAACACATATTACTACCCTACAGGCCCAGATACAGGCACATGCATAGATTCTAGGGCCGACCTAGGTTCTAGTACCAGCATAGGGCTCAATGTAGGTTCAGGGATAGGGTCCCATTGTACAGGGACCCACGTAGGTAGCAAGACCCATTACACCTCCATAGATAGTACCCATGGCCAGGTTCAGAGATGCCCTAGGAGAGGCATGGTATTACCAGGATCATTTGTTAGTGGCTAGGATAGATGTGTCCTCCTATGTCAAGTATAGATCTGTGAGCCTCTAGTGAGAGGACCAGATGACACACTCATAGTGTGGAGAGTACAGGGGGCCGGTGATCCCATGGATAGGGTCATGGTGAGGCCACTAGTGTATATAGAGGCTAGCCCCAGGTGAAGGGTCATCAGTAGGAGGTGAGGTAGGTGTCGGGCCCCAGACAGGTGTAGTAGAGGGGTCGGGAGAGACACAGGCACAAGGAGCATTCCCTGACATCATATGGGGATATGATTGACCTGCTATGGACTAGCTTGCATACCGAGAGTCATTTTTGTATGTATTATATATGAGACCAGCCTGCGTGCCAAAGAGATTTTTGTATTTATTATTGTGTTGTACATGATACCGGCCTGCGAGCCAAAGATTTTTGTATTGATTCATTCATTATTTTTGTATATATGAGACCGGCCTGCGTGCTAATGACATTTTGTATTGTATATCAGCCTACGTGTTGACATTTTTGAGATGATGGCCATGATGAGACAGGCATGGATTTTGAGATACACAGTTATTGATTTATATGATGAGATACATGGTATTTTGTGATGTGTTGATGTGTTTATGAGATATTGGTTTATGGCTTGTGTTAGATGAGATATGGATTTGTTACTTTGTATTAGATGAGATATGGGTTTGTTGGTTTGATATGGATGGAAATTAGGTGAGTTAGGCATGATGGAGTTAGGTCAGTTTAGGCATGGATCAAGTCAGGTAGGTTAGGCATGGATCGAGTCAGGTTGTTTAGGCATGGATTGAGTCAGGTTATAGGCATGGTTGAGTCAAGTTGTTTAGGCATGGTTGAGTCGGGTTATAGGCATGTTTGAGTCGGGTTATAGGCATGGATGAGTCAGGTTGTTAGGCATGGATCGAGTTAGGTTGTTGAGGCATCGATGAGTTAGGTTATAAGCATGGTTGAGTCAGGTTGTTTAAGCATGGTTGAGTCAGGTTATAGGCATGGTTGAGTCAAGTTATAGGCATGGATGAGTTAGGTTGTTAGGCATGGATTGAGTCAGGTTGTTGGGGCATGGTTGAGTCATTTAGGCATTTTGATAACAAATGACAATATAAAGGCATGAGATGGTGTAAAATGTGGAAAATGTTGGTTATGTATGAAAATGTGAAATAATATAAGTGGTAAAAGTTATGTGGTATATGGTTTAGATGTCGAGGTTTTTGATATAAACAGAAATTAGGTAAAGGTGGGGAAAATGGTTAGGGTAAAGAGTGGCTGAGCTAACCTTCCAGGCCCCATGCCCTGGAAGTGCTGCCTACATAGTCCCGGTGAAAAGGGACCTTAGACCGATGTAGTTCTCCCATAAGCTAGGGAAGAATATGAGAAGATAGAAGAATAGGTAGTGAGGTTGATAGTTAGGTTGGATTCGAGGTCATAGGTATGATTAGGTCAAGGTTGATTAGGTTAGGTGGAATATAGGTAAATAGGTATGGGTGATTTTAGGTCGATAGGTAGTGTTGATTCCAGGCCATGGGTATGATTAGGTCAAGGTCGATTAGGTTAGGTGGAATATAGGTAGATAGGTATGGGTGATTGTAGGTCGATAGGTAGTGTTGATTCCAGGCCATGGGTATGATTAGGTCAAGGTTGATTAGGTTAGGTGGAATATAGGTAGATAGGTATGGGTGATTTTAGGTCGATAGGTAGTGTTGATTCCAGGTCGGAGGCATAATTAGGTAATTTTGGGTTGAGAATAGGTAGATAGGTATGGTTGATTTTAGGTCGACAGTGTGTGAGGAGAAAATCCCAAAAGACAGTATCGAGGGTCTAGTCCTATATAGGAAGATCAAAAGGTAATGAAGAAGATAAAATATAAGAGCAGAAAGAAAGCCACCCGATTGGCAAGGATCAAAATGTATGAAACACATCTAAAAATAGGCTAGTGAACATAAGACCCTAAAGACATTACATGATTGATTACTCTAAAGGTGAAGAATAGTCACAAGAATCACCAAATGTCATAGGTTCAGTAGGTCCCTTGAGGTAGTATGAGGTGAAAAGACAACGGGTAAGGAGGTGAAGGTAATTGGGTCATAAAATGGGAAGTAAAATGCCTTGGGCAATAGAGCCAAGATCACAATAGGCAAGTCCATGACGAAAAAGGTTACTTTTCTTTTTCTTTTTCTTTTAATGTGTTAGATAGATTGATCGATGTATGAAGTCTATACAGGGGGATTATATGTCTCCTTGAGGTCTTCATGAAGCTGATCGATGTGGGAAGCTTCTGAATTTTGATTTTTGAGAAAATAGTCCTCTTTTTTGAAAGACTATGTAGAGAGTTGTGAGCTTTTTATAGCTATCCTTTGAGGGAGCAGTCTACTTATAGTGATAATTGAAGATGGAAGATATGCTATTGAGGATTCATATTTTATATTGGAAGTTTGACTCAAGGAGTTGATCCCTTATATTGGAAGATGTCCTTCTAAGGGATTCATCTTTTTTTTTTTTTTTGGCTTTTAAGTCATGGATGAGACTATAACAAAGCATTTGGTTCTTGTTGAGAAGGCAAGGGTGAATGACCATGGGATCTCATCTAAAATAAGATGAAAAGTATCCATGAGAATCATGCCATGTGCAGAGCCGTGGTGCACATATTTAAGGCAAAAGGGTGATGGGTAATCACATGATTCTTGTGTAGTCGTTGGAGATGAGGGTGGAAAAAGAAAGGTAAATGGCAGTCAAGGGACAAGCATGAACTAGATAAATAGTGATGTAGGACTAGAAGTCAACAATAGAATGGTTGAATATACAAGGCATTGAGGGGCTCAAGTTTGGGCTTACCATTAAGTGAAGACAAGCGATAAGCACTTGATCCATAGTCATGGGTCACGATGTATGGTCTAAGCCAATTAGGAGAAAATTTTCCCCATTTTCTTTTTTCTACTTTGGTTACGTGTTGATTTTCCTTGAGGATGAGATCACGACCTTAAAGGTGTATTCATGGACATGTTTTTCATAGGCACACTTGATGCATTTTTGGTAGACTTGGAGATGGTCAAGGGCATGAAGACGATGTTCGTCTAATAACTCAAGTTGTGCTAAACGGTCTTGGAAAAATTCATCATCAGTAAGCATATCTTGAAGGGAGATATAGAGAGATGGGATCTGAACTTCAAGAGGCAAAACAACCTCGATACCATAGACCAGAGAAAAGGGAGTGGCAGCGGTGGAGGTGTGAATACTAGTATGGTATGCCCAAAGAGTGAAAGGAATGTGCGTATGCCAATCCTTCCCAGTATCATTAACCACTTTCATGAGAATTTTTTTAGGGTTTTGTTGGTGGATTCAGCTTGGACATTGGTTTGTGGATAATATGGTGAGGAGAAGCTAAGTGGATACCGAAAGTGTCACAAAGCTTCAGAGAGTTTTGTTTTTGAATTCTTTCTTCATTATCGGTGATAAGGTGATGCAAAACTCCGAAGTGATAAATAATGTGATGATTGATGAACTCACATATTTTCTCGCATTTAGTGGAGATGAGGTGCAGGATTTAACTCATTTAGTGTAATATTTGGAAGTGGTGATGATCCATTGATGTCTTAGGGAGGAGTGAGGATTGATTTCTCGATAAGATCCAAACCCCATTAAGAGAAGGTCCAAAGGTCACGAGAGACTGTAAGGCATGAATAGGTGTGTGATGAAGATGGGCATGTTGTTAGCATTTTACACAATGCTTAACATAGTCGTAACAATCATGATTGAGGGTCGACCAATAATAGCCTAAGAGAAGAATGCGCTTAGCAACAACAAGGCCACCGAAGTGACCTCCACATATGCCATCGTGAACTTCTTTAATGGTATAGGGGATTTCAGAGCTTGTGAGGCATCATAAGATAATATAGTCAAAACCACGTTTATATAGGAGGCCACCCATTATGACATAACAAGAGGCCCTTTTGAGAAAGGTGCATTGTCCATTATGTGTGAGGTCATGAGGCAATATAGAAATGGAAATGCAGTCCACAAGTTGCTTATACCAAAGGTCTTGTGTGCTTCTTTGGGAAGTTCGGACGAAGTTAACACAAAAATATTTATAATAAGGTCTCGGTATGCATTTTATGGTAACAAAGATGTCTGAATCTTCAAGAAAAGTGGGTATTTGGGAAGCGTAGTAGGCCATGGTATCTGCGAATTTATTGGTAGATCTCAAAATGGTTTGAATTTTAGAACGGTCAAAGGTAGTCAACATGATGTCGATGTAACATTTGTATTCTTGAAGTATTTCATTATTGCACTGATAAACACCATTGACTTGGTTTACTACCATTTGAGAATCACAAAATATATTAATGGACTTAACCTCTAAGGCATATGCGCAAATCATGAGACCTAATATGAGTGCTTCGTATTCAACAATATTGTTGGTGTACTTAAAGTCAATTTGAATAATAAGGGCATGGGTTCACCATCAAGAGGAATGAGGATAATTCCTACACCACCCCCACACTGACATTTGGAACCATCGAAGAATAAGGTCATTTGGTAAAGGTCATCATCCTAAGAGAGGTTAGTAATGGATTCATCAGGGAAATCAAAATTTGAAGATTGATTCCCAGAAAGAGGCACATCAGCGAGCTAGTCAACAATGGTCTGGCCCTTGATATATTTTTAGTGGATGAATTCTAGGTCTAGGTCTGTAAGGAGCATGAACCAATGTGCAACATGCTGATTTTGGTAAGGTTTAGCATACATGAAGTGTAAGGGGTCAGTGTTGGTCACAACATAGGTTTTGTGGTTGAGTAGGTAATGGCGAAGTTTGGTGGCAACAAAAACTAAGGCCAAGAAAAGTTTTTGTGGTGAGTATATCAGGTTTTGTAGTCTAGAAGGGTACGAATTATGTAATAAACCACCTATTCCCTATGTTGTTCATCATGATGAGTGAGCATAGCCCCTAAAGAATGATCGATGAGCAGATGTATAGGTATAAGGATTGGTCGTCTTTAGGTGGGATGAGCACGGGTGGTTGGAGAAGGTATTGTTTTAAGGCCTCAAAAGCTATGTGGTAGTCATCATCCCATTTAAAAGATACGTCCTTTTTGAGAAGGTGATGAATTGGTTGACAACGGTCAGAGAGTTGGGAAATAAATCAACGAATAGATTGTAGTTTACCTTCTAGGCCACGAAGTTGTTTAAGGTTAGTGGGTGAAGGCATTTACAGAATGGTCTTGACTTTAGTAGGGTCAACTTCTATACCACATAAGGAAATGATAAATCCTAGGAGCTTTCCTGAGAGAACCACGAAGATGCACTTTTTAGGTTAAAGGTGGACACAATATTTAATGAGGTGGTCAAAGATGGTTTCAAGGACGGCGAGGTGCTCGGCGCGACATTTAGATTTGGCCAAGATATCATCCACATAATCTTCCAATATTCGATGCATGATATCATGGAAGATGTAAGTCATGACTCACGATAGGTGGCACCGGCATTTTTAAGGCCGAATGACATGACTCGATAGCGAAGGTCCCCCAAGGGTAATGAATGCGCTTTTATGTCGATCCTCTAGAGTGAGCAAGATTTGGTTATAACCCAAGAAACCATCCATAAGTGATAACATCTTATGGCCAGTAGTAAGGTCAACCAACCGGTCAATTCCGGGTAGAGGAAAGTCATCTTTCGGGGAGGAGATGTTGAGATCATGGAAATCAATGCAAATGTGAAGTCCACCTATCACCTTAGTGATAGGGATGATGTTATAAATCCATTGGGGGTAATCGATGGGTAAGATGAAGGAAACTAAGAGAAGGCATTGAAGTTCTTCTTTGTGACAAGAAGGGCAATGCGAGGGTGCGTTTCCTCAACTTTTGTTTTATGGGTTTGGCATTGGGAATGGTTACAATATTGTTGACCATGATAGTGGGATCAATGCCGGCATGTCAAAGATAGGACCAAGAAAAAGCATGGTTATGACTTTTAAGAAAAGAAGTGAGGGCTTCTGTGTAGTAGCAGCACCCAAAGATTGGCCAACCTTGAGAATGTGGGGTTTTCCTGAGTGTGGATGTTCACTTTGATAGTCAATTCATTCACCATTGTTTATGTCTCAGAAGGTAACAAACAATGAATATAAGAGTCTTTAGCACTAAGGTAGGTGAGTATGGATTCATCATCCTGACATTGAATGACATTAATAGGAGTATCATCCCCTATCATGTCAGGATACAAGAAAGGAAGAGAGGAAGGAGCCTCGCCATCGTGATGATAGGTCGAGGTTCCAAATAAATTGTATTTATGGAAAAAAAAGGTAGGAGGGATAGATTAAGGATCCATTAACTCCATTGGTGAAGTTGGTGAAGGTGGGGTAAGTGAAGAAGGTGGAGAGGGGTCAATGTCTTCAATGAGTTCAATACAGATCTTTTTGGCAGGTAGTTCGGTAAAACTGATTCCACTACGATCATTATGTTTACACATTGTACATGAAATAATGGTGTGAAAACCTTTCTCATAAAGGCCAAAGATGAAACCCTTCCAGAACAATGGCGTAAGAAAGTGTGAGAAAAGTGGCGGTTGGTAAGTGACCCGAAGGTCACCAAAAAGGTTAGGTTTGTGATGGTGGTTTGGGTGTGTAAGTGGAAATTTCAAGTCCCCCATAGGTAAGATGGGTACGGAGGTGGGGAGGACCATAAAGGAGACACTCACCTATGTGGTGATCATAGTGAGGATGTTGGTGAACATTTCCATACTCTTGTGGAGTAAGGAATGTGTTGACATTGTACAAGTGATACTCACCCATAGTGAGGTGTTGAAAATGCCTTCTAGGGGATCAATGGTTGATATATTGGTGGCTGGAATGGAGGAAGTGTTAGAAGTTATATCGGTGGAGGTGTCGTTAGTTGGGAAGCTGATGTGTCAACTGTAGAAGCAACAACAATAGTGGGAATAGAAGATTTGGCCGAAGGTGGGGCTGCCACGGCAATGGTGGATGGGGTCGTGTGTGAAGAAGATGTAGGTAGGAGGGTAGATGACTTAACGAGGTAAAAGGACATCATTGGGTTGGTAAAGCATGTTGTAGGTTTTGAAAGGTGATGGGTCAGCTAGAATGGTATAGGAATGTCCTTAATGTTTGAGATTTACACATCAGTGCAAAGTAGAAGGGAAACAACCCATGGCACAAATCCAGGGTCCATCGAGCAAAAATTGTATTGAAACTCCCCTTCTAAAACATAGAACAACTCAAGAACAGTATGAGGACCCACACGAACATGGAGGATGATAGTGTCAAGTGTAGAGGTGATAACATCATTGAATGAACATAACATGACCGGATGTTTATGTATGCAGTTGTTGGGTAGGTGCATTTGTTCGAATGCGTGAGAGGAGATAATGTTAATTCTAGCACCCCCATCGATCATAACATGTTGGGTGCATATATTATCAATATGGACAGAGATGAAAAGTGCGATCTGGGGTCATTGGTTTGGAGGGGGCAATTTCACCATACGAGAAACTAAGGATAGCAACTTGGGGAACATGTGGAGGGGATGAGGTAGATGGCAATTTTGTGAGAGAAGCGACATGATGAGGTGTGATAATAGATGCTATAGGTGTGGGGTCATTAGGTAAAACTTCAATAGATTGAAGGACCTCCATGAGGGCTTGATGATGTGACTCTGAGGTTTGGATGAGGTCGTATAAGGAAATTTTGAGGGGATATTGGTGTAGTTGTTTGAGCATGGTGTGATGTGAGACGTCATCAAAAATGGGGTACGTGGGGACGCTGATAGTTATTTTAGGTATAGGTGTAGATGGTACATTGGGTATAGGATTGGTTGGTGGGTCAGTTGCTTTTTCTTTTCCCTTCTATGCACATGTAGTGACGTGTACCATGTTGATCTGAGGGGAGTTAGCAAATGGAGAAGGTGTAGGGTGAGTGGTATAATGGCACGACGGGCAAAAACCTATTGGAGGAGGAAAACCTTGTGAGGTGAGTTGGGTGCAACGAAATTTGGGTGGTGGCATGGAAATTTATTTGACGCAAACCATGTTAATTTCGAATTTTGGGGGTGTCTCTATGAGCTTTGAGGGTGGGGGTTGTGGTATAGGTGTAGGAAGAAGATGTGAAGAAGGTGGTGAGGGTGAAATAGGTTCATCATCTAGAGGTCATCATCATCAAAATTGGGATCGAAGGACATAATTGAATGAGGGCAGCCTTTAGACCCTTACAGTTCTCAACATCATGTCCTAAAGCACATGATGGTAAGCATACATTTCAGATCATCAAACCCTTCCGGCTTAGGTTTAAGAGGGTCATAAGGTCTAAGAGGATGGAGAGTGATAGAAAACTTTCCGGAGGTTAGCCAAGATGGTGGTGTACGATCCCACCAAAGGGATCACAATGTGAAGTGAAAGTAGGTTTGTTTGGAAGATTAGGTAGTTATGGTGGTAGTTGAGGTGATGTAGTATGGGATTTGGTTTGTACTTTCTTTGGTGTAGGTACAACAACAGAAAGAGGATTAAATTTAACCACCTCTTTGTAAATTGATGGTTTTTTTAGTTTTTGGTGCTTTTTCGTAGGTAGAGGTGTAGGGGGAACTCATGATGTAGATAGAAAGGAAGATGGTGGGAGAGGACAAGTGACCCAAGGGGACAACTGAGGTTCAATGGTAGGTGTTGGTCGAAGTCGAGAGGGAGGTACAGGTGAGGTGGAAGAAAATGTCATAGGTAGTGAAGGAGGTATAGAAGGTAATGGTGGTATAGGAGGCAAAGAAGTTATAGATGGTGATGAAGGACACAAGGTTCACCTAGGTAGAGCTACAGGCTATGGTAAAGGGGTCAAGGGATTTTTAGGTTTACCCCTGGAGAGCATAGATTTTGTTAAGGTAGAGGGGTGAGGTCCCAAGATGGATGGTAGGGGTGAAGGTGATAAAGGTGTAGTTGGTGAGGTCGGTGTGTGTGGATTAGAAGGTTGGGTTTTTTGTTTAGGTTAAGGGATTGGTTTAATAGGTATATGGGAAGATGTGGTCAAGTGTATCTTGATAGGAGGATGTGCAAGGTTTGATGTGGGTGTGACCCCTAGAACACTAGTGGGTTTAGATACAAGAGATGATGTTGGAACACATCGGCTAGCAAATAGAGGGGCGGGTATAGATGAGGATGATGTAGTAGAAGATGTATCGAGAGTTATGTTCATGTGCAGTTTGGGTTGTTGAAACATCTTCGGATAAATGGTAGAAGTTTCAGTGGAAGATGATTGCATTTGGGTTGAGACCGAGAGTAAGAGATGCCCCCAAAGTGAAGACCTATCAACATAGTCCAGGTGGTCGGCCAAACATGAGAATGGCATTGTGGTAGATGAGGTAGATGTGGAGCACGTGGGGATCCCCGTAAAATGAGTCTAAGAAATAGGGAATTGACTGGATTTGGCCTTTGTAGGTAGGAGAGCCGAAAGTAGGTCTGCATGATCGTGGGTAGCTGGTGGAGAATGGTTACTTGAGTGGTAATGAAAAATCTATTGAATCCTGAATAGGTGGATAAGATGATGGGTACTCCTCTATGTGGGTAGAGGAGGTAGAATTGGTAGTGGTTCGGTGGGTAGGGAAGTTGAAGGGGAAATTATATTGGTGCTAATGAGAGACTCCTCCGTAGGTATACAAGAGGTGAAGGCCTTTCCTCTGTGGGTAGAGGAATGGATAAAGTAGGCTCTGTGTGGGTAGAGGATTTTCGGCTAGGATTTCCTTAATGGAGGGAATAGGATACATTTGGTAAACAAGTGGTAAGTTGGTAAAGATAACATGTACCTCACGTGTATTAATTTCATTGTGTGAGGCATTACCAGTTTGATCATTAGATGGGGAATGGTTTCTTGAATATATGAAGGTCTTGATTGGCGGTGCATTACGGTTATTGTTATCCAAAATTCACCCCTCAAGGTAATTTTGATAACATGCATCAAATTTTTAGTCCCGAGCAAGTAGATTGATTCAAGGCCCAAAATCATGTTTTGGGGCCCCCTCGGCTTCTCTCTAACTCTCCCATCCAAGAAAAAAATCCCAACGAGTTAGACAAAAATGGAAAAAATGCAAAAATAAGGTTGTAGGACTATTTTAAAGCATTTCGGTCTGAAGGGTGCGGATCATACCAAGGTCGGGTCGTACAAGGTTCATCGTACCAAGCTTGGGGCTGAAATACAAAGAAAATCAGCTAAGTCGGACATTTTTGTCCCAGGCGGTCCGCGGGACATTGGGGCGTTGGGATGCTGGCCGAAACGGCCAAAAGAAAGAAAAATCATCAAGTTTTTTGTTTCACGTGGTTTGGGACAGCCAGAAAAAAATACGTGAGGACATGAATCACCCGATTTTCCACAAAACGGTCTATGCGGGTAGTTCGGAGATTTTTATGCAGGGCAGTAAGGGACAAAAGTACGCGCGGGACGCGAGGGATGCGAAAAAGTGAAAAGGCCACAAAAGAGAGACAAGGAAGTGTGAATCAGCCAATGTGGGAGAATGCATCCGGGACAGCTGGGACAAAAGTATGCATGGGACGCGAAAAGCTGAAATGGTCAAGGCAAAGAAGAAAAGTCAACGTTTGACCCGTGAACTTCAAACGGCCATAACTTTTGACTCTGAGCTCCAATTTTCACAAAATTGGACTTTCTGGAACGAGCACAATGTCCTCTATGCCAAAAATCCTAGATTTATTATTTTTAATGAGGGTAGATATATTTAAATAAAATAAATATATTCGGCTCCAGTCAGTTAATGCTCATTCCCATCAAATGACAGAAAACGCCTGCCAGACCCAAAATAGTTACCCGCACTCAGAAGGCCATAACTTTTGCATTTATCAACAAAATTGCACAAAATTAGTACTGTTGGAATCATGGCTCTAAGCCCGACATACAAAAATCAAGAAATTCCATATTTGATGAGATATTGGTGGGGATTTTTCACAAAACATGGCCGGGTTCATAACAGTGTTTTATTTGGTGGTTGGGAGTGTAATTAAAAGGCATGGTCATCATTATTTCTCTGCTGCAGCACCTAGGATAGTATGGGGAGCCTTTTTCAAGTAATATATAATCATTTTACTCCATTTAATGCCTCTTACAAGTGGTTGAAGGACAGATTTCAGGATTTCCATTTTCCCTTCTCTTTCTCTTCTCATTTTTTCTATAAATTGGAGTGTTGGGCTCATTGTAAAAGGGAAGTAGTTTTGTAGCAAATCTCTACCAAAATTGCTTTGTGAAGCTGATGTGTTATAGGCCCTTGTTGTGGACTCCTTGCATGGTGATCCAAGCCCCTTTTCTTGTAACCGATTGAACTATGCATATCAGGAAGCAATAAAATATAAGTTTGTGGATGCATCTTCCCCTGCTGTGTTTTCTTGCATTCTTCTTGCCCCCTTCAACCTTGATTACAAGAATATTGTGTCTATTATTATGATCTTGCAAGAATCCATTATCATTGTGTATGTTTGAGATATTGTTGTAAATGCATTTTGCTAGATTATGGAGAATTGTCATCACCCCTTCTAGCGTGCGCTTTGCTTCTGTATCTCACGCATTTGAAGACTACTCTCACACCCTCCTTTTCTGGTGTATCACCACTTTAGTGTAGGATTTCATTTTATGCATTCTCTCTCCCTGGTCCCTTGGAAATTTAAATTAGAATAGTTATTTTCCCTTGCATTAGAGTAGAATGTGGCAGGTAGTTTAGGAGCAAGAACCAGCTTTCTCTGGAGGTCTATCTCAAGTAGCAAGTCCCACAACTTGGAGATAGTACCCATGTTATCCAATCACACCGTGAGTTCAAGTATATGCACTTGTATCAAGTAGGGTGTGTTGTGATTCGGTGATAACACGATTATCTAGGACTAACTCACCACTCTTGAGAATTCCCTAAACAATGTTTTTAAAGGTGATACAATTGTCTTTGTCACTATGGCCGTTTACAGTGGTAGTTCTGATAGTCATTTTCCTTATACCAACCTCGGTATGGGGTGAGAGGGGTAAAAACCAAGATGTGGTTTGATAGGTGGAAGGATGATGGCATTATCTTTAATAAGCTTTTCTAAAACAGATGAATATGGTTCCCCAATTGAGGTGTATTTCTTTTCTTCTCGCTTGAATTGGAAGGCTTAGACCGGTGAAAGATTGGATGAAGGTTTAGCATTATTGGATGGATGATCAAGGCTAGCCTTAAGTACCACTGCGTTGGCAATTCCATTGGCTTTGGAATAACTCATCTGAGGTTTCAAGGAAGAGGAAGTATCATGTGTTTTAAACGAGGAGTTCTTGTTTCGTAATTGTATCTTCTTCTCTTTGATGGCACAAATTTCAAGCTTACGTGCCATGGTGAAAGCCTCATAGAATGTTTGAAAGGTTTGCACTTGTAAGGTAGGTGAGATATGTCTAGCACAGGATCGTGTGAAGAGCTCTATGAGTTCATTTTATGGTAATTGGAAAGTGAGTTGGTTGATTAGGCTACACCAAAGAGTGAAAAAATCATCATAGATTCATCATCATATTGACATGTGGAGTAAAGATCGGTCATGGTAACCTTCTTGATGACATTAATCAAAAAATGATCCAAGAAGGCTTGGGCTATTTGATTGAACAAGAAGATGGAATGTCTAGGTAATCCACTATACCAGTCCAATGCTGGACCAGTTAGGGACATGGGAAAGGTTCACAAAATTAGAGCATCATCATGGGAAATTAGGTAACACCCATGTTTGAAAGATTGCAAATGTTGTTACAGGTATTCCTTACTATTAAAGCAGATAAACTTAGGCATCTCCTAGTGTACGGGATATGGGAATGGATGGGTGAATAGGCTCATTACAAATATTTTCATAGGTGATAGAATTATAGGAGCCAGAAACAGATGCTTCTAATCTCTACATCTTGTCCATCATTAACTTGATAAAGTCATTATTAGGTTGTGAAGATTGGGTACCCCCTGGAATGAAAGGAGGTTGTTGTGGGACATATGAAGAATAGGACATTCCAAAATATGGTGGTGTCGAATAAGGAGGTGGGAATTGTGAGGAGATGACATAGAGGGTATATACCCATACTAAATGACCGATGAAATAGGGGGCAGGCTGGTAGTAGGTATGTGACGGTGGGAACTCGTAGTGACCCTGGTAGAGATGGGAGGTAGAGATTAGGGAATAGAAAGGACAAAAATTTGAAATGGGGTAGAGGTTACCAACACCAAGGGTGGTAGCATTGCGACTGGTATATATGAGACAATAGGTGTGGATGATGTTATGTTTTGGGTGGTGGATGAAGGTATGGTGGAGACTGTGGGTGCAATAGAGGTGGCGGATGTGGCGGTCAAAGCTAGTGTGGGACCTAGCTGCAACAAAATTGGGGATAAAATGGGTGAGGTCACCGTGGTAGGAGGTGGAGCTAAGGAGGAAGCAATCATTAGGGATGGAGATAAGTATATGGGCATGTCATAGATCAATTGACCCGAGGCATCTCTAGTGGAGGCATGGGTGAGGTAGTGGCTCAAAGCAGTGGGATTCTGATCCAAGAGGCGTGTAAACTCCATGTCACCTGTAGGAATGGTGATAGGTTTATTGGGGTCCATGGATGATGAGATGGAAGGTGGTAAAGGACTAGGTGATGAAGGGCTAGGTGGTAAAGATCTAGGTGGTGAAGGGTTAGGTAGAAGTGGTAGTTGACTAGTGTGAAATATGAGGGCACTTGCCTAACTACAGGTTAGCACCATGTGGATGGGAACTTATTTGGCAAGACTATACTATGTTTGAATGGCATAGAACATAACAGAACTAGGAAAATTGTCAATGGTAAGTGAATTAGGTCGACTAGAGCTCTTAAATAGCAAAGGGTGATCGACGCTTGGTTTGGGTAACCGATACCGATTCTTGTGAAAAACCAACAGTCTGTTAAATGATAGTCCCAGAGTGACAATTTTCACACAGGATGAGATGTAAGGTAACTGTGATTGAAGTAACAACAATATGAAAGGTGATAGGAGCCTTTTATAGCTCAGAAAGTGAAATAGGTGTCTTTTGGATAGGTATCCAAGAAGACTTCAGACCGACGTCGGTTGGGTTAAACCGATGCCGGTTAAAGATAACTGTAGCTGGTTACTATGAAATTGAAACAGAGAATAAGAAAAGTGGTGTAATTTAAAATTTTGGTGTTGACTCAAACCCAAAAGTCTAAGAATGATGTAAATGTGGTCTAGGCACACTCAGACGAAGTCAAAATACACTGAATATGATTGGGAGTGTGCAAGGAAAGAGAAAATAATGATCGAAAGCTCTCACCTCAAAATGCAAATCAAGAAAAAAACTAAGAAAGAACATCCCTAGAGTGCTTATTCTATTACGTTTGTTCAACTTATGCTATTTGTATGGACTAAATGTTATGAACAGAACAATAAAATTTCTTGGTGAGGAAGGCTTCCTATGAAGAAAGATTTCTAAAGGGTGAGGTTTTAGGAATGTTATGGTGGGGGCGGGCTTCACTCTGAAGTATGACTCGACAGAGCAGTGAGTTGGGTGCCCACTATACCGTGATTGTGTGATCACCTACAACTTCTTCCAAGTAGGATGTTGTTTAAGAATGTATGTATTTTGAATTTTTTGTGGTTTGGTAAGACTCAGAGAAAGAGAAAAGGATAGAAGTGATTTTCTACGATTCGTTTTTCAACCATTAGCTGGTCATGACTTCCAGCGTATAGGTTGCCCTCAATTAATGTGAGCTAATGATTTAAATCAGAATGTAGTGCACTTGTTTTAAACCCAAATTGAAAGTATGATATTCAATGACAACAATAGATGAACAGGAAGAGGGATGCTCTTTCACTAAAATTTAGAAAACAATAATAAGAAGGTTCTTTTTAAATACACCAAAAGAAATGTGTCTTTTAGAGCAAGTAGAAAGAAGAGAATGTTACCAAGGAGAAAGTTTTAATGTGAATGCTACTAGAAGGGAAACAAACACACACAATTTTTCACCTAGGAATGAAGAAATATGCAAGGAACCCCGAATGGGTCCCACTGGGCATGCCAAAATGTTTCACCTAATTTCTTAGTTTTCTGAGAAGTACTTGAAAAAATAGATAAGGTAAAGGTGGTAAGAGGAATACCTATTTTGGGATGGTTGAAGGTTGTATGCGCGCGTATCTGAATTCCAAATCAAAGTTATTGTGAGACATTCCTTTTTTCTCAGAGGAAATACCGTATAAGAATAAAAAAAAGACCACCAAAGAGAGTTAAACAATATAAGCAGTGGACTGCCTAGCATATGCTAGATCTTGGAAGTATGATACTTCCTCGGTGGTCACATCAGTCCATTGTTTAAAACAATTCAATGCTGAAATAAAGTAAATATTGTCCTACTATAGTTTAATATGATTTAGGTATCTCATACGAAATGTAATAGGCCAGATTTAATCTAACAGGCTAGGATAGAAGGAGATCCAGAGGTCAAGTAGGTTGGTTATAGGTGAATCTGAGCTAACAGGTAGGTTAGATACAGATCTGAAGGTCAAATAGGTGTTCAGGTAGGTATAGGTCGGAACAATGAGGTCAGGTTGAATGTGAGTCACAAATAGGTTGTTGTTTTGGTAGAGATTAGGGAAAATAGAGACCGACCACGGTTCTATAAAACTGATGATGGTCTTACCGTAACTAGCGATGGTTAGAGAGAACCAATGACAGGTTAGGTCAGGAACTTGTAAAATTAGACAGTCTGAGTTTTGGGAGTTTTGGGGAAAAAGTGGAGTTGGTGGAAGGTAGGGATTGATCACAGAGGGGGTGTAAATATGTTGTAAAGGTCTGAGATTACTAAAGAGGTTAGATAGATAATTGGGCAAGGTATTAAGATGATTGGGTATAGAAGGTGGTTGAAACTAGAGAGAGGGAATGGATGAAGGGTGAAGGATTAAGTTCCTTTACCAAAAGTATTATAGATGTTGATAAGCAGATGAAATAGGTTGGAGGAGGATACTTACTCTTCTATGAGGTACGGGTATGAAGAATGATGAAGAGGTTATTGTGTTGGAGAATACTGGGTAGAAAGTTTCACTATTGTGCCAGTGTATTTGGTTGCCTTTTTTGATCTCCAATTAGTCTTCGTTTTACTACTGTGCTGTAGAGATCGAACTCGCAATAAGAAGTTTCAAATCAACGATGAACAACCAACCTCTATTATAAAGCTGGAGATGGATCTAAATAGGCCATTTGGTCCATTCCGGTATAACCGGCGTCGTTTTAGGGTTAACCGACATCGGTTTAGGTGAGATATCTTAGGTTGTTCAAAAGTTGCCTAGGAAGTTGTTCCACCATTTGATAAGGGTCTCTTATTTTATCGGGTGAAAACCGACCTTATGAGGCTTTTAATGTGATGTGATGTGAGGGAAGGGTATAATGTTAGGATTTATTTAGGACATTGGCTTAGGGTTTAGGTTAACGGGTCAAATGATGGGGGTGGTTAGGTGAGGTGTATTTAATAAAGGCAATTATATTAAATAGATGTGTGAGGGTAGTGAATTAATTTAATGTGAATAATTAAATTAATGTGTGTGTGGGTAAAAGGACATTAACTTAATTAAAATAATTAAATTAATATATATGGAGATAAATGGCATTAATTTAATTAAAGTAATTAAATTAATATGTGTGGGGTGTAGGGGGTAGGTGGTAAGGTGTTGAGGATAAGGAAGTGATTTTAGGGCTGTGGTAGGGTACCAGGTGATTACAACATGATTTTTGTGTCTACAACAACAACCCTAAAGAGGGACCTAATACCATTATATGCTTTGGGTGAGTGCTCATTCTAGGTGAGTGATGTTCCAAAGTCACGCATAAGGTTTCATTGGGTTTGTGTAATCGCAATTCTAGGTTACATCATTGGTTATGTTTCCGGGACCTCATTTTTAGTTATTTTCAGGATGGTTCACAATGAAGAAATACCAGTTGACCTAACAAAGTATTGAATAATGGATACGTGATTTGGAAGAAGAATACACACTGCAGATTCAAGATTAGATCTGAGTTCAATGCATGCACTTGGGTAGAATAGAATTTGTATTATAGCTTATATGAGAGCTTTTTCACTATCTTTCCAGTAGAACTATATGAATGGCTAGTTGTTTACGCATCTAAATGGAATTTTAGGTATCATGCACTTGTCTGGACACAAGAATAATTCTAGGCCCTTTATGATGTTGATCTGATTTGGACTCAAGCCATGAAAACATGGTTTTATGGTGTCTTGAACAATTATATCTTGGAATACTCAATTTCCACTTATTCATGTCTAGAGGTAGCTGAATTCTAGTTCTTACGACATCCACAGGGATCTTATCTACAAGGCATTCCACTAGCGATCAAGATCCTGATGGTAACTTTGAACCTGGAGATTAAACCAATGGATAACTAAACCCCACCATGTGCGGGACAGATTGGTGAAGGATGGTGGACTTAGTAGTGGCAAGGAAAAGAGAAGAAAGGTGGCTTAAGTATAATGAGGCACACAAGAGGGAGATAGAGAAGTAGCGTGATGTTGTAACGTGGATGGAGTTGAGGAGAGAGATGGCTCATGAGGGATTTAGAGCTCATGTAAAATATGTGGAGCCAGAGCATTAGGAAAAAAATCATGATCGGGAACCATTCTCGGCCTCACAAGGGGAGCACACTAACTTGAGAGATGACTTGGGCCATGGGTATGCATCTGAATCCACCTGGTAACCTAGCCCTTGCACTTGGTTTTCTAGTATCTAGTATGACAAGTAATCAACAAGAAAGTTTGGGAAGTAAGAGAGAAAGTACATCAATGGTAGGATAGATGACTTCATTACTATTTGGAGGTGTGTTTTCAAGCATATTATCCACACAGAATATGAGCATGCCAAATGTTGTATTCACTTCTGGGAGTGGAACTACATCAAAAACCGTAGGGTTTTATTATAGTACTACTATCGAAGAATAGGGGAGTACATCTACAGGACCTATTCCAGCTATAGGTTCGGGATTAAGAGGCATGGGAAGTTCTAGTTTAGCTAAATCTGGAGGTTCTATAGGCGGGTAAAATACTACGAGTGTTCTTGATCGGTAGGCAAGGTCCACCCCAAGCCTAGAATATTTATATGGAAATATATTTGTCTTCTAGAGTATAGGGGCATAGAAGATGCAGCTGAACATGTGCATATGTGTGAAATATTATGACACGCAAAAGGAATCACATCTTCTGAGCGTAGGGAAAGCCAATTTTCTACTATGTTATAAGGGTGTGCACACAATTGGTATAGGAAGTTTGACCCTGATCAGACTTGTGTGGATTATGCAGCATTTAAGAATGCATTCTTAAAAGAGTTTCATATCCCTGAGTTTGAGTGAAGAGTATAAGTGCCCTCAAAGATATTAAGCAAGACACTACTGAAAGTGTTAGAGAGTATGATAGATGGTTTAAAACATTGTTATCAAAGCTTTCTTATGACATACATGCAAGCCAACATGCACAATGGTTTGTTGGAGGATTGATTACACCATTTCGGATGGAACTGTCACATAGACATATATTGATTCATGTGAGGCATTGGAAGCAGCCCTACATGGTGAGGCAGTTAGGAGTATTGACACTGGCATTAGCCCATTCTTAGAGCCATAGATTATAGCTATGGAAAAATTACTAGAGAAACTATCAACAAATTCAGCCCATGAAACGCACTCAAGAATTTGGTGTATAGATTGTGAAGTAGAGGGTCACACAAAGGATAGTTTTCCTCATAGAATAATACGCTCATTGTTGATGGATTGTGAGATATGCCACTTAAACCATGATGCTATCCACTTCCCATTATTAAAACACATGATAAGGAAGAAAATTTCAAGCTACTGTAAAATTTGTAGGTCCAAAACACATGAAACGGAGGACTTTCGGTTGATTAGATAGATCCATGATGCTATTGATATTGGTGTACAATAGACAACAATTTCAGATAACTCTAAGGAAAGAATTAACATCAAGACCAAGAGAACAATCGGGCATGCTTTGATCAGAATGAGGGGCCTTTTTAAGGTAGTCATGGTAGAGGTCGAAGATACCATGGTGGATTCAGAGGATGAGGCCGTGGTGGTGGAAGAAGCTAGTTTCCTTGTGGAACATGTTATACATACGAATCTCCTGACCACTATAGGCGTGAGTTTCCTTAGATTATTACGTGTTCTTTCTATGGTAAGAACCATAGCTATGAAGAGTGTCTGGACTTATATGAACACTGAGTAAGCAACATAAACAAGAAAACAAAGGCGTAGGGATGGTTAGGATATATCGCGTTGTGTGGACAATCAATGGATGCCCAAGATATGAGTAGAATCCAATGAACTACAAGTGAAGATCATGACTCGTGCTAAGGTAGCATGTGTCGGGAGGCATTACATCAAAACCTACTTTCACTAAGGATGAGGTTCTTCATGTACGATACCCAGATACTACCTATCAGAAAGAGGTTTATCAGGAAATCATGGAAGTGCTAAGGAATCTTCAGGGTGAGATACAATATTTAAAGGAGTATAAGAAAGCATCAGAGATAGTCCAAACTAATATAGATGACTTAAGAGAAGTGTGCAAAATGTTGTGTCAAGGAGAACATAATTCCATTATTAGGAATTTGGTTGAAAGGGAACACTCCGTGCGCAAGTATTGAGACCAGGTGGAAGATCCTGCATGCAAATCTCCCTCCTCATAGCCTAGATTATGATAATGAAATTACCCTAAATGTTGTTATGGATGGGTGGCTATTGAGTAATATATTGATTGATATAGGCTCAGAAGTCAATTTTCTTACTTTGGATGCATGGGTACAAATGGGGAGACCCCCATTACAAAGCAATCCTCTAATGTATTATTCATGGCTAATCGAATAAGGCCACTCCCATAGGAGTTTTCAAAGATGCATCCATTACCATACAAGGAGAAAATTTCACCGTTTGAACTTTTAGTTTTAGAAGAAGAATCGATAGTTTATCGTGTCTATTAGGGAATCCTTGGTGCTATGCAAATAATGTTGATCTTTGGTTCAACAAGGGCTATATCAGTTTTGAAAATAAAGAGGAAAGGGTCATTATCCCTTTAATAGATGGAAAGTACACACCCTATGTTGAGCCCTTAAGTGAAGAATATCTGAATAGGATTTATGTACGCACCATCCGATATCTAGAGATAAATGAACCAACCAAAGAAGGACTAATTTAGTGGGAGGATGCACAATCTATTAGTGATACTACAAGTGTTGTTTGTGATAATTGGGCTCACAACAATTATGAGTTGGTAGGGCGCAAAGTAAAGATCATATACCCTTGAGGAACTAAACCGTGTTATGTAAGGAGGATAGGTAACAACTCGGTACCTTGTTACACAAGAGAAGGGGATCCCATGGTATTCCTATGCGCCATGGAAGAAAAATGGATAGACCCACTGGAGAGGATAAATATGCTAGCATATACACTACATGGGATAACAACACATTGGTGGGTGGTCCATAGGGATAATCTGGTTAAATGGAATGAAATTGGGGTTGCTCTTACTACTAGGTTCTTTAGGAGCAATGCACCTACACAAATCTACAATTATCACGGTGATCAACTTGTTCAACACCATGTTCAAAAGTGTGAGAGACTCTAGAAAAAGGGTAGGAAGATTTACCACCTTCACTATGGGTGCATCGATTTTATTCCACTTTACAAGGAAGTGCGTGTGCTTGGTATGTATATGTAGAACTCCATAGAGAAATTAGAAATTGGAATAATTTAGTTGCAAGAATGGCACCGATGTTTGACTTCTTCTCTACAAAACCTCTAGAAGAAGCATTGAAAGTTATCAAATGCTTAATTATGGGGGATAGTTCCAAGGCTGAAGAAATCCTCCAGGAATTATTAGATAAAGAGGACTTAGGAGCGTGTCTTGATAAAGAAATAGAGGCCCATGAAATATTACTTCAATGTTCTTTCCTTAGAAAGAGAAAGTAAAAATGGTCTACTTAATAGATGATGAAGAAGTAGATAATCTGGATGTAAACCATTCAACAGAGGGCATGAGGTATTGAATAGTGTGGATAAGACCACACACACCTATCATGAACCTATGAAGACAAAGTGAGTGAATATTAGAATAGATACTGAGCCTAAGGAAGCTATAATTGGAGATTATTGGTTAGACTCTGAAGTGGAAAAAATCATTGAGTTATTAAGGGACTACCAGGACCTATTTCCTAGGGGGTACCATGAACTTAAAGGCATGCATGAGTCGTTAGGGGAGATGAAGATAAAAATTAAAGAGGGGGCACACCCAGTTAGGAAAAGGCCTTACAGAATGAACCCCAATTTGCGTGAAAAGGTCAAAGAAGATTGATAACATGTTGAAATCTGAAATTATCAAACCCTCGATGAGTCGAATGGGTTAGTCCAATGGTGATCAATATCAAGAAGGATGGATGAATTAGAATATGTGTGGACTATAGGGAGATGAATGCTACATGTGTAACAGATCCATTCCCTACGCCATTTACGAGTAATACTAGAAGGAGTTGCAGGCGCGAAATATATTCTTTTATAGATGGATTCTTTGGGTATCATTAGGTTAGGATTTCCTAGGAAGATCAAGAAAATAATACATTTAATACTGAATGGGGTAGCTTCACCTATAATATGATGCATTTTGGTCTTAAAAATGTGCCTGCTATATTTTCATGCATAGTCATCCAAGAATTCAAAGAATTTATTCACAACTTCTTACATGTATATTTAGATGATTGGATAGTGTATGGATTAGTTAAGGACCACTGTGACAATATATGCACTTAATGTTTGAATGGTGTAGACATTTGAGTATATCTTTAACATCAAGAAGTACATATTTGTTACACCATTTGGGATAATTTTAGGACACATAATCTGCAAGGAGGGTTTTTTGGTTGACCTAACGAAGGTTGCAGTCATTATAGGCCTAGGGGATCCTACCAGTCAAAGTGAGGTGCACATTGGATTTTTGGGACATACAGGATATTATAGAAAATTTATCAAAGGCTATGCTAAAGTTTTTGCACCTTTAGAAGAGTTACTAAAGGGAAAGGTACGTTCTACTGGGGCAAACAACAATAGTGCACATTTGAGACATTGAAGGAGAAACTTACTACCACACCCATTCTACATTTTCCTTCATGGGAAAAACCATTCCATGTACATGTTGATGCCTTTGGCATGACCATTGGCGTGGTGTTGGCTCAACCTAGAGAAGGTATTGTAGATCATCCTATCTATTTTTCTAGTAGAAAGATGACTCCTATAGAATAAATTACACAACTACAGAGCGCAATTTTCATCCATGATCTATGCGTTGCATAAATTTCATCAGTACCTACTAGCTACACCATTCATATTTTATACAGATCACATGACATTGAAGTATTTGGTAAATAATCCTATTTTACAAGGGTGCATATGTCGATGGGTACTCCTATTTCAAGAGTTTGATTTCACAATTGTGGTAAAACCAGAAAAAGTAATTCTAGACTAGACCATCTATCAAGAATATAGTCAGGAGAAGAAGCATAGGAAATTGAGGATACCATGCTAGATGCACAATTATACAGGTTACAATGCATGCCATCAGAACTAGAGGACATTGCTATCTTTTTATGCACATAGGGATGGCACTAGAAGGAATGAAATCCTTGGAGAAGAAACAACTTACTATACGTGTTGCACCTTATATGTTAATTAGTGGTGACTTGTACAAAATGGGTCAGGATGAAATATTACACCGTTGTGTATTGGAACATGAGCGCACATGCATTATGGAAGAAGCTCATGGTGGAATTACAGAGGCCACTATGCAGGTGATGCCACAATGCACAAAAATTCTTCTCATTGGATTATGGTGGGAGACCCTCTATAAATATTGTAAGGAATTTTGTAAGGCATGTGATCATTGTCAACATCTTGGAAGACCAGGTCAGTGAGATGAAATGCCTCTTAGACCTATTACCAACACAGAACCATTTGAGAAATGGGCTATAGATTTTGTGGGTCCTATTTCCCCACCAGCTACGTGCAAAACTAGATCACGCTATATTATAACTTACACAGACTATCTAACAAGGTGGGTAGAAGCAACACCTACCAAGGACTATACAACAACTACAATAATAGATTGGTTTCTATGGGAACATATTATTACAAGGTATGGATGTCCTTTGAGTTTGACCAATGATAGGCACACATTTTCTTAATGAGACAATCAAAATTTTATTGGATGAGTTCATGATTGCACACCATAAGACTACACCCTATCATCCTTAGGAAAATGGGACTCATTGAGGCTTTCAACAAAATTTTGGGCCAGACATTAATAAAAATCTATGATGTTGGAAGAAAGGATTGGGATGATAAATTATTCAGCAGTACTTTGGGCATATCGAACAACATATAAAAGGTTGAACAAAGCCACACCATTTCAGTTAGTGTTTGGCACATAAGCCATTCTTCCTATGGATTTTATGTTACCTTCTTTGTATTATGCACGCATTGGAGGTCTAGCTAATGAACAAGATTTAGAAGAATGGATTGAGAAAATAATTTATCTTGATGAGCAACAAGCCATAGCTTGTTGGAGTCAGAAGAAAGAAAAGGCCAGACAGAAAGCATGACATGACATAAACATAAGGGATAAGAAATTTGAGATTGGAAAAATGGTACTTCTTTATGAATCTAAGTTCTCGTGCCATCCAGGAAAACTTAAGGTACATTGGTTGGGGCCGTATGTTATAACTTACATCCTTGAAACAAGCACTTTCTAGTTAGAAGCACTTGATGGAACATGACTACCTAGTTACTTCAATAGGAGTAGGTTGAAGCCCTACTATAAATAAGTCTTCTTGGTGTTTTTAATAAGGCAATATTTCCATTTAGATTAGGTTTTCAATTTTGTATTTCCTTAATGTGTTTCCTTCTTTTTCGCTATGTTTTTTCAATTTAGTTGGTGTTGTGAAATAAGCGCGCTTGCGCACATGAAGCTAATTACTACATGAAGCATGTTTATGCATAGAGGACTGACACATCCTTTTAGTGTGGGGTGGTTGTTGATATCTAGGTACAAGATTGTGGGAATTGAAAGGTGAAAAGAATAAGTTGCTACGGGTGTTCTTCAAGTCAAAGGATTGCTTCTAAAAAGTGACCAAAGATGAAGATAAATGAAGAAACAATATAACGCAAGGTAAGCAGAGGCCATAACAACTACCAGTAGAAGGTGCAGTGATGAGGTACTCAGGTGTAAGGACACACGTTGAAGAGAATTCTATGAAAAGAGGGTAGGAAGGCACACTAGAAGGTTATATCTGAGGCGCGAGGATGTAACACAGAAAGGATGGAATTGGTCAATTAATGAGAGGATATTTGGTAGGTGAAGGAGTAATGAATGCATCAAAAATTTGAAAATATATATAAGGATGGGATGCGAGTTCATTTTTACCATTGTGATTAAGAGTATTTAAAAAGTATCCAAGTGTGAAGAGCCAAGTGATCGTATTAAGGTGCGAGAGGTGTGTAACCAGTCATGATGAAGAGATCTATGTGCAAAAAGAGCTTGTGTCCCTAGTGGTGAAGGGTTTGAATGAAGAAAGGTGACAGAGAGGAGCTAGGGCATGTGATTTCACCTAGGGCATGCTAAATCGAGCTAGGGTTTTCTTCACACATTTCATAATTCAAGAGGCAAGGATCTACAAAGGATTGCAAGGTAGAAATGGCACCCAAGAAAGTAGTTGCAGCAGGAGTGAAGGGAAAGAAGAAGGTGGTAGAAGAAGAAGAAGAGATGGCTCCTAAAAGAATTTTTCTTGAGATGCAATATCTAGAAGGGGTTATCATCAGCTAGGAGTGGGATTCTCACATAAGGAAAATTAAGGTGAGTGAGTACAATCACCGTACCATAGAGAATAAGAAGGATCTTGACACGTTGCTGAACACAAAGACAAATAAATACATGATGGAAGACATGCCAATGTATGACAATGCTGGTGAGAAGCTCTTGCAGAAGATAGGAGTTTACCAGCTATATGAGCTCCCTTACTTTGGGAAATATGAGCCCTTGTACCAATGGCTCATGAGCAGAGTGCACAAGGATTTTTCTTCTTTCAGTCGTAGAGTCAGAATTTTAGCCGTGCTCATCTCCATGGTAATGGGGTTAAAAGGAATAGGAGATGATTTACGAGATGATATGACAGAAAAAACTACAATATTATAGACCAGAAAGGAGTTAGGGTACACAAAGGGTCCGTGTGGTATGGAAATCAACAAACTGAAGAAGTATCTAGTTGTGCAAGTGGCCACATCTTGTTACAAAGCTAAATGACTAGGAAAGGTGGTCACAAGTGAACACCATGTGGTTACACATTGCTAAAAAGATGTCTAAAGGAGTAGTCTACAACATTTCATGTTATATTGAAAAAATCATTGAGGAAGCACATGCAGGAGGAAAGATCAGCTTTGGAGTTGTTTTATTATCACTGGTGTTCATGGAGATCGAGTACCTGATGGACCAAAGGAGAAGGTATGGGAGTATCCAATGGAACACAAATCACCTACAGAATGCTTCAAGAAGTACTTGTGTGAGGGATCCATGATAGAGCAGGTTAAGCAAAGGGCTAAGAAGTGGTATGATAGGCTCCACATGGATTTTGAGGAAGAATGGCACATCCCCAAAGACTTGCCTTTGGTGGTTGGAAAGGTGGTCCAGTTCACTGTATACCAACATTTCTGTATAGCACGGTTCACCATGAAGGATGGAGCATGGATTCCTTGGTGTAAATTTCCATATGCCTTCATAGCAAAGTACTTCCAGTGTCAGTACACATGTTCACAAACATGTGATGATTGACATTCAACACAAATAAGGTAGATTCCAACTACCACACACTAAGGAAGAAATATGTATATCTAGGGGGTACATATGTTGAAAGACTCATTTCAGATGTATTGAGCATTAAACCAATAAGTTTGGTTGTGGGAGATATTGAGTAGTATTGGTGTATCTTTAACTAAAACCCAAGATGGAGAATAACAAGTATGTGGAAGATGAGTTAGCACTTCTAGCACCACCAAAGGGTAAGCACATGATGGAGAACATCCCAATGCTTAAGCCCATACAACCAATTGAAGTGGAGGATGAGGAGGATGAGCACGAAGATAGTGGTGGTTTGGAGCATAGAGGTAGAAGACATCCTATGAATAAGGATGAAGCTGAGCGCACCACTACACCACCTCAGCCATAAGAGGGGGATGATGAGGACTTGAATGCAGTCCAAGAGAGAAAAATTTAAGAGGGTGTTTAGGAGAACAAGGACCCAAGGTGTTACTCCAAAAATAGTGTGTAGATCACCCAGACTCTCTCCATAGAAGGAGATAACCATGCAAAGAAGGAGGAAACTGAAGTTGAATGAGGAGGTAGAAGAGTCAGAGGAAAGCACACCTAATTCTCCTACACTTCCAGAGAACATAGAAGAACAAAAGGATGAGGAATCAAAGGAGAGAGGAGAGGAGGAAAAGGGAATGGAGGAGACAGACTGACAGAGACTTAGGACATGGAGACACAAGTCCCAAATTTGGAAGCTAAAGTTCCTAAGCAGCAATGGTCTAGAAGAACGAGTGGAGAGCACATTCCACCAGCTATGGGTTATGCAGGATGTAGGTAAAATTTTCCATGCCCATTTCCAGAGCACACTGACATAGAAAGAATTATATGGTTGGGAGCTCATGGATGAAGATATGGCCATAATGTGTATGGAAGCAGTTGTCATGGTCCATGCACACACACATGGATGAGCCAGATTTTGATGTATGTGAGGAGTCATGCGTATCAAGGAGGTTGAAGAAGACCTCAGGCCAAACACATGATAGTAAATCCTATTGTCATGTCGGATGAACAGGTGAGTAATGCATTGGTCAAAGTCTCAACAGAGGTGGAAAGGTAGAATATGGACAAGGCTACCACAATTAGGGCTCTCAGGGAGGAGATTAAAACTAAGGATGGAGAAATAACATACCTAACATAAGAGAGGGACTTAGTGCAAAAGAAGAATGATGTATTTATCATCATCAGAGGATATTGGAGACAATGTCATAAGAGCTAGGCCACACTTGGAGCCAAAAGTACCACAAAATTTCCTTCAACAATACATTATATAGGAAAGTTGGTGGACCTAGTACTTGAAGATGAGCCTCTACGCATGCCAACACCAAAGGATCTAACAAAAGAGGCAGAATGAGAGAAGGATTCAATGATGCGGAAGATTACATCCTATGAAGGAATGCTGCAAGCACTACAAGAATAATTGAAGAAAGTAGACCAAGCCTTGAACATCTGCATAGCTCCAGAGGCACTTATCAATGTAAAGACCTTAGAAGAGAACAATGAGGTCCAAAGAGTAATGAAGGATGAAACATTGGGCCACACAAAAATATTATCAATGGTTAAGTAGAAGTGTGAGGCCCTGAAAGCAACATAGAATCACACAAGACTCGGCTAGAAGAGCTTGGGAATCTCATTGCGTAGAAGATGGATTTACTAGAGGGAAGAATGACCTCAATGTCTAGCATTGTGTTAGTCTTGAAAAATGAAAAAGGGGAGATTGCGAGGGATGAATTGGAGTCCATTGTTGTGGACATTCTAGAAAAATTAGAGGAAGCACTCGTTGAATGGAAAACCTTGGAGGCTGAAATAAAACAGGAATATCCTGAATTAGTTGTTCAGATGAAGAAGAGACTGCAAGGTAAAACATTCTTTCATACATTCTTTCATTCTTTCCATTCTTCTATTCTTCTATTCTTTACTTCAATTGTTGGAGATGACCATTGTCGGGGCAATAATGAAATTAGTGTGGGGTAATGTTGATCAAAGAACACTTGACAGAGAAAGCACACAAGAATTCCACGTGGGAAAGCAAGTCATACACAAAGGCACAAATGGATAGGGAGAACATGTGCGCAGAACAAAATTTCATTTTTGGGACTTAGCCATTTTCACTCATAAAGGTCTATTTTTAGAGATGGCGTGCAAAGCACACAAATAAGGTCGAAGACATGTGTACCACACATTGGATATTTTTGGAGGATTGGATATGAAGTACTTTACATGGAAATATGCTAGAAATAGATCTGCTACTGTCAGTTAGCTAGTAGTAATCTATTGTTAGTGCACTTGCATGTGTGGCTAGTTTTGTAAAGGTGCGTGGTTAAGAATAACATGCGACCTATTATTGGAAAGGATAAGCGGTGAAGGGAAATTCCCCACCCTTATATATATAGTATATTGTGTAATAGACATAATATATATATAGAGGATATCATGACAGAGAGGTGATGAGATCGAGACATACAGTGTTATGTTGCTACGCATACTTTTGATATTGTAATGAAGCTTCTGTAACTTAATGCATTGAATATAATGGAGGATATTGACTAAATCTAAGTATTAGTTCTATGAGTATCTAAATCTAGTATGCTTTTGATCTCATCATGGTTAGTACTTAGTTTTGTTTTCCTTGGATATAGATCTGGTATGCTCTGTAGAGTGATGTGCTAGTAATAGAACTATATATGTTAAGTCTTCATCATGCTAACCTCCTGCTACAACAACCCTAAAGAGGGACCTAGTACCATTATGCACTTTGGTTGAGTGCTTAGTCTAATAGAAGAGGATTGAATCCTACCTCATCTTGGTGTTATTAGTGTGGTGGTACATCGCCACTGCGTCGGTGGTCCACCCAAACCCTCTCCCACCTCCACCATCACCAAATCCACTCCTCACCTCACAACCAATCAAATGGCCCCAATCAATCTCATGGACCCACCTACCGAACGCCAATCACCCACTATGAGGCTCACCAACTCAACTCTCCACCTTGTCCTATCACTTTCCATGATGGCACTACCACTCTGTCATTTTCACAAATGACAACAAGTTAAAATGAATCCATAAAATATGGATTTTTCTTTTTATCAACCCTACCCACCATGACCAACGTCGGTTATAATAAACCGACGTCGGTTACTTTATAACTGGCATCGGTTACCTGCTACTATCATTTTTACCCCATTTTTCCCATTTTTACCTCAACTCATCATTTCTCGATACCCTTTGACCTCACCCACACTTATTGCAACCTACCTATAAGCCAAAACTACCCTCGTACATTTCATTAATTATGTCTCGAGATTTGTTATTTTACCTATACCTTGGCCTTACCCATTTCATGACCTATTTATTTGGATGTAACCTACTTGGTTTTACCATTGACCTTGTGTACTTGTTATACCTTGCGATACTGTTACTTATGTGTTTTTATCTTAATAACTATACCTTGCCTATTGTCATGTTGTTTATCTTGACCAAACTTTTGGTGTACCAGGACATACCTAAATGTTCCCGCACCTCACCTACATCATGTTTATGGACCATATCCTATAGCTTGGATACCTAAATCACTTCACACTTGTTTGCATAAACATATCAACCTTGGACAATGTAGATTTTGCAAGCTCTTAAACTTAGTACTGTGTTGCATTCTATATGTGTGTGTGTGTTTGATTTCCATTACCCATTACCCAATTTGACCCCGGATTATTACCTATTACCCAAGTTGACCATCACCCTTTCCCATAGTACCCATACCCTTCCCCACCTACCTTCACTTAAACCAATGACACATTTCTCAAACCACTCACCTATTCTATATAACATGTCATCAATTCTGGTTTAAGGGGGATCACCGTCACCCACACCGGGACAACCCCAATCTCACCCACACATGCGGATATCACTTCCTATTTTTGTCAACATCACTTACCAATACAAGCTACGCAAAAAAAGTGGCAAAATGTTGACACCAAATTTGGGCCACACTCCCCCTTTATCCCACATGTATATTAATTTAATTACCTATGATTAAATTAATACACATTCTCATAATATTCATTACTAAATACCTTAATTAAATTAATTTCCACCCCACCACATAACCTATAACACCTCATCATATACCTATTCTTAGCATGTTTCCTTTTAACTATGACTAAATCTCTACTAACCATAACTAACTAAGACTTAGCAAAACTCTAACACTAGGTGCCTATTATTTCTCTAATAGTATGCCCATTTACTTACGTGGAAAATAAAATTTTTGACCCAAACCAATAGGAAGAACTAGTAAAAGGATAGCCAAGATTTGATATTTTGGTAACCTAGGATTTCTTGCCATAACCCATGTTGGTTAACCATAAACTGACACTAGTTAAACTAAACCATCGTCAGTTACCATATATTCACTTTGGTAACCTTATTCTAGAGGTTGGAAAAATTATTCAAGTTTTGGAGAAGAGATATCTACACGTAAGCATGCACTGAGCCCTCTTGTACATCCAGGACATCCTTAACCAACATGAAGACTGATATAAAGGTTAAGCATTCGCGGTAATGTTCTAGGAAGCACTTCCATGACA
The DNA here is from genome assembly GCA_018340775.1 of Taxus wallichiana var. yunnanensis. NCBI lineage: Eukaryota > Viridiplantae > Streptophyta > Pinopsida > Cupressales > Taxaceae > Taxus > Taxus wallichiana. Next base: position 962,644,301 of record CM031234.1, read on the forward strand.
CTCGACCACCGCCACGGATCAATCATCACCCTCATCCAACCACTAGTTTACAAGTACAAGTAAGTGCATTCAAATCTACATATTTCCATACTTATTCGAATCAATTTCTTTATCTCTATTTGAGATTCCCAGTCTCCTTTGCATCTCATCACCTCCCACCTTCTTGTCAATCCCTCCACCTAACCACCTACAACGATCCCAACTCTCTATACCCGACCTCAGACATCTCTGAAAATTCTCAGTGTCTTTGCAACCTAATCCTCATTCTCCCATTCTTTGTGCAATCATAAAGAATCACCAAAACCAAACTTTATTGAGTTTCTATCATCCCAACCCTACCGATTCTGGTTAACCCAAAATGTTGTCGGTTTTTTCTCAATCGCATCGGTCATATCAGTGACATCGAGTCTCTCGTATCTAGTAATTCTTCCTGTAACAACAACCTCATAACACTCACCCAAACAAACCAAACCACCCAAAACTTGATCCTGACCTATCTTAGTCACCTTGGCTACCTGCCCCACCTCTAGATCTAATCATAACCTTACCTGTTAGATTAAATTTTCTTATTTTATTTGAATGAGGTACCTAAATCATATCAACTATAGTAGGATGTTGTTTATTTACATTATTTCTTACATTGAATTGTATTCAAGAATAGATTAACAACCATCTATGAAGTATCACACTTCCCATATCTAGCACATGCTAGGTAGTCCACTTAAATAAATTGTTTAATATTCCTCTTGTGGTATTGTTTTGCATTCATAGGTAGTTCCTCATAGAAATAAGGAATCTCTCGCAATGATCACTATATCAGGAAATCATAACATGCACACTCTACCTTCCACCTTCATTCATAGGCATTCCTCCTCACCCTTACCCTATCTGCTTTTCTTATATGTACAAAATTTATTGGTGAAACAAAGGTGCTAGAAATGGGTCAACTGAGAATTTAAATATTAACCCAAAAATAGAGGGGTCGTCACCAAAATTAATCAACGATCATAATATTGTCTTTAATGCCTTGGAATGGTATGATCTTCACTTGAATAATGGAGATTCCAAACTAATTTTATTTGGAAAATGATTATTGGCCTTTGTCCTTCAACAATTAGATAATGATTTCCTTTGATAGAAAATTCCTTTGACATCGGTGAAAATTAATCCAATAATGTCCCCTATTTTACCCTCAATACTTCTTTCTAACCCTAAGTGCGTAGGCCTATCATCCAACATACATTGGGCACTCACCCAAGGTGTGCGTGGGCACCAAGCCCCTCCTTTATGTGATATTTGCAAGAGATTTATTCCATTAATGGAGGATTATTTGTAGAAATAAAGTACATTCATCTACTTTAAAAGGAAGAAGATATAACTAACATATCTACACATTAATGCATCACAAAAGCTAAATAACATTGTAAGAAGTACAAGAAACTAGATCTGAGTCATGATAAGCCAAATAACATGAGGGTTTACACCCATAAACAAGTTTTACAGAATAGATCCATGTATATTGATTTAATAGAGTTCTAGTAGCCATATTACATTCAAAAGGGTCATCTCAAGACCATATACATCAAATGACAAAGACTCAACTCCTGCAAACCTATATGATCAAAGATCCTAACTATGATTTTCCCCATTATATCCCTTGTTACAGATCCCAATACCCATACATATGCTTAATGGTATCCCTTACAACCCTCTAGCACTAAGTACTCTAAACCCTAGCACCATGAACTCCAAACCCTTAGTATTTCCTAACATTTCTACAGCACTTCGTTACTCTCCTTCTCTTTCTCTCTTCTCTCACTCTTCTCTCTTCATATATCTCTCTCTATCTATGTTCCTATCCCAAGAACTTCTTTAAATAGGACCATCATCCACCACCATGACTTCTCTCCTGAGAAGATCACATGCCAAGTTTCGATGTGGTCCTCCATTGGTGAATGCTTATCCTCTTTGTAAACCTTTCACTAACTGTAATGATGCCTCTCTAGGAATATTCCCTGCATGGAATATCCTTTTCTTGACCTCCAAGGTTCCAGTTGGCACCTTATCCACTTATCATGCCTATTCGGGTCCTCACATTTTTCCTCAAGTGACTCCATGATGCCAAATATGGCTAAGTCCTTTAAACCCTTGTTTCCTCCTCATGCGCGTGCCCTAGTTTCACTTAAACCCTTCTTAAACCCCTTTTTCCTATGTGCTTTTCCCTGAGCGCCCTTCTATTTACTGATCCTGTGCACGCACCTCTTTAGTACTTAGCCAATATTTTAGGGTCCAACATCACCCCACACTATATGTGTTCTCCATCCTCAAAACATTCTACTTCCTCAAAGAATAAATAATAGAGGTATTGAAACAATTAAAGAATGGAAGGATGAAGAATGGAAGAATAGAAGAATATGTTACTACTGCATGAGGAGTGGGAACTCCTTCTTCACGGATGCCTCAATCTTCTCCCAAGCATCTACTTCTCTTACAGCCTACTGAAGTAGGTCACCCACTAATGTGCTTACTTCATCAAAACTAAGTTCCTCACTCTTAGCTTTCAGCATATCTACAATGCTTTCCAGCTTCTTGCTAAGATCACCTAGCGCATCCATCCTGCGAGTGACTTGGGGGTATAGTTCCTTTAGCTTATTCTTAATCGAACCCCACAAGGTTTTGATTACTTCCAACTTCTTCTCAACTTCAGCTAGGATCTTGTCATGCTCCACCCTATTTCCTTTTGTTTTCCTAAAATTATTTTAGATCCACCTCATGTGTAGCAACCAATATGCTTGTTACCTATCTTTATTGGCACATTTTTCATACATGGCTTCGCCATCTATGCGGTGGTCTTTACTATGGTAAGGAGCTCAAAGTACTGAGTCACTATCTCCCCAATCTTCCTCTTTTCCTCCTCCTTCTAGCATGTCATCACCTCCTCTTTGACTCTAATGTGAGTGGTCACCTTTCCATGGTGAGGATGTGGGTTAAGTCTTCCAAGCAGTGCATGGTTGACTCATATTTCTGCTCAAGTGGGGCCAAGTCTGGTGCTTTCAAGATAATGGCATCTGAAATGGCCTCTATCTTCTTATGGAATTCACACACCTTTTCCTTTTCATCCCTCATCTCATGCCTTAACTACGCACACTAATCAATTCCTTATTTTTTTTATCTCTTTTCCCACTCAATGATCTCCTCATTATTTTTCTCAAGCTCTTCCTCCAAGACCCTTATTTTATCATTTTTATTGAAGAGTCTTTCCTCCACCTCCACCGATGCTTTGTTGAGTGCATTGAAAACTTTCTCATTGAATTTTTTGGGAATTTACCAGAGGGTTTACTCCCTTAGCATCTAGTATCTTCATCAATGCATCTTGATTTACCTCAACTCGGTTCATCAACATGGGACTCAAAATCCCAAGATAGCATTTTCCTTGTGCATGGGTATGCACCTTCTTCATAAAAATAAGACCAAGTGAGGAGTTGGTTTGTGGGCATGGTACTTTGGAAGTGCATCATAGTACCTTGTTTGGATCATTAATGTAAGTCATTTCTTGTTCTTACACCACTACTATGCCCTTTCCACCTATGTGTGTTGCCTTTGGGAAGCTTACTACTAAGATGGGGTCTCTTCCCATGCTTCCATACTCCTTTCCCACACTCACTTTCCTTATTTCCTTCAACTTCTTCGGTGCTTCACTTGAACTTCATGCTCCACCAATTATTGGATAATTCCTTCCACTTCCCTCTCTATAGTGTTATCCATCTACTCCTTGGTTGGGGTTAGGGTCTTCTGATCCTTCATGTTTACTTCCTCACTCCCCCTTTTTCATGAGCACCTTCCTCATTCTCATCCTTCTCTTCATTTCCTTCTTCATCTAACTCATGTACATCATACACAGGATGATTTTGAGCCTCATCACACTCTTCATCATCTTCATTTCCCTTTTTGGCTCCATGATTTTTGTTTCACCTGAGTCTGACCCTTTTTCACCCTCTACTTCTTCCTTACTGGTGACTCTAATTCAGGGGACTTCTCTTTTTCTTTTTCTCGGGACTCTCCCCTTACCAGTGACTCTTCCTTTTGTGATGACTCTTCCTTTGTGGCAATTCTCCTTCTATTGTAGTGACTTTTTCTCATGGGAGACCTCTTCTAGTGGACGTAAGTACTTATACATGCTCGACTCCTCACTGTGCCCCTACTATATGTATTGCTCTGCGTGCTTGATGCCTTTTTCTCAGAGCCTCTCCTCTATCTCTTTTCCTTAGCACAATTTTTCCACATGGTGGGGTCCTCAAGAATGGAGACATCATCTTCAACATAAGCACCTTTTCATACTTAGGCCTTATGCAAATACACCCTCATTGTTGTCCTCCCTGCAACATGTAATGTTACTAGTTTTAACATGTGCATGTCATGGGAGACATACTTCTCCACATAGGTGTGCTTCTTAGGGTATATTAGTTTCCTACACAACTCGTGGTAGTCTTGATCTACTACACTTAGATCAAATATGAGTTTCTTCACCTCTTTGAAATGATTAACCCCGACCTAGAAGTACTACATTGTGAAGGAGAAAGGAAATTTACACCAAGGAATCTTGGTTCCATCTACCAAAGTAAATATGTCGATACAAAAATGTTGGTATATGGAAACTCAACCTCTCCTTGTACTAATGAGGGTAACTACTTCGGGTATTCTCCATTCATCCCCAAATGCATCACACATCCACTTATACCACTTTTCTAGGTGCATGCCTTATGAGTGGCCATCATGGTGTCACAGGTATACTGTTCAAACCTCTTGGTGGGGGGGGGTTCTCATCTGGGTATTCCCAAAAAAACTTATCCATCCCATTGGGAACTCCAATCTCTAAAAATACAATGGTGAGGAGGACATTACCAAACATGATCTTCTCTTCATTTTGTGTGGCATTTATAATCTCCTCTGTATAAAAGCTATGAGAGGTTATAGATGGTTTCTATCTCCTAGATCTTGTGGAATGCATTCAACCAAGACTTGTTGATATGTTTCCATCTCTCTTGCCCATTCAAATTTTAACCAAGAACGCAGCCATCCTCATCACTAGGTGAGTAGTAATTACATAAATGTTAAAGTAGTGTGAACCCTTCTTGTAGTCATAAGCCAATGGTCTTTTTAATGGATTCCTTGTCTTCCATCAAATGAATTCCTTCATAGATAAGGCTAGGTGAACTTATAAATTAGATGGGGGTTATGCACATCCTCCTTGACCTATGAAATAAAAGTGGTCTTCATGCACGCATGACATAAACCATTGGTATAGTCCTCTTTTCCAAAATAGGGATCATAGAGTCAAGCAATTTCCCCTTCTCCAAAATTTTGCATTTACCTCATCAATATTAATGGGAATTTCATCTCATCCTTCCTTATATAACCAGTTCTAGTGTCCAAGTGGTCACAAGACTTCTAATAAGAGATATAATCTTAAAAAATTTCAAAATCTTTCCAAGAAAATTTTTACCAAGGAATACATCATCCCATGCATTTATTTACCATTCTTCATTGCAATTCCACCATGTTGCTTTCCTTACCCATGATTGTAAACATTTCACTTTCTAAGAAATGTCAAGCAAGGTCAAAACCTATTTTTTTTGAATTAGCTTTTTAAAAATTCTCAAAGGTCCTACTGGAATCAAATTCAGGGCACAACCTGTCAATCAAAATTTCCTTTCCAAACTTCATTCCTTTGGGAGTTTCGACAACCCATTTTGAGAAAATGAAACAATATTTCCAAAGTCGGAAAATCAAAATAACATGATTAAACAAGTTCCACATCAACATCTGCATTGTGTCCTTAATGCTTTAAATCCTCTCTTGAGTTCAAATAGATGGTATGCACCAAATTTTGATCTTTCCAAAGAATTTACAAAACCTAGGTTTCATTAAAATAAAATTTAGAATATTCAAATAATTTGACCCATTTTTCTCTGATATATGCGCCTTTTCAAATGGGCTTATTTAAAATTACTTCAATGTCATGTGGTCGATGTAGAATTTCTACAATAAAAGATGTTTCAAAATTTAATAAATTATTTTTAAAAGAATGTGATGCTGAATCAATTCATTAAAATGCCTCATGGTCTTGAAATAAATATAAACTATTTCTATTAGGAATTAATTCTCATAACAAAGCAAATGGATTTGGTAAATCAAATTCCCTCTCTAGGAGGCCATTTTGTTAATATTTCTCATAATTTCCATCCTCTCAAGATGCATTCAACATGTTCATGTGGCTTTCCCAAGAGGGAAAATGCAAAATTTGTGTATTTTCATGATAAGGTCTATTCATTTTTATGTCAAATCCATCTTTGATTTTCCTAAATGAAATATATTTTTAGTGCTTATGTAAATTTTTTAATGGAGTGAAATCCTACACATCTTGGATACCCTTGATAAATTTTTGGTATGTTCATTGAAAAAAAATATGCTCACTTTCAAAAACGTTGATCTTTAAATTTTTTTTCCCCTTGGACCAAACCAATATTTACAACTTTAGTAGGATACACCAATTTGCCTTTCTTTCACATGTTATGATATCAAAACCCAGAAATGTTGTTCCAAATAGACCCTAGAAAAACAATTTCTTAATGTAAGTGAGGGATATGCTCAACTCCTTTGGTGCATCACCTATTAGAGATTAGTTTTAGATTTTTTCCTTTGCATTTTACTATCCATAAACCATCTTAAAATGCCTAAATTTAAATTTTGGAAGATTTAAACAAAGAGAAGTGTTTTTATCCAAATGGCATGAACGTGAATTGAGGAACCATTTTAAAGTGGAAAAAATTTCCTCTTTTTTGTTCCTCACTTTGGGAAAACTTGATGATATCTTGAGAATCCATCTAAAGAATGCCAGATTTGCAAACTAGAACATCTCTTCTATCTCCTTAGTGAAGGGGATGGAAAAATGATTCACATCTCCGATATTCCCAAAACAAATTATCAATGCAAATCCTATCAAGTACTCTAATCCTTCTTAAAAATGATGATGAGGAGGACATTATCCATTTATCTTCTCTCATTGCACATAGCCTAATGATTCCGTAATGAAAGATCAGGTTATAGTGATTCCCAGATCTTCAAAGATCTTCCTGACATTTTTCAGATTGTTTTGATATGTGTCCATAATGTCTCTTTCTTTTTCATTACTTTCCTCACACCTTCCTTTAGTTGTCATGGCTCATTCCTCATCAGGAGTGGTTAAATCCTTTAAGCTAAATGGTCAAAGTAGTGAAACCCTTCTTATTTGTGTCATAAGTCTCAATGGTTCTTAATGGATTCCTTCATTTCTTATATCATTCTCTCAATGAATCTCCTTCGGATAAGGCACTTCCAGAACCAAAAAAAATTAGAAGAATGGGGGTTATGGTATATCCTCCGAATTTCTTATCAAATATCCATATTTCATGCACATGACATCAACCATTGGTTATAGTTTAAAATGATTTTCCAAAATAGGGCTTCATAGAGTTACAATAACCCAACCTTCTCCATTTTCACCTTTACCTCATCATCATAGATGGGCATTCCATCTAGTGTCCTCTTCTCTATAGGGAAAACTAGTTATAGTTTCATTTCATTTTTGTGGTGCTTGTTCGATGGTTGTAATCACTTACGGCCATATTCTAATGTGAGACACCCATTCTTTACCAAGTAATACATCATCTGGTACTACATTTCTTACATACCATTCTTCATTGAAACTGGTAGAAATGGCTTGTTTTCCCTTTCCCTTTCCCTTCTTTGGTGAAACATTTTCTACTTTCCTTGGTGTCATTCCTTCGTCGGGTCCTTAAAACTTCTTCCTCTCTCCTTAGTCCTTGATTCTTCTCAACTTTGCTTCTCCACTCCTTTGTGAAAATTCCTTCAAACCTATGCCCTAGCTTATGCAACCCTAACCTAGAAAACCCTTTTTCCACAAGATGACATAACACCCATGGGATTATTCCACACAACCTTCTCCACTTATGCCCATGTACTTATTTCCACTTTGGTTTTCGATCAAACTAGCTATGCATGCAAATCTTCACAACTCTTCTCAAACCTTCTTCACAAGGATGCCCTAGTTCACGAGAGCTCTTTGATAACTTAAAACACGCAAGGTAGAAAATAACACACCCCGATCTTCTATTTATAACTTTTTATCTTCTCCATAATAAATTCCATGCCACCTACCAATGTACTTTTGCAATAAAGGTGGATTTTTTTCCAATGCCAACCTTCAACTTTTCCTCCGTGCTCAATCCTACATGAAAAACTTTCACAACCTTCTGGCATGCAACTTCCTTGACCATAGAATTCTTCACACTTTCTCCCACACCAAAGTCAATTCTTCCTCTATGTCTTAGACCAAGTTCTTTTTGCACTACCTACCTCATGTTTCTCTCTTTTTCTTTTTACCCTTGTACATGGTTTCTCAAATCCTTTTGACACCATCCTTCCCTTATGTTCACCTTTTCCACACGTGATCTTCCAATCCACGTGTTTTTGATTTTTCAACCCGGGCCATCCACAACCATAGCTTCCAAACACTTGTCACATCACTCCACCCCACACAAAAATGATGTACGGTCCTCTACATATAATTTTTTTGAAAATAATAAGTGGCTACCATATGCAAACATGCAAAAAAAAAAGCAACAAGAAAGGGAAACACAAAGAAAGGAAACTACATCAAATAAAAACCTAGGCTAACTAGAAATACTACCTTATTTACAAACACAAAGAAGACTTATTTATAGTAGGGCTTCAACCTACTCCCATTGAAATGGCCTGGAAACCATGTTCCATCTAGCACTTATAACTAGAAAGTGCACTAAATCAAGTATATAGGATACAATGTATGGGCCCATCCAATGGACTTTGAATTTCCCAAGATGGCACAAAAACTTGGAATCATACAATAGAACCATCTTCCCAACCTCAAACTATTTGTTCTTGATGTGTCTATCATGCCATGCCTTCTTCCTAGATTTTTCTATTTTCTACTCCAACGAGCAATAGCCCACCTCTCATCTAACTACATCAACTTATCAATCCTCTCCTCAAGTGCTTGTTCATCATCTAACCTCCCGTGTGCTATATGTAGCGATGGTAACATGAATTCAATAGGTAACATAGCTTCCATGCCAAACACCAATTGAAAAGGTGTGGCCTTGTTCAGTCTCTTATAAGTAGTCCGATATGACCATAACACAATAAAAAATTTATCATCCCAATCCTTTCTTCCCACATCACAAATCTTGGTTAACATGTGATTCAAAATTTTGTTAAATGCCTCAGCAATCCCATTAGCTTATGGGTGATAAGGGGTAGTCTTGTGATGGGCTACCATGAATTCTGCCAATAAGATTCTAACTATCTCATTTAAGAAATGAGTACCCCTATCACTTGTTAAGCTCAGTAGGCATCCATATCTATTGATTATATTTTCCCACAAGAACCTAGTTGTTGTTTCCATGTGCAATCCCTTGTAGGTGCCACTTCTTCCCACCTTGTAAGGTAATCTGTGCATGTAATGATATAGCTGTGAAACATGTCCTTCACACGGATGGAGAAATAGGGCCTACAAAGTCAATTTCCCACTTCTCGAATGGTTCTACACTAATCGGTCTTAATGGCATTTCATCTCTTTTCCTTGGTTTACCAAGGCATGGTAGTGGTCACAGGCCTTGCAATACTCGATACAATATTTGTAAACCATTTCCCACCAAAATCCTACTAGAAGGATCTTGCGCGTGGTTGCATTCCCTGCATAGTGTCCTCCTGCAATTCCACCATGTGCTTCCTCCATGATTGCAATGTGCTCATGCTCTAACACACACCGACACAAAACCTCATCATGGCCTAGCTTGTATAAGTCTCCACTAATTAACATGTAGGGCATGTACACGTGGCTAACTGCTTCCTTTCCAAAGTCTTCATTCCCTCTGGCACCACACCCATTTTGAGAAACACAACAATATCTTCCAAGTCGAGGGTGCACATACAATCTAAATAGTTATGTGCATCTAACATTGTATCCTCAATGCTCTACGTGTCCTCTCCTAATTCAATCCTTGATAAATGGTCAAGCCCCAAATTACTCTTACCCGGTTTTACAACAATATAAACTCAAACTCTTGAAATAATAGGACCCACCTACATATGTGCCCCTTGTAAATGGGCTTGTTTACCAAGTACTTCAATGCCATGTGGTCCATGTAGAATATAAAGGGTGTTTCTAATAGATACTTCCTAAATTTGTGCAAGTGTAGATCATCATAAATGCCTCACTCTTTAGTAGTATAGTTTTTTTTGAGGGGTTAGCTTCCTACTAGCAAAGCACAAGGGGTGGTCAACAATTCCCTCTCTAGGTTGTGCTAAGATTTCTCCAATCACCATCCTGAAGCATCAACATGTACATGGAATGGCTTATCCCAAGAGGGAAAGTGTAATATGGGCACAATGATAAGCCTATTCTTTAATGTGTCAAATGCCATCTGTCAGCCTCTCCCCAATGAAATGTACTTTTGTGCTTTAAAAACTTTTCCAATGATGTGGCAATCTTGGCATACCCTTAATAAATTTTTGGTAATACTCATATGCCCAAGGAATCCACACACCATTCTCTAGCTGGTAGGTTCCCCCAATCCCACAATAATGAAAACTTTGGCAGATCCACCAACAAGCCTTCCTTACATATGATATGTCCCAACAAGGTTCCAAATGGAGTAGCAAAAACACATTTCTTAATGTTGAGGGATATACTCAACTACCGAACATCTCAAACATCAGCCTCATATTGTCACAATGGTCCCTCACTAATCCATATATTGTCCAATCATCTAGGTAGACTTGTAGAAAACTTATGGATGAAGTCCTAAATGCTTGAACCACAATGCATGAAAACACAACAGGCATTCTTCAATCCAAAAGGCATGACCATGTAGGAAAAATTCCCCATTCAATGGAAAAAGTTATCTTTTCTTGGTCCTCCTTTGCAATTCTAACCTGATGATATCCTAAGAATCCATCTATGAAAGAATAGATCTCATGCCCAACTACTCCTTCCAGATCTCCTCGGTGAAGGGGTTTGGAAAAGGGTCAATGACACATACCACATTCAAATCCCTATAATCAACACAAATCCTTATCCTTCCATCCTTCTTAATGTTGATGACCATCAAACTTATCCATTCTGATTCTTCAACAACCTCAATGATGCCTGATGCGATCATCTTGTCAATCTCCTCCTTGAATTTGATGTGAGATTCAGATTCATTCGATAAGGTCTCTTCTAAATTGGGCACACACCTTCCTTTAACTTGATCTTCATTTCTCCCAAGGAGTGGTGAACTCCTTTAAGCTCATGGTACCCATGTGAAAAAATCCTAAATTCATGTACAATATCATCAATGATCTTTGAAACCTCCTTTTTGTCCAAGTAATCTCCAATAGTAGCCTCCTTTAGGTTCCACCTCAAACCAATGTTAACCTTCTTGGTTTTTAGGGGTTCATGGTAGGTGTGTGCTTTCTCATCAGCACTATCCATAACCTCGCATGTGCCCATAGTATGGTTAACATCTAAGTTTTCCACTTCTTCACCATCTATCACATAGACCAATTTTCCTTTCTCTTTTTCCATGCATGCACACTCAAGTTGTACCTCTCCTCTGATTCTTCCTCATCAAAGCATACTTCTAAGTCCAAGTTCACCCAATAATTCTAGTATTCTATCCTCCACCATGGCACTATCTCCCATAGTTAGGTGCTTAACAACCTATAGCACCTCATTCACCAATGGTTTAGTACTTTGATATTCAAAATTGAAGGAGATCAACCATCAAATCCTACCAGTTTCTGTCTAACGGCATAGCTCTGAGTGAATGTACCATGCACACATGCATAGCCTTGTAAGGTGGAGTAAAGCTTATGCACCCATAAAGATGGAGGTAATGGCTTTTGCCTTCCATCTAGGCCTTCTCACATGCCTAGATGTGAAATGAGGTGGGTTCCTTCCCATGATAATCTTGTATAATAATAGGTGCATTGCTTTGAGAAACCTAACAGAGAACATGATTCTCACCTCATGCCACTCTAGAAGGTTATCATGATGGGTCACCCACCAATGTGTTGTGGTCCCAAGAAAATTATAGCTAAGCATCCTTCTCCTTTTGATCTCACATCTCCACTAGGTCTCCATTTCTCATAGGAAAACATCAGGGTTGGCTCCCCCAGTATAACTTGGAAACTTCTTTCCTCCTAGGTGCTTAACTGAGCATGCCTTTGTTACTCTTATCATATATCCTCTTAATTTCCTTTTGACTAACTCATATGTCCGTGTGCCCAATTGTCACATGCCACACTAGTTATATCACTTATAGATTGAGCATCTTCCCACTGAATAACACCTTCTTTTGTTGGTTACACAACCTTAGGGTCCCTGATAGTGTGCACATAGATTCTATCTAGGTCTTCTTCTCCCAAGGGCTCAGTATAGGGCATTGACTTCCCATCCATCAAAGGAATGATAACATGTTCCTCCTTGTTCTCAAAACTTATATACCCCTTATTGAACGTAAGTCAACATTGTTCTTATAGCACCAGGGCACCCAAGTAACACCAAAAAGTTGTCCACCTCAACAAGTGCTAAGAATTCAAAGTCTCCAGTGAATTTCACCCTTGATAGTGATAACAACATCCTTTAAAACACCAATGGGCATTTCCTTTGTCTTATTAGCCATATAAAACACATTTGAAGATGGTTGTAATGGGGGCTTCCCATTTGATTCCATGCATCTAGGGTGAGAACATTAACTTCCATGCCCATGTCAATTAGAATATTTCTTAGGATCCATCCATCAACAACTACATTCAAGGTAATCTCCTTATCATAGTCAAGGCTGTGGGAGGAAGGTTAGCATGCAAAACCTGCCTCTTGCGCTCTCCTCTAATGCTTGGTGTATTTATCTCTCAACCATTATCCTAACAGAGGAATGATATTCTCTTGGCGCAACATCTTACACACCTCTCTACATCATCTATATCTGATTGAGGGACCTCAACACTTTTCTTCTTACTCCAACTTCTTAGATTTCTCTTTTAGACATTGGATTTCCCCTTGAAGACTTATGATTACATCCATGGTCTCTTAATAGACTTCCTTCTTGATGTATAGGGTCTAGATACTTCCCATGTACCACTTATTCTCTTGTAATCAATGGCCTTTTCTTTGGTATCTCCCTGGCATGTACAACCTCAGCTCATCATCATCACCAGTACATGTTCTAACTCTAACTCATGCACCATTCTAGGCATCCATTGATTGATCAGCACACACTGCTTACATCACCATCCCAATGCCCTTATCCTTCCGCTTACTTTTGCTCATGTGTTCAAATAATTCTGGGCACTCCTCATACTTGTGCTTCTTTCCACACCAAGAGCATATAGCAGATTAGGGCATTCATGCTTATAGTGTTCCATAGACCCAAATTGTAACAAGTTCCATGTGGGAACTCACTTCTTCCACCTCTACAGTTTCCACGACCTCTAAATCCTCTATGAAATCCTTTTCATGACTCCTCCATCCATGTGCACCCTTCATAATGACACCCTCATCCTTGGAATTGCTTGCAATACTAGTCTGGTAGCACACACAATATCAATGGCATCATGTATTTGGTCAATCAATCTATAATCCTTGGTGTCATGAGTAGTAGAGGTGAAAATTTTGCAATAGTAAGACACATTCTTATGGATCACATGTTGCAGTAGTAAACACCTACTTGCATCATGATCTTCATGGAAAATCTCACAGTCTACCTATCATCATGCGTACCAATCTTCGAGGACAATTATCCTTCATATGCCCTTCTACCTCACAATCCATACACCATAACCCACTACGAGTCTCATGAGATGAGTTCACAGATAATTTCTCTAGCTACTTTTCCATTGCAACAATTTGGGCTTCTAGGAATGGAACTAACTCTTGTATCAATGCTTCCTACTACCTCAGTGCACAAGGTAGCCTCCAAGGCCTCATGCGGATATGTGAAAGTCTTCTATGAAAGTTCCCTTCCTAAATGTGATCAATCCTCGAAAAACACTAGAGCATGTCAGTGAAGGATGAATGTCATAAGATAACTTGGATAGAGAGTCTTGAAACACACATCATACTCCCACACTCTCTATCCATTCCTTGATGAATCTCCTTCAACGTGTTGATGCTTTTCTATTCAAACTTAGGTATGTGGAACTCCACCAAAAAGGCATTACGCAATATAATGTAATCCACCACTTTCTAGTGTGGGTCATACTTCTTGTACCAATTATGTACACATCCTTACAACATGGTTACAAATTGACTTTCTTTCCACTCTAGGTAGTGATCCCTTCACGCACCATAGTAACTCACACTTGTGTACATGTTTCATGGCATCCTCAATGCCCTTGTAATCAGTTAAGTGGAGTGACATCTCATAAAACACTTGTTGATGGTGTTGTGGACCTTGTTCCCCTAGATCAAATGACCTTGATTCCTCCGATGTTACCTCCACCACTAGACCCACTAGATCCACTAGTGCCAACACCTCTAGATCCACCATATCCTCCTCTATCAGGAAAGGGGCCTAACATAGTTGCACCCTATGAACCCACCATCATCACTAAACTACATGCCAACAGATATTTGATGTGATACCCAAACCACTCCCATATGTGTTTCCCACACTACTCCTAGATATGATACTCAAACCTTTTGATCCCACACCTTGCCAAATGTTGTGCTAGACAAAATACCCCCAAACATAGGAAATGACTATGTAGCCATAGATGTACCAAATGAAAAATTATACCTCCTAGGTGTCACTTGACTATGAATACCGATACCAACTAGATTATCAACACTTATCTTAGGAACTAGAAAACTAAGCACTAGGGTTTGTCACCATGTGGGTTAAGATGTGCACCTACATGACTCTTCTCCTTTCTTCATATGAAAATCTTTCTCCATAAACCAAGGGGGTTTCTCTTCCATGCTTGCCAAGATGGGGTAGCTTATACTTCTCTCAGTTCCACATCCTCCTTCAACCTCAAATCCTTCCCACAAATGTTCCTCCATAAATCCATCACTCTTACAGCTTTGTGTTATCTTTCCAACTCCCTCTCCCAGCTTCATTATACTTGAGTTGCCTCTCCTCTCTCTCCATTTCTACCACAAGGTCCACCATCCTCTACCATGCCAGCTTTTGTGCCCTATGCCTAGCAAGAATTTAGCCATCCATGGGAAAGGATTCCAAACTCAAAGTAATGACTAGGATCTTGATAGCTAGTGAAATAACATGTAAGAATGATCCTCTAGGCTCCCTCAAGAACTCAAACTCAGCAATCTCTAGGTAAGAATACATAGAAATAGCATATTCCAAGGTATAACTAGTCAACACTCTACTCCACCAATGATCAAAAACATGGGTCCATGTTAGATCGGCATCATGCAACCACTGATATTCCTCCTGGGTCCAAACATGAGGTCTATAGTACCAACTCATCCTTGATGCATATGCTTGATAGCCATTCATACAACTCTATTGGGAAATAGTAAAAGAATGTCTCATAGAGTTTGTGATACAGTTCTCCTCCACCCATTTTCATGCATCAAACTCAGATCCAATACTAAACCTCTGAGAAAACTCATCCTCCATGATTTTTGAGCCATGCTTCAACACTATCCAAGGTCAAGCATGCTTGTCATTACATCACACATTTTCTCTCACAATAGCTTCAAAAGAGGTCCCGAAAATGGAACCAAGATGTAGTCATTATTTTACCCTCAATACTTCTTTCTAACCCCAAGTGTGTCATCCTATCATCCAACATATGTTGGGTTCTCACCTGAGGCACACTTGAGCACTGAGCCCCTCCTTTATGTGAGATTTGCAAGAGAGTTCTTCCATTAATGGAGGATTATTTGTAGAAATAGAAGTACATTCATCTACTTTAAAAGGAAGAAGATATAACTAACAGATCTACACATTAATGCATCACAAAAGCTAAATAACATTGTAATAAGTACAAGAAACCAGATTTGAGTCATGATAAGCCAAATAACATGAGGGTTTACACCCATAACCAAGTTATACATAATAGATCCATGTATATTGATTTAACAAAGTTTCTGATAGCCATATTACATTCAAAAGGGTCATCTCGGACATATACATCAAATGACAAGACTCAAATCCTATAAACCTATATGATAAGAGATCCTAACTATGTTTTTCCCATTATATCCCTTGTTACATATCCCAGTACCCATACATATGCTTAATGATCTCCCTTACAACCTCTAGCACTAAGTACTCTAAACCCTATCACCATGATGAACTCCAAACCCTTAACATTTCCTAACATTTTTCTAGCACTTCATTACTCTCCTTCTCTTTCTCTACTCCCCTTTCCACTTTGCACCAAAGTATATATCTCTATCTGTCTGTCTATGTTCCTATCTCAAAGCACTTCTTTAAATATGACCATCGTCCCCCACCATGACTTCTCTCTTGAAAGATTGTGTACCAAGTGTCGATGTGGTCCTGATTAGAGATTTGAGTCATGATAAGCCATATAACATGAGGGTTTAAACCCATAATAAATTTATATAGAATAGATCCATGTGTATTGATTTAGCAGAGCTCCGGTAGACATATTGCGTTCAAAAGGGTCATCTCGGACCATATACATCAAATGATAGAGACTCAAATCCTGTAAACCTATATGATCAAATATCTTAACAATGCTTTTTCCCATTAAATCCCTTGTTATAGATCCCAGTACCCATACATATGTTTAATGGTATCCCTTACAACCCTCTAGCACTAAGTACTCTACACCCTAGCACTATGAACTCCAAACCCTTAGCATTTCCTAACATTTCTACAACACTTTGTTACTCTCCTTCTCTTTCTCTACCCCCTTTGTAATCTACACCTGTATATCTCTATATCTATCTATGTTCCTATCCCAAGCAATTCTTTAAATAGGACCATCATCCTCTACCACGGATTCTCTCCTGAGAAGATCATGTGTCAAGTGTCGATGTGGTCCTCCATTGGTGAATTCTTATCCTCTTTGCAAACCTTCCACTAACTGTAATGATGCCTCTGGGAATATTCTTTGCATGGAATATCCTTCTCTTGACCTCCAAGGTTCGAGGCTGGCACTTTCTCCACTCATAACACCTATTTGGGTCCTCAAGTTTTTCCTCAAGTGACTCAAAAATGCCAAATATGGCTAGGTCCTTTAAACCCTTGTTCTTCCTTCCGTGCACACCCTAGTTTTACTTAAATCCTTCTTAAACCCCTTTTTCCTGTGCAATTTTCCTTGAGTGCCTTTCTATTTCATGATCCTATGTGTGCACGCATCTTGGTACTTAGCCAATATTTTAGGGTCCAATAAAGGAGATTTGTGAAAATATATACAATTTGATATTGTGTGACAATGTATTCCAAATTGACATGTTGTTCTTCTAGTTGTTCTCTTAAGAAGTGATATTTGATTGGAATAGTTCTAGAGTGAATAACATGATTCTTTAAAATGTTTATTGTACTTGTGTTATCACAAAATATTGAAATTAGATGAATATATTCTACCTTAATATATCTTATAGTTTTCCTCGTCCATAAAAGAAAATATTTTATATTTTTTTAAAACTTAATAACCACAATAAAAAAATCATACAAAATCTAACGATTATGAAACACAAGATTTATGTGGAAACCCTTTCAAGAGATAACCATAGAGAAAATATTTCTTGTATTCATTGTCCATATCTAGCAATAAAAAAATTCTTTTACAAAATTTGCAGGCACCAACCCTACTGGATACACCAATCCCCACCACTAAGCAATTTGTAGACACAAACCTACAAGAGACACTAATCCTCACTTCTAAGCACTATCTTAGCAAGAGACACCAATCTATTTTCTTAGGAAGCACCAACCTCCAAATGAAATTATTCAATAGAATATAATTAAATAAATATCCTTCACAACAATCTACTTTCAATGATCTTTTTATTTTCTCTCCTTTAGTAAATTGTTTTAATTTGAATGATACATCTTTATTATATTTCACACGCTTTCTTTTCAACTACATATATAATTTTATAACTTCTCATGTCACTTTAAAGGGGTGTTATTTCTCCCAATAGACACTCTTTATTTTATTGTTCTCTAGACATGGGTCAGCCCATAATTTAAATATTAACACCAAACTAGAAGGGGCTAAGCCAAAATTCTTCAATGATCACAAACTTGTCTTTAATGCCTTGGAATGGTACTATATAATGGAGAATCAAAACATTTTTTTGGACAACGATTAGATAATGATTTCCTTTGATAGAAAATTTGTTTGACATCAATGACAATTAATCCAACAATCACCCCTTTATCATTGATGACAACCTTGTATAGAAATAACCTGCGAATATAGAAAGAAAATATTTCTCCCCCTTTATGTAATTCTCCGCATTTGACATAAATGGGAAAGAAACCACAGAGCTGTAAAATAATGCATTGATTATCTCCCCTTAACATAATGCTTCTCCTTAAGAATTTAGTGACTAGATGAAAAATATATCACCCCAAATTCTGTTAGATATATTCAAAATTTTCATTTGGAGGGGATTTGTGAATTTTTTAATTTGTTCTTGTGTGGCAATGTATTCCAACTCTCTTAAAAAGTGATATTTGATTGGAATATGCTTCATTCTAGAGTGCATAACATGATTCTTCATAATGTTTATTGAACTTGTGTTATCAAAAATTATTTAAATTAGATGAACATATTCTACCTTAATATCTCCTAGAGTTTTCTTCCTCCATATAAGATATTAATTTACTTATTTGAAAAATTAATAACCAAAATAACATGAAAAATTTAATGTTCTTGACAATATGGTATGTGTTATCTTATATAAGGGAGAATTCAAATTTGAAGTGGTCTAGGGATAGGTTAATAATATATTCATTTCAAAAAGGTTAAGATGATTTCAAAATGCAAGATAAACCCATTATAACTCTAACTGAATCAAAACCTTACACAATTATAATCCTTGGGACATGACAATCATGAAAAACATACATAAGCCAAATAGGTCACTTACCCGTGAAAGCATATATGCAAACGAGTCTAAGAATAAAAACCAATTCAAAATTCCTCAAATTTATGTAAGAATCATTCTAGCTTTAAGAATATGTGCTTGGATATCAAATTATCTTAGGGATTTACAAAATACTCCACAAATTATAACTCAAATGCAAAAATTTGATCTTCAATCAATTTTTATCATATAATTCTTCCACACACTTGTATTAATGGTGAAAATGGTTTCACAACACTTTTTTCATATTTATGATCATTCCCCTTTTATTCCCATTTAAGAACACACCACATGGACTCATTTAGATCATGTTCCTTTCTCTATTGGCTAGATTTAACAATCTACTTACATAGTATCCAATTATTCATTGTGCATTGAAAAAATCAAAGCTATCAAGATTCGAACCAAATTTGCATCTTACGAAGTGCAAGGATGTAAAAATTCAAAATGCAATATGCATTTATTCTCATGACCTCCAAATTCCTCAAATAATCCATCCAATGGAGTTTGGGGATGGAATTACAACTTTTAACTTGCATCTCTTGACCTTTCTTCAAAGGAAAGATAGAGAATGTAATATTAGGAGAATATTCCTTATGGGCTTGGGGGTATATTTACATTTTGCAACATTAAAAAAATTCAAAGTTGAAACTAAGGCCCGATTTCCTAAATACTTAGTATATTACATATTTCAGGGCTTAGGGGACAAATTTGCATTTTACAAATTACGTGAAGAAAGCTTACAAAAATGAATAAGTCCCTCGTATCAAACTAAAATGCAAATAAACCCATTTTACTCCTATAAACGTGTAACCCTAGTAAGAAACAAATAAAAATCTAAGGAAAAAGCACAAACAAGGGCTTACGGGATCAAAATATGACATTATTTAAGCTCAAGAAATGACCAAAAAAACTTGTAGAGGTCGAGGAAAATGCCAAATAATGAGTAAAAATAAACAAATATTCAGGGAATCCACAAAATGGTGTCTATAATCAAACATGACAATTACTAGCACTAACATTGGGTCTTACTTAGGGATAAATGCCCCTAGTGGGTGTCTAAAGAACCTCATAAACTCATGGAAGTAGACTAGGTGCCTAATTTATTGTGTAAGGATTCAAATAAAAATACTCCTAGTTATTTAAATTTTAGAACACCATGATCACAAAATTGATAAAAATTAATCACATAGGACCAAAAGGGAACATAAAACAAAAAAAAACTATACACTATACATAATTACTATGTGACACAAAATTAATCCAAAAATTACATGATATTCCTTACATTAATAGGGATCTCAATAAATTCTTCATCCAAGTCACTTAAGAAGAAGGTATTCTCTCCGATTATAATATTGATGGAATAAGGTACCATCCATAATGCATCAAACTTTCTATGTTATCATTTATCTTCATGTGTACTATCCCATAGAAGGACAAAATTACCAACATGAAAATTCCTTAGAGTAACCTTTTTTCAAATAACCTCTCAAGTTTTTCCTTGAATCTAATGTTCCTATGATGATATTTTTTCTTAACCTCATCCCTCTCAATGATTTGGTTAATCCTTGCAATATAAGGATCAACTCCTTCATCTCTTAATTATTCCATGAACTGGTATGCAGATAACTACAAATGGAGAGGAGGGAATTCTTGGACACCATATACCATCTCAAATGGGATTTTTCAAGTATATCTCTTTGATGTAATCTGTTATCCAAAATTCACCCTCAAGGTAATTTTGATAACATGCATCAAATTATTCAGTCCCGAGTAAGTAGATCGATTTAAGGCCCGAAATCGTGTTTTTGGGGCCCCCTCGGCTTCTCTCTAACTCTCTCATCCAAGAAGAAATCCCAACGAGTTAGAAAAAATGGAAAAAATGCAAAAATAAGGTTGCAGGACTATTTTAAAGCATTTCGGTCAAAAGGGTTCGGGTCGTCGAGGTTCGTCGTACCAAGCTTGGGGCCGAAAAAGAAAGAAAATTGGCTAAGTTAGACATTTTGTCCCAGGCGGTCCACGGGATAGTTGGGATGTCGGGACGTGAGGGACGCGAAAAGCTGAAATGGCCGAGAGCAGAGAAAAATCGTCTAAGTCTTTTGTTTCACGCGGTTTGGGACAGCCGGGACAAAAGTACGCGTGGGATGTGAATCGGCCATTTGCCGAAAGACAGTCCATTTCGGGTGGTTCGGAAATATTTGTCCTAGGTAGTCTCGGGACAGTTGGGACAAAGGTACACGAGGGACGTGTGGGACGCGTGGGACGTGAAAAGGTGAAAAGGCCACAAAAGAGACAAGGAGGCCCGCGGATGAATCAGAACGTGCCACGTGTTAGAAGGGGAAAAAGTTGAAAAAATTGCTAAGTGTTTGGCACAAGGTAAAATTTTGAAAGGAGGCCCACGGATGAATCAAATCTCGCCACATGTCTTCACCATCGACCCAGCGGAGCGAGGCAAAAAATTAGAATTTTTGGCAAAATGTTTTGCCGAAAGTCCAAAAGGTGAGTTTTGGCCCACGGCCCCCGCCACCAAATGGAAGCTCGTGGCCAATTAGGTCCTGACACATGTCATCCAAGTGGTGGAGTGCGGGGAAAATTTAAAATTTTTTTCCAAAATGCAAAAAATGAGGTAAAATTCAAATTTTTTTCCAACCGATCGTTTTGGGCCTGTTTTTTCCCTAAATATTCAAATGGCCATAACTTCCGATCTAGAGCTTGGATTTTCACGTTCTTTATATCAATGGAAATCTGGTGAAATTATCTACATGCTTCCGGGTAAATCTTACATTTTGGTTCAGTTTGGAGGGATAAAATTGAAAAACACCTCGCACATGGTAATGGCTAGAAATGACGTTTCAACAACCAGCTTTAATGTAAAATATAGTTCACCGCTTTTTGCTACGGTTCTCACCCACCACCATAATGAGATGAATTAAATGCAACCTTGAAGTGGTTGGGGTAGATTTGGATTTCCTCTCTTTTCCCTCTCTCATTCTTCCTAGAAATTGTAAGGAGGGGATTCTTTCTAAATGTTGGACATTCTTGTTTTGCCCCTCCCTTCTTCTCTTTGGCAGGTGAATTTGTGGAGTTCAAACCTCCCATTTAAAACTGTAATGCAACTTTGCCTCTTAGAATTTTGTAGTGTATTGTATCAATCTTTGGAGTAAGTAATGCATGTCTGTGGATGATTCTCAACCCTCTCTGTGTTCATTTGCATCCTCCTGATCTTTCACTACAAATTTTGTTATCTGTGCATGATCTTGCATCACATTTTAATGGTTTGTGTTTATTGGTGAGATAGGTGTTCTTCATTCCTCGGTGCATCACCTTTGTTAGTTTAGGTTTATTTTTATGCATCTTCTTACCCTATCTCCTTGGCAAGTTAGATTAGATTTTGAGTAAACCCTCTGCATTTTTTGTGTGCATCTAAATAGAGGAATAGGAACCGGCCTTCATCCGGAGAGCTTTTCCAATTTCACAAGGTCCCACACTTGGGAAAAGCTCCATGTTATGCAATCGCACTGAGAGTCTCAACCCATCGAGTTGTAGACACTCAAGGGTGTTGTGATTCTGCACTAACAGATAACCCTATTAGCTTATATTGAAAACTTGAGTTGGTCACCCCAATTTCTCTTATGAACTTCTAATTTCCTTATGAGTATCAATTGATAAATTTTTTATTACATGATTTGAATTTCCCATTCCCTTGAGGATTGTAATTAGAAGAATATGTGAGACTTATTCCATATTCATGACATAAGGTTGCTAAAGTTTTAGCTCTGAAGCTCATGACATTATCAACAACCAATTTAACAGAGACATTGAATCTATAAATAATGTAGTTTAGGATAAAATCCATGACCACTTGGTGTGTTACTTTATTTGTTGGAATTACTTCAACCCATTTAGTGAAATAATAATTTTCAACTAATATCCATTTGTGGCTAACACTGGAAGTATCTAACATTTCACCAATAAACTATAACCCCCATTGTTTAAAAGGAGCCTCAACTAAAATAGGTTGTAAGGGGAGAGATCCAAAAGTTTTTAACCTACTAAAGAAACATTTTCATTCTTCACTCCTTACCAAATGAGTGACATATTTTAAAAGAGATTACCACCAATATCCTTCTCTCAAAATCTTATGAGAAGTTACCTTTGTAGCATAGTGACCACCACACTCTTCCATAAAACTCACTAGTTAAAATAAGAGTTCCATATTTAGTTATACACCTTAATAAGAATCCCTTAGGAATTTTCCAAGCCAAACCAAGGTCATCATTAGGATGTATTTTTGGAACACTAACTTTAGTGTCCTTATGGGATTCTTATCCAGGCTAGAAGGATAATTCAAAATTTACAAATATTAAACTATTTCCTCATACCCGATAGATGTAATCACCTTCTGATGGGGTTCCCTTAAATCAACATCAACATTGTGTACTTTAACCACTTGGATATTGGCTTTTGTCATTAACTTTATAAAACAAAGGCATCTTACCAATTAGGTTGTTTAGATGTCCATGTCTTACTCCTGTAGTTTTTGACCCATATACACCTTTTTCTTGAGATTTCCATCTGTGTAAATATTTCCTTTAACATGGTGTGTGGGACACAAGTAATCATCCTAGAAATCTTAATGAAAAGTATGAAAATATTGGTGGGTTTTACTAAGACAAAATCCTACTTTTCCATGATATTATATTTTAGTTTAGATCCTTGTAAGGACTTGCTAAAAATGCAATTGGTTTTTCATGGACTTCATCATCCTTATATAATAAGACAGAGGAAAGAGTAAATTAAAATGCAAAGGAGAAAACTTAAAACTCATTTTTATAACTAGGATTGGTCAACACGAGGTAGTATTTAATACATCCTTTACTCATTTAAAATCTTATATTGTTTTATCTCCCCACTTGATGACTTCATCCATCTTCAACATACTTTTGACGAGTAAAGTAATTTCAAAAAAGTTAGATATGAACCTCCTCAAAAATTGATTTGACCAAAGAAGTAATATATACCCTTCTTACATTTGGGGGATAAGCACCTTCTAAATTTCTTCTACTCTCTTAGGGTCAATCGTGACTCCCTCTTGAGACATAATGTTTCCCAAAACTTTACCTTATTCACCCCAAACTGGCATTTCCTTTCATTTAATGATATACCAAATTCTCTACACCTGATCAAAATATTTTCAAGGTGTTGCAAGTGGTCACCTCTTCTTTGAGAAAATATATTTATATCATCTTGGTAGACCAGATGAACTCATTTATAAATCCGTAAAATGCATCATCCATATATCTCTAGAAATTGTCTCTAGCATTCATTAGTAAAAAAAAATTATGAAATAAACATAGGTTTTTAGGGAGTGGTGAAAGTAATATTATATTTTTCTAATTCCTTAACCACCACCTAATTATATCTGGAGAACCCATCCAATGTTGATAACATTTTATACCATGTTACCTTTTCTAAGAGGTTATCCATGTTTGGTAAAGGGTAGTTATCTTTTAGTGAATACTTATTCAAAATTCTAAAATCCACACACAATATAATGTCCCCATTCTTCTTCCTAAATGAAACCAAATTAGCAACCCATGAAGAACATCGGTAGGCTGAATGATGCCTCCATCTTTGAGATTATTGATTTCTTACTACATCTTCATTACAAGGATGGGGTTTATTGTCTTTTAATTTTTCCTAAAAGGAATAGTGTGAGGCTCAATGGGTATCACATACTGAAATAAGTCTTCTCTATAATCCTTTAACTTAGAATAATACCGAGGCCAAGTAATCATGTTATTTTCTTAACAAAAAAATGTAGGATTTTTTTCTTTTGCATCTAAAATGCTACACAACCAATATTTACTTGGATTATGGAAAGTACCCAAGTTACACTCAGTTACATCCCTTGAGGTGGAGGTAGATATGATCACATCCTTGTCAACATTATCAAAATAAGACTCATGGATAACCAACCCTCTTAGGATGGTGTTATTTTTCAATTAAATTACCTCCTTTCGAAATAGGGTATCCTTTCCATCACATACCTCTACCATAGGATCGAGGTCAATTAGTTGGTTATTAAAATCATCTTCACAATTTAATAACTTGATGATATGGGAGTCATCATCAAACACTTGCCAATGTTGAATGTTTTCAGGTATGGAGGGCCTAACAAACATCTCAACTTTGAAATTTTAGTATGGGGATGTACTTTTGTTATCATACCGAGAATATAGTAATCTGCTAACCTATCAACTACTGTATTCTGACTCCTTTCATGATATTCATTGTTAAAGCAATCAAATTGCTCAATCAAATCCCATACTACATGCATTTACTAAATAAACCTCTGATTCTTGGTTACATGTAATTCTATAATATACTTCACAACCAAATAAAATTCAACTTCCACATATAAATTACCTTATTTCATGCCTCCAAGTAATCCTCAGGCTAAGTAAAAGTGTTTCATATTCATTGATATTTTTTGTGTACTCAAAACATAGCTTGAAATAAAATTTTAAGGATCCGTGGAGAGGGTAAGCCAACACAATACCTACTCCATTTTTAATAATAGATAATGCTCTATAAAAAAGTGGTCCAAGGAGTAAGGGGATCTTCTAATTGTGTTTCAAGATCAAGGCACTGATAATCAAAATCATCACTCTTAACAAAGTTACTAAAGTCAAGATCTATGTATAACACTTCATATGATGCATTAATAGGATCTTCAATCAAGTGAAATTTTTTATCCTCCATGTGGATTTTTAATAATTTCCCTTCCAAAGGGATAGTAACATAAGAGAGATACATTTGCACACTTCCTCCCACACTTTCTTCCCACTTTCTTGATTACAAAATTCCCCATTTGGATGGGTATTCCACAATAACTACATTCAAAGTTGGATAATTACTTGGGTGGGGTGCTAATTATACCACCATTCCCTTGACACATCCTACAATAGGTACTTATCTTGAATCCATAACATATTACCTTCTATAAATAGAAGGGTTGACAAAATAATTTGTTGTGTGGGAAATTTTTTGGTTTCCACCAATAGTCACGGGATAAGCCCCTCCTTCTTGTGTATGGAGAGGAACCCATTATTAAATGTAAAATAAATTAAAGTTGTGGGTGGCCATTGGTCCAGAAATCACATAGGAATACTCCACTAAACCTATGAAAAATTATTGTATGAGGTACAAGGGAGGAATTTGTAGTGAAGAGAAGTAAAGGGGGTTGAGGAAATAAGGAGAGAGAGGGTTAATATTATGAGTAGGTTTAAAGAATTCACATATAATAACCACATTAGGTCCACATTAAATTATAAGAACACAAAAATTCTAACAATAATAAGACCAAAAATCATACAAATAATTCCATTGACTCTTTTATCAAAGTAACAAACACCTTTTTGGTTTTACAAGATTATCTTCTATGCACATTTAGGAAGAGAGGGTAGATGAAGATAAGACAAGAAATATAAGAATTGCAAATTTTATTAATTGAAGTAGAAGTTTTAATATCAACAACATACATTCAATTGTGAACCCCTTAGAATGGATAAGTCACCCCAATTTATATAATTACAAATATGTCTCTTCATCTACCCCCACATGAATTTTCACTTACCCTTACAACTTGTGAAATTTCATGTTATTAGAAGGAAAAGTGAGTCCATTTTTATTAATTAAAATGAACTCATTAAAATTCTAGACTGTAAGTCACATTTAAATGAATAAGACAAAAGCAAAAATTTCCTTCCCAACAGAGAATTAGAACATGAGAGAGAAAGGAAGAGGGAAGAAGAAGAGGGGAGAAGAAGGTCATGTTAATGAAGATGAAGCTTTTTCTGATGGATTATTTGATGATTCATGATCCATGAGGGAGTGTTCTAAGAATGAGATCTTGTCATTTTAATTCTCTCTTGAATCGAGTTTTCATAGGTGACACCTTATCCACTTCTCGGAATACAAACATAGCTCAACACTTTAATCCATTTATTAGTAACATTCTTGATATTATTGCACTCATTAGAACACACTTTTTGATCTCTTGCAATGTCCAAAATAGAGCCTCTGGTGCTGGAAAGGAACTCTAAGGTATCTTCATTGAAAGAAGGAGAATCACCTACCTCTTTCTTGACCACTTCATAAAAGGAAACAATTCTTTATTTTAATGATTAATTATTAGTGAGTGGAGGAAAACCAAGCTTCTATACATAGTTCTGAGACCTCATTCAAAATATTGAAAGAAAATTTTCCTCTAGAGTCAAGTTCGGTGATGGAATATTTAATCATAACATATCTAACATCCATGGTGTGGATCCAAATTGGGGACGATTTCTCACAAACAGATGTGACACATTATTACTCATGAGAGTGTGGGAGTCGAGAAAACTCATCTCAGACACAAGTGGGGATACCTCATCTCAATGGATTTTACTATTTTAAATTCTTCCTCGTTTTATTCATTTTTTCCGAAGTGGAAAGAACATACCTACGAAGAGAGATAACCTCCGGGAGAAATGTCTTTCCTTTCTCAATTATCTTCTTAATCCATCTCTCGTCAGTCATTTCTTGCATCATATTCCATTGTGCCTTATTAATCACCTCAGATTCAAATACACTGATTGAATAAATGTCTTCCATAAGGAGATGAGGCATTGAATTGGGATATAAGAAAGTTTGAATGTAGGCATTGAGAGCTTTCACATGCTCCTAAAATTGTTTAATTTTTCATTTATACTCTTCATTTTGATCAAGTATGAAGGTAGAGAATTAGTTGAATAAATGAGCATCAACCTCATATGTATATTGAACCAAAGAGATGTGGGTCAGTTCATAATATTCCCGATTCAATTCCTCTATGAGTTTCAAAATTTTAGATCGGGTAAATTCTACATACTAGTCACCAGAAGTTCTATTGAAGAGACATGAAGCTACATCTTTCTTATTTTTTTCTTGGATCTCAAGTTTTTTTACAGCTCCAAGTTCATGCATTTAATCATGTGTTTTGTTCTTGGTTCACTTACGAATGATTCTTGGATCCTTAGGAATGTATCTTCTGATTAGATGTGATGTTATCCATAGGGACATATTCATGAGCTTGATGAGGGATCACATATTGTTCATTAACGAAGATTTACACCACTTTGAATAAGACATACTTGAATGTTGATTAAGGATGATAGGTTATGAATCAATATTATATGGCTTACTGGGGCTCTATGGGATCTTTAATGAACCTTACCTTCTTAGGAAGCCTCCTCAAATATGGAATCTCTATGCACCATATTTTCATTATATTTATTTTTGGAGGTTCATATTCAATGGCCTATGGTTGCACTCAAATGAGGTTTGATTGAAATTTTCCTTCCTTGTAGGAGTGATCACATTACCAAGTATTTGACTGAGTGTTTAAGAACACTATTGTGAATGACATCGATGAAATTGGGATGATATCTCATTCTTTCATACAAGGTGCCCCACATGAAAATCACCTATTTTATCTTCTTAAATAGATAATATCTCTGGAATGAATTAGGATTTAGGGATTCTCACCTAACTTATTTTTCATATGCTCTCCATGGAAAGGATGAATTTTCGATTCTTCACACATAATGAAGTGATTAACCCATTTAACTTTCTTCTTAGAAAGGTGACGATGGATTCAAGACATGATGTTTCTCATCTTGATGAATTTTTTTCTTAGTTCACTTATGATTATGATGAAACCAATTATTACTATTCATTTCTTTGGCCAATATATCACTTACAACGTTGTTCAATTTTTCGTTCGTGAAACAAATTTCTTTCTCTAGATGGAAAGATTGATCTTTGAATGGTACTTGAGGAAGATTCACCTATTTTGAACTTCAACTTACACTAATATAATCACCAAGACTTGATTAAGTTTTAAAAACACTCTCGATAGGTACACATTGTTGGTGAGCTTGAGAAGATTGCAAGTATTGCTTACAATTATCTCTTTTCATCGCCATGACGTTTAGTATCAAGTTGTGCTTCTTAGAAATAATACTTTAAGAGTTTGTAGAGGATTTCATTTCTTTTTTGTCCACAAAATAAATTATTGAACATGAAATGATGGAAAAAATAAATGATATGAGTGAAAATGGAGCTGATAGAATCTTTCTATACTAGAATATGAAATCTTCTATTTTTGGTTGGTGGAGTTAGGAGTCATTATTTTGGGAAATTTTACTTTATAACAAAAAGTTGTTCTCTAGAGATCCTAATACACTTAGATTACCCCCATTAATTATTCTTTACTATTTTTAGAAAGTTTCTATTTTGGGGCAATTGCTTTTTTTGAAACCTACTATTTTAGTAAGTTGTCCGTTTTACCTGCTTGTTAGTTTTCACAGCTTTCTAGATGTTCTAAGTGGTGGGAGCTTACTATTATAGAATACTTACTATTTTATTAATTTTATATAAAAAGAATATGATATTTTTGGAAACTAAACTTACTTGTGTCATATTGCAATGAAGCCACCATCACTGGATTTGACTCTACACTAGAATCTTGTGCTCCCATTTTTATTTTGTTTCTATTGGATAAGCACCACAAATCTCCTAGTTTTAAGAATGCATAGATGAATGATGTGAGAGATGAATTTTTATAAAATAAAACAATGCAAACATACAAGATTGTAAATTATGATAATACAATAGAGATAATTTCAATAACATAAAAAAACTCCAACTCAATATGATCCAAAACAATAATGCAAGAGATGTACATATAGGAGGTTAATGTGTAACCTCCTCCTAGAATCATGGAAATATCCACCTATAATAGTGGTACCAACACCTATAATGGTGTATTCAAGTGGTAACCAATACCTAGAATAGTGTAGTCAAGTGGTAAATAACACCTAGAATAGTGTAGTCAAGTGTAAACCTAAGTAAACATATCCCATAAGTATAGGGAAACTCCAAGTGAGTTAGAATATCCTGAGTAGGATAATAAAAATAAAGTGAGGATATTAAATCCTACATTAACAACCCCCATAAGCAAAAATTATGTGGGTGGTGAAAATGAAAGTGGGTCCCAACAATAAGGCATGATGAGGTACCTCGTATAATGCAATCTATCAAAAGATAGATTAAAAGGAGAAAAACCAATGAGAAAAAAATCCCCCAAAAGAAATACATGAACAAGTGAAGAGGCTAAAGGACCCCTTTGAAGATTATGAAGTTGTTGATCTAGACTACACCCTAAGAAGAGCTCATAGATGAATAAAATTACTCTTAAGGAATGGTTTGGTGAAGATGTTAGCAACCTACTCTGAAGACTAAAAAAATATCAAATCAATGACCTGATCATGAATGATCTCCCAAATGAAGTACATGTGAATCTCAATGTGTTTGGTCCTTTGATGAAGGACTCAATTCCTGCATATCTAGATGGTGCTCTAGTTGTCACAAAGATGACTATAGGCTACTTGATCTAGATGTCAAGCTCGAAAGAATCCCCTAAAGCTAAATAGCCTCAATAGCTACATTAACATCTCCTTGTACTCTACCTATGTGGATGATAGAGAAATGCCATTCTTCTTCTTTCTATACTAACCGATGATATGACCGAACGTAATGAGAAATTGTAACCTAAAGTGGAATTACGACACTCAATGTTATCAACCCAATTTGAGTCTGAGTAGCCAACCAATTCAATGTATGAACCAACCCTATAGTGAATCCCATATCTGTGTGAGCCCTGAATGTAGTGCAAAATCCTCTTATCTGATTTCCAATGCAGCTCAAGGGGTTCCTGTATGAACCTCGAAACAATATAAACAACAAAAGGAGATATCAGGTCTCATGTGATTCAAGTAAATAAGGTTTCCAATAAGTGATTGATACAAAGTAGCATAAACCAAGGGTGTGGAATAATTAAAATAAATCTTGACTCTAGATAAGAAAGGAGTTAGAGATGGCTTATAGCCAGCCATGTGAAACTGAGCTAGAAGATTAAAAGTGTACTTGGGTTGTGCAAGTGAAATACTTGAATCAGATTGTATGATCTCAATGTAAATAAAGTAGTAGAGTAGACCCAAGTAATTCATGATGAATCTATCATGAATAGATTTCTTCAACTTTTAAGATAGCTGATGAAGTACTCCCAGTGATCAAAATGTCATCACCATAAAGTACCGATGTATTAGTAATGGATCATCCTACTATAATAATTACACATTGGGATCTGAATGGAACCAAGTAAAACCGAGAAGCTAGGAGGAAGGAATAAATATTGGTATACCAAACTTAAGGGGCTTGCTTGAGGTCATATATGGATTTCTTAAGTCTCGCAAACTAAGGATGAATCATGAAAAAAAAAAGCAGGTAGCTTCTCCATGTTGATCTTCTCCTATAGGTCTCCGTGAAGAAAATCACTCTTCAAATCCATCTCGTGAACACTCCAAACATGTGCTATGACTAAAAAAATGTGAGTCTAATCAAATCCATCTTAGCTATGGGTGAAAAGGTCTCGAGTAGTCAATGCTAGCTACCTTTGAAAAAACTTGGCTACTAACCAGCATTGTACTTATCAATAGACCCATCTGCTATAAATTTAGTTCGATATATCCATTATCATCGAACCATATTCCTCCCCTTAGGAAGTGAAGTGTATCACCCACAATTTTTACACACAAATATTATAACAATAGAACCATAATAATTATTTTGACTTACATTACTTGATACACAACACCACATGCGATTACTTGGGATATTTAAACATCACATAATACATTTACATAAACTTGAACCCACATAAATAACTTAATAATGTATGATGCAAATTGAGCCACATTTTTACTAAATGAAAAGGTACAACAGTGATCTATCTACAATATACACTTATGAATAGGCACATTTCACGTTAAAATGTTTTCATGGTTATAATTTTATTTCTATCCTATTCTCATTATTGACCTTAATTGTTTAAAAATCACTTAACATGTAAATATTCATTCTTCTTTAAACTAGCTTGCATTTTTATATTTCATTTTACATTTTACATATAATGGTTCCATTTAGTTTTGTTCATTTCCATTTTCACATATTTGTATATCCCGATTGTTAATGGGAGCATAAAAACAACCATGAGGCTGTTAGTACTCATTCTAGGGATCCGTTATAAGGGAGCATGACTACAAGTTTTTGTAATTTACCTTTCTTGCAACAAGTGGAATTCCCGTAAAATAAAAAGGGATTTTATTAGGTCAAGAGTGGAAAAATTCTGTGTTTTTATCATAGTAGCATACACATACTAAGGTTACACTCTATTCATTTTTAATTTATTACAACCATGTATTATAACTACTTAACCTAAATACTTAGTCATTTGCATCATTCATAATACGTAAGAGGGTTTGGATCGAGTCGAAAAAAGGAATCGTCTCAAATTCCTTTTTTAGAATTTTAATCCTATAATATTGTTGTTTAAACCATGATGGAGGTTATGGTGAATATGTTCATCCCTAAGTATTGCAAATTTCCCATTTATTAGGTTGTCTTAGAATTTTATGATTCTAATAAATACATATTTAATCAACTTACATATTATATAATATTACAATAAATATTTAAATAAACATTACATCATAACATAAATAAATAAATAAATACTTACAGGAAATAAATAACATAGGTGACACAATATTTATAGTGGAAAACTCCAATAGGTTAAAACCCAATTTGAAAATAACCTTTTACTTCAGAGAACTTATTTTACATCCAGTAAGATCACCTCCTCCTTTGAAACCCTATTTACCAAGGGTAAAACCAAATCACTTGATTTGCACACCTTTGATATATTTCCTGAATATATCAAATGAGGACCTAAAGTCCTTTTTATATAAGGTGATTGGGTATGTCTCCCGACCCACCTTTTCAACCTAAAATGGTTGACACATATACCTAGGTGAGTGTATTTAATAAATAGAAACATAAATGATTCACATTATTAAATACTTACCTAATGTATATTACCTAGGTATGAATATTTAATAATAGAAAATTATTTCATATTATTAAATATTTAACCTATATAATAGTGATGGACCCATATTAATTAAGGGTTGACTAGACCACTTAATCATTATGTTCAACACTCCCCATTAATGTTAAGTGGGATAACATATGCCAATAGATTACCTTCCCGTGGTACACTACAATATTTACAATCCTTAAACCATAAAGGTTTTAGGATAGCATGTCGGGTGAAGGAATTATAACACCTTCATCATACTCAAGTTACATTTTGGTACAAAATAATTTGAAATCTCAAATATCATCCCATGATTAGTGGCTAAGTATGATTTGTGAGTTTTACATATTCTCACAAGTTCTTATAAAAGGTTATTGAACCCAAGCATATATGAGCCTTTTATAACCAAGGACCTCCTTAATAATATGTACTGTACTAGATGTTTACTAGTAAACTCAATAGCACTAAAGATTTTACTAAAGATCACCTTTAAGATCTTTCTACACTTATTTCTAAAAAGATCTCGAGGAGGTATACATTCCCAAAGGTCTTTTAAAACTTGTCCAAAGGTCTTTTTACACTTTCCTGAAGGTCTTTTACAAATGACTGAAGGTATTTTTACAAAAACCAAGTTTCATTAGGAGGTGACACTATCATGCACACTCTCCCTTAATGAAAAATATGACAATACAAGCTTTTCACGAAAGTGACAAAAATTTCAGCATTCAAGGGCTTTGTGAAGATATCAACAGCGTGCTCTTCATTCAACACAATCTTGAGATCTATCTCACCACTTTGTACCTTCTCATGGATGAAGTGTGTATGTATCTCAATATGCTTCATCCTCTGATGTTTTACTAGATTATGTGTGAGAGATATGGTGCTTTGGTTGTCTCGAACAAAGGAACAATGTGTGGATCCTTCACATTTATCTCATCAAACAATCTTTTTAGCCATAGAGCCTCTTTTGCAGCTTCCATTGCACTTCTATACTTAGCTTTGTTAAAGTTGCACAAGTAATGAAACTTGTACCAAATTCAAACACATAATTAGAAGTAGATTTTCTATCCAATACATCACCAGCATGATCAAAATAAAAATCCATATAAGTTAGCATTTTCATTCTTAGTATAATGCAACCCATAATTGATTGTGCCTTTAATATATCTAAGAATCCTTTTTGCAAGATTCCAATGATCTCTATAAGGTTCCTACATAAACCTAGAAGCAATTCCTACTACATAGGAAATATTTGGTCTGGTGATAGTTAGATAAATCAAACTACCAACTAACTACCTATATAAAGTAGGATCAATTTTTTCACATGTAGGTTTAGGATCAATTTTCAGTCCAACTTCCATAGGAGTAGAAATTAGTTTACAATCAATCATGTTAAACTTTTTCAATACATTGGTTACATACTGTGCTTGAGAAACAACAATAGAATGTTTATCTTGAAATACAACCATGCCAAGAAAATGATGTAAGAGACCTAAATCAGTCATTTCAAAGTATTGTTTCAATTTTTCTTTAATTCTACAAATTAAAGAAGGATTATCACCATTCATAAACAAATCATCAACATATATACAAATAATGATAATATGTGATCCATCTTGATTAATGAATAGATCATTTTCAAAATAACAATTAACAAATCATAATTGTTTAAAGAAAGAATTAATTTTCGTATACCAAGCTCTAGGAGCTTGCTTTAAATCATACAAGGATTTTTCAATTTACAAACATAGTTTTCTTTACCAGTTTCTTCAAATCCTTTAGGTCGAGACATGTAAAGTTCTTCTTTTAAATCACCATTCAAAAAGGATTTTTTCACATCCATTGGTGGATTTACCACCCAAATTGAGCGGAAATTGAAAATAAGGTCCTAACAGTCGTCATTTTAGCTACAAGGGAAAATGTATCAACATAATCAATACCAAGTTTCTAATTGAAACCTCTAAAGAACAAGTATAGCTTTATGTTTTTCAATACTACCATCTAAATTATATTTTAATTTGTATAACCACCTATACCCTACAATAATTATGTTCTCTAGAGGTGGAACTAACTCCTAGGTTTGATTTTGAATTAGGAAATTATATTCAGCTTGTATTACATTAATCGAATTCTCATCCTGAGAAGCTTCTTCAAATATTTATGGCACGATTTCATACACACGGTCATTAATGCATGGTACGTATGATGGATTCTGGTCATTTTCCTAATATCAATAGGATTAGAACTTTCTAACACATATTAAGCCCATTTTGGTTTCTTAACTAAGGAGTTAGGAGATTCGAAGCATCTATAGTATCAACACAAGAAACATCATCATGACCATTTACTATATTATTATTATCAAAATCATAACCATCATTAGAAATATTGACAGAGTTAGGAACATATTTACAATTATCATATGAACAAAAGCATTTTTCTAAAACCACCACATTACGGTTTTCAGTTACTTCCCTTTTGTAGGGTCGTAAATCCTTAGACCTGTAGTGTTAATACCATATCCAATGAAAACACAAGAAAAAGAAGTCATATCAAGTTTCTTTCTTTTCTTTTTAGGAATGTATAAATAAGCAGGACTACCAAAAACTTTTAGATGAGAAATATCAGGTTTTTGATTTGACCATTTTTCTAAAGGAGTTGAAATATGAATAGATTTGGTGGGAACCCTATTTAGAATTTATACTATTGTGTTCATTGCTTCTACCCACAAAAAATTGGGAAGACCAACAAAATGAAGCATAGTGTGAGCCATATCTACACTAGTCTTATTCTTATGTTTTACAACACCATTAGATTGGGAGAATGAGGAGAAGTGAATTCCCTTTTAATACCGCAATCAATACAAAAAAATTCAAATGATTTGCTAACATATTCACCCCGTTATTTGTTCTAAGTCACTTACTTTTATAATTTGAAGATTTTTCAAAAGATCCTTTAAATTCCTTAAATTTCCCAAATAAATCATATTTAATTTAAAGAAAATATGACTAAATCATCCTGGTGAAATCATCAATGAAAGTCACAACATATAAAGAACCATTTAATGAAGCTACTTCAAGAGGTCCTCTAACATCACTATGAATAAGTTCTAGTGGGAAGAGGAACTCTCTTCAAGATGTGAGTAAAAGGGTTTAGCACTTTGTTTTGAGCGTAAACACCCTTCACACACATCATGAGAAGAAGAAAACACAAGAAAACCTTTCACAAGATTATATCTAGTCATTTCATATAAACTTCGATAATTAACATGTCCTAATATTTCATGCCATAGTTTTGAATTATTCAAACTTTGAGAAACAAAACATGATGCAAAAGAGAAATCATCAAAAATATACATACCATTTATTTTAATTCCTTCAGCTATTATATTATCATTACTATCCTTGATATACCAAGTACCTTTCAAAATTTGAAGAGCCAAACCATCATGAGTTAATTGCGAAACATGATAAAAGGTTCTTTTTGAGTTTAGGAACAAATAAAGAATTATTTAACAGACCATTAACAAATTTTACTTTTACTTTCTCTATTGCTTTTAAAGATGAGTTATCACCAAGATACACACGTTCATTGATTTTCACAACATTAAATAAAGAATTTGAAACACTAGATATATGATTTGATGCACATGAATCTAGAATCCATTCAAAATTAGAGGAATAATACAAAACAACATATAATGCAATAGTTTTAGGAATATCATTAGAGATATCATTTTTCCTTAAATTGTATTTAGAAGAAACAATTTGTTTTTTATTTTTATGGATAGGTTTATTAGTTTTACAATCTTCCTTTTTGTGTCAAAATTTACCACATTTGTGACATTTACCACTAAATCTAACACACAATTGATCAGAAAAAAAAAATCTTATCAACAAAAGAAGATTTAGATCTAAATTTCTGATCTGAGAAGGGCTTGTGAGGTTTGAACTTTGAATTCTGAGAAAGAAGTGTCTGAGAGGAATTCTCCTTAGAGTCAAATTTCATCATCACTTTCTCTTCCTATATCAAAAGTGAACTCAAGGTATTTAAATCAGGTAGATCATTTTTGTTCTGATATTTAGAGTTCAAGATAGAAATAAAATTCCTAAATATTTCATGTATATTTAATTGAACAATAAAGTAGATTAATTTTTCACCAATTAAATCACAATTGCATCCATCTAATTGTTCTTTAATATTTTTAATTTTGGCTAAGAAATTAACTACTTTTTCATCTCCTTTCATAGGAGTTGTAAGCAATTCTAAAACTAATTTAATAATTTTAGATAAACACATACCTTCATGCATGGATTCTAGTTGCATCCATACCTATTTTGGATGTTTGATATTACCAATGTGTAGAAGGTACTCGTTGTTTACATTACACAGAATCATGGAAAGATCCTCATGCATTCATTGTGAGAATGCATTCATGTTGTCTCTGATTGTTTGATGACCGGTGGGAGTAACCTCGATCTAGAAACAATTGTCTAGATTTTCCTCGCTATATAAGTTATTATTTGACCCTGATCTTCCAAGTGTTGCGAGTTGATTCCATTCATGATCTGGGTTTTGTCAAGAAAGAAATAGCTAGATGCCATTGTTTACCTATACACAAGTTTTCATGGAAGGTAAGAAATTTCCAAATTTTCCACCTATGAACTCACCTTGATTCTTCACAAAGAAAATTTTTTAAGTTGCACAATTGAAATAAGGGGCCGGTTATTTTAAATATCCTTTCGGGTTGGTTGAAAAAAATCGTACAAATTAAATAAATAAAATACAAAACATTTGATCTTAATTTATTTAATTTACCTCGCTTTGTTATCATGTTAGAATTTGAGGATTCTAATAAATACAGATTTAATTAACTTATATATTATATCATGTTAGAATAAATATTTAAATAAACATTACATCATAAC
Source organism: Taxus wallichiana var. yunnanensis (assembly GCA_018340775.1). NCBI lineage: Eukaryota > Viridiplantae > Streptophyta > Pinopsida > Cupressales > Taxaceae > Taxus > Taxus wallichiana. The sequence continues at coordinate 962,682,438 of CM031234.1, forward strand.
ATAAATAAATAAAGAAATACATACAAGAAATAAATAACACAGATTGACACAATATTTATAGTGGAAAACCCCAATAGGGTAAAAACCATTTTGAAAATAACCTTTTACTTTAGAGAATTTATTTTACATCCATTTTGATTACCTCCTCCTTTGAAACCCTATTTACTAAGGGTAAAACCAAATCACTTGATTTTCACACCTTTGATATATTTCCCAAATATATCAAATGAGGACCTAAAGTCCTTTTTATATAAGGTGATCGGGTATGTCTCCCAACCCACCTTTTCAACCTAAAATGGTTGACACATATACCTAGGTGAGTGTATTTAATAAATAGAAACATAAATGATTCACATTATTAAATACTTACCTAATGTATATTACCTAGGTATGAATATTTAATAATATAAAAGTATTTCATATTATTAAATATTTAACCTATATAATAGTGATGGACCCATATTAATTAAGGGTTGGCGGACCACTTAATCATTTTCTTCAAATAGGTTGAACACTCACTAATGATCCCCCTTTTTGATTTAATAGCCATGTTAGTCATCTTAGTCATGTTGGCATCATTCAAGGTGTATGTGACATTTAACAATCTTTCCACATTTTTCTCTCATTTGATCGTGTTCTTATAACCCTTACGTCATTACATTGACTTCATATTGAATTATTTTTATAACAACAAGGTTCCTACACTACTTTTCCTTTATTTAGTCATCAACATTATAATTAGTATGATCTTATACATAACAAATTTTATATTACTCCAAGGAAATTTAAGAGTTAAATGCACATTACAAGGAGACATTAAATTATAATTTTATACACCCTATTACCTTATAACCACTACCCTTCTCATTGGTCAAACATATATTAAAGTGTATTTCACCGTAATTATCATGAAGGGTTGACAATTGAATAATTTCATTAACATAGGGTCCATGCCAAACTAAAATTCAAAACATAGGAAATAAAATATCCCTACCTCGCATCCTTTACAGAACCAAAGGTACTTATTACCAAGGTAACACTTCTATTTATGAGGATAATGATGGATTCAGATCAATGGTTTCATACATAGGTTACTTGTGTCATATAAATTTGTTTAAAAAGATCATTTCAAGGTGAAACACCCCAATAATATTAATAAGGCTTTGGCTACTTGCTATATAGCACCAAGGACCACACACAAATGAAGGATAGCTTTCTCAAGAGGAGACTAGAACTGCAACACCTAGGGATGATTGTAATCACACCCAATGTGAAAAGGTTCACATAGTGTGAACCCTCACTCAAATTAATGTGCCCATGTTATGGACAAGATATTACAAGGATTTTCCTATGTATAAACAAGGAAACAATTGGTAATAGTCTTAAGTCTTTTCTAGCATAACAAGGGTTTTTAGGTCCAATTCATCACTAAAAAGTAGTTGAAACACACCATTAATAGTTTGTTACTATTAAGATGCACAAACATAGTTCTTAACAGAAACCCAATTACTTAACATTGTTCTTAACCGTTATCATTCCAACAAGTGGTGGTGCGACAATTTTGATATGTGTACATGTTGATATGATAGACTAAATTAGAAATCTTATTTTACTTAAGCTAGGAGGTGTCATTGAGTATGAGGAGCTAGGATCATATTAAAATATCACTTTTATATGTCATGAAGGTGATCACACAAGAGGGGTAAGTCATACAAAATTTTATTCTAAGGTTGGATTTTTAGGTTCCTTTCTTACAATTTATAAGGTAGTTAATAAAACACACACAAGAGGTTCATTTGTTAATTTTCACACCGGAGCACACTATAAGGATTAATTCATTTCTAGTTCACATATACATCTACCCCCTTATCAATACATATTTTAAAATTAGGTTAACACCCGTGACCACATGTTCATTTTCCAACACCCTAAAATGCTAACAATTTCATCTTAATCCATATAGAGATACACCTTTCTACCATACATGAAATAAGTTTCACAACATAGTTACAATTTAAATCAAGAAGAGCATTTAGTAAAATTAGGAAAATTCATTAGATTCAATATCAAAGAACAATTACAAGTTTATTAAAACTTCATGTAAGACAAGGAATTTTTTTGAAAGAAAATAGTGCAATGACACTTTACACTAACGTAGAAATACATATTTCCATTTTTTTAATAATACATCTAAATTACAGTCATAAATAAAATGAATTGCAACCACCACATTTTTCCATATTACTTGAATCTTGCAATACCATGTGAGAATGTGTCAGCAAAAACCACTAGCATGGATCCACCCTCCCTCTAACATGATATCTTCATGCATAAACAATTTTAAAGGAGAAAAATAACATAACAAATTTCCATATTTTCAGAACATGATTTCAATTTAGTTTTTAAGAGAGAGAAAGGAAGAGTAGAGAGAAACATTTAATTTTTTCACAAGAAAAGGGGTGGAAGAGTATCCTATCAAGTGCTACGTAAAACAAGCATTTATGAACATATATTATATCACCACTATCCCCTTGGGATATTATTCGATTTGTGATTTAAACACCTATCCTAAGTTTAATTCACCCCATTATGTTTTACCCGTGAGTAATTAAATATTAACTATTTAATTACACCTCTTCACATGTATCCTAACCACTTATCTACCCCATATTTATCCTATCCATGTATCACCCCTATTTCTCCTCCTCCCAAAGCGGGATATTTCCCGTATTTGAGGTGGAGGGATAACTCTTATCTTTCCAGAAATCGTTCATTTTGGCCGTCTCGGGAGTCTGTTCCGTGATCGGCGCCGACCGGTACTCGGTCGACGCTGATTTTTGGAGCGCGGCGCCGATTATAAATGGAAGCCCAGAACTCAGTTCTGGGAGGACACGAGAGAAAAAAAAAAGAGAGAGAGAGAGACAGATCGTGACACAGAGACGCAGATTGTAAGAGAGAGAACGAGAGATCTTTTAGCATCAAGTGTGAACATTATCTATCGAATGAGAGCGGATCTTGTCCAAATCAATCCCTGAGAGGAGCACCGTTACTCTGCTCTTATCACATCAACATCTCACGTCTCCATTGATTTTCTGGTGACTCTTTTCCTGCACCCAGCATGGGTGGAGTCTTGCTAGTATCTCTCTGGCTTCCGCAGATCCAGCGAGGCGTTGGCGATCGGCCTTCACTTTCTGATTTCCAAATCTTCTCACTTTATCTCGGATCGGCGCGATCTATATCGATCGATCATCCCGATCTACATCGATCGGCGCCGATTTTAAATATATCGAAGCGCCGATTCTACCTATCGTCGCGCCGATCTCCTGCGAGACGGGTAAAAAGACACGAGTAACACAAATCCGACTTTGTTTTCACGGTTCCTATTTTACATTGCTTTACTGCTTGTTTTTTTAGATTACATTTTATTACTTTGATCAGAAAATCTAGTCTTGTACGTACATCTTTTATCATGTATACTTCTTTACTTAATTGAAAATGTGGACTGACATCCGCCGAGGGAGCTTATCGCTTCCCGGACCCGCTTCTCGGGCAGTCCACCTAAATATCTTTTAACGTGGTCTTTTTCTGTCAAGCATCGGTGTCTCGCAGGTTACTTGGATCTACTGTGCAAAATTGCTCGTGTGCGCCCGTCTTATCTACATCGGCTTCCTTATCCATCCATCTACATCTTCGGATCTTGTCCATCAGGTATCGATTTCATTGGAGTTTTTCAGGGTTTTTGTGTTTAGTTTGGTGCATTAACTTGGACAGGTAACAAGCGCGAAATTCTTGATCTACATTCTGGCACGCCCGGTGGGACCCAACCAAAGTCCCTTATTGGTAAGTTCATCTCTTTTCTAGTTTTGAGCTTTGTTCTTTTTCTTCACTGATTTTTATCAGTTCTGCTTGAGCATTTCCTTTCATCGTTTTAATCTTGCTCTTTATGTGAAATTGTTATTTCCTTGAAATTTTTCTAGTTCCTTAAAATAGAAATTTTCGTTTCACCATTATCTGGATATATCTTTCTGGATTTTGTTTGGTGTTTGCTTAACCTTTTCTTGCGGAGCACTTTGCTTGTTCGTGGGATTGTTCGAGGGGAAGAGCTCAACAACGCGCTTTTTGAAGTCCACACACCTTGGAGAGCTAAATCTACAGGTATTTCTCTTTTACGGTGTTTTCTCCTTTTTAGGAACTAAAAAAAAAAAAAAAAAAAAATTCTTTGTTTGTTGTCTATCACATCCGAACATTTCAATTTTTGGTGCTTAAAAAGAATTTAATCGCATTTGGGAAAGAATCTGTTTGACTTGTCTTCATCGAAATCAAACACTTCATTTTTAAGTGCTTAAAAGGAACTCTTTCTTTGTCATTTCTGTTGTATGTTTTTCATCTAGTTTTAATTAGGCTGGAAAATTGATCAAAATCGGTAGTGACACTATTTGATTTTTATTTTTCACCCTTGCACACAAAGCCAAAATCACTAGGTATAAAGCATTTAAACAAAAATTCTTTCCCTGGCCTCGCCTACTTGGAAGTGACATCCAAGAGGAAGAGCCTACGCGGTACTCGGGCCGCGCTATAAATTCACGGAAGTTCTGGTATATATTGGCAAAGCACCCGACTCCCTTATCGCAGCGGTGTGTGAAGTGCGGGGGTAGGCCCCTATATCAAGCCACGTACCGGTCTTTTACTGAAGTGCCTTCGGGACTCCTCACCAAAACATCCCCCAAACCATCCTTAGTTTGGCTATCTGAGTAGTTCCTGTTCTAAAAGGCCTTCCCTAATATTTTCTTTCTTAAAAGCATAAAAACTTAAAAGAGATAATCACCTACGCTGCTTGAATTATCTGTGCATTAGTTAGGTCAATCTTCTTTTCTGCTTGTTTATGATGGTCATCACTCGGTTACAATCTAGAAGAATGGCTCAATTAGCCCCTTCTTCCTCCGAGATCACCACTAGTGTGGATGTTTCGGCACCCCCCAGGTCTTCCTCGGGACCGTTGTTAGTTGGTTCCCCATCCTGGTCATATAATCCTTTTTATCAGGCCAAAGCAACCCCATCACGTCCAGCTTCCCCTAGTCCTTCAGAAATATCATCTACTTCTGACTCAGAGTATGTTCCTCGCGGGGATCCTGAATTTCAGGCGCTCCTCGATCGCAATCCGGTAGCCCTCATGGACTACCTAGTACACAAGTCTATTCAAATATCTGATCAGGGACCACCAATCCAGCAAGTGTACGATTATTCTCGTGAACCATCCCAGGCCTTTGTAGAACAGTTAGCATCATCTCTCTCGCCTCGAGCCACGGAGAAGGGTGGCGCACCTATGCCTCCTTTTTCTCTTCCACCGACCATATCGACTAGTTCTCAAATAGTCTTACCTATTCCTAACACCGCAGTTACCTCGAATATTCCACAACCTACTTCTGAGAGGTCCTCTTCTCTGGCTATAATGAGTGCGTCTGTGCACCCATATTCTTTGTTAATTCATCTATGCCGTCCATCGTGTCCCAGGGTCAGTACCCCTTTATGAGTCAACCCCCTTCGACTAGTCAGTTGGTTCCTGCTTCTCGTCCTCCAGTGGGTCTTTCTTCCAATGTTCCAGCAACAGTGACCTTCGCCCATCCTCTAGCATCGGCGCCCTTAATAACTAATCCGGTAGTAGAAAGCCTCTTTCAGGTCTTGTTCCCCAATATGTCCAATCAAATCGGCACCCATGTTCCTCAATCTGTTCCGATTCAGTCAACAAGCATAGGAGTCCACCAATCACAGGCTCCGTCCATCATCCAACCTTCATTTTCTCAACCACTTATTATCTCACAGCCTGCCTATACACAGGCTCCTTCACAACAAATACCCCACCAGGCGTCACCCAGAATGCCTGGTTACTCCTCTTATCATCCTATCAATCAACAGATGAATCCCCCATTGACACCTCAACAACATCCACCATTTGCTTCTTATGTAGGACATGCCAGTGTGCCTCCTCCTCAATCTGACGTGGTTCAAATTCTTTTCAAGAAAATCGTAGACTTGGAAGCCTCCACCAAAGGGGCTCGTCCTTCATACTCCTTTGAAGAAGTGTGTAATGAACCCATTCACCCCTCAGTGGCTTTTAAGCCTTATCCTCCCCAATGGGAACTTCCTAAATTTTCAAAATTTCATAGTCGGGAGGACCCTCAACAACATTTGCGAGCATTCAAACATGCTTGCTACCTCATAGTCCAGGATCAGGAGCTTATGCTCCGTACTTTTCCTATGTCTCTAGCGAGTCTGCTTTAGGCTGAGTACAATAACATTCCTCAACATTCCTTGTTTTCTTTCTCTCAATTGGCCCAGAGATGTTTGTTGAAAACTTTTCAATAAATATCGCGCATAAGATCTCGATTACAGATCTTTATAACATTGTCAATTCGATGATGAGTCTATTGCGAGACTTTGTCGCTCGTTGGAGAGGGATAATAAACCAATTGTCTTTCTCCTTCCTCAATCCCAACGATCGAGTTGTTTACTCGATCTTGTGCTAATCATATTTCTTCCACTTTAAGGATCCAGAACCTTTCATACATTTGAAGAAGCCTTTACGATGGCACGCAAACTTGAATCTCGCGCCATTGAACAAGGGAAGTTAAAACTTCGCTCTAAATCTAAACCAGATTTTTCTCGGTTTACCAAATCAAATCCTTCCACTTCTAAAGACAAGAATCAGGGATCCACCAATGCTATCGTATTAAAAACACCACGAGCCGATACCACTTCTAATCAAACACCACGAAGAGACTCCTCATCTTCTCGAAAAGGGACCTCATCATCTCGATCTTTCACTTCATTGGGGGAATCATATGCTTCTATCCTGAAAAAAATGTTGGAAGTCCACATGATCGAACTTCCCCCCATTAGGAATATTGATGAAAGAGAACGTCCATTACGGTATAGGAAAATGACTTCTGTCATTATCATAGAACCAAAGGTCATGACATTGAACGATGTCAGACCTTCAAAAATCTTGTCCAGAAATTCATTGATAAAGGCGAGCTCATTCTGGATAACCCAAATGCTCCCCCAAATCAAGCGTTGGATGTCTTTAAACAACCTTTTCCCAATCATTCCCCGAACCATGATGCTTCAGAGTCTCAAAAACCAAACACTCATACTATCAACTTCATCTCTACTGAAGAATCTTCTTCTAAAACTAAGCCATCTGCGAACACATCGACCGAATCAGAACCTCCTTCCACTTCGTTAATCGTTGGGATTCCACCATCTTCAGATAGCCCATCTTTGAATATTCCAACATTGTTAGATACGGATTCACCTCTCTCTTCTTCTTTGTCTGATCTCCCGTCCATACCCAAGACCGTATCATCCTCATCTGTCTCATCATCAGAAACATTCTTTGATGCTCGAGGCAATTACATCCCTTGAGTTTCCACCGCGGATACATCTACTTGTTTTCTCCCATTTTTACTGCGACTATGCCCCTGGTGAACGTACCTATAATTGTGCCAACTTCGACGGAAGCGTCTTCGATTTTGACTCTTCCTGTTTCCTTTCCTACAGTAGTTTCACCCATAATTCTTGCACCAAAGTAGTCCCTCGCGAGGCTGCTTCTTCATCACTCACTTCTTCCATCACTAATGCTACTTTGCCTATTAAGGGAAATCTAAAGTAGCACCAACACCTATACTCGGTTCTGAACTTAGGCCAGACAACCGAAAATCTAACGTTGCGCCATCAGTACCTCCCCATTTGCTTCCCCCGAAAAGGTTACAATCACCTTATGCGGTTGAAGTTGTCACCATCCCTGAAAAAGGAAAGCCCATATTTCGAACCATCAAGACTCTTGGTGCTTTCCCACAAAAATCTCTCTCTGCCTCATAAAAGATTGGATTTGTCCATTGAGAAGGCGTCTTCTTCTACACACTTATCAAAACCATCATCTTCTTCTACAACACATTCTTCACCAGCACCCCGAAAAGTGGACTTACCTACTAAAAGGACGTCACCTCTTTTATCAGAATCATCATCTTCATTACCAAAAGCCAGGGCACCCTATGTTCCTCCGATTACACCTACTTTGGAAGCTTCTCCCTCATCTAAATCGACATCATCTAAATCATCATTAGTTTCGACCAAGCAGCCTCCCTTATCTCTGAAGACCACAACACTTGTCACATCTCCATCATCTTCAAAATCTATTTTAGGGGCTCCCCCTCCACCAAAATCAATCATGTCTCACTTACTTCCATCTCAAGTGCCCAAGGCTGCTCCTCCAGATGTCCAAAAAAATAAGATGATCCCTAAAAAGACTGTCAAACCTAACATGCAGGTTCTTTTACCTCGGCAGTCTGTTAAAGTAAAAGAGGCGCCTTCATCATCTCTGTCCTCATCTTCGTCTACCGGGTTCTACACCGAAATCCTTCGCCAACTTATCCAATCTTCATCCATATCTCTTCCTCCGATTAAACCCTATAACCTAAAGGAGTTAAACCTACTTGGTTTAACTCGATTTGATTGTGCTTACCACCGTACCCGGGTCATGATCTTGAGGGATGTAAAGCTCTTGATCATCGTCAACAACCTTTTGGAAGAAAGTGATCTTTTCTTTGGAGGAGGAGAAACAAGCACCTCTGTCATCTTAGCTCCATCCCCCGAGCCCCAACGATCTACTCGGGCCTCTACTTCTAGTGATTACCACTCCAAATGATCTTCCACCTTCTCAAATCGACACAATTCATATCGCCACTAGAACCCAACAGTATGATAATCCATCCTCATCTATAACATCTCGACCACGGGTTGTCATTTCTGCAGCCCCCGAAGGAGTTCCTCCTTCCTCATTAGCCCCAGACCTCGGGTCTCTATTCGTCTTTGCACCTCGGGCTCAAATTCCCGTGTCAGTTGAGGAGAGTGTTATGAAACAACTCACCCAGGCTCCGGTCAAAATGTCTCTTTTTGACCTCATTCATCCTCTCCATGACATCGCGAGCTCGATTGATAATCTGCGTCACATCGCAGTGAATTCAGATGAGCCCCAGCCCTTTTGAGATGGTTGTTGGATTGAATAGACCATCAACCACCATTTCTTTTGAAGATTCGGAAATTCCTTCCCTTTCTTCCGAGGATTTGGAGGCTCCCCTCTTTATCACAGTCCAAATCGACAACACTACATTAAAACGCATTATGATCGACAGTGGTGCTGCACTCAACGTCATCTCCTCGCACACATTCGAGCAACTTAAGTTACCAAAGAACGTAGTGTCACCCCCGCCTTTCGCCCTTCGATCATTTAACGATCAGCTAGCAGTTACTTTAGGAACTGTGGTCTTACCCATTCGAGTAGGTAAGAAGCTGCTTCACGAACTCTTTTACATTGTTGAAGGGAAATTCCACTATAATATGATCCTCGGACGCTCCTGGATTCATGCAATGCATTGTGTCCCATCCACCCTCCATCGATGCTTAAAATATCAATATGAGGGCAAAATCTATACTCATCCAGGAGATCCTTTTCCTTCCGCGCAATGCGACATGACCACAGGGTCTGCCCCTCTAAAGGAAAATGCTTGTTCTCCTGACGGGGCCTCATCTTCTTCCATACCTGCAACCAAACTACCGGATGTACAAAATTTAGAAGAGACATTGCAGCGTTTCTCACTAGGAGAGCTTCCTCTCCTTTCTTTTGACAACCATCTTAAACCTAGTGAGTATGGTAGACCAGACAAACAACCTGAATATCAGCCAGGTCTTGGTCACATCGTCACCATTGAGTACCTTGATCAACGAGACTAATTTCATTTACGGTGGTCTTGACACGCCTCACTATCACCCGGATTCTCCTCCTAGGACCAAACCTTATCTAACAGGGTTCGATTGTCTACAGAATCCCACGTTTGCAAAAACTTATTTATATCGATGCGCGTGGAAGGGCTTTGGCTTAGGTAAATATGAACAAGGTGTGCATGACCTCGCGTCCATTCCAACTCTCAAGCCACATCAAAAATTTGGTTTAGGATTTAAACCTCTTTCAAAAGCCACCATCACTGTTCTCGATGAGCCTCTTCCTATTGAGGAACCATCTTCTCCCGCTAAGTCAAAAGCATCACTCGATGTGGACGACGCCATTTCCATCCCGTCTAACTTTTTTTTTCAATACCATTTCCTTAGGGCCACTAGCCTATAAGACTAATGACAGGTCCACTTCCATACCGTTAATCTTCCCTGAAATAGTTGGAGATGACTCTCCTACTATCAACACTATCCTTTGTGCGGATGATGATTACTGTCCTCACCTATCACGGGGCGAGAGGATTCCTATCTTCCCAAAACCATTCCTTGACACGTCTCGCGCTTCTCAGCGAAGCCCTTTGTCGACCTTAATATAGGGACTTCTAAAGACCCTCGCATCATTAAGGTCGGCCAATCTCTTAATCCACAGGAATTAGGAGACTTTACCACTTTTCTTTCCAACCATCGTCAAGCTTTTGCTTGGGCATATGAGGATATGCCAGGACTCGATCCCGATATTGTGGTCCACAATATCGTTACTCTTCCCAACATCAAACCAGTTAAACAAAAATTACGTAAAATGCACCCTAGAGTAGCCCTTCTTGTTAAAGAAGAATTGCAGCGCTTGCTCTCGGCTAACTTCATCCAACCCATCGATTATCCACAATGGGTTTCCAATGTAGTACCCGATAACTAAAGCTCTTTGGGAAAATTTGAATTTGTACCGACTTCCGGGATCTTAATCTTGCTTGTCCAAAAGATGATTTTCCTCTACCTAATATCGACCAACTCGTGGATTTAACTGCGGGTCATGAGATGCTTTCTCTTATGGATGGTTTCTCTGGATATAATCAAATTCTCATCGCACCAGAAGACCAACATAAGACTTCTTTCATAACTCCTTGGGGGACCTTTTGTTATCGTGTCATGCCTTTCGGTCTTAAGAACGCAGGAGCAACCTATCAGCGAGCAATGACCTACATCTTCCATGATCTCTTACACAAAACTGTGGAAGATTACGTCGACGATCTCCTCGGTAAATCCAAACGTCGTCAGGATCATCTTTTCATTCTTGCACCTCTCTTTGAGAGGCTTATCCACTTTTGTCTTCGTCTAAATCCATCTAAGTGCGTGTTTGGCGTTCTCACTGGTAAACTTTTAGGTTTTATCATTTCCATTAGGGGTATTGAAGTAGACCCCACAAAAATAAAAGCTATCCTTGAGATGCCTCCCCCTTCTAACTTAAAAAACTCCATGTCTCGAGGGCGTCTTGATCGGTGCGTCGTTTTATCTCACAATTGTCGGACCGTTGTCAACCTTTTCATCATCTCCTCCGTAAGAATGTTCATTTTGAATGGGATGAACATTGCCAAAAGGCCTTCGATGATCTCAAAGCTTATCTTCTTTCTCCACCTGTGCTTACACCTCCACGCGAGGGGGAGCCTTTCTATCTTTATATCTCTGTGACTGACCATGCTCTGGGAGCCATGATCTCGCATCGGGACGCTTGCGGTAAAGAACAAGTTATCTATTACATCAGTCGCACCCTCCATGAGTATGAAACACGTTATTCCGAAGCTGAAAAGCTGTGTTGTGCTCTCTTCTTCGCAACTTCTAAGCTTCGTCATTACCTCCTTAATCACAAAACTTACATTGTCACAAGTGTCAATCCACTCAAGACAATTCATGCGAAGCCTTATCACAATGATCGTATCACTCGTTGGCTCATGCTTATGACAGAATTTGATCTCGAGTTTATCCCAAAAGTCTATCAAGGGTCAGGTCATTGCAGATCAATTAGCTGATGCTCCTCTTCCGGACACTCAAGTCCCCCTTGCTCGATTCCCCGATGAATATATCCAACAAATTGATTTTGGTCTGTCTCCATTTAAAGTAAAGCTCTTCTTTGATGGATCCAATGCCCGGCAGGGGGAGGTGCGGGTTTTTGTGATGATTCCTCCTTGGGATATGCCTATCCCGATCGCACACAAAATTGAACTTTGAGTGCACCAATAATATGGCTGAATATGAAGCTCTTGTCTTGGGTCTTGAAATGCCATTAATCTCGGCGCTCGTCATATTGACATCTTTGGTGATTACGAACTCATCGTTAATCAAGTCACGGGTGTCTATCGATGCGGAATGATATCCTTCAAAAATATCGTGATATCGTTCTCGTTCAACTCGAATCTTTCGATAAATTCACTATCGAAGCTATTCCTCACCTTTGCTGAATCGATTCGCGAGATCTGATGGCTTCGTTAGCCTCACTTATCCCACCTTTTACTGAGGACTCGCGACTTTATGTGGCTGTGCAACGATTAGATCAACCATCTCATCTTAGGCAACTAACTTCAATCCATGCTGTCACAACCCATACTCAGGATGAGTGGTATCAACAGATCGTTGATTATCTATCTCATTCGGTGCTTCCTCCAGATCTGACTTCCAATGGTAGAAGATCTTTTATCCTACTGTGCTAATCGCTATACTATTCTAGGCGGGATCCTCTACAAACGCGGCTTTGATGGTATTTTGCTTCGGTGCCTCAAAACCCTTGAATCATCTAAAGCTATCCAGGAGGTCCATGACGGTATCTGTGGTGGACATTTTAGTGGCTTGGCCGTAGCTAAACACATCTTACGTTTGGGATATTATTGGCCTTCTCTTAATCGAGATTGTTGTGAATACACTAAGAAATGTGTCAAGTGTCAACAACATTCCAATCTCACACATATCCCTAGTCAAGCTTTACAACCTACAGTGGATTTGTGGCCTTTTTCGCAATGGGGTCTTGATCTCATTGGTCTCATCAATCCCCGTTCTTCACAGCGTCATCATTCTATCATTACTGCCACTGAATACTTTACTAAGTGGGTGGAAGCTATCCCTCTTTCTTCAACAAAAGCTAAACCCATAGTTGATTTTGTCTATCAACACATCATTTGTCGCTTTGGTGTTCCACACAAACTCATCACAGATAACGGTAAGTCTTTCAAGAATGTTGATTTGCAGAACCTCTGCGACGCTTTCAATATCAAACTCAGCTTTTCTTCTCCATACTATCCTCAAGCTAATGGTCAGGCCGAAGCTTCCAATAAAACTTTGCGTAATATCCTCATGAGGTAACTAGTCAGTTGGTAGGGATTGGCATTTACATATCCCTTTTGCTCTCTGGGCTTATCGGACTAGCATTCGTACTCCTATTGGTGCTACTCCCTTCTCTCTCGTCTATGGAGTGCAGAGGTTGTTCTTCCTTTGGAAGTCCAAATCCCATCTCTCCAGTGTTTCTCTTAGAGAATTCGTCTCTGATGAGGACTATCGTCAAAATCGTCTAGCACAACTTGAATTATTAGATGAGCGGCGTCTCAACGCTCTTGAACATCATCAAGTCTATCTTGAGCGTGTCAAACGTGCTTATAACAAGCACTTGCAGCACCGTGACTTCAAAATTGGTGATCTTGTTCTTAAAGAAAATCAAAATGTCACTACACTCGAAAGGAGTCAGCGTGGTAAGTTTGCTCCCAAGCTTTGGATGGGTCCGTGCGTTATCACTCATAAATATGGAGTGCAGGGCTTATCGTCTATCTTCCATGGATGGTATACACAGAAGTGGAACCTCTTAATGCCTTGCATCTACGGCCCCTTCTCTTTGTTAAAATCTATCTTACACAAATCTAGTCATGAGACAGATCTTTCATCCGTCTAACAACCGAGTCATATACTTTCATGGTGATTCGAAATTATGTGGTTCTCCTATTGTCTTTTTTACCTTAAATATGAGTATCGCGGCTCTACTCATAGCATTTTTTCTTCGGGATATGTTTCTCCTCATGGTAGGAACACCTTAATCACTGTTTCATTTGTCCCAAGTGCTTATCTTAATCGGATCTACTCGGGGCATGAGTGTATGCTCTTTATACGTTTTCTTCCCCTCTATCTGATCTATCTAGGTCTAAACTCAGCTTCTTCCAAAAAAACTTTTCAAAAAAAAAAAAAAAAAAAAAAAAAGGGATAGACTGATCCCTTGAAGGACAGCTACCCATACAATCAAATGAATCAAAAGATATAGACCATGCCCTCGAAGGATGGCTATCATTAAAATTCAAAATACAGACCGCTCCCTTGAAGGACGGTTGTTTCTCAAAAGAAATACTCAAGGCTTCTTGCATTGATCAGCCTTTGATCGGTTTATACACTTTTTAGCATCACTGAAAGACTTCCCGTATTGATCAGTCTTTCCATATCAAGCAAACTTCCCGCATTGATCAGTTTGCTTTTCTGCCAGAAATCATGAAGCTGAGATATAAGACCTTTTGTCGATCATATGGAGAATCCTATTTTCCCAGTATGAACATGTATTCTGTCCCTTGTAAATTTCGACAAGATACCTACTTACTGCTCCTTCCGTTTCCCTCCTAAATCTGGTTTGCGGCTAGTTAGTGTCAGGTTTATTTTAACCTCATATAGGGCCTTGCATGCATGATCTTTTGATTTCCTATCCAGATTCTATTTATGGTCGGTTGGGAGTCCAACTTATCATTTTCTTTCTTATCTGGGTATATTTCCTTTATTTCTAGTCAAGGTCATTTTCATTACATCCTTGGCTCTCACAAAGAGTATTCCCCATTATTCTTTGTTATTCATCCAGTCAAATTGACATTTCACATGTTAATTTAATCAAAATTTATCATCTATCTAATTTCATCTTATCTATCAAAGCATGTATTCACACATGTGGATCATCTATTTTTTCATCAAAATTAAATTAACATCTCAAACATACATATCAATCATCTATCATCATCATCATCAAAAAAAATCAAACATCATCAATCATACATCATTACATCTATCTATATCCATTTTTTTCATCAAAATTAAATCCATACATCAATCACATCATCCATCTATCCATCAAAACATCTAAAAAAAACTTGTACATCAAGTTACACTACATCTATCTATATCCATTTTCATCAAAATTAAATCCATACATCAATCACATCTATCCATCTATCCATCAAAATCTAAAAACTTGTACATCAAGTTACACTACATCATCTATATCCATTTTTCATCAAAATTAAATCCATACATCATCACATCTATCCATCTATCCATCAAAATCTAAAAATTGTACATCAAGTTACACTACATCTATCTATATCCATTTTTCATCAAAATTATCCATATCATCACATCTATTCATCCATCAAAATCTAAAAATTATCATTACACTACATCTATCTATCATTTTTCATCAAATTACATCACATATCAATCATCAAATTACATCATCTATCTCCTCTCTATGTCTATGTTCATCCATCACATCTATTTATCATCTCTCGATCTATGTCTACATCCATCACAATTACGCTACATATCCATGTATATCAAAATTAAAAACGGAGAACAATCATATGACAAAAAAATGATGAATCTATATATATACATAAGTGTACATCTGACAACAAAAAAATGGGTGGCTCTCAATCAAGCCATCTATCTGATGCCTTCGATCGAGGCTACATCACTACAACGATACAAAATATATCAATCCCTATATCGTAAAATCGATGCGTGGAGGACACTATCTCCTCCACCCTCCTCTGGACCAGTTGTCTCTCTGGCCCCTATCGAGCTAGATGCACTTTCTTTCTTTGGAGGCCTCTGCCCACCTCGGTCTCTCCGGTGCTCCCTCCCTCTGATGCCCCGCTCGCTGTGGCCATCGCTGATCTCCTCCTCGCCCCGTCACAGAGGCACATCACGGGCATCTTTGCGCTAGGGCATCCTCGTAGTATCTCACCTCGGCGAGAGAGGCGATATGTGCTCAAGCTCACGGTACCGGTGCTCGTAATGGTGCTTTGGTGCTTCTTTGGGGCTCTTGGTGCTGGTGGTGCTCCTCCTATGGTCGTGCCACTGTGTGCCCAGACTCGACATGGTACTGTCTCCCCATGTTTGGCCACGAGGGCCTCCCTATGTCGAAGGTAGCGATCCCTCTGCTGGATCGTTGTATCTCACTCCTGGCGAGCGGTGTCTCTCTCCAAAATCAGGGCATCCCTCTCCTCTGTCAGAGCTCTGATCTCCTCGAGAGCCACCTGGTGTGTCTGCGTCAGGGTGGCGTGCTCTCCCTCCAGTCTCTCCAGCACTGTAGCCATATCCTCCTCGTCGGCATCTATAGATGCTGGAAGGTGTCGTGGTAGCTCTGTCGCATACCATGCAGCATAACCATCACCTACTCCGGCATCATCATCACTGTCTGTGGAGGGTGGGGCCTCTCTCAATGGATCTGCCGGGATCAAAATCGGCAGATCAGTCTCTCTGTTGTCTCACCTATAAGGCCTGTAAGTAGTCGGCCTGTTTGTACTAGGCCGAACTGTCTCAATACCCGCATAAATGGGACGCGCTCCCACATATCAGGCCTGCGGCCCCTAACCACCTGCTCTCCGTCTCAATGCCACCAGTGAGCATCACGGACCAGCCCATGTCGGAAATACCCGATATGGTCTCCAGATAACCTGATCCGGTGTCAGCGTCCTGAAATGCTCAGTATACCAATCCGCCGATCTCCCTGTATCTCCAGAGGCCATATCGGCCCGCCATCGCCGGAATCCATAATCAATAGCTCCCCTTCTGCTTTGGCATCCAAGAGGAAGCCGGATGGCACGATCAACTATATGCTCATATGCCCAGCAATGGAGCACAAAACTAACATCGATACCTGTCCTCCGGCCAGTGGTATACATCCATAGCTCATGATATATCTGAGCTATCAAAGCATCAGCAAAAGCAAACACCTGTCTGAACTGCAGGATGTCACAAACGCAATCTAATAATAATAGTGGGAATCTCCCACCTCCTGAATCTGGCAGAGCAAAATAGGATATCGCCATCTGAATCAAAACTATCCATCTGCTCCTGGGACTATCCATCTATCTATTGCGAGGCTATCCACACTGCCCCGGACACTATCTCTGAATCATCTGCCCTATCTCCATACAATCGAACTAGGGCCCTCTGCTGCTGCTCTCGTGGTGTAATCTCTATCGGGTCCCCAGTGATCGGCAGTCTCAAAATCCTGTATATATCCTCATGGGTGATGGTCATCTCACCCGTCCTGAACCAAAAAGTGCACGTCTGGCTATCCCATCGTCGCACTAGTGCTCGCATCAACTCTACATCTCGCGGCACTCGTCTGTAGTACCTAAAGCCCCCGAGCCCGGCTAACTCTAAATGCCGCCAATCTGCATCAGTCACGTCAGGGAGAATAGTCTCTAGTAACTCGGGAATAGCATCCCTCATGTGTAGAACCTCTCGTGCCTGCATCCACGACATCAAGAGCAATATTAGCCTCATATTTACCCAAATCCGAACATCCAAAACAAAAATTTTTAATCTATTCACAAGTCTATATAATCGGCGTCGATTAAATACAATCGGCGTCGTTTATTTTAGTCGACGCCAATTAATATCAATCGGCGCCGCTTACATAACATCGGCGTCGATTATACCAATCGGCGCCGATTGCTCGGCCGGATGTAAAAAAACACCCTGGCCTCCCACCAAGCAAAACCCAAAATAAAAAAAAAAATAAATATATAAAATAATAAAATAAGTACCACGGGTTCAAGAAGAACCACTTACCCCAGGTCGTGTCCTCCTCCACTTCTGACCGCTTCCAGAGGCTTCCATGGTGCTCAAATCCAATTTTTGACTCTCTCTGAATCGATCGTCACGATGTAAATAAATCGTTCACGTTTTCCGTTCACATATTTATATGTGCTTTGAACGGTCGGCGCCGACTATTTTGGGTCGGCGCCGTTTATTTATTTAGATCGGCGCCGATTAGTGTAATCGCCGCCGATTTTCCATATCTCTTTGCCATAGTGTTGATGCTTGGCTTATTTATCTATTCATTATTGTGCGCTGAATGTTGCCTTTTGGCACATATTTTTGATATCACCATCCATTTCGAGTTTGTTCCCTTTGCATGGGGCACTCGTACTTTTTGGCAACTTAGAGTTAACGGGTCTGTAGGCACTAACGTCATCTTTGCTGCAGACCATCTGGTTGTCCCTACCAATGTGTCTCTCTTTAGATGCTAACTATTTTGCAGCCCTCCTTACACTCATGGGTCTGTAGGTACTAACGTCGTCTCATGAGGAGACCGTCTAGTCTGCCCTACCAATGTGAGTTCCTTAGGTTGCTGCCTCTTTATTCATGTTTGTACATCATCAATGATCAGATCTACTCCAGACATCCAGCTGGGGCATCCCGCGTTTTCATCTACCTTTTTCAAACTTGGGATCGTTTGTTCTATCACCCATCCCATCCCTAGTTTGAGGGGGATCACATCATCACTTTTTCTTCCTTTCTTCCATCTCCTTGTTTTTGTCTCATAACCTTGCTTATCGCAAGTTACTTGACAAAAAGGGGCAAAATGTAGACACCTAAAATTGATTATCCAATTTGGTGTCCCTCGTGCGCGTTTTCTCTCTCAGGTAACCTGGGGCACGTTTATATCACCACTATCCCCTTGGGATATTATTCGATTTGTGATTTAAACACCTATCCTAAGTTTAATTCACCCCATTATGTTTTACCCATGAGTAATTAAATATTAACTATTTAATTACACCTTTTCACATGTATCCTAACCACTTATCTACCCCATATCTATCCTATCCATGTATCCCCCCTATTTCTCCTCCTCCCAAAGCGGGATATTTCCCGTATTTGAGGTGGAGGGATAACTCTTATCTTTCCAGAAATCGTTCATTTTGGCCGTCTCGGGAGTCTGTTCCGTGATCGGCGCCGACCGGTACTCGGTCGACGCCGATTTTTCGGAGCGGCGCCGATTATAAATAGAAGCCCGAACTTCGATTACGGGAGAGGACGAAAAAAAGAGAGAGAGAGACAGATCGTGACACGAGAGAGACACGAGTTGTAAGAGAGAGAGCAGAGATCTTTTAGCATCAGTGTGAACATTATCTATCGAATGAGAGCGGATCTTGTCCAAATCAATCCCTGAGAGGAGCACCATTACTCTGCTCTTATCACATCAACATCTCACGTCTCCATTGATTTTCTGGTGACTCTTTTCCTGCACCCAGCACGGGTGGAGTCTTGCTAGTATCTCTCTCGGCTTCCATGAGATCCAGGAGAGCGTTGATGATCTGGCCTTCACTTTCCGATTTCCAAATCTTCTCACACTTTGTCTCGGATCGATCGCGATCTATATCGATCGATCGCGCGATCTTCATCGTCGATCGATCTACGTCGGCGCCGATTTTAAACGATCGATCGCCGATTCTACCTAATCGGCGCGATCTCTCTGCGAGACGGGTAAAAAGACACGGGTAACACAAATCCACTTTGTTTTCACGGTTCCTATTTTTTAATTTGCTTTACTACTTTTTGTTTAGATTCTGTTTATTACTTTGATCAGAAAATCTAGTCTTGTACGTACATCTTTTATCATGTATACTTCTTTACTTAATTGAAAACGTGGACTGACATCCGCCGAGGGAGCTTATCGCTTCCCGGATCCGCTTCTCGGGCAGTCCACCTAAATATCTTTTAACGTGGTCTTTTTCTGTCAAGCATCGGTGTCTCGCAGGTTACTTGGATCTACTGTGCAAAATTGCTCGTGTGTGCCCGTCTTATCTACATCGGCTTCCTTATCCATCTACATCTTCGGATCTTGTCCAATTTTGTTGTTGTGTAAACTAGTTCAAATTACCATAGAATGGTCCCACAAAAAGAGCACCCAACATAATAACACGATGTTTAATTCCTCTAATTAACTCTCTCTATATAAGGAATTATGAGAATAAGATAAATTGAAAACGGATAAGCGAAGCTCAAATTGGATGTAACTTTTTGGAGCTAGTTGGCTAAATTTGGTCATTTTTCCTTCATAAAATAAGGCCAAGTGGCCTCCAAAATGGGCCCATCAGAAGGGTACAAGAAAATACAAATGGAATGTTTTAAAATATTATTATTTTCTACTAAATAGAGAAACACTAGGATAAAACAACATCCAAAACTGATAAGCGATGCTCAAATGGGGAGTATTTTTCCGGATCACTTAGATGAATGTAACTATTGTCTAATAGAAGCCTAAGCAAGTTGGCTACGGAATGGTTACGTAAAAGTGAATTTTCAAAGGGTATAGTTCAAATTAACCATTGAACGTGATTATGTATATGATAAAGAAGAGGTTTGACGTGTCACATATCATTTTTGGGGACCATTAGTACCAAAACCGAGGTGGTTTTAGAGTGGTTCTATTTTTTTCAAGAAGCTAACTCTAAGAGGAATTTCACAAAAGTGGCCTCCGTAAACCAATTAGAAAAACATTGTATATGGTCAATGTGTTAGTAAAGTTTAGGGTTGGGATGACAACCCGTACAATCAATTAAAGTTAGGAAACAAGTTTAAGAGGTATTCTTTGCATGTCAATCTTGAGAGGGTTTTGTTGATTTTAGAGGGGTTGTTCGACCTTGAGAGAGAGCATCCTATCACCATTTTCCTACGCTATTTTTTATCCCAAATGGTAAATTCCCGATAGAAAAATTTCCACTTAGTTTTATTTGGTTCACATGGAACTATACTATAATGACATCAAAAGGAGGTATTTTCATAGTAGGTTTAATTATCATGATATTCGATTTGAAATAGTATACATGAAATAAAATTCAATATTTTTATTCAATCATCCATATTTTTATTCAACCTAAAAATATATATTTAAATTACGAAAGAAAAAATAATGAAAACCATGCCTAGAAATAGTAGCATGCACCATTGCAGAGTTTGGTGATACATGTGTCGCTTACATTTTGATTTGTAGGATTATTGTTTATTTTAAAACTCCACTTTGTGCACATCTTGTAACCAAGATAATATATGAGAGAACATCTCTTTGAGGCATCTGATCGAATGGTTTTAGTGTCTTTTCCATGCTTCCCAATAACCAATAAAGTCACCAATCCCTCTAGGCATTTTATCAAACCATTAACATGCTTGTTGAAAGCTTCCCTTTTTCATATTATAGGAATTCCATATTGTTCTCAAGATCCTATTGGCATAGATCAAGAGGGTGCTCATTGTGATAGGGAGAAATATTTATACACACTTTATATTTGCTAAAAGGTTTCTAAAACTTTTGCATACATTTCAATGTCGCTTTCCACATTTTAGACACAAAGTCATAAGATGTTGGAAGAAAAAAATATGGGGTTAGAAACCTATTCAATGCATTTGGTTGGAAAGTGGAAAATCCCCATGAGGATACCCATGTCTCCTATATACAGTTTCATTGATGGAATTCTATACCCACCTATTTGTGGATCCCATTTCCTTAGAAATTACAACTTTCCACACACATTTATTTCAATAAAAGGCCTCTTCAATAGATATATTTTCTATAAAAATAACCATTAATACATTTTAAGATACCATATATCTTTAACACATTTTTCCACCATTCACGTGCCTTTGCACTTGCTTCCACATTTTTCATACTTTTCTATCGGGCATCCGATAACTCATAAAAACATATACCTATAACTATATATTTCAATGTTTCTTTGATGGAAGACCAATTGTTGTTCCAACGCTGCCAAACTTAGTCTCAAAAATTTAAATGAAGCACCTAAAGGTGAAGGTTTTCAAAGGTTACAATGCATGTAACACAGTGCTCATAAGCATAAGAAGAAAAAACCAATATAGCTAGACATTACACCTGAATGACCTCCTAATCCTCAATATTCTTATTATTCTTCTACATACAAAAAATGACATGCAACAATGTTTCCCTTCCTCTCCAAAAAAAAAAAAATAACCAACTTTAGATGCAAATACAAATCCAAATCAATCAATCTATATCTAGTAAAACAAGGAGATACTTGGGTTATAGATTCACCTCCGTGTGCAAGGATGATTCAACCCATGATGGGACTGAGTTTGGGATGGATAGTAGTGAGGGATTCATTTATCTTATTTTTCCCATGAATTTCGATTATTTAATTATGAGAGTATAAAACCCTTCTTTACCATAGCTAGTAAAGCGAGCTATAACTCTGCACTCACCGCAATTATCCAATTCTTGCTAAATTTGCAATTTTAACTTAGGTTTCCACATGGTTAATGCATCTAGATCTCGAGTAAGGTGTTTGTATTATTATGCAAGGAAAATGACAGGGTTTGAAAGGTCAGTATAGGATGAAATTATCATATTGGGGCCTATCAACATACAAAGTGAAGAATTTATTGTTTTCTTAGAGCATGCCCATGCTCTGAATAATTCCTATCATTAACTGACACACTCCACCACCCCATCACTTCTCCACCAACACCCTCATTACTCCCAATTCCACTCCACATTCCAAAATTTTTAATTTTTAGTTTATTTTATTCTTTTATTTTATTTATCAAATTTTTATTTATTTATTTATTTGTTTATTTATTCATTTATTTTTTTAATAACACTAGTTCAAAACAACCCATTGTTAGCGGAAGGCGAAAATAAAGTGGAGAATTACATATCCCTCCCCTTGTAATAGCATCATCCTCGATGTGACTTAACACCAAGGCAACAAGGACAAAATAAGATAGAAAATCAACAATGAAATATCTTGTCCATGGTTAAGGACTCTATCACTAAAATGTGACCACAAGGTAGAAGTAAGTTTTGAAAATATCTTAATGTTCTAAGAAGATTGGTAGTTCCAGTTTACATTATTACTTGGTTAATCATTTTTATTAACAATATTTATTAATCTCAATATATTAATATTTCATTGTATAGGATTTTAGTTGATTTATTTTTGTGGTTTCCCATCACAAATTGACATCACGATACCACACAAGGCCCAAACACAAAACTATGGTACATAAGACATATTGCTACATACATACAATGAAGCAAGCCCATAGGTACCACCAATCCTTGGTGAACCCATGTCCCTATTATAACACATAACAACATTAGAACCACATGCTAAAATAATAAGAAAATTTTCCATGTGGCATCAAATTCAATTGCTTTGGGCCAAATGAGAAAATATATTGAAACTCAAGGAATAATTTTAACTTAAATTCAACTTTTAATCAAAGAAAAATAAATGGCTAATTAGCCACAATTAGTGCAAAAATCATCATGTTAGTGAAACAATAAAATAAAATTCCCAAAATTACAAACAATAACTCAACCAAAAGTTAAATAGAATAATTTGTTGGTTCTAGAAAAGGGAGAGAAAAGAAAATTTAAATTTACAAATAAAATATGTATAGAGAAATATCACATCACAATCACTATGTGGCCTTATACGGCCACCAAATGGGTACTCATCAAGTTTCTATAACTCAGATATTGAGCCTCAACTCACAAAATATATAACAAAATAAATATCCCAAGTACCTTGGATATCGTCTGACATCGAGTGTACATCTCAGCATCCTCATAAGGGCATTGGACCCTATCTGGAATCTAGCGTGACTCATAATATAAATAATAACTAATCAAATAATATATTTTTCATAATCTATATTTGCATCATCCCTCCATACTCCCACAAGGCTCAACATAGTCTCAACATAGTCTATGAGGAAAGGGTAGAGGTCACCATCTACTAAGCCTAAGGTGTTCATGAAACACAATATACATGGTGCCCGTTGGGAAAATGTCATGCATACGAAATGAATAGAAGTGGATTTTTAGTCTATGTAATACTCCACTTCCTATCTCATACTCGGCTTGAGTGACTGGTCAACGATACTCATTTCCTCACTCCACACATACACTTTTTACCAATTACTTCCCTTAGGGTTAGTTAGTGTAAGGTTCACAACATA
Source organism: Taxus wallichiana var. yunnanensis (assembly GCA_018340775.1). NCBI lineage: Eukaryota > Viridiplantae > Streptophyta > Pinopsida > Cupressales > Taxaceae > Taxus > Taxus wallichiana. The sequence continues at coordinate 962,706,309 of CM031234.1, forward strand.
ACACATAACTACATTACTAACACAATGGTGATTCACACACATGAACCAATGTCTTACACATGATATATTTAAAGGGTAAAACAAAAGATTACTTTCACATATTATAATACATCATGTTTTCATATAATGCACCCAAAGTATAAGTAAAATACAATAGGGGTCATACGATCACCATATGTACTTAATTCACAACATGAATCCATCATGTAACACACATAATAGATTTATGATGAAAATAGTGACTAATATCACAACATACAAACAATTGTAACACACCATGGTGACAAAACATGATACATCAAAACATGGTGGTGACATCACGATATGTTCCAATTCACTCAAACGCGTTTTTAATACAACACATTAGCGCGCGTGCACACACACACACACACACACACACACACACACACACACACACACATCACATAATCATAAAACACTCCAACACTTTACAGTCCACAATAACATTCCTTTCACAAAACAAGGTGGTACATCCCATGTCAAATTCTCATTGACTTCATGAAAGAGAGAGTTAATAATATCATCACAATCACATCAACATCATAACAAAACCACTCTAAGTGGTATGCACAACAAGTGCATTCATAATATCATAAGTATAAAATTGGTCATATCACAACATAATATCACATTACTCTTCCCATCTCCTCCACCACCATGCATAATCATCATAACACCAACTATCCCAGAGGTTTGAGAGCATGAACCTATGCTCTGATAACAAATGTAACGCCCACAATTTTGACACACAAATACTACAAAAATAAAACCATAATATATATTTTTGACTTAAATTACTTGATACACAACACCACATGGGATTACTTGGGATATTTTATCATCACATAAGATATTAACGTAAACCTAAACCCACATAAATAACATAACAACACATGATACAGATCAAGCCACATTTTTCCCAAATGACAAGGTAGAAAAACAATCTAGCTACAATATACACTTATGGATAGGCACATTCCATGATAAAAGGATTTCATGGTTACAATTTTATTTCTATCCTATTCTAATTATTCACATTGATTTTTTAAAAATCAATTAACATGTAGATATTCATTATTCTTTAAACTAGATTGCATTTTTGTATTTCATTTAATAGTTTCAATATAATGGTTCTGTTTATTTTTGTTCATTTCTATTTTCACATTTAATTTGTATATCTTGATTGTTAATGGGAGCATTAAAAAACCCATGAGGATACTAGTACTCATTATAGGGATTCATTATAAGGGAGCATTCTTACATGGTTTTGTAATTTACTTCGTTGCAACAAGGGGAGTTCACATGAATTAAAAGGGGACTTTATTCGGTCAAGAGGTACTAATTATGTGTTCTTATCATAATAGCATACACATACTAAGGTTACACTCTATTTTTTGTAAATTTATTATAACCAACTATGTATTCTAACTACTTAACCTAAATACTAAGTCATTTTCATAATTCATGATATCTATAAGAGGGTTTGCATCGAATCGAAAGGACAAGTCTCAAATTCCCTTTTTATAATTTTAATCCTCTAACATTTTTGTTTAAACCATGATGAGGGTATGGTGAATATGTTCATTCCTAAGTATTGCAAGTTTCCAATTTATTAGGTTGAAAAATCACTAATGATTCCTCCCTTTTTTGATTTAACATCCTCCTAGTCATCTTAATCATGTTGGCATCATTAAAGGTGCATACGACATTTAACGATCGCTCCAAAATTTCACCCTTATGTCATTATATTGACTCCATATTGACTTCTTTTTAGAACAACAAGGTTCATATACTACTTGTCCTTTATTTATTCATCAAGATTCTAAGGAGTATGATTTCATACGTAACAAAGGGAAATTTAAGTATTAAATAAATGTTACAAGGAGACATTAAGTTAGAATTTTACACAAACTATTACCTTCTAACCACTACTCTTCTTGTTATTCGAACATATATTAAAGTTTATTTCACCATAATTATCATGAGAGGTAACCCTCCTTTCTTTCATCGGGATATCCACCCTTTTCAAGAGTTAAATAGGAAACAAAGGGATGTTCATATCCCTCTTGTTAGTGTCAATGATGAGCTTGTTTGGAGGCTCATTGATACTGGGATTATGAGGATAATAGCGGATATTTGACAAACCTTGACCATATGGATTCAAATGTTGTTTGGAGGAAGTTTTGGAACAAACATCGTATCCCTGAGATCAATTTTTTTCTGGGAAGTCATCAAAGCTAAGATCCTTATTGTTGACCATCTAAGAAGGAAGGTAATGATCATTATTAATAGTCGTGGGATGTGTAAGGACAATGAAGAAACTATCAAGAACTTATTTTTGGAATTCCCTTTCTCTTTTCAAGTTTTGCAGAGGTCCTGGTATCTTCAATATGCAAAGTGGGTCCTCCCCTGTGATGTGGGTCTCTTACTTGAGTAGTAGAACTTCAATTTTAAGAATGACATGGTTAAGAAAATATGGAATACAACCTTTCCTCACATATTTTGGGGAATATGGATTGAACATAATAACAAGATTTTCAAGAATAAATCAGTTAGCTTGAGAAGGTTTTCTAAAAGTGTTACGGGATATTAAGGATAACTCTAGGATCCTTAAATCCAAATAGGTCAAAGTGTTCCCAAAGTGGGAGATGGGCATGCTTATGAACTTAGAGGCTGAATCCTCCTTCACCATTAAGGAAAATCCAAAACACATTGTCAAATGGATCAAACCATCGATGGTATCTTCAAGCTAAAATTTGATGGGTCGGCTCATGTGATTGACAAAGTGGCTGGAGGAGGGGGTCTTGTTTATGAACATAAAGGTATTTTCATTAGTTCCTATTCAATTCCTATAGGAAATCAATTGAACAACGTAGCAGAGGCCAAAGATATGCTTTGGGGAGTTAGGCTTTGTCGCGACATAGGATTAAAAAATATGATTATTAAGGGTGACTTGGCATGTGTCATTAATGCTCTCAAGATATTATAAAAGTGTTGATGAAAGCTTAATAATTTTATTATGGAGGCACATGTCATCCTTGCTTCATTTGATCAAGTGGTCATTCAACACTCTTATCGTGCAGGGAACAAACCAATGAATGTGTTGGCAGATAAAGGTACAACCATGGTGGATTTGGAGATGTGGATTAGGACACGTACTCCTTGGATTCAAGTGAATAAGATCATTAATGATGATGCAATGTAGGAAGAAGGGTTTTGATGAAAACCCTAGTTTGCATGCTTGGGATTATGAAAGGACTTTCCTTTTTTGGAAAACCATCCTTGTCAATTTCAATTGTTTCTTGGATTAGTGTATCTCTTAGCTTTGTGAAGGTTTTTTTTACAGGTTTTATGGGGGTGATAGGGTGAGAATGGATCCCACCACTTTTCTCCATCTCAAAAATGACACATGTTTATGGAAAGTGTTGCATAAAGGGGGTTTTACTAAATTCATTCGAAGGCTCAAAGGTAATGACCCTATCATGTCTGTTGAATTTGTTACTTCTTGGAAGGATGGTAGTTTTGATTTTTATGGGGTTCATATTGATGTCTCGAGAGGAAGCAATTTATGAAGTTACTGGGTTAAAAATGGAGGGCCTCAAAATTTTTAAAGACAAAACTAGGAAGAAGCATGAAATTGTGATTTTCTTTGAGGATGGGGAAAAATCATTGCTTACAACAATGGGATTCCCACACTTTCTTGCCAGATAGGTGGGATAATGTTTTCATGTTTATCATGAAGTATTTTACCCTTAAATGGAAATTTCAAAAAAATTACCTATCATCTATTTATTCTCAATCTTTTCCATTGGGATTAGTCTATGAGCCTCACTTATTTTCTTTATCGATCATTGCTTTCGACTATCAAGGATTTTAGGAAGGAAAAGACAGATATCCCACTCCACAAAGGTATCATCCTCCTCATGGTTTAAAGATGTAAAATGGCCATCCCATTCCCTTTTAATGATCATTATTTAGATCAGGAAACCCTAGCCTCGCACATTAACAAAATTAAAAATAGAAATTGATTAAACCAGTAAGGACATTTTCGATGCCTTGTGCAATCTCAAAAAGGGTATCAAGAATCTGGATGATAATTCCACCAAAAGGGACCAAGAACTTGCTGATTGGGAGGCCAGGATTATGAGGGTTGAGACCACCAATGACACCATTCTCACCATTAGTAAAAACCTTATTCAAGAGTTGAAATACTTCCATCAACGTATTGATTCCGAACAAAACCATCAGGGGTATCCAAGCTAATTTCGCTATGCAAGATTAGTGGATTTCTATTCGAAGGATCATTTTTCTACTAAGGAGGAAAAAGAAAGATGAATTTTATATTGAGATCATCGAAAACAAGGAATCAGACACTGGAGATAGCTCAGGTATGGTTGTTGACTCCAATCAAAGAAAGGAATAGAGGGACGAGTAGGTTGAGACCTAGATGGGGAATGTGGCTGTCAACCAACTAAAAGGGTCATTATCAAGGTGGTTGGTAGGAGGGATGGAGGTCTCGAGAACCGGGATCCCGTAGTAGGAAAATGGTGAACTAATTGCATACCTTTTTCTGCCCTTTTCTATTTGGTTTGTTTTTTGTTTCTACCCCTTTGGGGTCCAAAACTATGTTAAATTTGTAAACTCTTGTAGTTTGGCCCATATATGTGGGGGCCTATTGTCAAGTAATTTTGACTCTGCCTTCATGGCCTTGTTTAAGTTTTTGTCTTTGAAAACTTGTTCCTTTATGTATGGGTTTTTTTGTCCCCATTTAAAACCAAACTTGTTTATCTTATAAAAAAAATGTTTCACACCCAGACTAAAAGGAAAATAGTAGGAAAACCAAATATCCTTACCTCACATCCTTTACACAACCAAAGGTACTTTTTGCCAAGGTAACACTTCTATTTGTGAGGAGAATGAGGGCTTCAACTCAATAGTTTCATACATAGGTAACTCACAATGTAGGTTCCACTCGTGTCATATAAATATCTTTAATCGATCATTTGAAGGTGAAATACCCCTATTATATTCATAAGGCTTTGGCTACTGCTAGAGCAACAGGAAAAGAAACACATGAAGCATAGATTACTCAAGAGGAGACTAGAATTGTGACACCTAGGGAAAATTATACTCACATCAAATGTGATGGGGTTCACATGGGGTGAACCATTCCTCATAAGAATGTACTTAGGTTATATACAAGGAAACAAAAAGTAATAATATTAATTATTTTCTAGCACGATAAGGGTTTTATAGGTCCAATTCATCGCTAGCAAGTAGGTGAAACACATCATTAATATTTTGTTACTATTTAGACACACAAACATAGTTTCTAAGAGGGAACCCACTTAAGATAGTTCTTAACCATTATCGTTCCTACAAGTGGTTGTGTGACAAAGTGTCAATATACATACATGTTGATATGGTAGCCTAAACGAGGATTCTTATTTCCCTTAAGATAGGAGGTGTCATTGAGTATCGAACTAGGGTCATCTTAAAATCTTAGTTTTTATGTCATGAAGGTGATCACACAAGAGGGGTAAGTCATAAAAAAATTTACTATAAGGTTGGATTTTATTTAGGTTCCTTTCTTACAGCTTTCCAAGGTAATTAATACAACACACACATACAAGAGGTTCATTTGATAATTTTCACACCAGAGAAAACTATAAGGATTAATTCATTTCTAGTTCATATATACATTTACCCCCTTATTGATACATATTTCAAAATTAGGTTAATACCCATGACCACATGTTCATTTTCCAACACCCTAAAACCCTAACAATTTCATCTTAATTCATATTGAGATACTACTTTCTACCATACATGAAAAAAGTTTCACAACGTAGCTATAATTTAAATCAAGAAGAGAATTTAGTAAAATTACGCTAATTCTTTAGATTCACTATCAAAGAACAATTACAATTTTATTAAAACTTCATGCATGACAATGACATTTTTTTCCAAAGAAAATAGCGCAATGACACTTTACATTAATGTAGAAATACATATTTCCTTTGTTTAATAATAAATGTAAATTAAAATAATACATAAAATGCATTATAACCACACGATTTATCCATTTACTTGCATCTTACAAAACCATGTGAGATTGGGTCATTGAAAAACCATTTTCATGGATCCACCCTCCCTCTAACATGCTATCGTCATGCATAAACAATTTTAGAGAGAAATAACATGAAAATTTTCTATATTTTTAAACATGATTTCAATTCAATATTTTAAGAGAGAGAAAGTAAGAGAAGAGAGAGAGAAAAATTTAGGAGAAAATGAGTGGAAGAGTATCTTATCAAGTGTTATATACATCGAACATATATGAACATACATATCATAGTACTTTACATTTTCTAATACATATAATTTTTCTTTAGTTGTAGGGGATTTCAAGGACATGCTGTATCATGCCAATATGATATCTTGATAGTGTTCTATGATTACAATATTCAAACAACATATTTTTACTCCATATGCATGTTATCAATAAATACACTAGTATTATCCTTAGCAAAAAATTTATAAGGTCAACATGGGTCCACGACCTCAAATTTTTTTGTTGTGCAAACTAGTCCAAATGGCGAGTACCCAACATCATAAAGAAATGTTTAATTCCTCTAATTAACTCTCTACTATATAAAAATTCACAAGAACAAGATGGATTACAAAACAGATAAGCGGAGCTCAAACTGGATGTAAATTTATGGAGCTAGTTGGCTAAGTTTGGTCATTTTCCTTCGAAAAATAAGGTTGAGTGGTGTCCAAAAGGGTTCTACTTAGAGGCCATATAAAATAAAAAATTGAATGTTTCAAAATCATATCTTATTCTCTACTAAATAGAGAAACACCATGAGTAAACGGTATCCAAAATTGATAAGTGATGCTAAAAAAGGGAGTATTTTTTGAGATCACTTGGCTAAATTTAACTATTGTCCAACAACAACCTAAAAAATGTTGGGTATGAAATGGTTACACAAAAATGAGTTTTTTGAGGGTATGGTTCAAATGAACCATGCAACATGATTTTGTATATGAAAAATAAGAGGTTTGAGGTTTCACATATCATTTTTGGGGACCATGGATACCAAAATCGAGGTGGTTTTGGAAGGGTTCTATTGTTTTTGAGAAGCTTCCGCCGTTAGACACTTCACAAAAGTGGCCTCTAGAACCACTTGGAAAAACATCGTAGATGTTTTTGTTGGTAAATTTTTAGGGTTGGGATGACAACCCAGTACAATAAGGAAGGGGTTACATCAATTAAATTTAGGAAACAAGTTTAAGAGGCATTATTTGTGCATCGATCTTTAAAGGGTTTTTTTGTGTTTTGAGGGTTTCTTTTGACCTTGAGAGAGAGAATATTCTCACATTTTTCCTATGCTATTGGTTCTCCCAAATGGTAAATTTCTGATAGCATTGTTTCAACTTAGTTTTATTCAGTTCACGATGGAACTAGACTATAATGACATCAAAAGGAGGTATTTTCATGGTAGGTTTAATTGGAATGCTATTTGATTCAAAATGGTTTACATGAAACTAATTTGAATTTTTTTAGCTAATTATTCATAGTTTACTCAGCCCAAAATTATATATACAAATTACAAAATAAAAATTAATGAGAGAGGATGATAAATATGCTTGGAAATAGTAGTGTGGAGTGTTGTAGAGTTTGGTGATACACATGCCGGTTGTATTTTGATTTACGAGAATTCTCATTTCCTTTGAAAAATTCACTTTGTGGATGTCTTGCACCAAAAACATCTATGAGAGCATGTCTCTTTGAGGCACCCGATCAAATAGTTTTAGTGTATTTTCCATACTTTCCAAAAACTAATAAAGTCACCAATCCCTCTAGAATTTTATCAAAATGTTAACATGCTTGTTAAAACATTCCCTTCTTAGCATTAAAGCAATTCCATATTATTCTCAAGATTTTATCGGGACGATCAAAATGGTGCTCACTGTGGTAGGGAGAAATATTTACACACACACTTTTCATTCACTAAAAGGTTTGTAGTACTTTTACATACATTTCCAATGCCACTTTCCACATTTTGGGTAGAGTCTAGTAAGATGTTGGCACTCGACAAAATGATCGGGTTGGAAACTCCTTGGATGCATTTGGTTGGACAATATAAAATCCCCACGAGGATATTGTTATCCATTTTTACCCCTCGGGAAAAATAAAAAACGTGGGTAAATTACATGTTGGGACCGGGAAGCCCTTTATAGAGATTTTGGGATTATGAGGCATAATTTCAAGCTTTGGGATAATTTAAGGTTCTCTCGGGAGGTTTCGGGATCATCTTAGACTTTTTTTTCCTTTTTCCCGGTCTTAGATGCTCAAGTTTACTCAGAGTGAGGAATTGGATCTAGTGGGTCCACTTCTGGTCATCATGGGTAGAAATTAATAAAAAATCTATAAATTATGTTAAGGTCTTGTTGTATCTCTATGATCCTCTAGTTTCAAGAAAATTCTAGAACATCCAAAATTTTAGAGAAAATTGAAAAAAATGGCCAAATAGGCCATTGAGCAAGATAGCTCACCGAGAAGCTCGACGATCTAGTTAATATATACCGGTGTGGGCTGCGTAGGGCACTTTCATTGGATTTTGAGAGTTGATATTGGATGGCTCAAGAATTGACTCATCTATTTGATAGAGTATCTCGACGAGCCATTAGAGATCAAGCTCAAGAGAACAAAGGGATAAGCAAGCCACTTGGCATGGGTCTCACAGAGATGTCGGTGTAATATTTGAGCACATAAATGGAATGTAGAAATCTAATTGTGATAGAAGAGACCAAGCTTGAATTCAAGAAAGAAATGCTAAGTCAATTTGGCATCTCGTGAGGGACCACAAAGTTTGAAAGGTCGAGCTCATGTGAGAAAAGGGCATGACATAGGAATATAACTTGGAAACATCATCGAGCTACAACAGGGGAAACATAATGGGGTGCATAATGAGGTCAGGGAGCCATGTTGAGTGGAAAGGATGGTTTGACAATGAATTTAACTCTCTTAGAGGACCTACTCGAAACTCAAACTTAGCACTGGGTAAAAGTGGCTCGAACAATAAGGTGATAGTGATTGGATCTCAAACAAGGGAGATCCGATAAGAAAAATTACAGGGCTGAACTTGAGGATCAACTCATGAGGGGTTCGGATGTGGTGACATAGTGAATAATGGTACTTGGTATACATGAGTGGGATAACAAAGGATATACATGAGCTCGGTCATGGGGAGCTACTCGAGGAAAATTACCTACATGGTAACTCGGGATGTTTAAGTGAAGAACTCGAGCCATATGCATTGTCGTAGAGAGAGAATTGAATGTTGATATCCCAAATCAAATCTTGATTTGGTGATTGGTGGCACAAGGTGATTAGATGGGCTCACGGGTTGAGGAACTTGTAAGAAAGAAGAACTAGAAGTTTTCCGATGAGGCCATAATATGCCCGTTAAATGTACAATAAATGATCTCATCTTACTCTCCTTTTGATTAAGTTTGATTGCATTTTTCAACTTTTATTTGATCTTATATGAGTTAGGATGTAATTGTCCCTCTTTTGTTGATTGTGATTCTAACGTTTAAAATCTCTGTAATTCCTAACAAAGTGTTTTGGAAACTTAGTTTTGTAATAAAGCAGGTCACAATCAGGTGGAAGAATGATGTATAAAGTGGTTAGCATGTTTTTGGAATCATTGGAATTAATACAACTTAGTTCCAGAACTGATAGACTTAGTTCAGAACTCCATTACACAGTCACAAGTTTTGTCACTTACTTCTGGAACTTCCAGACTTAGTTCTAGAACTCTAGTACTTAGTTATGGAATTATCGGAATTATTTTCAAACTCCTGCAAATAGCTCTGAAACTCTCTTAGTTAAACCTAGAATGATTTCCTTTAGTTCTGAAACTCTTCTAGAGTTCTGAAACCGATAAGAATCTATTCCAAACGGCCGGTGATTTTTCAAATCAATGATCCTATCAATCAGGAGCAGATTAGAAGACTTCTGACTCTCCATACTTGTATATCCAGGATAATTATCACACAATTGTACATCCAACCATGTTCCAATTCAACATCTATTCTGGGCATGATTCAGTTCCATCATATTAGTGGAACAGTTATGGCCATAAATGCACCCCTAGAAGAAGTATATATATACAGACCTACAAATAGATTAGATATATAGAGGAATATAGATATAGAACAGGAGATAAATATAGATTGATATACATAGATCCAACACATTTTTGTAATGCAGAATGTTTTATCAATAAAATAGCCATTTCTATTTTGAGATAAAATTAAGTTGTTTAATCTGTTTCAGGTGGAGGACAAGGTCCCACTCCTCTAAGAACCGGGATCCTTGTTTTTTTGGTATTTTTTTTTGAAGTAAATAGTTTAGATCTATTAATTCTATCTTGATTCAATTCCTTAAGTTGAAATATGTTGTAGACTTGTCCTTGCAAGTGTTCTAGATTAAGTTATTATTTCTTTGTAATCTTTTTCCAAGAATTCTCAATTGTGTTTTTATTTATGTAATGTTTGTTTATTTCCAAGCAATTCATTTCTACAAGGTGTGTTTACTTCCAAGGCAAAGTGTGTTTATTTCTAGCAATTCATTTCTATAAAGTGTGTTTATTTCCAGCAATTCATTTCTATAAAGTGTGTTTACTTGCAAAAATTTCATATTTTGATTCCAATAAGGTTTTTAACCAAGAAATCCTTAAGACATTGAAGATATCCCCGAAAATTACAAAATACCTACAATCAATTACTAGATTGTAAGATTCCTCTTGTTGCATATAGCTTCTAACACACCCCTGGTTTGAATATGAGATCCACAGAGAGTTGATTAAATGAAGGGAATTATGAAACCCATCATTTTTGGTGCCATTTCCGGGGACCACTAGTTAGAATTTTCTAATTAGGTGTTAGTAAGAGAAAAAAATCATACATCTAGTAGTTGCAGAAATCTTCCCTAAGCTATCACAAAATTTATGAGTAGACCAAGAGACTCCAAGGATAGATTTCTCCCAAAAATATCTGAACAAGAATTACCATCATCCTCTAGTCTAAATAAGGAATTTGACCAAGAATTGGAGGCACCATTATCCCTTATAAGACAAGAAGTAGAGTTGCCACCTTTGGAATTCTTGGATCAGTCACCAGAAGGAAGTAGAAATTTTAGGAGAAGGATTATTTCTCAAGATCCATTTAGGGTAATTTTGATTCTCAATTGAGTAGTCAACCTCCTACTCTTGATTTTTCACCTTCCCCAAGGCATATCACCTACCACATTGATTGGGAAATAAGTTTAGAGAATACTTCAGAAATGACATAAGAAGCTGAAAGGGAACCTGATAGGACCTTTACTTATCCAATTCAATTGGATGATGATGATACACCAATGAAAAATATTTCACCTGCACATTTACCCACATTTAGAGGGATGTCATCTGAATACCTTACCAATTTCTATTTGAGTTTAAGGTACTATGTCAGACCTATGACTACAAAATAGATAATCAGAAACTCAAGTTGTTTCCATCCACTCTGAAGGATGCAGCAATGAGGTGGTTCATGGGATTAGCATCCAACTCTATTACCACTTGGGCACAAATGGAAATTTCCTTCCTAGACAAATATCAAGATTATTGTAGAGGGAGAAATAGGAAGGAAGAGTTTTTCAAAATCAAGCAGGAGGAGGATGAGAATATAGAAGATTATTTGGATAGATTCCTCTTTGTGAGTAAAAGATGTGGATTTTTACTTCAAGAAGAGTTGAGTAAAACCATTTTTCTTAAAGGTTTGGAAGATGAATCTAGGGAATCTCTTAACTTGATAGGAGGTGGAAACATTGATCAATTAAGGATGAATGAAATTAAATACATTTGTAGAAGCTATTCCAGAACAAGGGGTGGACCTAGGAAGGGAAAATCAGTGAAAAGTTTGAATCCAGATATGAAAAAACTAATGGATGAATTAACAAACTTTAAAACAAACATTTTAGTTCAATTAACCTCTACTATGGATGGATTACAAGCTAAAGAAAATTCCAAAACTAAACCATTAGCCATGTATTGTCCTAGATGTAGGAAGAAACATGCAATAAGGGAATGTCCTTTGGATAAAACAGAAGTATGTCTTATCTGTGAATCTAAAGAACATGATATTTACACTTGTTCTCTTCTTCCACTCCTAAAGAATCAGCTCAAACAAACTAGCACATCATAAGAAGTAAACTTTTTCCGAGACAACCTATCGAGGAAAATTCCTATCATGATCATCTCCTAATACCCTGATGATGCCATGGGCTGCTCAAACAGTACCAAAAAGTTAGGGATAACAACCCCGGGGCCCTCATCCAACTTGGAATCCCTAGGATTGGGAAATTCAATCTTAGTGTGCTCAAGGACATCAAAACCATGGACCGGTCAAAATAACCAATATTCTTGGTCACAACCTAGATGGGGCCCTAGTAATTATGCTCAAGGGAAAACATATCCTAATCAGAATCGAAAAGCCATAATGGGTGCCCCAACACAAATTCATAGGCTGAAAATGTAGTTCAAACATAAATGCCAACATAGCCAATAGAAAACCCAAGAAACAAACAAACAACTCCTGCCTATGGAACAGAACCAGAAAAATCAGTTGATCTAAATGTCATGGATTGTAAGGATATACAAACTAGATCTAGAAAGATAGTTTGCAATCCACTTGTTATCATAACTAAAATGACAGAAGAAACTAAAACCCCTAGTTTTATTTCCCCCAAGAAAGATGAAAAAGAGAGAGATAAGGAACCAGAAAGAAACTCTACTAAAACTCCATTTCTAGAGAGATTTAAAGAAGGTATTGAAATCAAGGAATCTGAATTGGTGCAGAACTAAGGAGACTGAATATTGAAATACCACTATTACAAGAAATTAAGGACATTCCATAATTGAACAAATTAATCAAAATTCTATGTTTGAAAAATCTTGGAAGAAAGAAGTAGTACCCCAAGACTATTAAGGTGGATGGGAAAATTGCTGATTTATTAGCAGGAAAGCTCCTACTTCCCAAATATGGAGATCTTGGAAGCCCTATTATTTCTGTCTCTATAAGGAATAAAGATATACATAATGTTTTGGTTGATTTGGGAGCAGCTATAAATGTAATGACAGTGGACACTCTGAAAACATTACCATTAATAGGAATATAACCTACTAACACCATATTGCAGATGGTAGATTAGTTTGTAGCAAAACTAGAAGGAGTTATTGAAGATGTGGTAGTTATGGTGGAGTCATGGGAATATCCATTTGACTTCCTTATATTACAGCCAAAAGGTAAAACACTTGGTTATCCCATTATTTTGGGAAGACCATGGTTAGCTACAATTGTTGCCTTAATTGATTACAAGTCAGGTGATATGACTATTTAAAATGGTAAGAATTCTAAGAAAATTTCATTATATCCCTCTGCATGACCTTTTAGTAATAATTAAGAGTAATTTTGGGTTGATAATCCTCATATTAAAGAGTAAAATTTGTCTTCGTTGGCCATTGATCACATTGCGGGATCACATACAAGAGATAGAAGATATGATTAACCCACCATTGAATGGACACCAATTTTTTCTAGAACATGCGGAATCTATTCCGGAACCATCATAGTTAGTTCTAGAATCATCACAATTAGTTATAGAACCACACCAATAGTAATTCAATGCAAATGAGGATAACTTCACTCCGGAGGAATGATATTTCTCTTGGGGAGAGGAAGAATCTATAGCTTCAGCTTCACATATATCAGGAGATGATGAAGAATTTCTAGAAAGCATGAGCGATGAAGATTTCGACCTACAACAAGATAAATATCATAATTCTTCTTACTATCCTTTGTCTAGCATTTTGTCTCAAGGAACTTTTGGAGATGTTGCTACATATCATATGTTGTTGCCACATACATGTCCACTAAATACTTTAATGTAACCCTTTCAACAAATCAGTTCATCATACACTAGAACCAAACATGTTGAGATTCAACCAGGTAAAATTTTGAATATTAATAGCTGGTTGAAGAACGATGAAGAAGCTAAACTATTTGATGTTCTGAAAGATCATACTAAAGATTTTTCTTGGGATTACAAATATATGAAAGGAATCCACCCAATTATATGTACTCATCACATCTATACTGAAAACATTAAACTAGTTAGGCAACCTCAGAGAAGGATTAATCCAACCTTAAGGGATATAGTCAAACAAGAAATTGAAAAACTATTACAAGTAGGTTTTATCTACCCTATCTCAGATAGCTAGTGGGTGTCTCCTCTTGTAATTGTCCCTAAAAAGAATGGAAAATGGAGAATTTGTGTTGACTATAGGGAACTGAACAAAGCCACATTGAGAGATTATTTTCCCTTACCATTCATAGATCAAGTCTTAGACAACCTTTCAGGTAAACAATACTTTTCCTTCTTGGATGGCTTTAGTGGATATAATCAAATCAAATTTGTTGCTAAGGATTAGGATAAAACTACATTTACATGTCCATGGGGTACCTTTTCCTATAGGGTATTACCATTTGGATTATGCAATGCTCCAGCAACCTTCCAAAGAGCTGTATTAGCAATTTTTGTAGACCTAACAAATGACTATGTAGAGGTATACATGGATGACTTTATTGTGCATGGAGATACATTTGATGATGCTTTGAGAAATTTAGATAGAGTATTAATGATATGTGAGCAACACAATTTGTCTCTTAGCTATGAAAAATGTTTAATGATGGCTAATGAAGGGATTGTATTAGGACACCATATTTCAAAAAGAGGAATTCATGTTGATCAAAACAAAATCAGAATTATTTCAGACTTACCTATTCCTCAAACCCCCATAGATATCAAGTCATTTTTAGGACATGCTAGGTACTATAGACACTTTATCAAGGATTTTAGTAAAATTTCTACCCCCATGTTCAATTTGCTTACCAAGGACTATGAATTTATTTGGGATAAAAGTTGTCAACATGCTTTTAAAGAAATCAAAGAAAGATTAGTCACTGCCCCAATATTGAGAGGACCTAATTGGGAGAAACCTTTTCATATCCAAATAGATGCCTCAAATAATTCCATTGGTGCATTTTTGGGACAAAAATATGAAGAAGGGAAAATGTATGCTATCTATTACCTTAGAAAAAATCTTACCCCCACTGAAAGAAACTACACCACCACTGAAAAATAATTTCTTGTTGTGATCTATGCAATTAATAAGTTTAGACATTACATTACAGGGTACAAAATATTTGTACATACATATCACTTAGCAATTAAATATTTAATGAACAAACCAGTGGTTGGAGGTAGAATAATTAGACGGTTATTACTTTTACAAGAATTTGATATTACCATTGTAGACAATCTAGATAAATCTAATGTGGTAGTTGATTTATTTTCAAGACTAACCACTACATGGGAGCAAAATCCAGTCAAGGAAAACTTTCCAAATGAATATTTGTTTATTATTTCAGCTGATACACCATGGTTTGTTGATATGGAAAATTATCTTACAACATGGAAGTTTCCTCCTTTCACTAAGAAACAAATAAAGAATTTAATCAAAACTAGTGCACAATTCAAATGGTTAAATGTAATGCTATTTAAATGTGGTCCTGATTTGGTTTTATGTAGGTCTGTAAGAGAAGATGAAATCTTTGAAATCCTCCAAGCATGTCATGATGAACCAAGTGGAGGAAACTATTTAGTGAAGAGAACAACTCACATGATACTTGGCATTGGTTATTATTGGACATCTCTATACAAATATGTGAAGAAATATATCAAGTGGTGTGATCCTTGTCAAAGGATGGGAAAACCAACCTTTACCAATGAAATGACTCTACAACCACAAGTAGTGATTGAAGCATTTGAGAGATGGGGGTTAGATTTTGTTGGTCCCTTTATTCCTTCTTCACAAGGGAAGGAACATATTCTTGTGTATTGATTATGTGAAAAAGTGGGCAGAAGTACATGCTTTAACAAATTCCACTAAAGAAGCAGTTTTTGATTTCCTTTGGCACATAATTATGGTAAAGTGTGGAGCACCAAGGAGCATAGTTTCAGACCAAGGACCACAATTTATGTCTAATATGATCCAGGACTTCACAATGTATTATCAGATCAATCATAGGAATTCATCTCCCTATCACCCACAATCAAATGGATAAGCTGAAGTAACGAACAAAGAATTGGAAAACATCCTTACCAAAACAGTTGAAGCAGGAAGAAGAGATTGAGTAAAGAGACTACTTAAAGTTGTATGGGCTTACAATACAACTTGGAAAACTACAATAGGGTTTTCACCATATGAGTTAGTCTATGGGAAAAAACCCTTGTTTCATATTGAGTTTGAACTATAGACATTGAGGAAAACAGTTAAGGTGGGTATCAAGTTAGATGCATCTCAAAAGGAGAGAATCCTTTAACTCAATGAGTTGGATGAATTGAGGATGGAATCACTTTATCCGATATAGATAATCCAAGATCAAAGGAATCAATGGTATGACACACATATCAAGAAAAGGTAATTCAAAGTAGGAGATCTGGGCATTACTGTTTGATTCTAAGTACCAACAATTCAAAGGAAAATTTAGAACCGGATGGTTGGGACCCTATTAGATTGACAAATATTTGACAATGGTTCTATTCACTTACTTCTCATTAATGGAAGAAGAAGAACACTTTTGTTCAATGGTCATCGGTTAAAGCTTTATAGGAAGCCTCCTACTAAGGATGAATTCTTGAAGTAGATTGAAGAAGACAAAGAATTTGATCATATGGAAGAACCCGCTTCTTCCAAGATGATCCAATAATTATATGGATAGATCTAGAATAAAGAGAAGAGAGTGAAAACCATTAAATGGTGTTCTCTTCCCAAAAAAAAAAAAATTTCTCTCGAGATCAATTGAAAACCAACAATGGCAGTTGATCATCTCAAATAAATGGCTAATTCGAATATTTTTTTGGAATTCCAATGGTTTTTCTAACTATTTTCCTTTTGTTTTACTTTTTAGGAATGATGAGTCATCATGACGGAGGGATTAAATTAGAAAGGATGGTAATTATATCTTTACCTTATTAAAAGATATATTAAAATTTTACATGTGTGATTAGATTTGATTTAAAAGTTGATATGATGAGTCATCTATTGTACATCATGATTAAAAGTGAGTAATCATGAGAAAGATATTAATGGAATAAATAAACAGCATATTTATAATGATTTATCATTAGTTTGGAACCAACAAAGTGAAAAATAAGTTATAGAGAAACTTCAAGGAAGAAGCGGTGAATTAGGTTTACATTTTGCAGCCACAAATACACGAAGTTCTGCACTAAATGCACATGAATTCAGTAGCTAAATTCATCAGTTCCATAGCTAAGTGAAGGGTTCTTCAGCCAACCCGCACAAGATAAAAGGAGAAAGAATTTGAATCACCTCTATATCATGGGGATTAAAAATAAGTTAGAACCAGAGGATGATACCCAACTCATTGCAGATGAAGAAGTGATAACTATCTTTCATTAGGCAGGATGGCTGGAATTTCTGAGAAAGTTCCCCAAGTATAATGACGAATTGGTAAGAGAATTCATTATAAATTTAGAGAAATCCAGGACAAAGGTTAGAAAAAATTTATTCCTTTTTCTACGAATACAATAAGTAATGTATTTAGAGTGCCAATTGTGCATGTCCCAAACCATGCTAGAGGGACATTAAAAGACCTGGTCAAAACCCTACTGAAAAAGGGGGAAGCTGAACCCCAATATATTTACAACATGAAGAAAATCATAAAAGGGGTCAAAAGGGCTAGCTTGCCCAAACCCTTTGACAAGTGGCATTTTGGATAGTCAAGTATTTAACCTGTGATGGTCAATTTGGGTCGGTAGGAAGAGAATTTCTGAAGATCCTCATATACCTTATATATGGAGCTACAAAACCATAATATATAGTAAACCTTCCATGTTTCTTTTTGACTCCATCCATACAATGGCCCAGAGGTATTCATGGGTGTGGAAATAATCAGATATCATGGGTTAGTCCATTTAGTGTGCCAACACCATTTCCTTTCAAAGAAAAATGGAGAGGAAATGTGGGAGAAATTTCTTAGCAAGTTTAAGAAAAGCCTTGATATTCTCAGGAGAGTGATAGAAACTCCCTCTACTCCTGCAATTAATTTGAAAATTGATGCCACTAAAGAGGAAAATAAAGAGCTAGGTGGAGTGGAAATACTAAAAAGAAGAAGATCTGGAAGAAGGACTAAAACTACAGAACCTACTATTCCTGCTAAAGAAATTCCTTCCTTTGCAGTATCTACAAGAGAGTAAATATCTATCTTTGATAGTGACAGTTCACCTAGGAAAGAGAAAGAGGCAAAAATTAAAAGAATCTCTAGGAGGAGACCTATTTCTATACATTTTGAGGCTCCTCAAAGAAGGAGAATTCGGAAAGGTATAGAAGAATTCCAGAGAGAGGGAAGATAAAGAAGGGATGGAAAATGAAGGTGTTAATACTTTGGGCAGCATGGCCATGAATCCTCCCCAGACCAAGCCAAACAAAGATACAAAAAGAATATGATAGATTTGAGGAACAATTTTTCCAAGAGATGGGTGAATCAGCAGCACCATCACATGAAGAAGATGAATTGGCATCTTAGAAATGGAAATGGAAATCCCATATGGTAAAAGAAGAATGCTTAACCCCTAAGAAACTTTTAGAGAAAGAAGAGAAACAACAGGTTAAACAGGATATGTTTTTGTCCAAAGAAGAACTCATTATT
Organism: Taxus wallichiana var. yunnanensis; assembly: GCA_018340775.1. NCBI lineage: Eukaryota > Viridiplantae > Streptophyta > Pinopsida > Cupressales > Taxaceae > Taxus > Taxus wallichiana. Next base: position 962,725,182 of record CM031234.1, read on the forward strand.
AGAGAAAAGGATGAGGAGTTAAATTTTTGCAAAATTAAATTAGAACAGAGAGAAATGGTTATCCAGAATTAACAACTCAGCTCACTAAAAAGACTCAAGAATTGACAAGATATAAAAAATAGATAATGGAGAAAGGGGAGGAATGTCAAAATTCTAGAAAACAAACTACTCAGTCAATAGTCTCTACACAAACTGAATTAACTTATTGGCCACTTAGACAGCTATGGGATGATACTTTCAGAGAACTCGGTGAAGTCAAGACATCCAATGAGGACTTGAGAAGCAAGATATAAGAAGAGAAGAAACCAAGAAAATAATGGGAAGAAATTTTTACAAAGAATAAAATGACAAATTTAAATATCTTATGAAAATACAAATGGTTTGCATTATGAGTGAGAAATTGCTTGCATGCGGGAGAACTTATCCCGTATATAGTGTGTTTTTTTAGGAACATTTCATTCACCGTAGTTGTCAAGGATATCATGTGGCCTCCCACATGAAATAAAAGTTGAAGGTAATTTCATAGTAGCCTACTCCTTAGCCAATGCAGAGAAAAAAAATATTCTTTGTGAATTCTATCTCTATAATTTCATGTTGGAAAAGAACTCGGGTTTTATGATCAATTTTTATGTAGGGAGAGCCAGCTTAATGCATTTCTCCAAAATTAGGTTACATGGAATAAAAAGGAGTCATAGCATCTGTTAAAGGCTAGTTCATCTGGTCTCTGTGTGAGGATTTATCATGGTAAACCATCCACCTTTGCTACACATTTCAGATCCCATGCATTTGATAAAAGGTTCAAGGAACCTTATCTTTCCAATTTGTAGCGTAGTAATGCCTTCACCTCTTATGAAGAGGAAAATTTTGAAGATATTTATGAGGCATGTTTGAAAATATGGGAATTTCTCACAGTGGCATTAAGAATAAAGGAATTAATATCTCCCACAAACTTAATCTAGATTTTTCATAGAGTAAAAGCTTTATGTACGATAATTCTTCATATCAATGAAAATCATAGAGGCATATGGATGGGAATGAGAATAATACCTCCACTCCTTCTCACCCTCATGTCACCATGGTAGAATAGAGAACCATAAGATCCAACTAAATTTGATGCATGATAGAGGAAAGTAGAAGTAGGAGTAGGGTATAGTACATCTGAATTAAAGCATTGGGATTTTCAGTACCAGCCATTTGACCTAAGCAATCAAATGGAATGAAAATATATAACCCCAAATTTGAAGAATAAATATTGTAAATGGACTTAAAAACAAACAAATAAGTATGGGGGAATGATGATGCCAAAATGTGCTCATTAAATGTACAATAAATGATCTCATCTTACTCTCCTTTTGATTAAGTTTGACTGCATTTTGTAACTTTGTTTGATCTGATATGAGTTAGGATGTAATTTTCCATCTTTTGTTGATTATGATTCTAATGTTTAAAAGCTTTGTAATTCCTAACAAAGTGTTTTGGAAACTCAATTTTGTAATAAAGTAGGTCACAATCAGGTGGAAGAATGATGTATGAAGTGGTCAACATGTTTTTAGAAGCATTGGAATCAATACAACTTAGTTCTAGAACTGACAAACTTAGTTCTGGAACTCCATTACACAGTCACAAGTTTTTTCACTTAGTTCTAAAACTTCCAAACTTAGTTCCGGAACTCTAGTACTTAGTTTCAAAATTATCGAATTTGTTCTAGAACTCCTACAGATAGCTCCATAACTCTCTCTGGTTAAACCTGAAATGATTTCCTTTATCTCTAGAACTCTTCTAGATTTCTGGAACTAATAAGAATCTATTCCAAATGGCTGGTGATTTGTCAAATAAATGATCCTATCAATTAGGAGAAGATTAGAAGACTTTTGAATCTCCATACTTGTAGATCCAGGATAATTGGTACATAGTTATATGTCTAGCCATGTTCCAATTCAACATCTATTCTGGGCATGATTCAGTTCCATCATATTAGTGGAATAGTTACAACCATAAATGCACCCCTAGAAGAAGTATATATATACAGACCTATAGATAGATTATATATATAGAGGAATATAGATATAGAATAGGAGATAGATATATATTGATATACATAGATCCAACATGTTTTCGTAATGCATAATGTTTTATCAATAAAATAGCCATTTTTGTTTTGAGAGAAAATTAAGTTGTTCGATATTGTTTCAAGGCGGAGTAAGAGCCCACTCCTCCAAGAACCAGGATCCTCATTTTTTTGGTATTTATATTTTTAAAGAAAATAGTTTAGATCTATTAATTCTGTGTCACTTTCAATTCCTTAAGTTGAAATCTGTTGTAGACTTGTCCTGAAGGTGTTCTAGATTAAGTTCTTATTTCTTTGCAATCATTTTCCAAGCATTCTCAATTGTGTGTTTATTTCTATAATGTTTTTTTATTTTCAAGCAATTCATTTCTGTAAGGTGTGTTTACTTCCAAGACAAAGTGTGTTTATTTCCAACAATTCATTTCTATAAAGTGTGTTTACTTCTAATAGGTTTTCATAGTTTGATTCCAATAAGTTTTTTAACCAAGAAGTCCTTAAGACATTGAAAAGATCCCCATAAAATACAAAATACCTACAATCAATTACAAGATCTCTAAGATTCCTCTTGTTGCATATAGCTTTAGACACACCCCTGGTTTGAATATGACATCAACAAAGAGTTGATTAAATGAAGGGAATAATGACACCCATCATTTTCTCACAAAATTTTATGGGGGTAATCGATCTTGGCCATGATTTGACTCAGATGATGAACCAAGATTTGACTCAACGTAGGAGGAAATAGTTTGATTTGGGTCAAGATATCAAAATTTTCAATGTAACAACTCAATGGCACAATGTAATAGCTCGTAGATATAGAAATTTGATGGCTTAGCATCATTTGAAGTAGGGAACAAATTTGAGTGGAATGAAGCAATACATAGGCAGGTGTAGTAGATAAGCGAGCTCATGGAATAATTTAGAGAGAATTGATTTTGGAGGTCGGCTCTACATGGACGAACAATGTGACAATGGGGTCATCAAGCCAATGCAATCACATAGGAAATATCTCAATCTTTGGCTCAAGATCGCAAGTGCATGATGAGATGAAGGATGACACAAAGGTGGCTCGCATAGGAGAATATTGACGAGTTTGCATCGAGAGGATGGTCGAGGAGAATAATTTTGGATTTTGGGATTTAAAGTCATCATAGTTTGGAGAGTTGAGGTGACGAGTTGATAAAATGTGAGCTCGACTTCTAAAATCTGAATTTTGAAATTTAGACTTTAGGTTTTGGAGTTGATGCATTTCGAATTTGGAGGCGAGTGGTGAAAAATGAAGTAGGTGTTCTGAAGTCTGGTCTTTGAATTTTGGAGTTTGGAACTCGTGAAATTTTGGAACAACTCGATATGTTTGGAAGGAGTTGGATTCCAAATCTTGAGGTGGTTGAACGGGTAATTTGGGTCACGAGTTGTCATCCGAGTCATCTAGGGTAGGTGGAATGTTTTATATGGTCTGGATGGAAACCTAAGTCTAACGTTGAGTTGGTAGGTCGGCAGTAGAGCCGACACATTGGGTAAAGTGTTGAGTCATTGAGATTTGATGGGCTCATTATGTTGTGCCATATGAAATAATGTCAGTGGGGTAAGTTTTAATGTGTGGAATCCAACTATGCTAAGCATAACACATGGATCTTGCTAAACCAAATCTTGGTGGGATGTGTTCAATGCAAGACCAAGTCATTTGCTTAGTGGTAAAAATGCAAAGATGAAGGATTTGATCAATTCAAGAAAGGTAGGTATCATGCAATGACCCGACATGGTATTCAAGCTAGTGAAGCTAATGTTAACAAGAGATGTGGAAATTGCCAACTCAATACAAGGCACGATAAGTAAAGAGATTTGTCGGAAATTTTAAGGCTAAGCTGATCCATTTCTGAAAATCACCGAGGATGATCCAATGCAAAGGAAATACATGGTAGGCGTCCTTTGTATTCAGTGAATAATGTGGAGCTTGTTGAATGATTTATTTTGGTTCGGTGTAAACATGGGACTCGCTATCAATGTGATGGTCGACGGGGTAATAAAAATTGGGGTGGCTAAAACATTAAGAATCGTGTGCAATGATAAAAATAAACACCTAATGCAAATGCTAGTAGCCCGTAGAGAATCCAAGAAAGAGCTCATTAGCTTGACTCGATGAGCCGGGCACGGCGAGTTGTTTTCTAAGACACCACACTAAGACCCCCTCAAACGTAATTTTGATTCCGTGGGTCCCATCATGGACCAAATTGGATTCTCTAAATAATTTTAAAATATTATTTTAATTAAATATGGGAAAATTTCAAATTTTTGAATTTTTGGAAGCATGAAGGGAATTTTTTTCGGTACAATTAATGAGGAAAGTAGGCTAGAGTGCCCTAGGTCAAGCATGGGCTTACAAGAAAGCCATACCCTGTTATAATTTTTCCTAGAATTTATGATTTCTCCTTCTTTCTCTCACACACCTTAGTAATTCTATAAAATATAAAGGGGTGCATTATTTCATGGAATTGGTCAAGCTTTCCAAGTTTCCCCTCTTCTTTCAAGCTGAGATGTTGTGAATTTAGAGGCTTTCAAGCCTTCCTTCCAAATATTGTAATGGAAACCCTTGCCTCTTCTTGCTGTAATGATGCATTGTGCATGTGCTTGGAGTAATAAAATTATGTTTTGTGACTAATTATCTGTCCTTGCATCATTTTTGTTTCTTCCTTTTTCCTCTCTCATGTTTGTAGGTATACTTTGTGCAATCCCATGTTTCTATTGCAAGTTTTGGAAGATGTTGTTCTTAAAATTAAATGAAGAATTGTATGTAGTTGGGTCTGTGATGCATTTCCATCCTTCCCATATTAATCTTTCTTCATTGAAAGACCAAGAATGTTTCTAGCAAATCCCTTTCTTGGTGCATCACCACTTCTAGTATAGGTTCTATTTCATGCAATCTCTCTTCCTAATCCCCTGGAAATGTTAGTATAGGTCTAGTTAGCTATCTTGTTTGCATTATGAGTAGTGTATCGCTTAGTTTCGAAGAGGAAGCCAAAATTATCAAGAGGTTCACCTCAATCCCATAAGTCCCACAACTTGAGAGGTGATCCCATGTTACCTCAATCACACCAAATGTCCTATTCACACTCATGTCATTCGGGGTGTGCTGATTTGGTGATAATTTTTTTGGCATCTTTGGATGGGACCACAAAGTTAGATTTTCACAGTTTGTGCATTTTTGTTCACCTTATTTCATTAAGTTGTTGTGCTCTTAATGGAATTTCAGCCTTAGTAGGTATACCCAAGCACAATTGACAACTCCATTGGTCTTAGTAACACAATCTCTAAGTTGGAGACTTTATTTTTTCACCCATTTCCATCCATTTTTTTCCACATCCTTCTATTTTTCTCCCATTCATAAAGGTGTGCATTCATGGCTTCATTCCCATAATGGAATTCCCACTTGTAAGCGGTAGCAATACCAGTTCACTCTACCTAAAATCTTGAAAATTTCATTCCCATATGATTACATTCCACCTCCAAATTTTTTTATGATGGAAACTAGTAGCATGCATATCCCTATGAGTAAGGTCTGAAAGGAATGATAAGAAGATCATTCCAAGCTGTGAAGATCTTAGATGATCATAACACACCACATTTGATAAGATAAAAGAAATTCACCAAAATAAATTTACAAAAGAATTTGCAAACAAAGAACAATAATATCATATATTATTATGGAAATCTCATGTATGAGTACAATGAGAATGGTCCTTGCTTATATAGGCAAGGAAGATCAATCTAAGAACTAGTCAAGGTCATAGATCAAGCCATAAATCAAGGAAATAACTAGTCAAGACCTTAGATTTAGGAAAGAACTATTCACAAAAGATATAGTCAATACCATAGATCAAGGGAAGAATTAGTCATAAAAATTTAGTCAATACCATAGCTCAAGGAAAGAACTATAACTAACAAATAGATAATATCTTCCTAATATCTAAATAAGATTCATTAAGGATTTGATAGTATCCTCACTATGAATCTTTTAACTTAGGCATCGAAGAAATGGATAGCACCTTCATTAAGGACCTCACTACTTTAGGCTATGCCTTTAGAGAGAGGACCCATTTTTAACCTCTATTGGTGAAGGAGAATGAAGATATCCTTCTTTACACAAATTTGAAAGGAGACCTAAGAAAATATGATCAATGCACCACAATTTAACTCTCACGAGTTGTCACTTCTAAAGAATGGTGATATTTTCTAAACAAGGTTAAGGTTACTAGAGACATTATGGAATCTTAATTGCTTTTGCATATTTTGGCAGTAGAATTTATTCATTTGTGGACATATAGGGAAAACAGGGGTAGTTCAGGTAGGATTCATTGTTTTTTTTTGAATAATTTTGGTGGGAGATTAAGCAAGATAAACTTGATTTTGCTAGATATTTGAGAACCTTCACAACAATTAGAAAACTAAATGACAGAATGCTTTAGAATAGCTAAAATATTCCTTCAACTAGAAGGTGTGCATCAATGGAGGCCCAGATTTTCATGGTTTCACACAATCTCCAAGAATTTAACATGAAGGCTCGAGCTAAAGACTCAATTAAACATTAAAGACCCTGGTTCCTCATGCCTAAGATACACTCAAAGGCTTACAGAAAATATTTATCAACAAAATGACAATAAAGTGATTTTAAATTGTTTATCTCATTACAGATGAAGGCTCTTCTCATAATGAAATTGAAAATGCCACTAAACTATCACAGGATGAGATCCTATGTGATTCGAGGGATTTTAACACAAGATTGCAATAGGAACAAGAAAAACTACTTGTAGACATTCTGAAATAAAGCAGACACAAATTTTCCCAAGATTAACATAGATTAATTCAAATTGATTAGATTCATCAGCAGGGGAAAGTTTCTTTGAATAGTCTCAGAGCTTGTCAATGGTTGTACACTTGCAACCAACTTGACATGATTGAAATCTAAAACATAAGAAATTAACAGGTTTCTCAGATGGTCTCTCAGAAGATGGGATTTCTCAAATTTTCTCTAAAAATTCAACCCCCGACCCTTTACAAGAGTATTCTCATTACATTTATACATTTCACTCACTCACTCATCCCAAATTTTCCCCCAAAAAGAAGAATATTTGAGGAACCTTTTCTTGTTACCAATTTGTCTCAGAAAGTGACGTTTAACAAATTTACACCCATAGCTTCCAGTGGACAAATCATGAACTGATCACATTTCTCAGACCCTCGACTAATGACTAGGATGCCATGCCACAACTTTTTGATAGTCCTTCTAATCATTCTTTTATTTATTATCATGTGAGAAATCCCCATTTTAATCATTTTCTGGTGGCTCTGTATAGTTGGATCTGACAAGCAATCCTTTTCACCCTCAGGAAACACCTTTTTCATCCTTTGCACCTACAACCTCCATCATTTCATCCTTTTCCCATTCTTTCCTCTACAACTCTTCTCTACATCTAGCTTCTCTGGTAATTCACATTTTTGCAAGTGCCCAAGAATTCCAACTTCAAAATATCAACCTTTACAATCCTTGACTCACAAATTAAGCTCTAAATCCATTCAATTGATAGTTTGTAGACAAAAATGACAAGGAATTTCATCAAAAATGATGAAAAATAATGCGTATTCACATCTCTAGAGTCTTGGAGAAAAAATGGTGGCAAAATTAGATGCAATGCACAACAACCATTGATTCTCCCTTTCTCAACTTTAGATTAGAGTTATCCACGTGTTTCCTTGGCACACTACAAAGGTGAAGTACAAAGGTAAGTTTCCAAACAAGCACGGGCCTTCCACGTGCCCTGGGCCCAAGAAAATTACCTTTTGGCCTTTGAAAAGTCTCAATATAAAAGGAGCTAGCGAGAAGCCTCCACGTGTCTCAATGGCACACTTTTGATATGCCCAAAAGTGAGACCCTAAACAAGCGCAGGCTCACCACGTGTCTCAATCTAAGAGAGTTTTGAAAAATTTAAGGACCAAAGTGGAAGGTGCCATGTGTCTAGGTCCGAGAAAGTTTTTTCTTCATCGTTGAAAAGTCTAAGTAAGGGCAAGAGTCCAGCTGAAACTCCAAGTGTCCCTCTCATGCTTCTTTCAAAATAAAATTAGGGGTAGGTCCCCAAATAGGCGTAGGCCCTCCACATGTCCCAGGCCTTAGAAAGTTTCTTGAAAAGTTTAAGTATAGAGAGGAGCCAACGGAAGCCTCCATGTCTCCCTAGTGCAAACTTTGATATGGTGCCCAAAAGTGGAGACTCTAAAAAGCAGCGGGCTCACCACATGTCTCCTTGGCGCAACTACTAAGGTAGGACCCAAAGGTGGATCCTCAAATGAGCTCCAGCCTCCACGTGTCCATGGTCTGACAAAGCTGCACCGACCGCATGAAAAAAAAATCTAAGTCTAGGGCTATAGGAAACCTCCACGTGTCTCCCTGGCGCAACTCCAAAGGTCAAACCAAGAGGTGAATTTTCAAATGAGCGTAGCCCTCCACATGGACAAGACTTGAGTTGAAGTGGGCCTTAGAGTTTCAAAATGCCCCACCAAGCCACATCCAATCAAAAAGGACCATGTTTCCACAGATGTTGGGATAAAAATTGATAGGGAAAAAAAACATGACTGTGAAAAACAAAAGGAAGGGAAAAAACCATGAATTTATGCCCAAGTTACAAATTCTTTCACATGGAAAGAGGAATTTGGAAATGAAAATTTTTGACTTAATGTGATCCTCACCAAAGGAAAGGACTAATCATGGAAACCAAATGAAGGAAAAAGCTTTCACGCATCAATACGGGGAGATAGAAAATATGACAGAGCCACAAATTGAAGAATTTCAAGGACAAATGGGGCGAGATCAAATTGAGCACCAACATCAGCTCCGACTCGGGGATGGGCACTCCCAGAGTGCCACAAGAAAAAATAGTAGACCAAGTGCCAAAAATAAACCATTGGGAAATGGAGTCACGAGCCAACCTTCTAGAACAAAATGAGAAACCAAAAAAAATGGTCCAAGGACCAGGATGAAACCAAAATAGAAAAACACAAAAGCAGAAAAAAACCAAAAGACTATACACTATACAATGGTGCATACCTTGATTCTGAGAAATCAATCAAGGAAATGTTTCAAATGCCTGCCATTAACAGGAAATTCAAGAAACTCCCCATCTAGGTCTTTTAAGAAGAAGGTATGTTCACCAATTCAATGTCAATTGAATAAGGGCCCATCCACAATGCATCAAACTTTCCATGTTTTCCCTTATCCTCATGCCTGCTATCCCACAATAGCACAAGATCTCCCACACTAAAAGCTCTTGAGTCACCTTCTTATCAAACAAATTCTTCAATTTCTCTCTTGAATTTTACATGCCTCTTGATGGGATGCCCTTCTTTCTTCATCTAACTCAACAATCTGATTTATGCGAGCATCATAGGGACTAACCTCTTGATCTTCCAGTTGTTGAAGAAATTGAAATGAAGACAATTGCATATGCAGGGTAGTAGAGCTTGAGTTCCATACACCAACTCAAATGGGATTTTTCCAGTAGCTCATTTAATAGTGATTCGATCAGCCCAAACAAAAAACTTCAACTACTCACCCCACTTCCTTTTGTTCAACTCCAAAGTTCTTCTAATTATCTTCAACATATTTTTATTGTTGGACTCTACTTGTCCATTTCCTTAGGGATTATAATTGGAAGCATATGTCAAATTGATCCCATATTCATGGCACATGGCCACCAAAGGTTTAGCTCGAAGCTCATGGCATTATCAACAACTATCTTAGTAGGCACTCCAAACCTACAAATGATATGATTCAGAATGAAATCCATGACAATTTGGTGAGTTGCTTTCTTGGTGGGGATTTCCTCCACCCACTTGGTGAAGTAATCAGTGGCTACTAAAATCCACTTATGGCCAACACTTGAAGGATCTGAAATCTCACCAATGAAGTCCATTCCCCATTTCCTAAATGGGGCTTCAATTGATATAGGATGCAAAGGAAGGGAGCCTGAAGCTTTTAGTCTTCCAGAAAAGCATTGGCAACTTTCACATTTTCTTACCAACAAGAGTTGTATCTTTGAAAAGAGTTGGCCACCAATAACCAACCCTTAAGATTTTATGAGTTGTGACTCTTCCAAAAAATGCCCCCACAAACTCCTCCATGGAGATCAACAATTATTTTAGGGGCTTCATCTTCAGTAATGCATCTTAAGAGAACTCCCTCAGGGTTCTTCCAAGCTAACCCAAAATCAGTAATGACATATTTTTGGGAAGCTAACTTAAGTGCTCTTTTTTTATTCTTTCTCAAATGTTCAGGGCAACTGTAGATGTTTGAGATAAAAATGATGTCCTTGTACCATTCAGAATTTATCAGTTTTTCAAGGACATTCAACCTTTCTTCTTCAACTTCATTTACCTCAATTGTCTACAGATTTCTCTCTGCCATAAGTTTTTCCAGCCCAAACCTCTGACCAATTTTTTTTTTTGGATATCCATATCATACTCTTGCAATTTTTTTACCCATCGGCATCTTTTGCTTGAAACCTCCATTTCTGATAGGATATCTTTCACCATGGTGTGGGGAACATAAGCAATGACTTTGGAACTCAGAATATATGGCCTGAAGACCTTTGTTTCTTTTACCAAAGCAAATTCCTTCTTCCATGATAGTATACTTTAGCTCATCTCCTTGTAATGCCTTACTAAAAAGGCAATTGGTCTTTCAGCTCCCTCATCATCCTTCTACAACAACACAGATGCAATAGTACTTTCTGAAAGAAAAAGAAAACATTTGGAAAGCCTTCTTATAATCTGGAGCTGCTAAAAATAGGGGCATTCTTTAATGCTTCTTTGATCCCAACAAAATCTTGAATAGTTGCTTTCTTCCCATTTGATACTTTGGTCTTTCTTCAACATGCTAGTGATTGGGATAGTTAGTTCAAAAAAGTTGGAGATAAATCTCCTAATAAAATTAATCTTCCCAAAAAGGATTGAATTCCCTTCTTGGTTCTTGGAATAGGGACTTTGTTGATGGCTTCTACCCTTTCAGGATCAATCATGACCCCTTCCTTTGACACAATGTGTCCAAGCAGCTTTTCTTTCTGAACTCCAAAATGGCACTTCTTGGGATTTAGTGAAATACCATACTCCCTACATCTTAACAACATTTTTTCTAAGTGTTGCAGGTGGTCACTCCTTTTTCTAGAGAAAACAGTCACATCATCTTGATATACAACAATGAAATCATTAATATAGCCAGAGAAAGCTACATCCATTGCTCTTTGGAAAGTGGCTCCAACATTCATTAGACCAAAAGGCATTCTGACATATACATATGTTCCCCAAGGAGTGGTAAAGGTAGTCTTGATTCACTCTGATTCCTTCACAACTACCTTAGTTATATCCAAAAAAACCATCCAAGGTGGATAAAAATTCCAACCAATAACCAATTGTAACATATTGTCCATATTTGGCAGAGGGTAGTTATCCTTCATTGATGCTCTATTCAAGTTTCTAAAGTCCACACACAACCTTATATCTCCATTCTTCTTTTTGACAGTACCAAGTTTGTAACCCATGATGAGTACCTTGTGGGCTGTATGATTCCTCCATCCCTCAATTTTTTCAATTCTTCTTGCATCTTCAGGGAAAGGAGTGGATTGATTGGCCTCTTTTTTCTACCTAAACGGCTTGGCAGAAGCTTCCAAGGGAATTTTATGCTAGAAAAGATCCTCTCTGTATGCTTTCAGTTCAAAATAAGACCATGCTAAGTAGTCCTGGTATTTCTTCAACAATTGGACATATGACTGCTTTTCTTCCTTTCTCATATTTCTACCTAGCCAGATCTTATGTGGTTTATCCTTCATGCCCAGGTCATGCTCTTCAACATCCCTCGAGGCTGACATGTGTCTATTGACAATGCAATCAACATTATCAAAGTTTGATTCAAGTGCTACCAAACCTCTAGGAATAGTATTAGTCTTCAACTAGAATGATGTCTTTGCCAAATAAAGTCTCCTTTCCATCAGCCACACAAACCATTGGCTCCCAATCTATACATTGATCAAAAATTCTCCTTGGTTCTACAAAAACCTTTGCACTGGGCATCATCTTCAACACTTGCCAATGTTTAACATTGTCAGAATAGATGGCCTAGTCAATACCTCAATATTATACTCACAATAGGGGGATACAATACAATTTTCAAATCTGACCCCAATACGGCCAATTTTTCTACTAGAGTATTGTACTTCCTATCATGATGTATTATGTTGAAGGAGTCAAACATTTCAATGAAATCCTAGACTACATGCTTATACTACTTCATTCTCTGATTTTTTGTTGCATACAGTTTTCTAACCTGCTTGACAATTAGCTCTGAATCTCCTTTAACAATGATGTCTCTAATACCATATTTCCAAGCAATTTTAACCCAAAGAGTAGTGCTTCATATTCAAAGCAATATTGTTAGTGCACTCAAAGTTGAGTTTAAAAGAGAAAACAAACTCTTCCTAGCCTGGAGATATCAAAACAATACCAACACCATTTCCAAATTTAGAGCAAGCCCCATCAAACAACAAAAGTCCAAGGAGAACCTACTTGATTAAGAGACTTGCATTGATCAATTTTTTGCTCTTTACCATCAACAAATCCAACAAAGTTATCAACATCAATGTCAGTGTATAACACTTCATAGGAAGCATTATTGGGATCCTCAATGAGATGTAGCATCTTCTTTTCACCATACAACTTTACAAGGCTTCCCTCAATAGGTATAGTGGAAAAGACATATCCATTTGCACACTCCCACCCACACTAGCAGCCCATTTTCTTGATAACAACATTCCCCATTTGGCAGGCAATCAACAATAACAACATCTAGTTTTAAGTTCTTTCCTAGGTAGGCTACAAGTTGCACTATCAAACCCTTGACACATCCAACCACTGACACCTCTCTGGAATCCATGGCAGTGCACTTCCCATAAGTTGTTGTCACTTTGATATCTAATTCATTCATGACCTCAAGAGGCATAACATTGCATGATGCTCCAGAATCAAACATACAATTGTGTAACAACTGTCCCTAATAATCAGAGTAGTGAAAAATGGATCTACATTCAGTTGGGACTCAACCAAGGATGTTCCCAAATATACTTCAGGTGGCTCACCTAGTTCTTCCAGTACTTGGGGTTTTTCCAACTCTGCAATGGTAGGAGGAGTCTCAACATTGTTTACATTTCTACCTTGGGTAATATTTTCTTCTTTCAATCCCAAATACTCAAAGGCCCTTTTCTTGTGCTCAGGAATCCTAAGAAACTCAAAAATTGGAAAAAAATCTTGATCTGACTCAAGACTTGGGAAATGTCATAAGGAACATATTTGGGCAAGGCAAGCATTTGAGGAAGACTTGAAAAACTCATCTCGAACAAAGGATTTTTCATGGTCTGAGCATGGGCAGGGATACCAGTTCTATTTGGGGAAACAAGGCCTTTTCCATGTATCTTTCTTAGGAGTTTCTTTTGAGATATTGGTGAGAACTGAGTTTTTGGTTTGGCTTGAGGCCCTACCCCTTTGACAACTTTACTCCTAGTGTTATATTCTTTTCATGGCCAACTACACAACATTCATTAACAACTGCCTATCCTCCTCATAAGGGATTCCTCCATCATACTTTTTAATCATTAATGCCCTTAAGTATTCAAAATCATTATTAGGAAATTCAAAATCTTGTACCATATCTATTTCAAAAGTATGAGAGGGAGGAAGGGGTAATACCCGGTGGATGCAATCCTAAAAATCTGCAGTAGTTCTTGGCACTTGATTAATTCAGTCAAAGTTGCTCCTTTCTGTGAGCTTATAGAGCACCCCATCATGCACACATCATCATCAATGTCATCATCATCTATCTTCCTCAACTTATTTGTCTTCATCATCACATGGGGCATGTGGCAAGAAACATCTATCACACCACTCAATTTCATTGGCTTCTTCCACAACAACAACTCTGGCAGTCAAAGGATCAGGCACCAATTTGTTTTCTCATGGGTTGGGGTCTGTCTATTTCCCGATCCCATGGTCCTTTTCCTCTGTCATCAGATCTCTGATCACCCCTAGGATGATTTGAAAATATTTCTTGACCTTGTGCTTTATGATGACCTTGGGAACTTTTTCCAATCCCCTTCTCTTCTCTGCTCTAGCCAGTTTATAGGATATTTCCTTAACAACTCCACCAAAGTTTTTACAACCTCCTCCAGATCCATAGACTTACTTGACTGAGGCTTCTCTGGATTGATCAGCTTGATACCTTCCCTCTTAGGAGGCTTACCAACTACTTTGATATTGTTTTCAATCTACAAAGCCATGGTGAAGGCCTACCTCAATGTTGTTGGGTTCTTATCCCTCAAATAATAAGTAACCTTCTTATCAAAAGCATCAGAGTATTTTATCAAACAAGAAACATCACTTGGCCTCAGATCACAGTAGCCTATTCAGGGTCTTATTGAACCTTGTATTGAAGTCATGAACAAATTCATTAGGATTCTTTTTAATATTTTCAAATTTTGATAAAAGAAACCTAGGGTCTATTTTATCTCCATACTACAATCTAAAAGCATTCTTCATTTCTATCCATGAATCAATGGAGTTGTCTGGAAAAGATTTATACCAGTCCCGATGCATCCTCCTCTAGAGTATGAATAAACAAATTTATGTACACATCCTCAAATTCAATCTCAAAGTCTTCCATCATATTGACAAAAATATTTAAGTGTTGATCACCAGTAATAGCATTATTTCCTTGAAATTTAGGTAGTCTATTTCTAACATCTTGGGGCACAACATTTGGATATCCAACCATACCTCTAAATCTATAGACCAAAAGTGTTCACAAAAAATGAGGTCTGGGTGGGGGCTTGGGCCATATTTTTTTGGGAGGTGATCTTACAGAGAAACAAAATGATGAGGAGTGAGGGGTCTATGGGGCACAGAATGCAATTCTCAGAATGAATGTTCTCTAAAAACTCTGTTTCTTGGAAGATCCTATCAGCTTTGGAGAACACAGGGACAAAATGAGACACAAATTTTTCAAATACAAAAGAAGGACCCTCTCTAGATGGAGAATTCAGATCTACAAAAAGACTACTTGATTTAGAAGCACTTGAGGAAGTATGGAATATTCAATGACAAGATGATCAATTTCCACAATTGATAACTCTTTTCTTGATTTTTGATCTCCAATAACTTTCCAGATTCTTCTTCCTTCAGAATTTGTCTTTCCCAATTCTAGAAACAACCTTCTAGCAGGGTCTTTAATGAAGAAATATCTTCTTCCTTCCATATTTGCAAAGATTAGTGATAAATTTCAATTGACAGAGGTTAAGACACTGGCATTTATCAAAAATTAATTCAACATGGAGTCACCACTAAGGATTTTCACCTTAGTTGTGAAAATGCACTAAAATTGGTCTGTCAAATGTCTATCAACACTAAATTCATGCAAATATTCATAGATCTGACCTTCCTTTACCCATATTTAACATTGATGATGTAAACTTAGTGCAAAAACCAATAAAAACTGGAAATATTACACGCAAAACTTGTAACTTTTCTCAATTCTTACAAATCTGACACAAGGATGACATTTCAACAACATATTTGCACTTAGATCATGTAAGAAACATTACTGGGCCAAATATAAGAATTCCTTCAAGATACACCCTTCAAAAAAATGGCACCAATCTAGTGTTGGTATCCAAATTGATTCTCCCTTGGAAACCGAGTAGCATCAAAATTTAGCAAGACATTGAGAGATAGAAATATCATATTATGAGTCATTTTGTAGCCGGGGAGGGGATTCATTCTCCCTTGAATCTTTATCACTCGATGCATCGAGAGAAATGGATAACACCTTCATTAAGGATTTGATCTATCCTCACTACTTTAGGTCGTGCTTTCAACCAGGTGAGAGGACCCATTTTGTAACCTCTATTGGTGAAGGAGAATGAAGATATCCTTCTTTTCTTTACAAAAATTTGAAAGGAGACCTTGAGAAAATATGATCAATGCACCACAATTTAACTCTCACAGTTGTCACTTCTAAAGAATGGTGATATTTTCTAAACATGGTTAAAGGTTACTAAGACATTATGGAATCCTGATTGCTTCTGCATATATTTTGGCAGTAGAATTTATTCATTTGTGGACATACAGGAAAACAGGGGTAGTTCAGGTAGGATTCATTGTTTTTTTGAATAATTTTTGGTGGGAGATTAAGCAAGATAAAACTTGATTTTTCCAGATCTTTGAGAACCTTCACAACAATTGGAAAACTAAATGACATAATGCTTCAGAATAGCTAAAATATTCCTTCAACTAGAAGGTGTGCATCAATGGAGGCCCATATTTTCATGGTTTCACACAATCTCCAAGAATTTAACACGAAGGCTCAGCTAAAGACTCAATTAAACATTAAAGACCCCTGGTTCCTCATGCCTAAGATACACTCAAAGGCTTACAGATAATCTTTATCAACAAAATGATAGTAAAGTGATTTTAAATTGTTTATCTCATTACAGATGAAGGCTCTTCTCATAATGAAATTGCAAATGCCACTAAACTATCACAGGGACAAGATCCTGTGTGATTCGAGGGATTTTAACACAAGATTGCAATAGAATAAGAAAAACTACTTGTAAACATTCTGAAATAAAGAAGACACAAATTTTCCCAAGATTAACATAGATTAATTTGAAATTGATTAGATTCATCAGCAGGGGAAATTTTTTTGAATAGTCTCAGAGCTTGTCAATGGTTGTACACTTGCAACCAACTTGACATGATCAAAATCTAAAACATAAGAAATTAACAGGTTTCTCAGATGGTCTCTCAGGAAGATGGGATTTCTCAAATTTTCTCTAAGAATTCAACCCCGACCCTTTGCAAGAGTATTCTCATTGCATTTATACATTTCACTCACTCACTCATCCCAAATTTCCCCCAAAAAAGAATATTCAAGGAACCTTTTCTTGTTACCAATTTGTCTCGGAAAGTGACGTTTAACAAATTTACACCCATAACTGCTAGGTGGAAAAATCATGAACAATCATGCTTTCTCGACTTCAACTAATGACTAGGATGCCATGCCACAAATTTTTGATATTCCTTCTAATCATTCTTTTTATTATGTCATGTGAGAAATCCCCATTTTAATCATTTTCTAGTGGCTCTGTATAGTTGGATCTGACAGGAAATCCTTTTCACCCTCGAGGAAACACATTTTTCATTCTTTGCACCTGTAACCTCCATCATTTCATCCTTTTCCCATTCTTTCCTCTACAACTCTGTCTGTGCATCTAGCTTCTCTAGTAATTCACATTTTTGCAAGTGCCCGAGAAATTCCAACTTCAAAATATCAACCTTTATAATCCTTGGACTCAAAATTAATCTCTAAATCCATTTAATTACACTTTGCAAAAAAAAAATGACAAGGAATTTCATCAAAAATGATGAAAAACAATGCATATTCACATCTCCAAGAGTCTTGGAGCAAAAATGGTAGAAAAATCAGATGCAATGCATAACAACCATTGATTCTCCCCTTTCTCAACTTTAGATTAGAGTCGTCCACATGTTTCCTTGGCACAACTACAAAGGTGAAGTATAGAGGAAAGTTTCCAAACAAGCACGGGCCTTCCACGTGCCTTGGGCCCAAGAAAATTTCCTTTTAGCCTTTGAAAAGTCTCAGTATAAAAGGAGCGTCAGTGCAGAAGCCTCCACGTGTCTCAATAGTGTAAATTTGATATGGTGCCCAAAAGTGAAGACCCCAAAGAAGCACAGGCTCACCACGTGTCTCAGCCTAATAGAGTTTTTGAAAGAAATTTTTAGGACTAGCAAGAAGGCACCATGTGTCTAGGGTCCGAGAAAGTTTCTTTGGCCATTGAAAAGTCTAAGTATGTGTAGATCTAGTGAAACCTCTAAGTGTCCCTCTAGTGCTTCTTCAAAAGTAAAATTACAGGGCAAGTCCCCAAACAAGCACGGGCTCTCCACGTGTCCCAGGCCTTAGAAAGTTACTTGAAAATCTTAAGTATATAGAGAGATGACGAAAGTCTCCATGTGTCTCCATGTGTCTCAAGCACAAATTTTATATGGTTCCCAAAATAAGATAATCTAAACAAGCACGTGCTCACCAAGTGTCTCCTTGGTGTAACTAAGGTAGGACCAGAGAGATAGATCCTCAAATGAGTGTTGGCCCTCCACGTGTCCATGGTCCGACAAAGCTACACCGGCCACATGAAAAGATGTCAAAGTTTGGGTAAGGCCACAGGAAACCTCCACGTGTCTCCTTGGTGCAACTCCAAAGGTTAAACCAAGAGGTAAATTTTCAAATGAGCGCATGCCCTCCACATGGACAAGACTTGATTTGAAGTGGGCCTTAGATTTTCAAAATGCCCCATCGAGCCACATCTAATCAGAAAGGGCCATGTTTCCATAGATGTTGGGAAAAAATTGACAGGGACAACAAAACGTGATCATGAAAAAATGGAAGGAAGGGAAAAAACATGAATTTATGCTTGAGTTACAAATTATTTCACATGGAAAGAGGAATAGAAAAAAATTGTTCTTAATGTGATCCTCGATCAAAGGAAAGGATTAATCAAGGCAACCAAATGAAAGACAAATATTCCCGCATCATAATACAAGGAGATAGAAAAGATGATAGAGTCCATAGATTAAAGAATTTCAAGGACAAACGGGGTAAGATCAAATTGAGCACCAACACATAATATGAGTCCTAACAACTATACATAATGAGGTACTTATGTACAATAATTGGGAAAA
The DNA here is from genome assembly GCA_018340775.1 of Taxus wallichiana var. yunnanensis. Classification (NCBI taxonomy): domain Eukaryota; kingdom Viridiplantae; phylum Streptophyta; class Pinopsida; order Cupressales; family Taxaceae; genus Taxus; species Taxus wallichiana. Next base: position 962,744,089 of record CM031234.1, read on the forward strand.
AGGAATGTAGACACCGAAATTGGTTACCCAATTTGGTGTCCCTCACATTCGTTTATCTTCTCAGGTATCCTGGGGCACATTCATATCACCATGGCCCCCTTGGGGTATTATTCAATTTGTGATTTAAACACTTATCCTAGGTTTAATTCACCTCATTATGTTTTACCCATGAGTAATTAAATATTAACTACTCAATTATACCTTTTTACATGTATTATAACCACTTATCTACCCCATATCTATTCTATCCATATATCCCCCCTATTTCTCCTCCTCCCAAACCAAGCAGTGGGATATTTCCCATATTTGAGGTGACAGGATCACTCTCATCATTCCATAGAAATCACTCCTTTTGGCCATTTCGAGTCTTTTCCCTGATTAGCGCTGACCGCTACTCGGTCAATGCCAAGTTTTTAGAATGGCACCGATTTCATCTCGGTCGGCACCGATTACAAATAGAGGCCCAAAACTCAGTTCTGGTTAGACAGTCAGATGGTGAGATAGACAGTGAGTTAGACAAGGAGAACAAGAGATTTTCAAGCATCAAGTCTGAGCATCATCTATCAAGTGAGAGCGAATCCTGTCCAAACCAATCCCTGAGAGGAGTACCGTTACTCTGCTCCTACCACATCAACATCGTGAGTCCTCATCGATCTCTTGGTGACTCTGTTCCTACATCCAGCATAGGTGGAGCCTTGGCAGTATCCTTACGACACTTACAGATCCAACGAGAGATCGACGATCTAGTCTCCACTGTCTGTTTCTCAATCTTCCTACAAATTTTCCCAAGTCAATGCCAATTTATATCAGTCGATGCTGACCTGCATCAGTCGACACCGATTTGAATCAGTCGACGCCGATTTTCCTAATCGACGCCGATCAGCCTGCAGACAGGTAGAAGAACTCAGGTAACAGTAATCCAACATCATTTTTTTAGAATTTCCTATTTCTTGCTACTTTCTATCTTTTTTAGATTTTGTTTATTACTTTTGATCAGAAAATCTAGTCCTTTACGTACATATTTTATCATGTATGCTTCTTTCCTTAATTGAAAATGTGGACTGACATCCACCGAGGGAGCTTATCGCTTCCCGGACCCACTTTTCGGTAGTCCACCCAAATATCTTTTAACGTTGTCTTTTTCTGTCAAGCATCTGTGTCTCACAGGTTTCCTAGATCTACTTTGCAGGATCGCTCGTGTGCGCCCGTCTTGTCTACATCGGTTTTCTTTTTCCATCTACATCTTTGGATCTTGTCGCATCAATCAGGTATCGATTTCATTTGAGTTTTTCAGGGTTTTTGTGTTTAGTTTGGTACATTAACTTGGACAGGTAACAAGCACGAAATTCTTGATCTACACTCTAGAATGCCCGATGGAACCCAACGAAAGTCCTTATTGGTAATTTCATCTCTTTTCCAGTTTTGAGCTTTGTCCTTTTTCTTCACTGATTTTTATTAGTTGTTCTTAAGCATTTCCTTCCATTGTTTCAGTCTTGCTGCTTTCATTTCTAAATTTGCAAAGTTAGATCCTTTCTTTTTTTGCAAATATCAATTCCAATTTCTATTTCTAAAATTAGTAAATCTTTCATTTGATTTCAATATTGCATGTTCAATCCATCTCTTTATGCAAAATTGTTATTTCCTTGAAATTTTTCTAGTTCCCAAAATAGAAATTTTCATTTTGCTATTATCTGGATATATCTTTCTGGATTGGTTTGTATGTTTTCTTAACCTTTTCTTGTGGAGAATTTTTCTTGTTCGTGGGATTGTTTGAGGGGAAGGGCTCAACAACACGCTTTTTGAAGTCCACACACCTTGGAGAGCTAAATCTATAGGTATTTCTCTTTTACGGTGTTTTCTCCTTTTTAGGAACTAAGAAAAAAAAAAAGACTTTGTTTGTTTGTTTTCTATCACATTCAAACATTTCAATTTTGGTGCTTAAAAAGAATTTAATCACATTTGGGAAAGAATCTATTTGACTTGTCTTCATTGAAATCAAACACTTCATTTTTAGTGCTTAAAAGGAACTCTTTCTTCATCATTTCTGTTGTGTGTTTTCCATCTAGTTTTAATTAGGTTGGAAAATTTATCAAAATCAGTAGTGACACTATTTGATTTTTATTTTTCACCCTTGCACACAAAGCCAAAATCACTAGGTATAAATCATTTAAACAAGAATTCCTCCCCTGGCCTCACCTACTTAGAAGTGATATCCAAGAGGAAGAGCCTACGTGGTACTCGGGCCACGCTATAAATTCACGGAAGTTCTGGTATATATTGGCAAAGCACCCGACTCCTTATCACAAAGGTGTGTGAAGTGTGGGGTAGGCCCTATATCAAGCTACGTACTAGTATTTTATCAAGTTCCTTCGGGACTCCTCACCAAACATTCCCCAAACCATCCTTAGTTTGGCTATTTGAGTAGTTCCTGTTCTAAAAATCCTTCCCTAACATTTTCTTTCTTAAAAGCATAAAAATTTAAAAGAGATAATCACCTACGCTGCTTGATTTGTCTATGCATTAGTTAGGTCAATCTTCTTTTTCTCGCTATATTTTTGTTTGTTTATGACGGTCATCACTCGATTACAATCTAGAAGAATGGCTCAAATGACCCCTTCTTCCTCTCGAGATCACCACTACTATGGATGTTTCGGCACCCCCCAGATCTTCCTCGGGACTGCTGTTAGTTGGTTCCCCATCTTGGTCATATAATCCTTTCTATCAGCCTAAAGCAATCCCTTCACGTCCAGCTTCCCCCAGTCCTTCAGAAATATCATCTACTTCTGACATAGAGTATGTTCCTCATGGGGACCCTAAATTTCAGGCACTCCTTGATCGCAATCCAATAGCCCTTATGGACTATCTAGTACATAAGTCTATTCAAATATCTGATCAGGGACCACCAATCCAACAAGTTTACGATTATCCTCGTGAACCATCCCAGGATTTTGTAGAACAGTTGGCCTCATTTTTCTTGCCTCAAACCACGAAGAGGGTGGCGCACCTGTACCTCCTTTTTCTCTTCCACCAACCATGACGACTAGTTCTCAAATAGTCTTGCCTATTCCGAGTGCCGCAGTTACCTTGGCTATCCCACAGCCTACTTCTGAGAAGTCTTCTACCTTAGCTATAATGGGCTCATCTGTGCACTCACAGATTGTTGTTAATTCTTCTATGTCATCTATTGTGTCTCAGGGTCAGTATCTCTTAGTGAATCAACCCCCTTTCATGAGTCAGTTGGTTCCTTCTTCTCATCCTCCACCTCATCTTTCTTCCAATGCTCCAACTGACATGAAACCTTTACCCATCCTCTAGCATCGGTGCCCTTAATAACCAATCTAGAAATCAAAAGCCTCATTCAGACTTTGTTCCCCACCATGTCCAATCAAGTCAACACCCATGTTCCTCAATCCATTCCGATTCAATCAACAAGTGTAGGAGCCCATCAATCACAGGCTCCATCTTTCATTCAACCACCTTTTTCTCAACCACCCATCATCTCACAGCCTATCTATACACAGGATCCTTCACAAAAAATACCTCACCAGGCATCACCTAGAACACCTGGTTATTCCTCTTACCATCCTGTTAACCAATAGATGAATCCCCATTAACACCACAAAAAAATCCACCAATTGCTTCTTATATGGGACATACTAGCATACCTCCTCCTCAATCTGACGTGGTCCAAATTCTTTTCAAAAAATCACAGACCTAGAGGCATCCACCAAAGGGGCTCGTCCCTCATACTCTTTTGAAGAAGTATGCAATGAACCGATTCATCCATCAGTGGCTTTTAAGCCTTATCCTCCCCAATGGGAACTTCCTAAATTTTCAAAATTTCATAGTCGAGAGGACCCTCAACAGCATCTGCAAGCATTCAAACATGCTTGCTACCTTATAGTCCAGGATCAAGAGCTTATGCTCCGTACTTTCCCTATGTCTCTCATAGGACCTGCTTTAGACTGGTATAATAACATTCCCCAACATTCCTTGTTTTCTTTCTCTCAATTGGCCCAGATGTTTGTTGAAAACTTTTTGATAAATATCGCACATAAGATCTCGATTACAGATCTTTATAACATTTGTCAATTTGATGATGAGTCTATTGCAGACTTTGTCGCTCGTTGGAGAGGGATAATAAACCAATTGTCTTTCTCCCTTCCTCAATCTCAATAGATCGAGTTATTTACTCGATCCTGTGCTAATCATATTTCTTCTACCTTAAGGATCTAGACCTTTCACACATTCGAAGAAGCCTTTACGATGGCATGCAAACTTGAATCTCGCGCCATCGAACAAGGGAAGTTAAAACTTCGTTCTAAAACTAAACCATATTTTTCTCGGTTTACAAAATCAAACCCTTCCACTTCTAAAGACAAGAATCAGGGATCCACCAACGCTATCATATTAAAAACACCATGAGCCAATAACATTTCTAATCAAACACCATGAAAAGACTCTTCATCTTCTCGAAAAGGACCCTCGTCATCTCGATATTTTACTTTGGGGAAATCATGCCTCTATCTTGGAAAATGTTGTTCACATGATCGAACTTCCCCCTATTAGAAATTTTGATGAAAGCCAAGAACATCCATTCTGGTATAGGGAAAATGACTTCTGTCATTATCATAGAACCAAAGGTCATGACATTGAATGATGTCAGACCTTTAAGAATCTTGTCTAGAAATTCATTGATAAAGGTGAGCTCATTTTGGATAACCCAAATGCTCCCCAAATCAGGCACTGGACGTGTTTAAACAACCTTTTCCCAATCATTCCCCAAACCATGATGCTTCAGAGTCACAAAAACCAAACACTCATACTATCAGCTTCATTTCTACTGAAGAATCTTCTTCTAAACTTGAGCCATCTGTGAACACATTGATAGAATCAGATCCTCCTGCCACTCCGCTAATTGCTGGGATTCTGCCATCCTTAGACAACCCTGTCTTTGAGTATTCCCACATTGTTGGAGATAGATTCACCTCCCTCTACCTCTTTATCTAATATTCCGTCCATGCCTGGGACAGTTTCATCCTCATCTGTCTCATCGTCGGACATTCTTTCGATGCTCGAGACATTTACATCCCTTCGAGTTTCCACTACATCTACATCTACTTCTGTTTCTCCCATTTTCACTGTAACTATGCCATTGGTAAACATACCTATAGTTGTACCAACTTTGACAGAAGCATCTTTGATTTTAACTCTTCCTGTCTCCTTTCCCACAAGTATTTACACCCACGCTATTCTTGTACTAGAAGTATCTCCCTCACAAGGAACTGCTTCTTCATCATCCACTTCTTCCGTCATTGATACTATTTTTCCTATTAAAGGGAAATCTAAAGAAATAGTAATGACACCTACACTCTCAGTTCCTGAACTTAAACCAAGACAACTAAGATCTAATGATACATCATCCGTATCTCCCCATTTTCTTCCCCCAAAAAGGTTACAGTCACCTTATGCGGTTGAAGTTGTCACTATCCCTGAAAAAGGAAAACCCATATTTCAAACCATCAAGACTCTTGGTGCTTTCCCTCAAAAATCCCTCTCTACGCCTCATAAAAGATTGGAGTTATCTGCTGAGAAGGTGTCTTCTTCTACAACACCATCAAAACCATCATCTTCTTCTACAACACCTTCTTCACCAGCACCTCGTAAAGTGGATTTACCTATTAGAAAGGTGTCATCTCTTTTATCAGGATCATCGTCTTCATCCCCAAAAGATAGGGCACCTGTTGTTCCTCCGATCAGACATACTTTGGGAGCTTCTCCCTCATCTAAGTTGGCATTATCTAAATCATCATCTGTTTCAATCAAGCAGCCTTCTTTATTGAAAACCACAACACTTGTTACATCTTCATCATCTTCCAAATCTATCCTAGGAGCTCCTCCACCACCAAAATCAATCCAGTATCACTCACTTCCATCTCAAGTGCCCAAGGCTACTCCTCCCGATGTCCAAAAATTAAGATAATCCCTAAAAATACTGTTAAACCAGACATGTAGGTTCTTTTACCTCGCAATCTATTGAGGTAAAAGAGGCACCTTCGTCATCTTTGTCCTCATCTTTGTCTACCGGATTCTATACTGAAATTATTTGTCAACTTATCCAAGCTTCATCCATATCCCTTCCCCTGATCAAACCCTATAATCCTAAAGGAGTAAAACCTTCCTGGTTCAACTCTGATTTGATTTGTGCTTACCATCACACTCCGGGTCATGACACCGAGGGATGTAAAGCTCTTCAATCTATCGTTAACAACCTCTTGGAAGAAAGTGATCTTCTTTTGGAAGAGGAGGAGGAACAAGTATCTGCTGTTGTCCCAACTTCATCTGAGCCTCAATAGTCCATTCAGACCTCTAGTTCTGTTAATTCCACTATGGATGATCTTCCGCCTTCTCAAATCGACACAATTCATATCGCCACTAGAACCCAACAATATGACAATCCATCATCATCCACAACATCTCGACCACGGGTTGTCATTTCTGTAGCCCCCGAAGGAGCTCTTCCTTCCTCATCAGCCTCGAGACCTCGGGTCTCTATTCGTGCTTCACCTCGGGCTCAAATTCCTGTGTCAGTTGAGGAGAGTGTTATGAAACAACTCACCCATGCTCCGGTCAAAATGTCTCTTTTTGACCTCATTCAATCTTCTCCGCAACATCGCCAGGCTCTAATTGATAATCATGTCACATCACTGTGAATTCAGATGAGCCCCAGCCTTTCGAGATGGTTGTTGGATTGAATAGACCATCAACCGCCATTTCTTTTGAGGATTCTAAAATACCTCCCCTTTCTGCCGAGGATTTAGAGGCTCCTCTTTTTATCATGGTTCAAATCAACAACACTACATTAAAACACACTATGATCGATAGTGGTGCTACACTCAACGTCATTTCTTCCCACACATTCAAACAACTTAAATTACCTAAGAATGTAGTGTCACCACCACCTTTCACCCTTCGATCATTTAACGATCAGCTGGCAGTTACTTTAGGAACTGTGGTCTTGCCCATTCGGGTAGGTAAAAAATTACTTCACAAGCTCTTTTACATTGTTGGGGAAAATTCCACTACAATATGATCCTAGGACACTCCTGGATTCATACAATGCATTGCATCCCATCAACCCTCCATCGGTGCTTAAAATATCAGTATGAGGGAAAAATCTATACTCATCCAGGAGATCCTTTTCATTCTACACAATGCGACATGACCACAGGGTCTGCCCCTCTAAAGAAGGATACTTGTTCTCCTAGCGAGGTGTCATTCTCTTCTTTACTTGCAACTAAATTACTGAATTTTCAAAATCTGGAAGATACATTGCAGTGTTTCTCGCTAGGAGAACTTCCTCTTCTTTCTTTTTATGCCCATCTCAAGCCTAATGAGTATGGTACACCAAAAACAACCGAATATCAGCCAGTCTTGGTCCCATCATCACCATTGGTCTACCCAATCAACAGACTAAATTCATTTACGGTGGTCTTGATACACCTCACTATCGCCTAGATTCTCCCCCTAGCGCCAAACCCTATTCAGCAGGGTTTGATTGTGTATAGAATCCCACGTTTGTAAAAACTTATATATATATCGATGCGCGTGGAAGGGCTTTGGCCTGGGAAAATATGAACAAGGTGTGCATGACCTCGCATCCATTCCAACTCTTAAACCACATCAAAAATTTGGTTTAGGATTTAAACCCCTCTCAAAGGCCACCATCACCATTCTCGATGAGCCTCTTTTCATTGAGGAACCATCTTCTCCCGTCAGGTCAGAAACATCATTTGATGAGGATGACGCCATTTCCATTCCGTCTAACTTTTTTTTAGTCAATACCATTTCCTTAGGACCACTGACCTACAAAACTAATGACAAATCCACTTCCATACCATTAATCTTCCCTAAATAGTTGGAGATGATTCTCCCACTATCAACACTATCCACTGTGTGGATGATGACTCTGTCCTCACCTATCTAGGGGCAGAGGATTCTTATCTTCCTAAAACCATCCCTTCTAACACGTCTACACTTCTCATGAAGCCACTATCGATCTTAATATAGGGACTTCTAAAGACCCTCACATCATTAAGGTCAGCCAATCTCTTAATCCACAAGAGTTAGGAGACTTCACCACTTTTCTTTCCAACCATTGTCAAGCCTTTTCTTGTTCATATGAGGATATGCCAGGACTCGATCCCGATATTTTGGTTCACAATATCGTTACTCTTCTTGACATCAAACCAGTTAAACAAAAATTACGTAAAATGCACCCTCGAGTAGCCCTTCTTGTTAAAGAAGAGTTGCAGCACTTGCTTTCGCTAACTTCATCCAACCCATCGATTATCCACAATGGGTTTCAAACGTAGTACCAGTAACCAAAGCTACTAGGAAAATTTGAATTTGTACTAACTTCCGGGATCTTAATCTTTCTTGTCCAAAAGATGATTTTCCTCTACCTAATATCGACCAACTAGTGGATTTAACTATGGGTCACGAGATGCTTTCTCTTATGGATGGTTTCTTTGGGTATAATCAAATTCTCATCACACCAGAGGACCAACATAATATTTCCTTCATAACTCCTTGGGGGACTTTTTGTTATCGTGTCATGCCTTTCGGTCTTAAGAATGCAGGAGAAACCTATCAGAGAGTAATGACCTACATCTTCCATGATCTCTTACACAAAACTATGGAAGATTACATCAACGATCTCCTCGGTAAATCCAAACGCCATCAGGATCATATTTTCATTCTTACACCTCTCTTTGAGAGGCTTATTCACTTTTGTCTTCGCCTAAATCCATCTAAGTGTGTGTTTGGCGTTCTCACTGGTAAACTCTTAGGCTTTATCATTTCTATTAGGGGTATTGAAGTAGACCCCACAAAAATAAAAGCTATCCTTGAGATGCCTCCCCCTTCTAACTTAAAGAAACTCTGCAGTCTTCAAGGATGCCTTCAATCAGTGTGTCATTTTATCTCGCAACTGTCGGACCATTGTCAACCTTTCCATCACCTCCTCCGTAAGAATGTTCATTTTGAATGGGATGAGCGTTGCCAAAAATCCTTTGATGATCTCAAAGCTTATCTTCTTTCTCCACCTGTGCTTACACCTCCACGCGAGGGGGAGCCATTCTATCTTTATATCTCTGTGACTGACCATGCTCTGGGAGCCATGATCTTGCATCGGGACGCTTGTGGTAAAGAAAAATCCATCTATTACATCATTCGTACTCTCCATGAGTATGAAACACACTATTCCGAAGATGAAAAGTTGTGTTGTGCTCTCTTCTTTACAACTTCTAAGCTTCATCACTACCTCCTCAATCATAAAACTTACATTGTCACAAGTGTCAATCCACTCAAGACAATGCATGTGAAGCCTTATCACAATGATCGTATCACTCGTTGGCTCATGCTTATGATAGAATTTGATCTCAAGTTTATCCCGCAAAAATATATCAAGGGTCAGGTCATTGCAGATCAATTAGCTGATGCTCCTCTTCCGGACACTCAAGACCCTCTCGCTCAATTCCCTGATGATTATATCTAACAAATTGATTTTGGTTTTTCTCCATTTAAAGTAAAACTCTTCTTTGATGGATCCAAATGCCACCAAGGGGGAGGTGCAGGTTTCGTTATGATTCCTCCTTGGGGTGCACCTATCCTAGTTGCACAAAAACTTAACTTTGAGTGTACCAATAATATGGCTGAATATGAAGCTCTTGTTTTAGGTCTTCAAAATGCCATTAATCTTGGCACCCACCATATCGACATCTTCGGTGACTCTGAACTCATCGTTAATCAAGTCACTGGTGTCTATCAATGAAAAAATGATATCCTTCAAAAATATTGCGATATCATTCTCTTTCAACTTCAATCCTTTGATAAATTCACTATCCAAGCTATCCCTGACACTGTGAATTGATTTGCAGATACGATGGCTTCTTTAGCCTCACTTATTCCACCTTTTACTAAAGACTCACGACTTTATGTGGCTGTGCAATGATTAGACCAACCATCTCATCTCAGGAAACTGACTTCAATCAATGCCATTACAACCAATACACAAGATGAGTGGTATCAACACATTGTTGATTATCTATCCCATTCAGTGCTTCCTCCAGATCTTACTTCCAATGGTAGAAGATCTTTTATCCTACGCACTAATCGCTATACTATTCTAGGCGGAATCCTCTACAAACGTGGTTTTGATGGTATTTTGCTTCGGTGCCTCAAAACCCCTGAATCATCTAAGGCTATCCAGGAGGTCCATGACAGTATCTGTGGTGGACATTTTAGTGGTTTGGCCGTAGCTAAACGCATCTTATGCTTAGGCTATTATTGGCCTTCTCTTAATCGAGATTGTTGCGAATACACTAAGAAATGTGTCAAATGCCAACAACATTCCAATCTTACGCATATCCCTAGTCAAGCTTTGCAACCTGCGACAGATTTGTGGCCTTTTTCACAATGGGGTCTTGATCTCATTAGTCTTATCAATCCCCACTCTTCACAATGTCATCATTATATCATTACTGCCATAGAATACTTTACTAAGTGGGTGGAAGCTATTCCCCTTTCCTCAACAAAAGCTAAACCAATTGTTGATTTTGTTTATCAACACATCATTTGTCGCTTTGGTATTCCACACAAACTCATCACAGAAAATGGTAAATCTTTCAAAAATGTCAATTTACAGAATCTCTATGACGCTTTCAATATCAAACTCAACTTTTCTTCTCCATACTATCCTCAAGCTAACGGCCAGGCCAAGCTTCCAATAAAACTTTGCATAACATCCTCGCAAAGGTAACTAGTCGAGCTGGTAGGGATTGGCATTTACATATCCCTTTTTCTCTCTTGGGCTTATCGGACTAGCATTCATACACCTACTAGTTCTACTCCCTTCTCTCTCATCTATGGGTCTGAGGTTGTTCTTCCTTTGGAAGTCCAGATCCCATCTCTTCGTGTTTCTCTCAGAGAATTTGTCTCTGATGAGGATTATCATCAAGAGCATCTAGCGCAGCTTGAGTTGTTAGATGAGCGGCATCTCAATGCTCTTGAACATCATCAAGTCTATCTTGAGTGTGTCAAATGTGCTTACAACAAACACTTGCAGCATCGTGACTTCAAAGTTGGTGATCTTATTCTTAAAGAAAACCAATATGTCACTACACTATAACGGAGCCAGCGTGGTAAGTTTTCTCCTAATTGAATGGGTCCATACGTGGTTACTCATAAATATGGATCTGGGGCTTACCTTCTATCTTCTATGGATGGTGTACCTAAAATGGAACCTATTAATGCCTTGCATCTAAGGCCCTTCTACTTTGTTAAAATCTATCTTACATGCTCTTAGTCACAAAATGTATATTTCATCCATCTATAACCACCATACCTTTTTGTAGTGATTTAGGACTATGTGGTTCTCCGCATTGTGTCTTTTTGTACCTTAAAATATGAGTACCGCAGCTCTACTCATGTCATTTTTATTATGGATATGTTCCTCCTTATGGTAGGAACACCTTAATCACTTCTTCATTTGTCCCGAGTGTCTATCTTAATCAAATCTACTTAGGGCATGAGTACGCATTTGTATACGTTTTCTTTCCCTCTATTTGATCTATCTAGTCTAAACTCAGCTTCCTTCCAACAACGACAAAGAAAAAAAAAGAGATGCTATCCAAAATTCCTAAAAGATAGACTGATCCCTTGAAGGACAGCTATCCATGCATTATTAAGCAAATCAAAAGATATAGACCATACCCTTGAAGGATGGCTATCATTAAATTCAAACTACAGACTGTTCCCTTGAAGGATGGTTGTTTCTCTCATGGAATTCCCAAGGCTTCTCGCATTGATCAGCCTTTTCAGTAATAGACTTCCTCTTTGGCCAGTTTGTTTACTTTTTAGCATCACTGAAAGACTTCTCGTATCGATCAGTCTTTCCACATCTAGCAAACTTCCCACATTGATCAGTTTGCTTTGTTGTCAAAACAAACATCATGAAGCTGAGATATAAGACCTTTTATCGATCATATGGAGAACCCTATTTTCCCAATATGAGCGTGTGTTTTTTCCTTTGTAAATTCTGACAAGATGCATACTTACTTCTCCTTCCATTTACCTTCTAGATCTGGTTTGCGACTAGCTAGTGTCAAGTTTATTTTAACCTCATATATGGCCTTGTATGCATGGTCTTTTAGTTTCCTATCAAAAGTCTATATTTATGATCGGTTAGGGGCCTAGCTTATCATTATTTTTCTTATCTAGGGGTGTTTCCTTTATTTCCCATTATCATTTCTTGTTCATTCAGTTAAATTGACATTTAACATGTTAATTTAGTCAAAATCTATCATCTATCTAATTTCATCTTATCTACTTTTTTCAAAAGAAAATATATCATAGCAATATATTATCAACACATGAGAATCTATCTATCTATTTTTCATCAAAATTCAATTAAAACATCTTAAATATATCAAATCTATCAATCACATCTATCCATCTATCATCTAAAAACATGTTCATCCAAGTTACCCTACATCTGCCTATATCTATTTCTCATCAAAATTAAATCCACATATCAATCACATCACATCAACATCACATCTATCTATTCTATGAATATCAATCACATCACATCAACATCACGTCTATCTATTCTAGGAATATCAGATCACACCTATTTATCATCTATCAGCATATGTCTATATCCATCGCAATTACATTACATCTATCCATGTCTATCAAAATTAAAAGCATAAGTACAATCATTTGACAAAGAAAATGATGAATATCTATATATATACATGAGTATCTGTACAACAAAGAATGGGTGGCTTTCAATCAAGCCATCTATATCATACATCAAAAATTCCTTCGAATCGAGGCTACATCAATACATCGATACAAAAATATATCAATCTCTAAATCGTAAAATTTGATAGGTGGAAGACACTATCTCCTCCACCCTCCTCTAGACCAGGTTGTCTCTCCTGGCCGCCGCCTATCGAACTAGAATCATCCATGGTGCTCAAATCCAATTTTTGACTCTCTCTCGAATCAATCGTCACGGTCTAACTAAATCGTTCACGTTTTACATCGTCACATATATATATGTGCCTAGTATGGTCGGTGCTGAATTATTCTAGATCACCACCGATTTACACCTATTTTTGCCAATCAGTTACACTGTAGCATTTTACCATCTACTAAAATCTTCTTGCCATAGTGTTGATGCTTGGCTTATTTATCTGGTCATTATTGTGCCCTGAATGTTGCCTTTTGGCACATACTTTTGATATTATCGTCCATTTTGAGCTTGTCCCCTGTACATGGGGTACTCGCATTTTTGGCAGCTTAGAGTTCACGGGTCTATAGGCACTCACGTCATCTGCTTCGCAGACCATTTGGTTGTCCCTACCAATGTATCTCTCTTTAGGTGCTAACTATTTTGCAGCCCTCCTTACACTCATGGGTCTGTAGGTACTAATGTCATCTCCTACGGAGACCATCTAGATTTCCCTACCAATGTGAGTTCCTTAGGTTGCTGCCTTAATGATTATTCTTGTGCATCATTAATGATCAGATCTACTCCAGACATCTAGCTGGGGCATCCTGTGTTTTCATCTACCTTTTTCAAACTTGGGATCATTTGTTCTATCACCCATCCCATCCCTAGTTTGAGGGGGATCACATCATCACTTTTTCCTCCTTTCTTCTATTCTCCTTGTTTTTGTCTTGCAACTTTGCTTATCGCAAGTTACTCGACAAAAAGGGGCAAAATGTAGACACCGAAAATTGGTTACCCAATTTGGTGTCCCTCACATTCGTTTATCTTCTCGAGTAACCTGGGGCACGTTCATATCACCATGGCCCCCTTGGGGTATTATTCAATTTGTGATTTAAACACTTATCCTAGGTTTAATTCACCCCATTATGTTTTACCCATGAGTAATTAAATATTAACTACTCAATTACACCTTTTTACATGTATTATAACCACTTATCTACCCCATATCTATTCTATCCATATATCCCCCCTATTTCTCCTCCTCCCAAACCGAGCAGTGGGATATTTCCCATATTTGAGGTGACAGGATCACTCTCATCATTCCAGAAATCGCTCCTTTTGGCCATTTCAGAGTTCTGTTTCTCGATCGGCGCCGACCAGGTACTCGGTCGACGCCAATTTTTTTGGAATGCGCCGATTTCATCTTAGTTGGTGCCGATTACAAATAGAGGCCCAGAACTCGGTTCCGGTTAGATAGTCGGTGGTGAGATAGATAATGAGTTAGATAAGGAGAACGAGAGATTTTCAAGCATCAAGTCTAAGCATCATCTATCAAGTGAGAGTGAATCCTGTCCAAACCAATCCCTGAGAGGAGTACCATTACTCTGCTCCTGCCACATCAACATCATGAGTCCTCATCGATCTCTTGGTGACTCTGTTCTTGCATCTAGCATAGGTGGAGCCTTGGCAGTATCCTTACGACACTTGTAGATCCAGCAGAAGATCGACGATCTAGTCTCCACTGTCTGTTTCTCAATCTTCCTACAAATTTTCCCAAGTTGACACCGATTTATATCAGTCGACGCCGACCTACATCAGTCGACGCCAATTTTCCTAATCAACACCGATCAGCCTGCAGATAGGTAGAAGAACTCAGTAATGTGATAAATCCAAAGATCATTTTTTTAGAGTTTCCTATTTCTTGTTGCTTTCTGTCCATTGTTTAGATTCTGTTTATTACTTTTGATAAGAATATCTAGTCCTTTACATATATCTTTTATCATTTATGCTTCTTTCCTTAATTGAAAACATGGACTGACATCCGCCGAGGATCTTATCACTTCTGGACCCACTTTTTGGGCAGTCCACCCAAATATCTTTTATCATTGTCTTTTTCTATCAAGCATCTCGTGTCTCGTAGGTTTCCTAGATCTACTTTACTGAGATCGCTCGTGTGCGTTCGTCTTGTCTACATCGGTTTTCTTTTTCCATCTACATCTTTGGATCTTGTCCCATCAATCGTATCGATTTCATTTAAGTTTTTCAGGGTTTTTTGTTTAGTTTGGTACATTAACTTGGACAGTAACAAGCGCGAAATTCTTGATCTACAAGGAACACCGCTAGGTACCCAAAACTAGTAATAACAAAGTAGAGAAAGAGAGAGAGAAAATACCCAATACAAGGCATCCTAAGAATCTCGACTCAAAAATCATATAATGTTGAAGAATTTTGGTGTGCACTATTGTTTGAATCCACTACTTGATCATAAAAATAAAAACTACTCGACACTTTGGGCTTCACCGAATGGCTCCATATAGGAGACAATCAATGGAGTGATTTCAAAAGTGTAAAGAAACACAAAACATAGTTCAATCAACTACTACAAATAGGTGTGCCATGATCCAAGAACAATACTTTAGGAAACAAGGTAAGGACACAAGATCCAAAGAAATAGGAGTGCCATGATCTAAGAAAAGACAAGGTAACAAGGCAAGGACACAAAACTTGAAGAAGAAGGATCAACACCACACCCTCCCATACTGCTAAATGGGTGGAATGACACTACAAATCTATATGAGTTATCAAAATAACTACTCAAACATTGAAAACTAACATTGGTCTTCACCCGAATAGGTCCCCCATAAGAGATATTGTCAACATGCCAAAAATTTCAAAAATACAAATATAAAATCTCTCAACAAACAAGAGAGATACACTACACTCAAGCTAAAGAAAAATGCTTTAAAAATCATTACAATGTAAAAGGTATAAAAAGTGGAGCAAGAGGTTGAATGGTGGAGGAGTCGTGCCTATACAGTCCTCTCATAGAATTCCTATGTCACCATCACAAGTGATCGATATCCACCCCAAATCAACACGGGTGGATGAAGAAGATTCATGCATAAGACTTGGTGCAAAATGCACAATTGGTTCTTGTAAAGGAACATCAAAATATGTGTCGTGTCAATCATGTCGATAGTTGAAATCTCAAGTTTCCCAAGCCTAAGTGAAGGTGCAAAACTCATGTCTAGCTTATGATCCGCGGAAAGATTCAAGAAAATAAAAAAAGAGCTCTTTCAATGTGTGATCCCAATGATGTACCTCCTCAAAAAATAATTCCATGGTGATAATTCCACTTAACATGTGGAATAGGGGAAACAATACTCTGTGAATTTATGCCAATACCTTTGCCATTCAAACCCATTGAATGGAGCATGCGAGAACCGAATGAAGTGATATGATTCTCAAAAGAGCTATGTATGTGAGTGAAGGAGTTGATGTGGGATGCTCAAAGTGTGTAACTGTTGGGGTTAGCACACTGGTTGTATAGATAATATATCATATCTAAGCATACATGTAAATAAAAGTGGATATTCTACCAAAAGAATTATACAAAACAAGAGACATAAATACACACTAGATTTAACGTGGTTCACCTAGTGTGAGCTACATCCACCAAGAAACAATCCAATCTATTATCCAAAGTTTTTACAAGATATACAATGAAGATTTACAATCTTCCACACCTATTAGATGTTCAAAATTGTCTTCCTTCAAGCTTTTTCCTTCTTCACCAAGAATTCTCTCACACAAAATTATCTTGTAATTATGATCAATCCTCTCCTCTCGAACCCTAGCTTTATGCTTTAAATAGTCGTTTAAGAATTTAGGGAACTTATCCATGTAATTACATTCATTAAATTTATTCCAATTCTAAAAATAGAAATAAATCCTAAGAGTTAATTAAAAGCTCATCGCACAGTAATCGATGTCGGTTCTACCCAACCGTCACCGAGCTCTAACTTTCCGACCGATGCCGGTCAAACCCTAACCAATGTCGGTTACTGTCACTTCCAACAAGTTCAAAATTACATGCTAAAACATGAGTAATTTAGCTCCATACTCAACGGTAATTGCAATAGGCATAGATGCGAAGAACATGCATTAACAATCCTAATAGGCTTAGGAGCGTCGGTAGTAGGAGCAAGCTCGGGCGATAGATCAAGTTTAGTGGGTACAGGAGCTATAACTTTAAGTGGAATAGGAGCATAGATATGACTATCCACAATATGGTGGTGATGTTGCAAGCTAGCAATTTTTTGTTATAGGGAGTGTATTAGTGTATCCTTATTGTGAATTAGTGCTTGAAGAAGAGAATTTCTCTTCTTAAGCAATCTATTTTCTTCCACAAATTTTGCAATGTCCTTTAGAAGTCCACACACTTCAGAGAAAAGTATATCATTCTCATAATCCATGATAGATATAAGAATGCAACACCCAAAAGTTTAGGATGTTGGGCTCAACCAAAATTACATCCACAAGTGATTACAACACCCCTCCAAATTTGGCACTTTATAATTGAGTGCATGTAAATATTACAATGAGGAAAAGTACCTTTTCTTTTTGAAATGTGTATAGAAATTTCACCTATACGCAAATCTAAAAAAAATACACAATTTCAAAAATCACCTTAATTTGAGCTACGGATCAAAATTTATGAGCTCTAGAAGGTTTTGCTATTAAAAAAAATATTTTAATGTTGATTTTTTTAAAGGTACACATGACACCCAAATTTCCATAGGGTAAAAGAGTGCATCCACATGATTCACACTTGCGACCAAAGGATAAAATCCTACGCCCAAAATCTATGTCCAGAGGGTAAATCATTGCATTCGGAGGGTACACATTTATATCCAATGGATAAAATAATGCACCCAGAAGGTATAAGTTTGCATCCAAAATAGAAATATCCAGAGGGTAAAAGAATGCATCTAGAAGGTACACACTTATATCCAATGAAGAAAAGAATGCAACTAGAGAGTACAGATCTATTTCAAGTGGATAAAAGACTGCATCCAAAACAAAAATATCCAGAGGGTAAAATAATGCATCCATAAGGTACACAATTATATCTAATGGATAAAAGAATGCAACCATAGAGTACAAATCGGCTTCCAAAGTGGATAAAAGATTGCATAAAAATAGAAATATCTAGAGGATAAAAGAATGCATCCAAAAAGGTACATGCCTATATCCAATGGATAAAGAATGCACCTAGTAGGTATAAATATGTGTCCAGTGGATAAAATAATGCACCCAAAATGTACAATTGTTAATACAAACTTAGACTGCAAATATCTCTTTTTTTGGCACCATATCAAAAATAGAGAGAAACCCATAAAGTTTCTTGAAAAACCTAAAAGTTTCTTAAAAACCTAGAAATTTGATATAATTTTTGTGTCATAAAATTTTTCTGTACATAATTGTATGGATTTTTGAGAAATGTGCCAAAAAAAAACTTAAAATTTTCCATATTTTATTGTCTCATAACATACTTGAGTTTACAATCAATTCTAGGGTTTTGGCACCTTCCAAATCCAATGGTGCACTTTGTTTTGCATAAAAATGCATGTTGTAGAAAAGTGCTAACAAATTCTAAATACATGAAAACAATAAACCCTTGCTTACAAAGAAAAACTTATAGATGGATGTCTACATCATCTATCGCTCTGATACCATGAAAGGAACGATAATAAGATCATTCCAAGCCATGAATATCTCATATGATCATAACACACCACATTTGATAAGATGAAAGAAATTCACTAGAATAAATTTACAAAATAATTTGCAAACAAAGAACAATAATATCATATATTATTATGGAACTCTTATGTATGAGTACAATAATAATGGGCCTTGCTTATATAGGAAAAGAAAATCAATTTAAGAACTAATCAAGGCCCTAGATCAATCCATAAATCAAGGAAAGAACTAGTCATAAAAGAACTAGTCAAGACTTTAGATTTATGGGAAAAACTAGTCATCAAAGATCTAGTCAATACAATAGATCAAGGAAAGAACTAGTCATGAAAGATCTAGTCAATACCATAAATCAAGGAAAGAACTATTCCTAACAACTAGATAATATCTTCCTAATATCTAAATAAGATAAAAGAATATCCACACACATAAGTGAGTGAGAATAAATACAAGAGGTAAATAAATTACCTAGATGAACATGAGCTAAGGTAAATACCTACTCTAGCAAGGTCATGTTCAGTTTGTTTATTCACCTAACTATTCAAATTTTAAAGATAAGGAATATGTAGATGATGGAGGCTATCCTACAGATGAATATGTTGAGTTGTATCTTAAGATGTAAAAACTTGAGGTTAAGATGGTGTAGTTAAGGGCTACAAATCAAATGAAGGAATTTAGTATTGGCTTAAGGGTACCTTGTCTTTGGGTTGGCCCTATGCCAAATCACCATGACCTACAAGAAAATCTTGGTTTCATGGTTGAAATGTTGCCTCAACTTGAAATATGGGTTGAATATATAGAAGCTCAAGAACACAATTCCAATCAGTCCTATCAATGGGAAACTTCTGCATTACCACTTCAAATTTTTGCTTTCATTACCCAACCCATATCATTTCATCCCGATCTAAATTCCAAAGTTTTTCACTTGCTGCCCACATTGTCAATTCCATTTCTTCATCTCCTATCTTCCCATCCCATCATCAATATTCTCCTCCTCTTTCTTCTAAAATTCCTTCCCCTCCATCAAGACAAGAAGTATCACCTTTTCCACCTCCTCAAATAATACACAAAATAGTTTAGCTCTAACCCATCCATCCTCCTATATTCCATAATCCCTTTTGGGAGGACCAAAATTATGATATTAACGAAGAAGAGGAGGATATGGTTAAGGAGATTAGAAAAGAAGGGCTTGCATAGAATCTAAAGGAGTGGGATACAATATTGAATATTAAGAAAACATCTCTCCTAATTAAGCCTATGGCTAAGGTTAAATCTCAAGAAAAGGTGGTAAAGACTGTATGTACATAAGAAAAAAACAATTAAATGATGACAAAAAGTCTACATACTCGAATGCAATGTCGGTGTTAACACTATGTCTATGGAAACCACCGATTTATCATAGATTGTAAAATCAGATGTAGAGGAATAGTAGGAGTTGGCTTCAAATCCACAAGAAGAGAGAAATGTGCAAATGAATTTTGAAAAGCTTCCAAATGTGAAAAAAGTTACAATTGATTGCAGTGATCCTCATTTTCATGTATGTCAAGTACTTGCAGCATTCTTGGAAGGTTTCATTATTCCACTAAGGTCATCATCATATGTTATGGATAGACATCAAGAGTTTCATGTTGTGGAGGAGACAAAGGTAGATCTAGAGGTTTTGATTACAGACTAGGCTATACAAGAGGTTTCAAATCCTTCTCCATTTTCATCCTTTCCAAAATCTGATTTCCTAGATGAATTTAAACTTTCTAATTTCATGTTTGAGGATGAAGAATATCAGGGTGAAAAAAATTGTCAATCCAAAGAACACCATGGAGAAATAGGTTGAACCCTTGACACAACAGATAAATGGAGAGACTGATTATTTATCTGATTTGGAGGAGCATTGTGATGGACATGAGCCTATGAAAATTGAAAATTTTTCTAGTCCATCATCTCTTCTCCAACACCAAAGGATTATTTCTTTGAGGGAAACTTAGGAAAACAACATGTTTCTCATAAAAATCTTCTTGAGCCAATATTGGAGGAATTTAATCTTCCATATGACTCATTGAATGAAGAGGTAGAGGAGCACATAGGAGAAGCTAGTTCAGATTCAAAAGCCTTGAGTGGGATGACATTATTAAGAGTTTATTTCTCTCAATTGTGGAGCTTGATTTGGTTGATGAATGGGTAATGGTGGAAGAAAAACAAGAAGGTAATGCTGCACCTAATAGTTTTCAAGAGCAACATATGGATGGGTTTTACCTTACAAGTTTCATGTAGGATGAGGATCTTGGTCAATCGGAAGAAAAAAACTCTTGGGTGAGTAGCATATTTCAATTACTTGCATTGATTCAATAATGACTACATTCGAGGCTGATAGCAATCCCAAATATTTGTACATTGCAAAATGGAATTAAGAAGATGTCACTTTAATACCATTCATATAGGTGGAAGATCTATTTTCTGTAGATGAGAAATAGGAGGAAAATTATCTTATGAACAACCATATTTTTCAAGAATGTCTTCAAATACACTTCCTTGTTAAAGTTAAAGCTTGCTGCAGAAGGCATATGCAAAGGGTTAGATCATTTCCCATTAGATACTTGGATACATTGGAGCCAAAAGAGGAGCCACAACTAGTCACATTCACTTAAAAATGTGAGGATGAGTTTCAAAACCCCAAAGATCCGTTGTAATGCCTCTACAAAAAAATGATGCAGCCTAGAATTCTCAGATAACACTTAGTCACACTGGCACATCACTCAGCCTAGATTGAGCACTCACCCAAAGCATGTAAAGGTACCAAGTCCCTCTTTTGGGTTTCCGTGGCAAGATGGTAGCATGATGAAGTAGTATAACAAACATATATTTAAAAACTAATCCATCTATACATCGTTACACCATACAAGATCTATAAGCACTTAAGTATAAATCATCATGATAACAATAGTATACAATGAAAAACATATTAAACACTATTTTTCAGCCAATATTCTTCATGTATTCATCATACCAATAGTACAAAATCTTCATACAATACTAGACATGCACGCATGGATCTGTTATAATTATCCAATCTCATGCACTCGTGTATCTCTAACCCTTCAAAGCAGTATGTGTCCCTGTATATATCTTACTAAGTAATTCATTACATATATATATATGGTGGGGGACTAGTCCTCTACCACTTAACTCTACCAAAATAGGTTACATTGTATTAATAGCCATGTGCCTTTTACAACTATAGCCATACATGTAAGTATGCTATCTATAGATCACTGATAGTTAACTATAGTGGTGGATCTATTCTTAGCTTATTATCATGCAAGAGTGATTTGACATGCTCTTTGAAATCTCCACGAAGAGTGGCGCACAAGTCTTGGCATCACTTTGTGTGCTCCACACACCAACCTCTAAAAATAGCCCTGATCTCCAAAATTGGCTAAGTCCCAAAAGTCTGACTCTACACCTCTCATGTGCGACACCTTCCTATACCTTCGTGCCTTTGCTCCTGTGTTGTTCTCCCATGCGGACTCGTGTGTGAGTTCTACTAAGTGTTTTCTCTGATCAACATTACCCCACACTAATCTCATTGTCACCCCGATAATGGTGATGTCCAAAACTTACACAAAGAATGGATAAATAAAGAATGATTGAATAAAGAATTTTGAATAAGGTATTCACAAAAAAAAAATTTAGGCCTCAAGCTCCTCCGTTTCATTCTGAAGTAGTAACTCTAGATATCTTTTATATCCGCACGTCTACAATGATAGACTCTAGCTCACCCATAGTTAGATTTCCCTACTACACTTGACATAGAGGTTTGCACCCCTTCCAATATATCCATTTTTTGAGCAATGATATTTCCAAGCTCATCTAACCTTTCCTTATGTGGTGCTTGTGCCACAGCTAGTGTCTCACGCTTCTGCTTCACTAGGATTAATCGTTCAGTGCAGCCTAGGGTTACATCCTTCATAGCCTTTTGCACTTCATTATCTTCCTCCAATGTTTTTACCATGATTAGCACATCTGGAGTTGTGCATATCATTAGTGCATGATCAGCTTTCTTCAGCTCATCATGGATGGCTTACAGTAGGCCTTCATAAGTAGCAATCTTTCTTGCTACTACAGCCTACGCTTTCTCTACCTCTTCCATGGGGTCCTTGGGCTACTCTATCATGTGCACCTTTTCATCCTCCAATACTAATTTTATCATTGTCTTTACATAGTGCATTGCAGAAGGAAATTCTTTTGGTACTTGGGATTCCAAATGTGGGTGTACCTTTAGGACATCATCTCCAATTTCCTCCACCATACTAACAAAAGTGTCATATTTTCTCTTGATCAGGTCCTTTTCCTACACTAGGCACGCTATCTCCACATCCTTGGCTTTCAGCTTCTCTATCAGCGCTTTAATGGTAGTAGATTTATCAACATTTCTTCTTACTACTTCAGCAGATACCTTTACCAGAGCATTACTTACCTGCTCATCTGTCATCACCATTGGCTTGATTGTCATGTGCCTTATTTTAGGTGCCTTCTTCAATCATCTTGATGCGCATGATTCTTCACCGACATCAAATTCTAGCTCATCCATGTGTGTGCATTGACCATGAAATTTTCTTCCATGTACGCAATGTCACCTTGTCCTCATCCATGAGCACCCATCCAAATAGATCCTTCTACTCGATGGTGCTCTGGAACCAAGCATGAACAATCATCTTTGGGTCTTCTGCATATCCCATTGTATGTGCCTTGGCATCCTCACCTATTCAATGGGATCTTGGCCCTCTTGGAATGGCTGCATCAAGGTTAGGAATACTAGATGTATCCTCACCCTTGTCTTGTGTGGCCTCTAATTATTCCCCTTCTCCTCCTTCCATTTTCTCCTCCTCCTCATGTTGAGGCTCCTCTTCTACTAGAGATGAGGGCGCCTTCTCCTCAGATTCTTCTACTTCCTCTCTAGCCTAAGTTTTCTTCTTTTCTTCTCCTCTGGCTCCTTTACTTGCTGGGTTTCTCCTTGCACCCTTGTGTGCTTGAATACCTTCTTAAATCTTTGGTCACCCTGCTCTTCCCTAGTAACTCCTCCCTGTGAAGCCATCACGTGCTCCTTCTCCTTTTGGCTAGATGGCTACTTCCTCCTCTCGCACCAAGCCACCACTATCCTCCTGCTCTTCATCCTCTTCCTCATCATCTTGCTTGGGTTCAGAGGGCCTAGGTGCCGGGACGTTCTCCATGGTATGCTTCCCCTTTGGTGGCCCTGGAAGTGTGAACTTGTTTTCCACATACTTGTTATTTTCCATTTTTGGCTTAAGTTGAAGGTATATCAGCATAGCCCCGATATCCACAATGGCAAGTGTCTCTGGTTTAATGCTCAAAATTTCGAGATAATACTCTCATTGTATGCATTCTTCCCTAGATATCCATATGTTTTCTCGCAAGGTGTGGTATTCATAGTCCACCTTGTCTACATTAAATACTAACCTTCGTGTGTTGGTGAACCAATGAACTGAAGCTTGGAAATATCATGTGGAAAACACATAAGGCAGTTTGCACTAGGGGCTCCACGACCCATCTACCATTGGAAAGCACACAATACAAAAGTGTTGGTAGACTGCAAACTATGCCTACTTCCCTAGAACTGAAGGCAACTCCTTAGGTATATGCCATTCCTCTTCAAACACCACGCAGAGCCTGTCATACCACATCTCTCTCCTTTACCTCATCTGTCATAGACCCCTTGCATAGATACTTGTTGAATCGTTCAGCTGGAGACTTGTGATTCATGGGGTATTCCCATATATTCTCTTTTGGGCCATCTGGTACCCCAATCTCCATGAATACCAAACTTAGAAAACATAGCCAAAACTTATCTTATTTCTGCGCATGCTTTCTCTACTATTTACTCTGTAATGAATCCGAAATGTTGTAAATGACTCCTTTTGACATGCACTTTGCCACATGCAGCCACATAGAGTTAACTTGTAACCAAAAAACTTGGTCATTCAACTTTGTAATCAGGTGCGCTACTGCTACCTATACTCTTGGACAATTTTGTATTTTATTAATTTCCATTCCGCACGGTCCTTTCTGGCAGCTCAATGCTTTGTGTGTCTCCAAAATGGTGCTCTTTTCAACTAGGTCAATCTTAATATCCTCTTCAGTTACCTTTAATCTAGTTACTGTGGCAATAAGAATGGGTGTTAATCTTACCCTTCATCCTATAAAATAGAAAATGTCCTCATGGACTCGGCTAATTAGCCATCTATAAAATGGTGCATATTTCCCAAAGTATGGGAGCTCATACAGCTGGTAGAAACCAATCCTCTTCAGTAGCCTTTCCCCAGTGTCATCATATACGGGCATGCTATCCTCAGTTCATCTATTCGTTTGGGAGGTGAGCAAGTCATCTAATTGCTTTTGGTTATCCTTTGTCTAGTGGTTATACTTGCTTATATTTCTCTGTCATATGTGGGTATCCCATTCCTGGCCCACAATTACTTCCTCAGTGTTGCATCTCTAAAAATTACTTTCCAGGGCCATCTCTTCCTCTTCTTCTACTACCACCTTCTTATTTTCCTTTACTACTGTTGTTTTCTTCTTTGGATCCATTCTTCTCTTTGGGTTTTGTTTTCTAGACATTCTGTTGCAAGTTTTTATTAGTTTCCTTCAAACCCTAACTTGATTCAACCATGCCCTAATTGTAATCATGAAATTGTGTGCCCTAGCTTTGTTCTGTCACTCTGCTTCATTCAAACCCTTCTCCTATGGGGATACAAGCCTTTCCAATACACAGATCTGTCTTTCATGCTTGGTTCGCTTGCTTCGCACCTTGAATCACTTTACTTGGCTCTTTGCACGTAGCTCTTTGTCAAATTCTCATAGTCGCAAGGGTAAAAATGAAATCACATCCCGTCCTTATATAGATTTCTACTTTTTACTGCATTAATTGCTCCTCCACCTACCAAATTCTCCTCATTTATTACCCTTTTTTCATTTCTGCGTGGTACATCTTCGCGCCAAAATCTATAACCTTCTAGTGTGCCTTTTTACCCTTTGTTATAGACTTCTCTTCAAAGACGTGTTCTAGCACTGAGTACATCGTCACTGCACCATCTCCTGGTAGTTACCATGGCTGCTATGCTTACCTCATGTTATACTTTCCCTCATTCATCTCCATCCTTGGTTATCTTTGAGAAGCAATATTTTGTCAATCACCCTTAGCAACCTTCTTTCTCAACACCCGCAACATTAAATCTTCGCAGCATATACCTGAGAGTCACCAACAATCCACCCCACACTAAAAGTATGTGCAGTCCTCTGTGCATCAACATGCTTCATATTGTAGTTAGCTTCATGCACACAAGTGCACTTATGACACACAAACAAGAACTAAATTGACAAAGCATAGCGACGATGAAAGAAACACATTAAGGGAATGTAGAAAGGGAAACCTAATCTATCTGGAAATACTACCTTATTACAAACACCAAGAAGACTTATTTATAATAGGGCTTCAACCTACTCCCATTAAAATAATCGGGTAGCCTCGTGCCATCAATTACTTCTAACTGAAAGCACCTAACTCAAGTATATGAGTTATAATATACAGCCCCAACCAATGCACCTTGAGCTTCCCTGGATGGCACAAAAACTTGGAGTCATACAAAAGTACCATTTGTCCAACTGCAAGTTTCTTATCCCTGATATGTCTATCATGCCATGCCTTTTGGTGCACTTTCTCTTGTTTCTGACTCTAGCATGCTATGGCTCGACACTCATCTAGTTGAACCATCTTCTCAATCCGTTCTTCTAAGGCTTTCTCATTAGCTAGACCTCCAACGCATGCAATGCACAAAGAAGGTAACATAAATTCTATAAGAAGAATAACTTCCGCCAAACACCAATTAAAAAGGTGTGGCTTTGTTCAATCTCTTGTATGTTGTTCTATAAGCCCAAAGAACAAATAATTTATCATCCCAATCTTTCCTTCCAACATCACAAATCTTGGTCAATGTGTGGCTCAAAATCTTGTTAAAATCCTCAGTAGTTCCATTTGCCTAAGGGTGATAGGGTGTAGTCTTATGGTGGGCAACCATAAACTCATCTAACAGAATTCTTATTATCTCATTCAAAAAATGTGTGCCCCTATCACTTGTTAAACTTAAAGGATAGTCATACCTTGTAAGAGCATTCTCCCATTAGAACCTTTTTGTTGTAGCTGTTTTACAGTCCTTTGTAGGTGTTACTTCAGTCCATCAGGTAAGATAATGCATGCAGTGATGATATAGCATGATCCAGTCCTACACGTGGCTGGTGAAATAGGCCTGACAAAGTCAATCGCCCATTTCTCAAAGGGTTTTGCACTTGTAATTGGTCATAAAGGAATCTCATCCCTTTATCCTGGTTGACATAGACATTGACAATGGTCACATGCCTTACAATGCTCTATATAATCCTTGTACAATGTTTCCCACCACAAACTAGCAAGTAGGATCTTGCGCACTATGGTATCACCTCCATAGTGGCCACCTGCACTATCACCATGTGCTTATTACATTATTTCCTTTCATTCATGCTCCAATACACAATGACATAACACCTCATCTCTACCTAATTTGTATAAATCACCATTGATTAACATGAATGGTGCCACGCATATAGCAAGTTGCTTCTTCTCTAAATATTTCATGCCTTCTGGTGCCATACCAGTCCTTAGAAAGATAGCAATGTCCTCTAATTCTGATGGTGTGCATTGTAACCTATACAATTGTGCATCAGGCATGGTCTCTTCTATTGTTTGTGCCTCTTCTCCTGATTGAATTCTAGACAAGTGATCCAGTCCAGAATTGCTTTTTCCTAGTTTTACCACAACTATAAAGTCAAACTCTTGAAATAAGAGTATCCATCAGCATATGTGCCCCTGTAAAATAGGCTTGTTCACCAAATACTTCAATGCCATGTGATCTGTATAAAACACAAATGGTGTGGCCAACAAATACTGATGAAATTTTTGCAAGGCATAGATCATGGAAAAATCTTCACGCTCTATAGTGGTATAATTTTGTTCTGACAGGGGTTAACTTCCTACTAGCAAAACAAATGGGATGATCAACTATACCTTCTCCCAGTTGAGCTAAGACAACACCAATGGCTGTGCTAGAGGCATCCACATGAACATGAAAAGGTTTATCCCATGAAGGAAAATGCAAGATAGGCACGGTAGTAAGTTTCTTCCTAAATATCTCAAACACGTGCTACTGTGACTCCCCCAATAGAATGTAACTTTCCCCTTAATAATTTATTCCAAGGGTACAACAACTTTTGCATACCCTTTTATAAACTTCCTGTAATACCCTGTATGACCCAAAATATACACACCTCACTTTGACTGGCAAGCGCTTTCAAGCCTATGATGACTGCAACTTTAGTTGGATCAACCAACAACCCTTCCTTACAGATAATGTGTCCTAAAAGTGTGCCAAAGGGAGTAGCAAAGATGCACTTCTTGATGTTTAATGAGATACTCAACTGTCTACATCTTTCAAACATTAAGCGCAGATTGTCACAATGATCCTTAATTAGCCCATAAATGGTCCAATCATCAAGATAGACCTATAAGAAGTTGTGAATAAAATCCTTGAATGCTTGTACCACTATCCTTGAAAATACAGTAGGTGCATTCTTTAATCTAAAGGGCATCATAGTATAGGAAAATCTTCCCCATTCAGTAGTGAAGGTGGTCTTCTCTTGATCTTCCGGGGCAATCCTAACCTGATGATACCCTGAGAACCCATCTAAATGAATATATCTCGTGCCCAGCCACTCCTAATATTTCCTCTGTGAATGGCGTAGGAAAGGGATCTGTAACACATGTTGCATTCAAATCTCTATAATCAACACAAATTTGAATCCTACCATCCTTTTTTATGCTTATCACCATAGGATTGACCCATTCTGATTCATCCAACAATCGAATGATCCTATATTTCAACATCTTGTCAATCTCCTCCTTTACTTTCTCACACAAATTGGGATTCATTTGATAAGGTTACTTCCTAATAGGGCGCACACCTTCCTTGAGATTTATCTTCATTTCTCTAAGTGATTTATGCATGCCTTTAAGTTCATGGTATCCTCTTGGGAATAAGTCCTCATAGTCTCTAAGTAACTCTATGATCTTTGCTACTTCTGATTCTGACCAGTAATCCCCAATTATCACCTCCTTAGGTTCAGCTTCTATGCCTATATTTACCTTTGTTGTCTTCATAGGTTCATGATATGCATGCGCATCTACATCCACACTGGATAACACTTCATGTGTTCCATGTGAATGATCCACTTCCAAGTGCTCAACTTCCTCATCATCAATTATGTAAACCATCTTCCCCTTGTCTTTTTCTAGAGAAATGCGCTCAAGTAGTATGATATCATCTTCTTCATCCTCAAAACATGCCCCTGTCTATGTCTCACCAAATAATTCCTAAATAATTTCTATCACTTTAGCACTATCTCCCATGGTTAAGCACTTGATAAAGCTTAAAGCTTTGTTCACTAGTGGTGTAGATGAAAAGAATTCAAAAGTTTGGATCATCCCTATAGTCAAATTTTGCCAATTGCCAGTGTCGCGATGTAATTCAACATATACATACCAAACACGTGTACAACCTTGTAGAGTAGAATAAAACCGATGCACCCAAAGTGAGGGTGGTAATGCTTCCTGTCCTACTATCCAGAGTCTCTCACACTGCTGGATATGATGTTGAGCAGGTTGATCACCATGATAAGGGAAAATTTTTGTAGGTGCATTACTTCTTGAAAACCTAGTTGATAAGGAGGTCCCAATCTCTCCCCATTCTAAGAGATTATCCTGTGGACTACCCACTAGTGTGATGCTTCCCCACCCAAAGTATATGATAGCATATCATGTCTTTTAAGTTGGTCAGCCCAGTTTGTTTCCATGGCTTGTAAGAATCCAACCAAATCTTTGGATCCAGTATAGTGGGGTACTGAGTGACCTATACACCGGACAAAGTGAAAACCCTTTTTGCAAGCAACCGCATGCTTAACTTTGTGCCCCACCAGTTCATAAGTTCCATGAGCCCAATTATCACAAGCAATACTTGGTAGTATTGTTGATTGACTGAGAATCTTCCCAATGAAGGATTCCTTCCTTAGATGGCTCATTGACCTCTGGGTCCCGAATAACGCGTATATAGATTCTGTTCAAGTCCTCTTCACTTAAAGGTTCCACATATGGTATGGATTTCCCATCTGTCAATGGTATTATGACCCTTTCCTCCTTGTTCTCAAAGCTGATATACCCCTTGTTAAACCTCAAATCAGCATTGTTTGCATAACACCAAGGGCACCCAAGAAAATCTAGGAAGCTATCTGCTTCCACAAGCACTAACACTTCAAGTCTCTTGTGAACTTGGCCCCTTGTATAGTGATAGATGCATCCTTCAAAACTCCTATGGGAGTAGCTTTTGTTCTATTTGCCATGAACAATACATTAGATGATGGCTGCAATGGGGTCTCCCCATTTGTACCCATGCATCCAATGTAAGTACATTCACTTCGCACCTGCATCAATCAAAATATTGCTCAACAACCACCCATCCACAAAAGCATTCAAAGTGACTTCCTTGTCATAGTCAATGCTATCGGGGGGAAGATTTGCATGAAGTATTTTTCTTCTAGTCTCAGTTCCATGTGTGGATTATTCCCCTTCAACCAATTTCCTAATAAAGGAATAATATTCTCCTGGCGCAACATTCTACATACCTCTCTGATGTCGTCAATATCAGATGGGGCCTTTTTGTATCCTTATGCTCCAATTTCTGAGATTGCTCTTTCAAACCCTATATTTCACCTTGAAGGCTTCTAAGGACCTCCATAGTTTCTTGATAGAATTCTTTCTGATGAGCTAGATCTGGATACCTAGCATGCAAAACCTCCTCCCTAGTGATTGTCAGCTTCTGTTGCAAAACCTCTCTTGCGCGTGTCGCCTCATCTCGTGTGGTTATCTTGACTGTTACTACCTTAGGTTCTAGTGTTAACTTGGGCATCCACTGATTCTCTATTGCATGCTAGATTCTAACCATCCCTCGTGCCTTTGTTTTCTTGCTTGTGTTGCTTATTGAGATGCTCATACAAGTCCGGACACTCTTCATAACTATGCCCCTTTCCACAAAATGAACAAGAAATATTTTGCGGGCATTCGTGCCTATAATGGTCAGGTGAGCCACATGTATAGCAAGTTCCTCGAGGGAATTCACTCCTTCCTCCACCTCAGCCTCATCCTCCATATCCACCTTGATATCCTCATCCTCTTTCATGAACCCCTTCAAACCTTTTGTCATTCTTGTCATAGCGCATTTGATTATAATCCCTATCCTGATGCTCATTATTTCCTTTAGAACTATCAGCCACACTCACCTGTCTCACCCCAATATTAATGGCATCATGGATCTAGCCAATCAATCTACAGTCCTCAGTATCATGGGTCATGGACCTACTAAAATTTACAAAAGGAGGATACATTCTTCCTGATCATGCATTGTAGTAGGGGTAGTGACTAGCATCATGATTCAAATGGAAAATCTCATAGTCTAACAACAGCGAACGTATAGTTCTATGAGGAAAATATCCTTGGTGTGGCCTTCTACTTCACAATCTATACACTAGATTCCTGAGTGCATTTCATGAGCTGAGTTTGCCGATAATTTCTCTAACTATTTTTCCATAGCTACTATCTGAGCTTCCAAGAATGGACTAACTCCAGTGTCAATACTCCCAACTGCTTCAACATGTAAAGCTACTTCCAATGCTTTGTGTCAGTTGGTATAAGTTTTATGTGATAGTGCTCTTTGAAATGGGGTAATCAATCCCCTGAAAAACCATTGTGCATGCTGACTTGCATGAATGTCATAGGAGAGTTTGGATAGAAGTGTTTTAAAACAGGCATCATACTCACATACACTTTCAGTAGTGCCTTGCTTTATATCCTTGAGTGCACTTATACTCTTCTACTCAAACTTTGGGATATGGAACTCTTTCAAGAAAGCATCTTTCAATGCTGCATAGTCAATACAAGTTTGATTGGGATCAAACTTCCTATACCAGCTATGCACGTGTGCCTATAATGTAGTAGCAAATTGACTTGCCTTGCACTCAGAAGCCGTGATACCTTTCACATGCCACAATATTTCACACATATGAACATGTTTAGCAGCATCCTCGATACCTATGTACTCTCTGTAAGATGAAGGGAAATATCCATATAAATTTTATGGGGTTCTGCGGGCCTTGACTACCCGTCCCGGAACCTCCTTTTTTTCCTCTTCCTCCAAAACCACCTCGAACCACCGAGAAATAGAACTACCCATACTTCCATCCTCCTCTAGAATTTGGAATAGGGCTGTGGATGCACTCCCCGTGTCTCAACAAAGTGTTACTATACTAGACCCCTACAAATGTGAAGTAGTCCCGGTTCTAGAGGTGAATCCCACACTCGATGTGCTCATATTCTACATAGATGATGAGCCTGAAAATGTACCCACAAATAATAAGGAAGCTATCGTCTGTGTTGCCATTGATGTACTTGCTTGCATCCCGACTTATTTATGCTCTTTCACTTCCTAAATGAAAACTGTGTTTACGTGATGTATTAGACAACTGGAAAACCAAGTGGAAGGGCTAGGTTATCGAGGTTGGCTTATATGTGCACTTGTGGTCTAATTCATATTTTCTCGCACACTTCCATGTGAGGTGAAGAGGGTTCTCTGTCATGCTTTTCTAGATGGGGAGTTCTGATGCTCTTGCTCTTATTCCTCCCCATGAGCCTCAAATCCTTCACGAGCCATATCTCTCCACAACACCATCCATTATATAATTTCTTGTTTCTTGCATAATTCCCTCTCACGCACCTCATCATACTTCAGCTGCCTCTCTTCCCTCTCCGTGCTACTGCTTCTTTCTGCCATCTTTCACCAATCTGTTCCTACCCCCTGCACATGGAGATTTTTAGCTTTCCATGGGTTTATCTTCCAAGTTCAACATTACCATCAATATTTTGATTCCCAGTGGAATACCTTGCAAATATGTCCCTCTAGGATACCGTAGGAACTGGAACTCCACTACCTCTCAGGCACGAATAATTCAAAATTGAATACTCCAAAATATAGCTATTTAGAACACCGTGAAAATAGGTATCTACCACACAAGTCTAGATCAGGTCAACATCATATAGTGTTTGAAATTCCTCCTGTGTCCAAACAAGTGTGCAATACCTCTAATTCCTCTTAGATGCATATGTAGTCAACCATTCATATAATTCTATGGGAAAGATAGCAAAGAATCTTTTTTACAATCTGTCATACAAATTCTAATCTACCCAAGTGCGTGCACTAAATTTGATCCAATGTCAAACCTCCATGCATATTCTTCCTCCGTAGATCATGAATCCACTCTTCAACACTCGCCAAAGTTAATCGGTATGTCTTTATACTTAAGTGATTATAGATCTCGTATGGTGTAACTACTTAGATCTGGTATGGTATAGATGGATTAGTTTCTAAATATATGTTTGTTATACTACTTCATCATGCTACCGTTATGCCACAACCCAAAAGAGGGACTTGGTACCATTGTGTGCTTTGGGTGAGCGCTCACTTAAATTGAGTCATGTGCCAGTGGATTGTGACTAGGTGTTATCTCGAGAATTCTAGGCTACATCATTAATTCCGTTGCGAGACCTACTCGGAAGCCGTGATAGCTTTCGCATGCCACAATATTTCACACATATGAACATGCTTAGTAGCATCCTCGATACATGTGTACTCTGCGAGATGAAGGGAAATATCCATATAAATTTAATGGGGTTACTGCGGGCCTTGACTACCCGTCTTAGAACCTCCTTTTTTTCCTCTTCCTCCACAACCACCCGAACCACCAGAACTAGAACTACCCATACTTCCCGATCCTCCTCTAGAATTTGGAATAGGGCCCATGGATGCACTCCCCGTGTCTCGACAAAGGGTACTATCTTTGGACCCCTACGATCTGTGTGTGCGGTCCCGGTTCAGGTGAATCCCACACTCGGCGTGCTCATATTCTATGTAGATGATGAGCCTAAAATGTACCCCCAAAGAATAACGAAGCTATCTGTGTTGCCATTGATGTACTTGTTGTCTGACTTATTTATGCTCTTTCACTTCCTAAATGAAAACTGTGTTTACATGATGTACTTGACAACTTTGGAAAACCAAGCGGAAGGGCTAGGTTATCGAGTTGGCTTATATGTGCACTTGTGGTCTAATTCATATTTTCTGGCACACTTCCATGTGAGGCCGAAGAGGGTTCTCTGTCATGCTTTCCTAGATGGGGGAGTTCCTAATGCTCTTTCTCTTCTTCCTCCCCATGAGCCTCAAATCCTTCATGAGCCATCTCTCTCCACAACACCATCCATTCTGTAATTTCTTGTTTCTTGCATAATTCCCTCTCATGCACCTCATCATACTTCAACTACCTCTCTTCCCTCTACCATGCTACCGCTAGGTCTGCCATCTTTCACCAATCCTGTTCCTACCCCCGCACATGGAGATTTTTAGCTTTCCATGGGTTTATCTTCCAAGTTCAACATTACCATCAATATTTTGATTGCCAACGGAATACCTTACAAATACGTCCCTCTAGGATACCGTAGGAACTAGAACTCCACTACCTCCGGGCATGAATAATTCAAAATTGAATACTCCAGAATATAGCTATTTAGAACACCATGAAACTAGGTATCTACCACACGAGTCCAGATCAGTCAACATCATATAGTGTTTGAAATTCCTCCTATGTCCAAACAAGTGTGCAATACCTCTAATTCCACTTAGATGCATATGTAGTCAACCATTCATATAATTCTACGGGAAAGATAGCAAAGAATCTTTTGTACAAACTATCATACAAATTCTACTCTACCCAAGTGCGTGCACTAAATTCGGATCCAGTGTCAAACCTCCATGCATATTCTTCCTCCAGATCATGAATCCACTCTTCAACACTCACCAAAGTTAACTAGTATGTCTTCATCGTGAACCATTTTGAAACAACTAAAAAAGAGGTCTCGGCAACAGAATCAATGATGTAGCATAGAATTCTCAGATAACACCTAGTCACGGCACATGATTCACCTAGGTGAGTGCTCACCCAAAGCACACAATGGTACCAAGTCCCTCTTTTGGGTTTTTGTGGCATAACGGTAGCATGATGAAGTAGTATAACAAACATATATTTAGAAACTAATCCATCTATACCATACCAGATCTAAGTAGTTACACCATACCGGATCTATAAGCACTTAAGTATAAATCATCACAATAATAATAGTAAATAATGAAAAACATATCAGACACTATTTTTCAGCTAATATTCTTCATATATTCATTGTACCAATAGTACAAAAGCTTCATACAATACTAGACATGCGCACATGGATCTGTTACAATTATCCAGTCTCATGCACTCATGTATCTCTAACCCTTCAAAGCAATATGTTTCTTGTCTATATCTTACTAAGTAATTCATTACATATATATAGGGTGGGGGACTAGCCCTTCACCACTTAACTCTACCAAAATAGGTCGCATGCTAATAATAGCCATGTGCCTTTTACAACTATAGCCATACATGCAAGTATGCTATCTATAGATCGCTGATAGTTAACTATAGTGGTGGATCTATTCTTAGCTTATGTCCATGCAAGAGTGATTTGACATGCTCTTTAAAATCTCCATGAAGAGTGGTGTGCAAGTCTTGGCATCACTTTGTGTGCTCCGCACGCCAACCTCTAAAAATAGCCCTGATCTCCAAAATCAGCTAAGTCCCAAAAGTCTGACTCTACACCTCCGCGTGTGACACCTTCCTATACCTTCGTGCCTTTGCTCCTATGTTGTTCTCCCACACGGACTCTGTGTGTGAGTTCTACTAAGTGTTTTCTCTGATCAATAATACCATTCATATAGGTGGAAGATCAGTTTTCTATAGATGAGAAATAAGAGGAAAATTATCTTATGAATAACCATATTTTTCAAAAATGTCTTCAAGTACACTTCCTTTTTAAAGTTAAAGCTTGCGGCAGCAGGCATATGCAAAGGGTTAGATCATTTCCCATTAGATACTTGGATACATTGGAGCCAAAAGAGGAGCCACAACCAGTCACATTCACTTCAAAATGTGAGGATGAGTTTCATAGCCCCAATAATCCATTGTAATGCCTCTACAAATAAATGTAGAGAAAATAAAAGAGGCATGCTTTCTCTTTCCAGTTGATACCTTGGTGAACCAAGTGGAGAATCAAGATTGTTTCAGTTTTTCAATCTCAATCTATGTCATGTCCATTGTCAAATCATCTTCATGGACTCCCATTATGAGGAAAGGAAGCTATTTTTCACAACTAATTGTAGGGTATGTTTAGCTCATCTCTTTCTCTAATTAGCGTAGAATACGAAGGTTTTCTTTCAGTGATAAGTGTTTGTGAGAATCTGCATATTTCATTTGAACCATTTATGGTTTTTAGTTGTTGTGTGTGTTGTGTTCATTATTTGTCTTACATAGTGTGTCGAAGGTGAAGTGTTCGGAAGAAGGAAAATTTTAATTTTTAATAGATTTCCATGATGTCCGAACTTAGAAAAAATTTTATTCAAACTGTGTAATGTGCTATGTGTGTCACCAATCATCAAAGTAAACATACTTCATACTTAGTAATTTCATATTCGATTCTAGGATGCAATAGTGTTCGGGTAGCTCGGGAATGAGAATCTCATGGTTCGGGATCAGCTTTTCAGATTGTTAGTTATGAATCCATGTCCAAGGATGTTGAAGGCTACTTTGGACTAGTGTTTAGTAGGCAAGCACACCCGTGAGTTGCCAAAAATGTTATCCATTTCGACCCCTTAGGAAAAAAATGGAAAATGTGGGTAAATTACACCTGGGATAGGAAAGTCCTTTATGGAGAGTCTAGGGTTACGATGCATAATTCCAAGATTTGGGATCATTTATGGTGTTTTGGGAGTTTTCAAGATCATCTCACACTATTTTTCCCTTTTTCCTAGTCTTGGGAGCTCAAGGTTTTCAAAGCAAGGAATTGACCCCAATGGGCCCACTTCCAGTCATCATGGGTAGAAATTAATTAAAAATTTTAAATTATATTAAGGAGGTCTTTTTGTATCTCTATGATCCTCTAGTTTCGATAAAATTCCGAAGATCCAAAATTTTAGCAAAAATTTGAAAAAATGTCTAATTAGGCCATTGAGAAAGATAACTCACTTAGAAGCTCAAAGTGGTTGACATATATACTTGGGGTGAGCTGCATAGGGAACTTGCGATGGAGTTGGTGAATTGATATTGGATGGCTCAGAATCAACTCACCTAGTTAACAAAGTATGTCAACCAAGATATTAGAGGGAGGAGCTTAGGATTGAGCTTGAGAGAAAAAGGGATAGGAAATTTTCTTGGCATGGGTCTCACAGATGCCGGTGTAAGATTTGAGTGTATAAATGTAATGTAGAAATATTGTTATTATAGAAGACACGGAGCTTGAATTAGGGAAAGAAATACCGAGTCAATTTGACATTTCGTGAGGGACTTGTCAAAGTTTGAAAGGTCGAGATCTTGTGAGTAAAATGCTTGAAATAGAAACATAACTCGAAACATCATCGAGCTAGCATAGAGAAACATAGTGGGGTACACAAAGTGGTTATGGATCCATGTCGAGTGAAAATTATGGTTCAAAATTAAATATATCTCAACTAGAGGACCTACTTAAAAATAAAACTTGGCATTGGTAAAATCAGCTCGGATGCTAGGGTGATAGCATTTGAAGCTCAAACATGGGTGATCCGGTGAGACAACTCGAAGGCCCAAACATGAGGATCAACTCATGAGGGGTTCATAAGTGATCTCAAAAGTTACAATGCAACAACTCAATGGCACAATGGACTAGCTCGTAGAGATGGAAATTTTATGGAACGAAATTGAGTGGAATGAAGAAAGACATAGGTAGGTGCATTGGATAAGCAAGCTTGTGGAATAATTCATGGAGGCTCGAGTTCAAAGTTTGGCTCTATGTGGTGAGAAGTGTAATAGTGGGGTTTTTCAATCTAGTGCAATCACATAGGACATAGCTTAATCTATGGCTTGGCATCGTAGGTGCATGGTGAGATGAAATATGGCATGGAGATGGCTGGCATCAGAGAATATTGATGAG
This sequence comes from Taxus wallichiana var. yunnanensis, assembly GCA_018340775.1. Taxonomy (NCBI): domain Eukaryota; kingdom Viridiplantae; phylum Streptophyta; class Pinopsida; order Cupressales; family Taxaceae; genus Taxus; species Taxus wallichiana. The sequence goes on from CM031234.1 coordinate 962,781,909, forward strand.
TTTGAAGTAGAGTAAGGTCAGGGAGAAGCATTTTGGATTTCATGATTTAAACTCATCGAGTTTAGAGAGTTGAGGTGATGAGTTGATGAAATGTGAGCTCAAATTTTGAACTCCGAAGTATAAATTTTGGACTTCGGGTTTTTGAGTTGATGAGTTTCATAATTTTGGAGGATTTTCTAGTACAAAATGAAGTGGGAGTTCCAAAGTCTAAATTTTAGAGTTTGGAACTCATGTAATTTCATAACATATCAATGTATTTGGAAGGAGTCAGATTCCAAAGTTTGAGGTGGTTGAATGGGTAATGTGGGTCGCAAGTTTTCAACCGAGTCATCCGGGGTAGGAGGAATGTTGTGTATGGTCCATTGGGAAACCCAAGTCTAACACCAAGTTGGTAGGCTGATAGGTGGAGCTAAAACTTTGGTTAAAGTATCGAATCATTTTGATTGGATGGGCTTGCTATGTTTTGTCATCCAAGATAATATCAACGGGGGTGGTTTCAATTTTTATGCCTAACTTGTGATAAGCATAACATGTGGATCTTGTTGGACTAAATCTTAGTGGGGTGCATTCAATGCAATACGAAGTCATCCACTAAGTGGGAAAAATGCAAAGACGAAGGGCTTGCTCAATACAAGCAAGGAAAGTTTCATGTAATGACCCGACGTGGTACTCAAGCTAGTGAAGCTAATGTCAGAAATAGTTGTGGGAAACATCAACTCAATGCAAGACATGGCAAGTAAAGAGCTCTGTGGAGAATTTTTAAGGCTAATCGAGCCATTTCCAAATTTTTGGAGATGATCCAATGTGAATACAATATGTGGCACGAGGTCCTCTTTATTTGGTGAAAAATGTGGAGCTCTTTGAATGAGTTTATTTTGCGTAAACGTGGGGCTCATTATCCATGCAACATTCAACATGGGTGATAAAAATTGGGGCAATTAAAAAATTAAGCATCGTGTGCAATGATAACAAACAAGCACCTAATGCAAATGCAAGTAGCTCACAGACAATCAAATAAAGGAGCTCACAAGCTAGCTTGATGAGATGGATGGTGAGCCATTTTTTAGGCTGCCACACTAAGGCCCCCTCAAATGCAATTTGAAATCAATGGGTCCCTTCATGGACCAATTTTTATTCTACAAATAATTTTAAAATATTATTTTAAATAAATAATGGGGAAAATTCAAATTTTTGAATTTTTGGAAGCATGAAGGAGAATTTTCTTCATGTAAAATTAACGAGGTAAGAAGGTAAGGAGTGCCCCAAGTCAAGCATGGGAAATTACAAGAGAGCCATACCCTACTATAATTTTTCCTAGAATTGAGGATTTCTCCTACTTTCTCTCACACACAACTTAAGCGATACTATAAAATGTAAAGGGAAGCATTATTTCAAGGAGTTGGTCAAATTTTCCAAGTTTCCCATGTTCTTTCAAGTTGAGGTGTTGTGAATTTTGAGGCTTTCAAGCCTTCCATCTAAAGATTGTATTGGAAACCCTTTCCTCTTCCTGCTATAATGATGCATTGTGCATGTTTTTGGAGTAATCAAATTATTTTTTGTGACTAATTATTTTCCTTGCATGATTTTTTCTACTCTCTGTTGCCTCTCTCATGTTTGTAGGTACACTATGCAATCCCTTGTTTCTATTGCAATTTTTGAAGATGTTGTGCTTAAAGTGGAATGAATCATTGTATGTAGTTAGGTATTTGATGCATGTCCATCCTTCCCATGTTCATCTTTCTTCATTGGAAGACCAATAAGTTTTATATAAAATCCCTTTCTTGGTGCATCACCACTTCTATTATAGGTTATATTTCATGAAATCTCTCTCCATAATCCCTAGGAAATGTTAGGATAGTTCTAGTTAGTTGTCTTGTTTACATTAGGAGTAGTGTAGTGCTTAGGTTAAGAAGAGGAATTCATCCTTCTCCGAGGTTCACTTCAAGCATGTAAGGCCCACTACTTGAGAGGTGATCCCATGTTACCCAATCACACTGAATGTCCCATTCACACTCAAGCCATTTGGGGTGTGTGGTGATTTGGTGATAACAAATACCCATATATCTTGTATATGGTATCATTGATGGAATTATATACCTACCTATTTTTGGATCCCATTTCCTTGGAAATTATGACTTTCCATGCATATTTATTTCAATAAAAGGCCTCTTCAACAAATACATTTTCTGTTAAAAAAACCATAAATACATTTCAAGAGACCATATTTGTTTAATTCCTTTTCCACTATTCATGTGCCTTTGCGCTTTCTTCCACATTTTCATACTTGTCTATCAAGCATCTCGACAAGTCATAAAAATATACATATAACTATATATTTCCATGTTGCTTTGATGTAATACCAAGTGTTGTTCCAATGATTCCAAACTCAATCTCACAAAATTAAACATAATTCCTAAAGGTGAAGGTTGTCAAAGGTTACATGCATGTATCATAGGTTCTCGAAGAAAAAGAATAAAAATAAATATAGCTATATATTATGATTGAATTAATCACCTCATAATCCCTAATCTTCTTCTTATTATTCTTATATATATATAAAAACAATGGCATACATCCATTTTCCCCTTCCTCTCCAAGACAAAAGAACCCACTTGAGATATAGATACAGATCCAGATCAATTAATTTGTATCTAGTAAAATGAGGAGATACTTGGGTTCTGATTCAAATTTGTGTGTAAGGCTGATTTAATCCATAATGGGACTGATTTTAGGATGGATGGTAGTGAGAGCTTCATTTAGCGCATTTTTCTCATGACTTTCTAATTAGTTAATTATGAGATTATAAAACCCTTCTTTACCATATCTAGTACAAAAATATCCATCTCTGCACTCACCCTAACTATCTAATTACTACTAAATTTACAATGTTAACTTGGGTTTCCATATGGTTAACCCGTCTATATATCAAGTAAGGTTCTTGTATTATTATGCAAGGAAAATGACAGGTCTAAAGGTCGTATAGGACAAACTAATTAGATTGAGCCAGCAACATATGGTGAAGAATTCATTGTTTGCATGGAGGTTTCCCATGCTATGAAAACTCCTACTATAAATGACACACTTTGTTGCCCCATCACTTATCAACCAACACCATCATTACTCCTAATTCCACTCCACCATCCAACATTTTTAAATTTATTTTATTTATCAAAATTTTATTTATTTATTCATTTATCTTATTTTTTAATAACTCTAGTTCAAAATAATGCGTCGTTAATGGAAAGGGAAAATAAAGTGGGCAAGACATGAAGTAAAATCCTAAGTGTGATTACTCATAAATAACACTATCCCACTCGTAGGTATGTCGATGCCTCTCGGAATGATTTTGGAAATTTCAAAGTGAAGGATAGAAGGCATGTGGCCTACTCTAGCCTCAAATAAGCAAACATTTCTACTATAGCCCCACATAAGAAAAAAATTCTCGAATGAGAGAAATTTATCTAAGAATTGGGGTTTAAGTCCCAATCAAATAAACCTTCCAATACATAATCCTAGGCTTCAAGGTTGGGTGAAACCTAAAAAAGATTGGATAAAGTTAAATTTTTATGGTGCATCCAAAGGAAACCCTGGAAAAGCTGGTTATGGAGGGGTCTTCTGTGATTATCAAGGAAAATTAATTCTTAGGTATCATTGTAACCTTGGAATTCAATCGAATCATGTTGTTGAAGTGGTTGCTACCTATTGGGGTGTCTCTATAGCTTGTCAACACAAATTTGTTAGATTGGAAGTGGAAGGTGATTCTCTCAACATTATTAACAACATTACTAGAAAAGGTATTACTTCTACTTCTATTCAAAACTCTATAACTATCATCAAAGGAATGTCTAATTTGTTTGAAGAAATCACTTTTAAACATGTCTATAGAGAGGAAAATTGTATTGTGGATTATTTCACCAATAAGGGGGTTATATGTCATGGTATGACATTAATCACTAATGAGGAAGCTATAGATACTAAGGTGCGAGCACACCTCCAAAAAGAACAACATGGACATGTCACCACTGGATAATTATTACAGGTCATGGTATAACAGGGCTTTGATGAATAAGAGTTGTAAGACATGTGTGATTATAAGTTGGGGTTATGTAAAGCTTTGGGACTAGGTTCACTCATGCTACCTCAGTGTCATTATTTCCTCCTTTGCTTGTAATTTTGACATTTTGGGATTGCTCATAACAATCTGGTTAACCTAAATTTGGGAATTTCTATGAATTGGTGCTCGTATAATCAGATGGGGGTGATCTTGTGCAAACTGAACCATATGACCTGGAAGGAGTTAAGCCTGAGGCCATGGAATTTTTGAGAGAATGGGTTTTTCTCCTTTTCTCAAAATTTTTGAGGGTCATTATGAAAATATGAGTAAGGATTTTTCTAGAGCCTAGAAATCGACCAAAAAGGTGGAGTTGTGGAACTGAAAGGAGTGCACATTGAGATTACCATTGATATTATTGCTAAGGTCATGGGCTTATTGGCTGAAGGGAGGGAGGTGTATAAGAAAAAAAAGGAGTCTATGGATGAATTGAAGTTGTTCTTGCAAGGTAATGAAAAACTTACCACTCATTTTACTAGTTTTTATGCTCATCCTTACCCCATCCTTTTGATGAAGTGGCCTTAACCCTTATTCATTTTATTACCCTTGAAGATCATCACAAGTGCATATATGCTTACCATTTTCCTATGCTTAATTATCTTAGACATGGCCATAGTTTTAGTTTTCCTAATTTTTGTTCCACTCTCTATGTGCATTGATTTCCCAGTTTAAAAATAGCAGAGTTGATGTCCCACTTCACCAAGGTTTTATTCTAGCCCTAGTCAAAAGAGAAGATCTTGACATTGATAAAACTGGTACTCTTACTAAGGATCTTGAGGATTATGCTAAGGACTCAAACTCGGACTTGGAGGAGGAGGAATCTAGTGAAGAATCGGAGTCTCAGGAAGGTGATGCTTTTGGGGATGAAAAGGATGTGGTGGAAATAGATGTGGCTCAGAATATTAGTGAGCTTAAGTCGAAGAATGTTCAAAGTTTATCTGTTAATACCAAAGGGGAGTCGAGCATGCAAGGGAATTAGGTTCTGTGAATTCCCAATTGGAGCATCATATTGAAGCGTTGGGTCAAATGGGACCCAAGAAGGGAGATAATCATCTAGCCAAGATGATGATGGATATTGAAGAACTAAAAGGAGACATGAGGATAACGAAGAGTTCTTTTCGTTTCTCTTTAATGACTGACATACTATGAAAATGCAGGTTGAAGATGTGGCCAAAATCACTAGTGGGGGTAGTCTTGAAATTATGAAAGCTAACTGCAACAACCTCTCCAATGAGGTGGATCACATTAGAGCCATATTACACAGTTATATGGAATGGAGTGTTGTTACTATGAAATCCACTCTGCAACATCTTTAAAACCTCATTCAGTTGGCTAATTCTTATAGGAAAGTGGACAAGAATGAAAATATGAAGAAAAGGAAAGGGAAGCTATTGAATGTGAACTGACTTCATTGGGTGCCAACATCGAGTCTCTATCAAAGGAATATCAAAAAAATTTAGATGGTTTAAAAAAATCTAGAAAGTAATATTTTTCTTAGTGGTTTTTGTTTACTTTGTTATTATTTAACTTTTTTGTTAGTAAGACTTTGGTTCATTAGGTGTTATTATTACTCTTTTTGTTGTGTTTTGAACCGGTTTATATGATCATAGAGGATCTTGGTTGTTATAATCATTCTAAATGTATATTTTTGTTTTCTTTGTAATGTCATATTTGCTCACTTTGGAGATCTAACATGTAAGGGGTAGGGTCCCCTCAACCTTGTTTTACCTACTATAAAAAAATGTGTCCTACTCGATAGTTTTCCTAAGTATGTCTGCCATGCTCTAGATCCCCTACCCAAATGCATGCACTTTGAAGTGTCTACCTAGCCCAAAGAGGCTTAGAGTGGGTAAGTTATATGTCGAATCCTCATCCTTTGAAATATGTCTAGAAGTAGATGAGGATGACTCCTAATTAATTTTATTGAAGAACTAAAAAGAGACATGAGGATAACGAAGAGTTCTTTTCGAGTTTTTTTTTTAATGACTAACATACTATGAAAATGTAGGTTGAAGATGTGGCCAAAATCACTAGTGGGGGTAGTCTTGAAATTATGAAAGCTAACTACAACAACCTCTCCAATGAGGTGGATCACATTAGAGCCATATTACACATTTATATGGAATGGAGTATTGTTACTGTGAAATCCACTCTACAACATCTTTAAACCCTCATTCTGAGTTGGCTAATGCTTATAGGAAAGTGGACAAGAATGAAAATATGAAGAAAAGGAAAGGGGAAGCTATTGAATGTGACCTGACTTCATTGGGTGCCAACATTGAGTCTCTATCAAAGGAATATCAAATTTTTTTAGATGGTTTAAAAAAATCTAAAAAGTAATGTTTTTCTAGGTGGTTGTTTGTTTACTTTGTTGTTATTTAACTTTTTTGTTAGTAAGACTTTGGTTCATTAGGTGTTGTTATTACTCTTTTTGTTGTGTTTTGAACTGGTTTATATGCTCATAGAGGATCTTGGATATTATAGTCATTCTATATGTATATTTTTGTATTCTTTGTAATGTCTTATTTGCTCACTTTGGAGCTCTAACATGTAAGGGGTAGGGTCCCCTCAACCCTGTTTTACCTATTATAAAAAAATGTGTCCTACTCTAATAGTTTTCCCAAGTATGTCTGCCATGCTCTAGATCCCCTACCCAAATGCATGCACTTTGAAGTGTCTACCTATCCCAAAGAAGGCTTAGAGTGGGTAAGTTATATGTCGAATCCTCATCCTTTGAAATATGTCTAGAAGTAGATGAGGATGACTCCTAATTAATTTTATTGAAGAACTAAAAAGAGACATGAGGATAAACGAAGAGTTCTTTTTAGTTTCTTTTTAATGACTAACATACTATGAAAATACAGGTTGAAGATGTGGCCAAAATCACTAGTGGGAGTAGTCTTGAAATCATGAAAGATAATCTGCAACAAACTCTCCAATGAGTTGAATCACATTAGAGCCATATTACTCATTTATATGGAATGGAGTGTTGTTACTATGAAATCCACTCTGCAACATCTTTAAAACCTCATTCTATTGGCTAATTCTTATAGGAAAGTGGACAAGAATGACAATCTGAAGAAAAGGAAAGGGGAAGCTATTGAATGTGAACTGACTTCATTGGGTGCCAACATCGAGTCTCTATTAAAGGAATATCAAATTTTTTAGATGGTTTAAAAAATCCAAAAAGTAATATTTTTCTTAGTGGTTTTTTGTTTACTTTGTTATTATTTAACTCTTTTGTTAGTAAGAATTTGTTCATTAGGTGTTATTATTACTCTTTTTGTTGTGTTTTGAACTGATTTATATGCTCATAGAGGATCTTGGTTGTTATAATCGTTCTAAATGTTTTTTTTTTTCTTTGTAATGTCATATTTTCTCACTTTGGAGCTCTAACATGTAAGGGGTAGGGTCCCCTCAACCTTGTTTTACCTACTATAAAAAAATGTGTCCTACTCTGATAGTTTTCCAGTATTTCTGCCATGCTCTAGATCCCCTACCCAAATGCATGCACTTTGAAGTGTCTACCTAGCCCAAAGGAGGCTTAGAGTGGGTAAGTTATATGTCGAATCCTCATCCTTTGAAATATGTCTAGAAGTAGATGAGGATGACTCCTAATTAATTTTATTGAAGAACTAAAAGAGACATGAGGATAAAGAAGAGTTCTTTTTAGTTTCTTTTTAATGACTAACATACTATGAAAATACAGGTTGAAGATGTGGCCAAAATCACTAGTGGGAGTAGTCTTGAAATCATGAAAGATAACTACAACAACCTCTCCAATGAGTTAAATCACATTAGAGCCATATTACTCATTTATATGGAATGGAGTGTTGTTACTATGAAATCCACTCTACAACATCTTTAAACCCTCATTCTATTGGCTAATTCTTATAGGAAAGTGGACAATAATGACAATTTGAAGAAAAGGAAAGGGGAAGCTATTGAATGTGAACTGACTTCATTGGGTGCCAACATCGAGTCTCTATCAAAGGAATATCAAATTTTTTTAGATGGTTTAAAAAAATCTAAAAAGTAATATTTTTCTTAGTGGTTTTTTGTTTACTTTGTTATTATTTAACTCTTTTGTTAGTAAGACTTTGGTTCATTAGGTGTTATTATTACTCTTTTTGTTGTGTTTTGAACTGATTTATATGCTCATAGAGGATCTTGGTTGTTATAATCATTCTAAATGTATATTTTTGTTTTCTTTGTAATGTCATATTTGTTCACTTTGGAGCTCTAACATGTAAGGGGTAGGGTCCCCTCAACCTTGTTTTACCTACTATAAAAAAAATGTGTCCTACTCTGATAGTTTTCCCGAGTATGTCTTCCATGCTCTAGATCCCCTACCCAAATGCATGCACTTTGAAGTGTCTACCTAGCCCAAAGGAGGCTTAGAGTGGGTAAGTTATATGTCGAATCCTCATCCTTTGAAATATGTCTAGAAGTAGATGAGGATGACTCCTAATTAATTTTATCTCTACAAGAATCAATTTAAGAACTAGAAGAAGTAGAAGACTCTACCTCAAGAACATGTTGTGGATGATCTAAATCCTTAGACTTCTCATCAAAACTAAGTGAAGCCAAATTAGATGGAGAAGTGTCAAGTAAAGATTCAGTGGGACTCTCTAAAAATTAACACTTATCTTGATGAAAAACTCATGATTAGTAGGATGGAGAAGTCTATAACCCTTGACACCCTCTAGATATCGAAAAAGATGCAAGGTTTGGATTGAGGCTATATTGCCTTGTGTTTATTTTTGGGGATGCATGCCATCACTGGTGATCTGAAGACCTTGAAGTGCTTAGCTTCAAATTTCTTATTGTGCCAAGATTCAAAGGGAGTTATAGATTTCAAAGCTTTGTGGGGAACTCAATTTTATATATAAAAAACACAATTGATGGCTTTTACCCAAAACTATGGAGTCAAATATTTTGAGTGGATCATACATTTTTCCATCTCTTTCAAGGACCATTTTTTTCATTATTTTGTGCCATTCTCTTGAGGAGTGTAAGAAACTGTCCATTATAGATCAATACCCTATGTGGTGCAAAAATGCTCAAATCTATTGCTAACATACTCCCCCATTATCTGTTCAAAGAAATTTGATGCTTTTCACAGGTTTGTTTCTCATCGAGTGCCCCAAGAAGTCCCAAAAATAATAAAACACTTAAAACTTTTACCTAAGGAAGTAGACCCATGTATATCTAGAAAATTCATCTATAAAATTGAGAGCATAATTGTCCCAGTAAAGGAAGGATGGGGAAAAGCCCCTGTGACATCACTATGAGTCAACTCTAAATGTGTTGAAGCTCTCCAAATATAACTCAACTTGAATCAACATCATAAGCATGAATATACAACTACAAGGAAGTCTTTAATAATGCTTTGCATTTACAGAACCTGATTTCATAATTGAGCAAGTTCCATACCACTTTGAATTGTACAATCAAGTAGGGCATAGTTTCAGTTAAGCTACATGATTTGAATCAAATTTGTAATAAAGTCTAATAAAACTGCAAGGAAGATATTGTAATATCATTGTTTACAAGCTTAAGAGTACAAGACAATATCAAAGAGAGCCCCAAAGTGTCTTTCCAGAGGTATAATTGCAAACAAAGTATTGATTCAAATCAATTTATCAATGCATTAGTAGAGGAAACTCTCAAAATACAGATAGAAACCAATATAAAAATATATGGCATCACTAGTTCAAAGTTGCTTATTATAAGACAGGTGAAGTTAGATACAAACTTAGAAAATAATTTTTGTTCATAGCATTCCAAGAAAAGTAAGAAAGTATAAGTAAAACTTGTGAACACAATGTTCATTTATGTTTTCATTCGTACCAACTAAGGAATACACTATTTAGTGATAGAATGAAAAGACTATAACAAAGTGAAAAACTTAGAACAAATTATCTATAAGTACAACATCAAGGATAATTCATCAAATAAACATTTCAAGTTCAATACTAAAAGTAACTTAATTCACAGGATGTATATACTTTGAGCTTCAAGTGCTTCAAATCATAAATCATTAACAAAGGGTTACAGTTTTCAGTAATACATATATCTATCTATAATTTTCAGAGAGTCAAGGAATGTTAGCTTCAGTAGTGTTAGTTATGAATGAATAGACAGATAACAACCATCTAGCATGCCAGGATTCCCAATACATAAATTTTTGAAGTAAGATTGAAGTAGTATAAAATTTCAAATTGACTTCAATGTCTTCTACTTTAGAAAGAATAGTTTCCATAAAAGTTACAAATGAAACTATAAAGAAGTAGTTACAACCATACAAGTGCCAAAATAAATAGTTACATTTCTTTTCATAGAAGAAAAGCATCAAATTCAAGTAGAGACTACTTTAGGTGTTATCATCAAGAACAATGTATAGGCTTCTTCCTGCAACTAGTCTTAACCAACACTTTCAAATTTGAGAGAGATGATCATTTGATTGAATGAAGCTAGATAATAAAAAATTCCTCAGGTTACTACTGAAGATGCTACGATGTAATTCAAAAAGTATAAATTCAAATGAGAATGTAAATCAAGAGTTACAGATTCCCTATTGGACCTTAAAACATTCTCCCAAATAATACAGAGGAATGAAATGAGGGAGTAATGCCATTATAATTAGAAAAGAAAGTTATCAAAAGCTTAGAAGGTTCAACAAATCTTCATAGTTTGAGGAATTTTATGATAAGTTTAGAAACAAATCAGAAGTTGGTTCCATTATTTCACAAAGATAGAGATACAAAGGACCTCAAAACCCTCTTATTTTCACAAAATCACTACATTGCTCGAAATATGGTGGCCTTTATAAAAAATGGAGTGACATATTTGAGTTTAAAACTATAGTTAAGATCGAATTTAGAAAAACACAATCATATTATATAATTACTAAAGAAGAGCAAAGGTCATCTATAGTCTCAAAAATAATACAAGAGAAATGAACACAAATACCTAGAACCAAGATCTAATTTTCTTAAAATAGCAAAAACACTATCAAGTAATTGAATACAAAGATCAACTTTCCCATATGGATTCTACGTGTATTGATCTCTTTTATCAAAATAACAAAATCAATTTTCACAAATTATTGCAGAGAAAAGCCTCATTTCATGGCCATACAAATTGTTAAAGAATTACAAAGATCTCGAGAATCGGAAAAATTACTTGTTTCATTCAAATACATCAAAAACCATGGAGGTTCAACAAAGGAGAAATATTTTACGAGCACCCATAAATTATTTTGGCTAAGTATTTCATAAATGAGCCCAGAATAAAAGAAAAAAATATGGTAAATGGGTATACATTTTATTAAAAGTTGAGCTCATATTTTTATAAGAAAAGGAAATCGAGGCTACAGAAGGAGAAAAAACTAAATGAAAATGTGTATTCAAGATCCTTAAAAAGTTTCACAAAAAAGGTAAATTTGTAGAACTTCGTACCTCTTGAATGGTGGAAAAGCTTCAAATAAATCTCTAAGATTTAACGGTCCAATACAAAAACTCAAACCATCTTGAAACCCAAAGCATTAAAGAAGAGCTCGAGAAGAAGAAATAAAATACCATAAGTGAAAAATTTTCATGTTTTCAATCAGAATATAAACGTTCACATGAGATAAATGGCCAAAGATAAATCATCAAATAGATTCACGAACTCACAAAACTTTAAAAGATGCAAGAAAATGAGCTCTAAACTCACAACAAACCCAAACTATTTAAAAGGGTAGTGGAAAAATCTAAATATTTAGAGATCTAAAACAATATTTACACAAATTTTTAGTCATCGAAGGTATGAGAATGCAAAATATTTCCAATTCATGGCTCATTTAGAGGCTCGGAAAAACAATGGTAGGATTTACAAATTTTCTCGAGCTCGAACCATGGAAGAAATATAAAATGTATGTATTCGCATTACATAGATACAAAAGCTCAAGAGATCATTCATGGCGGTGAGAAGAAAAAAATGACCAGGACTTCAAAACAAGAAAACAAGAAATAAAAATGAAAAAACAATAATCTTGATGATCTTTTAAATCAAACCTAACTCATTCTGATGTTGGCATCAAAATGACCAAGATGATCATCGTACCAAGATCTATGAAGAAGAATAGATCTAGAGTCACCAAATGCCCCTCTTCCAAGGTTCAAAGATCAATAGTTGTGAATTAAATATTACAGAGATCAAGGGGCCGTATAATCAAAATGAAAACCATCAAATATTAATCAATGGCGAGATGTGGAGCATGGTACAATGATCTATCGTCCTCATCAAAGGAAGAAACATCGACTCTCTTACCAAGGTTTACAAAACCTAATTCATATTTCACTAAAGTTCAATAAATGCCACCAACAATTTTTTTCCATGGGGTAAGTCATCATGGAGAGGGGGCCAACCCTATTATCAAAAATAATCATTTTCATTGACCTATTAAAGGTCAAAAACTATAGTTTTGCAAATCAAAATAAAATGCCGATCAAACAATAATTATTCAAAAAAATGTAAACCATTTACCTTATGTTATGAATGATTATTCAAAAAAACTGAAACTATAGTATATACCATTTCTAATAAGAAAGGTTTAATCGGTATATAACCAATGATTATCAAAAAGGTAAACTTTACCTTATCAACTTATATGTAATGTGTCTTAATCAAAAGGGGACCAAGCAATAATACAATGATCAAGTCAAATGAAGGTGGCCAAGTAAGAGATGGTCAAGACATACTTTAAAATGCCATGATTACCTTAAACTCCTCGAAGATACCTTAAACTTGTCAAGTATCTCATGCTCAAGGAGATAAATTAAAAGAAATACATGTATCCTTCGTATGTGAATACAAAGGTGACAAATATTTTGTCATATAGATAAAGACAAAGGACCAACCATTGACAAGTGTCACATCAGTGCACTAGAAGACATAGATGATCATCTTATCATGTAGATTAAGACAAAAGTTGAGTGTGTGCACAGATGTCAACATTATAGATCAAGAAGATCCTTTCGACATGATAATTACCTTATTTTTACAAATAATGGTATTATTTTCTTGACAATACCTAGAGGTGGTCCCCACACATTGGGTGAATGTTTTGCAAAGTATTAAAGAAAAAAAGAATTATTTTTTCTCACACAGGAAGATTAATTTTTGCATGTGCATCCAAGGGGGCAGAATTAAAGAATGCTAAAATTATCATTGCAAGTGGATCAAGTTGCAAGTGTCACATCAAGAAGAAGAAGAAAAGATTGCATGCACATTGGAGAAGACTTGCAAAAGTAAGAAAGTATTTAATTTTAGCAAAATTATTCACCCAAGTTTTATTAAAAATAGATCAGTCAATTGCACTTTGACTAAAATTTATTTTTGTAACTAAGGCTATTAATGCCTCATTGTAATCAACATGTCTATTTTTATTCCTTTATTTATTCATGATAAAGGGGTAAAATTAGCATGCATGGGTGAGTACAAATTTTAGCCTATTTTTAGGATGGGTTGGGTGAATAATTTTGTTATATATTTTGTGTGCATTGACAAAGCACAAAGGAGGAATTTTTGGACATAGGAGTGTTGAAGAAATTTTCTACCAGTTTTTCCCCTTGAATGAGAATTGATTTCTTCCTTTCCAATTATTTGCAGTGGTGTGTATATCTTTATTAATTCTTGTGAATGTCAATTCCCTGATTAATCATCTTACCTTGCTACAAATCTGGTAATTTTTGCATAATCTTAGTGTGCATGTTTATCTTATTGTGTTGTTGTGATTTATCCCTCAATACATAAAGTGTTTTGCCTTAATATTCTGTTGAAAACCATTGGTTCATGCATCCAAAATTCATTCTCAATTTTATTGTGCATATACTCAATCAAATCCCTCAATAAGTTTGGTGTATCACCCATTTCAATTTCAGTTACAGTCATCTTTTTACCCTCAAAACCCCAAAAAATTAGTTTAGGATACATCAAAAAGAACCGGCCTTGATACTGAGAGACTCACCTCAACAATAGGTATACCCACAGACCTGAGGTGTTTCCATTATATCTATGAAAGTGAGAGATTCAAAGAAAGCTTAGAACCCCTGTTGTCATCTCTCAACCAGGGTGCACTTTTGAGAGATAATAGTTTTTGGCACACTCGGTGGGACACATGGATCAAATCTAGTGGATTACAGCATATTACATTAATTTACACAGATTTACAATGAAATAAAGTCACTTTTGGAGAAGAAAGCTGCAAAAATTTATTCTAAAGATCAAAATATTTATTTGGTGACTTTGTAAGGCTGATTTTAGACCAGTTTTGTAGCATGTTCCATGCCTAAAGTGACTACAAGATCATCGGTAAGAGGAATTCCTACTGAGTTTATTTCTTTACCTTTGAATTCTACTAAGAAGAAGAAGAGTTGGAAATACCTTACCTTATAATAGGCCTATTTTTGGAAACCCTCCTCCTAATCTTCCTTCACCACGTATTAATCTTGTTGTTCAAATCCTAGTTATTCCAATGGCTATTCAACCACCTAGAAATTTTGTGACTTTTACTAATGGAATCCCTTTAGTAATTCAAGTTTATCATGATATACCTAATTATTTCTTTGAAAATTTTACCTTCATTTACTAGTGAAAATCAGATTACCCCTACAGAGCACATTAAATATGTTGCAGACCCTTTGTGTTGTCCATAATATAACTCATGAAGATGTAGCCTTAAGACTTTTAGCTACATCATTTAAAGGACAAGCTTTGCAATGGTACAAAACCTTAGAAATAGGGAGTATAAGAACTTGGGATGAGTTAGGAGAGAAATTACTTAAGAAATTTCAAGACCATTCTGATCATTTATCTCTCATAGAATAACTGTCTACAATCAAAAGAGCTCCTCATGAATTTATGGCTAGTTTTAACATCAGATTTTCTAGAACTTGGGAAAGAATTCTAGCTAGTGTTAAGCCTCAAGCTGATCATGCATTTCTATATTATCTCAGAGCTTTAAATAATGATATTTCAACTATGATTCAATCTATGGGAGGAGAAACTCTCCCAACAACTTATGATATTTGCCATTAGGGCTGAAAACAACCTTATTCAAGCTGGAAAATTAGCACCAAGGCCTTCAATGCCTCTTATAGCAGATTTGTCACCTATTCCACAACCTATTACCATTATAGAGCCTATTTTTTAGCTCCATCAGATGATGTGTTTAAGGCTTTATAGACTATGGGAAATAAGTTAACATCAATTGAGAACAAATTAGCTCAGCCTAATAGGCCTTATCAAGCTTCTTATCAACAAAATCAAAAAAAAAATCAGTAGAATAGGAAACCTTACCAACAAAATCAGAACTACTATAGACAACCATATCAGCCAAGGAAATTTGATCCAAAGGCTCCTAGTTCATCTAGCACTCTTGTTCCAGTTAATATGGTTTCAGAAGAATGGTGTCAACCTTGTAATCAACCTCATTCAACTACCAATTGTCCAAATGCATTCTTAAATATAAGCCTTGTTACAAACCTCAATTTTGAAGCATTATTCATGCCTCAAATGGAGGGTGGGAAACAAGAAGCTCATAGTCAAAAACCACCAATAAAATCTAGTCATCTTTGGAGAGGAATATTTTATTGCAGTCATAACTAGGTCTCAAGAAAAGGCTCAGATAAAGAAAAACAACAAAACAAACCTATTTTGCCTACAGTCACTTGATAAAACAACAAGTGCAGGTAAAAAAATAAAAACTCTGTTGTTCCTTCAAAAACAAAAAGTAATTCAGCTCAAAAGAGAAGAAAAAAAATTACAACTGATCCTAGAAGACTATTCATACCTCAGATTTCAAAAGTTATTGAAGAAAAAAAAGTCAGTTTTTGCTAAAGCTTATGCTAAAACTATAGAAGTTGTTTTCAAAAATGGTTTCTTCTTTTAATATTGTTGAGGTAATGAAAAATCATAATATTAATATTTCATTGTGGGATGCTCTAAGTATTCTAGGACAACAAGAGTTACTTGCTCATGAGCTTGCTAAGTTGCAGATTTCATCAAAACCAACAAAAAAAGAAGCTCAAAAAAGAAGACATGGTTCTTGGAACAATGGAGCAAGATCATATGAAAGGAGGTTAAGTGGATGGTTCAAAAAAATTTTAAATGCTCATGATATCAAGAAACCACCACCCTTTTATTTATCTTTGATTATTGGAGATCATTTAGTTCATAACTACATGGTTGATAAAGGGTGCAAGCAACACAGTAATGCCAAAAGAAATTGCAGAAAAATTAGGCCTGTAGTATGAACCTATAGAAAAAAGTGTGTTACAGCTAGATGGAACAACAACTAACACAGTTGGCATCATCAAAAATTTGGAGGTAACTTTACATGCTTTCCCAAATGTTACTATCTTACAAGATGTTACTATTGTAGATTTACCTCCCTACTTTTCCTTATGCTTATCAAGAGATTTTACAACAAAGATAGGAGGTTATCTTTCTTCAGATTGGTCATTTTTATTCTTTACTACAAGATATGGAACTAAAGTTACTATAAATTCAGAGCCTCTAGCTAGATTTCATATTGAGCCTCATGCTTCAAATGTTGCAAAAATTATGCAACTTTAGATCAATCTGATTTTGATGTTACAACACATGTTTCTACATTAGATGGTGTTTCTAATTTGTTTATGGATGAAAAAACTCAAGAAGAACATGCTTATGATCCTTTCAAAGAAGCAGAGGAAGATTTGTTTGGCATTTATTGCTTGCATGAAGAAAATGCACCAATCCCTTGTTGTCCAAAATAGAAAAAAACAAAAGGGCTATGGAAGCTTCATTTTGATGGAGCCAAGAACAAGAAAGGACAAGGTGCAGGTTTGATGCTCACTTCCCTACAAATGAAAGGTATTTTTTCAGCTCTAAGTCTGTAATTTTCATGTACTTGTAACGTAGCTGAATACGAAGCATTAATTCATGGCTTACAATGGGCTAGAAAAGAGGTATCAACACTTTGCAAATTTTTTGGTGATTCAAAGTTAGTTATTAATCAAGTGAAAAACTTTAATGTGTGTAAGAATTCATTTTAAAATCTTACAAACATAGAGTTTCAAACTTAATGGAAGATTTTGATGCTATTAACATGCAATCTATTCCAAGAGCTAAAAACAAACATGCAGACAAACTTGCAGCAGTTGGTGCTAGCTTTGATGTGCTAGAAAAAATTGAAAACAACAAATTACAACCACATATAAAGTTGATTATCAGACCTTTAATACTTGATAATGAAGAAAATTGGCAAGTTTTTGAAGATGATGAAAAATCTGTAGATTTTGCAGCAAGAAGCTAAATTTTCTGTAAATAAATCAAGAAAAAACTACAACATTTCTATGGTGACCAGATTGTTCAATTAAAGAAAACAAGTTTCCTCAAGGACTTGGTCACACTAGAAGATATTTTCAGTTCTGATGATCAGTTAAGAAAGGATAAAGGAAAGATTTCAACTCATGCAGATAACTACGAAGAGATCTTGGTGGATGATGAAAAGAAACTATTTATCGGAAAGGTATGTTCCTCAGCTAAAAAACAATCATTTATCAATTTATGTAAAGAATTCAGAGATGTTTTTTCTTGGAAATACCAAGATCTGAGAGGTTTTGATCCCATTTAGCTCAACATACAATAGAGTTACAACCAAATTCCAAGCCAGTTAGGTAGAAAAAAAAGGCCTCATGTAAATCCAAAGATTGAACCATTAATGAGAAAAGAGTTATCCAAACTAATCGAATCAAGTATTATCTTTCTAGTTAAACATTCAAGTTGGGTAGCTAATCTTGTTCCTGTTCAAAAAAATAATGGAGAAATCTGGCTATGTGTGGATTTTAGAGATCTTAATAAAGCTTCATTAAAAGATCATTATCCATGCTACCCAATATGGATCATATTTTAAGAATAGTTTTAGGTTCAGACAGGTTGTCCCTTTTGGATGGTTATAGCGGATATAATCAGATTCTTGTGCATGAAGAAGATAGATACAAAACAACCTTCACCACAAAGTGGGGTACTTATGCTTACAAAAGAATGCCTTTTGGACTTTCCAATGTCAGTGTAACATTTCAACGTGCAATGGACATGGATTTTCACAACTTATTAAATAAATGCATATTGGTTTATTTAGATGATGTTACTATATTTTCAAAGAATTATGATGATCATCTTATGCATTTAAGGTAGACTTTTCAGCTTTGTAGATAGTTTGGAATATCATTGAATCCCAAAAAGTCTATATTTTTAGTCCATCAAGGTAAATTACTTGGTCATATTGTTTCTAGATAAGGTTTAGCTATTGATCCTTTCAAATTGAAGCTATTTCACATACTATCCTTGCCTCATCATAAGAAAGCACTACAAAGTTTTTCTTGGAAAATCAACTTTGTTAGAATATTTGTTCCATATTTTGTAGCATTAGTCAAGCCATTAACAACCATGTTAAAGAAAGATAAGACCTTCTCTTGACCAAAAAGGAAGAAAAGGATTTGAAGCCATCAAGTCAACTATTTCACAAGCTCCTACTCTTGAAAATCCAAATTTTGATAAGGATTTTACAATGTATGCACTTGTAGGAGTTGAAACCATTTCAACCATATTAACTTAGGTTAATGATGAAAATATTGAGCAACCAATTGCTTTCTTTGGGAAAGTTTGCATGACTACGAGACAAGGTACACTTTTCTTGAAAAACAAGTACTTTCAGTAGTTAGAGGATTAAATAACTTCAAGTACATGCTTTCCAATAATAAGATACATGTCTTAGTCTCTCATCCAAGTGTTAAAGCATTCTTATTGAACAAAGAACTAAATGAGAAGAGAGAAGGCTAGATTACAAAGGTTATGGAGTATGATGTTGACATCCATGTTGTAAAAATAGTTCAAGGAAAAGGTTTGTGTGAACATCTAATTGCTGATATGGAAAAACAACAGGCTACGAATCAAAAATTCAGAACAACATGCTGAAATCACATATCAACAATCAAAAATCTTAGTACAACTTGAAAATCAACAACCAAAACTTAGTCAAGAAGTTCAAGAATCAAGATGGATGACTGATTTGGTTAATTACTTACAACACGATACTTATCCGAAGGTATGGACAAGAATAAATGAATATATTTCAGGTTACAAGTTGTACCTTATGTTTTCATTGATGGTGTGTTGTTTAAAAGAGATATAAATGGAATTTTTCTGTGATGTATTGATTATGATAGAATTCAACAACTATTATCCAAGATTTTCATGAAGGACCTGCAGGAGGTCACTTTTCAACATGTACTACAACCTTAAAAATTATGAAAGTTGGTTACTATTGGCCCAACATATTCAAGGACTACTTTGAATGGATTAGAAAGTGTAAGAAGTGTGCTTTATTTTTTGGAAAAAGAACGTTTAGCTTCATTTCCCCTACAACCTATTTCAAAGGGATCAACCATTCATGTAGTGGGGTCTTGACTTCATTGGCATGATAAATCCACCTTCATCACAAGGACACAAGTGGATCTTGACTACTACGGATTACTTTACATGTTGGACTGAAGTAATAGCCTTGAAAGAAGCTAATGAGACTTCAATCTTATCATTTTACAAAGGTATAGTTTGCAGATTTGGTGTTCTAAAACTATCATTTTAGATAATGCCTTAGCATTTTTTTTGGTGCAAAGGTAAAAAATTGGGTTGTCAAGCATGGAATTTATTTAAGTACTTCATCTAATTATTACCCATAAGGTAATGGATTAGCTGAAAGTACTAAAAAAATATTTTGAGGATCATCAAAAGAACACTCAAGGAAAACCAAAGAGCTTGGCATCTGATGTTAAATTCAACACTTTGGGATGATAGAGTGACTCCTAAAAGATCAGTTGGAAATTCACCATACAAACTTGTTTATGGATGAGAGGAAAAATGTCCATCTCAATTTGAGTTACCCACATTGGATTTACTACATCAAATGGAACTACTTGAGAATGAACCATTGCAGGTTCATTATGCAGAATTAATGGAGTTGTAAGAGCTAAGAGATCAAGCTCATCTAAATGGAAAAGAATCAAAGATAGATCAAGAAAACATTTGATAAAAAGGCTAAGTTCAGAGTCTTCAATGAAGGAGACATTGTGTTAAAATGGGATGTTGATCGTGCAAAGCTAGGAAACCACATGAAGTTTGATACAATCTAGAGTGGTCCTTATATGATTTCATCTTGCAAAGAACACAATGCATTTCATCTTTCAAGGTTGAATGGAGAGGAACTTCCCATTCCTGTGAATGGTATGTTTCTTAAACATTATTATTGAAAATCCTACAGTGTTTGGTTAGAGTAGGATTTCCCTTTCAATAAGTGTAGTTCATGCACATTGTAATGTTTTTTAATTCAATAAAGTGCACTCATGCACATGTGATCTGGTTCACCAGATCCTTTCCCAGTTTTAGTTTGTTTTTTTCGGAAAAAGGTATATTTTTGGTTATATGCTTTAACTCCATGCCCAATGGACAAGAGCAAGGCACTGGTCTACAAGCTAGCAAGAATTTTCCCACATGTAGATCACCAAAAATGTTGACAATTTTTGCACTCGTGTAAAAATGGGAAACTTGAAACTTTGTTTACGATGGAAGGCATTGATGAAATGGACCTAACTAGGGGGATGCATTATAGTTTTATTGTGTTTTCAGTTAGTTTTAACAATTGATTAACTACATGTAATATACAACTATGTGTGTTGTTACAAAATGTAACACCTCACATAGACTTCCATTCCATGTTCATCTTCAATAAGGAAACACAAAATCCTGAAGGACTAATGCATTTCCTTGATGAAGGCATGGGAATCACAGTTTAGGTGAAATGTTAAATTTAGGAACAACAAACAGAGTTGCAGTTTACATGAAAGAGAGTTCATTATTAAGTTATAGGTACCTCAAAACTCATTATTTCTGCATGTTTAAATACATTTAATTATGTGATTGAGTTGTTTATTTCATTATACAATCAATATCCATCATAAAAGTTGAATGCAAAAAGAAGTATACAACTTAGTTACAGAAATTAATGTTATTTATTCATGAAGAAATTCAATGTTTCCCACACAAGCCATGGGATGTAACTCATAACTACTGAAGAAAGAAGTACATGTGCATAAAGTTAAAAGTAAAAGAGTATAGAAGAAACCCATCATTGCCTTGGGTTTTCTTCTAATCTTCTTGTCTCCAGTTCCAGCTCCATCTTTCATCCGTGTTGCAAGTAGCTACAAGTGTACCTAAAAATAAAAGAAAAATGACATCAATATTGAGCTCAGGTTTGATTTGTACTCATGTACTGTCTAACTACATGCAAATGGATTTCTTAATATCGAAGCATAAGGTACATCAGAGATAGATATAATTTAATAAAGCAATATTCTACAATAGCACATATGATTCCCAAAATCATTACAGAAAGAAGAAAGAGAAAAGAAAAAGACTATGGAACATAAGAGAGGCCAAAAAGCCTAATTATTTTCTAACTATTTTGTTTAAGTGTGCAGGTATAGGTTGTAGAAAAAGATAAAAAAATTCATGATTTAAATTTTGTATTAATAGGTATAAATTGTTTTAGTACATAATAAGTATTCAAGGCTACAAGAGAAGAATTCATTCATGTCTTTCACAATGATCAAGATACAAAAGTACAAGTATTCATATTTTCCACTCAAATAAGAATGAAGGTACAAAGTTCAAAGAAGATGCATTTTGTTACATAACTTGGGAAAATTATAGAGTATAGATTACAAGTTCAAATAGGTACATGAATGATCTAAATGTCATATCTTATCAAAGGAAACAAATTGCATTAAAAGGTACAACATTGAATGAAGAACACTTAACAGTTTTTAGGGCTCACATTAAGGATAATCATGTTACTATTCAAGTAAACTCTTGATTATAATATGATCAAGTAAAAATTCATGAGAGTAGAAATAATGAATCATCAAAAACATGGTTTATCATTTAAAAAAAAAAGAAAGTCTAAATTGATAAAGTATATATATAATCAAGACACATGTTACAGAAAATCAAGAGTGAAGACTCATCTTAAAGACAATTATTCATAAATTCATAGTGAAATAGAAGAGTATGGTAGGATATATGGATGTATAGCTTAGATGAAATTTGCAAGAAATTAAATGATGGACATTTTAAATATTAATCAATTCATAAATATAGAAGTAGGCTTCAAGAATCATATATGAAAGTACAAGTCTTGAAAGCTAATAAGTTCAGTAATACTCATACAAGAAAATAACAACAATGTTCTTAGAAAGTAGTAACCTCTAACAAGTGTATGACTCAGTAATAGCAATACATTTAATAAAATTAAGAAGAATGCATCTAAATCATGCCAGCAAAGAATATAGAAATGAGAGTAAAGCAATGAGATGCACCATTTATTAACAATACAAAGGACATAAATTCCAAGCTAGATACATAATTTTCAAGATCACAAGTTTAATTATGAAGGCACCTTTAAATTGAAGAAATAAACCAATTTTAGAAGAATGCAACTTAGTTAAAGGTTCAAACATTGCTCAATGAAACTTCAAATGTATAGTATATCTTGAACAACCAAAAGATCACTTTGAAAAATACAACTCAACCTGAATCAACATCGTAGGCATGAATATATAGATACAAGGAAGTCTTTAATAATGCTTTGCATTTACATAACCTGATTTCATAATTGAGAAAGTTCCAAAAATAAAGTATCCAATTTTAATTATAGAATCAAGCGGGCATAGTTTTCTAGTTAAGCTACATGATTTGAATCAAATTTGCAATAAATTCCAATAAAACTACAAGGAAGATATCGCAAAATTATTATTTAAAATCTTAAGAGTATTCAAATCAAAGAGAGCCCCAAAGTGTCTTTCTAGAGGTATAATTGCAAACAAAGTATTGATTCAAATCAATTTATCAATGCATCAACAAAGGAAACTCTCAAAATAATACAATAGAAATGGTATAATAGTGAAATCTATCACTAGTTCAGGTTGCTTTATTATCGACAATTAGTGAATACAAACTCAAAAATAATTTTTGTTCATAGCTTTGCAAGAAAAGAAAGAAATTACAAGTATAACTTGTGAACACAACATTTATGTTTTCATTTACACCAACTAAGGAATACACTATTCAGTGATAGAATGAAAAGACTATAAAAATTGCAAAACTTAGAACAAATTCTCTAAAAGTAAAACATCAAGGATAATTCATCAAATAAACTTTTCAAGTTCAATACTCAAAGTAATATAATTTACAGATGCACATACTGATCTTCAAGTGCTTCAAATCATAAATCATTAATAGAGGGTTACAGTTTTCATGTAATACGATATCATCTACAATTTTCTAGTTTAAGGAATGTTAGCTTCATATTGTTAGTTCCCATGAATAGACACATAATGTAACCATATAGCATGCTAGGATTCCCAATACATAAATTTTTGAAGTAAGATTGAATTAGTATAAAATTTCAAAATGACTTCAATGTCTTCTACTTTAGAAAGAATAGTTTCCATAAAAGTTGCAAATGAAACTATAAAGAAGCAAAGAAAACCATAAAAGTGTCAAAATAAATAGTTGCATTTATTTTCATAGAAGAAAAGCATCAAATTCAAGTAGAGACCGCTTCAGGTGTTAACATCAAGAACAATGTACATGCCTCTTCCTACAACTTGTCTTATCCAACACTTTAAAATTTGAGAGAGATGATCATTTGATAGAATGAAGCTAGACAAGATAAAATTCCTTAGGTTACTACTGAAGATGCTACGATGTAATTATAAAAAGTACAAATTCAAATGAGAAT
This sequence comes from Taxus wallichiana var. yunnanensis, assembly GCA_018340775.1. Classification (NCBI taxonomy): domain Eukaryota; kingdom Viridiplantae; phylum Streptophyta; class Pinopsida; order Cupressales; family Taxaceae; genus Taxus; species Taxus wallichiana. Next base: position 962,805,908 of record CM031234.1, read on the forward strand.
GTAAATCAAGAGTTATAGATTCCCTGTTGGATCTTCAAACATTCTTCCAGATAATACAGAGGAACAAATCAAACATTCTTCCGGATAATACATAGGAACTCAATGAGGAGTAATGCCATCATGAATTAGAAAAGAAAGTTATCAAAAGCTTTGAAGGTTCAACAAAGCTTCATAGTTTGAGGAATTATATGATAAGTTTAGAAACATATCAAAACCCACAGTTCCATTATTCTTTAGATAGAGATAAAATGAACCTCAAAACCCCTCTTATTTTCACAAAATCTCTACAAATGCTCAAATATGGTGGCCTTTATAAAAAATGGAGTGACATATTCAAGTTTAAAACTATAGTTAGGATCAAATTTAGAAAAAAACACACATATTATAGAATTGTTAAACAAGAGCAAAGGTCAGCTACAAATTTTAAAAAAGAATACCAAGAAAATGAACACAAATACCCCAACCTAGATCTCATTTTCTTAAAAGAGAAAACACGTTATCAAGTAATTGAAGAGAAAGATAAACTTACCCAGATGGAGTCTCATTGCATTGATTTCTTTTAGAAAAACAAAGAAAGTGATTTCCACAAATTTTTATCATAAAAAGCCTCATTTCATGGCCATACAGATTTTAAATATTTGCAAAGAGCTCGAGAATCGGAAAAAACCCACTTGTTTGGTCAAATACATCAAATAAGGAGGTTCAACAAAGGAGCAATATTTTACGAGCACCTAGAAAGTATTCTTGCTATGTATTGCATAAAATATCCCAGATAAAAAAATGACAAATCTAGTAAACGGGTATACATTTTACAGAAATCCGATCTCATATTTTTACAAGAAAAGGAGCTTGAGGCTCAAGCAAGGAGAAATACCCAGATAAAATGCATATTTGAGCTCTAAAAGTTTCATAACAAAGATGGAATTTACAGTAATCCATACCTCTTAAATGGTGGCCAAGCTTTAAATAGAGCTCCAAGATTTAAATGTCCAACATAGAAACTTGAACCAACTCAAAACCAAGTATCCTTAGAAAAACTTGAAAATGACCAGAATCAAACCATTTGTGTTTTCAACATCATAACCATCCACATAGAGTAAATGGCTAAAGATCAATCATCACGATGATTCATGAACTCAAAAGTTTTAAAATATGTAAAGAAAAAAAGAGAGCTCATGGAAACTCATGACAAAGTTTACTAAAAGGTTTTAAATTCAGGTGAAATATCTAAATATTTAGAGATCTAAAACAACATTTAACTTGAAAAAAGTCATATACAATCTAGAATTAGAAAATTTCAATTCATGGCTTATTTAGAGGCTCGAAAAAATCCTAACTTAGCATCAAATTTTCATAGCTCAAACTCAAATCTGAAGCAATAAAAAATGTGTCACATCAAAATTCTAATATATAGAGATCTCGAGAGATCATTCATGATGGTGAGCAGGAAAAAATGGCCAAGGCATCGCTGCTTAAAATGATAAATTAAAATGAAAAAACAATAAGCTCAACGATCTTCTCAATCAAACCTAACTCATTATAAGTTAGCATCAACGACCAAGATGATCATCATACCAAGATCAACGGTGAAGAACAAATCCACTGTCACCAACTACCCCTTTGCTAAGGTTAATAAGATCAATGGTTTAATTAAATAGGTACAAAGATCAAGGGACCAAATATAATTAGTAATTAAAAACCATCACAAACCAATCAATGGTAAATGTCAGTGGTAAAATATCTATGGTCCTCATCAAATCAAGCAATTTATTTACAAAACCTAACTATAGCTAGTTACCAATTCAATAAATTCCAAAAAATTTGAACCATCATGGAGAGTCATCATGAAAAGGGCGAACCCTATTATCCTAAAAATCATCATTTGCATTGACCTATTAAAGGTCCAAAACTATAGTCCACCCAATAATCAAATGCCGACAAATAATAATTATCAGAAAAGTAAACCATTTACCTTATGTTATGAATGATTATTCAAAAAGACCGAAACTATATTATATGCCATGTATAATCAGAAAGGTGGTCGATTGGCATGATAACCAATGATTATCAAAAAGGTAAACTTTACCTTATCAACTTATATGCAATGAGTCTTAATCAAAAGGGACCAAGAAATAATACAATGATCAAGTCAAATGAAGGTGGCCAAGTAAGAGATGGTCAAGACATAGTTTAAAATGCCATGATTACCTTAAACCCCTCAAAGATACCTTAAACTTTCCAAGAATCTCATGCTCAAGGAGATAAATTAAAAGAAAGACATGTATCTTTTGCATGTGAACATAAAGGTGACAAAGAATTATTCATGCAGATAAAGACAAGGACCAACCATTGACAAGTGTCACATCAGTGCACTAGAAGATAGATATGATCATCTTATCATGCAGATTAAGACAAAAGTTGAGTATGTGCATAGATGTCAATACAAGAGATCAAGAAGACCCTTTTGACATGATAATTACCTTATTTTTTTACAAATAATGGTATTATTTTCTTGCACATGCCTATAGGTGGTCCCCACACATTGGGTGAATATTTTGCAAAGTATCAAAGACAAAGGAATTATTTTTTCTCACACAGAAGATTAATTTTTACATGTGCATCTAAGGGGTAGAATTACAAAGGTGCCTAAAATTATCATTGCAAGTGGATCAAGTTACAAGTGTCACATCAAACAAAAGAAGAAAAATATTGCATGCACATTGGAGAAGACTTGCACAACAAGAAAGTATTTAATTTTAGCAAAAGTATTCACCCAAGTTTTATTAAAAATAGATCAATCAACTACACTTTGACTAGAATTTATTTTTGTAACTAAGGCTATTAATGCCTCATTGTAATCAACATGTCTATTTTTATTCCTTTATTTATTCATGATAAAGGGGTAAAATTAGCATGCATGGGAATGATACAAATTTTAGCCTATTTTTAGGATGGGTTGGGTGAAATTATTTTCTATATATTGTGTGCATTGGCAAAGCACAAAAGGAGGACTTTTGACATAGGAGTGTTGAAGAAAGTTTCTACCACTTTTTCCCATGAATGAGAATTGATTTCTACTTTTCCAATTATTTGTAGTGGTGTGTATATCTTTATTAATTAATGTGAATGCTAATTCCTTGATTAATTATCTTACCTTTATGAAAATATGGTAATTTATGCATAATATTAGTGTGCATGTTTATCTTGTTATGTTGTTTCATTTATACCTCAATACGTTAAGTGTTTTTCCTTAATATTCTTTTGAAAACAATTGGTTTGTTCATCCTAAATTCATTCTCAATTTTATTATGCATATAATTAGTCAAAGTACTCAATAAGTTTGGTGTATCACCCAGTTCATTTTCACTTATAGCCATCTTTTTACCCTCAAAACCCAAAAAAAAATAGTTTAGAATACATCAAAAAGGAATCGACCTTGATACTAGAGACTCACCTTAATAATAGGTATACCCACAAACCTGAGGTGTTTCCATTGTATCTATGAAAGTGAGATATTCAAAGCAAGATTAAAACCCATGTTTTCATCTCTCAATTAGGGTGCACTTTCGAGAGATAACATTTGCTTTTGTCAAATTTCTCTTCAGGGTGTTTTCCAAGAGCACAACCCTCACAAATTACCTTTGAGAAATGAACTCTAGGAAATCCTATAACCATGTCATGTTGATTGAGCTACTCAAGGTAGCAATAGTTAATATGGCCAAACTACTCATGCCATAATCTACTAACTCCATTTGAATGTGTGAGCAATGTAGTAGGGGAAACATTAGGTGAAAAGTGTGAGAAGGTATATAACCTAGCATGGTGATATTCCCTTCCCATTGCTACTGTAGTGTCACTATGCAACTCCTTGATCTCAACTAAATATGGATCAAATAGGACTCTCATTCCCTTCCCTATATCAGTCATCTGATATAATGACAAGAGATTAAGTTAAAGTGAAGGTACACTGAGAACATTTGTGAATGTTCCACCTTCAAATTCAATAGACCCTCTCCTTGAAACCATGGCTAGAGTATCATCACCCAAAGTGATGGAGGACATGTTGTAGGGCTCTAAGGAAGAAAACTCAACCTGTGATGAACCCATGTTGTGTGAAGCACCAAAGTCAATAACCCACAAAGGAGTAGATGAGGATGCAACTGTAACTAGTTCCTTTCCCTTATGTTTATATTTATATTTTTTTCCTTAGTAAATTCTTGGGTTGATGAAGACTATTTGATAGATTCAAGGACCCCTATGTTGTTCTTATCAAGGAGATGAATGAGGTGGTCAATCTAATTCTTCATATATTTGTGTTTGTCATGCCCAATTTTCTTGCAATAGGAACACTTAACATTTTCCTTCTTAGGTTTCCTTCTTTTCTGGATCCTTTCTCTTTTTCTTCTTCTCTTATTTGCTAGAGTATTTTTGTTTCCCATTCCCGAAAATGAGGGATTGAGGTTTGGATGACTTCAAGGTTCCCATTTGGATTAAATTTTATTTCTCCTTAGTCAAATAAGCAATAAAATCATCTAAAGATGGCATAGACCATGTGGATCCAAGAGCCCTCTTGGTAGCATAAAAGGTAGAGACAAAGATAAAGTAGTCAGGACCTAGTTTGGAAAACACTGAAAGAACTAGTTGTTCATCCTTCTTTTCTATTCCACATTATTTTAACTACAATTGTAAGGACTTGATCTTGGTAAAGAAATCTTCCAAGGTGTCAAAGTTGTTAGGAATTAAGCTGATAAGTTCTATTTTTAGCTCATGACCCCTCATAGTGTCAACTTTTCCAAACAAGGTTTCTAAGGTTTTCCACACTTGGTTGGGAGATGTTTTTGACTCTATGTGAAAGAGGAATTCAAGAGAGAATGAAAGAAATGAAATACCAAAAGCTTCATAACACTTATTAAACCACTTAACTTTATCTACGGCTTCACTAGGTGTGGGTTCTAACCCCATTGTGATATAGAATAACCTTTTCATCCTAATTTCAATGGTGATTTTTGATTTCTATTCATGGTAGTTAAAATGTGTAAGTGGGTTAATTTTACTTACATCCATTAGTGTAGAAATAAAAGTTGTGGGATTTGTTGTAGAAAACAAGGAAATGTGTGGAAATAAATAAGTTTTGAACAAGAGAGGAAACACACTATACACCCCGAAACTATATCAAGAAACCCCCACAATTTTGGAACTTTATATATTAGTGTGTTTTACAAAATGAATAGGTACAATTATTTGGGAAATGAGAAATATTTAAATTTTGCAAAAATGGCACTCAATATCGAGATACCAATCAAAATTTTTACAATAACTATTTCCCGTAAATAAGCCCTATTTTAAATGAATTTTCACTAAACTTGAAATGCAATTTTTACTAAAAATAGTTTTAGAAAAGTAAATAGTTGGGTTTTGATGAATCCAATAAATTCACTTTGATTTGCATGCACTAGGAATAATTGAAGGCAAAAACATCATGGGGTTGTAGGGGGGATGACCTTAGCCACCCAACCACAAGTGAAGGATGTTATGGAAAGGCCATTAGGTTGAGATGGATTTTTTTTTTTGCATTCATAAATAGGCTATAGTGAAATTGGATCAAGGATATCTACATTTTAGTCTTCAAATTTCCGTAGATCTAAGTGTAGCGAATAGATTTTCCACAGGATTCAAAATAGTGACTCAAGTTGGATCTTCAATGATTGTATGGGCTGTTGGAAACTTTGTTGCACGTATAAAAATGCATCTTGATTAGGAAAAATCCTATTTTTAGGCATGAACATGCATGAAAAGATCTACCACAATGGAAAACACCCTTCATAGGTCTTAAAATTCATATATCTCGGATAAATCTTCCAGGATAGTGCAACAATGATTTAGGGCCTACAAAAAGAAATCTTTAGAACTATATATGCACTATGTAGGCCTATAAACATATGAATCCTACAAATATACTATATACCCAAAAAATAAGAAAAACCAACACCAAAAACACCCAAATAATTGACAATAATAACTCAAATGAAATTAAAATTGTAAAATAATAACCGAGACAAGCTCAATACCACTTTCACTCACGATACCATTGTTAGAAGCACAAGGGACTAAGAGGGGGTGAATCATTCCTAAAATAAATTTCCTTTCATTTACCAAAACATACATTCATCCATTTGATTGTTTAAACAACATCCATGATCATGTGTGCTTATTAAGATATGCAAAATCAACCACAAGAGTAAGAAAGTAAAGTACTCAACACAAGAACACCATATGTAAGTGGGAAACCTCATGGGAAGACAACCAACTAAAACTCTACATATATTACTAGAATAAAATTAATTCAGTGTATCACCAACTAAACAAGGAGCACCAACCCTTGATTTAGTGAGGCACCAACCCCACAAGGAGCACCAACCCCTACTTTAGTAGAACACCAACCCTAAAAGGAGCACCAACCCCTAATTGAGTGAAGCAACCACTCCACAAGAAGGATACAACCCCATAAAGGATGACCAAGAAAAAAATTCACCCACCTGTAGATTCTTTATCTTTGATAGTTCTGCTAAAACAACTAATTGAGATCAGAATTTCACCTCACAAACCCTAGCTCACACACTAGGTCTTCAAAATATCATATTCTTACTCTTTCTTCACTGTTATTTTCTCTATACTCTTTCTCTCATGCTTCCATTACTTCCTAAACCTTTCATGATCTTCCTCAACCTTAAAAACATGCTCACATACTTGAAAAATATCTCTATCTAGGTTGCACACCTTCCCTCCAAGAGCACTAGTTCAAAAATGAACCAAACAAGCACTTAAATATGTTTTTCTTCCTTCCAAACCAAAATAGATCAGCCACTCATGATATTTTTGACCCATAAAATTCTATAAAATTCAAAAATTTAATTAGAACAACTACATATGACCTAATTAGGTCGGAATATCAAAAACTCATTACATGTGTAAAACATGGCTAAAACCCCATGGGCACAATCTTAAAATTACACTAATATGAGTACCATACATTTTCATGACCCATGAACCCTTATTCATGATTGAAATATCATAAAAAAATTCATACATAGTCATAATTAATATCAACCAATCAAATTATGTCATTTACTGGGCCCATTTTCCTTTACACTTCTCAAAACAGCTTGTTTTCTACACCCTTCAACAGACTTGGAAACTTCATAATGCCACCAAATGACTTCAAATAAGCCAAAAATTCCATGTGACCACTAAAACTAAATATAATAACATTTAGGACACTTCTAATCATGTTATAAGAAATGAAACATCTTTCACTTCAAACCAAAGCAAGATTTGGCTTCACGGAATCAACCTTCCAAAAATGTTGTTTCCAAAGCTTAGCTAATAAAATAAAATATACATGCATTAAACACCTCAAAATGGATTAATTGTATTCTGAATTAAACCATCTTCACATTCCATATGATAGGAAGCATCACTCAATTTATCTAATTCTTTAAACAACATTAAACTTCCACAAAAACAAATGTTGTCTTGAATCGCCAAAAAAATTATTTAGGAAATAATGCCCTGGAAACCCCATCATATGACCTCATCATGAGGAAATAAATATATCAATGGAAATATCTCTTAATATTATTTCCAAAACAACTTTAATTATCTTAGCGATCCAATTGTAGCTTAAGTTATGGCCAAGACACTAAACCCTACTATGTGAGACCCCAAAACTTCCCTTTGACCACCAACTTTGTGTGGACCTCAAAACACCATGAAAATACATATTTATGTCCTTAAACCTTCATGGAAATAAAAAAACTCTCAAAATCTTACAACACCAATTTTTCATGGTAATCCTTTGGACCATCTTGCTCTATAGCCTTTTTTTTCTAGAAATTGCTATTTTTAGCCAGGGCCCACATATCACCATGACCTCAACCATACATTTTTGGAAATCTTTAGGAGTTCACTAAAAAATCCAATCATCAATTTTACATTACCAATCAAAACTAGGTCAATATACTTCACCTTTTGCAAGTTTCTCCTAGCTAGGGTTTAACGAGGGTTTTTAACCTCTTTTCCTTCTTAACATTTGTTCATAGAAATGTGACAATAAAATAACCTATTAATTTTTTGAAACCTTTTAAGTTCACCTTAGAAGCATCCCTAAAATCCACAAGGTCCCATACAAAACAAATTATTCACAATGAGCATTTGATGTTGCCCTTCGAACTGGATTTTACATGTATTTTCATCCTATCTCACAAAATCAATCATATCTAACAAAAATAACATCATAGGCACCTGTATGTTTTCTAATAGCATCATCACTCATCCCTCTAACATCTCCAATCATCATAATGACAATTCCATATCCCAATCTTTCTAGTCATTAAGACTTACCTATGTTTGTATGCTAGATCCTCATAATAACAACTAGGCCCAACTGAAATAATGCAATAAATGAACATGAAACCTCTAAAAATGACCCAAACATACCTCATATTCCATGATATACCTTATTTAATTCTTCCATGAGCTCAAATGTCTTCAATACACTCTATCACACCTCCAAGCAAACATACTGAAGCCCCCAATGAGCACCTGTAACATGATCAACCACCTCTACCTGCACTATTCCACTAATTTTACTACTCAAGAACTCTCAAATCATGCTATCCAACATGCTAACATGCTTCCCAAGCAACCAAGAATCTCATATTTCTAAGAAACACCTTCTAGACAGTTGTATGGGCTTGTATAGAGCAAGTATGCATCATTGAATCCCAATGTAACAGCTAATAAAAATCTGAACCATCATTTTAGCACCACATAAATCATCCTACATCATTCACTTTGTCATTAATGTGATTTTTGATCAATGAAAACACCTAATAGGACACCATTCCAACAATCCCCCTTTTTCATTGATGGAAAACACCCTGAACTTCTCCCCATTTTTACATTAATGACAAAGGCATACCTGTATCTCACCTTATTCATCTTCTTTAGCTTCATAGCTTCATGTTTTTATTATAAAAATCAACCAAAGGTCTCAAAATAGCTCAAATTCCCGATTTTAGCTAAAAATTTGATCCTTGGCATCATTTCAAGCACGTAAGGAACATACTCCCCTGAACAAACATCTATAACACTAAACATCATCAACAATTGTGAAAAAAGCATAATCATACCTTAATTGGAGCCAAAGCATTATATTCCATAATCTAGGTATGTAAAATTGATCATTTTTTACCTCATCCCTATTTTGGTCTTCATAAAGGTATTGTAGCGGTCATTATTGACGGGGATGACATTGCTCTTATTACCCCAAAAATGTAAAACCAATCATACCTCATCATTAAATCATCATCTTAGATAGTTATCATCCATTTCAAAGCCAAAATCATGCAGAAAAAGACTTAAGAACACTCTTTATATCATGAAAAATATTGTGAGTCCAAAATAGTCTTCATAGTGTAGTTTTGACAAAATTCAACAGTCAACAATAGGTAAACCATGCTTAGAATAATGCAAAAATACTCCCCTACTGGACAAAATACCTCCACTCTAGCTCCCGAGAACAAATTTGGGCTATTATCACTACTATTATGCTTTGAAATCACTTTCAAAAAAAAATTCAAGGTCCTAAACAACATTTTCAGTCTTCCACTATCTTATTTGACTGATATAAACAACTTTAATATTCATGAGGGAAAAAATTATAAAACATACCTTAAATAGCCTTATTGCTACCATTTTCACTATCAGGAGAGACATACAACTACTCCCCCTGTCCTGAAAATATTTTACATGCTTGCACATTGCTCTTCTGTCTCGGTAGGCTTAGAGAATTTACTCAAGTTGCATAGATCTATGCCTCGACTCTTCTATAATAGCATCACATAGTTCCAAAACTCTTTAGACTTATTAAATCATTCTCTTACTGATTTGGATTGGAACTATAACTCATCTTATTGAGATTTCCTTCACTCAACCTATGTTTGATAGTGCTCATCATATAAAGACCTCAAGTTCCCTACAATCTTGATGACAACAGACTTCAAGAAAACGTAATGCCATTTTACAAACTCCTTGATACCTAAGATGAATTCCTATAGTTCAGTCTTGATGCACTTCCCAAGACCTTAATGCATTGTACTTGTTCAATTACGGACTCGAGCCACTCTTGAGGCTTCTCAATCTTTACAACCAAGTACCACCCTAACCTCTATACTTATGTTAATTTGATATTTGATCATAGTGAACTAGTTTATAAGTCTTACCTTTGCATGAAGTCACCATTGAAGATGAGAGACAATATTTTAATCAACTTGAACCTTAAATGTCTTGAACTCTACCAAATAATGAAACTTAGAAGCACCATATAAAATACTTAACGTGTACCTTACATTTTGAAGGGATCACCTTCTTTGTAGCGAACACTCGTGGAATCTAACATCCTTGATAGGATCAACTTTGTTATACATCATCAGATTAACTTAAACCCTTGCTTGAGATTACATGCTTTTAAATCACCAACTGCACCATCTCCTTTCTTGGTTTGACTTTCATGAATCAATGCAATTTTCATAGTCAACCTAGATCTTGATATGTTATACACACCTCTACGAAACCTACTACTATGTTTGTTTTCCTGTAGATGCACTTTTGTTCAATCCTTAATTACTTAACCTCTATGACCGTAACATCCTTCTAGGTTTATATGAGCTTGTACTTTGTTTTCATTATTATCACAAGATTTTAGCCATAATTTTAAGCGATACATCAATTTAGTTAATACTCAATCATTTTACCTTTAAAATTTCTTACCTTTAAAAAAGATCACCATGTTGTTCTAAACTCTTTACTAACTTAGCAATGTTGGGACAACAAGAAAAAAAAAGGCATGCATTTGTCATAGACCATTTCAAGAAAACACTATATCATCCTTTCTCGAGACATTTTGGCTATTTTCATAATGTGAAACCTTATTTTTCATAAATGTTACCTCCAAACAAACTCAATATCTATGTCATGCTTATATTCTTACTAAAAAAGGGTTCATCAGTCCTCGAAACCATGCATCGCCTTCAAGGACTAGTTTCCATTTTTGCACGTGATTTCATGAAGCATAGAGTTACTTTTAATATCAACTTCTACTCACTCTTGCATTCACTATCATCCTTCATTTAGTTAGATAGATTCATGTTGATGAAACCATACCATAGTGATATTCATATTGCATTGTGGAAGTAACTTGAGTCTTCACTTTGCACTATCTCCCTATCTCTATAAATTATCCTACTGGTCTTCTCGATACAACAAAACTTAATACAAATGAGACATACTTAGACAGCTCATGATAGCCTTTAGATGTATATAGAATACCTTTAAGGGACATCATAGTATTTTATACTGACCACCTACAAAGTTATACAAGTCACATATCCATAATATACTTCTATATGCATGAAAAATAATGCTTACACTAATCATCATGATCTAGATCTAGAGCAGGATTCTTATGACTTCTTAAACAAAAACAAGAAAATATCTTTGTTCTGAGATAGAGCATATCAAACATAAAAATTAGACACTTTCAATTACCCATGGTGAATAATAAGCTTAGACAAAGACTCAAAATATTCTTCTCCATAAATCAAGATTCATTCTTCCTTGATACCAACTGAGATACAAAAAAATAACAATTTGAACCATGGACATAACAACTTCATGTTCATTACTGAGATGGTGGCTCATCTACATTGATGAAACAACTTTTTCAATCTTTACATGATGCCAATGACTCCTTCAGCTAGCACACTCTTTTATTGAGTGCTCTACATATTTTCAACACAAATAATTCTACTTTGTATTTTTGTTCTGAGACTGTAGCCATCTAGTAATCTTTCTATATGAACAAGTTTCTAAGTGTAAACTTTCACCTTTGATATCACACAGAGTAAGAGCACAAAAACTCAAATATATGACTCCCAATGATAAAATAGACTTGATTTACTGACCCAAAGTGCTCAAACTAAGATTCTTGAGGCTTTTCTTACACCATGACTATCATATATGCTCATACACTAGGACTTGACAAAAACTTCCTTCATATACACAACCTACGATCCTTTCATAAAATATAGAACTCTTGATCAAAGGAGATTTAGATCTTAAAAGTGATGAATTATCACAAAACCATTAGAGATAGGATTAATAAAGACTTCTTCTTGCATGTCACACTAAAACAAGAACCCAACATACTACACCACAACTAAAGGAATTTTGATCTTTTTGAGAGAGAATAAATCTTGCACCAACACTTGTATCACATAAAAATGGATTAATTCTTACATCTTGACACATATACTTCTTACAATCCTTATAATGACAGAGCATCATTACACAATCCTCTAAGTACATCAACTTATACTTAGATATATGATATATGATCATGGACTACACAGACCTTTTATCACTTTGACAATGCATATGAAACACGTGTAACTCAAATGACTCACACACTATGAATATGCATCCAATGACCATAATGAATATCAACAATTATCACAAGTGAATTCAATAATTAGATCAAGACATCTTACACTATAACTACCCTCAATAACTAACAATACCATGAACAAGAGTATAAATTGACAGACCTTGACCTTGTAGGAGCCACCTATTGACTTTAACTACTCCCCCTCACATGAATGATTCATATGCACTTATACACCTTCAAGAAGCATAGTGTAGCAATATGATGACTAAGAATACATAAAAGAAGTTCTTAAAGATGTCCCAAGCCCCCCTTAGTGCTTGAGCAACTCCTCTTTTCTGATCTGATCTCTGTAACATACCTTTTCTTCCACCATCACCAGCTCTCATTTAAGTATGAAGATCTATTATTGGTTCCCAAGTCCCTCTTAGACCATTTTCATGTATTTTAGGCCTTTGAAGACCCCTTCCTTATACATTAGGACCTTGGAAACTCCTTCTTTGTCTTGATAAAACTTGATAGAAATTCATTGTAACATGATACACTTTGTTATAGCTATAACATACCATTGTACTTATTCTTTATAAATCATCAACATGACTACAATTTCCAATCAATCAAGCACTAGCTACATGGCCCACCTTATTGCACTTGAAGCATACAAGACAATTTATGTTTTCTTTCCATGGTTGAGCATCTCTAGGATCAGATCTCTTGACAAACATCCTCTTACTTTTTCTTGGCTCAAACACTCCTAAATTCCATCCAAAATCCTTGGATTTGTGACCATACTCACAACATGAATTACATTCACCATGAAAGGATCCTACATCATTCCTAGGAGACCTTGTCTTGCATTCTTTAGCTCTATGACCAAAAACATGACATGAGAAACAATAGCCATTGAATGATCTTTCATACCTTGATGCATTAGGTTACCTAATAGGATTTTTATTCTCATTTTCCTTGGAGTGAATCACCTTATTTTATTTCTTGGTACTTGATTTACCATCTTCCTTTCTTACAACCATGTCATCTTGCCTCAATACATTGTCCTTGAGGTCTTCCTTGAGTCCCAAACTAGCCTTATCACCTACTAGTATTTGTTGGCTAAGAATATTATCTAGGTCATTCACACTTTTCTCAAACATTTTCAATTTTCTTGAAACTAGATCAAGTATTGAATGTATATATTTCATACCATATTCATACTTGATACACTTATCCTCATTTGAATTGATTTTTCATTGAGCAAAGAAACTTGTAATTTCAGTTGAGTGCATTCTTCCTCTTTGACCCTTACGGTTTGAGACACACTTTCCAATTGATATTTCAAATCCTTGATGTATTGATCATGGTTTTCTCCATATCCTTGACTTGAATTTGATAGGCCTCAATACAAGACTAGAGAAACTTCATTTGTCATTCGTAATTCTATTATAAAATCTACTGAGACTTACCCATTGATTATTCTTGAAAGGATCTCCTTCAAGTTGCTAAAATTGTGAAAAAGGAAATTCTCTAATACTAATTTTTAGAAGCACAAGGGATTGAGAGAGGGGGTTGAATGAGTCCTATAATAAATTTTCTTTCATTTATCAAAACATACATTCATCCATTTGATTGTTTAAACAACATCCACGATCATGTGTGCTTATTAAGATATGTAAAATCAACCACAAGAGCAAGAAAGTAAAATAATCAACACAAGAACACCATATGTAAGAATGAAACCCTAATGGGTTAGACAACCCACTAAAAATCTACTTATATTACTCAAATAAAATTAATTTAGCATCGCATCAACTACACAAGGAGCACCAACCCCTAATTTAGTGAAGTAGCCATTCCACAAGGAGGTTACAACCCCTAAAGTATGACCATGTACCAACTCAGACACCTATAGATGTTTGATCTCTGATATTTCTTCTGCCACAAGTGATTTAGATCACAATTTCAGTTCACAAACCCTAGCTCATGCACTAGGTCTTCAAACTCTCATATTCTTTCTCTTTCTTCATTTTTATTTTCTCTATACTATTTATCTCATTATTAAATTCATTCCTAAAAATTTTATATTCTTACTCAACCTTTAAAACATGCTCAAATACCTGAAAAATATCTCTCTCTAGGTCGTACACCTTCCCTCCAAGAGCACTAGTTCAAAACTTAACCAAACAAGCACTTAAATATGCTTTTCTTCCATCCAAAACAAATTAGGACGGTCCCTCATGATAAGTGAAACCCATACAACTATAGAACATTCAAAAAATTTAATTATGACAGATACATATGACCCAATTAGGCCATCCTATCCAAAAACATCATTACATGTGCCAAAATGGCTCAAAACCCCATGGGCACAATCTTAAATTTTTCCTAACATGAGTACCATAATTTTTCATGACCGATGAACCCTTATTCATGATTAAAATATCATAAAACATTAATACATGGTTGCATTTAATATCAACCAATCAAATTATTTCATTTACTGGGCTCAATTTCCTTTACACTTCTCAAAATAGTTGTTTCCTACACCCTTGACATCTTTGGAAAATTCGTAATGCCACCAAATTACTTATACTTAGCCAAACCATGCTATGTGACCATGAAAAATATATTTTAGAACATATAGAACACTTATAATCATGTTATAATTCATTAAACATCTTGCCCTTCAAACCACACCAATATTTGTCATCACCAAATCAACCTACCAAAATTTTTGTTTCTAAATGTTAGCTCATAAAATAAAATATACATGTATTAAATATCAAAAAATGGATTAATTGGATTCCAACTTAATCAATCTTCACATTACAAGTGATAGGAAACATCAACTAATTCATCTCATGCTTCAAACAACATCAAACTTGCACAAAAATAGATGTTATCTTGAACTACCAAAAATATTATTTCTAAAAGAATTCCCTGATAACCATGTTATATGACCTCATCATAAGGAAATACATATATCAATGAAAATATATTTGAATCTACTTTCCAAAACAACTTGAATCATCTTAGGAATCCACATGTAGCTCAAGTTATTGAGAAAACATTGATTCCTACTATTTGAGACCCCAAAACTACCCTTTGACCAGTCAATATGTTTAGACCTCAAAAAACCATGAACCTGCATATTTACATCCTAAAACCTTCATTAAAATCAATAAAAATTCCAAAAAATCATGTAACATTAATTTTGCATGCTACTCCCTTAGACCATATTTCTTTATATCCTTATTTCCCATAAGCTACTATTTTTAGGGGTGCACATATCACCATGACCTAAACCATACATTTATGGAAATAATCAGGAGTACAATACAACATCCAATCATCACTTTTGGATTACCAATAAAAATCTAGTCTATATACTTCACCTTTTACAAACTTGCTCCTAGCTAGTGTTTAACTAGAGTTTTTAACCTCTTTTCCTTCTTAATATTCATTCATTAAAAACGTGATGATCAACTAAAATAATTATTTTTTAAAACCTTATTAACTCACCTTAGAATCATCTCATAAATCAACAAGGTCCCATGCAAATAACATGATTCACAACGAGCATTTGAAGTTGCATTTCAAGTTGGATTTTACATTGATTTTCACCATGTCTCACAAAATCAATCATATCTAAAAAATCACATCATGGGCACCTGAATGTTTTCTAATAACATCATAACTCATCCCTATAACATCTCCAATCATCATAATGAAAATTCCATAGCCCAATCTCTCCAGTCATTAAGACTTACTTATGATTTTATGTTAGAACCTCATAGTAACAACTAGGGAAAATTGAAATAATGCAATAACTCAACATGAAACCTTTGAAAATTTCCCAAACATACCTCATACTCAACGATATACCTGATTTCATGATTTCATGAGCTCAAATGGCTCTAATACACTCTGTCACACCTCCAAGAAAGCATACCTGCTCCTAATGAGCACTTGTAACATAGTGAACCACCCGTACATGCAGTATTTCCACTACCATGAGTTCTCAAGAACTCTCAAATCATCTTAGAAAACATGCCAACATGCTTCCTAAGAAACCAAGAATCTCGCAGACTTTGCCAATAAATACCTCCTAGATGTAAGAAAGGAAAATCATTGTAATGAAAGAAATAAACAAACCATGCAAATCTTTCCAAAGTAGCCTTCTGTGCAAACCTCAAATAAGGGTCTCATGTGAAACCTTGAAAAATGAATGTCAGAGATAATTTTTGGGTGATCTTGAGTACTCTCCAATATTTTAATGTAAATGCTACGAGACAATGAATTCAACAGATTTTTTATATGTCGATTCAAGAGGATTCGAAAGGAAAGTAAGCCTATAATTTATAGAAGCATAATGTAGTTTAAATCGGTTACACACGAATAAATGAGTATGCTAAAAATAGCATTGTGGGAAGTTATAATAGTGTTGGGTGAATTAAATGTATTAATTGTAAAAATATGCATTTGGAAAGTTGGTTGTATGTTCATTTTAATTGCCCCCACCTTTACTAGGATTCTAGAAGTGTAGTTAATTAGGATAAGGATAGGGAGTCCAAGTAGAGTCTCAGTGGAGTCTAGGTGGAGTTAGATCAAGTGGCATATGACTAGGATGTGAAAACACTTAATTAATTAATTTTTTAATTAATAAATAACAATTAATTTAGTTGAAGGGGTATAAAGGATACATGGTATTAATTTAATGAATCCAAAGGGGTACAATGTGAATTAATTAATTAATTAATTAAATCAATTAATTGCAAATGGGTGAATAAAATGGTGTACTATAATAATACTGGGAACAAGTGGAAACATAAATGTGAATTTTGGGGTGTCTACATTTTCCCCTCTTTAAATTGATATTACAAATTAATAGTGCTTTAAAGATAGTAGATGCATATAGATTAGAGAGAGGAAAAAGTTGTGAAGCATTCAGATGCCCCAACAAACAAAATAGTAGAGGAATGCCCCCTCAAGTGGGTGGATGATGTAGCAAGGTAGAGGATGACCACTTGATAGGAAGAAAGCAAGGGATTAGAACAAGGATGGGAAATAAGCGTGTTCATAGAATGAGCGTTAATTGGAGAGTAATTTTTTTAGAACAACCTAATTTTTGTTTTTGCACAATAGATTTATCACCATGATTATGAAAGAATCAAGATGGTTAACCCAGATGTGAATAAACAAACACACACAACAAAGAAAAGATAAAAAATAAAACAAACCCAATATACAAATTAGGTGCCAACATCATGGTTATAAAGGAACCAAGATGTGATCACACTACTTATAAGTGGTCCAAAAAGAGTAAACATCAACAATGCAACACAAATTCAAAAAGAAGACAATCAACTATGCCCCTAATGCATGTCATAATGATGATTAAGTAGATATAAATGTTCCCAAGTGAGAATAGGATCAGACTGGAAGAGTGGAGTTAAAATGACTCCTTATGACACTTTTGTTGAATCCGTTGTGTAAATGATCAAAGTTGAAATTTCCCCAGGTGAAGTTATATCACGAAGTAAAAACAATTGTGTGACCTGCCCCAAGTAAATTCACACAATCATTAGGGTAATAGATAAAAGTATATCAAGATTTTATTGAGATGTTGAAGGATTCACTTTAATGGTTTTCCAATTGTAGGATTTCTATGATAAGTGAATATTTGTTCGAAAGTTTTGTATTTTTTTGGATTATTTGAAATATTTAATTTTTTGTGAATTTTGTGAGTTTTGGAAGGAATTGAAAAGAAAAATGTAAAGAAAACGTAAGAAAACATGAATACAAAACAAAAAGGAAAATGCTCCATAGCTTAAATAAACTAGAGAAAAAACACAACATATGCAAATGACAAAAAGATACAAAACAAGTAATAGAAACAAACCCAATACGAACAAGAAGGATCCACACCAAAATTATATATGAACTAAGATGTCAATGAATTTCTTGCAATTGGTCCATAGGTGCATTCTAGATACATAGAGTACTAGTTATTCTAAATATCAAACTTAACAAAATAAGTTAAGAATATACAAGACAAAATTCCATATGTACAAACAAGTTAAACAAGTAAACAAGCTAGTGAACAAAAACACATTAATGTAAAAATAATTCTAATAAAGAAGCAAATATATATAGATGTCAAGTTTGCCCCAAGATAAATCCAAAGCCAAGTGATGTCCCTACGTAAAGTTACATTGCAAATAGTAGCTTGATTAATTGGAAACTATGATTAGGAACAATCGATGAAGAAAATGGTGATTAAAATTACACAGTTGCAAGTTTTTTTATGAAAAGCATTTTTGAAACATTTTGTATGTTTTTGTTTGTATTTTTGAACAATTTTATATTATTTTTGGGATTTTGAACAATTTTATATTGTTTTTATAGTTTTTTTGTGAGATTTTTTTAAAATGTTTTTGGTTTTTTTTTGGAATTTTGAACCACACACCAAAGAAGAGGGAAAGGAAATTCCCAAGTCAAAAATGACATGCTAAATGGAAGGTGAACAATGGTGGTAAATAATGGGCATGAAAACCAAACAAGGAAAACATGCAACACACGGCAAGGTGAAAAGTTACAAGTGGGAAACAAAGTGAAATGACGAAATAGGTGGATGCACTGATATGCCCCCAGTGTAAGGGTAACTCTTCAGAGAATCAGGAGTATAAATTATTGAAATGAATGGCATTCATAGGCTCCTTCAACTCTTTTCCATACTTGGTAGATATTTTGTATCCACTAGATCCAAATTTAGCAGTTATAACATAAGGACCCAACCAATTAGGCTCAAATTTGCCTTATTTTTCTCATGGTTTAGTTTTGTTCTTTTGATTTTCCTTTAAGAACAAATCACCGATTTCAAACTGTCAAGGTTTGATCTTGCGATTATAATTACGATGCAATCTATTATGATATACCTGCATATGGTATAAGGCACAAATCCGTCTCTCATCTAGTAATTCTAGCTCTAAAAGGTGTTCAACATGGAAATCATCTTCATGAATGGGATGTTTGAGGAAGACACTAAGTAAAGGTAGTTTAACTTCAATAGGTAATATGGCTTCAGAGCCATATACTAGGGAAAATTGAGTATCTCCTATAGGTGTACGGAAGGAAGTGCGGTAGGCCCAGAGGGTAGGATATAACTGCGTATGCCAATTACACATGTCTTTATTGACTATATTTTCCATAATGGACTTGATAGTCTTGTTTGATGCTTTGGATTGGCCATTACATTGTGGATATTAGGGTGTATCCCATTCTAGGAAAATATTATATTTCTTAGCTAGGGCCTTGAGATCCTTATTTTTTAAAGAACCACCATTGTCAGTGACAATAGTAGCGGGGATGCCAAAATGACAGATAATATGGTTGAAGATGAATTTAGAAATATTACACCCAATAACGTTAGTAAGAGGCATAGCCTCAACCCACTTGGTGAAATACTCAGTGGTAGTTATAATAAAAGTGTGGCCATTAGAATATGTGGGCTTTATTTTTCCAATTAAATCGAGTCCCCATTTTGAAAAAGGCCAAGGTGAAGTAATAGGTTGCAAGGCTTGAGATGGTACATGAATGAGATTACTATGTTTTTGGAAAGCCTAACATTTCTTCACAAATTTTCATGCATCTTCCTCCATTATGGGCTAGTAGTATCCAATGTGTAAAATATTCTTTGTAAGGACTATTCCACTGGTATGGGCACCGCAAATACCCGAATGTACTTCAGCTAGCATCTGATTAGCTTCATCATGATTGAGACATCTTAAGATAGTCCCATCATAGTGTCTTCGATACAAGGTGTCATTAAGAAGGGTGTAACATGAAACACGTTGTGCTAAGGATCTTTTATTAGCTGAATTAAAATTAGGAGGATAGGATTTAGTTTGAATGAAGGTGTATATATCATGTTACCAGGGATGACCAGGACCAACAATCTCACAAACCATGGTGGAATCGGAGTTCATATGTAGGAACTGTTACAATATATTGTGTAACATTATTAATATATTGTGTATGTTATTAATATTGATTTAATATAACTCATATCAATAATATAGTTAGTGTGAGTGTGTTGTGATAACAAGTCACGTTGATTAGTCTTGAGGGATATTTGGGATGTTGGAGATATCTTAGGGATGAGAGAGATTGTAGGGGAAGTTGGAGATGATTGTTGACTCCTTGTATTAAGGAGTGCATCCTCCTATTTATGTGTATCACTCTTGTATTGAGACATCCCAAATGTATTGAATTATAATATTATTATTTTGTGTTATTACTGGTTTAATCTCTTTCATACCTTATCAGTGGTATCAGAGAAGGTCAAGGAAAAATGAAGGTTGCATGTTAGTTCTATAGATATGGTTGCATTAACATTGTGAAGCAACGACATGCACATATTCTAGCTTGTGAGAGTTGTAGGTTCCGTGTACAATACTTTGTCATCATCTCTATGGATTTCTCAATAGTGAAGGATCGGTTTTGAGATAGTTATGTATGGATGTTCTCAAAATTTGTTTGTGTATTTGAAGATTATCTACATTAGTCTAGTCAATATTGGATCTCCCAAGATCAACATATTAAATAAATTGGTGAGTTCATTTTTTCTGGTGAATTTTGACATCATCTAAACCTGCATGCAATTATCAATGAGTCGATTTGGTAAGAATGATGAGAGTCTAATATCTGGTTCATTTATCTCATTCTACCTATGGAACCATGCTTGAAATCTACCTTCTTTGCATAGAGATCATTCAGTCAGTGAGATCTCGGTCATTTTCCTAATCTTCTTCCATGTGCACAGTATCCTCATGAGTCAAAAATCAAATGCAATATTACATGGCAATCCGAACTAAGAATTGCATTATTTGAATGCCTCTGCATGGTATTAAGGATCATGTAGACATTTATATTCATATCATTTAAAGTTCAATAGAAATATTTCATGGTGGAATTAAATTCTAAGTGGATATGCATTGATTAAATATCATTTAGTTATTTTTCAAGAGAAATTTCTCAGATCTGCAGTGAAGGAAGGAGAAAAACCGCCTTAAACATGTCCAAAACCACCTTATAAAATCACTTTCTTTTTTTTTTTGCTGTAATTTTTCCTAAAACCACTATTCAAGCAAACTGTGGTTTTGAAAAGGAGGTATGGCTTAAGATTGATTGATTTGTAGTGTTTAAATATCTAGTCACTTTCCTATATAAACGTTTAGCTTACAAGGAGAAGTGGTTATCCAATATTTTGTAAGACTCTTCAATAAGAAGAGGTCAAGGGGTCAAATCCCCCTCCACATAAGTTTTGGCAGAAATTTTAGTGGATCCATTAAATTTAGCGGTAAATTTGAATTTAGTTATAACTAGCTAAATTTAGAGAGAAAAACCCTACTAGACCAAAATTTTCAAAATGTTATTTTTGCAAATATTGTAAATATATATATATATATATATATATATATATATATATATATATATATATTAAAAAAATGTATTGCCTCACTTTTAAAATAAAATTGGATGCATTTTCACTTGTACGTGACGTCCATAGTGAGGGGGTGCATTATCGGTTGAATCCGACACCCAAAAAAATTGTGTAATGAGCTTAAAAGCTACATTTGCTAACTAAGTAGCAACAATGATGGAGGAAGGAGGCAATGGAGGAAGGAGGTCAATCAGCAACCTCTCGCCAGCCACAAGCGATGGGGCTACACAATGAAGTTGTGGCATTTTTTTAGTTGTGTGTTTAATTTCCACTTTGTGTGAAAATAAGAATAGATGTCACATTCTTGTTCAATTGTAATGTGTGAGAAATTACTATATGTAACCTCCTAGAAGAAAAAAATTTAGAGTATGTCTCTAAGTTTATTGTAACACTCATAGATTTGGAAAGGGTTGGTGGTAGATCCAGAAAACCACATATGTAAAAAGGTAGATAAACTTTTATTGATGTAGTGGTCCTCTGACTGCCTTCCTTATTTATGAAGATGATCCACCAGTGGAATTTCAAGTGCATTCTTTTCATGGAGTAAATGTAGGATGTGTTCCTTCACATAGTTGTGGTCATGTGCAGCAAGACAGACATCCAATTAGAATTTTACATGCCTTTCTTTGATCCAGATTATGAGGCAAGCCCATGCAACACATTGTAGTAAAAGGAGTTATGTTGTACCATGTCAACATTAGGGGAGTGTATATTGGGAATTAATAATGTTAACAATAGGGGATAAAATTTTACAAATATATTATGTAACATTATTAATATATTGTGTATGTTATTAATATTGAGTTAATATAACTCATATCAATAATATAGTTAGTGTGAGTGTGATGTGATAACAAGTAACATTGATTAGTCTTGAAGGATATTTGGGATGTTGGAGATATCTTATGGATGAGAGAGATTGTTGGGGAGGTTGGAGATTATTGTTGAATCCTTGTATTAAGGAGTGCATCATCCTATTTATGTGTATCACTCTTTTATTGAGACATCCTTAATGTATTGAATTATAATATTATTATTCTATGTTATTACCGTTTTAATCTCTTTCATACCTTATCGGAAAAAAATATGTTCAACAAGGAAATTGTTGTGAGTTTGATTAGTGTCGAATGAAATAAGGGAAGCGATAGTTTTCATGGAATTTGTTGCTTTGTTTTGTATACGAGGAACTTGTTCAAAATTGATAATCCAGAAATACCCTCTAAGGCTATCAACCATTCTTTTATAAGGTAAGATATTTTCATCTTTTACTTGATATTCTCTATTAACTTGATTAATGACTAGAAGATAATCACCAAGAACTGTCAATTCTTGTAGGCACCATGAGATAGAAAACCATGATCCCGATATCACCGATTCATAATTTGTTATGTTATTTGTACAAGGGAATTTGATATGATAAGATTTAGGTATGAGGTCTCCATCAGGTGTACACAAGACAATTACTACTCCAGAGCCATGGATATTGAAAGATCCATCAAATAATAATGTCCATAAGGGTGTTATTTCTATGTAGAAAAAGTCTTCATCTGTAAATTAAAAATTTAGTGGTTGTGAACCTGGTAGTGATGTTGTGGCCAATTTATATGCCAGTTCGTGACCTTTGATAGCCTTTTGATTGACAATTTCGATGTCAAATTCACTAAGTAGTGTAATCTATCTAGACATGCGTCATGTTATGACTGGTCTTGAAAGTAGGTACTTAAGAGGATCAACCCGTGAAATTATCTTGGTGGTATGATTTAGGAGATAGTGTCGTAGCTTGCCAAAAGTATAAGCAACTACTAAACAAGCCTTTTCAACCTGTGAGTACTTGGTCTCATGCTCAAGAAGAGTTCTACTCAAGTAATACACAACTTGTTCTTGACCCTTATCATTGTGTTACATGAATAATGCCCCAATGGCATGTTGTGTTGCAGATGTATATAACAACATAGGCTTATCGTGTATTTGTGGTATGAGTACTAGCACGGATGCCGTGTATTCTTTAAATTTTTCAAGGCATCTTGATAGTATTGTGTCCACTTGAACTAGACATCCTTTTAAGTAGTGGTTGAAATGATGGCACTTATCTACCAATTAAGAGATGAAGAGATGAATAGACTATATTTTTCCTTCTATGCCCCTTAGATGTCGAAGGTTCCGAGGAGGTTGCATATCTATTATAGATTTTACCTTGGTATGGTCCACTTCAATTCCTCTTCATGAGATAATGAATTCCGTTTTTCCGAAGTGACACCAAAGAATTTTTTTAGATTAAGGTGAACCTTGTACTCCTTAACCACTCAAATATACACCTAAGAAATACTACATGATCCACCCTAGTATTTTATTTAGAAAGAATATCATCGACATAATCTTCCATTATGTCATGAAGAAGGTTGTGGAAAATAACAATCATGGCACGTTGATAAGTTGCACCAGCTTTTTTTAAGGCCAAAAGGCATGACCTTGTAACAACATGTCCCCCATGGGGTTGTAAAAGTTATTTTATGTTCTTCTTCTTCAGCAATTTGAATTTGGTTATACCTAGAAAATCCATCCATAAGGGATAACATCTCATGGCCCACAGTAGAATTGACAATCATGTCAATATTAGGCAAAGGGAAATCATCCTTAGGACATGCCTTGTTAATGTCATGGAAATCAGACAAATACAGATTCTGGGGGTCTTCTTCACAATTGGTACCATATTAGATATCCACTCTGAGTAGTCAATGCACCGTATGAAGCCTACATCCAATAATTTTTGTAGTTCGGCCTTAACAAGAAATGTAACCTTGGGATGCATTTTACGTAATTTTTCTTGACATGTTTAGCATCTGGGTGCACCAAAAGGTGATGAACCACAAGAAAAGGATCAAGACTGGGCATATATTTGTAAGACCAAGCAAATACATCCTGAAAATTAGTTATAAGTGTTTTGAAGGATTTGATTTCAGTTTCTAATAAACTGACACCTAGTTGTAACAATTTTGGTTGGTCTTCAGTTCCAATGTTAATGGTTTTCGTCTCTTCTACCAACAACTTAGAAGTGTCATTATCTTGAAATGATGTTGGAGGCTTGTGTAGATTTTCAGATATTTCTGGATCCAAATATCCTCTCTCTAGTTCCTCTGAAAGGTTTTCACTAGGAGATGTGTCCTTTTATTTATTTTTCTTTTTTATTTTTGCTTCTCATATAATGCCTCATAAAGGTTTTCACTATGCGAGATATAATTTTTCTTTTTTTTGTTTAATTTATTTTTCTTTAGGACTAGATATTGTAATTTCTTCACCAAAGTAAGTGGTAGCATCAAGGTTTATATCAAAACCCTTCTTGTGATCCGACAAGGGAAAAGGGTCCCGATCCATAAGGAACTCCTAGATGGCCTCATTGTTTTGAAAGAGATCCATGGAAATATGACACTGTTGGTCTTGATCAATGAGCTAAAGATAAACAACATCAAGGGTTTGAATGGATAATTAGTCTAGGAAAAGTGTGGTTTTGGCTAGGTCTTTGAAGAGGCTATGCGTGGAACACGTCTCAATTTCAGGAATCCAAGTCCTCATCATTAGGTAACAAATCAAAGACTATAAACCTCTTCTCATACGTCTCATATCCTAGACCATATGTGTAAAGGTTATACATGATATTCATAGGTTCAAGAACACCATGCATTTGTGGGCCAAGGCTTCTTCCTTTCTAGTTTATGTTTTTCATCATTTTATGGCCCTTGGTGTAATCATTGGATTCATAGCATTATGCCATCCTGTCATTGTATAGCCAAGATTTGTTGGAGATTGGAATATTTTCATCTTCTAGATATCCATATCATCTCCAAAGAGTGTTTCCAAGATAGTAAGTTGGAGGTTCTTGTAAATGAGGAGTGTTAGGATGCCCATAACTACGAGGTGATAATGGGAGTTTTCCAACAAGAAATGCATTGTCAAGTGTGTACTCGCCTAAGCCTTTATGAGAGAATGTAACTTCAGGTGACACCTTAGATGTAGATTCTCTAGAGGAAGATGTAGAGGCATGAGGAATATCCTTAGGTGATGCTTTAGACGTAGATTCTTTAGAAGAAGACGCAGAAGCATGAGGGTGTAATATTACATTAGGATCAATATGGTTGGTAACAATAGAAGTTGCACTAGATCCAATTGTGCTATCAAAAGATGGACAATAGTTTTCCTTTTTATACCTTGCTTTAAAAACTTACAATATTCAAAGGGGTCAGTATTGCCATACAAGGTGAACTCTCTGCCGTTATGTGGAAACTTTATGCATTGATGGAAAGTGGAAGGTACTATGTGTATCGCATGTATCCAAGGTCTACCCAAAAGAAGGTTATATGATGTGTTCAGATCAACTACACTACATGACACATAGTGTCAAGGATTTGTAGGCCTACTTGTATGGGAAGAGTGATGGTACCACATGACTGGCACTCAATATTATCATAACCATGAATGGTAATGATATTAGCATCTAAGTCATCTATTGTATGACCAAGGAAACAAATCATTTTTATAGAACAAATGTTAATAGCCGCTCCATTATCGATAAGAAATATCTTGAATTTATGATCAGTAACATAACATAGGCTTCGATGTATAAGGAGTTGTTAATAATATTTGGGTTCAACATATCTTGAGGGCCAAAAGATAGGATATGATTTTTAGGCGTAAGGTTCGTGATCATAGCCTGAAACTATTGAACATTGAGAGTATGAGGAACACGTGATTCATTTAGAGCACGAGTGAGAATATCCTAAAATCTAGGTGACTCTTTTAGTAGTTCCATGAGAGAGATATGTGTTGGCATGGTTGCTAATTGTTTGATGAATTCATACTGACCTAGAGTGGAAGATTTGGCATTATAATTTGACTTTTGATTTGAAGGAGTTGTTGGTTTGGACATTTGAGGTTCTGCAAAAGACGTAGAAGGTTTTTTTGCCACATGAACCCATATATTTCATTGGTGTGTGGTCACATCATTACTCGAAGGTGTGAATTTAATGGTCTTAATTTTAGATGGTACTTCCTCAATAAATGATATGATTGAACTAAAATCGGTGTTATTCGCAAATGGATATTTTTCAACATTTTTATCATCACCGCCATGTTTGGGAAATGGGTTTGAGAACACCTTAATATTTTCATTAGGTGTTATATTTGTTGATGGTTCTTCAACAATGATATCTCCACTATCAATGAGGTCTTGGAAAAAGTGACGTAAGAGAAAGCATCAATCATTCGGGTGATCGTCAATGTGATGAAAATCACAATAAGTATTAGCCTTATACCAAGTAGGCTTGGGTTCTCCCTCAACCCAAGGTTTGGTGATGGGATAAGTAACCATTTTTTCATTAATGAGTTGTTGAAGGAAATTTGATAGAGGTTCTCCCAAAGGAGTGAAATGACGTCGTTTAGAATCAAGAGAGGAGGAAACATCTTTTCTAGGAACAACAAGAGGTTGTTTACCTTTGTTTGGTCTAGTTTGAGTGTTTTGGACATTGTGGAAATTGTGGTTGTCTGTAATACCATCATTTACCATATTACGATTGTGGTTAACATGTTTAGATTTGTCTTGGTGAGATCTATTAGGATGGTTACTATGTTTCCCATTGTCTTTTGAATGAGGTTTAATCAAACCTTTTGTGATAAGGGATTTTTCAATCTGTGATCCTTTCTCAATAACTTCTTCAAAAGTATTAAGGAAATGCATTTGCATATGAAAGGATAGCCCATTGTTAAGATTGGGTACAAATATTCACGAGATACTTCTCAGGAATAGAGCATGGGAAACAACTAGCAATCCCACGCCATCTTTATAGGAATTGTGTGAAGCTTTAATTTATTCATTATTTGGCATTACACAAGTCCATCATTGTAATTTTAGACTCTAGGTTGAATGATAAATGTTTGATGAACTTCTTTGAGAGGTCCACAAAATTTTGTATAGAGCCCTTGGGGAGGAGTAGGAACCAGTCCAAGGCTTGTCTTCCTAGAATTCATGGAAAGAGACACATTAAGAAGATGTCACTATAGGAAACCTCTTGGCAAGCCATATAAAACTCCCTGATATGCTCTCTAGGATCACTCTTGCCCTTGTATTTGTCAAATTTGGGTGTCTCAAAATATTTTGGAAAAGGAACACACAAAATGTCCTTATCGAATGGGTAAGGATACAATTATTTAAAGGTTAATTTTTTACATTGATGTTGCATACTAGAGATGGTGTCCTTCATCATTTTCCATTCTTAGGAAAATGGTGAGATGTTTTGTAAGAAAGATAAGGAACCATCACTTGTAGAGTTGTTATCTTTGGTGTGCATGATATGAGTCTTAAATGAAGCATCACTAGATGTATTTGGTGCCTCATTGTCATGGGATTCATTGGTTACTTTGGAATTTAAGATAATAAGTTGGTTAGCCATGCCATTGATTTAATTCACGAGGGCTTGAGTAGGATCGGTGGCTAAATTAGTTGATTTTCCTTTGTTCCTTTTGTCATATTTTTCTTTTGATTCATTAATTTTGGTGTTTTTCAAGGTGGAATTTTTTGATCATAATTATTCATGTGACTAGGTCCTACCTCATCGTTATTTTTTCAAAATGAAAGGTTCACCCTTATTAGGTGGTGGATTGCCAAGTGATGTTTGGAAATTAGATTTTCAAAATCGAGAGGGTAATTTTTCTCCCATCTCAAGGAGATGAAGAAAAATTGGTATTTATTCATACGTTAAGTATTTTCAACACGGGATTGTTCTTCAAGTTAGATTTCATTCTGATCATCCTCTTAGTTTTGGTCAGTATCACTATCAAAATTTCCAAAAGTATTTCATTTTCCCCTTCCAAAAGGACTATAATTTTTATGCCGTGTTCCCATGATTTTTAAAAGAGGGGGGGAGCAAAAGAGATATGTAAAAGATAAATCAACCCATAGCAAAGTGATTGTGAGGATGGAAGAGAGGTGTGTGATTAAGTTTGATAATAAATTATCCCTTAACAAATTGAATGCTAAAATGGGCAAGAGTTTTGGAAGATATGAATGACAACACCCTTTACAAAGTGAATGTCAAGATGGAAACGTGTGAAAGTGTTTTATAAAATTGACCCTTGACAGAGTGAATGAAAAGATGGAAGAGTTGTTTGATGTGATTAAGGTTATCATCCTCTAACAAAGTGAATTATAAAATGGAGGAAGGTTATAGTGAAAAAATTATGAATGTGTTTAACCTCTAATAATGTGAATGCTAGAGTGAAGAAGTGAGGATAGATTGATTACAAATGCACTCTACCACTTAGTAAAAGTTAATGATAAATGGGAAGAGGGTATGAAAAAATGAGTCAAATCATATGCATTTTGCTCAACCCTTAACAAGAATTAGTTAAGAAGAAAGAGGATAATGAAGAGATAAGACTCAAATACTGATAGTGTAAAATTTGGAAAGAAGATATGATGAAGTGTCTAGAAACGCAACAAATATGTTTTCAAGTTAGAGATGTGAAGAAATAAAACATATACAGTTTAACAATGATGTTGTCAAACTAAAGGATACAAGAGGAGAATGAAGAGAAAATGTGATGAAATTGAGTTGTGACAAAGTGGAACACAACACCGTTGAGATGTGAGTTGTAAGATGAAAGTGCTTGAGTGAGGACGTGGATATCTACAACTCAAGACTTGATGTCAAAAAGAAGATGAGAACTTAAACTTTAGGAAATGTAATCCAAATGTTTAAGTGTTGAATAAAATGGGAGATGAACTCAAAGAGGTGAATATGAAAGATAGAAGGATTTGATAATCATGAAAGGGGAAGAAATCAAATAAGTGAATAAAAACTCCAAATGAATGAAAGAAGATCAAATGGAGAAGACAATGAGGATGAAAAGAAGAGAAGATTGAAATAATGAAAAGAGATTAAAGTTTCAAAAAGGGGAAAATTGAGAGTAAAATGAAGGTTAGTGAATGACTGATGACGAGAAGAAAAGAATACGAGAACATATGAGATGGAGGATGAAAGTAGAATCCAAACAAGGATAATTTGGAAAAATGACAAAAAGATAAGAAAAGTGAAATATGGATCCCAAACAAGGAGTATTTGGGAAAAAGTGAGTGTGGAACACTACTACAAAAATAAAGAAAAACAAAAGAATAAAATTGAAAAAGAAGTTTTTGTTTGAATGTTTGTTTGTGGCCTCTACCTTAAATTGGCTTGGATAATGTTTGGCTTCCTAGGTGGCTCTCTCAACTAGGTGTCAAAAAATATCCGAGCGAGTGTGACACTATTACTAGTTGATGAATTTACTTTACCCCATTTGAAACCTTGAGAAAATATATTTCTCAAAATGAATCACACTAGGGTCACCACTAAGGATATTTGTGACTCTAACTCACAAAGGATTTACTAGTCAAGTAGGAGAAAAGGTTCCCGTTTCGTCCACTAGTTCCCTCAAGGTGTGGAATACTTTGGGGTTCCTATAACCACCCCTTTTTGTAGCTTAAGGCTTATGCCAAGGGGGTTATGTTCTAGTTAAGCGTTCAAGCCATAGCTCTTAACCGAACCTGTAAATCAAGTGTTTTGAATGTGGTGTTTTTTAATCTTTTGATTTAAATGTGGTTTGGTTGAACTCCTTTGGAAACTTGCAGTTAGTAGTTTTTGGAATGTTTAGCCACCTTGTGTGAGAGTGGGTCCTGCAAACAATGATTAGAATTTTTTTCAGAAATGAGGTAAAACAAACAAAACAAATAAACAAGATGACAAAAGCGAACCCACATTTACGATTTCAAAGATCACTAGAAAGTGTGAGGAAAGAGCATACATGTGGGTTGGATTTGGTTAAGTGAAACGTTAATTCCCCAAAAATAAAAATAAATAAACAACCATGTTTTTGATTCCTAAGATCACTTGAAAAAGTACGAGGGAAGAGCATACACATGGGTGATTTGTGTTAGTTACAGAAAAAGACATAAAATGACAAGTGAGAAACATGCAAAAGACATTATAAATCATTAGTTGATTAAAAAAATGATGAAATGTGTGCACAAGGGATTTTTAAAAATGTGACAAAAATTGAACCGAAAATTCCAATAACACTAAATTGGCAACCTACATAGTTAGTCTAATAGAAATAGATAAAGAAACTAAGAAAGGTGTATCCTAAACTAAAAATAAGAACTTATAAATAAAATTAAACAAATTAACTAAGTGAAAGA
This sequence comes from Taxus wallichiana var. yunnanensis, assembly GCA_018340775.1. Taxonomy (NCBI): domain Eukaryota; kingdom Viridiplantae; phylum Streptophyta; class Pinopsida; order Cupressales; family Taxaceae; genus Taxus; species Taxus wallichiana. The sequence continues at coordinate 962,837,132 of CM031234.1, forward strand.
AAAGGAGAAACCTAATTAATTAGACGTTTGTGTGTGTGTAGGTGGAAAGAGGGAAGGATCTCGGTGTGGGGAAGGGTGAGCTATGGATGGAGCTCAAAATGGGGAAGGAAGAGCTAGGGATGGAGCTCGGTGATGGATGGCTTGGGAAAGCTAGGGAAAGGTGGGAAGGGAGGGATCGGGGTGGAGGGAGAAAGGAGCTCGAGGATAACAAAGGGAAGGGCTCTGTCGGCGTAGACGTAGAGCGAGTGAGAGTTGGGAGGGAACTACATAGGGTTGGGAGTGTAGAGGGTAGGGGCGAGTTGGTGAGGGACATAGAGGGGTATGGATCGTGGGTCTGTCTTGGTTAGGCTATATATGGGTGAGTGTGAGCTGAGATGGTAGTGAGGAAGGTGACGTGGGAATGGGGAATGATAGGGGCTCGAGGTAGGTTACAGGGGTAGTTAGGGAATAGGGATCAAGGATCGGTAGGGACTTGAGGAACAGAGTAGGGAGGTCTAATTTGTGAAAACCGAGTGGGTAGTGAGGCGAGGACAAGGTAGGGTAGAGTTTATGGCTTGGGGCTCGGGGTCGGGGTTAGATCAAGTCCTTAGGTCATGAGATAGGGAAACAGGAAAGACCGAGTTAGAGAATGGGTATGGGGATTTTATTTGGGGCGATCCAAGGGCTCAAGATAGTGATAGGGTGGATAATGAGGTAGCCTAGTGTGGGCTATGAGGTGGCTTTCACCAATATGGCCAAGTTGGCCAAGCTAGGTAGGGAGGGGGTGGGTTCTTAGGGTTGAAATTTTTATGATTTTTTTTTATGTTTGAATATATGTAATTCTTTAAAAAAACTTGTTTATGTTAAAAAAATTGTGTTTCTTTTTTAGAAAATAAAATCTAACAAAAAAAGATTCTTTTGTTCTTGGATAGAAAAAATCTAACTCGTATAATTTTTTGTGATGTTGCAGCTTGTATAAAATAGAGAAAAAAATAACAATGCGAAAGTGAGAAACTAAAATATAATCCACTTTTCACACAAGCACCACTCCTTCCTACAAATGTAAAACAATAAACAATGGAACTTCCCAAGTTACCGGTGAAAGCTAATCACAAACAAGAAGATTTTTGTGAAACAAATAAAACACAGGAATAAGAAAGAAAACCAAAAACGAAAGGAAATGGGGTGTGAGTACCACTAGGTGTGCCAAAATGTAAGTAAGGAAAATCACTTGTAATGAAATAAATAAAAAAACCATGCAAACCTTTCAAACAACCGTTTATGTAAACCTCAAATAAGGGTTCCTGTGAAACCTTGCAAAATGGATGTCAGAGATGATTTGTGGGTTCTCTGGACTACTCTCCAAGATTTGAATTAAAATGCTATAGAAAAAATGAGTTCAGAAGAGTTTTTGTATGTGAAATTCAAGAGGATTTGAAAGGAAAATAAGCCTGTAATTTATAGAAGCAAAAGGTAGATGAAATCGGTTACACACGGATAAATGAGTATACGAAAAAAAACATTGTGGGAAGTTGCAATAGTGTTGGGGGTAGTAAATTAATTAATTACAAAAATTTTCATCCGGAAAGGTGGCTGTACATGCATTTTAATTTACCTCAACTTTCTATGATTCTAGAAGTGTAGTTAACTAGGATAAGGATAAGGAGTCTAAGTGGAGTCTAAGTGGAGTTTAGGTGGAGTTAGATCAAGTGACAGATGACTAGGATGTGCACATACTTAATCAATTAATTATTTAATTAGTAAATAATATTTAATTTAGTTGAAGGTGTAAAAATGATACATGTGGTTAATTTAATTAATCTAAAGGCATATAATGTGAATTAATTAATTAATTTAATCAATTAATTGCAAATGGGTGAATAACAAGGTGTACTAGAATAATACTGGGAACAAGTGGAAACAAAAGTGTGAATTTTTGGGTGTCTACACTAGGCACCTATATGGGCTTGCTACAGCAAGCACGCATCACTGAATCCCAATGTAAAAGATAATAAACATTTGAACTATCATGTTAACACCACATACATCATCATGACATCATACTACATAATTCACTTTTTCATTAATGTTGTTTTGTATCAATGACAACACCTAATAGGACACCATGCCAAAACCATATCGAGAAGCACCGCAGATCTGGTTCAAAGAATACACAGTGAATGATACGAGATGTGAATTTTTATAAGATAAAATAATGAAAGCATACAAGACTGCAATTTTATGAAAATACAAGAGATATAATTTCAATAACATAGAGATAGGTCTAACTCAATACGATCAAATATAATAATACAAGAGATGTACGTATAGGAGGAGAATGTTTAACCTCGTCCTAAAATCTTGGATAACCAACACCTAGATCAGTGTATTCAGGTGGCAACCAACACCTATAATAGTTTAGTCAAGTGTACACCTAAGAAAACATATCCCATAGGTGTATGGAAACTCCAAGTGAGGTGGAATATCCCAAGTAGGATAATACAAATAAAGTGAGGACAATAAATCCTACACTAACAATTTATTCCTCTAGAAATATTAGAAATTAAAAAATAAAGTTTTCGAAGGCAGGGTTTAGATCTATGTAGAAACAATTCTATGAAATCATCTAGTATGCAACTGAAATCATCTCAAATGCGCATGTGAGTAGAGAAATCTATCAAAGTTTCATGGCGAGATGGGTTTCTAGCTTGTGAGATATGAATAAATCTAAATTTTGGAGGCCATGGTTGTTCTATAAAATATTGGGAAAATTGTGTTTTGTAATTTTATGTTATTTTAAGGTTTAAAAAATGCAATCATGGAAGATGTGTGAACTGTTAATAATAAATGACTTGAAAACAAGTTATATTTCACTTTTGAGCAACTTTGCAAAATGTGGTTTGACCCCAAGTTTAATGGTGAAAAGGGAAAAAGGGGACAAAATGGATAGAAATTTTTCCTTTGAGCAAGATAATTCCAAGTGTCGATGTGATCGATTGAGAGTGAGATTCTAAAAGGCGGAAAGCACTTAGGGAGCCGAGAAAGGTCACATGGGGAACTAGATAAGGAAAATTGCTCATGGGTGCCCTTTATTATCACATCTATCTAATTGGAGTAAAGGGAAAATAGGGATATAAAAGGGAAATTGGAGTAAGTTGATGAAAATTGGTAGAATTTGGTCAAGTGCAAGGAGGATGGAGGAGCCATATAAGCACCTGCGGAGGCTGGAAGAGGTCCCATGGGGAACCTAAGAAGGGGATTGCTCATGGGTGAAATTTCTTTTCCCCTATATTTCCTTGGGATAAATTTATGAGAGGGATAGTAAAGGGTGTTATGGAGCAAGGTGTTGACATGTGGCAGTGAAGAAAAATGACTTAGTATGGAACATGCAAACACTAGCCTAGTGGAAACATGAAATATTCACTTCAAATGCTCAAGATGGTCATTTGAGATAGAATTTTATATGAATCTGACTCCAAATAGCATTACAAGACTAATTGAATAGGTTTAATAACTTTATTCTTACTTTAAATTCAAAAAATACCCCCTTTTTGATCTTGATAGCGAGGTACACCTGCAAAGTTTGAACTTCCTTGAAAAATCCTTAGGTCTTGCATCAAATTTTATTCTTCCATCATGTAGATAAATCTTATAGATTTCCATTTCATATTTATTTTCATTATAACTCCTTACTGAGCTTGGGTAGAATCATCTAAAGAAGTTCAAGTTCATATTTTGACTTTCAAGCTAATTTCTTACACCTGAAAACACACTTTTGCACAGATTACTCTAGAGGAAAATTTTCACATGTAGAACCTTCTAAATTTATTTGGATGTCTTCAATGCTTATTGAAATTACCACCATATGTTTTATTTTTTTCTTAATCACCTTCGAGAATGCATTGGCTCCAAATGGCCAAATTATCCTTTAAAAGAGTATAAATGATTTTTAAATTCTTTATTTCATGTTTTGGAAGTACAAGATGGGAAAATAATTTTTTTGGGTTATATAAGGAATCATTTAACACTTATGTACATGTTTGGTGGTTTCCTATGGTGAGTTGGTGGCATTTAGTAACTTTCTATTTCTATTTGATCAACAATATTATGTCTTCTTGTAAAAACCTAGGGCTCACTAATATGTGGAAACCCTCTATATGGCCTAAAATCGATTCAAACTATAACCACAAGAAAGAAACCCTAAAAATGTTAGTGTTTGGGTTGAAGTGCAATTCATACACAACCTACATACACACTATTCCAAAGATACCTCAAACTACACACCGTTTTGCACCTAGAGATGTGATATCTATATGGATGTAACTATATTTAGCAATGTACAATTGATAATGTTTAATGATTACTTATTGTGTTTGTGTTTGAATTGGATTTAGAATCTTGTAAATTGGGAAGCTAGAATCTTGAACCTGTTTGGGAGTGCTTCAAACCTATGTGGAGTTGTTCCTAATGTGTGTTTATAATTTAGGATTTAGGAGATATTTGAGTGCTTTGTAGAAGATATATACTTGAGGAGTTCTTATTATTTTTAGGTGATTAAATGAGTTCATTTGAATTTCTTATATATGATTTTATAGGTTTAATTTAACATCAAGACTTACCTATAGGAAATTTTCTAACCCATAAAATATAAAAAATTGAGAAAATGACTGTTGGGTGGCTTGGGATGAAACCCTCGGTTTTGAACCAAGTCATTTGGTGGTTTGGTCCATGTTTGGTGGTCGTATATAGGAAGGGAGTGAGGTGCTGAAATTTTTTTGGGCATAACACTTGGGAGTGATAGAATGATGTGAACTTATGTTAGAAATTTTGAGAGTAACTTAATAGTGAAAATGAGGAGGTAAATTCATGTAATGGGGTTAAGGATAGGTAATTTAGTTCAAGATTTATGGAAAAATCATTATTTAGGGGTTAATACAATAGTAATATTATCAAATGATAAATTACCAAATGTAGGTCTCTACATTTTCCACCCCTTTAAGCTATGCAATAAAATTTACTTGTTTAAAGGAAAAGATACATGAGAGTGTAGAAACAATTTTTCTTTGAGTGTTAAAATGATCTCTATAAGGAAACACATGTCATAAAGTGTATTTGATTTCTTTATAAATAATTGAACTTCAAATCACATTGTAAAGTGAACAAGGCAAGGAATGTGTATACCTTTTGTTTTTTTGCCAAAGGAGAAAGCTCTTGATGAAGTTATTAGAGAGAAATATTAGAATTAATCCAATGAAGGATTTGGGCTGATCAATCCCCAATTTTATAATGGATAATTCAAAGCCAAAATATAATTAGGAGTCTCTTGACCCAAAACAAAAGAAATGTGTAGCAGGATTTCTAGTCGGCCCAAAATACCTTTTAAAAATAGGAAATATGTCTTTACATCCCATAAACCTCCCAAAAAGAGATCATAACAATATTGCAAGGATGTATAGTCACCCCAATAATATTCTACCCATTGACCACATTGTTATAGAAATAATTAAGCCCACGTGTAAAATAGTACAAATTTGAAAGGGAATGAAGTACACTGATGCCCCTACCATGTGATGTCTCAATGTATAAAGTATGAAAATTTGATTATAGGATGAGGCCCACACCCCATACCATGTATAATAAAGGTTCTCAATATGCAAAAATTTGAAAAGGAATCAAATAATCATACCCCCCACATTCTATATTGAAATGTAGTAAAATCTTCCTTAGACTATGCCAACTGTCACTGAACCTTTATCATGGAAATGTGAAAACTTGTACATTATGGAAAATTTTGAATTTTTTACTAGAAACTTCCCAAGAAAAAACTATTTATCTTGGACATTGACATTTGTCAGTTCTATACCCTATTTGATGCTTTTTTTCCTTGTGTAAATTATGATCTCTATATATAAATGTTCATGTTCATGTGTATATGTATCGTATTCCATTCTATTCTAAATTATGAATTGTTTGTATGCCTGAATTGCATATATATTCATGTGATAACCCCTCTAAATTACCCTCTTTTGTGGTTATTGATATGTATAATATTTCACTTAGATCAAAAGAAGTGAAGTGTGTCCATGTCATATGTAGCATATAATAAACATTGGACCACATTGAAGGTTGTTGCAAGTGGCCACTATATAGATCATGTTTCTTACAAAATAGTGTTGTAGAACACATGGCATGAAGAGATATAAAAAAACATACTAGCAAGAAAAATAAAAGCATAGAAGAAGACAATTATATATGCATAATATTATACAAATACAAAAACAAATATCACATATGTTAGTCATAACAAAGGCAAAGAGCCACATACAAAATACCAAAGGATCTCACACAAACTAACAAACATGAAAAAATATTAGAAAAGAGAGACACCAAATTGTCACACACACACATAAAATTACATATGCCACATACATGAAAAAACATATAACAAAACAAGTGAATAAAATAATAAATAGGATCTTAGAGGCACACAAAGCAATATATATTAGTTCTACACAAGGAACATGTAGTATCCTTATTAGTCTGAATGAATAACATATATTATAATATATAAATTGAGCATAATGAAAAAGTGAAAGTAATATGTAATGAAACAAAAGCACTTGATAGTGTAAGAAGATTCAAAAATTATCAAGGAAACTTGTAAAAGAACTAAAATAACCCTTATCATCATGTAAAGTTCTATGTATGTCTTGCATCAGACTCAAATACCTCATGAACATGAGTGTAAATATTATATCGAATATTTATAAACCAAATCATGTGATAAAAACATATGTAAACTAAAGAAATAGAAAACCAAATCATATGGAGATCTTGATTTTGTTTTTGATAAAATTTGAATGTTTTTGTGCTTATGATATTATTTTAATATTTCTATATATAGTGAATGTATTCTCTTTTTTGAAAAGATAGGGTTGTCAAATGGGTGAGGATAGATGTGAGAGACTTGGACCTTACATTTTTATTGTGCACACTGGTAGTATGATGTATCATATTAATTTGGGGCTAAAGGGAATGTTTAGGAACTTAAATGAAAAATAGGGAGCAAATTAAAAATATCTCTATATTGATCTACATGGGTAAGAATATCATAAGCACAATGTATAGAGGGAGGTTAATCATCCATTCAAAACTTTCATCCAATTATATTTAACTTGTATAAACCGTCAACCATTCATCAATGCATTAGTGTGAGATTAACAACATAAAATAACCATTCATAAGAGCATAAACCAAGAGAGTACACAAGAACATAAGATGTGAAGTGGGAAACCCTTAAGGGGAAGAAAACCCACTGAATTTTTTTATTATATTACTCAAACCAAAATAATTTCATGAATATGACACATCACACAATATTTTTTTAGTGAAACACCAACCCCACAAGGAGCACCAACCCCTATTTATTAAGGAAACAACCATGCAAGGAGGATAAAACCCCATAAGATGATTAAGAACCAACTCTAACACATGAATATGAAGATCACTTATGTATTGTGACTACTACAATGGATAGTGATCATAATTTCAGCTCACACACTTCAAAAAAATCTTTAAACACACTCTCTCCTACTTTGATCAATATTGATTATTCATAGGCTGATTACGTCTATTGACCTCTCACACTAGCTTCTTGACTCCCTCAATAATTTATACCTTCAACATTTTCATGATTCTGTCATACCTTTTGCACACCGTCTCTTATCTTGCACTTTCCTATCTCACACAACTAGTCCATAATGACCAAATACACTAACTTAAATACACAAATCTTACTTACAAACATAATAAGTCATCCATGACGAATAAGGTCAGTCATAAAAACACTAAAATACAATTACAACATCATTTAAAAACATATGAAAGACACATATAGGTTGAAAATGGACTAAGACAATCTATCATGCACAACTAGGCCAAGAAGACTAAATCCACCTTCAATGAGAACTCCATGGAATCCAAGATAAAAAATAATCTTATTCGTGCATCAAAAGGATTCAAAATTTCAATGACATCCTATCACAACCTTACACAATCTTACATACCTCTACATCATTCATTCATCTCATAACACCAACAAGTAGGATTGTTTCCTACTCAAATTGGGAACCTCAAACATAAAAGTCTTCAAAGATGAAGACCAAGAAATAAAAATCACCTCAAATATGGAATTAAACTAATAATTGGAAATAAATTGACCCAAATAATACCTTAAACAACTGTATCAAACATGACTCATCCCACATATCCATCGAACAACTATTTCCTTCAAGTAACTTTAACTCGACCGAAAACAAATCTTAGAAGAAGGATATTCTAAAACACTTTATGAATCTTTCAATACCTATAAATACATATAATAGACAAATTTTTACCCCTCATCACTCTCCAACCAATCCAAGATATTATTGTTTCTAACCAATTTCATCAAGGAACCCAAACTATCCTAAAACCTTGTCAAGTAGGTCAACTTGTGACATCAACCATGCTACAAAATATAACATATAGAGATCAAAAAATCATGAAACACATCATATTTTATGTATAAAACACTCACATATAAATTATAACCATCAAATTAGGCTAGACATTCCTAAGAACCTTCTTCCTCCATGACTGCTAAAAAATGCATTCTAGGCCTAACAAATGACTTCATATTTGGAATTGTACAAACCACCTAATGAATTCACCAAGATATTAAATCACCTCAAACATGTATCTAACATCCCCATATACTCATAACCGATTTATATCATAGATAAAATGGAAAACATGAAAGAAAAAAACTTTCCTAGAAACATGTAATTTTGAGTGGTCTCCATCTATGGTCAAGACACCAAACCACCATCATCTGAAGGCTGGGAAGTACTTTCCATCTTCTTATAATCACATTTGATGAATCAATGCATTTAGATCTCACACTCTCAATTTTTCTTCCATATATAGTGAACTAGGGTTTAAATAGGGTATTTAACCTCCTTGGATTCTTAATAATCATTCATAAATATTAGGGCCTTATTTAACTTCATTCTAACTTTGAGATATTTTTAACTCCATTCCTCAACATACCTTAAAGTATCAGGTCCCCATGCATACTTTTCACATGCCAACCAAGATGATTTCTCTCATATGGAGCTAAGAAACATGACTTCTAGAGCTCAGTAAGACCAAAAACCTCATATCTTGCAAAATATTCCTCATTCTAACATGAAATTTTTCCCAAATCACCACAAAAACCTTTCTCAACATCTCCAATTCTCACCTAATCATATTTTACTATGCATCTTCTTAACCACTAATAATCTCCTAACTAATTCATAGGACTAAGTCATGTTTGGACCAAAACAAAGTAGGTGAACATCATACCCGAGCTTAAAACCTATTAAAAATGTCCTAACATCCTTGAAACAACATGTATCACTCCTATGTTTTCCCTAATGGGACCACATAACTCTATAACTATTATCATACTCTATTAGGCCACAAAACACTTATTCCAGATCTAGATGAAGACCTACAACCCCTACTCACACCTTTCAATCAGCTATTGAAACCCACATAAGTGTATCAACACACTATCCTCATGATCTCCATGAATATACCATAATTCTCAAGCCATCATGCATCTCTATCCTCCATATGCTATCACTCATGCTAACTATGCCCAATGATTAGGCCTACTTGGCCAAGCAATTATCACATTGTCCACTATTTCATCTTCTTGTTTTCTTAGGAAATCATCACTACTAACATCCTCTTACACTCCTAAAAATCCTACTTTATCATTAAGGAATATTTTACATCAATGAAAACACTAGCACACACATGCCAACAATTTCCCCATTTATCATTGATGGAAAACAACCTAGTACATCTCCCCTTTTTACATTGATGATAAAGAAAATACATCTTAACACATAGAATACATCTTCACTAGCATATTATGAAAATCTCTTGGTTTGAAACATCAACCAAATCATCAAATAACCTCAAAGACATGTTACTCTTATTCTTGAATTTGTTTTTGGCTTTGTGAGAGCATGGTTACTCACCTTGGGAAGAAGTACAACATAGCACACACAACTACACACATATAATTGGCCAACACATCATGCTTGATTTCTCCTTAGACATATCTCATCTTGAAGACACCCACATATAGGCTTGATTTTTCCATATAAAAAGTTGCAACAACCTTTATGACTAAGATCCCTAAAGCAAACCTTTAGACAAACCTTAACCTTTTATCCTCGCTACGGGAACATAGTAAGAGCACAAAACATCTCCTCATTTCTCTCCCTAAAAATATACTATCATCCTCTCACAGTCTATGCAAACAAAAACTCACATACCTTGATCATATGCCATGGAAACAGTCACAAACATCATCATAGTCCTGAAACACTTTTTTAGTTTTCTACACATTATTATCATGATATCATGGCCTACTTGGCCTTAATAATTTATCCCCTTGCAACTATACTTGTAAATAACCAACAATCCCACAAAAATAGTTCTACTTGTCACATTAGGCACCCTTTGAATATTTAACAATAGGTCACCTTATTTCATGGAGTCTTCAAACACTTGTAACTCACCAATTCTAAATTCCACAACATGTTGTACCATGTAATGATGTATTATTCAACCAAGCTTGTCTTTACTACATAGATACCATCACAAGATAAAACAAAAATACATTATTATTCTTTTTATGCATTTACATATTCTCCATAGATCCTTAAAAGAATTCAAACCTCCATTTTAGATTTGAGTAGCCTTGTATACCTATTTGTCACTTCATACTCTTGTTTGATATAATACTTTTGACACAAGCATCACATACAAACTTGTAACCATTCTCATTAGCCGAGGAACTCACCATAAATACAAAACAACAAAATATACTCATATCTTTAAGAAAAACTCCTTACTTTACTATTTTCATAGATATTTGGAGAAGATTGTTCATTTACCTTGCTCGCTCTAAATGTCTTGGCCCTTTTAGTGAATTCCAGGGGAAGAAATCAAACCCAAATTTATCCTTAGAGACTCAAATAATTCTTTGGGGAGAGGTTTAGTCAAGATATCAGTAATTTCTTCCTCAGTGGACACATGTTCCAAATTTATCGCTTTTCTCAATAACATGATACCTAAGGAAATGATATTTAATTGAATGTGATTGGTCTTATAATGAAAAACATGGTTCTTAGATACATTTATGGCACTTGTACTATCGTAGTAGAGATAGGATTAGGTTCATCACATTGAATCTTATAGTCTTCAAAGGCCTTCCTCATCCACGAGAATGTGTGCACAACATAGTGCAACCGTAATGTATTCGATTCACATGTGGAAATAACTACTAAATATTGATTCTTTATTAACTAAAAGGCATGAAATTTTCCCACAAAGAAAATATTTTCCACTAGTACTTCTTCAATCATCAAGACTTCCTGCCCAATCAACATCGAGAGAAAGATCTTAGTTTAAACTTTTCACTCCTTGGGTACTATAAGCCATATTCTGCAGTCCGCTTAAGATATCTAAAATTTTTTTTTACTCTTGCTTGCGGTTTGTTTACTTTAGATCTTCTTGAAACCTTCCAACAATTTATAAAACTTGCAAAATGTTAGGTCTTAAATAAGTATCATAAAATAAGCTACCAATCAAATATTTTTACTCTTTTTGATTCATTTTGAGAGATTTTTCATCCTTATTTAATTTGCATCCAATAATCATATGAGTTCCAACATGTTTGCAATCCTCCATTTGATGAAACTTTTTCAACATTTCTGTATGTATTTAACTTGTGATATATGTAGACACTAAAATTAGGTCACACTCCATTTGGTCCCTCAATAAATAAACGCGTCCATCACATTCACCTAGCCATAGCCCCCTTCACCCCACTAATATTAATTTAATTAATCTAATTAAATTAATTTATTATCCTCACCATATTTATTATTTAAATATCTTAATTTAGATCATATCCAAACATACACCTCACCTAGATACCTCATCAAGCCAACTCACCTAAGACCTATTATTAGTAAGTTTCTATAACTAACTAAGACTTACCCAAACCCTAAAAATCAATTCCTACATTCTATCTAACCACATTCCCGTATGCTTACAAGAACCTTCCAGTTTAATCATGGGTTAACAACACAAGATCCTAGAAAATCAAGGGGATCTTCCTAGTTTAGTAAACCTATAAAATCCTAGCTTGACCTACAAGGTTACCCCTAACCATCACTTTGGTTAAGAAGGAACCGTCCATCGGTCACTTTTTAATCCCCAAAAAAACCTTATTTTGGAGGTTGGCGAACATTGGGAACATTCCTGAGAGATATCGCATCTTCTAAGAATTAATTTCAGTGAGAACACACATGCAAGGAAGGAGATCAAGTATTTTCTCCTGCCTAGCCATCCAACAATCACCCCAGCAAGGAGTTGATCCAATCAGGTAAGAAGGAGAGAACATGCAGCCCATGCAGGAGCTTTCCAACATTTGGTGATCCTCAACAACATTTAAACCCTTACCAGCACCTTCACTTATCACTCACAAGAACCCAGGACCAGAATCCAAGTAAGTGGGGCATTATATTCCTCTGGTTCATTTCATTTTCTCATTATATTGTCACCCTTTTGTTCTCTTGGTCACCCCCAGACCTCCGTTAATACTCACCCCTCCATATACCCATTAAAACCTCATCAAATCCCTCCCAAACCACTTAATACCTCATTCCAACCAACCAAAGTCCTTTGTGCAATCACAAAGGAGACCCAAAAAAATCATTCATGGCATTCCCGGTTTTCCACGATGGCGGCACTAGTTACACCCAACCGCCATCGGTCACCCTTAATCGCATCGATCTCTGTATTTTCCCATACAACCCAAAACAGTGACCTATCCACCTAATTCCACATCACCCTTATTCACCTGTGATTTTCCTGAGACCTCTGTCAGACCTGTAGAGACCCAGAACCAGTTACTTGACCTTTAGATCTTATTTTAACTTAGCTTGTTAGATTAGATCTTTCTTATTGTGTTTTAAGTGAGATACCTAAATCATTTCAAATTACAATAGGATTTATTTTACTACCCGCATTAAATTGTTTTAAATAGTGGACTGACAGTCATCTAGGAAGTATCACACTTCCCGGATCTAGCACACGCTAGGCAGTTCACTACACATATTGTTTAACTCTTTTTGGTGGTCTTTTTTCCATTACAGGTAGTTCCTCCTAGCCAAAAGGAAGCTCTCATGATCAGCTGTGGATTCAGAAGTCATATGCGCGCAACAACCCATCAACCAACATTTGAACAAGTATTCCTCCTACGCCCGTTACCCTATCTATTTCATCAATATTTTGAAGAAACGTCTAAGAATTAGGTGAAACATTTTGGCACACCCGATGGGACCCATTCGGGGTTCCTTGCATTTTATTCATTCCTAGGAAATTTGTGTGTTTGTTTCCCTTAAAAATTATACACATTAATTTTCTTCCTTGGTAACCTACTTTCTTTTCTTTTGGTGTACTTAAAAAGAACCATTTCTTCGTGTTTTTCTACATTTTAGTGAAAGAGCATCCCTCTTCCTCTTCATCTATTTGTGTCATCCAACTTCACATTTTGATTTGGGCTTAAAATAAGTGCATTGCATTCTGATTTATCGCATTAGCTCACATTAATTGTGGTTAACCTATACACTGGAAGTCATTCCCAGCTGATGGTTGACAAATGAATCGTAGAAAGCACATCTCTCTCTCTCTCTGAGTCTTGCCACATTGCAAAAATTCAAAACAAATACATATTCTTAAACAACATCTTTCCTGGGAACACCTATCAATGATCACATTGATCTAAGGATTGGCAGGTACTCCCCAACTCACTACTATGTCGAGTCATACTTCAGAGCGAAGCCCGCCCCCACCATAACATACCTGAAACCTCACCTTTTAGATCTCCTTCTTTGTAGGAAGCCATCCTCACCAAAAAACTCTATTCTACAGTTCATGAGTCAGTCCTTAAATAGCATAAGCTAAACAAATATAATAGAAAAGGCACTCTAGGATCACATTTTTATTAGTGTTTTTGCTTGGCTTGCATTTTGAGGTGAGAGGTCACGTTCTTCATTTTTCTTTCTCATCCTTGCATGCTCCTCATCATAGTTGGTGTATTTTGGCTTCACCTGAGTGTGCCTGGACCATATTCTCATCATTCTCAGAATTCTGGGTTTGATTCCTCATCATATTTTAATTCACAACCACTTTTCTTTCATCACTTTGTTTCAATTCCATAGTGACCGGTGTCGGTTCAGTGACCATCATTGGTTACCCTTTGACCATCGTTGGTTATACCCAACCGGCGTCGGTTCTAGGTCCTTTTGTTAACCTACCCAAAAGGTACATTTATTCATCTTCTTCCATTTTTCACAGTCCCTGTCACTACTATCATTCCCATTGGTGTTATAAAACTCATCAGATTGGGCATACCTACCAAATTTGGCCTTATACTCTTGTTTTTGACTCACTGTCCATTTTCTATAGTGACTAGTAGCGGTTACCCCTAACCGGCATCGGTTTACCATAATTGGTATCGGTTAGCTTGTGTCACTTTCCACCCAATATTTGGTACCTAATCCACTTTTTACCACCTATTTTCCCAGTCCTTGTTGTTTTTCTGTGTCATTTATAGAGAAGCAGCCCAACCCAATCAATACTGGTTCACATGGTGCTTGACCCAAAGATAAGAAAGCATGCTTGTATTCCATGCCAGTTGTCAACCACTCCCACCTAGTCCTTCACCACCTTCCATTTTATCACCAGCCATGGATCCCATCCATTTATCACTATCACCACCGAAGATGAGGAGTTCACACGACTCCTTGACCAAAAACCTGTCACTTTGTAGTTTTACCTTTCCCACTCATCCACTCGAGATGCCTCGGGTCAGTTGATATACGGCATGCCCATATCTATCCCCTCGACTCTCACTCCCACTCTTGTGTCAGCCCGTCTAATTCCATGCTACCTCCTCCACCTTACCCCGGTTGTTTCGCAGCTAGGTCCTATACCCATTATGACTTGCCATGTCTGCACATACCTCCGTTGCACCCATCACATCCACCATACCTTCAACAACTACCCAAAACACAACCTCATCTGCCCCTAATGTCTCACACATACCCATAGCTACACTACCACCTCCGGTGTCGGTGACCCCTACCCCTTTTCAAAATGTGGTCCTTTCCATTCCACAATCGTTAGCCCCCATTACCACTAGGGTTACCACGACCCTTCCACCCCCATATACGTACTATCAACAACCTCCCGTTTCATCTATTATTCACTCTAGATATGTACCCCCTATTTCACTGCCTTCTTCTCAATCAACCTATATGTGTACACCATATACTAGAGTGCCATTATATGCCCAAAACCAACCCTCTATTCCCAAAACCACCACGGTTATCCTAATTTGATGATGGATAAGATGCGACATTGGAGGCATCGATTTCCGGCTCCCGAATACTCTCACCTACGATAAGATTTGCAATGAACCCATCCATCCATCCATTCCCATTTGTCCATACCCTGTGCATTAGGAGATGCCTAAATTCAACTGCTTCAATATAACAAGAAGACCCACAACAACATTTGTGGTCGTTCAAACATGGGTGCTACCTGATTGCTCATGATGATGCTTTGCTCCTAAGAACCTTTCCCATGTCTCTGACTAGACCTGCATTAGATTGGTATAGTGGGTTACCTAGAAACTCTATATTCTCATTTAATTAGGTATCCCAAGCCTTCTTGGATCATTTATCCATCAACATCATCAAGAAGGTTACCATGACCGACCTATACTCCACGCACCAGTATGAAGATGAATCTATCATAGATTTTGTCACTCACTGGCATAGCCTGATTAATCAGCTCACCTTCCAACTACCACAAATAGAACTCATTGAGCTCTTCATGTGGGATTGTGCTAGACATATCTCACTAACCCTGCAGGTTCAAACCTTCCGAACATTTGATGAAGCATTCACCATGGCACGAAAGCTAGAGATTCGGGCCATTGAAGAGAAGAAAATCCAATTACACAATAAGAATTCAGCATTCAAGTCGAATGATACCTCTTCTTCTTCCAAACCAAAAAACAATTATTCAAAAGCTAAAGGAACCACTAACACAGTGGTACTCAAGGCCAGCCCAACTCATCCATCAAATCAGGCTACCCCCTCATCTAATCTCTCACCCATCCAGACTTTTCAATTCAAATGAGAACAATGGAAATACACCCCAATTAGGAACCTTACTCTTCTATCTTAGAAAATCTTATCAAATCCAGAGCCATCACCCTTCCACCTATAAAACCACACACTTGGTTTTGACCTTACTCACCCCATGCCCGCATGGTATAAAGAACATGACTTTTGTAACTATCATCAAGTAAAGGGTCATAGTGATGTAATTGCATCACTTTTAAAAATATTTTCTAAGAAATGCTCAAGAAAGGTGAGTTAACCATGGATAATCCTAATGCACCTACCAACCAAAATCTACACATCTTCAAGAAACCATTTCCTAATCATGCCCCTTCATCTGATCAAACCGGTGAGGCCTCAACTCATGATACTCATACCCACGAGGTCCATGCTATTTTTAGTGATGCACCTGTTGCTTCCCAATTACCCCATATTCCTTCCATAGAGGAGATTCTAGCTCGAAATCCTCCTTCCACATTGGAACCCACCTCACTTATTCCTCCACCCATAGAGGAACACCTTTCACCTCCTTCCTCACCTATGGAGGAGTCTTCTACTAACATCAAGACCATTTAACCTTTGGCTTCTCCACCTAGAGAACCGATACCCTTAGCATTTTTTCAGTCCACAGAGGATACTTATTTACCTCCTTCATCCATAGAGGAGCTCTCATCATCTCCAAACCCTATCACAGACCCAATTGAGATACCTTTACCTCTTGGTGAGCATTCTCCATCAGTTACCCAAGACCCTGTAGACCTACTTTCGGCTCTCTTACCCACAAGCTGAAGCTAGCCAATTCCCCATCTCTAAGACACATTTTATAGGAATCACCATTAGGTCCTCATCAATTCCACCTATAGACGTACCATTCTCATGTTTGGCTGATCTCTTATATTATGTGGATAGGGCCTTCCTATGGGTGTATTTTTTTTGCTTCTTGTCTCAACATAGATGGATATGTCACTTGCTGACACTTCCACTATCTACCCAAAAATATTTTGACCAATCGAACCGAATACAACCACCTCTATCACCATTCCTTCCATGACACCCATCATAACTCAACATACACCATTACCCATAACCCAAACTACATCTAAACCCAAACCCACACCTATAGCATCTACCTCGACTAAACCTATTACCACCTTAGGGGTCACCCCAACCACCAGCCTTACTCATCCACCTATCAAAATGGATTTAGCTACATCCTCCAAAGTCAACACCACACCTACTCTGACACCTAAAACAAATAACCAAGCCCATAGAACTCATACTCCAGCTTTTCCAGTCACACTTCACCCCTTCCATCCATCTTAGGACCTCAACCTCCTAGTGTGGTCGAGAAACCTCCACCCATCGGTAAACCAAAAACAACAGCCCATCCCTTCCTCACAATCCTCTAACCTACCCAAGAACCCAACATGACTTACACCTACACCTGTAGCATCTTTACCACCCATACCACCAATACTCTCTATAACTTCTTCACTACCCACTACACTTCAGTCTTTGTCTCTCACACCACCTGCATGACCCGCATCATCTACCTTCACAACACCGTCGTTATCCCCCTGGTAACTCACCCTCTTCCCCATCTGCTTTTCCTTCTAGACCTCGTACACCCATATCACCTTTACCCAAGAAGGTGTAACCCAAAAACAAAACTCTGTTACCCTCCAATAAGATAGTCAAAACAACCACACACCCTCCTGCTCATTCATCTATCATACCCCTACCTAGACAAACATGACCAACACCCAAGACCACTCCAGCACCCAAAACCATGGATCAACCCACTCTCCCTCCTACAAGGACCATTCCTCAATAATCAACCGCACCTACACCCAAACCCACTTTCACTTCCCATTGCAACCCACTAGCGAGGTCCTATGCCAAAATCTTAACCAACCTCCTTGACACTTTTTGTTATGGAATTACCGTCTCAAACCTTATGACCCCTCAAACCTAATCCAAAAGGGTTTGATGACACTAAAATTTCTTCCTACCATCATGTGCCAGGTCATGATGTGGAGAATTGCAAGGCCTTCGAAAACTTTCCTTATCCAGTTGTGTCCTCTGGAAGCCAACTTTGATGATGACAACCTTCTCGATGATGACCTTGCCTCACCAACACCCCTTCCCACATTACCCACTCAACAACCACAACCTCCACCCCCAAAAATCCTCGAACCACCTCCAAGATTTGAAATTAACATGGTTCGCATTAGAGAACTTTCCATGCCACCACCTAAATGTTATTGCACCCAGCTCACCTCACAGGGTTTTTCTCCTCTGGTAGGTTTTTTCCCATCATGTCATTATACCACTCACCCTACACCTTCTCCATTTGCCAACTCCCCTCAGATCAACATGATACACATCACTACCCATGCTTAGAAGGATAAAGGTAAAGAAAAGGTGACTGACCCACCAGACCAATCCTATACCCAACATACCATCTGCACCCATACCTAAAATCACTATTTGCGGCCCCACATACCCCATTTCTAATGGATTCACACATCGCACCATGCTCAAACAATTACACTAGTCTCCCCTCAAAATGTCCTTATATGACCTCATCCAAACCTCATAATCCCATCATCAAGCTCTCATGGAGGTTCTTCAATCTATTGAGGTTTTTCCTAATGACCCTACACCCGTAGCCTCCATCATCACACCTCATCATGTAGCTTCTCTTACCAAATTACCACCTTCATCATCACCCCACCCTATTCACCAAGTAGCCTCCCTTAGCTTCTCAGAGGAAGAGATCACACCACACCAAATGGATGACCCATACCCAGCCCTCATCATCTCTGTCCACATCGATGATATACATGTATGATGTGTAATGATTGATGGGGGCACTAGTATTAACATCATTTCATCCCATGCATTCTCTCAAATGCACATACCAGACAATTACATGCATAAACATCCTATCATGTTGCATTCATTCAATGACACTATCACCTCCACATTAGGAACTATCATCCTCCACATTTTTGGGCCCCCGCACTATCCCAAAATTATTCTATGTTTTGGAGGGGGAGTTTCAATATAACTTGTTGCTTGGAAGACATTGGATTCATGTCATGGGTTACGTTCCTTCCACTTTGCATCATTGTGTAAAGTTTGAGCATAAAAGGCACACCTATACTATCCCAGCTGATCCATCACCTTTTAAAACATGTAACATACTCTACCAACCCAATAACATGCTCATACCCATTAAGGCATCTACCTCTGCGTGACCACCACTACTTCACCTACACCTCCCAGCTTACCAAGATCAGTCACTACCTCAACCACACATGCCTCCTCCATTCCTACTACCACTTCCACCACACCTCCACGGCTAGTCCATAACCTCCCAATCTATTAACTCCACCTCTACATCAACCTCGACACATCATCTATTCCATCTACCCACATACTAACCACCGATCCCTTGGAAGGCATTTTTCAATGCCTCACTCTGGGGGAGTATTTCTTGTATATATGTTAACATTTACTTACTCCACAAGAGTATGAAAACCTTCACCAACACCCTCGCTATGATCACCACATAGGAGAAAACCTCCTCTATGGTCCTCCTCACCTTCTTACTAGTCTCACCTATGGGGGACTTGATACTACCACTTACACACCCAAACCACCATCACAAACCCACCCATTTTTCCACGCTGACTTCTAGTCTCTCACCAATTTCCCATTTTTCCCACACCTTCCTTCACCGATGTGCATGGAAGTGTTTTATTTTGTCTTTTATGAGCAAGGCCGCCATACCATTATCCCATGTACCACCCTAAAATATAATGACCATAGTGGTATCGGCTTTCTGAACCACCTACCCAACAAGCCTGCATTGAGCTCATCAAGGACATCAGCCCTTCTCCACCTTCTTCACCTGCTCCTCTCCTTCATCACCACCATCACCGATGGGGTCGATGGATCTAGAATCTATCCCTCCTAATTTTTTTTCATAAACACCATTTCCTTGGGGCCTTTGACTTATCAATGCGAGGGTGAGGCCCCTTCCACTCTTCCCTTCCTGTATCTGAAATGATCGATGACGATATACCTTCATTAACATTGTTCAATGTCAGGATGATAAATCTATACTCACCTACCTTGGTGTAGAAGATTCATATATTCATTGGTCATTACCATCTAAGATGCAAACCATGTTGAATGAATTGAATATCAAGATCAACATTCATACTCAAGACAACCCGCACATCCTAAAGATCGGCCAATATTTGGATGTTTCCAAACAGAAGCCATAACTTCTTTTCTCAAGGATCATAACCACGCTTTCACTTGGTCTTACGTAGAAATGCCTAGTATTGACCCCACCATAGTGGTCCACAATATCGTAACCATTCCCGATGTCAAACCCATCAAACAAAAGATGAGGAAAATGCACCCTCGCATTGCCCTTCTCATCAAAGAAGAACTTCAACACCTTCTTTCTGTTTCCTTCATCTTACCCATTGATTATCCTTGTTAGATTTCTAACATTTTCCCTATCACTAAAGTGACAGGGGACTCCACATTTGCACGGAATTCCATGACCTCAACCTAGCATGCCCGAAAGATGACTTTCCCTTACCGGTATTGATCAACTAGTTGACCTTACCAGCTGGTCACGAGATGCTATCACTCATGGATGGCTTCTCGGGTTATAACCAAATCTTGCTTGCCCTATAAGATCAACACAAAACCACATTCATCACCCCTTGGGGACCTTCTACTATTGAGTCATGCCTTTTGGCCTTAAAAATGCTGGTGCCACATATCAGTGGGCTATGACTTACATCTTCCATGATATCATGCATCGTATATTGGAAGATTACATGGATGATCTCTTGGCCAAATCTAAATGCCGCTCCAAGACACCTTGTCATCCTCAAAACCATTTTTGACCGCCTCATTAAATATTGTGTTTGCCTTTAGCCAAAGAAGTGTGTCTTTGCGGTTCTCTCAGGAAAGCTCCTGGGATTTATTGTTTCCTTACGTGGTATAAAAGTTTGACCCTACTAAAGTCAAGGCCATTCTAGAAATGCCTCCTCCCACTAACCTTAAACAAATCCATAGCCTGCAAGGTAAGTTGTAGTCTATTCGCCATTTCATTTCACCATTTCATCATCTTTCATCATCTACTCAAGAAGGATGTCTCCTTTGAATGGGATGAGGACTACCACAAAGATTTTGAGGCCCTAAAACAATAACTTCTCCAACCACCCATACTCATTCCACCTAAAGATGATAAATTTTTTACCTTTACATATCAGCTACCAATCACTCCTTGGGAGCCATGCTCACTCATCATGATGAACAACACAGGGAGTAGGTAGTTTATTATATAATCTGTACTCTTTTGGACTACCAAACCTGGTACACCCATCAAAAAACTTTTCTTAGCCTTATTTTTTGTTGCCACAAAACTATGGCATTACCTACTTAACCACAAAACCTATGTTGTGACCAACACTGACCCCTTACACTTCATGTATGCCAAACCTTATCAAAATCAATGTGATGCATGATGGCTTATTCTTTTAGCGTACCTCGACCTTGAATTCATTCATAAAAATTCCATCAAGGGATAATCCATTGC
This sequence comes from Taxus wallichiana var. yunnanensis, assembly GCA_018340775.1. Taxonomy (NCBI): domain Eukaryota; kingdom Viridiplantae; phylum Streptophyta; class Pinopsida; order Cupressales; family Taxaceae; genus Taxus; species Taxus wallichiana. The sequence goes on from CM031234.1 coordinate 962,859,047, forward strand.
CAACCAATTGGCTGATGCACCTATTTTTGGGGAGCATCCCTCTAATTTTGACTTTTTAGATGAGTCAATTGCTACCCTTTCCTTGGACTAACCCCCTTACCAAATGACACTCTTCTTGGATGGTTCAAATTGTTAGCGTGGGGGTGGGACTGGTGTTATCCTAATTCTACTTGATGGTGAGCCCATGCCTTTGTCTTTCAAACTCTATTTTAAATGAATAAACAATATCACCAAATACGAAGAACTCGTATTAGGTCTCCAAGCCACTATGCTCTATATGTCAAATCAATCAACATCTTTAATGATTCTCAATTGGTTATAAACTAGGTCAATGGTATATACCAATGTCGTAACAAGATACTTCAAAAGTATAAACATCATGTGGACATAATTTTGACCACCTTTGACCATTACACCCTTCAAACCATCCCACGTTCAACCAACAAATTTATAGATACCATGGCCTACTTGGCTTCCCAAATACCCACTTCACCCGGATTCTAAAATCTTTGTCACCTGATGAATCCAATCACCTTCTTATCTACCTCATGATGTTTACTCCATCGGAACCATCACCCTTGACCCAGTGACCTTTGGTACAAACAATACTCCGACTATCTTTCTCTCTCCATCTTACCTCCTGATCTCACCCGTAATGGACAACGCTGCCTTCCTTAAAAAAGTCTCTCATTACGTCATCATGGGGCCTCCTCTATAAGTGTGGCTTTGATGGTATTATCTTACGATGCCTCACAAGTTCTGAAATTCCTTATACCATTAAGGAGGTTCATGATGGCATATGTGGAGGTCACTTCAGTGGCCTTATTGTTGCTAAATGTATACTTTTACCTAGGCTATTACTGGCTGACCCTTAACTATGATTGTTGTGACTACATCAAACGTTGTGTAAAATTCCAACAACATGCCAATATTCATCATACACCCAGTCACGCCTTACAGGTCACTCGTGACCTTTGGCCATTCTCTTAATGGGGTTTGGATCTTGTTAGAGAAATCAATCCCCATTCTTCCCAATGCCATCAATGGATCATCACTGCTACTGAATACTATACAAAATGGGTGAAAGCCATACCACTCATCTCCATGAAAAGCTGAGAAAATATGTGAGTTCATCAATCATCACATCATTTTTCACTTTAGTGTTCCTCATCGCCTCATCACTGATAATGGAAAACAATTCAAAAACAAAACCTTGCAAAAAATTTGTGACGCCTTTGACATTCAGCTTAGTTTCTCATCACCTTATTACCCACAAACCAATGGCCAAGCCAAATCCACTAACAAAACCTTAAACAAAATTCTTATGAAAGTGGTTAACGATATTGGGAAGGATTGGCATATGCACATTCCTTTTTCCCTATGGGAATACCACACTAGTATTCACACTTCCACTGCTGCCACACCATTTTCTTTGGTCTATGGTACCGAGGTGGTTTTACCTCTCGAAGTCTAGATTCCCTCACTCTACATTTCTCTCCATGACATGCTCAATGATGATGAATTTTGTCAAGACCATTTATCACAGATATAGTTATTAGATGAATGTCATCTTAACGCTCTTGACCACCTTCAAGTTTACCAAAAACATATCAAATGTGCCTATGACAAACGTGTCCATGAATGAACCTTCCAAGTTGGTGACCTTGTCTTGAAAGAAAATCAAAATGTAACAAAGTAAAAAAAATATGTAAATGGGGTAAATTTTCTCCTAATTGGCTTGGACCATACATCATGATCCATACTTATGGATCAAGTGCTTATCATTTATCTTCACTTGATGGTAAACCCGAACTTGAGCCCCTTAACGCCTTGCATCTTTGACCATTCTATTGTTGACTTGTAGTCCTACCTCACCTTTTGTCTCTTTCCATGCTCATCCCTTGAGCGTTATCCACTTCATACACCTCACCAATGATTAAACAAGAATCATGTGAGTACCCGTCACTTGTTATCTTCTCTTGAAAATGTGTACCATGGTGCTACACATAGCATGATTCTCATGGATACTTTTCATCTACCTTTAGATGAGATCCCATGGTCGTTTCACCCTACCTTTTGAACAAGAGTCTTGTTCTCCACCTTGGTCTTTTCCATGACTTCAAATCCTTCACATGGGACCCAACTCCTTGAGTCAAACTTCTAATCAAAAGATGACTCCCTCAAAAGGACATCTTCCTCTCGACAATCACTGCTATAAATAGAATGTTCCCTCGAAGGATAGCTATGTAAAAAAGCCCTAAACAAAAAGAAAGATAATTTGAAGCTTCCCACATATCAGCTTCACAAAGACCTCAAGGAGTTAAATTTTCTTCATCCCATATAGACTTTTCGTATTGATCAGTCTATCTCAAATACAAGTCAAAATAGAAAAATATTTAGTCATGGACTTGCCCATTGTGACCTTAGATCTCTTGCCCAAAGAGCATGCTACCTCATACCATATAACAAATCAACCACCTTTCACCCTTCTCACCATTCCCACTCCCATTTCCTACTGCCTCAAGGGACCTCTCAAAAACCAAGACATTTGGTGATCATGTGACTACTTTTCACCATAGAACAATCAATCATGTAATGTCTTTAGGGTCTTACGTTCATCACCTCCTCCAAGGTATGATCTACCCATTATGATCCTAACTAATCAGATGGTTTTATTACCCCCTCTTATCTTTTAGCCATATTTTTTTACATTTTGATTACCTTATACAGAATTGGTCCTCGACGCTTACCTTTGGGGTAATCTCCTTCTTCTTTTGCCACAATCGACCTCACCTACATCACTTTACCTATAACCCACCCACACCTAACAAACCTAAAATCCACACCATGCCTAAAACCTACTAACTCATTTTCATACCTCATCATATTCTTCCCTAGCTTATGGGAGAACTACATCGGCCTGAGGTCCCTTTTTGCTGGGACTATGTAGGCAGCACTCCGAGGGCATGGGGCCCTTGGAGGTTAGCTCGGCCACTCTCTACCCTAAACAATTCATCTTTCATCTTCCTCACATTACATCATACCCTACTTAGTTTCCCTTTTATATCCAACTTTGAAAATTAAACCACATACATAACATGTTGCTTCATATTTTAATCCTCATCACAACACACATTTATTATGCCTACCATTTCACTATCATCATTATGCATAGATTATACCACATCTCACATATGACCCATATTATCATTCATTGCACAAAATAATAACTCACAACTTCACCTACTTTGAACACAACCATGCCTAAGACCTGACTCGATCCATGCCTAAAACTTGACTTAATCCATGCATAAAACCTAACTCGATCCATGCCTAGGACCGACTCGATCCATTCCTAAGACCTAATTCCTAACTCGATCCATACCTAAGACCTAACTCAATCCATGCCTAAACCAACCTAACTACATCATGCCTAACTCACCTAATTTCTATCCATATAAAAAAAAAAAATCAAAAGTCTCATCAAAACATCAACAAAATATGAATCTCATGTCTCTCATCATATAAATAAATGTGTATCGCAATACAACATACATGGATGTCCCATCATGTCCATCATCTCAAAATTATTGGCACGTAGGCCGATACTCAATACAGAATGTCATCAATATGTAGGATGGTCTCATATACAATAAAATAATAAACCAATACAAAATCTCTTCGGCACGCAGGCCGGTATGTGATAAAAAATACAACTATCTCTCGGCATGTAGGCCGGTATATATCACAAAAATAACTATCATACATCAAATGTCAAAAGCCCCATATCAGGCATCTCGGTGGATGTCCTCCATCTCTGTATCACCTGTACCCTCTACCTCCTGGGTCCCTGCTGGCACCTCACCTAGAGCTAGTCTCCGTAAGCTAGTGGCCTCTCCCGATCGGCCTCGATCTCGCTAGCCCCTATGCTCTCCACTATGAGTATGGGATCTCATCCTCTCACTCGATGCTGTTGTTCCCATTACTCTCTATAAGATAAGAAAGTCTATCCCGCCACCATCAGATGGTCTTGGTAGTATCTGGCCTCACCTAGGGCATCCTGTTACCTAGATATAGGCATGGTATGTGGTGGTCCCATAGGTCTCGACCCCTATACCTATCTTGCGGAATCTGTCCCGCTCTGTCCTCGTGAACTAGGACCCGGTCCTGGTGCTGTGGTGGTGCCCCCTACCCCTGTGCCTATATCTGGGCCTATAAGACCCCAATCTGTGCTTGGGTTGTGGCCAACTGGCCCTGTAAACCTACCACCTATGCCTGTAAGGCCACTACCTGACCATCACCCCTCCTCTCCATCTCCATCCCCTCCACCGCCATCTGGGCCTATAGAATAGCCACTTGTACATGTAGCTCTACTACCTCTACCTATGCACTCTCTAGCTATGTATGCACTATACCCAATTGGGTAATCAGAGTAGCCACCTACCCCTATAGGGCATCTCTCTACCATGATGGTGGCTAGATCTAGCTAACCAGATCACAGTGGTATAGCTCATAAATGAGCCACCCACCACTGTCTATACCTATTTGTGCACTGACATCATCTATCTACCGGTCCACTACCTACTCCTCCTCCTACCATGTGGGCACTGTTGGCTATGGTAGAGGTAAGGGCCTCTCCACATCGTCTCTCCGGTACTGTGGGAAGGGTGGAGGTATGTCCTGTAATAGCTTTGAACTACCACCGGAATCATCCCATTGGGATCATCTCGTGCTCCCCACGCAGTGACCCTGTATCCATCTCAAAATCTAGAGCTCAACTAGCTCCTCATGCATATACCTATATGAGGAGAATCCACATACGGCCTCCGGATAATGTCCACTCTGAAAACCCCTCCAGATAACCTCACCGGAAATAGGCCACATCATGTGTGGGCCTGTCAGATCTCCACTCTCCAATAGCTGGCACCCATCACTGTACCCCACCCACAAAAATATTGGTAAGAATGCATCAAATTGGGGCATCCCTACTAGCCACACACAAGCTATGTGCTCATAATCCCAATAGTGTAGTAAGAATGTACAACATAGGCTAAACTTGCATAGCCACCCGTATGCCCATAGCTCTCTGTAAAACTACATCGGGAATGCTGCAGCACCTAGGAAAGTGGGTGTCATCTACCATCATGTCATGGAGTACCCCCATCATGATCGGGAAAACATCTACCCTTTTCATCATATGGAAGTGCAAAGCAGCACACTACCTCCATCAAAATAACCACTAGCCTCATCTCCTCTGGATGGGCTAGGTACATCTCTCCGTATCGAATGCTGGCACTATGGAATGTTAGATCGGCTATCCCATCACTAAACACCGTCAGCATCAGTTCCTCCGAGGCCTTGGAGGAGATCTAGTAGACCTATGTACCCAATATGGGTAGCCATAGAATCCTAAACATGTCCTCTAGGGTGACAGTGATCTCACCCGTCGGCAGGTGGAACGTGTTGGTCATAGAATCCCATCTATCAATTAGCATGACCATCAAAATAGGCTATTGGACTACATGCCGGTATCACTAGACCCCTGTCAAGCCAACCCCCTCCACATGTTGCAGCTCCTCCGGGGTCACTGTGCCACGTACTATCATGAGTAGGGATAGAACCTATCTCGCATATGTAGTAGCTGAGCTCTCCCCTACATCCAATACAAAAAAAACATTAATCTACATTTATCATACCCATACTCACCTATTATTGTTTTCCCACACCCTATTTTTACCCTACCCATCTCAAATACCTAGCCCCATCACTTTTGGACCCTTATTCCCCAAAACTCGATCGGTGTCGGTTCCCTTTAACCAACCTCGGTCACCCCTTTACCGGCATTGGTCACCTGTTTGGTGACCGATACCAATTCAACCTTATCGATGCTGCAAATTAACTAACACTTGACCATCCAACATGCGCTAAAACCCAGCGATCCCAATCCCCCTTTCTCAAAAACCTCCCCCTTGCCCCTTTTACCCACCTAAAATTACCTAAACTACCCTTGCACCTCAACCCATCCCCCCTCTCCCATTTATTACCCTCCTCATTCCTATTTTACCCATTTTCCCCCATTCCAACATTTTATTCTTTTCCCCACCCCAAAACCAAAATCCAAAACTACAACAAAAATATGTGAATCATCTACTCTATTTAATGAAATATAACTAGAGTTAGATGCTTACCTCATCGCACTGCTTGCCATCACCTCGGTGGCATGTCTAGCCTTTTCCAGGTGGCCCGCCCGATCCCTCTCTAGCCTTTGCCATCACTAAATTGTTACCCACAACCAAATCAAATCACTTGCACTGATTCTATGGACCCTCTTCTCACCAAACAATCACCCACTGTTCACACCACCAACTCAATGCTCTGTTTCATCTGACACTTCTCTATCTTTTCTCTCTTCTTTTTTGTTTTCTCAAATCGCAATATGACAAATGAATAATAAAAAACATGGATTTTTTCTTTTTATAACCAACCTGACCTAACTAACTTCAGTCACCCTTAACCGAATCGATCTCATTCCCTACCTTACCATGGATGGTTTCCCTATACCGCATCGATTACCCTTAACCGGCATCATCACCACCCTATCTAGTACAAAACCCAACATTTTACCCTATTCCCCCACCTATCCCCTCCCCTTTACCTTAGACTAGTTGCCTCACCTACCCTTTACCCTGACTATTTACCTCACCCTCCGGTCCTCATCATTGACTGCATACCCTTGTCCTCCTTTGGGGACTCCTTATTTTACCTCTACCTTGGTGTTACCTATGTCGTGAACTAGATATTTGGACTTGGACCATCGCTAGTGACCTTTTACCTCATGTGTTTGCTATACCTTGCGGAAATTTTACTGTGTTGTTGACCTAATGACCTTACCTAGCCTATTTCCGTGACCATTTATCTTGGCCCTACCTTTAGTGTCCTAGAATATACCTAAATGTTCATGCACCTAGCCTACGTTGTGCTTCTTGACCATATCCTACACCTTGGATACCGAAATCACTTCAACCTTGTTTAGATAAACCTATCGACCCTAGATGATGTAGAGATTACTTGCTCTTCATCCTAGAAGAATGTTACATTTATACATGTGCGTGCATTTGACTGTTACTACCTTTGACCCTAACCCATTACTTAGATTTCCCACGTAGACCATTAACCATCTTTTTCCCCGTTCACCACCTTCCCCTTCCTCACATTTACCTTTTATAAAACCACTCACCGATTCTCGCCTTCTTCCTCGTCGGTTCCTAGTTTGAGGAGGATCACCTCCACCCACACATGGGGAAACCACATCTTATTTTTGTTAGCGTCTCTTACCAATACAAGATATGCAACAAAAGGGGAAAAATGTAGACACTAAAATTAGGTCACACTCCCCTTTGGTCCCTCAACAAATAAACACCTTCATCACATTCACCTAGCCATGGCCCCATTCACCCCACTAATATTAATTTAATTAATCTAATTAAATTAATTCATTATCCTCACCATATTTATTATTTAAATATCTTAATTTAGAAAATATCCACACATACACCTCACCTAGACACCTCATCAAGCCAACTTTCCTAATACCTATTCTTGGTAAGTTCTATAACTAACTAAGACTTACCCAAACCCTAAAATCAATGCCTACATTATCTCTAACCACATTCCCACATGCTCACAACAAGATTCTATTCTAATTCGTGGGTAACGACATGACATCCTAGAAAATCAAGGGGATCTACCTAGTTTAGTAAACCTTGAAAATCTCTCCTTGACCAACACCGAGTTACCCCTAACCATCGCTTGATTAAGTAGGAACCACCATCAGTCACTTTTTAATCCCAAAAACAACCTTATTTTGGAGGTTGGCAAACATTGGGAACATTCCTGAAAGATATCACATCTTTTGAGAATGAATTTCAGTGAGAACACAGATGCAAGGAAGGAGATCAAGCATTTTCTCCTGCCTAGCCATCCAACAATCACCCTAGTAAGGAGTTGATCCAATCAGGTAAGAAGGAGAGCACATGCAGCCCATGTAGGAGATTTCCAATGTTTGGTGATCCTCAGCAACATTTAAACCCTTATCAAGCACCTTTACTTATCACTCACAGGCACCCAAGACCAGAATCCAAGTAAGTGGAACGTTATATTCCTCTGGTTCATTTCATTTTGTCATTATATTGTCACCCTTTTGTTCTCTTGGTCACCCACAGACCTCCGTTAATACTCACCCCTCTATATACCCATTAAAACCTCATCAAATCCCTCCCAAACCACCTAATACCTCATTCTGACCAACCAAAGTCCTCTTGTGCAATCACAAAGGAGACCCAAAACTCATTTTGTGGCATTCCTAGTTTTCCACATGTAATCGCACCGGTTACACCCAACCGTTGTCGATCCACCCCTCAACCGGCATTGGTCTTTGTATTTTCCCATATAACCCCGGAATAGTGACTGTCCACCTAATTCCACATCACCTTATTCACCTGTGATTTTCTTGAGACCTCTGTTAGACCTGCAGAGACCCAAAACCAGTACTTGACCTTCGGATCTTATTTTAACTTAGCCTATTAGATTAGATCTTTCTTATTGTGTTTTAAGTGAGATACCTAAATCATTTCAAATTACAATAGGATTTATTTTACTACCCACATTAAATTGTTTTAAATAGTGGAATGACAACCGTCTAGGGAGTATCACACTTCTTGGATCTAGCACACGGTGGCGGTTCACTTTACATTCTTTTTAACTCTTTTTGGTGGTCTTGTTTTCCATTACAGGTAGTTCCTCCTAGCCAAAAGGAAGCTCTCACGATCAGCTATGGATTTAGAAGTCATACACACGCAACAACCCATCAACCAACATTTGAACAGGTATTCCTCCTATGCCCGTTACCCTATCTATTTTTTCAATATTTTGAAGAAACATCTAAGAATTAGGTGAAACAATATAAATATACCATCCTTTGATTGAATTACATGTAGTCTTAAAATGAAACTCGAGTTCACCAAAATTTGACATCTCAAATTCCTTTTTCATGATATTTGTAAATTTATGAGTCATAAGTACATCGTTTCCACCAAATATAATTTCATCTACATATACTACTAAAATAAATAGATGTCCTCCTTCATTATTGATGCATAAATTACTATCATCTGCTCTTTTTTTAATCTTTGTTCAGTGAAATACTTATCTAGTCTTCTAGACCAGGCCCTAGGGGCTTGCTTTATCCCATAAAGTTTCATTTTTAGTTTGCACACATAATATTTCTCATTTGTCAAAGAAAAAATATCAATATTGTCAATGTACACTTATTCTTCTAGATTTCCATTCAAAAATATATATTTGACATCCATTTGGTACACTTTAAATCCTTTATACCCTGCATATGCTAGAAACAATCTAATGGATTCCATTCTAGTTACTGGTGCAAAATTATCCTCAAAATTAACTCCCTCAACCTAAGGATATCCTTAGTAAACCATCTTAGATTTTTTTCTTGTAACTTCTCCATATTCATTAAGTTTTTTCCTAAACACCCATTTATTTCCAATGACATTTTTATCTTTAGTTCTATGGACTAATTCCCAAGTAATATTATTTTCAATTTGGTAAAGTTCTTCATTTATAGCATTGATTTAAAACTCATATTTGCTTTCTTATTCAACATTTTTAGGCTCAACCTTAGATAAAAGAGAAATATTTTTTTGGTTTTGAAAACTTGCTAGCTTTCTTCTTCTATCACCCATGCTATCATTTTTGTATAGAATATGAGTTTCATGATGATCTCTCTTAATTTGCATTGAAGGAGTATTTGTGTCATACCTCTCTTCTTCATAAAATTATTCTTATTCTCCTACCTTAACAATTTATTCATCTTCCTTAGATCCCATATCTTGAGATGTATCTCTTGACTTAGAATTTGATCTCATGGGGCATGATTCATCAAACCCTACACTTGCACTCTCAACCAAAATTTGTAATATTTTATTATAATACTTGTAAGCTATAATTCTTGAAGAGTATCCCAAAAATATACCTTCATCTGATATTGAATCAAATTTCCCTAGATCTTCTTCAGTCCTCTTAATAAAATATATACTTATAAAAACTCTACAATGTTCCACATTCATTGGTCTTCCTTTCCACAGATTCATAAGGATTTTTGTCACTATTTACTCTTATTTGAAATACATTGAGAATATAGACAACTCTGTTGACTTCCTCTTTCCAATATGCATCAGATAATTTGGATTCACTTAACATTATCCTAGCCATTTCCATAATAGTCATGTTCTTTCTTTCCACTACCCCATTTTGTTGAGGAGTCCTAGTAGATGAGAACTTCCTCCTAATGCCACGAGTTTCACAAAAATCATAAAAATTATTATACCCAAATTCTCCTCCTTTATTTGACTTGAGGCATTATATCTTTTCATTTTCCTAATTCTCAACAAGGTTTTTGAATGCCATGAATTTGTCAAGCTCATTTGATTTTTATTTAAATAAAGAAACCATAGAAAATCTAGTATAATCATGAATCAATGGCATAAAATAATAATCACTAGTCAAGATTGCAGTCCTCATAGGTCCACAAAGATAAGTGTGAATTGGTTGTAAATGCCTTGATGTTGAATGATTCTCTTTTGACTTGAAATTTCTCCTTTTTTCATGTAAACAATATTTGCGTAAGGAATATTCTAGATTTCTTATCTTTGGCATGTTCCTCACACATCCTTTAGAGATAATGTTTGACTAAATTATCAATATTCAAATTGCCTAACCTTATATGTCATATCCAACTATCATCCATCTTACTCATAAGACACCTTTCCTTGTTGATTTCATTCAGTATGTACATATTGTTGTCAATACTTTTAGATTTCCCTATAATCTTACCTAATTCCTTTTTCATGATTTTACATTATTTTTCATCAAAGGTTAGAGTGTATCCTTTTTTACACATTTGACTCACATAGAGAAGGTTTTGTTTTAGTCCATCACTTAAAGACATTCTTAGTGAGATTTTTCCCATTTTCTAAGCTCAATGTTCCTCTTTGTGCAATTTTTATAGTTGTTTTTTCCCCAAACCTTAATGATCTGATGCATTTTATATTGAAGAAATGAATTTTATCTTGTCACATGTCACATGAACAAAAATATTCTATCAATATAGCATATCAAATACTCATCTTGAGTATGAAAATTAGTTTGAATAATCTGAAACTCTTCATATTTTTCACTTGGTTCTACAAGACCTAAAACTATAACATGATCCTCCTTTTCTTCTTAGTAAACATCACAAACCTTCAAAGCAGATATAGATGGATATGGAGTACAAACATCAAGGATGGAATCCCATATGTCAAAACCTAAGGGTTTTAAACATGTTCTCATTCTTACAAGAGGAAATTATTCAACCTAAACTAGACTACCTATCATACATATACTTTAAAGGAACTCCTTCAAGTGATTATAATTATTCAAAAGGACTTGACCTGATACAAATTGTTAGAAGAAAAATGAACTAGGGGGTGAATCTATCCTTCAAAACTTTCATCTAATTGCATTTAACTTGAATAAACCTTTAAACATTAAACCATGTATTAATACGATCTTAACAACATGAAACAACCATTCATAAGAGCATAAACCAAGAGAGTACACAATAACACAAGATGTGAAGTGGAAAAACCTCAAGGGGAAGAAAACCCACTGAAAATTTTGATCATATTACTCAAATCAATAGACTTGTATGAATATGACACATCACACAAGATTTTTTAGTGAGAATATAACCCCATAAGGAGCACCAAACCCTATTTCGAAAGGAACCAACCATACAAAGAGTATAAAAATGTGTAAGGTGATCAAGTACCAGATCAACCACCTAAAGATGGATATCAATGATGTATTATTCTTCTACATGTAGGTAGTGATCAAATTTCAACCCTCTTCAAACACACTCTCTTACTTCATTAAATTTTTCTTCTTCATAGGATTATTAGGTCTATTGACCTTATAAAATAGCTTCTCAACTCCCCTTAATACTTCATACCTTATTTAATCTCTACCCTAATTCCATCATGCCTATTTCACACTCTCACTTAGCTTGCACTTTCCTCTCTCACATAACTAGTCCATAATGACCAAATACACTCACTTTAAATACATAAATTTTGATTTAAATATATTAGGTCATCCATGAACATTAAGTTAAGTCATCAAAACACCAAAATAAAACTAAAACGTAATATAAAAAATATGAAAGAACCATATCGGATGGAATTGGACCAATAAACTCTATCACACATAACTAGGATAGGAAGAATAAATCCAATTTCATCGAGAAATCTATGGAATATAAGCACATAAACAAGATTAATCATTCTCTAAAGGATAAAAACATGTCAATGTCATCCTATCACCACCTTCCATAAGCTCAGGAACCTCTGCATCATTCATTCATATCATAGCACCAACAAGTAGGATTGTTTCCTATTCAAACTAGGCACCTCCACCATATCATCCTTCAAAAATGAAGACCAAGCACTCACCAATAACCTAAAATATGCAATACAACCACTTATTGGAAATAAAATGACCCAAGGACACCTCAAACTAATTCATCATTCATGAATCATCCCAAAGACATCGAACAATGTTTCCCTTCAAACAACTTGAACTTCCCAAAAACCAATATTAGAAGAAGGAACTTCTCACACACTTTCTGGAACTTTCAAGACATATAAATTCCTAGAATATTGTAGTCATTTTTATACCCTTATACCAATAGTCTAATCCCATGCACACTGACCTATCACCCAGGAGTCTTTGCGCTCACCCAAAGCACACGGGTACTTGAGCCTCTCCTTTATGTGAGTCTTGTGATAATGCATCATCTTATGATAGATAATCAAGTGTAAAAGAATAGAAAAGAACTGTGCAACATTCTAAGAACCTAGGATGAGTTATTACATCAATGCATCCATAGAAGAGAAATAACCAACATCATATAGAAATGGTTCATACATAAAGGAAATGCATAAGGATTATACTCATGAACACATATATGATTCAGAACAGAGCCTTATATTCATATTAACATGTTCAATAACCACATTACATCCCTTGAGGTCATAACAAACCCTCATATAACCATGCAGAGCCAATTCATGCATCAGAACTACACTATGTTCATCACATTACAAAGATGAATACAGACCCATCCCTCTAAATGTGCCATCACTCTTATATTTTTCTAATCCAAACCATAGAATCCTCCATAAGATCTTTGTAGAGCTTTTCCCCCTTTCCAGTAAACTACTCTCTCTCAGGATGACTCCATGTATATCTCTTTTTGCTACTGCACCTCAATATATAGTTTTCCTACCTTCACCACCATGCCTTTTGAGGTAATAGATCGGCTGCCAAGTGTCCAAGTGGTCCTCCAATGGAGCATGCCTCCTTTGATTTGAGCTCTCCACTCTATGTAATGATGCTCTTCTGGAACCTTCCATCGCATGTATGTAATATTCCCTTTTTGATCCTACAGACCTAGGATGGAACCTTATCCACTCCACATGCTATAAGGGTCACACTTTTCTCGTGTGCTTCTTAGGATGCTGAATATGGCTAATTCCAAAACTCATCTTGCCTTGTTCCCGTGTGTTGTGTGTTCTATAAAACCATGATAAAAACCTTCCTTGTGCGCCTTCACCCCTGCGTGTCATTCTTCAACTAGGTCCGGCATGCCCACGCTCCTTCTCATACTTAGAAAATATTTTGGGGCCCAACATCACCCCACACTACGTGTGTTCTCTCCTTGAAAATACTCTTCAAAGAATAAAGAATGGCAGGATCTTACAATGGTTTAAAATAATAAGGGAATGAATAAATGGGGAGAAAGAATGAAAGAATGGGGAACTGGTTAATTGTTGGAGGAGGAGAGGGAAATCCTTCCCTAATTCTACCTCTAACATTTCCCAAGCGTCGACCTCATTCGAGCTTGCTGACATAGGTTACCCACCAGGGCATTCAACTCCTCAAAATTCAGCTCCTCTCCTTTAGAACTCATGGTGTCCAAAAAACTCTCCAAATTCTTTCCCAAGTCCTCAAGCAAATCCATTCTTTGGGTGATCTGGGGGTATAGTTCCTTCAACCGGCTTTTGATCTCGTAGCATCTCGATTGCTTCTAATTTCTTCTCCACCTCAGTCAAGATCTTATCTCTCTCCACCCTATTCCCCTTATTTTTCTCTTGTAAATCCTTGAGTTTTGTTTCATGGGTGAAAACCAATATACTTGCCACTCTATCCCTATCTATGCAGTTATCATAGGAATATTTAGTGACTTGCGCGATGGCCTTTAATTCTACAAGAAGCTTAGTGTATCAAGCCACAATCTCAACAAAATTCATCTTGTTTTTTTCTTGGTGTGTCTGAACCTCTTCTCGCAGATTATAAATAAAGTGGTCACCTCTCCATTGTGAGAATGCAAGTCAGATCCTCTAGACATTGCAAGGCTGATTCATACTTCTTCTCGTGTGGTGTTAAATTGGGATGCTTCAAGATAATTGCATATGTAATCATATCCACCTTCTTGGAGGCCTCACATACCTTAGATTTTTCTTCCTTCAGCTCATGCCTTAGCTGAGCGCTAATCAACTCCTCTTTTTTAGGTCTTTTCTCTTCTCCATGAGCTCCTTCTTTTCTTCTCCAATTCCTCCTCTAGGAATCTCACTCTATCATTTCTCTCAAATAGTCTAGCCTCAATTTCACTGAAACCTTGTTAAGCACATTACAAACCTATTCATCTGATATTTGTTGAGCATTCACCAACAAATTTATCCCTTTGGTTTCTGGAACCTTCATTAGCACTCTCTAACTTACCTCAAATTCTTGTTCATCCACATGGGATTCAAATGTGTAAGATAACATCTTTCTTGTTCATGGGTACGCGCCTTCATCATTAAACAATGACATATCTAGGAGTTACTCTATTGGTATGGTGCTCTGGAAGCACATGTGTAGCACCTTGCTAGGATCATCAATGTATCCCATTCCCTACCCTTGTGCCACCACTTTTCCTTTCCACCTTATCTGTGCAGCTTTTGGAAAACTCACTTTGCTAATTCGGGATCTCCACCCATACTTTGCATACTCCTTCCCAACGCTCTCTTCTTCTATCTCCTTTATAATCTTATCTGCGCTCCTTTCTAACTCATGTCTTACTAACTTATTCATGATTCCTACCACTTCTCTCTCCATGGCTTTCTCTACTTTCTCCTTGGTGAGGCTTGGGGTTCTTTGGTTCTTGGTGCTTACTTCTTTGCTCACCCCCTTGCCTTGAGCCTCAGCTTCTTCCTTGTCATTCTTCTCCTCATCTTCCTTGTTATACTCCTCTTCATCTCCTTCTTCCTCAGAATCATGCACATCATATACTTGGATGGTCTTCACCTCCTTCAGGCTCATCATCATCCTTATCACTGATGTAGGCATCTAGACTCTCCATCTCTTCTGAGTCTACCTCATCTGTCACCTTTTACTTCTTCCTTACTAGGGATTCCAGTACATGAGATTCTTATTTTTCCTTCTCCTTGATAGGTGACCTCTTCATTGGTGATTCTTCATGGGTGAGGTGCTCTTCATGCTCTGATGCATCTTCTTCTGGGGTATTTTCCTTAATGGGACTTCTTCCTCCATGTGTAAGTGTTAGGCTTTACGATCGCTTGGTAGCACCCACCGATTATGTAGTTTGCACACTTGGTTCTTTCTTCTCCTTCCCCTCTTCTCTTTCTCTCTTCTTTGGCACAACCTTATTTCTTCCTATGGGGTCTTTTAGAATGGATAAATCATTCTCCAGATATGTGCATTTCTCAAACTTTTGTCTTTTGCAAAGGTATATCCTTTCTATAGCCCTTCCAGTGATTGGCAGTGTTATTGGTTTCATCATTTGAAATGTGTGGGAGACATACTTCTTCACATAAGCATGCTTTTTAGGTACATGAGCTTTTGACACAGCTCGTGGTTGTCTTGGTAAACCTCACTAAGGTCAAACCTTAGTCTTTTAGATTCCTTGAACTCAGTTGACCCCTTCCTAAAGTGTGGAGAAGGAGAAGGAAACTTGCACCATTAGTCCCATTTGCTAAAATAAATCTACAAATGTAGAAATGTTGGTACACTACAAATTATGCTTCTCCATCTAAAAGTATGGGAAACTTCTTTGGGATCCTCCTCTCTTCCTTGAATTCATCACACATTCATTTATACCACTTTTCCAAGCGTGCCTTGTGAGCGGTCATCATGGTTTCACAAGTGTATTTTTCAAACCTCTTTGCGGGTGAGGGATCCTCATTTGGATACTTTAAAATAAACTTTTCCGGCCCATCTGGCACTCCAATATTTGACAATACAATGGTGAGGTGGATTTTATTGAATAATATCTTCTCTCCCTCCTGCACGCTACTTATGATTTCATCCACAATGAAAGCGGACAAGTTATAGATGGTTCCCTTTGATATCTTCCAGCATATATTTAGCCATGCCTTGTTCACTTACGTCCATCATTCTTGATCATTAAACTTGGTCACCAAGTGTGTGGCCATCCATATAAAAGGGTCTAAAATATCTATGATGTCAAAGTATCACAAACCCTTTTTGTAGTCATACACTAACTGCTACTGTCTCCTTGATAGCCTCCTTATCACTCAGGTCATCATCTATACTTTCTCCT
Source organism: Taxus wallichiana var. yunnanensis (assembly GCA_018340775.1). Lineage (NCBI taxonomy): Eukaryota > Viridiplantae > Streptophyta > Pinopsida > Cupressales > Taxaceae > Taxus > Taxus wallichiana. The sequence continues at coordinate 962,875,794 of CM031234.1, forward strand.
TCATAAATAAGGCACTGTGAACTTGGATATCAATTGTGGTGTTATGTGCATCTTGCACCCTACAAAATAAAATTGATCCTCATGCACACACGACATCAACCATTGATAAAGGCACTTGGGCTTGCCAAAATAAGGCAACTCATATAGTTGCAATAATCTTGCCTTCTCCAATTTGACTTTCACTTCATCATTGTATATGGGCATCCCATATGGTGTCCTTTTGTTAGCTAGGTGGACCAACTCTAGTACCATCTCCTTCTCATTTGTGCTCGTGTGATGGTTATAATTACTCATAGTCATTTGTCTTAGATGTGACACCCATTATTTTCCTAGCAATACTCCATCTGGTATTGTATTTTTGCGTACCATTATTCGTTCAAGCTTGTGATGATAATAATTTGCTTTCCTTTTCCCTTTCACTTCAGTTTCTTTGGTGGAGCAGTTTCCTTCCTAGATGTCAAGCTTTCTATTGGGATAAAATATGAATTCCTTACTCTACTATGCTATTCTGCTACACTCCAAACTCAACTCCAAAGCTCAACTTCTAGAATAAATCCTTCTATCTCTATGCCCTAGCTGCCAAAACCTAACAGATAACCTTCCACAAAATAGTGCACCACAAATAACCTTTCCTCATGCCCATGTACTACTTCCTTCTACTTTGCAAATCTACTCTAATCACAAACTTAAATTTCTTGGATTCTTCTTCCTTCACACAAATTTCTCTCAAGATGCCCTAGTTCGCAAGAGCACTTCAACTTTAGAAAAGTAAGATAGAATAATGACTTGCTCGACCTTGTATTTATAGTTTTTGCTTCCCTCCAACAATAAATGCTATGCCACCTACTAATTTACTTTAACATTAAATGTAGATTTTTCCAATAATCCGACTTTAAGCACCCTTACCCACATGCCACATCCTCGTGCAAAAATCCTTTACAACATTTGGTGTATAAAACTCCAATCTGACCGAAGACTCTTACCTATGCATCTACAAAGACCAAAGGAACTTCTTCTGTCCCTTACCTATTTTTGTCCTCACCTACTTCATGTTGTTCTGTGCTCTTCATCCTTTGTATGTGGTATTTTTACAATATCCTTGACATCATAATTAATTATCCAACATTTCATCACGCGCTTTCTCAACCTTATGTGCTTCCTTCTACTGGACCATTCAACTTGTATCACAGGCCTATATTTTTCTTTGCATTACTCCAACCCACACTAAAATAGATGTGTGATCCTCTGCGTATACACAACCTTGGAAAAATAATGTGGTTACTAGTACAAAAAGTGCAAAATGAAACAAAAAGAAAGGAACAAGCAATAAGAAAGGAAACCATAAGAAAAGAAAATCAATAATGGGAAATTCTAAGATAATTGGAAACACTGCCTTATTACAAACACCAAGAAGACTTATTTATAGTAGGCATTCATCCTAATCCCATTGAAACGAACCTCAGTAATCTCATCTCATCCAAAGTCTTGTAACTAGAAAGCACTTGAATCAAGAATGTACGAGATGATGTAGGGTCCCAACCAATGGACTTTCAACTTCCAACGATGATGGTACACATACTTGGAATCATACAACAATTCCAACTTCCAAACCTCAAACTACTTATCCTTGATATGATGATCATGTCATGCCTTTTGTCTTAATTTTTCTGACTTCTGACTCCATCTAGCAAGTGATCACCTTTCATCTAACTGCATCAACTTATGAATCCTTACTTCCAGTTCTTTCTCATCACTAACCCTCACAATGCGTGCTATACGCAACAATGATAACATGAATTCAACTAGAAAAACAACCTCCACACCAAAACTAATCTAAAATAGTGTGGCCTTGTTCAAACTCTTATAGGTTATCATTTATGCCCATAAAATGGATGATAATTTGTCATCCCAATCTTGTCTTCCAACGTCACAAATCTTACTCAACGTATGACTTAGGATTTTGTTAAATTTCTCAATAGTTCCATTCACTTGAGGGTGATAAGGGGTATTCTTGTGATGGGCCACCATAAATTATGCTAATAGAATACTAACCATTTCATTGAGATAATGTGTACCTCTATCACTTGTTAAGCTTACGGGACAACCATACCATTGATTATGTTCTCCCATAAAACTCTAGAAGCTATCAACTGTGGTGCAATATTTCGTAGGCACTTCCTCTACCCAACGTGTTAAGTAATCGGTACAAGTAATGATATACCTAGGGATAATTTTAGTGGCGAATATTCGTAATATGGCGAATATTCCATTTTTGAAAAAATTGAAAAGGTGAATTTTCGGCGCGGGTCAGTGACATGTTCGCCTAAAAATTACACTTTAATTTTTTTAGGGGTCGGCTTCGCCTACCCTTGAAAAATATCCCCTATATAATCCTAGATTATTACTAGGTAGAACACTTCTACTTCACATTTGTCAACAATATGATATATCCCGTATTGTAGATGTGTGACAATGGGGTTATTTGTTGACACGTGACACTGACGGATAGTTGACACGCGATAAGGAGGTACTGCAGATATTGACGCATAGTAGACGCATGACAAAGAGTTTGTTGATGAGTGACACGAAGATTTTTTTGATGCGCAAGCAGAGGGCGGAGGCTGCAGGTGCGCGACAGGAGATTTGTTGTCACGTGTCAACAAATAACCCTCATTGACGCGTGTCAGCAACCTTGTTGACGCCCGTCAATGAGGTCTGTTGATACACGTCAATGAGGGTTATTTGTTAACGAGCGTCAACAACCTTGTTGACGTGCATCAATGAGGTCTATTGACGCGCATCAACAAGGTTGTTGATGCATTGGCGTGTGTCAGCCAGACCTCATTGGCGCTTGCGTCAATAACCTTGTTGACACGCGTCAAATGCGTCAACAACCTTGTTGACATGTGTCAGCGGACCTCATTGGCGCTCGCGTCAACAAGGTTGTTGACGCGTCAATAAATAAGGTTGTTGATGCGCGTTAACAAGGTTGTTGACACGTGTCAACAGACCTCATTGACGCACCTCAATAACCTTGTTGATGCACGTCAATGAGGTGCTGATCTTGGCGTCAATGAGGGTTATTTGTTGACGCGTGACACTGACGGATAGTTGACGCGTGACAAGGAGGTACAACAGATATTGATGCATAGCAGATGCACGACAAAGAGTTTATTGACACGCAACACGGAGATTTTTTCGATGAGAAAGCGGGCGGAGGTTTGTAGATGCGCGACGTGTAGATTTTCTTCACGAATCAAAAAATGCATTGACGCGCATCAATAGACCTCATTGACATGCGTCAATGCATTTTTTTGATGTGTGACGATAAAATCTGCTTGTCGCGTCTTCACCTTCTGTCTCACCACTTGACAATCAGGTGAAATTTTTCATACAACCCCAAAAAAATTTCCTTCACACAAAACTGGTTCTAGGGATATTCACTAGGTATTTTCCACCTCCGATTTCCAAGAGGTCTCTTAAAATGAACCCTGGATATACCACGAACCATTCCTTTGCGTGGATGGAAAAATTGGCCCTACTGAAAGTCAATTACCTATTTTTCAAATAGTTTAGTGCTTTGTTATTGGTCACAAGGTCATTTCATCTCTCTTCCCGGGTTTTCCAATGTGCTAGCAATGCTCACAGAGCCTTACAAAACTCAATACAATCCTAGTAGATTAGTTCCCACAAAAGATTTGATAGTAAAATCTTCTACACGGTAACATTTCCTGCATAGTGTCCTCATGCAATCCCACCATGCACTTCCTCCATAATTTTCATGAAATCATATTCCAATACACATCAGCATAGAACCTCATCATGATCTAACTTATATAGGTCTCCACTAATCAACATGTAGGGTGCAACATGTATTTATATCTTCTTTCTCTCCATAGCCTTCATCCCTTCTAGTGCCACACCTATTTTCAAGAATACAATGATATCTTCCAATTACGAGGGTGCACACTGCAACCTAAATGGTAATTCATTTGGCATGGTATATTCAATGCTTTGCACATCCTCCTTGAGTTAATCCTTGATAAGTGGTCGGTCTTGAATTTCTCTTTCCTAGTTTTACAACCACAGTGAACTCAAAATCTTGAAATAATAGGACCTAACAACAAATGTTCCCTTATAGAATGGGCTTGTTGACTAAGTACTTCAATGCCATGTGGTTCGTGTATAATATAAATGGTGTTTCCAATAGATACTTCTGAACTTGTGCAACACATAGATCATAGACAATGCTCCGCTCTCAAAGGTTGTGTAATTTTGTTCTACTTTGGTGTCAAATTTCTACTTGTAAAACACAAGGGATGATCAACAATTCCTTCACCAAGTTGTGTTAGTACTACTCCCATAGTTGTCCCTGAGGCATCAACATGCACATGGAAAGTCTTATCTCATGAAAGAAAACATAATATGGGTGTCGTGATAAGCCTATCCTTCAAAGTGTCAAATGTCTTCTATTGCACCTCTCCCCAATAAAAGGAACTCTTGTGTTTTAGAAATTCTTCCAAAGGCATGGTGATCTTGGTATAACCCTTGATGAATTTCCTTTAGTAACCTATATGCCCAAGGAATCCATGAATTATGCTTTGACTAGTAGGCTCCCGTAATCTCACAATAACTACAACTTTGGCGAGATCTACTAGTAAGCCTTATTTGCATATAACATTCCCTAAGAGGGTTCTTAATGGATTAGCAAAGACAAATTTCTTAATTTTGAGGGATATCCTCAATTTTCACATCTCTCAAACATCAACCTCAAATTGTCATAATGGTCTTTCACCAATCCATATATAGTTTAGTCATCCAGGTAAACTTGAAGAAATTTATGGATGAAGTCTGAAATGCTTCGCGATGATGATGTGAGAACACAACAGGTGAATTATTCAATCCAAAAGGCATAACCATGTAGGAAAAATTTCCCCATTTGGTGGAAAAAGTTTTCTTTCTTTGGTCTTCCTTTGCAATCCTAACTTGGTGATACCTTAAGAACCCATTTGTGAAAGAGTAGACTTTGCACTTGGCTACTCCCTCCAAAATTTCCTTAGTAAAGGGGGTTAGGAAAGGATCACTGGAACATACCACATTCAGATCCATGTAGTCAACACATATTCTTATCCTCCCATCCTTCTTGATATTGATGACCATTGGGCTTATCTAACCTGATTCTTCTACTCACAATGCCTCAATGATACCATATGTTATCATCTTGTCAATTTCTTCCTTGACCAGTATGCAAAAATTGGATTTATCTAATAAGGCCTCTTCCAGATCGGGTGTGCACCTTCCTTCAACTTGATCTTCATCTCCCCTAAGGAATGGTGGACACCTTTGAGTTCATGGTATCCATGAGGGAACAAATCCTGGAACTCGCGCAATAGATCAATGACCTTTGAAACTTCTTTTTTTGACCAATAGTCCCTAATGATATCTTCCTTACATTTTGTCTCTATCCCAATGTTAACTTTATTTGTTTTCAAGGGATCATGGTAGGCACATGCTCTCTCATTAGCACTATCTATGACTTCATGCGTACCTTTAGAATGGTTAACATCCAAATTTCCATCTCTTCTCTGTCTACTACATAAACCATTTTTACTTTTTCTTTTTCCATGCATGCGCTCAAGTTGTACTTCCTCTTATTCTTATTTATTAAGGAACTTATCCAAATAAGGATCACCCAATAACTCTAGTATCCTATCCTCTGTCATTGTATCAGACTATCTCCCATTATAAGGCACTTGATTACTTGCAATGCTTTATCTACTGATGGCTTGGTACTCCTATGCTCGAAGCTTGAACGAGATTAGCCACCAAATCCTGCCAATTACCTATTGGATGGTGCATCTCTAAATGAATATGAAATGTGTGTGCAAAACTTGTAAGGTGGACTATAAATTATGCACCCATAACGAAAGAGGTAACGCTTCGCACTTCCCATCTAGGCCTTCTCACATGCTTGGATATGAAATGAGGTGGTCTCTTTACCATGGTAGTCTTGTATGATAGTGGGCATGTTTCTCCTAGAGAACCTTATAGAAAATTTGATTCTTACCTCACACCATTCTAAGAGGTTCTCTTGATGTGTATCCTACAAACACACTATAGTTTCGAGTAGGTTATAACTGAGAATTCCTCTTCTCTTGTCCTCATTTTTTCAAGAAATGCTCCTCCAGAGTAACTTGGAAACTTCTTCCCTCCTAGGTGCTTGACTAAGCACGTATTTTTTACCCTTGTTAAAAATCCTCTCAAATATCACCCAATCAACTCATAAGTCCCATGTGCCCAATTTTCACATGCCATACTAGTGGTATCACTCAAGGACTAAGCATCTTCAAACTAGATAACTCCCTCCGTGGGATGAATTATCTCAAGATCTCTGATGGAGTGCACATATATTATATCAAGGAATTATGCTACTAAGGGCTTAGTATAGGGTGCTAAATTTCCATCTATTAAAGGAATAATCACCCCTTCTTCCTTGTTCTCAAAGCTGATATAACCCTTTTTAAACTGCAGGTCGACATTGTTCTTATAACACCATGGTGCCCAAGCAATGTTGGAAAGTTTTTACCTCGAAAGCACCAATACTTCAAAGTCTCTAGTTAACTTGGCCCCTTGAATGGTGATAACCGCATCCTTCAGGACTCTAATGGACATTTCCTTAGTCTTTTTTCCATATAAAACACATTTGAAGATGGCTATAATGTGGGCATTCCCATTTGATGACAGGTATCTAAGGTAAGAACATTGACCTCTGCTCTCATGTCGATGAGGATATTACTCGAAGCCATCCATCAACAACCAAATTCAAAGTAATCTTCTTATCATATTAAATGTGGTGAGGAGGAAGGTTTGCATGCAAAACCTACCTTTCACATTCTGTCTCGGTGCGTGGTACCTTCTCTCTTAGCCATTCTCCTAGCAAGGGGATAATATTTTCTTGCCTTAACATCCTACATACTTCATTTACCTCATCTAGGTCATCCTTTGGAGCCTCGACATTCTTCTTTTTCTCCAACTACTTTGATTGCTCCTTTAGACATTGGATCTCCCCTTTAAACTCTAAACCACGTCTAGTCTCTTGATACATCTCCTTCTGATGAGAAGGGTCTAGATACTTTCCATGTACCACTTCCTCTCTCAATACTAGTGTCCTTTGTTTTGGCATCTCCCTAGCACGCATGACCTCTTCTCATGTCATCACCAGTATAGGTTCTAGTCTTGACTCATGCGCCACTCTTGGCATCCACTATGAATTGGCCTTCTTGATGCTCACCATCCTAGCACCTTTGTCTTTTTGGTGCTACTGGTGCATATGCTCATAGAGCTCTATAAACTTATTATACTTATGTTTCTTTCCACACCATGAGCATTGTAACAGATCAAGACACTCACATTTGTAATGTTCTATAAATCCACAATTATAATAGGTTCCTCATGGGAATTTACTTCGTCCTCCACCGTGGTTACTATAACCGAGAAATCCTCCATGAAAACCTCTTCCATGCACTCCTCCATTTGTGTGCCCTTCATAATGAAGGTCATCATCCTTGGAACTACTTGCAAGACTAGTCTCATGCACACCAAGATCAATAACATCATGGGTCATAGAGGTACAAATCTTACAATAGCAAGAACTATTCTTATGGATTGCACGTTGTAGTAGATTTCACCTACTTACATCATAATCCCCATGAAAACTCTCACAGTCTATTGTTATAACATGTACCGACTTCGAGGGAACATATCCTTTTCATGTCATTCCACTTCACAGTTTGTACACCAAAGCCCACTATAAACCTCATGCACTGTGTTTGTAGACAAATTTTCCAACTACTTAGCGATTACAACAATTTGATCCTCTAGAAAAGGACTAACACCAGTGATCAATGCTCCCAACCGCTCAATGCATAAGGCATCTTCCAAGGCCTTGTGTGGGTCTATGAAAGTCTTGTGTGACAAATCCCTTCGAAATGGTGTTATAAAACCTCCAAAAAAACATTGATCATGTTTAGAAGGATGAATGTCATAGGATAGTTTTTACAAGAAAGTCTTGAAACGTGCGTCATACTCTCACACACTCTTTTCCATTCCCTTTTGGATCTCCTTTACAATACGATGCTATTTTTCTCAAACATAGGGATATGGAACTCTTTTATAAAGGGTTTCTTGAATGTGGTGTATTCTACCACTTTGTTTGATGGGGGTCGTACTTCCTATACCAACTATGTGTGTGTCGTTGCAATTTTGTTGCAAACTCAATTACCTTTAGCTTCAGGGTAGTGATCCCTTTCATGTGCCATAGTAATTCACACTTGTGCACATGATTTGTAGCATATTCAATACCCATATATTCTTGTAAGTGCAAAGACATCTCAAAGAATACTTGTGGAGGTGGGTAATACCCTTTTCCTCCTCATCCAGAGCCTTGGTTCCCTCCAGTGTTTCCTCCTCCACCAAATCCACTGGATCCACTAGGCTCTGTTCCTCATGACCCATAAGATCCTCCAGATTTGCTAGGTCCACCAGGTTCTCCAACCCCTATATCACTAGATCCACCTCCTGCGATCTGTAAATGGCCTAAAGTGATCATGCCAAGTGTTCCCAATGCCCCATTGAATCGCACGCCGATGGTTTTGATATTTTCCATTTTCCAATTGTGTGTCCCATGTCACTCCTAAATGTGATACCCAAACCATCTGTATTTACACCTTGTCCAAAAATTCCTCCAAATACTTGAATGGATTACATAGCCATGGATGTTCAAAATGAGAAATTATATCTCCTATGCAAGGATCATTTACTCCAACTGATGCCAATTGGGTTAACAATACTTCTCCCTTGATCTAGAAAACCAAGTTCCTGGGGTTGGTCTCCAGGTGGGTTGAGATGCGCACCGACGACTCTCCTTTCTCCATGTAAAACAATCTCATCAGAAGCTAAAAGGGCTTCTCTCCTGCACTTTCCAAGATGGGGTAGCATAGACTGCTAAGGTTCCACATCCTCTGTGAACCTCAACTCCTTCCTACAACATCTACCTCCATAGATCCATCACACTTGCAACCTCGCATTGTCTAGTCATCTTCCTTTCATGAGATTTACTATACTTGAGTCGTCTCTCCTCCCTTTCCTTTTCATTTGTAATGTATGCCATATTCTTCCACCCTAGCTTCCTCTCCCAATGCTCAGAGAAGCTTAGCCGGCCATGGGAAATGCCTCTAAACTCAAGGTAATGACCAAGATCTTCATATCCAAAGGAATAACATGCAAAAATGATCCTCTAGGCTCCCTTAGAAACTTGAACTCAACAACTTCTGGGAAAGAATACGTAGAAATGGCATATTCTAGAGTATAACTGGTCAACACTCTTTTCCACCAATGATCAACAACATATGTCCAAGTCAGATCTACATCTTGTAGCCTCTAATAGTCATCTTGGGTCCATACGCATGATCTATAATACTTGTTTGATCGAATGCATATGTTGAACATCATTCATATAGTTATACTTGGAAAACAACAAAGAATGTCTCATATAACTCATGGTATAGGTTCTCTTCTACCCATCTATGAGCATCGAACTTAGATCCAAAGTTGAATCTTTGAGAAAAATCATCCTTTATGCTCTTGAAACATGTTTCAACACTTTCCAAGGTCAGACATTCTGTCATCACACATCAAAGGGAAAAAGATGCATGTCATTTCTCACAACAACTTCAAAAGAGGTCTCAAAAATGGAACCAATATGTAGTCATTTTTATACCCTTAGACCAATAGTCTAATCTCATGCGCTTCAACCTATCACCCAATGGGCGCTAGGTGCTCACCCGAGGCACGCGTGGGTGCGAGCCTCTCCTTTATGTGATTCTTATGAGAATGCATTATCTTATGACAAATAATCAAGTGTAAAAGAATAGAAAAGAACCGTGCAACATTTTGAGAACCTAGGATGAGTTATTACATCAATGCATCCATAGAAGAGAAATAACCAACAACATATAAAAATGGTTCATAGATAAAGGAAATGTAAAAGGATTATACTCATGAACACTTATATGATTTAGAAAAGAGCCTTGTATTGATATTAACATGTTCAATAATCACATTACATCCCTTGAGGTCATAACATATGATCATATAACCATGCAAAGCCAAGTCATGCATCAGATCTACACTATGTTCATCACATTACAAATATGAATACAAACTCATCCCTCTAAATGTGCCATCACTCCTATATTTTCCTAATCCCAACCCATAGAATCCTCCATAAGATCTCTGCAGATATTTTCCCCCTTTCCAGTACCTCTCTCTCTCAAGATGACTCCATGTATATCTCTTTTTGCTACCCATGCACCTCATATATATAGTTTTCCCGCCTTCACCGCCATGCCTTTTGAGGTAAAATATTCACTACTAAGTGTCATATTGGTCCTCCAATGGGGCGTTCCTCCTTTGATCTGAGCTCTCCACCTTGTGTAATGATGCTCTTCGGAACCATCCATCGCATGCATGGAATATTCCCTTTTGATCCTACGATTTTAAGATCTTACCTTATCCACTCCACATGATAAAAGATTCATGCTTTTCTTGTGTGCTTCCTAGGACGCCAAATATGGATAAGTCAAAAACTAGTCTTTCCTTACGCACACATGCCATTTGTTTTGCAAAACCCTCGCTAAAACCCTTCCCTACGCACCTTCACCCCTGCGCGCCTTCTTGATTAGGTCCCGCGCACCCACGCACCTTTTTATACTTAGCCAATATTCTCGGGGCCCAAAAATATGATTAATTTTTACCCCTCGTCACTCTCTAAAGGATAGGCATCATCAACCAATCTAATATATTGTTATTTTAGACCAATTTCATAAAGTAACCCAAATTGTCTTGAAAACCTATCAAGTAGGTAAACTTATGACCTCAAACATGCTACCAAATATGACCTAAAAGCACATCCAAAGCATAAAACACATCATACTAGATGTCTAAAACACTAAAATATCCATTAGAATCATCAACTTATACCACACATGCCAAAATACCTTCTTCGTCCATGATTGTTATAAACTACCTTTTAGGCCTAAAAAACCCGTCTTCACATTTGGACTTGTGTAGACCACCAAATGACTTCACTAAGCTCTAAAATAACCTAAAATTTAGAGCTAAACTTTGCATATACTCATAACACCAATTTATATTTGTCATACCCCACTGGTTTCATTTCGGATGAATATATGTTTTATCCTATTGTAGGAATAATATGCTTTGTTTTGCGTGGTACTTAGACTATGAAACACAATTATTATTTGAGATATTGGTAGTAAAGTAAAAAGCTAACAAGTTGAAAATGAGTTTTTATAATCATTATATAAATTTAATATACTTGTGATATTTCATTCTTGTGTTTTGGTTCTTGGAAGACTTTTATTGCAAATTCTATAATTATCGATAATCTAGGAGGTCTTGATCACAAACACACCATTACAACGGTATATGTTAAATGATGGAAAACCTTAATAAATGAGATGGTAAGAATGGACTTGGTAATAATGAATTATTTTTTCTTCATTGTCATATCTCAACTGGGATTAGAAATTAACAACCATATCAAACAAATAGTTGTCATGGTGGCGTATAGTTCAAAAATACACTCTTGGCTCATAAGGCCATTTGGGCCTTCGACAATTGAGAAGTATTGATATTATCGGTTGTAGTCTTGATCAAGAAATAATTGTTATTATATATATATATATATATATATATATATATATATATATATATATATGAATGTATATATATATATATATATATATATATCCATGTTTATATATACATTGTATGGTCTTAAGACCATATCCTAAGTTAACCATGATGGTCCTCAACCATCTTAGGGGATATGGTTTATTATTTTTTTGATGATTAAAGGATGACATCTTTGTCGAGACACCATACGAGCTTGTATAGATGAGTTAGGAAAGCCAAGGATGGCATTGGCCACCTAGGAAGGCTCATTAAATATACATTGAAAATTTTAATTGGCCAAAGGCCACCATCTTAGGGGTATGTTTGAAAGTTTCAAATAGTCTTCGACCCTTCAATTTTCTCCCATGAGATCATGTGGTTTTGATTAGTTTCTATTTTTGATGGTGTTTTTTTTTTTTGAAGGTTGGTTAACTTGCTTGATAAGTGGGGGAACTTGAAGTTAGTACTAATATCATTGAATTTCATTAATCCCGATCATACGGGAATAGGGAGAAGCGAGAAGCTTCTTGAGGAAGCTACCGCCAAAACATTGATATTTTTGGGTTTCACTATTGTTAGCTGCCATTTCACTCCTTTGAGATCTGTATGAAAAAATAGAGATGGTTATTTTTGTGTTAAGTAGTTAAACTCTACATTTATGTCTTTAAGACTGTTAAAAGAATTTTTTTGGCTATTTACGATCTTTGTTATTATAAGGATGAGGTTTCTTCATCAATGGTGATATAGCTCTTATTTGGATTTTTGAGAGAACTTGGAGAGGTTGCGAAAAAGGTTCATGTTATACACAGTTGACTCAGAAAGGAACTTGAAGGATTGTGGACAATATTATTCAAGAATGGAATTTTTCTCCTTCCTCATATTTATTATTTATAGCATTAAGACATTTTTGTGTTATCACACCCTACAAATATAATTTTGGGTGAATATATGCTTTGGGAATATTTTTTAGGTCTTAGTTTAAATTATATATTGTTTAACATTTTCCTAAATGCATTATAGTATGACTATGTGTGTGTTCTAGGTGTGTCTTTGTGGGATTAGACCACAGTCAACATGATTGGTTCAACCTATAGGCATATGGTTGATTTTTTTATTGTGTGTACTTTTTGTTGTTTATATTATTAATAAGGATTGGATAAGAACTCTTAAAGAGTTCGGTTGTATTTGTTTGTTAGATACGAGAGTCGAATAAACTCTGTGAATAACCATTTCAAGTTTAGATGGATTTTTGGGTGTTACTTTTTATTTACATTAGAGAGTATTAATGACCTCCATGTATATGCAAATGGATAAGTTTAGATGCATATGAATAATATAACACCGAACTACTTGTGGTATGACATAAACAAGTGTATATTTACTTGTTGTATTATCATTATCCTTCTTTTTCTATTTGAAGGTCATCTACCTTCGAATTCCGTTATTTCTCAAGATGAATAGGAGGTCCAAATGTTCATAATCGTATAAGTATATATTGTTACCTTCTCGTATAAAACCTAGTTGGATTGTTCTTGATTTATGTGAATCGTAGTGTTGTATTCATACTTATGCATCTTCCTTGTAACGATTATCTGCTAAGCTTTAGAAATACCTATATATATATATATATATATATATATATGCATGTGTATATATATAGATATATATGTGTGTTGGGATTAGTGAAATAGATTCATGATCTGATAAGGATACGAGTTAGTGTCTCGGTTAAACCAAGTTCTATTTTAATAATGACCCCTTACATTATGCATGGAAATTTAATGGCTTAGGATAAATCCTTAGTACTAGGTTCTATTCTTTGGACTATCTTGTGATTCTATTTTGAAGAATGGGTGTAGTTTTATTTGTTTAAGAAATGTTTGGAGAAATTAAGGTATTTCCTTTTGATAATATTAAATAGGTTTTAATATACTCTCATGTGGATTAGACCACTACATTTCTTGACTGAAATTATTATTATTCTTATTATGTTATAAATGGAAAGTGAACTATTGATTTATATTATGAGGACTATGTGAAACTTATGTTTATTTAATTATACGGAGTAAAGTCTTATTGTTATAAATTAATAAGAGTATGGTGAAATACCTTTTTAGGTAAGATGGAAAATTACCAATCATGTTATTGATTTTTGAACCAATGATTTATATAGAGGTCTAGTTTGAAATTTGTATTGAATATTATTAGATTGTGCTTTTGGGAAAGAACTAAAACCTTGATTTTTCTTGCAAAAATAGCATATGATGGAAGGAAATGAGAATTTTTTTAGATAATATCTCTATTTGATTCTATATGTTCTATTTCGATAATGAATTATCATAGATATGTTTCAAAGTGTTAAGAATATTAAAGATAAGGTGGATAACCTTTTCATGCCGCTTTAGTTGAACCGACCATGTACAATTTTGTACTTCAACATTTTCATAATATAAGTAACAAACAAGGAAAGTGAATAAAGGCTGGTTCATTTATAAGGATTTGATATTTTTTATTCAATTTGATTGATTAAGATTTCAAGTTTGCAATTATAGCATGACATGTTGTAAAATCAGCTTATGGTTTTTTGTCTTAATTTTCTAAAAGGTAGTCTAGCCTAATGATGCTATTGTACTATTTGGGAACAAAAAGGAATATTAAACTTGTATTTAATATTGGGTTATTATTTGTAATGTGGATCAAAGTTGATTGTATAAATTATTATGGTTAATTATTGAAATATTATTGAGCTATCATTATTATGTGTTCAACATTGGTTGCATGTATATCGATGTATTAATTGTATTTAACATTTTACTGACTTAAGATGAAATAATGCTAGACAAATAATGTGATAAAATACCATAGTAAAAGGATTAAGGAATAAATATGATATAGTCGTACTTAAGAAAAAATATAACTATGGGTGGTTGCAAACTATTTCATCTCAAAGTTCAATTCAAGATGTACTTAGGAAATAAAATAAAATTGTCATAGAAAATTAATTATGATCGACATTATCAACAAAAAAACTATCTTAAATTACATTTAAGATCCATAACGGATGTGTAGTCATTTTTTATACCCTAAGAACAACATCCTAATCCCATGCACATTGGCCTATCACCCAAATGAGCTGGTGCTCACTGAGCACTCACGGGCAACGAGCCCCTCCTTTATGTGAGTCTTGTGAGAATACATCATCTATGACAGATACTTAAGTAAAAATTATGGGAAGGAACCATGTGTTCATTTTGAGAACCTAGGACGAGTTATCATATCAATGCATCCATAAAAGAGAAATAACAAACATCATATAGAACTGATTCATAATACAAAGGAAATGCATTAGGCTTAAGCTCATGAACACATATATACTTTAGAACAGAACCTTCCATTCATATTAATGAGTTTAGTAACCACATTACATTCCTTGAGGTCATAACAGACCCATATAACAATGCAAAGCAAGGTCATGCATCAAAAACTACACTATGTCCTTCATATTACAAGGATAAACACAGACCCATCCCTCTAAATATGCCATCACTCCTATATCACATATATCTCTTCTCTTCTAACATACAAACACACTAATCACATATATCTCTTCTCGTCTACTACCAACACACCTCAATGTATAGATTTTTTCCTTCACCACCATACCTTCTGAGGTAACAGATCAGTTGCCAAGTGTCCAAATGGTCATCCAATAGAGCATGTCTCCTTTGATCTAAGATCTCCACTCTTTGCAATGATCTCATTTTGGATCCTTCCATCACATGCATGGAATATTACATTCTTTATTCTACAAACAAGTGGCACCTTATCCATTCCACATGCTAGATAGGTCACACTTTTCTCATGTATTGTATAGAACTCTAAATATGGATAAGTCTCAAATCCCATCTTGTCTTACGCATGTGCACCACAAGTTATGCTAAACCCTTATATAACCCTAACTCATGTGCTTTCAACTTTGTGTTTCCCTTCTTCCAATAGGTCCCGTGCACCAACACACCTTCTTGTACTTAGCCAATATTTTGGGGCAAAAAATCATCCAACACTATGCCTATTCTCCATCCTTGGAAACACTTATCTTCAAAGAATAAAGAATGGATGTATTAGAATAGGGGAAAAGAATGAAGGAGAAAAAATGCTTATTTTTGAATGAGGAGAGAAAAAACCTTCCCTATTTATGCCTCTAGCTTTTCCCAATCATCAACATCGTTCTGCACTTACTGATAGAGGTCTCCAACTAAGGCACTCACCTCCTCAAAACATAATTCCTCCCCTTTAGCACTCATTATTTCAACAATACTTTCTAATTGTTTTCCCAAGTCCTCAAGCACATCCATCATGCGGGTGATCTAGGGGTATAACTCCTTTAGTTGTCTTTTGATTGAGCCTCGTAAGGTCTCGATAGCTTTTGACTTATTTTATACCTTGGATAAGATTTTATCTCTTTCAACCTTATTCCCCTTGTTATTTTCTTGAAACTCCTTGAGTTCCATTTCATGAGTGGTGACCAAGATGATCATCACTCTATCTCTATTAGTGCAGTTGTCATATGCGGTTTGCGACTTACGCAATCGGTCTTTACCTCTACAAGGAGTTTAGTATATTGAGAAAAATCTAGAAAACCTTTATCTTCTCTTATTTCTATTTACGTGCCAATGCTTCTTCTGTAGACTCTAAGGAAATTGGATACCTTCCCATCATGAGGGTGTGTGTCATATCCTCCTGAAAATGCAAGATTGATTCATATTTTTGCTTAGGCGGCACTAGGTCAGGATGCTTTAAAACAATAACACCTGTAATCATTTCAATCTTCTTATGTAGCTTCACACACCCTTGATTTCTCCTCTTTCAGTTCACGCCTTAATTGCATGCTGATAATATCTACCTACTTCAAGTTCTTGTTCTTATTAGAAAGGTCCTTCTTCTCCTTCTCTAGTTCCTCCTCTAAGAATCTCACTCTGTCATTCCTTCCAAACAGTCTGGCCTCAACCTCAACCGAAACTTTGTTGAGCACATTGCAAAACTACTCATCTGATAATTGTTGAGCGTTCACCAAGGTATTTACTCCTTTTGTTTTTGTAACCTTCATCAACACTATCTAAATTAATTCAAACTCAGGTTCATCTACGTGAGATTTGAATTCCCAAGATAGTATCTTCTTGGTTCAAAGATATGCACCTTCTTCATCAAATGAATACATGGCCAGGAGTTACTCTATTGGTATGGTTCTTTGGAAGTGCATGTGTAGCACTTTGTCAAGATCATTAATTTATCCCATTCCATGCTCTTGTGTCATCACTATGCCCTTCCCACATGTTTACGTAGATTTTGGAAAGTTTACCACCAAATTGGGACTCCCACCCTTTGTATCATACTCCTTCCCAATGCTTTCTTCTTCCATCTCCTTCAGAATTTCATCTGCGCTCTGCTCTAACTCCTATTCCACCAACTCCTTCATGATGCCCACCACTTCTCTCTCCATGGATTTCTCCACTTGCTCCTTGGTGAGGCTTGGGGTTCCTTGGTTTTTGGTGCTCACCTCTTCACTCACCCCCTTGCCTTGATCCTCTACTTCTTCCTCTTCATCCTCCTTGTTATACTTCTCTTCACCTTCCTCCTCCTTTGATTCATGTATATCATACACTAGATGGTCTTCACCTCCTTTAGGATCATCGTCATCCTTTTCACCAATGTAGGCATCTAAGATTTCTATCTCCTTTGAGTCTACTTCTTCCTAACTGGTGATTCCAGTATAAGATATTCTTCTTTCTCCTTCTCCTTAATAGGAGACCTATTTTTTGGTGATTCTTTATGTGTGAGGGGGTCTTCATGCTCTAGTTCCTATTCTTATAGGGTCTTCTCCTTGACCTGGGACTTCTTTACTCGCACACGTAAGTGTTAGGCTTCTTGACTACTTCCGGCGTGCCCACCGATTGTGTGGTTTGTACACTTGGTGCCTTCTCCTACACTTCTTCTCTCTCCCTCTTCTTTGGCGTTGCTTTTTTCCAACCTGTGGGGTATTCTAGAATGGAGACATCACTTTCCAAATAGGATTTTTTTTCAAAATTCAGCCTTATACATAGATATACCTTGGCTACATCCCTTCTAACGATTGGCGGCGTTATCAGCTTCATCATTTGTACTTCATGGGAGACATAATTCTCCACATACATGCACTTATTAGGATACATGAGCTTTCAACAAATCTCTCAGTTGTTTTGATCCACCTCACTAAGTTTGAACCTCATGCTTTTGGCCTCCTTGAGCTTGTTCATCCCTTCTTGGAATTATTGCGTAATGAAAGGTAAGGGTAGCTTACAACATGGGCTCTTAGTTCCATTTTTCAAAGTGAACCTGCTAATGCATAAGTGTTGGTAAACTATAAAATTTTCTTCCCCATCCAAAAGAATTGGAAACTACTCTAAGATCCTTCACTCTACCCTGAATGCGTCACACATTTTTATACCACTTTTCTAGGCACACCTTGTGAGTGACCGTCATGGTTTCAAAAGTATACTTCTCAAACCTTTTCACGGGTGAGGAGTTCTCTTCTAGATACTCCCAAACAAATTTCTCCGCCCATCTGGTACTCCAATATCTGAAAATAAAATGGTGAGGAGGATGTTACCGAATAGTATCTTCTCTCCTTCCTATGTGCTACTTATGATTTCATCCACAATAAAGGAAGAAAATTTATAGATGGTCCCTTTTGATATTTTTGGCATACATTCAACCATGCCTTTTTCACTTGCATTCATCTTTCTTGATCATTAAGCTTGGTGACCAAGTGCACAACCATTATCATAATAGGGTTTGGAATTATACAATGTCAAAGTACCACGAACCCTTTTTGTATTCATAAGTTTCTACTATTTCCTTGATAGCCTCCTTATCACTTAGATCATCATCTGTGGATTCCCTTCACAATTTAGGCCAAGAACTTGGAGATCAGCTACGCTTTATGCACATATTACATCCCGAAAAGTAGAAATGGTCTTCATGTATGTGTGACATCAACCATTGATAAAGGCACTTGGGCTTGCCAAAGTAAGGCAACTCATACAGTTGTAATAGCCCTGCCTTTTCTAGCTTTACCTTCACCTCATTGCTGTAAATTGCATTCCATCTGGTGTCCTTTTTTTGGTTAGATGAAGCAAATCCAACGCCATTTATTTCTCTATAGTGCTCATGTGGTGGTTATAATCACTCATGGTCATTTATCTCAAGTGCAAAAACCACTCATTTCCTAGAACAATCTATCGAGGTACTGTATTTCTACATACCATTCCTTATTGGAGCTCATGATGGTAGCGATTTGCTTTCCTTTCCCCTTGCCCTTTTATTTCTTTGGTGAAATGGTCACCTTCTTTGGTGTCATTATTTTTATTGGTTTAAAATTTAACACTCCTTTTTCTACTCTAATACTCTACTCAATCTCAAAACTCAACTCCTGGAAGAAATCCTTCTATCTTTGTGCCCTAGCTGCCAAACCCTAACTAGGAAAACCTTCCACAAGACAATGCACTACAAACTAAATTTTCTCACGCCCGTGTACTCCTTCCTCCTAGTTTACAGATCCAATCTAGTCACACACTTAGATTTCTAGGATTCTTCTTCCTTCACAAAAATCTCTCTGGATGCCCTAGTTCACAAGAGCACTTAAAATTCGTAATAACAAGGTAAGATAATGACTTTCCCAACCTTATATTTATAGTTTTTGCTTCCCTCCAACAATAAATGCTATACCATCTACCAACATAATTTAACATTAAATGCATATTTTTCCACTAGGTTGACTTTAAGCACCCTTACCCATGTGCCTAATCCTACACAAAAACCTTCTACAACCTTCTCGGTGTAAAAAAATCCAATCTAATCAAGACTCTTACACGCACATCTACAAAGACAAAAATCACTTCTTCTATATTTTACCTTTTTTTTCCTTCACCTACCTCTTGGTGTTCATGTGCTCTTCATCCTTTGTATGTGGTCTTTATTCTGACCTTCTTGACACCATAATTAATTATCCACCATTTCCCCATGCACTTTCTCAATATTATGCAATTATTTCTACTGGGCCACTCAACTTTTACTACTAGCTTATACTTTTCTTTACATTACTCCACCCCACACTAAAATAGATGCACAGTCCTCTGCGCATACACAACCTTAGAAAATAATGTGGTTACTAGCGAAAAAAGCACAAATGAAACAAAAATAAAGGAAAAATCAATGAGAAAGGGAAACACAAGAAAATAAAAAGCAATAATGGGAAATTCTAAGCTAACTGGCAATACTTCCTTATTTACAAACACCGACAAAACTTATTTATAGTAGGTTTTTAGCCTATTCCCATTAAAGTGACCCGATAATCCCATCCCATCTAACAATTGTAACTAAAAGTGCATGAATCAAGGATGTATGAGATGATGTAAGGTCCCAAACAATGGACTTTCAACTTCCCAGGATGGTGTAGATACTTGGAATCATACAACAACACCATCTACCCAACCTCAAACTACTTGATTTTGATGTGACAATCATGCCATTCCTTTTTCTTGCCTTCTCTATCTTCTCGACTCCATCTAGCAAGTGATCACCTTTCGTCTAACTGCATCAACTTATCAATCCTCTCTTCCAGCACTTTTTACTCATCCAACCCTCCTACGTGCACTATACGCAGCTATGGTAACATGAATTCAACTGGAAAAAATCATCTACACCAAAACCAATGAAAATGGTGTGTCCTTATTCAACTTCTTATAGGTTGTCATGTAAAATGCTTTATTCTCCCAAAAAATATGCTTATTACTTTGTCCTTTGTAGGTGTTTTTTTGCCCATTTTGGTCTTAAGTGATATATCACAAACCCGCTTCGGCGTGACTAGAAAAATTGGCCCTCAGATAGAGTCAATTTCCCATTTTTCAAATGATTCAACATTGGTTATTGGTCGTAAGGGCATTTCATCCCTCTTCCCTATTTTTCCAAGGCGTTGATAATGGTCAAACATAAAAATTCAACTTTGTACCCACATTCTTCAACCACTTTGGCTTGCATTTATGTTTTTACATCCCAAATGCTTTATAAATAGTGTTTTCCTTTTTCCTTTGTTTATAGTAAAAGAGATCAATTAGGGCGGTGGAGTTACCCTCTTAGCCACCCAGTAAATGCAAATTTGGTAAATGCAATATAAATAGCCAATTGTTTTCAAAAAAATGGCCCCTCTCCTTCTCTCGTTTAAATATTCAGTTTGTTTGAAGTTCTTGCTTAGAGTTCTAATAGTTTCATGTTTTGCATCGCTTATCACCTTCCTTTTTGTTTAGAGATCATTTGATCTTCTTGTTTCATCTTACTTCATTTTGTTCCATACAATCAATTTAGAATAAGGTAGTTTCATTTTAGAATTAGAATCCATTTAGAGTTACAGTTTTGTTTTTCACACAAAAGATAGTTTCTAGAATTCTTGGCATATTTGTGTTGTATTCCCACAATAAATCCTACTAGGAATTGCATAGTCAAGCTCTATTCACTTGCACTATCCCTCTCTTACTTGCATTGTATTCGGTCTATATCCAAAGCTACCATTGTTCGAGTATCTTCTTCTACTGACGCTATCATATACACACTTTTCTGGATTCACGAGAACATGAAGGAATGAGGAGATCACACTGAGGGGACAAAGTCACACACAACTAGATTTACCACTATTTTGTAAACTCTAGGTTTGAGCTATCAAAGTTCTAGTTATAATATATCAAATAGAGTAGTAAATTATTTCATTTCAGTTAAAATTCACTTTCAATATTGCCAGGGAAGTTGTGGGGAATGATAGTTTCTAAGAAACTATGATTCATTCCTCACTTCTGAGGTAGGATTGAGAGTTTTTCAATTAAACTAGTTAGTTATTTAGATATTTAGGATAAACTCACAACTGCATAGGTAAATAGCTACATCAGGCTACTTTTCTTGTTTTGATTCTATCATTAGATTAATTGTCCATTTTCTGAATATATTAGAATAGTTCTTTTAATTTCATTAAAATACTTCATCAAAATACAAAAATAAAAGAATATATGCATAGTGTAGATACATCTTTCATAATTAGTTTATTCATTTTAGTTAAAATTGAATCATCTTTGCATGACAATCACGGGACCTAGAGAGCCTAGAGAATACATATTTGAACCGATAGTGCCTCAACCAAATCTCCCCACAACACTAGCTGATATAGATCAAGACCTTAGGATCCAGTTTTTCAACAACAATAAACCTACAAGTAGTTAGTGAACAATTGAGAGAGTTAAATATTGAAGATGACAAGGCATACACATTTTGGTCAAATCACCCTAACTATAGACTGCCTTGATAGGATATCCGCATGACTGTACAAGGACTCGAAAGAGAACAAATATTTGGTTGTGATCCTTTAGTTCCATAGCCCAATGCAGAGACCTCCTCATCGACATAGATACTAGCTTACGTATTCAAGTTTCTAGAACACCTGTAAGGTATTCTGAGAAAATTACACAACTTCTAGTTCTAAACATAGAGGCTGAAAAAGCTTACGACTATTGGATAGTCAAGAAGAGATTGACTCCTCATATGACCATAGGAGGTCCGCCACAACCATGAACTTACGGTTGTGATCCACAGGTCCCACAACCCAACGGGCCTACTGATCAATCAGACATTGACGCTGGTTTACACACACTAATATTCAGATCCTCACCACTTCCACTAGACATCATTACACAATTCTCCATTAAACATAGCAGCCAATCAAGCTAGGGATTTCTGGACTAGACCAGAGAATCATCCATAAAACTCCTGGAGGATCCACTACACCTCTCATCACCATTTTCATGACCTTGTCTGAAATATACACAAAGCACCTACAGGTCACTTTCCACGTATCCAACAACCAATAAATAGGATCTCAACAGAGCTCGACATTGATTGAGCCTCCGAGCAGCTATTATATCCAATGATCCATTACACCAATTCAGGTTAGGAGGGCCTTCTTTGCCTTAGATTCACAGATTCCATTATTATGTATTGAGGATATAAGATTGCCCAACTAGTTTGTCTATATCCGTATATATTCCATTTCACCGGTTGTGTCTCGATGACCTCGGGAGGTCGGGTGCATGAAGAAGAGTTGCTTGTAGATTCTCATGCTCACATGTTTTTCTATCATACAAAATTTTGTTGAACCCAACGTGAAACAAACAATTGTTCCCCTTTTATTTTCATTTCTTTCATCCACCTTCACTCTTTCCCATTATTCTACGGGTATTCATATACCCCCAATATGTCGATACGACGCATATGGTAGACCTCTCTCAGGTCTCAAGCAAATTATGGTCAAACAAATAGACAACCATCACCCTCACTTTCTGCATGGGCTGACAACTATTCAAGTAATTACTTGTCATCACAAACTCCCCCAAAGAACTAGCTCTAGTTCTTCATTCCAAATTGAGGAGTTGGATCAGCTCTTTCACAAATGCAACAACCAGAGCCCTCAGCTCTAACAATATGACATTTACTAGAGAATCCATTTCATCTCCTCAAGTTTTGTTTAGACCACAAATCAGTAGATAGTCAGATCCACTCCCATTTTTGATGAGGAGTATTTAGCGTGCTACACTAGAAGTGCGAACAATGCTTCCAAAACATGTACCCACCTATAGGGAGTTTGCAAACACAACCCGATACCCTACTCCAAGAAAACACCCCATTCCTCCACCTATGGGAAATACTCTCGGTGAAGCTTGGTAGGGTAATGATCAATTCATAGTAGGGTATCATACCCCTTTACAACCTCAAGGTGTACAACAAATGCCATTAAGGAAAAACACCGTGTCTTCACCAATCGAGGTCATTTCAGCCTTAGTTGAGAAAGTTAGAGGATTGGAACTTGCTCAAGCAAATCAAAATTCATATTTTGGGCAAGCAGGAATCCCCAACCCTCCACATCATCCCAGCCAAGTTGACCTCCTTACAGGAATAGGCACGTTAGGCATGCCTCCTCAACATTCGTATAACTATCCACAACAAACACCAACTAGAACCACATTTTCAAACGCCACTCCAGTTGAAAATATGATACCTCCCGACTTAGCACCAAACAACCCATACCAAAGCAATGCTCCTCCCTACTTAAACATTTATTCAAAATCACCACAGGAGACATGTTCTCCTCTCCCGGATGTTCACTCAACCACAGGATTCCCTTATGTCCCTGTAAATACATATGCTATGCCATATCAACAAACCATTCCACCCCCACCCCCTCAGCAAGAACCATCGATGGTCAAGCCTATGCGGTAGGGACTTACTTAGAATATTTAAAAGAGCCCCTAGACTTCACCATACGAAGTGTTTTGCTTCCAAGACCTCTTCCCGATTTACCCAAATACAAAGGGGAGGGAGATCCAAATGCACACATCAAGGCCTATGCCACGGCCATATGGGAATTACTCCCTTGGGATGGGGTTGTTGCTAAGATATTCCCTAAAACCTTAGAGGGTATTGCCCTTGATTGGTACTACAGAATACCTGAAGCCTCGATACACTCATTTAAACAACTCGTGTTAGAGTTCATCAAAGCTTTTGACATGAACAAATTGTTAAGAATAGGAATCAGGGAATTCTTGCATATTAAACAAGAACATAATGAATCCACTGCTCATTTTATTCAAAGATGGCATACGGTTCTCTACTCATCAGCAAGTGCTCCAAACATGGATCAGATGGAACTATGTGATTTATTCCTTCATTCCCTCAATAGAGAGATAAAGGAAGAAGTCCAGAAGTTCCCACTAAGAACTTATGATGAAGTACTCGAGAGTGCTCTCCGAATCGACCAAGTAGCCATAGATAGTGGTCGTAAGACATATGGAACAAATGGGAAATTAATCACTCCCAATCAAAACACTACGGCCTATCCTAATACCGGAATACCAATCAAGGACCCAAAATCCTTAACAAAAACCACAGGGTTACAACAGATGGAGTAACAGACCAAGTTAAAAGAGAAAATGTTGTAAACATTTCACCACCCATTAACAATCAACGAAATAACAATTTTACTCCAACAATCAACGCAGGTGGATTTTAATCATCCACCATGACCACAACAACAACAACAACAAAAATGAAAAAATCCAAACACAAGGTCCAAATCGAAACCCAACTGGATATCAGAGTCAAAACCAAAGGCAACAACCTCAAAATTTTAACTCTAACAACCAACAACCTTATCATAATTTTGGGCCACATCAAAGTTTCAAATCAACAACCTCAAATTATAATCCCAATTTGTATTGTGGTTTCCACAAGATTCAAGGCCATGATACTAGGACTTGTCATGACTACAATAAATTCATGCAACATTTTCCAGAAGACCAAAGACAACTCTTTATAGATATGTTCTTAGCAAATTTTGTAGTACCCACGCCAAACACTTACACAGGGGTAGTTTCCCCTCAAAATGCACCCCTCAAGATCTTTAACGATCCACTCCCAAATCATACTAACAATAACAAGTTAGATCCAAGTGGAACAAACAAGGGTGTTATGACAGAAATAACGATCATGAAGCTTCAACTTCATTAAATCCACCGGTCGCACCCCAATTAGGAACTCGACCACAAACCAAGATAGTTGGTCTGGTAGAGTTAGACACCGAGCTACCCATAGAAACCATAACAAGAACACGGGATTATTCTTCTCAACCAGTTCCAAGTTATCCATTAGAACTAGACAACATTCAACAAACGTTGGTAAAACCCATAGGTGCTTATGATTTAATTAATGACTTAACGAAGACCTTCTCTCACATCTCCTTTTGGATTTGTTAAAGAACTCTCCCACCCATAGGGCTTCTCTCTTAGAAGCATTAGGCTTTGTCATTTAATTAACATCACTCCTCCTCCTTGAAACACAAGTAAACCATGTAGACTTTGATGTCTACCCTCCAGGGCAGCCAAATAGGGATACTGAGTTTATATTTGATATAAGAAAAATGCCAACGATGCTGAAATTACATGTAAGAGGTGACCCAACTTTACATTTACAAGTATGGGTTTACAATAATTATGTTAAACACACAATGATTGATGATGGGGCAGCAGTTAACATAGTCCCCTTCACTTTCCTTCAAAAGCTAGGATATGGAGAAACAAATTGTTCCACAACATGAAATACGCTAAGAGGTTATGATAGCCTCAAAGCCACTTCAATTGAACCATAGTTTTACCAATCACCTTAGGACCCAAGACGGTCCTCACCGAATTTTATATTATAGATCGGAAACCAACTATAATATGATCCTCGGTCGACCATGGATACACCGCATGAAGGCAATCCCTTCCACGTTATTCCAAGAAATAAGATTTTTACACTTAGGAAAATATTTGTGGCACAAGGTGACCCAAAACCCTTCGATATACACTTAGTTGACTTGAAGAAAAGACCAGCATTCACTCCAAGTTTGAACTCCCAACGAATCAACTTAGCAAACCAATTAATTCAAAACCAGAAGAGAAGTTGATACCTACCACAAAATTGAAATTACAAATCTAGTCGAGGGCATTCCAGCACTCAAAAATGAGACTAACATCATAGAAATGGTGTCATTAGGGACTACCAAAAATTTGTAGAATTACTAGAGAAAGATCTACCCATTCTCCTACCATTTGATTCTATGGGTATGGGATACACCCTAGGAATTGGTTCCCTTCCATCAGACAAAGTTTGTATGGTAGAAGTAACCGAGGCAAAGAAACAGACATGATGAATATCCCAACATCCATTTTCCCAAGAAAATATTGGACTCTCCACTTCGATGGAGCTAGATGTCACTTTGGAGCTAGGGCAAGTGTGAGTGATCTTTACTTCTCCTGAGGGAAAGATCCTACCTTTTTCCTTTAAATTAAACTTTGAGTGTACAAACAATGGGGTGGAGTACGAAGCCCTCCTCCTTGGCCTCATCCTAGCCAAAAGAATGGGTGTCGATAACATTAGAGTACTAGGAGACTCACAACTAGTTGCAAACCAAGTCTCTGAGGTATATGAGACTAGAGCTGAACATTTACAACTCTACAAAACAATGGTATTAGATCTAAGCAAAGGATTCAACTTCATATCAATTGAAGCAATCCCACGAGAGCAAAACCTTCTCGCAGATTCAATAACAACCTCAGCTTCCCATTTCACTCCAAACAGTGAGTTGAAGATACAAGTTTCACGGTATCACTTCATACTGAACCATTAGTGCGTAAAATACCAACAAACCCACTCCTTGACTCATAGAGAAGTTGAGAATGATTTTTCTATCCTAGATCACTTTGACAGTGATAGAGTCACTCTCAATATCTAAATGCCTATGCAGAGTTACATCTTGCTCACCACATAGTAGATCTTTCCCTAATACCACATTCCTCTTCCTATTTTGGAAATCCCATGATAGAGTCTCCTCCACAAAAGGATCTCGATATCTACGAGGTAGAGAATGGAGAAAGTTTGGAACTACCTCCGGCCCCACCTGAATTTGAAGAAGGCAAACACTTCTTTAATCAAGAAACAATTGACATAAACATCGAATGGAGGAAGAACCAAAATTTTGAAGTTGGGATCCTCGTTAACTCCAGAGGAGATAGAAATACACACCCAAATCCTCAAAGAGCATCAAAAGGCTTTCATGTTTAACTATAAAGAAATGATAGGAATTGCACCACATATCATGCGGTACATAATCTTGTCACTAAACCAGATGCAAAACCAATTAAACAAAAGTCAAGACCAATGAAGCCAAAAGTGGCTCTCATGGTAAAAGAAGAAGTAATGAAACTTCTCCAAGTGGGATTCATCAAACCCATTGACTATTCACAATGGGTATCTAATATCATCCCTATTCTAAAAAGAATGGGAAGATACGCATTTGCATAGACTTTCGGGATATTAACAAAGCTTGTCCCAAGGATGACTTCCCGTTACCATCCATTGACATCATTGTTGATGCAACAACTGGATTTGAACTGTTGTCCCTCATGGATGGGTTCTCAGGGTATAATCAGATTAAAATATCTAAACAGATCAAGCCAAAACCATGTTTATAACTCCCTAGGGAACTTATTGTTACGTTGTCATGTCATTCGGTCTTAAGAACACCGGCACTACGTATACCAGTGGGAAATGACATACATATTCCATGATCTTATCCATAAAATTGTGGAATCCTATGTGGATGAATTGTTGGCCAAGGCCAAGAAGCGTTGTGATCACCCAAAAGTACTCTGTATCATCCTCTCACGATTGATTGAATATGGTGTCACATTGAACCCAAAGAAATGCATATTTGGTGTGATAGGAGGCAAGCTTCTGGGTTACATTATATCCTCACGAGGGATTGATGTTGATCCAGCCAAAATATGGGTTATTCTTGAAATGATTCCACCATCAGATGAGTCTGGTATCAGATCATTTCTTGGGAAACTCGGTGCAATCCAAGGTTCATCCTAGATTTAAGTTTTTCTATTCATCCAATCAACAATCTATTAAAGAAATATTATAGCATTGATTGGATAGAAGAATGCAATGAGGCCTTCGAAGTAGTTAAACACTTCTTGTTGTCTCCACCCACGCTAATGCCTCCTAGACTAGATCATCCTTTGATCCTATACTCACGAGCTACTGATGTCTCGCTAGCCTGCATGCTGGCTCAAGAAGACAATGATAAACGAGAACGTGCAGTCTATTTCATTAGTTGAACGTTGCTCAATTATGAAACATGTTATACACAGGAAGAGAGAGAATGCCTTGCCATAGTCTTTACAACAAAACATTTTAAGACATTACATGTTAAATCAAGAAACAAGGGTCATTGTAAAGACAGATCATTTACGAACATTCCTCACACAAGGGTCTTTATCTAAAAAGGTTAGACATTTCATAACCTTAATGGGTGAATTTGAATTAACATTTGTAAACCAGAAATCCATTAAGGGACAAATCATTGCAGACTGGTTAGTTGACAATCCGTTAGATGGAGGCGATCTGGTAAATCTGACTTTCCCGATGAGTGTATATACTTTATCGAAACTAGGCCCCCCATCTCTACATGTCCCTGGTACACTGACATCATCAATTTTATCATGGACCATACATACCCAGAAGGTGCCACATCACAACAAAGAAGGTGGTTACACATTATCACTACTAAATATGTTATTTTAGAACAAGTACTCTATCATAAAGCCTTTGATGGCATGCTTCTAAGATGTGTCAACACAAAAGAATCCAAGAAGATTCTTTATGAATCCCACAGTGGGATATGTGGAGGTCACTTCGGTGGTCACACCACTACTCACAAAATACATCGATGGGCTATTTTTGGCCCACTCTTGAACATGATGCAATAGAGTTTGTACGTAAGTGCCACAAATGCCAAGAATTCTCCCACGAGATTCACATGCCAACACAATCTCTATAACCAATAGCAACCCCATGGCCTTTCTCCATGTGGGGTCTAGATTTGATAGGGAAATTCTCTCCCTCATCAACAGATGGCCATAACTTTATAATTACGGCCACAAAATATTTTACCAAATGGGTAGAGGCCATGCCTCTCACCACCATACCAGGTTTGGTAATCACCAAGTTCATTCTGAACCAAATCATTTATAGGTACGGTGTCCCACAAGTCATTATCTCAGATAATGGTACATCCTTTAAGAATGATGAGGTCCATGAGCTATGCAAAAAATTCAAAATAAACCATCATACGGCCTCTCTTTACTACCCTCAAGCCAATGGACAAGCCGAAGCAATGAACAAAACATTAAAAGCTATTCTCCTCAAAACAGTTAAGGAGAACAAATGAGATTGGCATTTAAAATTATATCCAGCCTTGTGGGCCCATCGAACCTCAATAAGAACACCAACAGAGCAACCCCCTTCTCATTAGTATTTGGGGCAGAAGTAGTTCTCCCCACTTGAGGTCGAAATACCTAGTCTCCGCATCTCATTACAAGGGATTCTGGGAGAAGATGCCTATAGAGAGGCACACCTCTCTCAACTAGAAAGCCTTGATGAGGCCAAGCTAAATGTTGAACAATGGCATAAGAGCCTATGCTAACCGGATGTGCTGGAAATATAACAAAAAAAAGTCTATGAGTGAGAAATATATGAGGGAGATCTAGTTTTAAGACTAGACAGCTGGATTGATAAGAAAATCGGCGAAGGAAGGAAATTCCAGCCCAAGTGGTTGGGCCCATACCGAGTCATGAAAGACTATGGAAATGATGTGTATCTCTTGTGTACATTAGAAGGTGAGGAATTCAATGAAACAGTCAATTCCTTGCATCTTAAATGGTTTTATGCATGAGACGTCAGTGTCACCATTTGTATATTATATCTACCTACATTGCATTAGTCACTTAGTTGTTTCATTTTTTCCACTCGTTTCATAAAATTGTAGTCAAGGAACTTACTCTTAAGAAATCTATTATAAATTTCTGAAAATATTGGCAAAAGCATTCAAATCACATCTCTTCAAACATCATCAAGTAGTTTCAAAATCTTTTCATCAAGTTTGATAGACAAATGTTGACGAAAACCATACCAAGGCCTGCATACTTGGTTTTTCTTTCTTTCTACTAGGTGAAGTTTTTCTTACCTACGGTCTATTCTAGAAGCTTCTTGGTGTCACATCTATCCCTCTTATGTCTCTTTGAAACAAGGATATCCCAAAATCACAGATCAGAAGTGTCAAAATCAAATAGAATCAAAAATACCAAGCAAACAAAATATTTTATTTTACACACTTCTTTGCCCCACCAACCTTCGGTGATAAGCCCACATCTCTTACTGGTGGTGTGAGGTTGGGAAAGGAAAGAAGTGCCCTTACTCACCTATATCCTACCTTTGGTGACAAACCCATGCTTCTTACTAGTGGCATGGGGTAGGGTGTGGGGGTCCATTCACACAAATTAACAAATCTTGGTATTTTACAAATACAAATCAAATTATATTAAGTGAAAATAAGTGTCCAAATTCTAAAGAGATCAAATCCTCAAAACCAGATTTTGTCAACTAGGTTGCCATTTATAGATCTAAGTCTAGATAAACTAAAAGTAAGTTGCCTTTTGAGCTTGGTGGTAGTTTTGAGTAAAGTAAGTGTGTAGGTCTAAGTTTGGTTTCTGTCACTGGTTTGTCTATCTCTCATCGTTCCATTCAGTCAAACTCATACAATTTGTGCCCTTCCCAACTCTTGGTGTTGAGCCCTCGCATCTTACTAGTTGCGTGGAGTTTGGGAATGGGGCAAGTTCATCTCTTTATCTCTATACATTCATCACATTTTTCCAACATAAGAAGAAACAATAGACATTTCCCAAAGAGGCCAAAAGTTTAGTACTACAAAATGTTCTACATCATCACATATCAGCATTACAAAAGAAAATAAAGTAAAACATTTGTTTAGTATTTGTTATCATTTGTCATCCATTACATACATTCTGAAAAGCATATAAAAATAAATACTCTAAAAACATCTAGTGTACACATGGGAAACAAATCACAAAATTCTGGACACAAGAAGATCTAGATCCAAAAATATATATATATATAAATGGTGTTTTATGTACAATGCCATCATGCACTAAGGCATGGTCAAAATGCTCAATGAGCCTAGAAAATACAAAAATACTCATATAAATATCCGACCAAAGATCACTACAAAAAGGACCATGATCTCTCAATCCCTATGAGATCCCTCAGAAGGTGCACGACCTCATCTAGAACTCTTGTTGATGATGATGCTCTGAATGAACTAAGGGCTCACAATCACGGCCAGTAGCTTGTGGTCTCACTATGAGAGTAACTCCTCCTCATCAAGCACTCAACAGTCCTATATCTAGCCAGCTCGGTGCAAGGGAGGTCATGATCTTTTCCACCTTCCGATAGGGGAAAGACATCGCATGTATGTTGGCTACGCTTAGGGCTCTCCAACATCCTCAATCATCTCAGCCCGAGTACCCTCCGAAGGGAGTAGTAGAGTGTCCACACA
Organism: Taxus wallichiana var. yunnanensis; assembly: GCA_018340775.1. Taxonomy (NCBI): domain Eukaryota; kingdom Viridiplantae; phylum Streptophyta; class Pinopsida; order Cupressales; family Taxaceae; genus Taxus; species Taxus wallichiana. The sequence continues at coordinate 962,907,640 of CM031234.1, forward strand.
CCTGGTGAATCAAATCTCACCATCCCTTAGAAGTCTTTGCAAATAAAAAAGGAGAAACAAAACAAGTTAGAAAGTTGTCCAAAATAAGACCAAAAATAAAAAAAACAACAAAAGGGAAACATCAACTAAACAATTCTAACTAAAAAAAATCGAGAAAAGAGTAGTAACTCACTTGGATCTCTAGGCCTCCAGGTGGGATATCTCTAGATCTGCATTCACTTTGCACTATCATGCCTCTCCCACATCTGTAACAAAGTGATGCTGCTCACATATCATCCCTAAATCCCTCCTCATGTCACCTCTCTGTGACATCTCCTCCAAAAAGTGAGTGGCCACCAAAATCACTCCTCACCATGGAATCATCATCTCCCCTAAAACTCCTCAGACTGGAGTCCACAAATGGGCTCCTCCACTATGAAGAATCTGAAGTAAAGGTCACCTTATCTACACTCTCCTCCCTTCCCTCAATCTCAGAGTGATCATGTCAACCTCGGCCTCTAGACCACAAAGTGTCAGGAAACATATCAATATAAGGGAGGCCAAACTATATCATCCTAGGGGTGGGTCTCTAACCACCCCACTATCATTTCCACCCCAATCAATGTATCCCCTACCCATACCTGTTGACCTCGATCCTCCATGTCTCAAGAGTGAAGCCACTGGGCTGGTGTGGCACCCTAATCCGGTCATCCCTTTCCTCGCCACTCACTACACCCCTCTCCCCTCCATAAGGAATGATGTGCTCATACACCCAACTCATGACTAGATTAGGGTGGCTCAATGACTACCCCGTAATTTGACCACCCTATAAAAATCATGATAGGTGGTCCCAATAATCTTCTACTCCCAAGTGTAAATGTGGCCATGCACCTCCATATGTGTGATAATAGAAGCCCAACAGATAAAAAGAGTATCCCCTCCCTTGTCCCCAATCAACCGCGAGGCAAGGATGCCCATAATGGCCTTGCAGAGCATAGGAATATCTGACTCAACAATGGAGTGAACCTTCACCCCCTTCTTCGACCCCATGGAAACAACAACATCTCCCATATATGTGGCCCACTGGACCATCTGAGATCTAGATACTACTGTCTTAAGAGACAACCGCCTCCCAAGAATCGGGACCCCCAATATATGGTAGACATCCTCAAGGGTGATAGTCCACTCACCCCTACACTTAAGAAACCCTTCACTTTCTGCGCCAGTAGTAAAAGGTATTCCGGTTAGCATCATAATATGAGAATAAGTCACATAGTATGTGACTGGAAGGAGCAACATGAGGAACCCGAGAGATCCGTAAGATGTCAGCCCGCTGCAAAGTGTCTCTCTCAACCTGGGTCAATGCATCCAACACTGCTAGGGAGCCAATCACACTCCCTCTCTCTACTCCATTTGATATACTCCTCCTTCTTCTACATCCACCAAAAACATAGAAAAGGATTAAGTTAGTAACATAATCCAACTAGGAAAATCATCAGGAACATATAAAAATGCTAAAAATGCAAAAACAACAAAGTAAAACATATCCTTTTGCATTCTGTTCAAAACCGCCACCGTGTGCAGAGCGGCGGTTTCGCAACCACCACCTTAGGTGGTCATGGTCCTGTAACCTCCACCTTATAGGGCCGTGGTTTTGTAACCACCACCTTTATGGAGTGGGGTCCCATGACCCACCGCCGCAGTGGCACCCTGGTCTAGGCCAATCATCTCCCGAATCACCAAATGGCTCGAAAACCCTAAAACACTTTAAAAATGCAAAAATACATCATTTTAGATGAAATAAAACCTACCCTATGGGTGCCCCCTAGAGACTCATTTAAAACTAGCATTTTCAAAAATAACCCCCAAGACAAAGATTTCTACATTTCTATCTTTTAGGTTTAAAAATGATAAATTGAGAAGAACTAACTTGAGACTTCATGGGTCGATGTCCTTGCTCTCGGAGGCATGATCACGATCTCATAATGGATGTTTTGATTGTACTCTCATCAAAAATGGTCACCGTGGGTCCCAGAGCTCAAAATCACCAAATCGACACGCGTAAATGAATAGTAAAATGAGCTAGTTTTAAATATATATAGAATTCTAATTTGGTTTTGAATGTTTTTCTTCACAGAAATGGAGCGTCGACGGAGGTAAGTTCTAATCCCTGCAAAAATGGTAAGTCCTCATTTCATATTAATTTAATTTAGTTTTATTTCTCAATTTATTTTATCTATCTGCACTTGAGTCCTCTTTTCATTTTGTAGGTAGCGGGAATTTGGATGGCGACGTTTCAACACATGGGTGTGTCAGGTATAACTTCTAACTCCCCATTTTGGGACCGCCATACTCGGACCCACCGTTTTATGCCTCTCCATGGCTAAAACACTTCTTTGAGGGGGCAATATGTACATACCCAAAAATGTAGGTACTGTACTACCGAAAAGAGGTTACGAAACCCCAATGATGATTCAGGTCTCTTCGCAAGGTGTTTGGAATCCAGAAAAAGCTCGCCAAGTGTATGTTTGCATCCCAAATGCTTTATCCAAGCTCCGTGTGCTTCCTTTCGTTTCCCTCTACCCCCTTTTCCTTTGATTTTGGTCTTAAGTGACATGACCACCACCCTACCTAGGCGGCGGTCCCGTGACCACCCAGGACGGCGGACCTGTAGACCACCACCCCGTGCAAGGCACAGGGTGGTCCTATGTGCATTTTCCAGAATGTTCGACGAATGCATCAAATGTAAAATTCAATTTTCACCCACATTCTTCAACCACTTTGGCTTGCATTTATGTTTTGGCCACCCAGTAAATAGTGTTTTCCCTTTGTTTATAGTAAAAGAGATCAATTGGGAGTTACCCTCTAGTAAATGCAATTGCTATAAATAGCTAGCTTGTTTTCAAACAAATGGCCCCTCTCCTTCTCTATGTTTAAATATTCAGTTTATTTGAAGTTCTTGCTTAGAGTTCCAATAGTTTCATGTTTTGCATCAATTATCAGCCTTCCTTTGTTGTTTAGAGATCATTTGATCTTCTTGTTTCATCTTACTTCATTGTTGTTCCATACAATCAGTTTAGAATAAGGTAGTTTCATTTTAGAATTGGAATCCATTTAGAGTTGCAGGTTTTGTTTTGTCACAAAAGATAGTTTCTAGAATTCTTGATGTATTTGTGTTGTATTCCCAATAAATCCTGCTAGGAATTACATAGTCAAGCTCTGTTCACTTGCACTATCCCTCTCTTACTTGCATTATATTCGGTCTATATCCAAAGCTTCCATTATTCGAGTATCTTCTTCTACGATGCTTATCATATACATGCTTTTCTAGATTCACGAGAACACGAAGGAACGAGGAGATCACACTGAGGGGATGAAGTCACACACAACTGGATTTACCACTATTATGTAAACTCCAGGTTTGAGCTATCAAAGTTCTAGTTACAGTATATCAAATAGAGTAGTAAATTATTTCATTTCAGTTAAAATTCACTTTCAATATTGCCAGGGAAGCTATGGGGAATGATAGTTTCTAAGAAACTATGATTCATTCCTCACTTCTGAGGTAGGATTGAGATTTTTCGATTAAACTAGTTAGTTATTTAGATATTTAGGATAAACTCACAAATGCACAGAAAATAGCTACATCGAGCTACTTTGCTTGTTTTGATTCTCATTATTAGATTAATTGTCCATTTTCTGAATATATTAGAATAGCTTTGCTCTTTTAATTTCGTTAAAATACTTCATCGAAAATACAAAAATAAAAGAATATATGCATAGTGTAGATACATATTTCATAATTAGTTTATTCATTTCAGTTAAAATTGAATCATCTTTGCATGACAATCATGGGACCTAGAGAGCCCAGAGAATACATATTTGAACCGATAGTGCCTCAACCAAATCTCCCCACAACACTAGCTAATATAGATCAAGACCTTAGGATCCGGTTTTTCAACAACAATAAACCTATGAGCAAGTTAGTGAAAAATTGAGAGAGTTAAATATTGAAGATGACAAGGCATACACATTTTGGTCAAATCACCCTAACTATAGACTACCTTGATAGGATATCCGCATGATTGTACAAGGACTCAAAAGAGAACAAATATTTGGTTGCAATCCTTTAGTTCCATAGCCCAACGCAGGAGACCTCCTCATCAACATAGATACTAGCTTACATATTCAAGTTGCCAGAACACCTATAAGGTATTCTGAGAAAATTACACAACTTCTAGTTCTAAACATAGAGGTTAAAAAAGCTTACAACTATTGGATAGTTAGGAGAAGAGATTGAATCCTCATATGACCATAGGAGGTCTACCACAACCATGAACTTACGGTTATGATCCATAGGTCCCACAACCCAACGGGCCTACTGATCAATCAGACATTGACGCTGGTTTACGCACACTAATATTCAGATCCTCACCACTTCCACTAGACATCATTACACAATTCTCTCGTATTAAACATAGCAGCCAATTAGGCTAGGGATTTTTGGACTAGACCAAAGAATCATCCATAAAACTTTGGAGGATCCACTACACCTCTCATCACCATTTTCATGACCTTGTTTGGAAATATACACGAAGCACCTACAGGTCACTTTCCATGTATCCAACAACCAATAAATAGGATCTTGGCAGAGCTTGACATTGATTGGAGCCTCCAAGAAGCTATTATATCCGAATGATCCATTACACCAATTCAAGTTAGGAGGGCCTTCTTTGCCTTAGATTCACAGATTCTATTATTGCGTATTGAGGATATAAGATTTCCCAACTAGTTTGTCTGTATCTTTATATATTCCATTTCCACTTGGCTATCTATCTACACGACCTCGGGAGGTAGGGTACGAAGAAGATTTTCTTATAGATTCTCATGATTGCATGTCACTTTTCTATCATACAGTCACACACCTTGCAAAACTCAATAAAATCATAGTAGAAGGTTTACCACTAAAGACCTACAAGTAGAATCTTCCATGTGATAAAATTTCCTACATAGTGTCCTCTTAAAATCCCACCATACGCTTCCAACATAATTTCCACATGTTCATGTTCCAATATGCATCGACTCAGAACCTCATCACAACCTAACTTATACAGTCTCCATTAATCAACATATAGGGTGCAAAGTGCATATTGCTAACTTCTTCCTCTATAGATCCTTCATCCCTTCCAATGCCACACCTTTTTTCATGAATACTATGATATCTTTTTAATTCTTAGGGCACATGCCACAACCTAAATAGTTGTGCATCTAGCATGGTATTCTCAATGCTTTACACTTCCTCCCCTGAGTTAATCCTTGATAAGTGGTCAGGTCCTGAATTGCTCTTCCCTAGTTTTCCAACCACCATGAACTCAAACTCTTAAAATAATAGGACCCATCGGCATATGTGCCCCTTGCAAAACAAGTTTGTTCACCAAGAACTTTAATGCCATATGTTCCTTGTAGAATATAAAAGGTGTTGTCCAACGGTACTATCTCGAACTTGTGCAACGCATAGATAATAGGCAATGCCTCACGCCGTAGTTGTGTAATTCTATTTTAGTGGTGTCAATTTTATACTTGAAAACATAAGGGATGATTAATAATTCCGTCACCGGATTGTGCTAGTACTACTCTCATAGTTGTCCTGAGGAATCAACATGCACATGGAAAGGCTTATCCCAAGAAGGAAAAATGTAGTATGGGCGCTGTGACAAGCCTATCCTTTAAAGTGCCAAATGCCTTCATGCACCTCTCTGTAATGAAAGGAGCTCTTGTGTTTTAGCAATTCCTCAAAGCGTGCAGAAATATTGGCATTCTCCTTGATGAATTTCCTATAGTAGCTCATATGTCCAAGGAATCTAAACATTGCAGTTTGACTAGTAAGATCCCCTAATCCCACAATAACTGTAAATTTTTTGGGATCCACTAGTAAGCCTTCCTTACATATAATATGTCCTAACAAGGTTCCAAATGGAGTAGTAAAGACACATTTCTTAATGTTGAGGGATATCCTCAATTTCGACATCTCTCAAACATCAGTCTCAAATTGTCACAATGGTCTTTCACCAACCCATATACATTCCATTCATCCAAGTAAACTTGAAGAAATTTATGGATGAAGTCCTAAAATGCTTGTACCACGATGTGCAAGAACACTACAGGCACGTTATTCAATCCAAAAGGCATAACTGTAGGAAAAACTTCCCCATTCAGTACTAAAATTTGTCTTTGTCTGGTCTTCCTTTGCAATCCTAACTTGGTGATACCCTGAGAACCCATTTGTGAAAGAGTATATCTTATTCCCGACTACTCCCTCCAATATTTCTTCATAAAGGGGGTTGGAAAAGTATCAATGAAACATACTACATTAAGATCCCTATAGTCAACATAGATTCTTATCCTCCCATCCTTCTTGATACTGATGACCATTGGGATTATCCATTATGATTCCTCCATAGCCTCAATGATACCGAGATGCTATCATCTTCTATATTTCCTCCTTGATCCGCATGCACAAATTCAGGCTCATCGATAAGGCCTCTTCCAAATTAGATGCACACCTTCCTTCAACTTGATCTTCATCTCCCCCAAGGAATGGTGGACACCTTTGAGTTCATGGTACCCATGAGGGAACAAATCTTAGAACTCGCGCAATAGGTCAATGACCTTTGAAACTTCTTTTTCCGACCAATAGTCCCCGATGATAGATTCTTTAGGTTTTGTCTCTATCCCAATATTAACCTTCATTATTTTCAAGGGCTCATGATAGGTGTGTGCTAGCTCAACAGTGCTATCTATGACTTTAGGCATACCTTCAAAATGGTTCACATCCAAAATTTCCATTTGTTCGCCATCTACTACATAGACCATTTTTATTTTTTCTTTTTCCATGCATGTGTGCTCAAGCTACTATCCCTCTAATTCTTCTTCATTGAGGCACGTCTCTAAATAAGGCTCACCCAAAAACTCCAGTATCCTATCTTCTTCCATAGCACTATCTCCCATCTAAGGTGCTTGATTACTTACAACACCTTATCCACAAATGGCTTGGTACTCCTACATTTGAAAGCTTGAATGAGATCAACTGCCAACTCCTACCAATTACCTGGTTGATGATGCATCTCTGAATGAATATACAATGTGTGTGTAGAGCCTTGTAAGGTGGATATAACTTATACACCCATAACAAAGGTGGTAACACTTGTGTTCTTCCCATCTAGGACTTCTCACATGCTTGGTTATGAAATGAGGTGGTCTATTTACTATGGTAATCTTATATGATAGTGGGCATGTTTCTCCTGGAGAACCTTACAAAGAATGTGAATCTTACCTCATGCCATTCTAGGGAGTTCTCTCCATGTGTATCCCACTAGCGTGCTACATTTCCGAGTAGGTTATAACTAAGCATTCCCCTTCTCTCATCCTCATTCTTCCACTGAGCCTCCATTTCTCACAAAAAAATTTAGTATACGCTCCTCCAGAGTAACTTGGAAAATTCTTCCCTCCTAGGTGCTTGACTGAGTGCGCCCTCATTACCCTTGTTACATATCCTCTCAACTATCACCCAATCAACTCATAAGTCCCATGCTACCAATTTTCACATCACATGCTAGTGGTATCACTCAAGGAATGAGCATCTTCAAACTAGATAACTCCCTCCGTGGAATGAATTATCTTTGGATCTCTAATGCATCACACATAGATTATGTCAAGGAATTCTTCTCCTAAGGGCTCAGTATAGGGCACTAACTTCCAATCTGTTAAAGGGATAATCACTCTTTCTTCCTTGTTCTCGAAGCTAATATACCCCTTGTTAAACCATAGGTTAGAATTGTTCTTATGACACCAAGGGCACCCAATTAATGCTAGAAAGTTTTTCGCCTCGGTGAGCACAGGATTTTGATATCTCTAGTCAACTTGGCCCCTTGAATAGTAATAACCACATCCTTCAAGACTCCAATGGTAATTTCCTTTTTCTTGTTTTCCATATACAACACATTTGAATATGGTTGTAATGCATGTCTTCCAATTTGATACCATGCATCCAAGGTAAGAACATTAACCTCTACTCCTATGTCATTAAGGATATTACTTAGAAGCCACCCATCAACTACTATATTCAATGTAATATCCTTATCATAGTCAAGGCTATGAGGAAGAAGGTTTGCATGCAAAACCATCCTTTCTTTCTCTACTCGTGCATGGTACCTTATCCCTCAGCCATTCCCCTAACAAAGGAATAATATTCTTTTGCCTTAACATCCTACTTACTTCCTTGACCCCATCTAGGTCCTTCTTTGGAGCCTCTACATTCTTCCTTTGATCCAACTTCTTTGATTACTCCTTTAGACATTGGATCTCCCCTTGCAAACTCCGAATCACATCCATAGTCTCTTAATACACCTCCTTCTAATGAGTAGGATCTAGATACTTCCCATGTACCACTTCCTCTCTTGAAACTAGTGTCCTTTGTCTCGGCATCTCCTTGGCACAAGCGACCTCTACTCACGTTGTCACCAGTACAGGTTCTAGTCCTGACTCACGTGCCACTCTTGGCATCCACTATGAATCATCCTTCTTGATGCTCACCATCCTAATGCCTTTGTTCTTTTGGTGTTGTTGGTTAATATGCCCATAAATCTCTAGAAACTCTTCATACTTATGTTTCTTCCTACACCACGATCATTATAAGAGATCAGGACACTCTTGTAATAATCTATAGATCCACATTTATAACAAGTTCCTCATGGGAATTTACTTCATCCTCTGCCATAGTTACTATGACCATGAATGCTCTTCCAAAACCTCTTCAATGTACTCCTCCATTTGTTTTCCCTTCATAACGATGATCATCATCCTTGGAACTACTTGCAAGACTAGTTTGGCACACACCAAGATCAATAACATCATGAATCTAGTGAATTAGTCTACAATCCTTGGTATCATGGGTCATAGAGGTATAAATCTTACAATAGCAAGTAACATTATTTTGGATTACATGTTGTAGTAGAGGACACCTACTTACATCATGATCCCCATGGAAAATTTTACATTTTACCGCCATGGTGTGTACCGAATTCTGAGGGAAACATCCTTTACATACCCTTCCACTTCACAGTCTATACACCAAAGACCACTACGAAACTCATGTGCTGAGTTTGTAGATAGCTTCTCCAACTGCTTGGCCATTACAGAAATTTGAACCTATAGAAAGGGGATAACACTAGTATTAATTATATCAACAAACTCAATGTGCAAGGAAGCTTCCAAGGCCTCACACGGGTTTGTGAAAGTCTTGTGTGATAGAGCCCTCCTAAATGTTGTTATCAATCCTCTAACAAACCATTGAACATGTTGAGAAGGGTGAATGTCATAGGATAGTTTTGATAAGAGATTCTTGAAACATGCATCATACTCCCGCACACTCTCTTCCATTCCTTATTGGATCTCCTTCAGGGTGTTTATGCTCTTTTGCTCAAATTAAGGGATATGGAAATCTTCTAGGAAGGCATTCTTCAATGCAGTGTAGTTTACCACCATGTGATGGGGGTCATACTTTTGATACCAACTATGCATTCACCCTTGCAATGTCATTGCAAAATAACTTTCTTTCCACTCCAGGGTAGTGATCCCTTTCATGTACCATTGTAATTCACACGTGTGCACATTCTCTGCAAAGCATCCTAAATACACATGTAGTCCGGTAAGTGCAAAGACATCTCAAAAATACTTATGGACGTGGATGAGGCCCTTATCCTCCTGATCCAGAGCCTCGGTTCCCTCGATTTTCCTCCTCCACCCAGATCCACAAATTCTTGTTCCTTCTAACCCACCGGATCCTCTAGATCCACTAGGTCCACTAAGTCCTCTAGCTCTTGCATCACCAAATCCACCTCCCGAATTTGGAAAATGGCTTGAAGTGGTTATGCCTAGTGTTCCCAATGTCCCACTGAATTGCATGCCAATGGTTTGTGATATTGTCCCACTACCAATTGTGTGTCCCGCACCACTTCCAGATGTAATACCCAAAGCTTACATACTTCTACTTTGTCCAAAAATTCCTCCAAATATTGGAATGTTTTAAGTAGCCATGGACGTTTCAAATAAGAAATTATATCTCCTAGGTGCAGATCGATTACTCCCATGATACCAACTCTATTAACAATACTTCTCCCTTGAGTTGCAAAACCAAGAGATAGGGTTGGTCACTAGGTGGGTTTAGATGCGTCTTTGAAGGATCTCCTTTCTCTATGCAACAAACTCTCATTGGAAGCTAAAGGGGATTCTCTCCCATGCTTTCCAAGATGGGGTAACATAGAATTCCCAGGTTCTACATCCTCTTCATGAACCTCAACTCCTTCCCACAACATCTACCTCCATAGATCCATCACACTTGCAACCTTGCATTTTCTAGTCATCTCCCTTTCACGAGCTTTTTATACTTGAGTCATCTCTCCTCCCTTTCCTTTTCATCCACAATGTGTGCCATCTTCCTCCACCCTAGCTTCTTCTCCCAAAGACTCGGATAAGCTTAGTCACCATGGGAAATGCCTCTAAACTTAAGGTAACAACCAATAACTTAATCTCCAAAGGAATAACACACAAATATGGTCCTATGGGCTCTCTCGAAAACTTGAACTCAGCAAATTCTCGGCAATAATACGTAGAAATATCATATTTTAGAGTATAACTAATCAAGCACTCCTTTCCACCAGGTTTCAACAACATGCGTCCAAGTCGGATCTGCATCCTATAGCCTCGATAATCATCTTGGTTCTATATGCATGATCTTTAGTACCTACTTGATCTAAATTCATATGCTGAAATCCATTCATATAATTCTACTAGAAAATAGTAGAAGAATGTATCATAAAACTCATGGTATGGATTCTCTTCTACCCATCTACATGCATCAATATTAGGTCCAAGTCTTTGAATATTTGATAAAATTAGTCCTTCGTGCTCTTGAACCATGTTTCAACACTTTCCAAGGTTAGATGTTCTTTCATCATGCATCACAGGGGACAAAGATGTATGTCATTTCTCACAACTTTGAAAAATGATCCTAGCAATAGAACCAAGATCTAGTCATTTTTATACCCTTAGAACAACAACCTAATCCCATGCGCATGCTAGCCTATCACGCAACGGTTTTTGACACTCACTCGAGGAACGCGTGAGTACCAAGCCCCTCCTTTATGCGAGTCTTGTAAGAATACATCAATTATGATAGATACTTAAGTTCAAAAGTATGGGAAGCAACCATGCATTCATTCTAAGAACTTGGGATGAGTTATCATATCAATGCATCCATAAAAGAGAAATAAAAAACAACATATAGAATTGATTCATAATATGAAGGAAATGCATTAGGATTAAGCTCATGAACACATATATACTTTAGAATAGAACCTTCCATTCATATTAATGAGTTTAGTAACCACATTACATTCCTTTAGGTCATAACAGACCCATATAATAATGTAGAGCAAGTTCATGCATTAGAAACTACGTTATTTACTTCATATTACAAGGATAAACACATATCCATCCCTATAAATATGCCATCACTCCTATATTTCCTCTAATCCCACCCCATAGAATCCTCCATAATATTTCTATAGAGATTTTCCTCTCTTCTACCATACAACCACACTAATCACATATATCTCTCTTCTACTACTGTATCTCAATATATAGCTTTTTTCCTTCACCTCCATGCCTTCTGAGGTAACAGATCGGTTGCCAAGTGTCCAAGTGGTCCTCCAATGGAGCATTCCTCCTTTGATCTGAGCTCTCCACTCTTTACAATGATGTCCTTCTGGATCCTTCCATCGCATGCATGGAATATTCCATTCTTTATCCTATAGCTGCTAGGATGGCACCTTATCCATTCCACATGCTAGATGGGTCACTCTTTTCTCGTGTGTTGTCGAGAAATCTGAATATGGATAAGTACCAAAGCTTGTCTTGTCTTACATGTGTGAGCTGTGTGTTTTGCTAAACCCTACTAGAACCCTACCCTATATGCTTTCAACTCGTGTGACCTTCTTCCAAGAGGTCTCACGTAACCACGTACCATCTTGTACTTGGCCAATATTTTGGTGCCTAATAGGATGTGAATAAATAACCTTGAAAATGATACGATCTTTATCTAAAATAAGTTATGGACCTTAGGAATGTATTTTGGATGTGATTAAAGTATCACGATGATACAAGTAACTCAATCATAACTAATTCATTTCTAATTAACCAATTAAGTATTATGATGTTCCTAAAATACGGAACTTGACAAGCAAACTTTGGGTGGTCATTTATTTACAGGAAGTATCTTCTTAATAATGCAGGTCATTAATTACATACTATCATATCACATATTCCCTAATTTGTCCTTTCAAGGTCCACTTATTATGTAAGTTGCAATATTTTAAATAACTTTTGATACAATTAAGATACAAATTTGTTTATCATACAAAATCAAGCCACCTAAGTACTAACTTATGTTGGCTACGGGGAATAAAATTGTTACGTGATGACAAAAGTCATTACATAAGAACTTTATCACCCATAAGAAACATAAGTTGGCACAAATGTGATTCTTCACATAGGTTGATAGGTTTGTACCATTTTTATATCTTGCAACCAGATTTAACTTAACTACCTGATTCAATTTTGATAATTAAACCAAGTGACATGGTGATGGGACATGTTTCTGAAGAGGAATGTTCTGTCATGAAACTAAGCATGGAAAACATGAATCTTAAAATTTATCTGAAGTAGTGTAAGTTATTACACTATTATTTTCACCTAGTTCTAAAAAAATTGTGAGATTTCATATGGGATTCAATTCACTAAATTCCAGGTAGTCACTTAGATTCATCTATGGGGGATCGGTGGATCTAAATGGCCCATAGTTATGCACATGATAAATTGATTTGTTATCTAAAGAATTGTAATTGTAATGTTGCTAGATTTAAATGTTAGGTTATACATTTAAATAATTGAAAGAATAATTTAGTTTGGGAAATAAAAAACATCCCGAGAATTTTAAGTATTGAGAATTAGTTGTTACAAGATCATAGGTCAAACGAAAAAAATGAGAGAAAAACAAACTTTTCTTGAAATAAGCAGATTTGAGTGGGCTCCACCTACAGTAAAGACACAAAACTACCACCATCTTAAGGCTGGTAGGTTTCTTTCCATCTTCCAATAATAAAATTTAATGAATCAATGCATTTATATCTCACACCATCAATTTTTCTTCCATCACTAGTGAACTAGGGTTTAACTAGGGTTTTTAACCTCCTTAGCTTCTTAACAATCATTCATAAAGCTTACGACTTTATGCAACTTCATTCCAACTATGATATCTTCTTAACTCCATGCATCAACATAATTTAAAGGATTAGGTTCCCATGCATACTTTACACATGCCAACCAAGATGATTTCTCTCACATCACTCCTGTAAGACCAAAAACCTCATATCCTTTAAAATATTCCTAATATAGACCTGAAATGTTTCAAAAATCACCAAGATAAACTTTCTTAACATCTCCAATGCTCACCTGATCATAATTTTCTCTGCATCTTCTCAACCACTAAGACTTACCTAACTAGGTCATAGGAATAAGTCATGTTTGGACTAAAACATAGTAGGTGAACATCATACCTCAAGTTAAAACCTCTTCAAAATGTCCTAACATCATTGAGACAACATGTATCACTCCTCTACATTCCCTCATGGGCCCATATATCTTTTCAAATAATGATCATACTCCATTAGGCCACCAAGCACTTAGAATAGGTCTAGATGAAGACCTACAAACCATGCATACACCTTGCAATCACATCTCGAAACTCATATAAGTGTCTCAAAACACTCTCCTCATTCTATCCATTAATCTACCATGATTCTCAATCCACCATAAATATATTTCCTCTGTGTGCTATCACCCATGCCGACTGTGCCTCATGATTAGGCCTACTTGGCCAACCAATTATAACCTTGTCCACTCTTGTAACTATACCTCTTCTTGTCTAATCATGACATCATCACTAAAAACATCTTGTAACACTACTAAAAATCCTCCTTTTACATTAATGAACCTTTTAGATCAATGTCAACACTAGCAAACACATGCCAAAAAACAAGGAACAAATTTTTGAGAGAAATGTGGGAAGCCTTACAAATTCTTTAAGTATGGGAATGTTACACAATAAAGGAAGATTTAATGGACACATGAAAAAAGTATGAAAATGAGAGGGGAAATAAATAGAAAATTATATCAAAAATGAAAATTAAATTCGGACAACTACAAATAAAGAAAATGAAGGCTCAAAAAGATAAAGCAAATAGATTCAATGAATCTAAATCATAGAAAGATAAAAGGATTAGATCTCAAATGGTAAAAAATTAATGAATAAGAAGATCCACATAAGTAGTAGCTTAATGAAAAAAAATCTACATAAGGCATTGATAAAACAAAAAAATTATATTAAGGAAACATAAAATAGATCTAAATAGGTATAAATTTTTGAGATAAAATATTGCCATATTTAGTGCAAGAGAGTCACTAATATTCTATAAATCTATTTTATTATTGCAAGAAGATCCTTTAAAATAAGAAAACAAAGAGAAATAAAAAGTTTTGGACGTACAACTATAGCATGAAATGTAGGATTAAGGGTGTAACAAACATAGAAAAAATGGAAATAGAGAAACATAGAAGACTTGTGGATCCATTCATAAGACTTATAGGAGAGAAATTCTAAATTGTAAGGACACAAACAAGATAAAAAATTTATTGAATTCAATGTAGATGAAAAGGAGTGATTTGGTATAAGAACCAATCTCATAAAAACTATTTATATTGACTTAAGTCATCAATAATTTTTTTGATGAAGGGGAAAGGAAGATCAAAAAGGGAAATAAATGGTTGAACAATATATCCTAAGGGAATATTATGTAGAAAGAGTAATTTGATATAGAAATATTTATTTGAATGCCAAATTTCGAGACCACAGAAATTTCACAAACCATAATGAGTCATTATCATGAAAATTTCATCCACTTCATTGTGCAAGACTATGATACCATTCACATGTGGGATTAGTTGCAATTTTTTAGTCCTAACAAATAGGGGAACCTCTATAGTAAACTTCAAAATCATAAACCCTCCAATAAAACCTGATACAAAGAAAATATATTCCATGGAAAGGAAGGGAAAAAGCATCCCCACAATTATAATCTCTAACAAGACATTGTGAATATTTGAATAAATCATAACATAACGATATTGGAAAATAAAAAGAGGATGCCAACAAGTTTGATTGGGAGCCATGCACATTTCCTAATGGATGGAGGATAGAAATGAAAATTTTAACTGGTATAAGTTCCTCACATACAAGGTCAACCTTAATGCATAAAAGATATTGGAAATTGTTGGTAACACTTTCCAATACAAATGGTTTATTTTTCTTGTATGTTTTTCAATTAGAAGCCCATAGGGTATGATATAAGTAGAACTAGAGTATTAACTTAGAGACAAGTTTTAAAATTTTATTCCTACAAAGTGGTCTAACAACTATGGCCACTAATAGAAATTGTGACTTTATCTCATATGTATCAACGAAAATTTAGTCCAAACCATATGGTCCAAAAGGATGCACATGCATACCGGCACTATGGGGCATGATCATACAATTACATACAAGAGTGGTGATATGATCCAAAAGACTAGAAGCAAAAGAACCCAATGAGGTTTTTGTTCTTCATAATTTTCACATTGCATAGGAGGAGGATAAAACATGTAGTATGGAATGATTCCAACCTCCATACAATAATTCCACATATAAGAACTATTTACAACATCAACACCATCAAGGTAACCAAAACAACAAAAATTAAAAGTAAGGAGGAAGTAATGGGTGCCTCGGTAGAAGAACCTCCATATGATAAACCAAAAAGGGACAAGAAGAAAAATCTAGTTGTGAAAGCTGAGGAGGGAAAATAGGAAATCCATAAGGATCCAAAAACACTTGCATGGTTCTATGAACTAGATTTTAGTGGATTATGGATTTTCATGAACACGATCTTAAAATATCACTTTGGAGGATATATAGACAAATATCTACACTATAATGGAAAGATAATGGCTTATAAGGAAGGTTAATAATACATCCTAGATACAATCTAAAGAGTTCAAGATAGATTTAATAAATTTTCCACCTCTCCCAAACTCATTCTTAGTAAATCTAGACCGGATAGAGCCAATAGATGAGGAGGCTATACAAGGGGTAGAAGGTGCCTCAATGAAATCAAAGGTAAAACCAAAGTTGTTTCTAGTAAATATAGAAGATTAACCTATTAATACCAAGTAAACACTATTGAAGAAGAGAAGGATGAGTCAATAAGAAGGTGGGATTATATAGTTTATACCATTTAATATAATACACATACAAACATGCAAGATGGATTTATTAATATAAGGATAATAATAGGGTGCACATATGAAAAGGGGAATGATAGGATTTGGGATGACATACATTAAACAACAAGAATTAATGAATCTATACAACAAGCATCAAGCCATGGTGGAAAGAGAGGCCCAAAAAGTAAAAATAACATAAGATGCATAAGGTTGTAGTACTATTGTCATGTATTTTTTCAGGGGCAAAATTTAATGTTGAAACATGACAACTATACCCTAGTGTCAAATTTTTAATTGAAAGCCCTCTTGAACCCTCTTTGGATCAGTTCTCCTAAGTGGCATGCCTATCCCAATCCTCCAAGTGATCAAATGTGTTGTAATAATCTTTCCCAAGTGTTTGAAGTATGAATTTTTTTCATGAAGTTCTTATAATGAAGTGCTTTTCAAGTGCGATTCTTGACAGAGACCTAGAAAGACTATTTCTATCCTTTCGAGATAGGTGTGAACTCTTCAGAAATATGTTATGGACCAAATTCATCGATAAGTGGTATTTAGGAGTTGATAAAATTTTTAAAGTGGTTTAGGAATATTTATGGAATATATAAAGGTTTGGGAACAAGTTTAGTAAAAGTGAGTTTTTGAAGGTGAATAATCTTGTAGTTAAAAATAGCACCGAATATTCAAGAAGTAATTTTGGGAACTCAGAATGAGTTTTAGGTCAAAAATATACCCTTAGAAATCTAATTCAATCCTATAAACTATGGTACTTTCATATTTTCACAAGACCAAGGCACTTCCTTTGACAATTTGTTTTTCAAAGAGCACACCCTATTGTCTTGAGAAAATGGATATTTTTAAGGGGGTTAAGGAAGATTTGGATCATGGGACTCATCCCATTCATATAATAAGGATTTTTGGATTAAATTTCATATAAATAAATTTTGAAAAATCCTTTGGAAGCTCTAAAAAATTTGTTGTCAAGGCTTTCCTCAAGGTAAGCTTTTGGGAAAGTCAATTTAAAAAGTGGACACACGTCACTCCTAGGTGAAGGTGCACTTTTTTTTTCATCTTTATCATCCCCTTGGGATACAAAAATTCTCCCATTCCCATTTTATCCCCATGCTCCATCACATGACTACGATGAAGCCCAATGACGTAAGATAAGCCCCTCCTCACCTCATCCTAGCCCTTCTCATCGTGCAATTACAAAGTGCCACTTGTCACTCTCAGGTGAGAGGTAAATTTTTTTCCATTCTATCCCATCCCCTAAGGAAATTTGGGACAAAAAATAAGCACCATTCCCAAGTTATCCCTTAGTTCATCATTTGACCCCGGGAAGGCTCATGCGGCCATTTCCCATCCTCTTCTCCTCTCCACTTGGTCAAACCACCTTCCGCCACTTGTCACTTATAGACAAGGGATAATTTTTCTAACACATTTATCCTATCCCCTTGGGACATTTGGGACAAGAAAGTTCCCATTTCCATCCCTTTCCTAGGTTCCTCATGTGACCTAGTCTTAGCCCCAGGTGCTTTTTGCTTACTTTCTCTCTCCTTCGCCAAACAATCATGTGACCCTTTTCATGCTTAGGTTAGGGTAAAATTTTCTAACACATATGTCTCATCTCTTGGAGAAAAAAATTGTGCTCCTCCTAATAATTTTGAAAAAACAAAAATGTTAATTTTTTTAACTGACATTGTTTCTTCCTTCCATGTGTGTACGTGAGAGGTGATGCCAATATTTTTAGAAAACCATTACAATACATCTTCATTCCATTTTTCTCCATGCCCTCATGAACACAACTATAAAACCTCCATTAAACATTCAAATTTTCTAGAAACTCTGCTAAATTTTTCCTTGAATGACTAAATTCCCAAAAACTAAAAAAAATCCATATCTCCCAATTTGGTGGACAAAACTAGTGAAATTTTTAGTCTTCCTCTATTCCAAATTCCTTAAAGAATAAAGTGAAAACATATCATATGATTATATGGATTTTTAATGGAATTACAACCTTGTTTTGTGCCCTATATTTTGTTTTTTAATTTTCTAGACATTTTGGTGAACAAATCGAAGTGAAATTTTGAACACAAGGTCCTAAGAGAGAGCCTATTCCAATGAAGACATTTTCATTGAAAAACAAGGTGGAGAAGTGAAATTTCTTAAAATAGTAAGTCTCTAGTACCTCAACTTACTAAAAATAGTAAATCACCCAAAGTAGCAAGTTCTCTCAAAACAATGCACTCAGTGAATAGTGAAAATGGAAAACTACTTAATTTTAGTCAAAAAGGAAAAAAATTAAAAAAGGAAAAATAAACTACCTAAAAATATAAAGTTTCCAAAAATGGAAAATCATCATCAATAAAGTGGAAATGAATATTCCAAAGGATTAAGAAGTTTAAATTTGAGTAAAATAGTGATATTTCCTAAAATAATAGGTCTTGATTCCATTTGTTAAAAATATAAAGTCTCTATTATGTGTGTGGAAAGTTACAATATGTCCCATTTTCAGTCACCTCAATGATTTTTACATATTAAAGTGCTTATGAGATGGTGACATAGCTTAAACAAGGTAATCAATCCTACATGAGGATCATGAGTCATCATTTTGGCTATAGTTGTGTACAAGATTGAAGTGAAACATAGAAAGGAACTGTTGTTGCAAATCAATAGCACCCTGGATGCAAATCAAGGTTCTAAATGATGTTTAGAGAATCCAGTGTGATTGCACAACATGGAAACCTCTCTCCACGTGTGGGACTTGTGAAAATGAGAGAGGAATCTCTAGAATAGAGGCTGGTTCCTCAAACTCCTCTGATTTAGATCTATATTTTGCACAACTACAGAGGTTCTAATCCTAATTCTACCCTAGATTGCAAGGAGACAGGATAAAAATGCAAAAATGAAACTAAAATAAAGATGGTGATGCACCAAAAGGAGTGGGGAAACATTTTTGGCCATGTAAATAGACACAAATTCATGAAATGCAACAACAGAAAACATACACAAGCTGATAGATGTAATTAGAGGTCTTAAAATGAAGTAAAACAATACAAACAGAGGACTGAAAGCATTCACAGAGTTTACACTGTCAATTCCATGTAAAAATATCTTGCATTCCACCATCAAAGAGGTATAAACCTGTTACAAACTGTGAAAAAGGTCTGATTCTTACAACTATCACTTGTTGGAGGTGAAAGAAGAAGTTTGCAATGCCAAAAAGTGTTCAACCATGAAGAAATGAGCCAAATCTGGCTTTTACAATGCATGGGTCGAGCCCAGGAGAGAGAAAACATAAAAACGTGGGAGCCCATTCCTCATTGATGGAAAATGCATTAAAATAGCATGGAGGACCTTACAAACCCATACCCTATCATTTTTGACCATATTGGAGAAGAATGCGACCCATTCTGTATTAAATTTGGTTGTTGAAATGTCATTTCTAGCCATGGACACGTACCAGAACCGTTTTTGAATTTTCTCTCTCCAAAATGAACCAAAATTAGAAATTGACCATGGAATCATGTAGATAATTTTAACAGCTTTCCAATGATATAAAGAACATGAAAATATGAGCTCTGGATCAAAAGATACGATTGTTTGAAGATTTAGGGCAAAAACGGCCCAAAAATGGATCAGCGGGAAAAATTTTCAAATTTTACCTCTTTTTTGTCTTTGGAATTTTTTTCAAAAATTCCCGCTCCGCTGGTCGGATGCCACATGGCAGCTTCCTATTGGCTGCGGGCCTCAAATGGGAAAATTTTCCACAAAAACTCCGCCGAGCCATAACTTGAAAAATATAAGGAGTTAGGAGGCAAACTTTACCTTTCTGGAAAGCTGAGAGAGAGCTCTATCTGATGGTGCCATTTCCAGAAAGCCTTGAGTGCCTTAAAATAAAAAAATGTGGACTGAGGCACAAGAGAGGTAAGAACACAAGGAGTTAGCCACAAAAAATGAGTTGGGGCACATTTTGGATAACAG
Organism: Taxus wallichiana var. yunnanensis; assembly: GCA_018340775.1. Lineage (NCBI taxonomy): Eukaryota > Viridiplantae > Streptophyta > Pinopsida > Cupressales > Taxaceae > Taxus > Taxus wallichiana. The sequence continues at coordinate 962,928,034 of CM031234.1, forward strand.
AACAAAAGTTGAAAACAAGAAGCATCGTGCGAGAAAGAGAAGAGAGTCAAGATATCATTTGAAATTCAACCCATGGTAGTCATCACAAATTTTCATTCAGTTTGGATTCATCATCATCTTTCCTTGGTGAACTTAGGAGAGCTAAGTGATCTAGTAAAGTTGGTCAAAGTGAGTTGAGTTATTTAAGTGAGCTCGATGATTTGTTCAACGTAAGTTGTTTGAGGTAAGCATTGCAATAAATATCCATCAATAAAAATTGATTCATTGTAGATCATCCAAGTATCCAAGCATGTCTACCCCATGGCCAAACCTCTCCATGAGGATCAAGAGTTGATTTTAAAAAGAGCTCTTGAAAATGCTTCAGTGACCAACATTGTGTCAACTCGTGAAAATCCATTTCCATGGATTCAAGAAATGATTGAGAATGAGACAATGAGAAAAAAGTTTGCTAATGTTTCTAGTCTCACAAAAATCTCAACGAAACTGAAGTCCAAGCAAAGAAATAAAGCTCAGACAACATCCCACTTCATTAGTGGCACTTTGGGTAATCAATATGTTGAAATTTCCAAGCCTAAGAATGAAAATCCCATTGAGGACATGAATCCATCAAATTATGAGTTGACCCATATCCCATTGTGTAAATTTTTTCACAATTTTTAATATGATCTATTCAAGGAACCCACTTCTTGAATCCTTTCTTAGAACAAATAATACATGCAAACAATTATTTAAGTGGAGGATCAGATGAAATATCTATGTGCTTACATTTGACCCTTCTTGGATAAAAACTTGGCATTTTCTCTCCTAGTTGAAGACATTAGTATGATCAACAATGTTGATCCTGAGGAAGTCAAGAAATCAAAAGGATATATAATACGGGGAAAATCCAACAAGAAATAAATCTAGAAAATCATTAAATAATGTAAGGCATTTTCTACGACATCATCTCTTTCATCAATTACATTCTTGCAAGTTTTTCAGAAGTAAAGAAATCAAAGGAGGAATTTTTAAAATATGTAAATCAATTGGATGAGATTTTTCCACTTGTATCCAAGATTATATCCTTCGAATCTCATACTCTCATGAGTAAGAACATGTTTGCATCAGCTGTAGATAACTTGTCTCAAGTTTGGATCTACATCATGGATGTGAGATATGCAATACTAAAAAATGCAATCTCTGAATTGGAATCTTATGGAAAACATGATATTGAGATCTTAAACGATGTCTAAAAATGGTTCAAAAGCTTTAGTTCCCTCCACTCACTAAATATTCATCTTCAAATGAAATCATTTTTTCCTTTCGGGTGTTATTCAAGAGGGAGGTAGGTGAATCTCTCTCCTTCAATGAAGATAACTTAGAGTCCCCAGCCAATATAATAAGTTGCATTGCTATAATTGCAATGGATCATGAATCATGCATCAGTCAATGCAATAATATTAGTGATGTTCATGTGGCATGGATTAAGATGTTGTGCTGCATTTTTATTCTAGAAATAGATAAATTTACACTTGTAGTAGCTCAATTCAACAAGGAATTCAAGGAAAAGGAACCCACTCAGAGGCTCATCACTAGGAGGCATGAATCAATGAAATTATTCATTTCAGGGAGCTTCTTAATCGGATTTGGAAAATTCTTTCTTCTTCTCTCTTTCCCCCTCTTTCTTCTCCCCCTCTTCTAATTCTTCATTGAGCATAATTATTATATTTTGTCTCATTCACTTCAGTGACTTTATAAGGTTGCATTGTAAAATTCCCTTTAAATTATAAAAGGTAACATATTTCTCATTTCTAGGAAGATGAAAAGTCAAAATTTTAATGATATCATGAAGAGTCATGTTGGGGGTAGGAGAAGGGTCAATTCGTATTGCTATAAATTGGGATGGCTTCTACATTCTTAAGGATCCTGAAAAATATTGAATTCTAATTATTGGTAGCAATTGTGAATTGTGGTCTAGGTGTTGATATTTGTATCACCAACACATTAAATAAAATATAATTTTATTCTAAATTCCCATCTCATATGTTCCTTTATTTTCTCTCTCATGTGCACTTTGTAAGTATAGTGATTAAGAAAGATATTTGTATCTTTGATAAATGAATTTTAAAACTATGTTTTTGGTTTTTATTCTCACAAAATGTATTCATTTAGCTTTAATCCAATTGAATTTTGAACTACTTCAGTTATTACGTGAAAACTCTTCAATTAGCCTATTAAAAAAACCTTTCCTTTGTCTAATTCCTCTTATTCACCCCTCATCACTGTAATTTCATCCCTTGCACCCCAATGAAGCACTTTCCGTAGGTTTAGTGAAGTGTTCATGTTGGATCCTCAGCATATTATTCCACCCCACAACAATATATAGGAGTAGATTAATTTACATTCAATAATGGGAGCCTCCCCATACACAAAAATGAGGGGTGTATCCCTATGAACGTTGGTGGAAATAAACTAATTTTTCATACAATAAATTATTTCACCAACAATTTTTAGTGACCCCATTGAGTAGAGATTTTCCCAAGTGCACCCATAAATATATTTGCAAAAAAAACTATAAAAGGTATAAAAAAAAATAAAATTACATTTCAAAGAAAAATTGTTTATGAAGGCAAATCCTTCAAAAATGAATCCATGCCATTTTCATTTCACACAGAGAAATTGACAAAGTTTCAAGAATGGGGTTTGGTACCAATGAGTGACATTGAAGAAGAAGAATATGACTTCTAAAAATGTAAATTTCTAATCAACCATCATTCTGGACTAGTTCCTACAAGGATGAGAATTCAATAATAACAAAAGGGTATCTTACTTCAAGTGAAAATATACAATTAAACAAGGGAAAGAAGGCTAGTGGCATGTCTCTAAAAATCAAGGAAATACTATGTAGAATGAAGAAAAAATTTATCTGTAAAGAACCTATCATCAAATCTTAGTCAATTTAATTCAAGCAGAATTTTGCTAAAGGAAATAAAATGGAACATTTTGAGGAAGAAGAAGGTAAGAAACTGATAAAAAATGTAAAGAAGGTACAAGATGTTGTATAAATTCAATAAAGAAGAATAATCCCCTGAAGGTGACATTCTCAACCTCACACAACTTAACAAGAAAATCGGAGCCATGTCTTTTATCTCTCTTCCTTGGGATTATTTCCTTGTATATGGAAATGAATAAATGGCATCCTTGAAAATTATGTGCAAAGATTTGTGAGTATTGCACAAGGAAATTCATACCCCTAAATCTACCTTGAAATTATGGAATATGATAAAGTCATGTAAGAAATATATGAACAACTTGAAGCACTTCATAACAAGGAAAAGGAAGTGTAAATTTGTCCTTTAGAGGAAGATCTTGATGATTATCAACATTAAAAAGTATTCATCCCTAGAAGATTCTTGTGTAATTTTGATGAGTGAAATATACTTGAACCTTCCGATGAAAATCAAATCTCCACCTTGGAGGATGATTAAGATGACCTAATTGGTCAACCTCCATTTATCAACTCATTGTGGTTTGAGGAACAACTTGCCAAAGAAACAATAGATTCAAGAGGAAGATCATTTTTGTATGACGATGACCCAATGCTTTCCAAAGACTCCATCAACCAGGAAGATGTGCTAGAAATCAATCCCGCATCCTAGAATGAAGATGACAAATTTGAGGTAATCATGGATAATATCCTTTCTAGTTTTGATTTTTCAATTGATGATGAAATGGAGATAGTTGAATAATCAAGTTACCTTCTTGATATAACCATGGATGAACAAATGGAAGAGGATAACTTATTTTTCAAAGCTAAGGAGAATGATAATTTTTAGCATATATTATCCAAGGAGTTAACTCCATTGTTCTCACCCAAGGAGCATAACATTGATCATCATGGTGAGTATGAAATATGTATTTTTCCATATGAGTAAGAAGATCTAATAATGAACGATCAAGATAGAGTTAAAAATTCTTCCTATATTACTTGACCCAACATGGTTATATACTTCCCGTCATAAAGATGATGAAATGGAATTAGACCCCAAAGGAGTTCCCTTCTCACATAGCTTGGATCTCTTCTCCTTGTCAGAGAATTTCAAAAATCAAGTATGCCCATTTTTACAATAAGGTGAACCTTGGATAAAAAAGAAATGAATAATAGGTGAGTGAGGATGTTTCAAATGAGTCATGGACATACCTCGGATCATATTTTCAATCATCTCTTTGAAGAACAATGCATTAACTCTTCCAATGAAGATGATAATGAGTATATGGAAGGTTTGGAAGAGTTATCCCTATAAGAAATTTTGAAGACTACGGAAGAAATAGAATACCATCAACTCGGTCTAGAGATCCCGATTCGGGATATGGAATTACAAGGTGAGACAAGTTGTGTTTCTTCCTTCACGCACCAATGTTTGAGTATGATATGGAGAAAATGAATGAGATTTATGTTTTACTCAATATGTGAATGGATGAGAGAAAATGTGAAGGTAAGTCTTCCTCTTTCTTGTTTTGTGAAGAAGATCATGAATGCAATAGAAAGGATATTATTGAATCTCTTTTGAACATTCTCGATCTTCAAGACTGGGTGTGTATTATTTTCCACATCATTAGGTGAGTCATCTCACTTAGGTGAGATCATAGGTCCACGTGTCATTTAGGGGTCATCATGATATTCTCTTACGTGTTAGTGTGTTAGTGTGTCATATGTGTCATTGGGAGTTACACTTCTATTCTAGGAATGTAACTCCCCCTCTCCACTCAAGTTGTCATGATTGCAGCATTAGGGGTTACTCAACACCTCCTATTTGTACACCCTTTTGGATCTATGAGATAGAGGAGTGTTTTTGGCTTATCAAGGTTATGCTCATTTGTTGAATCTTTGAACACACATTCAGTTGATTCTCGCTCCTCCCGAGATCTCTTCAAGATGTTGTTCACACATCCATTGATGTGCACGTCATCCCTCATGATCCTTGCTTGTGGTTTTTGTACCCTCTTACATGGTATTAGATCGAATCTTGTGGATCCATGCAATCTTCGGCATTTTTCATGTGTTTTTTGGCTTCTGGCATGATATCTAGTTCTTTTTGCATGTGTCGGAATGGAAATTATGACCGTGCTCTTCTTGCATTGATTTCAGGGCCTTTATACCTCCATTTGGGTTGTTGTTTGAGTTTCTGGTGTTTTTCAAGATTAGTGTCTTCGACCGCTCGATTCTCTAGGTTTGCATGTGACTTTGAAGGTGTTTTTATGAGGTGTATTGCATTTCAAGGTGCAGACTTGAGTTTTATGTGTTGGTTTTGGGAGTTGTTTTTGTGAAAGAGTTGTCTTTAAAGGCCAGCTTGGCCCCAGCTTGTTGACTAACTCACCTTGCACTCCTTCCTGACTCATTCTATGATTTTTTTGCATTACCTTTGGGTTCAACGTTTGCTTTGGATTCTCTGCACCATTTTACCTTGGACTCTGACCGCTCATACTCCTGCAACTCATCTTGGATGGTCTGTATTGGTGGTTGGCTCTTGCAAACTTGGGTAGTGTTTTCTTGCTCATGCCATGTGCATTGTCCATGGCTCATTCTTTGACGGCTCAGCCTTTGGTGTTGCACACAATCAACCTTGTTCTTTTCTCTTGTGTGGGAATTCTACACTGGCCTTACATGTTTTTCTTTTGCATTGACCTTTATCTTTACTACCGTGCATTTTCAAACTCCTTCTCTGTAGTGATCGACTCGGTCTTTGACTCACGAGCTTGGCTATTCATGGTTTGAAAATTTCTGCAACCTTCTTGAGTAGAACGCTTTTTGCTATGAATTATTGCCATTTGTGGAGGTGCTCGGCACACTACCCTCTCATTTAAGTCATTACCTACTATAGAATCTATGTGAATCTTGCCTCAAATGTGGTCCCCGCTCGGTCTCAACAGTTTTGTTTGACCGTTTCATTGCCATATGTCACCTCCGCACATGGACTCAACTAGCTCGACTTGTGTACATGTAACTTTTCACGCTCACCGTAGCCAACACATGGCATCCCTTACCTAACCTTGGCTCTATTGACACGATTCTATCCTCTCAAAGCATAACGATTTGACTCCATACCTCGGTAGACTACCACATTGACCCAACAATTTAGCTTGGTGCTGCTCTCCACCTCATGTTTTGGCCTCTTAACCCGGTGAGCCAACATCAAGCAGCTCGGTCAACTTGGGTCCATTCCCTTTTAGAAATTTTTTAGAGGTTAAAACAATCCCATTTTTAATGTTTTAAGGTTAAAAACATTCATTATGGCATTGTAATAATTTTAGGGCCTTTATTTGCTTGTAATTATGCCCTTCCTATGTGTGTCGAAGATGGAGGGTGAGGTCCGGGGTTGGTAGGAGGCTAATCCCCCTCGCAAGAAAAAAAAAACCCATCTTGAAATTTGATGCCATTTCCAACGAGTACCCACACGATACCCTTTGCACCCATTTTGGGAACTTTTTTAATCGGTTTGCAAAGCCTATTGACATTTTCCATCAATTGCAGGAATCATTTTCTTGCTATAACTTTTGACTCGCTGCTCGAGTTTTGAGCACTTCTTTAGTCAAATTTACATGATTTTTCACACATTATGTGATGACATTATCAGTTTTGTAAATGTACTACTTTATAAAGTGCCGCATTTTGGGGGTTCACTAGTACTCTTGGGTTTTCACACGCAGATGCATTATCAACCAAGTCTGACATCTTGCTTTTGTGCACCTTGCACTTTTCATTCCGCATCATGGAGAGTGATCTTTCTAGACTTGAGCATCGTAGGATCACTTTACAGCCTCCGCCACTTCTCACTAGGAGAGGGAACTATTCAGCTTGGCGTGCTTCCATGGAACATTACTTCACTCACGAGGGTCTTTCACCCTTCTTACTTGGGCTAGTTCCTGCACCCACTGATCATCATCATCTGGAGGAATTCCTTGACACTTGTGACCATGTTTTTGGTCACATGATGATGCATGTCTCTAGATCTCTCTGGTTTCACGTGGTAGACTCAGATCCACCCCACCATGTCTGGAGCATTCTTCAGTCCCTCTATGGAGACCCTTCACATACTGTCACCATTGTTTTTACTTGTTGATTCAATTGTCTCCTCTATTTCTTCATGTGATGATAGTTCCACTAACACTTAGATGCTTGGTTCTAATTCTGATGATGAGGATTTTGCACCCAGTTTTGATGTTGAGAGTACTACAGAGGACTCTTCTCCTCCTTCTCTCACTATTCCAGAGAGTGTTGTCACCCCTCCCATCTCATCGATATCGATCAGTCTCCTCTTGGCCTCATATAGTCATCACACCCACCTGTTTTCCACATTTAGTGTGTGAGGCCCCTTTCACTCCTCTACCTTTATTGAATGACTCATGCCTATCGACATCGCTCTTCTGTTTGTTGAGCACCCTCATTGGGATGAGTATCTTCCTGACCTTATTCATATTTTCATAGATTACACTTGTGATGAACTACAGGTTTGTCATCCATCTATGGGTATTCAGAGGAGTTCATCATCTCCATTGTTGGGAGTGCCCCTTCTGGGACTCTTACCACTTCCACTTTTTGAAGACCTTCATTGATCCACCCTTTCTTATGGATCCATTTTTTGTTGTGAGGGATGTTTTGTTACCTTCACATTAGTTGGACATCCTTTCTACAAATGTTCCCCTTCTTCACTATGATATCTCCACACACGTGGCATTACCTTTGGTTTTTTCACACTCACTTGCTAGACCTATGTCACACTTTCATGGACCAGACTCAGAGTTCTTCATGTTGTTGCCTTCGGTTTCCTTCGTGGAGTGGGTAGACTTCTAGCATATCATTTATGTCCTTCCTAAGGGTAGGCACATAGTTCGGTGTGGATGGCTCTTCTTCAGTCCAGAGGTAGAGGATATCATCATCAACATTCTTCTGGGATACTTCCTAGAGCTACAAAGTTCAGATCCGTCCATGGCATCTTCTGTATTCCTCTCGTCTCCCTCTTCTTCTCTCTTCTTCTTCTTTTTGAGAGATTTCCTCTTTGTACATGGGTACCTTTACAAGCTCATCTATGGTTGGGACCCATCCTTGGCATCTTTCTTAGATTAGAGAGTGGACTTGTCTCTCTTTTGGGGGATTTTTCCCCATTGGGTTTTCTCCTTTTACTCCACTTTTCAAGAGTTTCTTGTACTCGGGTACCTCATCAAGCTTTGTGTCGAGACCCATTTCTCATTTCTAACTTGCCACCTCATCCTAAGTTACGATGAAGGGGGTGTTGGTATGTATTATTTTCCACATCATTGGGTGAGTCATCTCACTTAGGTAAGATGTTAGGTCCACGTGTCATTTATGGGTCATCATGATATTCTCTTATGCGTCGGTGCGTCAAGTGCATCATATGTGTCATTGGGAGTTACACTTCTATTCTAGGAATGTAACTCCTCCTCTCCACTCAAGTTGTCATGATTGCAACACTGTGATACTCAACACCTCCTATTTGTACACCCTTTTGGATCTATGAGATAGAGGAGAGTTTTGTGGCTTATTGAGGTTCTTCCCGTTTGTTGAATCTTTGCACGCACATTTGGTTGATGTTCGCTCCTCCCGAGATCTCTTCACACTATATCGTACGCACGCCCTTTGATGTGCACATCATCCCTCATGATCCTCACTTGTGGGTTTTCGTACCCTCTTACAAAGACAACATCAATGCCACCAAGGATGATAGTAAGGAACATGTTGAGCTAATTTACATTAAAGGTAATTTTTCAAGACAAAGTGAAAAGGTACATAATTTTTGTGAGTGGAGTCAAGGTCAACTTTTCCACCCTACCAATTCGGAAGAAGAATACGTATTACAATATTAACTAAAGGGTGAGGAATGTTTCCATAACCAAATCAAGAATTATAAATTTGGATATGATGACAAGGTAAATTTTGAGCTGGTAGGTATTAACAATAAATCTTCTAGGAAACAAATTGAAACATTTTACAATAATATTTTGAATAGTCTCTAGATCAAAATGCACTCATTGTTTCTAAATACTCTCTTGGTATTGAACATATTTCCATGTTGTATCATTATCTCAATGATGATGAAGATATTCATATCATTGAGGTGACCTCTATTTTTGAAAGCAATAGCTTAGAGAAATAAAGTGAGATGTTCAGAGAAATATATTGAATGGAAAGAAAATCAATTTGTTCTCAATTCCTCTATGTGCCTCACTGAATCAAAAGATGATTTCATGTTATGCTTAAAATATGATGAATGTTTCCAAGCTAAATTCAATGTTTCTACTTTCTAAAACATGGAAGAATGGTTTCTCATGATCACATAGAATCAAGTGGAAGCTACAAAATACAAGAGATTTGAATAGGTAAAAAAAAATTCATTGGATGCAAGCACATTTTCTATGCATTGTGAGTATGAATATGGAATCTTGGTCTATTTCCTTCTTCTCAAACCTTGCAAATCCATCACCTGAGCATGGCATGATCAGATAGTGATTTTTTTGCTTCAAAGATCATATTTCAGCCCATTGTTCCATGATGGTATGTACTTCTCCCAACCCATTTCCGAGTATGTATACATTATTTCCCCACCTTTGTAAATATTTGTCCCCTGTAATGTAATTTATCCTTTCCTTTGTGTTTTATTTCTCACTTTTGGTGTGTTTCCCTTATGTGTTTGTTTGTGTGTGTGTTTAGAATAAATGAATTTATAAGCCCAATGGATAAGTAACTGATCCATGCAGTGTCTTGATATTTTGGGGTTCATGCTTGATCTTTCCTCACTCCTCTTGATTTAGAACATTTCAAAAAACTAGATCCAATTATTGTCATGTGATTTTGTAGTGGAAAAATTAAATGCTGAAACATGACTACTATGTGTCAAATTATTTTCTCAAATCCCTCTTAAACCCTCTCCCGATCAGTTCTCCCTCAATTTCATGCATGTCCCCATCTTCCTAGTTCTCATATGTGTTATAATACTCTTTACCAAGTGTTTTACGTATGAAAAAAGTTCATAAATTTCTTTTGATGTAGTGCTTCTCAAGGTAAATTCTTCAGCAGAACTAAAAGGTTATTTCTAGCCTTTCTGGTACATGTGTGCACTCTCGGGGACATATTTGAAGGTCCAAATTCATTAGAAAGCTGTATTTAGGAAATAAGAACATTTTACAAGTATTTTAGGAAGATTTATGGAATATTTGAAGGTTTGGGAACAAGTTCGAGTAAAATCATTTTTTTGAAGGTGAAGGAGATTGTAGTTTAAAATATCACTTTAAATTCCATAAGTGATTTTAGGAGCTCAGAATGAGTTTGAGCTCAAACAAGATACCATTGGAAAGATAATACAATACTATAAATTATGGTACTTTCATATTATAACAATACCAAGGTGTTTCTTTCCACAATCTATTTTTAATAGGCACACCCTATGGTCCCAAAGAAAATGATATTTTAAGGGGTTTCAAATAGAATTAGATCATGGTAACCATCCCTTTAATATTAGAAGGATATTTGGAGTCGATATCATATGAATAAGTGTTGAAAAATTCCTTCGAAGCTCCAAAATATCTTTTTCAAGGCTCTCCTCAAGGTAAGCTTTCGGGACTTACTCAATTTCAAAGGTGGACGCATGTCATTCTTAGGTGAAGGAGAACTTTTGTGTCCCATATATACCAACCCCTTTGGAAAAAATAATGTACCACTTCCAATTTGAGCCCCTTAGTCCATCACATGACCTCGATGAAACCCGGTGATGCAAGATAAGCCCCTCCTCACCTCATCCTAGCCCTTCCCTTCGTGCAATCACCAAGTTCTAATTTTCACTCCTATGTGAGGGAAAACTTTTATGTCTCTTCTGTACCATACCCTTGGGACATAAAAACACCCCATTTCCATGTCATCCATTGGTTCACCATGTGACCCCGAGAAGGCTACACAAGCCATTTTTCAACCCCTTATCTTGTCTTCCTCATCAAACCACCTTCCACAACTTATCACTCTCATATGAGGTTGCATTTTTATTCCCTATATATCATGTCCCCTTGGGAAATATGTAAAAAAATATGCCCATGTCCATCCCTTTCCCAGTTTTTCATATAACCCAATATCAGCCCCAAGTTCTTTTTGCTTACTTTTTCTCTCTCCTCTACCAGGAAATCATCATGGGACACTTTTCATTATTAGGTGAGGGATAATTTTTATATCCCATATTTCCCATCCCTTTGGGACAATTGGGAAAAAAATTCACTCCCTCTCAAGAATTTTTAAAAACTAAAAATTGTTAAAAAATTAACTGCCATTGCTTTTTCCTTCCTTGTGTGTGTGTGAGAGGTGCTTTGAAATTTTTAGAAAACCATCGCAATCCATATTCATTTAATTTTTTCTCCATACACTCATGAACATGGCTGTAATGTAATACCTCTTTATTACTCTTCATCAAACTAATGAAATTTCATTTTACCCATTTAATTATCTTGATGCTTTAATGATTTTAAAACACAGAGATTAAAATCCAAGCATACTATGAATTTAATTATTATCATCTCACATCAGATTAATCCAACATTAATTAATGTTTTGAATCCATTTTGATAACCTATTATAACCATGTTCAACTATAAGGCTTTGCAAATCCTACTTTATCCCCTTGAACGCTCTACATGAGCCAATATACCTAGTATATCAATTAGTTAAACCTTTTTAAAGGTACAAAGAACCATGTGCATATTCTTAGTGTCAAATAGGAAAATATATAGCTAATTCACTCCTACTCACGACACATTTTAAAATAAGAAATGGTGACATAAAATGAAATATTTCATTTGCAATAATATGGCCATAGTTTTGGCATTACACTAAGAAGCCTAGTTTCGTTCTTATCGCAAATAAGTGACTCAAAACCTATCCCTCCATTCACCACTCAACCATCTCAAAATATTATCGATTATTTTTTTGATTAAGTATTAATTTCATATTAAACTATTTCATAACATTAGTTAAACTTCATTAATTCCCATTAGTTTACTTAGGAAAGATATGTACATATGTACATTTTTCATGTGATCACAAGTACCCTTGTACTTCATTCCATATCATCATGATTTGATTATACAAGGATGATAATTAATCATATAATTATATGTCGAGTCTTTGTTAGAAGAAAATAGCCTATTTGAATTGTTTCCATCACATAAACTGATTTATAAAATTTTGTTTAGTTTCATATATAGTTAAGACTTTTTAAATTGTAGGATGCTGCCATTAAAGAACAACAATTAGATTCTTAATGGTTATTTAAATAATCCAATTTATAACATCTTACTTATTTAGGTACATCACTTATAATAATTCCTTTTTTCACTTTCATATGTTCTTGTTTGTAATATTGTTTTCATTATAATTGTTTAGTTCATAAACTCTTAACCCTTGTTATCAAAGTTGAAGTCGTAAGACAACAATATGAATCATACTAATTCATACTTAGAATAAGTGTTAAAATTGATAGTCATACTTAACTTTGTTTTGTACCACCTTATGTTATAAATTTATTGTTTCTAGAATGATTATTTATTCTTAAAGATAATTAAATCAAGTAATGTTATCACTCAAATATCAATTCATAAAGAACACTTTATTATTAACAAGTAGTACCAAAGCAAGTCATTAAAACAATAATCATAACCATAACCATTTATATTCAAGATACATGACCTCATTACATTTTCATAACTGGATGATCAAAGATAACCCTTTTAATATAGTTGGCACATTTTCCTTACATAATTGTGGGTAATACTTCTGCATATTTTAAATGCAATACATTTAATACAATCATTGGAAATAGTACAATAACATAAACATATTTTTAAATACAATATTTTTAATCTTTCATAATACTTTACAACCTTCAATCTGAAAATATTAAAGTACAATAATGTACATGGTCAGTTCACAAGAACTAACATGAGATATCTATTCATATTCTTGTTTTTATAAAATGAAGTAAAGAATAGGTAAGGTTACCTAAACACTTAATAAATTTAATCATAACTTCATTAATTAAAATCATCTTTTAATTATATAATGAAGGAATATTCATAATGAAGTTATTCAAAAATTCAAATGAATCAACTTATTTCTATATATTTGTTACATTATAATAACCACATATGCATTTCATTTATTCCCAATACAACACTATATTGACATAACAACATTACTAATAGATTTATAAACATCACATAAGACCTTACTTGTCCAAAATTTACCTTGAACAACAATCTCTTACTAACTTAACTACTTACTAAGCAATTACAAATGATTGCAACAATATCCCAATATAAGATTTATCATATATATTCCTAATTTAATATCCACTATATCTAAATAGAGCTATCGATAAGACACAATACTTAATCGTTACCGTAGAGTATTAAAATAATATTTATATTCAACCTTATGCATTAAATAATAACACCACTCATGGTTCGATCACAACTAGTTTAGTTTCCAAGTTATCTTCACGTATGTATTTATAACTACTCCTTTTAAATGCATACATTTCAAGAAAGTATCGAGAAAAATTTAATTATGATATGCTACACTCAGCCCAATCAACTTAACCTCTTAAGGGGAACACAAAATTAATAACGTATTCACAAATCATAAATGATGAGATCCTATAGGGATAAAACAATCATGTTATAATTATCAACACTTTTGAACAAGTTTCCAAGGCACACTTTGACAAAAGATATCTCAAGAAAAGAATAAATCTCATTCTCAATAATAACCTTCTTCAACTATTTTTAGCATAATCATTTTTCGATAATCCTGCAAACAAATACAAAATTTCCTTCATATTTTGAAAACTCATGTAGACAAACAAGAAATATTCAAGCTTGTATTTTCATGGAGGTCAACCCTCAAGCAAGTTCATAATAACACAAAACTATTGCTCTTAAATTAATAAAACCATCAGGATAAAATATAGAAAAAAAAATTGCAACAACACCAAAACCCATTTTTGTTTTCCCTTTTCCTTCAAATTGCCTTCTTTTTTTTTTTTTATCTCAAAACAAATACTGATTTGAAAAAGATAGACAATAAAATAAAATTTTCTGATTCCTTATCAACAAGAAACCTATTTTTCTAACTCCTTCATGATTTCCCATCATTGAAAACAAATAAAAATTTATAAATTCAAAAGAACTCAACAGATATTTCCATATTCAAGAAAGCCATGGAAACCCATTATTTATTCTACCTTTCTAACCTAATTCCCATTAGCGAATTTCTAAAAATATGAAAATTTAATAAACAGTAAGGAAACCTTCATTTTTCCAAATTCATAATGAAACAACAAAGAAAAGAGTAAATAGCCCATGCCTTATGCTCAATTTCTTTCTTCACGAATATGAAACCTTTATGCTAAAAAATAGTCCTCTAAAAATTCCGAACATCAACAATAACAAAAAAATTCCATTTAAATAAACCTCAAGATGCATGCAACTAAACCCAATAATTTCATCAGGGTTCCCCCATATTTTCCTCCAAAATTACCAGTCACATATCTAAAAGGGGCTACATCTCAAACCCTCATGCAAGAGATCCAAAGGAATAAAAATGATGAAGAAGGAAATCACAAAATCAAAAAGAAAAACACTACAATGAATTTCCCTACATGTTATATAGTGTATTGAGGAATCTTTAGGATTCCTAATATAATTATTCGCCATTAATGTCCATAGTGCTACATAGTGGCTCCAACTTCAACTTTCCACCTGCTACCAAATCTCCTTCCAAATTTATCTCCAACAAATTGACAGAGTTTAAAACAAGCACCCAATTCTCATGCAATGGAGTTCTTAAAATAGTCAAAGTTTGTTATCATTTTAAACAAAAATTATTTCTTAAGTCACAAATGACCATAACCAAAACTTTTTGATCATTTTTCATGAAAGAGGTCAAATATCTTATACCTATTTCATAATTTTTTTATTGAATATCCATGCAACAAAATCATTTAGTCAATCAAATGATATGGATTATGGTCAAAGACCACTTTGATTAATCAACATTATAATTCCCTTAGTCATGGTTTAGACCATATGGTTGATTAAAAACCTTTTCAAATGTCATTTTATTGCCCAAGTCAATAGATTTTTACTTTATCTATTTAAGCAATCAAACACCAATACAATGGTCATATGCCATTTTCAATTGTATACTTTTTCCTTTACTTGTTTTTCCATAATAAGGGCTTCACAACCATCAAAACAATGTTATTTTAAGAAGATAAGACCCATTACTAGCTCCAAAAGGGATATTTTATAATTCAATATTATCCTTGACCATCCAAACCAAATATGAAGATAGTTAGTCATCATTCTATTATCCATGATTAAGGAAATAATACTAATACAATCATCAGTAATTCCTTATTGTTGTATGAATTTAACATAGTTTTTAAACCATTAAATACCGTAAGTGAGATAAACCAAAGTAAAAATAACAGCTACAACAACTAAGTAATACACTAATGTAACAAATCATCACTTTCAGCTACGTAACTCGGATAGCCAGTGCACAACAATATTCATTACAGGTGTACAACAATCACACATTACATCATGTATAAAAATCATTTCACACAGCACAATAAGTACATACAAACATCAAGAAGAAACAAGAATAAGTCATAAATGTTAAGTACATTATGAGTGTTGAATGATAAACGTTGTTGCATGGTTGTACATGCAACCACAAGTAAATGTGCATATCCTTTTCAGGATATGTATACACACGTGTGGATGCATATACAACTACACAACAGAGTTTATCCTCCAGATCTCGTAACCCAATATTCATTTACAAATTATCCCTTTCGATTAAATAGACTAAAATTTTGGGATGTTACATGTAAAACCTCCATTAAACCTACAAATTGTCCAAAAACTTTTCCAAATTTTTCCAAGAATGACTACATTCCCAAAAACTAAAAATCCACATCTCCCAATCTGTGGATGAAATGGCTGAATAAAATTTTCATAGTCTTCCTCTTTTCTAGGCACCTTCCAGAGAAAGTGACAATATATAAAATTGTGTTATGGATTTTTAATGGAATAAAAACCTCATTTTTACCTATCTTTTGTTTTTTAAGTTTCTACATATTCCGACAAACGGATCAAGTGAAAATTTGAACACAATGTCCCAGGAGAGAGCCTATTCCAATGAAGCCATTTTTATTGCAAAAAAGGTGGGAAAGTGAAATTTTTAATAATATTAAGTCTCTAGTACCATCACTTACTCAAATAAGTAACTCACCCAAAGTATTAGGGCCTCTTAGAATAATGCACTCGAGAGAATAGTGAAAATGACAAACTAGGCAATTTTAGTTAAAAACGAAAAAAGCTAAAAAGAAAAATAAACCACCTAAAAATATAAAGTTTCAAAAACTATAAAAAAATTATCAATAGAGTGGAAATGAATATTCTAGATGATAAAAAAATTTAATTTGAGTAAAAGAGTGAAATTTCCCAAAATATCGGTCATGATTCCACCTACTAAAAATATAGTCTCCATTCGAATGTGGAAAGTTGCGGTAGGCCCCATTTTCAGTCACCTCACTATTTTTTGACATATTCATAGGTTTTTAGATGGTGGAAAATATCAAACAGGTAATCCATCCTTTACAAGGATCATGATTCATCATTTTGGTTGCGATTGTGTACAAGAGTTAAGCGAGAACATCACAAGACGCAATGCATTGAAAACAAGAATCATTGTGCAAAAAGAGGAGAGAGTCAAGATATCAATTTAAATTCAATATAAGAAAGTCATAATAAATTTTCATTCAATTTGGATTCATCATCATCTTTCCTCTATGAACTTACGTGGGCTTAGTGAGTCGAGAAAATTGGCCAAAATGAGTTAAGTTGTTTGAGTGATATCAGTGAGTTATTCGAGGTAAGTTAGTTGAGGTAAGAATTGAAATAAAGATCCATCAAGAAAAAATTGATTCATTATAGAGTATCCAAGTATCCAAACATGTCTACCCCAAGGTCAGAACCTCCTCGTGAGGATCAAGAGCTGATTTCACAACAAGGTGTTGAAAATGCTTGATGGCCAGGACATTGTGTAGTCAATATTGGCAATCCATGTTGAATGGTGAATAGGAAAAATGATTTTGGCTTTTAATAACTTTTGTATTTCCTGAAAAATGGTGTCATCTATCTTAGGATTGTATTGCCTCTACTTCTTTTGAAAGGCTTAATTCCAGGTTTGAGAGGGATAAAATTCTGCATCTCCTTTGGTTGAAAGGCTTTTAAGTCTTCATAGGAATAAGCAAGGACATATTTATACTTATTTAAAAGATTAATTACCTTCTTCCTCTCATTTGGTGTACAACATTTTCCAATGTTCACGAGTTTAGGGTTAGTAGAAATCCCAATATTAACTTTGTCATGTTCAGCTGATTGTTGAGGTCCAGTAGAAGCTTTAAAATTTACATACCTGTCGTGTTTGTCAAACAGTTCTTCTAAACTCACCAATCCTTTTGGAATCTTGTTTCCTTTGAGTTTGATGCATCCATCCTAATCTTCCTCTTCTTCTTTGATAGCTTCTTCATTAAAGGGCACACTTTCACGAGGCAAATTAATGCTTCCTTTAAAGTACAATTGTTCAAAATTATCCTTGAGTTTTAAGAAAGAAAGCAGGTGTTGATCATCATTGAAAACTTTCCAGTTACTTGTATTATCAGGTACACTGGGTCTATGGATCATCTCAATGGTAAACTTATCTTGAGAGAAATCAGGATGAGGTATAAGCAATGACCCTGAGACTGCTAGTGAATCAGCCCTGGTATTCTCCTCCCTAGGTACTGCTTTCATGGAGAAGGTGTCAAGAAATTAAATGAAGTCCCAAACCTAATTCCTGTAATGTTTCAATCTTCTATTCTTTACCTGGAAGAGGTTTCTAACTTGCTTGACAATCAGTTCCACATCTCCACAAGCTAGGAGATTCTTCACACCCTGTTCTTTTGCCACATGAAGCCCGAGAATGCGAGCTTCGTATTCTACTATATTATTGGTATTTTCAAATTGCAACTTGAATGAGAAAGGATGAATGCTTCCTTCAGGTGACACCAATATGACACTAGCTCCAGAACCAACTGAAGAACAACTTCCATCAAACTCTATTATCCAAACACCATTAGGATCCTTAGATGACACTTTGGGGAGTTGGATTTATTTTATAGACATAATCATGTAGTTTCCATGCCCCATATCCTCATAGAGTATTTGTGCTTTGGGATCATCTGTTTTTGTATAATATACTCAGACTACTTCTCAGGCAGCAACTTCTTCATTTTCCCATTAACAGGTATGAGGGCATGTGACCAATCCATTTGAATTTCTCCACCCACATCCTTACAGAAGTTTCTACTTAGTAGCATCCCATATGAAGGAGGAATGTTTGCTACTAGGATAGTAGCCAAAACTTTATTCTTAGGAAAAGTAGCAAAAGCCACTTGTGCATCCTTAATTCTTCCGACCAGGGGCACTTCCTTACTCTCCATGGAATAAAAATATCCGTAAGTGCGTGTGAGAGTTAGGCCTAAGGCATGAGCTACTTTGGCAGGAATTACATTGTCTGATGCTCCCGAGTCTATGACACAATTACTGAGCCTATGGCCGGCTATAAGGAGTGTCACATAGAATGGTTTGATTTTGTTATTGGGTGAGGTGACAAATGACTACCACATTGCGCGTACTGTGCAGAAGATGGAGTGGGTAAAAGGCCTTTAGAGGTAGTTTTAGAATGTGAATTGACAAAGTGAATCATTTTAGAAAAATCCTTAGGATGGGTTTGATAATATTCAGCCTTTGAGATTTTAACCTTAGTATTTTTCAGATGATCAATAATATCGAAAGAACCAGAAGTGAATGGGCTATCATCGCTTGGGATCCTAGGCTTATCAGTTTTAGGAGAAAAAGAAGTAACTTTAGTAGTAGAATTGACAGGACTCACCTTTGGCGTGGATGAAATGGGGATAGGAGATCCTCTTTTTGCAATTACAGGGATAGTTTTCGGCTGCTACTTAGATTTTTTGGTGGGCTGCATCACTTTCTCCCTCTAATTTTTCTACTCTCGAGTCATGACAGTGTATGATTTGCTATTCATTTCTGCTAATACTTCATCATAATCGTCTCCTTCATCAACGCCTTCAGTGGTGAAGAAATTAACTCGAGATCCCTCAAGTTCTTCCATTCTATTATCAACTTATTCAACACATTCTCCACAATCTTCATTAACCTCCTCAACCTCTGGTTCTTCAACTTCACAGGTTGCATTGACAGGGACTTTAATAGGAGGTCCTTCAAGAGCTAGCCTTGTTTGAGAAGTAGGAAAATGATTTCTGGGCTGAAAATTCCTCCTTGGAACATCTGCATATGGAGCATGCTGAGCCAATTGTTTCTTAATGGCGATGAGATCATTTGCAAGTTTTTGTACCAATGGATCAGTATTAGGTCCAAGATTGGAAGAGGAGGAAGGAGAAGACTTAGATCTAGAAGGGTCTCTCCTCAACTTTCCTGACATGATTAAATCATCTTCAACACTAATAGCAAGAGTTTGATCCTCGGCCAATGTTGCAAGATTAGCCCTTCTCAATGCATAACTAACTTCGGGCAATTGGGCATTTAGGAAGAAGCACTTTTGGATTTGATCTACAAGTTGAGTGTCTGGTGGAATTTTGTTAATTAACTTGTTGAATTGAGCCACAAATTTTCTCATGGGATCTTGTGATTCCTTCTTTATTTGAGAAATTTGGGCTAGGAAAGCATTCACGTCTTCCGCCGGTTTGAAATGGTTTTCAAACCTAGTTCTCATCATGTTCCAGCTAGTGATAGCTCTAGCCGGAAGGTGATAGAACCAATCAATAGCATTATCTTGTAAAGTCTCAACAAAAATCCTTACAGAGATGTCTTCATGTTCAACTCCCAGAACTCCATATGAAACTATGAAGGTCGTGATGTGTTCATCGGGATGTACCTTGCCATCACCCTTGAATTTAGGAAAGTTCTTCCGGTTACCTCTGGGTAACTCATGCAAAGGTTGAGGAAGGGCAAGAGGCCCAACACGATGGCCCTAAGGTAATGGTACTACCATTCTTGGAAAAATGGTTTGAAGAGGAACTGAAACACTAGCAAGAATCAGAGCTCGGAGATTAGGACTGATTTGCTCTGAAGGAATACCACCCGTAGGGATTCTATCTTTGACAGGAGGAGTGCTTGTTGAACGAGCCTCTCTATTTCTCCTTGCGAAGGGAAAGGAAAACCCTACTGTTCCAAAAGCTGAAACTGAGAATCTTCAATACCAAGGGCCCTTCTCCCTCGAGTAAAATGTGGAGTCACCAGATCAAAAGATGATCGATAAATGATTATAGAACTGGAATACGATTCCCAGAGAGTCACCAAAAACATTGGTCACCAAAAATGAACTTCAAGAAGAGCAACAGTCAGGGGACAAGAAGTCCCTCCTCTTTAATGGGAGAGGTTCCCTTATTCAGAAACGAACCTATTTACACATATACAAAGCATGGTTTCACTATGGAACTTGGATACCATGAAAGTGTTTTCTAAAATAGATCATCAATCACAAAAGGACAGAGGAATGAAAATGTGGAAATGAGTAGAAAGGCACCATTCAAAATTATAGATGACAAAATAATTCCTTATGCATGCGAGGGTACAACGAATTGGAATAAGATCATTTGTATCACATTAATAAGATGAAATTTAAAGGGACACAAAGTTCTATGAATAACATCTATAAGAATACAAAGCTTCTCAAAGATAATGCGCATAAAATGATCTAACAAGTTTTAATGAATAGCTTGCATGAATAAAAATAACCAGATAGACAAAGAATGAAAATCCTTCATTGTAGACATCTAAAATTGATTATCCATTTGGTGTCCCTCGTGTGTGTTTGCTCTCTCGGGTAACTTTTAGGGCACGTTTATATCACCATTATCCCCTTGGGGTATTATTCAATTTGTGATTTAAACACCTATCCTAAGTTTAATTCACCCCATTATGTTTTACCCGTGAGTAATTAAATATTAACTATTTAATTACACCTTTTCACATGTATCCTAACCACTTATCTACCCCATATCTATCCTATCCATATATCCCCCCTATTTCTCCTCCTCCCAAAGCGGGATATTTCCCATATTTGAGGTGGAGGGATCACTCTTATCTTTCCAGAAATCATTCATTTTGGCCATCTCGGGAGTCTGTTCCGTGATCGGCGCCGACCGGTACTCGGTCGACGCCAATTTTTCTGGAGCAGTGCCGATTATAAATAGAGGCCCAAAACTTAGTTCTGGGAGGATGCAAAGACACAGATCGCTAGGACATAGAAACACAGATCATGAAAGAGAGAGAACGAGAGATCTTTGCGCATCTAGTGTGAACATTATCTATCAAATGAGAGCGGATCTTGTCCAAATCAATCCCTGAGAGGAGCACCGTTACTCTGCTCTTAACATCGCACGTCTCCATTGATTTTCTGGTGACTCTGTTCCTGCACCCAACACAGGTGCGGTCTTGCGCCAGATCTCTCCTACTTCGCAGATCTAGTAGACGTTGACGATCTGGCCTTCACTTTCCGATTTCCAAATCTTCTCACACTTTGTCTCGGATTGACACCAATCTATATCAGTCGATGCCGATTTACATAAGTCGACGCCGATTTTAACCAGTCGACGCCGATTCTACATAATCGACGCCGATCATCCTGCAGACAGGTAAAAAGACATAGATAACACAAATCTAGATTTGTTTTCACGCTTCCTATTTTTTGTTGCTTTCTGCCTACTGTTTAGATTCGGTTTATTACTTTGATCAAAAAATCTAGTCTTGTACGTACATCTTTTATCATGTATAATTTTTTACTTAATTGAAAACGTGGGTTGACATCCGCCGAGGGAGCTTATCGCTTCCTGGACCCACTTCTTGGGCAGTCCACCTAAATATCTTTTAACGTGGTCTTTTTCTGTCAAGCCTCGGTGTCTCACAAGTTACTTGGATCTACTGTGCAGAATTTCTCGTGTGCACCCATCTTATCTACATCGGCTTCCTTATCCATCTACATCTTCGGATCTTGTCCATTAGGTATCAATTTCATTGGAGTTTTTTAGAATTTTTGTGTTTATTTTGGTGCATTAACTTGGGCCAGTAACAAGCAAAAATTCTTGATCTACATTCTGGCACGCCCGGTGGGACACAACCAAAGTCCCTTATTGGTAAGTTCATCTCTTTTCTAGTTTTGAGCTTTGTTCTTTTTCTTCACTGATTTTTATCAGTTCTACTTGAGCATTTCCTTTCATCATTTCAATCTTGCTCTTTATGCAAAATTTTTATTTCCTTGAAATTTTTTCTAGTTCCTTAAAATAGAAATTTCCGTTTCACCATTATCTGGATATATCTTTTTGGATTTTGTTTGGTGTTTGCTTAACCTTTTCTTGCGGAGCACTTTGCTTGTTCATGGGATTGTTCAAGGGGAAGAGCTCAACAATGCGCTTTTTGGAGTCCACACACCTTGGAGAGCTAAATCTACAGGTATTTCTCTTTTACGGTGTTTTCTCCTTTTTAGGAACTAAAAAAAAAAATACAAAAAAAAAAATTTCTTTGTTTGTTGTCTATCAATTGTTGGTACTTAAAAAGAATTTAATCGCATTTGGGAAAGAATCTGTTTGAATTTTCTTCATCGAAATCAAACACTTCGTTTTTAAGTGCTTAAAAAAAAAGAACTCTTTCTTTGTCATTTCTGCTGTATGTTTTTCATCTAGTTTTAATTAGGCTGGAAAATTGATCAAAATCGGTAGTGACACTATTTGATTTTTATTTTTCACCCTTGCACACAAAGCCAAAATCACTAGGTATAAAGCATTTAAACAAAAATTCTTTCCCAGCCTCGCCTACTTGGAAGTGACATCCAAGAGGAAGAGCCTACGCGATGCTCGGCCGCTATAAATTCACGAAGTTCTCGTATATATTGGGAAAGCACCCGACTCCTTATCGCAATGGTGTGAAGTGTAGGGGTAGGCCCCTATATCAAGCCACGTACCGGTCTTTTTCTGAAGTGCCTTCGGGACTCCTCACCAAAACACCCTCAAACCATCCTTAGTTTGGCTATCTGAGTAGTTCCTGTTCTAAAAGGCCCTCCCTAATATTTTCTTTCTTAAAAGCATAAAAATTTAAAAGAGATAATCACCTACGCTGCTTGAATTGTCTGTGCATTAGTTAGGTCAATCTTCTTTTCTGCTTTTTTATGACGGTCATCACTGATTACAATCTAGAAGAATGGATCAATTAGCCCCTTCTTCCTCTCGAGATCACCACTAGTGTGGATGTTTCGGCACCCCCCAGGTCTTCCTCGGGACCGCTGTTAGTTGGTTCCCCATCCTGGTCATATAATCCTTTCTATCAGGCCAAAGCAACCCCATCATGTCCAGCTTCCCCTAGTCCTTTAGAAATATCATCTGCTTCTGACTCAGAGTATGTTCCTCGCAGGGATCCTGAATTTCAGGCGCTCCTCGATCGCAATCCGGTAGCCCTCATGGACTACCTAGTACACAAGTCTATTCAAATATCTGATCAGGGACCACCAATCCAGCAAGTGTACGATTATTCTCGTGAACCATCCCAGGCTTTTGTAGAATAGTTAGCATCATCTTTCTCGCCTCGAGCCACGGAGAAGGGTGGCGCACCTGTGCCTCCTTTTTCTCTTCCACCGACCATATCGACTAGTTCTCAAATAGTCTTACCTATTCCTAACGCCGCAGTTACCTCGACTATTCCACAACCTACTTCTGAGAGGTCCTCTTCTCTGGCTATAATGAGTGCATCTGTGCACCCGCATACTACTGTTAATTCATCTCGTGCTGTCCATTATGTCCTGTGGTCAGTACTTTTATGAGTCAACCCCTTCAACTAGTCATTTGGTTCCTGCTTCTTGTCCTCTAGTGGGTTTTTCTTCCAATGTTCCAGCATAGCTTACCTACGCCCCATCCTCTAGCATTGGCACCCTTAATAACTAATCTGGTAGTAAAAATCCTCTTTCAGGTCTTGTTCCCCACCATGTCCAATCAAATCGGCACCCATGTTCCTCAATCTATTCCGATTCAGTCAACAAGCATAGGAGTCCACCAATCACAGGCTCCGTCTATCATCCAACCTTCATTTTATCAACCACTTATTATCCCACAGCCTACCTATACACAGGCTCCTTCACAACAAATACCCCACCAGGTGTCACCCAGAACGCTTGGTTACTCCTCTTCTCATCCTATCAATCAACAGATGAATCCCCCATTGACACCTCAACAACATCCACCATTCGCTTCTTATGTAGGACATGCCATTGTGCCTCCTCAATCTGACGTGGTTCAAATTATTTTCAAGAAAATCACAGACTTGGAAGCCTCCACCAAAGGGGCTTGTCCTTCATACTCTTTTGAAGAAGTATGTAATGAACCCATTCACCCCTCAGTGGCTTTTAAACCTTATCCTCCCCAATGGGAACTTCCTAAATTTTCAAAATTTCATAGTGAGAGGACCCTCAATAAGCATTTGCGAGAATTCAAAATGCTTGCTACCTCATAGTCCAGGATCAGGAGCTTATGCTCCATACTTTTCCTATGTCTTTAGCAGGTCCTGCTTTAGACTGGTACAATAACATTCCTCAACATTCCTTGTTTTCTTTCTCTCAATTGGCCCAGATGTTTGTTGAAAACTTTTCAATAAATATCGTGCATAAGATCTCGATTACAGATCTTTATAACATTTGTCAATTTGATGATGAGTCTATTACAGACTTTGTCACTCATTGGAGAGGGATAATAAACCAATTGTCTTTCTCCCTTCCTCAATCCCAACAGATCGAGTTGTTTACTCAATCTTGTGCTAATCATATTTCTTCCACTTTAAGGATCCAGACCTTTCATACATTTGAAGAAGCCTTTACGATGGCACGCAAACTTGAGTCTCACGCCATTGAACAAGGGAAGTTAAAACTTCACTCTAAATCTAAACCGGATTTTTCTCAGTTTAATCAAATCCTTCAACTTCTAAAGACAAGAATCAGGGATCCACCAACGCTATCATATTAAAAACACCACGAGCCGATACCACTTCTAATCAAACACCATGAAGAGACTCCTCATCTTCTCGAAAAGGGACCTCATCATCTCGATCTTTCACTTCATTGGGGGAATCATATGCTTCTATCCTAGAAAAAATGTTGGAAGTCCACATGATCGAACTTCCCCCCATTAGGAATATTGATGAAAGCCAAGAACGTCCATTCTGGTATAGGGAAAATGACTTTTGTCATTATCATAGAACCAAAGGTCATGACATCGAACGATGTCAGACCTTCAAAAATCTTGTCCAGAAATTCATTGATAAAGGCGAGCTCATTCTGGATAACCCAAATGCTCCCCCAAATCAAGCACTGGATGTCTTTAAACAACCTTTTCCCAATCATTCCCCAAACCATGATGCTTCAGAGTCTCAAAAACCAAACACTCATACTATCAGCTTCATCTCTACTGAAGAACCTTCTTCTAAAACTAAGCCATCTGTAAACACATCGACCGAATCAGAGCCTCCTTCCGCTTCGTTAATCACTGGGATTCCACCATCTTCAGATAGCCCGTCTTTGAATATTCCAACATTGTTAGATACGGATTCACCTCCCTCTACTTCTTTGTCTGATCTTCCGTCCATACCCGAGACAGTGTCATCCTCACCTGTCTCATCGTCAGACATTCTTTCAATGCTCGAGGAAATTACATCCCTTCGAGTTTCCACCATGGATACATCTACTTCTTTTTCTCCCATTTTTGCTATGACTATGCCCTTGGTGAACGTACCTATATTTTTCCCGACTTTGACGGAAGCATCTTCGATTTTGACTCTTCCTGTTTCCTTTCCTACAGTAGTTTCACCCATAATTACTGCACCAGAAGTAGTTCCCTTGCAAGGAACTGCTTCTTCATCACTCACTTCTTCCATCACTGCTACTTTGCCTATTAAGGGGAAATCTAAAGAAGTAGCACCAACACCTATACACTCGGTTCCTGAACTTAGACCGAGAAAACTAAAATCTAACGTTGCGCCATCAAGATTCCCCCATTTTGCTTCCCCCGAAAAGGTTACAATCACCTTATGCGGTTGAAATTGTCACCATCCCTGAAAAAGGAAAGCCCATATTTCAACCATCAAGACTCTTGGTGCTTTCCCACAAAAATCTCTCTCTGCGCCTCATAAAAGATTGGATTTGTCCACTGAGAAGGCATCTTCTTCTACAAACTTATCAAAACCATCATCTTCTTCTACAACACATTCTTCACTAGCACCTCGAAAAGTGGACTTACCTACTAAAAAGACGTCACCTCTTTTATCAGAATCATCATCTTCATTACCAAAAGCCAGGGTACCCTATGTTCCTCCGATTATAAGTACTTTGGGAGCTTCTTCCTCTTCGACATTATCTAAATCATCATTAGTTTCGACCAAGCATCCTCCCTTATCTCTGAATACCATAACACTTGTCACATCTCCATCATCTTCAAAATCTATTTTAGGGGCTCCTCCTCCATCGAAATCAATCATGTCTCACTTACTTCCATCTCAAGTGCCCAAGGCTGCTCCTCCGTATGTCCAAAAATAAGATTATCCCTAAAAAGATCACAAACCTAACATGCAGTTCTTTCACCTCTAAGATTGTTAAAGTAAAAGAGGCACCTTCATCATCTCTATCCTCATCTTTGTCTACTGGGTTCTATACCGAAATCCTTCGCCAACTTATCCAATCTTCATCCATATCTCTTCCTCCGATTAAACCCTATAACCCTAAAGGAGTTAAACCTACTTGGTTTAACTCTGATTTGATTTGTGCTTACCACCGTACCCCGGGTCATGATACTGAGGGATGTAAAGCTCTTCGATCTGTTGTCAACAGCCTTTTGGAAGAAAGTGATCTTTTGCTGGAGGAGGAGAAACAAGTATCTCCTGTCATCTTAGCTCCATCTGAGCCCCAATGATCTACTCAGACCTCTACTTCTAGTGATTCCACTCCAAATGATCTTCCACCTTCTCAAATCGACACAATTCATATCACCACGAGAACCCAACAGTATGATAATCCATCCTCATCTACAGCATCTCGACCACGGGTTGTCATTTCTGCAGCCCCCGAAGGAGTTCCTCCTTCCTCATTAGCCCCGAGACCTCGGGTCTCTATTCGTGCTGCACCTCGGGCTCAAATTCCCGTGTCAGTTGAGGAGAGTGTTATGAAACAACTCACCCAGGCTCCGGTCAAAATGTCTCTTTTTGACCTCATTCAATCCTCTCCGCAACATCACTAGGCTCTGATTGATAATCTGCGTCGCATCGCAGTGAATTCAGATGAGCCCCAGCCTTTCAAGATGGTTGTTGGATTGAATAGACCATCAACTGCCATTTCTTTTGAAGATTCAGAAATTCCTTCCCTTTCTTCCGAGGATTTGAGGCTCCTCTTTATCACACCCAAATCGACAACACTACATTAAAACGCATTACGATCGACAAAGTGGAGCTGCACTCAACGTCATCTCCTTGCACACATTCGAACAACTTAAGTTACCAAAGAACGTAGTGTCACCCCCGCCTTTTGCTCTTCAATCATTTAACGATCAGCTAGCAGTTACTTTAGGAACTGTGGTCCTACCCATTCGAGTAGGAAAGAAGTTGCTTCACGAACTCTTTTACATTATTGAAGGGAAATTCCACTATAATATGATCCATCGATGCTTAAAATATCAATATGAGGGAAAAATCTATACTCATCCAGGAGATCCTTTTCCTTCCGCACAATGTGACATGACCACAGGGTCTGCCCCTCTAAAGGAAAATGCTTGTTCTCCTGACGGGCCTCATCTTCTTCCATACCTGCAACCAAACTACCTGATGTACAAAATTTAGAAGAGACATTGTAGCGTTTCTCACTAGGAGAGCTTCCTCTCCTTTCTTTTGACACCCAT
The DNA here is from genome assembly GCA_018340775.1 of Taxus wallichiana var. yunnanensis. NCBI lineage: Eukaryota > Viridiplantae > Streptophyta > Pinopsida > Cupressales > Taxaceae > Taxus > Taxus wallichiana. The sequence continues at coordinate 962,956,143 of CM031234.1, forward strand.
CTCAAACCTAGTGAGTATGGTAGACTAGACAAACAACCTGAATATCAGCCAGGTCTTGGTTGCATCATCACCATTGGTCTGCCCAATCAACAGACTAATTTCATTTACGGTGGTCTTGATACGCCTCACTATCGCCTGGATTCTCCTCCTAGGACCAAACCTTATCTAACAGGGTTCGATTGTCTATAGAATCCCACGTTTGTAAAAACTTATTTATATCGATGCGCGTGAAAGGGATTTGGCTAGAGTAAATATGAACAAGGTGTGCATGACCTCGCATCCATTCCAAATCTCAAGCCACATCAAAAATTGGTTTAGGATTTAAACCTCTTTCAAAAGCCACCGTACATCGTTCTTGATGAGCCTCTTCCTATTGAGGAACCATCTTCTCCCGCTAAGTCAGAAGCATCACTCGATGTGGATGATGCCATTTCCATCCCGTCTAACTTTTTTTTTTAATCAATACCATTTCCTTAGGGCCACTAGACTATAAGACTAATGACAGGTCCACTTCCATACCATTAATTTTCCCTGAAATAGTTGGAGATGACTCTCCTACTATCAACACTATCCACTGTGCGGATGATGATTCTGTCCTCACCTATCTGGGGTAGAGGATTCCTATCTTCCTAAAACCATTCCTTCTGACACGTCTACGCTTCTCAATGAAGCCACTGTCGACCTTAATATTGGGACTTCTAAAGACCCTCGCATCATTAAGGTCAGCCAATCCCTTAATCCACAGGAGTTAGGAGACTTTACCACTTTTCTTTCCAACCATCGTCAAGCCTTTGCTTGGTCATATGAGGATATGCCAGGACTCGATCCTGATATTGTGGTCCACAATATCGTTACTCTTCCCGACATCAAACCGGTTAAACAAAAATTATGTAAAATGCACGCTAGAGTAGCCCTTCTTATTAAAGAAGAATTGCAGCGCTTTCTCGCTAATCTGTATCCAACCCATTGATTATCCACAATGGGTTTCCAATGTAGTACCAAGAATTCAAAGCCACCGGGAAAATTTGAATTTGTACGACTTCCGTGGATCTTAATCTTGCTTGTCCAAAAGATGATTTTCCTCTCGCCTAATATCGACCAACTCATGGATTTAATCATGGGTCATGAGATGCTTTCTCTTATGGATGGTTTCTCTGGGTATAATCAAATTCTCATCGCACTAGAGGACCAACATAAGACTTCCTTCATAACTCCTTGGGGGACCTTTTGTTATCGTGTCATGCCTTTTGGTCTTAAGAACGCAGGAGCAACCTATCAGCGAGCAATGACCTACATCTTCCATGATCTCTTACACAAAATTGTGGAAGATTACGTCGACGATCTCCTCGGTAAATCCAAACGCCGTCAGGATCATCTTTTCATTCTTGCACCTCTCTTTGAGAGGCTTATTCACTTTTGTCTTCGTCTAAATCCATCTAAGTGCGTGTTTGGCGTTCTCACTGGTAAACTTTTAGGTTTTATCATTTCCATTAGGGGTATTGAAGTAGACCCCACAAAAATAAAATCTATCCTTGAGATGCCTCCCCCTTCTAACTTAAAACAACTCCGCAGTCTCCAAGGACGTCTTCAATCAGTGCATCGTTTTATCTCACAATTGTTGGACCGTTGTCAACCTTTTCATCATCTCCTCCGTAAGAATGTTCATTTTGAATGGGATGAGCATTGCCAAAAGGCCTTTGATGATCTCAAAGCTTATCTTCTTTCTCCACCTATGCTTACACCTCCACGCGAGGGGGAGCCTTTCTATCTTTATATCTCTGTGACTGACCATGCTCTGGGAGCCATGATCTCGCATCGGGACGCTTGCGGTAAAGAACAAGCTGTCTATTACATCAGTCGCACCCTCCATGAGTATGAAACATGTTATTCCAAAGCTGAAAAGTTGTGTTGTGCTCTCTTCTTCGCAACTTCTAAGCTTCATCATTACCTCCTTAATCACAAAACTTACATTGTCACAAGTGTCAATCCACTCAAGACAATTCATGTGAAGCCTTATCACAATGATCGTATCACTCATTGGCTCATGCTTATGACAGAATTTGATCTCAAGTTTATCCCACAAAAGTCTATCAAGGGTCAAGTCATTGCAGATCAATTAGCTGATGCTCCTCTTCTAGACACTCAAGTCCCCCTTGCTCGATTCCCCGATGAATATATCTAACAAATTGATTTTGGTCTGTCTCCATTTAAAGTAAAGCTCTTCTTTGATGGATCCAAATTCCAGCAAGGGGGAGGTGTAGGTTTCGTGATGATTCCTCCTTGGGGTACGCCTATCCCAGTCGCACACAAATTGAACTTTGAGTGCACCAATAATATGGCTGAATATGAAGCTCTTGTCTTGGGTCTTCAAAATGCCATTAATCTCAGCACTCGTCATATTGACATCTTTGGTGATTCTGAACTCATCGTTAATCAAGTCATGGGCGTCTATCAATGCAGGAATGATATCCTTCAAAAATATCATGATATCATTCTTGTTCAACTCCAATCTTTCGATAAATTCACTATCCAAGCTATCCCTCGCACTGCGAATCGATTCATAGATACAATGGCTTCGTTAGCCTCGCTTATCCCACCTTTTACCAAGGACTCGCGACTTTATGTGGCAGTGGTAACGCTTAGATCAACCATCTCATCTTAGGCAGCTAACTTCAGTCCATGTTGTCACAACCCATACTCAGGACGAGTGGTATCAACAGATCGTTGATTATCTATCTCATTCAGTGCTTCCTCCAGATCTGACTTCCAATGGTAGAAGATCTTTTATCCTACGTGCTAATCGCTATACTATTCTAGGCAGGATCCTCTACAAATGTGGCTTTGATGGTATTTTACTTCGGTGCCTCAAAACCCTTGAATCATCTAAAGCTATCCAGGAGGTCCATGACGGTATCTGTGGTGGAAATTTTAGTGGCTTGGTGTAGCTAAACACATCTTACGTTTAGGTTATTATTGGCCTTCTCTTAATTGAGATTGTTGTGAATACACTAAGAAATGTGTCAAGTGTCAACAACATTCCAATCTCACACACATCCCTAGTCAGGCTTTGAACCTACAGCGGATTTGTGGCCTTTTTCACAATGGGGTCTTGATCTCATTGGTCTCATCAATCCCGTTCTTCAAAGCATCATCATTCTATCATTACCGCCATCGAATACTTTACTAAGTGGGTGGAAGCTATCCTCTTTCTTCAACAAAAGCTAAACCCATAGTTGATTTTGTCTATCAAAGACATCATTTATCGCCTTCGAGTGTTCCACAAACTCATCACGGATAACGGTAAGTCTTTCAAGAACGTTGATTTGCGTAACCTCTCGTAACGCTTTCAATATCAAAATCATCTTTTCTTCTCCATAGTATCCTCAAGCTAATGGTAAGGCCGAAGCTTCCAATAAAACTTTGTGTAATATCCTCGCAAAGGTAACTAATCGAGCTAGTAGGGATTGGCATTTACATATCCCTTTTGCTCTCTGGGCTTATCGGACTAGCATTCATACTCCTACTGGTGCTACTCCCTTCTCTCTCATCTATGGGTCTGAGGTTGTTCTTCCTTTGGAAGTCCAAATCCCATCTCTCCGTGTTTCTCTTAGAGAATTTGTCTCTGATGAGGACTATCGTCAAAATCGTCTAGCACAACTTGAATTATTAGATGAGCGGCGTCTCAACGCTCTTGAACATCATCAAGTCTATCTTGAGCATGTCAAACGTGCTTATAACAAGCACTTGCAGCACCGTGACTTCAAAATTGGTGATCTTGTTCTTAAAGAAAATCAAAATGTCACTACACTCGAAAGGAGTCAGCGTGGTAAGTTTGCTCCCAACTAGATGGGTCCGTACGTTATCACTCATAAATATGGGTCGGGGGCTTATCGTCTATCTTCCATGGATGGTATACCCAAAGTGGAACCTCTTAATGCCTTGCATCTACGACCCTTCTACTGTTAAAATCTATCTTACACAAATCTAGTCGCAAGACAGATCTTTCATCCATCTAATAACCAGTCATATACTTTCATGGTGATTCGAAATTATGTGGTTCTCCGCCTATTGTCTTTTTTACCTTAAATATGAGTATCACGGCTCTACTCATAGCATTTTTCTTCTGGATATGTTTCTCCTCATGGTAGGAACACCTTAATCACCATTTCATTTGTCTCAAGTGCTTATCTTAATCGGATCTACTCGGGGCATGAGTGCGTGCTCTTTATACGTTTTCTTCCCCTCTATCTGATCTATCTAGGTCTAAACTCAGCTTCTTCCAAAAAGCTTTTCAAAAAAAAAAAAAAAAAAAAGATGCTATCCAAAAAAGATAGACTGATCCCTTGAAGGACAGCTATCCATACAATCAAATGAATCAAAAGATATAGACCATGCCCTCGAAGGATGGCTATCATTAAAATTCAAAATACTGTGATCGCTCCCTTAAAGGACATCAAGCTTTCTCAAAGGAATACTCAAGGCTTCTTGCATTGATCAGCCTTTCAGTTAGTTTATACATTTTTTTAGCATCACTGAAAGACTTCCCGTATTGATCAGTCTTTCCATATCTAGCAAACTTCCCACATTGATCAGTTTGCTTTTCTACCAGAAATCATGAAGCTGAGATATAAGACCTTTTGTCGATCATATGGAGAATCCTATTTTCCTAGTATGAACATGTATTCTGTCCCTTGTAAATTTTGACAAGATACCTACTTACTGCTCCTTCTGTTTCCCTCCTAAATCTGGTTTGCGGCTAGTTAGTGTCAGGCTTATTTTAACCTCATATAGGGCCTTGCATGCATGATCTTTTGGTTTCCTATCCAGATTCTATTTATGGTCGGTTGGGAGTCCAGCTTATCATTTTTTTCTTATCTGGGTGTATTTCCTTTATTTCTAGTCAAGGTCATTTTCATTACATCCTTGGCTCTCACAAAGAGTATTCCCCATTATTATTTGTTATTCATCCAGTTAAATTGACATTTCACATGTTAATTTAATCAAAATTTATCATCTATCTAATTTCATCTTATCTATCAAAGCATGTATTGTCAACACATGTGGATCTGTCTATCTATTTTCATCAAAATTAAATTAACATCTCAAACATACCGAATCTATCAATCCCATCTATCCATCTATCCATCAAAACATCTAAAAACTTGTACATCCAAGTTACACTACATCTATCTATATCCATTTTTTATCAAAATTAAATCCATACATCAATCACATCTATCCATCTATCCATCAAAATATCTAAAAATATGTACGTCCAAGTTACACTACACCTATCTATATCTATTTTTCATCAAAATTAAATCCACATATCAATCACATCAAATTACATCACGTCTATCTATCCTCTATGTCTATGTTCATCCAATCACATCTATTTATCATCTCTCAGCATATGTCGATATCCATCACAATTACGCTACATCTATCCATGTATATCAAAATTAAAAACAGGAGAACAATCATATGACAAAGGAAATAATGAATCTATATATATACATGAGTGTCTGTACAACAAAAAATGGGTGGCTCTCAATCAAGCCATCTATACAATGCCTTCCAATCGAGGCTACATCACTACACTGATACAAAATATATCAATCCCTATATCATAGAATCTGATGTATGGAGGACACTATCTCCTCCACCCTCCTCTGACTCAGCCGTTTCTCTCCCGCCACTACCTATCGAGCTAGATGCACTCCGTTGCTTGGAGGCCTCTGCCCACCTCGGTCTCTCCCAGTGCTCCCTCCCCGATGCCCCGCTCGTGGCCGCGCCGATCTCCTCCACCTCCGTGCACTCGAGGCACATCTGGGGCATGCTGCGCTAGGGCATCCTTGTAGTATCTCACCTCAGCGAGGAGAGACTGATATGTGCTCAAGCTCATGGTACCAGGTGCTCGTAATGGTGTTGCTGGTGCTGTTGGTGGTGCCCCTCCTATGGTCGTGCCCATGTACTGCAGTCGACATGGTACCTGTCTCCCCATATTTGGCCCTGAGGGCCTCCCTATGTCGAAGGTAGCGATCCCTCTGCTGGATCGCTATATCTCACTCCTGGTGAGTGGTGTCTCTCTCCAAAATCAGGGCATCCCTCTCCTCTGTCAGAGCTCTGATCTCCTCGAGAGCTACTTGGTGTGTCTGCGCATCGGGGTGGCGTGCGTGCTTTCCCTCCAATCTCTCTCTAAAGACGTGGCCATATCCTCCTCGTCGGCATCTATAGATGCCGGAAGGTGTCATGGTAGCTCTATCGCATACCATGCAACATAACCATCACCTACTCCCACATCATCATCACTATCTATGGAGGGTGGGGCCTCTCTCAATGGATCTTTACGGATCAAAATCAACATATCAGGTCTCTCTCATTGTCTCGCCTATAAGGCTGTAAGTAGTCAAGACTGCCTCGTACTAGGCCGAACTGTCTCAATACCCGCATAAACGGGACATGCTCCCACATGTCAGGCCTGCGACCCCTAACCACCCTGCTCCGTCTCAATGCCACCAAGTGAGCATCCTGACCAGCCCATGTCAGAAATACCCGATATGGTCTCGGATGACTCCGCTCCAAAGAGTCGCATCCTCGAAACACTCGGTATACCAATCTGCAGATCTACCTGTATCTCCCGAGGCCATATCGGCCCGCCATCGCTGGAATCCGTAATCAATAGCTCCCACTGCTGCTGGCATCCAAGGAAGCCTAGATGGCCTGATCACTGCTATATGCTCATATGCCCAGCAATGGAGCACAAAACTGACATCGATACCTATCCTCCGGCCAGTGGTATACATCCATAACTCATGATATATCTGAGCTATCAAAGCATCAGCAAAAGTAAACACCTGTCTGAACTGCAGGATGTCACAAACGCAATCTAATAATAACAGTGGGAATCTCCCGCCTCCTGAATCTGGTAGAGCAAAATAGGATATCACCATCTGAATCAAAACTATCCGTCTGCTCCTGGGACTATCCTATCTATACTGCGAGGCTATCCACACTACCCCAGACACTATCTCTGAATCATCTGCCCTATCTCCATACAATCAAACTAGGGCCCTCTCGCTCTTTCTCTCGTGGTGTAATCTCTATCGGGTCCCCAGTGATCGGTAGTCTCAAAATCCTGTATATATCCTCATGGGTGATGGTCATCTCACCCATCCTAGAACCAAAAAGTGCACGTCTGCTATCCCATCATTGCACTAGTGCTCGCATCAACTCTACATCTCGCGGCACTCGTCTGTAGTACCGAAAGCCCCCGAGCCCAGCTAACTCTAAATGCCGCCAATCTGCGTCAGTGACGTCAGGGAGAATGGTCTCCAGTAGCTCGGGAATCGCATCCCTCATGTGTAGTACCTCTCGTGCCTGCATCCACGACATCAAGAGCAATATTAGCCTCATATTTACCCAAATCCGAACATCCAAAACAATTTTTTTTTTAATCTATTCACAAGTCTATATAATCGGCGTCGATTAAATACAATCGGCGTCGTTTATTTTTAGTCGACGCCAATTAATGTCAATCGGTGCCACTTACATCACATCGGCGTCGATTCTACCAATCGGCGCCGATTGCTAGGCCGGATGTAAAACACACCCTGGCCTCCCACCAAACAAAACCCAAAATAAAAAAAATATAAAATAATAAAATAAGTACCACAGGTTCAAGAAGAACCACTTACCCCAAGTCATGTCCTCCTCTCGCTTCTGACCGCTTCCAGAGGCTTCCATGATGCTCAAATCCAATTTTTGACTCTCTCTGAATCAATCATCATAGTGTAAATAAATCGTTCACGTTTTCCGTTCACATATTTATATGTGCTTTGTGAATGGTCGGCGCCGATTTTTTTGGTCGGCGCCGTTTATTTAGGTCGACGCCGATTATTGTGATCACCGCCGATTTTCCATCTCTTTTCCATAGTGTTGATGCTTGGCTTATTTATCTGGTCATTATTGTGCGCTGAATGTTGCCTTTTGGCACATATTTTCGATATCACCGTCCATTTCGAGTTTGTTCCCTTTGCGTGGGGCACTCGTACTTTTTGGCAACTTAGAGTTAAACAGGTCTGTAGGCACTAACATCGTCTGCTTTGCAGACCATCTAGTTGTCCCTACCAATGTGTCTCTCTTTAGATGCTAACTATTTTGCAGCCCTCCTTACACTCATGGGTCTGTAGATACTAACGTCGTCTCATGAGGAGACCGTCTAGTCTTCCCTACCAATATGAGTTCCTTAGGTGGCTACCTCTTTATTCATGTTTGTGCATCATCAATGATCAGATCTACTCCAGACACCCAGCTGGGGCATCCTGTGTTTTCATCTACCTTTTTCAAACTTGGGATCATTTGTTCTATCACCCATCCCATCCCTAGTTTGAGGGGGATCGCATCATCACTTTTTCTTCCTTTCTTCCACCTCCTTGTTTTTGTCTCACAACCTTGCTTATCGCAAGTTACTTGACAAAAAGGGGCAAAATGTAGACACCTAAAATTGATTATCCAATTTGGTGTCCCTTGTGCGCGTTTTCTCTCTCAGGTAACCTAGGGCACGTTTATATCACCATTATCCCCTTGGGGTATTATTCAATTTGTGATTTAAACACCTATCCTAAGTTTAATTCACCCCATTATGTTTTACCCGTGAGTAATTAAATATTAAATATTTAATTACACCTTTTCACATGTATCCTAACCACTTATCTACCCCATATCTATCCTATCCACATATCCCCCCTATTTCTCCTCCTCCCAAAGCGGGATATTTCCCGTATTTGAGGTGGAGGGATCACTCTTATCTTTCTAGAAATCATTCATTTTGGCCATCTCAGAGTTCTCCTGCGATCGGCGTCGACCGATACTTGGTTGGCGACGCCGATTTTTCAAAGCAAAGACCGATTATAAATAGAGGCCCAAAACTCAGTTCTGGGAGGACGCAAAGACACAGATCACCAGGACACAGAAACACAGATCGTGAAAGAGAGAGAACGAGAGATCTTTGCGCATCTAGTGTGAACATTATCTATCAAATGAGAGCGGATCTTGTCCAAATCAATCCCTGAGAGGAGCACTGCTCTTCGCTCTTAACATTACACGTCTCCATTGATTTTCTGGTGACTATGTTCCTGCGCACCCAAAGACAGTGCGATCTTACGAGATCTCTCCTTACGCCTTCGCAGATCAATGAGACGTTGACGATCTGGCCTTCGCTTTCCGATTTCCAAATCTTCTCGCACTTTGTCTCGGATCGACGCCGATCTATATCAGTCGACGCCGATTTACATCAGTCGACGCCGATTTTAACCAGTCGACGCCGATTCTACATAATCGACGCCGATCATCCTGTAGCAGACAGTAAAAGACATATGATAACACAAATCTAGATTTGTTTTCACAGCCCTATTTTTGCTTTACGCCTCACTGTTTAGATTCTGTTTATTACTTTGATCAGAAAATCTAGTCTTGTACGTACATATTTTATCATGTATACTTCTTTACTTAATTGAAAATGTGGGCTGACATCCGCCGAGGGAGCTTATCGCTTCCTGGACCCACTTCTCGGCACCCACCTAAATATCTTTTAACGTGGTCTTTTACGTCAAGCCTCGGTGTCTCGCAGTTACTTGGATCTACTGTGTGCAGAATTTCTCGTGTGCACCGCTTATCTACATCGGCTTCCTTATCCATCTACATCTTCGGATCTTGTCCATTAGGTATCAATTTCATTGAGTTTTTTAGAATTTTTGTGTTTATTTTGGTGCATTAACTTGGACAGTAACAAGCACAAAATTCTTGATCTACATCTCGTATTGATTTCTTTATGATTTCTTTACAATTTCAAAGATAAGCCAACTTCCTCCTCTAAAAATAGCGAGGAGAGGCCATTATATAGTTTACAAATTAGTTACCCTTGGTAACTACTTCTTTTCTAATGTTTAGTTAGAGGGCTGCTAATCGCAATACCCCAACTAATTACATTAAATCCGAGAAGAAAGGAAGAAAAGAGAAGAACTAGGAGAAGAAGACAGGTAAACATGACTGAGAGGGCCCACTGACTTTAAGATCTGCTGTCTGAATCTTTTCAATGCCTCTCGCTATGTCTCTACCTCGTGGGACTGATGTGTTGGCATGGACTGAGTCCAAAATCCGAGGCACTTCTCCATTTATTTGTCGAATTCGACATGAGTATGATAATATTTATTCACCTCCTCAATAGCAGACTGGAGAGAGAATATCTCCTTTACCTTTTCTTTAGAAATAGATTCCTCCCTGAAAAAATTCTCTTTAACAAAAGCTCTGAATTGAGCTTTGATTTCTTGTAAAGAGAGAGGCACACCAGAAGTCTCATCATGGAGATGGCAATGCATATCCTTGAAGGCAGATATAACTAGAGTCTTGAAGGCCTCACCCTTCTGCCAGCTATTTCTTAACTCTCCCAAAGCCTCCTCCAACACCTTAATTTTCCATTCCACGCTATATACCCATGACTTTGACAAGTTATCTTTTGCATCATCGAAGACCTTGCTTGCCAACAAAATATTTTCATCAGCCTGTCCCATAAGGTGAAGGTCTACTATGCAACTACTCCAGAGTTTTAGTTCTTTATCTATATTGCCAATAGCGGAGGAGAGCTTCAGTTGCAAATTATTTACCTTCTCATTGAGTTTGAAGGCTTCTCCAATGAAATTCAATCCTGCAATGAGCATGTCATCCACCATGGCCTCCATAGCCCTTCCATAGATGGAATACTTGTGTATATCTTTGATACTCTGCACCTCATCTTGGTTGAGAATCACAGGTGGTGGAAGTGTAGTTAGTGGGTTAGCATCTAAAACTTTGTCCTTGGACAACAGGGACGTGATGAAACTTTTAAGAATCTGGGCCTGCTCCTCCAACTACTCTATGGTTTGTTGTCCTTTCTCTACCCTCCCAATGACTCTAGTGACTATTTCCTAAAGATTGTGGATCTCACCTTCAGGGGTAGACTCTCCCATGGGAATTCTTGAGAGCTCAAGGTCGGATGCTTGCAAATATTGCTCTGGCTTGTCTACCTTAGGCTTGGCTATCTCCAGGAATTGTTGGCCCTGAGCATCAGATACTATTCTGGAGGTAGTTCTGGCCTTTTTGGTAGGAGTAGGAGGGGTAGTGCCTAATAAGGCTACCACAGCATCAAAATTGGGTCCTGAGATTCGGGAGGAAGACTTTCTCTTCCTACTATCAACAAGAGGCTGCACCCATGCAAAAGAGGAGGAGGAAGAAGCAGGTGGGGCAAGAGGACCAAGAGACAAAGAAATCATGGCACCCAAGGTTTGCACTCATCAAGTACCTCTAGTTGGGATATGAGTGGAGCGCTTTGGGCTTCTGCAGTGCAGGAGTCACTAGCACCCTGAAGCTCAGTGATTTGGACCTCCTTTTCTTTATCCATGGGGGCTTCTAGAGCACTTGAAGAGACCGGAACTTCACTCTCCTCACTTTCACTGAGAACAATGATGTTCTCTAGGCCTGAGGGAAACTCTATATGCTTCCTTAGGGGATCTTCCTCCACAGGCTTCTTCTTGACTTCTCTGACTTTCTTTTGGTATACCTGGGTGGATGAGGAAGGAGTGGAGACTGTGGGACCTTGAGTTGATGAGGCAGGAGGGGTCTACACAGGTGCTCTTGAATCAGGTGACAATGCCTCTTTTCTTGGTGTTGAGTTATCTTTGGAGGACTCACCTGAGTGCCTTCTGAGTTCACGAACTCTCCTGTCAAACCAGATTTTGGTTCTTACCAAGACGGGAGCTAGGATTTCCACCAGATCATCCTTCTCCTTTTTGAACCAATCCAAATCCTCCAAGGGAGTGTGTTTGACCACATTGTCATACTCATATGAGTACAGGTCAGAATTATCATCCTGGAGCCCTTCAGGAACTTGGTACAGGTTAAGCTCTTGAATTAGTTGAAGAGAAAATCTGCCATAATGCCTCCTTCTTGCTTCAAAATCATCAACACAGTCAGCCCAATAATCTTCTGTGTCTACCCTATGATGATAAGTGATCTTGATGTTCTGCTCAATAAAATTCTTCAAGTCAAAACAAGTTCTTGGCATGAAGAAATGGACAAGATAATGGGAGCTAGGGCTCTTTCTATGTTTTGTGCATCTAGAGCCGTTTTGCGGTGTAGTTTCCCAAAGAGATGGGAAAGTGCAAACCAAGAATTTTCTTATCCTGCAAGTTCTATGTAACTTGTCCAATTGCTTACATACTTCTATTAAGGCCATTTTATCATTGCAGAACATGGGGAGCTTGAGAGGGGTGCTCTCATAGCCAGCAAGCCTTATATAGGAAAATTTTCTAAATTGGATGAAGTAGGCACCGTAGTGCGATATCAAATTCATAGCTTCATTAGAAAATCTCCTCGCTGTATCGCTCTCCAGAAGCCTGACAATGTACATGGTGAAGGCATCATTCACCCTTCTGAAGTTGTGATTTCTAGTTTCGGGGTGAATCGAGAGCGATGAAGCATATACGGGGTCACCCTTGTGAGCATCAATGTATGAGAAGCCAAACCATTTCCTCGATGCTACTAGAGTATACATCAAGTATGAAGTCATATATAACTTCTTGGTTTGTTGCACATTGGATAGCTGCTCTACTAGGTTCATACTAATGATCTCTACCCAATTGATATTCTGAGTCCCTTCGCACACCATATTGATAAGCGGGCACATCCAAAAATGGAACTCATTTATAGAGGGTAAGCCCATGACCCGAGCCAGTAGGATTATAAAATATGACAATTCCTCATTGAAATCTACATGGAAAAGAACCTTGGATAGATAAGACACCCCTTTTTAGGGTTTTTAAGCTAGGACTTCGCCACCCGCGCCTTATATTTCTCATTGTCTTGATCAAAGAGGGCTTGCACTGGTTTTGAGAAATTACTATAGCATTTTCCATCTCTGGAATTCTTAGGGCAGCACCAATGGTGGCAGTGTCAAGTTTGGCGATAAGTTCCCATGCACATTCGTCAGCTCACTCGAATCAGGGTTGAAATGAGCACCGCAGGAGAGTACTGTATCTGCGCATTGCACCGAGATAGGGAAACCACCAGCGAATGCCAAACCACTGTCATGAATCACCTGTGCCATAGGTGAAGGGTTCACGTCTGTCATTCTTGCCCAAAAATCTCCAAAGTCGAGGTGGCAAACCTCACTGTCCCCGATATCAGGAACGGTATATTCGAGTGGTGAGACTTGCTCCTGGCCTTGGAATTTAATCTTCATGTTGTTAGCAATTTGAGGAGCCAAGGTTGCAATCTGGACTCGGGATGAAATTATAGGGGAAATGAGTATGCGTGCAGAAATCTTGATCGCAAAGGTATGAGCAATGGATAGCAAGAAAGCAGTGTGTAAAATGCATAGGGGCAATTCATTATATAGCTATTTTGGGAGAGAGAAAGACAATTAATGCATATTAAATACACACCTACCAACTTGGAAAGCAAGATATTTGTGAAGAGTGGGAAAAATTAACTCGAATGGCCTTTGGTTCATTTGGGACACGCGGGACGCGAAAGCGTGATTCGGCCAATACGGGCGATGCGGGAAAAGTATGCACAAATGCTTCTGGGACATGAGGGACAAAAGTATGCAGAGTACGCGATTCGGCCAAATCGGACAAAAAGGGAACAATGAGTCTGGGTGAACTTGGGACACTTGGGACAAAAAGTTTTGATGGGCCCGAAAGAAACGAACTTCGGGTAAAGCGGTCGATCGGGGAACAGAGAGCCCAATGAACTTGGGACACTTGGGACAAAAATGTTCGACAGGCTGAAATTTACACAAAATGACCCAAAAACATAGATTTTTCCAATTTCTTGACTTTTCACATTACCAGGACAACAGAGAAGGCTTTTAACTTAGAAAATTTCAATTCTCAACTTCTCAAAAGTAGGGAAATTTTGAGTAGACAACAATGGTGCATTGTCTTTAGAGAAACCTAACAAAGATTGTGATTCTCACTTTGTTCCATTCTAGAAGATTATCTCGATGTGTCACCCACCAATGGGTTGTTGTCATGTGTAATGTATAGGTAAGCATACTCCTTCTCTCCACTTGACACTTCCATTGGATCTCCATTCACGTAGAAATACATCAATTTTGGATTCTCTAGTATACCATAGCAATTACCTTCCTCCCAAGTGTCTAATTGAGCATGTTCTAACAACTCAAGTCTAATTATTCTTTATATTCCTCCCAACCAACTTGTATGTCACATGCACCTAGTTGTCCTAAGCAACACTAGTTATATCACTTATGGACTATGCATCATCCCATTGAATGACCCCTTCCTTCAATGGTTGAATGAACTCTGGGTCCCTGATGGTGTGCACATATATCTTGTTTAAGTATTCTTCACCCAATGGCTCCACATACAGTGAATACCATCCATCATTCCTTTAAATGATCATGTGTTATTATTTGTTCTAAAAATTTATGTAGCCCTTATTGAAACATAAATTAGCATTGTTTGCATAAAACTAAGGGCGCCTAAGTAATGTTGGGAAACTATCATCCTTACCAAGCCCAAAAACCTTAGAGTATCCAAAGAAACTTTTCCCCTTGAATAGTAATGGATGCACCTTTTAACACCCCTAGAGGCATGGCCTTTGTCCTGTTAGCAATGTACAACACATTAAAAGATGGCTACAATGGGGGCCTCCCTATTTTTTTCCATGCATCTAGAGTAAGGACATTGAATTCCATTCATGTTTCAATAAATATATTACTCAAGAGTCACCCATCAACCATCAATAACTTCATTCGGTGTGATCTCGTGGTCATAATCAATGTTTAGAGGCGGTAGGTTAGTATGTAATAAATATCTCTCACGCCCCTCCTCTAGTGCACGGTGCCTTCTCCCTCAACCATTCTCCCAAAAAAGGAATAATGTTCTCCCACCTTAGCATTCAAAAACTTAACTAACCTCATCCATATCCCACCGAGGAACCTCAGCACTCTTCTTTTGTTCCAACTAGCGTGATTTCTCTTTCGGACACTAAATTTCTCCTTGCAAGATGCTAATCACCTCTTAGTGTACTTCCTTCGGTGGGTAGGATTAGGATATTTCCCATGTAACACCTCTTCTCTTATGATAAGGGGACTCTCCTTTGGTTCCTCTTGGGTGCATGTAGCCTTAGGGCATGTAGTGAAAAAAAAAGGCTCTAGCTTGGAGTTAAGAACTACCCTCAACATCCATTGTGGGTCAATCCTTTTTACACTCACCATCCTAGCACCTTTTTCCTTCTTTTGATTCTTTCTTATGTGGTCATACAACTCTGGGAACTCTTCATACTTTTTCTTCTTTCCACACCACGAGCATTGCAACAAGTCCGGATACACGCGATTGTAATGTTCAATCAATCCAAAATTATAGCATGTCCCATAAGGAAATTCACTTCTTCCTCCGTGACCATTATGACATCTAAAACCTCTATAAAAACTATTCCTCTACCTCCTCCATTATTTCACCCCTCATACGATGATCCCCACTTAGAACTACTCCCAATGCTAGTTTGGAGCACACCAAGATCAATGACATCATGGATTTGGTCTATCAATTTGTAATCCTTCTTTTCATGACTAGTAGAGATGCAAATCTTGCAATAACGAGACACATTCTTATAGATTGTGCACTACAACAATGGGAATTTAATTGCATCATGATCTCTATGGTAGATCTCACGGTCTACCGACATGGCACACACCAATTTTTTTGGGAAACTATCCTTTGTATGTCCTTCTAGTTGAAAATACATGCACCATAAACCACTGCAAGTCTCATGAGTTGAGTTCGCAAAAAAAATTTCCATTTGTTTTTCTATGGCAAAAATCTATGCTTCAAAAAAGGGGATAACTCGGTATCAACAATTCCCATTGTCTCAATGCATAAAGAAGCCTCCAATGCCTTGTGTGGGTTTGTGAAGGTATTATATGAAAGTGCCCTCTTGAATGGGGTGATTAGTCCTCCGACGAACCACTTGAGCATGTTGTGACAAATGGATATCATATGATAACTTTGATAGGAGAGTCTTAAAACATGTGTCATACTCTTGCATGCTCTATGTCATACCTCTCTGAATCTCCTTTGATATGATAATGCTCTTTTTTTTCACTCAATAATTTGAAACTCTACCAAGAAGTCATCGTGCAACGCAGTATAATCCATCACCATCTCATGGGTTCATACTTCCGGTTCCAAGTATGCACGAGCCCCCTGCAAAATAGTTGTAAACTAAATTTCCTTCCTCTCTGGGGTAGTGATTCCCTTTGCATGCCATAGTAACTTGAATTTTTGTAAATGCTCTGTAGCATATTTCACACCCTTGTAATTGGGTAAGTGGAGTGACATCTCGTAAAACACCTGCTGATGGTTTTTAGGCCTTGTACACTAGATCCGAACCTTAACCTCCTCCTAAATTTCCTCCACAAAAAGAACCACTAGATCCACTAGCTCTTATTCTGCTAGTTCCTCTAGATCCTTCTCTTGTTGCAAGTAAGGGGCCTAAAGCAATTGTGCTATGCATTCCCAAAGTTGCGCTAAACTACGTACCGATAGTCTGTGATATCAAACCACTCCTAGATGTGTTTCCCATGCCACTTCCATATGCAATACCCAAACTTTGTGCACCCACACCTTACCCAAATGATGATCCAAACAAAATACCTCAAAACCTAAAAAAATTGTGCAGCTATATATGGGTGTAATGTACAATTATATCTACATTTATTTTCTCACCAACATTAACTAAAATAGAATTACTTGTCTTAGATACTAGAAAAATAAGCACCGGAGTTTGGTCACTATGTGGGCTAGGATGCATGCCTATGGCTCTCTTTTATCCATATGAAAATCTATCACTAAAATCTAAGGGTTTTTCTCTTCCACATTTTCGAAGATAGGGTAGCATAAACTGCTCGATCCTACACCCTCCGCGCCAACCTCAAATCCTTCCCAAAACATATGTCTCCATAATTCCATCACACCAAGTAACTTCATGTGGTCTTTCTAACTCCCTTTCTCAAGATTCATTATATTTGAGATGCCTCTCCTCTCTCTCTCTTCCTCTACCGCAAGGTCTACCATCTCTACCACACCATCTTCCACGCCCGTGCCTAGCAAGATTTTAGCCAACCATAGGGAATTCTTCCAAACTCAAAGTGAATATAAGGATCTTGATAGCTAGAGGTATATCCCACAAGAATGATGCTCTTGACACCCTCGAAACTCAAATTCAGAAACCTATGGATAAGAATACATTGACATTATGTACTCCAATGTGTAACTAGTCAACACATCTTGCTACCAATGATCAACAACATGATTCCAGATTAGATCAACATCCTGCAACCGTTGATATTCCTCCTGGGTCAAAACATGAGGTCTATAGTACCAACTCATCCTTGATGCATATTATGAGAGCCATTCATACAACTCTACTAAGAAACAATAGAATAATGTCTCATAGAGTTCATGATACATGAGTTCTCCTCCACCCATTTATCATCAAACTCGGATCTAGTGCTTTGAACCTCCGAGAAAACTCATCCTCCTTTTTTTTAAGCCAAGTCTCGATCTTTGTGTAAGGTCGGGCACTCCATCATCACACATCATTCTCAAAAATATTCAAAAAGAGGTCCCAACAACGTAACAAAAATTTAGTCTCATTTACCTCTATCCTCTAATGTTTCTCTTAACCCTAAGCATGTTGACCTATCACCCAAGTGTTGGGAACTCACCTAAGGCATGCACGGGTGTCGAGCCCCTCCTTTATGTGAGCCTTGTGAGGATGTTCCACCATTAATGGAGGAAATATTTTCAAGACAAGAGCACATGCATTTAATCTAATATAGATGTAGTGAATTTAGTTCTAAGCATAAATTCTCCATGGGATAAACATAAACATCACAACAACATAATGGAAATAGATCTGAACCATGAATAACATGAAGCACACTAGGGTTTAGTTTATAAACACATATACATGAAATATATCTCCATATATTGATTAAATCCATTCTACAGAGCCATATTACATCAAATAGGGTCGTCTCGGACCATATACATCACTAAATAACATTCTAACCCTACAAATCTACTTTGATAGAGATCCTAGTTATGCTTTCCCATTACAACCCTTATTCGAACTAATCACATAAATATATTCTTAATAACAACATTCTTACGGTACCTCGTTGCCTCTCTTGTTCTTACCCCTTTCTAACTCGACCTAAGCACTACTTTAAATATAATCTGGATTCGGCGTCACGGTTTCACCCATGAGTAGATCACATTCCAAGTGGAAGTGTGGTCCTCCATGATCGATCAAGTGCTTATGCCATCTTATAAAGGCCTCCACTAATTGTAATGATCCTCCTGGGAATATTTCTTGGTTGGAATATTCTTTTCTTGACCTCCACACTCCAGTGCTAGCACTTTATCCATTCAACACACCTACTCGGGCCCTCACGTGTTTTTCTTGTGCCACTACCTTCCAAATTTGGATAAGTCCCCAAACCCTCTTATGCTTCTACATGCCAACATATTCTCATGCATGCCTTTCCTTGTGCACCTTCTTTCTTTATTTCCTTACACATGTGCACTCCTTTAGCCTTGGGACTTAGTCAATTTAGGTCCCAACAATTAGGCCACCAAACACCTAGAATAGGTCTAGATGTAGACCTACAAACCTTTATCAACCCAATAATCACCTTATGAGATCTATGTGAGTGTTCCATCACACTACGAATATGCTCTCCATACCTATCACATACTTCAAAATCCTCTATGAATCTCTATCCTTCATGTTCCATCACTCATGCTTGACTAGACCTCCCGATAAGGCCTACTTGATCAAACAACTCTCACCATTTCACTTTTGCAACCATGTCTCACTACTTTTTTTCCCATGTCGTGATCACTAAAACTTTCTCTTACACTCCCAATCATCCTTTTTCATTCATTTCCTTGTACATTATACATAAATTAAAAAACTAGTACACACATGCAACAATCATCCCCTTTTTCATTGATGGAAAAAAACATAATACTTCTCCCCACTTTTTACAAAATGAAAAATAACATACATGTAGTACTTAGTCTCCCTCTTCGAGAACATATTAGGAAATCCTTTTGTTTGGAAACATCAACCAAAATCATCGAACAAGATCAAGGTTCTATTACTTTTCTCTTAAATTTGTTTTTGACTTCATCGGATCATGAGAGCACTGTAGCTCTCCCTAGGAAAATGCACATCACTACACACACATTTACATACCTAATCCTTTGAGAGAAAAAAATCAAGATAGACTCATACTTAGTCCTAGTTGTGCCGAAGACACCTTTAAAATGACTTAATCCCACTATACACAAACTGGCAACATCTTTAGGACTAAGATCTCTAAACCTATTCTTTAGACCAATCTTTCCAATCTTATTCTAGCTACAAGAGTGTACTTAAACACATGAAACACTAGATTATCTTTCCCCTTGACATCATACCATCATCCTCTAATTTTCTATGCAAACACAAGAGAAAATACCTTGAAAATTTTCATGGAGATAGGTCATACCTGATACCATAGTCTTGAAACATCATCACAAATTGATTGACCATATGACTAACTCCCCTTTCAATATACCTATAAAAAACCAACAAATATTTCCAAAATAGTCCTTCTTGACACCTTAGACACCCTTTTAAGATCATTATCATCTCTCCTTGTCTCAAAAAGTTTCCATACACTTGTTTCTCATGATTACAAAGTACACCATAGCATATTTTACCCTATTATAATGCATTTGTTCAACCATACTTTTCTGTAATACTCCTTGTTTAAAAACACAAGGATAATGCTAAATCAAGCTCCCCTTCAGCTCATGCACTCATACAAATCACCATAAAGATTCATACACACCTAGTAACAAGATATGCTTCACCTTATCTACCACTTCAAGGATAAACTTAGAAACATACCTCAACTTATTATGCATCTGCACAATCTTTGTAGTCATTCATTGAGATACATTTATTCACTCTAATCTTTTGTAAAATTTCAAACCATATTTTCATCCTATACTTTTGTTTGAGATAACACTACATACTCAAAGCATCTATATATAGTTTTGAAGTAATAGTCATCAATCAAGAAATCACCTTTTGATCTTCACATACACGACAACACTTAACCTTATCGGTACTATCTCCATGCTACATGAACATACTTGAGAAATATAAAAACATGAATCAAGGAGTGATACACAATATATAGACTCAGTTGAGAAAAAATCATAGCTAGAATGTATCATTACACCCTATCTTTGATGGTCGACCAAGTCATCATATAAACCAAATTTCTTCTTCATGGATCCAGCAACCTTGTTATATGAAAACACCTTAATCAACTCAAAAAAATATTGAAGACTCTCAACAACCTAATTAACAACATCTTTTCATGATGACTGCACTCCTACAATGTCACCCTTCAAATCATTCAAGCTCCCCTTAACACCATGCTTTATACATATGGTAAATGTCTCTAAGAAGCCTAGTAGAGACATCCTACAACATGAGGAGTCTAGAACAATAAGATGAATAGATTCCAAGACCTATTTGACACATGTGAATCAAATTTTCCTTCCTTCTTCTGATTTGAATTTTCTTTCTTTGCTTCAACATCTACTTTAGGTGGAATGATATTGTCTACTCTTGGCTCCCAAAACTTGCCTTGCCTCTTCTCCTTCACTCTAGGAGCCTAAAACTCCTTATTTTCATTGAAGGACCATAAAAACAATCTCTATCAATATTTCCAACATAATTACAGTTAAAACATGGAATTTTACTCTTACCTTTAGGACCTTCATTTCTCCAATTTTGACTAGATGATTCATATAGGCAGTACCTAATAGTGTGACCTCTCTCATGAAACTTATATCAAACAATGTTCCTTGAATGATCATCTCTACTATCCCTCCATGGGTGATAATCTTTAACTATCCTCTTACATTCATTTTCTCTATTCTCAAAACCATTACAATTATAACAATAGCCATTGAAATATTTCTCATACCTTGATGTATTGAGCTATATTACATACTTTGTATTCACATTCTCTTTGAATTTTATCTCATTTTGTTCTTCTTTGGTCCTTGTAACTTCAATATCCTTTCTTGTAACATATTCTTATTGCATCATTTCTTTACCTTTTATTTCTTCTTTGAACCTTAAACCTGTCTTATTTGCTACAAAACTTATACTATCCAAGAGATTAACAAGATCCTTAGAGCTATTTTCAAATTCATGAAATGTCTTAGCCTTGTTAGCTACTTCATACAACTATTCCATTATAAATATTACTTCTTCTTCATTCTTAATGCATTCTTCCTCCTTGGAATGTAGGCTTGTAGTCATAACATTCATTTTCCTCTCTAACTGCTTGATTGTCTCATCAAGCTTACTAGTTTCAGACCAGTGATTCTCCTCAAGATCATGAATCTTCCCTTCATATTATTTGACTTGTTCTCTCAAATTCTTATTACTCTTCTCAGCATTCTTCAACTTTTTTGAACACACATTAGCTCATTTTCTATGTCATTGTCTTCTTCTTCTTCTTCGAATGCATGGAGTCACCAAACAATATGGAGTCTTCACTCATAGATCTCATAGCATCCTTGGCCATAAAAAAACTTCATAACCTACATATTCATGCTTAGACTCAGAATTAGATTCAGAAACACCATCATAGCTATATTCATCATATGAACAACAATCTTATTTGGCATATAAACTCTTCTTAAACTTGTTCTTATCTTCAAACATCTTAAATTTCTTCTTGTCTTGTAAAACTTGTGAGTCTTCTTGTCATGAAATTCAACATTCTCTTCATCATCTTCATCCTTATTATTATAAGGGTACTTGTTGGAAAAATGACCTATTTCACCACAATCAAAGTATTTAAAAGTAAAATTTCCTTTGTACTTACCTAAACTAGGTTTTAATATTTTAGAAAACATAGCAATTAGTTCATCATCCTCAATCTCAGGAGTAACATCATCATAATTAGTCTTATTATCCTTTGAATTCTTCTCAGTATTGAAATAAATATCCTTCTTGATAGGTTTTGAATCCATGATCCTCATCTCATATGTTGTCAAAATGCCATGGAGCTCATCCATCAACATGACCTTAAAATATTTATATTCCTCAATAGTAAACACTTTAGAATCAAACTTGGGGCTAGATATCCCAAAACCTTTTGCACTAATACCTCTTATTTTACCTCTTCACCTAAAACTATGATGGTGTTGACAACTTGATCAACTCTAAGTATATATGCAACAATAGATTCTTCTTCTCTCATCTTTAGGATTTCAAACTGATTTCTAAAAGTTTGGAGCTTTGCCATCCTTACCTTGGAATATCCTTCATAGATGACCTGAATTTTCTCCCACATTTCCTTAGTTGATGTACAATGCATAACCTTAACACGTTGTGATTCTACTAGTTCACACAAGATTACATTCATTACCTTGGAGTTTTCATTATTATCCTTCATCTCTGTAGTATTAGTTGGAGGAGTCTAAGGAATAATATACCCATCTATCACATACTAAGGACATGATGTGATTCCTCATCCTGATGCTCTAAAATGCATAGTTTGATCCATCAAACAAGGGAGATTTTACGGTAGAACTTCCACTTTTTTACTTGTCATTTTAGTGATTCAAAGGATCTCATTCAAGTGATTAAACTTATTCAAAATGACCTTGCTCTGATACCAAAGTTTAAAAGCACTTGGACTAACAAGGGGGGTGAATCAATCCTTTAACACCTATATTAAATTCCTTTAAGTTGTATACACCATTCAAATCATCAAATAAAAATTCATTAACCATTAAGAGCATGTTAAGCATGACCAACCATACACATGAATGAGAGAGTACAAAAGACACAATATATAAAGTGGGAAACCCTCGAGGGGAAGAAAACCCACTGAAAATTTTGAATATATTACTCAATTCAAAAGATGTGCATGAAATTTACAACATCACACAATTTTTTTAGTGAAGCACCCACTTCACAAGGAGTACCCACCCCTATTTAGTATAGAACCCAATATATAAGGAGGATACAACCCCCAAGGTGATCAAGCACCCACTCAACCACCTAATGATGAGTATCACTTAAGTATTGTTTCTCCTATAACATATTGTGATCACAAGTTCAGCTCTTCTCACTCAAAACCCTCCTCAAACACACTTTGTCCTTATTTTCTCTAAATTTCACCTTCTCTTTCTAAATAGGTCTAATTACCTTTAAAAATTTATCCTCTACTCTTCTAAAGCCTTCATACCTTCTTTCACCTATTTCCTTAAGTCATCATACCTCTTTCACACTTCGATACAGGAGCATCAATACTTCTTAGTTGTTCTAGGAGTAAATTTCGGTTTGTAAAGATATTTTTGTGTTTAACTCCCCATTTAGACCTTCTTGGATGTCATTTGGGTTAAAGTTGATAATTCTAAGTAATTGTAACTAGAAAAATTCACTTTTTGTCCTAGGAGTCAATTTGTTGTTTGTATGCTAAAAAAGGAAATCATGCCAAACTAGTTTAATGGGTTGTTAAACCCTCCTAGGAAATGGTTGGAAAAATTTTTAGGAGAAAATTCTAAAGTGAGATGACTGCTACAAGAATTGTGGAGAATTTTTAAAAACTTTTTCCTTGTTTACTGATAATGAACTAAGATTTAAGGAAGGAATAATGCATGAGAAGACATAGATCATCCTATAGCTAGAAACATCGATGGAGAAGGTGTAATAGATGGATTCATTAATAATTAATGAAGAGAAACATTGTTTATATATATATATATATATATATATATATATATAAGTGTTTCATTATAGGTTCTTATACCCCTCTTCCTGACAGCAAGTAGAAAATCGAGTCACGTGTCAACTTGATCTAAAGAATTTCGTTAAGAAAGCAGTGTTAGAGGAGTAGATTTTAAGATAACCTAATTTTTTCTAAGCTTTGAAAAACTTCATGTGCTTTGTTATGGTAATTCTTTACCCACGGCTTGTAACTAGGAATCAATGTAAAATTCATTCCTATGGATAAAAATTTCCCAAATTTTGATATTTTTATGGTTTTTTGGTACAATCTAGTTCTGTTAATTTTCAACCCTTGAAAAACATGTATGGAAGAGTTGTATGAAGATGTTTTATACATGTTGTTACAGTTCCAGGAATAAGAGGATGGAGGTGCATGAAAGAACTAGTCAAGGATTTGAGATACAAAACTTGGTAATCATCATCAGGTGGCCATTTCAGAGGTGGATCCATTAAGATTAAGGTGAGATCAAGTTAACAATGCATGTTGTTATAAACATGGAGTTAATCTAAACCTAATTACATAGGGAAGTGTGAAGGAATTCCCAATCCATACTAAGGAACATAGGTTGAAACTAGGGTATATTAAATAATCCCATAAAGGATATTTAGATCACTTATCTGTTGGTAAGGTTTTTTTGGACAAATTTGAGGTCCATTGACATTTATACCTTGGAAGGGATAGTAGGAGAAAATGCCTAATAAGGTAACTAGCATGAAATTTAAAGGCATGGTTCTATAAAGGATCTAAATACATTTTGATAGGTAGGATGAAGTGTTCTAAGGGCATATAGAGTGCTCCCTAAACCTGTATGTTACTTGGAGTACCTAATCCTTAAGGGACATATCTAGGTACATTGGTTATGTCCCAAGAAATATTCTTACGTGGTGGATTTCTGAAAGCTTCAGGAAGTGGAATGAAATTAAGAGTGATAAATCACAGATATGGTGTTTAATAGATGATGCAAGTAGAAAAGGAGAGTTGTGACCATCAGCCAAGGTATATTTACTCATGCTTTCTTTTAGATAGATGTTAGTACTAATGCAATTTTTCTAAAGAAGCAATACATCTAGTGTTTTTTTGAGCACATGATATAAGACTTTTGGAATGAAATATTGCAAAGGAGGTCCTAATTGAAAAGGGTTGGTATGAGCCAACATAAGCAAGATAAGATCTCTTGAGTGAAGGAAAGGCATTCTAGAAGGTAATATTTCAAAAGAGAAGAATATAGAGAAGTTTAATATCACCCCTTGCATCATTTTGGTATTAGAGTTGGTTTATGTGTTATAATAGGATATATTATAGAAGTTTATAGAAATTGAGATTGATTGAAGCAGTGTGAAGTTATTGTGTCGGTATGGAAAAAATAGGGAATCCATCATTATAGGGGATTATGGATCTAATCCGAGAAAGGAATAATGAGAAGGATTGATGATATGATGAATTCACAAAGGAGTATGGAAACTAAACTTAGAATTATAAGGTTAAGAATGAAAAAAATGGAAAGGGAGAAGTAATATAATTAATGTGTTGATCACATACATGGAGAATATTTGTTGTTAAGGGGATTATTGTTATAACAACCAGTCAAAACATAAGAACTAGTCTCGGGGAGAAGTCTATTCAGAACCATATGTAAAACAAGAGGTAAGTGTTGCAATGTCATTATTGATAATGGTAGCACAAATAACATTGTCTTAGAGGAAATGGTCAATAAATTGGGCTTAAGAAGTTTATTTCACCATACACCCTATAAAGTAGCATGGGTTCAGAAATACCATCAAATTCTTGTAAATGAGAAATGTATATTTCCTTTCAAAATTGGGAGTTTACATGATGAAGTTTTGTGTGATGTGATGCCAATGGATGTATGTCATTTACTCCTAGGTATACCTTGGTAGTATGACAGAAGAGTGGTGTATAATGGTAGGTTGAATAAATGTTTTCTAATGAAGAATGGAAAAGAACATATTTTGTCACCTTTGACGAATTAGGATGTAGGAAAAGAATAGAGGAGCATGGTGTTTGGACTCAAGGAATTTTTTGAGAAGACCAAGAATCAGGTCTTAACCTTCATAAAAGAGGAAGGAGGCATGAATGTGTACTTGTAAGGAAGAAGAGACAAGAGAAATGTTCCCAAATAGGAAAAACAACCAAGATCTACAAATATGGATCATGAAGATCATATGAAAAAAGAGAAACAAGCCCAAGAGAGGCTAGGAAAGAACATGAAGTTCTTAAGGAAAGATAAAAGTGACCAAGAAGGAAATTTGAGTCACCAAAGTGAGTGTGATGATAAAAATTAGAAGAGTGTTATTGAGGAAGAGAAAACATGGAATTGGATTCTAGAAGACCTCATGGAAGGTCATGAGAAGCAATATCAAGAAGAAAAGAAGCATGAACCATTACACCAAGGCCTAGAGCATGGCCTAAGGAGTGAAGAGGAAGCTGATAAGAAGAATGTAGAGTTTGAGAAAGACCAAAGGATGTTGTGGGAATCTAAGGATGTCAAAGAAACTTTGGTTTTTAAATCTAATCAATTTTGTAAGTGTGTATTTACAGGTATAAAGGAAAAGGCTCCAAATGAGAGCATGAACAAGGAAACTTTATGTGAGAAGGAAAAAGAGGATAACAAAACAATGTCTATGAGACAATTTGGGTGTCTGGAAAACATTCAAGGACATGAAGAATGACACAAGAAGTAGTCAAGTTATGATCGAAGACATTAGAAATCAAAGAGAAGAATGATAGTTTGGGATGATGGTAATAAAGAATTAAAGGTGTTCATACCAGGAGGAGAGAAAAGTGAAGCAAGCTAAGAACATTGAATTTTAGTCAAAAGGATAAAATTGAGGAAAATTTTTGGTCATAACACAAGAACTTATATTGAGTAAGTAGAGGATAAGACATGAAGACCAAAATTTCATATCAAGAATGCATGGTGATGCGAGAAGATAAATAGGGTACAGTCATGACGAGCATTTGCATATCAGTCAAAGGACATAACTTTTGGTATGGAGGAAGTATGAAATTGTAAATAGAACAAACTAAGCATATGATCATTCTTCAAGATTCCAAGAGGACTAAATTGAAGCTTAGAAGTTTGAGTTACAAATCAGGTATGCATGTACGTGACTAAAGTATATTTTTAGATTAATAATATCTTGATGATGTTCAAATGATGTTTTGGACTTAATTATTGTATGAGAAGGGTGTAATGAGAATTAAGGGAAGATTGCAAACTCTAATCCAAGAAAATGGACTAAAACCATCCCAAGAAGGAGACAATAGGAAGCTTGAGAAAATTATTGAGAATGATATGACAGGGAGGAAAAAAATTTACAAGGAAGGTAAGTTTGATACAATACCTTTTGATGGATTTTAGATGGTTTAGAGTTACTTGAATCACAAATATATGCAAGAAAGATAGGTTTCAAATACAAAAAATCCAAAAGGTAGGGTTGATGTTATAAAAACATGTATTTAAGTTATAGTGTATTCATTACTATTTTTTTGAAAGGCTTAGAGGGACATTATATAAATGGTATGGATTTATGGAACAAGAAGAATTTCTTACAAGAGTGATTGAGAAATAATTAGTAGGAAGTTGTGTAAATTACACCTTATGGATTTGGAAGTAGGGCAGGTACAACATGATCTCGTATATGGAACATGATAATAGCCATCTTACAGCACCTCTTAGGAGGAAAATTAGCACTAATTACTAGAATAACCATGAAATAATGAAGAAACCAGGTGTAAATATACTCAAAGCAATCTTAAAGTATAAACAAAATGATCAGGCTAATGAAAATCATAAATGTATAATAGTATCTATATGTAGTCATAAAAGTGAAATTATATTCATTTATAGTCATAAGATAATGTACATTCGAGGTCAACAAGAAATGATAAGTATAGTACAAAGTGGAATTAAAATGCAAAAAGGAGGCAAGGTTTTCAAGAAGAAAGAGGTGTTAAAAAAAAAAAAAAAAACACAAGATATTTATACAAGAGAAACTATACAATATAGAGACAAATTTAAGGACAATGAACCACAAGGGAATCAATTTTTTTAGGTAGAGAGGCATATGTCTTCCTAAAGAATAAAAACTTCAATGTGGAAGGATTTCACTTCCTTGACAAAGTCAAACAATTTTATGATGAAGTTCTGGGAGAAAATGAGAAGAATGTGGTGATAGAACAAATTGAGAAGACAATTAGGACTTATATATTTTCTTTAGATGTTATGATTGTAGGTACAAATGAAGAATGCGGGGTAAAGTTAACAAGCATGATGAAGACATTAGAAGAAATGCAGAGGACACATGACCTAGAACAATTTGAGGAGATATAATATGGTCAAGGGTTTAGAGTGAGTAAAATGTGGGAAAAGAAAAAATGAGAGAAATGACACAAGTCAAATCAAGAAGTAAAACAAGAGAATCAAGAAAGAGTAAAAATAAGGAAGCTAAGCACAAAAATAAAAGAAAATTGGAAAAGGAGGAAGAAACTAAATCCTTGAGAGTGTTTTTTTAGGGTGGAAGTATAATGTAGGAGAATTAGTACTTCTTAGTTGTTCTAGGAGAAAATTTAGTTTTGGAGAGATATTTTTGTATTTAAATCCCCATTTAGACCTTCTTGGAAATCATTTGGGTTGAAGTTGATAATTCTAAGTAATTGTAACTAGAAAAATTTCACTTTTTGTCCTAGGAATCAATTTTTGTTTGTATGCTAAATAAGGTAGTCATGCCAAAATAGTGTAAAGGGTTCTTAAACCTCCTAGGAAATGATTGGAAAAGGTTTTAGGAGAAAATTCAAAAGTGAAATGGTTGTTGTAAGAATTATGGAGAAGTTGTTCAAAAATTTCCTTGTTTAGATGTAATAGACTGAGATTTAAGGAAGGAATAATTCATGAGAAGACATAGATCATCCTCCAGCTATAAACATTGATGTAGAATGTGTATTATATGGATTCAGTAAGAATTAATGAAGAGAAGTGTTGTTTCTATATATTTTTCTAAGTGTTTCATTGTAGGTTCTTATACCCATCTTCCTAGTAGCAAGTAGAAAATCACAATCACGTGTAGGATTTATCTAATAAAGTTCTATCAAGAAATAGTGTTAGAGGAGTAGATTTTAAGATCACATAAATTTTTATAAGCTTTGAAAAACTTACTGTGCTTTATTATGGTAATTATTTACCCACACGATAACTAGGGCATCAATGTAAAATTTGTTCCTATAGATGAAATTTTCCAAAATTTTGATATTTTTATGGGTTTTGGTGCACTCTAGGTATGTTAATTTTCAGCCCTTGAAAAACATGTATGGAAGAGTTGTATGAAGATGTTTTCTACAAGTTGTTACAGATTACATGAATAAGAGGATGAAGGTGTATGAAAGAACTAGGTGAGGAGTTGAGATACCAAACTTGGTAATCATCACCAGGTGGAAATTTCAGAGTTGGATCCATTAAGATTAAGGTGAGATCAAGTTAACAAGTTCATGATGCTATAAACATGGAGTTAATCTAGACCTAATTGCATAGGGGGTAGTGTGAAGGAATTACCAATCTATACAAAGGAACATAGGTTGAAACTAGGGTATATTCAATAATCCACTAAACAATATTTAGATCACTTATCTGTTGCTAAGTTTGTTTTGGAAACATTTGATGTCCATTAGCATTTATACCTTAGAAGGGAAATAACATGAAATGTAAAGGCATGGTTGTATAAAGGTTCCAAATACATTGTGATAGGTTGGATGAAGTATTCTAAGGGCATCTAGAGTGATCCCTGAACAAGTATGTTATTTGGAGTACCTAGTCCTTAAGGGACCTATCTAGGTACATTGGTTATGTCCCAAGAAAAATGCTTCCATGGTGGTTGTATGAAAGCTTCAAGAATTGGAATGGCATTAAGAGTGAGAAAGCACAGAGATGGTTTTGAACATATGATGCAAGGAAAACAAGAGATACGTGTCCATCAACCAAGGTATATTTACTCATGCTTTCTTTTGGATAGATGTTAATACTAATGTAATTTTTCTAAAGAAGTAATGCATTTAGTTTTTGTTTGAGCACATGATATAATACTTGTGGAATGAAGTATTTCAAATGATATACTTAGTGAAAAGGGGCTGTATGAGTCATATTAATCAAGCTTAGAGATCTTGAGTGAAGGAAAGGAATTGTAGAAGGTGATATTTCAAATGATAAGAATATAGAGAAGTTTAATATCACCCTTGCATCACACTCCCCTCTAGCTCACTCACACTTCTAGCTCAAATGTGAAAATAAAATTCCTATTTATACATGAATAAAACTTAAAAACACCTTAATTTTAGTCATACCAATGATAAAATACATATACAACATCATATAAACTCACATGAGATGACCATATAGGCTAACATTTAGACTAAGACACTCAACATGCATAGCTAGGCCTAAAATACTAGTTTCATCTCCATCAAATTATTGTTAGACTCTAAGGGCAAAGGAAGATCCATCATGACTCCAAAACCTTCAAATGTGTCAAGTACATCCTATCAAGACATTTGACAGGCTCAGAACTTCTTCATCATCCATTTTCTGCATGTCACAAATACGAAGCATTTTTTGCCGCTTATTATGAGCACCTACAGTAGACCATTCTTCAAAGATGAATACCAAGCTGTCAAAAATAAAATAAAAACATGACATGAATATACTCATTGGAAATCCACTGACCCAAGTAACATCACAAAAAAATTTAGACCTCATGACTTGACCCATAGAGGCATCAAAATTTCTCTTTCCTTCGAGGATAATATCTTGCCTGAAGCCGATCTTGGAAACCTGATCTTATCACACCTATGCTAACACCTTCAAGACTTCTCAATGAATGTAATATGATAAAATTTAACCCCTCATCACTCTCAAATAGATACCTCTCATGAGTCAAGCCAATATATTGGTCTTTTAGACCAATTTCATCAAAGAACCTTCATTTTCCTTAAACCTTGTCAAGTAGGTCAACTTGTGACCTCATCCTTACCAATCTATCTGACCTATAGGAACTAACCAAAGCATGTAACATAAAAATTGGATTTAAAAAAACCACATATCCATTAGATACGTCTACTTAGGGAAAACATGCTTTGAAGCGCCTCTTTTCACCATGACTATCAAAAATTCCTATTAGGCCTAAGAACCAATCTTCAATTTTGGACCTATACAGACCTCAAAATGGCTTCACCAAGGTCTAAAATAACCTCAAACATATATAATGGATTCACTTCTACTTATAACATCATTTTAGATCATAGGTTAGATGGAAAACCTGAGAGAAAATCAAATTTTCTTAAAAACATGTAAATTTGAGTGGGCTCCACCTACTATCAAGAATCCAAAACACCACCAGTAGAAATATAGGAGATTCCTTTCCATCCTAAAATCATCAAATTTTATGATTTAATGCATTTTTATCTCACACCAGCAATTTTTCCTCCATCGTTAATGAGTTAGGATTTAGGTAGGGTTTTTGACCAACTTGGCTTCTTAGTAATCATTTATAAATCACATGACCTCATGTGATCTCATTCCAACTTTGAACCCTTTTTAGCTCCATGAATCAACATCCTTAAAAGGATCAGGTCAACATGCAAACTTTTATCGTGCCAACCAACACAAAATATCTCATATTGAGCTATGAAATTCACATCTTGAGCTCGGTGGGACTAAAAACACCATATCATGCAAGAATCTAATATACGTACCTAGAATATGGCCCAAACCTTTAGGAAAACCTCTCTCAACTTCCCAAATTCTCATCTATTCATTCTTAGCTCTGCTATTATCAAAAACCATGAATTTCCTATCTAGTTCATGAAATTAGGTCTAGTTCGGACCTCGACAAAGTAGGTTAACACCATAGTTGTGCTCCAAAGTACTTAAAAGGCTCCTAAAACCTTTAAGACAACATGTATCACTCCTATGAATTACCTCATTGTCCCACATACCTTCTGCAACTGATATTCATGTTCCATTAAACCACCAAGCACCTAGACTAGGTCTAGATGTAGGTCTACAAACCCTGTTTAACCTTATAATCACCTTCTCGAGACCTATGTGAGTGTTTCATCACACTACCAATATGCTCTACATCCTTTTTCCATGCTTCACAAGCATATATGCATCTCTATCCTTCATGTGCCATCACCCATGCTGACTAGACCTCTTGATTATGCCTACTTGACTAAACAACTCTCACTATTTCACTCTTTCAACCATGTCTCACTACTTATTTTCCCATGTCATCATCACTAACAAATTTCTCTTGCAATACTTGTCATCGTCCTTTTTCATTAATTTCTTTTCACATTATACATCAATGAAAACACTAGCACACACATGTCAACTTCTCTTGGGAGAAATCACACCCCTTTAAAGTGACATAAGGTTTAAAAGGATATTTATTTGAAAAGACTAAGTGAGAGATATAATAAGCATATATCATTCAAAATCAAGTAGATATTTATAGGAGAGAAATAAATTATCATTTAAGGCATATTTTTATGAAGGGTATTTATTTAATTTTCATCTATTAAATAAGGTCATTTAGAGATTGGTGTCTCATGTTAAGTTGGTGCTTAGAAGTGGGGATTGGTGTCTCTTTTACACTGAAACCTACAAATTTCTTAGTGGTGCAGATTGGTGTCTCTAGTAGGTTGGTGTAGACACCTAAATTCAGTATTTATACCCTTTTTTTTCCCCACGTGCGTGTATTTCACCTTGATTTTTAGCTAGGGCCCCCTTAATTTAATTCATTCCCCCATTTTATTTAATCTAAATTACCCATCTAATTCCTATTAATTAATTAATTAATTAATTAATCAATCAATCAATTAATATCTCACATTTCATAACAAACCTTCTATTTTGGATGATTTTATCCTAACACATACATACCCTTGCTTTAATAGCTTTCTTATCTTATTGATCTTTATCCCTTAACATCCATAAAAATCCCTTTCCCACCTACATGCTTTAAAGCACCCTTTGAACCCTTAAGAAATCCCAAATCTCGATCAAAATCATGAAAACAGCCCCATTGGGAAAACTTTCCCTGTAGTCAAAAGCTACCCATCCTACTGCCCACCGACCCTATAAGACTATCTCAATCCTTTACAAAAATAGCACACAACAACAAAAAAATGCAAAATCGTGGCTCATCTCTAATTTTCCTACACTCTATGAAATCAACCTTCAAACTAGAGCATCTCAATAATTCACTTACCCTTGGATTGTTTTTCATTGATTTTTATGTTATCTATATCATTTCTATTTCTATCTTGTTTAATCTAACACCTTACAGGTTTACTAGTGGTCGTGACTCTATTATCGGGTTATTCTTCTAGTTTCTATACTTGCAAGTTACCTTTTCAGGTCCTTCAACCTTCGACATTTCTTCACCCCGCATCTTATTCTCCATCAACTCATCCCTTTGTAATTGTGTTTTCTACTTCCATAGCATTATTTAGCCTCTACGTGTGTTTCGTATCTACTCTATCTTGCTAAAATCACCATTTGATCCCTCTATTGTATCCAAACTAACCTACCTACATCCCAATCATCATCGCCTACTACCTTGGTCACCATCGATCGGGATCCTATTAGCCCATTAATCCAGATTATCATCTCTTTTTCCAGCCATTTTCGAGTTTCCTTGGCCTTGGATTTCCTTTTGCAAGTTATTTCCAACATCCACGAGAACTTTTTTACTTCTAGTTGACATTTAGATCTTTTGAGGTCTGCATACTTACTTTGCTACTCAAATCCAATCTCCTAAGTCATCGTTGACTTGTCTCTACACAGTCTAGGTCACCATCAACCTTATCAGGTAACATTTAGTTTACATTTATTTCAATCATATTAGCATTTAGATCAATTTTTATCCCATTCAGATTTTGTACCTCTTTAAGTTTTTGTATAATATCTAGTCATTTATATTAATTTTTCTTATCACACAGGGGCTGAAATACACCAAGGAAGTTAATGCTTCCTAGAGTCACTTTACCCAGAAATCTCCATATAAACCATCTAATCAATTTTTGTTTAGTGATTCTTATTTATAGGTTATCACCTAGAGGTAGCAGGATCCATCATTACTTCGCATCCGTCTCCATTCATCATGCATTTGAGGTGCCATAAACCCTCCATCATTTTTTAGTTCTGTAATTTCTTTAGTAGCTAACTGATTAACTTGAAACAAATGATAAAATAACTACAACATTCTGGAACACCCGTGGGACCACATTTTAGGTGATCCCATCATTTCTTTCATATTTTATGTTTCTTTTGTCTTCTACTAAAACTATAGCCCAAGGATTCTCTCTTTTCTTGCTTGTGTTGGGTTCGTTTGCTTGGATCACTCTCTGCCTAAAGTTCAGATAAAAACAATTTTTTTTTATCTAGGTATTATTCTTTTTTTCCCTATTTTCTCCTTTTTGCATCGTATTTCCCTTTATTGTGTGTGTCTTCATCGAAAAATCACATTTTGATTTGGTTTAAAAGGAACCTTTATTTTTTGCATCCTACTTGCTCACATAGTTTAAGTAGGGGTTAACTTGTTACATCTCACATCCTACCACACACAACACAACCTCAACAATCAATTCACACATCAAAATAACTTCCTACTCAATAGAATGATTTGGATTTCATCACCTAATAGGAATTTTCCTAAGACTTACAAACCTAAAACTAGATAGATTTCCTTCTCCTAGGTACCTTGTTATCCATCCCCTTTTCTTTTTCACACTTTAATAATCTAAAAACATAAAAATAATTGTTTTCTTGACTTTCTTAGTTTAGTTAACATAAAATGTTTCCTTATTTCGTTCCCATAATTACTCGTTATGAAGTAAATAAAATGGAAGAAAAATTTTATTCAAAAATTTCATCATCTTAAAAATATTTACAACAACAGCTTACCTCATCCATTCCCTTGATTACTTCTTTCATGGAAATTCATCCTCTCATTAATGTATCTCACCAAGGACCCCTTATTCACACTATATCCTTAGAAGAGACCAATCCATTCTTACATCATCAATTTATCCCAACTATGACAGCTACCAAACCATCCATTAGATCAAAGCCTTTTGGACCTCCTAAAGTACCTCTTGGTGATACCATATTCCAAGAGCTTCGGATGCTAATGCACTAGCACTCCAAGTCTATCTCTTTCTAAGATCAACTCAGCTTCCCCTGATGGTCCACCACTTTAGCAACTTTATCCTTATCAGACCAATCCTCAAACCACCCAATTTGTAGTAAATGAACTTTCATAGCCCATCTAGCTTCCTCTTGCAAAAATCCCTCATCTCACCAAATTACCCAGGATAGTCACGTTTATTCCTCAAAATCTCCCTCCAATCAACACTACCCTCCCTATCACCTCTTTGGTCACTATCTTTACTAGTGTCCCTAACCAACATACCCAAACATCACATCCCCTATTCAAACAACATGATATTCTAAAATTTAGCATGCCTTCCAATACTTCTCAACCCCATTTCATGGTTTCTCTAAAAAAATTCAACATGGTCATACCCACATCCCCACTCAGCAATTTCCCCACAAACCTACCCAATCACAAAAATCATATCATCTTCCCATATCCCAACAACAATTATATCAATAACAGTTCCTTCAATCACAACCCATGATTTACACTCACCCCCATAAAATTCCTCAAACACCCACACATCCACAAATTCACCAACAAACTCATATGGCCACTTCTTACATGTAACCACCACCTCTCATCCCCCAACATACTCTTTCAAATGATCCCATGCATGATCTTGTGAATAGACTAGCAAACATCAAATTTTCTACTCTAGGGTCCAAAGTTTCATTTCCATATGAAAAAATATGTAATGAGCCTATTCACCCATCCATACCAATTAAATCGTATCCTATACACTGGTAATTGTAAAAAAATTCCAAATTTAACAACAAAGAGGATCCACAACAACACATTTGTGCATTTAGACATGCATGCTACCTTATTGCACATGATCAAGACTTAATGCTTTGCACTTTTCCCAATTTCCTTAGATGGTACCACATTAATGCAGTACAATAATATTCCTCAATATTCTATATTCTCCTTCTCCCAACTTGCACAACTATTTTTAGAACAATTTTCAATTAACATTGCGTGAAAAACAACAATCAATTATCTATACGCCATCAAAAAAATTGATGAACAGTCCATCACAAACTTCATTGCATGATGGCGTGGCATTATAAACTAGTTATCCTTCCCTCTTCCGCAAACTGATATCATCAAGATCTTCTCACATTTGTGTGTGAAGAATATATCTTCTACTTTACAAATCCAATCATTTTGAACCTTCTATAAAGCCTTTACCATGTGTCACAAACTTGAAACACACGCCCTTGAGAAAGGTCATGTAAAATTTAAATCAACCAAACCTAAACATGAATTTACTAAGTCCTCCACACAAAACAAAAAATCAAAGGTGGCAGCCAATGTTGTGGTCATAAAATCATCTTCTACACCTACATCTAGCACATGGAATCAACAACGAGCCCTTTGACCAACTCCCAACTACACACCCCTAGGAGATTCATATATTACAATATTTGACAAGATGATGGCAGGTAAACCTTATTGCACTTCTTCTTATCTGATCCTTTGATGATTCAAGACCAAAGCCCATATGGTATCACAAAGACCATTATTTCAAGTACTACCAAGTCTGAGGAAACGACATAGAGAGATGTCAAACTTTCAAGGATTTGGTCCAAAGACTCATTGATCAGGGTGATCTTCAAGTGGAAAATCCAAATGCCTCACCCAATCAACCACTTGACATCTTCAAACAACATTTCCCAAATCATGCACCAACAAGCCAAGCTACTACTTCTACTACAACCCAACCACCCAACGCTCACACTATAAACACTCTTCACACCGCTAATCAAGAACCAATCCCATCCACAACTTCCTCTCCTTCATCGTCAATCACATCTACCCCCTTTGATATTGTTCCTACATATATCATACCTACATTTATCTCGACATCCACTCCCACATCTACAACTACTAAAAATCTATTTGCAAATATATCATTCATGCCCCTAGATACATTCATGAAACAACCATTCCAACCCATTTCCTTATCCAACATTAGTCCTCCATCAACTCCCATACCTTTTACATTTAATTCATTAGAATTGACCCCCTCACCTATATCCATTCCACATTTTCCCGTCATACCATCCTTAGAACCTAGGCCAGTTCCTCCTCCCATTATTTTACCCACATCAATTACTATAACCAAATCCACACTACCTTCTTCCTTCACAAAAAATTCATCATTTGAATAATTCTTAAAAACAATTCATCTTGCAATGACATCAAATGTTCCTTCCATGTCATCAAAAAAATCTAGGAAATCTCCACCTTCCTTAGATTACATCAAACAAATGTTTCTTCTTGGACTCATATCAACCATGACATCATCATCTGACCATCTAGTTGAAATTTTCATCACTCCTCCCAATGGTGCATCTCCATGTATGAAATATATAATCGCTCCTAGAGTTATACAATCCAATGCAACACCGTTCATTTTAGGACCACAACCCACCAATTCAAAACCATTCAACATTAAAGTACCAACCAACACCAAAACTGAATTCAAGTCACCAAAACATCAACATACTTGGACTTTACCCAAACATCCAAGATATCTCATAAGGCATCTTCTAGCACTTTATTTGGATCATATATAGAAATATTCCAACACTTACTAAAAACCTCTACAATCATGCTTCCACCTATCAAGGCCTTTGACCCAAATGGAAAGAATCCTTCATGGTTCAATTCCAACCTTATGTATGCCTATCATCATACCCCTATGCATGATACTTAGCATTGTAGAGCTCTTCAGGCCATTATCCATAACCACATTAAAGAGGAAAGAATTCTTCATAGACCGAGCAGTCCTTCCTTATTTCCTTATGAAGATGACTGTTCCAAGGATGGTCCCCCTTTGTTCATCAATGCTATTCAGGTAATCAATCGATCTAGCCCATGTGATTCAAAATCAGCCTTTAAACCAAAATTCCAAGACCTTTTTCATCATTCCTTTGCTAAAATACATAACCAAATCATCGAAACCTAAGGTTTCCATCTTAGTAGCCCCTAAGCCCATTGAATAGAGCATAGTCAAACAAATTCACCAGGCCCCGGTCAATATGTCAATCTATGAGTTCATATAAATATCTATAGACCATATACATGATCTCATTGAATCTTGAAAGAGTATTCTAACATCCACTTTGATGAGGTATAACCCTTCCCATTTCTTTTAGGATCACTTACTACTTCTATGGCTATCTCATTTGATGATGCTAAAATTCTAGACATCCCACTTTGGAAGAGCACAACCTTCCCCTCTTTATCATAGTCAGGATCAATAATACATTCATTTAATGATCCATGATCAATAGTAGGGAAAGAATTAACATCCTTCCATTATATTATTTTGGCTAACTTAACATCCATAAGGCATCCATTTCCCAAACACCCATGGTCATTCGCACTTTCAATGATGTCATCACTCCCGCCTTGGGAATGGTCATTCTTCTTATCCGTGTCGGTGAGAATCTCCTCCATGAGGTATTCAACATCATTGAAGGAGAATTCTAGTACAATGTTCTCCTTAGATGGATGTGGATCCATGCCATGCATTCTCCCCTATACACTTTATCATTCCCTTAATTATGAGCATGAGGGAAATATTTTGACACTTCCCAAGGACCCTCCTCCATTCAAAATGTGTAATATGACCTATAGACCAAATGATGTACTCGTTCCCTAGAATGATCTAGCTGCACCATCCATTATCTCATCCATTCCTTCTTCCAAACTTCCTAATGATGACTCCCTAGATAAAGTTATGTATAAACTACCACCGGGGGAGTATCGTCTTCTCACACTTAACACTTTTCCCACTCCTCACCATATCATAGACCTGATAAAACACCTATGTACCAACCAAATGTCGGGCATATTATTCATTTTGGTCCACCACATCTTTACACCAATATTATATATGGTGGTTTGCATACCCCCTCTTCTCACATCAATGGTATTTCACATACCAAACCTTATACCAGGTGGTTTTAGCTTATTTAACAAAACATATTTTGCATGCACCTAAATCTAGCGTTATGCATGGAAAGGATTCATCATGGAGCACTATGAGTAGGGGACACATGGCCTATTTATTGATCAATTCTATAAACCTCATGAAAAGTTTGGGTTAGGCTACCAGGAGCAATCCCGACCCCATTCCACTATATGAGATATGCATGGACATTCCTTCCTCACCTATCCCATATTCTCCATCCCACGAATCCATGGAAATGGATGATAGTGTCTCCATTTCTTCTAATTTTTTTATCTCCACCATAACTTTGGGATTGGTCACTTATCAGTGTGAAAATTAGACTAGGTCGCTTCCCCTTCACCATTCGTAACTGATAGAAGATGATTCTTCTACCATTTACATCCTTCAGTGTGCTGATGATGACACCTTTCTTTCCCATATGGGGGAAAAATATTTTTATCTTCATAAGGCCTTACCCTCTAACACACCTATTCTTCTCAATGAAGCCACCATCACTTTGCCAATATTGAGACTCCTCAGGAGCCTCACATTCTCAAAGTGGGCCAATATCTTTATCCACATGAACTTGAATATTTCAATGCATTCCTCTCCCATCATATCTAGGAATTTTCATGGTCTTATTCATATATGCCGGTATTGACCCTTCTATCATCACCTTTCCCAATGCTAAACTGATAAAGAAAAAGATTCACCGCATGCATCCTCATGTTTCCCTCCTTGTCAAAGAAGAGTTAAAGCACCTTCTTTCTCGATCATTTCATTATTCCCAATGGGTTTCCAACATTTTCCTAGTTGCAAAAGTGTCTTGAAAACTTCATATTTTCACCGATTTTTGAGATCTTAATCTCACTTTCCCTAAACATGACTTTCCTCTTCCAACCATCGATCAGCTTGTGGATGTTACTTTGTAGATCATGAGATGATTTCTCTCATGGATGGTTTCTCTGAATTACAATCAAATTATCATTGTACCAGAAGACCAACACAAGACTTTTTTATCACCCCTTGGTGACTTTTTATTATCGGGTCATGCCCTTCGGTCTAAAGAATGATGACATCACCTATCAGCAGGCCATGACTTATATATTTCATTATCTCATTTTAAAAACCATAGAAGATTATGTCGATGATATTTTAGGTAAATATAAACATCAATGCGACCATTTTTCTATTCTCAAATTCCTCTTCGCGTGTCTTATTTGTTTTTTATCTTCATCTTAATCCAATAAAGGGTGTATTTGTATTCTTAACTAGTAAAACCCTTGGATTTATCCTTTCTATTAGGGACATTTAAGTTTACCCCACAAAAATAAGGCAATCATTGAAATACCTCCTCCTTCCAATCTTAAGCAACTTCGTAGCCTTCAAGGCTACCTCCAATCCATCTGCCATTTCATCTCACAACTTTTAGATCGTTGTCAACCCTTTCATCACCTCCTTTAGAAGGACATAGAATTCGATTGGGACCATAATTTCTAGAAGGATTTTGATGATCTTAAACAATATATCCTATCTCCACTAGTGCTTACACCTCCACACGAGGGGGAGCCCTTTTATCTATACATCTTTACTACTAATCATGCCTTAGGAGCTATGTTAGCACATCGCGATGACCAAGGTTGTGAGTAGGATGTTTATTACATCAGTCACACCCTTCATGACTGTGAAACCCACTACAACAAAGTTGAAAAGCTATGTTTTTCTCTCTTCTTTTCTACTTTAAAGCTTCAACATTATCTCCTTAATCATAAGACATATGTCGTTACTAGCTTCCATCTCCTTAAGACAATGCATTCTAAGCCATATCATAATGATCGTATCACTTGGTGGCTCATGCTCATGTTTGAGTTTGACCTCGAGTTCATCTCTCGAAATATATTAAGGGCCAAGATATTGTAGACCAATTAGCAGAATTCCCCCTTCCTAGTTCACATCTTCCTCATGAGAAATTTTTGGATGAATCCATTAATCAATTTCATCACGAATATGACACTCTTAAATTCACTCTCTTCTTCGATGGCTCTAAGTGTCAGCAAGGGTGAGGCATTGGATTCATTCTCATTCCTCCTTAGGAAAATAATATTTCCCTCGCAAACAAACTCAATTTTGAGTATACAAACAATATGGAAGAGTACGAGGATCTTATCTTGGGTCTTGAAACCGCTTCCTTTTTAGGTGTTCAAATTCTTGACATCTATAGGGATTCCAAACTTATAATCAAAGAAGTCACAGGTGAGTATCAATACAAAAATGATATCCTTCAAAAATATCATGGAATTTCATCTTCTCCTTAAAGGCTTGGATTCCTACACCATCCAAAATTTTCCCTGGTAGACCAATCATTTCACTCATACGATGACATACCTTAAAAATCTTATTCCATGGACAACATAGGAATCCAATCTTTCTATCATCGTTCATCGTATCACTCAACCATTTCATGAATTACCCCAAGTTAATCTTGTTGAATCTAATTCATCAGATCTTTGGTATTCCCAAATATTTGATTATTTATCCCAGTTCATTATTCCCCTAATCTATCCAAGAATGCTAAGAGGTATTTCCTTCAACTAAGTGTTATATGATCCTTGGCATAATTATTTGTAAGTGTGGATTTGACGGTGTTCTTTTTGATGCCTTAAATCACATGAAGCCTCTTGGGCCATCCAAGAAGTCCACAATGGTATTTGTGGTGGAAAATTTAGTGGCTTAGTCATTGTTAAGTGCTTCCTTCATCTTGGCTATTATTGGCCTTCCCTCAATCATGACTATTGTGAGTATGTTAAGAAATGTGAAAATGTTAGCATCATTCCAATCTTATTTGCATTCCTAGTCAAGACTTGTATCCGGCTCAGGACCTTTGGCCCTTTTCACAATGGGGTCTTGATCTCATTGGTCTTATTAATCCTCATTATTCACAACAACATCACTCTATCATCACTACAACCAAATATTTCACCAAGTGGGTGGAAGCAATCCCACTCACCTCAACCAAATATAGTCCAATAATTAATTTTATCTACCAACACATCATTTTCCACTTTGGCATCCCCCACAAACTTTTCATGGAAAATGGAAAGTACTTTAAAAATAAATATCTTAAGAAAATTTGCAACGCATTCAACATCCAACTCAGCTTCTCTTCTCTATATTATCCTCAAGCTAACAGCCAAACCGAAGCTACCAATAAAACCCTTCAAAACATTCTTTCCAAAACTATTGATCAAGCAAGTCGTAATTGGCATCTCCATCTTCCTTTTTCCCTTTAGGCCTATCACACTAGTATTTGTACCTCCATGGGGGATATACATTTTTGTCTTGTTTATGTTTCGAATCCATCCTTCCCTTAAATTTTAAATTCCATCTTTGTGTGTGTCCCTTCGCGACTTCATCTCTAATGAAGAATATCATCAAGCAAATCTTGCATAGCTCGAGTTATTAGATGAAATCCACCTTCTCATTCTTAAACACCATCATGCTTATCAAATAGCACATTAAATGTGCTTATAATAAGCACCTTACATAACATGACTTTAATGTCAACAACCTCATCCTTAAAGAAAACCACAATATCACTATAGAAAGGAGCCAACGTGGAAATATTTCTCCTAACTAGATTCTAAAATACATTATTGCACATAAGTATGGGTCGGAGACTATCATTTGGCCTCCTTGATAGTAAACCAAATATGGAACCTCTTAACACATTACACCTATGACCATTCTCCTATTATCACTTCTACTAGTGCTCTTAGTCATATCTTTTGACCATTTCTTCATCTTGGCCTCTTCCTTATCTCATTGTAATGATTTGGAATTATGTGTCTACCATCACTCCTTAGATGTGACCTTAAATATGGGCACCATGGCTCTACCCATAACACTTTCCTTATGGATATAATCTCCCTTCTTTGTGAGAACTCCATGATATATACATCCATCACCCTATTATTAAACTATTGGAAACATGCAAAGGGTCCAAGGGTGTCTCTTGTACATTCCTTATTCCCCTCCTGAGTGGTCTACTTAGCTAGTCCTAGCTCTCCCCCATGTAAAATAAAATTTCATGGATGATCTTGCTCATAAATCATAGTTATAAAAAATAGAGTGATCCTCGAAGAATAGTTGTTCATGAAAAAAATTGAAAGAATGAAATCAAAATCAAATCAAATAAATAGACTGATCCCAGGATGACTATCATATATTTTATTATATCCATCTATATTATGTATAAAATAGACCATACCCTCGAAGGATGGCTACTCCTTATGGAATTTGAACGATTCTTACATTGATCAACTTTCTTTGAGCAAACTTCTCTCAATGATCAGTTTTCTATTTCCCTTCCTAGAACTAGGGAATAGTTATAAGGAACACCACTTTTGGAGAACCCTATTCCAATGTACAAGTTACATATCAAACCCCTCTATCATTTCGACATTGGGTTTATAAGTTCATTTCATCCATATTACTTATGATCTTTGGTATGACCAACTATCGTTGGTTACATGCTAACATCTATTTTGGTCACATGTGCCTTACGTAACATGTATCCCCTTCTTGTTTACCTCCAATGTAGTTGGAGACATATTTTCCTTGCACATTCCTTGATATGACATAGTGTCGTTCATACCCATATGACACCATTGTTAAGTCAGATATCATCCTACACCTCATATGACCTTATTCAATATCTCTAACGTTCAAGTCCACCTTATGGCCATGATTATTCCCTCTCGGGCATTTTTCTTAATCATTCCTTTCCTTATTTTCCTTTGTGGCCATATTTACTTTTTCCCTCCAGAATTTTAATCAAAAATTCACTCCTATCTAATTTACTCTCAAAAGTTCAATTTTTGTAGCCATACTTACTTCTCCTTCAAGCATTTTATTTCACAATCCTATTCAATCCGCACACAAAGATCACTTTTTGGCAATACTTTACTTCCCCTTAGGGCATATTAATTCCACCCACTTTCCACTTAGTCTTCTTGGCCATTTTTCATGTCTTGTGCTAGGGAAGCAAAATTTTCATCCTTATCCCTTGCAGACGCATACCTTTTCACTTAATTCCTCATGTATGAAGGATTTCACATACCTTTCACATTTAGTTGTGCATACTTTGATGTTTTCCTATGACCCATTGGTCATCACAGATTGCATCCATACTGCAATGATTTTCACCCACTCACTAGCTCGTAGAACATTGTATCTTGTCTCCATTGAGACCACAATTATCCTCTATTGATGTGATATTGGATTCAAATCGATAGTTTTTATTGGTATTTCGATACTTTTTTATTAGGGCATCTTGCCTTGGTAATCATTTTACCCATTTTTCTTCACCCACCCGCCCTTTATCATCTACCTTTTTCAAATGTGTCATTGATTTCCCTTAGCATCATCGATCCCCCATTTGAGGGGATCTCATCATCTACCTTTCATCAATCCTCATTTACCCTTAATCTATCATCATTTTTGTCTCATGGCTTGCTAGCACAAACCACTCAACAAAAGGGGAAAAATGTAGACACCTAAATTCAGTATTTATACCCTTGTCTACCCGCATGTGCATATTTCACATTGGTCTTTACCTAGCCCCAATTTAATTTAACTCATTCCCCCTTTATTTAATCTGAAATGCCCATATAATTCATATTCATTAATTAATTTCTATTAATTACTTAATTAATCAATTAATATCTAACATGCCCTAATAAACCTTCTATTTTTGGATGGTTTTATCATGACACATACATCCCCTTTCTTTGATATCTTTCTTGTCTTTCCT
Organism: Taxus wallichiana var. yunnanensis; assembly: GCA_018340775.1. Taxonomy (NCBI): domain Eukaryota; kingdom Viridiplantae; phylum Streptophyta; class Pinopsida; order Cupressales; family Taxaceae; genus Taxus; species Taxus wallichiana. The sequence goes on from CM031234.1 coordinate 963,001,100, forward strand.
ATATTTATCCCTTAACATCCCTAAAAATCCCTTTCCCAACTACATGCTTTAAATCACCCTTCCAACCCTTAAACAATCCAAAATCCTGATCAAAATCACAAAAGAAGCCCCATTGGGGAAACTTTCCCCATAGTCGGCGGTGACCCAACCCAGATCCTTATCGACCCTATAAGACTATCTCAATCCTTTCCAAAAACAAAACACAATAACATAGAAAACATATAAGCACAACTCATCTATGATTTTCCTACACTTTGCAAAATCAACCTTCAAACCAGAGCATCTTAGCAATCCTCTTATAGCCCATGGAAGCACGTTTCGATCATTTTCATAACTACAAGAGGTTTTTCATTGATTTTTATGCTATCTATATCATTTCTATTACTATATTTTTCAATCTAACACCTTGTAGGTTTACCAATGGTCGTGACTTTGTTATTATTTTTTTCTTCTAGTTTCTATACTTGTAGGTTACCTTTTTAGTCCTTCTACCTTCGGTGTTGCTTCACCATGCATCCCAATCACCTAGCCCAAGTCGTCATCAAATTGACCCTTTGTAACTATGTTTTCTACTTCCAGATCCTTCTCCATCCTCTACATGTGTTCCGTACCTACTCCATCCTACTAAAAACCATCCGATCTCTCTATTGTATACAAACTAGCCTATTTACATCCCAATTGTCATCACCCTACCCCGATTTCCATCAATCACGATCCTTTTGGCCCATTAATCCATTCTCATCTCTATTTCTGGCCATTTTTGGGTTTCCTTTGCCTCGTATTTCCTTCTTTATTCTATTTCCAACATCCATAGACTTCTCGATGCTTCAAGGTTGGCATACAAATCTTGTGAGGTCTATATACTTACTTTGTTTCTCATATTCACTCTCTCAAGTCGTCGTCATCCTGTCTCTGCGCATATTCTATGTCACCGTCGACCCAGTCACGTAAAATTTATTTTATTTTTATTTCAATCAGATTAGCATTTAGATCAATTTTTATCACTTTCATATTTTTTACCTCTTTCAGGTTTCTTCTTACTATCTAGTTATTTATATTATTTTTCTTATCACAAGGGGTTGAAATCCACCAAGGAAGTTAACGCTTCTTGGAGCCGCTTTGTTAGGAAACCCCACATAAACCATCTAATCCATTTTATTTTTAGTGATTCTTATTTTTAGGTTATCAGCTGGCAGTATGTGGATCCATCATCACTTCATGCCCATCTCCATCCATCACGCATTTGAGGTACCATAAACCCTCCATCATTTTTGAGTTGTGTACTTTCTTTAGTAGCTAACTCATTAACTTGAAATGAATGAGAAAATAACTATAATAGTTGGTGCTGCAAATTTTGTAAAATAATTTTATTTTATGGCTGGATTTGAACAGATATCTAATTAGTATTTTCTTTTCAGTTTTATTTCAAAAGGTTTTCCATGAAAATCTTGTGTTTCATAATCGTTATATCTTTTATGATTATTGCTATTGTGGTTATTAATTTTTATATAAGTAAAATATTATATTATACTTGATTCATCTCCCCTCCCACCCCGCCTTTTATCTTAGTATAAGTTTGTGTTCATCACAATAAATTTTAGAAGGTCATTAAGGACCAAGGTTGACTATATGTAATATTATATCAAATGATAAAATCTTTAACAATATAATATTCTATGTCATTTTGTATTAAAGAAAGAAATATAAATGTAACACTCTAAGAGAAAGAAAAAGAAAGGAAATGATTTTTTGGGAGAGTTAAATTTCATATTACAGTCTATAAAGAATGTAAGAAACAATGTGCATGATTTTGGTTCTATAGTAATACAATGGTGAAATGTCTTATCTTTTAAAATAATGGGAGCCTTCATTCCATAGTCCCTTATGCATTGTAGAATTTTTTTAGTGCACATAGTTATTTTGAATAAGATTAATTGATATTGCATGCATATTTTCAATGTGTTATGATGCTCTTTAAAATCATATAACCTAGATTATCAATAAATAAACCTTTCAAGAACAAGTCCAATTACTAGAATACAACTTTAGCATGTCCCGATGAGGAAATTTAGGGACCATTACTAACAAATTTTGTTAGTGTTAGATGTAGTTAAAAATACATTTAATTCCATTCAATAGTTGTTTATACAAGATGAATTCATCACCAACTAATATATTACAATTGCAATAGGTGTTAATATGACAATTTTCCTTGTGAAATTCAAAACAACTAATCCATTCAAAAGAATAATTTGATTTTTAAGAGAAATTGATTAATGCATTCAACCTGTAGTGAAAAATAGTCAATAGTTTTCTCCTTGGGAGTTGTTGTCTTATTCGAGAGCAACAATAAAATTAAGTTCTATTTAAATGTGGGAGTAACCCGTAAAATCTCATTGCTAATAAGAATATATTTTTACACATGGGCCTCTTTATCCTTTCACGTTCAAAATGTTGGTAATTGTTTCTCATTTGGATTCAATATTAAAAAGAGGAGGAAATAGGTAGATAATTTTAAAAGAAGTAAAAAGGAAACAAGTGATATATTTACATATAATGAATCAATAATTCAAGCAATATGTAGGATATAATGAATATCAACACAATATACAAAATATTTTTAGCCAATGAAGTACTAATATTCAATGTATTCAAAGATAGAATAATACCCTTAAGGTGGGGCAATACCACAAAATCCTTCTTAACGAAGGAATAAATATGTGACATCTCCTAATATAGGAGTTCCACCTCAAGGGGGAATGATATTAATCTCCTTTATTTATACATACATTACTCTAATTGGGTGTATAACACTTAAACATAGTGTAGGATGACTCATTACCCGATATAACTAATTCCACAAGTTCCCTACGTGACCCCATATATTATGAACATATAACTAAGGGGTTGTGTGGCACATTTCAAAATTTTCATCAACTTATATACAATATAACATCATATCCTTAGGTACGTAACAAAAGGGTAGCTAATTTTCAAAGAAGTAAAAAGAAAATTAATATTTTAGGTATATGGAAAATTAAGGAATGCCAAGTCATCATAATGATATTTCAATTTTTATTAATTATTCATTGGGAGTATGGATACCATACTCCAATAGGCACAACACAAAAAATCATACCTAATTGTAAAATTAATGATAATCTATGAGCATATGATAATTATAATAGTTAAAATAATGTAAATGCTTTAACAAAAAAGAATTAGGGTTTATTGAGTGAAAAATTTATTACATTTAGGAGATGCGCATCAACAACTTGTAATTGAAAACATGTTCAAACAACAAGGTGAATTAAACCCAAAAAAAAAAAATAAAAAAGCACCTTTACCAAAACCATAACAATACGATTATGAAAACTATTCACAAATTCGCAATTGATTAAATGGTCATGATATCTACTCATGGGTTTTTAAATATTGTGTGATTTCCTAAAAAGTCACTACAAGTAACTAGGAATCAAATATCCTTCCCCAAACCTAATAATCATGAAACACCTTTCCAAACAATAAAAAATGGGGTGGATTTAGAAAATTTTCTTAGTCATGCATCCTTTGGAAAACAAGTTCTAAAAATAACACATGTTGTTGTCTAATAGGAAGTCCAGTGTAATGTGAGTGTTATAACCCTACTCTTTTAAAGCTCTAATCAATGTAACAAATAGTAAATAATATAAGCTCCACTCTAAATTTTTGAATTATGTTTTTGGCATGATGATTATCTTGAAGCAATAAATTCCTTATTGTTGCAAGTATGATGGTGTGTGAATTAATGTTTGTGTTTGAGTATCCTTAATGCAATTACATATTTATAGAATTCTTGAATTCAAATTAGGACCCTATTAGTATGCAATCTAACACACAATGAAATGGAAAAATTACAAATATGGGACAAAACCCCATGGGACCAAAAACAAGGGTCGAAGGGCCCACAAAAATGAACTAACAAAAACCATACCACTATGGTTATGGAAGACCAAAATGCATCTTACAGATTCTTAAAAATGGTGAGAACAATAGGAAAATAGGGGAAGAGAGATAAAAATGGAGAAGGAGAAATAAGGAGGATAAAACAAAGAAAATTGTCAAGTTCACAAGAAGAAGAGCATAGTAAAAAGAATAATATTATGTTGTGTCAAAATTTGTGACACAAAACACAAGGAAAGACAATAAAAAGCAAACAACATAAGGAACACATACGAATAATAACCTAGTTTGAACCAATAATCAATTAGCACAAAAATACACTAGCACCATAACTATTAACTACTCACATACCAAAATTAGGTGTCCCCACTTCCTAAGTTCAAATTATTTTTATTACTTGTCCAAATTGGATTTGAAATTTTCCTCAAAGTGTTCCACGAATATTCTTATGAGCATTTCAGTTTTACTTTTCACTTTTAATCATTTGATTTCACCCCATTTAAATAAGTTTTTTTGTCATTTATCATCCACACTACTTCAATCTTCCATATAACAAAAATTCAACAACATAGAAATTGTGTACAACCTAAAGAGGCTATAAAATATGGCAAGAACAAAAACAATACTCATAAATAAGAAACTAATGAACACATAAAATTACCTAGCAATGTTTTAAGATATTTGGATGGTGGTTGGGATCACAAAGTTAGCTAATGATGTAGAAGGTAGAAGGTAAAACAAAACTAAAATGCCCCAATGCTCATTAGACTCTCAATTAAATATGGTGTCTAGGGTGCATAGACACATTCATAGCATTCATGATTCTCATGAAGCTTCAAAGTTTTAGAGTTTGTATATCAGGTAAACTATAAAGCTCTAGTATTATATCTTCTAAAGAGTTTGCACATGTTGAAGCTATGGATAGATGAAAAATCAAATAATTTTTATGTCTTTGATATAAATCAAGAAGAAATTGATGACCTTTGAACAATAAGTTGACAAAAATAAATTGATTATGATCATACTTTATGGTCTTCCTTCTTCATTCAAGGTGTTTGTTACTTTTTTGGGTGTCTCTAATAGAGAATTTTTGTATAAGGAGCTCGATGGATTTATTCAATAAGAAGTATAACATGACAATACAAATAGTGAAGAAGAAAAGTCTTTTTATCTCAAACCAAAAATAAATAAGGGTTTCTACTCAAAACAAATAGATCATAAACACAATTTTTTTAGGAAGGAAAGGAAAACCTCAAAAAATAGTAAATTTTCATGCTTGTGGAAAGTCCCGTGACACCAAAGATTGTTGATATAATGGATTGAGAGAAAACACATAGGAAAATTCCATGTTGTCAAGATTATTGAAAGTAATAATGAAATCATCCAATGCCAACCTAATCATAATGTGAAAAAAAAATGACCAAAAATGGGTACATCGACTCAATTGCCACAAAGCACATTTAGGATGAGATACTAGTTTTCATAGATGGAAAAACATAATGAGACCACAAACCTTAGAGACAATTCCTCACTAGAAATAAAAGGTAAAGTGTTATTCATATTTCACAATAAAAAGAGATGAAAAGTACGAGGTTCTTTTCTCATCCTTAGATGAAGAATAATCTATTATTTGTGAATTAGATGTTTCATAATAATCTGAACATTGATTTTGATATAAAAGGTCAAAAACTTTTATAATAAAAGACAATTCCAAACACAAAAGAGTATGTATAGTAAGGGTTTGAGAAAGGAGGAATACCCATTTTTCATGTCGTACCTACTTAATGACACCTTACGATGCATGTTTTGATTAAACAATGAAGTTTATGTTGGAATCAATAGTTTGAAAATTTAAATTTTACATACCTAATGGCTTTAAGAAAATAACAAATGGATCATGGGCTACCAGAGATCGAGGGCTAGATTATTTTGTTTTAGTTGTTTTATTAGTAAAAATGTTTTAAAGTGGCAAGTAAGATCAAGAAAAGTTTCTTTTAACTTAGTTCACAAAAGTCAATGGAACTTTTTCAAAGACCTTTACCATCATTTAGTACTTTTATTAAGTGAGTAGTCCCGATAGATGTGTGTTATTGAATAATGTGTTCAAAACTTTACTACACTTCAAGTATTTCAAAGCTATAGTTGAGAAACAAATTTCTGACCCATGAAGACCCTTTTTTTCAAATCAAAATAAGGGTACATATCAAAGGAGTTTAACAAATTTTCTCTCAACAATGTATACACTGATAATTACACATTGCATACACTCCATAAAAAATTGGAGTCACCAAAAGAAAGAATCAAATTATCCTAGAGATGATGACATGCATGTTGAAAGTGCTAACATGGGTAAGATGTTATTTGACCAAATCAATGAATATATCAATGTATTTTCTCAATCGAGCACCCACAAAGCATGCTTATAAAGGAATTTTATGATGAAGCAAATTAAATTATTTGGTAGCACAACCTATTTATATATTCAAAAAAATAATTTTGATGAGAATAATATGAAGTTTATCTTTCTCAGACATAGTAGTAAATTTACAGCCTTTCGGTTCAAACCTAGAAAATGTACATAAGAAAAAATGTGGTCTTTGATGACTATCACATATTGAGTAGTTGGAAATTATTCATCACAAATAATTCCAACTAAATAATGAATAAACCCATTAAATAAGTCAAGGAAGAAAGTAATGAAGAAGAAGAGGAAGATAACTCAATCTCATAGATTGATCTTCAAGAAAGACTAGTTTCCAAATTCAAAACAATATAGAGGGAGTGTTTGAAAAAAACACAACTTGTCAAAACTTCTAAAATTTTCCAATCAATAGGAGTGTGAAAACCAACCTAGAAGGTTCAAGAAAATTTGTAGAAGTCACCAACAAAAAATGCATCTCAAGAAGAGGTGAATTTAGCAATGATGAGTGCAACGATTCACTCCTCAAAACCAACCTATGTCAACAAAGTTTTATAGTAGAAGAAATGGACCATAGAAATGCAAGTAGAATTTTATGGTCTCATGCATAATCAAACTTGGGAGATTGTTAAAGTTCTAGTTGGATAAAAATCATTCAATGAAAATGACACCATTGAAAAACAAAACACATTTGGTTTCAAAAGGTTTTTCTTAAAAAAGGAATCGATTGTTACGATATTACACCAACAAAAAATATGAAAACTATGAAACTTATGTTCTCACTTACAACTTAATTCGGATGGCACATCCACCAAGTAGATGTGAAGAGTGAATTTCTAAATGGGTAACTCCAAGATGAATTCTACATGTACGAATTGGAAGGATTCAAAATTTAGGAAAAATAACCTAAGGTGTTTTTATTGGTAGTCAATGTTAAGGGTTGAAGAAGGCACTTTGTGCATGAATAATTAAGCTTGATGAACACCTATGCATGCACAAATTTTATTCAATCCTTTCAGATTACAACTTGTATATCAAAGGGGACATGGAGATATTGCAATCTCGATTGTGTATGTTGATGAACTTGTGATCACCGTAAGCAATAAAGTGTTGATTTCAAAGGTGAATCTAAATTTTAATAAGTTGTTTGTAATGAAAAATCATGTATTAGTGCACTATTTCCTTGACCTAGAGGTGTGGCAACAAATAATTTGGTTTAGGATACAAAGAATAAAATTTAGAGAAGCATGAAGTGGAAAAAGTTGGACCTAGTGATGTTGTTAAAGCTATGAAGGATGTTAAATATCTCAAGAAGGTTATCAAGAAACCCAATGCAATGAAGTATACAAGTAAGTTCAATGGTGTTTTTCTACTCTTGCAATAATTTTGGTCATAGAGCTAGGGACTGTAGGAGATCTGTTAAGAATGAATTTCCATGGAGAAATGGTTGGCATGATCATTCATATCATTCAAGAGATATTACATGCTATAATTTCCATAAGAAGGGTCATATTGCCAAGTTTTTTCATCAAGAGTCTCCTAATCATATTTGGAGGAATGAGAATAAGTATGGAGTTGTGTGCTATAGTTGCAATCAGATTGGAAATGTAGCTAGATATTATCATCAAAATATTATAAAAAAGGTATGAAGCTTCTAGAGGTAATATTTCTTGTACTTGTTTCAAATTCAAGAAGATTGGCCACATTTCAAGGTATTATATGGTGAAGTGAATACATATAAGAGGAAGGATTAAGTTAAGACTGATCATGTTGGAAAACTAAAGAAAGAGCTCATGTCTACTCCTGTCAAGAAGGAAAAATAATGTCCTAAAGTGGCTTGCTCCGGTCATGATGAATATATTTCTCATAAAGGTCTATTTTCTATTGTAGAACCTCAAGAGTTATTTCTATTTGATTAAGAATACCCCAAGGATAATAATAGAGAAAAAAGGTACAAAAGTTAAGAAATTTTATGGATGACCTTGGTATCATGTCCCTTTATGGCATGGATATTCTACCTTGCTAGGTGAATGCAGATGTCATGGGTACCTCCATTACGCTTTATGGAGTCATCATTCTATGAAATTTAAATCATTTTAAGCATGAAGGTTTCTTGGGAGGAATATATCAAGGGAATATTGATTTTTGTAGCATGCTAATGTAGGAGGTATGTCAAGGTATGTATTTTAGTCCTATGATTGTTTTTAGTAGTTATTCGAAATTAAAGTTTGTTTTATTGGTCAATGAGTTCATCGAAGGGTGTATTTTCATTTTATGAGTCTATGTTTGTAAATTTCATGGATTTTTGATACTTGAAGTCATGAAAATTTGTGTAGAGTTGGTACATTTTGAGTTGTTTTGTTAAAGTTTACTAGGTATTGTCTCGATTTTATAAGATAATAATGGGAACTACATGTGTAAAATATTGTCTCTCTCACAAGATGTATCACAAGAATTTTTTCATATCTTATTTGAATTTGAGGTTTTTATTAGTCCTTTAATATGTCTTGATTAGGATGTATCCAAGAATAAACCAGAGTTTGTTATGAGTATCATTAATTTAAACATGTCAAGTTTTGTATATCTTGATTCTCAAGATAATCAGTCTATCCTAAGGTTGTTAGAGGCATAACTATGGTATACAAATAAGAGTTGTCAAGTTGATCACACATGATGATGTAACAGTCAAGCTACTTGTGGCCTCTTTCAAAGGAAAATTGCTTCAATGGTACCGAGGCTTGAGACTTGGATCTATTGCCACCTGGGATGAGCTTGGAACAACTCTTTGTAATTATTTTGAAGATAAGTCATATCACTTGTCTTTGGTGGAGAAAATGACAAGGAGGGCACTCAATGATTAGATGACAAATTTCAACATCAAATTTCAAAAGAATTGGGATAAAATACCTCTTTTTTAATACATACAGCCCAACATGCTTTTCTGTATTATATAAAGGCGTTGAATAATAATATCTCAGTCATGATTCAATCCATGGGAGGTAGGAATTTACCAACTACTTATAATATTGCAGTAAGGGTGGAAAATAGTCTTATTTAGGAAGGAAAAATATCTCCTAGACCTCCTATGGCCTTGTTCTCAGAAATTTCACAAGTGCCCCAAAATACTTTGGCCCTTATTCATGTTCATGAGAAAATAACGCTTCTGTTACATCAAAATCCTACTCTTTAGAACGGTAGAAAGAAGATGAAGAATCAAAAACCTTGATTAGAAATTTTTCAAATAAAGTCATATCATTAGAGAAACAATAGGCGAAATCCTATAGAGGCATTTCTAATCAAGTGCATAGCCAAAAAAATCAGCCTTGGTAAAATAAATATGGAAACCAAAGATACACACCCAACCAAGAGAACGAAATATGGCATGCTAGTGCACATCTACCCTTACAAGTTTTTCCTCCTGCACCCTCTCTTACAACGCCCAACACAAGTCAAGATCTTGTTCCAATTCAGAATAATTTAGCGTAGGATTCAAAGTGGTGATTCCCTTATAATATGCTTCAGATTCAATATCACTGTGCCAATGTTGTGTGTGCACAAGCCTACATGATCCATAACATTTCCAGCTATGAACCTTCAACAAGTGTACCAAATAGATAACCAAGAAAGGCTAGATATTATTTTTGATTCTAATTTGATGTTCTTTAGATCTTAAGACTTTTGTGCAATCAACCAAGCTACAGAGGCCACAAGAAGACCACATGCCCAAGTTTCGAGACATACACAAGACACAATAAGATAATGTTCGAGTCTAGTGCGCGAGTCACAATTCCAAACACAAGTAGACCCTCATAAGTAGAGATATGCAGCCAAGGAATCTAGTGGTAAAAATAATCAATTCTCTACATAATATATCCCATGTAAAGTCTATCCGGAAGTGTCACACACCCCTCCTTTGGTAGCTCAAGCCTTAGTTTTGGCTAAATGCCCTACTTTTGTTCTTGAACATTTAAGAAAGGATGTTGTTATTCAATAAATGCACAAGTTAGTGGGTCTTCCATTTAGCATTGTGTACTAGATGAAGAAGATAAATATAAATGTCACAATGTGCGATGTTCTAACCATTCCATCTCAATAAGATCTGTTGTATGAGGCCTTATCCTAACTTTCATGCACTGATCCAGCTATTCACAAACCACGTGTTTTTATCAACATCTTCCAAGAAGAGGAGAAGAAAGTAAGTAAATTTGTTAAAACCCCACCCTTCTATATGTCTTTGATTATAGGCAAGCATCTTGTCCATAACTGTATGATTGACTCAGGCACTAGTACTTTTGTCATTCCTAAGAAGATTGTTGATTTCTTTGCTCTTATGTATATCCCCCTAACAAAAGGAGTCTTACAACTCAATGGCTCAACTATCACTACCTTAGGAATCATCAAGGATCTTGAGTTGACCCTCCATGCATGTCCAAATCTAACAATAACTCAATAAGTCTCAATCATTGACTTACCTCCTTTGTTTTCTCTATGTCTATCAAGAGAATTTACTACAAACATGGGTGGTTATTTGTATTCTAATTGGTCTCATATGTTACTCAAGATAAGGTATGGAACCCGGTTTACCATAAAATATTTTCCTATCATGTAGAGTCATATGTCAAATCCCCTCTCCAAGCCAATTGTTTAATCCAAGAAGAACAAGCTTCACTTTTGAAGAGCAACATCTTCCACCCTCTATTCTTGATCTAGTGCTTGATAAGTGTTCATAGAGGTACCATAAATTTGACCCATATTTTGAAGAACTCTGGAAGCTTACAAAACTGGGCTTGGTACTTACAACATTATTTAAGAATAAGCTATGATGTAACACACACTCAAGAAAGACCAAGTTGAAGTTGGAACCTTATACTCTATGGATCCAAATTATACTTTGATGGATCCTCATTTATCCGAAGGGTGAGAAATTATTCTTCACTCACAGAGTTGTAGTTCACATGCTCCAACAATGTGGCATAGTATGAAGCACTAGTGCATGGTCTTCTTATTGCTGAAAATATTATGATTAAGGCACTTTGCACAACTTTGGGGACACAAAATTGGTTATCCATTAGGTCACAAACAAGTTCCAAGAAAAGAATAACATTCTCAAAGATTATAAGTATACGATTTGAGACCTCATTGAGAGATTTTATGCTATAAATATGCAGGTGGTACTTGCGCATAAAATGAATAATGAAGATGATCAAATGGTCATGCTTGGTTCATAGTTCTCTCTTGCTGAGGACTTTGTCAAAGGAAACACTCAACACATTAAGATGGTAATCAGACCATCCATTCCAGATAAAAACACCAGCTGGAAAGTGTTTGAAAGTGATTCACAGATCATCCAGTTCATTCAAAATGAATTTGATTTCTCATAAAGCATACAAACTGACTTGCATGATAGCTATAGTGACCAAGTGATTCAATCAAGTCAAATTAGTTGCCTAAAGGGATGGTCACCTCAAATCGATGTTAAGCCCGAGATTTGTTCAAGGGTGAATAAAAGTATATGCACGCCACACAAGAATGTTTCTCCCACTCACTATTGCGCACGGAAAAGAGTTAATGCTCAATAAATCTTGCGCACATGATGGAAATTGTGCCTTCATCTCTCGCCGTAAAAAAAAGTGATATCTTCACATGGGAGTATGAGGACCTCAAAGGTTTTGATCCAAGTGTTTCTCAACCCTCTATTGACCTTGATCCTAATATCAATCCTATCGGATAGAAGGAGTGAATATTCAATCCAAAGATAGATCCCCTCATGAGAAAGGAATTATCCAAACTCATTGAGGAAAAATTTATTTTTCCCATCAAGTAATCTACTTGGGTCACGAATCTAGTTCCAGTACACAAGAATATTGATGAAATAAGACTCTATGTTGATTTCAAAGAATTGAACAAGGAATCTCTAAAGGATCATTATCCTTTTCCTTATATGGAGAAAATTCTACAGACTATGGTCGATGCACAAAGATTCTCAATGTTGGATGGGTATTCAAGTTTCAATCAGATCCTAGTCAAGGAAGAGGATCAATTCAAAACAACATTTACAACCAAGTGGGGAACATATGTGTATCAAAAGATTCCCTTTGGTCTATCAAATGTAGGTGCTACATTTCAGTGCACCATGGACATTACCTTCAAAGGTTATATTAATGAGTTCATCTTGGTTTACCTTGATGACATAACCATCTTCTCAAAGCAGAGTGAGGATCATATGGCGCACCTAGAGAAAGTATTTGAGAGATGTAGAAAATTTTGGGTATCCCTTAACCCCAAGAAGTGTAATTTTGTAGTGGCACAGGGAAATATCTTGGGCCATGTGGTTTCAAAGGATGGCATCACAATTGATCTTGAGCACATTTCAGCCATCCTATCTCTTTCCTTGTCGGTGCACAAAAATGCCTTGCAATCCTTCCTCGATAAGATCAATTTCGTTAGGCGTTTCATTCCTAACTTTTTAGGTCTAGTTCATCCCATCACCCTTATGCTTAAGAAGGACATAGACTTTAGATGGAAAATAGAAGGAAGATAAATCTTCAATAGAATCAAGAAATAAATTTCTTGCATGCTAGCACTCATTAACTGAAGTATTCAAAGGATTTTATCCTTTATGCTTATGGCACTAATATGAGTTTTGTTATTGTCCTAACACAAGAAAATGAATAAGGGATAGAATAATCAACAACTTTCTTCAGCCAGATTTGCTCAAGGATTATGAATTAAAAGACATTCACACATAAAATAAGGTGTTTTCCATCATTCACCTGCTCAAGAAATTAAAAAGTATGCTCACCATAAATCATATCAAGGCGTTAGTCTCCCAATATTCTGTGAGAGAGTTCATTATGGGATCAAAAATCAATGAAAAGAGAGCACACTAGGTGACCAAAATCATGGAATATGATGTGAATATAAAAGATGAAAAACTTTTAAGAGGTAACACACTCTACAAGAAGATTGTTGAGGATTGACATAATGAGCCCGAGGCTTCATTATTTCTAGATGAGGATGTCCCACATGCGAACTTGAGTAGACTACGCACCCTTGCACATGTGACTAGATGAAGGACATGACCACATTACTTTCCAAGGGCATATACCCTCTCGGGTTAAATAAATAAAGAGAATACATACGAGGTTACAATCTATCCCTTATATGTTTTGATTGATATACTTCTCTTCAAGAAAAATATTGATGGCATGTTGTCAAGATGTATCAACGACATTAAAATTGAAAATTTGTTAGCAAAATTTCACGATGTATTATCTGGTGGAAAATGTTATGAAAAAACTAAAAAAATGAAGATCATAATGTCAAGAATATTTTAGCCTACCCTATTTGCAGATGCACACAAGTGGGTCAAAAAATGCAAGAAATGTGCTTTCTTTGTAGGAAAGAAGATATTGGCAAAACTTCCCCTCTGACCAATCTACCCAAATCAAAATTTTATGCAATGGGGTATCGAATTCATAGACATGATCAATCCACCTTCAAGCACTAGACACAAGTGGGTGGTGATAGATATGGACTACTTCACTAGATGGACACAAGGTTTCATGCTCGAGGAATCAACTGATTCAGTCATTCATGACTTTCTCAAGGAATTATAATAGGGTTTGACATTCCTCGAACCATTATCTATGATAATTCAAAAGCATTCCTTGGCACTAAAATCACCGATTGGGATCTAAATATGTGCATCTATCTGAATATTTCTTCCAACTATTACCCTCATGGAAATGGTTTGGCAGAATTAACAAACAAGAACCTAATCAGGATCATGAAGTGCACAATGAATATCAATAAAATATAGTGGCATACAAAGGTATTGCGTGCACTCTAGGTAGATAGAATCACAGTTAAAAGGTCAATATGAACTTTTCCTTACAATTTTGTCTATGAAAAAGAGGCTACCATTCCTTTAACACTAGAGTTGAACTCATTGGAACTTTCCCAAAAACTATAATTTGAAGGCACAAACCAGAGAGAAATCAGAATGGCAGAGATGATTAATCTTGAAGAGTTAAGGAACTCTGCCATGATCAAGCTAGAATAACAGCAACAAGCATCAATGAAAGGGTTTCACAAAAAGGCTAGGCCTCAAGCTTTCAAAGTTGGGGACTTGGCTTTGAAATGGGATGTTGGAAGAGCTACACCAGGGTGTCATTTAAAGTTTGATGTACTTTGGAGTGGCCCATATATCATTAGTTTGTGTAAAAAGGCTAACTCTTTCGAGTTAACTCATATTGATGGAGGCACACTGTAAATCCCAGTAAATGGGATCTATCTCAAACATTTCCATTGAGTTTTTTTCATCTTTTGTACATATTAGAGTAGTTTCAATTCCTCCAAGTGCATTGTGAACACATTTTTTTTATATAGTTCTCTTTTCTTGCATGCTTCTTGTGCATGCTCTTCTTTTGCTTCCAAGATGCCGGTAATTTTCAGCAACTTATAGGATTCATAATAGAGTAAAGAAATGATGCTTCAAGTGACTTCGGGGAAATTATTCAAAGTTAAAAATCAGAATTTCATGATTACATAGTAGAATCCATGCCCAATGGATGCTCTAAGCTACTAATCTCCTTCATCTAGTAGGAAGATGGCCCCAAAAGTCACCAAAATTGTTATCTAAATAATTCTCCTAGTTATTTGGATAACTTGTATACATCTTCTAGCTATGAGCTCTTCATCATAAGGTTGTGCATGCTCAAGTTCACTTGGCACATTCCCTTGGTTGCATTTCCTCACGTGCTTCCCCTTCTCCCCTTTCATTTTCCTTTTCCTCTTTGTTCCACTCCTCCCTTGCGCACATCCTTTGTTTTCCAACCTTCTTCCTAACAGCTATTCACCCTACATGTGTGCCTCACACTTGCTTCAATCAACCAATTCCATGGCCTTCTCATGCACCCCGCACATCATCTTGTAATAGTTGTGCCTTGACCATGCATTCTCCACTCAATATTTTTCCTTATTTCCTCACACACGTTACACATACCTTCCTTCTATCTTCCTCCCGCGCCTCATTCTTCCACACACATATCTTTACACCCTCCTTTACACCCTTCCGTGTTAGGTTATCCTCTAACACTCTTGAGTGTTCCACATGTGACCAATCAAAGTGCGCCAACAGCTTAGTCGGATCCTTACAAAAAATCAACAAGTAAAATGTGGTAGAAACAACAAAACATTTGCACAGCTTGTCCTTCCTTTTATCCATTCTCGCTCGTGCCACATGTCTTGTGTGCCCAGATGGCTCTAACATCTTATGATAGCCATATATTTTTCTACAAAGATCTGATCAGACACGCCTAGTCTCAATCAATAGCTATTGACATGGGCTATAGTGTTAAATATTCAAATTCAAATTCTTGGTGGATCTGGTAGGTGAGAAATGGGAAAATGTCTTTTTGGGCATTAATGAGTAGATCTAATTACTCCAACCACCTGATTTGATATGATCCACCCTCCTTCCTTCTTTAACATGCCAAACAGACTTGGGGAAATGTATTTGATAGATTTGCAAGTGGATTTACAGGCATTAAATGCTTCTTATTGGTGGTTGTATTTCAAATTCATGTTTTTTATCCTTCTTCTCTTCTTCTTCCATGAATTCATCTATAAATGTAAGAGCTATGCTCATTATTAATGTTGGACATTTTGAATCCTTACACATTTTGATAAGGACTTCATATTTTCTATATTTTGAGTTGCAGACCTCTAGATCTAGCTCTTTCATGTGGATATCAGCCTCTTTCACCATTGTAACAACTTTGTGCATTTATGGAAGTAATAGAAGCATTGTTTTTTGACTATTCTCTATCCTAACGTGTTTACATTCCTTATTTGTGCCTTTTCTTTTACATTGTGTGCTCATTGTGCCATTATACATCCCTTACAACTCCTTATTTAGTTTTATTCCTTGAAATTGATATCGTAAATACATTTTAAGTTGTGCTACATGTGCATAGCCTTCTTTCCCACATTTCCCTTTATTTTTTCTCAGAATAGATAATGCTCATCCCTCTTTTCTGGTGCTATCACCTTTTAGTGTAGATTTCTTTTCATGTTATCCTTCCATCCCTGGTCCCTTGGCATTGTTAGTTTAATTTTCCCTTTCAGCACTAGGAGTAGCGAGTGTGAGTGAGAATTAGATAGAGGAACCGGCCTTTTATGGAGATCCGTCCTAAGCATGCAAGGTCCCACAAATTTGAGATAGTTCCATTGTTATCAAAATGAATCGGTTCTTCCGGATCCAAGACATGGGTGTAAGTTTGATGACCAACAAATATCCATAAATAACATAGGCTAGAAATAGCTTTCTTTTATAATTTTCATGGTTGTATCTTTAGCCAAGAAATGTTCGCTAGAGAATCCATCATGGAGTGCGCTTAGGACCTTGTCACATTGTTCACTTTCAATGCACATGAGAAACATTCTATCAATGTTTCTTTTGAAAAGTATGCCATCAAATAATGCATAAGGAATATATTGCAACCTCAAATGTATTATCTTTTCTTTACTCAAACCAAGAGGGTATGCACCAGAGATAAAAACCTTAACTCATCAAAAATTGAGTTGTGATCATTAAATACATTCATTTCATCTTGATTTCATTCAAAATTATCCAAGATATCATTACTTGAGGGTACTTCATTCATGAAGGTGGTTTCTTGAGATTGCGCAACATCCAGAGCCAACTTCTCACAAAGTTATCTTCCTCTTACCAATTTTGTATTTTTAATGGTCACATCATATTCAATGATATTAGTTACCCATCCATCTCATTTCTCACTAATTTATACTCCCATAATTAATTATCTAACTCTATAATGTGGCACTAAAATATTTACGCAGTAGCAATAATCATAATTCTAAATTTCTTCAAATATCTCATGATAACAAACACCTAATTTTCAATTTGATTGTACTTGAGCTCATAATTCTTCATTGTTTGACTAAAAAAGCTACAAGTTTCTCCATTACTTTATCATTTAGTTGTTTCAAAACCGCATCTATACTAGATTCCACCCCATGAGTATAAAGAATGAAATCTTTGGTGTAATCCAAATTAATCAATGTCCAGTTCCCGGGAAATCTCTTGTTTTATATTTTCAAATCTATCCTTTCCTTCTATGTTCTAATTGAATGATGCATCCTTCTTGACCATGAGAGTAATTGGTCTTGTCGAACCTACAAAGTTAGGAATAAAGCACCTAACAAAGTTTATTTTTCCAAGGAATGATTATAGAGCCTTCTTATGAGCTAGTAAGGAAAGAGCCAAAATAGCTGCAATTATTTGTGGATCAATGATGATGCCTTATTTTGAGACAAAATGCCCCGAGATATTTCCTCTAG
Source organism: Taxus wallichiana var. yunnanensis (assembly GCA_018340775.1). Lineage (NCBI taxonomy): Eukaryota > Viridiplantae > Streptophyta > Pinopsida > Cupressales > Taxaceae > Taxus > Taxus wallichiana. Next base: position 963,018,828 of record CM031234.1, read on the forward strand.
GAACTAAAAATAATAATTTCTTAGGGTTAAGGGATACACCAAACTCTCTACATATTTCAAACACTTTCTCTAGGTGCCTCATGTGATCTGTGCTCTACTTGGAGAAAACAGTAATGTCATCTAGGTAAACCAAGATGAATTGATTGATGAGTCCCTTGAAGGAAATATCCATTGCTCTTTGGAAGGTTGACCCTTAATTTCATAAGCCAAATGGAATATTTTGATAAGTGAATATTCCCCATTTAGTGGTGAATGTGGTTTTATATTGATCCTCTTCTTTCACTTTGATCTAGTTAAAACCAAAATAGCCATCGAGCATAAAAACCCTCTCCACTCTTAAAACTATTTTAAAGATTTGTTCCATAGAAGGTAAGAGATAATGATCCTTGAGAAGATTTTTTCAAATCCACTGAAATCCATGTACAATCATATTTCACCATTATTTTTCCTCACTCGACCAAATTTTCCACCCAAGTAGAATACTTGATTGGAAAATTTATTTTGGCCTCAATGAGTTTAGAGAGCTCTTTTCTTATGAGGATTTCAATCTTGGGGTTGAATAGTCTCTACTTCTATCTGACTGGCTTAATGTTGGGATCAAGATCAATGGAATGTTGGAATATATCTAGATTAAATTACTTTAAATCTCCATAGTCCCATGAAAACACATCACTAAACTTCTCATACAAGGAAACAAAAGCTTTCCTTTCATTTTCATTGCATACCTTCCTAAGTAAAATTTCCTTTCTTAGAGTAATTGAAACTTGTTGACAATCTTCTTGCTTTGCTACCATGTTCTTTTCCATTCTTTTGAACTCATCATCTGGACTAAAAATTTGTTCCAAAGTGACTAACCCCTTTAGCAACTTGTTTGATTTTAATTGAATAATCTGATCCTCGTAGACCTCCTACAAATCAGATTGCATCTTTGAGGAGAATTCTACCTCATTTTGGATTAATTGCACAAATTTTCAACACTATCAAATACCACAATCGCGCAGGCATGATTTTCTAGAATAGATGGCCTAACCACCATTTTGATATGTTGACAATTCCCTCTGATCAAATATTCAACAGGTGAGAATTGGGAGCCAAGTCCCGCCATTTGGTCTACTTCTTTGTTCAACTTTCTAGGAATGACACAGTAGGTTAATGACATCAAAAATTTCTAGCAAATCCAAGACCCTATGATTATAAGCTTTCAACAGCTTGTTCTTTATCGCACATCTTCTGAATACTTGATGAATAACCAATTTGATGTCTCCAAATACCTATAATTCCTTGTTTTTCCTCTATTTTGTGATCAACAGGCCATGCACTAGTGCTTCATACTCTGCCATATTATTAGAACATGAAAATTGTAATCTGTGAGAAAAGAAGAACTTTTCTTCCCTTGGGGAAATGGGAACATTACCCACCCTAGCTCCATTTATGCTTCTAGAACCATCAAATAACATCTGGTATAGTCTAAAAACATTCCTTATCTTCTTTTAATACCGTAGGTATCACGATTCTTCCTGGAGAATGTAATAAGTTCCTAGACTAGTCTCAAAAGTTTTGAGCTCTTCATCATAAGGATCAAACTTATGATCTCTTTTAGCCCATTCATCTAAGAAAAATTAGGCATGGAAAGAGGGACAATCTTCTCTTCAAGAGCTAAGTATTTCTCATGTTCTTCTTGGATTAGGAAAACTAAATGTATAGGAGTGGGTTAAATGGCTCAATATGGTAAGAAAATATGGGCTCAACTTGTATTGTGAATCGAGTACCATATCTGGTTTTTAGAAGCATGTGAGTCCAATCTGAGGATAGATAGCCACCTACTTTAGCAGTGAAGTCTCTAGAAAAATAGATGGAAAACATGGGAGGGAGGTCAATGAATGAAATATCATGGGATATGGTGAGTCTTGGATATTCATAATTCAAACTTTTTATTATGCCCAGGATATTCAAACTTTTTATTATGCCCAGGATATTCATAATTGACCCATCAAATTGTAAAATTCCCCTAGACACGAGATTGTATTTGAGACCTCGGATATCAAGTAATTTCCTTAGGCATTATAAAGGTACTAGACCCTTAATCAATCATATAATTATGAACTAGTTTCACACAATGTAGAAGGGTGGGGTTTTGATAGTCTTACTTACATGACCATCTTTTTCTTGACATACATTAACCTTTGAAACTTATTGAGGGATTTATACAGGAGATCACATTCTGATGGAATGACAAGTGCATCCCGCATAGAAATGTTGACATTTGTCTTATTCAATTGCTAAAAATTGTTAAAGGGAGACTCAGAGATTTCTCGCATCTCTGTGGAATACCTAAACTCCTTCCACAGTCTTCATTCATCTGTTATGGCAGAATTTTATTTGGTGAATTTGGTGAGTAGTAACTTCCTTGTCCATGGATTCACCAGGATCTTCTAGTGGCTTGATTTTTTTCATCGTAATTTCTCTTTCCTTTGTTAGGGATTTAACTTGATCTTTGGAAGGTGGTAGTTGAGGCTCTAACATCCTTTTCTTGTATTGTGTGTTATCAACAACGCCGACATGGTCTGCATTGGAACCTCTCACCATTTGTCGAACTACACGAAGTCCTCTCCAAAGAACATTAGGTTAGTTTCATTATTGGTTTCTAGACTTTCTCCACGATTGGACTTGGTGCCTTTAGCAAAGTGGTTATTGTTGACCTGGAAGACCCTAGACCATGTATGATTTTAAGGTGCATTTCCCTTTCACAACCAAGTTGATTATGTGGTAGATTACATGGAAAGCACCATTTTGTTTCTTGTGCCATATTATTTTACACAGGAACTAAAGCCTAACTTGAATTGGGAGGAGGAAGTGTTTGTGGTGGAGAGATTGTTTTCAGTTGAAGAGAGACACTTTGACCTTGTCATCTATTATTCTATTGGTTCATTACATATCTTTGATTAGACTACTGATTTTTATATGGTTGATACCCCTACTTTTAAGATACCCCTTGATTTTGATAATTCTTATAGGATTGGGCTTTCTATTTTTCTAGGGATATAATTTTTCTTAAATTTTGTAATCAAAGATTTCATTTTCTCATCCTCTTTTTATAGGGTAGGATTCTTTGAGGTGGAAGCAACAAGTTGCAGATTTGGCTCAGGGAATAGGAGCAATCGAGGGTTGAGCAACTTTAGATAGTTCAGGATACAATGGCATGGGTGGTTTAGGAGTTAATTTCCTAGCTTGGATTAAGCTATTTTCATATTTGATTGTAATTACATAAGTAACTAGAAGATTTGTTCCTCCCATAGATTGTATCATAATAGATATATCAGAGTTCAAATATTTTCTTAAAGTAAAGAAATGCACCTTTTGTTGTAGGTCTCATAGGGACTAGAATTTTTCCCGAGTCCTCTGTAATCTGAAGTTGAAATCTTCCATTTTCTCATTAGGTGCTCTTTTGATTGTAGTTAATTTCTCTAAAAGAGATAGATTGTCTTCTCTTTCACCAAATTGGTCACAAAGGGCTATGCACAGTTGATCCCAATTTTGAATTATTCCCACCCCAAGGCTTTTGAACCATTGTAGATCTTTTCCTTTAAGTAATGAAACCAAAAGTTTGACTGATACGTCCATCTCAACAATCTCATGGATAACATAAACATTCGCAATGTCCTAAATGTGGTCAACTAGAGTAGTGTGATTTTCTCTAGTAAAATATGGAATATTCTTCAAGGTAGCTATTGGGATAGGATTTTGAGCATTCAAGGAAAGCGGGCTACTACCTATGAAGTTTATGAATGGGCTTTGTTGTGGTGGTTATTTTTAATGAGCCATTTTGATAGGTCTGAGAACTCTTTTTGACTACAAGAAGGGACTACTAGGTGGATTTGTTGAGATATTTTAGTTTGGAGGAGATGAATATCTTTGAATTTGTCTTCCTCTTCTACCTCTTCTTAGGGATAAATGCAAGTACTCAAACATGCCTTCTTCTCTTGTTCTCGATCATGTTTGGATCCTTCTCATAAATCAGGGACACTAAAAGCACCAATACTACTGAAACTAGTTGATATTATGAATGGATTCGCCATATGTGTTACTACAGAGCCTCCAAAGGATAGAGTTTCACTAAGATACACATCAAAACTTGATAAAATTGAAAATATTAATTTCAAGAGTTTCACCGGTTCCAAATTTTTTTGAGGTAAAATGTGCACCCATTCCCAAATCATAGACAATTCAGGATTTGACACAATATGGGATTGTCTCCAATTTGTGGGACTCATACTTAAATAGACCTCCGTGAGAAGTTCGGCTTCCTCTACTTACTCCACTCCTAATGCTAAACTACTCCTAGGAATTAAAATGCAACTATCTATCTCTACTCTAACTTTCCAAGGGACCGGGGGAAGGAGATGAATAAGGTAAATCCTAAACTAAGGGAAGGAGATAACACTAAAATAAAGGGGATGAATACTCAAGAAAGAGAGAAGATGGAAGAGAACGATGATGAGGAGGGCCAAAATGAAATCCACAGATCAAAACCACATCCCAAGCTCCACCTTCATGATACAAAATAGACACAGATCTCTGAAACAATGCATAAAACACACCTGTGAATGAATGAGAGGAAAGAGAGTGCAATAAAATAATAGCTAAGGCTGAAACAAGCCATAAAACCAAATATTTTATTGTTGAAAGATCATGCATAGATCATCACGATACATGAGGAAGATGCAAAATATTTACAAAGACATAGCCAAAGGCATGCGACTCTTAGAACACTTGTGCAACATAGAATGATGCCCTTGCATTCCCAAAGTATCCAACATTAAAATTGGGCATCATTTTACAATATATAGAAAAATGAAAGGAGGAGAGAAGAAAGAGAGGGAAAATTCTCTTTCCACTAGCTAACCAACTTCATTTAATTTCTCTACATGCTCTAAAAAAGGGACTAAATGCCTTTATAAATCCAATTCCATATGCCATGCCTTGCAGGGAAGGAGTGAGCACCCATAATGCATTCAATGTTATTGGTTGAGTCAAGTGACATTGCATGTGTGTGTGCTAAAGACATTTTCTCAAGGCCGCATCCACCAACTACCTTTTAAATTTTAAATTAAAACTCTTATGCTTAAATGAGGCCAAAACCTTCCCATTAATATGAAATTTGCAAGGATCAAGCCAAGAATTTGAGAATTATGATGATTTTTTCTTTGAACGGAAATTTTGTTATTCGCGGCTTTCCGATTTTAGTTTCATCTCGCTTTATACTTCCGTAGAGCTCTCTCTTATTTCATGGATCTATATAATCCCTCATGGAATTTTTTGATGGAGTGGCTTGATCCTTCATCCCTCAGTGGCATTAGCATGTACTCCTCCTTTTTCCATGGCTTCAAACCATTTTCTTCTTTCTGCGCATCATCAATGTAGCGTGGCTTTCCATAACCTTCCACAGATATCTTAAGATCTCTCGGGGCTCTTCTTAGACTTATACGACATGATTAACTTCTTTGCAGCTTTACCAATTCCATTTTTAACATCTCAGTAAAGTCCATAATTGTGTTTCTCTATTTTTTCAAGGAGTGCCAAAATAGACAACACTCTCCATATAACCTTCTCTTTAATCTTGTTCACCTTGAACCATTAGTCTTCACCTAGGTCTCTTTCACCCTAGTCTTTTAGAAAACTTTCTCCTTTAGCTTCTTATCCTACCAATCATTCACCACTTCAACACTTATTAGATACAAACATGTCTCGAATTCCATGAAAAGTTTCTAATCAACAATGTTCTAAAAAGATTCAATCATCAAAGCACTTAAAATATCAAGAAATTTTCAATCTTCAAAGTCCAACCTTCTTAACTTAGCATGTTCAATGCAAGTTATAGAAAAATTCATTCTTCAAGGATCAATCACTATAAATACACACCTCTAAGACATTATATCAATATCTAAAAGCATATAAAAATCACCTTCAACAACTTTATTTTTACCTTTTCTTTCACAATTTGTTTCCTTCACTCCTACAAATTGACCATCTCAATCATTAGCACAAGATATGAATTCATAAAATTAAAAATCCACACTCTGATACCACAAATTTTTCACCCTCAACTCAACTCAAACCAAATACATAAGTTCCATAAGTCAAGAGATCCTAGATTGATATTGTTATGAAATTTTTGCCTTTGAACCTTCTTATCTAGCCTATAAGGCCTAGAAATAAAAAAACCACAAAACAATGATTCAATTCTCCTCCAATATTCTCCCACTATTTCTACACCTTTATTTTCATGTCATACATCCTTTAATGTGGTTCAATAGCCAAATAATAAGTCACTTATTAGTTTAGGTTATTCTACCCCTAGGTCTTCACCTTATCTAGATTTTAGACTAAATCTCTTAAAACTTACTCCTTGAGACCCCTTTCAACAAATACACTCTTACTCATCATTCATACACCTCAAATAATCTTGGATTAACCTTAATATTGAGTTCAAGAGACTCAAAACACCAACTCTCTTCCTCCTAGTCCAAAATGGTTTGTAATTCCCCTTAAGACAAGTTTCTTGCTCCAATAATGAATTGAGTGATTTAGAAACAACTATAACAAAATATAAACATATATATCTCCATATTGACAACCCCAAAGTGTATATAAAATTTGGGATCTTCATTCTTTATAGTGTTCTCTCAATTTCACTTTTTCACTTTTAGGCCTATAAGACCAAATAAGGCTGTGATCACACAATCCACCCTAAAAATTTAGTTTCAAAGGATTTCAAGGCATAAATTATGTAATTTTTATCACTTTATGAATATTTTTAACTGCCCAAGAAATTTCATGGTTGAACTCTTGACCCATCACCAAGTTTCTTTGTAAACATGACTCTCTTTACAATTTTATCACCGTGTGCATACAGGGTCTCACTACACTGGTAAGAAAAATAATTTCATTACCATAATAACCCACAAACATATAGGTATATCATACTAATACTATAAAAATCACAAACAAGAGGATCAAAAATCAAGAAATACACTTGTTCTACAGAGATAGATAATAACTTCATTCTCCATTTTCCTGCTTTTCAAGCCATGATACAATATTTTCTTATATCCTTCTCCTCAAAATAGAGTATCTTATATATTTTCCTTATGTTCCCTTCTAAGAAACTTCTCCTCATCCACGAGGATAATTATCTATTTCTCCTCTTGTCCCTCCTATTTGAATGACTTCCCCACAATAAATAACTTTTTTAACCATCAACTTAACTAAGTTCCACTAACTTGCAACATCCTTTAGTTAAGGGCTATTATGGAGTTAGGTATTCGACATGACTCAAGGACCTAAAATGGGTTACACAGTCTTTATTCACTTAACTTGAAACTCCTAAATAATTAAAAACTCATACACAAGAGAAAATTGGCTACATACTATTTGAAAATTCAAAGTTCCTTTTTGGGAGGGAAAATAACAAGCCCGAATTCATATCTTAAGCTAACTTATCATCTTGCAAAGACTCGTTTAGACTCATGATTAACTTCCGTAAAATACCAAATCTTTACTTAGCTTCTTATCACAATATAAATGTAAATTATTCATTTATAGGTTGTTTTTAGTGATGCTCCTATATCACTCGTGGGCTAGGAAAACTATCTCTCTCAATTATTTTTACTTTAGTAGTTCCATCTTGGAATAACCTAAGAGTTGAATCTCCCTATGCTCTAAAATTTGATATAATCTCATTGTAGGGAACCCTATAACTAACAACTACTACTTCAATAGTTAGAATTATAGATTTTTTTATGATTTAAATTCTTTCCTTTATAATTTTTTTCTCGACTTTAGATTTCCTCCTTGAAAATTCCAAAAAAATATTCAATCATCTCTTGGTTAAACCTATAAACATATGAAAAAATTGTAACCATCCTAAGTTCTCAAATATTTATATAGTTGATTCATCCCGCACAAGCTTGGTATTATTATATGGCTTTGATTACTTTTTGTTCTGCATTTCTTTGGACTATTATGAGAATGTAGGTCTTTATATTTGGTATGCAAGAACATGTTTATAGTGAAATGTAGATTAATTAGAAAATATAAAAATTTTAAGTGTTGCATAGTTGAATCCACATGTAATGAAACTTGTGTATCAATCAATGTTAATCATTACACATACCTTTGTTTGGTTTACCTTAAAATTATCCACATCCCACTTTACTCTTTATATGTGTGGATAAGATTTCTAATATTTCTGCATACACCTTTTTAACTTAAAATCCCATATCTATTTAATCATAAATAGGAGTCATCATTACCTCATATTTTAAGTTCAGGTTATGAAAAAATTACATAATAATGCTTGAAATTACCTTTATGTTGTCAATAAAGGATAAGATTTGATTCTCATACCTAAACTATTCCCCTATCAACACATGTATTTTTTTTTCGGAAGGACAAGAAAAGGTTACTTAGCATGTTCCAACAGGTTTCTCATATTCCACCATATATTTTCCTTTTGATTTTTCTAGAAGTGGATTCCATTCTTGCTAATCATCCCCTTCCTCCATTTTTTTCTTTTTTGGGAAGAAAATCCCATTTCTAGTTTTCGCCCTTCCACCTTTATTCACTCTCTGTGCATTAAATACTAAGTTATGGAGAAAGATAAACTTCCTTCACATAGAAAATTTCCAAATGCATCTTCACTTAATTATAAAAAAATCTTTTGAAACTGTTTTCTTGTATATGTGAATCCTTTGACCATTATCTAGTAGTTTCCTCTATTCACCTCAATGGTTTAAGATGAATAGAACCATTACTATGATTTTATTTAATTTTATAGGGACCTAACCAATGAGTATGGATTTTTCCTTTGAATTAATTGTACTTGGAATCAAATAGCAATACAAAATATCTAGCTTGAAATTTACTCTATATAATATGGTGGTCATGTTATGCTTTCCTTTAACATTGGATCAATTATATACGATGAAAACATTCCATTATTATTAATCTAATTAATTGAGTTGAAAAATAATATAGTACTATGCTAGTTTGAAATCTATCCCCAGCTTTACTCTTATTTTTAGAGAAATAAGCTCAAAATTTATGGGAAAACTATCTTTTCCCCATAAACTAGCTCATGGGGAGAGAATTTAGTAGTGAAATTTCATGTGGTTTTATACGCTTAGATTTCTTCAAGTAACCTCGTTCTAAGTATTTCTTATTGATCTCTATCACCTTAGTCAATAATTTTTCTTGTTCTTTGTTACTGACTTCAACTTGGTAATTTTACTAGAGATGAAAAGGTGAAGATTTATATTCCTGTCCTAATATAAATCTACAAATACCTTGATCACATGGACACAAATTGTATCATTTGATATAAATAATATATATTGGTCCCCAAAATATGAGAAATATTCTTTCATATAATAATTTATGCACCTTCTCATCCATAGAAAGTTGTAAAGATGAAACCTCTACCCACTTGGTGACATATTCATCAAACACAAGAATGTATCTTCCTCGAGGGGATAGATCAATGAGGCCAATGAAAAATAACCCTAATTTATCAAAAGGTTCTAAAACCATTTGAGGTTAGAGATGAATTTCATTAGAAAGAACAAGCCTTCCCATTCTTTGTCATTGGTCACATTGCTGACATATCCTTTTGCATCCTTGTGTAGAGAAGGCCAATAGTATCTAACATTCAATACCTTTTAGATAGCTTAGAGTGTCAAGTAATGACCTCTTGAGGATTCATTACAGAAATCTATCAAATTATCATGAATTTCATCCTCTCTTATGCACCTCTACAATACAAATTCAGGACCATGTTTAAATGACATTCCTTTTACCCAAGTGAACATTGAATTTTACTTTATAAGGTATATTTTCTATTTAGGATTTAAATAGGATGGAAAATTCCTTTAAACAAGATAATTATACATGTCAAAATCCATGACTATATATAAGAAATAGTAATCAAGTGTTCATATGGGAATTCATCCTCTACTATTTCATCTTGACTGTAGTTATCAGTCTTGGCAATAAATTTGTAACCATATTAGCTTTAATGGGTTTATAAATTATTGTCACACTGAATTATTTTAAGATCAATAACTATCTAATAATTATTATTCTTACCAAGGATTATTCATCAAATAATTTGTGGTAGAATGATCTGTATATACAATCTCCTTATAACTAGTGATTCATTGGTGAAATTTGTTAATAACACATACTATAAAAATGAATTATTTCTTAGTTATTGTATAGTTTTTTGACAAGTTTTAATTTTTTACTAATGTAGTAAATAACATGCATGGTTTCTCCTTCTTCATTTTGACCAAGAAAAATTTCTATTTCTTCAGTAGATACATCTATTTAGATGTAAAAAGAATGTTTCCAACTAGGTCCTCTAAAAAAGGGGAAAGAAATGAATTTTTATTTAATTACCTCAAAAGACTATTAAATAATAAAATTCCATAGAAATCCAAAATATTTAGTGATAAAGGAAAACATTGGGGATTTTATCTTAGTAAAATATTCTATGAACCTCCTATAATATTGAGCACGACCCACAAAACTTCTAACCTCTAATTAAGTGGAAGGTGTTGGAAGTTGTAAGATTGCCTATATTTTGTTAGGGTATAACTTGATTCCTTCTCTTGAAATATTATGTCTCAATAATTTACCTTGTTCTACCATAATCACACACTTTTCATGATTGAGAGATAATTGATGCTTTACACACCCTCGTCACCACGTTGTCTATATATTAATCCACCATTATTAAAAATAAATTATATAAAATATAAATCCATCCATGTAAATCTCAACGTATTCATTTGTTTTATGTGTAAATATGGCCAAAATTTCTCTTTGAAAGGTTGAATTTACATTTCATAAGTACGAAGGGAAGGACTTTAGACACAAAATTTTCCTAAGGGAAAGTAAAGGTATTTTTATCTTGATCCTCAAGTGCCACTTCAATATGGTTGTATCCACTAAATCCATCAAAAATTAAAAGTATTCCTTTCCTGCTAAATTATCCAAAACTTGGTCAATAAAGGGTAGAGGAAATTAACCTTTCCATGTGGTTTTGTTCAGCTCTCTGTAATGTATGAAAACTCTCTATTTTCAATTTTTATTAGGAATAATAACTAGAGGAGATAAAAATTGGTTTACTGAGATTGTGTATATAAAACCTACTTATAAAAACTTTGTTATCTCAATTTTAATAAGATTTTTAAAGTGGTGGGTTTATTCATCTTTGGGATTACCTTACTAGTTTAACATTATCTATGTAAATATAGTGAGTGCATACATTAGGGTGAATTCCTATCATGTTAGTGTATTCCCAAGAAAAGGTTTTCAAATGGGATCTTAGGAATACAAATAGTCTTGCTTTGTCTATATTTTTCAACCATTTACTAATGTTTAATAGTTTTCCAAGTTGAACTTCAACTTGCTTGGTCCCCTGGATATTTTGAAATTAATGATGGATACTTAATAATTAATTAATTTAATAGGAAGGCTTGAGGTTGTAATTTATACAACATTATTATGTCTTCACTAGAATTTTCTCCTTCAAACACATGGTAAGGGTAGAGAGTAGATTCCACAAGATGGATTTTTGTGTCTTCTTCCTCGTGACATTTTATCAACTCATTTACATTTCTCTAGACTATAATGACTACTAAGGAATAAATTATTCCCTCGATGCTAGTTTCATAAGGATCATCTACCCATAGAGAGTTATATGGAAAGAAAGTATTGGAATGTGTGTAAAAATAAATCTTTTTTTCATTTAACCCATTGGAAATAATGATGTCCCCATTCCTGCAATCTATGAGGGAACTAATTTTAGCAAGCCAAGGTATACATAAAATTAAGGCATAAACTTTATTTTGAGTATGGGGTTTAGTATCAAAAATCATATAGGGTATTCCCAAGATTCTATTATCACTACAACATATTCTATATTTCATTTCAACTTTATAATGGTTTGATCAACCATTTGCATAACTTTGGTAGTTGGTTACATATTGGCTAATGGAAAGGTCGAGATGATATAATGATTCATGAAATTGATAACTGCTCCTAAGTCTATAATAACGTTAGGTATGTTGATATTCACAATATAAATATCAACCACAAGACTTCTTGAGTCTCCAAACTTAGAATGAAGAAGATTTTGTAATAAAACTTAAACCAATTTCCCATCTACTTGAATGGTTTTAGGATACTATTTTCTTCTTCCTAGGGTTTTGATATGTTTTTCTTTAATGGTCTTGTTGATCTCAAGAGCATACATTATTGCTTATATTAGAGGGATTCCAATACTAAGGTGTTTCAATTATTATATGAGATCATATTCAAAAATATTATGATGATGCTTATTTGTTTCTTTTTCTCTCACTTTTTCCGAGAATAATAGGTTTTGGTAGGTTATTCATATTGTAGAGGTGTTTTATGAATTTAACATTCCAATTATTCTTTTTCTTAATATATTTAATCAATGACTAGTGAGGGAGGATGTGGAAGATTCTTTCTTGGGTGGAGCTGAAATTAGCACAACTAATGGCATTTTTGCCAATATGTTTTTGATTCCTAGGTATATATAAGGATTCTTTTCTTCACATTTTTATTGGCCACGAGTTGAGTAGGAAATTTTGGTTGGTTCACCTACTACATTTTAGGTTCTTGGTAGTGATTGAAAGGTATATGAATTAGGGATTGTTGTTAGTTTTACATGTTTTGGTTACTCCTTTGGTCTTGGAATGGCTGATTGTATCTTTTTTTACTATAGCTATGTTGGGTGCCCATTGTTGTTGATATTGTTGAGGCATTCATTATTGTTGATATAGGTTTTCCCATAGTGGATTATTCTATTCTTGAGGAATTAATTAACTATAAGGTTGTGCGATAGGACATAGTACATTCCACTAATTTATGGACTATTAATTTCCAAGAACAAAATGTTGATTTGAAGGAAAATTTCCACATTGTATTTATCCTAAAGAACTAAGTGTTTATTCATGATGAGTGATTTTTTATATGGTATTTAATTGATAAAAGTAGGTTACATTTTTTTAGATTATGGTAAAAATGAGGGTTTTGCTAAGGCCCACATCCTAGTTACAAAAGGCCCCAAATAGCCGTGATAGACATGGAAAAACATAAGAGTAGCTAGACAATCATAAAAAAGTAACCATAATCCTAAAAGTATGAAAAAACCACACCCCGGGCTATATAGGTATAATATTCTTAAGTTTATTAACAACTTCAATCACAACAGAATCCACATATTTTCCAACAAGACTTTCAAGAACACTTAATAGTTCCTTGCAATCATTTTGGAGATGGACCCAAGATTCATCAAGTATATTTTTTCCATTACTTAATTACATTGAGATCATTTCAAATGTTACCAAAAAATCCATGAATCATCTCGATGGTATCTTCATCTTGATTGTCCAGATCAACATGATGGTCCAAATCAGCCTCGGGGTTGACAACATCCTATGCAACATCATTTGCATCATCCTCAACAATGTCCTCCTCAAAAAAATCTTCAACATATGCAGCAACATCCTCAACGAATCCAAAATCCTTGTAATCATCAACGAAATCTATTTTTCACCAAATCCTAAAAGGACCGGAGATTTCGGTAGGCATCGATAAGACTTAGCAGAATCTCAGAATTGGATCTTCATTTGTAGAACCCAAAGCACCCAAAGATGGTAAGAACAAAACCCAAAAAACCAAGTGAGGGAGAAATAAGAGTGGGAGTGAGAGCCACCACTAGGGGAGAAATAACCAGTGAGGGGAAGAGGGTGGAAAGTGAAAAGGGGAGAGGAAGTGGTGTCATAGTGACTCGTGATTTCAACTTCTAAGTCGGAGGAAGGATAGAGATTCAAGTGGTGATGAAGGAAGAAAAGAGTGGGATAGGGAGGAGGCATAGTAGGGATCATTGGTGGGATGAACTAACAACAAAGGGAAAACAGGGCGGGGCACAAGCATCAACATAATGCTCAAAGAGAAAATAAATTAAACCTTGATGAAGCAAATTACCTTCACCAGCGTGAGCCTTTTGAATGGAAGGAACTAAAGACTCGATATAGAAAATTGGCTAAGTTCACCTTACCAACATTTCAGAAATGAGCCATAATTAAGAGTTGGGGACTAAAACCAGCTTGTACCTACCCTCCAACATAAAGTAACATATAACTTTCTCCCACAAAATCCCATGGATATTTCGTAGAATTTCATTCATAGCCCAATTTGCAAATGTTGACCTTATATTCCCTCTTATCCAGAAGGCCTCCATTTATGCTTTCAAGGACGTCTTTAAATAGATATCATCATTGTTAGGAAGCCGCATAGTGTCAAAAATACTCTCTCTCGCAATGATTTCAAACGTATTTTTTCCCACTTTCACATGGCCCTACTTCCGGAAGATAAAATATTACTTGAAACCATGATGTAATGCCCCAAAATCCTTTTGATGTACATCGTAACCCCCTTTTCCCAAGTAGTTTCCAAACAACTTCATCTTTCTTAATATATTGACAATTATCAAGCTCCAATTGAACTAGAGTAGCCCCCATTTTTTGTAGAGTGAAATAACTAAGAAAAAGTGTATATGAAATAAAATGATAACACTAGCATGTATAAAATGCCATGAATCCCCTCTTGCCATGTGCCTACCAAAGAAAGGGTTGCTTCTATTTATGATTAAAATCCCCATTTATAACTCAATATTTGAGATCTCGGTTACCCACGTGTGACGATAAAATAAAAAAATAAACCTTAAAATGATAATAAACAAGATTTTCATTGGCAATGGAGGAAGAATACGACCGTAAATGTGAAGTCCATGTAATCATTTAAAGTAGTGATCAAACAATTCTTGTCCAAATTAGAACTTTTATAATATTCACCATTCAATGCTTTTAGTAGTAATTCAGAAAATTGTCGACCCATGTTTGTTGTTTTTCATGAGAGACTCCAATATTAGCTAACAAATTGAACACTTTATTTCCTTCATGAAAAATGTGCTGATATTGGACATTATTGAATTGAGATTAAAGAAGCTTGATATCAAAAATGGTATCTGTTAATGGTCCAGAAACGACACCCTTATTGTTAAGAAGGTTAATAAAATTTAGGAGTCATTTTCCATGATTATGTTGATCCTTTTGAAAGTATAAGCAAGCTCCATACCTTTTAAAATGGCCAGTGCTTTAGCTCGGGATTATAACCCTTACCAAAATAAGAAGCATAAGTAGCCATCGGTTAACCCACCATCTCTAAAAGCGTACCTCCACCGAGATGCCCAAGTTACCTTCAACAACCCCATTGGTCTTGAATTAAAACCATCCTAAAGGAGGAGGGGTTCAGTAGTAATAGCCCTTAAAGTTGCTAAATTGGGAGGATGAAGGGTTATTTGAAGTTGTTACAACCAAAGTGTTTGTCCATGCTTTAGAGTAATCTTATATTTATGTTGTTTCCAAATACAAAAATTCAAATTCTCTTGAATATCGATGCCACGAAGGTGAAAACTTGTTTGAGGGTACTGTGATGATCTTTAAATATTTTCCCTGCACGCTTTTTTCGGATGTTCTATAACGCTTCAAAAAGAAGAATTTTCTAGGAAAGATTAAAAATTTGATGCTGAAAGAGAGGCACCCATTGAATGAGAGCTTCCAAGATGGACTTATGAAAGACCTAAGACACTCCAAAAATGTTAAGAAGGAGAATCCATACTGTAGAGTTAAGATTACAATGAAACAAGAAGTGGGAAGAAGATTCAAGAGCTTCAAAACACATAACACACCTACTAGGAGAGAATAACCCTGCTGCTTGAGATTCTCTCCAGAGAGAAAGGCATCTCTAGAAGCAAGCCAAGTGAAAAATCCCACTTTAGGAATAACTTGAGGCAACCATATTTGAGATAGAGCAGGGACCTCCATGCAGTGAGGTAGGGAGAGATAAGTATCCTTAACAAAAAAGGATCCAGAAATAGAAAGAGGCCAGATTATATCATCCTCCATAAAATAAATGGGCAATAATTTCTGTGACAATAAAATCTTCATTTTATTAATCAATTGGAGCTAGAAACAACTCATTCCATCCCAAACAAGTATGAACTAACATGGGTAAAAGGAGGATCAATCAATGTAGTTGGAAACATAAGAGCACAAATAATAATGAACCTAGATCTTATAAGATCCCAGGAAGGGTCAGTAGATAAAGCATTGTCTCCAATCCATCTATCAGTCTAGAAAGCAACCTTTTTACCATTACCAATTTTCCATCTAGTGTTTGGTGCTTTTGATGGAGTTACAAATAGTCGAGCCATTTAGAATGTCTTCAGCATAAAAATCATCCAATGAAGAAATGTATTTTGAGATCATCATCTCGTGTCGAGGAGGCCTTTCCATTAGTAGTAATTTCCAAACCCATTTTGTGAGCATGGTGGAATGCATATCAACAATTCTACGCATGCCCAAACCACCAAGAGTAGTTGGTTTATAAACCACATTCCATGAAACTAAGTGGATTCTCTTTCATTCTTATGAACCCCACCAAGGGATTTTTTTTTTTGATTTGTTAAATATTAGAAGCCATAGAGGCATACATTTTTAGTAAAGACATAAATTAAATCGACAGATTCTCATATAGTGGCCTTAACTAAATTGTAGCTTTCCAAATTGAACGAAGAGGGAACCTTTCCAAACAAAGAAGTTTATTTTTGAATCTGTCAATAACCAAATTCTAAATACTCTTGAGTTTTCTTCCCAAGAAAATTGGAAGACCCAAATAATAAGAGGGGAAATCCATAATAATGTAATAAAATATGTCAAATATTTCATTTTCTACTCGAAGGGGTATAAATAAAATAAATACTACTCTTATTAAAATTTATCTTCTGACCAGAAGCTAATTGATAGCAATCTAAAATACATTTCAGAACTTCGCCCATAATTGAAGTTGTACCAAGAAACAAAGTGTCATTAGTGAATTGACTATGGGAAGTTGTAGGAGCCCTAGAGGTAGTAGTAATGCCCATAATACTTCTAGATCTTTTAGCATCTTACAAGCTCTACTTGAGAGTATCCACCATAAGTATAAATAGGAAGGGTGAGAGGGGATAACCTTTCATGATTCCATGATTTGAGTGAAAATAAACTTTTGGATACCATTAATGAGAATGGAGAATTTGGGAGTTGAGATACAATTATAAATTCAATATCTCCATTTCTCCCCAAAACCAAATTTCTCCAAGACCCAAAGTAATAAGGGCCAACTAACTCTATCAAATGCATTTTGCATATCATGTTTGATAATCATACTAGCCAATTTTTACGAAGTAGAATGTATCAATTCACGAAAATTAATCATGCCACCTTGGATCAATCTACCACAAATGAACCCATTTTTTTGTTATTAAATTAAGCTAATCATAATAGGTTTAAGCCTAGATTCTAACATTTTGGTTATGATCTTATAGGAAGTGTTACAAAGATTAATGGGCCTATAGGAAATAAATTTATATCCCATAGGATTAGGCATTAGGGCTACAATGTTATTATTCCACTCCTTTAACAGATATCATTTTGTTGAAACTCCAAAATAACAACATGTCAATTAGGTTCCACAATATTCTAGTAAGTTTGAAAATAAACTGCAAAAAAACTATCAAAGTCGATGATTTATCATTTTTCATGTCAAAAATAGCTTTCTTGATTTCTTCCACCGAGAAGAGCTAGGTGAGTTTTTCATTAGTATCATTGGTGATAAGATTGGGTATATGTTGGAGCATTTCCTAAAAATCCACATTACATGGGAGACGGACCTCATGGAGGAGACTAGAATAATAGTTGTTAGCAACAATCGCATCATATTTATTAAGATAAGATCCCTCCATAGTGACCATCTCTTTGATTTTATCCCAACTTTTGTGTTTCATAGCAATCATATGGAAGAATTTTGTATTTCGATCTCCTTGCTTAAGCCATATAGCTTTGGATCTTTGACACCAATAGATTTCTTCCTCAACAAGAGTATTGTGATAATCACTAAGAAGGGAAATTTCCTACTGATGGATTTGAGGGGATCTTCCTTTCGAGTCGATCTCCTCTCGAGATAGAAGTAAGTTTTAGAGTGAGAAAATCCTTCCTTCTTTGGATATCCCAAAAACCTGAATTTTCCAATTCTTGAGCTTATTTTTAACAAAACTAAGCTTCTTAGAAAACCTGTACATAGCCAAGCCCTGAATATCATTCATCCACTAGCCCGTCATAATTTTTTCTAAATTATTATTTTGTAACCAAACAAGATCAAAGAGAAATGGGGGATGTTTTGAGCATTATGATTGTGAAGCTTTGAGTAGCAAAAGGTGGTGAACATAGGAAATATTAGCTAGAACCTGTAGGTAGAAATAATTAAAGAGAGTGATCCAATCCATAAAGATAAGGAATATATCTAATTTTATTTGGATATGGTTGATCCCAAGTCTTCTGTTATACCAAATGAAAGAAGCTCCATGAAGATCAATGTAAATAAATTCACCCAATCTGATAAAGTCAGCTAAGGCTTCTGATCTATTAGTGTTGGCACTAGTTCCATGTTGCTTCTTAGATAAATATAATGGAGTATTGAAATCTCCAGCTATAAGCCATGAGAGGTGTTTGCAAGAAGAGTGAAAGTCCAAAAATCCTTCCAATTTTTTCCCTCTAGTTTTCAATATTAGGAGCATAAATATTTACAGCAATCCAACCCATATTAGAACCAATCTCTTACAAAAAATCCCTAGAAAATGGGGGTTTTTAATGATACATTCCCTAAAGAGTACCTTCAAGTTACGAAAGTACACAATCCACCAAAATTACTAGGAGAATCCTTTGAAGGAATAGAGGCATTAGGCTAGAAATTATGAACTATATCCTCCTCTTTTAGTTTGGTTTCTTGCAACATCAATATATTAGGACATTGTTTGAGTCTAAAATCGTTGAGGATTCTTTTTTTCTGAGGCACATTTAATCCCTAAACATTCCAAGAGAAAATTTTAATTTCTTTTATTTTGTCTTACCTCCACTTGTGATGGTAAGCAATCCCTGTGTTCCTTGAGCTATATTGAGAAATTCTTCCTCCTAAATATTTTCTTGATTTGTGTGTCTCCCTTTGGATTTCTTAGATCCCACATCAAGTTTGAACTTAGTGTTGTTTGTAGTATTCTTAGTAGGACTGTTATTTGTTAAAAGTGAAGCAGAATGAGAGATGAGGGAGTTTTCCCAAAGGGGGGAGTGAGAAGAAAAAGCAATAATAGTAGGGGAAAAATATGGAGAAAAGGGAACATGACAAAGTACCGGCTCCAAAACTCACAATGAGAATGGGAAGGAGGAGAGGAGACAGTCAGAGAGGAACCAAAAAGAGGGAAGGTAAGAGGTAGGTCCAAAAAGGGGAGGAGTATGGAGATGGAGCGGAAGGAGAAGGCAGAGAGAGAGGAGGGGAGAGATTTATCAACCAAGAGGGATAAGGGAGGAAAAAGACACTAGAATGAAACAGGGGGTCTAACATAGGAGAGGCGAACTAGGGGGAAGTAGAGTAGAGAAAGAAGGAGAACACTCTCCTCCTGAAAGGACATCAAAGGGATTTGAAGTGCTATATATTTGAAACTTTGGGGATGAAATTATGTTTTTCTTCAAGGAGCGACCTAATATTTAGTCTTTGAAGCTAGATTTGATAGGAAATCTTGAGCACGATGTCCAATGATTTTGTAGGTGGAGCAAGTTATAGGGATATATTCATATTCAATGGGCTAAACCCAAGTTACCAGCTTCATAGAGGAGGTCAATGGAGGACGATAAAGGAAAATTGATGTCATCATTGACATAGAATCTGGCATGAATAAATCTAGAACCTACCTTGGTAGCTTGATCCACTTCTATTAGAGAACCAATGGAGAGGGAAATTCCTTCAATAACAACAAAGTGCCAAAAATCCAAGGGGATCTTGGGAAGATGAACATAGATCGAGCTCTAGGATAGTTTTCATTTTAGCATTGAAATTAGGCATCCAATGATGGAGGTAAAAGCCTCTTCAACCAAAGAACTAGAGGCCACCCAACAAAGCATGAGAAAAATATTCTTTATGGGAAAACGTAAAGAGAATGAAACCATTGGAAAGGGAAGCAATATCAACCAAACCAAAAGGATCACATTGAATATGTACCCATTTTCAAACCTCTTCTAAGGGTGGTATAGATCCCCATAAGTTTACTAATGAGTGATAGATCCCTAGAGGATTATGCAGCTTCAGTGATCAAGGAAAGTATTTGTAAGGACAAAGTCCCATCAATGCAATGAGGGTGGAATTTTCCAAAAACTGAATATTTTGAAGATATAGTAGCAACATCCTTCCGTGAGCCAGGAGAGACATTGATAGAGTCATGAGGGGGTATGGGGATGGCCCACGATCCACCATTAAAGCAGAAACAATCACAACAGAATTTCAAAAAATTACAGAGCAAGAAAAAAGATTCTTCCTCTATACGTTACTCAAATTAATAGTTTGATCAACATGGATTATAAGTAGGTTACATTGGTTATTAAAGTGGTTTATCTTATAAATACCACAAATATATGTATTATCTAGAGGGAAGTCATTAAGTACATGTTTATCTCTACACCTACAAAGATTAAATTGATAAAAGATCAAAATCCTTAGCTTTTTCTTGTATACTATCTAAAGAAGTGTTTATATGTAATAAGATATTTGTTTTGAGGTTAGAAAAATCCTACATCTACTGGATCACATCACTACCTCTATTACTTTAGATGTTCTTTTGAAATCCTAGTTAAGTCCTTGAATAGTGCCTACATAGATCAATAACATCTCTAAGTCCTATTTTGTTCACATCCCCTCTACCCATTAAAGTTTAGAGCATCTTTGGATTCATCATCCAATCCTCTTAGAAATATAGACTTTCTCATCTCTTATTTTGGTCCATTGTCATTTCTTTAATGGATAAAGAGGTATCTATAAATATAATCCTCAAGGATCTTATGTTCTTTTGGTTCATCCTAAAGCTCGTTCTTCTTTTTACTCTCAAACCAAATAATAATATTGATATTTGTCAAGAAATGTTATTCAACTATTTTAACCAAATTATGAATTGAGGTATGAAGTAATCCCATAAAAATGCATGGTTGAATCTTTGAGGGTTAAAGGGAACAATTTTAGGTTTTGGTTATTTACATTTTAATCATGATTTTGACACAAGAATTTAAACTCAAATAAGAATTTATCTGAGTCCTCTAAATATATTCCCTAAAGGTAGGCAATATTGATGGGGATATATTCTTCATGGGAGCCTTCTCTTCATCATTTTATCACAATGGAGTAGGTTAATTTTCTTCTTTAAGGGGATTCAATTTAGTATCCTTCCATTTTTTCGGTGGTATAACCTCAACTCATTGAACCAATGGTTTGATTATTTTATGATCTTATTTAATAAATCTTCCTCTTGAATATGTAATCTTATGCATGAACTAAAGAAACAATTTTTAATATCCAAAATTTAACTAAAGATATGTTAAAGGTATTATTAGGTCACTATTTCCCCAAACTAAGATATTATAGAAGTTACCAAACTCCACTTACTTGAGAGATATTATAAGGTCTACCTGATATCACATACAAGTATTTGAATCTTTAAAGGAAGTGGAATCATAATTCTTCCAGAAACTTATAGAATAACTCTTACAACATCCTATATAAATGAATACCTATCCTTGAAAATGGTGAGGGTAATTGTATCCTCCACTTTAGTTAATTATATCAAATCTGGGTGACATCCAAGGTTGTTTGTTATAGGTAATAGGTTGAAATATGTTTATAGAAACTATACCAATCCAAGTTAAAATAGTAAACATTGTAATGCTTTGAAAATGTGAGAATATAAATTTTTTGTAACTTCAATAAATCATTAACTAAATACATAACAAAGGTGAATGAACTTTAAAATAAATTATCTATTTAACGAGTTATCCAATTCATTTAAATATAGAATACTTTGAAATGAATCTAACACATGAAAATAATATAAAAAATTTCTTCCTCCTTTGATGAAATTGGACCTTTCTCCCCAACTTATATTTGGTGTAAAACTAATCAAAAATTCTCAACACAATGTTTAAGAAACTTCGTTTCTATTCACTTGATGTGTTCTACAAATAAAATATTTGATGTCTATTGATAAATTGGCTAACTCCTTCCAAGTTTACAACATAATATTTATAATTTACTTGGAGTTTAAAGTATTAAACCTCTTATGAATACAAAACTAACTTCTACATTTGCAGCAACTTCTTGAATACAAGTCCTATTAAAACTTAAATACAAATCTAACATTTTGATTGAAAAGTGGATGTTATTATAGATATCTTATTACAAAGAAACTATAAATTTCTAAATTTGAAAGATATATTAGTACTCTTTTCTCAAAAGGTGGGGATTTTCCTTATTTTCTTCTTTATCGAATACTACTTCTACAATGTTGGATTTCCATGTGTTGCATTTAAGAACTCATCTTTATGATTTATAAAATCCATTTCAATCTCCTAATATCTAGGTATCTTTGACAATTCGGTGTCAAAGAAGTGAATGCATCACTTTTGGATTGGAGTATTAAGCCTATAAGAAGAAGTCCCACACTTTCTTAAGAATTCTTGTGTTTTTCTCCTTTTAGTATGGAGCTTAGGACTTAGTAAAATCAATGTTTTTGAAGAACTTATTCCTTCTGTAATTTTTATTTCCCTATTTTGACATGAAAAACATATTTCTCACAAGAATGGTTAGGATTTAGGTAACAAACATGTCACAATTCTATAAATGCTAATTAATCATATATGTACCATAATTAATCTCTAAAACTAATAAGATATTTCCAAACATGATTAAGTATTTTCAAACTTACTCAAAATTGAGGAATTAAACCTTAGTAAGATGATATTTTTGATTATCATCTGTGAGAAACTTGTTATTTACCAACAATTACCATAGCTAAAGCATCCCATTTACCATGTTTAGCTCCTAATATGTGGCTAAGCTCAACTAGTAATAACCTGATGGAAAACCTCACACAAAGATTCCAAAGTGTTTTCTCTTGTATTTATATCAACATACCTAATTGTTTACTAAGTTTCCATTCCTTTAATACCTTGGGTCTTGAGGGGTTTCTATTTTACAATTATTTATTCCATATCAGGGATTAGACCATATCATCATTATAGTGATATCTCCACCTTACAATTAGACAAAGAACATGACTATTTGCACATTATTATCAACTAGATGTGTTACTCCCTTCCCAAGAAAACCATGAAATGAATGTTTATTCCATCTACTCCATTCTTACTACCCTATTTTATTCATCAATTAATACTTACTATAATTTCAATTTTTTCATAATGTGATTACATGTGCCATAGATTTTATTTGGTATAAAAATTAGAAAAAAATTGGTCCTAAATTATAATCCATTGTCATTTTTCACAAACTATAAATATTTTTCTTATAGAAGGGCTTAAAGCCTTTATTTTTGCATCTTTTTCCTTAACGAAGTTCAGAATTCCGAGACACTATGATCAACTTGTGAGTGATGATGATTTAGGGTCTTGATTTCCTAATATGTTGTTGAATACAAAACTTACAAGATCTTTAGGAAGATGAACTAGCCAATACCCAATATCAAATGACTCACCATTTTCTCAAGAATATCACCAAGATAGGAAAGAAAGGGAATATCCTATTTGAATTATATTTTTTTATTAGATAGGGTAAAAATAGGGATCAGATCCCAGAGGCCAGTACAAGAAATATTACATCGTGAAAGCACACAGAAAGAAACAAAAAGAGGAACAAGACCAAAAGGAGTTAAATAGACTTAACTCCAAAACAACAAGGTCCAGAAACCCAACCAGGTGAGAGAAATAGAAACTAAACAACTAAACCAAAAACTAGAGACAATTCACCAAAAAACCTCCAAAATTTCTGAACAACACCATTATTTTTATTTTTTATTTTTTGAGGGTTTGGCCTCCATGGTCATTGTCTCCTTGTTGTGATCGAGATGCATCTTCTTCTAGGATGTCTTGTTATCCTCTTCACCCACAACATCCTTCTCTATCTCATCCTCATCCTCCTCTTCATCATCAGAGATGGTGGCTCTGGATTATTTTATTTTTCTTTTATCCTCATCAATTGCTTCCAAAAGAACCCTCATATCCCGAACAAGATTATCCATAACTTTGAGTTCCCCCCTAATATTCTTATGGGCCATGAAGAGTTTTTTGGTAGCTTCAATGTTTTCAATCATACCATTCCTAACCACCAAATTTGTCTCTTTGTTGGTTGGATATTTTGTCATACCAAAATATGAGGTTCATCCAAAGTACATGGGATTAAATCCCTCCTCAAATACAGTGAGGCTGCTGTTTATTACTAATCTAAAACACGAAGAAATAATATATACAATATCCACACCCTTCTAACCAACCGGTGGGGATGGTATACAATCCCAAAATCCATAGCAACACGAGATGAGAATGTCACACTTTCAAAAATAGAATGGATTAGAAAAGAAAATATTATAGAAGAAACAAAGTGGAAAGGGAATGAGAGGAACGTATTTTCTTTCGAGAAAACACAGATCACAAAATACTTATATGAGTTTTAGATAATGAGTGCAATTTTTGAAACGATTAAAATAATCAAGAATGTTAAATAAAGAATAGCTTAAGATCTTGAACATAAGAACAATCTCTCAAGATAGATGAATCTCACAATGCACAATTTGCAAAAATAACACCTGTTTCTATTCCTCAAATGATTAAAAGAAAATACAAAGTTTTTCTTCTTCTTCACAATAGCTCTTAATATTCCAAAAATCTCTTCCCTTTTAGAATGCACAAGCATCCCTTATTTATAATAAAAAGAGCAGAGAGAAAATAGGATAAAATCCTAGAAAATAGTCATTTAATAAGAGTCCTATTTTGCTTGACTCTCACGTAGGAGAACAAGTAAAAATTTTCTTCCTATGTGACAAAATGGAAATGAAAAAGACATGTCAATTTCTAGAAGGAAATGACATGTAACATCATTACTTATTTTGTTTCCTCATCCTTGTCTTCTTCCAGCGACACCTTCTTATCTCAAAACTCTTGAAACTTCCGGATTATGCCTTGCATTTCAGCTTCATCTGGCACACTAGAATAATCACTTAGAACCTCGCAAGTTTCTTGTGTGTCACTTGCTTTCCAGAAGTTTATTCAATATCTTATTAAGTTTTCTCAATGATTCCAAAACATTCTCGATCTTTATAAATTTATCAATGACGCTCAGATCAAAGATGGAAGTTGGTTCTTACTTGATCGATTCCTGAATTTGTTTATAGAAACCATCAGCAGGTAGAATGGTTGAGCCTTCATCCAATACTTTGGGAAAGATCTTGAACAAATCTTCTTCTATATTGATGGTGGATTCAAAAATAAATCCCCAGATTCTCTGAACTTACTCAAGACTTCACTTTGAGAATCTTTATCTTGAACCTAATAGCCTTGGTTAGCTGGAAGTGTTTATCCCCATGTGGAATGACTCCTTCTTCCACTAAGACCCAAGATGGAATTTTCTTTAGTGCATTGAGGGCCTCCAAAGTTAGTTCGAGGTTTCTAGCCTCCTATGAAAATTCATCATTCATCTTGTCACCATCCTTTTTCATTTCCTCCAAGGATTTGTATACCTCTACTGTATCATCAATGACTTTCCTTCCTTGAAGGAGTAACCTCTGAATCCATTCATCCACCATTCTCCCCTTCTCATTGATCTTCTCAATAATAGGCACTGATGAGAAGTTAAACCTGATAGGAGTAGGAGTAGAAGATGATGAGGTTGACTAGAGAGGCTTTACGAGCTTAAGAAATACTTCTGTCAACTGTTCCACTTTCTCTTTTAGCTCATCCCTGCTCACCTTTGTTTCCTTCAACTTTTGGCATAACACATTCATGGCATCTTGTGCATCTTGTTGTGCCCCTTCTATTGTTACCTTTCCTAGATCCACCCTTGTAATCTGATAATCAAAAGCTGCTATGTCCTCCTTGGTTTTTTTGGCCGCGGGAGTGGAAATCTCTACAAATTTATGCCTTAAGGCATCTACTGAAACCCTTGAAATTATTTTAGGTTTCTTAGCATATTTGGTAGGAGAGGATTTAAGTTAGCTGAAGTAGAAGGATGGTAGGGTAACTACCACCTTCCTCTTTCTCGGGTCTGATCAAGTAACCATTGAGGTACAATAGAAGGATTTTCCTCTATTGGAGGTGTTACGGTCACGTTAGTAGGTGGAGGAAGATTTATCTATGGAGTGGAGGATGATTCAGCCACCTTCTTTTCTCCTCTTAAAAAACTTAAACTTTATTTTCCTCTTGGTAGGGATTTTATCTTTTTCCTTTTCTCCCTTGGAGGGTCCCGCTTCTAAAGTGGCTATCTTGGAAAATCTCTTTTCCTTATAACTCATTCCTAAGAAATGAGCCATGCCTTAGTGTGGACAAGAGTCTGAGCAGATCTCTTAGTGATAGAAGCCTTTTCAGCAATGGACCAATCGATAGCTGGGAATTCGAGTTGGTCTCCATCTGATTGTTCATACCTAGTGTCCAAAACACTCTCATTGTCCATGGTGCCTTCTGGGATATCAGCCAGATCTAATGCTTGGATTTATTCAAGAGTCAGTCTGCTATTGTCTTTTCTTCAGATGGAAACCTCATCTCGAAGATCAACCCAGATGTCCTCTACATGGGGCACATGTAGATACAAGGTTCCATACGACTTAAGGACTCCTCAAATATTGAATCCCTCTCTAAAATTCATATGCTTCTTCAATTTGTCTTGAAGTTCATGCACCACATTCTTGGCCTTCACCACTATAGAACATGTGTACCTTCCAATGGAAATTGGGAAGGAGACAACAGCCTTGTGTCTGCTTTGTTGGAACTTGTGGAAATCCAACAGTTGTCTGACTAACTCCATAAGGATGAGTTTGTCACCTGGAAACCTAGGCAAATGGAAAGGGTTACCCTGAATTTTACCACCCAAGATAGGTGAACTTCTTGAATTGTAAAAATATGCAACCCCACTTTGACACCTCCACCCATGCCTCATCAAAAACTCTTCTCTTTCTCAACTCAGGGTCTAGCCTGCAAATATTTTCATAAAATAAGGCATCATTCACTCTTCTAAATTGATCTTCGATCCTTTTATTGTCAACTGAGGGAAGTACCGATATATGTGCTCAGTTGTTTGGTTCCCTTTTGCATCCAACCCTCGGGTAGTTTCTCATACCTGCTTACTGCATAGGTGACGTATGACATCATGTAGAACTTTCCAGTAGACAAGACCATTTTCATTTGAGAGTCTATCTCATCACTTATTAAGGTGCCCCAATCAATCCCTTGGTCATTCTTCTTTATGATGACCATGAACTGATACATCCACCCTTGGAATTATTTTGACTCGGGAGCCCAAATAACCGGCTCAATAGGGTGATGATATCACTAACTTCAAGTATAAAATCACTTCTAGGGACTGACTTAGGAAACCTAGAAACAATTGGCTTAGCCTTGATCAAGAATTTCTTGTTCACGTGCTTGATGTAGTCTTCTTGATCTTTGTCCCAGGATTTTTGTGCTGACTTAAGATTTAAATCAACATATTCCATAAATTTGGGCAACTTTAGGAGTTGATCAAAGTAATCTCCGTCTAATTTTACTATAGACTCTCCTACTTGATTTCTCACTGAGTGGGAGGCTAAGTCATAGTGAGAAGCACATGCTAGAATGAATTCAGGGCATTGGGCTGATACTGAGAAACCCTACTGTGAGTGGGAGACGCTTCCGGCTATTGACTTCATCCATGAATTATGAGAAGAATCCTTGATCCTTTTCCAGAAGTCTTCCATGTCTATATTGCCAAGCTCTGTGTCCCGAGATGTCATAATTGCAACTTATATAAGAAGAAGAATCCATCTTCTGATATTTTTACTTCATCTTTCCAAACTTATCTAAATTATCCTTAGATGGGCTAGGGTCCAACATGAGGAATCTTAAAAATGCTTGAAAGAGCAATCAGGTCTGGATGTTTGTTGGACAAGTGAATAGACCCACCCTACTATTTGGGTTTTGAAACTTGTAAAGAAGCCTCGGAAACACGACAGACTAGATTGTGTGTGTCAAGAAATAGACCGTGTCAAACACCTTGAGAAACCCAAAAGAATGGTAGAATTTGGATGATGTCGAGTAGGTGATAATATCTGACACACTGCGGAACTCAAAGAGTTCCAAACACCAATCAAGACCTGAAACACGGCAGAGAAAGCAAGATTCCAAGCACTCTGCAAAACCCCATACATTGGGAAATGTATGTTAGAGGTTAGGCTGTTTCAAACACCAAGAAAGATCCGAAACAGTGGCGGAGTTCGGAGGATGTCAAGCACACTGTAAAACCCGATACAAAGGTGAAACTCAAAGGATGCTAAGAAAGTAGAAAAACCCAACAAAGGTAGAAGTATTGAGATGTAAAACACCCTATAAAACTTGAAATGCACATATCGGGTTTCTGATGTGTCAGAGCATGAGTTTTTCCCGCCTTCTTTCTTTTATGAAATTTTGAGATTCCTTTGCAATCATTCAGGACACAACTCATGAATTTTAAACTCTTAAAACATCCATAGGGAAAGTAAGTAACCTACTGATGTCTTCCAAACAAGAACCCAAAATGAAGAAATGGAAAGAAATGATGAAACTGACCCAAAACCCTAAACCATTAATGGAAAAAGGAAATGAAATAACAACCCCAAACAACATCTTATGAATAACCCAAACAAAAATCTCAAAAACATAAAGACGAGAAGAATACCTTCAATAATCTTGAAAAATAATAAAAATGGATGGCGAAATTGACCGGAAAGCTCAATCGGGTTTGGAGGTGGAAGAAGCATGCATAGAAATCCAATGCAGCAAAAACATACAAGGTAAAAAATGACGTGTAAAAACTGACTATTTATAAAACCCTAGCATTAATTACACCTCACCTGACACGTGTGCCAACTACCAGACAACTAGACATTAATGACATGTCATCATGCTTGGGGCTTCCAAAAACCTGACACAAAGGATTTGGTTCATTTTGGGTTTCGGGTTTTGGGAAACATGAGGCATGAAGCATGAGATGTTGAGATGCTTCCGAGTTCAAAACCTCGACACACTGGCTTCATTTTGGGTTGTGGGTTTCGAGGAACATGGAACATGAAACATGCGATAGGAAAAGCATGTTCCGATGCTCTGAACCTCTGAAACCTGACACAAAGGACTTAGTCAATTAAAGAACATGTTTTCATGTAGTGAAAGCCCAAAAACCTCGAAAATCTCTCTCAAAGGGAAATTTAAGAGATTTCTCCAAAATTTTATTGTGGTTATCTCAATTTTAGTTGTTATCACTAAAACGAGATAACACTCCTCCATAAAATGTAACACGCTCCAAATATTGCACTTTTTCCTTCAAGTCCTCATAAATCAGCTCAACTTCCGAGATCATATTACCTTTACCTTTTGAGGACCATGCCTCATGACTCATCGAGCCAAGCACCTTATTTCCCTCCTCAACCGTTTTATGGCCCAATTTGAATCATATTATCCTTTGAGTAAAAATATTATATATATTTTTATACTTTTGTGATTGTAGTAGTTTTCTAGAACACACACACACACACACACACACACACACACACACACACATGTATTACATTTTTTTGTTTTCTCTTACTTTTCTCAATACATGTCGACCCACATATAATGTGAATTACACTTTTTAAATTTTATTTTACTTTATCAATTTTAGGGACCACTTCTAGTGGGGCATAAACTTTCAAATTTTTTTGCTATCTTGTTATTATAAATAAATTGTCTAAAACTTAGTATAATGAAACATTTATTTTGTAAATTTTATTCAAACAAATTTACTTTAACATGTACAAAAACTTAGAAAAATTATTCTTTGACATCATGTCGAATATCCAAGGTATATGATTATATGGTTTTATAATGAAACTATGACAATAATTTAAACGAATGTATATATATGTATTACACACACACACACACACACACACACACACACACACACACACACACACACACACACACACACACACACACAGAATTGTATCAATAGTGAGATAAATTATAAAGTAAATAATATGATGACACAAGATTTACTATGGGGAAACCATGAAGATAAAAATCCCCAAAAAATAATGAAAATCCATTTTTATTAAATATAAGGAACACTTTCTATCAATTACAAGCCTACCTAACAGTCTTCCCACTCCTTCAATTTATAATATTTTTAATTCACAACAATATTACAAATGCCTATGGCAATATCAAATTTAAATAATCATATTTTATACGGTGGGTGAATTTATCACAACATTTACATTGAATAAATTAATTATTTAATAATTTCAATCAAATAGGTTTATTAACTTACAACATAATGTGAATATAAAATTATTAGTGTAAAGATAGTTATTTGTGGTGGGAAACACAAAGTGTTTAACCACACAAATAACATGCTCCAATATATGTGACTTGGGAGATTTTATAATTCTATGTTTGGATCCCAATCCTCTAAGATGGCTACTTAAATACTAGTCAAAACATGGTAAGTTTCAATCAATCTGATATAAAGCGACTAAGATCTTAGGTTTTATACATTTTTAATTTTTTATCATATGGTATCAATCGTAGTAGGTGTATGATGCTCGATATTGTGAGGGGTGAAAATAAAAGAGATAGATGGTATTGGTCCTACTAGTGGAGGGTGGCTAATATCATTTGGAATGATGGATTTATGAATAAGAAGAATAAACCTTATTGGTTAAGGATGCATGATAGAATTTATCTAGATATTATTTTTATAATTTCTTTATAGGGAAATGGATATTAGGAATTATGAATTTAAGGATAGTCCTAAATATTAGTGTATTTAATTAACCATACATTATTTTATGTGTTTAAGATGTAATTTTAATAGTAATTATAATTTAATATGTGTATAATTCACCCATCAATATACACTTATCCACATCTATTAATACAAAATATTATAAACCAAGTTATTGAACTAATTTAATTTAATTATTATTAGATTAAATCAAAAAAATTGTAAGAACCACTCTTTAACCCTAATAATAGTCTATAGCTATTTTAATAAAAGCATATAGAGTTAGTGTTAGTGGAAAATATTGCCTAATCTAGAGTTAATATTAGTATGGAAAATTCAAGTTATATTTTCTTAATGAAATCATGGTAATCATGCCACCATTGATGAATCAGTGTTATGCCTTTACTACAAGCTTTCATTGATTTATAATGTATGCATGTTTATGGGAGTTTCTTATGGTTCTTCACAATAATTATAGAGATTACATCATAATTTAATATAATATAAAATAAATATAAGCTTGACCTCATGTTACATGTAAGTTTACAAATCATATAAGTAATTTTTAGTCTTTTTATAAGTACCTAGATAATTTTTTTAGCCTTCATAGTTTTTGTTGGTATTTTTAATGTAGTATTTTAGTTATTTTATACAATTACTATCTAGATAGAATGTATTGTTATAATTAAAAAATATTATGATCCAACCTTACCTTTTAGGATCAATTTTGATAAAAAAATTGGTGAAACTGGTGGGTTACTTAGTGTTTATATAGGTACTTTTTATATCTCCCCAGGCGAACCATGCTCCAAAAATTTAAAACCTCATGATAAATAAGTTTGGGAAAGTTACTTATCAATTTTATTGATCCATAGTGTGAGGGGTATTTCCCAATACTCAATCCATAAGACATGACTGTGCACACATTTAAGCTTCTATGTACCTCAAAATATATAATAAGTGCTTAATATTTATCTTTTTTCTAATAGGAATAATTTTGAACATTTATATCTACGATGTATTGATAAGTGGTTAACCTTGGGAAGTTACTATTTATGTACCTTAGAGACAAATAGTGTGGGTACAATGATAATGGAATCCTCCATAGTTAGTGGCCTGAAATATTAGGTCATTTCACTATTTACGAATGAGATAAGCATGTTGGAGATATCATAGAACAAAAACATCATGTCCTAGTGAATCTCTTGGGTTTATATTGAATTTTATCATAATATTATTTAGATATACTTTTTTATTTGTATTATTGGTTTAAATTTTATGGAGGTTTCAATATAGAACCATGGTCAAACACAGATTCATATTCTCTATGTTGGTTCAATTAAAATAATATGTTTAGTTACAATACATATTATATCACGCTTTAGGTCTAGATTTTTTTCATGGACATGTTAGATATCTTTTTGGAAGTACCATATCCTCAAGTGTAGTTAAATATATACTATTTTTTACAATTGCATAGTAATGAATAGGAAGTGTGTAGGGTATGTTTTCACAAAACAAAAGTGTATCTATTTGAATAAGCTAGAAAAAAATTATTCTAATTAGATTTTGGATCTATAGGGATTTATAAGAAAATTTCTTCATGATTTAAAAATAAAAACTAAAAAGTTGAATTTTTTTCTTACTAGGGACTCACACAATCATGAATGTCTATTTGAGATGATCACTTTAACTACTAGTTTAATTTTGATGAAAATTTTTCAAACCAAATCTAGATTTTATAGGATATTTTAAAAAAAAAAAACTATTTTTTTCTCTTACAATTAAATTTAAACATTATTATTTTATCATTGAGACATTCATTTTAACTTCTATTTTTGGAAACACATTTTTGAAAAAAATGGCTTTTTTAACCGTAAACAAAAAAAAAAAAATCTCACAAGATATAATTTTTTCAAATAGAAAATATAAATTATTGATGTCTTCATTATACATGGTATTTAATTAGGAAATAATAACTAATGATCTTGTAAATTTTCTAAAATGGTAAAAAATGTGTGATCAAGATAGAAGAATTATTGGGTAGTCGGTATTCCCCAAGCCAAAGTTTCAATTTTAGGATGAAATGGATCCTTATAAAGCTTGGAATATATTGAAAAAAATATTTGTAACACATAGTAATATGATATTTCCAAACTGAAATTGAGATTTCTACTCTTAGTCTAGATAACTATCCTTAGATTGAGTATTTTTATCACTTAAGTTATGTGTTTGAGGCTTCTACTATCTAAAGTTGGTGAATAAAATTCAGATGAAAAAATCATTATGAATATCCTATCTAAAATGAGTTTTTCATACTCAATTTTATCTCTAAATATTACACACAAACATGATTCTTTGGGAATAATATATATGACAATGAAATGTGATAAGTTTTTTTATAAAATTCAAAGAGAATAGGAAAAATTATTTTTATTGGTGATATCTAACCTAGAGGTACTAAAATACAGGAATTGGTAGTTTATGAATCTAATGCAAGTCCAAAACCTAACAATGGAAATGGAAAGGGCCATATCAAGGACAAACGAAAAGAAAAACCTAACCCCAAGGGTAATCAATCATTAAAGTAAAAATATACCCTAGGTCAAGGAAAAAAGGAAAATAGAAAGGAAAAGTTGTCAATTAATGTTATAACTATTATGGTTAATCAGGTCATGTTTAACATTAGTGTTGTAAATTATTCATATACTTGGAAGAGGAGATGAAAAAATCAAACTTCCTCTCTCTAAGTAAGGAATTTCTATTTTTGCACAAACTAGTGGATCAATAATAAATAAATTTATATTTGATTCATGGGCCTCAAACCACATGGAAAATTAAGGTTGTCTATTTAAAATTATCTTGGATAGTAGAAAAATATTTTTATGGGAAATTAAACTCTAAATTTTGTAGGTAAATGTTCCATTGAGATATTCAATGGAATGTTCAATAAATATTTCCATGTTCCAACCTTGTCTATAAACTTACTATCCATTTATCATATCACTCATTTAAGTGAATGACCTTGTTTTAGTTTACTACAAACATGATGTTATTAAATAAGATAAAGATGATTTTATTATTGTAGCTCTTTTAAAGGTTGATCATCAACCTATATTATACAAGTTTTAAAAAGGCATGCTTTCCCATTTAAATTATTTAATTAAAATTTGGTATGAGCATTTTGGTCATCTTAAATATAACTTGTTGCAAAATATAATTAAGAACAACATTGTTCTTGATTTTTCCATGTGTACTTCATAAATGGAGTTTTTCCAGGTGTATGCACTTGGAATAACACATGGATACATTTCCAATAAGTAAATCTTGGAGATCCAATGAAAAATACGTTGGTAAACAATGACCTCATGTCATTTCCCCAAATTTATTTTAGAATTATATATATGTACTCACCTTCATTTATTTTCTCTTATAGAACTTGATTTTTCTTTGAGAAAATAAAAGTGAAATCTTTGAGGACTTTAAAATTTTCACTACCCTTGTAGAGACTCTATCTAGAAAATAAAGTGTCTTACAACTGATAATGGAAAGTTTTTAATATACAATGTATTACCCTTTGTTTGAAAGTAGGCATTCTCTTGTAGCACATTTTACCCTACACCACCCAATAGAATGGTGTAATTGAGCATGAAATTTACACACTCGAGGAAATGGATAATTATATACTACATTTTAAATAACCACCTCCTCAATTTGGGTATAATCTATTATGTGTGAAAACTACATCAAAAATCATAGTCCCCACTCAAAAGTGATTAATATGAAACTATAAGAACAATCATTTGGTGTTAAAGCTTGATGTTTTTGTATTTCAAGTTTTGTATGTAATGGAGGGAACATATCATAGATGAAAAGATAAAATTATTGGAAAGGAAGGGTCATTCTTGTATTTTTTATCACTATGAATATTTAAAGGCATATTATCTTAGCATTCTAGGAACCAATAATATTTGTTTGTGTTATGTAGTGTTTGAAGAACAATATAAATATTATGGGACATTACCTAAACCTCCTTTACTATGTTTTATAAAGTTGGACATTCCCACTAAATTTTTTGATGATGATCATGTTAGTTTTGAAGGATCCCATTTAGTGAATTTATAATTCAAATGATTATATATGTGGTGACAATGATTACCTCCACTACCAGTTCTAAAAGAAATTTTAAATTCACATATTCAACCCATACATCCTAAAAAAGGGTCCACATATTTTATAATGAGACTAGTGCCTTGATAAGAGATCATAGAGATCTACAATCCCAATGTCAATATGGTGTTGTAAATTTAATACACTTGATAGTAAAAAAGTATCCCTAGACTTATCACCAAGATTATAATCATCTTAAATGGTGGGTAGTTATCGGCAAATAAATTCTTTCTTTGAAAAATAAAAACACTTGGGATTTAGTTCCACTTACAAAAGGAAGATAAATAATAAGGTTAAATTAGGTGTAAAAATAAATATGTGGCAGAGGGGCCCTTTGACAAGTATAAATCATAACTTACAAAAGGATTTTCATATATTTAAAGTGTTGATTACCACGACACCTTTATTACAACTATTAAAGTTAACTCTATTTAGCTAGTAATATACTTAGCTACAACACACATATGGGAATTCCATTATATGGATGTTAAAAGTGCCCACTTAAATGGTGATATATAGGAATAAATTTTTTGTTTCAACCTCTATGTTTTATTGATAGTAATAACTTTATTTATGTGTATAGAATGAAAAAGTCATTGTATGGTGTGAAACGCATTCCTTGAGATTGGTAACAAGATTGAAAATTTCTTATCAATTATGGTTTTACATGGTTTTCCTCTAACCCTATAGTATACACTAAGAAAGTATATGGTAATATCATCATTCTGGTCCTCTATGTTGAGAACTTAATCATCACAGGAGCTTCTAAAAAATAGATTCATTATTTGAAAGCATATTTAAAAATTTATTTTGAGATGAATGATTTTATTTTTCTACATTTCTTCCCAGGAATTTAAATTCCATAATTTTAAAAAGGTATTTTTAATCCATTAGTCCAAATATTATCAATACTCTCCACTTCTTGAATATAGAAAACTACAAGTTTACACCAATTCCGTTTTCAATCGGGGGTCAATCATTTTACAAAATGTTCTTGTCCTTCATTTTATGGGATCATCTATAGGTGATTATTTGGAATATTACTCTTATTGACTCATAAAATTATTGATATTCCATTTGTCATGAATCTTGTATAGCACTATTTTTAGGACCCCATAAAATTCTATGGAAAATTACCAAACACATTGTTTGGTATTTTTTTAGAATTAATAATTATGATATTGAGTATAAGTAAATTTGAATAACCCCAATTTATAGTCACACTTTAGGGGAAATTATGAAAAATAATGCTCCTTATGAACCAATAGTTATATGATATTTTGATAGTGATTGGAAAATGAATCTAGATGATCACACATTATCCACAAGATATATATCATCTTGGGGAAGGTTTTGTGACTTTGTTTTGTGAAAAATAGACCACCATTTCTTTGTATAATATAAAGGTAGAGTATAGTGTATATGTTTCTAGAACATGTGAGGTAGTTTGGATATGAGACATGATTTCTAAATTTAGGTTTCCATATCCCGACTCATTATAATTTGATGCAATAATAATATTGTGATACATATTTGTTGCTAATAATTGGAGCACCAATATATAAATAAAATTTAAATACACATGAATTATATTAAAAATATGCTCTAGGATAATATTAATGACCTTAAGTTTTACCATATCTAAAATTAGGCTATAGACATCTTGACAAAGACAACTAATTTGGTCAATGATTTCTAAAATAAGTTGAGTTAGATAATTAGGTAGATGATTTTGAGAAGAATATTTTTAGGATTATCTTATGGAGGTGATTTTTTTGTACCCACAAACTAAAAAGGAATTTTATTGGAAGATTCATCCCAAGTGGCATTGTAGGATACTATATTGGCCATGCTAACTTCAGATTGTTGATCGGTAAAATTGAGATAGTATAGGAATAATTATTGCATATAATAAGAGTATATACATATTATATGTTTTTTATTCCTTTTTCTCGAATTCTTCCTCTTGGATTTTATTGTTAAGATTGGATTGGTTATTCCTTATATTTTTTAATCTTTAACACTTGTGTTATCCATATTGTAATCATAATAGAGGGGATTATTTTAATGAAGTGATCCAAATTGTAAGTTCAGAATTTTGTTTTTGTTGATAATTGTTATAGTCGATAAGATAATTCATGTTAAAATATTATTTAAAATACTGGAAAAAATTTAGGATAATTTTACTATTTTTAAAATAATTAATGAATATTTAGATGATTTGAAAATATCAATGAAATATGAGTGTGATTAAATATAAAGAGAAATATTTACATTAGGTTCACCCAAGTGTACGTAAATAAATAATGGTATAATACAATATCCTACTTGTATCTCAAAGAATAGGTAATATAGAATAGGATAATGAGAGGGGACATGTTAAAAATGCATACCTTATGATTTTAGATTGTAAAAGAAATAGAACTAGGAAAGTTATATTCCATACTCTATATAAGATGTAGGATTTTAAATAATAGATATAGGATAGGGTAGTCACCTCTAACTAGGTCCTCATAATAAGATGATAATGAGAAGGTAAATGATCGATAAGTTGTAAAGTATTTTAAAGTCCAAAGGGGAGTTTTATAATGAAAGAGATGATAGATAATGAAAAATATCAAGAATATTTTCTCTACTCTAAGTTATTCATGAACACATAAAAATACATCCAAATTTTAAATAACATAAAGTAAAATAGAGGTTAGAGATACTTACCTAATTTCAGTCATCATTGGTGCATTATATTCCCTAGGGTTAGGAACACCTAATGAGAGAGATAATATGGGGGATCATAAATGAATAAAATAATACCTAGATAATATAAATTTTGAAGAGACCAAATATTACAAAGGATAGGAAAATTACTGTAAGTTTAACTCTTATGCTTTGGAATCCTAAGCACCCAATGCTCTGAGTGTAAAGTCCAAATGATAAGAAAGACAAACTTCAATATCTATAAGGATTTAAGGGTATATTGGAAAGTGCTAGCATACTAAATAAGTGATAATGATGTATTGGGATGAGTACTAAGGTACCATATATATAAATAATGATTGGGAATTATAGTATCTATTATAGAATGATATTGACTATGTTAATGTCATTGAATGTTAGAAACTAGATGATAGACAACATCAACCATAGTCGGCACCATTCGGTATGTACAATGTACCTTGTCAAGGTGGTCGTAAAGGAAGTACTAGTTGATAGAGGGAGACTAAGAGTTACTAAAGGTTAACACCATTAAGGTATATATTTATTGAATCTAGATATGGAGGTATATATAAGAGGATAGTAAAGTGATGTTGTAGGAAGACTATAATAGATGAATCTAAAGGTAAAAACATGTGTAATGTGTAAAATCATTGGAAGAAACATCAATTATCTCTCATAAGTACATTCTCAAACCATCTTAGTGAAAACAGTGC
Organism: Taxus wallichiana var. yunnanensis; assembly: GCA_018340775.1. Taxonomy (NCBI): domain Eukaryota; kingdom Viridiplantae; phylum Streptophyta; class Pinopsida; order Cupressales; family Taxaceae; genus Taxus; species Taxus wallichiana. The sequence continues at coordinate 963,057,488 of CM031234.1, forward strand.
ATACAACCATTTATAGTTACTCCCGCTCCTACAACTATCCCGAAGGACACAACTTCATGGTAACTAATGTAATGAAAGTACCTACAAAAAATTTAGTAAAATGACAAAATTAGGTGTATACACTTTTTGATATGTTTAATAAAACTTAGGATCAAGGATTTGATGAATCATTTTTAGGATCTATATCAAGATTTTTCTTGGGGTGATATTACCATTTTGTCTTATTTTTAGTACTTTCATAGTGTAGGGATTAAGGTTTAGGGTCATTAATATTTAGGTTTTAGCGTAGGTTTTAGGGTTCCATTTTAGGTTTATAGAAACTCAAATTAGGGTTACTAGTGGTTTATACCATTGAAATAACCTCCAAGATGAATCCAATGACTACTAGTAGAAAAAGGATGAAAAAATCCTTAAAAATTAGGGTACCATTGATAGACGTCATTACAATTGTTTCAACAAGATGATTCCAATATTGTTCACAAGGGTGTGAAAAACTTATGGAAGTATGGAAAATACCTGAAATAATCTGTGTTGATAAATATATATATATATATATATATATATATCTTTATCAACACAAGATATTTTATATATATATATATATATATCCCAAGTTATATTTTTCAATCTTACAACCGTTATATGATGATAGATTAAACTAAAATAGAACGTGTTGTAGAAACCATTTCCCAAATAAAATATCTTATAACACTTGTAATAATATTACTTAGATATATTCAAAAAATATTAATATTTAAACACAACATATAAGAATAGTGTAAACACATAATAATAAGATTAGAATAAAATATATCCAAAAGATATGATAGAAAATAGATTAAAATATTGGAGGTATATTATCGAACCACTTTGAGGGTGCGACCTACTCAACCTTACAATAAGAACAGAATACACAATATGATATTCAAGAAATAATCACTACCTTATATATAAATACCCTAATAATGGTTACTACATAGGATGACCCTTATAAAATATGGAAACATATATAAATGTATATGAAAATCTAAGATATTATGTTTTCCACAAGTCATCGATACAATCCCAATAAGAGAGATGTATTTCAAATATGATTTCCAATACAAAAGATATGAATTATAGTATTTATATTTCCATAATTCATTGATACATCTCTAATACGAGAGATATGGATTTATAATTTTTACCCTCTAGCCTATTTTTATGTAGAGGTTATATTAGAAGAGATTGGAAGGGATAATAGGAAATTTCCTTTCATTTCTATAAACCATGATAAAAAATATCATTATTTTTTGAGAAAACAATAAATATATGAAGATTGAGAGTGAATTTATTTTTTCTTTGTTTTTTTTTCATTTTTTCTCTACATTTCAATGAATAAGAAAGTATTAGGATTATAAAAAAATCAGTTTTGGATAATAAATGTATTAAAAAAACTCAAGGTGGTCGATGAAAATTTTATTTTTGGAAAAGCACAACAAATTGTGAAGATATTAGATTGAGAGGGGGAATAGTTTTACTTTTATTTTATTTTCTTACTATGTTATTTACAAACCATGAAGATAAATTGAAGGAATATAATAAAAAAATTGGGATCATAAATGTTTGCAAATAACATTAAATTGGGTGATGGAATTTCTATTTGGATAAAGAGGCTAGATATTTAAAATCCCAAAATTATGGATTGCATTGACCTTTTCTTTCCCTAATAACAAATGCTTATACTTGGTGCCCGTAATTATAATGTTTGATTTTAGGCACCATTTTATGGATTCCATGAATATTTGTTAAGATTTTACTCCTTTTTTTGTCATTATCCTCAACCTCTGCTGCAACTTTTGTGGTCATTTCCTTAGCTTAAATAATGTCATGTTTTGATTATGTAATCCATTGTATTTTTTTACATTAAGGTTTTTTTTTTTTTCTTACCAGGGTTGCGAGGTTTAATGGAGGAAAATGGGTGTATTTTCATTTTAGTATGATCTTGGGACTTAGTCAGTTTTTCAAAAGTTCTTCATGTAATTTATTACATACAAATCCATCCCCTAGGCCTAAACAATGGAATATTATAAGTATCTAGGAAATTGGGCCTTAGTCGCAACTTTACATTTTTGTAATGTTGAAAATATAAATATACCCCCAAGCCCCAAAGGAATATTCTCCTAATATTCCCTTCTTGATTCATCCTTTTAAGAAAGGTCAAGAGATGCAAATTAGAAGTTACAATTCCATACTTGAACCCTACTAGATGGAATATTCGAGGAATTTAGAGGTCACCAGAAGAAATGCATATTACGGTTTGTATTTTTACATCCTTACACTTTTGTAAGATGAAGATTGCAATTACATCCCCAAATCCCGATGAAAAGGGGAAACATGGCGTCTCTAGAGTGAACAAATGAAAATTACACTTTGCATTGTTACTTTTTGTATTTTTTCATTTCATAGAAAATAAAAAATGAAAATGCATCTCTGAAGTCCCTAGAGTAAGGATACGTGGCAGTAATGCAAAGTTTAACAAGGAAAATGTAGTCAATTGTTTACATCCTTGCACTTTTTCAAAATGCAAGTTTATCCCCAAGACCCAATGGGGAAAATGTGGTCAAAGGGCCACGTGACACATTTCTGGAATGAAAAGGAAAGCTATAGATTTCCCTTTACATCCTTGTACTTTTATAAGATGCAAGTTTGCTTCTCAAGTAAGACATCATTGATTTTTTCAATACACGATGAACAATTGAATGCTGCATAAGCATAATATTAAACCTAGCCAATAGAGAAAGGGCATGTCATCTAATTGAGTCCACATGGTGTGTTATCAAATGGGAATAAAAGTGGAATGGTCTTAAATATGAAAAAATCACCACAAATGCCTTTGTAAAATTAATGCAAGTGTGTGGAAGCATTATATGATCAAAAATCAATTAAATATCAACACTTTACATTTGAGCTATAATTTTTGGATTATTTTGTGAATCCCTAATTGAATTTGAGATCCAAGTACATATTTTTGAAGTTGGAATGATTGTTTCATAAATTTGTAGACGTTTGAACTAGTTTTTCTTCTCAAATGTTTTTTTAAAGAGCTACTTTCATGGGTAAGTTCCCTAGCTAGCTTATTATTCTTTATGTTTTCTTGGTTGCAAGGTCCCATGGGTCATAATTGTACAAGGGTTTTGATTCAATTGGAATTATAAGGGGTTTCTATTTAATTTTGAGTTCAATATTAACTATTTAAAATGAATTTATTGTTAACTTTTTCTCATACCACTTCAAATTTGAATTTTTCCTTGGATAAGATAGTGGATAACAACTTGCTCAAGACAAATTAGGTTGAATTTAACTAAAGATTGCAGGCTTCTAGAAGGAATAAATTGTTAAAATGAATTAATGATAGTAGGATATCATTGGATGTTTCCTCTCCTCCCTCTACCAAATTCCCTAAAATTTTAAGGGTATGTGCATAAAACTACAATCCAATATATAGGGAGCTAAGGGATGAGAGGGGTTACCTAATGTTATCCCTAAGATCGACACATTTGATATAATACTAGGTATCCCTGAAGTGAATCATGTTTTATATGTTAGTATAAAAATATCACAAGATCATTGGGATGTCAATTCTATGCAATTGGGAAAAATTCTAAATGAGTAGTTGCTTTCAAAGCCAAGAGGATATACTTATAGGGTCAAAAGAATTTGAGTAGAGAATATTTTATTGAGGAAATTGGAGATTGTATAACACTTTTGAATAAGGTTATGGGGAAGAATTTTTCTCACCCATATCAATATTGGATGTGTTATTTCATCCATCTTATCATATCAAACAAGCCTCCAATTACTTGGGGAGAGATGATTATTGATTGCATTTAGGAGAAATTTTTGAGTGTGGTTGTTATTACTAGAGGAAATTTATCTCGTACTACATAATTTTACGTGACCTAATATTTCTAAAACATTGCATGTTTTAGGGTTTTCCCTAGTTTCATACAGGAAAGGGAGGCCGACACATTTAGGGTATATGATGTAAATCCATAACTAGACCTTTTAAAATAGTTTAGAAGGGTTTTTGACACATTCTTTTCCCATGTTATCTACATATTTTTACCTAACTATAAATATGTAAGGTTTTCTCCAAAGGAAAGAATAATTATTACTAAATGGGGGTGTTATTTTATATAGTTCCCTACCTTTTCATATATTATAATGAGTAGATTTACTGTGCCCTCCTTTATGTTTCCCAGACATGTGGATGATAAGTGGGCCCTTTTGGAATTGGTTAGGCAATTGATGAATTTACACAAAATCCTTGTAGTGAAGCATAAGACCAACATTAAGTTCTTCGTTACTATTAGGAGGTACACTATTCCCACTTTTTTAAGGAAAAAAATTTGAAGCTCACATGAGTAGCTTCTTTATGGAAACATTTTCCCCACAAAAATTATGATGTGAGATGGTTAGTGTATCAGGCCTTGGGTATTTATTTATAGCATTAGCCTCAAGATGAGTACTACTAGATGGATTCTAGGGATGAATAACATGTCATACTAAGATATTACTCCCAAATGAACCTTGTTCAAATTATTGACTATAAATTTGTAATGGTACCTTAGGGAGTGGATGATGAAAACAATTTAGTAAACCAATATTATATTCAAAATGATATTTCTAATAAACCTCTTCTAAGTGTAAATTTGGATTCTCTTTATGAAAAATACTTGCATAACAAGACAATAGCTATAATGAGAATAACTTTAAGGTGGATGTTGACTCAAAAGGCTGACATAAGTCAACTATGAACTAGTTTTTTGAAGGAGTATAAAAGCAAATGTGTTTCCTAAATTTAGGAAGGGAATTAGAGTAACTCTAGAGTATCCTCAAATATATTTAAAGAAACCTTTGAATACTCAAGCTAGAGATGAACTAATTTCTTATGAGAGAAAAATTGGGACTTTTTGTCTCATTTTGCTCAAACATTTGAAGATATGTTTAAGATAACTAATCTTATTGTTGTTACTCCTATTCAATCAATTCTAGCTTTGGTTATATTACCCAAGGTTTATGCATCAAGAGGATAGAGAAAAGGTGATGTTAAAGGCCCTCCTTATAAGAAGGGACATGGGAAGGAGAAAATTAAAGAGAAATTTCCTCCCCAAGTGTATCATTGAGTAGACCTATTTTGACGGCTATTGATGTGGAATATGAAGAACAAGATATGAGTGTTGTTCCTCTTATTATAAATAAAATATAGAGAATGGAAAAATTTGTTTTGGAAGAAGAAACTATACATCTAAGTGTTAATGTGGTAGATAGTATGGAGGTGCTAGTTCATGTACTTAAGGTACCAACACCAATTCCCATGCCCCATGATCTAATGCCTCCAATAAAAGTGTAGGTAACTATTGGAAGTGTAATTGTAGTACCCATTAAGGAGAATGTTATTCAGTTAAAAGACATCCTAGACACCCCTCCATTTGCTACTCCAATTTTCCTAGAATTATAAGCTCATGCAAAGGTGAAACAATAAGATGATAATATATTGTATGAGTAGTATTTCATTAAATTATTGAATGATTTGGGTAATGATCGGGGCTAAATTTTTCTAGATCGGTGCTAAGGGAGCCACAAGTGCTGAAGGTGAGATAGGATCAATTCCTTTTAAGTTCATAAGATCCAAGAATAAGAGGATGCAACTAGAGCTATGAGTTGTCTTAGGATTGAAAAAATTGAATGGACTCTAGTAACAAATACTAAACAACCTTAAATAACTCATGAATCTATTGATTCGCTTTAAAGAATGTGGAAAGAATTATTGTAGTGATTGAGGAAGATGTCAAGAGTCTAATTGAGCCTCATGTTAAATTGATAATGGAACCTTATCCTTTTATATGAGATGTGGGAGAAATTTTGAATTCTACTGATGTAAATTATCAACCAAAGGTGTTAAGGCATAAGGGGAAAGTGTTAAACAAGTGTAGAAGGTTATTTATAAGTCCCATATTGAATCTGGAGTAAAAATGGTGGAGAAGGTATAATAGGTTGTTTTAGAACCTTTGATTCAAAATGAGATTCTCGTTGTTGATCTTGAAACCACTCCTCCTCCCTCCCAAGAATTGATTGACATATCAACATTTTATTTCCAGTAAATAAAAGGAGAGGAGGAAGTAACCGTGGGAAGTTGGTTAGGGTTAACCCTTCTAAGTAAAATAAAGGTGAAAGTGTGGGTGGAAGTGGATGACTTGATGAATATCACTTACACCAATCAAGGCCACCAAATAAGGCTAGAGTTATATCTAGAATAATTGTGGGGTTTGTGGTGACTGGTTTGTGGAGATTTATAATCCACAACCAAATTTTCTCAAGAGTGAAGAAACCCCTACATATTTTTAAGTCACTCGGATTCAACTTGAAAAATAGTCCACTAAGATAATTACACATGAAATCAACATGGTATTAAAGGATGTAGTCCAAAAAATTGAGAGGGACAAAGAAATCAAGGAATGATTAAATAAAAAGTTTGATGCCTTATCATCTATTGTTAGAAGGTTATTTAAAACACCTCATACCATCCAAATATTAGTCCCTGATATTACTTATGTGGTTATGAAAAGTACATATGACATAAGTGTGAGGGGTGAAACCATGAAACAATGAGAAAGTGACCTGATTTTCAAAGGAGAAAAGATAATTAGATATAGTGTGGAATTCCATGCTCAGGTTATCGAAAATTTATTGGTAGCCAATACTTGATTGATAAATGTCAAAATGAACTTAACATGTGGAAACGAATATTACCTAAACTTGAGGTTTTGATAATTTAGGTGATGATGTATTGGTCAAAGGAGTAATTTTCATTGAGAATGAAGGGAGGTAGCATGAATATTATGATTTGATGAATCTAGGAATGCAAACATTAAAGGAGTGCATCCATAGAGTTCAAAACATTAGAGATAGGACATAAGAATGCACTAATGACATTGACGGTTTGTTGGACAAGTTACTAAATCTACATATTATCTCTGTTATAGAGGATGTAAATTTGGAAAAACTAGTTGACACCTTCAATACCAATGTGACCAGGGGGTTTGACCCATCAAAATATTTTGATCAATCTAATATCTAGGATTATTTTTTTATTAAAAAAATTATAGGTAAATTGATCAAAAGGGGTAGGATCAAGAAAGTTATTTCCAATAATTTAGAAGATGTTTTATTTAAGGAGGAGATGGTTTTCTTTATCATTTTGAGCCCAAAGAAGAATATGTCATAGAAATGTTCCATAAATTTGGTGAATATAGATAAAGAACAAAAAAATTAGATTATCATATTGTGGATCTTAACCTCATGGTTTAAGAGTGATGATATAGAGATTGAGAAAATGTAACTTTGTAGGTACCGCTAAAGATAATTTTTATGAAACTAAGTTTAGATGAGGCACCCAGATATCCTAAGGTTAATTATTTAGACTTGGGGAAAGCAAACTATATTTTAATTTTTGAATTATGTATTGGTTATGATTGGAAAACATTCTTGGTTGAAAAAAACATGCAGATTTTTCAAAAGAAATATGCAACAGATAAGGAAATTTTTTGTTGAGAACAAGAATAATATTATTTATTACTCGCATTTTCCATTATGGGTTTAGAATGTTCTATCTTGGCATAACAAGATTTTATCATTCCTGTTATGGGCACCTTTTCCAAAATTGTGGGTGAGTGAGAACCACCTTCTTACGTATTCATTACTTTTAGTGCATAGGGGGAATTTTATTAGTAAATTCCCTTATAGGAAATTTTGTATAAAAATGAAAGCATGTCTTCATTCTAGGGGTTGGTTTTGTTTCTAGTTTTGGATTTTGTTTTTGCTAAGGTGGCTACATTGTATAGTCATTACAAGGAATTGAGATAATTTTCATGCCTCCCTTGACCAAATTGAAGTGTATAGAAATGTCTACCATATTTTAGTCTGGAATTTTGGGATGTAAATGAGAACACATTTGGATGGATATAATTTTTGATATAATCTTAATTTTTTAAAAACAATGAAATATAAAGGATTTATTTTTAGTTATTGGATAACATTTTTATTGAATGAGTATTGTGTTGTAGTGTTACCTTACAATATTTTTTTAGTTTTAAAATCCTTCCCGCAATATTACGAGGAAGTGACTGTTTATAACCCTTCAGTGTATCTTGGGTGTTATGATTTGAGACAAAAAAATTCTTATTGGATATTTGTGCATGGGTGGTTAAGTTGAAGATCTAGAGGTTATGTTGTAGTATTTGTGTGAATTTGGTATCAATGAATGCAAATACCCCTTTAAAGGTTATGTTCTCTTAAGTTTTTTCTCTACATCTTGGAAGCAACATGTCTAAATGATGAGCACTAATACTTCTCCCCACTAGATCCACCTCCCCTACCTCATTTAAATAAGTATTATCCCATCCTACCTATTAGAATATTTCATCACTATTTCATACCCTACATGCTATTTTATCTTGAATTTCATTTCCTTTGTATATTTTAAGTGAGTTTGCATGTGATCTTAAATAATTAAGTATTCTTATTATTATCCTACTTTAAGTTGTTAAAAAAATATCTTAATGGTGTTCATAATCATATTTTATTTTTATTTAGTAACATGTGTCTAATGCATTAAGTATGTGTAATGTTTGTGTGATAACTTTTTGAGTTAACATTGCATCTATTGCTATAATTTTCTTAAATTGACCTACTCAAAATAGTAGGATATTGACTTATAGCATCCGTCCTTCATTTAATCTAACATTTGGGTCCTCTCACCTGGTTCAAGTAGAGCCAAAAGTAGTAGAATATAATCACTTCCTCTATATGTGCCTCCTATTCATTTCTAAGACATAGTAATAAAAGAGTGTTAGATATTTCTATGGATATAAACAACATATATTATATCTATCATTCTTTAAGCTATTTGTTTATGAATTTCCTCCAAATATTTGGGATGTAAAACTAGGAACCAACATGAAACAAATGCCATTGCCGAGGAAATGGTTGTCTTAATTCAGTTATCGACTATTTTTGTAGGTTTGGTGTATGATTCTCAAAGTTCTAGTTGAGAATTATACAAGATTTAATCAGTATTAGTTCATCAAGAATAACACCATTATTGAGTGACTCTGCTAGGTAGTTGAGTATAAGGTTTTAAAATTATTTATCTACATGGTGTTTTTCTAGTCTCAAATGCCTATGATACTCATCGGAATGCACATGGGTTTTTGAAGGGTTTATCTAGTATCACCTATTTGATATTTCCAAGTGTTATCCAGTGTATTTCAAGCTTGATTTAGTATTTCTAGGGCTGTAAATATCTAGTGGCGACTTTGTCTTAAGTTTTAGGTCAAACCATCGTTACATTATTTTTTGGATGTTGTTTGTGTTCTCACATTTAAAAAACTAAAAGGACTAAGATCATCATTCAAGGAAGATCCTAGTAAGAAACTTCATCCTAAGTTAAATGTGTTGAAAAGCAAAAGGATGAAAGTTTGGAATCCTATAAAAGGTCAGAGTTGAGGAGGTAAGAACATTCAAACTTATGAGTTTATTGATTTCCATTTATTCGATGATTATTATATTTCTTATGAAAATTCTCAAACACATAGCCCAAAATATCACCTACACTCCTAGTTTCAACAAGTATCCACTCCCAAATTAGTTCAGAATTATCCTAAGCCTACCCATTTATTCACAAGTGAGAATAGGTATTTTGGTTTTGAAACTATTCCTCCAAGGAACTCTCATAACACCAGCCATTACCTTTTATCTCACAGATCACCTATTCAAAACTAGATTGATCCTCCTCCATAAAACTCATTTCATAACCACAATACGGATCATCCTCCTCCCCATGTTCCCTTTAGAGTTAATGCCTTCAGACCTATCAATTTTAATGGCATGATTGAGTGTGCAAATGAGGTTCCTAATGAAATTATAAATAGGTTGCCTAAATTCTAAGGCAATAATACTATTAGTGGTGATCAACACCTTAAATTATTTTAAAATATTATATATGATTATGAAATAGAGTATGAATATGTTTTTTAAAACTATTTGTACATGCTTTAAAAGAGGATTCTAGATAATGGTGTGATGTATTGCCTCATGGGTCAATTAATTCCTAGGAAGAAATGAAAAATTCCTTTAGGATTAAATATGGTGACATGACCGACACTAGGTTCCTCTTTCCGGAATTTGAAAATATAAAGAATAGCCCTAATGAGTTTGTAAAATATTATAATACAAGGATAAAAAATATGACAAGATTACCAACTATTTTAAGACCTAGTGATGAATCTTTCTTAATCAAATATTTTGATGCATTTGATAAGAAGGAAACCTACTATTTGAGAGATAAGAATCATGTCATTCTAAGACAATTATTTACCATGTCCATTCAAATTAAAAATAACATTAAGATTAATGGTAAACTTTAAAAAAGATAAGGGGTAAAACTTGTTAATCCTAAGAAACATCAAGCAATTAAATCCAACAACTTGAAGGAAATGGTCAAGAACTTGGAATCAATAGTAAAGGATATATATTACAAATTGGTAAGAGATAAGATGGGGTTTTCCTATGCCCTAAAAATCAACATGAAAATAAAAATCATTGTCATAATCAAAATAAATTTAGAGGAGATGATAAAAAAAATGATAGAGGAAAGAGACATATGGGTCAAAATGATAGGAAACATGCATTTAGAGACAATAGGGTAGTCTATGACCCATTGTGGGAAAAATTTCAATAGTTTAAGAAGAACACATAATTGATTGGTGTGATAAATGTTTTTTTCTCCATGTGAATATCCTACCTTAGGTGAGGATAATACTAGATCAAATAATGATGATGCATGTTTACTTGATCATCAAGAAAATTTTGAACAAGGTTCTTCCTCTACTAATATCATATATGATAAGAGTGTGAATGATTTTTGGGCATGTGTAAACAAAGTGTGTTATCTTCCTCTTGAAATTAAGAAAGAGATTATCGTGGCTCAATATTTTGAGCTTCCCAATCATGATTTTCAGTATTTAAAGGCTTTAATGATAAATAAATATGATGGAGAGGTACCTTCCAAAAAGGACATGGATTGTTTATAAATGTAGATGTTACTCAAGAAAAAGAGTACAATTTTAGGAGTAGTCAAGTTAAATTTCTTTCCCCAACTACCAAAGTTAAAATTGTTGTCCTAACTAATGTTCCCAAAGTCATTCCTAAGAAATTTATTCCATGTAAAATCCCTATTGTTGATCTAAATCATATTAGTCCGCATGGTGTTTCCAATGTGAAAGAATTTATACCATCTAAGAAAATTTTCACTCTCCTCCCAATAAATCTTTGGTTGAGTATGATATTTTTTCCATGGTTCGATCATAAGATAATTGAGGATACAATTTCCATTGGTGGAATTTCTTAGGATTATTGATCATAGAAAAAGGGCATTTGAGTACTTGAGGTTTAGGGGTTTTTGTTTTATGATGAGTCTATCATTAAAAATAAAGAATCCCATACCATTATTGTTGATAATGAGGTTGAATAACCTTAGGATATTAGTGTTCCATCTCCTCAAGTTTATTTAGGCACATATTTAGTAGAGAGTCAATTATATGTGGATACTTTCTTCACCACATTGATTGTGAATGGATGGATCTTGCACAATTCTATGTTTGACTTTGGTTCTTCTTGTAATATAATGTCATTGTTATTTATGAATGAGATGTGTATAAATATAACTTATTTTTTTATATGAAAAATGACTGGCGAAAAATATGAACTTTCAAGCATGACAACTAAGCCCATAATGTAATTTTTTTCCTTTCGATCACACTAAGTAATAAGGAGTGAATCAAGTATAAGATAATATTTTACTTGTTTAAAAACTTAATAAACACAATAAAAATAATCATACAAGATCTAATGATTATGAAACACAAGATTTACCTGGAAACCCTTTTGGGAGAAAACCATATTGAAACTACTTCTTGGATCTACTGTCTAAATATAGCCATAAAATAAAAATTCTTTTAAAAATTTTATAGGCACCAACCTACTAAAGACACCAATCCCCACCACTAAGAAATATTTAGGATCTAACCTACAAGAGATACCAATCCCCTCTTATAAGAACCAACTTAGAAAGAGACGCCAATCTCATTTTTAGGAAGAACCAACCTCCAAATGAACTTCTTCAATAGATGACAATTAAATAGATCTCCTTGAAAATTTTGCATTGGATGATCTTTTATTTTTCTCTCCTTCAAAAATATTATTGATTTTGAATGATATATATTTATTAAATCTCACACACTTTCTTTTCAACTACATATCCTTTTGTACCTTCTTTTTCATGCAAATGTGTTGCATAAAAATTTCAAACTTTCAAGCATGATAACTAAGCCTATTTCAATAAAATTACTCGAGTCTTCCCAAACCCTCTCTGGTTAGTTTTTCATTTGTTTCATGTGTATATTGAACTTTTAGGTACTTTTAAGATGATGAAAAATAAATTATAGGTGTTTCAAATTATATGACAAGGTTAGAAATTTCATTTATTGAAATGGTTCCAATGATTAGTCTCTCAATAGGCCTAAAAAGGCTAATTATGACCTTTCCAAGACATGTGTGCATCTTCGAGATGGAAAAAAAGGCTCAAACTATTCTAGAGGTATTATTGAAGATATATGAACATGTTGGAACTTATTTAGGAAAATTTAGAAAGTTTTGAAGGTTTAGGGACAAATAATGCAACATCAGGTTTTTCAGGGTGAAGAGCGGGTAGTCAAAATAGGTACCTATAATTAATTGGATAATTCAGGGAGACCCATATGCAGTTAGAAGACAATAAAATACTAATTTTAAATATTTAATAACCGTCTACATGATGGAAGATTCAAATCTTTCACAAGACTCAAGTATCTCTCAGGGAATCTCAATCTATGTAGACACACCCTAATGTCCTGAAGAAAAAGGAGAAATTTCAGGGAATTGAAGGATGATACCCATCCCATTGTTCTTATAATTCTATTTGGATTCAAAATAATAAAATAATTCATTAAAAAATGACCTCATAGATCTCTAGTAACCTCGTCTTCAATCTCTCTCTCTCAAATAGCTACGCTTCCCACAATTAGTCAAATTTGTAAGAGGACACTTATCACCTCTAGGTTGAGGTGAATTTTTATGTCCCTCCTATCCTTATCCCAATGGGAAAGAGGAGACATGAAATTTTTGACCACCCCAAATTTTCCTCCAGGTTCCTCACATGACCAAGATTAGCACTCTACAGGGCATACTTTCTTATCTCTATCCCCTCTCATTGTGCAATGAGAAAGTGCCACTTGTCATCACCATATGAGGGAACATTTTTTGTCCCTCCTATCCTTTTCCCAAGGGAGCATAGGGGATGATAAAATTCACCCCTATCTACCTCTTATTATGGTTCTTCATATGACCATTTCCAAGCCCCTAAGTGTCAAAGCTTGTTTTTCTTGACATCCCGCGCACCGAATCACGTTATGTCATTTTTCATCACTACATTAGGGAAAATTTCTTTTCCCTCATTTATTTGTCCTAAGGTGATAGAGGGGATAATAGTATGTTTTTCTCACTTCTCTCACATCCAATCATGTTGTCACAAGAGGCATGCCTAGAATAAGGAAAAATTTCTTGTACCTCTTGTCCATATTCCTAAGGGTTTAATAGGGACAAAAACATCACCCCATACTAAGCCTTTTGCAAATCCTAACTTTTCCCTAGTTTATTCTACTATGTCATGTATAAATTTGATTGTTGGATGACCGTAAAATCTTGAAAATGACTAATTGCTAAAGGTTTTCTAACGGGTTTGACTAATACTCAAATGTTTAAATCCATGAAGCATAGAAAAACCTAAAAACACAACCACCATGTTGCTAAAATCTTTCTGTGATATCCATGATTGCAAGAAAAAAGATTTTCTCACTACCAATGAACGAGTAAATTGATCATATCATGGGTTTGAGTAGATTTTTATTCTCTAAAGAATACCTATGATAACTGAAGCTCAGTGACTCCATTAATGGCTTCCATGAAATTTCTAGACATGAAAGCCGGGGAAAATTTTAGTGGTGAATATTCGTTAATTCACTAATATTCTGGTTTTTAAAATTTGAAATTGACAAATTTTTAGGGTAGGATTTAGGAGCGAGCCGCCAAACTTTTCTAGGTACAAGTTAATTTTAGGGTCGATTCACCATTCCCATAAAATATAAAATCTTGATATTCTCCTTTATGTTTTCGGTTGGTAGCATAAAACATGGTACCGACCGACAACATATTTTATGCTACATGTCAATGGCATTTTATAGTGATTTCGTTAAAAGTATGGATTTTTTTAATTACATCATATTTTGGGAGGACATATTTCTCCTTGAGATAATAATTTTAACTGCTAACATAAAAAACATTCAAAAATAATTCCATACAAAATTAGCGAAATCTATATTTTTTTCACAAAAACACTTTTTAAAAAAATTTGTTTGTGCCATATTTTGTAAGGACATATTTCTCATTGAGTCTGTCATTTTAACTTCTATTGTCAAAAAATGATTTTTAAAAACATATTTTTTCCAACAATACTAGCATTTGACAACATAATATATGTTCTTTGCCAATAACATTACAAATGCTACCAACCGACATCATATTTGCATTTTCTTCATATTCGTCATTAGAACGAAATTAATTTTTCACATATTCACTAATGAATTTATATGAATTTATTTAGGGGGTTCTTAAAATTTTCCCTACTGAAACCCATTCCTCCAAAATTAATTTTTAATTTCAAAGAGTTTCAAATGAGCTAAACACATTGAAATTTGGAGCATGATATCAGAAAGGGAGTTGAATTCAAAAATAATGTTTCCAATGCAAACCAAGGACAAAATGAATACTTTATAAAAATATAATATCTCATGCCCCATCCACATGCTAAAAATATTAATTACCTCAAAAATAAATTTATGATCACATAGAACAATCAGAAACGGTGCAAAATGGAAGGTAGGGCAAACTTGGTAGTCTCATACGCTAGAAAAAACAAATTTCCAAATATAGAAACTTGTTAAAAGTGGAAAGGAATCGTCAATGGAGGATAATTTAATATTCCATAAGGCTCAAAAGGCAAAATTTGAGAAAATTAGGTGATATGTCCCAAAATAGCATGTCCTGGTCCCACCTGCTAAAAATAGAAAGTCTCCATTTTTATGTAGAAAGTTACGAGATGGATCTATTTTCACACTAATTTATGATTTTTGACATTTTCACAAGGTGTTAAGATTGTTACATATCTCAAAGAAGTAAATTCACTCTTCACAAGAACCCTGAACCATCATATTGAGCTCAAATTTGTCTAAAAGCAAGGAAGAACATCTCAAGGCACAACAGGTGAGATCTAGTACCATTGTGTAGTTGGAAAGGATTTGAAAAGATTAAAAATATCCATTATAATCTAAACTAAATATGTCATCTTAGCTTATCATATGGTATTAAATTCATTTACATCTCATCAAAGTGATCTAGTTAAAGTAAGGTGGTTGAGGTGAGCAAGTTGAACTCACTAAGTTGGGTGAGTTGAGTGAGCTGATTAAGGTGATCCAAGTGAGATGGTTGAGGTGATCCAAATGAACTAGGTGAGTTAAGTGATATATCCAAGCCAAGTGAGCTAGGAAATATCTCATCCCTTTTCCTTTAGAATCTCACATATTGCAGTCGGTAAAAAGGTAGAGTTTGTAATGTTGTAGTGTAGTGTGTGGGACGGGACCACAAACATTAAGATGTTTGAGAATCATGAATCAAATTTGTGAAAACCTAAGGATTAAGAGAGTGAACCTCACTCTCATTGTGAGATCAATAATGCACCATCATGGGTGAGATGTGTGTTCATCTCAATCCCACATTCGGAGGTCTTGCAATAGTGTTTATAAACACTCATTTGATGGTCCAAGGTGTCTGTACATCCGACAAGTATTAGGATATTGTGAACATCATGTCTAGGATTAGAAGTTTCTCCATAAGAAGGAGATTCTTCAATAGATTGGTCAATCACTTTCCCTTCTCCTCTTATCTCCCTTTCTTCCAGGTTATTTTTGTATACAATCATGGTGTTTTGTCATATTTTCTTACACAACAATATTGTTAAATTGTAAAAGTACTCTCTCAAAATTATAAGAGAGGTACTTAATTTATCTCTTCTAATGGAAATTAAAAGGTCACAAGTAAAACAAGAACATGAAGATTCATGTGGGGAGTAGATGAGAATATGATTCACGAGGATATAAATTAGAATGGATTCTCCATTTCAAATGATATTGAAATTTGTAGTTCTTGTTCAAAATTGTGGATTGTTGTAGATTGATTGAGATTTGTATTTATCATTACACAAGAAATAAAAGATGAATTTCTTCCATTTCCCTTTTCTTATGTTTTCCTCTATCTCCTATGTACTCTATAACTTTACAAGTATGGTGATCGGGAAGGAACTTGGTGTCCTTAATAGAAGAACCTAAATAATTATGTGTCTCTAGTTTTTTAGTATCACTAATTGCATTATTGTCTTCCTCTAATTGAATGATGAACTACTCCAATTATTATGTGTGACATCTTATACTTCCTACTCACAAAAATGTCCATCCTTTTCTTTATTTCTCCCCTTTATCCCTCATCATTTCTAATTCCTCCCTTATACCCCATATGATCACCATGTCATAGGTTCCGTGAATTTTTCTTATGTGATCCTCAACCTATTTGGCCAACCCCATAGCATTATATAGAATTATGATTGTTTCACATTCAATAATGGGACCCTCCCCATACACAAAGAGGGCATAGCCCCATGAGCATTCGTGGAAACATGTAATTTTCCACATGAAAATTATTTCACCAAAAAAATTGGTGACTTCACTAGGAGAGATATCCTGTTGTGCACCCCATAAAGATGTCTCGAAAACACCAAAAAAATCAAAAATCCAAAAAACCATAAAAGCCAAAAAATTGGAAAAAATCTTTTGATAAATCTACACTTTTAAATTTTCCTTCCTTCCTAAGTACTTGAAGAAAACTACAAGAAAGAAGTTACGCCTCAAATATTCATGCAGTGGCATTATTGAACCCACATTCAAAGAGAAACAATGAGATACTTTCAAAATTCCCATCATACCAAAGTAAGAAGAAAAGTTTTAGAAAATCCATTTGAAGGTCATACTTGAACAATTAGTTGTTGAACCACGAGTCCCTCATTCCTCCTTAAGGATAAAGAGAAGAATAACTAGAAGAACCTGATATGGCAAAACAAGTATCTGTTTCATGGGGATAGAACACTGTTTCATTGGATTTGGCTCCACCACTCCATGAAATTCCAAAAGGATCAAGATAGAATTTTCCAAAGTTATATGAAACATGGAAAGCAACGTCCTAACAATCATATCACATCCTTCAACCCAATTTGTGGCATCCTTAGAGTACAACATGAAGATATTGTAGTACATTTTATCATGGAAACATTGCAAGATTTCACAAAGGACTAGTTCTACTATTTTCCCACACACTCAATTATTGATTGGGGTGGTTTTAAAAATAATTTGGAAGAAATAATTAAGATCTTAAAATATTTTAATGCCTTCCCATCTCAACTTACTCGAGATGAAGAAAGAACCACAAGATTTTATGAGATACTTCATGGTGAAATTCAACAAGCTGATCGACATGATTCCCGCCATTACATGTCCTACTGAAAATAATATCAAAATTTTCTTCATGAATGCTCAATTGCCTAAAGTGAGTTTATTTCTATAGATATTTCAACCAAAAGACTTGGAAAATGCTCAAGAAAATTTTATTGAGGTGGAAGATGACCTCATCCCGTCAAGAAAGTTAAAAATCCTTTAAAGAAAGGATAAATTCCAATATTCTAAAGATGAGAGAGATGATCAATTTTTGCAAAAGTTGGCTAATGACCTAACAATGTTGAAGAAGGAATTTTCTCAATGAACTCATCCAAAATGGAACAAGAATCAAATTATAGGCCCCGAAGGATTTCCTTGGAGGCTCAGTCGTCGATCAATGTAATATGAAATGTTAATGAAGATGATGAAGAAGAAACTTTTGAATCAAAAGTTGAAAATGAAGGAGAAGAAGGATGTTCTCACATCAGGTTTTGTGAATGCACACTTGATGAAGAGATTGAAAAACCTACAGAAAGCTACTCCTATGTAGTGTTCACTTGATCACAAAAGGATAAATAATTATTCTATTTCCCAAGCTAATGAATTAAATCCTTAAATGACGACTCCATGAAAAATAACAACGAAAGGAAGATCATCAACTTCCTCTTCAATAGGGTCTAAAAGAAACAATAAGAAGATTTTTCCAAGCCATGAAGATCTTAGATGATAATAACACACCACATTTGATAGGTTGAAAGGAATTCACTAGAATAAATTTACAAAAGGATTTGCAAACAAATATCTAAAATATCATATATGGAAATCCATATTAATCCATAATATCATTGATCTCAATAATGAGGATGTACATATAGGAGGAGGGAAATGAAAATACTACCTAGATCGAGTGGTGAATAACTCCCACTAACCGATATTCATAGTTAATTTAACTCCATAAGACTAACATGCTAACTCCACTCTTACTAGTAATTTAACTCAACGCAACTAGTAAGCTAAGTCCACACGACTAGTATACCTAAGAAAGCTAACCCAAAAGTGTAGGGATAGCCCAAGAGTGAGAATTATCCTAATAAAAAATAAAAGGATAAATAATAACCTACACTAAAACCCCCTGTAAACATAGCTTAGGTGGGTGGAAAATAAGGTGGATCCTGGAAACAAGGCCTAATGAGGTACCCACATACAATAATTGGGAAAAATAGACACTTTGGAAGGTACCTAAAACTAGTAATAACAAAGTAAAGAGAGAAAAACCCACTACAAGGAATCCCAAGAATCTTGTCTAAAAAAATCATACAATACTCAAGAAGTTTGGTGTGTACTATGGTCTAAATCCACTACTCGATCACAAAACTAAAAATAATTGGCATTGGGCTTCACTAGAATAGTTCCATACAAGAAGACTATCAATGGAGTGATGTAGAAAGTGTAAAAAACATCAAACATAATTTGATCAATTGTTGCAAATAGGTGTGCCATGATCCAAACACAATAACAAAGGCAACAAGGCAAGGACATAAGATCCAAATAAATAGGAGTGTCACAATCTAAGAAAAGCCAAGGTAATAAGGCAAGGACACAAAACTTGAAGAATCAAGATCAACACCACACTCTAACATATTGTTGAATGGGTGGAGTTATGCTACAAATTTGTATGAGTTGTCAAAATAGCTACTAGAAAAATGAAAAACTAACACCGGGATTCACTAGAATAGCTCATCCATAAGAGATACTATTAACTTGCTAAAAATTTCAAAATTACATAGACAAAATATCTCAACAAAAAGAGAGATATACCACACATGCTAAATAAAAATGCTCGAGAACAAGGAGAATTACAATGCGGATGGTATGTAAAGTGGAGAAAGATATCGTATGGTGGAGGAGCCACATGTGGAGATTCCTCTCAATGAATTCCTATGTCATTGCCATGAGTGATGAAAAATCCACCCCAAATCAACATGGATAGATGAAGAAGATGCATGCATATGATTCAGTTTGAAATGCACAACGAGGTAATGTAAAGGAACATAAAAAAATGTGTGAAGTTGATCATGTCTAAGAGCTGAAATATCATGTTTATCAAGCCTAAGTAAAGGTGCGGAACTCATTTATAGCTCATGATCCTTGGAAAGAGTCGATTGAACAAAAATAGGATCTCTCGACAATATGTAATTCCAATAAAGTACCTTCTCAAAACCAATTCTAGAGTGATAATTACACTTAACATGTGGAATAGGGAAGTAATACCCAAAAATTTATGTCAATACCTCTACCATTGAAACCCATAGAACGAAGCATGTGAGAACCAAATGCAAGTGGTATGATTCTCAAAATAGCTAGGTAGGTGAGTAGTAGGAGTAGATGTGGGATACATATGAATGTGTTACTATAATAGGCTTAGGTGAAGAATTAGAACATGTGGTAACAAGCCTAATAGGATTAGGAGCATTCGGAGAAGGAACATAATCATAAAATAACGAGATCAAGGTCAGTGGGTGTAGGAGTATCAACTGTAAGTGGACAAGGAGTAGGGATATGAGAGTCCACAATATGAGGGTGATGTTTGCAGGGATAACAAGTTTTGCTACAAGGAGTGTATGAGACAAGATTTTCTATGAATGAGGGCTTGTAGAAGAGAATTTCACTTCTTGAGTGATCTATTTTCTTCCACAAATTTTACTAGGTCCTCCTGAATGGAACAAATTTCAGAGAAGATCATCTCATTCTTAGATTGCAAAGCAAAGATGTCAAGGAAAGAAGCCATGATAAATGCAAGAACACACTAAAAAAATAACCAACACCAAAAAAATAGGACATCGAGACTCTTCGAAAATGTGTCCATGTGTTAAGTACAACACCCCTAAATGTTGGCACTTTATAAAGTAGTGTTTTTACAAAATAAATGACACCAATGGAAAGAACACGAAAAATCATACATTTTTAAAACAAATGACACTCAATTCAGAGTTACCGGTTAAAGGTTATGATAAATTTAGTTTTCTATCACTAAGGTCCATTTAATTTTTTTAAAAATGCATTTTTTAAGTTTCTAAAAAAATCATTTCCTTTATGGCAAAAAAATACCATTTTAGGAAAAAAATTGTTTTTGAAAAATTGTAATTTATAGAAACATGTCGCTTGTGGAAAAACCTTCCATTTTAGGAAAATTTTGGTTTTGGAAAACCCTTCCATTTATGGAAACTTATATTTTGGAAAAACTTTCCATTTTCAAAAACTGGTGCATTTGCCCCAAAATTGTCATTTTTGTAAAGTCCACGTCATCCCCGATTTTTCACTCATTGCTCCGAACCCACTTACATCATCAAAAAATCCAATGAAGAACCACACTATTTTATAAGGCTCCGAGAAAAACCTCGGAAATGGTTTAGCTCTCCGACAACCACAAAGTGCAAATCATACCAACTTCTATATAGGTGTTAAAGGCTTCTCACACACCACAACAAACTTCATCTCACAAGTACCATGTATCCCATAAAAACCAAACTACTAGTAAAATTTTTTAAAAACCTCGAAATGGTTTTTATGGAATCCTTTAGTAACCTTTGTAGCTACACATGACAGATCCATACATGAAGCCATACCCTCAACCAACGTGCAAAAATCCAAACTTCAAAACTTCCCGCCAACGTTAATACTTGAGATTACAATTGATTTAGGGGTTTTGGTATCTTCCAAATCCAATGGTGCCCTCCATTTCACATAGAAATACAAGGTGTAGAAACATACTAAGCAATTACATATATATATATATATATATATATATAAAAAAAACCTTCATTTGCAAAGAACACTTACAAATAGATGTATACATCATCTACAACTCTGATACCATGAAAGGAACGATAAGAAGATTTTTCCAAGCCATAAATATCTCAGATGATAATAACACACCACATTTGATAATTTGAAAGGAATTCACTAGAATAACTTTACAAAAGGATTTATAAACAAAGAGATAAAATATCATATATGGAAATCCATCATAATCCATAATGTCATTGATCTTAATAATGAGGATGTACATATAGGAGGAGGGAAGTGCAACTACTACCTAGATCAATGGTGAAGAACTCCCACTAACTGATACTGATAGTTAAGTTAACTCCACAAGACTAGCAAGCTAACTCCACACAACTAATACACCTAAGCAAGCTAAACCAACAAGTGTAGGGA
Organism: Taxus wallichiana var. yunnanensis; assembly: GCA_018340775.1. Taxonomy (NCBI): domain Eukaryota; kingdom Viridiplantae; phylum Streptophyta; class Pinopsida; order Cupressales; family Taxaceae; genus Taxus; species Taxus wallichiana. The sequence goes on from CM031234.1 coordinate 963,079,441, forward strand.
TAACCCAAGTTCAATAATTATCCTAATAAAAAAATAAAAGGATAAAAAATGACGTACACTAATAGGGTTAGCAGAGAAGAAGTATGAGACCACTCCAACCAAGAATCCTTCTTCCTTTCAAGTAAGTCTCCTTCAAATCCCATAGATAAATCAGTTTCTATTGATCCTAAGAAAATCCATTTCAAGGCTTATATAATCATTGATGTGCATACCACTCCCTCATCCTTTGATATAGTTTACCATTTTGAAAATTCAAAATTTTATTTTTTAATATGAGTAATTGAGAACTCATCCAAAGTAACTTGATAGGCTTGATCAACATATCGGAGAAAGTAATTTCGCTTTCATGTCCTAAAGATTCCACCACCAAAGAACTACCTCATACATCTCAATCCACTCCATCTATGAACTACCTCGCTTCCAAACCCTCCACCTCTAGGAAGGTAGATCATTTCTACATATCCTTCCTAGAGTATAATTCGATCATTGACTCTAGTGCCTCCAAAATGTCATGCATGTAAAAGTTTCTAAAGCCCTCGGTCTCTCCCTTTCTCCTACCTCTGGATATTTCCTCTCCATGGAAATGAAATAAGTACCTCTTCTTTAGATAGATATAAGATCTTGAGGTAGCATTGGCTGACTTCTATGATAAGAAAATCACAATGAGAATACTTGTAACGGACATGCCTACCTCATCTGGTATATTTTTGGCCCAAAGTTTCACGAGATGTTGGTGTAAATATGCAAATGGATTGGTCGCATGCCACTATCCCGGTCGAAGTAAAAGAAATAAACTCATTCCCATCAAAAAAATGAAGCATGCTACTTAAAGATCAGATGACCCAATGCCAGACATCCCGTGTCAAAATTCAAAATCTTGCAAAAATTTCATGACCTTTGAGGATGATCTTGAGCTACCCATTTTGGTGGAAGAATATCCAAGCATCACAGAGCCGATCAAAGGACTTCATGTTGATTTGATGAGATAAAATTTTGAGATTATGTACTTCCCATGGGAAGAGATCATAAATGAAGTTTCTTCACTGGATTTCGATGATGATCATGAAAATATTGACATGAAAATATTGAAGTGATTAACAATATGGATCAATGTCATAGTAAGTATTTACCTTATCTCATGTTCACCTAGGTAATTTATTTACCTCATGTATTTTATCCTCACCCACTTATGTGTGTGGATATTTCTTTTTTATTATTTAGATATTAGGAAGATATTATCTAGTTGTTATGACTAGTTCTTTCCTAAATCTATGGTCTTGACTAGTTATTTGATGACTAGTTCTTTCCTTGATTTATGGCTTGATCTACAACCTTGAATGGTTCTTAGATTGATCTTCCTTGCTTATATAAGCAAGGCCCATTCTCATTGTATTTCATTGAGTTCCATAATAATATATGATATTGTTGCTCATTTGTTTGCAAAGGTTTTATTAAAGTTATTTTGGAAAATTGCTTTCATCTTATTGAGTGTGGTGTTTGATTAGCATCTGAGTTCTTTGTGGCTTGGAATAATTTTTTTATCATTCCTTTTATGGTATCAGAGAAGGATATTGTTGTTGACATCCGTATGTAAGTTTCATTTTGCAAACAAGTGTAGTCATGTTTTTACCCATAACATCCCAAGGTGAGATGACACATCACTAAGCTTGAACCGAGTGCTCACCCAAACCACATAAGGGTACTAGGTCTCGATTTTATGTCAAATTTTTCAAGGAGTTAGATTTCTCATACAAATATTCCAAATACATCATAGATAATCAAGTATATTACATAGTATAAACTAGATCTAGATCTTAACCATATGCAAGATTAACTTTACCATGTAAGAACCAGTAACAGATGTGTCAAAAATTATTATCCAACCAAAAATATCCATTATATTAATTGTTGTAAAACATAGAATATTCATAAATACAAAACAATGTCACCATGAGTCATGCACACACATAATCCAACAACATAACTCTATTACAAAAGTGATCCTCTAATACTATGTAAATCATACATATATATAGGGGTAGGGAATTTCCCTTCACCGACCATGTATCCTAAAAGTAAGTTTCATGCTAAGAATAACCATGTGCCCTTACATGATAACCACAAAATCATGCAAACTCGGTAATAATAGATTATCTAATAATATATTTACAGTCTAATCCTATTAATATCTCCAAAACTATGCATGTTGATTGATCTTCCTCTTGTCCAAAATAGCCTTTGCATGCTCTTCAAGTCTCCATACAAAACGTGCTCTACACTCCATGTCTATATTTAGCCTTACACTAAAAACAACTAAGTCCTGAATCCTCACACTTCCCACACATGCCATGTTCCACTATTCTTCCTCACACATCTATGTTCCCTTTTTCCATGTGCCCAATCCTTATGCACCTTCAGAATTTAGGATAAATTTCATCAGCCCAACATTACCCTACACTATTATCATCATTGTCACCCCCGACAATGGGTAATCATGACTTATCTCTTCATGAAAAAGAATAAGGAATGAAATTATAACTATACAAAATAATGAATGAATATTTGGATCTCTATTCTTCCACAGGGAGAATTAACTATGGATATTCATTTTTAATCTCTGTCTCTAATTCATTTCATTCATTAAGCACCTGATTCAAGTTTTATCCGAATGTCTACAAGTATTTCTTCCATTTCATCAAGATTCATGTTCTCACCTTCATTATTCAAGATTACTGAAAAACATTATCCATGTTAGACACCATCCCATCCATGACATCCATTCATTGCACTATCAATTTCCCAATGTCCTTGATCTTCTCCTTGTGTGGGTCCTAGGCTGCTACAAGCGCATCACACTTCTCTATTATAAAATTTAGCCTCTCCACATGCCGAAGTGTCTTATTCTTAATTACCTTCAAGAATTCATCCTCCTCAGCCATATTTCTTGTCTTTATTATCACATTAGGGGCCACACACATATTCAATGCCAAATCTACCTTCTTTAGTTCATCCTTCAAGGTCTGCAGTAAAGATTCATAACTAGTAATCTTGTGCACTACTTTTTCCTTATCCTTCGCTGCATGTGTTGCAGATCCTTGGTTCTTACATTCGTATGGGTCCTTCATCTAGTACCATATGAAATAATGTGCGTAAATAATGTAAAGCAGATGGGAAATTTTGTGCAACTTTATCCTCCAAATATGGCCTCTTTCTCAAAATATTGTCCCCAATTTTTTATGACATGCTTTGAGTAATCAATGCATCATCACCTCGGATGTCTTCTTCTCCTCTGTTAGGTGCTTGATTTCAGTATCTTTTTCCTTCTTATCATTTATAAGTTCCTAAATAGTTTCCACTTTTTCTATCTTTCTACGTTCAACTTCTGTAGATACCTTTGTTAAAGTGTTTCTCACCTTCTCATCTCACATATGAGTAGGCTTAACTGTGGCATGATGCGAGTGTGGTGTTTTCTTCAATCTACATGAAACAAATGATTCCTCACATAAATTGAAGTCAAGATCATCCATATGATTTTGCATACTCCAAGATAATTAATTTTATGTGTGCATAGGCACCATGTCTCAGTATCCATCACTCCCATCCATAGAGGTCCTTGGGTTCAAAATTTCTTTAGAACCTCGCGCATGTGATCTTAGTCGGGTAATCAATATACCCAACTATTGGCATCTCATAATTTTCTTCCTCCTTTCCTTTTCCTAAGTGCTTACCTCTATTGATGTGCTTGCCCAAATCCAACACCGGTCCTTCACCTGTCTGTGTAGTGTGAGGCATGTCTGATGGCTCACCCTTATCTATTTCTACCTTTGTATCTATGGCACCACTTCATATCTCTCTTTCCTTTAACTTCTCTACATCATTCTTCATTTCATCTTCCTTAGGCTCTTCTATAACATTTCCATTGTAAGACTTTAGAAACAAGGGAATTTTTTGTTTTCATAATGTTATCTATTCTAAATTAACATAATTTAGAACACACATTCCAAATCCAATCTATCTCATAAAAATAAACCATATATAGTTGTAAATGACTCAAAGTGAAACACCAATCTCTCATTTCATGACTCAAGATCATAATTATCTATCATGTTAACTTTATATTGTTTATGCTACGTATACTTGGTTATTTTACCCTTTTAGAGGTATCAAGTGTTCTGTTTAAGAGGCCTATCTAAATATCTCATTACCGATATTCATCCAAATATTTCTTTCTAAACTAGGTGACATAGGACAACATAACGAGTAGCTTGCGATACTTTGGCCAAATATTTTTAAACATATTGTTCATGTTTATATTCCTAGATGACATACTTGTCAAATGGAATAATTCATTAACCCTACTTGATATTTTATCTAGAACGGTCTTCATTGACTTTTGTCAATCCACTTGTTCAAGGTTTAACCCTAGCCAAGGTTAACAACATGGCCAAGTGTGGAGGAATGCTTATGGTGATTAGGGGTACTTAGACATACTCAATCGACTTATGTCAATTCGGTTTGTACATTTATCCTAAGTCCACATGAGTTGACCCTGACACTAGGTCATGCCCCTATCTTTAACTAGGGAAGGACTATGATCAAGTCATAATTTATGGTAGCCTAGTTCAAAAAATCTGAAAGGTGTTGAAACATGTCAACTACAACATAGTATCCTCATGAAGACCCATGTCATCATGAAGGTACTACACTGTAGTTGGCATGTGTCAACATCCAACTGAGTTTTCCTCATCTGGATGAACATACCTTAGATAGAAAGTTATATCTTATTAATTTCCTCATTACAAATTAATTACAACAACCATACTGAATAACTAGGTTCCTTAATCATAAATATTCAGAGTTAAAACTACAATAAATGAAGTTATGTAGATAAATATGTGTTCTATCCAATTCACATGCTATGATTTGAACTATTAACATCCTGATTCAAATTCTATATTAAAGGCCCAACACACATGGAAGTGTCATTTATTTACTCACTTCCTACATACCTAGACTTTATAAGTTCTGGGTAGGTCATTTTCCATATTAGACTTCATTGAATGAAGTCTAATTCCCTTTCATTTTTCTTTCCCAAAATCCCTATTTTTGTTAAGGAAGTCTACATGAGAAGGAAAACCTTCACTAACTACATATAGAAATCAGGATTCATATCTAAAAGGTATTAAATTAAGACTATGATTAATTTAAAGTGTGTTGTATTTCCTTTCCCTTATAAAGGGTTAAAATCTATTATAATCCAATTACCCATTATAAATTATTATCAAATTTTAACTCTCATACAAACATTTGATATAAATATAGTCATAGTGATATAGTTGAATATCAATGTAAGAATGTCAACTTTATAAGTTGCATCTTCACTAGAGAGGGTAGTACATCTAACACCTCATATATTTATTTATTCCATTCCAAACCATAAAATTATGTTATTATTTGTAAAATAGAGTAATATTCATTATTTCCACTCATTGCATGCCAAAAGGAATTACATCAAGTACAAACAAATTTCACACATCTTTCATTCAGCAAGGAGGAATTATACATTTACAAGTCCAAACACTTCAGACATTACTAATATCAAAAATAATATTTAAATCAATTTCAGATACAACTTTCTTTTCCATCAAGTACATTTCAGTAATGAACCATATTTCATCATACAAAGATCTAGTCTCTTTGATAAACAAATGTAACTTCCTAAATATATTTCTCCTTTCATCACTTACGAATTCCATCTGTAAAATTGCTAGCACATTTTAGTTCATTGAACTGAGCATGATAAGCACTAAATCATTAAAATGATGTGCTTTTAGCTAACTGTTTCATAAAAATAATTTTTCTGTTATGAAACAATCCTAAAGCAATTTAGAAAAACATAGCCAAAAGGATTTACAATACTCAAATAAAAGAGAGAGAAATATATATACAAAAAATAAAAAATTAAGGTTAGGTCATGAAATATAAAAACTTCAACCTTCCATACTATTGTCTTTTTATCAAAATAATTTAAATAGTAATTCAGATAAATAACATTTCATTAGAATCTAACTACTACTTTCTTACATTTATTTTCATGATTACTCATTCAGTTAAATTTGTTTAACAGAAGAAAGTAACTATCCTAACTATATTTTAGGCATAGTTCAACTAGTAGATCATTTACAACAATACTTCCATCTCAATATTTCATCAACCTAAATTCATCCTAAAATCTGAGCTGCCAACAATTGAACTTAAATATCATAAGAAATAAGTTAGGATAACCCAAATCATCGTAACATTTAAGTGTCCCAGATTAGAGTATCCTAATACTCAAACTCAAAACTAGGAACCAATTCAAGTTAAAAACCAAACAAGCTAAATTAGAACTCTTAAAGAGGTAAGGTTACCTCCAATAAGAAAAATAGTTTCACTCCAATCTCAAAGATACACCATTTCTATCATTACCTTAAGTGGTTAGAATGGTTAATTTTATACTCTAGACCAACTCATTAAACCATCCAAATACTTAAATCCAAACACAATATTCCATCCAATTATTTTTAACTTCATTTATACTTCCCTAACAACATTTTACAATAAATCTTACCAGACAGTCAAGAAATTGCATAAAAAAATAGACTAATGAAGGGCAATATCTTCACCAAGTTCAAGTGAAAGAAGATTAAAGGAAGGAGAGGGAGAGAGATCACTACCCCACAACTCTAGTATGATTAAAAGAGAACCTTAAAAACCAATAACCTATATTGACAAGGTCATTGACATAATGTTTCAAACCAAAATCCCAAACAAAATTCTACTATGGGTTCGAATTGAATGAACAACAACCAAAAGAAAGGAAAGAAATGAAGAACAAAAAATTACATTACCTTTCATCATTCAAGGGAAAGTAAATATAGCCTTGATTTCCACAAGATAACAAATAAACAACTTCCCAAAAGATGCAAAGATGAAAGGAATAAATTAACATAATGATAATTCTCGAACAGTCTCCCTATCTCAAATCCGTATAGGAAAATAAGTATACAATACAATTTAACAAAACCATGAGTCATCGTTGAATTTTTAGGAAGAAACATTTCCTAAGATATGAAATAATTGAAAATGGTTTAATGGCCCAAGGTCTAAGAAACAAGCTAACACAATACATCAAAACAATGTCAATCGAACTATCAAGAAGTTCAAGGTGACAATAATAACGGAAATTTAGTAAACCAATACCCAAGGGAGTTTTCCCTTCTTAGCACTAAATGTAATAATTTCCTAGGTTACCCAATGACCTAATAGAGTAGGAAACAAAATATCATTCCCTTACAAGCTTCCAAAAATAAGGCTTCGAAAACTACTAAACAATTATAAAGAATAATAGAAGTATACTTTTGTAGGCTTTTAAAAATAATAACTGAAAGAACTTAAATAATTCCATTGAGGCATTAAACCAATTACCAAGAAAAATCCACAACAATTTATCTTTCCTTAATAATCACGGGTCAGAAGTTTGTAATATAAGGAATATAAATAAAATCCAAATTTACAATCACAGATAATAAATAAAACAAACACGTTCACCAATTTTGAGCATTCCATCAGTACTAAAAGAATATGTATAAGAAGACATCACAAAATGTTATCTTCCCTAAAGAATCATGTAAGATTCAATCAAAATTTAAGGTATTTAAAATAGTTTAATAACAGTATTTTTCCAACAGAGAGGAAACAAGATCATTTTAGAACGAGATCCACAGATTAAAGCAAACAAAGCTACCTATAAAACTTAAACACTTCATACAAGATCACATATGGTTTTTTGAATTGATCTCAAGCCCATGCAGAAGGATTAAATCATAACCCAACTATCCACACAAGAAAAACTAAAACCCAGATCATACTTTCCATCATTCAAACGGAGTCAAAAAATCATTCCCAATAAACAACACAAAAACCTCAAGCAGAGTAATCTTATCAACTAAACAAAAACCAGTCTATTCCAAAGAGCAGAGTTGTTCTTATGAAACATTTAAGTAAAATAAAAAATCTTAATGGATAGAGCCTATCATGCCTGATAGCACTTCGCCTTCACTGATTCGTAGAAGTATCCAAGTAGATCCTCAATCCTCCTTTCGAAATGCAAAAACCACACAAAAAATTCCTCTATCTCCTCCTTATAGTCTCACAGTGCCAACCCTTTCTTCCATGCCATGCAAGGAAGGAAAAATCATGCATTGCCACATTGCATGCAAAAATTGAAATGGAGGTTCGAAAACAAAAACAACCACATGCAGAGCTCTAGCTCCAAACCGAATGAATTGATAAAACCAAACCCTCTATCTTCTTCCTAGACAATTTTGTCAATTTCCAAAAATTAAATGTAGAGTAGGATTATCAGTCCTTCCTACTTTCCCACCACCGCCATCTCCAATTTTGGAGTAAGACTTAATTCAAACAAAACTTTCCTCATAAAACTTTTGTGAAAATTCCAACTCATCCATCTTAATTTTCCAACTTGCCTTTGCCAAATTTGGCCGCAAAAGAAGATAAGGATTAATAACTCACCATTAATTCCTTGAATTTGTTTCCTCCCACTTTCCTCTTTCCCCATGTCATTTCATAGGCCCCCTTAGGTTAGCCATTCCCTTAGTTAGGTTAAACATTAATTTAGGAATCCACATAGGTCCATAGGTAAGTCTTTAGTTTTATGTGTATTTGATCACTTAAAAAGAAAATAAACTTAGTAACTTAGGTTAAATCACCCTTTTTGGGACTAGGTTATAGATCTAAAGAAGATAGTATAGTTAGGTCGAATGTCCCCTATGAAAACTTCATCATACCATAATAGAAAAAGAAGAACCAAATTGTCACTCAATTCAAATACGAAGCATAGATCAATGGAGAGGATTGTACATAACCTTTGAACATTCAAGGTCCAGAACCCTTCCATTTATCTAGATCGGACATCATGACAAAAAGACATGAAAATTAGAAGCATACCTTAGATAAATGGAATTGATCCAAGGTAATTTTGTTTGAAACCCTATAAATTATGAAAACTAAAACTCAAATTCATAATCCCTTGCAGTGAATTTAGTCTGCACAAAAGAGATGGATTGCTTCATTTTCAATTAAGCAAAAACACGACAGAATGTACTTATTCCCAACAAATAACTTTTTATCTTCTACAAACATGATTTCCTAAGTCATAAGAGTACACCATCTTAAGAAAAAATCACCTGTCAACATTTGTACCTTCTATAGTAGAAGTCATCATAGGTACCAGTCATGCTAGAGGCATTACATACCTCCCTCCTAAAAAGCATCATCATCCCGATGATTAACTTAGTCTAATAAATTTAAACAAGAAGTATAATCCAAATTATAGTTCTTTCATCCATAAGTTCACAATAGAACCAGATTTGGAAAAATTCAAATTTTCATAATTATTCAGCAATAAAATAGTTGTTTCAATACTAATGAATTTAGTATCTGCCCAAAACAGTGATTTATTGATATAATAAGAATACAATCTTCAAGTTTTATCAATCAATAGAATCAAATATGTTCAAATAAATGTGGAAAAAAGTTTTCATATCTTCAGGTTTTCCCATGTTGCACTTTCTTCATTAAATTGGTCACATTGGATCTTGCATTGACTTATTTCATGATTTATTAAGTGCACTGGTGAGTTTCAAGATTTGAATGGGTCTAACCATGATTATTCATGGGTCTTAGACCTGAAAGGAATTCTAATTTAACACATGTGATAAATCTGAAAACATCATGCATTCATGCTAAAGTAGGCGGTAAAGCTAAACCATAAACTACAAGGTTGATTATTTCAATAATTTCTAAGGGTTCCACATAACGAGGTGATAACTTGGTAGCCTTACCGAAGGTTATAGAACTTTTTTGGTTTAACCCATAAAAATACCTTCTCACCAAGTTCAAATTTCTTGTCAACCCTTTTTAAGTCTACATAAATTTTTTTCCTATCTGTTTCTTCCTTCAAACATTCAAAAATCATTTTAACTTGTTATTCCATTTCAATAAGGATCTCCTGTCCAATTACTTCTATGTCCTCTATGATATCCCAACTAACTAGAGTTCTACATTTCCTTCTGTATAATTCTTTGAAAGGTACCATTTTTAGATAGGCATGATACATGTTATTATAATAAAATTCAACTACTGGAAGGTACTCTTCTCATTTGTACTAGCTGATCCATGTAGTACATTTGTAACATATCTTCCAAAACTTGATTAATTCTTTCAGTTTTCCCATCTATTTCAAGATGATATGCTGAACTAAAATTTAGTTTATTTCCTAAGGATGTCTTGAGTGTTTGCCAAAATCTAGATGTCATTCTTGGATCTCTATATAATATGATCAATTGAGGTACACCATGCAATCTGAAAATTTCATGCACATTTTTTTTTCTAAAACAGTGAATCATCCTTAAGATTACCAACAATGAAATGTGATACCTTTTTTAGGTTATCAACAACAACTAGAATAACATCATGTATATTTCTTAACATCGGCAGCCCTTGAAAAAATCCATGTGAATTACTTTCCATTTACACTACAAGATGCTATGAGTGTATAATAAACTAGCCGGATGCATATGTCCGGACTTAACACGCTAAAATTCTAAGTAGTGTGTCACAAAATCAATTATGTCTTTTTCATCCCTTTCTAAAAATATTGTTGTTTTATATCACAAACATTTTCATAATTCTGATGTCCTGAATAAGTTGAATTATGAAATTCAGTTAACAAATTCCCCCTTAATTCATTTCCTGAAGGTATATATATACTCTATTATCATATCTCAAGATTCCTTCATCATCAAAGTGAAAACATATATATCTCATATCATTTGGATCTATAGCATGTGTTTTCTTTACTTGCTAAAAATAAGAATCATATTCCATGATACGTTTTACTTCATCTTAAACTAAGTTCTCAATGTTATAAGTGCAAAAATATGTTTCCTACAACTTAGTGCATCTGCCACTCTGTTTTCCTTTCCTTTTATATAACTTATGTCAAAATCATACTGAGATATAAATTCTAACCACCTTCATTGTCTTACATTCATATTTGGCTAAGTGAAAATATACTTCAGCCCAAGATGGCTAGTATTTAATTCAAAAAGTCTCCCTATAAGATAATGCCTCCATACTTGAAGTGCATGAACAATGGAAGTAAGCTCTAGGTCACGGGAGTATAATTCAATTCATGTAACTTGAGTTTTCTTCTTTCATATGCTCTAATATGATCATTTTGTAATAAAATACCTCTAATCCCTTCCTTGGAAGCATCTGTTACTACAGTAAAGTCTCCATTTGGATCAGGTACAACCAAAAGGTGCAGATGTTAGATAGTTATTTAAAGTCTTAAATTCAAATTCACATTTTTCACTCCACACAAATTTCTTATCTTTATTTTGTAATGAAGTTATTGGTGCAATAACCTTTTAAAATTCCTTAACAAACTTTATATAGTAACCAAAAAGACCCATGAAGCTTCTAAATTCATGTACATTCTTAGGTGCAGGCCACTTAGTTATTGCAACAATTTTTGATGGGTCTACTGCTATTCCATATTTACTTATGGCAGGCCTTAGATAGTGAAATTTTGTCATGTAGAAAGAACATTTGGACAACTTACCATAAAATATTCATTTTCTTAAGATTTCCATAACTATCTTTAAATGCTCATGCTGCTCAACAATTTTTTTAGAATATATGAGAATATCGTCGTCAAGAATAAAAGCCAAACTTTGTCCAAGTATTCTTGAAAGATATTATTCATTAAATTCATAGAAGCTATAGGTGCATTTTTCAAACGAAAAGGTAAAACTATGAATTCAAAGTGTCATACCTTGTCCTAAAGGTTGTTTTATGAATATCTTCATCCTTGATTCTTAAACTACTAATATTCGGATCAAAGATCTATCTTAGAATATGCTTATGCACCACACATATGATCAACTAGATCATCAATTCTAGGAAGTGGATATCTATTTTTTATTATGTCTTTATTTAACATCCTATAATCAATGAACAATCTAATTGTTCCATCTTTCTTTTTCACATAAATTATCGATGCTCCCCAAGGTGAGACACTCGGTCTAATCAAACCCTTTGGCAAAATTTCTTGTAATCTGTTCATTAAGCTCTACCATTCGATGGTAGTAATTCAATACAATGCCTTGGAAATAGGTTCATTCTGGTCTGATTTTTATTGTGAAATCAAAATCCCATTTGGGTGGAAGACTGGGTAGCTCTTCCGAGAAACACATCGCTAAAATTTTGTAACAACGGGTATCTTTACAAGAAATTATTATCCCCTTCAATTGTTTCATAAATTTTCACCGCATATAAGGTGTAGCCTTTGTTTTTGTCCCTTTTAAGTTGCATGGTGACAATTTTCTAATTGAAATCTCACATTTTACCCCCTAGATGTTTGTTATTTTATATAGATCATATAGAAAACTAATATGTTTTTAATAACAATCAACCTTTATTTTATGTTCACTAAGCCGCTTAACACCTATGACTACATCATAAGACCCCAAAGGAGAAACATAAATATCAACTTCAGTGGAAAAAACTGGGCAAGTCTAGGACTGCTCCAAAAAGACACATACTAACTGTGTGGACAACATTATTTCCATAATGTACAACCCATGATTTATCCATTTTTCTAGCTTTTATTTTTAATTTTGAAGCTAATTTAGTAGAAATAAAACATTCAGTAGCTCCAGTATCAAAAATTATAGTAATAGGTATACCAAATAACTTACCTGGCACTTTTATAGGCATAACTTGCTTTTCAGCTTGTTTGTTAGCTACTGCAGCATGTATCTTATATTGCTGATTATAGTCATCCTTCCTTAAAGGACACTGATTTTCATAATGATATTTGCCACAATCATAGCATCCTCCTATAGGTAATTTCTTAGGCTCAAATTTATTTCACACCTTAAAGTTGTCATTTTTTCCTCCATAAAACTTATGTCTATTATTATTGTTCTTAAGAAAATTGTTTCATACATTAAAGCACAAGTTTATTTGCTGCGCTTTTCTTGTTATTATAAACAAAAAAAAAATTTGCACCAAAATTTTTCCATGGTCCCTTTTTGGGTGCAAGGGATGAAGAACAATTACGAATTTCCTTTTTGATTTCCTCCTTATGAGAAGAGATTGCTTTCAATTTCTACCCCTTATGGATTTTTCAACAACCCCTTCCATGATGATGGTTGGGATATGAACATCTACTTCCCCACCTATGATAGGATTTAATTCCATAATGAATTTCCATGTCCTAAACTTCTCTTCAATTTGATACTAAGGCACGTACTTGAGAAGCTTAGTAAACTTCTTCCAATACTCCATCACATTTAGCTTTCTTGAGCTAAGTTTTGAAATTCAGTCATTTTCTCGATCATAGTAAAGTTGTGGCAGCCATCGTTGCCGAAAATTTTTATAAATTGGTCCCAAGTGATGTTTGTTTCATCAATGTTTTATTTAGTCTTACAACTATCCCACCAAGAAGATGCCTCATGGGAAAGATGATAAGTTCCCCATATTACTTTATTTTCCTTAGAGAAGTTCCTTATCGTAAAGTAATTCTCCATTTCACTGAGCCAGTTCTTAGCTCCATATCCAAGTGTAGTGCCATCAAACTTGGGTGGACTTATACTTTTTATATCATTTGTGAGTTTGGCCACCAATCTCACCTTTTATTCTCAAGCTGATTGGGTACATTTTCATTAACATTGGCAACATATTGTTATCAACACCCAAATTTCTAATATTGGTGTTGTCCACAGGAGGTGGCTAATTGTTATTACCAACATATTCTTCATCCTCCTCATTGCTAGTTACTTGTTGTTCTAGTACAACCAGAACATCTCTTGTGTTCAATAGGGAAACAAGTATCTCATCGAGTTTTTGGGAAGTAGCTTCTTCTCCACTTGGTGGTGGGTTATTTGCAGCATTTCCTCTTGTTCTAACAATTTTTTGTTAACAAGAAAATTTAAGTTTTATCAGATTATGGATAGAATTGGTCCAAGAGCTGTAACCTTTAGCTCTAATACCAAGATGTAACATTCCCATTTTAAGACTTTAGAAACAAGGGAATTTATTTTTTTACATAATGTTCTCTGTTCTAAATTAACATAATTTAGAACACACATTCCAAAGCCAATCTATATCATAACATAAAACCATATGCAACTGTAAATGACTCGGTGAAACACTAATCTCTCATTTCATGGCTCGGTATCATATTGATCTCTCATGTTAACTTTATAATGTGTATACTACGTATACTTGGTTCTTTTACCCTTTATAGGTATTGAGTGTTATGTTTAAGAGGCCTATCTGAATATTTGTTACCAATATTCATCTGAAACCCTACTTCTTAAACTAGGTGACATAGGAAAACCTAACTAGCAGAAACTTGCGATACTTTGGCCAAATATTTTTAAACATATTGTTCATGTTTATATTCATAGATGGAATACTCTTCAAATTGAATAATTCCTTCACCCTACTTGATATGTTATCTATAAAGGTCTTCAATGACTTATTTCAGTCCACTTGTTCAAGGTTTAACACTATCCAAGGTTAACAAAATGGTCAAGTGTCGAGGATTGCTTATGGTGACTAGGGGTACTTAGACATAATCAATCAACTTATGTTGATTGGGCATGTCTATTTATCATAAGTCAACATGAGTTTGACCCTAATAGTGCCCACATTTTTATAGCTCCAGTATCTTTTGGTTCATTTATGCATAGACATGTTTTGATTGAGACTCGATAGATTTTGGACATTTTTCTATGTTATTTTATCCTCATGGACATTATGGTATTTTGGGCATGTAGTGCCAATTAGACTAGATTCGTATATTGATATATTTCTTGTGATGTTGATGACACTGACAGGGGTACATGATAGTGATATTTATTGGTTAGATGTTTATTTCTTGTGGTCGATTTGATTAATGATATATTTTTCTCGGATTTAATAAGGGTAATCTCCTGCTAGCCTAAGTGTATGTCATTGTCATTTTATCTATGGATGATTCGTGGTGAACTATGTATATAATTGTATGCATTGCACTATCGATTGTATAATGATGTTAGGACATTATAAGTTTGATTAAATTTTTGATTTGTAGATGATGTTTATTATATTAGATAAATGCGGTTAATGTGTGCAATGAGTGTGCGGATGACGAGTATAGGAGAGCATGGGTTTCAGGGCAGCTACACAAATTGTGCACGAGCAACCCACGGGATGAGTCGTAATGATGCTAAATGTTTGAGGCCTTAGAATAGGTCTATTAATTGGGCACCATGGGTGAACCCTCAATTGTAATGTATTTATGTCTTGCAAAATTAATTATGTTTAGGGTGTGTTTTATTAAGTAAACTAGTTTAGGGGTTTAATGATCTCATCTTAATTTAAGTGATGGTTTTGGGTAAGTGTGTGTGTTGGTAGAAGGGATTGGGGACCACATGTGAACCTTGGGTGGACCCCACACCCTCTACCCTTGTGCCCAAGTATGCCAAACCCGAAATTGGGTTATTTTAGGCATTTTTAGGGACCCCTTTTGAGTTTGGGAGTTCCCTTAGCATGAAAATGGGCCCTTGGACCCTACCTAATAGGTAGGGGGGCTCATTTCCAAGGTTTGGAGGAGTTTCCCTCCCATTTTCCCTCTCTTAGTCACCATCCATGTAAGATGGTTGGTTTGTGTGTATTTGTTAAAAGTTGCTCCACTTTGTTTTACTTTCTTTTTTAGTATTTTAGGTGATAAGGGCTAAAAGGTGATTTTAATTTTACTTATTTGGTTTTTGGAATATTTGACTCATGGGAGGAGATGGGGTGACACTTATCACCTTCCCATTGGTGAGGAAACTTTTGGGTTCCTCTTCTTATTCTTCCTCATGTGGAAGGCAGGGTCTTCTTGCCTCATTTTTTTTTGGAGAACTTGGAGAATTTTGGGAGCTTGGAGGTTTTCTTAGACAAAGGGAAAAGCTTAGAGTCTTGAAAGCATTTTAGAGGTAGGATTCTTAATCCTTTCCTTTCCTAGTTGTGTTTATCTTGTTAACTATTCATTGGTTAATAAAATGATGTGTGTGAATTGATGTGTTGTAAATTTGTATGGTGAATGTAGTTTGTTTGTTTTGTTACTTTGTTTTTTTCTTTGTTTTCTCTCCACCATCATTTGAATTGATGGTTTTGGAGAATGTAGGGGAAGAGAGAGGGATTTCCCTCTCAAACCTCATGGTTTTTGGTCAATCCATGAAGGTCCCTTCTCATCCCCTCATATGGTTTGACATGGGAGAAAGGTTCATATGGATTGAAACTTTCCCCATTCTCGGTGAGGAAACCATTTTAGATTTGAAAATCCTCCCAAAAAGGATTTCTATTACATAAAGGAGAAATAAGGAGGATGAATGATTAGGAGGAATAAGGAGTTTTGTAAACATGCTTTAGTTGGTGTTCCTATGGTTGGACACCTTTGATTTGGGCAACCTATTTCTTCTCTTCCCCCTTTGTGAGGTTGACTTTTTCTCCTCATGTTTTTGTTTTACCATGTGTAGTACGTCTAAGTGGTTAAATGGTCTTATGTATTTCTTGTTGTGTCTTATACCCATTATACTTGTGCACATTGTGGAATTTTATTCCTCTCTCCCATGGGCTTGGGGGAGGCTAGCATCGCTTCCAGCTATGGAAAGGCATGTGATGATGCCTATTGGTTGGGTGGTAAACAAGCCTTGTCTCTTATTTCAGCATCCTTGGAAGAACATTCAAGTTTGGAGATAGTTGGAGCCTCCTTGCCATCTTGGTCCTCTTGGTCATCTTCATCTTTTGAGGACATTACTTTCATTTTATCTCTTCAAATGTGGCTTTGTGAAGCTTTACCTTCTTGTAAATACCTATTTTGTACTTGATGCTACTTGTAAACTTTAGTCATTGCTAAGGAAGTTTTCCCTTCATTATTGCAAGAATCTTGTACACAAAAAAGAAAGGAAGGATTACCATATTGAAAACATGAACTCTTTTATTTTAATGTCTTCATTTGGAGGTCTTGGTTGTTTAGAAATCTACAAAAATGTAGTTATGCATTGTACATTAAATCTGTAATTTTTAGTTGTGTCTACTTTTCAAGTTGTGTTAAAAAAAAATCTATGAGATGACATATGTATATAAATCTGAAATTTTCAAGCTAAACATTCTTTTAAATCTGCAAAAAATTATGGCATTACAAACCCCGACACTAGGTCATTCCCATATCTTTAACTAGGGAAGAACCATGATCAAGTCAAAATTTATGTTAGCCTAGTTCAACAAAATCTCAAGGTTATTGAAACATGTCAACTACAACATAGTATCCTCGTGAAGAACCATGTCATTATGGAGGTACTACACTACGGTTGGTGTGTGTCTACATCCAACCGATTTTTCCTCATTTTGATGAACATGCCTTAGATAGAAAGTTATATCTTATTAATTTCCTCATTACATATTAATTACAGTAACCCTACTGAATAACTAGGTTCCTTAATCATTAATATTCAGAGTTAAAACTACAATAGATGAATTTATGCAGATAAATATGATTTCTATCCAATTCACATGTTATGATTTGAACTATTAACATCCTTATTCAAATTCTATATTAAAGGCCCAACACACATGGAAGTGTCATTTATTTACTCACTTCATACAGCCCTATCTTATATAAGTTTTGGGTAGGTCCTTTTCCATATTAGACTTCATTTAATGAAGTCTAATTCCCTTTCATTTTTCTTTCTCGACATCCCTATTTTGGTTAAGGAATTCTACATGAGAAGGCACACCTTCACTAACTACAAATAGCAATCAGGATTCATATCTAAAAGGTCTTAAATTAAGACTATGATTCATTTCAAGGGAGTTGTCTTTCCTTTCCCTTATAAAGGGTTAAAATATATTATAATCCAATTTCCCATTATAAATTATTATCAAAGTTTAACTCTCATACAAACATTTGATATAAATATATTCATAATGATATAGTTGAATATCAATGTTAGAATTTCAACTTTATAAGTTGCATCTTCACTAGAGAGGGTAGTACATCTAACAATTCAAATTTGTACTTATTCCATTCCAACCCATAAAAGTATGTTACTGTTTGTAAAATAGAGTAATATTCATTATTTCCACTCATTGCATGCTAAAAGGAATTACATCAAGTAAAAACAATTTTCACACATATTTCATTCAACAAGGAGGAATTATACATTTACAAGTCCAAACACTTCAAACATTACTAATATCAAACAACAATATTTAAATCAATTTTAGATACAACTTTCTTTTCCATCAAGTACATTTCAGTAATGAACTACATTTCATCATACAAAGATCTAATCTTTTTGATAAAAAATGTAACTTCCTAAAGATCTTTCTTCTTTCATCACTTACGAAGTACATCTGTAAAATTGCTAGCACATGTTATATCATTGAACTGAGCATGATAATTACTAAATAATTAAAATGATGTGCTTTTAGCTAACTGTTTCATAAAAAGAACTTTGTTGTTATGAAACAGTCCTAAAGAAATTCAGAAAGACATAGCCAAAAGGAGTTATAATACTCAAATAAAAGAGAGAGAAAAAGAGATATACAACAAATCAAAAGTAAGGTTAGGTCATGAAATATAACAACTTCAACCTTCCATACTATTGTATTTTTATCAAAATAATTTAAACAATAATTCGAGATAAGTAACATTTCATCGAATCTCACTACTACTTTCTTACATTTCTTTTCATGATTACTCATTCAGTTAAATTCATTTAACATAAGAAAGTAACTATCCTAACTATCTTTTAGGCATAGTTTAGCAGTAGATCATTTACAACAATAATTCCATCTCAATATTTCATCACCTAAATTCATCCTAAAATATGATCTCGCCAACAATTGAAATTAAATATCAAAAGAAATAAGTTAGGATAGCCCATATCATCATAACATTTAAGTGTCTCGATTAGAGTATCTTGATACTCAAACTCATAACTAGGAACTAATTCAAGTTAAAAACCAAACAAGATAAATTAGACCTCTTAAAGAGGTAAGGTTACTTCCAACAGAAAAAGAGTTACACTCCAATCTCAAAGATACACCATTTCTATCATTACCTTAAGTGGTTATAATGGTTAAGTTTATACTCTAGACCAACTCATTAAACCATCCAAATACTTCCAGCCAAACATAATATTCCATCCAATTATTTTCAACTTCAGTTATACTTCCCTAACAACATTTTGCAATCAATCTTACCAGACAGTCAAGAAGTTGCATAACGAAATAGACTAGAGAAAAAACATCTTCACCAAGTTCGAAGCTGAAATAAGATTAAAGGAAGGAGAGGGAGAGAGATCACTACCCCACAACTCTAGTATGATTAAAAGATAACCTTAAGAAACCAATAACCTATATTGACAAGGTCATTGATCTAATGTTTCAAACCAAAATCCCAAACAAAGATCTAATCTGGGTTCGAATTGAATGAAAAACAACTAGGAGAAAGGAAAGAAATGAAGAAAAACAACATTACATTACCTTTCATCATTCAAGGGGATTTTAAAGATGGCCTTGATTTCCACAAGATAAAAAATAAACCCCTTGCCAAAATATGCAGAGATGAAAGGAAGAAATTAATAGAAGGGTAAGTCTGAACAGTCTTCCTAACTCAAATTCGTATAGGAAAAGAAGTATACAATACGATTTAACCAAAAAAAGAGTCATCGTTCCATTTTCATGAAGAAACATTTCCTAAGATCTGAAAGAATTGAAACCGGGTTGATGGCCCAAGGTCTAAGAAATAGGCTAACACAATACATCAAAACAATGTCAATAGAACTATCAAGAAGTTCAAGGTGACAAACAATAACCAAAATATAGTAAACCAATACCCAAGGGAGTTTTCCTTTTAGCACTAGATGCCATAATTTCCTAGGTTACCCAATGACCCAATAGAGTAGAAAAAAAAATATCATTCCCTTACGGGCTTCTAAAAATCAAGGCTTGAAAACAACTAAACAATTCCAGAGAATAGTAGAAGTATACTTTTGTAGGCTTTTAAAAATAATAACTGGAAAAAATTAAACAAGTCCATGGAGGTGTTAAAAAAATTTATAAAAAAACCCACAACAAATTATATTTCCTTAATAATAACAAGCTCATAATTCTAAAACAGAAAGAATACAAAAGAAACCCAGATTCATAATCACAGACATAGATAAGAAAATAGACACTTTCACCAATTTTTAGCATTCCATCGTTGTTAAAATAGTATATATAAGCAAGCATCATAAAATTTTATCTTCCCCCGAACAATCATGTAAGATTCAATCAAAATTCAAGGTATTTAAAATAGTTTAATAACTATAATTTTCCAACAGAGAGGAAACAAGATCATTTTAGAACAAGTTCCACAGATTAAAGAAAACCAAGCTACCTACAAGATTTAAACAGTTCATACAAGATCACATATGGTTTTTCAACTTGATCTCAAGCCCATGCATAAGGATTAAAGCATAACTCAGCTATCCACACAAGAAAAACCAAAACCTAGATCATACTTTCCATCATTTAAACGGATTCAAAAAAGTATTCCTAATAAACAACATAAAAACCTCAAGGAGAGTAATATAATCAACTAAATAACCAGTCTATTCCAAAGAACAAAGTTGTTCTTACGAAACATTTAAGTAAAAGAAAAATCTTAATGGATAGAGCCTATCATGCTTGATAGCACTTTGACTTCACCGATTCATAGAAGTATCCAAGAAAAGCCTCAATCCTCCTTTCGAAATGCCAAAAACCACACAAAAAATTCCTCTATCTCCTCCTTATAGTCTCACAGTGTCAACTCTTTCTTCCATGTTATGCAAGGAAGAAAAACTCATGCATTGCCACATTGCATGCAAAAATTGAGCTAGAGGTTCAAAAACAAAAACAACCACATTTAGAGCTCTATCTCTAAACTGAATGAATTAACCAAAAAAAAACCCTCTATATTTTTCCTAGGCACTTTGGCCAATTTCCAAAAATTAAATGCAGAGTAGGACTATCAGTCCTTCCTACTTTCCCATCACCGCCATCTCCAATTTTGGAGTAATACTTAATTCAAATTAAACTTTCCTCATAAAACATTGGTAAAAATGCCAACTCATCCATCTTAAGTTTCCAACTTGCCTTTTCTAAATTTGGCGGCAAAAGAAAATAAAGATTAATAAATCATCATTAATTCCTTGAATTCACTACCTCCCACTTGTCTCTTTCCCCATGTCACTTCATATGCCCCCTTAGGTTAGCCATTCCCTTAGTTAGCTTAAACACTAATTTAGGAATCAACATAGGTCCATAGGTAAGTCTTTAGTCTTAGGTTAATTTAATCACTTAAAAATAAAATAAACTTAGTAACTTAGGTTAAATTACCCTTTTTAGGACTAGGTTACATATCTAAGGAACATAGTGTAGTTAGGTCCTAGGTCCCCTATGAAAACTTCATCATACCATAATAGAAAAAGAAGAACCAAATTGTTACTCGATTCAAATACGAAGCAAAGATCCATGGAGAGGATCATACATAACCTTTACACATTCAAGGTCTAGAACCCTTCCATCTATCCAGATTGGACATCATGACAACAAGACATGAAAATTAGAAGCATACCTTGGATCAATGGAATTGATCCAAGGTAATGTTGTTTGAAACCCCATAAATTATGAAAACTAAAACTCAAATTCATAATCCCTAGCAAGTGAATTTATTCTAGCATAAAAGAGATGGATTGCTTCATTTTCAATTAAGAAAAAACATGAAAAAATGTACCTATTCCCAATGGATAACTTCTTATCTTCTACAAACATGATTTCCTAAGTCATAAGAGTACACCATCTTAATTAAAAACCACCTGTCAACATTTGTACCTTCTATATTAGAAGTCATCATAGGTACTAGTCATGATAGAGGCGTTACATCTTCTGCATCCCGAGTTTGCACTAGAGTGTTCACCACATTGTCCCTAGATTTCTCATCCTCATCATCCTTGGTGGGGAATCACTAGTGCTTTATTTTCTTCTAAGGTTCTGATCTCATAGGGGAATTTCTAGGTTACCTCCTTTCATGTATCCAAGCTCCTTTATTAATTCTATCACCTCCTTATTAGTAAGGTCATTGTTAAGTTCTCGTGCCTGCACTCCTTAAACATGTTATTTCCTAATCAGGGGCATGGTAATCCTCATTCATCACTAAGAAAATTAGAAAAATTCCTCATGGACTCTATTCATCAACCATTGATACAACTTCTCTAGTTTTCCAAAATAAGGGAGCTCATACAATTACAAAAATCCCACCTTTGTCAACAACTTTTCACCTGCATCATCTTATATCACCATATCATTTTCTATTATCATGGATGTCTTTAACACCAACAAGTTATTGCATCTCGAAAAATGGCTTTCAGGGGCATCTTTTACTTTGACCATGACTTCTTTCTACTTCCTTCCCCTTGTGGCTACTCCAAGGTGCTCACTTAGGTGTCATAGAAATAATAAAGGTTTGTTCTTGTTATTGATTCAACTCAAACTTGAACTCTAATAGTCGATTTCTCTTTTCTACACACCTTTTCTTCGCTCAAACACTTCTCTCCAATGGAGCACCAAATAATCATGTGCATAACTTTAACAAATCCATCTAGTTCAACTTGGTATCACCGCTCTTTGCACACCACAAATTTTTATTTAGATTTCTCTTCAACTCACTCAAATTATCTCAATCAAAAAGTAAAAATTATTTCACAACACCACCTTATATAGCTTTTTAAAAAAATCCAAATTTATTGCTCTCCACCTACCATCGTACTCCACATTAAATTGGCGTTTCTTTACATTTTCCATGTTGATTTATCTACAACATAGTCATAACCTTTTGACGCACCTACTTCTCCTTGGTCACATACCTCCTTTCACGTACCTTCATGCGTTGAATTACTTATCCAATGTGCCTTTCACTTAGTAGTGTCCACTTTGCTACAACCTACCTTGTGTTTACACTATGTGTCTATTCATCCATAAGTAGTCTTCAATCATGAGAAATATTTTTGTATTTGCACCTTTACTTTAATAACCTATACAATATCTCTCTATACATATCCTTTTTCCAGAAAACATTCAAACTTGACCCATTTATCCTATATACACTCCACCCCACACTAATAGTGTGCATGATCATCTGCACATGAATTCAATATATAGTAAACAACTTCTGGCACACAAGCACACTTATTACACAAAAAATTGAACTAAATTGAAAAAGTATAACAATGATGAAGGAAACACATATAAAGGAAATGTGATGAGGCCATAAATTGGCCATAAATTACCATTATTTTATCCTTCTAAGTTACCTTTGAAAGTGGATTTAAATGTAATCTAGGAACTTATAGTTTTCTTAAGATATAATATAGGATATATATCTTGTTCATTCTTTATAAATCTTTTGTTATCTATTTTTTTGACTAATCCTATTGATTATTTGGGAAAAGATGCAAAGTCTTGTGTATGTAGGCCATAAAGGAAAGATAATGCTAGTATTGGGAAAAGTGGAATTGATCATGAAAAGTATATTTAAAATCAAATCTGATTTCATATTTAGATTCCTCTCAAAAAATTATGCAAGTTCAAAAAAATAATCATCTCAATCCGAGGTCGCATGCAAAAGTTATAGTTGTTTTGAGTTAGTTGCGAAACTCACAGAGTTAGTTCTAGAACTTGCAAGTTTAGTTCCGAACTCATAGATTTAGTTCCAGAACTTGTATCAATTGAATGGAAGTTAATTCTAGAACCCGCATAAAAGAAATGATAGCTTTAGTTCGGGAACTTACATCAACAATGAATGACAGCTTATTGAGGGATTGTGAAAACTCGAGATTCTAATGGGAAATATGAGAGATGTGTTTGATCATAGTAATGTGTTCAAAAAAACCTCATTCAGATTTAATACAGGGTTTACCAATGAAGAGAGATCTAACTTTTAGTGAGCTGCAGTTCAAGGAAACATGTATCAGATGAGCACTAAAAGTTCCATAAATAGAAACAGAAAATTCAAATGGAACATATGAGAGAGTTTTTATTCATAATTTTTTTAACAAAAACCTCATTCATATTTGTTACAAGTTTTACCAATGAAGAGAGATCTAACTTTTAGTGAGTTGTAGTTCGAGGAAACATGTATCAGATGAGCACTAAAAGTTCCATAAATAGAAACAAAAATTCAAATGGAAAATCTGAGAGAGTTTTTGTTCATAGAAATGTTTTTAACAAAAACCTCATTCAGATTTGTTACAGGTTTTACCAATCAAGAGAAATATAACTTTTAGTGAATTGCAGTCAGGAAAAAGCATATTTGACAAGCGTCAAAAGTTCCACAATCAAAAACAGCAAAGTCAAATGGAAAATCCGAGAAAGGTATTTGGTCAAAATAATATTTTGAGGAAAATCCTCCTTCCAATAATGTAGAGGAATAAAATCATTATGATTCTTGTTACCGAAAAGCAAGGAGAAGATTTGGGAGCAAATCTTCCTAAAATAAGTGAGATAAGATTTGACTTCAATAATATATCTCTCTCCATATTTTGTGGAGATGAAGATCTTAGTTGTTAGGATTGGAATAAAGATAAGATCAGATTGTATTTCCTAAAATAAGGAGTTGGTTGGATGCATAAATTATAAATGCAACCTTCCACACTTAGATATGTAATTTTTTTCCCCAAGTAATCAAGATCTGTTCTTTCTTTCCAATCTTTGGAAGTAAAGTTTTTCTGCAAGTTCTGAATTAAAAGTATGAATTAAATCCTCTTCCAAGGAATGAGCTAGCCACTCATTCCAAGGAATATGGATCAATGTGTTAATGTTTATTTCTTTATTTCTACAGTTTTCCTTTTGTTTTAAATTTCTATTTTTTTATGTTATGTAATTTCTTTATTTCTGCAGTTTTCCTTTTGTTGTAAATTTCTATTTTTTTATGTTATGTAATTTATTTTGTGAACCTGCAGGTGTCCTTTCCTCTTTCCTTTATTTTCAATTTAGCAATTTCAATTTATGCAAGTGTGCCTTTATTTCTGCAAGTGTGCATTTCAATTCATGCAAGTGTGTTTCTTTCATGCAAACTTTATTTCTGCAAGTGTGCCTTTTAATTTCCGCAAGTGTGATTTATTTTATGCAAGTTTGGTTTGTGTTTAAAGGAGTTGTTTTCCAAGATCTTATTCTCTTAATGCATACAGCCTTTGGACACCAACCCGGATTGACATTTTTAATGGTGAGGATTGATGACCCTCATCAAAATGCATTAAGAAAATCTAATCTAATGGCAATACTACCTTATTAAAAACACCAAGAAGACTTATTTATAGTATGGCTTTAGCCTACTCTCATTGAAGTAACCAGTCACATATGTCCTATCTAGCGTATGTAATTGGAAGGCACTTGAATTAAGTATGTAAGTCAAAAATACGGTCCTAACGAATGCACTTTCATCTTTCCAAGGTAGTACAAAAACTTGGAGTCATAAAGAAGAACAATAGTCCAACTTCAAGATTCTTATCTTTAATATGTCTATCATGCCATTCCTTCTACCTAGCCTTTTCTATCTTTTGACTCCATCCTGCTATAGTGTGCCTTCCATCTAACCATCAAATTATCAATGTGATCTTCAAGTGATTTCTCATCACCAAAACTCCTACGTGCGCAATATGTAGATTAGGTAACATGAATTCCACTTGTAAAACAACCTCTCGCACTAAAAACCAATTGAAAGGGTGTGGCCTTGTTCAATATTTTATAAGTTGTCATGTATTCCCAAAGTATAGAAATTTTTTTATCATCCTAGTCCTTCGCTCCAACATCACAAATCTTAATCAATGTATGGCTCAATATCTTGTTAAAAGATTCAATAGTTCCATTATCCCGAGGGTGATAGGTTGTTGTTTTATGGTGTGCCACCATAGATTCTTCCAATAGTATCCTGATGGTCTCGATTAAGAAAATGTGTACCCCTATCACTTTTCAAACTTAAAGGGCATCCATACCTGTTGATAATGTTCTCCCATAGAAACCTTGCTATTGTACATGTCATGTAATCCTTTGTATGTGTTGCTTCTACTCACCTTGTAATATAATTTGTATAAGTTATAATATAACGTGATCTAGTCCTACACGTGGGTGGGGAAATAAAACCCATAAAATCAATTTCCCATTTTTCAAAAGGTTCTACACTAGCAATAGGCCTCAAAGGCATTTCATCTCTATGTCTAGGATTTCCAAGGTGCTAATAATGGTCACAGACCTTACATTACCCTTGAAAATCCTTATACAATGTTTCCCACCATATACCACCAATAAAATCTTACATACGGTAGCATCTCCCGCATAATGTCTACTCTACAATCCCACCATGAGCATCCTCCATAATTGCTTCATGCTCATGCTATAGTACACACCACCGCAAAAATTCATCCCGGCCTATTTTTTAAAATCTCCACTAACCAAAATATAGAGCATGACGCATATAGTAAGTTGTTTCTTCTCCAAATTCTTCATCCCCTCAAAGGTGCCACACCAACACACAAAAATATGATAGTATATTCTAAGTCATAGGGCATGCAGTTCAATCTGAATAGCTAGGCATCTGACATTATATCCTCAATGCTTTGTGTGTTCACACTTAAATTAATTTCCGTGATAAATTATCTAGTCCATAATTATGTTTTTCCGATTAACCACCACTATAAACTCAAATTCCCGAAACAACGAGAATCCAACGGCATTGCTCCCAGAAAATGATCATGTTCACCAAATAATTAAGTGACATGTGATTGGTATAGATTATAAATGGGGTAGCCAGTGGTAGTACTTCACAAAATTTATGCAGGGCATAGATCATAGACAAGGCTTCGCATTTTGTAGTTATATAATTGTGTTTAGTTGGGGTTAATTTCTTTCTTGCAAAAAAATAGGGTGATCAACAATACCTTCTCCATGTTGGGCTAATACTGCTCCATTGTCAATTCTAGAGGTGTCCACATGCACATGAAAAGGTTTGGTCCATGAAGAAAAGTGCATAATAGGTGTTTTAGTAATCCTTTCCTTTAATATCTCAAATGCATGTTATTGCACCTAACCCCAATGGAACTTTCCTTTACTCTTTAATAAATCTTCCAAGGGCCTAGCAATCTTGGCATATCCTTTGATAAACTTCCTATAATATCCCGTGTGCCCCAATAATCCACGTACTTCACTCGGTTAGTGGGTTCCTCTAAGTTAAAAATAACAACAACCTTATCATGGTCCATAAACAACCTTATTTATAAATAAGATGCCCCAACAAAGTCCCAAAAGGTGTAGAAAACATGTACTTCTTAATGCTTAAGGAGATTCTCAACTATCGGAACCTCTAAAAATAATCATTAAATTATCACAATGATATTTCACTAGCCTATACATTTCCTAATTGTCCAAGTATACTTGTAAAAACTTATGAATAAATTCCTTGAATGCTTGTACAACAATGCACACAATGATTGTAGGCACGTTCTTTAATCCAAAGAGCATAAAATAGTATCCAAAACTTCCCCACTCGGTGTTGAATTTTTTCCTTTTTTGATCCTCTTTAGCTATCCTTACCAGATGATATCCATAAAACCCATCAAAGGAGTAGATCTCACGCCCTGCAATGCCTTCCAGAATCTCCTTTATAAATGGTGTGAGGAACGGGTCTATTACACATGTAACGCTCAAATCCATATAATCTATGCAAATCCTTATTATTTCATCTTTAGTTATACTTATCACCATAGGGCTAACCCACTCGACTCCTCAATGATCCTAGAATGCAACATCTTTTCAATTTCTTCCTTTACCTTGACATGTAGATTAGGATTCATCTTGTAAGGTTGCTTCCTAACCGGGTGCACACCTTCATTTAGATTAATATTCATCTTACCCAAATATTCATGTACCCCTTTCAATTCATGATATCCTCTAGGAATTAAGTCCTAGAAGTCACACAACAACTCAATTAACTTAGCAACCTTAAATTCAGACAAATAATCCTCAATGATGGCCTCCTTAGTTTTTGCATATTTCCCA
Source organism: Taxus wallichiana var. yunnanensis (assembly GCA_018340775.1). Classification (NCBI taxonomy): domain Eukaryota; kingdom Viridiplantae; phylum Streptophyta; class Pinopsida; order Cupressales; family Taxaceae; genus Taxus; species Taxus wallichiana. Next base: position 963,107,686 of record CM031234.1, read on the forward strand.
ATGTTGACCTTCTTCATTTTCATAGGCTCATGCTATGCGTGTGCCTTCTCATCTACACTATCTAAGACCTCGTGCATACTCTCGGTGTTCTCAACATCAAAATTTTCCACTTCTTTGTCATCAATTACATAGATCATCTTACCTTTTTCTTTTTCTAGGTAGGCATGCCTAAGGTGCTCTACATATATCTCTTCTTCTTTAAAGTGTGATTCCAAATTTGAATCACCTAGTAATTCCTAAATAAGTTCCTCATCCTTTGCACTATCTCCCAATGCCAAGATATTCATGACATGTAATGCCTCATTCCCTAGAGGTTTAGTGGAAAAACAATCAAAGGTATGAATCATACATGTAGTTAGTTCTTGTCAATTTCCTATTTCTCTATTCAACTTTGCATAAACATACCATGTGCGTGCATAGCCTCGCAAGGTGTAGTATAACTTGTGCACCCACAGTGAAAGTGGTTAGGCCTCTTACCTCTATGTCTGGAGTCTCTCACACTACTGAAAATGGTGATGAGCATCCTTCTCATGAAATTCACATGTTTTGGTAGGTGCATTGCTTCAAATTAATATAGTAGAGAAGGTGATTCTCACTTATCACCACTCTAAAATATTATCTCTGTGAACCATCCACTAGCACATTGCTATTTCATGTAAGGTATACACCAATATATTCCTTATTTCAACTTGATCTATCTACTGAACTTCCATAACATGCAACAAAACTTCAAGATTCCTCTCACCAATGTACCTTGGTACTTGATTACTAACCAAACACCTAACACAACATGCATGATTCACATGCATAACTACACTTGTCATCTCAAGGCTACCCATTTCATAAGTTCCATGTGTCCAGTTGTCACATGCAACACTTATAGTATCACTCATAGACTATGCATCGTCTCACTAAATAAATATTTCCTTTGATGGCTTAAATACTTTAGGATGTCTAATGGTGCTCACATAAATCCTTGTTAAATATTTTTTTCTCAAAGGTTCTACATAAGGTGCAGATTTTTCGTTTGTTAAAGGAATGATGACATGTTCCTCCTTGTTCTAAAAACTAATATATCCTTTATTGAAGTGCAGATCAAAATTATTCGCATAACACCAAGGGTGCCCAAGAAATGCTAGAAAAATGTCTTCCTCTACAAGTGCCAAGACCTCAAAGTCCCTAGTAAACTTGGCCCTTTGTATAGTAATAGTAGCATCTTTCAAGACTCCAATGGGTGTGGCTTTAGTCATGTTTTCCATAAAAAACACATTTGAAGATGTCTGCAATGATGGCCTCCCCATTTGATTCCATGCATCCAAAGTGATTATATTCACTTTTGCACCTATATTAATCAAAATATTACTCAAAATCCATCTCACAACAATGACATTCGAGTGATCTCCTTGTCATAATACAAACTATAAGGAGGTAAGTTAGCATGAAATTTTTTTCTCTCACACTCAACTCTAGCATGTGGCATATTTCCTCTTAGCCATTACCCCAATAAAGGAATGATTTTCTCTTATCGTAGCATCTTACAAACCTCTTTTAAGTCATCAACATTCTTCTGGGGAATCTCAACTGATTTTTCTAGATCCATCTTCTGCGATTGTTTCTTCAAAAATTGTATCACCCTCTAAGTTTCTAATAACCTCCATGGTTTCTTGATAAAATTCCTTCTGATGAGTAGGGTCTGGATACTTTGCATGTAATACCTCTTATTTTGTAATAATAGGATTCTTCTTTGGAACATCCCTCCCACACGTAACCTCAACGCTTGTAGTAACTAACATAGGTACCATCTCGGATCAAAGCAACTTTGGCATCCATTAATCTTCCACAATGCATTGTACTCTAACCATTCCCACACCCTTATCCTACTTGTGCTTTTTGCTCAAATGTTCATACAAGTCCAGTACTCTTCATAATTTTGGTTCTTTCCACAAAAATAACAAATAATATTTTGAGGGCATTTATGCATGTAATGATTAGGGGATCCACATGTATAACATGTTCCTTGTGGAAATTCACTTCTTCCACCACCATGACCTTGGCCTCTGAATCCTCCATGGTATCCTTGACCTCTACCTTGGCCTCCATCAGAGCACCCTTCATTGTGATTATGATCATGATGCTCACCTTGTTCCTTAGAATTATTTTTAACACTGCTCCGTCATACACCAAGATGAATTGCAACATGAATCTAATTAGTCGACCTATAATTTTCAATATCATGAGTGGCGTAATAGAAAATATTACGTAATAGGACATGTTCTTCCTTATCACGTGCTGAAATAATGGGCACCTACTTGAATCATGGTCTAAGTGATAGATCTCATAGTCCAAAAACATGGCACACACCGATTTATGAGGGAAACTATCCTTAGTATGTCCTTTGTCTATGCACCAAATTCCACTACACATCTCATGAGCTGAATTAGCTGACAAATTCTCCAACTGCTTAGCCATAGATACAATATGAGCTTCCAAAAATGGGCTAACTACCATGTCTACACTCATAACTACCTCACACGGGTCTATAAATGTCTTGTGTGAGAGTGCCCTTCTGAAAGGTGTGATCAAACCTCCGATGAACCATTAAGCATGCTTGACTCAAGTTAATGTCATAAAATACATACAATAATAAAGTTTTAAATTGATATTCCTACTCCCTTACACTTTCATCCATGCCCTAATTGATGTCCTTTAGTGTGTTGATTATCTTCTTCTCAAAATCAGGTATATGAAACTCTACCAAGAAAGCATCACACAATGTAGTATAGTCCACACAAGTCTAGTTACTAACTATGCACACGCTCTTCCAAAGTAGTTGAAAACTGGTTTTCCTTAAAGTCTGGAGTTGTAATCCATTTCACATACCATAGTATTTCATACGTATGCACATGCTCAGTTTCATATTCAATTCCTCTATATTTTGGGAAATTAGATACATATCGACATGGTGTTATATCATAAACCACCTGATCCTCCTCCTGTAGTAGGAAATGGACCAGAGGATGCACTACCTTGTGTTCTAATAGTTTTGCTAAAATTAACTCTCACATTTTGTGAAGTTACACTACTTGCAGATACATGACACCAATGTTCTATGTGTCCACATTTAGTGCTAATGACTCACCATAAAATATACCTCCAATTGGTCCTCCAAATAACATAGATGATGATTACACTGTCATGGATGAATAAGCTATCTCGATTATCTCCCTGAACTTGATGAAAATTTAACTCTACTCGTCTCTACTCTACTGCCTACACTATCTTTCTTATTAATGACCTTCGTAGAAACTATAAAACCAAGTGCAAGGGCTCGATTGTCATGAGGGATCAAATGCATGCTCACGGTCCTCACAATCTCCACCGGTGTGCACTCATCAAAGGTCAAAGAGGGTTCCCTACCATGTTTACCCAAATGTGGGAGTTCTAGATGCTCTAGATCCACATCCTCTACGTGAGCTCCAAATCATTCATGAGCCATCTCTCTCCACAATGCCATTCATTCCACAATTTCATGCCACTTCTCTGAATCCCTCTCGCACCTCATTAAATTTAAGCTACCTTTCTTATCTCTACCTTTCTACCACCAGGTCTTCCATCTTTCACCACTCCTACTCCTAGTCCCGCACATGGTGAGGTTTAGCTAGCCATAGGAAATTGTTCCAAATCCAGAGTCATAATCAAGATCTTAATCACCAAAGGAATGCCATGCAAATACAATCCTATGGGTTCACGCAAGAACTGGAACTAAACAAACTATGAACATGAATAAGTAGAAACTGTGTACTCTAAAATATAGCTATTTAGAACACCACTCCACCAATAATCTATAACATGTGTCCAAGTCAGATCAGCATCACACAAATCTTGTAATTCTTCCCGTCCAAACAAGTGTTTAAAACCTCTAATTTTTGTTGGATGTGTAAGCTACAACCCACTTGTACAATTCTATGGGAAAACATGAGAAAACATCTCATAAAGCTCATGATACATATTCTCATGTAACCCATGTGCGTGCATCAAAATTAGGTCCAGTGTTAAATCTATGAGCATATTCTTCCTCCAAATTGTCTAGCCACTCTTCAATACTAGCCAAAGTCAACCAGTACGTCTTCATCATGCAACATCCTAGAAAACAACTGAAAAGAGGTCTCGATAACAAAACCAAAATGTAGTCTTGTTTTTACCCTCAATAAACCTAGAGGTGCATTGACACATCACTCAGCCTAGAACTAAGCACTTACTCAAAGCATGCAAGGGTACCATGTCCCTCTTTTATGTCAGCTTTTTTAAAGAGTTAGCATGATCATACAAACATTTGATATCCATCACAAATAATCAAGTTTATTGCATAATAAAAATTAGATCTAGATCTTAACCATATGCAATTTTAACTTTACCATGTAAGAACCAAGAAAAAATGTATCAACAATCATTATCCAACCACAAAGATCCATTATATTAATTGTTGTAAAACACATAAGCTTCATACATACTTAACAATGTCACCATGAGTCATTTGCACATAATCCAAAGAGCATAACTCTATTACAAAAGTGATCCTCCAATATTATGCATATCATACACATATATATGGGTAGGGACTTTCCCTTCACCGCCCATGCATCCTCAAAATCAGATTCATGCTAAGAATAGTCATGTGCCCTTACATGATAAACACAAAAGCATGCAAGCTCACTAATAATAGATTATCTAATAGTATAACTACAGTCTAATCCTATTAATAGCTCAAAACTATGCATGTCGACTGATCTTCCTCTTGTACAAAATAGGCTTTCTATTCTCTTCAAGTCTCCATACAACACATGCTCTACACTCCATGTATATATTTATCCTTACACTAAAAATGGCTAAGTCATGAATCCTCATCCTCACACTTCCTATTTGCACCATGTTCCACTATTATTATGTGCACATCTATGCACCCTATTTGTGTGCACCAAATCCTTATACGCCTTCAGAATTAGGATAAATTTCATCATCCAAACAAATGGTTTTTAATATATATTCCTATATTCATATTTTATTATTATTTTTTGTTACGTGCATTTTTATGCAAAACAGTCTTCCATTGATTGGGAGGTGGAAAAACCATTAGAACGACTATAAACTCAACCAAGACTTGAGGTAATTTTTTTCATGTTTTTTTAAATTTTGTAGAGGTGTATGCACATAAACATACACTTTGGAATCTGTGTCAAGATGGAGGAAGACCAAGAAAAATAGTTTCTAGGTTTTTCGAGATCTGGAATGGGTTTTTCCTTTTATGCTACAACATTTTTGGTTGGCTTAGAGCAAAATAGTAAGAATTCCACACACCTATTGAATTCCTTAGCCCCTAGTAATATGAGGGCTTGAGTTTATGATTCCTACTTCTAGGTTCTTAAATTTAGCCCCCTTTGATTATATTTGTGTGGTGAAGGCAAGAGCATTTTATTTTGTTTTAGTGGTAATTAAAATAAATAGTAGAGCATAAAATTGAAAAGCTTATATCTTTTGATCGGTAACTCAAATTTGAGTGTCATTTTTGTAAAATTTCTTTTTTTGTGTTTGTTCCATTGGAACTATTTATTTTGAGAAACACACTATAATTATAAAGTGTCATATTGTAACACACACTCAATTATAAAGTTCCAAAATATGGGGGGTCTTGTTGCATTGCTTAGTTCTTGCATTTTTTTGGTGATTTTTGAGAATGATATCTTTATCTACTTCTACATTAGATCATGTTGAGCCATTAACAACACATAATTACCATACATGGAAACCAAGAATGGAAATAATAATTAAATGGAAAGGATTATGGGATTTAAATTCTTTATAACAACCAATGTTCACTAGAGAATATGAGAAATTTTAGTACTAGTAAAAATTTGATGAGTGTATGGGTTTGATAGGAACTTATGTAAGTGATATTTTTGTTTCATTTAGAAAAATGTGACTCTCCTTTCAAAATATGGGAGAAATTAGAGGTTTTATTTGGTAAGGTGGATCACATGAGAGCCGTGCAACTTGAAATTGAGATAAATTTTATTATTCCTAAATATTTTCCATTGATTATAGACTATCTTACCAAGTTCAATAATTTGTTGACATAATTGAATGGGAGTGGAAGAGATAAGAAAGATGAAGAGTGTGTTTACTTAATTTTATCTAAGTTGAGAGGACCATTCCAAATATTTTCTTCTACTTTTTTCTCTAACATGGATGTCTAAATTAGAAACATTTTGTGAAAGACTTACTAGGAAAAAATCCAAATTGTCTACCCTTGAGTCTTCTACCTCTCAAAAGGCATTAGTTGCATCTAATCCCAAGGGAAAGGGAAAACTAAAAGTAAAACCAAATCCACCACTTCTCCATCTCTAAGTGATCCTAAACCCAAAGAAAATAACTCTAAACCCAAGGAGTTTTATAAATTCAAGAATAAGTCTATCCTTTCATGCTCTTTTTATGGGGGTATTGGTCATGAAGAACATAGGTGTTATAAGAGAATGCAATCATTCAAATATGCAGTCCAAAATCACAAAATTTCAATCTCCGCTCCACCTCATTCTAATAAGCATGGAAAAGAGCTTAATGTTGTTTGGAGATCTTAGTTTCCACTTGCAATAGTTGGGTTATAGATTCTGGTGCTTCTCATCACATGACTTCTTCCAAGGATTCTTTTATATCTCTAGGTTTGAGTTCTACTTCCAAAATTGAGGTTGGATATTCTTCCTTTCTTTTTGTTAAAGGAAAAGGTGACATACACCTTAATGGTGGCAGTATCCAAGATGTACTATATGTTCCTAACATCACTACAAATTTGCTTTCTGTATATCAAAATTTTCATTCTAGTCAAGGAAAAATAGTGACTTTTACACCACATGGGGTAGAAGTACAAAATTTTTGGAGCCTCATTCACTTGTTTCTCAAGGTATTGTTGATCATAGTTCTAGACTATATCACTTTGAGGTTTTTGATGGCACTTCCTCTATAGGGAAATGAGTGGTTTCTCTTGCACATTTAGAGAGTAACCTTTGACATGAGATATTTGGACATCTCAATTACATATATTTGAAGGATTTAAGCACTCATGGTATGGTTGATGGTCTTCCTAGAGTTTCTTGTCTTGAGGGATTTTTCTCTAGCTGTGCATTAGGGAAACAACACCAAGATCGATTTCCTAAGAATTTTTCTAAGAGATATTCTTCACCACTTGAGCTTGTGCATAGTGACTTGATGGTTTTTCCTACCCCCTCTTTTAATGGAGCTATGTATGCACTTACCTTTATTGATAATTTATCCAGGCATAATTGAGTATATTTTCTCAAGTAAAAAACTGATGTTTTTCACACTTAAAAGTATTCAAGGCTTTGTTCAAGAAACAATTTTATAGTTTCATAAAGAACCTTTGCAGACTGATAATGGGGAGTACTTCAACAATGAGTTTTCAAAAGTTTTGGAAACTCATGGAATTATTCACCAAATTTTTTTCCTCATACTTCACAAATGATATAGGTCGCCTGCAGCGTGTTCGGATCTAGAAAAGCTTCAAGTATATGTTAGCATCCCAAATGATTTACCTTTAGTGATGAAATTCCTCTACCCTTCATTTATTAGGCGGCGACCTTTAGTGATGAAACCACCACCCTGGCAGGGCGGCGGTCCTTCACGCATTTTCCAGCACGTTCTTCTGATCACGACTTGTGTAAATTTTCAACTTTCACCAGCTTTTCTCCACCACCTTAGCTTGTATTAATGTTTTATGTCCCCTGGAATAGTGTTTCTCCATTGTTTAATGGTAAAAGAGTTCTAATGGGAATCACCTTTGGGTGAATGTGAAATCTATAAATAGCCAGCTTGTTTTCAAGCAAATGGCCCCTCAAAACTACCTCTCAATTTCTCATTTTCCATTGTTTAGTCTCTCAATTCTTGCTTAGAGTTCATTTTGTTTTCATGTTTGCATCCATGCTAGTTTTTCCTTTGCTTTCAGAAGCCATTCAATCTTCTTGCTTCAGTCTTGTTCATCGTTGTTCATACAAATTAGTTTAGAGCAGAGTAGTGTCAGTTATAGATTGCATCCATTAGAGTTGCAGGTTGTGTTCTTCATAGAAGGTGGATTCTAGAATCTCTCGGTACTCTTGCATTGTATTCCCATAATAAATCCCACTAGGAATTACATATGCCAAGCTCTGTCTCTTGCGTTGTCCCTCTCCTACTCGCATTATATTCGGTCTATATCCAAACTGCCATTGTTCGAATACCTTTTCTGTTGATGCTAGCATATACACGCTCTTCTAGATTCACGTGAACACGAAGGAACAAGGAGATCATTCTGAGGGGACAAAGTCATACACTACTAGATTCACCACTGTTCTACAAATTCCAGGTTTTATCTGTCAAAGTTCTAGTTAAAATATATCAAATAGAGTAGTGAAACATTTCATTTCAGTTAAATTTCATTCTCGATATTACTAGGGAAGTTATGGGGATTGATAGTTTCTGAGAAACTATGATTCATTCCTCACTTCTGAGGTAGGATCGAGAATCTTTCAATTAAGTTAATCAACTATCTAGTTATTTAGGATAAACTCACAACTACACAGGCAAGTAGCTACACCGGCTACCTTGTTTGTTTTAATTTTGTTATTAGATTAGTTGTCATTTTCTGAATATATTAGATTAGTTGTTCTTTCAATTCCATTTAAAATTCTATTAAAAAATACAAAAAGAATAGAGGATATATATATATATATATGTAGATATATATCTTGCATAGTTAATTTATTTCATTTCAGTTAGGTTTATATTAACCTTGTATGACAATCACGGGACCTAGGGAGCCCAGGGAATACGTTTTTGAGCCAATCATGCCTCAACCCAATATTGTTGCAGCAATAACTGACATAGACCAAAATCTCAGAATTCAGGTCTTCCGAACAACAACAGACCTACAAGAAATCAGCTCACAACTAAGAGTATTAAACATAGAAGATGACAAAGCACACACGTTCTGGTCAAATCAACCAAATTATAGATTGCCTTGATAGACATCCGTATGACTGTAGAAGGACCTGAAAGAGAACAAACATTCGGTTGTGATCCACTAGTCCCACAACCGACATGACAGAGACCTCCTCGTTGATATAGACACTAGCTTACGTATCCAAGTTTCGCAACACCTGTTAGGTACTCTGAGAAAATCATGCAACTTTTAGTTCTAAACGTAGAGGCCGAAAAGGCATACGATTATTGGATACTCGGGATCAGAAGAAGGGATTGATTCTTCACATGACCATAGGAGGTCCACAACAACCACAAACTTACGGTTGTGATCCACAGGTCCCACAACCCAACGGGCCTACAAATCAATCCAACGTTGACACTAGTTTGCAAACATTAGTGTTTAGATCCTCTCCACTCCCACCAAACATTATCACACAACTATCATTATTAAACGTAACAGCTAATCAAGCTAAATATTTCTGGACTAGACCAGAGAATCATCCATAAAACACCAAAAGATCCACTACATATTTAGCCATTCCATTTTCATGACCTTGTCGGGAGACATATACAAAGCACCCACAGGTTATCTTCCACGTATCCCACAACCCATAGATCGGATCATGGTAGAGCTCGATATTGATTGGAGCCTTCGAGCAGCTATCCTCGCCAAACAATCTATCACACCGGTTTAGGTTAGGAGGGCCTTCTTTGCCTTAGATTCACAGATCCCATTATTGTGTGTTGAAGACATAAGATTACCTAACTAGCTTATCTACATCCCACGTGTATTCCATCCCCACCGGCTGTCTCGGCACGACCTCGGGAGGTCGGGTGCGAGGAAGAGTCACTTGTAGATTCCCATGCTCGCATGTCACTTTTCCATCGTACAAAATTGGTGAACCCGACGTGAAACAAACAACTATTTCATCTTACCTACCTCATTAGCCTTCACATCAGCTTCACCCCCAAGATTGGTGAACCTGATATTAACAAAACAATTTCTTCACTTTCACACTCTTCTTTTAGTTTTATCCATCTTCACTTCTTCCCATTATTCTGCGGGTATTCATATACCCCCCGAATATGTCAAGATTCGATGCATATGGCAGACCTCTCCTAGGTCTTGAAGCATACTATGATCAACTGAATAGACAACCATCACCCTCGCTCTCAGCATGGGGTGACAACTATTCAACTAACCGGTTTTCAACACAAACTCCACCTCAAAGGACTAGATATAGTTCTTCTTTCCAAATAGAGGAGTTGGATCAGCTCACTCAAATGCAACAACCAGAGCCTTCAGGCTCAAACAACATGACGCTCACTGGAGAATCTGGTTCATCTCCTCAGGTGTTGCTTAGACCACAAATCAGTAGACAATCAGATCCATATCTATTTTTAGATGATGAATACTTAGCACGTTATGCTAGGAGTGAACAACACTCTCAAAGTATGTACCCACCTATAGGAGGTTTGCAAATACAACCCGAGGTCTCATTCCAAGAAAACACCCCCATTCCTCCACCTATAGGAAATGCCCTCGGTGATACTTGGCAGGGCAACAATCAATTCATAGCAGGGTACCATATGCCTATACAACCTCAAGGTATACAACAAACACCACTAAGGAAAATACCATGTCTTCACCAAACGAGGTCATCTCAGCCTTAGTTGAGAAGGTTAGAGGGTTGGAACTTGCTCAAGCAAGTCAAAATTTGTAGTTCATGCAGGCAAGAACTTCCAATCCTCCACATCATCCTAGCCAAGTAGACCTCCTCACAGGAACAGGCACATTGGGCATGCCTCCTCAGTATTCACAACAAATGCCAACTAGAACCACATTTTCTAACGCCACTCCAATGGAAAATATGATACCTCCCGGTTTAGTACAAAACAATCCATTCCTAAGCAATGCTCCTCCATACTTAAACATGTATTCCAAATCACCACAGGGAGATATGTTCTCTTCTCCCGGCATGTTCACTCAACCACAGGGATTTCCTTATGCCCCTACAAATATATATGCTACGCCACATCAACAACCCATTCCACCTCCCCCTCAAGCACCATCAATGGTCGAAACCTATGCGATAGGGACTTATTCAGAATATTTGAAAGAACCTTTAGACTTCACTATACGAAGCGTCATGCTTCCAAGACCTCTCCCCGATCTACCCAAGTACAAAGGAGAGGGAGACCCAAATGCACATATTAAGGCCTATGCCACAACCATTCGAGAACTGCTCCCTTGGGATGGAGTTGTTGCTAAAATATTCCCCAAAATGTTAGAGGGTATCACCCTCGATTGGTATTACAAATACCTGAAGCCTCAATACATTCATTTAAACAACTCATTTCAGAGTTCATCAAGGCATTCGACATGAACAAATTGTTGAGAACAGAATCAGGGAATTCTTGCATATTAAGCAAGAACACAATGAATCTATTTGCTCATTTCATCCAAAGATGGCGTATACAGTCCTCTATTCTTCAAAGAAGCTCCAAACATGGATCAGATGGAACTATGTGATTTATTCCTTCATTCTCTCAGCAGAGAGATAAAGGAAGAAGTCCAGAAATTCCCACTAAGAACTTATGATGAAGTGCTCGAGAGCGCTCTCTGAATAGATCAAGCTACAATAGATAGCGGTCGCAAGACATATGGAACAAATGGGAGGTTAATCATCCCCAACCAAAACACTACGACTTATTCTACCACAAATGCCAATCAAGGACCTAAAATCCTTAACAAAAACCATGGGGTGACAACAGATGGAGTGACTGACCAAGCAAAAAAAAAATGTTGTAAATGTTCCACCACCAGTTAACAATCAACGAAACAACAATTTTACCCCAACAATCAACGCGGTGGATTTTAATCATCCCCAACAACAACAACAACAACAACAACAACAACAATGGTAGATCCAAACACATAGGGTCCAAGTCAAAACTCAACTGATATCAAAACCAAAACCAAAGACAACAAACGCAAAACTTTAATCCTAATAGTCAACAGTTTAATCAGAGTTTTGGACCACAACATGTGCCAAACCAACAACCTAGGAGTTATAATCCTAACTCATATTGTGGTTTCCACAAAATTTGAGGCCATGACACTAGGACTTGCCATGATTACAATAAGTTCATGCAACGTCTTCCAGAAGAACAAAGACAACTCTTCATAGATATGTTCTTAATAGATTCTGTGACACCTATGCCAAATACTTTCACAGGGGCAGTCTCCCCTCAAAACGCACCTCTTAAGATCTTCAATGATCCACTTCCAAATCACAATAACAATAATAAATTAAATCCAAATGGGATGAACAAAGGTGTAATGACAGGAAATAATGATCACGAAGCCTCAACTTCACTAAATCCACCTATCGCACCACAATTAGGAAATCAGCCACGAACCAAGATAGTTGGTCTAGTGGAGTTAGATACTGAGCTGCACGTAGAAGCCATAACAAGAACATGAGAATATTCTTCTCAACCAAATCCAATCTATCCACTAGAACCAGATAACATTCAACAAACATTGGTAAAACCCGTGGGTGCTTATGATTTAATTAATGACTTAACAAAGACCTTCTCTCACATCTCCTTTTTGGACTTGTTGAAAAACTCTCCTGCCCATAGGGCTGCTCTATTAGAAGCACTAGGTCTAGGTCATTTAATTAACATCACTCCACCTCCTAAAACACAAGTAAACCATATAGACTTCGATATCCACCCTCCAGGGCAGCCAGATAGGGATACCGAGTTTATATTCGACATAAACAAAATGCCAACAGATGCTGAAATTACATGTAGAGGTGATCCGACCTTGCATTTATAGGTGTGGGTTTACAATAATTACGTTAAACGTGCAATGGTGGATGATGGGGCAGCAGTTAATATTGTCCCCTTCTCTTTCCTTCAAAAGCTAGGATATGGAGAAACAAACTGTTCCACAACAAGAAATACGCTAAGAGGTTATGATAGCCTTAAAGCTACTTCAATTGGGACTATAATATTACCAGTCACCTTAGGACCCAAGACAATCCTCACCGAAGTTTTATATCATAGATCGGAAACCAACTATAATATGATCCTCGGTCGACCATGGATACATCGCATGAAAGCAATTCCCTCTACGTTATTCCAGAAATAAGATTCTTACACTTAGGAAAGATATTCATAGCAAAAGGTGACCCAAAACCATTCGACATACACCTAGCAGACCTGAAGAAAAGACCAGGTGTTCACTCTGAGTTTGAACTCCCAACAAACCAACTTAACAAACCAATCGACTCAAAACCGGAAGAAAAATTAATACCTACAACAAAACTAGAAATTACGAACTTAGTCAAGAGCATCCCAACCCTCAAGGATGAAGCTAACATTGTAGAAATAGTGTCATTAGGAACTACTACAAAAATTGTCAATTACTAGAACAAGATCTACCAATTTTCCTACCATTTGACTCAGCAGGTATGGGATGCACCCTAGGAGTTGGTTCTCTTCCAGCAGAGGAACTTTGCATGGTAGAAGTAACCAAAACAAAAAGATGTGAAGAATGTCCCAACATCCATCTTTCCTAGTAAATATTGGACTCTCCATTTCGATGGAGCTAGATGTCGCTATGGAGCCGGGGCAGGCGTAATCTTTACTTCTCCTGAGGGAAAGATCCTACCTTTTTCTTTTAAGTTGAACTTTGAATGTACAAACAATGGCACTGAGTACGAAGCCCTCCTCCTTGGCCTCATCATAGCCAAAAGGATTGGTGTTAATGACATCAGAGTGTTAGGAGACTCAGATTAGTTGCAAACCAAGTCTCTGAAGTATATGAGACTAGAGCTGAGCACTTACAACTCTATAAAACAATGGTATTAGATCTAAGCAAAAGATTCAACTTCATATCCATTGAGGCAATCCCACGAGAACAAAACCTTCTCACAGATTCAATAAAGCAACCTCAGCTTCACGTTTTACCCCAAGTAATGAGTTGGAAGATACAAGTTTCAAAGTATCACTTCATACTGAACCATTGGTGAAGAAAATGTCAACAAACCCTCTTCTAACACATACAACTGAGAATGAATCTCCTATCTTACATCATGTTGATAGTGATAAAGTCACTCTCAATATCTAAACACCTATGCGGAGCTACACCTTGCTCACCGTATAGTTGATCTTTCCTTAATACCACATTCCTCTTCCTACTTTGGAAATCCCACGGTAGAGTCTCCTCCACAGAAAGATCTCGATATCTACGAGATAGAAAATGGAGAAAGCTTGGAACTACCTCCAGCCCCACCTGAATTTGAAGAAGGTAACGCTTCTTTGATAGAAGAAACCATTGACATAAACATTGGAACAGAGGAAGAACCAAGAATTTTGAAGTTAGGGATCCTCGCTAACTCCGAAAGAAATAGAAATACACACCCAAATCCTCAAAGAACATCAAAAGGCTTTTGCATTTAATTATAAAGAAATGACAGGTATCACACCACAAGTTATGTACATAATCTTGTCACTAAACCAGATGTGAAGCCAATTAAATAGAAGTCAAGACCAATGAAGCCAAAAGTGGCTCTCATGGTAAAAGAGGAAGTAATAAAACTTCTCCAAGTAGGATTCATCAAACCAGTCGATTATTCACAATGGGTGTCTAATATCATCCCCATTCTCAAAAAGAATGGGAAGATACACATTTGTATAGATTTTCAGGATATTAACAAAGCTTGTCCCAAGGATGATTTCCCATTACCATCCATTGACATCATCATTGATGCAATAACTGGATTTGAGCTTTTGTCTCTCATGGATGGGTTCTCGGGATATAATCAAATCAAAATATCCAACAAGACCAAGCCAAAACCACATTTATAACTCCCTGGGGAACTTATTGTTATGTTGTCATGCCATTTGGTCTTAAGAACGCCGCGCTACATATCAGCGGGAAATGACTTATATATTCCATGATCTTATCCATAAAATTGTGGAATCATATGTGGATGACTTGTTGGCCAAGGCCAAGAAATGTTGTGATCATCCGAGGTGCTCCATATCATCCTCTCATGACTAATTGAGTATGGTGTCACATTAAACCCAGAGAAGTGTGTTTTCAATGTAACAGGAGGCAAAACTTCTAGGATACATTATATCTTCACGAGGGATTGATGTTGATCCGCCAAAATATGGGTTGTTCTTGAAATGATCCCACCTTCGAAATGAATCTAGAATTAGGAATTTCTTGGGAAACTCGGTGCAATCCAAGGTTCATCCTAGATTTAAGCTTTTCCATTCATCCAATCAACAATCTACTCAAGAAAGATTATAGTATCGATTGGACTGAAGATTGCAATGAGGCCTTCAAAGTAGTTAAGCACTTCTTGTTGTCACCACCCATGCTAATGCCTCCCAAACCAGACCACCCTTTAATCCTATACTCATGAGCCACTCATGTCTCGTTGGCTTGCATGCTGGCTCAAGAAGATGATGATAAATGAGAACGCGTGATCTATTTCATTAGCCAAACATTACTCGATTATGAAACACGTTACACACAGGTAGAGAGAGAATGCCTTGCCATAATTTTTGCAACAAAACATTTGAGACATTACATGTTAAACTAGGAAACAAGGGTCATTGTAAAGATAGACCATTTACTGAACATTTTCTCACACAAGGATCTTTATCTAAAAAAGTTGGCCATTTCATAACCCTAATGGGAGAATTTGAGTTAACATTCATAAACCAAAAATCCATGTTAAAGGACAAATCATTGCAGACTAGTTAGCTGACAATCCACTAGATGGAGGTGAACTAGTAGATCTAGACTTTCCCGATGAATGTGTATACTTTGTCAAACCAGACCCCCATCTCTACATGTCCCTGGTATACTGATATCATCAATTTTATCATGGACCATACATACCCAAAAGTGCCACGCCACAACAAAGAAGGTGGTTACACATTATTGCCACTAAATATGTTGTTTTAGACCAAGTGCTCTATCGCAGAGCCTTCGACGACATGCTTCTAAGATGCATGACACATAGAAGAATCCAAGAAGATTCTTCATGAATCCCACAGTGGGATATGTGGGGGCCACTTCGGTGGTCACGCCACCACTCACAAAATACATCGGATGGGCTATTTTTGGCCCACTCTCGAACATGACGTAGTGGAATTTGTACGTAAGTGCCACAAATGCCAAGAATTCTCTCACGAGATTCACATGCCAGCACAATCCCTGCAACCAATAGGACTCTCCGTGGCCCTTCTCCACGTGGGGTCTGACTTGATAGGGAAATTCTCTCCCTCATCAACCGATGGCCATAATTTTATAATCACAACCATGGAATATTTCACCAAATGGGTAGAGGCCATGCCTCTCACCACCGTACCAGGTTCGGTGATCACCAAATTCATTTTGAACCAAATTATCTATAGGTATGGTGTCCCACAAGTCATTATCTCTAATAATGGCACATCCTTTAAAATGATGAGGTTCATGAGCTATGTAGCAAGTTCAAAATAAACCATCACATGGCCTCTCTTTACTACCCTCAAGCCAATGGGTAGGCTGAAGCGACAAACAAAACGTGTTGAAAGCTATTCTCCTCAAAATGGTAAAAGAAAACAAATGAGATTGGCATTTAAAATTATATCCGGCCTTGTGGGCCCACCGAACCTCAATAAGAACACCAACAGGAGCAACTCCTTTCTCACTTGGTATTCGGGCGTAAAGGGTTCTCCCACTTGAGGTTGAAATACCCAGTCTCCGCATCTCACTACAAGGGATTCTAGATGAAGAAGCTTATAGGAGGCACGCCTCTCCCAACTAGAAAGCCTAGATGAGGCCAGGTTAAATGTCAAAACAACGGCATAGAGCCTATGCTGACCGGATGTGCCGTAGTATAACAAAAAGGTCTATGAGTGAGAAATATATGAAGGAGATCTAGTTTTAAGACTAGACAACTGGATCGATAAGAAAACCGGTGAAGGAAGAAAGTTCCGCCCAAATGGTTGGGCCCATATCGAGTCATGAAAGACTACGGTAATGGTGCATATCTCTTGTGCACACTAGAGGGTGAGGAATTCAATGAATCAGTCAATTCCTTGCATCTTAAATGGTTTTACGCATGAAGCATCAACACTATTTGTATAATTATATCTACATTACATATTCATTTAGATAGGTTCATTTTGTTCACTCGTTTCATAAAATTTGGTGATCAAGGGACTTATTCTTAAGCAATTCATTACAAACTTCTGATAGTATTGGTAGGAGCATTCAAATCATACTTCTTCATTTTCATAACATCATCAACTATTTCAAAATCATTTCATCAATTAAAGCTAGATATGACAAAGTCTTAACGGTAGCCATACCAAGGCCTGCATGCTTGTTCTCACTTTTGGTTTCTTCCTAGGATAGGTGTCTTGCCTATGGTCTGTTCTAGAAGCTTCATGGTGTCACATCTATCCCGTATATATATATATATCTTTGGAAATAAGAACATACTGACATTTTGCTCAAGTAAGTAAGTCAAATATAGATCAAACAAAAAAATTTACTTTTACACATTTCCTTGCCCTACCAACCTTCGGTGATGAGCTTGCATCTCTTACTAGTGACGTAGGGTTGGGAAAGGATGGGAATGCCTTTACTCACCTGTGCCTTGTCCATGGTGATAAGCCCATGCTTCCTACTAGTAGCATGGGGCAAGGTGTGGGGGTCCTCTTGACAGAAAACGTTGAAAGTCATAAGCAAATAGTTCAAACAAACTTTTGAAATCTTGAGTCAAAAACAAATGAATCAGATGTCCAAAATTCCAAGAGAGTTCAAAACCTTAAAACCAGATTTTGTCAACCAAGTGGCCATCTACGGATCTAAGTCTGGATAAACTACAAAGCAAGTCACATTCTAAACTATGGAGTCACTTGAGTAAGATAGGTTTGTAGCATCCTAATTTGGTTCCACCAACTCTTTGTCTATCTCCCATCATTACCATTTCAACACACCTCATAGCTTGTGCCCTTTCTAGCTCTCGGTGGTGAGCCCTCGCATCTTACTAGTTGCGTGGAGTTAGAAGTGGGGCAAGTACATCTGCTCATCATACCAATTCATCATCACATTTTGTCAAAACAATATGAAGTACCGGAAAATTGCTTATGAAAACTAAAGTTCAAGATCACAAAGCTCATCTGTGTCATCATACATCAACATCATGAAATACAAAAAAAAGAAAACATTTGTGATATTTGTTCTCCATTGCATACATTCTGAAAAGCATATAAAAACAAAATTTTATAAACATCTAGTATACATGTGAAAATGAATCACAAAACTCTAGGTACAAAGAGATCTAGATCCAAAAGAGATGTATATATATATATATAATCAGGTTTTATGTACAATGCCATCATGCGCTAGGCATGGTCAAAATGCTCAATGAGCCCGAAAATACAAAATGGTCGTATAAACAATCTAGCAAGAGTCACTACAAAAAGAGCCAAGTGGCCTCTCAATCCCTATGGGATCCCTCAGAAGGTGCACGACCACATCTAGGACTCCGGCTACACCGGCGCTCTGAGTGCACTGAGGGCTCATGGTCCCAAATGGTAGCTGTAGCCTCACTATGAGAGCGGCTCCTCATCAGGGCTCTGCAGTCCTATACCCGCTAACTCGGTATGGAGGGAAGTCACCATCTTGGCCACATGCCAAATGGGGGAAAAACATCGGTATGCCTACCACCAGGTTGCAAGGCTCCCCTGCATCCATGGATAGCTCGGCATGAGTCTTCTCCATAGGGAGCATCAGGGTATCAGTACATACCCGGTGAATCAAGTCTCACCACTCATCAATAGTCTCTACAAGCAAAGGAGAAAACAAGTTAGAAAATAATCAAAAGATGAAACCAAGGATGAAAAAAAGGAGAGATAGCAACTAAGGCAATCCTAGCTAAAAAAAATATTAAAAGAAGAGTGACAACTCACTCGGATCTCCAGGCCTCCAAGAGGGATCTCTAGGATCAGCGCCTACCACGGATGCCACCACTGACTGATGTCCTCCTCCTATGTCTGGGGCAACATAGCATGGCATCCTACCACGGACTCATCCTCTCCGCCTAGGTCCTGAGAAGGCAACTCCTCTGAGACTAGAGTCACCCTCTCCGCACTCTCTCTACCCTCTCATCCTCGTAAATCTCCCCGAGTGTCATGCCACTCAGGGATCGCTATCCTCTCCCCCACCCGACTCACTAACCTCCATGTCCTCGGTCTCCTCCTCCATCTCTCCCCCGTGAACTCCTCAGACTCGAGTCTATATCAATAGGGTCATCACCACTACTGCATGGGTGGGACCGGCGGCAATCCGAAGTAAAGGTGCCTGAGGAGCACCGACTCTCTCGGCACGTACCACCCTCCTGGCTGCAATAGGGATGCCAGGAGTAACAACAATCCAACCCCGGCCCCTAGGACCTCCCCTAGCCTCTCAAACTGATCTGAACACTAGCACCACTGGGGAAGCATATCAACGTAAGCAAGGCCAAACTGCTGAGGCACTCGATCAAAGGGTGTGTCTCTACCTTCCCCATCCTGTCCACAAGCTGCCTTATAGTAGAGCAGGAAATCAAAGTGAAGGTCTCCTCACCCCACAACCCATGGCCTGATAAGGTGTGGCCTCCATATCCTCAGTAGTCAGGGAAGCAACTAGCTGGTGGGGTGCTCTAAGCACCATCTCTGTCCATCTAGCTGCCCTCACGGCTCTGGGATCCACCACCTCTATACCTCTCCCATAAGGGATGATACGCTCATAGACCCAACTCATAACCAAGGTCGGATGGCTCAAGACTGTCCCTTAAACAAAACCACCCTGTATAAGTCGTGATAGGTGGTCCCAAGTATATCAGCTCCCCAGCATAAATCCGACCATGTGCCTCAATCTGTGTGATGATGATGGGGGCCCAAAATAGAGAGTAAAGTATCCCCTCCCTTTTCTCCTGATCAATCTCGAAGCAAGGATGCCCATAATGGCCTGACGGATCAGAGGGATGGGCAAGCCAGGAATAGAATGGACCTTCACCCCCTTCTTCGAACCAATGGAGACAACTGCATCTCCCATATAGGTGGCCCACTGTGTCACCTGAGCTCTGGATACTACTAGTATCAAATGAAAGTCTCCTCCCAATAATCGGACTCCCAAAATGTGGTAGACATCCTCTAAGGTGATAGTCCACTCACCCCCACACTGAAATCGAAAGTGTTCCGATCTGCATCCCAATAAGAAAATAAGTCACATAGTATGTGACGGGTAGGTGTAACATGGGGGACCCGTGCGATCCTCAATATACCTACCCTCTGAAGAGTATCCTGCTCATCCTGAGAGAGTGCATCTAGCACTACTGGAAGCCAATCACTCTCTCTCTCTCTCTCTCGGCTCCATCTGATGTACTCTTCCTTCTTCTAAAACACACAAAAAAACACGCAAAAAGGAGCAAGTTAGTATCAAGATTGCATTGAAAAAAAAAATCATTAAAGCAGGTAAGAATGCTAGAAATGCAAAAATGAATTCAAACAAGTGTTGTTTTGGCATTCTGGAGAGAACCGCCACCCTGAGCAGGGCGGCGGTTCCATAACCACCACCTTATAAGGTGGTGGTCCTATAACCACCACCCTGCTCAGGGTGGCGGTCTGTCCCCGCGTTTCAAAATGGGTCGCATACCCTAAAAATGCTCAAAAATGCTAAAAATGACCATTTTTGCTAAAACAAAAGCCTACCCATTAGGCGCCCCCCTAAGAGACACATTTAAAACTGACATTTCTAAAAATACCCCCCCATGACAAAGTTTTCATCATTTTTACATTTAGGGTGCAAAAATGAATAATCAAGAAGAACTAACCTGAGATTTCACGGTCGAGGTTCTACTCACGGAGGCATGATCGCTATCTCGATGCGAATGTTTTGACTATATTCTCATTGAAAACCATCACCGTGGGTCCCAGAGCTCAAAAAATATCAAATCAACACGTGTAAATGAATAGGAAAATGGTCCCATTATATATATATATATATATATATATATTTTGACGCATTTTCGAGTGCCCCTTTCACAGGTTTAGAGCGCCAACGGAGGTAAGTTCTCATCCCCACACAAATGGTAAGTCCTCATCTCATACTAATTTAGTATTTATTTTTCAATTTGTTTTGTCTATCTACACTTGAGTCTTCTTTCCATTTTACAGGTAGCGGGAACTTGGATGGCGACATTTTGACACACGGGCGTGTCAGGTATAATTTCTAACTTCCCATTTTGGGACCGCCATACTTGGACCCACCATTTTACGCCTCTTCATGGCTAAAACATGCTTCTCCGAGGGGGCAATATGTATGTACCCAAAATTATAGGGTACTGTACTGCTGAAACGATGTTACACATGCCCCAATGATGATACAGGTCACCTCGCAAGGTGTTCGGATCCAGAAAAGCTCACAAAGTATATGTTAGCATCCCAAATGCTTTATCCATGTTCCTTGTGCTTTTTTTTATTCCTCTGCCCTTCATTTCTTAGCTTTTTGACCTTTAGTGATGAAACTGCCGCCCTAGCAGGGCGGCGGTCCTATAACCGCCGCCCTGCTCAGGGCGGCGGTCCTTCACGCATTTTCCAGCACATTCTTCTGATCACGACTTGCATAAATTTTCAACTTTTACCAGCTTTTCTCCACCACCTTGGCTTGTATTAATGTTTTATGTCCCCTGAATAGTGTTTCTCCATTGTTTAATGGTAAAAGAGTTCTAATGGGAATCACCTTTGGGTGAATGTGAAATCTATAAATAGCCAGCTTGTTTTCAAGCAAATGGCCCCTCAAAACTGCCTCTCAATTTCTCATTTTCCATTGTTTAGTCTCTCAATTCTTGCTTAGAGTTCATTTTGTTTTCATGTTTGCATCCATGCTAGTTTTCCTTTGCTTTTTAGAAGCCATTCAATCTTCTTGCTTCAGTCTTGTTCATCATTGTTCATACAAATTAGTTTAGAGCAGAGTAGTGTCAGTTATAGATTGCATCCATTAGAGTTGCAGGTTGTGTTCTTCATAGAAGGTGGATTCTAGAATCTCTCGGTACTCTTGCATTGTATTCCCACAATAAATCCCGCTAGGAATTACATATGCCAAGCTCTGTCTCTTGCACTGTCCCTCTCCTACTCGCATTATATTCGGTCTATATCCAAACTACCATTGTTCAAATACCTTTTCTATTGATGCTAGCATATACACGCTCTTCTAGATTCACGTGAACACGAAGGAATGAGGAGATCATTCTGAGGGGACAAAGTCATACACTACTAGATTCGCCACTATTTGCAAATTCTAGGTTTTATCTGTCAAAGTTCTAGTTAAAATATATCAAATAGAGTAGTGAAACATTTCATTTCAGTTAAATTTCATTCTCGATATTACCAGGAAGTGTATGGGATTGATAGTTTCTAAAAAACTATGATTCATTCCTCACTTCTGAGGTAGGATCGAGAATCTTTCAATTAAGTTAATCAACTATCTAGTTATTTAGGATAAACTCACAACTACACAGGCAAGTAGCTACACCGGGCTACCTTGTTTGTTTTAATTTTGTTATTAGATTAGTTGTCATTTTTTAATATATTAGATTAGTTGTTCTTTCAATTCCATTTAAAATTCTATTAAAAAACAAAAAAAGAGGAATATATATATGTTGTAGATATATCTTGCATAGTTAATTTATTTCATTTCAGTTAGGTTTATATTAACCTTGTATGACAATCACGGGACCTAGGGAGCCCAGGAATACATTTTTGAGCCAATCATGCCTCAACCCAATATTGTTGCAGCAATAACTGACATAGACCAAAATCTCATAATTCAGGTCTTCCGAACAACAACAGACCTACAAGAAATCAACTCACAGCTAAGAGGATTAAACATAGAAGATGACAAAGCACACACATTCTGGTCAAATCAACCAAATTATAGATTGCCTTGATAGACATCCGTATGACTGTAGAAGGACCTGAAAGAGAAAAAACATTCGGTTGTGATCCACTAGTCCCACAGCCAGACGCAAGAGACCTCCTCATTGATATAGACACTAGCTTACGTATCCAAGTTGCTAGAAACACTGTAGGTACTCTAAGAAAATCATGCAACTTTTAGTTCTAAACGTAGAGGCCGAAAAGGCATACGATTATTGGATACTCGGGATCAGAAGAAGGGATTGATTCTTCACATGACCATAGGAGGTCCACAACAACCACAAACTTACGGTTGTGATCCACAAGTCCCACAACCCAACGGGCCTACAAATCAATCCAACGTTGACGCTAGTTTGTGAACATTAGTGTTTAGATCCTCTCCACTCCCACCAGACATTATCACACAACTATCATTATTAAACGTAGCAGCTAATCAAGCTAAAGATTTCTGGACTAGACCAGAGAATCATCCATAAAACACCAAAAGATCCACTACATATTTAGCCATTCCATTTTCATGACCTTGTCGGAGACATATATGAAGCACCCACAAGTTATCTTCCACGTATCCCACAACCCATAGATCGGATCACGATAAACTCGATATTGATTGAGCCTTCGAGCAGCTATCCTCGCCGAATGATCTATCACACCGGTTCAGGTTAGGAGGGCTTCTTCTTTTTTTAGATCCTTAGATTCATCCCATTATTACGTGTTGAAGACATAAGATTACCTAACTAGCTTTTCCATCGCATCCACATGTTCAAGATGTGTATTCCATCCCATCACATACTTCTTCTTGTTTATCTTAACTTTAGTCTTGTTTGAGGATTTTTATGAGGAGGTTATTGATGTCAATGAGGACCCTATTCCCACTTATGACCTAAGGTGAGGGCAACACCTTTCGAGGAAGAGTCACTTGTAGATTCCCATGCTCACATGTCACTTTTCGGATTCTTCTCTTGTTTGTAGACTCCAAAGGTCTCTCTACGGTATCAAACAAGCCCCTTAGGCATGGTATGAGAAGATGGATTCTTTTCTTCTATCTACTGGTTTTATTCATTTCCACTCTCATCCTATAGTATATCTCTAGCATGTTGGTGAGGATGTTGTGATAATTTTCTTCTATGGTGATTATCTCACATTACTTATTGGAAGATCTTCCCGTAATTTGAGTATTCAAAGGGCTCTTTCTATGTAGTTTGACATGATAGATATTGGGTTATTTCATTATTTCCTTAGATTACAAAATTCTTAGACAGATTCAAGGATTCATTTGAGTCAGAAAATTACACCCATGATCTTCTTCAATGCTTTGATATGGTTGATTGCAAGCCAAGTCCATCTCCTTTTTTAGTCCGAGTTTATTCTTACTTCAACGTTTACACTCCACTTTATGATCCTACATTGTATTGGTAGTTAGTTAGAAGTCTCATATAGTTGAACCATACTCACCCCGATATTTCATTTATAGTAGGGTTTGTATCTCGGTTTGCACATTGTCCTCATAGTAGTCACCGACAGTCATTAAACGGATTTTGTGCTATTTGCAAGGTACTTCCCACTTTGGCCTACACTATACTAGGTGTTCTACTTGGTTGGATATACTGATTTAGATTTCGTAGGGTCTATTGATGACAAAAGTTCAACTTTTGCTATCTTTTTTTCTTATTTATTCTCCATTTGCTTGGGCTTGTAAAAAGAAATAGGCTAATGTAATTTCCTCTTCGAGGTAGAGTACAGGAAGTAATTACAATGAATCAATAGATTCTTTGGATTTGACAATTATTGACAAAGTTTGGATTCCCATAGGATTCACCAACTATACTTTGGTGTGATAACCAAAGTGCAATTCACATTTCTTGTAACCCTATTAAGCACCAGTGGACCAAGAATATTGAGATACACATAGATTTCATTTGTCAACACATTCGGGATGGTGTTCTTTGCTTCAAGTACATTTTGACTCAAAGAATAGGTTATGGACATATTTACAAAGCCTTTTGAATCTTCTCATTGCCTTGAGTTGTGTGGCATGCTTGGGTTTTCAAAATTTATTCTTGGGGGTATTCGTGAGAACATATTCTTTCTTCTTCTTCTTCTTCTTTCTCTTTCCTTCTAGTAGGATTATTTCTTACTTCTTTTATATATTTCATCATGGATATATTGTACATGAGTTCTTGATCAAACCCATTTTTCATGACTCATTATGTGGATATTCCTTTTTTATTTTGGTCCCCTAGCTTCACTTGAGGGGGAGTTTTAGACTAGGTATTTACCTTAGCTTATGTTCACCTAGGTACTTTATTTACCCCATGTATTTTTATCCTAACCCACTTATGTGTGTGGATATTTATTTTTTATTATTTATATATTAGGAAGATATTATCTAGTTGTAATGACTAGTTCTTTCCTAAATCTATGGGCTTGACTAGTTCTTTGATGACTAGTTCTTTCCTTGATTTATAGCTTGATCTATGACCTTGACTGGTTCTTATATTGATCTTCCTTACCTATATAAGAAAGGCCCATTCTCATTGTATTTCATTGAGTTCCATAATAATATATGATATTGTTGCTCATTTTTTTGCAAAGGTTTTATTAAATTTATTCTAGAGAATTTCTTTCATATTATTGACCATGGTGTTTGATTAAAATTTGAGTTCTTTATGGCTTATATTGATTTATTTATTGTTCCTTTTAATCAAGAATAAGGACCGGTGCTCAACAAATTCTCAACATGTAACTTCAATGTTTCTAATCATGTTCTTGATGCTCAAGTATAGGGTTCCATATGATGAGTATGCTTGTGAATACAGAGACATCTCTTTCTCACTAGAAGAATATGAAGAGAAATATGAGAATGAAAAAATATTTCTACCTCTTGAACATGAACCTATTTAAGGAGATGATGATTTTATCACAAAATGGATTTCCTATTTCTCGCTTATCATGAATGGGAAAATGATAATGAAAACATTTAAGCACCAATGTTGTGCTAATTCACTTTTCATGAAGATGGAAACATTCACAACGAAAAATGGAGAAGTGAAATGGAGCTTGATCTTAATGATGATTTTTTCCAGAGGAAAAAATTCTCATAGGCTTCAACCTTTCATTGTTCACTTTTCTCAAGAGATAAATGCTCTCAACATGAAAATTGATGTCAAATCTCAAGATGGAAAAAATGAAGAAAATGATAGTTTCTATGTTACACGCCCAACATTGAGCTCATTATCTTATTAAGGGGGTGATGTAATGCACATGAAAAACTATGTAAGGTAGCATGTTGAAAAATAATCAAGTATGAGGAAGTTGATTTATTGGTATAATTTAGAAATAGACAAAATCAAGAGGAAGCTTCAAGAATATTTCAAGAATCAACTCGTGGAAGTAGTAGTCATGAATCATATGAAAAGGAAGCATAAATGTCTTGGTATGAAAATGATAAATCAAGTATGATCGAGGCTCATCTTCACAACAGTGATGGAAAATCAACTAGTGGAAAAAACTTTGGAATCAATGATAAAATGGAAGGAATATATCAAAACAACAAAGGAAATTAAATGAATTATAGGATCATCAATTACAATATCAATCATGATAATTTTATCAATAATCTAAAGAGAGGTTCATATTTTAGTGATATTTTCAATATATTTGTGAAAGAAAGGAATTTGATGATACATGTTTACAATTAAGAACTCATTCCAAATTAGTGCTTCAATAAAAGTGGATTGTCCCCTGCATGTACATAGGTGGTTTAGGATGTTTCCCTTGTCATTTTTTGTTTCCTTTTTGTTGTGTGTTTCCCTTCTGTTTCGTTTTCATTTTCATGTTGTGTGATTTTTTATTTTTTTGTGTGCGTGTTCAATAAATGAAGTTTTGTTTTGTAGCTATGTAGTGACTCCATATATCTCAATGGATAAAGCACTAGTCCACATGGTGTCTTGAAATTATATAGTTCTTGTTTATCCTTTCCTCATTAAAATTTATTAAAAACATGCCCCAAGCTAAATCCATATATTTTCATGCAAATGTTTTGCATAAAGATTTCAAACTTTTGAGCATGACAAATAAGCCAAATTCAAAAAAATAAATCTCAAGTCTTCCCGAATCCCTCCCTTGGTCAGCTTTTAAGTTGTGTCATGTCCATATGGACCTTATAGGTAATTAAAATATGATGAAACATAAATTACATGTTTTTGAATGACATGACAAGGTCAGTAATTTCATTCAATGAAATGCTTCTAACGACTAGTTTCTTAATAGGCCTAGAAAGGCTAATTTTGACCTTTGTAAGACTAGTGTACATCCTCTGGGATGGTAACAAACAATATAAAACTCATTTAGAGGTGGTATTGAAGATATATGAAAATTTTGGAACTTATTTAGGAAATTTTAGGAAAAATTTAAGGTTTAGGGAAAAATAGTACAACTTCGGTTTTTCAAGGGTAAGGAACAGAAGTCAAAACAGTACCTAGAATTCACTAGATGATTCTTAGAGATCCGTAAGGATTTAAAATATAATGAAATACTCATTGGAAATATTTAATATCCTCTACATGATGAAATTTTCAAATATTTCACAAGACTCAAGTATCTCTTAGGGCATGTCAATCTGCAATGCGAGACACACCTGTTGTCCTAAAGAAGGAAAAGAAATTTCAGGAAAAATGAAGGATGATTTCTCATCTAATTATTCTTATAATAATATTTAAGCCAAAATAATAAAATAATTCATCAAAAATACCTCCTAGAGATCTGGAAACCTCCTCTCTCTCTCTCTCAGATTTCCATATGACCTATTCTCACCCCGCAATGCTTATGGCTTGTTTTTCCTCACTTCCCTCTCGTCTAATCATGTTGTGACAAGTGGAAAGTTGAGAATGAGGTGAATTTTATTGAACCTCTTGTCCCCATACCCAATTTAACAATGTGGATATAAAATATTTTCCCCATTCCAATCCCTTTGCAAAATCTAACTTTTCCATAGTTGTTTATACTCTATCGTGTATAAATTCGATTGTCAGATGAGCGTCAAAGCTTGAAATTACTAAATGGTAAGATTTTTCTCACATAGTTTGATAAATAATCCATTTTTAATCCATTAATCATATAAATACCTACAAATATAGCCAACATGTTAAAATATTTCCGGGAATCCACGATTGCAAGAACGAAGCTTTTCTCACTACTAAATAACCAAGAAACTAATTGTACCAAGGGTTTGAGCCAAGTTTTATTCTCCAAATAATCCCTATGATAACGGAATCTGAGTGAATCCATTAAGGGATTCTATGATAGATCCAAACCTAGAGTCATTTCCTTATAAAATTTATTCTTTTATTTCCAAGAGTTTCAATGAGCAAAACACGGTGAAATTTGGAGCATGAGATCGTAACGAGGAGCCAAATTCAAAAATAATGTTTTTGATGAAAACCAAGGCTATAATGAATAATTACTAAAAATATCATATTCCATTCCCATCCACATGCTAAAAATAGTAAGTACCTCAAATAACAAGTTCCGATCACCCGAACAATCGGAAATGATGCAAAATGGAAGGCATTGTAAAATTGACAATTTGGATGAAAAAAACAAAAATAAAAAGAAAACAACTTTCCAAAAATATAAAATTGCTAAAATAGAAATTAATCATAAATGACTCAGATAACTGAATATTCCATGAGGTTTATAACATAAAATTTGATCAAAATAGGTGATATGTCCCAAAATAGAAGGTCCTAGTCCCACCTCGTTAAAAATAGAATGTCTGCTTTGCATACGAAAGTTAATAATAGATTTGTGTTCAATCTTCTTGATAGTTTTTGAAATTTTCAAAGGGTTTTAAGATAGTTTCATATCTCAAAAAAGTAAATTAAATATTCACATGAACCGTGAAGTATCATCTTGAGCTCAATTGTGTCCAAGAAAGGCACAACATGTGAGATCCAGAGACATTTTGCGGTTGGAAAGGATTTGAAAATATTCAAAATATCCACTTTAAATAAACCTAAATATGTCATCATAGCTCATCATTTGGTATTGAAGTCATATTCATCTCATCAAAGTGAGCTAGTTGAAACAACGTGGTTGAGTGAGCAAGTTGAACTCATTGAGCCGGGTTAGCTCGTTAAGGTGAGCCAAGTGAGATATTTGAGATGATATAAATTAGTTTGGTGAGATTATTGATCTAGCTAAGCCAAGTGAGATAGGAAAAATTTCATCCTTCTTCCTTAAGGAGCTCAAATCTTTCAAGTTGGTAAATGAATATTTTGAAATGTTCTAGTGTAGTTTGTTGGACAGAACACAAGCATAAAGAGGTTTGAGCATAGTGAATGAAAATTGTGAAATAATAAGGAGAAATAGAATTATCCTAATTCTCATTGTGAGATCGAGAATTCACCTTCATGGGTGAGGTTCATATTCATCTCAAGCCCGCGTCATGTAAGTCTTACAACAGTGTTTCTAAACACTCATTTGGTGGTCTGAGGTGTTTGTGCATCTAGAAATAGGAGGAAATTGTGACCACGATGTCTTGAATTAGTAA
This sequence comes from Taxus wallichiana var. yunnanensis, assembly GCA_018340775.1. Taxonomy (NCBI): domain Eukaryota; kingdom Viridiplantae; phylum Streptophyta; class Pinopsida; order Cupressales; family Taxaceae; genus Taxus; species Taxus wallichiana. Next base: position 963,137,270 of record CM031234.1, read on the forward strand.
GTTATACATCAAAAGTATCTTCTTCAACAAATCAGTCAATCCCTTTCCCTTCTCCTCTTATCTCTCTTTATTCTAATTCTTCATTATACAAAATCATAGTATTTTGTCCTATTTTCTTAAGTGACAATATTTATCTCAAAATTATAAGAGAGGTACTTAATTTGTATCTTTTAAGGGAAATTTAAAGGTCACAATTGGAGTAGTAACATGAATACTCTTGTGGGGGTTAGATGAGAAGACGATTCACAACTCTATAAATTGGAATGGCTTCTACGTCCCAAAGGATGTTGAAAGTTTTAGTTGTTGGTAGAAATTGTGGACTTTTGTTGATTGATTAAGCTTTGTATTTATCACTACACAACAAATAAAAGTTACATTTATTTCATTTCCATTTTATTATGTTTTCCTCTATCTCATCTCAACTATACAAATTTGAAAGCATAGTGATCAAGAAGTAACTTGGTGTCCTTAATAGATGAACCTAAAGAATTATGTGTCTCTTGTTTTTCAGTCTCCCTAATTGCATTGTTGTGTTCCTATAATTTAATGATGAACTAATTTTTTTATTGTGTGTGAACTTTGCTACTGCCTACTCATAATAATAGCCTACATTTTCCTAATTTCTCCCTTTTATCTCTCGTCACTACTAATTCCTCCAAAGTGTACCTCATACAAGAACTTTACCACAAGTTCAATGAAGTGTTCATTTGTGATCCCCGACATATTTGGCTACCATCATGGTATTAGATAGAATTAGGATAGTTTTGTATTCAACAATGAGAGCCTCCTTGTATAAAAGGAGGGGTGAAGCCCTGTGAGAATTGGTGGAAACACATAATTTTCCACATGATAAATTATTTCACCAACACTTCTCATTTCTCTTCAAAGTGGTGTGATTTCTCCCAAGGGATACTCTTTATTTTCTTAGGCACTATAGATGGTTTGACCCATAATTTAAAAGTTAACACCAAAATAGATGGGGTTGGCCAACATTATTCAATGATCATAAACATATCTTTAATGCCTTGGAATGGTGCGATCGAATTTGATTTTGTTTCGAAAATGATTAGTGGCCTTTGGACTTCAATGATCAGATAATGATTTCCTTTGATAGAAAAATCCTTTGACATAAATGACAATTAATCTGACAATCTTCTCCTTTGTCCTTGATGGAAACCTTACATAGAAATAACATGTGAATGTAGAAAGAACATAATGCTCCCCCTTTATGTAACCACCCCCCTTTGACATAAATGGAAAAGAAACCACATAGATGTAAAATAAATTTAGTGATAAGCTCCCCCTGACATAATGTTTCTTGTCCACCTTAAGAACTTAGTGACTAGATGAAAAAGATATCACCCCCAACTTCTATCTGAGATATTCAAAAGTTTCTTTTGGAAGGGGCTTTGTGAATATATTAATAATTTATTCTTGTGTGGAAATGTATTCCAACTTGATCTATTGTTCTACTACCCGATCTCTTAAGAAGTGATATTTGGTTGGAATACGATTCGTTCTAGAGTGCATAACATGATTTTTCAAAATGTTTATTGTACTTATGTTATCACAAAAATCAAAATTAGATTAACATATTCTACTTTTATATCTCTTATAGTTTTTCTCATCCATATAAAATAATATTTTACTTATTTAAAAAATTAATAAACATAATAACAAAAATCATACAAGATCTAACAATTATGAAACACAAGATTTACATGGAAAACCTTTTGGGGAAAACTACAAAGAAAATACTGATTGGATCTACTGTCCAAATCCAGCCATAAAATAAATTCTTTTACAAATTTTGAAGGCACCAACCTACTGGAGACACTAATCTCCACCACTAAGCAAGTTGTAGGAACCAACCTACTAGAGACACCAATCACCACTTCTAAGTACCAACTTAGTAAGAGACACCAATCTCTTTTCTTAGGAAGCACCAACCTCCAAATGAAGTTATTCAATATATGACAATTAAATAGATATCCTTCACAAAAATCTTCCTTGAATGATCTTTTATTTTTCTCACCTTCATAAATCTACTTGATTTTCAAAGGTATATATATCTTACATGATTTTTTTCAACTACATCTCCTTTTATACCTTCTCGTGTCACTTTGAAGGGGTTTGATTTCTCCCAAGGGACACTCTTTATTTTCTTGGGTGATAGAGATGGGTCGGCCCATAATTTAAATATTAATATCAAAATAGAGGGGGTTGGCCAACATTGTTTAGTGATCATAAAATTTTCTTTAATGCCTTAGAATGGTGTGATTTTCTCTTGAGTAATGGAGATTCAAAATTTATTTTGTTTAGACAATGATTAGTGTAATTTGTCCTTCAATTATCAGATAATTATTTCCTTTGATAAAAAATTCCTTTTACATCAATGACAATTAATCCAACAATCCCCCCCTTTATCATTGATGATAACCTTGCATAGAAATAACCTATGAATATAACAAGAACATAATTCCCCCTTTATGTAATTCTCCCCCTTTGAAATCAATGGAAAAGAAACCATAGAGCTGTAAAATAATGCAATGATTAGATCCCCCTGACATAATGCTTCTCCTTAAGAACTTAGTGACTAGATGAAAAATATATCACCCCAAAATTTTGTCTGAGATATTCAAAAGATTCATTTGGAAGGGGATTTGTGAAGATATATGCAATTTTTTCTTATGTGGAAATGCATTCCATTTCGACATGTTGTTTTATTACATCCTCTCTTAATAAGTGATATTTAATTGGAATATGCTTCATTTTGAGGTGCATAACATCATTCTTTGAAATGTTTATTGCACTTGTTATCACAAAATACTGAAACTAGATGAACATATTCTACCTTAATATATCTCATAGTTTTCCTCATCCAAAAAACTTGTGTCCAATAAGATGTTTCTATTATGTATTTTGCCTCTGTTGTGGATAGAAAAATAGCAGCTTATTTCTTTCTTAACATAGATACAAGATTGCTACCAAGGAAAAATTCTCCATTTGTACTCTTTTTTATCATCAATACTATCATCCCAATATGCATCATTATATGTTGTTATGAAATCTTCACCTCTTGGAATCCATAAAACAAAATCCAAAGTTCCCTTTAATATTTAAATATATTTTTAATTGCTTTCACATGGGTTTTGTTATCACCAAAAGTTAACACCCTCTGATTTTTCACAAATGTATGGATGAGAAATCAGTGTTTTTTGGGTAACATGATATTTTCTCCAATTTGCGGAACTTTCTACTTGAGACAAACCTCCAAATAAGGTTGGTTCCTCTACCTGCTCATAATCCTAAATTATGCATAAGAAATAAAATGAAGCTATCTAATTCTATAATAGCAATCCATAGGGACTAGGGGAGAGGGAAATTCATACAAGGGAAATTATAAGCTAAAGAGAGGTGATAGCACCAAGAAAAGGGGGAAAGAAACTTTAATATGAGTGGGAATGGGAGGAAAATTAAGGAGGAGAGGGTATGCATGAGTACCATAGTCCCAAACAACATCCAAAATCTCATTTCCATGGAGCACAACATAAATGAACCCTAAAAAGAGAATAAACATGCACAATATACCTACAAGTAGATGGAAAGGAAATACGATGCAATAAAACACTTTGCTAGAGAACGAGATAACCATAAAACATGCATTTAATTGCCTTAAGAAGATGCACGAGATCGTTTCATGAAGGAATAAGGCATAAACACATTGAAAAATCCAAATTTGAGGCCTACAACTCAAGAACACTTGTGAAACACTTTGAAATAATGCCCTTGCATTCTAAGAGTATCCAACCTTTAAATATGAGCATCATTTTACAATATATAGAAGATGGGAAAGAGATAGGAGGAAAAAGAGAGGAAAATCATATTTCCAATTTCAACCACCAACAAGATGCATTGAATTTATGAAAGTAGGCATGTGTACCCTTACAAGGCCATTCCTCCATGATACTATTCTTGTGGGATAAGGAATAGGCACCATACCCCATCAAATATGGTGGTTAAGCTTCCTCAAACTTATCTTTTAATGATAGGACCATATTTACCTATTTATGGTAGTTTCAAGTTATGGAACTTAGGAGGGTCACAACAAGGTTACCTCTAGGCTACTACAGTCCTCTTTAATGTGATTTGTTTTAGGTTTGGATGAACCACTGGTCGGAGACCTAGAGGAAGGGTGGAATTGTTATCCTTGTGATTTTTGGCCTGCATTAACCAATTTGGCCGATGCTCTGTCCATCTTGCCATGTTACTTTCTCATCGATCGAGTCGTGTCATTGGGTCAAGGAACCAATGGAACATGATAACGATCCATCTATTCCCAAGTTCACCACACCACCCACAACACTCTACTCCACCCTTCAGTCATGTTGTCTCGTCGGGTCTCCAAAGTGGAACATGAGAATATTACATTTGTTCCCATAGTTCCAACTTCACCCAATTCTCCCAAAATGAAGTTCCCCCTAACCTCTATCCTCATCGGTCATGTCGCCTATGTGGCGAACAATATTCCTTGAGGAATTGTTTCATCGCCTTTCCAAAATACATGATTCCTCCGACTTGAATGCCCTAAAACCATCTTGTGGCTAGTGCAAGAATGTAAAGAACATGAGGAACAAAGGAACGGTTCCTTTGGTTTCTTCCAGGCCTGATTTTTTTGATTTTTCCCCAAATGACCCAATTTTCCTGATTTTATGGCTAAGTATAGAAATGAGGGTCTAGGTGAGGAGGAAAGGAATGCCCGAAAATTGATTTTGTATCATTTTCATCAATTTCCCTATCCAAGTTCAAGATGGAGTTACAATTCTTCAAAATATAAAATAGGGTATTTTGGATAATAGGTTTCTTTTGGTGTAGCCTAAAACCATGCCACCATGCCTACAACTTGCATAATATATGGTCTTGAAGTTGTCACATATAGTAGACTCCCAATCATTGACCTATATAGAGTTTGATTTTATTTTGGTAATTCATCATCTTTACTTAATTTGCAGCCTATGACCATGGGTGTGCTCACTAGTTTGCAATATTCCATCCTAAACTTTTTCAACATCTCCTTGATATACTTGGTTTTTGAGATGAAAATACATTTTTTGGATTGAAAAATTTATAATCCAATGAATAATGATAACTCACCAAGAATGGACATCTCAAACTCCTTTTTCATTTCCATAGAAAAATCTTGACACATGTTTTCACTTATACCTCCAATTATAATATCATCCACATAAAATACAACAATTAACTAATCATCACCTTAATTCTTGATGTAAATATAGCTATCAACAATTCCCCTTTTGAAACCTTATTCTTGTAGATACTTTTAAAGTCTTGAGTACCAGGATCTAGGGGCTTGTTTCATCACATAATTTTTTTCTAGCTTGCACACATAATTATTATCTTCTATTAAGAGGAACCCTTCTATTTGTTCAATATATAATTATTCCTCTAAATTTCCATTGAGAAATGCTAACTTGATATCCATTTGATAGGTTTTAAAGTTATTAAAACAAGAAAATTCCAAAAACATTCTAATAGCTTCTAGTCATGCAACAAGATAATTTTTTTCTTCAAAATCAATACCTTCAACTTGAGCATACCCCTTACAAACTAATATTTCTTATTTCTCACCACTTTTCCATCTTCATTTAGCTTGTTCTTGAAAACCCACTTGGTGTCAATCACATTATTATCTTGTTGTCTTGGGAAAAATTCCCAAGTCTCATTCTTTTCAATTTGATTCAGCTCTTCTTCCATAGCCCCAATCCAATGTTTTCCTTCACTTGCTTCTGCAAAATTCTTAGGTTTTATTTTAGATATTAAGGATATGTTTACATGTTCTAATGAATTTTCTAATGTTCTTCTACTTTATACTCTTGTATATTTATCACAAAAAAAATTAATTTTTGAATGGTTGTTCTGGAAAAATCTAGATTGTTCCTTTGCATATTTTCATTTAATCACTTATTTTTCATCTTCTTCTTATCCTTTTTCTTCTTTGTAACTTTATTCCTTTGGGTAATAAATTTCTTATGCTATTTCCTTTTTATACCTTACTTTATCCACTTTTATTTTTGCAATCTCAACAATCTTGTCCAATATTTTATTATAGCATTTATAGGCCTTGCTTCTTGATGAGTAACTACGGAAGATACCTTTGTCAGATCTAGATTCATTTTTTCCAAATCCTCATCATCTCTTCTTATGTAGCATTTGCTTCCAAAAACTTTGAAGTACTTAACTGTAGTTGGTCTACCCTTCCATAGTTCATAAGGTGTTTTACTATTGTTGATTCTTATTTTCCCTCTGTTCAGAATGTAGATTGTTGTAGTAACCGATTCTCTCTAAAATGTGTTTGAAAACTTACATTCATTAAATATTGTTCTTGTCATATCTTGAATAGTTCAATTCTTTATTTCAACAACTCCATTCTATTGCGAGTCCTAAAAAATGAGATATGTCTCCTTATTCCATGATGCTCACAAAATAATTCAAATTCATTTGAATTAAATTCTCCTCCTCGATCTACTCTCAGAACTTGATTTTCAAACCAATTTCATTTTCAACTAAGGATTTGAATGCCTTAAATTAATCAAATGCTTTGAATTTATCCTTTAAGAAAGTAACCCATGTAATTCTAGAATAATCATCAATTAGAAACACAAAATATCTCTCACCTTGTAAAGTGTGTGTCCTTATAGGCCCACAGAGGTCTGTATGGACAAGTTCTAATGGTTTTGATGTTGAGTACTCATTTTATTTTAATATTTCCCTTATTGTTTTCCCATGTTGACATTTCTTGAAGATAGTGTTTGAAGCATTAACAATCTTTGGGAAAGCCCTTATATCTTGCTTATTGATAATTTTTACTTGATTATCAAATATTATATGACCCATTCTTCTATGTCATAACCAAATCTCATTTTCTTGTCACATGTATCATTTTCTCCTTTGATCTCACTAAGGATGCAAAGGTTATTAGTTTTCATTCTTGCATTTGCAACTAGTTTTCCTATACTCACCTTCTTGATTTCACAACCTTCATCATGAAATGTGGGGGTGCTTCCTTGATCACACATTTGAATAACACTTGGAATATTATTATTCAACCCTTCAACATACAAGATATTCTTATTTTTTATTTTCCATTGTCAAAGCTAAGAGTACCTTTACCAATTATCATTGTTATAACATTATCTCTGAATTTTACTGCACCTCCATTTACTTCTTTCAAAGTGAGGAATTTTCTCTTATCCCCGATCATGTGGCTTAAGAAAACACTATTAATGTACCATTTATTTCCTTCATTTTGAGCATGAATGATAGTTTTTACAAGCATGAATTTCTCCATCTTCTTTTCTTTCTCATACTTCTTTTTCCAAACTTTTGCAGTTTCTTCCTTTTGCTTATCCATGGCTTCCACTTTATTGTTCTACCTAGGAGGTTCCACAAAACTAATTCTACAGAAGTGTGTTGTATTTCCATAGTTTTTGCACTTATAACATATAACATTTTAATCCACTAAAGGAGAAAATGAAATATAGTTTTTATTTTAGGACTCATAAGTAATTTTTCTCTTGTTCTAATGAAAATTCTTACAAAATTCCTACAATCTATTACTTTATGACTAAAATGATTACATGAAATTAAATAAAGAAAGAAATATTTTTGAAACTTGTTCATGTGATACTGCTTTGGAGGAAAAGATCTTCTAATTTTTTCCTTGTTGTCTTTGGGAGGAATGTTAGTATTATCTCGGAACGTTATTTTCTTTCTTCTTACTACTTAAATTTTTATGGGAATTTTTATAGCATCTTCATAGCTTTTCGGTGTTTCTTCATGTACCTTATTTGGTGGATCTTTGGGATCTTCTTTAAAGTATTCATATGATTTTCTTTATACCCAAGGCCAGTCTTGAGAAATTTTGACCTATGGCCATTGATGATATCATATGATATTTCAGTACCTTTTTCAAACTTGAGGCTTTTTCTAACTTAGTATATGTTTTCTCTAGTTCCTTCCTTAAGGAAAAAATTTCGGACACTAACCTCTCACAATTTTCTTCTTTTGTATTCAATTGGATTCTATCCTCTTCCTCTATTATTTTTGCCTCTTCAAGTTGAATCTTTAGGTTAATGATAATTTTTTATTTTGAATCACAATCCTCTTCTTCATATTTCTGAAGCTATAAATTTTATTTTATATTATTTTTATTAAGATTATTGATCTCATTTAGGGAAAAAATTATTTCTTCTTATAGATCCACTTCCCCATCTATTTCAACATTTTCTTCCTCTTCATAATCCTTATCTTGTTTTCTTTCGTCTTCACTTTCCAAGATATCCCTTTTTTATTATATTTCTATGAATAAAATTTCATCTTCATCACTAGTGAAGATAATTTCATTACTCTCTTCACATGAGTAACTTTCCTCTTTAGAATAGAGGTTTTTCTTGTGCTTATGAATTTTTTTCTTTTTCTCAGGTTTTCCCTATTTGTAACTCTTTTTATAATGATGATGTTTTCTACCTTTGTTCATGTTATGATATTATTCTTCATCACTATTTTCACTTTCTAGATATGTACATTTAGTAGCAAAATATCCTAATTTTCCACAATTAAATATTTTAAAGGGAACTTATCTCAGTGTACTTTATGGATCCTTTCTTAAAATTCATTATAAAATGAGCTTCCTCTTCATCTAATTCATTATTAGAGATATTACATGGATTGAGTTTTTTTTTTCTTCATATTATTTGAGGATTTAAAGGATTCCTCTTGATTTGATGATTTCTCCTTTTTGGTTCTCATTTCATATGTCATTAGGATCCCATGAAATCGATCTATTATTTGAGTATCTAGATCCTTCATTTATTCAATGGTAGAAATTTTGGCATCAAACCTCAAGGGAAGGGAACTTAACACCTTTATCACAATCAATTCATATTAAACTTTTTCTCAACACCTCTGATGGTGTTGAAAATTTCATTTGCACAAAAGAAGATAGGCTACAATGTTTTCTTCATCTTCCATTTCAACCTCTTGAATTCTATTCTATGAGTTTGAAGATTGAATTTCTTCACCTTTTCATATTCTTCATAGATGTTCTTAATTTTGTCCTAGATTTATTTTTTTGATTAACAATTCATCACCTTCACAAACTCTAATTCTGATAGATAACACAAGATTGCATTCATCACTTTTTCATTGTTTCCACTAGCATTGTTTCCATCCATATTAGTTTGTGGAGATGATGGAGCTACATAAACACTCACAAATGATTTCAAAATATCAAATCAAATATCCATTAGATAAATTCACATTATTATGCTCCAAATTGCATAGTTTGTTTTTTCAAACAATGGATCTCTATTTGAGGAGAAACCTTATTTACTAGTCATGTGTGCTCCCGAGATCTACCTTCCATCGGTTACTCTATTTTTAAAGGAACTTTCTCTCGATACCCGATGAAAAATATATATATATATATTGAGAGTGGGTGAATAAGTATAAGATAATATTTTACTTATTAAAAACTTGATAACCACAATAATAAAAATCACACAAGATCTAAAAATTATTAAACACAATATTTACATGGAAACCCTTTCGAGAGAAAACCACGAGTAAAGACTACTTGTATCTACTTTCCAAATCCATCCATAAAATAAAATTATTTTACAAAATTTGTACGCACCAACCTACTAGAGACATCAATCCCCACCACTAATAAATTTGTAGGCACCAACCTACTGGAGACACCAATCCTCACTTCTAAGCACCAAATTAGAAAGATACGCCAATCTCTTATCTTAGGAAGCACCAAATTTCGAAATGAAATTCTTCAATAGATGACAATTAAATAGATCTCCTTTAAAACACAAATCCTTAAATGATCTTTTATTTTTCTCTCCTTCAAAAATATGCTTGATTTTGAATGATATATCTTTGTTATATCTCACGTGCTTTATTTTCAATTATATCTTCCCATTTAACTTTGAAGGGGTGTAACTTCTCCCAAATGACCCTCTTTATTTTCTTGGGTGCTAGACGTGGTCAACCCATAATTTAAATATTAACACCAAAATAGAGGGGGTTGGTGTACATACCAAATATTGTAGGGTACTACACCGTTGGAACGATGTTACACATGCCCCAATGATGATACAGGTTTCCTTCCAAGGTGTTCGGAATCCAGAAAAGCTTGCCAAGTATACGTTTGTATCCCACATGCCCCGCTCATCCTCCACATGCTTTATTTTTCCCCTACCCCCTTCTTCTTGAATTTTTTTCTTTAGTGACAAAACTACCACCGTGCTCGGGTAGTGGTCATGTGACACTTGCTAGAACAGGCGGTAGTCCTATAACCACCGCCTTGTATGCATTTTCCAGATTCTTCCGACGATTGTGTCAAACATAAATCTTTAATTTTACACGCTTTCTTCAACCACTTTCACTTGCATTAATGTTTTTGGTTCCCTGGTGATAGTGTTTTTCCTTTGTTTATAGTAAAAGAGTTCAAATGGGAGTTACCCTCTGGTAAATGCATTGGTTATAAATAGCCAGCTTGTTTTCAAGCAAATGGCCCCTCATCTTCTCAATTCTCTTATTCATTCTTTCAATTTCTTGCTTAGAATTCTATCAATTTCATGTTTTTCTTCCATTGTTGGTCTTTTATAGGTCATATAGTCTTCTTGTTTCAGTCTTGTTCCATTGTTGCTTCATACAATTAGTTTAGCATAAAATAGCTTCATTTCTAGACTAGAATCCATTAAAGTTACAGGTTTTGTTTTATCACAAGGATAGTTTCTAAAACTCTCGGTACACTTGTGTTGTATTCCCATAATAAATCACGCTAGGGGTTGCATAGTAAAATCTCTATTCACTTGTGTTATCCCTCTCCTACTCGCATTCTATTTGGTCTATATATAAAGCCGACATTATTCAAATACCACCTTCTGTTGATACTATCATATACATGCTTTTCTGGATTCACGAGGACACGAAGGAATGAGGAGATCACACTAAGGAGATAAAATCACACACAACTAGATTTACCACTATTCTATAAACGCCAAGTTTGAGCTATCAAAGTTCTAGTTACGACATATCAAATAGAGTAGTGAATTATTTCATTTCAGTTAAAAGTTTGCTCTCGATATCACTAGGGAAGCTATGGGGATTGATAGTTTCTGAGAAACTATGATTCATTCCTCACTTCTGAGGTAGGATCGAGAGCCTTTCAATTTAATATATTTAGTTGCTTAGATATTTAGGATAAAATCACAACGCATAAGCGAGATATCCATACCGGGTTACTTTGCTTGTTTTTATTTTGTTACTAAATTAGTTTTCTATTTTATAAATATACTAGAGTAGTTTTTCTTTAATTTCATTGAAATATTTCATTGAAAATAAAAAAATAGAAGGATGCTTGCATAGTGTAAATACTTCTTTAGTAATCAATTTATCGATGTTAGAAGTTAAATCATTCTCGTATGACAATCACAGACCTAGAGAACCTAGAGAATATAGATTTGAACCCATAGTGCCTCAGCCAAATCTACACATGACATTAGCTGATATAGACCAAGGCCTTAGGATACGAGTCTTTCAAGCAACAACAAACTTAAAAGAAATTAGTGAATAATCGAGAGGGTTAAATATCAAGGATGACAAAGCTTACACATTTTAGTCAAACCATCCTAACTATAGACTACCTTGATAAATTATCTGAATGACCGTATAAGGATTCGGAAAATAATAAACATTTGGTTGTGATCCTTTAGTCCCACAACTTGTTGCGGAGACCTCTTCACTGACATAGATACTAGCTTATGCATTCAAGTCGCCAAGACACCCATTAGGTACTCCGAGAAAATCATACAACTTCTAGTTCTAAACATAGAGGCTGAAAAGGCATATGATTACTGGATAGTTGGAAGAAGGGATTGATTCTTCACATGACCATAATAGGTCCACAACAACCATGAACTCATGGTTGTGATCCCCAAGTCCCAAAACCCAATGGGCCTACAAATTAGTTAAGTATTGACACCGACTTACGAACGCTGGTATTTATATCCTCACCACTTTTGCCAGATATTATAGTACAATTCTCCATATTAAACATAGAATAAAATCAATCTAATATTTTCTGGGCTAGACTAGAAAACCACCCATAGTTAACTGCGAACCCACTAAATCGCCCGTCACCATTTTATGACCTTGTCTAGAAATATATACAAAGCTCCCATAAGTCAACTCCCACGTATCCCACAACCAAGAAATAAGATCTCTGTAGAGCTCAACATTGATTGGAGCCTCCAAATAGCCATTATATCCGAATGAATGATTACGCCAATTCGGGTTAGGAGGGCCTTCTTCACCTTAGATTCGTAGATTCTATTATTGTGTATTGAGGATATAAGAATACTCAATTAGCTTGTCTATATCTATTCGCATTCAAAATCCACCATTTTTCTCGACAAGACCTCGAGAGATCTGGTATGAGGAAGAGGTACTTTTAGATTCCCAAGTTCGCATGTCACTTTTCCATTGTACAAAATTTGTGAACCCAACATGAAAAAAATAGTTCTTCCTTTTTTTATTTCTCTCATCCACCTTCACTCTTTCCCATTATTCTACGGGTATTCATATACCCCCCGAATATGTCAGGATACAATGCATATGGGAGACCTCTCTCAGGTCTCGAAGAAAAATATAGTCAAACAAATAGACAACCATCGCCCTCGCTTTCTACATAGGCCGGTAACTATTCGAGTAATTACTTGTTGTCAAAAATCCTCCTTAAATAACGAGTTCAAGTTCTTCATTTTGAATTGAGGAGTTTGATCAGTTTGCACAAACACAATAGCCAATGCCCTCGGGCTCTAAAAATATGACGTTCTTGGAGAATCCACTTCATCTCCTCGGGTCTTGTTTAGACCATAGATTAGTAGGCAGTCAGGACCCACTCCCCTTTTTATATGAAGAGTACTTAACATGCTTCACTAAAAGTGAACAACTCTTCCAAAATATGTATCCACCTATAGGGAGTTTACAAATACAGTCTGATACCCTATTCCAGGAAAACACCCCCATTCTTCCACCTATGGGAAATACCCTTGGTGAGGCTTAGTAGGGTAATGATCAATTCATAGTAGGGTATCATACCCCTTTATAACCTCAAGCTATACAACAAACTCCCTTAAGGCAAAGCACTATGTCTTTGCCAATGGAGGTCATTTCAGCCTTAGCTGAAAAGGTTAGAGGGTTGGAACTTGCTCAAGAAAACCAAAATTCATATTTTGGGCAAGTAGGAATCCCCAACCCTCCACATCATCCTAGTTAGTTTTACCTCCTTACGAGAATAGGCATGTTAGGCATGCCTCCTCAAAATCCTTATAGTTACCCACATAAAACACCAACTAGGACCGCATTTTCAAATGCTACTCCAGTTGAAAACATGACACCTCCCGTCTTGACACCAAACAACCCGTACTAGAACAATGCTCCTCCTTAATTAAAAATTTATTCAAAGTCACCACAAGGAGACATGTTATCTTCTCCCGAGATGTTCGTTCAACCACAGGGATTCCCTTATGTCCCTACAAACACATATGCTATGCCATATCAACAACCCATTCCACCTCCACCCCCTCAACAAGCGCCATCGATGGTCAAGGCCTATGTGGTAGGGACTTATTTAGAATATTTAAAAGAGCCCCTAGAATTCACCATATGAAGTGTTATGCTTCCAAGACCTCTCCCGATTTACCCAAATACAAAGGGGAGGGGGATCCAAATGCACACATTAAGGCCTATACCACAGCCATACGAGAATTACTCCCTTGGGACGGGGTTATTGCTAAGATATTCCCTAAGACCTTAGAGGGTATCACCCTTGATTGGTATTATAGAATACTTGAAGCCTTAATACACTCATTTAAACAACTCGTGTCTGAGTTCATTAAAGCTTTTGATATGAAAAAATTGTTAAGAACGCAGGAATTAGGGAGTTCTTGCATATTAAAAAAGAACATAATGAATCCGATGTGCATTTTATCCAAAGATGGAATATGGTTCTATACTCATCAGCAAGTGCTCCAAACATGGATCAAATGGAAATATGTTATTTATTCCTTAATTCACTCAATAGAGAGATAAAGGAAGAATTCTAGAAGTTCCCACTAAGAACTTACGATGAAGTACTCGAGTGTGCTCTCCGAATCGACCAAGCAGTGATAGATAGTGGTCGTAAGACATATGGGATGAATGGGAAATTAACCACTCCCACTCAAAACACCACAGCCTATCCCAATGCTCGGGAACACTAATCAAGGACCTAAGATCCTTAACAAGAACCGTGGAGTTACAATAGATGGAGTAACTGACCAAGTTAAAAGGGAAAACATTATAAACATTTCACCACCTGCTAATAATCAGCGAAATAACAATTTTACTCCAACAATCAACATGGTGGATTTTAATCGTCCACCATGGCAACAACAACAACAACAATGAAAAATCCAAACACAAAGTCCAAATCAAAACTCAGCTAGATATCAGAGTCAAAACCAAAGGCAATAGCCTCAAAATTTTAACTCTAACAACCAACAACCTTATCATAATTTTTGGCCACAAAAATTATAAATCAACAAACTCAAAATTATAATCCCAATTTATATTGTGGCTTCCACAAGATTCAAGGCCATGATACTAGGACTTGTCGTGAATACAATAAATTCATGCAACATTTTCTAGAAGATCAAAAATAACTCTTTATAGATATGTTTTTAGCAAATTCTGTAGTGCCCATGCCAAACACTTATGCAAGGAAGTTTCCCCTCGAATGCACCCTCAAGATCTTTAATGATCTACTCCCAAACCATTCTAAAAATAATAGGCTAGATCCTAACAGTAACAAACAAGGGTGTCATAACAGGAAACAATGATCACGAAGCTTCAACTTCATTAAATCCACCAGTCGCACCTTTATTAGGAGCTCGAACTCAAACTAAGATAGTTGGTTTGGTAGAGTTAGAAACCGAGCTACCCGTAGAAACCATAACAATAACACATGATTATTCTTCTCAACCAACTCCAAGCTATCCATTAGAACCGGAAAATAGTCGACAAACGTTGGTAAAACCCATAGGCGCCTATGATCTGATTAATGACTTAACTAAAACCTTCTCTCACATCTCCTTTTTATATTTTTAAAGAACTCTCCCACCCACAGGGCTGCCCTCTTAGAAGCATTAGGCCTTGGTCATTTAATCAACATCACTCCTCCTCTGGAAACACAAGTAAACCATGTAGACTTTGATGTTTATCCTCCAGGGCAGCCAGATAGGGATACTGAGTTTATATTTGATATAAGAAAAATGCCAATAGACACTAAAATTACATGAAGAGGTGACCCAACTTTACATTTACAAGTATGGGTTTACAATAATTATGTTAAACGTGCAATGGTTGATGATGGGGTAGTAGTTAATATAGTCCCCTTCACTTTTCTTCAAAAGTTAGGATATGGAGAGACAAATTGTTCCACAACACGAAATACGCTAAGAGGTTATGATAGCCTCAAAGCCACTTCAATTGGAACCATAGTTTTACTAGTCACTTTAGGACCCAAGACGGTCCTCACTGAGTTTTATATTATAGATTGGGAAACCAACTATAATATGATCCTTGGTCAGCCATGGATACATTGAATGAAGGTAATCCCTTCCACATTATTCCAAGAAATAATATTTCTACACTTAGGGAAAATATTTGTGGTGCAAGGTGACCCAAAACCCTTTGATATATACCTAGATGATTTGAAGAAAAGACTGGGCATTCACTCTGAGTTTGAACTCCCAACAAATCAACTCATCAAACCAATTAATTCAAAACCAAAAGAAGAGTTGATACCCACCACAGAGTTAGAAGTTACAAATCCAACCGAGGACATTCTAACACTCAAAAATGAGACCAATGTTATAAAAACAATGTCACTAGGGACTACCACAAAAATTGTCAAGTTGCTAGAGAAGGACTTACCTATTCTCCTACCATTTGATTCTATGGGTATGGGACACACCCTGGGAATTTCTTCTCTTCCATCAGACGATTTTTTTATGGTAGAAGTAATCGAAGCAAAATAAATAGATATGACAGATATCCCAACATCCATTTTTCCAAGCAAGTATTGGACTCTCCACTTTGATGGAGCTAGATGTCACTTTGGAGTGGGCGGGAGTAATATTTACTTCACTCGAGGGAAATATCCTACCTTTCACCTTTAAATAAAACTTTGACCAAAAACAACGGGGCTGAGTACAAAGCTCTCCTCCTTGGCCTCATCCTAGCTAAAATAATGGGTGTCGACAACATTAGAGTGCTAGGAGACTCATGCAACTGGTTGCAAACCAAGTCTCTGAGGTATATGAAACTAGGGCTGAACATTTACAACTCTATAAAATAGTAGTATTAGATCTAAGCACGGGATTTAACTTCATATCAATTAAAGCAATCCCACAAGATCAGAACCTTCTCACGGACTCAATAACAACCTTAGCTTCCCGTTTCACCCCAAACAGTGAGTTGGAGGATACAAATTTCATGGTATCACTTCGTACCGAACCATTAGTGCGTAAAATATCAACAAACTCACTCCTGACTCATGGAGAAGCTAAGCATGATTTTTCTATCATGGATCACTTTGACGATGATAGAGTCACTCTCGAATATCTAAATGCCTATGCGGAGCTACACCTTGCTCACCGTATAGTTGATCTTTCCTTAATACCACATTCCTCTTCCTATTTTGGAAATCCCATGGTAGAGTCTCCTCCACAGAAGGATCTCAATATATATGAGATAGAAAATAGAGAAATCTTGGAACTACCTCTAGCCCCACCTGAAATTGAAGAAGGTAACGCCTCTTTAATAGAAGAAACCATTGACATAAACATTGGAACGGAGGAAGAACCAAAGATTTTGAAGTTGGGATCCTCATTAACTCTGAAGGAGATAGAAATACACACCCAAATCCTCAAAGAACATAAAAGGGCTTTCACATTTAACTATAAATAAATGATGGGAATTGAACCACATGTCGCGATGCATAATCTTGTCACTAAACCGGATGCGAAACCAATTAAACAAGTCAAGACCAATGAAACCAACAAGGTGGCTCTCATGGTAAAAGAAGAAGTAATAAAACTTCTCCAAGTGGGATTCATCAAACCCGTTGACTATTCACAATGGGTATCTAATATTTTCCCCGCTATCCTAAAAAAGAATGGGAAGATACACATTTGCATATATTTTCGGGATATTAACAAAGCTTGTCCCGAGAATGACTTCCCATTACCATCCATTGACATCATCGTTGATGCAACAACTAGATTTGAACTGTTGTCCCTCATGGATGGGTTCTCAGGGTATAATCAGATTAAAATATCTAAATAGGATCAAGCCAAAACTACATTCATAACTCCCTAGGGAACATATTGCTATGATGTCATGTCATTTGGTCTTAAGAATGTCAGTGCTACATATCAGTGGGCAATGACATATATATTCCATGATCTTATCCATAAAATTGTGGAATCCTATGTGGATGGCTTGTTGGCTAAGGCCAAGAAACACTGTGATCATCTAGAAGTGCTCTGTATTATCATCTCATGATTAATTGAATATGGCGTCACATTAAATCTAGAAAAGTGCGTGTTTGGTGTGATAGGAGGAAAACTACTAGGATACATTATATCTTCACGAGGGATTGATGTTGATCCAACCAAAATATGGTTTGTTCTCGAAATGATCCCACCATCAGACAAGTCTTGAATTAGGTCATTTCTTGGGAAACTTGGTGCAATCTACAGGTTCACCCCAGATCTAAGTTTTTCCATTTATCCAATCAACAATATATTAAAGAAAGATTATAACATTGATTTGAATGAAGAATGCACCGAGGCCTTTGAAGTAGTTAAACGCTTCTTGTTTTCTCCACCCATTCTAATTCCTCCCAAACTAGACCACCCTTTGATCCTATACTCATTAGCCACTCATGTCTTGCTTGCCTGCATGCTGGCTTAAGAAGACAATGATAAATGGGAATGGATGGTCTATTTCATTAGCCGAACGTTGCTTGATTATGAAACATGTTACACACAAGCATAGAGAGAATGCATTACCATAGTCTTTGCAACAAAATGTTTAAGACATTACATGTTAAACCAAGAAACAAGGGTCATTGTAAAGATAGATAATTTACTGAACATTTCTCACTCAAGGATCTTTGTCTAAAAAGGTTGGGTGTTTCATAACCTTAATGGGAGAATTTGAGTTAACTTTCATAAACCAAAAATCCATTAAGGGACAAGTCATTACTGATCGTTAGCCGACAATCCATTAGATGGAGGCAATTTGGTAAATCTAGACTTTCCTGATGAGTGTGTATACTTCGTCAAAACCAGCCCCCATCTGTACATGTCCCCGGTGTACTGATATCATAAATTTTATCATAGACCACACATACCCAAAAGGTGCCACATCACAACAAAGAAGTCAGTTACGCATTATTACCACTAAATATGTTGTCTTAGAACAAGTCCTCTATCGTAAAGCCTTCGACAGGCATGCTTCTAAGATGCATCGACATAAAAGAATCCAAGAAGATTCTTCATGAATCCCACAAAGGGATATGTCGAGGCCACTTCGGTGGTCACGCCACCTCTCACAAAATACATCGATGGGATATTTTTGGCCCACTCTTGAGCATGATGTAGTGGAATTTGTACGTAAGTGTGACAAATGCCAAGAGTTCTCTCATGAGATTCACATGCCAAAGACAATCCTCCCGTAACCAATAGCGACTCTGTGGCCCTTCTCCACGTGGGGTTTGGACTTGATAGGGAAGTTATCTCCTCATCAACTAATGGCCATAATTTTATAATTATAGCCATGGAATATTTTACTAAATGGGTGGAGGCCATGCCTCTCACCATAGTACCGAGATCGGTAATTGCCAAATTCATTCTAAACCAAATTATCTGCAGGTATGGTGTCCCACAAGTCATTATCTTAGATAATGGAACGTCCTTTAAAAATGAATAATTCCATGAGTTATTTAGCAAGTTCAAGATAAACCATCACACGGCCTCTCTTTACTACCTTAAGGCCAATGGGTAGGACAAAGTGACAAACAAAATGTTGAAAGCTATTCTCCTCAAAACAGTCAAGGAGAACAAGTGAGATTGACATTTAAAACTATATCTAGCCTTGTGGGCCCATTGAACCTCAATAAGAACACCAATAGGAGTAACCCATTTCTCGTTGGTATTTAGGGCAGAAGCAGTTCTCCTACTTGAGGTTGAAATACCCAATCTCTGCATCTCATTAGAAGGGATTTTGGATGAAGAAGCTTATAGGGAAGCACGCCTCTCTCAACTGGAAATCCTTGACAAGGCTAGGCTAAACGTTGAACAATGGCATAGAGCCTATGGTGATCGAATGTACCGAAATACAACAAAAATTCTATGAGTGAGAAATATACGAGGGAGATCTAGTTCTAAGACTAGACAACCGGATCGATAAGAAAACCAGTGAAGGAAGGAAGTTCCGGCCCAAGTGGTTAGGCCCATACCGAGTCATGAAGGACTACGGAAATGGTGCGTATCTTTTGTACACACTAGAAGGTGAGGAATTCAGTGAAACTATCAATTCCTTGCATCTTAAATGGTTTTACACATAGAACATCAAAATCATCACTTGTACATTATAGCTACCTACATTGCATTAGTCATTTAGCTACTTCATTCTGTCCACTCATTTCATAAAAATGGTAGTCCAGGAACTTACTATTAAACAATCTGTTACAAATTTTGGAAAATATTGGCAAAATCATTCAAAACACATCTCTTCAAACATCATCGACTATTTTCAAATCTTCTCATCAAGTTCGATAGACAAGTATTGATGAAAACCATACCAAGGCCTACATACTTGGCTTTGCTCTTTCTTTCTACTAGGTGAAGTTGTCCTTACCTACGGTCTGTTCTAGAAGCTTCTTGGTGTCACATCTATCCCTCTTAAATCTTTTTGAAAGAAAGGATATCCCAAAGTCATAGATCAGAAATGTCAAAATCAAATAGAATCAAAAGCACCAAGCAAACGGAATATTTTATTTTACACACTTCTTTGGCCCATCAACCTTTGGTGATAAACCCACATCTCTTACTGGTGGTGTGAGGTTGGGAAAGGAAAGAAGTGCCCTTACTCACCTATATCTTGCCTTTGGTGACAAACCCATGCTTCTTACTAGTGGCGTGAGGTAGGATGTAGGGGGTCCATTCAAACAAATTAACAAATCTTGGTATGCTAGAAACACAAATCAAATTCTATTAAGAGAAAACAAATGTCCAAATTCCAAAGAGATCAAATCCTCAAAACCAGATTTTGTCAACCAAGTTGCCATTTATGAATCTAAGTCTAGATAAACTAGAAAGTAAGTGGCCCTCTAAGCTTGGTGGCGGTTCCAAGTAGGGTAGGTGTGTAGGTCTAAATTTGGTTTCATTACTCATTTGTCTGTCTCTCATCGTTCCATTCAATCAAACTCATACAACTTATGCCCTTCCTAACTCTTGGTGTTGAGCCCTCGCATCTTACTAGTTGCGTGGATTTGGGATTAGGGCAAGTTCATCTCTTTATCACTATGCATTCATCACGTTTTTCCAACATAATAAGAAATTACAAACATTTCCCAAAGGTTTCAAAATTTTAGTACTACCATATGTTAGTATCATCTCATATCAACATTACAACAAACATATAAAGAGTAAAACATTTTGTTTACTATCATTTGTTATCCATTGCATACATTCTGAAAACATGAAAATAATATTCTAAAAAAATCTAAGTACACATGTGGAAATGAGTCATGAAATTCTAGATGCCAAGAGTCTATATCCAAATATATATATATCAAGTTTCATGTACAATGCCATCATGCACTAGGCATGGTCAAAATGCTTAATGAGCTCGAAGGGTACAAAAGAACTCATATGGATATCTGACAAAATGCTACAAAAATAATCTTTCAATCCCTATGGGATCCCTCAAAGGGTGCGTGACCACGCCTAGGAATCCGGCTACGCCAGCGCTCTGAATACACTGAGGGTTCACAAATCATAACTAGTAGCCACTGCTTTGTCTCGCTATATAGAATGACTCCTCCTCATCAAGCACTCGATTGTCCTATATCCATCTACCTCCATGTGGAGAGAAGTCATGATCTTCACCGCATGCCAGATAGAGGCAAAAACATCGAGTATGCACTGCACCCAGTTCTTTGAGGGCTCCCCCATCCATAAAAAGCTCAACTTGAGTCTTCTCGAGGGGAGAAGCAAGGCATCAGTGCATACTCAACGAATTAAGTCTCGCCACTCATCAACAAATATATAAACAAAGGAGAAAACAAGTTAGAAAATGATCAATGATAAAACCAAGAGTAAACAAAACAAAAGAAATAAAAACTATGACAACTCTAACTACAAAAATGTCAAGAGAAGAGTGACAACTCACTCAGGTCTCCGAGCCTCCAAGAAGGATCTCTAGGATCCACGCCTGCCACTGATGCCACCACTGACTGGTGTCCCTCTCCCACATCAAGGGCAATGTGACATCTTGCAATGAAATCACCATCTCCACCTAAGTCCTAAGAGAGAAACTCCTTTGAGACCAGAGTCACCCTCTCTACACTTCACTCCACCCTCTCGGCCCGTAGGATCTCCTGGGTATCATGCCACTCGGAATCACTATCATCCCCCCACCTATCTCACCAATCTCCATCTCCCCTGTCTCCTCCTCTGTCTCTCTCCCTATGAACTCCTTAGACTTGGAGTCCACATCAATGGGCTCATTGTTGCTATGAGCGGGACTGGTGGCAATCCAAAGTAAAGGTGCCTGAGGAGCACCGGCTCTCCCTCGAGCACGTACTACCCTCCACCTGCCACAATGGGAACTCCGGGAGTAACAATGATCAACCTCGGCCTCTAAGAACTCCCCAATCCTCATGGATAGATCTATACATTAGCCCCACCAGGAGGAAGCATGTCACTATGGGGAGGCCAAACTATTGCGGTACCCTATCAAAGAGGTGGATCTCCAACTTCCTTGCCCTGTCTATCAACCGTGGTGATAGTCGATAGGAAATAAATGTAACAATCTCCTCTCCCCATACCCATGCCATGGCCTGATAAGGAGTGGTCTCCATGTTTGTAGTGGTCAAAGAGGCCACTGGTTGGTGGGGTGCTCTAAGAACTATCATCCTTGTCCACCTCTCTTCCTTGACAGTCTCGGGATCATCTACCTCTACACCTCTCCCATATGGGGTAATATGCTCATCCACCCAACTCATGACAAGAGTCGGGTGGCTCAATGATTGTCCCTGTAATCGGACTACCCTATATAAATCATGGTAGGTAGTCCCAAGGATATCTACTCCCCAAGCGTAGACACGTCCATGGCCCTCAATCTATGCAATAATGGGGGCCCAACAATATAAGAGGGTGTCCCCTCCCTTTTCCCCAATCAGTATCGAAGCAAGGATACCCATGATGGCCTTATAGAGCATGTGAATGTCTGAATCAATGATAGAGTAGATCCTCACTCCCTTCTTTGATCTCATTGATACAACTGCATCTCCCATATAGGTGGCCCACTAACCACCTAAGATCTCGATACTACTATCTTAAGAGACAACCACCGCCCAAGGATTAGAACCCCCAATATATGGTAAACATCCTCTAGGGTGATGGACCACTCACCCCTAACTCCTGGAAATTGGAAGGTGTTCTGATCCACATCCCAATATGAAAATAAGTCACATAGAATGTGACTAGCAGGTGCAACATGAGGGACCTGTGCAATCCTCCAAATGCCAACCCTCTGAAGGGTATCTCGCTCTACCTGAGAGAGTGTCTCTAATACTGCTAGGATCCAATCACACTCCCTCTCCCGCTCCATCTAATATACTCCTCCTTCTGCATACACCCAAAAACACAAAAAAGGAGTAAGTTAGTACTAAAATCCAATTGGAAAAACTATTAAAAACATGTGAAAGTGCAAAAAATGCAAATATAAATAAGGTAAAGAATTGTTTTGACTTTTTGTCATGGACTGCCACTCTGTGCAGAGTGGTAGTTCCATAACCACCACCTTCTAAGGTGGTGGTCCCGTAACCACCACCTCCCGTGCGGCGGCAGATCTGTCCATGAAATAAAAGCGGGTTATATACCCTAAAAATGCCCAAAAATTAACAAATACACCATTTTAACTAAAAAGAGACCTACCCTATGGGCGCCCCCCCTAGAGACACGTTCAAAACTAATAGTTTCAAAAATGACCCCCCTGAGACAAAGATTTCATCATTTCCACATTTTAGGTTCAAAAACAATAAATCGAGAAGAACTAACCTGAGACTTCGTGGGTCGATGTTCCACTCTCGGAGGCATGATCACTATCTCACCATGAACGTTTTGACTATACTCTCGTTGAAAACCATCACTGTGGGTCCCAAGCTCAAAAACTATCAAATCAATCCACACAAATGAATAGTGAAATGACTTTGTTTTATATATATAGCTTTTTAAAAATTGATTGTGAATGTCTTTCACAGGGTCAGAGTGTCAACAGAGGTAAGTTCTAAACCCCGTGTAGATGGTAAGTCCTTTTTCATATCAATTCAGCCTTATTTCTCAATTTATTTTATCTATCTACCCTTGAGTCCTTTTTTTTCATTTTGTAGGTAGTTGGATCTTGGATGGCGACTTTCCAAAGACACAGTGTGTCGGTATAGCTCCTAACTCCCCATTTTTGGACTACCATACTTGATCCACCGTTTTATGCCTCTTCATGGCTAATACACTTCTTCGAGGGGGAAATATGTACGTACCCAAAATTTTAGGGTACTGCACCGCCTAACGATGTTACACATGCCCCAATGATGATACAGGTTTCCTTACAAGGTGTTCAAGAATCCAGAAAAGCTCGCCAAGTATACATTTTTATCCCGCATGCCCCACTCGGCCTTTGCATGCTTTATTTTTCCCTCTGCCCCCTTCTTCTTACATTTTTGTCTTCATGACAAAACCGCCGCCCGCCTATGTGGCGGTCCCATGACCACCGCCAAGACAAATGGATGGTCTGTAACCGCCACCCTACATAGGGTGGCGGTCCTATACACATTTTCCAAATTCTTCCGATGATCACATCAAATGTAAATCTTCAGTTTTACATGCTTTCTTCAACCACTTTGGCTTGCATTAATGTTTTTGGTTCCTTGGTAATAGTGTTTTTCCTTTGTTTATAGTAAAAGAGTTCAAATGGGAGTTACCCTCTGGTAAATGCATTGGTTATAAATAGCCAGCTTGTTTTCAAGAAAATGGCCCCTCATCTTCTCAATTCTCTTATTTAGTCTTTCAATTTCTTGCTTAGAATTCTATCAATTTCATGTTTTGCTTCCATTGTTAGTCTTTTAGAGGTCATATAGTCTTCTTATTTCAGTCTTGTTCCATTGTTGCTTCATACAATCAATTTAACATAGAATATCTTCATTTCTAGACTAGAATCCATTAAATTTGTAGTTTTTTTTTCACAAGGATAGTTTTTGAAACTCTCGGTACACTTGTGTTGTATTCCCACAATTAATCCCACTAGGAATTGCATAATCAAGCTCTGTTCACTTGTGCTATCCCTCTCCTACTCGCATTGTATTCATCTATATCCAAAGTTACCATTGTTCGAATGCCATCTTATGTTGATACTATCATATACACACTTTTCTAGATTCATGAGGACATGAAGGAATGAGGAGATCACACTCGGAGACAAAATCACACACAACTAGATTTACCACTATTCTGTAAATGCCAGTTTGAGCTATCAAATTTCTAGTTATGACATATCAAATAGAGTAGTGAATTAGCTCATTTCAGTTAAAAGTTCACTCTCGATATCACCGGGAAGTTGTGAGGATTCATAGTTTCTAAGAAATTGTGATTCATTCCTCACTTCGAGGTAGGATCAAGAGCCTTTTGATTTAATATATTTAGTTACTAAGATATTTAGGATAAAATCACAACTACACGGTAGATATCCATACCGGGCTACTTTGCTTGTTTTTATTCTTCTACTAGATTAGTTTTCTATTTTATAAATATACTAGAGTAGCTATTCTTTAATTTCATTGAAATACATCATTGAAAATACAAAAATAGAAGGATGCTTGCATAGTGTAAATGCTTCTTTAGTAATCAGTTTCATCGATGTTAGTTAGAAGTTAAATCATTTTGTATGACAATCACCGGACCTAGAGAACCTAGAGAATATATATTTGAACCCATAGTGCCTTAGCCAAATCTACCCACGAAATTAGATGATATAGACCAAGACCTTATGATATAGGTCTTTCGAGAAACAACAAACTTACAAGAAATTAGTGAACAACTAGAGGGTTAAATATCGAGGACAACAAAGCTTACACATTTTGGTCAAACCATCCTAACAATAGACTTCCTTGATAAAACATCCGAATGACCGTCATAGGATTCAAAAGAGAAAAAAACATTTGGTTGTGATCCTTTAGTCCCACACCCTAATGCGGAGACCTCTTCACTAACATAGATACTAGCTTACGCATTCAAGTTGGCGGGACACCATTAGGTACTCGAGAAAATCATACAACTTCTAGTTTTAAACATAGAGGTTGAAAAGGCATATGATTCTGGATAGTTGGAAGAAGGGATTGATTCTTCACATGACCATAACATGTCCACAACAACCACAAACTCATGGTTGTGATCCCCAAGCCCCACAACCCAACGGGCCTAAAATTAGTTAAGTATTGACACCAGCTTACAAACGCTGGTATTTAGATCCTCACCACTCCCACCAGATATTATAGTACAATTCTTTGTATTAAACATAGAAGCCAATCAATCTAGTATTTTTTGGGATAGACCAGAAAACCACCCATAGTTAAATGCGAACCCACTAAATTGCCTGTCACCATTTTATTACCTTGTCTGGAGATATATACGAAGCTCCCACAGGTCACTTCCCACACATCCAAAAACAAAGAAACATGATCTCGGTAGAGCTCGACATTGATTGGAGCCTCTGAACAACCATTATATCTGAACAAACCATTATGCCAATTTAGGTTAGGAGAGCCTTCTTCACCTTAGATTCACAAATTTGGTTATTACGTATTAAGAATATAAGATTACCCGATTAGTTTGTATATATCTATTCACATTCAACATTCACCGGCTATCTCGACACGACCTTGGGAGGTCGGGTATGAGGAAGAGGTACTTGTAGATTCCCATGTTCACATGTTACTTTTCCATCATACAGCCGGCTATAATTATTCAATGGTCA
Source organism: Taxus wallichiana var. yunnanensis (assembly GCA_018340775.1). NCBI lineage: Eukaryota > Viridiplantae > Streptophyta > Pinopsida > Cupressales > Taxaceae > Taxus > Taxus wallichiana. The sequence goes on from CM031234.1 coordinate 963,163,730, forward strand.
TAAAATTGTCTTTAATGCCTTGGAATGATGTGGTCGCCCTTGATAATGGAGATTCAAAAAAAAAAATTTGGATATTGGTTAGTGGCCTTTGGCCTTCAACGCTTAGATAATGATTTCCTTTGATAAAAATTCCTTTGAAATCAATGAAAATTAATCCAATATTATGGACTTAAACAAATGTCTCATCACAAGATTTATATGGTGTGACAACTATCTTGTTTTGTGTTTCTTTGTTTTAGGATTCTTTTATAGTGTTTCTTTTCTCTTCTTCATATGAGTAGTATTTGTATTCTTGTAGGGAAATTTGTATGCAATTTTTCATTCAATGTGTATTATTTAGTCTTCCTTGCAATTTTTCAACTAAGTAGTGAGCCAATCACACCAATTTTTAGGTTTTTAGTATGTTATCTAACCGTATAGGCCATCTTTAATTAGTTTTCAACCTATGTGACCTTGCCCATAGCTACTTTTTACTTCATTTATTTAAAATTATTTTTCCCCAAAATTGTGTTGCATTTCCTTTACTTTTTCATCAATGGTGGAGTTAGTTACAAGGTCTCCTTTTGAGTATTCCCATTTTTGTTTCTTATACATGTTCCTGGTATTTATTGTTAAACCAATTATTTCCTTAGTCTTCAAAATAGTTGCATAGTGGAGACATACTTTGGAGTGTAAACTATATTTGAGATTTTAGGCATGAAGTTCTAAAGTATCTTCTTTAAATGTTGTTTAATCTATAAAAGCTTCATCAAACCTTACACATATGATTTTAGTGGTTCTAACACTTATATTAATTTGATTAAATCATCACTCTTCACTACCTCTACACTAGCTTATGTAACGAGATTCTTTTGGAAATTTTTACTATTAGGGATTGAAGGTGTTCCCCATTACTTTCTCTTCAACACCTATGAGGGTACAATATGGCATATTAATCCTGTAGTTGTGCATTTAGTTCAACATGTTGTCTCTTACCTACAATTACTCATTTGGTGCCTTTTCCTGCTTTGTATTTGCCATGATTTTGCAAAAAAATGGGTTTTTGTGTAGCTTTGATGTCCTCCTCATTTTATTTGAATGTTAACTAAAGTTGTATAGTCAAACTAAGGAGTTAGACAAAAATATTTTGTGCCTAGGATTTGGCCTATTGAGAGTATTTTTCTATATACATTTAGTAACAATATTACTTCCACGACCTCTCTTTTTTTGGAAATCCTCATTTGCATTTTCTTTCATCCTTTCTAGTCATCTTTGAGCTTGGTCACAAGGAGGGTTAGCTACATTTTTCACTCATTAATTGTTCACCTATAGCCTCATGCACTAATTTAGGGAATTTATCTTCAATTTTCTTACACATAGTGAATTTTTTGTTCAATGTTTCCTTTTTAAGCATAAGCGAAAGGATGGGGAATTGATGTTTTTATGCAAGATGTTTTCTCCTTCCAGTTACATTTTTATGGATAGTTGACACTTGTTTTACTTCTATGCCTTTGGAGGGTTGTGTTGAGGTTATTGGAGTTATATGAAAATAATTTGAGGGGAGGACAAGCATGAATTTCCTTACATGCACTGACATTTGAATTAACCACCAATATTATTATTTTTTTATCTCCTTCCGTGGACTTAAAATCTTATGATTTGGTACCTTTTATATGTGTATATGGTGAAAATGATTTAGTCTATTATCTCGACTCTATTGTGGATAGATTTTTTTTTGGCCCCATGAGATTGGTTTTTTTATGTTGTTACTTCTTGCATAGCCTTTTCCTCCTCCTCCTTCCTCTTTAGTACCACTTATTTCACTATATTTCTTTGTTATTTTTATTTCTCGTGCTCATCAATTTTATTTATTTTTACTTATTTAACAAGTTTTTCTTGTGTATTTTTCATTTTTCTTCCTTGATTTCCTCTTATTTTATTTTTCACTCTTCCATAGCTTATTTTTTCTCATATTCTACATATATCTTGCACTTTGTTTCTTCCTTTTCCCATTACTCTTTCCTCTAATCTACTTCATTATCGTCTTATTTCAATTTCATCATTACTTCCTCCTTTATTTCATCCTCTCCTAGAGCTCCTTCTAGCATGGTGGCTTATGGTTGTGCAATGGATTGTCTATTTTAGGATTCAAATGGTCTTGTTGTGTTTGCATTGGTGGCTCTTCTTGTTTATTTTCTCATATGTCATGAAATTCTCTTGAGATTACCAAATTTTCTACTTATTCAAGGAAATTTTAGTATGTAAGATAATCCTATGGTGTTTTTCTCTAATTTCTTCCCATTTGGTGGGATATTCCACACCAAATATTGTTGTGCATGTGGGGAGTCAGTTCTCATGATGTTGATTATGGCAATGGTGTTGTGATATATGGTGGGATCATATACATGTATGTGTGAGATGATGATCCTAAAGGTTTTTTTTTTAATATGGATGAGGTGTGATGGTGAGTGAGGGAGTAATATAACTTTCTCAAAAGAATTATTCTTTTGTGCCTATTGGTGAAATAATTATTTTTTTGGAAAATTAGTTGATTTCCACAAATTTTCATGGGGATACGCCCTAATTTTTGTGTATGGGAGGCTCCCATTATTGAATGTAAACTAATATACTTATATCTATTTAGTGGGGTTTTCTAAATTGTTTGAGGATCAAATAGGTTCACTTCACCGAACCTACGGAAAGTACTTGTATGGGGTACAAGGGATGAAATTGCAGCGATGGGGGGTGAATGAGAGAAATTAGAAAAATGAAATGTTATTGTTGTGAGTAGGATAATTATAGAGTTCACACCCAATAACTAGAGTAGTTCAACATTAAATTTTAGGAAAGCATAATGAAGCCATTTAGTGAGAAGAACAAACCTAGACACATAGTTCTTAGATTCATTTATCAAAGATACAAATATCTTTCTTAATCACTATACTTACAAAGTGAATATAAGATTAAAAAAATAGAGGAACATATGAGAAGGGAAATTGGAAGAAAAGTATATTTTTTCAAGTGTTTTTGATACAAAGCTCATCACTTAGAACACAATTCACAATTTCTATCAAGAACTAAAATTTAGGATTTTCAAGATCCTTTGGAATGGGGAATCCATCCCAATTTATAGAAATTTGAATTGACCTTTCACCTACCCCCCACATTAATCTTCATGATATCATTCAACTTGTGAATTTTCATCTTCCTAGGAAGTGAGAAATAAGTTCCCTTTTTATAAATTAAAGGGACTTTTATAATGCAACCTTCAAAAGTCACTTAAGTGAATGAGATAAAATACAATAATTATGCTTAATGAAAAATTAGAAGAGAGGGAGAAGAAAGAGGGGGAAAGAGAGAAAAGGGAAGAATTTTCCAAATTTGATGAAGAAGATCCTTGCAATGAATAATTTCACTAGCTCATGCCTCTTGGTGATGAGTCTCTAGAGAGGGTTCATGATCCTTGAATTCCTTGTTGAATTGAGTAGCAAGTGCAAATTTATATGCCAATGGAATGAAAATGAATAACAACACCTTAATCCATGCCACGAGAACATCAGTGATATTCTTACATTGACTAAGCCATGCTTCATGATCCATTGCAATTATAAAAATGCAACTTCTGATATTGGATAGGGCCTCTAAGTTATCTTCATTGAAGGATAGATAGTCACCTACCTCCCTCTTGACTAACTCCTAAAAGGAAACAATGAGTTCGTTTGATGAAGAATATTTGGTGAGTGGAGGGAACTAAATATTTTGAACCAATTTTAGACATCGTTAAATATCTCAAAATCATGTTGTCCACAAGAGTCCAATTCAAAGATTGCATTCTTGAGCATTGCATATCTCACATCCATGATGTGGATAAAAACTTGAGACAAGGTCTCTACAGCTGATGTAAACATATTCTAACTCATGAGAGTATGAGAACCAAAGGAGATCATCTCAAATACTGGTAGAAAAATTTCATGCAAGTGATTTACCTATTTTAAAAAATCCTCCTTTACTTTATTTACTTCTAACAAAATCACAAGAACATACTTGATGAGAGAGATGATATCTGGAAACAATGCCTTACCTTTTTCAATTATTTTCTCGATCCATTTTTCATTAGCCTTTCCATGCATGACATATTGTTATGATTTCTTGACTGCTCGGGATTAACATTTTTGATCATAGAAATATATTCAACTGGGATAGAAGATGTCAATGCGAGTTCTAAGAAGGGTCGAATGTAAGTATTGAGGGATTTCATATGATACTCCATTTGTACAATTGTCCACCTATATCCTTTGTTCGATAAGGAGGAGAGAAGAATATTCCTTGAATAGGTGAGATTTAACCTGATGTGAAGCTTGACCCAATGATATGTGGGTCACCTCCTAATCAGATGGAGTTATATCCTCAATGGCATTTTCATTCTTAGGCCTAGAAATTTTAACATACTGATTACCCAAAGTGCTACTCAAGAAGAAGCGGGATGTTGTATGATCTTTCTTTCTTCACTTAAATTTTAGTGTCCCTGAGATTTCTATGATACTAGATACAATATCATGCTAAATTTTCCTTGGCTCATTCTTGATAATTTATTGAATCCATGGAAATGGATTTTTAGGAGTCTACACAATGTCATCACCGAAGCATTGTTAAGACCTTATTGTGAAATCAACTCTTGATCCTCATAGGAGGTTCTGAACTTGGAGTATAAATTTTTAGATAATTGGATTCTCTTTAATGAATCAATTTTTTCTTGATGGATCTTTCTTTAAAGTCTTACCTCAACAAAATTTCCTCAAGAAACTCACCGAGATAACTCAAACAACTTAACTCACTTTGGCCAACTTTCTGGCTCGGTGAACCTACATAAATTCACCAAGGAAAGATGATGATGAATCCAAATTGAATTAAAATTTATGATGATTTCCTTGGCTTGAATTTAAACTAAGATCTTGACTCTCTCCTGTTTCTGCACAATGCTTCTTGTTTTCAACGGTTGCGTCTTATGATGTTTTGCTTCACTCTTGTACACAATTGTAACCAAGATGATGAATCATGATCCTTGTAAAGGATGTATTACCTTATTTGAGATATTCCACCATCTCAAATACCTATGAATATGTCAAAAAATAATGAGGTGACTAAAAATGGGGCCTACTATAACTTTCCACACTCAAAATGGAGACTTCATATTTTTAGCAGGTGGAATCATGACCTGCTATTTTGGGAAATTCCACTGTTTTACTCAAATTTCAACTTTTTGATCCTATTGAATATTCATTTACACTTTGTTGATGATTATTTTCTATTTTTGTAAAATTTCTATTTTTATGTAATTTATTTTTCTTTTTAGCTTTTTTTCCTTTTTAACTGAAATTGCCTAGTTTTCCATTTTCATTGTTCTCTGAGTGCATTATTCTCGAGAGGACCTTATACTTTGGTGAGTTACTAATTTAGTAATTATAGGTACTAGAAATTTACTATTATTAAAAATTAAAATTTCCCACCTCGTTTTGCAACAAAAATGGCTTCATTGGAATAGGCTCTCTCCCGTGACCTTATGTTCAAATATTCACTTTGATCTGTCCACCTAATGTGTAGAAACTTAAAAACAAAAGCTAGGGGAAAATAATGGATTTCTTCCATTAAAAATCCATACAAAAATCTGATATGTTATCAATTTTTTCTTCAAGGTTCCTAGAATAGAGGAAGACTATGAATATTTCATTCAATTTCATCCACCGGATTGGGAGATGTGAATTATTTATTTATTGGGCATGTAGTCATTCTATGAAATTTTTGGCAAAGTGTTTTGAAAATTTGTAGGTTTAATGGAGGTTTTACATGTCACATCTCACAATTTTATTTTGTTTCATCAAAAGAGATAAGTCATAAATTAATATTGGGTTACGAGATCCAGAGGATAAACTCCATTGTGTAGCTATATATGCAGCCACACATGCATATACATATCCTAAAAGGATATGCACACTTACTTGTAGTTGCATGTACAACCACACAACAACGCTTGTCATTCAACACTCGTAATGTAATTAGCATTTATGAATTATTCTTTTTTCTTTGTGATGTTTATATGTACTTATTGTGATGTGTGAAATTATTTTGGTGCAATATGTAATGCATGATTGTTGTACTGTAATGAATATTGTTGTGCACCTAGATTTGCTTTGAGTTACGTAGATGAAAGTGATGATTTGTTACATTAGTGTATTTCTTAGTTGTTTTACATATGATTTTTACTTTGGTTTATCTCATTTACAGTATTTAATGGTTTGTAAACTATGTTAAATTCATAGAATAGTAAGGTATTACTTGATTGTATTATTATTATTTCCTCAATAAATGATAACAGAATGATGACTTCTATCTTCATATTTAGCTTGGATGGTCAAGGATAATATTGCATTATAAAATATCCCTTTCGAAGCTAGTGACGGGTCTTAACTTCTTAAAGTAATACTTGTTTGATGGTTTTGAAGACCTTATTATGGAAAAACAAGTAAAGCTAAAAGTATAAAATTGAAAATGGCCTAGGACCATTGTATTGGTGTTTAATTGTTTAATTAGATAAAGTCAAACTCTATTAACTTAGGCAATAAAATGACATTATAAAAGGTGTTTAATCAACCATATGGTATAAACCATGACTAAGGGCATTAGAATGCCAATGAATCAAAGTGGTCTTTGACCATAATCCATATCATTTGATTGACTAAATGATTTTTTTGGATGGATATTCTATTAAAAAATGATGAAATATGTATAAGGTATTTGATCCTCTTTCATGAAAAATGATTGAAAAGTTTTGGTTATGGTCATTTTTACCTAAGAAATAATTTTTTTATTTAAAATGATAAGAGTCTTCAATTGTTTGAATAAACTTCATTGTATGATAATTGGGTGCTTTTTTTAAACTCTGTCACATTTGTTAGAGATAACTTTGGAAGGAGATTTGGTAGGCGGTGGAAAGTTGGACTTTGAGCCACCATATGGCAATATAGACATTAATGGTGATTATTTGTATTGGGAAGCCCAAAGCTTCCTCAATAAGCTATATATCATGAATGGAAATTCACTCTAGTGTTTTTATTTTTGATTTTGTGAATTCCTTCTTTGACATTTTTGACTCCTTTAGATATCTTGCATGAGGGTTCAAGATGAAACCCATTTTTAAATATGTGACTGGTATTTTTGGAGGAAAATATGGGGAAACCTATTGAAATTATTGGGTTTAGTTGCATGTGTCTTGAGGTTTATTTAAATGGAAAAGTATTTTGTTATTGTTGTTGTTTTGAAGTTTTTGGAGGACTTTTTTAACATAGAGGTTTCATATTCATTAAGAAAGAAATCAAGTATAAGGCATGGGATATTTACTCTTTTCTTTGTTGTTTCATTACGAAGTCGAAAAAATGAGGGTTTCCTTATTGTTTATTAATTTTTCATATTTTTAGAAATTTGCAAATGGGAATTAGGTTAGAAACCTAAAATAAATAATGGGTTTCCATGGCTTTCTTGAATCTGGAAATATCTATTGGGTTCTGTTGAATTTGTAAATTTGTATTTGTTTTCAATGATGGGAAATCATGAAGGGAGTTAGAAAAAGGGGTTTCTTGTCGATAAGGAATAGGGAAAGTTTGATTTTATTTTCTATCTTTTTTATTTTGTATTTGTTTGAGATAAACAAAATGTATAGATGGTAACTTGAAGGGAAAAGGGGAAAAATGGGTTTTGGTGTTGTTACAAATTTGTTTTTCTAGATTTGATCCCTAGTGGTTTTATTAATTTAAGAGGAATAGTTACGTGTTGTTATGACCTTGCTTGAGGGTTGACCGCCATGAAAATACAAGCTTGAAGTTTTGTTGTTTTTCATGAGTTTTCAAAATATGAAGGAAATGTTGTATTTATTTCTAGGACTTTCAAAAAAATGATTATTCTAAAAATAGTTAAAGAAGGTAATTATTGAGAATGAGATTTATTTTTTTCTTGAGATACCATCAAAGTGTCTTGGAAACTTGTTCAAAAATTGTTGATAATTGTAACATGAATATTTTATCCCTATAGGATCTCATCATTTACGATTTTTGAATAAGTTAGTACTTGTATGTTCCCTTTAAGAGGTTAAGTTGATTGGGATGAGTGTAGCATTTAATAATTAAATTCTACTTGATACTTTCTTGGAATGTATGCATTTAAAAGGAGTAATCGTAAATACTTATGTGAAAATAGCTTGGAAACTAAACTAGTTGTCACTTTGAACCATGAGTGGTGTTATTATTTGATGCATAAGGTTGAATATAAATCTTCTTATAATACTATGTGGTAAGGATTAAGTATTGTTTCTTATTTAATAGCTCTATTTAGATAGGATAAATATTCAATTAGGAAAATATATGATAAATCTTATATTGGGATCTTATTGCAATCATTTGTAATTGACTAGGAAGTAGTTAAGTTAGTAAGATATTGTTGTTCAAGGTAAAGTTTGGACATGTAAGGTCTTATGGGATGTTTATAAATCATGAATAATTTTTCTATGACAATATAGTCTTGTATTGGGAAGAAATGAAATGCATAGGTGGTTATTTTAATATATCAAAGATATAGAAATAAGGTGATTCATTTGACTATTTTTAATAACTTCATTATGAAGAGTCCTTCATTAGAAAATGTAATGAGATCATGTTTCTTAAATATAAATGGTTTTGGTTATGATTATTGTTTTAATGAATTTTTTTGGTACTTTTGTTAATACTAAAGTGTTCTTTATGAATTGATATTTGAGTGATAACATTATTGATTTAATTATCTTTACAAATAAATAACCATTCTCGAAATATTAAAGTTATAATATAAGGTGGTACAAAACAAAGTTAAGTATGACTATCAATTTTAGCACTTATTATAAGTATGAATTAGTGTGATTCATATTGTTGTCTTATGACTTCAACTTTCATAAGGAGGGTTAAAAGTTTATGAAGTAAACAATTATAATGAAAACAATATTACAAGCAAGAATATATGAAAGTGAACAAAAAGGGATTATTATAAGTGATGTATATAAATAAGTAAGATGTTATAAATTGGATTATGTAAAGAACCATTTAGAATATAATTTTTTTCTTTAATGACAACATCCTACACTTTAAAAAAACTTAAGTATATCTAAAACTTAAAAAAATATAAATCAGTTTATGTGATGGAAACAGTTCAAAAAGGTTGTTTTCTTCTAATAGCATTGAACTATAATTACGTGATTAATTATCATAATTGTATAATCAAATCACGATGATATGGAATGAAGTAAAAAGGTACTTTTGATCACGGTAAAAAGCGTCTGAGATGTACATATCTCCTAAGTAAACTAATGGGCATTAATGAAGTTTAATTAATGCTATGAAATAGTTAAATACAAACTTAATACTTAATCAACGGAAAATAATCCACGATACTATGTTGAGATGGTTGTGTGGTGAATGGAAGGATAGGTTTCAAGTGGCTTATGTGTAGTCACGAAACTAGGCTTCTAGCGTAATGCCAAAACTATGGCCATAGTATTGAAAATGATAGATTACATTTTCTATCACCATTTATTATTTTAAATTGTTTCATAAGAGGGATTTAATTAGTTATATACTTTCATAGCTGACACTAAGAATATGCACATGGTTATATGTACGTTTAAAAAGGTCTAACTAATTGATATACTTGACTATATTGGATCATGTAGAGCATTGAAGGTGGATCAAGTAGGATCTGCAAACCCTAAAAATTGCACATGGTTATCATAGGTTGTCAAGATGGATTTAAAAATTAATTAATGTTGGATTAATTTGATGTGAGATGATAATCATTAAATGCATATTATGCTGGATTTTAATCTCTGCGTGTTAAAATCATTAAAGCATTAAGATGATTAAATGGGTAAAAGAAAATTCCCTTATTTTAATGAAGCGTAATAAAGAGGTGTTACATTGCGGTGATGTTCATGAGGGCATGGAGAAAAATTTAATGAATACGGATTGCAATGGTTTTCTAAAAAATAGGTAGAACCTCTCACGCACAACACATGGAAGGAAGAAGCAATGACAATTAAAAATTTTAACAATTTTTAGTTTCTAAAACTTCTTGGGAGGGAGAAAAAAATTTCTCCCAATTTTCCCAAAGAGATAGGAAATATGGGCTAGAAAAATTCTCCATCACCTAAGCATGACAAGTTTTGCATGATTATTTCTTGGTGGAGGAGGGAGAAAAAGAAAGCAAAAAGCACTTGGGGTTGATATTGGGAACTCCGGGAAAGGGCTAGACATGGGAATATTTTTTTCAACTTTCCAAAAGGGATAGGATAAATGGGGTAGAAAAATGCACCCTCATCTGGGAGTGACAAGTGGCGGAAGGTGATTTGATGAGGCAGAGAGGAGAAGGGGCTGAAAAATGGCCTACGGAGCCTTCCCAGGGTCTTATGGTGAACTAAGGAATGACATGGGCATGGGTTGTTTTTATGTCTCAAGGGGATGATACGAAGAGACATATAAGTTTTCCCTCACCTGGGAGTGACAACTGGCACTTTTTTATTACATGACGAGAAGGGCTAGGATGAGGTGAGGAGGGGTTTATCTTGCATCACTGGGCTTCATCGAGGTCATGTGATGGACTAGGGGGCTCAACTAGGAAGTGGTACATTAATTTTTTTTAAGGTTATGGTAAATATGGGACAAAAAAATGCACCTTCACCTAGGAATGGCATGTGTCCACCTTTGAAACTGATTAAGTCCTGAAAACTTATCTTGAGGAGAGCCTTGAAAAAGAAATTTTTTGGAGCTTCCGAAGGAATTTTTCAACATGTATTTATATAAAATTGACTCCAAATATCCTTATTATATTAATGGTATGGGTACCATGATCCAATTATACCTAAAACCCCTTAAAATAACCATTTTACTTGAGGACCGTAGGGTGTGCATGTTAAAAATAGATTGTGGAAAGAAACACCTTGGTCTTGTGAAAAATATGAAAGTACCATAATTTATAGGATTGAATTAGATTTCCAATGGTATATTTTTACCTAAAACTCATCACATATCTTCCAAAATCACTTTTGGAAGCTTAGGTGATATTTTAAACTACAAGCTCCTTCACCTTCAAAAACCCACTTTTATTGAACTTGTTCCCAAACCTTCAAATCTTCCATAAATATTCCTAAACCAATTGTAAAATGTTCTTAGATCCTTAATTCCACTTCCTAGTGAATTTTTTCCTTCAAATTTGTCCTTGAGAGCACACACATGTCCCGAAAATGCTAGAAATAACCTTTTTAGGTCCATTGAATAATCTACCTTGAGAAGAACTACATCAGACAAACTTTATGAACTTGTTTTCATACTTAAAACACATTTTAAAGTATTAAAACACATATGATAACTAGGAGGATGGGGATAGGCATAACACTTTGAGGGATAACTAATCCAGAGAGGATTCAAGAGGGTTTTCAAGAAAAGTTTTGACACAAAGTAGTCATGTTTCAACATTTAAATTTTCCCCTACAAAAACACATGACAAAAATTGGATCTAGTTTGGGGACATGTTTTGGATTGATTAGAGTGAGGAAAGAGAAAGAAGGAACCCCAAAATCTCAAGACACTATGTGGACCAATGCCTTGTCCATTGGGATTATAGAGTCATTTCTTCCAAACACACACAAAAACAAACACACAAAAGGGAAACACACCAAAAGTGGGAAATAAAACACAACAAAAGGGAAATTATATTATAGGGGAGGGATATTTATAGAGGTGGGGAAATAATGTACACATACTCGGAAATGGGTAAGGAGAAGTACATACCCTGATAGAATAATGGACTAAAATATGATCTTTAAAGCACAAAAATCACTATCTAATAATACCATGCTCATGTGATGGATTTGCATGGTTTGAGAAGAAGGAGATACACCAAGATTCCATATTCATACTCATAATGCACAAAAATGTTCTTCCATCCAATGAAAACTTTGTTACATTTTCAAAGCTCTTGTATCTTGCAGCTTCCACTTGATGCTCTTTGATCATGAGAAACCATTCCTCCATGTTTTAGAAAGTGGAAACATTTCATTTACCTTGGAAACATTCATTATATTTGAATCATAACATGAAATAATCTTTTGATTTAGTGAGGCACATAGAGGAATTGAGAACAAACTAATTTTGTTTCCGTTCAACATCTTCTCCAAACATCTCACTTTGTTTCTCTAAGTTATTGCTTTGAAAAACAGAGGCCACCTCAATGATACGAATATCTTCATCATCATTGAGATAATTATACATCATGGAAACATGTTTAATACAAGTAGAGTATTTAGAAACAATGAGTTCAATTTGATCTAGACACCATTCAAAATATTCTTGTAAATTTTTACTTTGTTTCCCAAAAGATTTATTTTTAATACCTACTAGATCAAAATTGACCTTTTCATCGTATCCAAAACTATAATTATTTATTTGGTTATGGAAAAATTTCTCACCCTTGAGTGAATATTGCAATATAGATTCTTGTTCCAAATTGGTAGGGTGGAAAAGTTGACCTTGAATCCACTCACAAAAATTATGCACATTTTCACTTTGTCTTACACAATTACCTTCATGCAAATTAGCTCATCATGTTCCTTACTATCATCCTTGGTATTTGGAGATGTTGTCTTTAAGATTGAGAACATTGAAAATAAATTCAAGAATGTCCTTTCTTTTGCATTCATGATATTTTTCACAAAACAAGAAAGAGGAATACTTACCTTCATATTTTCTCTCATCCATTCACATATTGAGTAAAACATAAATTTCATTCATTTTATTCATATCATACTTGAACATTAGTGTGTGGAAGGAAAAAACACAGATTTCCTTACCTTGTAATTCCATGGCCGAATCAAGATCTCTAGACTAAGTTGAGGGTATTCGGTTTATTCTGCAGTCTTTAACCTTTCTTATAGGGATAACTCTTCTAAACAATCCATATAAAATTATCATATTCATAGGAAGATTCATGCATTTTGCTTCAAAGAGATGATTTAAAATATGATCCAAATATGTCCATGACTCATTTGAAACATCCTCATTCAACTATTATTCATTTCTTATCATCCAAGGATCACCTTCTTACAAGAATGGGAATACTTGATATTTGAAATTCTCAGACAAGGAGAAGATATCCAAGCTATGCAGGAAGAGCACTCCTTTGGGATTGAATTCCATTTCATCATCTTTATGACGGAAGTAGAGAACCATGTTGGGGAAGAAATATGGGAAGAATTTTCAACTCTATCTTGATCATTCATTATTGAATCTTCTTGCTCATATGGAAAATGAAATATTTCATACTCACCATGATGATCAAAATTATGCTCCTTGGGTGAGAATGGTGGAGTTAACTCCTTGGAGAGGTTATGCTCAAATTTCTCATTCTCCTTGGCTTTGAAAAATAAATTGGCCTCTTCCATTTGTTCATCTATGGTTGTATCGAAAAGGAAATTGATTATTCAACTATATCCATTTCATCATCAATTAAAAAATAAAAATTGGAAAGGAGATTATCCATGATTACCTCAAATTCATCATCTTTGGTCTAGGATGTAGGATTGATTTCTGGTACATCTTCATGGTTGATGGAGTCTTTGGAAATCATTAGGCCATTTGTCATACAATAAGTATTTTCCTCTTTTGAATCCATTGTTTCTTCCCCAGGATACGCCTCAAACTAGAATGAATTGATAAATGGAGGTTGAACCATTATGTCATCTTCATCATCTTCCAAGGTGCACATTTTATTTTCATCGAAAGGTTTAAGGAGATTGAACTCATCAAAATTGTACAAGAATTTTCTAGGGATGAATACTTCATAATGCGGATAATCACCAAGATCTTCCTTTAAAGGATAAATTTGCACTTCCTTTTCCTTTCTATGAAGTGCTTCAAGTTGTTCATATCTTTCTTACATGACTTTAGCATATTACATAATTTCAAGGTAGATTTGGGGATCTGAATTTCCTTGTGCAATACTCGAAATCTATGTACATAATTAATTTTCAAGGTTATTGTATTCAAAAAATCATGCACTTTAGGAATCATTTATCCCAGTCTCATACTACTATTTAGAAGGTTATCAAGTGAATAAAGTATTGATTAATCCCACCTTTTGGCCATATTATTTTTATATTTTATTTCATCATTCCCATGTATTTTCCTATGCATGCCCAGCTATTTTGTCATTATCCCATCATTTTAGCCTAAACAGGAGACCTGGACCTTTACTTGAGGCACCCCGAGGTGCCTGGTCCCACCCGGGTACCCAGATCCTTATTTTACTTTCCTACCTCTTTTTGGGATATTTCTAGCTGTTTATCATCCGTGTCTTTTTCCTAGTTGGCCATGTTGGGGTTAATTACAAAATTAGAAAAAGAGATCCCTATAAATAATAAGACCATAATGAGGGTCCTAGTGTCACTTACTACTATCACTCCATCTAGGATTGCATCAATTGCATCCACATAATTGCATGCATCAAAGCTATAAGATCTGCTTCAACACACATAGCATAGGGGGATGGATTCTATTCTATTCCATGCACACATGCTATTACATTTTCTATAGTTATTATTTCTCGCTACTTCACAAAGTGTGACTAAAACAAGAGGATCTAGGGAATGACATGCACACACACACCATAACTACGTTTGGGTCTGAAATGTAGTGCAATTCTCAGTTTAATAAGCCCACTATTGTGGTAACTGAGGTCAGTCCAACCCATTCTTTTGCATTCTTCTTTTTTAGTTTTTTGATGCTTGGATTTTTATTTTCTTCATTATAGGTTTTTTGGTGAATCCATTCATCTTGGTGTGACATCGGAGTGAAAAAGGGTAATATTTACAACACTCTTCAGACCCAAAAAAATTAAGATCCTAATAAATGCAGAGGACTACGGATCCCAAAGCGGGATTGGAGCGGCCGGGGTGATCTAGTCCCTTCCCAGTACCCTCATTCCTTTAGATCCTACAAATCTGGACTTTATGGGACTTACGTACACATATTCCTACTTTTTGAATCCACTGTCAAACCTATGACACCTTACAAAATTCTTTGACAATCGCTAAGTCCTTTCCTTTTACATCTCTGCATAGTTAGGGTTTTATTTCATTCAATATAATTATTTTAAATCATTCCATACTCTTTTAGCGTATTTTACAATGTTTTATTCCTCTATATTAGATTAACTATTATTATACTTTCCTATAGTTTAGTTTAATTTTAGTTAATCATTTTGGTGAACCGACTCTCTTCATGCTTAGGATCCTCATTTTCCCTTATCATGGGTCATCAAGTCCCCTTATCTTATTTACTTAAGAAACATCTCGCTTGTCAAGTTATTTTCCAAAGTTCCTTAAACACCAAGTATTATGATGACAATATTCCTCTGCATGAATTAAGTGTTATGCTTCATTGTTTCTTTGTCGACCCTGACCTTGACAACCCTCCATCTAACCAACCCATCTTAGACTCGATTCAAGCCTTACATGAAATTTTTTCTGTCATGGAATCCAAAATCACATCTCTTAGATATGAAGGTCAACCATCTAAGGATGCTTCTCAATCACATACATCCTCTATGCAATCTATGGAATCCATAATCACATCTCCTAGAATTGAAGTTCAATTGTCTAAGGATGCTTCTCAATCGCAAACATCCTCTATGCAATATATCGAATCAACAATCACATCTCTTAGATCTGAAATCCAACAAATTAATGATGCTTCTCAATCACATACATCCTTTATGTAATCTATGGGATCAACAATCACATATCTTAGATCTGAAATCTAACAGCTTAAGGATGCTTCTCAATTGCATGTTTGTGCTCCTTCTACATCTTATATGTAATCTATGTCCACTACATGTCATCTAGTTGAACCTCAAGACATGCCATTGTCTAGAGCCTCTCATATTTGAGCATAATACCATGCCACATGCAATCCTTACTCAACTCCTTAGTCATCAGTTGATCACTCTACCACCTACTCATTACTATTCACCTTGTCAATTAGCAAAATATCTAGGTCATCCATATTGTAATTATCATCGAATCAATGGACATAATGCAAATTATTTCCACACTCTGCATCACCTAATCCAAATTCTTACACGTCAAGGTATTATTTCATTCAGTACACAACATCCCCTTCCAAAGGTCACACCCACATGGACTCCTAAGTCTATTCCTTCCTCAATTAGTCAAGATCCATCTAAGCAAACACCTACGGCTACTAGTGAGCCTCCCTCTACTCTTTCTAAGGAGGTTTTAGATACTCCTCTCATTCATTACATGTTTGATGTTGATAATCACTCACATGAGCATACTGCTTCTTCTCCTAGTCGACAAATACCATTGTTCCATCCCATGGATCTCCTATTTCTGATGTTGCTTCTTCTCCACTTACTAAGCATCACTATACCACTTCTCATACACCTTCTTTGATTAGTCAAGTGCCACCTAAGCAATCACCTATGGTATCCCCAAGTCAAAAAAGTCAACCACCTATCAAAATTAGTTCACAAACCACTCCTACTAGGTCATCTACTACATTACCAGATAAACCTAAGCAGTCTCCCTTGAGACTCAGTGCAACATGGCCTCTTCCCAAATCTACACTCCAACCAATTAAGTTTTTCAAAGAAACTAATCCTCCTCCTATTGTTTACAATACATTTTCAATTTCACCACCACCACCTAGTTCTACTACAAAATTTTTCCAACAAGGTCCCACCACGTGTAAACTTGGCCTTTGGTAGGTGACTCTTGTTACTCTACCTTTTGATGACACACTCATATTATTATGGTTCTTATATGACTGTTGAGGGATATTTTTCCATAAATAACCCCATTTCATCTTACATTCCCATATTCCTCCATTACATCACCACCTATACATACACACATCTATAATACTTTACCGCTCCTTACACATCATCAATTAAAAAAATTATAATGCTACATCACCTTCCTACATTATTTATTACATAGTACATGCATTATCATACACTTGGGGGCATAGAATTCACACAAATCCCCCTTATCATATTAGCATAGGCACATATTTCATCTTTGCATTTTCATATAGGCATAAAAATCACACATTCTACATCGTTGTTACTTGATGACACACTATTTTTCTTCGGTTCACACTTGACTGTTGAGTGATTACCATTACACTAAACCCCACACACTACACCTTAGGCATTATACATTTCATTCCACCATACATTGTGTGTCATACAATATTCATTTTACACTTGTTATATATTATACCAGTCCTCATCTATGCATTACCCTCATTTTGATACTTACGCACTTAGTCACATTATACATTGCACATTTTCATATCCTACATTTTCTATATACTACACTAGTCATCATTACCTATGAGTCTAGTTTTACATTACATCCCTATAGTCTACATTATATTATCTCTTACCCTACGCACCACATACATCATTAGGCTATCCACACATAACATATACATAGTAATTTCATACACTAGGCATTCCCAAATGAATCCTACATACTACGCTATATTACATTACATATGGGTCTAGCTTTACATTTTATCATTACATATTCCATTTCTATCTATACCTATTATTGCACTTTACACATTACCCATCTTATATTCCCTACACATCGTATATTGTGTTAACCACACAATGCATTTACAAAAACCTTCTTCATCACTTGGTCATTTCTATTACATCATTTTCTACGTGTTGCGCTCACCACCCTATGATGTACTTTAGTTCCTTGGTCCATACTTGACTATCGAGGGTTTACCAATCGAATGGACCTTACACCCACCATGCGACACTTCATCATGTGGAATTTCCAACCTAGTGACATATTTTTAGGATGAATCGTCACCTATTTTATCATCTTGTAGTGTTATACACCTTAGGTTACATCACCACTCCCTCCTTTCATCTTGTAATGACATACACTTTAGGATAAATCATCACCCATCTCCATCCATTCATTCTATAGTGATATACGCTTAGGGATAAATCATCACTCATCTATTCAAAAATTCATGATATACGCTTCATCTATAGGGTTCACACACATCCTTTCTAAATGTCGCATCTCATCACCACTACACATACACACTCATCATAGTGCGCTAGACACACAAAACACTACTCGACCATTTCCCGATGATGCATTCTTGTTTACGGTTCATTATTGACTTCTGAGGGGGGAAAATGAACCTCATTGCATACACTTCCATCCATTTGAGGGGAATGTTACTCCTATCATTCCATTTTGTAGTCCATACCATCCATCCACATCATAATGCATTGTCTTGGGGGAATTTAGTCTTTCTTGGAATTGTTTTTCATGATCACTTTACTAAACATGTTAGATTGATTTCTTATATGTCATTATCTATATCATACACACATGCACATTCACACATTTGTTTAGTGTGATTGTAGATACATGACTCTTACACGTGGCATGGATGCTTGCCTTATAACCTTCCTATACCGGTCGCTTAGAGTATATTCATTCATCTCATCCAAGTGTTATTGTTTCATTTTTCTTTAGCATCTTACATTTACTTGATCATACACACTTTGAAATATTGGTCATTACTCTAACATGATAACGGGTGTTCCACATGTGCGAACTTGTTACGTAGGATTCTATCTCTATGACTCCTTGTTTGTTTATTTCTACTTGTCTTCCATTATTTTCCATTGTATGTGCGATTTTCCCTATTTTGTGTTCACACTTGTTTTTGTTTGTAGCCACGACGCGTCTTTGCATGTCTTGCAACATCGTGAGTGATGTCTCATGTTTACAACCCACTTTTTATGTTCTACATATTTTCTTGTGTATTTACACTACTTTTTTTGGTAATTACTACATTTTCTATGTATTTTACACTTGTCTTATTACATGCATGTGTTTTCGAAATAACACTTGTTTTTACTAGCCATCCCCTTTGTGTGTGCCTTGGTTTCTACCAAGCACTTTCCCTTTCCCCTGCAAGGAAGAGTTCTATAGGTTAGAGTGTGATGGGTCCTCTTTTGGGTCCTTATTCTCCTTTTAACAACTTTTCATGCACCCCCAAAGAGGTGGGGAATCATTGAGGGTTTTACACACTAACACAATGTATTTACACTAGTTCAGTATAGTGCACTTTCCGCCCTTGGAATTTTAGGTTTACATATAGTAAGTGAGTTCAAACCAATCTATGAACTCCATACAGAGTGGCTTTTATAGGGCATGGTGTCATTTGGTGTTTCTAGGAAGCATTTATAGGCTTGGGGGTTACAGGTGGGTGTGCCTCTCTATAGTACTTCGACTAGTTGGTGTGGATCACCCAAAAACTAGGACACTACATAGATCTCTTCACACATTTTAGTAGAAGTGGTTAGAGTTGGAGGAAATAGAAAATTTCTGCCCTACACTTATTCAGCCAAGATGGTGTGAGATCACACAAAAAACTCATAGCAGTACAGGATAACCTTCTACACCCTTTTCTCTCGACATGGATCAGGTGCACATGTTCCATTTACACTTTCCTTTTCACGTATTTTACATTTTCATATTTTACACATGTGTATTTTATACAACATTTTTACATGTATACATATTTGACTAATTGATCATTTTGTCCTTGCAGAGATCTGGTTGTATGAGAAACAAGTAGTCAAATTGGGGGAAACAATGAAAATAACAATGATGATGATAACACAACAACAACAAACCGCAATGGCACTTTCCTTTACTAACCATGCATGTATAGTATAAACCACAACAACTACGAGACATGTTTCACTTTGTAGGTGCACTCTCATCATTTTTATGTGCACTTTTCATCTTTAGAATCCATGCTCCTCCAATTTTTATTTTTTCATTCCACACTTGAGTCTAGTCCATCGACATGTCTCTACTACACTCTACATGGATATCAAGTACGCATATCTATCTACTTTATGTTACTGAGCATTCCGCTCACCAACATAAAGTGGGGGAAAAATGTAGTCACAAAATCATGCACTTTAGGCATTATTTAGCTTGGTCTCATACTACTATTTAGAATGTTCTCAAGTGAAGAAAGTAATAATTAATCCCACCTTTTGGCCATGATTCCATTTTATCTTAACCTTTTATTTCATCATTCGCATGTATTTTCCTATGCATTCCCAGCTATTTCATCATTGTTCCATCATTTTAGCCCAAACCGGGGTGCCCATGCTGTACTTAGGGCGCAGAGGCACCCTAGTCCCACCTAGGGCACCCCGATCCTTGTTTTATTGTCCCACCTCTTTTTGGGTTCTTTCTATCCATTTCTCATCCTTATCTTTTTCCTAGGCAACCATGTTGTGGTTAATTACGAAATTAGAGCAAGAAAATCCTATAAATATAAAGTTATGATACCATAATGAGGTTCCTAGCGTCACTTACTAATATCACTTCATCTAGGGTTACATCCATTGCATCACTTACATCCACATAATTTCATGCATCAAGGCTAGGATATCTGTATCAACACACATGACACAGGGGGAGGAATTATATTCTATTACATGCACACATGCTATTACATTTTCTATAGTTATTATTTCTCGCTACTTCACAAAGTGTGACTGGTACAAGATCACCTAGGGCACGACATGCACGCACACACCAAAAATACATTTGGTTTCAAAATGTAATGCACCGCTAAGTTTAGTAAGCCCACTATTATGGTAGACGAGGTCAGTCCAACCCATTCATTTGCATTATTTTTAGGGTTTTGATGTTTGGCTTTGTGTTTTCTTCATTGTAGGGTTTTTGGAAAATCCATTGATCTTAGTGTGACTTGAGTGAAAAAAGGGGAATATTTGTGACACTCTTCTAACCTAGAAGAATTTAGATCCTGAAACTCTTTGATGACTACGAGCCCCGAGCAAGACGAAGCGGCCGGTGGCACTCCGGTCTCTTCCCAAGAAGCTGCAGTCATTTCAGATCTATCATTTATGGGACTTCTCTTCATTCATTCTACTTCTAGAATTCATGGTAAGACCTACGACATCTTGCGTGACAGTATTAGTAATCAGCTAAGTCCTTTACTTTTACATCTTTTCATACTTATTGTTTTATTTCATTTGATATAATTATTTAAAATCATTCCTATTGTTTTATCATAGTTTACGATTTTTATTCCTCCTATATTGGATTAACTATTATTATACTTTCATATAGTTTACTCTAGCTTTAGTTAATCATCTGTCATTTCTTCTTTCCATAAGCAAGTAAATAATCCCAAGGAAGAGAGATAAAAGACATAGCTTCGAGTTTCTTTTTCAGCTATGTGATGTTGAGAATGTCACCTTTAGTAGATTATTCTTCTTAGTTGACTTCATACGACATCTTGTACGTTCTTTGCATATTTTTCATTAGATTCTTACCTTCTTCTTCCTCAAAATGTTCCATTTTATTTCCTTTAGAAAAATATCACTTGAATTAAATCCACCAAAATTTGATGATAAGTTCTTTACAGATAAACATTTTCTTCATTCTACACAGTCTCTCCTTTACTTTTGGAGACATGAAACTATCCTTCTTTCCCTTATCTAATTACATATTTTCTCTTAAAGTAAGAGACCCTTTTATTATTATTGAATTATCATCCTGACAGAAACTAATCCAGAATGACAGATTGATCGAAATTTACATTTCTTAGAATTCATCTTCTTCTTCTTCATTGTCACTCATTAGTACTAAACCCCATTCTTGAAACTTTTTCATTTTGCTATGGGAAACAAACATGACATGGATTCATTCCTTGACGCTTCACCTTCATAAACTGATTTTTATTTTTATTTGATTTTATTTGTTTTATACCTTTTTTATATATTTTTGCAAATATCTTTACGAGTGCATGTGGGAAAATATTTCCCCAATGGAATCACCAAAAATTATTGGTGAAATAATTTATCATATGGAAAATTAGTTGATTTCCACCAACGTTCATAGGGATACACCCCTTATTTTTGTGTATGGGGAAGCTCCCATTATTGAATGTAAATTAATCTACTCCTATATATTGTTGTGGGGGAATAATAGGTTGGGGATCAAGCATGCACACTTCACTTGAACCTACAACAAGTGCTTCCATGGGATGCGAGGGATGAAATTACAGGTGATGCGGTGTGAAGGAGAGAAATTAGAAAAAGGAAAGGTTATTTTTGTGAGTAGGATAATTACATATTTCACACCCAATGACCAAAGTAGTTCAACATTCAATCGGAGGAAAGATAAATGAATACATTTAGTGAGAAGAAAAAACCAAAAACACAATTCTAAAATTCATTTATCAAAGATACAAATATCATTCTTAATCACTATACTTACAAAGTAAACATAAGAGAGAAAATAAAGGAACATATGAGATGGGAAATTAGAATAAAATTATATTTTTTTATGTTTTGGTGATACAAATCTCAACACCTAAGCCAAAATTCATAATTGCTACCAAGAATTAGAATTCAAGATTTGCATGATCCTTTGAAATGGAGAATCCATCCCAATTTATAACAATGTGAATTGAACCTTCAACTACCCCCCACATGAATCTTCATGATCTTATTCAACTTGTGACTTTTCATATTCCTAGGAAGTGAGAAATAAGTTCCCTTTTTATAAATTAAAGGGACTTTTACAATGCAACCTTAGAAAGTCACTTAATTGAATGAGACAAAATATAATAATTATGCTCAATGAAGAATTAGAAGAGGGAGAGAAGAAAGAGGGGGAAAGAAAGAAGAGGGAAGAAGTTTCCAAATATGATGAAAAAGCTCCCTACAATGAATAATTTCATTGATTCATTCCTCCTGATGATGAGTCTTTGGAGTGGGTTCATGTTCCTTGAATTCCTTTTTGAATTGAGCTACTACTAGGGAAAATTTATCTACCTATGGAATACAAATGCAGCCCAAACCTTGATCCATGCCATAAGAACATCACTGATATTAGATGTGGGTTCTACCCCATATTTGAGAATAAGCATACACTCAATAAAAATTTAATTCAACATTTAATTAACAATGATACATATCACATATATATGAGAGGATGTAACAACTCCACTAACCTTTCCTACTAAAAATAAGTGAGTGGTTTAACCAACTTTATTCCCTCACCCTATATTCACTCAACCTTCCCTACAATCACTCTTCTAAATCCTATGTGAGTAGTTTTATCAACTCACTAATATAAAAACATTAGCTAGCACAATATAATGTGCACACTATTTATTCCTAACACCCCCTTAGTGTGCATAAGGGAAACAATGTCACATGTTGAAGAAATTACATGAACATTTCCCTCATTGCTTGTTGGCGATATCTTTTGGGTTGTTGATGAATCTCCTCACTTTATATTTCTCCCCTTAATAAAAAATTCTTTGGATGTTGATTTCCATCAATAATGCATCCAATTACAATAATAATGACCCTTTATAATTTTTTGAAATATTTTCCTCTATAGGAATATATTCCCCCCTTCGAAAAAATTACCTCTTTTGAAAAAATTATCTCCTATATTTTCATAATAGAAGAATACACTTTATAATGATCTCCCTCATAATAAATTTTTACCTTTAAAAATTAAATGGTTAAGAATTGTGTTATCCCAAAATATTTGTCACGATATTTAGGAGACTTTTTTGAATTTGTAATCTTGCTGATGGATAAGAAATCCACCATAAATAGCCAAAAATAGGAGAATCTTATCCACCATGTTTAACAAAACAGGAGAAAAATTTTAATAGGATTTAAAGGATATTCATGCCACAAATTAGACTCTTGCCACCACTATAGGAAAGAGTATCTATCTATGAATTCCATCGAGTCGTGCTGGGGGAGAGTTACAAGGTTTGAAGATACAACGAATGCAATATTCGGATCGAGATTAGTATCGAGCTATGGATTCCATTGATCACATTTTTTTGGTATTTATGCACACATATGTTAACTAGATGGAGCCACTTCGATGTTTAATGAATAGGAAATCAGATCCAAGCTTAAAAAATACAATAATACCACTTTGATCATTGCTATGTTGTGTGAGAGGTTAGAGTTTAAGACTCACTAGCTACTAAGACAGATAAATTTGATGATGAGTTCAATAAAATGATTTATATCTTCATAAGAAATTGATTTTTAAAGAGCTCATACTATAGATAGTATACTAAGTTGTGCCCAGATTAGGAGGTATGGCCTCCAAATCTATCATCCAAGTGTAGACTGTCGATTTGGAATCATACTAAGTCCATTCAACTTGTTGGAAAGGAAAATCAAATATCTCTAAGATCTAAACATATGTAGGGGTTGAGAAGGTCTTTCCAATTTTGAGATGGTCAAGATTTCACCAAATATTCCACCAAGATCAGTGAATAAACCACCATGGAGCAGTTCTCCGGAAGTATATAGGAACTTTTGAACCGATCGATAGTAATGCACATTTGAAGAAGCTTCCAATCTCATATCTGAGGCATGCATGAAGCACATTTGAATGATCTTTAAATCCCATAGTAATCTATGAATGTTCCTCTTATATGTGGAGATGCAGCTTGGTCTATGCCATTTGAATAAAAGCTCTAAAACCAATTCTTGAATGTAAAAAATGACTCATGTCGGGATGCGATTGACCAATGAAAGTTACTGAGATATGATGACTGCAATTATGAATGCTAGTTAATCGACCCAAACACATAACATATTGCATCTTGATACAATCCAATATTTAATTGGATTTGGTAACAACGGTCATCAATCGGTTTGAAAAAAATGAATATTCCCTTTGCTAAAATGCACGAGAATTCTTATTTGCAAGCTCACACAAACTAAGAAAATAATGAATAGATATAAAATAGAACTAGAGCCAATTTTTAATTTTTTAATTTTTAAAAGCATGAACACGAGGAGCAGATTAGATGAAATACTACGAGACGGGGTGAAAAAAGTGGAGATATGAAGACAATGCAAGTGGATGATGGATGTCACCGGGTTCACTACAAGGTCTATGGTATCTGCTATTATTGTTGAAAAATATGTAAGAAGGGTGTACACTACAAATCACGTGAGGTCTGTGGTATCCGCTAGTCCTTTGTTTGCACCACTTTACTTCACAAAAATGAATGGGCATGGAAGAAGGAAATGGGGTCATAGAGGTTTGTAGGATCTACTAACCCATTTCCTTAATCATCTTGACAAACGAAACATGAGTGGAGTGAAAAACTAGAGAAACCTTCTTTGATACCATATGTGGATTTTACCCCATATATGAGAATGAATATATGCTCAATAAAAATTTAATTCAACATTTAATTAACAATAATACATATCACATATCTAGGAGAGGATTTGTAACAGCTCTACTAACTTCTCCTACTAAAACTAGGTGAGTGGTTTAACCACATTTATTCCCTTACCCTATGTTCACTCAACCTTCCCTAAAATCACTCTTATAAATTCTACATGAGTTGTTTTCTCAACTCACCAACATTATTCACTAATATAAAAACATTAACTAGCACAATATAATGTGAACACTATTTATTCCTAATAATTATTGCATTGAATGATCCATGGTTCATGATCCATTGAAATTTTAACAATGTAGCTTATGATATTGGTCAAGGACTCTAAGTTATCTTCATTAAAGGAGAGAATCACCTACCTCCTCTTTACTAACACTGGAAGGAAAACATGAGTTCATTTGAAGATGAATCTTTAGTGAGTAGAGGGAACTAAATCTTTGAAAAAAATTAGACATTGTTCAAGATCTCAAATTCATGTTGTTCATAAGATTACAATTCATAGATTGCATTCTTCAGCATTGCATATCTTGCATCCATGATGCAGATCCAAACTTGAGATAAGTTATCTACAGCTGATGTAAACATGTTATTACTTGTGAGAGTATGAGAGTCAAATGAGATCATCTCAGATACTAGTGGAAAAATATCATCCAAGTGATTTACATATTTTACAAACTCCTTTGATTTCTTTACTTCTGAAAAATTGTAAGAATGTACTTAATGAAAGAGATGATATCTCGTAAAAAAATGCCTTACCTTGTTCAATGATTTTCTTGATCCATTTCTCATTAGATTTTCCACGCATTATATATCCTTATGCTTTCATGATTGCTTCAGAACAACATTTTTAATCGGACTAATGTCTTCAACTAGGAGAGAATATGTCAGAGTTTATTTCAAGAAGGGTCAAATGTAAGCATTGAGATATTCATCGAATCCTCCATTTATACAATTATTTGTCTATATTCTTTGTTACGAGAAAGGAGGCAAGAAGTGGATTCCTTGAATAAATCAGATTCAATGTCATGCAAATATTGACCCAATGGGATGTGGGTCAACTTTTAATATGATGGATTCATGTCCTTAATGGGATTTTCATTCTTAGGTCTAGAAATTTCAACATGTTGATTACCCAAAGTGCCACTGAAGAAGCGAGATGTTGTTTGATCTTTATTTCTTACTTAGATTTTAGTTTCCTTGAGATTTCGTGAGAC
The DNA here is from genome assembly GCA_018340775.1 of Taxus wallichiana var. yunnanensis. Taxonomy (NCBI): domain Eukaryota; kingdom Viridiplantae; phylum Streptophyta; class Pinopsida; order Cupressales; family Taxaceae; genus Taxus; species Taxus wallichiana. The sequence goes on from CM031234.1 coordinate 963,190,353, forward strand.
TAGACACAATAGAAAGATTCATCCTCATTGTCTCATTCTGGAGCATTTCTTGAATCCATGGAAATGGATCTTCAGGAGTTGACACAATGTTGGTCATCGAAGCATTTTCAAGATCTCTTTTTAAAGTCAAATCTTGATCCTCACGAGGAGGTTCCAACTTTGGGGTAGATGTGATTGGATACTTGGATTCTTTGTAACTCATTAATTTTTCTTGATGGATATTTGTTGAAATACTTACCTCAACTAACTTACCTTGAACAACTCACCAAGCTCACTTAAATAGCTCAACTCACTTTGGCCAACTTTACTAGATTAATAAGCTCTCCTAAGTTCACCAAGGAAAGATGATTATGAATCCAATCTAAATGAAAAGTTGTGATGGATACCTTGGGTTTAATTTCAACAGATATCTTGACTCTATCCTCTGTCTTTCACAATGCTTCTTTTTTCAATTGTTGTGCCTTGCTTTATGTTTTGTTTCACTCTTGTACACAACTATAACCAAAATTATGACTCATGATCCTCGTGAAGGATGGGTTACCTTGTTTGAGATATTCCACCATATCATAACCCTTTAAATATGTCAAAATCATTGAGGTGACTAAAAATGGGACATACTCTAAATTTCCACACTCGGAATGAAGACCTTTTTTTTAACGGGTGGAATCAAGACCTGCTATTTTGGGAAATTTCACCTGTTTTTCTCAAATTTAAACTTCTTGATCCTATAGAATATTAATTTCCACTTTTTTGATGATTATTTTTATTTTTGGAAACTTTCTATTTTTAGATAGTTTATTTTTCATTTTTAGCTTTTTTTTTTTTTTTCCAAAATTGCGTAGTTTTCCATTTTCACTATTCAAAGTGAGTTCATTGTTATGAGAGAACCTACTACTTTAGGTGAGTTATTATTTTTAGTAATTGGAGATACTAAAGAATTAATATTTTAAGAAATTCCACTTCTCTACCTCATTTTGTAACAAAAATGGATTCATTGGAATAGGCTCTCTCTCATGACCTTGTGTTCAAATTTTCACCTCAATTTGTATTCCAAAATGTCTAGATACTTAAGAAACAAAATATAGGGTGTAAAAAAAGATTTTTATTCCATTAATAATCCATAGAATCATATTATATGTTTTCAATTTCTTATTTAAGGAACCTAAAATATATAAATACTTGAAAAATTCACTCATTTTCATCCACCCAGATTGGGAGATATGAATATTTTTAGTTTTTGGGTATTTAGTCATTTTAGGAAAAATTTAGCAGTGTCTAGAAAATTTGTAGGTTTAATGGATGTTTTATATCTGTGTTCATGAGAGCATGGAGAAAAATGGAATGAAGATGGATTGTAATGGTTTTCTAAAAACATTGGCATCACCTCTCGTGCACGCACATGGAAGGAAGAATCAACGACAGATTAAAAATTTAACAATTTTTGGTTGTTAAAAATTCTCGGGAGGGAGTGAATTTTTTTGTCTCAAAGGGATGGGATATATGTGTTAAAAAATTTCACCCACACCTAAGCATGAAAAGTGTCACATGATGATTGTTTGGTGGAGGAGAGAGAAAGTAAGCAAAAACACTTGGGGGTGAGAGTGGGTCACATGAGGAACTGGGTAAGGGATGGACATGGAAATTTTTTTGTCCCAAATTACCTAAGGGGATATAATATATGATTCATAAAAAAATTTCTTTCGTCAGGGAGTGACAAGTGGCGGAAGGTGGTTTGATTAGGTAGAGAGGAGAAGGGGCTAAAAAATGGCCAACGGAGCCTTCCTGGGTAACATGATGAACTAAGGGATAGCATGGGAATGGATATTATTTTTGTGTCCCAAATTTCCTAAGGGGATGGGACAAAAATTGACCCTCATCTAGGAGTGATAAGTGGCACTTTGCAATTGCACGATGAGAAGGGCTAGGATGAGGTGAAGAGGGGCTTATCTTACATCATTACGCTTCATCGGGGTCATGTTATGGACCAGAGGGATCAAATGGGAATGGGAGAATTTTTATATCCCAAGGGGATGGAAAATATGAGAAATAAAAGTGCATCTTCACCTGGGAGTGACATATGCCCACTTTTGAAATTGACTTTCCCGAAGCTTACCTTTAGGAGAGCCTTGGAGATGAAGTTTTGGATCTTATGGAGGATTTTTTCAACACTTATTTATATGAACTTGACTCTAAATATCCTTATTATATTAATTAGATGGGTTACATGATCTAATTCTTCCTAAAACCCCCTTTAAAATACCCTTTTTCTCGGGACATTAGGGTGTGCATGTTGAAAAACACACCGTGGAAAGAAGTGCCTTGGTCTTATGAAAAATATGAAATTACTATCATTTATAATATTTAATTATATTTCCAATGGTATATTTTTTGACCTAAAACTCATTACGGAGCTCCTAAAAATACTTCTCGAATCTTGGGTTCTATTTTGAACTACAAACTCCTTCACCTTCAAAACTCACTTTTACTGAACTTGTTCCCAAACCTTTAAATCTTCCATAAATATTCCTAAAACACTTTCACAATGTTCTTAACTCCTAAAAACAACTTATCAATGAATTTTGGCCTTAAAATATTTCCAAAGAGTGCACACATGTCCCGAAAAGGCTAGAAATAGCCTTTCTAGGTTCACTAAAGAATCTACCTTGAGAAGCACTGCATCGGAAGAACTTCATGAATTTTTTCCATACTTCAAACACTTGGGAAAGAGTATTAAAACAAATATTATCACTTGGAGGATGGGTATAGGCATGACACCGAGGAGAACTTATCTAGATAGGGTTCAAGAGGGATTTCAAGTAAAAAAATTGACACCAGGGTATAGTTGTCATGTTTCAACAATAAATTTTTCCCCTGAAAAACACATGATAATAGTACCATAATCTTGTGCATCTTATGATATTTTTACTTATTAGGACTCTCTTTCCACCATGGCTTGATGCTCATTATAGAGATTCATTAATTCTTATTGTTTAATGTATGTCATCCCAAATCCTAACATTCCCATTTTCATATGTGAACCTTATTGTTGTCCTTATATTAATAAATCCATCTCGCATGTTTGTATGTGTATTATCTTAAATGGGATAGACTATATAATCCCACCTTCTTTTTGAATTATTATTCTCTTCTTCAATAGTGTTTACTTTGTCTTAATAAGTTCATCTTCTATATTTACTAGAAACAACTTTGGGTTGACCTTTGATTTCATTGAGGCACCTTCTACCTCTTTTCTAGCCTCCTCATCTATTGGCTCTATCTGGTCTAGATTTAATACGAATGAGTTTGGGAGAGGTGGAAAATGTATTGAATATACTTCACACACTTTGGATTGTAACTAAGATGCACTATTAACATTCCTTGTAAACCATTCTCTTTCCATCATAGTGTAGATAGTTGTCTCTATATCCTCCAAAGTGATCTTTTAAGATCTTGTTCATGAGAATACATAATCCACTAAAATATAGTTCATAGAACCATGTAAGGATTTTTGGATCCTTGTGGATATCCTATTTTCCCTCCTTAAATTTCACAACCATCTTCTTCTTCTTATCCATTTTTGGTTTCTTATATGGAGGTTCTTTTGCTGAGGCACCCATTGCTTCCTCCTTACTTTTCATTTTTGTTGTTCTGGTTCCCTTGATAGTGTTGATGTTGTAAATAGTTATTTTATGTGGAATGATTTCATGGATGTTGGAATCATTCCATACTACATGTTTGGTTCCTCCTATGACATGTGAAAATTTATGAAGAAAAAAACCTCATTGAGTTTTTTGCTTCTAGTATTTTGGATCATATCACTACTCTTATATGTAATTATATGATCACACCCCATAATGCAAGGTATGCATGTACATCCTTTTCGACAATATGTTTTTCACTAAATTTTTCCTTAATACATATGAGATAGAGTCCCAATTTCTATTAGTAGCCATGGTTATCAGACCATTTTATAAGAATAAAATTTTCAAACTTATCACTAAGTTAATACCTTGGTTCTACTTCTAGCATTCCCCATGGGATTCCATTGAAAAACATACAAGAAAAATCAACCATTTGTATTGGAAAGTGTTACCAACAATTTCCAATATCTTTTTTTCATTAAGGTTGACCTTGTACGTGAGGAACTTGGACCAATTAAACTTTTCATTTCTATCTACCCTCCATTAGGAAATGTTCATGGCTCCCAATGAAACTTTTTGGCATCCTCTTTTTGTTTTCCAATATCATTATGTTATTATGTATTCAAGTATGCACCGTGTCTTGTTGTAGATTATAAGCGTGGGGATTATTTTTCCCTTCCTTTCCATGACATATATTTTCTTTGTATCAGGTTTTATTGGAGGGTTTATGCTTTTGAAAGTTACTATAAAAGTTCCCCTATTTGGTAAGACTAAATTTTTTGTAACTAATCCCATTGTGAATGGTATCACATCTTGCACAATGAAGTAGATGGCATTGTCATGATAATGAATCATTATGGTTTGTGAAATTTCTATGTGGTCTCTAAAATTTGGCATTCAAATCAACATTTCTATATAAAATTCCCCTTTGTATATCATATTCCCTTAGGATATATTGTTCAACCATTTCTTTCCGTTTTTGATCTTCGTGTATTTTTAGCTTCTTCATGTGGAATGTCATTTCCCTTCATCAAAAAATTATTGATGACTTAAGTTAATATAAATAGCTTTTATGAGATTATTTCTTATACCCATGTACTCCTTTTCATCTACATTCAATTCGATAAATTTTTATTCTATTCATGTCGTTATTCAATTTAGAATTTCTCTCCTATAAGTCTTATGAATGGATCTACAAGTCTTCTATGTTTCTCTATTTCCATTTTATCTATGTATGTTACACCCTTAATCCTACATTTCATGTAATATTTTTCCCTCCCACACTTGTTATTTCTCTCTATTTTCTTATTTTAAAGGCTCTTCTTGCAATACTAAAATAGATTTATAGAATATTAGTGACTCTCTTGCACTAAATCGCAATATTTTATATCAAACTTTTATAATTGTTTAGATATATTTTCCTATTTCCTTAATATACTTTTTTATCAATGCTTTATGTAGAGTTGTTTTCATTAAGCTACTACTTATTTGGATCTTATTATTCATTAATTGCTTTACCATTTGAGATTTAATCCTTTCATCTTTCTATGATTTAGATTCATTGAATCTACTTGTTTTATCAATCTCCATTTTCTTTATTTATAGTTGTCTGAATTTAATTCTCCTTTTTGATATAATTTTCTATTTATTTCCCCTCTCCTTTGCATTATTTTTTCATCCGTCCATTAAATATTTCTTTATTGCGTAAAATTACCATACTTAAATAATTTGTAAGGCTTCCCACATTTCTCTAACAAAAATTCCTTCTTTATTGGCATGTGTGTACCGCTATTGTTGTCATTGATGTAAAAGGTTCATTAAATTGTAAGAGGATGTTTGTAGTGATGATGTCATGAGAAGAAAAGAAGAGGCATGGTTGAAAGAGTGGAGAATGTGATAATTAGTTGGCAAAGTAGGTATAATCATGAGGCCTAGACAACATGGATGATAGACTATGGAGGAAATATATTCATGGTGGCTTGAGAAGCTTGGTAGAGTCATGGAGATAATGAAGAGATTGTTTTGAGACACTTATATGAGTTTCGGAGGTGATTACAAGGTGTAAGCATGGTTTTTAGGTCTTCATCTAGACCTACTCTAAGTGCTCGAGTGGCCTAATGGAGTATGATCATTATTTGCAGAGATATGTAGGCCCATGAGGGAATGCAAATGAGTGATACATGTTATATCAATGATGTTAGGACCTTTTGAAGAGGTTTTAAGCTGAGGTATGATGTTCACCTACTATGTTTTGGTCAAACATGACTTATTCCTATAACCTAGTTAGGAAAGTATTGGTGGTTGAGAAGATGAAGAGAAAATTATGATCAGGTGAGCATTGGAGATGTTGATAAAGGTTATCCTAGTTCTTTAGAAAACATCTCAGTGTCAATATGAGGAATATTTTACAATTTATGAGGTTTTTGGTTTCTCACCGAGATCTAGAAGGCATGTTTATTAACTCAATATGAGAGAAATCATCTTGGTTGGCACATGAAAAGTATGTAGTTAAGAAGCCAAGGAGGTAAAAACCATTGTTAAACCCTAATTCACTAGAAATGGAAAAAAACTTGATGGTGTGCGATATAAATGCATTGAGTCATAAAATTTTATTATTGGAAGATGGAAAGAACTCTACCAGCCTTCGATGGTGATATTTTTATGTCTTGAATGTATGTGGATCCCACTCAAACCTACATAATTCTAGGAAAGTTTGTTTTACTCTTAGGTTTTTGTTTGACCTATGATATTGTAACACCTACTTTTCAATACTTCAAATTACAGGATTTTTTTGTTTCCCAAACTAAATTCTTCCTTCCATTATTTGAGTTTACAACCTAAATTTAAATCTAGCAACATTACAATTACAATTCTTCAGATAAAAATCAATTTAACATGTGCATAACTATGGGTCAATTAGATCCACCGATCCCCCATAGATTACTCTTTCGAGTCTATATACAGAGTATACATTTAGTACCCTTCTCGGCATTGATTTACAAGTGTTGGTTCTAAGTGTCTACCTAGAAATAATTCAATTGAATCCCATCCAACATCTCACACTTTTTTTAGAACGAGGTGAAAATGAAAATGTAATCACTTACACTACTTTGGAAAAAGTTTAAGATCCATGTTTTCCATGCTCAATTTCATGACAAAACATTCATCTTTAGAAAAATGTCCCATCACCATGTCACTTGGTTTAGTTATTAGAATTGAATTGGTTAGTTAAGTTAAATCTAGTTATGAGCTACATAGATGGTACAACACTATTCAACTTGTGTGAAGAAGCACATTTGTGCCAACTTAGGTTGCTTATGGGAGAGAAAGTTCTTACGTGGTGAATTTTTCATTACGAAACCATTTTATTCCTTGTAGACAACATAAGTTGGTACCTAGGTGGCTTATTTGTGCATGATAAACAACTTTTTATCTTAATTGTATCACAATTTATTTAAAAGATTGTGACTTATATAATAAGTGGAACTTGAAAGGAAAACTTAGGGTATTTGTGATATGACAATATGAAATTAATGACTTGTATTATTAAGAAGATACTTCCTTACAACATCCACCTAAAGTTTTCATGTCAAGTTCCATATATTAGGAACATCATAATACTTAACTAATTAATTAGAAATGAATTAGTTTATGATTGATTTCCTTATATCATGTAGCGATACTTTGATCGTATCCAAAATACATTACTAAGGTCCATATCTTATTTTTTATAGAGATCATAGTCATTTTTAAGGTTATTTACTTGCATCGATTATGCATCTTAAATTTAATTGAAGATAGTTTTTTTCATTGATAACATAGATCATAATTAATTATCTGCAATAATTTTGCTTTATTTCATAAGTAGATCTTAAATTTAACTTTAAGACAAAATAGTTTGCAACCACCCATAGTTGTATTTGTTTTTAAGTATGACTATATCATATTTATTCCTTTATCCTTTTACTATGGTATTTTATCAAATTATCCATCTAAAAGTATTTCATCTTAATCCACATAATGTTAAATACAATCAATACATCAATATATGCAACCGATGATGAACACATAATAATGATAGCTCAAAAATATTTCAATAATTAAACATAATAATTTATTCAATCAACTTTGATCCACATTACAAATAATAAACCAATATTAACTACAAGTTTAATATTCCTTTTTGTTCCCAAATAGTATAATAACATAATTAGGCTAGACTACCTTTTAGAAAAATAAAAATGGTGAAGCATAAGCCCACTTTTACAACATGTCATGCTATAATTGTAACTTGAAATATTAATCAATCAAATTGAATCATCAAAATATCATATCCTTACAAATGAATCAAAATTTATTCATTTTCCTTTTTTGTTAACCTGCATTTTGAAAATGTTGAAGTACAAAATTATACATTGTCGATTCCAACCAAACGGCATGAAAAGGTCATCCACCTTATCTTTTCTATTTATAACACCGAAAATTCTCTATGATCATTCATCATCAAAATACAACATCCATAATCAAATAGAAAATATTATCATAAAAATTTCTCCTTTCCTTCTATCATCATATGCTATTTTTTTTTAAGAAAACAAAAGGTTTTAGTTCTTTCCCAAAAGCATGATCTAATAATATTCAATACAAATTTCAAACTGGAGCTATATATAAATCATTGGTTAAAAAATAAATAACATGATTGGTCCTTTTTCATATTACCAAAAATTAATTTCACCATATTCTTATTAAGTTATAATAATAAGAATTTACTCCTTATTATTCAACCATTAGAAGGTATTTATTTTACTTATATTGTCAAGATTTACAATCAACTAAACATAAGTTTCACACAATCCTCATAATATAAATCAATAGTTCACTTTCCATTTATAACATAATAAGAATAATAATAATTCTAGTCAAGGAATGTAGCGGTCTAATCCACATGAGAGTATATTAAAACCTATTTAATAATATCAAAATAAAATACCTTAATTTATCCAAACATTTCTTAAACAAATTGAACTACACCCATGCTTCAAAATAGAATGACAAAGTATAGTCCAAAGAGTAGCACACAGTACTAAGGATTTCTGCTAAGCCATTAAATTTCCATGTACATGCCTTTACATAAGGGGTCATTATTAAAATAGAACTAGGTTCGACCGAGACACCAGCTCGTAGCCTTACTAGACCAAGAATCTATTTCACTAATCCCAACACACACACACACACACACACACACACACACACACACACACACACACACACACACACACACACACACACACACACACACACACACATGTATATATAGGTATTTCCAAAGATTAATAGATAATCATTACAAGGAAGCTACAATATTATGAATACAACATTGTGATTCACATAAATCAAGAACAACCCAACTAGGTTTTAGACCGTAAGGTAACAATATATACTTACACGATTCTGAAACATTTGGCCCTCCTATTCATCCTAATAAATAATAGGCCTGAAGGTCGATGGCCTTCAAATAGAAAAAGGAGGCTACCGAGAATACAAGTAAATATACACTTGTTCATGTCCCGCCTCGAAAGGGTTTGTGTTATATTATTCATCTACATCTGAACTTATCCATTCACATATACAAGTAGGTAATTAATAATCTCTAATGTAAATAAAAATCTAGCACTCACAAATCCATCTAAACTAGAAATAATTATTCACATGAGTTTATTCAAGCTCTCATATCTAACACACAAATATAATCGAACTCGTTAAGAGCTCTTATTCAATCCTCATCAAGAATATAAACAACCAAAAGTAAACACAGTCAAAACAATCAACCATATGCATGAAGAATGATCCTATCATCTCAAACAAGGTCGAATCCCACAAAGATACACCCGAACACACACAAAGTCATACTAAAATGCATTTAGCAAAATGTTAAACATGATATGATTTAAACTAACACCTGAAAAATACCCACAATCTTCCCAGCATATATTCACCTAGAAAAATATTTATAGGGTGTTAATAACAAAAAAATATCTTAATGATATAAATAATAAATATGGGGAAGGAGAACAATTCCATTCCTAAATAATATTTCCCATATTCCTTCAAGTTCCTTTCTGAGTCGAATGTGTGCAACATGAACCTTTTATCGCAACATCTCCAAGTTCTCTCTAAAATCCAAACAAGAGATATATCCCAATTGAGCAAGAAACCTCATCCTTATCATAATAGAGATCATAAATAACATGAAAATTTCTATTAACATTTTTAAAGATGTGCGTGCAGAGTTTAACTATTTAAAAAAAATTAACTCTCTCCATTTTTTCATACGAGAGCTCGAAAGAGTGAAAGGATAACCAACAATAGTGAAACCCAAAATACCTCAATGTTTTGGTGGTACCTTCCTTAAGAAGCTTCTTGTTTCTCCCTATTCCTATAGGATCAAGATTAATGACATTTAATGCAAAAGATACTAACTTCAAGTTTTCCCTCCCTTATTACAAGTTAACCAACCATAAGCAAACTCAAAAACACCATAAAAATTAGAAACCGATCAACACCACATAATCTCATATAGGAGCAAATCAAATTGTTAAAGACCATTTGAAACTTTCAAACATACCCTTAGAATGGTGGCATTTGGCCAATTTAAAATTTCAAGGCATATTTAATGAGCCTTCCTAGATGGCCAATACCATCCTTGTCTTTCTGACTCATCTATATGAGATCGGATGGTGGATTGACCGAGATGTCATCCTTTAATCATAAAAATAACAATATAACCATAGCCCCTAAGATGGTCATGGACCATCGAGGTTAACTTAGGATATGGTATTAAGACGTCTGATACAATGTGTGTGTGTGTGTGTGTGTGTGTGTGTGTGTGTGTTTGTGTTTGTGTGTGTGTTTGTGTATGTGTGTATGTATGTATGTATGTATGTATGTACACACACACACACACACATATACCTATCATAAAAATTATTTCTGATCAAGAATACAACTGATAATATCAATACCTCTCAATTTTCGAAGGCTCATATGGCCTTATGAACCAGGAGTGTATTTTTTTGAATTGTACGCCACCATGACAACTATAAGTTTGATATGGTTGTTTATTTATAATCCCAATCGAGATATGATAACAAATGAATAATAATTCATTATTACCAAGTATATTCTTACCATCCTCATTTATTAAGGTTGTCCATTCTTTAACATATATCGTTTTAATGGTGTGTTTGTGATCAAGACCTCCTAGATTATCAAATAATTATAGAATTTGTAATAAAAATATGCCAAGAACCAAACTGAAAGAATTAAATATCACAAGTATATAAAATTTATATAACGATTATAAAAACTAATTTTCAACATGTTATGTTTTTACTTTACTACCAATATCTCAAAGCATAACTCGTATTTGTAGTCCAAGCACCATGAAAACAAGACATATTATTCCTACATCAAGATAAAACATATATTCATCCAAAATGAAACAAGTGGGGTATGACATATATAAATTGGTGTTTTGAGTATATGTGGAGTTTAGCTACAAATTTTAGGTGATTTCAGATCTTGGTGAAGTCATTTGGTGGTCTACACAAGTCCAAATATGAAGACGAGCTTTTAGGCCTAGAAAGTAGTTTATAAAAATCATGGAGGAAGAAGGATACTGGGCATGTTTGGCCTAATTTGATGATTATAATGGATATTTTAGTGTTTTATACATCCAATGTGATATGTTGCATGCTTTGGTTGAGCTCTGCAAGTCATATTTGGTGGCATGGTTGAGGTCATAAGTTGACCTACTTGATAGGGTTTCAGGATAGTTTGGGTTCCTTGATGAAATTGGTCTAAAATACCAATATATTATATTTTTGAAGATTCATATCTATTAGAGAGTGATGAGGGGTAAAATTTAATCATATTTCATGCATTTTATGTTTTGAAACTGCTAGAAAGTGTGTGAGAAGGTCCTTTTTCTAAGATTGGTTTCTAGGAAGTTCAAGTTGCTTGAAGGGAAACGTTGTTCTGATGGCTTTGTGGTATGATTCATGTTTGATAAAAATTATTGAGTTTTTCCTTGGTTCACTTTATTTCCAATAATTTTTTCATTTCATATTTGATGTGATCAGTGAGTGCTTTGTCTTCATATTTGAAGGATGATATGGTGGAGGTGCCCAGTTTGAGTAGGAATCAGTCCCACTTATTGGTGTTATGATATGAATATATGATGTAAAGGTTCCTGAGATTTTGGAAGGTGGTGATAGGATATAATTTACATGTTTGGATACTTTGAATGCATGATTAATATTATTTATGTGCTTGTATTCCATGGAGTTCTTGGTGAAATTGGATTTAGCCTAGTTGTGCATGATAGAGTGTCTTGGTCCATTTCCAACCTATATGGGTCTTTCATATGTTTTTATATGATTTTTAGTTGTATTTTGGTGTTTTAATGACTGGCCTTATTTTAAAGGCTGACCTAATATGTTTGTAAGAAAGATTCATGTATTTAAGTGAGTGTATTTGGTCATTATGGACTAGTTATGTGAGATAGGAAAGTGCGAGCTAAGTGAGAGTGTGAAATAGGTATGATGGAATCAGGGTAGATATGAAATAAGGTATGAAGTATTGAAGGAGTTGAGAAATTAGTGTATAAGTTCAATAGACCTAATCATACTATGAATAAGAAAAATTGAATGAAGTAAGAGAGTGTGTTTGAAGAGGGTTGAAATTGTGATCACTACCTATTGTAGTAGTAAAAATACATCATTGATATTCATATTCATGTGGTTGATTTGGTGCTTGATAACCTTAGGAATTTTTATCCTCTTTTAGGGTTATTTCCTTGCTAAATAGGGGTTGGTTTCTCAATAAAAAAATCTTGTATGATGTGTCATATTCATGCAAGTCTTTTGATTTGAGTAATATGATCAAAAAATTTGGTGGGTTTTCTTCCCTTGAGGTTTTTCCACTTCACATTTTCTTCTTGTATACTCTCTTGGTTTATTCTCTTATGAATGGTTGTTTTATGTTGTTAAGCTCACATTAATGCATGATTAAATGGTTACAATTTTATGCAAGTTAAATATAATGGGATGAAAGTTTTGAAGGACAGATTCACCCCCGAGTTCATTTTTCTTCTAACAATTGGTATCATATCAGACCCTTTTGAATACTTCTAATCACTTGAAGGATATTCTTTGAAGTATAATTATGATAGGTAGTCTAGTTTAATTTGAATAATTTCCTTTGGTAAGAATGAGAGTGTGTTTAAAACCCTTAGGTTTTGACATATGGGATTCCATCCTTGATGTATGTACATCATATCCATCTATATATTCTTTGAATTTTTTGAAGTTTAATAAGAAGACAAGGAGGAGCATGGTATAGTTTTAGGTCTTGTAGAACCAAGGGAAAAATATGAAGAGTGTCAGATTATTCAAACTAATTTTCATACTCAAGATGATTATCTGATATGGTATATTGATAGAAAATGTTTTGTTCATATGATATGTGATAAGATAAAATTCATTTCTTCAATATAAAATGCATCATGATCATTTAGTTTTGGGGACAACACAACTATAAAAATTTCATGAAGAGGCACATTGAGCTTACACAATGGAAAAATTTCACTAAGAATGTCTTATATGTTGAGGGACTGAAAAAAACCTTATCGATGTGAGTAAAATGTGTAAACAAGCATACAATCTAACCTTTGATGAGAAATAATGAAAAATTAATCAGGTAAAATTATAGGGAAATATAAAAGTACTGACAACAATATGTACATATTGAATGAAATCAACAAGGAAAGGTGTCTTATGAGCAAGGTGGATGATAATTGGTTATGAAATATAAGGTTAGGACATTTGAATTTTGATAATTTATTCAAATATTAGCTCCAAAGGATGTGTGAGGAACATGACAAAGATAAGAAATCTAGAATATTCCTTATGCAAATCTTGTTTACATGGAAAGAAAATAAGGAGAAATTTCAAGTCAAAGAGAATCATTCCACCTCAAGGAATTTACAACTAATTCACACTCTATCTCTATGGACCTATGAGGACTATAATCTTGACTAGTGAGCATTATTTTATGCTATTGATTGAAGACTATAGTAGATTTACTAGGGTTTCCTTCTTTAAAGAAAAATCAAAGGAACTTGACAAATTCAAGGCATTCAAAGAACTTGTTGAGAATCAAGAAAATTTAAAGATATAATGTCTTAGGTTAGATAGAGGAGGAGAATTTTGGTTTGATATTTTTTTATTTTTTTGAAACTTGTGACATTAGGAGAAATTTATCATTTTCTAGGACTCCTAAAAAAATAGGGTAGCGGAAATAAATAACATGCCTTTTATGGAGATGGTTAGGAAAATGCTAAGTGAATCCAAGTTTTCTGATGGTTATTGGAAAGAGGCAGTCAAAAAAATTGTGTATACTCAACATATGTCAAATAAGAGTAAATTGTAAAAAAATCCTTATGAACTATGGAAAGGAAGACCTACAAATGTGGAACATTGTAGAGTTTTTAAGTATATGTTTTATTAAGAGGACTGAAGAATATTTAGGGAAATTTGATTCAATATCAGATGATGGTATATTTTGGGATACTCTTCAAGAAGTACATCTTACAAGTATTATAATAAAATATTACAAACTGTGGTTGAGAGTGCAAGTGTAAGGTTTGATGAATCATACCCCATGAGAGCCAATTCTAAGTCAAGAGATACATCTCAAGATATGGGATCTAATGAAGATGAATAAATTGTTAAGGTAGGAGAAGAAGAAGAATTTTATGAAGAAGAGAGGCATGAAACAAAGACTCCTTCAATGCAAATCAAGAGAGATCATCCTGAAACTCATATTCTATCCAAAAGGATGCATAGGTAATGTTGACAATTTTATTTACATGTGAACTGTCAGAGTCATAGGAAACCTTAGGTTGGTGAGACGTGCACCCTAAGGTGACCTCTAGATTTTAAAGAAGTTGGCTCTTCTCTAGTTTTAGGAGTAGGTTTAGAAAAAACATGTAAACTACTGAAATAAAAGGGTGATGTGCCAAATTAAAAAGAAATGACAAAATATCTGAGATCTTTATCAAGAATAGTTGAAGGGCTAAAACAACATGATCTACCACTTTGATAATGCAAAAAAATCTGAGGAACTGAAACAAATAATAATAAACAAAACAAATAAATTCTAAGGGCATCAAGCATGATGAATTTCCCAACTCATTTAGCACTATCTTTCATAAAAGAAACAAAAGTTCAAAATATATGAAAATCCAATTTGCACAAAATAAGAACTCTTTATTCATATAAAAAGGAGTACATAAGGCCCATAAAAGCATAGATTACACTTCTCTTCTATGACAGAGGCTTGCTAAGGCTAGATAAAACATACAAAACTCTTTTTCTTTTCCTCTTTTCTCTAGCTTAGAATTATCCCCTCTTCTTTATCCTGTATATCGCCTCCTTTTATAGGAAACGTCTTTCCTCTATCACTTTCAGCTACCACCCTTTTCCTTCAATTCTAATAAGGCCTTGCACTTATCCTTCTAGCTCCTGCCCCTAGTATTTTAAATGCAATGCCACCACTGTCTTCCCTATTAATTCGGATATTTGACCTTCATGATTTTGGAATAAATATTTTATCCCTTTATAGAAATCCACATCTACTCTCTTCTCGGTATTACCACTACATCCCTATCTGATTAGATTCCTCATTTGGGCCACATGGAGGGCTCGTGCTTGCTTTGGGCACTCCTTCCTTTTGGGCTATATCAAATATGCGTCAGAAAGACACGTGGAGTGTCTATACAAGTTTGAGAACCCACTTGAATGTTTGAAGTTGGGGATGTGCTTATGAGACACGTGGAGACCGCCACGAGCATTTCATACTTAGTCATTACTAGCTTTTGATCAACCGAGGGCATCTAGAGTCTAGGGGAAAAATTCTTAACAAAGAGTCACAACAAAATAATATAATTAGGTAACAAAAAGAAGAAAGTTATTAAGTCTTAAAAACCAAGAAAATATTTCTCTTTTATCAAATTTTGATTCTAAAAATGTTGAAGAAGAAAGAAAAGATGAATTTTGGATCAATGTTGTAAATGAAGAACTTGGTCGAATTAAGAGAATACTACTTGGGAATTAGTTTCTAGAACTAAAAGTTAAAATGTCATTGGAACTAAATGGGTGTTTAGGAATAAACTTAATGAATATGGAGAAGTTCTGAAGAAAAAATATAGGATATTTTGTTAAGGATATCCTCGGGTTGGTGGAGTTAATTTTGAGGATAATTTTTACGAGTAGCTAGAATGGAAGCCATTAGATTGTTTCTAGCATATGCATGGTATAAAGGATTTAAAGTGTACCAAATGGATGTCAAATATGCATTTTTGAATGGAAATATAGAATAAGAAGTGTACATTGAGACAACTCATGGTTTTTTTGGATGAGAAATATTATGTGTGCAAACTAAAAAAGGCACTTTATGGGCTAAAGCAAGCCCCTAGGGCCTGGTATGGAAGACTAGATAAGTATTTGACTGAACAAGGTTTCAAGAAAGGAGTAGTTGATAGTAATTTATACATCAAGAATGAAGGAGGACATCTATTGATTGTAGTAGTATATGTGGATGACATCATATTTGGAGGAAACAATGAACTTATGACTCATAAACTTACAAATGTCATGAAAAAAGAAATTAAGATGTCAAATTTTGGTGACCTGAGTTTCATTTTAAGACTACACGTAAATTAATCAAAGGATGGTATATTCATAACACAATTTCAATACATACATGAATTGTTGAAAAATCTTCAAATGGAGGATTGTAACTATGTTGGAACTCCTATGATTACTTGGATGAAAATTAAGAAAGGATGGAAACTTTCCCAAAGGGAATCAAAAGGAGTAAAAATCTATGATAGGTAGCTTATTGCATGATATTGCTTGAAGACATAACATTTTGCAATTTGTATGAATTATAGGAAGGTTTCAATAAGATCCAAAGGAGACAAAATTGAAAGTAGTAAAAAGGATTTTTAGATATCTTAAAGGGGCTGTAGAATATCACTTGTGATACCCAAGGAGTGAAAATTTTAAAGTGAGAGATTTCTCTGATGTTGATTGGGTAGGAAGTCTTGATGATAGAATAAGTACTAGTGGAAAATATTTCTTTTGTGGGAAAATTTCTTGTTTCTTAGTTAAGAAAGAATCAATATATAGTATCCATTTCCACATGTGACATTGAATACATTGTGGTTTCACTATGTTGTGCATACGTTCTGTGGACAAGGTGGATCTTAAAAGACTAAAATAATCAATGTGATGGACCTACTCCTATCTCTTTGTGACAATACAATGCCATCAATGTATCTAAGAACCATGTTTTTCATTCTAAGACCAATCACATTCCAATTAAATATCATTTCCTTAGGAATCATGTTAGTGAGAAAAGGATGAATTTGGAATATGTGTCCACGAGGAAGAAATGGTTAGAGTAGGTATTTACCTTAGCTCATGATCACCTAGGTATTTTATTTACCTTTATTGTATTTATCCTCACCCACTTATGTGTGTGGATATTTATTTTATCTTATTTAGATATTAGGAGATATTATCTAGTTGTTAGGTATAGTTCTCTCCTAAATCTATGGTCTTGACTAGTTCTTTGATGACTAGTTATTTTCTGGATTTATGGCTTGATCTATGACCTTGACTCATTCTTAGATTGTTATTGCTTGCCTATTTAAGCAAGGATCATTCTCATTGTATTGCATTGAGTTCCATAATAATATATGATATTGCTGCTCATTTGTTTACAAAGGTTTATGTAAAGTTATTCTAGCGAATTGCTTTCTAGTTATCATTTCTTTCATGGTATCGAGTAGGAGATTGTTGTTGACATCCGTCTGTAAGTTTTATTTTGCAAATAAAATCTTTGTATATTCATATATTTGGGATTTGGTCGTATTTTGTTACTATGTGTAGTTTTATGCAAAACAGAGGCTTCCATTGGATCTAAAAGTCATGAAAACCTTAAGATTGACTGTAAACTCAGACATTTCTTTAGGCATGTGGTTTTTGGTTTTTTTTGTTGTGCGAAACACACTGTACACCTTGGCATTCATGCCCACCAGAAAAGAAAACGCGGGATTCTTTTTTTTGGGCCCATTAAAATCCTTAGCCCTTGGTCATAGGGTATGGTCATATGAGGGCTTAAATTTTGTGATTCCTACTAGTAGGTGCTTAACTTCAGCCCCTTTAATTTTATTAGAGTGGTGAAGGCAATAACAATTTATTTTATTTTAGTGGCAACTAAAATAAATATGAAAGCAAATATTAATAAGCTTGTACCTTTTGATCGATAACTTGGTTTTGAGTGCCATTTTTTGCAAAAGTGCTTGTTTTTTCATGCTCTTTCCATTAGAAATACTTATTTTGATACTTACACTATAATTATTAAGTGGAAAATATGGAGGAGTGTTATAATGAATTGTGGACACAATTTCGGTGAGCCAAACATAGAAAATAGATCACTCAAGAAATGAAATTCTCTTCTACAATCACTCATTCATGATAAGGATACAATAATCCACTCCTTGTAGCAACAACTTGCTAACCTACAGCATCACCATGATATTGTGGACAGCCATATCCATGCTCCTAGTCCACTTGCATCTATTTCTCATGTACCCACTAACATTGATTTGTTAGTCTTTGAGCCTATTCTTGATCTTGATGCTTCTAAACCTATGAGGCTTGTTACTACATGCTCTTCCACATCTATGCCTATTATAGTACCACATGTTTTGTATCCTATTTCTACTTAGCTGCATGGATTTTTGAGAAGCATACCACTTTGCATTCGAATTCACATTCTCCATTCTATGGGTCTCACTAGCGAGTCATTGGAATACATTCACGGGTATTATTTTCTCTATTACACATGTTAAGTGGAATTATCTTCATGACATTGGTTTTGAGTAGATACTTCATTGGGATCACACATTGACAAAGCTCCTTTTTTGTTCACTCAACTCTTTCTGAGGATCATGAGCAACACATGAGTTTTGCACCTTCACTTAGGCTTGAGAAACCTAAGATTTCAGCTATCAGACATGATCAACCTGACACATATTCTAATGTTCTTTTGCATGATCCGCTTGTGCTTTTGCATCAAGTCATATGTAGGCATCTTCTTCATCCATCCGTATTGATTTGGGGTGGATATCTGATCACTTGTGGGGGAAACATAAGCATTCATTGAGAGGAATCTATAGGCGTGGCTCCTCAACCTTTCGGCCTCTTGCCCCACTTTCTATACCTTATGTATTGTGATGCTTTTTGTTTTGAGCATTTTTCTTTAACGGGTGTAGTGTATATCTCTTGTTTGTTGAGATACTTTGTATCTATATTTTTGACACTTTTGGCATGTTGATAGTATCTCTTATGGGGATCTATTCGGTGCATTCCAGTGTGTTTGTTAGTGTTTGAGTAGTTGTTTTGACAACTCATATATATTTGTAGTTCCACACCACCAATTCAGGTATGGGAGGGTATGGTGTTGATCCTACTTCTTCAGGTTTTGTGTCCTTGCCTTGTTACCTTGGCTTTTCTTGGATCGTGACACTCTAGATTTTGTGTCCTTGCCTTGTTGCTTTTGTGTTTTATACTTAGATGATGGCACACCTATTTGCAGAGTTGATCGAATTATGTTTGGTGTTTTTTTTTCGCACTTTCGACATCACTCCATTGATAGTATCCTTGTATGGAACTATTTTGGTGAAACCTAGTGTCAGCTATTTTTTTATTTTTGTGATCGAGTAGTAGATTTAGACCACGGTGCACACCACATTCTTGACATTGTATGCAGTTTTTTTGAGCCAATATTCTTGGGATTCCTTGGAGCGGGTCTTTACTCTCTTTACTTTGTTGTTCTGGTTTTGGGTACCTTGTACTGTCCCTTTTTCCCGTTATTGTACATGAGTACCTCATCAAGCCTAGTTGCCAAGACTCATACTATAGACATGCCACTTCTATTTTATCCCCTAGCTTCACTTGAGGGGGAGTGTTAGAGTAGGTATTTACCATAGCTCATGTTCACCTAGGTACTTTATTTACCTTTATTATATTTATCCTCACCCATTTATGTGTGTGGATATTTCTTTTATCTTATTTAGATATTAGGAGATATTATCTAGTTGTTAATTATATTTCTTTCCTTGATTTATGGTATTGACTAGATACTTGATGTCTAGTTATTTCCTTGATTTATGGCTTGATCTATGACCTTGACTAGTTCTTAGATTGTTATTTCTTTCCTATTTAAGCAAGGACCATTCTCAATGTATCACATTGAGTTCCATAATAATATATGATATTTTTGCTCATTTTTTTGCAAAGGTTTATGTAAAGTTATTCTAGTGAATTGCTTTCATCTTATTGATCATGATGTTTGATTAGCATCTGTGTTCTTGGCTTGGTATGATCTGGTTATTGTTCCTTTCACCATGTTTTTCATTCTAAGACCAATCACATTCCAATTAAATATCATTTCATTAGGGATCATGTTAGTGAGAAAATGATGAATTTGGAATATGTGTCCACCAGGAAGAAATTACTGATATCGTGACCAAAACTATCTCAAAGCTTTATTTGAGTCTATAAGGATAAAATTGGGTCTGATTTATTCCCCTAGCATTCACTAAAAGGGCCAATATATTTGAAAGGAATGATAACCAGATCGTACCAAGCCAAGAACACAGATGCTAATCAAACACCACAATCAATAAGATGAAAGTAATTCACCAGAATAGCTTTACATAAAACCTTTGCAAAAAAATGAGCAACAATATCATATATTATTATGGAACTCAATGCAATACATTGAGAATGGGCCTTGCTTAAATAGGAAAGGAATAACAATCTAAGAACCAGTCAAGGTCATAGATCAAGCCATAAATCAAGGAAATAACTAGTCATCAAAGAACTAGTCAAGACCATAGATTTAGGAGAGAACTAGACATCAAGGATCTAGTCAATACCATAGATCAAGGAAAGAACTATACCTAACAACTAGATAATATCTCCTAATATCTAAATAAGATAAAATAAATATCCACACACATAAGTGGGTGAGGATAAATATAATAAAGGTAAATAAAGTACCTAGGTGAACATCAGCTAAGGTAAATACGTACTCTAACAACATTTAGAGGGAGAAAGGAAGCTGAACAATATTCTCCAAAGAGTAAGGAGTGTTTTTCAAAGGTATGGGTCTATTGTGTTTTTATGAAGAGTTCCTCAGCTAATGAGAATTATTACAATTTTTATATGATGCTTGTGTCAATAACATTATATAAAACAAGAGTATGAAGTGACAAAGAGGTCTACAAGGCTACTCGGGTCTAAAATGAAGGTTTGAATCTTGTTAAAGATCTATGAAGAATATGTAAATGCACAATAAGAATAAGAATGTATTTGTGTTTGAATTTTGAAGGCATCTATATATTAATGACAAGATTGGTTGAATAATACATCATGACAAGGTACAACATGTTGTGGAATGTGGAAATGGTGAGTTACACAGTGTTTGAAGACTTCATGAAATAAGGTGACATGTTGTTAAATCTTCAAATGGTTCCTAATCGACAAGTAGAACTAATTTGGTAGGATTGTTGGTTATTTACAAGTATAGTTGTAAGGGAAAAATTCTTAAGGCCAAGTAGGCCCTCATATCATGAAAATAATGCATAGAATACTTTGAAAAAGTGTTTAAAGAATGTGATGATGTTTGTGACCAATTTCCATGGAATATGTAAGGTATGTGATTTTTTTTCATAGGCTGTAAGAGGATGATGATATCTTATTAGGGGGATAAATAAGGAGTTTTATTCTCTTAGTATGTTCATATAACAAGGAGAAATTTTTGAGGTTGATTTAAAGGTTTGCTTTAGGGATCTCGGTCATAAAGGTTGTTCTGACTCTTTATATGGAAAAATAAAGTCTATATGTGGGTGTCTTCAAGTTTAGATACATCTAAATAGGAATCAAGCATGATGTGTTGGCAAATAATAGGTTTGTAGTTGTGTGTGCTATGTTGTATTTCTACCCAAGGGAGCTACCATGCTCTAACAAAGCCAAAAACAAATTCAATGATAAGAGTAATAGGTCTATGAGGTTATTTGATGATTTGGTTGATGTTTCCAACCGAGAGATGCTCATAATATGTTGGTGAAGATAAAGGCTATGTGTTAAGATGTATGTGCTTTGTCATCAATGTAAAAGGGGAGATGTATTAGGTTATTTTCCATCAATGAAAAAGGGGATACTATTGGCATGTGTGTGCTAGTGTTTTCATTGATGTAAAAGGTTCTTTACTAACAAAGGAGGATGTTTAGGATTTTAAGAGGATGTTATTAGTGATGATGTCATGAGAAGATAAGAAAAGGTATTGTTGAATGAGTGGAAAATGTAAGAATTACTTGGCCAAATAGGCCTGCTCATGAGGCCTAGCTAGCATGGTGCTGGCTTGAGAATCATGATAGATATATGGAGATCATGAGGAGAGTGTGTTGAGACACTTATGTGGGTTTCAAGATATTATTGCAAGGTGTGAATATGGTTTGTAGGTCTTCATCTAGACCTAGGATAACTATTTGGTGACCTAATAGAGTATGATCATTAGTTATATAGTTATGCGGGCACATTAGGGAAAAAATAGGAGTGATACATGTTATTTCAAGGATGTTAGGACCTTTTGAATAGTTTTTAAGCTGAGGTATGATGTTCACCTACTTTGTTTTAGTCCCAACACGACTTATTCCTATGAATTAGTTAGGAAATTATTAGTGGTTGAGAAGATCCAAAGTCAAATATGATTAGATGAGCATTGGAGATGTTGAGAAAGGTTTTATTTGTGATTTGGGAAAAATTTAAGGTCATAATGAGGAATAATTTTCAAGATATGAGGTTTTTGGTCTTACTGAGCTCTAGAAGGCATGTTTCTTAGGTCGATATGAGAGAAATAATCTCGGTTGGCATGTGAAAATTATGCATGGGGAAATGATACTTATATGGATGTTGAGGCATGGAGTTAAGAATATCTCAGAGTTAAAATGAATTTAAATAAGGCCCTAATATTTATGAACAATTGTTAAGAATTCGAGAGGTAAAATACCTAGTTCACTAGATATGGAAGAAAAATTGATAATGTGAGATCTAAATGCATTTATTTATCAAATTTGATGATTTGAATATGGAAAATACTCTCCTAGCCTTTAGATGGTGGTGGTTTGGTGTCTTGACTATAGCTAGAGTCCACTCAAAATTGCATGTTTCCAAGAAATTTTTTTTTTCTCGGGTTTTCGTGGTTTGGTGTCATGACCGTATAGTTGGAGCCCACTCAAAATTGCATGTTTCAAGAAAGTTTGTTTTTCTCTCAGGTTTTCCATTTTACCTATTATCTAAATTGCTAATATGAGTATGTGGGGATCTTAGATACATTTTTGACATGATTTCATATCTTGGTGAAGTCATTTGGCCGGTTTGCACAATTCCAAATATGAAGTTTGGTTTTTAAGCGTAGAATGTATTTTTAGTAATCATGGAGGAAGATGGTTCTTGAGCATGTGTAGCCTAATTTGATGGGTCTAATTGATATGTGAGTGTATTAGACATCAAATATGATTTTTTCATGCTTTTGTAGATCTATGTAGTTCAAATTTATTAGGATGGTTGAGGTCACAAGTTGACCTACTTCACAACATTTTAGGAGAATTTAGGTTCCTTGATGAAATTGGTTAGAAAGAAAAATATATTGGATTGGTTGGAGAGTTATGAAGAGTAAAATTTATCCTATTCCATGTATTTATAGGTCTTGAAAGAGTCGAAAGTGTGTTAGAATATTCTTCTAAGACTAGTTGCTAGGTAGTTAAAGTTTCTTGAAGGAAACATTATTCGATAGCTTTGTGGGATGATTCATTTTTGATAAAGTTATTTGAGGTGTTATTTGGGTCAATTTATTTCCAATGATTGGTTTAATTCCATATTTTATTTGATTTTTGAGTGTTTTGTCTTCATCTTTGAAGACTAGTATGTTAGCGATTAAGGCCCAATTTGAGTAGGAAACAATCCTACTTATTGGTGTTATGAGATGAATGAATGATGAAGAGGTACCTAAGCTTGTGTAAGGTTGTGATAGGATTTCATTGAAATTTTTTGATCCTTTGGAGGAAAGATGAAGATTATGTTTTATCTTAGATTCTATGGAGTGCTTGGTGAAGGTGGATTTAGTCTTCTGGCCTAGTTATACATGATAGAGTGTCTTAGTCCATTTCTAACCTATATGGGTCTTTCATATGATTTTATATGATGTTGTAGTTGTATTTTGGTGATTTTATGACCGAAATTATTCTTCATGGCTGACCTATTATGTTTGTAAGAAATATTCATGTATTTGGGTTAGTGTATTTTGTCATTATGGACTAGTTGTGTGAGATATGAAAGTGTGAGCTAAGAGAGAGTGTGAAAAGGGTATGATGGAATCAGGACAAATCTGAAGGTATGAAGTATTGAGAGGAGTTAAGAAGATATTTTAAAAGGTAAATATAACTAATCAACCTATGAATAATAAATATTGATCGAAGTAGGAGAGAGTGTGTTTGAAGAGGGCTTTGAAGTGTGTGAGCTAAGATTTTGATCACTATCTATTGTAGCAATCACAATACATTATGGGTTTTTAGCCTCCTTGCATGGTTGGTTACTTACTAGATAGGGGTTGGTTCTCCTTGTGGGGTTGGTTCCTAAGTAAACAAATATTGTGTGATGTGTCATATTCATGGAAGTCTTTTAGTTTGAGTAGTATAATCAAAATTTTCAGTGTTTTTTCTTCCCCTTGAGGGTTTCCCACTTAAAATATTGTGTTCTTGTGTACTTTGTCTTGGTTTATACTCTTATCAATGGTTATTTTATGTTGTTAATCTCACACTAATGAATTGATGAATGGTTAATGGTTTATACAAGTTAAATATAATTGGATGAAAGTTTTGAAGGGATGATTCACCCCCTCTATACATTGTGATTCTAACATTCTTACCCATGTAGATCGTTACTGAAATATATTTTTAATTTGTTCCCTAGTATTCATTAGAGTTACTAAACATGACCTTTAGCCCTAAATTAATATGATAAATCATACTACTAGTGTGAACAATACAAATTTAAGGTCCAATCCTCTCACATCTATCCTCTCCCATTTGATAGCCCTTTCTTTTTTAAAAAAATATATTCTATATATATAGAAATATTTAAATAATATCATAAGCACAAAAAACATTCAAATTTTATCAAAACAAAAAATCAAGATCTCCATATTATTTGGTTTTCTAGTTCTTTATTTTACATATGTTGTTTATCACATGGTTTGGTTGATAACATATTCTATATAATATTTACACACCTTTTCACAAGGTATTTGAGAATGATGAAAGGAATACATAGAACTTTACATGATGATAAGGGTTAGTTTAGTCCCTTTCCTAGCGTCCTTTCTAATTTTGGAATCTTCTTACACTATCAGGTGATTTTGTTTCATTACATATTACTTTCACTTTTTCATTATGATCATTTTCTATATCATAATATATGTTATTCATTGAGACTAATAAGGATACCACATGTTCCTTATGTAGAACTAATATCTCTTCCTCTATGTGCCTCTAAGATCCTATTTATTATTTTATTCACTTGTTTTCTTATATTTTTGTTTTCATGTATGTGACCTATGTAATTTTGTGTGTGTGTGTGTGTGTGTGTGTGTGTGTGTGTGTGTGTGTGTGTGTGTGTGTGTGTGTGTGTGTGTGTGACAATTTGGTGTCTCTTGTTTTCAATGTTTTCTCATGTTCGTTAGTGTGCATGACATCCTTTTGTATTTTGTATGTGTATCTTTTCCTTTGGTATGCATAACATATGTGATATTTTTTTGTATATGTATAATATTATGCTTGTATACTTGTATTCTTATATACTTTTTTTTTATAGTATGTTTTTATATCTCTTCATGTCATGTTTTCTACAACACTATTTTGCATTTTACTACATTTTCATATAGAATGTAGGGGGTATGATTATTTCATTCCTTTTCAATTTTTACATATTGAGAACATTTATTTTACATGGTATGGGCCATTGGCCTCATTCCATATTCAACTTTGCATACTTTATACATTGAGACATCTCATGGAAGAGGCATCAATGTACTTCATTCCCTTTCAACTTTGCACTATTTTACACATGTGGGCCTAAATCATCTACAACAACATGGTCAATGGGTAGAATATTTTTGGGGTGGCTATAATTCAACACTCTTATGATCTCTTTTTGGGAGTTTTATGGGATGGATATACATCATGTGACATCTTTCCTATTTTTAGAATGTATTTTGGGGCGTAGAAATCCACTGCCACAAGTTTATTTATTTTTGGGTCAAGAGACTCCTAATTATATTTTGGCTTTGAATTATCCATTAGAATATTGGGGATTGATCACCCACAATCCTTCAATGACTTAATTCCAATATATCTCTCTAATAACTTCATCGAAAAAGTTATCCTTTGCAAAAACAAATAGGTGTAATCATTCCTTGCTTTGTTCACTTTACAATATGATTTGAAGTTCAATTCTTTGTAAGGACATAAAATACACTCTATGATATAGGTTTCATTATGGAGATATTTTTAACACTTAAGAGAATCATGCACCTCGAATTAAGAAAAAGTGTGTCTACACACTCATGTATCTTTTCCTTTAAGAAAGTAAATTTTATTGCATAGCTTAAAGGGGTGGAAAATTTAGACACCTACATTTGGTAATTAAACATTTAATAATATCAGTGTTGTATTAACCTCTAAAGCATGATTATTTCATAAATCTTGAACTCAATTACCTATCATTAACCCTATTACATGAATTTATCTCCTAATTTTCACTATTAAGTTACTCTCAAAATTTCTTACATAAGTTCACATCATTTTATCACTCCCAAGTGTTATGCCCAAAAATTTTCAGCACCTCACTCCCTTCCCATATAAGACCACCAAACATGGACCAAACCACCAAATGGTCTGGTTCAAAACTGAGGGCTTCATCCCAAGCCACCCAAAATTCATTTTCTCAATTTGATATATTTTATGGGTTAGAAATTTTCCTATAGGTAATCTTAATGTTACATTAAACCTATAAAATCTTATATAAGAAATTCAAATGCAATCGTTTAATACCTAACACTAATTATAACTCCTTAAGTATATATCTTCCACAAAGCACTCAAATATATCCTAAATCCTAAATTATAAACACACATTAAGAACAACCCCACACAGTTTGAAGCACTCCCAACCAGTTCAAGATTCTAGCTTCACAATTTACAAGATTCTAGATCTAAGTCAAACACAAACACACTATTCCATTATTAAATATCATCAATTGTAAACTATTAATTATAGTTACATCCATATAGATATCACATCTCTAGGTGAAGAATGGTGTGTATATAGGCGATGTACGAATTGTACTTCACCCAAACACTAATATTTTGTAGGGTTTCTTGCTTGTGGTTATGTTTTTAATCTATTTTAGGCCATATATAGGGTTTCCACATATTAGTGAGCCCTAGGGTTTTACAAGAAGACATAATATTGTCGATCACATAGAAATAAAAAGTTACTAAATGTCAAAAAAATCACCATAGGAAACCATCAAGCATGTACATAAGCTCTAAATGATTCCATATATAACCCAAAAAAATATTTTCTCTTCTTGGGCTTCCAAAACCTAAAATATATATTTTACAAATAATTTATACTCTTTTAAAGGATAAATTGGCCATTTTGGAGCATGTGCACCCTTCGAAGGTGATTAAGAAAAAATTGAAACATTTGGGAGTAATGTCAAGAAGCATTTAAGACATCGAAAAGAAATTTAGAAGGTTTTGTATGTGAAAATTCTCCTCTAGGAGTAATTTGTGCAAAAGTGGGTTTTCAAGTGTAAGAAATTAGTAGTCAAAATATGAACTTGAACTTCTCTGGATGATTCCAAGAGCTCGGTAAGGAGTTAGAATTAAAATAAATAGGAAATTGAAATCTTTAAGAGTTATCTACATGATGGAAGAATAAAATTTTATGCAAGACCTAAGGATTTCTCAAGGAAGTTCAAACTTTGTAGGTGTACCTCACTATCCAGATCAAAAAGGGGGTATTTTTGAATTTAAAGTAATAATAAAGTTATGAAACCTATTCCATTAGTATTTTAATGTTCTTTGGAGTCATATTCATATAAAATTCTATCTCAAGTGGTTATCTTGAGCTTATCAAGTGAATATTTCATGTTTCTACTAGGCTAGTGTGTGCATGCTCCATACTTAGTCATTTTTCTTCACTGCCACATGTCAACACCTTGATCCATTACACACTTTATTATACCTCTTTTAACTTTATCCCAAAGGGATAAATGGGAAAATAAATTACACCCATGAGAAATTCCCTTCTTAGGTCCCCCATGTGACCTCTTCCAGACTCCATAGGGTGCTTATCTAGCTTCGTCATTCTCCTCACACCTAACAAATTCTGCCACTTTTCATCAACTTTCTCCAAGTTCCCTTTATTCCAAGTAGATATAGGTGACAAAAAGGGTGCCCATGAGCATGTTGCCTTGTCTGGTTCCCCATGTGACCTTTCTCATCTCCCCTGAGTGCTTTCTTGGATTTTACAATCTCACTCTCAACCTATCACATGTTGACACTTAACATTATATTTCTCCAAGGAAACATTTTCTATTCCTTCTTTACCCTTTTTCCCTTTGCACCATTAAACCTGGATTATCAACTCCATACAAACTCATTTTTAAACTTGGGGTCAAAGCACATTTTGCAAATTTTCTCAAAAGTGAAATATAACTTGTTTTTAAGTCATTTATTATGAATAGTTCACACATATTCCATAATTGAATTTGTTAAACCTTCAAATAACATCATATTAAAACATACTTTCTACCCAATATTTCCTAGAACAACTGTGGCCTCCAAAATTTAGATTTATTCATATCTCACTAGCTAGAAACCCAACTTCCATGAAAATTTGGCAGATTGCTTTACTCACATGAACCTTTGAGATTATTTAAGTTGCATGCCAGATGATTCCATAGATTTTTTTCTATAGAAATATAAAACCCTACCTTCAGAAATTTTCTTTTCTAATTTCCAATATTTCTAGCGAGAATAAACTATTAGCATAGGATTTATTGTCCTCACTTTATTTGTATTATCCTACGTGGGATATTCCACCTCACTTGGAGTTTACCTACACTCATGGGATATTTTTCTTAGGTTTACACCTGAATACACTATTCTAGTTGTTGGTTACCACTATTCTAGTTGGAGATTACTAAGATTCTAGGAGGAGGTTACACATTCACCTCATATATGTACATCTCTTACATTATTATATTTGATCGTATTGATTTGGAGCTATTTATATGGTAATGCAATTATATCTCTTGTATTTTTATGAAATTTTAGTATTGTATGATTTCATTACTTGTATCTTATAACAATTCATGTCTCATATAATTCACCTATGTATTATTTGAACCGGAAGATCTGTGGCACTTCTCGATATCGTTGTTGGCATGGTGTCCTAATAGGTGTTGTCATTGATGAAAAAACACATTAATGAAAAATTTAATTATGTAGGATGATTTATGTGGTGCTAACATTATGGTTCAAATGTTTATCAGTTGTTACATTGGGATTCAGTGATGCATGCTTGCTCTAACAAGCCCATATGGGTTCCTATGAGAAGTTTCTTGGTAGTGTGAGCTTCTTGGTTACTTGAGAATCATGTTGAATTTTGGCTAGCATGATTTGAGAGTTCTTGATCATTCACGGTAGTGAATAGTGTAAATCTGAGTCATTCACCATGTTACATGTACTCATTGGGAGTAGGTATGTTTTCTTGGAGGTGTGGCATAGTGTATTGGAGCCATTTGAGATCATGGAAGCATGAAATCAGGTATATAATGGAATATTAGGTATTTTTGTGTCATTTTCAAAGGTTTCATGTTTAGTTATTGCATTATTTCAATTGGCCCTAGTTATTCTTATGATGTTCTACAGCATATAAGCATAGGTAAGTCTTTTTATTAGAGTGGTTGGTCTATAGAATTGTAATTATGATGATTTTATATTTTATAGGGATGATTGATGATGTTATAATAAAAAATACAGGTTCATATGATGTGATTATTGTCGAGATATTATTGATTTTGTGAGATAGGATGAAAATCAATGTAAAATCCAGCTCGAAGTCCAACTTCAAATGCTCGTTGTGAATCATGTGATTCACATGGAACCTTTTGGTTTTAAGGAATGATTATAAGGTGATTTTATAAGGTTTAAAAGTAATAATTAGGTCATTTTATCATCACGTTTTTATGAATGAATGTTAAGAATGTAAAGAGGTTAAAAACCCTAGTTAAACCCTAGTGATGAGCAATTTGCAAAAAGTGAAGAAAATCGACCCAATTTTTATTGTTAATTCAAAATTTATGATTGGATGTTGTAGTGAAATTCTCAGGATTTCCATAAATTTATGGTTGAGGTCATGGTGATATGTGGGCCCCACCTAAAAATAACAGTTTCTAGGAAATAAGGCTATAGAGCAAGATGGTCCAAAGGAGTAGCATAAAAAATTGATGTTGCATTATTTTTGGGATTTTTATTTATTTTCATGAAGGTTTCAAGACATAAATATGCAATTTCATGGGTTTTTAGGTCCAAATAGGTTGATTGGTCAAAGGGCGGTTTGGGGTCTCAAAACTCGGGGTTCATGTTTTGGCCATAACTTGAGCTACAAGTGGATTACTAAGATGATTCAAATTGTGTTGGAAATAATATTAAAATATATTTCCAGTGATATATTTTTTCCTCATGATTAGGTCATTTAACATGGTTTCTAAGGAATTATTTTAGCAAGAATATTTTTGCGATTCACAACAACATATGTATTTGTGAAAGTTTGATGTTGTTTGAAGCATGAGATGAAGTAGGTGATGGTTACTATAACCTATAATATGAATAGGGATGAATTTTGTATCCAATTAATCCATTTTGAGGTCTTTTATACATGTATATTTTATTTTATGAGCTAACATTTGGAAACAATTTTTTTGGCGGGTTGATTTGTGAGAGGAAAATCTCTATGGTTTGAAGTGAAAGAAGCTTAATGACTTATAACATGCTTAGAAGTGTTCTATAGGTTCTTCCATTTATTTTGAATTTTCACATGGCATGTTTTGGCTCAGTATAAGTCATTTTGCTGCATTATGAAGTTTCCATGGTGTTGAAGGGTGTAGAAACAAATGTGTTTTGAAGTGTAAAGGAAACTAGGCGCGATAAATGAAATAATTTGATTGATTGATATTAATTGTGAAAATGTATGAATTTTTTATGATATTTTAATCATGTATAAGGGTTCATGGGTCATGAAAAATTATGGTACTCATGTTAGGGAAATTTTAAGATTGTGCCCATGGGATTTTGAGCCATTTTTGCACATGTAATGAGGTTTTTAGCTAGGCCAAACTAATTGGGTCATATGTAGCTATTGTAATTAAAATTTTTAATTTTATATATTTATATGGGTCACACTTATCATGACTCGACATTTTTTTTTGAAGTAAGAAAAGCATATTTAAGTGCTTGTTTGGTTTAGTTTTGAACTAGTGCTCTTGGAGGGAAGGTGTTCGACCTAGAGACATATATTTTGAAGGTATGTGAGCATGTTTTGAAGGATAAGGAATAAGATGATAGATTGATTAATTCATGGAAGCATGCGAGAAAGAGTATAGAGAAAATAAAAGTGAAGAATGATCAATAATGTGAGAGTTTGAAGACATAGTGTGTGAGCTAGGGTTTGTGAGCTGAAATTATGATCTCAATCAGTTTTGAAAGAAAAAAATATTAGAGATAAAATAGCTATAGTTGTCTATTTTGGTGCTTGGTCATCCTTTAGGGGTTTTAGGCTTCTTGTAGAGTGGGTGCTTCACTAAATTAGGGGTTTGTGCTCCTTGTAGGGTTGGTGCTCCTTATGGGGTTGGTGCCTCACTAAATCGGGGTTGGTGTTCCTTTATTAGTTGGTGCTACACTAAATTACTTTTATTTAAGTAATACAAGTAGATTTTCAGTGGGTTTTCATCCTCATGAGAGTTTCCCACTTATATATGGTTTTATTGTGTTATGTATTTTACTTTCTTTCTCTTGTGTTTGATTTTTCATATCTTAATAAGAACACATGATCATGGATGTTGTTTAAAAAATCAAATGGATGAATGTATGTTTTGGTAAATGAAAGGAAATTTATTATAGGACTGATTCACCTCCCCTCTCAGTCCCTTGTGCTTCTAATAATTGGTATTAGAGTAGGTCCTTTTTGCACAATTTTAGCAATTTGAAGGAGATCCTTTGAAGCATAAGAAATGGTTAAGTCTGCAAATCTCATAACAAAATTAAGAATGAAAAATGAATTTTCTCAGTCATGTATTGAGGCCTATCAAATTCAGGTTAAGGATATGGAGAAAAATCATGATCAAGCCATCAAGGATTTTAAATCTCAATTGGAAAGTGTGTCTCAAACCCTAAGGGTCAAAGAGGAAGAATGCACTTAGCTGAAATTACAAGTTTCTTCTCTTAATGAAAAACTCAAGTTAAAGGATGATGAATGCATCAAGTATGAATATGGTATGAAATCTCTACATTCAATACTTGATCTAGTTTCAATAAAATTGAAAATGTTTGAGAAAAGTACGAATGACCTAGATAATATTCTTAGCCAACAAAGACCAATTGGTGATAAGGCTGGATTGGGACTCAAGGAAGACCTTAAGGACAATTAATTCAAGCCAGAGGACATGGATGCAAGTAAGGAATATGTAAAATCAAGTACCAAGGAATAAAATAAGGTGATTCACTCCAAGGAAAATGAGAATACCAAGCCTATTAGGAAACCTAATGCATCAAGGTATGAAAGATCATTCAATGGCTATTGTTTCTCATGTCATTTTTTTGGTCATAGAGCTAAAGAATGTAAGACAAGGTCTCCTAGGAATGATGTAGGATCCTTTCATGGTGAATTTCATTCATGTTGTGAGTATGGTCACAAAGCCAAGGATTGTGGATGGAATTTAGGAGTGTTTGAGCTAAGAAAAAGTAAGAGGATTTTTGTAAAGATATTTGATCCTAAAGATGCAAAACCATGGAAAAAAAAAATAAATTATATTATATGCTTCAAGTGTAATAAGGTAGGCCATGTAGCTAGTGCTTTCTTGAGTGTAAATTCTAGTCATGTTGATGATTTCAAAAGAAGACTTACAATGGTATGTTACAGTTGTAACAAAGTGGGTCATGTTGCAAGGAATTGCTATCAAGGTTTCTCAAGTCAAAACAAGGGTTTACAAGGTCCTAATGTACAAGGAAGGGGTCTTCAAAGGCATAGAATGCATGAAAATGGTACAATAGGGACTTTGGAACTAAGAAGAGATATTCATACTTCAATGAGATATGGTAATGGTGGAGTAAAAGGTGTGTTATAGAGATCAGATCATAGAAGAGGATAAGGAGTTACTCAAGCACCAAAAGGGGCTTGGGACCTCTTCAAGACCTTATTTTATGTCTTCTTGGTCATCATATTCCTTCACTATGCTTCTTAAAGGTGTTGTTATCCAAAATTCACCCCTCAAGGTAATTTTGATAACATGCATCAAATTATTTAGTCCCGAGCAAGGAAGAGTGGTTCAAGGCCCAAAATCATGTTTTTTGGGGTCCCCTCGGCCTTTTTTTTAACTCCCCCATCTAAGAAGAAATCCCAAAAGTTAGGAAAAATGCAAAAATGCAAAAAAAAAGGTTGCGGGACTGTTTTAAAGCATTTCGGTCTAAAGGGTTTGGGTCGTCTTGAGGTTCGTCGTACAGAAGCTTGGGGCCAAAAATCAAGAAAATTGGCTAAGTCTTTTGTCCCGTGTAGTTCACGGGACAATTGGGGTGTTAGGACGCGAGGGACGTGAAATCCAAATTGGTGAAAGCAGAGGAAAATCACCTAAGTCTTGTTTCGAGCGGTTTGGGACATCCGGGCCAAAAAATGCACGCATGGGACGCAAAATCGGCTGGTTTGCCAGACAGATCCCATTTCGGGTGGTTCGAAGATATTTGTCCCGAGTAGCGATGCAGGACAATTGGGCGTTGGTACGCGAAGGATGCGTGGGACGTAAAAAGGAAAAAAAATCTACAAACAGAAAAGGGAAGCCCGAATCGGCCGAAGCAGGAGATTTTCATCCGGGACAGCTGGGACAAAAGTACGCGAGGGACGCGTGGGACGTGAAAAGGTGAAAAGGCCGTAAAAGAGACAAGGAGGCCCACTGTGACGAATCGGAACGTGCCATGTGTCGAAGGGGAAAAGTTGGAAATTTGGCTAAGTGTTTCACCAAAATACAAAGGAGTGTTTTTGCTCACCCAACTTTTTGAGAGCCAATAGAATCTCGCCACGTGTCTAGGTGGCGCCGAAAAGTTGAAAAGCCCGCAAGGAAATTTTGGAGGGTCAAACCCGCATCCAATGAGATCTTTGCCACGTGTCCAAGCCAGAAATAATCAAGCGTCTGCCAAGAAAATTTTGGGAGGAGGAACGGCCCACACCCATAAAACGTGCCACTTGGCACCGGAGTGGCAGAGCGTGGGGAAAATTTGAAAATCTTCTAAAGACCAAACGGGTAAAAATTCAAACTTTTTGCCGCCGATCCGTTTTGGGCTGTTTTTTTCCCTAGAACTTCAAATCACCATATCTTTCGATCTAGAGCTTGGATTTTCACGTTCTTTATATCAATGGAAATCTAGAAAAATTATCTACATGATTCTAGGGTAAATCTTGTATTTTGGTTCATTTTGGAGAGAGAAAATCAAGAAACGTCTCTGGCACGTGGTAATGGCTAGAAATGATGTTTCAACAACCAGTTTTAATGCAGAATGGGTCGCATTCTTCTTGAAAGATGGCCAAAATGTCGGGGGCATGGGTCTGTAAGGATGCCCATGCTGTTTTAATACATCTTCATTCAATGAGGAATGGATCCCACATTTTTACACGTTTTCTCTCTCTCTCAGCTCGACCCATGCATTGTAAAAGCTAGATTTGGCTCGTTTTCAAAGGGTTCATCTTTTCTACTCTGCTCTCCTTTCTTTTCTTCCCCAAGGTTGAAAATGGAGTTTTAACCTCCTCCCCTGCTCTGTAATGGCATTTTTTTCCTTTTACCATTAAAATGATGTTCTGTGCAAACTTCTGGAGTAACAAAAACATGTTTTGTGATGCATCTGTCTATCCTTGCTCATTTTTGCTTGTTTTCTTCTTGCCTCTCTTCATTGCAGGTGTTTATGCATGTTTAAATGTTCATTGCAAGGTTGGAGCTGTGTTCATAGTAGTTTTGATAGATTTTCAGCACTCCTTTTGTGGTGTATCACCGCTTTAGTGTAGGATTTCATTTTATGCATTCTCTCTCCTTGGTCCCTTGGAATTTTAGATTAGCATAGTTAGTTTCCCCTACATTAGAGTAGATTGTGGCAGGTAGTTTAGGAGCAAGAACCAGCTTTCTCTGGAGATTCCTCTCTCATTTTACAAGTCCCACACTTGGAGAGAGGTTTCAATGTTGTGCAATCACACTGGATGCTTAGAATGATCAAACTAGAAATCTGATCAACATCCAGGGGGTGTTGCTGATTTGCACTAACAGTTTTGGCACACCTAGTGGGACCTTAGAGGTCTTCCACTTTATCTTTGATAGGTTGGTGTGTTCCTGTTAAAGATTCAGCCTTTTGGAGGCACTATTCAAAAGCACATCTGGCGACTCCATCTGGTAAATAACTCATTCTCTGAGTTGCAGACCACTTTTTCATCCATTTCCATCCATCCTTCTTTCCATCTCTTTCATTCTTTTCCATTCCATGAAGTTGTGTAATCATGACTTCATTTCCATCATGGAATTCACATTTTCAACAACAACAGTATATCACACCTCCAACATGTTTTACAAATCCTCCAAATCAGCATTTTGGTCAAATTCAAAATCAGCATGTCTACCCATATGAGCAGCAGTACCAAAGTTAGTTTGGTTGTGAAGCACATCAAGAGCAAGGGTACACATGCAATGAAGACAATCAAATGGAAGATGCAGATTTTGTGGAAAAAATCCAAAAGATGGAGGCAAAGATGGTGCAATCAAGAGAAGTAGCTCAAATGAAGGCTTTCAGAATTGGTTGCAGAACTCCTTGTCCATGGGGAGGCCCTTTTCCAAGACACTTCCACCCTCATGAGAAGCTGGACTTCATGATGAAGATGCTGCCCCAACTTGCACAATGGACAACAGAATTAGAGGCCTATACACTTGGTGTTGAACAACCTTGTTAATGGGTAAGTTCTACACCATCATCTGGTTTTTCTCTTCCCATTACTCAAGCAACATCATCTCATCTGGAATTTCAAATTCTAAATCCAGTCAATGCTGCCCCAGGAGTTAATTCCATTTCTCCA
Organism: Taxus wallichiana var. yunnanensis; assembly: GCA_018340775.1. Classification (NCBI taxonomy): domain Eukaryota; kingdom Viridiplantae; phylum Streptophyta; class Pinopsida; order Cupressales; family Taxaceae; genus Taxus; species Taxus wallichiana. The sequence continues at coordinate 963,226,641 of CM031234.1, forward strand.
TTTCCTAATCTTCCACCACATCTCAATTCTTCCTTCCCCTTTCCTTCCAAACAGTCATCCCCTCCACGAAAGCTAATAGAAATACCCCATCCTCTAAAGAAACAAGAGTTTCTACCTCCTCCACCACCACAAAAATTGCAAAATCATTTGAGTTACAATCCACTTCTCCTCTTGCATTCCCAAATCCATGTTGGGAGGATAAAAATCAGAATTCTAGTCAAGGAAAACAACAACAGCAAAAAGAAAAGCCAAACAAGGATGAAGAAATTCAAAGTCTCAAGAGTTGGGCTCTTAAATTTGGGATGAAAAAGATCCCCTTGATGGTTAAGCCTTTAGAAGAGGTTGGAGTTGGAGAACAGGTGGTGGTTAAGACTAATTTTGTTGCAGTAGGAGAAGAGAAAAAAGAAGAAGCAGATCAACAGTCAGTTTTCTCAGAAAGTAGTGTCCATGTTGGCACTCTATTTGAAGGGAATGCTGATTCAATTCAAGTTGCACAATCAGCCATAGAGGAAGAAAGCTCAGAAGAAGATCTTGCAGTCCCAACTTGTCCTCTAGAGTAGTAGATCGAAGAGTTTGACTTAACAAACTTTGTGCTAGAAGAAGAGTTCTATCAAGAGCAAGATTGCCTTCAAGTAGTAGAGGAGGAAGAAGCTACTCCAAATCCAAAAGAAGAGGAGCACATTCTAGTTGTGAAGGAGAAAATTGTAGATCCAAGGGGTTTGAGCACAAAGTAGGCTATAAGAGAACCTTCAACTCTTCTTTCTACTTCATCTCTCTCAAGTTCTAGTGTTGAAGAAGAGTTTGATCTCTCAAACTCAATTTTGGAGGATGAAAGAAACCATGATGATCAAGTTACAGATCAAGAGGACACCATGGAGGAAGTTGAGCATTTGCGGCAGCAGGGACAGCCATGAGGTAGTGTACTGTCGATTTGGAGGATTGTTTTGATGAAGAAGAACCGGTTGAGTTCCCACCATTCTCTCTTTCATCATCCACGTCCCAAATACTTGAGCCTGTTGTCATGAAGGAGAGCATTCATTTGCAGTAGCCTGCATCTTATACCAGCTCTTTGGAACCAAGATTGGAAGATTTTAATCTTTCATGTTCTTCATTGGAGGAAGAGAAAGGGCAGAAAAGTCCTACCATTGCTTCCACATCACCCACCCAAGAAGGTCTACAAGAAGACTCCATTTTTGGAGTTGAAAATCAGAGCTATGGGCATATCAAATGGATCATACCTTTCCCAATAAGGTATTTGACTTCATTGGAGTCAAAGGAGAAGTCACAACTAGTCATGCTTGCTTCTAAGCATGAGGATGAGCTGCAAGGAACCAAGGATCAACTATCATACCTCTCTAATCCAAATGCAGAACAACTAAAAGAGGCATTGAATTTGCCTTCAGCTGATACTTTGATGATTTGGGTGGAAGACCAGCTTCTTGTTGATTTTCCATTCATCCAATCAGCCATGTTCAATGCCAAATCAGTTGTATGGTTGCCAATTTTGAAGAAAGGAAGCTATTTTACACAACTAGTTGCAGGGTTTGTTTATCCCACGTTTTCTTACAATTAGAATAGAGTAGGTAGGTTTTCTTTCAAGAAAGAAGTGCTTGTACACAATCTGCATGTTCCATTTAGAGCATGTATGATTTTCAGTTTTGTACATAGTTTTTGTGGTGTTGGTTTTGCTCTTTCATGCACACCCATTTCAGTGGGTTTCAAGTGGCTCGAGAGAGGAGGTTTTCAAAGTTCGAGATCAGGTTTAGGCTATAACTCATGACTACATGCCCAATGGATGCTTCAGGCAATTGGTAACTTCATCCACCAGTGCGAGATGACCCCACCGAGTCACCAAATTTTTATCCAAAATTCACCCCTCAAGGTAATTTTGATAACATGCATCAAATTATTCAGTCCGAGTAAGGAAGAGTGGTTCAGGCCCAAAATCATGTTTTTGGGGTCCCTCGGCCTTTTTTTTACCTCCCCATCCAAGAAGAAATCCCAATGAGTTAGGAAAAATGGAAAAAATGTAAAAAATAAGGTTGCAGGGTTGTTTTAAAGCATTTCAGGTCTGAAGGGTTTAGGTCGTACTAAGGTTCGTCATGCATACCAAGCTTGGGGCCAAAAAAGCAAGAAAATTGGCTAAGTCTTTTGTCCCAGCGATCAGCGAGCAGCTTGGGGCGTCGGGACGAGGGGCGTGAAAAGTTGAATCGGCCAAAAGCAGAGAAAATCACCTAAGTCTTGTTTCGAGCGATTTGGGACATCCGGGCCAAAAGTACGCGGGGGACGTGAATCGGCGGTTTGCTGACAGACAGTCCATTTCGGGCGGTTCGGAGATATTTGTCCCGAGCGATCGGGGATAGTTGGGACATCGGTATGTGAGGGACGCGTGGGGCGAAAAGGTGAAAAAGCCACAAACAGAACAAGGAAGCCCGAATCGGCAAGCAGAGATTTTTATCAGGGATAGCGGGACAAAAGTACATGAGGGATGCGTGGGACGTGAAAAGGTGAAAAGGCCGCAAAAGAGACAAGGAGGTCTGCATGGACGAATCAGAACATGCCACGTGTCAGAAGGGGAAAAAGTTAGAAATTTGGCTAAGTGTTTCACCAAAATCCAAAAGGAGTGTTTTAGCCCACCACCCTTTTGCGAGCCAATAAAATCTCGCCACGTGTCCAGTGGTGCGAGGTGGAAAATCCCGCAAGGAAATTTTGGAGGGTCAAACCCGCATCGAATGAGAGATCTTTGCCACATGTCTAGGCCAGAAATAATCAAGTGCCCAACGGAAAATTTTGGGAGGAAGGGCCCGCACCCAATAGAAATGTGTCACTTGGCACTGGGTGGCGAGTGTGGGGGAAAATTTGAAAATATTCCAAATACCAAATGGGTAAAAATTCAAACTTTTTGCCCGCCGATCCGTTTTGGGCCTGTTTTTGCCCTAGAACTTCAAATCACCATATCTTTCGATCCAGAGCTCAGATTTTCACGTTCTTTATATCAATGGAAAGTTGGAAAAATTCTATACATGATTCTAGGGTAAATTTTGTATTTTGGTTCAGTTTGGAGAGATAAAATCAAGAAACATCTCTGGCACGTGGTAATGGCTAGAAATGACGTTTCAACAACCAGTTTTAATGCAAAATGGGTCGCATTCTTCTTCAGCATGGCCAAAATGTCAAGGCATGGGTTTGTAAGGATTCCCATGCTATTTTAATGCATCTTCATTCAATGAGGAATGGCTCCCACATTTTTTACATGTTTTCTCTCTCCTGGGCTCGACCCATGCATTGTAAAAGCTAGATTTGGCTCATTTTCAAAGGGTTCATCTTTTCTGCTCTGCTCTCCTTTCTTTTCTTCCCCAGGGTTGAAAATGGAGTTTGAACCTCCTCCCCTGCTCTGTAATGGCATTTTTTTCCTTTTACCATTAAAATGATGTTCTGTGCAAACTTCTGGAGCAACAAAAACGTGTTTTGTGATGCATCTGTCCATCCTTGCTCATTTTTGCTTGTTTTCTTCTTTCCTCTCTTCATTGCAGGTATTTGTGCACATTTAAATGTTCATTGCAAGGTTGGAGCTGTGTTCATAGCAGTTTTGATAGATGTTCACGCACTCCTTTTGTGGTGTATCACCGCTTTAGTATAGGCTTTCATTTTATGCATTCTCTCTCCCTGGTCCCTTGAAATTTTAGATTAGCATAGTTAGTTTCCCCTGCATTAGAGTAGATTATGGCAGGTAGTTTAGAAGCAAGAACCAGCTTTCTCTGGAGATTCCTCTCTCATTTTACAAGTCCCACACTTGGAGAGAGGTTTTAATGTTGTGAAATCACACTGGATGCTTAGAATGATCAAACTAGAAATCTGATCAACATCCAGGGGGTGCTTTGTTGATTTGCACTAACGAGATGTATAAGTGCATATGAAGAATTCATGTGAGGGGAGTTATCAAATTCAATGGGTGTCTCCTCCAAGGTCAAGGTATGTCAATTTATACTCTTGTTCATGGTCTTGTTAGTTCTTGAGGGTTTTTCTAGTGTAAGATGTCTTGATCTTAGTCTTGAAGTCACTTTTAATGCTTGTTGGTATTCATTATGGTCTATGTGTGCATATTCATAGTGTGTGAGTCATCTGATTTAAATGTGTTTCATATGCATTTTCAAAGTGATAAAATGTTTTTGTAGTCCATGATCATATATCATGTATCCGAGTATAAGTTAGTTTCCTTCAAGGCTTGTATAATGATGCTCTTTCATTATAAGTACTATAGGAAGTAATTATGTCAAGATGTAAGAATGAATCCATTGGTTTGTGATGCAAGTGTTGGTGTGAGATTCAGTCTCTCTCAAACTAATAAAAATTTCATTAGTTGTGGTGTAGTATGTTGGGTTCTTATTTCAATGTGACATATAAGAAGTATTTATTAAGCCTATCTCTAGTGGTTTTTATAGAATTCATCACTATTAAGATCTAAATCTCCTTTTATCAAGAGTTTTGTGTGTCTATGAGATGGTGGTAGGTTATGCATATGAAGCAAGTTGTCATATCCTTGTGGATGATCATATAGGACAGTCATGGTATAAGAAAAGCCTCAAGAATATTTTTTTGAGCACTTTGGGTCAATAAAGTAAGTCTAGTTTATCATTGGGAGTCATATATCTAAGTTTTTGTTCTCTTACTCTGTGTGACATAAAAGGTGAAAGTTTTCACTTAGAAAATTTTTCATATAGAAAGATTACCATATGGCTATAGTCTCATAACAAGAACAAAAAGTAGAATTCACTGTGTTGAAAACATGTAGAGCACTCAATAAAAGAGTGTACTTTTTGAAGTAGTCCTTGACATCATGGAAAGATTGAATATGTTGTTTCATCAATGTAGATGAGTCACCATCTTAGTAATGAACATGAATTTGTTGTGTCCATGGTTCAAAATGTTATTTTTCTCTATCTTGTTTGGCATCAAGGAAGAATGAATTTTGATTTATGGAGAATCATATTCTGAGTCTATGTTTAAGTTTGTTCTTCACCATGGGTCATTACAAGTGTCTAAGTTTGATGATTGATATGCTATGTCTAGGAACAAAGATAGGTTCTTGTTTTTGTTCAAGTCACAAGAATACTGCTCTAGATCATGATTAGTGTAAGCATTAATTGTCATGCATATAGAGGTATATTATGGATCTATGACTTGTGTAACATGTAGGTAGTTAGTATAAAATACTGTGATTTCCCTTGAAGTTATTCTATATGAATATGAAGGCTATCATGATATTACTAAGTATGTCTTAGTTGTATTAAGTGGTGTTGTATCGAAGGACCTATAGGATGATTTATAGAGATGAGAGATAGTGCAAAGTGAAGACCGATTTGCTTCCACAATGCAATATGAAGATCACTATGGTATGGTTTAATCATAGGACTCTATTTGACTAAATGAAGGATGATAGTGAATGTAAGATTGAGTAGAAGTTGATACAAGAATCTACTGTACCATGAAAAGTAACTCTATGCTTCATAAAATCATGTGTAAATCGGAAACTAGTCCTTGAAGGTGATGCATGGTTTTGAGGACTCTAAACCCCTTTTTTAGTAAGCATATAAACATGACACATATATTGAGTTTTTTTGAGGTAAAATTTATGAAAAATAAGGTGTCACATTATGAAGATAGTTAAAATGTCTAAGAAAGCATGCTCTAGTTTTTTTAAGTGGTCTAAGACAGAAGCATGCCTTTTTTTTCTTGTTGTCCCAGCATTGTTAACTTGGTAAAAATGTCTAGAACAACATGGTGATCTCTATTAAAGCTAATAAAGTTAAAAGGTACAAGGTTGAGTATCAACTATAGTGATGCGTTAGTTAAAATGATGGCTAAAATCTTGTGATAATGTTGAAAACAAAGTACAAACTCATATAAACCTAGAAGGATGTTATAGTCATAGAGGCTAAGACATTAATGATGAAACAAAAATACATCTATTAGATAGATAGCATTTCAAGATTTAGGTTGATTTGTGAAAATTACACCGATTCATGGAATTTGAATCAAGAAAGGATCTCGTAAAGTTTGGAAATTTGTAAGCATGTAATCTAAAGCAAGGGTTTAAGTTAATCTTGAGGATGTATAAGAAATTTGATCCTATCAAGGATGTTGGAGTCCACTTTGCTACAAATTTGGTCCCTTCAAAATGTAAGGTACAAGTTAAGTATTTGATATGGTGCTTCGAGTTTCGGTATTTGGAAGGGTTTGAGAAAGTTAAGATTCAAGTTTATGAAAAGACTATCTATCATCTTTAATGGTGAATTTGTGATAAGGTAAGACTTATAAACTAGTTCACTATCATCAAATGTCATATTAACACAAGTATGGAGGTTAGGGTGGTATTGGTTGTAAATATTGAGAAGCCTCAAGAGTGGTATGAGTCCCTAATTAAACAAGTACAAGGAATTAAGGTCTTGGGAAGTACATCAAGACTATGAACTGGAGGAAGTCATCTCGGGTATCAAGGGATTTTGTAAAATGGAATTATAGTGCTTGAAGTTTATTATCATCAAGATTTTAGGGCGCATGAATTTTTATATGATGAACACTTTCACACATAGGTTGAGTAAAGGAAATATCAATAGGATGATATAGTTCCAATCCAAAGTGCAAGAGAATGATTTAAGAAGTCTAAAGAGTTTGTTGAACTATGTGATGTTATTGTAGAAGAGACAAGGCATGGATCTATGCGAACTTGAGTAAATTTCTCTAATCCTATTGAGAAAGAGCTCAGTGTGCAATCTTGTCAAGCTTGTCAGGATAGGGGGAGTAGTTGTATGTCTCTTGTGATAGTGTAAATGGTGCCAACACGGTTGTTTAAGGTATGTTTTACAATTATTTTCCTCATCAAGATTAAAGTTTCTTATATCAGTTAAATATGGTAGTGGAAGATGAAAATGGTGTTTAGGACCTTGAAAAAGTTGTGAAAGTGATTTCAAGGCATAATAGTAGTTCCAGTAGCCCAAATTTGTTCTTAGGAGCTAGGAGTAGAGGTATTTTGTCCAGGGGGCAGTAGTTTTTGCATGAGTCTAAGAATGTTTTACCTACTGTTGACTATTGAATTTTGTCAAAATTACACTATGAAGATTGTTTTGGACTCACAATAATGTTCATGATATGAAGAGTATGGTTAAGTCTTGTTATGCATGCATTTGGCTTAGAAATGGATGATAACTATCTAAGATGATGAGGTATGATTGGTTTTGCATTGTTGGCATAATAAGAGTAATGTCATCCTTGTCCAATGACTATTACAATACCTTCATGAAGACCAAAACAGGGTTGAGGTGAAAAGTGCTTTGTTTTACATACCTAAATGATGGAAGATAATTATTTGGCTCCAATTAAGTTATTATTATTCTTTCTTCATGTTTTTGATGATGTTCAGATGTTGTAGATGCTTGTTCCAGGGGGAGTATGTTGCTTACATGCTTGAAATGAGGCCAAGAATCAGATTTTGAGCTAAAATCAAGAATTTGAGCTAGTTTGAGACCTTTGGTTGATGTTTCTAATCAAATCATGAAGGTATGAAGCTAAATAAGGTGAATAAGGTGAGTTACAGGTATGCCTTTTTCATTAATGTAAAAATGGGGAGAATTTCAGGGTGTTTTCCATCAATGACAAAGGGGGAGATTGTTGACATGGTGTCCTATTAGGTGTTGTCATTGATGAAAAACCACAATAATGACAAAGTGAATTATGTAAGATGATGTCATGATGATTTCTGTTGTGCTAACATGATGTTTCAAATGTTTATCAACTATTACATTGGGATTCAATGATGCATGTTTGCTCTAACAAGCCCATACAAGTGCCTAGGAGGTGTTTCTTGGAAATGTGAGCTTCTTGGTTTCTTGGGAAGCATGTTTTCATGTTGTCGATCATGATTTGAGAGTTCTTGAGAACTCACAGTAATGGAATAGTGAAGTTGCAGGTGGTTCACCATGTTACATGTGCTCATTGGGAGTAGATATGTTTTCTTGGAGGTATGACAAAGTGTATTGGAGCCATTTGAGCTCATGGAAGCATGAAATCAGGTATATCATGGCATATGAGGTATTTTTGGGTCATTTTCAAAGGTTTCATGTTCATTTATTGCATTATTTCAGTTGGCCCTAGTTGTTACTATGAAGATCTAATATACAAACATAGGTAAGTCTTAATGACTAGAGATAATGGGCTATAGAATTGTCAATTTGATTATTAGATATGTTATAGGGATGATTTATGATTCTCTCATAAAAACATTAGGTGAACATGATGTGATTTTTGTCAAATATGATTGATTTTGTGAGATGGGGTGAAAATCAATGCAAAATCCATCTCGAAGTGCAACTTCAAATGCTCGTTTTGAATCATGTGATTTGCATGGAAAATTTCATATTTTAGGGATGATTATAAGGCAATTTTATAAGGTTTCACAAAAATAATTTGGTAATTTTATCATCACATTTTTATGAATGAATGTTAAGAAGGAAAAGAGGTTAAAATCCCTAGTTAAACCCTAGCTAGGAATAGTTTGCAAAAGGTGAACTATACTGACCCAATTTTTATCGATAATTAAAATTTTATAATTGGATGTTGTAGTGGACTCCTTAAGATTTCCATAAAAGTATGGTTGAGGTCATGATTGATTTTGTGAGATAAGGTGAAAATCAATGCAAAATCCAGCTTGAAGTGAAACTTGAAATGCTCATTGTGAATCATGTGATTTGCATGAAAATTTTTGTATTTTAGGGATGATTTTAAGGTGAGTTTATAAGGTTTTAAAAAATAATTACGTCATTTTATCGTCACATTTTTATGAACAAATGTTAAGAAGGAAAAGAGGTTAAAATCCCTAGTTAACCACTAACTAGGAGAAGTTTGCAAAAGGTGAAGTATACTGACCCAATTTTTATTAGTAAATAAAAAGTTATAATTTGATGTTGTAGTGGAATCCTTAGGGTTTCCATAAATCTATGGTTGAGGTCATGGTGATATGTGGGCCCCACCTAAAAATAGGAGTTTTGGGAATAAAGGTTATAGAGAAAGATGGTCCAAAGGAGTAGCATAAAAAATTGTTATTGCATGTTTTTGGGAGTTTTTCTTGATTTTCATGAATTTTTAAGGACATTAATATGTATTTTTGTGGTTTTTTTAGAACTAAATAGGTTGGTCGTCAAAGCGCAGTTTTGGGGTCTCAAATAGCAGGGGTTCAAGAGTTTTGGCCATAACTTGAACTACAAGTGGATTACTAAGATGATTCAAGTTTTGTTGGAAATTATATCAAGATATATTTCAAGTTATATATTGATTTCCTCATGATGAGGTCATATAACATTATTTCAGGCATTATTTCAACAAGAAGATATTTATAAGTTCAAGACATCATTTGTTTTTGTGAAAGTTTGATGTTGTTTGAAGCATGAAATGAATTAGGGACCCAATTAATTAATTTTTATGTCTTTAATGCATGTATATTTGATTTTATGAGATAACCTTTATAAACGAGTTTTTGGCAGGTTGATTTGGTGAAGGAAAATCTTGTTGTGGTTTGAAGTGAGAGATGTTTCATGACTTCTAACATGATTAGAAGTGTTCTACAGGTTTTGAAAATTATTTTTATTGGTAATATGGAATTTTTTGTCTTAGTATAAGTAATTTGGTGGCATTATGAATTTTCTAGGTTGTTAAAGGGTTTAGGAAACAACTATTTTTAGAAGTGTAAAGGAAACTGGTCCCGATAAATGAACAAATTTGATTGTTTGATATTAATTGAGACTATGTATGAATTTTTAATGATATTTTAATCATGTATAAGGGTTCATGGGTCATGAAAAAGTATGGTACTCATGTTAGGGTAATTTTAAGATTGTGTCCATGGGGTTTTGAGCCATTTTGGCACATGTAATGAGGTTTTTCTCTATGCCGACCTAATTGGGTCATATGTAACTATTTTAATTCAAAATTTTAAATTTTATATAGTTTTATGGGTCGTATTTATCATGAGGGACTGACCTATTTTTTTGGAAGGAAGAAAAGCATATTTAAGTGCTTGTTTTGTTCATTTTTGAACTAGTGCTCTTGGAGGGAAGGTGTGTGACCTAGAGAGAGATATTTTGCAAGTATTTGTGAATGTTTTAAAGGATGAGGAATATAATGATAGGTTGATAAATTCTTGGCAGCTTGAGAGCAAGATTAAAGAGAAAAGAAAAGTGAATAAAGAGCAATAATATGAGAGTTTGAAGACCTAATGTGTGAGCTAGGGTTTGTGAGCTGAAATTGTGATCTCAATCAGTTGTGGTAGAGGAAATATTAGAGATAAAACATATACATGTGTTTGATTTTGTGTTTGGTAATAATTTAAGGGGTTTTAGCCTCCTTGTGGACTCGGGTGCGTCACCAAATTAGGGGTTGGTGCTCCTTATAGGGTCTACTAAACTAGGCGTTGGTTCTCCTTATGGGGTTGGTGCCTCACTAAATCAGGGTTTGGTTCTCCTTGTGTATTTTTTAATACACTAAATTACTTTTCTTTTAGTAATATACAAAAAGTTTCAGTATGTTTTCTTCCCCATGAGGGTTTCCCACTTATATATGGTGTTCTTGTGTTGATTATTTTACTTTCTTGCTCTTGTGGTTTATTTAGCATATATTAATAAGCACACATGATCATGGATGTAATTTAAATAATCAAATTGATGAATGTATGTTTTCGTAAATGAAAGGAAATTTATTGTAGGAATGATTCACCCCCTCTCAAATCCTTTGTGCTTATAAGAATGGTATCAGAGTTGAGATGGTATTGAGCTTGTCTGGTTATTATTTTACAAGTTTAATTTCATTTGAGGTTATTATTTACAAGTATTTGGGTGTTTTTGGTGTCGTTTTTCCCTATTGTGTGGGTATATAGCCTATTTTTATGATTTAGAGGTTTAAAGGCTTGCATAGTGCATATATAGTTCTGGAGATTTCTTTTTGCAAGCCCTAAATCATTGTTGCAGGATGCTTAGAAGATTTATCTAGATATAAGAATTTTAAGATATATGAAGGACATTTTCACCTATGGTAGTGCTTTACATACATGTTTATACCTACAAAGGGATTTTTTCCTAATCAAGATGTGTTTTCCAACCTGCAACAAAGTTTCCAACGGCCCATACAAACATTGAAGATCCAACTTGAGTTATTGTTTTGAGTCTCTTGGTAGATTTGGTCACTACACTTAGATCTTTAGAAATTTGAGAACTGCAGTGTAGATCTCCTTGATCTAATGTGGCCATATATTTTTACAAATGCAAAAAAATCTCCATTTCATCCTATAGGCCTCTCCAAAACAAACCTTCGGATGTGGTAGGGTGGCTAATGTCACCCCCTATAAACCCCATGACATTTTTTTCCGTCAATCATTCTTAACACATGAAAACCAAAGTGATTTATATTATAATCATCAAAACCTACCTCTTTGTTTTTCTAAAACTATTTTTAGTAAAAAGTGCATTTCAAGTTTAGTGCAAATTCATTTAAAATAGGGCTTATTTATAGGAAATAATTATTGTAAAACTTTTGATTGGTAGCTCGATATTGAGTGCCATTTTTGCAAAATTTAAATATTTTTTATTTCCCAAATAATTAGACCTATTCATTTTATAAAACACACTAATCTATAAAGTTCCAAAACCGTGGGGGTTTCTTGATATAGTTTTTAGGGTGTATAGTGTATTTCCTCTCTGTTCGAAATTCTATCTTTTCGTACATTTCCTTTTTTTCTGCAACAACTCCCACAACTTTTATTTCTTCACTAATGGATCTAAGTGAAATTAACCCACTTACACCTATTAACTACCATGAATGGAAATAAAAAATGACCATTGAAATTAGGAGTAAAAGGTTATTATGTATCACAATGAGGTTAGAACCTTCCCTGGTGAAGCCATAGATAAATTTAAGTGGTTTAATAAGTGTGATGAAGATTTTGTTAATTTATGTCTTTCAGTGTATCTTGAAATCTTCTTTCATGTAAACTCAAAAACATCTCCCAACCAAGTGTGGAAAACCTTATAAACTTGTTTGGAAAAGTTGACACTATGAGGGGTCATGAGATAGAAATAGAACTTATTAGTTTAAGTTATAAAAATTTGACACCTTGGAAGATTTATTTACCAAGCTCAAGTACTTACGATTACAGTTAGAAGAATCTGGAATAGAAAAAAAGGATGAGCAACTAGTTCTTTCAATGATTTTCAAAGTAGGTCCCGACTACTTTGTGTTTGTCTCTACATTTTATGATACCAAGAGGGGTCTTGGATCCACATGGTCTATGCCATCTTTATATGATTTTATTTCTTATTTTAATAAGGAGAAAGAAAAGTTAATCCAAATGGGAACCTTGAAGTCATCCAAACCTCAAGCCCTCATTTTTGGGAATGGGAAACAAAAATCCTCTAGCAACCAAGAGAAGAAGAAAAAGATCAAGGATCCAGAAAAGAAGAAAGAATAGAAATCCACTACTTCTTCTAATTCAAATGGGAAACCTAAGAAGGAAAAGGTTAAGTGTTCCTATTGCAAGAAACTTGGGCACGTTGAACACAAATGTAGGAAGAAGAAAATTGACCACCTCAGTCATTTCCTTGAAAAAAACAACATAGGGGTCCATGAATCTATCAAATAGTATTCATCAACCCAAGAATATATTAAGGAAAAAAATATAAATATAAACATAATGGAAAAGGCACTAGTTACAGTTGCATCCTCATCTACTCTTTCTTGGGTTATCGAATTTTGTGCTTCACACCACATAGGTTCATAACATGTTGAGTTTTCTTTCTTAGAGCCTTGCAACATGTCCACCATCACTTCAGGTGATGATACTCTAGCCATGGTTTCAAGGAGAGGGTCTATTGAAATTGACTGTGGAACATTCACAAATGTTCCTAGTATACCTTCAATTTCACTTAATCTCTTGTCATTGTATCAGATGATTGATATAGAGAAGGGCATGAGAGTCATATTTGATCCATATTTAGTTGAGATTAGGGAGTTGTATAACGACACTACAATAGCAATGGGAAGGGAATATCACCATGCTAGGTTATATACCTTCTCACACTTTTCACCTAATGTTTCCCCTATTGCATTGCTCACACATTCAAATGGAGTTAGCAGATTATGGAATAAGTTGTTTGGCAATCTTAACTTATACTACCTTGAGCAACTCAATCAACATGACATGGTTATAGGATTTCCTAGAGTTTGTTTCTCAAAGGGACTTTGTGAGGGTTATGCTCTTGGAAAACACCCTAAAGATAAATATTACAAAGAAAAATCTTGGAGAACTTCAACACATTTAGAGTTGATTCACAGTGATGTCACAAGAGATTTTCCCCATCCTTCCTTCACCAAGGTCAAATATTCTCTCACCTTCATAAATTATTTTTCAAAATATACATGGGTCTACTTCCTTAGGTAAAATTCTGAAGTTTTGATTACTTTCAGGACTTTAAGGCACTCGGTTAGAAATAAACTGGGAAAAGCATCAAATTTATTCGAATGATAATTGGGGAGTATGTTAGTAATAGATTTGAGCATTTTTTCACCACAGACGGTATTTATCTATAGAAAATAGTGCTTACACTCCTCAACGAGAATGGCATGGAAGAATGCAAAATTGGTCCTTAAAAGAGAAGGAAAAATGTATGATCCACTCTAAAAATTTGACTCCGTAGTTTTGGGAAGAAGCCATCAATTGTGTTTTTTATATATAGAATTGGGTTCCCCACAAAACCTTGAAAGGTATAACTCCTTCAAATCTTGGCACAATAAGAAACTCGAAGTTAAGTTCTTCAAGGTCTTTGGATCACCAACGATGGCATGCATCCCTAAAAATAAACACAAGGTAATACAACCTCAATCCAAACCTTACATATTTGTTGGGTATCTAGACGGGGTCATGGGTTATAGACTTCTCCATCCTACTAATAATGAGTTGTTCATAAAGATAATTGTTAATTTTTAGCAAAGTCCTATTGACTCTTTACTTGATGCTTCTCCATCTACTTTGGCTTCACTCAGTTTTGGTGAGAATTATAAGGATTCAGATCATCCACAACATGTTCATGAGGTAAAGCATTATACTTCATCTAGTTCTAACATCAATTCTTATAGAGATCAAAGTAATGAGGAGTCATCCTCATCTAATTCTAGACATATTGCAAAGGATGAGGATTCGGCACATGACTTACCCACTCTAAGCCCCTTTTGGGCTAGGTAGACACACTTTAAAGTGCGAGGCACTTGGGTAGGGAATCAAGAGGATGACAGATGTACTGGAAAACTATCAAAGTAGGCCACATGCCTTTTATGCTTCAATGACATATCCATAAACATTCTGAGAGGCATCAGACATACCTGAGTGGGATAGTGTTATGCATGAGGAATATAATTCCTTAATTAGTAATCACACTTGGAATTTTACTTCATGTATCGTCCCACTTTATTTTTCCTTTCCATTAACGACGGGTCATTTTGAACTAGTGTTATTAAAAAAATAAGATAAATGAATAAATAAATAAATAAAATAAATTTAAAATGTTGGATTGTGGAGTGGAAATGGGAGTAATGATGGTATTGGTGGAGAAGTGATGGGACAATGGAGTTTTTAGTTAATGGTAGTAGTTTTTCGAGCATGGGAACCCTCCACACAAACAATGAATTCTTCACCATATGTTGACATGGTCCAATCTAGCCAGATTCATCCTATTTGACCTTCATAACTTTCATTTTCCTTGCATAATAATACAAGCACCTTACTCGATATCTAGAGGTGTTAACCAAATGGAAACCCAAGTTAATGTTGTAAATTTAGCAAGTAATTGGATAGTTATAGCGAGTGTAGAGTTGGATATTTTCTTTACTATCTATGATAAAGAAGGGTTTTATAATCTCATAATTAAATAATCAGAATGTCACAAGAAAAATGTGTTAAATGAATCCCTCAATACTATTTTTCCTAAAAGTAGTCCCATTATGGGTTAAATCAGCCTTGCACAGAAGTGAATCCATAACCCAAGTATCTCCTCATTTTACTAGATACAAATTGATTGATATGGATCTGTATCTACATCTCAAGTGGGTTCTTTTGTCTTGAAGAGGAAGGGGAAAATGACCGCCTACCGATACTTTTTTTGTATATAGAAGAAGAAGAAGAACATTAAGGATTAGGATGTGCTTCATTCAAGTGTAATGTCTACCTATATTTATTTTTTCTTCTTCTACTTCTAAAAACCTATGATAGATGCATTGTAACCTTTGATAGCCTTCACCTTTAGGCATTATGTTTAATTTTGTGAGATTGAGTTTGGAATCATTGGAACAACACTTGGTCTTCCATCATAGCAACATGGAAATATATAGTTATATGTATATTTATTTATGAGTTCTTATATGCTTGATAGACAAGTATGAAAAAATTGGAAGAAAAGTGCAAAGGAACATGAACGGTGGCAAAAGGAATTAAAGAGATAAGGTCTCTTGAAATTTATTTATAGTTGTTTTTATAGAAAATGTATTTGTTGAAGATTCCTTTTATTGAAATAAATGTTTGTGAAAATTCAGAATTTATGAGGAAATGGGATCAACAAATAGGTGGGTATAGAATTCCGTCAATGATGCCATATACAAGATACATGGGTATCTATTATCAAAAATCACCACACACCCCAAATGTCCCGAGTGTGAATGGGACATTCGGTGGGATTGGGTAACAAGGATAATCTCTCAAGGCCGTGGACTTGTGGGTTTGAGGTGAACCTCCGATAATTCAGCTTCCTCTTCCTAAAATAAGTGCTACACTACTCCTAATGAAAACAAGACAGATAACTAGGCCTATACTAACATTTCCAGGGAATTAGGGAGAGATATTGCATGAAATAGAACCTATACTAGAAGTGGTGATGCACCAAGAAAGGGATTTTCTAGACAAATTCTCGGTATTCCAATGAATAAAGATGATCATGGGAAGGATGGAAATGCATCACGACCAAACTACATATAATACTTCATTCCATTTCAAGCACAAGATCTTTTGAAACCTACAATAGAAACATGGGATTGTACAGTGTACCTGCAAACATGAGAGAGGAAAAAGGAAGAAACAAAAATGATGCAAGGATAGATAATTAGTCACAAAACATAATTTTATTACTCCAAACACATGCACAATGCAGCATTACAACATGAAGAGGAAAGGATTGATATTACAATCTTTGGAAGGAAGGATTGAAAGCTCCAAATTCACAAAAACTCAACTTAAAAGAAGAGGGTAAAATTAGAAAAATTGACCAACTCCTTGAAATAATGCACCCCTTTACATTTTATAGTGTTGTTAAGCTATGTGAGAGAAATAAGCAAAAATCCTAAATTCTAGGAAAAATTATAGTAGGGTATGGATCTCTTGTAATTGCTCATGCTTGACTTGGTGCACTCCATGCCTGCTTGCCTCATTAATTCTACTCAAAGAAAATTCCCCTTCATGCTTCCAAAAATTCATAACTTTGAATTTTCCCCATAATTTAATTAAAATATTATTTTAAAATTCTTTGGAGAATCCAAATTGGTCCATGATGGGACCCATGGATTTGAAATTACTTTTGAGGGGGTCTTAGTGTGGTGGCTTAGAAAATGGCTCACCGAGCTAGCTAGAAAGCTCCTTTGTTGGATTTTCCATGGGGTACTTAAATTTTCATCGGTGTTTGTTTGTTACCATTACACGTGATGCTTAATGTTTTAAATTCCCCAAGTTTTACTACCCATGTCGATTGTCACATGGATAACAAGCCCCACATTTGCATCAAACCAAAATAACTCCTTCAACGAGCTCCACATTATTCATTGAATAGAAAGGATCTCTTGCCATGTATTTATTTCATACTGGATCATCCCTAATGAGTTTTTGAAATGGCATAGTTAGCCTTAAACTTTCCCCACATAGCTCTTTACTTGCCATGTCTTGCATTGACTTGGAACTTTCCATAAATATTTCGACATTAGCTTCACCACCAGCTTGTATACCACGTCGGGTCATTGCATGACACTTGCCTTGCTTGTATTTAGAAAGCCCTTCGCCTTTGCATTTTTCCCACCTCGAGCGAGATGACTTGGTTTTGAATTGAACACACCCCATCAAGAATTTGTTTAGAGAGCTCCACATGTTATGTTTGGAATAGTTGGGCATTGTATATTGAAACCTCCCACGCTGAAATTATTTGGCATGGAACACCATAGCGAGCCCATCCAATCTCAATGACTTGGAAATTTACCCAATGTGTCAGCTCCACCTATTTACCTACCAACTCAACGTCATAATTTGGATTCCTTCCATGCCATACACAACATTTCACCTACCTTAGATGACTCACCGACAACTCGCAATCTGCATTACCCAATTAACCACCTTGGAATTTGGAATCGACTCCTTTCAAACACCAAGCTGTTCTAAAATTGGATGAGTTCCAAACTCCAAAATTCGAGTTCAAACTTTGGAACACCCAATTCAATTTTTGTCAGTTTTCCCTTGAAAATTCTGAAATGCATCGAATCCAAAACCCAAAGTCATAATTTTGGACTTCGAGTTTAGAAATTGAGCTCACATTTCATCAACTCATTTCCTCAAATCTCTAAACTCCAATGATTTTAAATCCACGAAATCCAAAATGCTTCTCCTTGAAAAAACCTCTAATGAAAATTCATCAATATTCTCCAATGCGAGCCACCTACATGCCATCCTTCATCTCATCATGTACCTATGACACTTTGAGCCATAGATCAAGCTTTTCCTACATGATTAAAGCGGCCATGAGCCCAACTATCACACTACTCGACCACGTAGAGTGTTGGGCCTGTATTGACTATGTCCCAAGTTAGAAGGTCAACACACATGGAAGATAGTACAAGAGGAAGTTTCTCAAGGAAAAGTGTGCAAGGAAAGGGTTTGAGTTAGAACTTGGGCATGCGCGGAAAGAAGAACAAGGATTTAAGGAGTTAGCCATATTTTTTTTTATGGTGTCGCATGGAAAAACATGTGAAGGCTCGAGTAGTCATGATGAGTTGATAAGGTACAAACCTAGAGTCTTGGGGATCATAACCCCCTCCTCCATCAATGGTGTAACATTCTCATCAGGCTGACATAAAGGAGGGGTTCGACACCTTGTGCACCTCTGGTGAGCACCCAACACATACTAGGTGATAGGTTGGCACACTTGTGGTAGATAGAAGGTATATGAAATATGACTACTATTTGGTTTTGTTGTCGGGACCTCTTTTGAAGTTGTTGTGAGAATGATGTGTGATAATGGAGCATCTAACCTTGGACAACATTGAGACCTAGCTTAAAAGCATGGAGGATGAGTTTTCTCAGAGGTTCAGTACTAGATCTAAGTTTTATGCATGTAAATGGGTGGAGGAGAACCTATATCACGAGATCTATGAGACATTATTCTATTGTTTCCTAGTAGATTTGTATGAATGGCTCTCAACATATGCGTTAAGGAAGAGTCGGTAATATAGACCTTCTTTTTGTACCAATGAGGAATATTTATAGTTATAGGATGTTGATCGACCTAGAATTATGTTGTTGATCAACTTTGGTGGAAAG
The DNA here is from genome assembly GCA_018340775.1 of Taxus wallichiana var. yunnanensis. Classification (NCBI taxonomy): domain Eukaryota; kingdom Viridiplantae; phylum Streptophyta; class Pinopsida; order Cupressales; family Taxaceae; genus Taxus; species Taxus wallichiana. Next base: position 963,245,302 of record CM031234.1, read on the forward strand.
TTGTGTTGACTTGTTACACGTTGGAGTACACAATCTCAACTTATTCTTGTCTGAAGGTTCTTGAGTTTGAGTTCTTGTGAGAACCCAGAGGATATTTCTTGCATGATTTTCCATTATCCATCAAGATCCTAATTATTAATTTGAGATTGAAAGCATTCCTATGGTTTGATAAAATATCGCTAGGCATGGGGCACAGAAGCTGGTGTGGTGGAGATGGAAGACCTTGCGGTCGAGAAAAAGAGAGGAGAGGTGGCTCAATTACAATGAAGTGCAAGAAAGGGAGTTGGTGAGACAACGTGAATTTTTTGATGTGATGGACTTATGGAGACAAATGTTACAAGAAGGATTTGAGGTTCACGTGGAGGACGCGGGACCAAAGTAGTCTGTGATACCCCATATTGACAAGCGAGGGAGAGAAACCCCTTAACTTCCGCAAGACCTTTTCATATGGAGAAAGGATATTTGTAGGTGTGCATCTTATCCTATCTCGGCACTTATTTTTCCAATATCTAAGATAATTAATTCTAGTTTAGTTGGTGTTGATGAGCAAATAGATTCAAGTAGATATCATTTTACATTACACCCATCTATGGCCACGTAGACATTTCTAGTGTTTGGAGGTATTTTGCTAGCACGTCATTTGGGCAAGGTGTAGGTTCACAATTTTGGGTAACGCATCTAGAAATGGCGTGTGAAAAACATCTGAGAATGGTTAGGTATCATAGACTATCGGCGCCTTATTTAGCGCGATGGTGGGTTCACAAGTGCAACTCACGTCGGGCCCCTTACCCATAATAGGAAGAGGACATGGAGGATTTGGAGGGATAGAATCTAGTGCATTGAGTGGATTTGGTGATGGACATAACACAAGAGGGAATCAAGGTCCTGGATCTGGTGGGAAAGGTCCACAACACCATGAACATGTGTTTTATGAGATGTCACTCCACTTAACTGATTACTGAGGGCTTTGAGCATGCCACGAGCATGTACACAAGTGTGGGTTGCTATGTCACACTAAGGGAATCATTTCCCTAGAGTGGAAATAAATTTAGTTTGTAACTAAATTACAAGGGCAAGCACATAGATGGTACTGAAATTATGATCCACACCAGACGATTGTGGACTATATTGCGTTGTGTGATGCATTTTTAATGGAGTTACACTTTCTTGGGTTTGAATAGAAGAGCATCACTTTGCTCTAAAGAAGATCCATCAAGGTATGATAGAGAATGTGTGATATTATGATGTACATTTCAAGACTCTTCAATGGTTCATTGGAGGGTTAATAATATCATTCGGGAAGATGCTTTTTCATAAGACCTTCACGGATCTGCACGAGTTCTTGGAGGCTTCGTTTCATGTTCATGCCATTAGAGGTATTGATACCGGAGTTATCCCATTTCTTGAAGCAAATATTGTTTCCATCGTGAAGCAACTTGAAAAAATGTATGCAAACTCTTCTCATGAGACTCCCTGTGGGATATGGTGTACAGATTGTGAAGTAGAGGTACACACAAAGGATAGATTCCCAAGAAATTTGGTGCATGCCATGTCAGTAGATGGTGATATTTTCCATGAATATCATGATGCAAGAAAATTCCTATTGTTGCAATGCACAATCTTTAAGAATATGTCTTTCTATTACAATATTTGTACCTCTACTACTCATGACACCAATGATTACAAATTGATAGACCAAATCCATGATGCCATTGATCTCGATGTGTGCTAGAAAAGTATTTCAAATAGCTCTAAGGATGATGGTCATCATTATGGAGGGCACGCAGCTGGAGGAGGTCACGGAAGAGGCTTTTGGGAGGATTCAGAGGCTATGGAAATCATGGAGGAGGAAGAAGTGAATTTCCTCATGGAACCTTCTATAATTAATGATCCACATAGCATTACAAGCGCAAGTGTCTAGATTTATTGGAATGCTCATGATGTGGAAAGAAGAAAAAGTATGAAGAGTTCTTGAAGTTATATGACCACACGAGAAAGAGTCGGAAGAAGCAAAAACACGTGGGGATGGTGAGTGTAAAGAGGATTGAACCATAATGGATGTTGAGGGTAGTGCTTAACTCTAAGCTAGAGCCTGTTTTAGTCACTACACGTCTTTGAGGTTTCACGTGACCAAGAGAAACAAAATAAGAGGACCCTTATCACAATATAAGAAGTGTTACATGGGAAATATCCTAATCCTACCCACTAGAAGGATGTACACCAAGAAACCATAGAGCTGATTAGGAGTTTGCAAGGAGAAATCCAGTGTCAAAAGGAGAAATCATGCCAGTTGGAATAGAAGAAGAAAACTGAGGTTCCTCAACATGATATGGATGAGGTTAGGGAAGTGTGTTGAATGTTTTAGTAGGAGAATATTATTCCCATGTTGGTAGAATGGCTGAGGGAGAAGGTACCACGTGCTAGAGGAGGGTGCGAAACCAATCTTACATACTAACCTAACTCTAACTCCTTACAACATTGATTATGACAACGAGATCACACTAAAAGAATTTTTTGATGGGTGGCTTTTGAGTAATATATTGATTGACATAGGAATGGAGGTCAATGTAATTACTCTAGATGCATGGAATCAAATGGGGAGGCCCCCATTACAACCATCTTTGAATGTGTTGTACATGGATAACAGGACAAAGGCCATGCCTCTAGGGGTGTCAAAGGTGCATCTAATACTATTATAGGGAAACTTTGACTAGGATACTTTGAGTTCCTAGAGCTTGTTGAGGCTGATAGTTTCCCATCATTACTTGCGTGCCCTTGGTTCTATACAAACAATGTTGACTTGTGTTTCATGTAACATCCATTTTTAAGACTTAAAAACAAGGGATTTTTGTAAACCATAATGTTCCTGTTCTAATTAATATAATTTAGAAAACACATTTCATTTCCAATCCATCTCATAATAGAAAACCATATGGAACTGTAATGACTTGGTGAAACACTGATCTCTCATTCCATAACTCGATTAAACCGATATCTCATGTTAACTTGTTTAATTGTGTAGTATGTATACTTGGTTCCTTTACCCTTTAAGGGGCACCTAAGTGTTATGTCTATGAAGCTCATTTGCATATCTCGATACCGATATTCATCCGAAATCCCACATTTTAAAATAAGTGACATAAGACAACGCAATCAATATCTTGCGATACTTTGACCAAATTTTTAAACATGTCTACCATGTTAACATTCCAGGATGACATACTCATAGAAAGGAATATGTACTTCACCACACTTTTATTTGTTATCTAGATTGGTCTTCCTTGACTACTACCAACCCAAATCTAAATCAAATATTCACACTAAACATGGGTAGCTACATGTACTATTGTGGAAGACTACTCATGGTGATTAAGGATACATAGACATACTCAATCGAATTTTGTTGATTTGGTGTGTCTAGTTACCCTAAGTCAACATGAGTTGACCACAACATTAATCCATGTTTCTATCTCTGTTTAGAGTAGAACCATGAAACAAACTTCTACTTATGTCACCAAGTTGATGAACTAAGTAGGGTGTTAAAGCATAGTTGAATGCATCATAGTATCCTCATAATGACTCTGGTCATTAAGAGGGTAATTTGTTGCAGTCCCTATGTTATAACAACCAACTGAGTTCCTTCAACTAAACTTACATACTTAAGAATATTAGATTATTAACCTAAAAAAAAATTATTCTATAAATTTTATCAATAATAATGCACTTAAGGGCCCACTATGCATGATTTACCCAAATAAGGTTACGAAGTGTAATTTACACAAGAGAAAGGTAAGCAGATAAAATATGCATTCCTTATTATGCTCATCTTATTCTTAATCATTTATGTTCATTTATCGATATGTCTGAATTTGATATTAGGAAAGTAAGATCATTAAGTTTTCTTACAGTGGTTTAACATTGTAAACAATCTTGTTAGAATGCTTATACTTTAGACTTCAGGATATCATAAAGTCTAAATCTTTCTAATAACTCTTTTAAGCATCCATGCTCAAATTATAGATATCAGATATGGAACATACAATCAATCATCCTTATGATTTAATCATAATCACTTAACAAGATATCATACATAGTTATTTATTTAATTACAAAGGCAAGTATCCTTTTTCTTTCTTTATTAAGGATTGATGTCCTATTAGTGAAAACAAAAACATATGCTTTAGTTTAATAATAAGAAGCCATAATCATTTATATAAGCTATCCATATTCCCTTTACATGTTAAGGATCTACCAATGATTATCATCTTAGTAGTACTTTTTCCAAAATGAAAGAATCAAACTGTAAGTATATTCTCCTTAATTATAGTATAATCATATATCTTAGAATCTACTAGGTTATGAATATCAAATTCAAGTATTTCCATAAATTCCCATCATGCATGAAGTTATTTAATAATATATCACATAAACCTGCATGATATTATTTAGTAATATTACACATACCTAAGTCATGAAGGCCTTGGAAATAAATCAGAATTCAACATCTTTACCACAACAATTCATTTATCAAAAATAGAGTTCACTACTCTCTAAACTTAATAAGTATTTCAAAGGTTTACAAAAACTATCTTTCTATCATTGTAAAAACTAATTTTATACATATTCATGATTTATTTTTCAAACAAGAATTACATTTCAAGAATATGTCAATACATAGAAAAATGAATGAACTAAGATGGTTTATTAGTAAAAAAATTAACTTTCTATAAGTATTTCTCCTTTCATCTCTTACGAAGTCCATCTACAAAATTATTAACATGAGTCAGTTCATAAGAACTGAGCATGATAAATTCTATAACATTAAAAAAACATTATTTTATTTAATCTGTTTCACAAAAGGAACCCGATATTAATGAAAAGGTTCGAAATACAAAAATAAGGGAAACCAAAAATACTTTTTCCTAATGATTAAAAATAGATATAGAGAGGATTCATAAACTCTGCAAGTAATAATATTCAAGAATGAACTAATTAAACCAACACAATTAATTCTATCTCAAACATGATTATGAAAATCATTACAACATGATAATCATCCAATTAGCAACCAATTAAGAAAAGAGTAATTAAAATTCATATCCTAATCTAAAACTTTTAAATGTAATTTCCAACCTAAGTTCCACAAAACTCATCCAATTCTTATCATTCAAAAGAAGGTGAATTGATCTAAACATATTGTCTTGAAAAGGATAATATGTTGTTCTAATAACCATAAAAACATCAACAACCTACTAATAAAAATGAATGATAAAACAAGAAATATCCAACTGGGATATCAACCCTTCCAAACAACCTTGCCATCCCAAGCCCTATTCTTATTCAAAAAGGATTATGTTGATCATGGAACCAACCAAACAATACAAGAAATAATAGTTGTATACAACACGAGAGATTTGGTACAAACCAAAATAAAAAATTAACCAATGGTAACAGTTCCTTGAGAACCTAACTTTCACACTAAGTTCAAAACTCAATAGAAAAAAACATAGTTATCACAATCCTTGCATCTAAAAAAATCACATCTAAATGTTCATTATTTCCATAAGCTACAAATGGTGAAAGAACAAATCGGTTTTACAAGAAAACACATAAGGTTTTTTTCTTACCCAAAAGACTGACCCCCAAGATCAAAGAAGAGTAACTTACTTACAATGATCAGTGCATACATAACATTATCTCTCTATAGAAAATAACTTGCATACGAAAAGAACAACATTCAGCTCTTAAATACAACTAAGGATGCCAATACAGTCTCAAGGATATATTCAAAGACTCAAATCAACATGTAACCTTTGTCAAGAAAACATGATGATCAAACACAAGGCTCCAAGGATAGTAAGATCTGAAATCATAATAAAATGACAATCTATACTCATGAAGCCAAAATTTCCACATAGAAGTATATAATAAAAGGAAAACGAACCCAGTTAAAAGTATAACAACCCAGACTTTCTTAAAATTTCAATCAAGTTCTATAGCAGAACCGACTCAAAGAGAGTACTTAAACAATGAAGAATACAACCTCATAAGAAAGAAACAAAGTTTAACCAGACTATTATTTCATACAAAACCATTTTAAAGTTATGCCATGGCCTAGAACAATCCGAAATAGATGTTATTCATTTTTAGGCCAACCTAGAAGGGTAATCATTCAAAGTTATCTCAACAAATGAGAAAGAGATATTATTACCAGTCTCTACAACTAAATAGGTCCACCCATGAAGGGTTGAAACTTCAATCAAATATAAAAAGATAGACAGAAACTCCAACAGTAATCCTCTTAAAATGCACTTACAATGTTCAAACAACTTCACAAATTCCCATTATGGGTCGAGACCAATCACCCAAAAACCAAAAAAATATTCGAGATCTATCTCGATACAAGCCAATGAGTAACCAACAACTACAACAGAAACTACAAATAATCATAACAAAATTTGATCAAATAATGTTGGTCTCCAACCATTTAACAACCAGGTAAACTGGCCAATACCCAAAATCCATAAATATTTCCACCATAACACTGGCATACATTCCATGCATACAAGTTACTAAATCAAGGTGAATAATCTAACCAAGAAAACTAATATAATATTCCCTTACCATTCATGGAGTTTAATAGATATAAAGCTAAGGAAAACATAGTTTTTTTACTAAGAAAGGTAACCCGAATCACGATAAACAACTATATACACAACATCATAATATATCCACAAGAAACCAAAAATGAGAAACGTCATTGAAGCAAGAAGAAGAAAATAGAAAACAAGAAACTAATACCAGGAACGATTTCATAAAAGAGAAGAGTTATTTTAATGAAAAAACTTAAGTAAAAGCAAAAGATTTAATGAGATAGGGCCTATCATGCCTGGTAGTGCTCATGTCTCCTTTTCCTTTCCTCAATCCTTCATGCAAAACCTCTACTGCAAGATTTCCATGAAAACACCAAAACCAAGCCTCTAAAACTTTCCTCATTTCCTTCTTATAGCTTCCATGCTCTGATTTCATTATTATTTTCACCATGCAAGGTGAGATTAAACATGCAAAAATTCGAACTGGAGGTTCAAAAGAATGAAAAACCACATGTAGAGCTCCAAAGCTCCCAAAAACCAAATGAAACAATAAAAACAAAAAACCGTCTATTCCTCCAACCTTCTCCTATTTCCTAGGTGGTTTTCACTCTGGTTGAGAACATTAAATGCCAACAAGACTACTAGTGTCCTTCCCAAACTTCCCGCCATCACCAACTCTCTGTTGGTTAAAACTAAAAATTAAAACTTCATTTAAATGAAATTAGCAGAGTTGACAACTCAACATTCCCCTTAATTTCCATGCATTGGCCAAAATTGGTGATAACAGTGTATTTAATGACACATTCAAACCTTTTAAATTCCTTAGAAATTGGTGCCACCAACACCCATCCACTTTCCATCCATGTCATCCCCTTTCCCTTTAGGCTATCTTATTTCCCTTAGGTTAGGTTTAGTTAATATTAGCTTATAAACCAAGCTTAGGTCCTTAGGAATAATTCTTATTTAGTCTTAGAATAAACTAGTATCAAGACTTAGGATTACCCCCTTCCAAATAATCAACCACAATAATAAAATCACCTTAGCTTAAACTTAGGATAAGATAATAATCATATGAACTTAGATTAAATTAGGACCCAACAACTAATCAATAACATTACCCTATGATGAATAAAAATTAAGTGTTTAGATCACGATAAAGGGCATATGCAAAAGAAGTCACTTGTGATCCCACAGCAGCCTAGGTTCATAAATCAAACATTCTTCCCAGCTTGGTCAAATGACCTAAACGTCATAGAATCAAAATCATGCCTTGGATCATTGAAATTGATCCAAGGTATGGCTATCTTGCATCAGAAATCAAATAGACTGAAGCACAAGTTCAAATGCAAAATAGGCTATGAATGAGTTTAGATTGAATTTATCTCTTCCATCCACATGCAATAAACATTAAACAAAAATAAAGAATTAAATACTTTATTTTAAATTCATAATTATCATGCCATGATAGTATTATTTTTTAGAAGATAAACATTTCATCTACAAAAAAACATGATTACTTTGTTCATAAGAGTACATCATCTTCAAACAAGAATCACATATCAACATTTATAAATTTGATTACAAAAGTCATCAAGGATATCAACCATGGTAGAGGCATTATATACCTCCCATATAAAAGCATCATCGTCCTGATGATTAACTTAGTCCATATTCTTTAAGCAAAAACATAATCATAATTATAGTTATTCTATCCACAAAAATTTTCAAACAAAAACTAGATTTGCAGAATTCAAGTTTTTCATAACTTATTACAAAGATCAAATAGTCATCCTAGTACTAATAAAATATATCACCCACCCAAACTCGGCGAAATTAAAGATAGCTTCAAATAAAGTTGTTAATTATCTCAAAATTAGAATTAATTCTGTTCAAACAAATGAGGAAAAGCATTTTTCATGTCCTTAAGGTTTTCCCATGTTGCACTTTCTTCATTAAATTGGTCCCATTGGACCTTGCATTGACTGATTTCCTGATTTCGTAACTGTAACCAATGAGTTTCCAACACTCTTATGGGCTCAACCAAAATTATCCCTGGGTCTTGGACCTACAAGGAATCCCAATTTAATACATGTTATAAATCTAAAATGTATTTCTTAAGCAAAGAAATATGGAAAACATCATGCATTCATGACAAAGTGGGAGGTAAAGCTAAGCGATAAGCTACAGGGCTAATCACTTCAACAATCTCAAAATGTTCCACAAAATGAGGTGATAATTTTAGATGCCTTGCCAAAGGTTATTGATCTCTTTTTAGGCTTGACATGTAAAAAGAATTTTTCACCAATTTAAAATTTATTATCGATACTTTTCGGATCGTGATAAATTTTCTACCTATCCGTGGCTTCTTTTAATCATTCACGAATCATTTTAACTTTTGTTCCATTTCAAGTAAGAATTTTTGGCCCAATTACCTCTCTATGTTCAATGCTATCCCAACTAACTAGAGTTCTGCATTTCCTTCCATACAATGCTTTGAAAGGTGCCATTTTTAAAGAGGAATGATATGTATTATTGTAAGTAAATTCAACTAAAGGAATATATTCTTCCAATTTGTACTATCGATCCATACATTACATTAAGTAATATGTATTCCAAAACCTGATTTACTCTCTCAGTTTGACCATCTGTTTTTGGATGCTATGCAGAACTAAAATTCATTTTTGTTCCTAAGGTTACATTTAGCATTATCCAGAAACAATATGTCATTCTAGGGTCTCTATCAGATATAATAAATTTAGGTACTCCATGTAATATAAAAAAATTCATGCACAAATATTTTTGCTAAAACAGTGAATCATATTTAAGATTACCAACAATAAAATGTGTTACCTTTGTCAACTTATCAACCACAACTAAAATAACATCATGTTTACTTCTAGACATAAGCAGCCTTGAACAAAATCTATGCTAATTATTTCCCACTTGTCTTGCGGTATGCTACGAGGATATAATAAAATATTTGGATGCTTATGCTCACCTTAACACGCCGACATTCAAAGCAATGTGAAACAAAATTAGTTATCTCTCTCTTCATCCGTTTCTAAAAAAATTTGTTTTACATCAGCAACCATTTTTGTAACACTGAGATGTCCTAAGTAAGGTGAATTATGAAATTCCATCATTAATTTTTTCCTTAACTCATTTCCCGAAGGTTCATACAACCATTTTTCATATCTTATAATTGCTTCATTATAAAAGTTAAAACATGTGTATCTTACATCATCAAGATCTGCATAAGTGTTGTTTTTACAAGCCAAAAGTAAAAATCAGATTCTATGATACTCTTAACCTCATCCTTAAACTAATTTCTCAAAGTTATAAGTGCATAAATATGTTTCCTATGACTTAGTGCATTTTCCACTCTTTTTTCTTTACCTTTAATGTAACTTATGTCAAAATCATATTGTGACAAAACTCTAACCATCTTCATTGTCTTGCATTCGTATTTGGTTGAGTGAAAATATACTTGACCCTAAGGTGGTGAGTCTTTAACTCAAAACGTCTTCTTAAGAGATAATGTCTATATACTTTAAGTGTATGAACTATGGCAGAAATCTCTAGGTCATGGGGATCATAATTAAACTCATGTAATTTGAGTTTTCTTCTCTCATATGCTCTAATATGACCATCTTGCAAAAAAATACTTCATAGTCCTTCACCGAAAGCATTTGTAACTAATGTAAAGTTTCCATTTGGATCTAGTACAACCAAAATAGGTGAAAAAGTTAGCTATTCTTTTAGAGTTTTCAATATTGCTTCGCATTTATCACTCCACACAAAATTTTGTCTTTCTTTTGTAATGAAGTAATCGAGGTAGTAAATTTTGAAAAGTCCTTAACAAAATGTCTATAGTAACTAGCAAGCCCCATGAAGCTTTTGACTTCATGTAAATTTTTAGGTTCAAGTTATTTAATTATGGAAACAATATTTGATGGATAAACTGTTATCCCATCTTTTCTTATGACATTTCCTAAATAGTGCACTTCTATTTCACAAAAAATAACATTTGTACAACTTACTATACAATCTTCTCTTTCACAAAATTTCAAGTAATATTTTCAAATGCTTGTGATGCTCATTAATGCTTTTAGAATAGAGAAGAATATCATCCAATAATACAAGTACAAACTTGTCCAGGTATTCTTCAAAGATATTATTCATTAAATTCATAAAATTTGTAGGTGCATTTGTTAAACCAAAAGGTAAAACCATGAATTCATAATGTTCATACCTCATTCTAAAGGTTGTTTTATGAATATCTTCGTATTTCATTCTTAATTGGTGATACCCGAACAAAGATCTATCTTTGAATATACTAATGCACCATGCATCTGGTCAAACATATCATCAATTCTAGGAAGTGGATATCTATTTTTATTGTTACCTTGTTTAACATCTTGTAATCAATACAAAGTCTTAGTGTTCCATCTTTATTTTTTCACAAAAAATATGGGTGCTCCCATGAGTGAGACACCCAGTCTTATCAAACCCTTAAACTAAAAATCTTGTAACTTGTGCCTTAAGTTCTACTAGTTTAATGGTAGTGATTCGATAAGGTGCCCTAGAAATAGGCTCGAGTTCTAGGTTTGATTTGTATTGTGAAGTCAAATTTTTGTTTAGGCAAAAGACCGGGTAGTTCTTCTAGAAACACATCGCTGAAATATCTTAAAAGTGGAAACTTTTACAAGAAATAACTATCATTTTCTATTGTTTCATAAATTTTACTGCATATAGAGTGATTCCTTTATTTTTTGCCTTTTTAAGTTGTATAGCTGATAATTTTCTAGCTGAAATTTATCGCTTTACCACTTAAATGTCTGCTTTTTTAAAATCATCAACGAAACTAATGTTTTTTTCAAAATGATCGACTTTTGCTTTATGATCAGCAATCCAGCTTAACAAAAATTATTACATCATATGATCCCAATGGAGCAACATAAAGATCTACTTCAATGGAAAAACTTGGTAATTCTAAGAAAGCTCTAAAAAGACAATTACTAACAAGATGGACAACATTGTTACCATAGTGTACAAGTATAATATTTTTCCATTATTCATGTTTTTCTTTTTAATTTTGTAGCTAATTTACTAGAAATAAAACATTATGTAGCTCCAGTATCAAAAGTGTAGTATTAGGTGTACCAAATAATTTAACTAGCACTTATATGGGCATAACTTTCTTTTCACTTATTTATCAACTATTGCAGCATGTATCTTATGTTGCTTATTGATGCCATATTCCTTTAGAGGGAACTGATGTCATCATTTAACTTTTTGTTCCATTTCGGTAAGAATTTTGGTCCAATTACCTCTCTATGTTCAACGCTATCCCAACTAACTAGATTTCTGCATTTCCTTCCATACAATACTTTTAAAGGTGCCATTTTTAAAGAGGAATGATATCTATTTTTGTAAGTAAATTCAACTAAAGGAAGATATTCTTCCCATTTGTACTATTGATCCATACGGTGCATTCGTAACTTTGTATTCCAAAACCCGATTTACTCTCTCTCGGTTTGACCATCATTTACGATGGTATGTGGAACTAAAATTTAGTTTTTTTCCTAAGGTTGCATTTAGAATTATCCGAAACAATATGTCATTCTAGGGTCACTATCGAGATATAATCAATTTAGGTACTCCATGTAATATAAAAATTTCATGCACAAATATTTTCTTTTAAAACAATTGAATCATATTTAAGATTACCGGCGATAAAATGTGTTACCTCTGTCAACTTATTAACCACAACTAAAATAACATCTTGTTTATTTTTAGACACAAGTAGCGCTTGAACAAAATCCATGCAAATTATTTCCCACTTGTCTTGTTTTATGTTACGAGCATATAATAAAATAGCCGAGTACATATGCTCACTTAACACACCGACATTCCAAGCAATGTGAAACAAAATTAGTTATGTCTCTCTTCATCCCTTTCTAAAAATATTGTTGTTTTACATCAGCAACCATTTTTGTAATACCGAGATGTCTTGAGTAAGGTGAATTATGAAATTTCATCATTAACTTTTTCCTTAACTCGTTTCCTGAAGGTACATACACCCATTTTTCATATCTTATAATTCCTTCAATATAAAAGTTAAAACATGTGTATCTTGCATCATTAGGATCTATAGTAAGTTTTTTTACTAGCTAAAAGTAAAAAGTCATATTCAATGATAATCTTTATCTCATCCTTAAATTGAGTTCTCAAAGTTATAAGTGCATAAATATGTTTCCTATGACTTAGTGCATCTGCCACTTTGTTTTCTTTACCTTTAATGTAACTTATGTCAAAATCATATTGTGACAAAAACTCTAACCATCTTTGTTGTCTTGCATTTGAATTTGGCTGAGTGAAAATATTTTCATCCCAAGGTGGTCAGTCTTTAACTCAAAACATCTTCCTAAGAGATAATGTCTCCATACTTGAAGTGTATGAACTATGGAAGAAATCACTAGGTCATGGGGATCATAATTAATATCATGTAATTTGAGTTTTCTACTCTCATATGTTATAATATGACCATCTTGCAAAAAAATGCTTCCTATTCCTTCACAGAAGCATTTGTAACTAATGTAATGTTTCCATTTGGATCTAGTACAACTGAGAATAGGTGAAAAAGTTAGTTATTCTTTCAGATTTTTAAATATTTCTTCACATTTATCACTCCACACAAACTTTTTGTCTTTATTTTATAATGAAGTAATCGGGGCAATAAATTTTGAAAAGTCCTTAACAAAATATTTGTAGTAACCAGCAAGCCCCATGAAGATTTTGACTTCATGTAAATTTTTAGGTGCAAGCCATTCAGTTATGGAAACAATATTTCATGGATAAACTACTATCCCATCTTTTCTCATCACATGTCCTAAATAGTGCACTTCTATTTCAAAAAAATAAAAATGTGGACAACTTACAATACAATCTTCTCTTTCACAAAATTTCAAGTAATATTTTCAAATGCTTGTGATGCTCATCAATGCTTTTAGAATAGATAAGAATATCATCCAATAATACAAGTACAAACTTGTCCGTATATTCTTACAAGATATTATTCATTAAATTCATAAAATTTGAAGGTACATTTGTTAAACCATAAGGTAAAACTATGAATTCATAATGTTCATACCTCATTCTAAAGGTTGTTTTATTAATATCTTAGTATTTCATTCTTAATTGGTGTTACCCATAATGAAGATATATCTTTGAATATCTTGATGCACCACGCATCCGGTCAAACATATCATCAATTCTAGGAAGTGGATATCTAGTTTTTATTGTTACCTTGTTTAACATCTTGTAATCAATACAAAGTCTTAGTGTTCCATCTTTATTTTTCACAAAAATATCGGTGCTCCCAAGAGTGAGAGACTCAATCTTATCAAACCCTTAGACAAAAAATCTTGTAATCTTGTGCCTTGAGTTCTACTAGTTTAATGGTAGTGATTCGATAAGGTGTCCTAGAAATAGGCTCGGTTCAAGTTTGATTTCTATTGTGAAGTTAAATTTTTTCTAGGTAGAAGACGGGGTAGTTCTTCTAGAAACACATCACTCGAAATATCCTAAAAGTGGAAACTTTTACTAGAAATAACTATCATTTTCTTTGTTTCATAATTTTGTACTGCATATAGTGTCTTTGCCTTTATTTTTGGCTTTTTTAAGTTGCATAGCTGATAATTTTCTAGCTGAAATTTATCACTTTACCCCATAAATCTCTTTTGTTTTTTATAAATAATCAACGAAACCAATGTGTTTTTCAAAATGATCAACTTTTTCTTTATTATCAGCAAGCCAATTAACAATGATTATTACATCATACGATCCTAATGGAGCAACATAAATATCTGCTTCAATGGAAAAACTTGGTAATTCTAAGACTGCTCTAAAAAGACAATTACTAACAATATGGACAACATTGTTACCATAGTGTACAGTCCAATATTTTTCCATTATTCTTGTTTTTCTTTTTAATTTTGTAGCTAATTTACTAGAAATAAAACATTATGTAGCTTCAGTATCAAAAAGTATAGTATTAGGTGTACCAAATAATTTACCTAGCACTTATATGGCCGTAACTTTCTTTTCAGCTTGTTTATCAACTATTGCAGCATGTATCTTATGTTGTTTATTGATGTCATATTTCTTTAGAGGGAACTGATGTCATCATTTTAATTTTTGTTCCATTTCGGTAAGAATTTATGGTCTAACAACCTCTCTATGTTCAACGCTATCCCAACTAATCGGAGTTCGCATTTCCTTCCATACAATGCTTTGAAAGGTGCCATTTTTAAAGAGGAATGATATGTATTATTGTAAGTAAATTCAACTAAAGGAATATATTCTTCCCATTTGCACTCTTGATCCATACAGTTCATTCATAACCCGTATTCCAAAACTTGATTTACTCTCTCGGTTTGACCATTTGTTTCGGATGGTATGCGTAACTAAAATTCAGTTTTGTTCCTAAGGTTACATTTTTCATTACCCGTAAACAAGATGTCATTCTAGGGTCTCTATCGATATAATCAATTCAGGTACTCCATGTAATTTGAAAAATTTCATGCACAAATATTTTTGCTAATGACTTATAACTAGCATGACTTATCACTCCACACAACTTTTTGTCTTTATTTTGTAATGAAGTAATCGGGGCAACAAATTGTGAAAATTCATTAACAAAATTTTTGTAATAACAAACAAGCTCCATGAAGATTTTGACTTTATATACATTTTTAGGTGCAAGCCATTCGATTATGGAAACAATATTTGATGGATAAACTGCTATCCCATCTTTTTCATGAACTGCCCTAAATATTTTTGCTAATGACTTATCACTCCACACAACGTTTTGTCTTTCTTTTGTAATGAAGTAATCAAGGCATTTTGCATTGTCCGAAAACAAGATGTCATTCTAGGGTCTCTATCGAAATAATCGATTCAGTACTCCATGTAATTTGAAAAATTTCATGCACAAATATTTTTCTAATGACTTATCACTAGCATGAATTATCACTCCACACAACTTTTTGTCTTTCTTTTGTAATGAAGTAATCGAGGCAGCAAAGTTTTGTCTTTCTTTTGTTTCTGGATGGTATGTGTAACTAAAATTTAGTTTTGTTCCTAAGGTTGCATTTTACATTATCCGAAACAAGATGTCATTCTAGGGTCTCTATCGGATATAATAAATTTAGGTACTCCATGTAATTTGAAAAATTCATGCACAAATATTTTTGCTAAAATAGGTGAATCATATTTACGATTACCAACAATAAAATGTGTTACCTTTGTCAACTTATCAACCATAACTAAAATAACATCATGTTTATTTCTAGACATAAGTAGCCCCCAGAACAAAATCCATGCTAATTATTTCCCACTTGTATTGCGGTATGCTATGAGGATACATAAAGTAGTTGGGTGCATATGCTCATACTTAACATGCTTACATTACAAGAAATGTGAAACAAAATTATTTATGTCTCTTTTCATCCCTTTCCAAAAATATTTGTTTTACATTAAAAACCATTTTTGTAACACCGAGATGTCTTGAGTAAGGTCAATTATGAAATTTCATCATTAACTTGTTCCTTAACTCATTTCCTGAAGGTACATACACCCATTTTTCATATCTTATAATTCCTTCATTATAAAAGTTAAAACCTATGTTTCTTTCATCATCAAGATCTGAAGTAAGTGTTGTTTTTACTAGCTAAAATAAAAAAATCAAATTCTATGATACTCTTTACCTCATCCTTAAACTAAGTTCTAAAAGTTATAAGTGTAGAAATATGTTTCCTATGACTTAGTGTATCTTCCACTTTTTTTCTTTACCTTTAATGTAACTTATTTAAAAATCATATTGTGACAAAAATTATGACCATCTTCGTTGTCTTGCATTCAGATTTGGCTAAGTGAAAATATAGTTTAGCCCAAGTGGTCAAGATTTAACTCAAAACATCTTCCTAAGAGATAATTTCTCCATACTTGAAGAGTATGAACTATGGCATAAATCTCTCTCATGGGGATCATAATTCAACTCATGTAATTTGAGTTTTCTACTCTCATATGCTATAATATGACCATCTTGCAACAAAATACTTCCTAGTCCTTCACTAAAAGCATTTGTAACTAATTTAAAGTTTCTATTTGGATCCAAAGACAACTAGAATAGGTGAAAAATTTATCTCTTCTTTTATATTTTTAAATATTTCTTCGCACTTATCACTCCACACAAATTTTTGTCTTTCTTTTGTAATGAAGTAATCGGGGCAGCAAATTTTGAAAAGTCATTAATGAGACTTTTCGTAATAACAAACAAGGTCCATGAAGCTTTTGACTTCATATACATTTTTAGGTGCAAGCCATTCAGTTATGGAAACAATATTTGATGGATAAACTATTATCCAATCTTTTTTATGACATGTCCGAAATAGGGAACTTATGTTTCATAAAAATATCATTTGGAAAACATGATATATAATCTTCTCTTTCATGAAATTTCAAGTACTATTTTCGAATGCTTGTGATGCTCATCAATGCTTTTAGAGTAAATAAGAATATCATCGATTAATACAAGTAAAAACTTGTCCAAGTATTCTTGAAAGATATTGTTCATTAAATTCATAAAATTTGTAGGTGCATTTGTTAAACCAAAAGGTAAAACCGTGAATTCATAATGTCCATACCTCATTCTAAAGGTTGTTTTATGAATATCTTTGTCTTTGATTCCTAATTGATGATACCTAGAATGAAGATCTATCTTTGAATATACTGATGCACCACACATCTGGTCAAACATATCATCAATTCTAGGAAGTGGATATCTATTTTTTATTGTTACCTTGTTTAACATCTTGTAATCAATACAAATTCTTAGTGTTCCATCTTTATTTTTCACAAAAATATCGGCACTCCTATTAGTAAGACAATTAGTCTTATCAAACCCTTTGACAAAAATCTTGTATGCTTGTTCCTTAAGTTCTACTAGTTTAATGGTAGTGATTCGATAAGATGCCTGAAATAGGCTCATTTCCTGGTTTGATTTCTATTGTGAAGTCAAATTTTTGTTTAGGCAAAAGACCGGGTAGTTATTCTAGAAACACATCGCTGAAATATCTTAGAAGTGGAAATTTTTACAAGATATAACTATCATTTTCTTTTGTTTCATAATTTTTACTGCATATAGAGTGATGCCTTTATTTTTGGCCTTTTTAAGTTGTATAGCTGACAATTTTCTAGCTGAAATTTATCACTTTACCCCTTAAATGTATGTTGTTTTTTGCAAATCATCAACAAAATTAATGTTTTTTTTCAAAATGATCAACTTTTGCTTTATGATAAGCAAACTAGTTAACAAAAATTATCACATCATATGATCCCAATGGAGCAACATAAAGATCTACTTCAGTGGAAAAACTTGGTAATTCTAAGAGTGCTCTAAAAAGACAATTACTAACATTATGGACAACATTGTTACCATAGTGTACAATCCAATATTTTTCCATTATTCATGTTTTTATTTTTAATTTTCTAGCTAATTTCCTAGAAATAAAACATTATGTAGCTCCAATATCAAAAAGTGTAGTATTAGGTTTACCAAATAATTTAACTAGCACTTATATGGGCGTAGCTTTCTTTTCAACTTGTTTATCAACTACTGCAGCATGTATCTTATGTTTTTATTGATGTAATCTTTCTTTAGAGGGAACTGATGTCATAATTTTACCTTTTTGTTCCATTTCAATAAGAATTTCTAGTCCAATTACCTCTCTATGTTCAACGCTATCCCAACTAACTAGATTTCTGCATTTCCTTCCATACATTGCTTTGAACGGTGCCACTTTTAAAGAGGAATGATAGGTATTATTGTAATTAAATTCAACTAAAGGAAGATATTCTTCCCATTTGTACTCTTGATCCATAAAGTACATTCATAACTTGTATTCCAATACCTGATTTACTCTCTCGGTTTGACCATCTATTTCTTGATGGTATGCGAACTAAAATTTAGTTTTGTTCCTAAGGTTGCATTTAGCATTATCCTAAAATAAGATGTCATTTTAGGGTCTCTATAAGATATAATCAATTCAGGAACTCCATGTAATCTAAAAAATTTCATGCACAAATATATTTGCTAAAATAGGTGAATTATATTTAAGATTACCAACAATAAAATGTGTTACCTTTGTCAACTTATCAACCACAACTAAAATAACATCATGTTTATTTCTAGACATAAGTATCCCCTGAACAAAATACATGCTAATTATTTCCCACTTGTATTGCGGTATGCTTTATGAGGATATAGTAAAGTAGTTGGGTGCATATGCTCATCCTTAACACGTTGACATTCCAAGCAATGTGAAACAAAATTAGTTATGTCTCTCTTCATCCCTTTCCAAAAATATTTTTGTTTTACATCATAAATCATTTTGGTAACACTTTGAGATGTCTTGAGTAAGGTGAATTATTAATTTCCATCATTAACTTTTTCCTTAACTCATTTCCCAAAGGTACATAAACCCATTTTTAATATGTTATAATTCCTTCATTATAAAAGTTAAAACATGTGTATCTTGCATCATCAAGATTTGCATTAAGTGTTGTTTTTACCATTTAAAATTAAAAATCCGATTCTATGATACTCTTTACCTCATCCTTAAACCGAGTTCTCAAAGTTATAAGTGTATAAATATGTTTCCTATGACTTAGTGTATCTTCCACTTTTCTTTTATTTACCTTTAATGTAACTTATGTCAAAATCATATTGTGACAAAAACTTTGACCATCTTCGTTGTCTTGCATTCATATTTAGTTGAGTGAAAATATAGTTTAGCCCAAACTAGTCACTTTAACTCAAAACATCTTCCTAAGAGATAATGTCTCCATACTTGAAGAGTATGAACTATGGCATAAATGTCTAGGTCATGGGGATCATAATTCAACTCATGTAATTTAAGTTTTCTACTCTCATATGCTATAATATGACCATCTTGCAACAAAATACTTCCTAGTCCTTCACCTAAGCATTTTTAACTAATGTAAGATTTCCATTTGGATCTAGTACAACTTGAATAGGTGAAAAAGTTATCTCTTCTTTTATATTTTTAAATATTTCTTCTCACTTATCACTCCACACAACTTTTTGTCTTTCTTTTGTAATGAAGTAATCGCGAAAAATTTTGAAAATTCATTAGCAAACTTTCGTAATAACAAAAAAAGGTCCATGAAGCTTTTGACTTCATATACATTTTTAGGTGCGAGCCATTCAGATATGGAAACAATATTTGATGGATAAATTGTTATCCAATCTTTTCTTATGAGATGTCCTAAATATTGCACTTATGTTTCATAAAAAGATCATTTGGAAAACTTACTATATAATATTCTCTTTCATGAAGTTTCAAGTACTATTTTCGAATGCTTGTGATGCTCATCAATGCTTTTAGAATAGATAAGAATATCATCCAATAATACAAGTAAAAACTTGTCCAAGTATTCTTGAAATATATTATTCATAGAATTCATAAAAAAATTAGGTGCATTTGTTAAACCAAAAGGTAAAACTTTGAATTCATAATGTTCATACCTCGTTAAAGGTTGTTTTATGAATATCTTAGTATTTCATTCCTAATTGGTGATACCCGAACGAAGATTTATCTTTGAATATACTTGATGCACCACACATCTTGTCAAACATATCATCAATTCTAGGAAGTGGATATCTATTTTTATTGTTACCTTGTTTAACATCTTGTGATCAATACACAGTCTTAGTGTTCCATCTTTATTTTTGATAAAAAATATCGGTACTCCCATGAGTGAGACACTCAGTCTTATCAAACCCTTAGAAAAAAATCTTGTAATTATTCCTTAAGTTCTACTAGTTTAATGGTAGTGATTCGATAAGGTGCCCGGAAATAGGCTCGGTTCAAGTTTAATTTCTATTGTGAAGTCAATTTTTTTTAGGAAGAAGACCGAGTAGTTCTTCTATAAACACGTCGCTGAAATATCTTAAAAGTGGAAACTTTTACAAGAAATAACTATCATTTTATGTTGTTTCATAATTTTTCTTGTATATAGAGTGATGCCTTTATTTTTAGCCTTTTTAAGTTGTATAGCTGATAATTTTCTACCTGAAATTTATCACTTTACCCCTTAAATGTCTGTTGTTTTTTTCAAATCATCAACGAAATTAATGTTTTCTTTCGAAAGTATCAACTTTTGCTTTATGATAAGCAAGCTAGTTAACAAAAATTATTACATCATATGATCCCAATGAAGCAACATAAAGATCTACTTCAAAGTGGAAAAACTTGGTAATTCTAAGAGTGCTCTAAAAAGACAATTACTAACAAGTATGGACAACATTGTTACCATAGTGTATAGTCCAATATTTTTCCATTATTCATGTTTTTCGTTGTAATTTTGTAGCTAATTTGCTAGAAATAAAACATTATTTAGCTCCATGTATCAAAAAGTGTAGTATTAGGTGTACCAAATAATTTACCTAGCACTTATATGGGCATAAATTTCTTTTCATCTTGTTTATCAACTATTGCAACATGTATCTTATGTTGTTTATTGATGTCATCTTTCTTTAGAGGGAATTGATGTCATCATTTTACCTTTTGTTTCATTTTAGTAAGAATTTATGCTCCAATTACCTCTCTATGTTCAACGTTATCCCAACTAACTCGGAGTTCTACATTTCCTTCCATACAATGCTTTGAAAGGTGTAACTTTTAAAGAGGAATGATATGTATTATTGTAAGTAAATTCAACTAAAGGAAGATATTATTCCCATTTCTACTACTGATCCATAAAGTACATTCATAACCTGCATTCTAAAACCTTATTTACTCTCTCGGTTTGACCATCTGCTTTCTGGATGCTATGCGGAACTAAAAAAAAATTTTGTTCCTAAGGTTGCATTTAGCATTATCCAAAAATAAGATGTCATTCTAGGGTCTCTATCAGATATAATCAATTCAGGTACTCCATGTAATCTAAAAATTTCATGCACAAATATATTTGCTAAAATAGGTTAATCATATTTAAGATTACCAACAAAAATGTGTTACCTTTGTCAACTTATCAACCACAACTAAAATAACATCATGTTTATTTTTAGACATAAGCACCCCTAAAAAAAAATCCACGATAATTATTTCCCACCGGTAGTGTGGTATGCTATGAGGATATATTAAAATAGCTAGGTGAATATGCTCATCCTTAACATGCTGACATTCTAAGAAATGTGAAACAAAATTAGTTATGTCTCTCTTCATCCCTTTCTAAAAATATTTTTGTTTTACATCAACAAGCATTTTTGTAACACCAAGATGTTACGAGTAAGGTGGAATTATGAAATTCCATCATTAAATTTTTCCTAAACTCATTTCCCGAAGGTACATACACCTGTTTTCATATCTTACAATTCCTTCATTATAAAAGTTAAAACATGTGTATCTTGCATCATCAAGATCTACAGCAAGTGTTTTTTTACTAGCTAAAAGTAAAAATACATGCTAATTATTTCCCACTTGTATTGCAGTATGCTATGAGGATATAGTAAAGTAGCTGGGTGCATATGCTCATCCTTAACACGCTGACATTCCAAGCAATGTGAAAAAAAATTAGTTATGTCTCTCTTCATCCCTTTCCAATTTTTTATTTTTTTTACATCAACAACCATTTTTGTAACACTTAGATATCTTGAGTAAGATGAATTATGAAATTCCATCATTAAAATTTTCCTTAACTCATTTCCCGAAGGTACATACACCCATTTTTCATATCTTATAATTCCTTCATTATAAAAGTTAAAACATGTGTATCTTGCATCATCAAAATCTACATAGAAGTGTTGTTTTTACCACTAAAAGTAAAAAAATCAGATTCTATGATACTCTTTACCTCATCCTTAAACTGATTTCTTAAAGTTATAAGTGTAGAAATAAGTTTCATATGACTTAGTGCATCTTCCACTTTGTTTTCTTTACCTTTAATGTAACTTATGTCAAAATCATATTGTGACAAAAAACCCACCATCTTCGTTGTCTTGCATTCGATTTGGGTGAGTGAAAATATAGTTTAGCCCAAGGTGGTCAGTCTTTAACTCAAAACATATTCCTAAGAGATAATGTCTCCATACTTGAAGAGTATGAATAATCGAAGAAATCTCTAGGTCATGGGGATCATAATTCAACTCATGTAATTTGAGTTTTCTACTCTCATATGCTATAATATGACCATCTTGTAACAAAATAATTCCTAGTCATTCACCGGAAGCATTTGTAACTAATGTAAAGTTTCCATTTGGATTGAATACAACCAAAATAGGTGAAAAAGTTATCTATTCTTTTATATTTTTAAATATTTCTTCACATTTATCACTCCACACAACTTTTTGTCTTTCTTTTGTAATGAAGTAATCAGGGCAACAAATTTTGAAAAGTCCCGAACAAACTTTCGTAATAACCAACAAGCTCCATGAAGCTTGTAAATTCATATACATTTTTAGGTGTAGGCCATTCAGCTATGGAAACAATATTTGATGGATAAACTGTTATCCCATCTTTTCTTATGACATGTCCTAAATAGTGAACTTATGTTTCATAAAAAGATCATTTGGAAAACTTACTATATAATCTTCTCTTTCACAAAATTTCAAGTACTATTTTTGAATGCTTGTGATGCTCATCAATTCTTTTAGAATAGATAAAAATATCATCCAATAATACAAGTAAAAACTTGTCCAAGTATTCTTGAAAGATATTATTCATTAAATTCATAAACTTTGTAGGTGCATTTGTTAAACCAAAAGGTAAAACCATGAATTCATAATGTTTATACCCGTTCTAAAGGTTGTTTTATAAATATCTTAGTATTTCATTCTTAATTGGTGCTACCCGGAATGAAGATCTATCTTTGAATATACTTGATGCACCACGCATCCGGTCAAACATATCATCAATTCTAGGAAGTGGATATCTATTTTTATTGTTACCTTGTTTAACATCTTATAATCAATACAAATTCTTAGTGTTCCATCTTTATTTTTCACAAAAATATCGGTGCTCCCCTAAGTGAGATACTCGGTCTTATCAAACCCTTAGACAAAAATCTTGTAACTATTTCTTAAGTTCTACTAGTTTAATGGTAGTGATTCGATAAGGTGCCCTGAAATAGGCTCGGTTTCAGGTTTGATTTCTATTATGAAGTCAAATTTTTGTTTAGGTAGAAGACCGTAGTTCTTCTAGAAACACATCGCTGAAATATCTTAAAAGTGGAAACTTTTACTAGAAATAACTATCATTTTCTGCTATTTCATAAATTTTTACCGTATATAGAGTGTTGCCTTTATTTTTGGCCTTTTTAAGTTGCATAAATGATAATTTTCTAGCTGAAATTTATCGCTTTACCCCTTAAATGTCTCATTGTTTTTGTAAATCATCAACAAAACTAATATTTTTTCAAAATGATTAAATTTTTCTTTATGATAAGCAAGATAGTTAACAACAATTATTACATCATATGATCCCAATGGAGCAACATAAAGATCTACTTGATGTGGAAAACTTGGTAATTCTAAGACTGTTCTAAAAATACAATTACTAACATATGGATAACATTGTTACCATAGTGTGCAGATCCAATATTTTTCCATTATTCATGCTTTTCTTTTTAATTTTGTAGCTAATTTACTAGAAATAATACATTATGTAGCTCTAGTATCATAAAGTATGGTAATAGGTGTACCAAATAATTTACCTAGCACTTATATGAGCATAACTTTATTTTCAACTTGTTTATCATCTATTGCAGCATGTATCTTATGTTTTTTATTGATTTCATCTTTCTTTAGAGGGAACTGATGTCATCATTTTAACTTTTGTTCCATTTTAGTAAGAATTTCTTTTCCAATTACCTCTCTATGTTCAACACTATCCCAACTAACTCGAGCTCGCATTTCCTTCCATATAATGCTTTAAAAGGTGCCATTTTAAAAGAGAAATTATATGTATTATTGTAAATAAATTCAACTAAAGGAATATATTCTTCCCTTTTGTACTACTGATCCATACATTACATTCGTAACATGTATTCCAAAACCTGATTTACTCTCTCAGTTTGACCATCTATTTTTGGATGGTATGCTGAACTAAAATTTAGTTTTGTTCCTAAGGTTGCATTTAGCATTATCCATAAACAAGATTTCATTCTAGGGTCTCTATCAGATATAATCAATTCAGGTACTCCATGTAATCTGAAAAATTTCATGCATAGATATTTTTGCTAAAATAGGTGAATTGTATTTAAGATTACCAACAATAAAATGTGTTACCTTTGTCAACTTATCAACCACAACTAAAATAACATCATGTTTATTTCTAGACATAAGTTGTCCCTGAAAAAAATCCATGATATATTTATTTCCCACTTGTAGTGTGGTATGCTATGAGGATATATTAAAATAGCTAGGTGTATATGCTCATCCTTAACATGCTTGACATTCTAAGAAATTGGAAACAAAATTAGTTATGTCTCTCTTCATCCCTTTCTAAAAATATTGTTTTTTGACATCAACAAGCATTTTTGTAACACCAAGATGTTCTAAGTAAGGTCAATTATGAAATTCCATCATTAAATTTTTTTTTAACTCATTTCCCGAAGGTACATACACTGTTTTTCATATCTTATAATTCCTTCAATATAAAAGTTAAAACATGTGTATCTTGCATCATCAATATCTACAAGTAAGTGTTTTTTTACTAGCTAAAATTAAAAACTTACATTCTATGATAATCTTTACCTCATCCTTAAATTGAGTTCTCAAAGTTATAAGTGCATAAATATGTTTCCCATAACTTAGTGTATCTTCCAATTTGTTTTATTTACCTTTAATGTAACTTATGTCAAAATCATATTGTGACGAAAAATCTAACCATCTTTATTATCTTGCATTCAGATTTGGCTGAGTGAAAATATACATTAGTCCAAGGTGGTCATTCTTTAACTCAAGACATCTTCCTAAGAGATAAGGTCTCCATACGAAGAGTATGAACTATGGTAGAAATCTCTAGGTGATGGCGATCATAATTCAACTCATATAATTTGAGTTTTCTGATCTCATATGCTATAATATGACCATCTTGCAACAAAATACTTACTAGTCCTTCGCGTGAAGCATTTGTAACTAATGTAAAGTTTCCATTTGGGTTCAAGATAAACTTAATAGGTGAAAAAGTTAGCTATTCTTTTAGAGTTTTAAATATTGCTTTGCATTTATCACTCATCATAACTTTTTGTCTTTCTTTTGTAATAAAGTAATCGGGCAATTTTTTTTTGAAAATTCCTTAACAAACGTTCTATAGTAACTAGCAAGCCCTCATTAAGCTTCTTACTTCATATACATTTTTAGGTGCAGGCCATTCAGTTATGGAAACAATATTTGATGGATAAACTGCTATCCCATATTTTCTTATGACATGTCCTAAATAATGCACTTTTGTTTCATAAAAGGAACGTTTGGACAACTTACTATACAATCTTCTCTTTCATAAAATTTCAAGTACTATTTTCAAATGTTTTTATGCTTATCAATGCTTTTAGAATAGATAAGAATATTGTCCAATAATACAAGTACAAACTTGGCTAGGTATTCTTGAAAGATATTATTCATTAAATTCATAAAATTTGTAGGTGCATTTGTTAAATAAAAAGGTAAAACCATGAATTCATAATGTTCATACCTCATTCTAAAGGTTTTTTATGAATATCTCAATTTCATTCTTAATTGGTGATACCTGTAAAAAGATCTATCTTTGAATATACTGATGCACCACGCATCTGGTCAAACATATCATCAATTCTAGGAAGTGGATATCTATTTTTTATTGTTACCTTGTTTAACATCTTGTAATCAATACAAATTCTATGTTTTCCATCTTTCTTTTTCACAAAAATTACCGTTGCTCCCATAAGTGAGACACTCAGTCTATCAAACCCTTAGAAAATAGCTCATGTAATCGTGCCTTGAGTTCTACTATTTTAATGGTAGTGATTCAATAAGGTTCCTTGAAATAGGCTCAGTTCGGGTTTGATTTTTATTATGAAGTAAAATTTTCATTTAGGCGGAAGACTCGGGTAGTTCTTCCGGAAAACATCGCTGAAATATCTTAACAAAGTCTACATTTATAATAAATAACTATCATTTTCTATTTTTTTAAAACATTACTGCATACTGAGTGTTTCCTTTATTTTTACCCTTTTTAAGTTGGATAGCTGATAATTTTCTAGCTGAAATTTATCGTTTTACCTGTTAAATGTCTCATTGTTTTTGTAGATCATCAAGGCAACTAATGTGTTTTTCAAAATGATCAACTTTTTCTTTATGATCAGCAAGCCAGTTAACAACAATTATTACATCATATGATCCCAATGGAGCAACATAAAGATCTACTTCAATGGAAAAACTTGGTAATTCTAAGACTACTCTAAAAAGACAATTACTAATAGTATAGACAACATTGTTACCCTAGTGTACAGTCCAATATTTTTCCATTATTCATGTTTTTATTTTTAATTTTGTAGCTAATTTACTAGAAATAAAACATTATGTAGCTCCAGTATCAAAATGTATAGTAGTAGGTGTACCAAATAATTTACCTAGCACTTATATGGGCGTAACTTTCTTTTCAACTTGTTTATCATCTATTGCAGCATGTATCTTTTGTTATTTATTTATGTCATCTTTCTTTAGAGGTAACTAATGTCATCATTTTAACTTTTTGTTCCATTTTAGTATGAATTTCTGGTCCAATTATCTCTCAATGTTCAATGCTATCCCAACTAACTAGAGTTCTCGCATTTCCTTCCATATAATGCTTTAAAAGGTTCCATTTTTAAATAGGAATGATATGTATTATTGTAAGTAAATTCAACTAAAGGAAGATATTATTCTCATTTTTACTACTGATCCATGCGGTAATTCATAACATGTATTCAAAAACTGGATTTACTCTCTCGGTTTGACCATCTGTTTCTAGATGGTATGCGAACTAAAATTGAGTTTTGTTCCTAAGGTTGCATTTAACATTATCCATAAACAATATAGCATTCTAGGGTCTCTATCGGATATAATCAATTCGGTACTTCATATAATTTGTAAAATTTCATGCACAAATATTTTTGCTAAAACGGTGAATCATATTTAAGATTACCAACAATAAAATTTGTTACCTTTGTTAACTTATCAACCACAACTAAAATAACATCATATTTTTTTCTAGACATAAGCAGCCCCTAAAAAAAAGTCCATGCTAACTATTTCCCACTTGTATTATGGTATGCTATGAGGATATAATAAAATAGCCGGATGAATATGCTCATACTTAACACGCCGATATTCCAAGCAATGTGAAACAAAATTAGTTATGTCTCTCTTCATCCCTTTCAAAAAATATTGTTGTTTTACATCAGCAAGCATTTTTGTAAAATCGAGATGTCCTAACTAAGGTGAATTATGAAATTACATCATTAACTTTTTCCTTAACTCATTTCCCGAAGGTACATACACCCATTTTTCATATCTTATAATTTCTTCATTATAAAATTTAAAACATATGTATCTTGCATCATCAGGATCTGCAGTAAGTGTTGTTTTTACCAACTAAAATAAAAAAATTAGATTCTATGATACTCTTACCTCATCCTTAAACTGAGTTCTCAAAGTTATAAGTGCGAAACATGTTTCCTATGACTTAGTGTATCTTCCACTTTATTTTCTTTAGCTTTAATGTAAATTATGTCAAAATCATACTTGACAAAAACTCTTACCATCTTCGTTGTCTTGCATTCGATTTGGTGATTTGAAAATATACTTCACCCAAGGTGGTGGTCTTTAACTCAAAACATCTTCTTAAGAGATAATGTCTCCATACTTGAAGTGTATGAACTATGGTAGAAATCAATATGTCATGGATATCATAATTAATCTCATGTAATTTGAGTTTTTGCTCTCATATGCTATAATATGACCATCTTCCAACAAAATACTTCCTATTCCTTCACCCGAAGCATTTGTAACTAATGTAATGTTTCCATTTGGATCTAGTACAACTAGAATAGGTGAAAAAGTTAGTTATTCTTTTAGAGTTTTAAATATTGCTTTGCATTTATCACTCCACAAAAATTTTATTCTTTCTTTTGTAATGAAGTAATTGGGGTAGCAAATTTTGAAAAGTTCTTAACAAACATTTTGTAGTAACTTAAAGAAGCCCCATGAAGCTTCTAACTTCATGTACATTTTTAGGTGCAGGCCATTCGATTACGGCAACAATAGTTGATGGATAAACTGCTATCCCAACTTTTCTTTTGACATTTCCTAAACAAAGCTCTTTTGTTTCATAAAAAGAACATTTAGACAACTTACTATACAATCTTCTCTTTCATAAAATTTCAAGTACTATTTTCAAATGCTTGTGATGCTCGTCAATGCTTTTAGAATAGATAAGAATATCATCCAATAATACAAGTAAAAACTTGTCCGGTATTCTTGAAAGATATTATTCATTAAATTTATAAAAAAATTAGGTGCATTTGTTAAACCAAAAGGTAAACTCAATGAATTCATAATGTTCATACCTCATTCTAAAGGTTGTTTTATGAATATCTTAGTATTTCATTCTTAATTGGTGATACCCAAAATAAAGATCTATCTTTGAATATATTGATGCATCATGCATCTGGTCAAAAATATCATCAATTCTAGGAAGTGGATATCTATTTTTTTATTGTTACCTTGTTTAACATCTTGTAATCAATACAAAATCTAAGTTTTCTATCTTTCTTTTTCACAAAAATTACCGGTGGTCCCATAAGTGAGACACTCAAGATTAATCAAACCCTTGGAAAACAACTCTTGTAACTATGCCTTAAGTTCTACTAGTTTAATTGTAGTGATTCAATAAGGTGCCTTGGAAATAGGCTCGATTACAAGTTTTATTTTTATCATGAAGTCAAATTTTCGTTTAGGTAGAAGACCGGGTAGTTCTTCCGGAAACAAATCACTCAAATCTCTTAACAATGGATATTTTTACAAGAAATAACTATCATTTTCTATTGTTTTAAAAAAATTTACTACATACGAGTGTTGCCTTTATTTTTACCCTTTTAAGTTGCATAACTAATAATTTTCTAGCTGAATTTCATCATTTTACCCCTTAAATGTCTGTTGTTTTTTGCACTATCAAGGAAACTAATGTGTTTTTCGAAATGATCAAATTTTTATGTATGATCAGTAAGACAATTAATAACAATTATTACATCATATGATCCCAATGGAGCAACATAAATATCTACTTTAGTGGAAAAACTTTGTAATTCTAAGACTCGCTCTAAAAAGACAATTACTAATAATATGGACAACATTGTTACCATAGTGTACAATCCAATATGTATCCATTATTCATGTTTTTATTTTTAATTTTACAGTTATTTTAATAGAAATAAAATGTTATGTAGCTCCAAAGATCAAAAAGTGTAGTATTAGGTGTACCAAATAATTTACCTAGCACTTATATGGGCGTAACTTTCTTTTCATCTTGTTTATCAGCTATTGCAACATGTATCTTATGTTGATTATTGATGTCATCTTTGTTTAGAGGGAATATATTTTCATAGTGATCCTTACCATAATTGAAACAACCGCCTATAGGTCCTCTTTTTATTTCAAACTTATTTCTACTCCTGAAATTACTGTTTTGTCCTCCATAGGACTTATGTCCATTATTGTTATTCTCCACAAAGTTATTTCTAATGTTCACAAAGAGTTTATTTTGTCTTTTTTTCTTATTGTTATCATTCATAAACTTATTTTTGCATCCAAACGCGTTTCCATGCCACCTTTTTGGGTGCAAGTGATGAAGAATAATTAGAAA
Organism: Taxus wallichiana var. yunnanensis; assembly: GCA_018340775.1. NCBI lineage: Eukaryota > Viridiplantae > Streptophyta > Pinopsida > Cupressales > Taxaceae > Taxus > Taxus wallichiana. The sequence goes on from CM031234.1 coordinate 963,275,864, forward strand.
TTTTCTTACAATTCTCTTCTTTATGAGCATAAATTGTCTTTAATTTCTATTCTTTTCGTATGGATTTTTTTAAAACCCATTCTATAGTGGTTGGGATGTGAACATTTACTTCTCCCCCATGAAAGGATTTAATCCCATGATAAACTTGTGTATCTTGAACTTCTCGTTAGTTTTTTTTGAGGAACATACTTAAGAAGTTTGGTAAATGTCTCCTAGTACTCGATTACAGTTAATTTTCCTTGAATTAATTTTTTTCATTTTCTTATCATAATAGAGTTGTGGCAGCCAACATTGTCCAAATTAGCTCTTAAATTGATCCCAAGTGATTCTTGACTCATCAATGTTCAATTTATCTTTACGGTTGTCCCACCAGGAGGATGCCTCATGGGAAAGCTAATAAGCTCCACATACTACTTTTGTTTCTTCCGAGAAGTTCCTTATTGCAAATTAATTCTCCATTTTGCTAAGCCAATTCTCATCCCCATCCCCAAGTGTAGTGTCATCTAAATTCTTGCACTTATCCTCTTTATTTTATTAGTAAGTTCAACTCATTAATCTTGCCTTTTTATTTTTCATTGCTGATTGGGTACATTTACATTTACAGCAATATTATTGGCATTCACAACATTATTATTTGCTAAATTATTATTATCAACACCCAAATTTCCAGCTTTGGCATTATCCCCTAGAGGTGGTGATTGTTATTACCAAAATAATATTCCTCCTATTCATTACCTCATGGGAAAGCTAATAAGCTCCACATATTACTTTTGTTTCTTCCTAGAAGTTCCTTATTGCAAATTAATTCTCCATTTCACTAAGCCAATTCTCATCCCCATCCCCAAGTGTAGTGACATCCAAATTAATGCACTTATCCTCTTTATTTTATTAGTAAGTTTAGTTGTTAATCTTGCCTTTTTATTTTTAGGTTGATTGGGTACATTTACATTTGCAACAATATTATTGGCATTCACAACATTGTTATTTGCTGCATTATTATTATCAACACCCAAATTTCTAGCTTTGGCATTATCCCCTGGAGGTGGCTGATTGTTATTACCAAAATAATATTCCTCCTCTTCATTACCCATTACTCAATGTTCAAGTATAGCAAGACGATCTCTTGTGTCCAATAGAGCTATAAGAATCTCACAATATTTGTGCCGTAGCTTCCTCTCCACTAGGTGGATTATTTATAGCACCTCCCCTTGTTCTAACCATTTTTTGTTTACAAGAAATTAATTTTTGTCGGATATGGAATCAATAGGTCTAAGAGTTATAACCTTGGCTCGATACCAAGATGTAACATCCATTTTTTAAGACTTAGAAATAAGAAATTTTTATTAAAAAAACCATAATGTTCCCTTTTCTAAATTAATATAATTTATAACACACATTTAATTGCCAATCCATCTCATAACATAAAAACATATGCAACTATAATGACTTGGCGAAACACCAATCTCTCATGTTAACTTGTTTAAGTGTGTACTATGTATGCTTGGTTCCTTTACCCTTTTAGGGGCACCTAAGTTTTCTGTCTAAGAAGCCTATCGAATATTTTTACCGATATTCATCTAAAATCCCACATTTTAGATTAGGTGACATAAGACAAAGTAACCAAAGATCTCTGCGATATTTTGACCAAATTTTTAAACATGTCTACCATGTTGACATTCCAAGACAATATACTCATCGAAAGGAATATTTACTTCACCACACTTGTACTATTATCTAGATTGGTCTTCCTTGACTACTGTTAACCCCAATCCAAATTAAATTTTCACACTAAACAGGGTTAGATACATGTACTAGTGTGGAAGACTAGTCATGATGACTAAGGATACATATACATAATCAATCAACTTTTGTCAATTGGGTGTGTCTAGCTACCCTAATTTAACATGAGTTGACCATGAACACCAATCCATGTTTCTATCTCTATTTAGAGTAGAACCATGAAACAAACTTCCACTTATGTCAGTTGAGTTAACTAAACTAAGTACGGTGTTAAAGCATAGTTGACTACATCATAGTATTATCGTAATGAATTCAGTCATTAAGAGGGTACTTTGTTGCAGTCCTTATGTTATAACAACCACTTAGTTCCTTAAACAAAACTTACATAATAATATTAGATTATTAACCCAACAATTATTATCTTATAAATTTTATCGATAACAACGCACTTAAGGGTCCACTATGCATGATTTACCCAAAGAAGGGTACAAAGTGTAATTTACACAAGAGAAAGGTAAGAAGATAAAATATGCATTCCTACTTATGCTCGTCTTATTCTTAACCGTTTATGTTCATTTATCGATATGTCTGAATTTGATATTAGGAAAGTAAGATCATTAAGTTTTCTTACAATGGTTTAACATTGTAAACAAACTTGTTTGAATGCTTATACTTTAGACTTCGGGATATCATAAAGTCTAAATCTTTCTAATAACTCTTTTAAGCATCCATGCTTCAAATTATAGATATCAAATATGGAACATACAGCCAATCATCCTTATGATTTAATCATAATCACTTAACAAGATATCATACATAGTTCTTTATTTAATTACAAAGAGAAGAATCCTTTTCTCTCTTTGTTAAGGATTGATGTCCTATTAGTGAAAACAAAAACATGTGATTTAGTTTAATAATAAGAAGCCATAATCATTTATATAAGCTATCCATATTCCCTTTACATGTTAAGGATCTACCAATGATTATCATCTTAGTATTTCTCTTTCCAAAAGGAAAGAATCAAACCGTAAGTATAGTCTCCTTACTTCTAGTATAATCATATATCTTAGAATCTACTAGGTTATGAATATCAAATTCAAGTATTTCCATAAAGTCCCATCATGCATGAAGTTATTTAATAATATATCACATAAACATGCATGATATTATTTAGTAATATTACACATACCTAAGTCATGAAGGCCTTAGAAATAAATTAGAATTCAACATCTTTACCACAACAATTCATTTATCAAAAAGAGAGTTCACTACTCTCCAAACTTAATAAGTATTTCAAAGGTTTACAAAACTATCTTTCTATCATTCTAAAAACTAATATTTATACATCTTCATGATTTCATTTTCAAACAAGAAGTACATTTCAAGAATATGTCAATATATAGAAATATGAATGAAATGAGATGGTTTCATTAATAATACAAATGTAAATTTCTATAATTATTTCTCCTTTCATCTCTTACGAAGTCCATCTCAGAAATTTTTAGCATGAGTCGGGCCACAAGAACTGAGCATGATAATTTCTATAACATTAAAACAACATTCTTTTATTTAACTATTTCACAAAAGGAACCCCGCTATTAATGAAAAGGTAAATAAAAAAAAAGGAAACTAGAAAGACATTTTCCTAATGATTACAAAAATATAGAGAGAGGATTCATAAACACTGTAAGTAATAATATTCAAGAATGAACTAATTAAACCAACACAATTATTTCTATCTCAAACATGGATATGAAAATCATTACAACATGGTAATCATCCAATTAGCAAACAATTAAGAAAAGAGTAATTAAAATTCATATCTTAGTCTCAAACTTCTCAATATAATTTCTAACCTAATTATCACAAAACTCACCATTTCTTATCATTCAAAAGAAGGTGAATTGATCTAAACATAATGTCTTGACAAGAACATTATGTTGTTCTAATAACCATCAAAACATCAACAACCTGCTAATAAATCTAAATGATAAAACAAGAAATATCCAACTTGGATATCAGCCCTTCCAAACAACCTTGTCATCCCAAGCCCTATTCTTATTCAAAAAGGATTATGTTCACTATGGAACCAACTAGACAATACAAGAAAGAATAGTTTTATAAAACACGAGTGATTTGGTACAAACCCAAATAAAAAATTAACCAACAGTAACAGTTCCATGAGAACCTAACTTTCACACTAAGTTAAAAAATCAATAGAACAAAACATAGTTATCATAATCATTGCATCTAAAAATTCACATCTAAATGTTCATTTTTTCCATAAGCTAAAAATGGTGAAAGAAGAAATTGGATTTAGAAGAAAACACACAAGGTTTTTTCTTACCCAAAATACCAACCCCAATATCAAAGAAGAGTAACTTACTTACAATGATCAAAGTGCAAACATAACATTATCTCTCTACGTAAAAGAACTTACATATGAAAATAACAACATTCAGCTCTTAAATACAACTAAGGATGCCAATATAGTATCAAAGAGATTTTCAAAGACTCAAATCAACCTATAACCTTCTTCAAGAAAACATGATGATCAAACACAAGGATCCAAGCATAAAGATCTAAAATCATAATAAAATGAAAATCTATACTCATGAAGCCAAAATTTACACATAGAAGTATATAATAAAAGCAAAATGAACCCAAGTTAAAAGTATAAAAACCTAGGAATTTTTTGAATGTTCAATCATGTTGTATAATAGAAACTACTCGAATAGAGTACTCAAACAATGAAGAATAAAACCTCACAAGAAAGAAGCAGAGTTTAACTAGACTATTATTTCATACAAAACCATTTTAAATTTATGGCTTGTCCTGAACAATCCAAACTAGAATTTTTCATTTTTCGAGCCAACACAAAGGGTAATCATTCAAAGTTATCTAAAAAATGAGAAATAGATACTATTACTAGTAGTTGCAACTAAATAGGTCCACCCGTGAAAGGTTATAACTTTAATCAAATATAAAAAGATAGACAAAAACTCCAATAGTCATCCTCTTAAAACAAACTTACAAAGTGTTCAAAAAACTTCAAAAATACCCATTATGGGTCGATACTAATCACCCAAAACCAAAAAAATATTCAAATATATGTCTCTATACAATCCAACAAGTAACAAACAACTACGAGAAACTCGCAAACAATCATAACAAATGTTGATCAAATAATGTTCGTCTCACCATTTAACAACTAGGTAAACTAGCCGATACCCAAAATCCATAAATATTTCCACCATAACACTGGCATACATTCCACGCATACAAGATACTAAATACCGGTGAATAATCTAACCAAGAAAATAATAAAATCTTCCCTTACCATTCATGGAGTTTGAACACATTTTTTTTACCAAGAAAGGAAACCTATATTCATGATAAACAATGATATACACAACATCACAATATATCCACAAGAAACCAAAAATGAGAAACATCATTGAAGTAGAAGAAGAAATAGAAAAAAAACAACTAATACCAGGAATGATTTCATAAAAGAGCATAGTTCTTGTAATGAAACCACTTAACTAGAAGTAGAAGATTTAATGAGATATGGCCTATCATGCCTGGTAGTGCTCTTATATCCTTTTCCTTTCCTCAATCCTTCATGTAAAACCTCTACTACAAGATTTCCATGAAATTACCAAAACCAAGTCATTATCCAAAATGTTCCCCCTACTCATTTTGTGGCTAACTCCTTTCATTCTTCCCTCTCTTGTGCCTCAGACATAATTTTTACTTTTCAGAACTCAAAAATTTCTAGAAATGACACCATTGGATAGAGCTCTCTCTCATCTTTCCAGAAAGGTAAAGTTTTCCTCCTAACTCCATGTATTTTTGAAGTTATGGCTTGGCGGAGTTTTTGTGGGAAATTTTCCCCTGAAAGGCCCGTAGCCAATGAGACACCGCCACGTGTCCAAGGAAGCGGCGGGGGTCGGAGGAAAACTTGGTTTTTTACCAAGTGCTTTGGCAAAATTTCAAAAGGAAGATTTTTCCCCACAGGCACGCCGACGAATCAGATGATGCCACATGTCCAGGGGAGAAATTTGAAAAATTTGGCTAAGTGTTACGCATGGAAAATTTTGGAGGGAATGTCTGCACCTAGTCATATTGCACCACGTGTCTTATGGCATGGAGTTTCGAGAGGGCAAAGGAGAAGTTGGATTTTTGGTGAAGTGTTTCACCAAATTTCAAAGAAGGAGTTTTTGGCCCACTGCCCCCGCCAATCAATCATGTTTCGACACGTGTCCCCGGGGGTCGAGAGCTGCGGAGCGTGGGAGGGAATTGGGATTTTTTCCCAAAGTGTTGGCGCAAAAGAAAATATTTTCCCCAAGGGCCCACACTCAGTAATGTGTTGCCACATGTTTTGGACCGGTGGGAGGTGGGGAGAATTTGGGAAATTTTCCCAAAGGAAAAACAAAGGAATTTTTCAAAGGGAAAATCCTACCCCCAAAATGTGAGCCAATGGAATCTCGCCACGTGTCCAGTTGTGCAAAAATTAAAGCCAAGCCCGCATGGAAAATTTGAAGGGGAAAGCCCACAACCAATGGGATCTTGCCACGTGTCCAGGTCAAAAATGGTCAAAACGGCCCGTGGAAAATTCAGGAAGGAAAGGCCCGCGCCCAATCAGCACATGCCACGTGTCCTCAACTCATCGGCCCGACGGAGTTTTTTGAGAAATTTTTTCCAAGGGCAAAACAATGAAAAATGAAATAGGATAGGCTTGTGCCCAATCAAAACGTGCCACATGGCACTTGGAATGGCGGAGTGCGGGATTTTTTTGGGAATTTTTCCCAAATGCAAAAAGGGTGAAAAAATTCAAATTTTTTGCCCGCCAACCCGATTTGGCTCTGTTTTCCCTAAAACTTCAAACGGCCATATCTTTCGATCCAGAGCTCAGTTTTTCACGTTCTTTATATCAATGGAAAGCTAGTAGAGTTATCTACAAGATTCAAGGGTAATTTTTGTATTTTGATGGATTTTGGAGAGAGAAAATCTAAAAATGCCTCGACACGTGGTCATGGACAGAAATGATGTTTCAACCACTGTTTTTAATGAAGAATGGCTTGCATTCTCTCCCAGCATGGCTAAAAATGTCATGGCATGGGCCTGTAAGGATGCCCATGTTGTTTTGATCATGTTTTGGTTAATGGTTGAATCCCTTCCATGTTTTCCCATGTTTCTCTCTCCTGGGCTCGTCCCTTGCCTTAAAAAGACATATTTGGTTTATTTTTTCAAGGTTGAACATTTTTGTGTGTGGCAGGCTCCCTTTTTCACCTTGGAAGTGATTTGGTGGAATATCAGACCTTTTCTAAGAACTGCAGCCTATTTTTTCCTCTCAGGTGTTGTAATGCATGTATTTTGATATTAAAATGACAGTGCAAGCTCTATGAATGAGTTTCAATCCTCTGCTTATGTTGTTTGCTTCCTTTCTGATATTTCATTACATGTCATCAGTTTGTGCATGAGGTTTTTTTACATTTCCATGATTTGTGTCAATCTGTAGAAGTAAAAATGCTCACCACTCCTTTGGTGCATCACCTTATTAGCATTAGTTTTAGTTTTTACATCCTCTATCTTTTCCCTTTGGAATTTAGAGTAGGAATTAGGAATATAAACCTCTGCAACTTGTAAGTGATAAATCTGATCAAAGGAGTTAAGGAACCAGCCTCTAATCTGGAGATTCCTTTCCCATTTTACAAGTCCCACACTTGGGGAAAGGATTCAATGTTGTGCAATCACACTGGATGCTTAGGATGATCAAACTAGAAATTTGATCAACATCTAGGGGTGCTGCTGATTTGCAACAACAGTTTTGGCATGCCCGGTGGGACTTAGAGGTATTCATCTTCATTGCAACAAAAATGATGTGCATTTTTGCAAGATTCTTACTTAAAAGAGCCCTAAATTGCACATCTGGCGACTCCAAGGAAGAAGAATCAGCTGGTTTTTACAGTGCAGGCCTGAAAAAAACTCATGAGAAGAATCACCACAAGGTCAAGAGTTAGAGAAGAAGAAGTGTTTTTGAGTATCTACAGCTTATCTCCAAGAAGAAGGAAAAGAGGAGGAGGATTCAAAGGTCTCCATCTCCACCGAATGTAACTCTCTTTCAACTCCACCCGTAGGCCTTTCATTCAATCAACAAGGATTTTAAGGCCAATCGAATGGCACAAAACAACCCCTATGTCAATTTCACTTTGGCAAAGAACCCACTTGCTCTCAATGCACAAAATCCAATTCCAGTTGCAGCATTGAAGAACATCCCATACTTTACTGGAGAGAATCAGACTACTCCTGGTGATCATGTCAAGGATATTGCTAACATTTGTGCAATCCATGAGATCAATGAGATGCAAGTTGCTGTCAAACTACTGGCATCTTAATTCAAAGGGAAAGCTTTGCAATGGTTCAGGAGTCTTTCCTCAGGTTCTATTCAAAATTGGAACCAGCTATGCATAGCCCTCCATGAGCAGTTTGGAGAAAAGGGAGACAACTTGTCCCTTTTAGAGCAGCTGACAACCATCAAGAGAGCTCCCAATGAGTAGCTGACTGATTTTAACTTCATATTTCAAAGGACTTGGGAGAGAATTCCAGTGGCAGTCAGGCCAAATAGTAGAAGGTGCTTTCCTTTATTACCTCAAAGCTTTAAATTCTGATATTTCTATGTTAATTCAATCCATGGGAGGCACAACTATCCCCATTGCTTATAGCATTGCCATTAGAGCTGAAAATTGTTTGATTCAAGCTGAAAGCTAGCTCCTAGGCCTCCAATGCCATTGTTTCCAAGTTTAGAGAGCCCAAACACTAATAAAATGCCTAATTTAGCTCCTATCCCCACTCCTAGAAACCAAAATTCAAGTGAAGCTTCTACTTCATCTTCTAGTGCCTCAAACGAACTTCAAGAAGTCATGAAGCAACTACAAAATTTAGGCAATGAGCTGGTTACACTTAAGAGGAAGCAAGCCCAAGGTTTTAGACCTCACTTCCTACCTCAATCTCAGCCTAACAGGCAGCCATATCAACCCCAAAGACCACCCAATCCAGCCGCAAATCTAAATCAAGTAAGGCCTCCCCCAATGACTCCATTTTAGACCTATAATCCCAATGCTACATCTGCCTCTAAAGCATTAGTACCAGTACAAAACAATATAGCTCAAGAGTATGATTGGTGTTTCCCATGCAATGAACCTATAACCAATACATGTGCTTCAACGGTGCCTTGAATCAAGCATTAATGGTGACAACAACTGGTGTGGAGGGTGAGGGTAGTCAAGAAACATTCCAGCAACAGTCAGCTCCAAATGATACCACACTTGTAAACTGGCAGGCAGAAGATTTTTGTGGCATGAATCAAACGGTTTCCCAAAGTGTTGCAGCCAACACAAGGTCAAAGAGGAGAAATTTGGGTGAAGAAAAACCATTAGCCCCAAGCAATCCTCAATCTTCTATCACTCCACAAACTATTGGCAAACAAAATTCAATCCCAAACACACAAGGACTACCCAAAATAGCTCCTAAGCCAACTCAAATGCTAGTTGCTACTGCTGCCCATGTGCAAGGAATGAATGTGCAGGCCAAGGGACAGCAGAGAGATGCTTCATCTCCATTCAATATCATTGATCAGATGAAGAAGACAAATGTAAACATATCAATGTGGGAATCACTATCTATCCTAGGCCAAAGAGATTTGCTACAAGCTGCCATGAAGGACTAGTCAACTTCAAATCAGCAGGTCCAAATGTAAGAGAAGGTGCTCACAAATGCTGCCCACTGAGAGGGGAATCATGGAGGACAGCAAGGTAAGATGTTGAAGCCCCCTCCATTCTATGTTTCATTGATCATTGGGAATCAATTAGTACACAATTGCATGATTGATTCTCGGGGCAAGTAGTTCAGTAATGCCCAAGCAAATAGCTGATCAGTTGGGAATTCAGTATGAAGTCATATCCAAAGGGGTAGTGCAATTGGATGGGACAGCAGTAACAACAGTTGGAGTGATAAAAAAACTTGAGTCTTACCTTACATGCCTGCCCCAACGTTGTTGTTTTGCAAGATGTCTCAGTAATAGATCTTCCACCACTCTTTGCCCTATGTTTGTCAAGGGATTTCATAGCCAAGATTGGGGGTTACTTTTTTACTGATTGGTCACACATGTTGTTCAGAATGAGATATGGAACCAAAGCCACAATCAGATTTGAACCTATTACGAACTTCCACATTGAGCCTTACACTCCAAGTCAGATCAATACCAATTGTTCAGTGTTTGATCAAGAGGATTATCCAAGCACTGATGAAGCTGACACCAAGGTAGGAAGCATCCCAGATCTAACTCTTGATGAGTGGGAAAACAAGGTGCCTGCTTTTGATCCTTATCAAGAAATAGAAGAATCTGAGTTAGGATTCTATTGCATGCGTGAAGAAAATCAGCCTATTCCTAGCATCACCAAGCCAGACCACAAGGATGACAATGAGGTATGGTAGTTATTTTTTGATGGATCAAGGAGTAGACAAGGTGCGGGAGGGGGAGCTATGCTTATTTCCCTCAAGGAGTGAAGTATTATTCAGCTTTTAGATTTCAGTTTGCATGCTCTAATAACACTGTTGAGTATGAAGCCTTGATACAAGGATTGCATTAGTCAATCAAGAGAGGAATAAAGAACTTGCAAGTCTTTGGTGACAATGAGTTGATTGTCAACCAAGTTAAGGGGAAGCATGCTATCAAGAATGATCTACTTAAATGCTACAAGAACAGGGTGTGGGACCTCATTGAAGATTTTGAGGGTTTTGGCATAAAATTCATCCCGAAAAGGAAAACCAAGTTGTTGACAGGCTTGTAGTAGTTAGGGCATCCTTTGACGTTGTTGAAAGCATTCAAAAAGACAAGGTATAGCCAAACATCCATGTGATTGTGAGGCCTTCAGTGCTAGACAACAATGTAAGTTGGTAAGTGTTTGAAAATGATCAGCAAATCATCCATTTCTTACAAGAAGAGGCTAAGTTCTCAGCTAAAAATCAGGAAAAGTTGGAGCAGCAATATGGTGACCAAGTGGTACAGCTAAGAACCAACAAACTACCAAAGGGACTTATTACTTTGGAGTCCATTTTCAATCCTAATGATCAGTTTAGGAAGGAGAAAGAAAACATCCAAGTCAAGGGAGAAGATTCAGTGTCCATCTCGGTAGAAGGAGGAAAATCACTCCAAATTGGTAAGATGACAACTGAGCAAGAAAGGTATGAGTTCATACAGCTTTGTCAAGAATTCCCTGATGTGTTTGCTTGGAGCTATGAAGATTTGAAAGGTTTCAATCCCGAGTTAGCTCAACACACCATTGAATTGGATCCAAGTACTAAGCCCATCAGGCAAAAACAAAGGCCAGTCAATCCACACATGGAGCCTCTCATGAGAAAAGAATTGAATAAGTTGATAGAATCAAGAATCATATTCCCTATCAAGCATTCTAGTTGGGTAGCCAACTTGGTTCCAATAAGAAAGAAGAGTGGGGAAATCAGATTGTGTGTTGACTTTAGAGATTTGAATAGAGCATCTCTCAAGGACCATTATCCACTTCCTTCTATGGAGAAAATTTTGCAAGTTGTTGCTGGCTCCGAGAGGTTTTCACTACTTGATGGCTATTCAAGGTATAATCAGATTATGGTGAAGGAATAAGATCAGTTCAAGACAGCCTTTACAACCAAATGGGGAACTTATGCATACAGGAAAATGCCATTTGGGCTGTCCAACGCTGGAGCTACCTTCCAAAGAGCAATGGACATGGCGTTCAAGGATTTGATTAACAACATAGTGCTGATATATCTTGATGATATCACTGTTTTTTCAAAAAATGCAGCAGATCACCTCTTCCATTTGAGACAAGTGTTCCAAAGGTGCAGAAGATTTGGAGTATCCTTGAATCCTAAAAATGGTATTTTTCTAGCCCATGAAGGAAAGCTCCTTGGCCACATTATCTCCAAAGAAGGATTAGCAATTGATCCAGAGAGAGTTAAAGCCATAAGAGCACTACCATTGCCTAGCCATAAGAAGGCCCTTCAAAGTTTCTTGGGGAGAATAAATTTTGTTTGGAGGTTTGTCCCAAATTTTACAACCCTAGAAAATCCTATCACCCAGATGTTAAAGAAAATCATGGCTTTTAAATGGAGAGTAGAAGGAAAGGAAAGTTTTGAAGCAATCAAAGAAGCCATCTCTCAAGCACCAACTCTCATCATCCCGGATTTCTCCAAGGATTTCATCCTCTATGCATTTGGGGGTGATGATACTATTTCTACAATTTTGGTGTAGCATAAAAAGACAATGATGAGTAGCCAATTGCTTTTTTAGCCAAATCTCGGAGGACTATGAGGTGAAGTATTCCTTCATTGAGAAGCATGTTCTTACAAAGAATCGAAGCTTGAAGAAATTCAAGCATTTAGTTTCAAACAATAAGGTCCAATTGTTGGTTTCTCATGTGGGAGTTAAAGACTTCCTCCTCAACAAAGACTTGAATGAAAAGAGGGCGGTTTGGATTACTCATGTCATGGAGTATGAAATTGAGATCAAATTTACCAAGTTGGTAAGAGGAAAATGATTGTGTGAGCAGCTGATTTTGGGCAAACAAAAGGAAGCATGCAATGAGAAGGAGGCTATTTTGGCGTTGCAAGACAGCTATGAGAAAGGAAGCTCTCAAGAAGAAAATAATGGTGTCCCCACTCCTTGCTGGACCTAAGGTATAATGCACTTCCTAAGCATAGGCCTATGCCCTCCAGAGATGAACAAAACCAAAAGACGACACTTCAGATTGTAGGTTGTCCCATATGCCCTTGTTGATGGTGTTTTGTTCAAAAGAGATGTGAATGGATTACTACTGAGATGCATTGGTACAAATCAGATTCATAGGGTGTTGGAAGAGTTCCATGGTGGACCAGCTGGTGGTAATTTTGCACCAAGAGTGATAGCTCTAAAGATCATGAGGGCTGCCTATTATTGGCCCAATATTTTCAGTGATTGTTATGCATGGATCAAGTGGTAAAGGAATTGTGCATTCTTCACAGGTAAAGAGAGGCTAGCTTCCCTTCCATTGCATCCAATTTCAGTTGACCAGCCATTCATGCAATGGGGTTTAGACTTCATTGGAGTCATTAATCCCAATTCAAGCCAAGGGCACAAATGGATTCTAACAGCAACAGATTATTTCACCAAGTGGACTGAAGCAATAGCACTCAAGGAAGCAAATGAATCTAGCATCCTAGATTTCTATGAGGGAATAACAACCAGATTCAACATACCTGCTACAATAATATCAGATAATGCATTGGCATTCATTGGGTCCAAGGTGACTGAATGGGCTGTCAAGAATGGGATCTACCTAAGTACTTCATCGAACTATTACCCTCAGGGTAATGGCCAGGCTGAGTCTACAAATAAGAACTTGTTGAGGATCATTAGGAGGACTCTTGATGAAAATAAGAGGTCTTGGCATACTAAGTTGAAATCAGCCTTATGGGATGATAGGATAACTCCCAAGAGATCTACAGGTAACTCTCTGTTTAAGCTTGTTTATGGGAGAGAGGTAATTTTTCCCATGTCACTTGAGTTGCCAACATTGGAACTCATGAAACAATTGGATTTGTTGGAGTTTGAGCCCATGGAAGTTAGATATGTAGAATTGATGGAGCTCCAAGAAATCAAGAATCAGGCATCCCAAGCAATGGAGAAGGATCAGGCTTTGATAAAGAAGACCTTTGATAGAAAGGCCAAGAATATATCCTTCCAAGTTGGAGATCTAGTGTTAAAATGGGATGCAGACAGAGAAAAACCGGGAAGGCATTCAAAATTTGATGCCATTTGGAGTGGCCCATACATGGTCACAAAGTGTAAGGACATCAATGCTTTCCAATTATCTTCATTAGATGGCGAAGAACTACAGATTCCAGTCAATGGAATCCATCTAAAGCATTTCTATTGAAAGGAACTCTCCACCTTGTACATATTAGCTTAGGTTTCCATTCCTCCAAGTGCTTGTGCACATTGTTTTGTTGTAGGTTAGTTTGTTTTCCCTAAGTGCTTTGGCACAGGCTTGTTGTTCCTAGAGATGTGTTTGCAGGCCTTGCTCCATCAGGTGATATTCCATCTTCCTCCTTGCAGTGTTCTAGTCAGTTGGGGTATCAAACAGAGAATTTGATGACTCCATGCCCAATGGATTGTTTCAGGCAACTGGTAATTTCATCCAGTAGGCAGATGACCCCTCTAAGTCGCCAAAATTGTTATCCAAAATGTGCCCCCTGCTCATTTTGTGGCTAACTCCTTTCATTCTTCCCTCTCTTGTGCCTCAGACATAATTTTTACTTTTCAGGAACTCAAAAATTTCTGGAAATGACACCATTGGATAGAGCTCTCTCTCAGCTTTCCAAAAAGGTAAATTTTTCCTCCTAACTCCATGTATTTTTGAAGTTATGGCTCGGCGGAGTTTTTGTGGGAAATTTTCCCCTGAAAGGCCCACAGCCAATGAGATGCCACCACGTGTCCAAGGAAGCAGCGGGGGTCGAAGGAAAACTTGGTTTTTTACCAAGTGCTTTGGTAAAATTTCAAAAGGAAGATTTTTCCCGCAGTCGGCCGACGAATCAGATGATGCCACGTGTCCAGGGGAGAAATTTGAAAAATTTGGCTAAGTGTTGTGCATGGAAAATTTTGGAGGGAAGGTCCGCGCCCAATCATATTGCGCCACGTGTCCTATGGCATGGAGTTTTGGAGGGTAAAGGAGAAGTTGGATTTTTGGTGAAGTGTTTTGCCAAATTTCAAAAGGAGTTTTTGGCCCTCTGCCCCCACCAATCAATCATGTTTCGACACATGTCCCCGGGATCGGAACTATGGAGCGAGAGAGGGAATTGGGATTTTTTCCCAAAGTGTTGGCACAAAAGAAAATATTTTCCCCAAGGGCCCACACTCAGTAATGTGTTGCCATGTGTTTCGGACCGGTGGGAGGTGGGGAGAATTTGGGAAATTTTCCCAAAGGAAAAACAAAGGAATTTTTCAAAGGGAAAAGCCCGCCCCTAAAATGTGAGCCAATGGAATCTCGCCACGTGTCTAGGTGGCGCCAAAAATTCAAGCCAAGCCCACATGGAAAATTCAAAGGGGCAAGCCCACAACCAATTGGATCTTGCCACGTGTCTAGGTCAAAATGGTCAAAACGGCTTCGGAAAATTTAGGAAGGAAAGGCCCACACCCAATCAACACATACCACATGTCCTCAACTCATCAGCCCGATGAAGTTTTTTTGGAAATTTTTTCCAAGGGCAAAACAATGAAAAATGAAATAGGATAGGCCCACACCCAATCAGAATGTGCCATGTGGCACCTGGAATGGTGGAGCGTGGGGATTTTTTTGGGAATTTTTCCCAAATGCAAAAAGGGTGAAAAATTCAATTTTTTTGCCCGCCAACCCGATTTGGCTCTGTTTTGCCATAAAACTTCAAACGGCCATATCTTTCGATCCAGAGCTCAGTTTTTCACGTTATTTATATCAATGGAAAGCTAATAAAATTATCTACAAGATTCTAGGGTCATTTTGTATTTTGATGGAGTTTGGAGAGATAAAATTGAAAAACACCTCTGACACATGGTCATGGACAGAAATGACGTTTCAACCACCATTTTTAATGAAGAATGGCTCGCATTCTCTCCCAGCATGGCTAAAAATGTCAGGGCATGGGCCTGTAAGGATGCCCATGCTGTTTTGATCATGTTTTGGTCAATGGTTGAATCCCTTCCATGTTTTCCCATGTTTCTCTCTCCTGGGCTTGTCCCTTGCACTGTAAAAGCCAGATTTGGCTCATTTTTTAGGGTTGAACATTTTTTGTGTGTGGCAGGCTCCCTTTTTCACCTTGGAAGTGATTTGGTGGAATATCAGACATTTTCTAAGAACTGTAACCTATTTTTTCCTCTCAGGTGTTGTAATGCATGTATTTTGATATTAAAATGACAATGCAAGCTCTGTGAATGAGTTTCAATCCTCTGCTTATGTTGTTTGCTTCCTTTCTGATCTTTCATTACATGTCATCAGTTTGTGCATGAGGTTTTGTTGCGTTTCCATGATTTGTGTCAATCTGTAGAAGTAAAAAATTCTCACCACTCCTTTGGTGCATCACTTTATTAGCATTAGTTTTAGTTTTTTGCATCCTCTATCTTTTCCCCTTTGGAATTTAGAGAAGGAATTAGGAATATAAACCTCTGCAACTTGTAAGTGATAAATATGATCAAAGGAGTTGAGGAACCAGCCTCTAATCTAGAGATTCCTTTCCCATTTTACAATTCCCACACTTAGGGAAAGGATTAAATGTTGTGCAATCACACTGGATGCTTAGGATGATCAAACTAGAAATCTGATCAACATCCAAGGGTGCTGCTGATTTGCAACAACACAAGCCTTTGAAACTTTCCTCATTTCCTTCTTATAGCTTCTATGGTCTGATTTCATTATTATTTCTACCATGCAAGGAGAGATTAAGCATGCAAAAATTCAAAATAGAGGTTCAAAAGAATTAAAAACCACATGCAGAGATCCAAATCTCCCAATAACCAAATGAAACAATAAAAACCAAAAACTATCTATTCCTTTAAACTTCTCCTATTTCCAAGGCGGTTTTCACTCAGTTGAGAACATTAAATTCCAACAGATCGCCAATGGCCTTTCCATACTTTCTACCATCGCCAACTCTCTGTTGGTTAAAATTAAAAATTAAAACTTTAGGTAAATGAAACTAGAATATTTGATAACTTTAGCATTCCCCTTAATTTCCATGCATTGGCCAAAATTTTTGATAACAACATATTTAATGACACATTCAAATATTCTAAATTCCTTATAAATTTGTGCCACTTACACCCATCCACGCTATCCCCTTTCCCTTTAGGATAGCTTATTTCCCATAGGTTACATTTAGTTAATATTATCTTATAAACGAAGCTTAGGTCCTTTAGGAATAATTCTTATTTAGTCTTAGAATAAAATAGTATCAAGACTTAGGATTACCCCCCCTTCCAAATAATCAACCACAATAATAAAATCACCTCAGCTTAACTTAGGATAAGATAGTAATCATAGGAACTTAGATTAAATTAGGTCCCAACACCTAATCAATAACATTACCCTATGATGAATAAAAATGACGTTTTTAGATCACGATAAAGGGCATATGCAAAATATGTCACTTGTGATCCCGCAATAGCCTAGGTTTAGAAATAAAACATTCTTCCCAGCTTGGTCAAATGACCTAAACGTCATAGAATCGAAAGCATGCCTTAGATCACTGAAATTGATCTAAGGTATGGCTATCCTACATCAAAAATCAAATAGATTGAAGCACAAGTTCAAATGCAAAATAGGCTATGAACGAGTTTAGACTAAATTTATCTCCTCCATCCACATGCAGTGAACATTCAACAAAAAGAAAGAATGAAATACTTCATTTTAAATTCAGAATTATCATGGCATGATTATATTCATTTTTAGAAGATAAACATATCATCTACAGAAAACATGATTACTTTGTTCATAAGAGTACATTGTCTTCAAACAAGAATCACATATCAACGTTTGTAACTTCTATTACAGAATTTATCAAGGATATCAACCATAGTATAGGCATTACATTTCAATAATGGATACATCATTTTTTAGAACAAGGAAGAGCATGTGATCATTCCACTGATTAATGGAAATTTTACACCGTATGTGAAGCCATTGGGTGAAGAAGACTTAAATAATATATATGTGTGCACAATCGGGGACTCAAAGTTCATTCAACCATCAAAGGAAAGGGTAATCCAATGGGATGATGCATAGTCCATAAGTGAAACAACCAATATTTCTTGTGAAAACTAGGCACATGGGATATACGAGTTGGTTGGAAGAATCAAGGATACTAAGACTTCAATTATTAGAGCACGCTCGCTTAGGCACTTGGGAGGAAGGTAATTTCCACGGTACATTCGGGAAGTCAACCATGATGTCTTTCTATGTGAAATGGAGACCTATTGGAAGTGTCAAGTGGAGAGAAGGAATATTCTTACCTATTATTTGCACAAGACAATATCATGTTGGTGGGAAACATATCGAGATAATCTTCTAGAGTGGTGTGAACTAAGAATCGTGCTCTCTGTTAGGTTTCTCCAAAGCAACGCCCCATCTCAAATTTTTTACTATGATGGGAAGGGATCCACCTAATGCCATGTTCAAGAGTGTGAGAAGAATTGGATGGGAGGCGTGGTAGCTCTACCTCCTCCCTATAGGTGCATAAGTTCTATCACGCATGTATGGTATATTCATTAGAGTTGCAGGGTCGAAAGGTAACTCGGTAGGAGTTGAGAGCGTATCTTGTTCAAACATTAGAATATCAGAGTACTAATCCATTGGTGAATGAGACATTTTAGGTAGTCAAGAACCTTACCTCAAGAGAGATTTTTATGTTGTTTGATAGGATTCTAGAGCATTAGGTGAACTAGAGTTGGGGGTGCGCTTTATGGAGGAAGAATCATAGGAAGTACAGATTGAGCACACCTTCCTGGAGAAGAAGAAAGGAAATTTGGTCTACTTGATAGATGATGAAGAGGTGGATAAATTGGATGTTAGCCATACAGAAGGTATAAGAAAAGTGTTAAATAGTGTTGATGAGCAAGATCATGTTTACCGCAAACCATTTAAGAAAAATAAGGTTAACATTGGTATGGAGGTAGAACCAAAGGAAACTATTATTGGGGACTACTGGATGGACTAGGAGGTCTTAAGGATTATTGAACTTCTACGTGATTTTCAATATTTGTTTTCAAGCGAGTACCATGAACTTAAATGAGTTCATCCCTTGCTAGGAGAAATGAGAATCAAGTTAAATCATGTTGCGTGCCCGATTTAGAAGAGACCTTACAGGATGAATCTAAATCTACGTGTCAAAGTTAAGGAGGTAATTGATAATATGATAACATCTAGGATCATAGAATTCATTAAAGAATCTTAATGAGTAAGCCCAATCATCATCGTATCAAAAATGATGTGAGAATAAGGATTTTAGTTAACTATAGGGATTTGAATGTAGTGTGTGTAATTTATCCTTTCCCAACCGCATACACTAAGGATATCCCGGCAGTATATCTCGGGCGCGATATCTATTTGTTTATAGATGAGTTTTGGGATATCACAAAGTTAGAATTATAAAGGAAGACCAAGAGAAGGCAACTTTCACCACTAAATGGGGAAATTTTTCCTATATGGTAATACCTTTTGGACTAAAGAATGCTTCTATTGTGTTTTCACGCATTGTGTTTCAAGAATTCCGGACTTGACTCACAAGTTTCTTCAAGTCTACTTGGATGATTGGATGATTTTGGATTAGTGAAATACCATTGTGACAATCTACGATAGATGTTTGAGATATGCGTGTAGTTGAGAATCTCCCTGAATATTAAGAAGTGTGCTTTTTTCACTCCTTTTGGCATGTTTTGGGAAACATTATTTTCAAAGAAGGCTTACTAGTAGACCCTATAAAAATTTTTGTTATAGTGGGATTAGAGGATCCTAACAGTCAAATCATGATGCACAGGTTCCTAGTGCATACAGGGTACTATAGTAAATTCATCAAGGGATATGCTTGGATTTCCATACCCCTGGAAGAGCTATTGAAACATAAAAGTAAGTTCTATTGGGGAGAGGCGCAGCAGGTGGCATTTGACACATTGAAGGAAAATCTTACCACTGCACCCATTTTGCATTTTCCTTCTTAGGATAAACCTTTTCATGTGCATGTTGATGCATTTGGGATGGTGATTAGAGAAATCTTAGCACATCCTGGAGAGGGGATTGTTGATCATCCCTTGTTCTTTGTTAGTAAGAAGCTTACTCAAGCATAATAGAATTATACCACTACAGAGTGTGAGGCATTATCAATGATCTAATTGCTACACAATTTCAGGCATTATTTGCTAGCAACTTCTTTTATTTTCTATACAGACCACATGGCATTAAAGTACTTGGTATATAAACTCATTTTGCAAGGATGCATATGTCATTGGATACTATTGTTTTAGGATTTTTAGTGTATGGTTGTGGTGAAACTAGGAAAAAGTAATTTGGGACCTGATCATTTGTCAAGATTTACTTTGTCTAAGGACGCACATAACATTGAGGATACGATGTGAGATGCAAAATCATTCGAGTTGTAGTGCAAACCCTCTGACTTGGAAGATATTGTGTTGTTCCTATGAAAGAGTGGGGCGCTAGAAGGGATGAAGGAATTATAAAGGAATTAGTTATCCATATGCATCATGCCCTATATGTTAATTGGTGGAGACTTATACAAGCTAGGTCGTGATGAGGTTTTGTGCCAATACATGCTAGAGTATGAGCACACTTTGTATTCATAGAATAGGATCGTGGTGGAATTACAAGAGGACACTATGCAGGGAATGAAACTACATTTACAAGGATTGTATTTAGTATTACAAGGTCTGTGACCATTTCCAACTTCTTGGTAAACCAGGGAAAAGAGATGAAATTCCATTAAGTCCTATTACCGGTGTAGTGTCATTAAAGAAGTGGGAAATTGACTTTAGGGACCTATTTCCCTAGCCATGTGAAGGACAGTTTACACTATATCATTATATGCACATAATATCTTACATGGTGGGAAAAATTGTCGCCTATGATGGATTACATGGTGGTGACAATAACTAGATTCTTGTGGGAGAACATAATCAGTAGGTATGGATGCCTTTTGAGTTTAACAAGTGATAGGGGTACTCATTTCCTAAATGAGATAGTTAGAATCCTATTAGAAGAATTCATGGTGTCCCATCACAAGACTACCCCTTATCACCCACAAGCTAATGGGATAGTGGAAGCTTTTAACAAAATTTTGAGTCACATATTGACCAAGATTTGTGATGTTGGTACACAAGACTAGGATGATAAATTTTCTACCATGTTATGGTCATATTAGACTACTTATAAAGTACTAAACAAGGCCACACCTTTTCAATTGGTGTTTGGTGTGGAGGCTGTGTTACTTGTTGAATTTATGTTACCATCGTTATGTATTACACACGCAGGGGGGTTTAGCGATAAACAAGTGCTTGAGGAAAGGATTGACAATTTAATATAATTGGATGAAAGAAACACAATAGCACGATGGAGTCAAAAAATAAAGAAATCTAGGTAAAAGGCATGACATGATAGACAAATCAAGAATAAGTAGTTTGAGGTTGGGAAGGTGGTACTACTTTACGATTCTATTTTTCTACGCCATCCTGGGAAGCTCAAAGTCCATTGGTTGGGGCCATATATTATATCCTATATAATGGATTCAGGCACTTTACAATTATAAGTGTTGGATGGGACATGGTTACTCGTTATTTCAATGGGATTAGGTTGAATCCCTACAATAAATAAATCTTTTATGTGTTTGTAAATAAGACAATATTGTCACTTAGCTTAGGATTTATCTTAATGTAATTTCCCTTTCATGTGTTTCCCTTTGTCATTGCTTTGCTTTATCTTTTATTTTGTCTTTTATATGGGAATTCTCGCGCGCTTTGTAGCCACTTACTATCTCAAATGGTTTTTATATGCAGAGTACCACACATCTATTTAATGTGGGGTGGAATGTAAAGGAGAATGTCGAGAAAGGATGTTGTAAGTGTTGGTAGCAATGTTGGTTGATGGCCTAGGTTGTAAAGTTAAAGGTGTGTAGATGGAGGAAGGCTAGTATAAGAAGTGTTTATGGTGGAAGAATGGTGTAAAAATCCATTGAGAAAAACACGTACAAGGGTAAAAATTTCTAAACAACATGAGGTAGGAAGTGTCAAGAACTAGAATTAGGATGCAGTGTAATATTTCCTTTGGTGATGTAATGTGCAAAATAATTTTTTGTTAGTAAATTTTTGCCTACCGAGAAGGTTATGATAGTTTCACATAGGTTTATGTGTAGAGGAAAAGCGTTAGATAAAACATGCATGGGATAGTGGTAGAAAAATGTTGAATCTAATGCAGAGGTATGGTGGTAGGTTGCATAATGTTTAATATGGAGAAAATTAGGAAACTATAAATAGAAGATTGGGCAAGCTATTCTTTTTCACCTTGTGCTCAATATTAAAGAGTTATTTCAATCTAAGGTGTTCTTGCAAAAAAAAAAATTGCAAAAAGTGTTGTGCAAAGGTGAAAAATTGACATATTTGTGAACCAGATAGGAGTAGAGTACATGAACATATGCAAGAGGAGATTGTTTTAGTGGGTTCTGCAAGTGATTACGCTACCTTGTGGAAAAAGGGTGCTCCATGTTAGGGTTTACAAAGCTAGGGCATGGTTTTTTTGAGGAGATTTCATAGAAGTAGAGCCAAGGGTTTGAGCAGTGGTGAAACTAGATGCAAGGAAGAAATTACAGAGGTCTAAGGAGAAGAGAAATGGTACCAAGGAAGGGAGAGAACACTTCACCAAATAAGGGAAAAGGAAAACCACCATTTTGACCATTTTTAATGAAGAGTGGTATGTGGAGATGTAGTACCTAGATGGCATGTTGTTAGGGATGGAATGGGTGTATCACATATGCAAGATGGTTGTGAGTGGCTAAAACCATCGGAAGAGCACCATGAAAAGGAAATGGAATTTTATTTGGTTTGCCCCATGGGAAGGAGGACACGAGATGGAAATATCATGTATGATGATGAGGTGAGGACTAAGATGGAGAAGGATGGAATCTTGCAACTCTATGAATTGCACTATTTCGAAAGCCTAAAATTTTATACCAATGGCTGATGTCACGAGCTCATGAGAATGAATTTTATTTCACAAGTTTAAGAATTCTCATAACTCCTTAGCTGATTTCCAAGTACACCGGCATTATCTATGACAGATAATCGTTAGATGATGAATTAGGCACGACAAAGAGGGAATCAAGAAGACAATTATGACATATGAGTACAATAAGGGTTTGTGTTACCTTGACATTAGCAAGATAAAAAACCCAGCTATGAAAATAGATGTGCATCTACTTACCAAGCTGAATGGATAGGAGCACTGGGTCACAAGTTAGCAAGAGATGGTTGAACATTTGCAAGAAGATTTCTAAAGAAAAAATCTACAACCTCTCGGCCTTTATTGTGAAGGATTTTATAGATGCGGTTCATGATGGAGATAAGATTATGTATGGTAACATTCTCCTTACCATTGTATTTTCAGATATTGGAGTGCCCGATGGGCCAAGCAGATATTTCCTTATAAAAATCATCTCCCGTGAAGAGGTTCAAATCCTACACTTATGACTCGATGAATGTGCCATACAAAATGCAATTAGAGAAGTGGTATAAGAGAATGTGCGATGCATTTGGGGTATAATGGAGAATCCTGGAGCAATTGCTAGCCTTGGTGGATGGTGAGGCTTAGTTTGATGTATACTAGCACTTCTACATAGGTAGATTTACATTGACTGATGGAACAAAAATCCCTTAGTGTAAACTACCCTTTGCCTTCAAAACGTAGTACTTTCAAAGAAAATTCAATAGGTTCAAGGAGGAAAAGAATTTTATATTTGATCTAAGTGAGGTAGATCAGGATAACCGTGTGCTACGTCAAAGTCTACTTTACCCTAAGAAGTGCACATATGTGGAGAAGTATGTCTCTCATCAAATACATATGATGAAGCCAGTATTAATTCCTATTGTAGGTAAAATAACAAAAATGGTGTATATCCAACTAAGTCCTAAGATTGAGAAGGGCATACTTGGAGGATGATGTATCCATCCCAGAGGATCCTTCCTTAAAGAAGGGAACAAAGAGAGAAAGAGTAGAGACCACGATGAAGCGGGAACCAAGCGCACATATCATTCAGACTACAAGAGCGTAAGAGTCGGTGCGGGACCAAGTACCTAAACAAGGAGTAATAAGTCATGTTAAGGAAACGATAGTAGAAAAAGAAGAGTCCCCTGTGTTAGAGGATTCGTCAAAAGTGAAGAAGAAGAAGAAGAAAGTGCCACAAATTTCAGATTCGGAGGAGAAAAAAATCATGAAGGGTGATGACTCTAAGGAGGAGGATGAAGATAAATATTAAGGTAAGAGTCCCCCTATTCATGATGTACATGAGTCTAATGAAAAATGATATGCAGAGAAGAATGTGTATGAGGAGGGTGCCCATAACAAAGGAGGAAGTGATGAAGTAGACATGCATTCTCAAAATACCTTGACCTTGAACAGAGAACAAATAGATGAAACAATGGAGAAGGAGGTGGCGGGTATTATATAATAGTTTGTGGAGTATGAGGTAGAGCATAGTGCCGAAAAACTACTAAAGGAAATAGAAGAAAGCATGAGTATAGGGAAAGAGTATAGAAGCATTGACAAAGATCCCAGTCTGGCAGTAATTTTCCCCAAGGCAGTGCACATAGATGGAAAGGGCATAGTAATGGTATAGGAACATGCCATGAATTACATCAATGATCCAAACAAGGTATTGCATGCATGTTTCTAAAGCACAGTGCCCATAGACCAAATCCTCACTTGGTATTCTTTTGATGAAGAGAGTGCACACCCTTACACAAAGAAAATGTTATCCTAGGATTTTAAGTCCCATGTTGATGAGCCCAAGTTCAAGGTTAATAGTGATGCATTGATGAAGACACCAGATGCCAAGGGGTGAACCCTCCTTTGAATGCCAAAACATTAGATGAGAAAATTCGCAATGCACTCAACAAAGTGTCGATGGAGGTGGAACCAAGAATTTTTAGAAATAATGATAGAATAAGAGTCTTAGAGGATGATCTTGATAAAAAGAATGAGGAGATCATTAAGAGAGATAGGAGATAAAACATAAGGAATTGATCAATGCATAATTAAGGTGTGAGCTAAGGGATGAAAAGATGAAGGTGTGTGAAGTCTATAAGAAGGTAGAAGTTATTTCAAATGCCATTATTTTAAAGCACCTAGACATGGCCCCTCCTAAGCGAAGTATAAGTTGACCATGCAATGCTTGGAAGACTTGACACAAATACTCTCCATGGAGAGGAAACCTCTTGCATTGGAGTCATAAGAAAAGGTGATGGCGCGCTAGAAGAAATAAGAAAAGATGAAAATTGGGGAGACAATAACTTAGTACTCGAGCTCCCTCAAAGAAGACTACGATGCAAATGGCCAAAGTTGTGTATGATAACTGTGGCGACAGAGATAGAGTAGCAATTATATACATTGTTATCCATGAGGTGGATCTAAAGGAGTTTCAAGAGAAAACAATGGTAATATGGCGGAGAGACATAAGATCTTGGCTACAGTCAAGAAGAAATCAAAGATGGTCAAAACCTTGAGGTTTTCGATTAAAAATAAATTGAAGGAATTATACCCCAAGTCACTTGCGGGATGGCACTAGGAGATCTTATAAAGCGAGATGGAAAACATCAAAGATACAATGAAGGCTAAGGGAGATGAGCTAAGGTTTGAAAAAGTTAGCACGTTGGTAGGTAATTTAATTCAACATGTGTAGGGTGAGGTAGATGTTTGGGATAAAATTGAAGCATCCATGAAAAGATACTTCCCACTCTTCATACAATAGTAGTAGGATCATTCTATTCTTCCATTCCTTATTCAATTATAGATTATTTCATTTCTCTTATTATTTATTCTTTGGTGAAAGAGAAGAGTATTTATGGGGACGGATAACACACATAGTGTGGGGTAATGTTAAGCCCTACATTGAATAAATCCTAAGGTAGAAGATCAACACATGCATAAGGAAGTACAAGAGGAAGGCACTTAGGGAAAAGTGCACAAGGAAAGGGTTTGAGTTGGAACTAGGGCACGTGCGAGAAGTAGAACAAGGGTTTAAGGACTTAGCCATATTTTATGTTATGGTGTCACATGGTAAAACATGTGAAGGCTTGACTAGGCGTGATGAGTGGATAAGGTGCCAACCTAGAGTCTTGGGGCTTAAAGAAATAATATTCCATGAACATAATATTCAGGATAAGAATCATTATGATTAGTGGAGGCTTCGTGCTTTGGCGAGCTAGAAAAGGCACTCAATCATGGAGGACCACATTTCCACCTAGAATGTGATCTGATCATGGGTGAGATATGGTGGTGAGGAAGGATTCAGATTCTATTTAAGCGAGTGCTTGGGTCTAAAATAAATAGAGATGGAGAAGCAATGAAATACTATAACAATGTTACATATTATGGTGTTGGGAGCTCCCATTGTTATAGGTAGTTATTCTTGTTAGTGCTAGAGAGAGGATAAGAAAGGATGATGCTATGCATAGATGTAGGTGCTCGGAGTGCAAACCGAGTTGAGATGGAAGAACATAGCTAGGGTTTTCTATGTAGAGTATCTTGTAGGGATTTTAGATGGTATTTCTATGTATATTTGGTATGTATAAGCCTTGTGATGTAATGAGGCTACTGTAAATGTTTATAAATCAATATATGATGTGTTATTCTAGATATCCTTATTTATGGGTATAAACCCTTACATTATTCATGTTGTTATGGATCAGATCTACATTATTTTGCTTAATACAATGTTTATTTCCATTGATGGTACATTTGTTCCTAAATTTGGTATCTGTACTTTCTATTTTTAAGTGAAGGCATATGTTTCTACCCTATAACCCCATCCTCCATTAATGGCAGAACATTCTCACAAGGCTCACATAAATGAGGGGCTCAATGCCCTACGTGTCTTGGGTGAGCACCCAATGAATATTGGGTGATAGGTCACCGCTCGCTGGGGTAGGTAGAAGGTATATGAAAGATGAATACATTTTTGTTCCATTGTTGAGACCTATTTTGAATATTTTGTGAGAATGATGTGTGATGACAGAGCATATGACCTTGGACAACATCAATACCGGCTTAAAATCATGGAGGATGAGTTTTCTCAGAAGTTCAATATAGGATTTTAGTTTGATGCACGTAAATGGGTGGAGGAGAACCTATATCACGAGCTCTATGAGACATTCTTTTTTTGTTTCCTAGTAGAGTTGTATGAATGGATCTTAGCATATGCATCAAGGATGAGTTGGTATTATAGACCTCGTGTTTGGACCTAGGAGGAATATCAGTGGTTACAAGATGTTGATATGATCTGGACTCGTGTTGTTGATCACTAGTGGAAAGGTGTGTTGACTAGTTACACATTGGAGTATGCAATCTCAACTTATTCTTGTCCGGAGGTTGTTGAGTTTGAGTTCTTGTGAGAACCCAGAGGATATTTCTTGCATCCTTTTTTGTTATCCATTGAGATCATGATTATCAATTTTAGTTTGGAATCATTCCCTATGGTTCCTAAACTCTCGCTAGGTGTAGGAAAAAAAGATGGTGTGGTGGAGATGGTGGACCTTGTAACAGAGGCAGAGAGAGAGGAGAGGAGGATCAAGTATAATGAAGTGTGAGAAAGGGATTTGGCGAGACAATGTGAAGTTTCCAGGTGTGATGGAATTATGGAGATAGACGTTGCGAGAATTATTTGAGGTTCGCTTGGAAGACGCAATACAGGTAGTCTGTGCTACCCCATATTGGAAACCACAAAAGAGAAGTCCCCTTGGTGTCTAGTGAGAAATCATCATATGGATAAAGGAGAGTCATATGTGTGTATATTTTCCCACCCGGAGACCAAATCCCAGTGCTTATTTTTCCAAAGATCTTATACAAGTACTTCTAGTTCAGCTTTTGTTGGTGAGCAAATAGGCTGCGAGTAGATATCATTTTACATTACCCCATCTATGGCCACGCTAATTTTTTTTTTTGTTTGGAGGTATTTTATCAAACATATCATTTTGGAAAGGTGTGGGTTCACAAATTTTTGGTATCATGATTGGAGGTGTCAAGGGGAAACACATTTGGGAGTGGTTCGATATCACAGACTGTCGGCGCATAGTTTAGCATGACGGTGGGTTTGTAAGGCATAACTACATCAGGCCCCTTACCCACGATAGGAGGAGGATCTAGAGGATCTAGAGGGATAGGATCTAGTGGATCTAGTGGATCTGGTGGTGGATAAAACATAAGAGGGAATCAAGGTCTTGGATCTTGTGGGTAAGGTCCACAACACCATCAAAAGGTGTTTTATGAGATGTTTCTCTACTTATCTTATTATAAGGGCATTGAGGATGTCACGGATCATGTACACAAGTGTAAGTTTCTAGGGCGTGTGAAGCACATCACTTCCCCAAAGCATAAAGTAAGTCACTTTGCAACTACATTGCAAGGGCGCATACATAGATGGTACAGGAAGTATGATCCACACTAGATGGTGGTTGACTATATTGCATTGTGTGATGCATTTTTGGCAGAGTTCCACATTCTTAATTTTGAACAGAAGAGCATTAGTTCTCTGATGGAGATCCAGAAAGGTGTGGAAGAGAGTTTACAGGAGTATGACACATGTTTCAAGACTCTCTTACCCAAGTTATCTTATGATATTCATCCCTCACAACATGCTCAATAGTTCATCGTAGGGTTAATAACACCATTCAGGAAGGTGCTTTCGCATAATACCTTTGCAAATCTATGAGGCCTTAGAGGTTTCCTTGCATGCTGAGGCCATTAGGAGCATTGATACTAGAGTTAGCCCATTTCTTGAAGCAAAAATTTCTGCCATGGAAAATCAGCTTGAAAAACTTTATGTGAACTCATCTCATGAGACTCACAATGGGCTATGGTGCATGGATTGTGAGGTAGAGGGACACATAAAGGAAAGTTCCCCATGAAATTTGGTGCATGCCATGTCAGTAGACTATGAGATTTTCCATGGAGATCATGATGTAAGAATATTCCTAATGTTTCAAAGTGGAAAATCCATAAGAATTTTCTTGCTATTGCAAGATTTTCACCTCTACTACTCATGACACCAAGAATTACAGATTGATAGACCAAAAAAATTACGTGAATTATATCAAGTACGCCAAACCAATATTGCAAGTAGCTCTTAGGATGATGGTCATAATTATGGAGGGCATGCTAATGGAGTAGGCCATGGAAGAGGATTTAAGGGAGGATTTGGAGGTCAGAATAATCATGGAGGAGAAAGAAGTGAATTTCCTCATGGAACCTTCTATAACTTCAGATCCAAAGAGCATTACAAGCATGAGTGTCTAGAATTTTTACAATTATCATGGTGTGGAAAGAAGCACAAGTATGAAGAGTTACCAAAGTTTTATGACCACATGATCAAGATCCAAAATAAGTAAAAAGGCATGAGGATGGTGAGTGTAAAGAGGACCAACCCATAATGGATGCCAAGGGTAGTGCTTAACTCTGCGCTAGGCTAGAGCCTATTTTAGTCACTACATGCAATGACGTTGCACACACACGAGAGGAACCAAAGTAGAGGCCCCTTATCACAAGATAAGAATTGTTACATGGGAAATATCCTAATCCTACCCACTAGAAGGAAGTGTACCAAGAAAACATAGAGGTGATTAGGAGTTTACAAGGAGAAATCTAGTGTCTAAAGGATCAATCGCACTAGTTGGAACAAAAGAAGAACGTTGAGGTTCCTCAGCAGAATATGGATGAGGTTAGGGAAGTGTGTTGAATGTTTCAAAAGGAGAATATTATTCCCATGTTTGGAGAATGGATAAGGGAGAAGGTACCATGTGTTGGATGAGGATTTGAGAGATAAGTCTTACATGTTAACCTACCTCCTCACAACATTGATTATGACAAGGATATCAAACTGAATGCATTTTTTATGGTTGGCTCTTGAGTAATATATTTATTGACACGGGCATGGAGTTTTATGTAATTACTCTAGATGTATGGAATCAAATGGGGAGGGCC
Organism: Taxus wallichiana var. yunnanensis; assembly: GCA_018340775.1. Taxonomy (NCBI): domain Eukaryota; kingdom Viridiplantae; phylum Streptophyta; class Pinopsida; order Cupressales; family Taxaceae; genus Taxus; species Taxus wallichiana. Next base: position 963,305,422 of record CM031234.1, read on the forward strand.
CCATTGCAGCCATCTTTGAATGTGTTGTACATGGATAACAAGAAAAAGGACATGCCTCTAGGGGTGTTGAAAGGTACATCCATTACTATTCAAGGGGAAAATTTTACTGGAGACTTTGAGGTCCTAAAGCTTATTGAGGATAATAGTTTCCTAGAATTACTTGGGTGCCTTTCATGGTATAAAAATAATGTTTACTTGCGTTTCAATAGTGGCTACATTAATTTTGAGAACAACGAAGAGCACATGATCATTCCACTAACTTACGGGCGGTCTACACCGTATGTGGAGCCATTGGGTTAAGAATACATAAACAAGATATATGTGCACACCATCAGGGACCCATATCACATTCAACCATCGAAGGAAGGGGTCATTCAATGGGATGATGCATAGTCCATAAGTGATACAACCAGAGTTGATTATGAAAACTGGGCATGTGGGACATACGATTTGGTTAGGAGGCATGTGAAGGATAATGAGACTCAAGTTGTTAGAGCACACTTAGTTAGGCACTAGGAAGGAAGGTAGTTACCACGGTACCTGGGGAATCCAACCCCGATGTCTTTCTCAATGGAATAAAGACCCAATTGAACTGTTAATGGGAGAGAATGGATATGTTTACCTATAATTTTCACGGACAAGAACACGTTGGTGGGCGACATATTGAGATAATATTCTAAAGTGGCACGAAATGATAATTGCACTCTCTATTAGGTTTCTCTGAAGTAATGCACCATCTCAAATTTTTGACTATGATGGGAAGGGATCCACCTCATACCATGTTCAAGAGTATGAGAAAACTTGGATAGGAGGCATGGAAACTATGGGTGCATAACTTCTATTCCACTTTACGGGGCCACATGCATGTATGGTATATTAATTCGAGTTACAAATGTCATACAAGGAACAAGAAAGACTTGATAGTGGATACCGTTGAAACATTTGAATATCGTGAGTACTAAGTCATTAGTGAATGAGGTATTTAAGGTAGTCAAGAACCTTACCTTGGGAGATAGTTCCAAGGCATAGGGCAGATTCTAGAGTTGTTAAGCGAACTAGAGTTAGGGGTGCACTTTGTGGAGGAAGAATCAGATGAAGTATAGCTTGAGCATGCCTTCTTGAGAAGTAGAAAGTAAATTTGGTCTACTTGGTAGATGATGAAGAGGTGGAGAACTTATATGTTAGACATATAGAAGGTTTTGTTGAAGTGTTGGATAGCTTTGATGATAAATTGTGTGTTTACCATAATTCATTGAAGACAAATAAGGTTAATATTGGTATGGAGGTGGAACCAAAGGAAGCTATTATTGAAGACTACTATACAAACCAGGAGGTCTCAAAGATTATTGAACTTTTGTGTGATTTTTCAGATTTGTTTTAGCACAGTACCATTAAATTAAATGAGTTCACTCCTCTCTTGGATAAATGAAAATCAAGTTAAAGGATGGTGCACACCTAATTCTTAAGATACATTATACGATGAATCTAAATCTATGCATAAAAGTTAAGGAGGAGATTTATAAGATGATAGAATCTAGGATCATAAAATTTGTTGAAGAATTTGAATGGGTAAGCCCAATGGTCATCAATATCAAAAAGTATGGGAGAATAAGGATTTGCAATGACTATATGGATTTGAATGCAGTGTGTGTAATTGATCCTTTCCCAACCTTGTTCACTGAGGAGATCCTGGAAGGAGTATATGGGTGTAAGATCTATTCATTTACATATGGGTTTTCGAGATATCACCAAGTTTGAATTACAAAGGAAGACCAAGAGAAGATAACTTTCACCACTAAATGGGGAAGTTTTTCCTATACGGTAATGCCTTTTAGACTGAAGAACGTGCCTACTGTGTTTTCACACATTGTGGTTCAGGCATTTTAGGACTTCATTCACAAGTTTCTTCAAGTCTACCTAGATGATTGGATAATTTACATATTAGTAAAAGAGCATTGTGACAATCTACGGTTGATGTTTGAAAAATGTGGAAAGTTGAGCATCTCCTTGAATATTAAGAAGTGTGTTTTTGCCACTTGCATTTGGCACGTTGATGGGACACATTATTTTCAAAGAAGTCTTACTGGTAGGCCCCGTAAAAGTTTCATTATAGTGGGATTAGAGGATCCTACCAATCAAATCATACTTGCATGGGTTCCTAGGGCATACAGGTACTATAGGAAATTCATCAAGGGATATGCCCAGATTTTTGTGGAGAAGAGCTATTGAAACATAAAAGTAAGTTCTATTGGGGAGAGGTGTAATAGGTGGAATTTGACACATTGAAGGAAAATATTACCACTGCACCTATTTTTTCATTTTCCTTCTTGGGATAAACCTTTTCATGTGCATGTTGATGAATTTGGGATGGCGATTGGAGTAGTCTTAACAATTCTTAGAGAGGTTATTTTTAATCATCCGTTGTGTTTTGTTAGTAGGAAGCTTACTCCAGTAGAACAAAATTATACCACCACAGAGTGCGAGACATTATCAATGATCTACACATTGCACAAGTTCAGGTAGTATTTGCTAGCAACTCCTTTTATTTTCTACATAGACCACATGGCATTAAAGTAATAGGTGAACAATCCCTTTTTGCAAGGGCACATATGTTGTTTGATACTATTTTATAAGGATTTTTAGTTTACGGTTGTGGTGAAACTAGGGAAAAGTAATTTGGGACCTAATCATTTTTCAAGAATTACTTCGGGTGAGGATGTGTAGAGCATTGCGGATACAATTCCAAATGCACAGTTTATTAAATTGTAGTGTGCACCCTCCGACTTCGAATATATTGCATTGTTCATTTGAATGGGTGGGGTGCCAAAAGGGATGAAGGAATTAGAAAGGAAGTAATTAGCCATATGTGTTGTGCCCTATATATTAATTGGTGGAGACTTATATAAGGAAGGTCAAGATGAAGTTTTACACCGGAGCGTGCTAGACCATGATTGTGTTGCATTCATGGAAGAGGCTCATGGTGGAATTAAAGGAGGACACTATTCAGAAATGGGACCGTGTACAAGATCCTTTTAGCTGGCCTTTGGTGGGAAACAATTTACAAGGATTGTATCGAGTATTGCAAGGCCTGTGACCATTTTCTATGCCTAGGTAAACCAGGGAAAAGAGATGAAATGCTATTAAGTCCTATCACCAATGCATATCCATTCGAGTAGTGGGAAATTGAATTCATGGTCCATATTTCCCCATCCATGTGAAAGAAAGGTTTATGGAATATCATTACATGTATAGACTATCTTACATGGTTAGCGTAATCGGTGCCTATGAGGGATTACATAGCGGTGACAACAACTAGATTCTTGTTGGAGAACATAATTAGTAGGTATGGATGCCTGATGAGTTTAACAAGTGATAGGGGTACTCATTTCCTAAATGAGAAAGTAAGAATCCTATTAGAATAATTCATGGTAGCCCATCAAAAGACTACCCCTTATCACTCGTAAGCTAATGGGAAAACGAAATATTTTAAAAAAATAGTTACACATCAACCAAGATTTATGATGTTTGCGGAGAGGACTAGGATGATTTTTGTGTTATGGTCATATAAGACTACTTATAAAAGACTAAATAAGGTGACACCTTTTCAATTGGTGTTTGGTACAGAAGTTATGTTAATCTGTTGAATTCATGTTACCATTGTTGATTATTGTGTGCGTAGGAGGTTTAGGCCGCGAACAAGTGCTTGAGGAATGGATTGTCAAGTTAATACGAGTTGGATGAAAGACATACAATAGCATGATGGAGTCGAAAAAGGAGAAATCTAGGTAGAAGGTGTGATATGATAGACACATCAAAAATAAGAAATTTGACGTTGGGGGAGGTTCTACTTTACGATTCTAAGTTTTTACGTCATCGTGGGAATTTCAAATTCCATTGGTTGGGGATGTATATTATATCCTATATAATAGATTCAGAACTTACCAGATTACAAGTGCTAGATGGAACAAAACTTCCTATTTATTTCAATGGGAGTAGGATGGATTGCTATTATAATTAAGTCTTCTATGTGTTTGTAAATAAGGTAGTATTGCAAGTTAGCTTAGGATTTATCTTAATGTAATTTCCCTTTCATGTGTTTCCCTTCGTTGTTGATGTGATTTATATTTTTTTATCTTGTTATTGGCACGCTCATGTGCCAAAGTGGTCACTTACTATCTCAAAGTTTTTTTATGGCAGATGACCACACATCTATTTAGTGTGGGGTGGAATATAAAGGATAATGTTAGAGAAGGATGTGGTAAGTGTTGGGAGAAATGTTGGTTGGTGGCTTAGGTTGTAAAGTTAAAGGTGCATAAATGGAGGAAGGTGCATAGAATAGGTGTTTATGGTGGAAGAATGGTGTCAAAAGCCTTTGAGAAAACCACATACAAGGATAAAAAGTATAGAACAACATGAGGTAGGTGGTGTAAAGAACTAGAATTAGGATGCAAAGGAAGATTGCCTTTTGTGATGTAAACGCGAGCAAGGATTTGTTGTCGATAAATTTTTCATGGCGAAGGTTATGAGAGTTTCACGTAGGTTTACGCATGGAGGAAAAGTGCTAGATAAAACATGCATGGGATAGTGCTAGAAAAAAGATGACTTTAATGTGGAGGTACAAAGGTAGGTGTCATAGAGTTTAATGGAGATAAAAGTGGGAAACTATAAATAGAAGGTTAAGAAAGCTATTTTTTTCACCCCGCATTTAATATTGAAGATATTTTGTGATCTAAGGTGTTCTTTCAAAAATAATGTGAAAATTGGTGTGAGAAGGTGAAAAATTGACATATTTTTAAACCAGCTTAGGAGTAGAGTACATCAACATACTCGAGGAGTTTTTTTATTGGGTTCTATGAGTGACTATGTTGTCTTATCGAAAATGGGTGCTCTAGGTTAGGTTTTACAAAGCTAGCGCACAAATTTTGAGGATATTTCATAGAATTAGAGCCAAGTGTTTGAGTAGTGGTGAAACTAGACGCAAGGAATAAATTATAGAGGTCCGAGAGGAAGAGAAATGGTAGATTAAGGAAGGGATTGAACACTTCACCAAATAAGGGAAAAGGAAAGGGAAAAGTAAAACTAGATGTTTTAATTAGCTTTAATAAAGAGTGGTATGGGAGATGCAAGACCCCAGTTGGCATGTTATTAGGAAGGAATGCGTGTATCACATACACAAGATGGTTGTGAGTGACTCTAACCATCGATGAGTACCAATAAAAGGAAATGTCATTAGAGTTGGCTCGCCCCATGGGAAGGAGGACAAAGGATGGAAGACACGTGTATGATGACAACATGAGGACCAAGATGGAGAAGGATGGACTCTTGTAACTCTACAAGTTTCCCTATTTCAGACAGCCCAAAAGGTTATACCAATGGTTGATGTCATGCGTGCATGAGGATCAATTTTATTTTGCAAAAAAAGGAATGCACATAACTCCTTATCTGATTTCCAAGTACACTGGCATTATCTCGTTAAAGAGAGTTGCTAAAATATGACGTAGGTGACAAGGAGGCCATCAAGAAGACAGTTATGGCATATGAGTACAAGAAGGGTTCACGCTACTTTGGCATTAGGAAGATCACAAACCCAACTACAAATATGGCCACACATCTACTTACCAAGATGAATGGATAGGAGCATTGGACACAAGTGAACAAGAGATGGTTGAACATTTGCAAGAAGATTTTAGAACGAAAACTCTACAACCTCTCATCCTTCATTGTGAGGAAGATTATACATGTGGCGTGTTATGGAGATAAGATTATGTATGGTAACATTATCCTTACCATTATTTTTATAGATTGGAGTGCTCAATGGGCCAAGAAGCTATGTATGGGAATACCCCGATGAAAACCCATATCCCGTAAAGAGGTTCGAATCCTACACTTGCAACTCGATGTCTTTTCCAAAAAAACATGCTTAGAGAAGTGGTATAAGAAAATGCGTGATGCATTCGAGGAAGAATGGAGAATATCATAGAAACTTCTAGCCTTTTTGGACGGTGAGGATGAGTTTTTGTATACCAAAGCACTTTTGTATAGGTAGATTTATTTTGACTGATGGAATAAGTGTAAACTATTGTTTTCCTTCACTATGCAATACTTTCAAACCATGTTCAACATGTTCAAGGAGGAAAAAAGTTTAGATTTGATCTAAGTGAGGTAGATCAGATTACCGTGAGTTATTTCAAAGTCTACTTCACCCTAAGAAGCATGTGTATGTGGAGAATTATGTCTCCCATGAAGTACATATGATGAAGCTAGTGTCAATTCCTATTACATGTAAAAGAGAGGCAAGGGAGTGTATTCACATCAGGCCCAAGTTCGAGAAGGGCATGTACTTTGAGGATGATGTATCCATCCTAGAGGATCCTACCTTGAAGAAGGGAACAAAGAGAGAAAGAGTAGAGACCACAAAGCAAGCAAGGATCTGAGTGCGGGTACCATTTAGCCTATATTAGTGCAAGAGTCGGTGCAAAACCAAGTACCTATATAAAGAGGAAGAATTCTCTTGTTAATGAAAATATGAAAAAAAAAGTCTCTTGTGTTAGAGGAGTGGCCGGTGAAGAAGAAGGAAAAATTGGTGTAAAGCTCGGACTCGAGGAGACAAAGAATATGAAGGGTGATGACTTTGAGGAGGAGGATGAAGAGCACAATGAAGGTAAGACTCCCCCTTTCGATTTACATGAGTCTGATGAACAAGGAGATGAAGAGAAGAATCCGTATGAGGAGGGAGCCCATAACAAAGGAGGAAGTGAGAAAGTAAACATGCATGCTTAGAAGACCCTAACCCCGACAAGAGAACAAATAGATGACACGAAATAGAATGAGGTGGTGATTATTATACAATAGTTGGTGGAGTACGAGCTGGAGCGTAGTGCCAAAAAATTTCTAAAGGAAATAGTGGAGATTGCGAGTATAGTGAAAGAGTATGGAAGCATGGGCAAAGATCCCATCCTGACAGTAAATTTTCCCAAGGCAAAGCGCATAGGTGGAAAGGGCGTAGTAGTAGCACAGAACATGTAATGAGTTACATCAATGATCATGACAAGGTACTCTACTCGCATTTCCAAAGCAAAGTGCCCACAAAGAAACTCCTTGCTTGGTCTTATTTTGATGAAGAGAGTGTGTACCCGTGTGCAAGGAAAATGTTATCTTGGGATTTTGAGTCCCATGTTGATGAGACCGAGTTTGAGGTTAGTAGTGAGGCATTGATGAAGACACCATATGCTAAGGGGGTGAACACTCTTATGAATTCCCAGCAATTGTCGGATGAGAAAGTTTACAATGAGCTCAAGAAAGTGTTAGTAGAGGTGGAAGCAAGAATTTTTTGTAGAACTGATAGAATAAGAGTCTTGGAGGATGACATTAAGAAAAAGAAAGAGGAGATCATTAAGAGGGACATGAAGATAAAACAAAAGGAATTGATCAATGTGTAATTAAGGAGTGAGCTAAGGGATGAACAGGTGAAGGTGCATGAAGAATAGAATAAGGTAGAATTTATTTCAAATGCCACTATCTTAAAGCACCCAAATTTGGCTCCTCTTGAGCATAAGTAAAAGTTAATCATGCACTTATTAGAAGACTTGATGTGCATACTCACCATATAAGGAAACCACTTGCATTAGAGTCGGAAGAAGAAAAGTTGAATATTGGGGAGACAATAACTAGATACTCCAAGCTCCTTGGCTCAGTGAAGACAGCAACGCAAATGGCCAAAGTTGTGTATGATAATTGTGGTGACAGAGATAGAGTAACAAGCATATTGATTGCTAGCCACGAGGAAGATCTGAAGGAGTTTCAAGAAAAAAAGGGCCATAGGGCGAGTGAGATAATATCTTGGCTGAAGTTGAGAGGAAATCGAGGTGATCGAAAACTTGAGGGTTTTGATTAAAAGTAAACTTAAGGAATTGTACCCCAATTCACTCGTAGGATGGAAACATTGGGAAAACTTAGAAATTAGATGGAAAACATCGAAGATACGCTGAAGGCTAAGAAAGATGAGATAATTTTTGACAAATTTAGCACATTGGTAGGTGATTTACTTCAACATGTGTAGGGTGAGGTAGATGCTTGGGATAAAATTGAAGCATCCATGAAAAGAGACTTCCCACTCCTCATGTAGCAGTAGTAAGATCCTTCTATTCTTCCATTCCTTATTCAATTGTAGATTATTTCATTTCTCCTATTCTTTATTCTTTTTGAAATATAATAGTGTTTTTGTGGACTGATAACATGTGTAGTGTGGGCTAATGTTGGGCCTTGAATTGACTAAATCCCAAGGCGAAGGTTAGCACACATGGAAGGTAGTATAAGAGGAAGGTGCTTAGGGAAAAGCATGCAAGGAAAGGGTTTCAATCGTAACTAGGGCGTGCATGGAAGCGTAACAATTTTTAAGGACTTAGCCATATTTTATGCTATGGTGTCACATGAAAAACACACGTGAAGGCTTGAGTAGGCATGATGAGTGGATATGGTGATAGCCTAGAGTATTTGGGCTCAAGTAAAGAATATTCCACAAAGGTAATATTCTAAGATAAGAATCATTACAGTTAGTGGAGGTTTATCAGGATTTGGTGAGCTAGAGAAGGCACTTGATCATGGAGTACCACATTTCCACCTAACATGTAATTTGATCATGGATAAGCTATGGCGGTGAGGGAAGGATCCAGATTATATTTAAAGGAGTGTTTAGGTCTAAAATAAATAGATTTGGAGAAGCAACGAAGTGCTACAAGAATGTTGCACATTGTGGTATTGGGAGTTTCCATTTTATCATTAGTTGTTACTATTAGTGCTAGAGAGAGGCTAGGAAAGGATGATGTTATGCATAGATGTAGGTGCTCGGGTCTAAAACCAGAGTTGAGATGGAAGAATATACATAGGGTTTTCTATGTAGAGCATCTTGTAGGGCTTTGTGATGGTGTTTCTTATTATATTTAATATGTATGACCCTTTTAATGTAATGAGGCTACTATAAATGTTTATAAATCAATATATGATGTGTTATTCTAGATATTTTTTTATGGGTATAAACCCTTGCATTATTCATGTTGTTATGCATTAGATCTAGTTTCTTTTACTTAATACAATATTTATTTCCATTAATGGTACATCTCTTCCCGAATCTGGTATCTACACTTTCTTTTTTGAGTGAATGCTTATGTTTTTGCCCTTAACCCCATCCTCAATTAATGGCAGAACATTATCAAGAGGCTCACTTAAAGGATGGGCTCAGCACCTTTCATGCCTTGGGTAAGTGCTTAGCACATACTAGGTGATAGGCTGGTGCACTTGGGGTAGATAGAAAGTATATGAAAGATGACTACATAGAGTCGACCTCTAAATTTGAGCCTCCCTGAATTCTTCCACAAGATCACTTATACATTTTACCTACCAATGTATCAGTTTATTTCACTCAACTCTATTCCCTACTTCAAAAGATGTTGAGCCATAAAATTTACATCTTTATGATCCAGTCCCCTATGCCACTAAGTTTTTACACGCCACTTTTGATATCTTGACCTGAATCAACATATTTCCTCCCGTATTGATCCACAACTCACTTCATCATCTGAATCACAACACAACCAAACTCAATTACCCCCATTGAGTTATGAAAGAAAAATTCTCACCATCTTCCTTTCAAGTTCCTCACTCATGAGCCCATACAATCATTTTGTCAAGCCACCAATCACCTGATCGAGCTTCGATCCGGCTATTACCATTCAATTCTTTCCCATACCCATGAATCTTCCTTGAGCACTTCACTTTTGCATCTCAAGTTACCTAGTAGCTCATCAATGATCAAGATCTTGTATATCCTCTTTTGGCCCACTCATGTCTACCAATCACCATTCTTCACTACATCACCACTTTTGAACCCCTCATGAGTTGATCCTCAAGTTTTGGCCTATGAGTTGTCTCACTAGATTGCCCATGTTCAAGCTCCAAATACTATCACCCCATCATCCGAGCCACTTTTTCCCAATGCCAAGTTCGATTTTTGAGTAGGTTCTTTGGTGAACTAAATTCAAGATGCCGAACCATCCTTTTGCTCGACATGGCTCCCTAACTACCTTGTGTACCCCACTTTTTTTTTCCATGCTAGCTTGATGATGTTACCTAGTTATGTTCCTATGTCTAGCCATTTTCTCACATCAGCTTGCCCTTTCAAACTTCAACAAGTCCCTCATGAGATGCCAACTCAACTCATCATTTCTTTCCCCGAATTCAAGCTTGGTCTCTTCTATCACAATGAGCTTCCTATATTTCATGTCTACACTCAAATATTACACTAGAATTTGTGAGACCCATGCCAAACATCTTTCTTGTCCCTTTTTTCTCTCAAGATCAATCCCGAGCTCCTCCCTTCAATGGCTCAACTGACATATTGTGTCAACTAGGTGAGTGTATTCCTAAGCCATCCAATATAAACTCACCAACTCCAATTCAAGTTCCCTATGCAGCTCACCACAGTATATGTCAACCACTCGGTGATCTTCTCAAATGAGCTATCTAGCTCAATGGCGTATTTGGCCATTTTTTCAAATTTTCTCTAAAATTTTTGATCTTTTGGATTTTTCTCAAAATTATAGGATCATAGAGATATATGAAGACCTCCTTAATATAATTTATCATGTTTGATTCATTTCTACCCATGATGAATAGAAGTGGGCCCACTGGGACCAATTCCTCACCGTGAGAAATCCTTGAGCATCCACAACCAAGAAAAAGGTAAAAATAATCTAAGATGATCTCGAAACCTCCCGAAACACCATAAATGCTCCCAAAGCTTAGAATTATACCTCATAACCTAAGACTCTCCATAAATTACTTTCTCGATCCCAGGGTGTAATTTACCCACGTTGTCCATTTTTTCCTTAGGGGGAAAAATGGATAGCATTTTTGGTTACTTGTGGGGGTGCTTTCCTGCTAAGAACTAGTCCAAGAGCCTTCAAAGATCCATTGGGCATAGATTCATAACATGACAATATGAAACTTGATCTTAGACTCGTGAGATTCTCATTCCTAAGCTACCTAAACACTATTGCAACCTGGACTTAGAATATGATATTACTAAGTATGAAGTACATTGACTCGATGATTGATCGACACACATAGTGCATTGCGAGTTGTGAATAAAACATATGTTGAGTTCTAGACATCATGGAACTCGTTAAAAATTTAATTTTTCCATCTTCTCGAACACTTCACCTTCGACACATTGTGTAAGAGAAACAAAGAAACACAACACACACACATAACTAAAAACCATACATGCTTCATGAAACATTCGAGTGTGTCAAGCACTTATTCTCGCTGAAAGAAAGCCTATTCCTATTCTAAGCTAATCAAGAAAGAGACAAGATAAACGAACCCTACAACTTATTTTGCAAAATAGATTACTTTCCTCACAATGGGAAGCCATGCAGATGGTTTGACAATGGAAATGGTTGTGATTGAGAGTAAAAATGAAACAATCCCAATCCTCCACTTGGTTCACCAAGGTATCAACTAGAAAGAGAAAGCATGCCTCTTTTAGTTTCTCTGCATTTGTTTTGTAGAGGCATTACAACTGATCCTTAGGGCTGTGAAACTCATCCTCACATTCTGAAGTGAATTTCACTGGTTATGGCTCCTCTTTTAGCTCTAATGTAGCCAAGTATCTAATGGGACACAACCTAACCCTTTGCAAATACCTGTTACTCTGATCTTTAACTTTATTAAGGAAGTGTACTTAAAGGAATTCTTGAAAAATATGGTTGTTCATAAGCTGATTTTCCTTTTGTTTCTCATCTACAGATAACTGATCTTCCACCTGGATAAATGGTATTGAAGTGATTTTTCTTTTTTCCTTTCTTAATGTACATATCTTTGAGATTGTTTCATGAACCTCAAATGGTGTCATTATTTAATCATTGTAAGTGATTGAAGTATGTTTCTCACCCGAGAGTTTATTTTCTTCCGATTGACCAAGATCCTCATCCAACATGAAACTTGCAAGGTAAATCTCATCCATATGTTGCTCTTGAAAACTATTAGGGGAAGAAATACCTTCTTGGTTTTCTTCCACCATTACCTGCTCATCAACCAAATCAGGCTCCACAATTGAGAGCAAAAAACTCTCAATAATGTCATCTCTCGATCAAGGATTTTGAATATGAAATAGATTCTCCCATGTTATCCTCTACCTCTTCCTTCAATGAGTCATATGGAAGATTCAATTCCTCCAATATTGGCTCAAGAAGATTGTTATGAGAAACAAGTTGTTCTCCTAAGTTTCCCTCCAAATAAACAAGCCTTTGGTGTCGGACAAGAGATGATCGAATAGAAAAATTGTCAAGTTCCATAGGCTCCTGTCCATCAGAATGCTCCTCCAAATCTAAAAAATAATCAGTCTCTCCATTTCTTGGTTATGTCAAGGGTTCAACCTCTTTCTCCATGGTGTTTTCCAAATTGACAATTTGTTCACCCTGATATTCTTCATCCTCAAACATAAAATTAGAAATTTAAATTCATCTAGGAAATCAGATTTTGGAAAGGATGAAAATGGAGAAGGATTTGAAACATCATGTATAAGCTGGTATGTAATCAAAACCTTTGGATTTTTCTTGGTCTCCTCCACAACATGAAGCTCTTGATGTATATCCACAACATGTGATGATGACCTTGGTGGAATAATGCAACCATCCAAGAATGTTGCAAGTCCTTGACATGCAAGATAGTGAGGATCACTACAATCAATTGCAACATTTTACACATTTGATAGCTTTTCTCAATTCATTTGCACATGCCTCTCTTCTTGTGGATTTGAAGCCAAATCTTGCTATTCCTCTACGACTAATTTTACAATCATGATAGATCTACAATTTCCATAGACATAGTGTTAACATGGAAACTGCATTCCGAGTATGTAGATTGTTGGTCATCATTTACTTGTGCTTGTTCTTGTGTACATCCAGTCTTCACCACCTACTCTTAAGTTTCAACCTTAGCCAAAGTCTTAATTAGGAGAGGGATTTTCTTAATGTTCAGTTTTGCAGCCCACTCCTTTAGATTCTCTGCAAGCCCTTCTTTTCTAGTCTCCTTAACCATATCCTCCTCTTCTTTGCTAATATCATAAGTTTGGTCCTCCCAAAATGGATTCTGGAATACATGAGGAGGCATGGGTTGGAGATGAACTATTTTTACATTATTTGAGGAGGTGGAAAAGGTGAAACTTCTTGTCTTGATGGAAGGGAAGAATTTTTAAAAGGAATATGGGGAGAAGATTCATGAGGGGATGGGAAGATAGGAGATGAAGAAATGGGATTCACAATGTGGGCAGTAGGTGAAAAGCTTGGGAATTGAGATTTAGGCTGAAATGATATTGGTTGGGTAATGAAAGGAGGACTCTGAAGTGGTAATGCAAAAGTTTCCCATTGAAATGACTAATTGGCATTGTATTTATGAGCTTCTATCTCTTCAACCCATCTTTCAAGTTGAGGAAGAATTTCAACCATGAAACCAAGCTTTTCCTATAGGCTGTAGTGATTTGGCATAGGGCCAACCCATGGACAAGGTACCCTAAAGACAATACTCAATGCTTTTATTTTCTTTTTAGTCCTTAACTACACCATTTTAGCCTCTAGTTTTTACATCTTATGCTACAACTTAGCATCTTCATCTATAGGATAGCTTCCATCATCTACATATTCATGCTCTTGAAAAGATGCATAGTTAGGTGAATAACCGATTTACCATGACCTTGCTCATAGGGATATGCATGTTGTTGGTTTCCATCATAAAAAGATTTGGATGTGGACTGTAATCATCTGGGAATGAACTTTACAAGCTTGGAGGTGGAGTGAACTGGTATTGTTGTCACTACAAGTGGGAATTACACCATGGGAATGAATTCATGACTTCACAGCTTCATGAATGGGAGAAAAATGGAAATATGTGGAATAAAAATGGATGGAAATGGGTGAAAATAAATTCTACAACTCAGAGAGTGAGTTACTTAGACCAATGGAGTCGTCATTTATGGCTAGGTATACCTCTTAAGGCTGAAATTTCATTGAGAGCACAACTTAATGAAATAAAGTAAACACAAATACAAACACCTATAAAAAAATATGACTCTGTGGTCCCACATGCATGCCAAAAAAATTTATCACTAAATCACCATACCCCATTAATGGCTTGAGTGTGAATGAGATATTCGGTGTGATTGGATAACATGGGATCACCTCTTAAGTTGTGGGACTTACAGGCTTGAGGTGAACCTATGGAGAAGGACGGCTTCCTCTTCCTAAACTAAGTGATCTACTAATCTACTCTAAATAATACTGCTAAATAAACCTATACTAACATTTCCAAGGGATTAATGAGAGAGATTGCATGAAATAGAACCTATACTAGAAGTGGTGATGCACCAAGAAAGATATTTTCTAGAAAAATTCTTAGTCTTCCAATGAAGAAATATGAACATGGGATGGATGGAGATACATCACAGACCTAACTACATATAATTCTTCATTCCATTTTAAGAAAAACATCTTCCAAAACCTACAATAGAAACATAGGATTGCATAGTGTAACTGCAGCAAACATAAGAGAGGAAATAGAGAGTAAAAATGATGCGAGATAATTAGTCACAAAACAAAATTTTATTACTCCAAGCACATACACAAAGGCATCATTATTGTAGGAAGAGGCAAGGGTTGCCATTACAATCTTTGGAAGGAAGGCTTAAAAGCCTCTAAATTCACAACAACTTCACTTGAAAGAAGAGGGAAACTTGGAAAACTTGACTAACTCCTTGAAATAATGCAACCCTTTACATTTTATAGCATTGCTAAGCTATGTGATAGAAAAATGAGAAATCCTAACTTGTAGGAAAAATTATAGTATGGTATGGCTCTCTTGTAACTTCCCATGCTTTACCAAGGTCACTCTATGCCTACTTACATTATTAATTATACCCAAAGAAAATTCCCTTCATGCTTTCAACAATTCAAAAATTGAATTTTACACATTATTTAATTAAAATAATATTTTAAAATTCTTCAAAGAATCCAAATTGGTCCATGATGAGACCCATGAAGTTGAAATTGCGTTAGAGGGGGTCTTAATGTGGCGGCTTGGAAAACGGCTTGCGCAAGATGGTCACGAGCTCCTTTGTTGGATTGTTTGTGGGCTACTTGCATTTGCATTAGGTGCTTATTTGTTATCATTACACTCAACGTTTAATGTTTTAATCTCCCGAGTTTTATTACCCCTATCGACCGTCACATGGATAGTGAGCCCCATGTTTTCACCAAACTAAAATAACTCATTCAACGAGTTCCACATTGTTCACCGAATAGAAAGGACCTTCTCGCCACATATTGCCTTCTTATTAGATCATCCCCGACAATTTTTGGAAATGGCTCGATTGGCCTTAAAATTTCCCCATAGATCTCTTTACTTACCACATATTGTATTGAATTGAAGCTTTCCACAACTCTTGTCAACATTAGCTTTACCGCTTGAATATCATGTCGGGTCATTAAATGACACCTCCCTTCCTTGTATTGAGTGAACCCTTCGTCTTTGAATTTTTTCCACCGAGTGGATGACTTGGTCTTGCATTGAACGCACCCCACCAAGATTTGGTATGGAAACATCCACATGTTATGCTTTACATAGCACATTGAAACTACCCCCGTTGACATTATCTTGTATGGAACAACATAGCGAGCCCGTTCAATCTCAACGACTTGGAACTTTGCCCAACTTTTCAGCTCCATCTGCCGACCTATCAACTCGATGTCGACCAGAGTTTCCCACCATACCATACACAACATTCCACCTACCCCATATGAATTGGCTGACAACTCGTGACCTGTAATACCCATTCAACCCCCTCAAACTTTGGAATCTAACTCCTTCTGAACACACCGAGTTGTTCTAAAATTACACGAGTTCTTAATTCCAAAATTTAGAGTTCAAACTTCAAAACTACCACTTCATTTTTCATCAGCTTGCCCTCTAAAATTCTGAAACACATCGAATTTGAAACCCAAAGTCCAAATTTTACACTTCAGAGTTTGGAAGTCAAGCTTGAATTTCATCAACTCATTGCCTCAACTCTCTGAACTACAATGATTTTAAATTCTAAAATTGTAAATGCTTCTCCCCGACCATCCTCTCAAGCAAACTCATCAATTTTCTTTGATGTGAACCACCTTTGTGCCATCCTTCATTTTACCATGCACCTAGAATGCCGAGCCACAAATCGAGCTATATCCTACATGATTACACCGGCTCGATGAGCCCCACTATCACACTTCTAGGCTACATAGAGCTAACCTCCGAACCGTAGCCTCCTAAATTATTCCACGAGCTTAATTATATACTGCACCTACCTATGTCTCACTTCATTCCACTAAAATATGTTCCCTTCTTCAAATGATGTCGAACCATCACATTTCCATCTCTACGAGAGTCCATTGTGCCACCGAGTTCTTGCATTGTCACTTTTAAGAGCTTGACCCAAATCAATCTATTTCCTCTTTTGTTGAGCCACATCTCACTTCATCATTTGAGTCAAGCCACAACTAGGCTCGATTACCTCCATCAAGTTCTACAAGAAAACGTCTTAGTCATCTTTCTTGCAAGTTCCTCAACCCGTGAGCCCATCCAATCATCGTTTTAGGCCAACAATCACCCAATCAAGCTTTGATCTTGGATATCACCATTTAATGGTCTCGAACACCCATATATCTACCCCAAGCACTTCACTTGTGCATCTCAAGTTACCTAGTAGCTCATTTTCCACCAAGTAGCTTTGTCATGACCGAGCTCCCCGTATATCCTCTATCAGCCCACTCACATTTACCAAGCACCATTGTTCATTGTGTCATAGCTTTTGAACCCCTCATGAGTTGATCCTCAAGTTCGGGCTAGGATTTTTCTCACCAAATCACTCATTTTTGAGCTCCAAATGCTATCACCCTATCATCTGAGTTACTTTCTCCTAGTGCTAAGTTTGAATTTCAAGTAGGTCCTCTAGCATAGCTAACTTCAATTTTGAACCATCCTTTTCACTTGACATGGCTCGCTGACCACCTTGTGTACCACACTATGTTTCTTCATGCTAGCTTGATGATGCTATTAAATTATGTTCCTATGACAAGCCCTTTTCTCGCATGAGATCAAAATTTAAAAAAATCAGGTCCCTCATGAGATTCCAACTCGACTCAACATTTATTTCATGAATTAAAGCTCGATCTCTTCTATCACAAAGTAAGATTTCTACATTCCATGTTTATGCTCAAATCTTACACCACCATCTACAAGACCCATGCCAAGCACTTACCTATCCCTTTGTTCTCTTGAGCTCGATCCTGATCTCCTCCCTCTAATGACTTAGCCGACATAATTTGTCAAGTAGGTGAGTTGATTCCTGAGCCATCCAATATCAACTCACTAACTCTAATGCAAGTGCCCTACGTAGCTCACCCCAAGATATGTCAACCATCTCGTCGAGCTTCTCGGTGAGCTATCTTACTCAATGGCCTATTTGGCGTTTTTTCAATTTTCTCTAAAATTTTAAATCTTCTAGAATTTTCTCGAAAAAGAGGATCATGGAGATACGAAAAGACCTCCTTAACATAATTTATCAATTTTGATTAATTTCTACCCATGATTCTTGGAAGTGGGCCTAGTGGGGCCAATTCATTGGTCCGAGCAAACCTTGAGCATCCAAGACCAAGTAAAGGGAAAATCATCCGGGATGATCACGAAACCTCCCAAAACATCAGTAAATCCTCCCAAAGCTTGGAATTACACCTCATAACCCCAAACTCTCCATAAATGACTTTCCGGTCCCAAGGTGCAATTTACCCACATTTTCCATGTTTTCTCAAGGAGGAAAAAATGGATAACAATATCCTCATGGGAATATTCTATTTTCCAACTAAATACATCCAAAAGGTTTCCAACCTGATCAATTTTTCACTGCTAGCATCTTACCAGTCTCTTTTCAAAATGTGGAAAGAGATATGGGAAATGTATGTAAAAGTGCTAGATACCTTTTAGTAAATGCAAAGTGCGTGTATAAATATTTCTCCCTACCACATTGAACACCTTCCTTATTTGTGTTAATAACATCTTGAGAATAATATGAAATTCCTTTAATGCTAAAAAGGGAATATTTTAGCAAGCATGTTAACAATTTGATAAAATGCCAAAGGGATTGATGACTTTACTAGTTATTGGGAAGCATGAAAAATACACTAAAACCGTTTGATCGAGTGCCTCAAAGAGATGTTTTCTCATGGATTTTTTCATTGTAATACGTGCACAAATTGGAGTTTTCAAAAGAAATGGGAATTCTAAAAATCAAAATACAACTAGCACGTGTATCACCAAACTCTGCAACGGTGCATGCCACTAGTTCTAGGCGTGGTTCTCATCCTCTCTCATTGATTTTTCTTTTGTAATTCATATATATAATTTTGGGTTGATAAAACTATGAACAATTAGCTAAAAAATTAAATTACTTTCGCGTAAACCATTTCAAACCGAATATCATGTCAATTAAACCTATCATGAAAATACCTCTTTTTGATGTCATTATATTCTAGTTCCATAGTGAACCAAATAAAACTAAGTTTAAATCTTGCTATCAGAATTTTACCATTTGGGACACCAATATCATAGGAAAATGGTCAGAATAAGCTCTCTCTCAAGGTCAAAACAACCCCTCTAAACACAACAAAACCTCTAAAGATTGATGCGCAAAAAACACCTCTTAAACTCATTTCCTAAATTTAATTGATGTAACCCCTTCCTTGTTGTACCAAGTTATTATCCCAACCCTAAAATTTACCAACAAAAACACTTACAATGTTTTTCTAATTGGTTCTAGAGGCCACTTTTGTGAACTTTCTGATGGAGGAAGCTGCTCAAAAAACAACATAACCCCTTTGAAACCACCTTGATTTTGGTACCCATGGTCCCTAAAAATGAGATGTGAAACCTTAAACATCTTCTTTTCATATAAAAATATTTTGCATGGTTTGCTTGAGTATTCCCCTCCAAAAACTCACTTTTGTGTAACCATTTCATACCCAACATTTTTAGGTGTTGTTGGACAACAATTAAATTTATCCAAGTGATCTCGGAAAAAACACTCCTTGTTTGAGCACCGCTTATCGCTTTTGGATACCATTTACTCTTGTTGTTTCTTTGTTTAATAGAGAAGAAGATATGATTTGAAACATTCAATTTTCATTTTTGTAGCCTCTTGGCAGACCCCTTTTAGATGCCACTTAGCCTTATTTTTCGAAGGATAAACAACCAAATTTAGCCAGCTAGCTCTAAAAAAATTCATCCAATTTGAGTTGCGCTTATTTTTTTGTGATCCATATTATTCTTGTAAGTTTTTATATAGTAGAGAGTTAATTAGAGGAATTAAACATCTTGTTATGATGTTGGGTACATGTCATTTGGACTAGTTTACACAACAACAAAATTTGAGGTCATGGACCCAGGTTGACCTTATAATTTGTTTTCTAAGGATAAAACTAGTGTAGTTATTGATAACATGCATATGGAGTAAAAATATGTTTTTCAAAGACTGTAATTAGAACGTTAGCGGAATATCATATTGGCGTGATACGATATGTCCTTAAACTCCCCTACAACCAAATAAAAATTATATGTATTGGAAAATGTAAACTACTATGATATGTATGTTCATATATGTTTGTTGTACGTAGCACTTGATAGGATACTCTTTCACCCCTTTTCTTTTGAAAAATAAATGTTTTCCTCTCTCTACTCTTCCCTTTTCTATCTTAAAAACTGAATTGAAATCATATTCCGAAAATATGGAAATTTGTTATGTTATTTCTCTCCTTTAAAATTGTTTATGCATGATGATAGCATGTTAGAGGGAGGGTGGATATATGAAAATGATTTTTTCCAACCCAATCTCACACGGTTTTGTAGGATGCAAGTAATATGGAGAAATGGTGTGGTTGTGATGCATTTTATGTATTATTGTAATTTATATTTATTATTAAATAAAGGAAGTATTTATTGCTACGTTAGTGTAGAGTGTCATTGCACTATTTGCTTTCAAAAAAATGTCCTTGTCATGCATGAATTTCTAATAAAATTGTAATTTTTCTTTGATATTAAATCTAAAAAATATGGGCATCTAAAATAGCATTAATGTGGATAAATATGGGCATCCAAATGTGGAGTAAAAATAATAATGACATGGAGCGGGCCTTAGCAGAGGTGAAAGATCACACATGTGAGAATTATCTTCCTAATTACGGCCACATTAACGCCATTGAGCCTCACATAGGTGGATGGATTTTAAAAAATGGGACAGACATAAGGAAGAAACAGATTTCAAATGAGGGTTTTGAGCAGAAAATTTGTAGGATTAGCAGGGAGAAGAAGAAAATGGGAGGTGCACCGTGTCAATTGGAGCCATGTTGTGATCTGGCCTGGAAGAACAATGAGGAGCTTTGGAACCTCTTACACAAGGGTGGCATTTCCAATTTTATTGAACGCATTCAGGGCCACGATCAGAATATTTCGGTTCATTTTGCAATGGACTGGAAGGATAGAAAGGTCAAATATGGTGGCCACCATGTTACTATTAATGAAGAGCTGATTTCTGAGGCTACAAGCCTCGAATTGAGGGTTATTTTTTTAGCAAAAGGATTGATAGGGTCACCGAGGCTAAGAAATTATCTGATGAGGGTGAGGAGCTTGAATTTGTTTCTGTAGGCATTAGGGTAAGTTATATTCCCAAGCCATATGATGAAGTGACAAATATGATGGTTAGGTATATTTCTCTGGAAGGGTGATACAAAATGGTCCCTGTTAAACACCTTGTCTTTCTAAATCATTTTAGAAGGAAATTTATGGTCTTCTTCCCACACTACCTACTTAATTCCCTTCATGCTCTATTTTGGACTTTTAGAAGCACTCCCGTGCTATCCCTCTCCACCAGGGCCTCATCTTCCCTTACGCTTCATGCTTTTTGTCTCCAAATTCCCCGGCTTCTCGACCGTTCCTAGCAATCCGCACGTCACCACCTCCTTTGCTCCCACTCCCATTCTGAAACCCCTTCCAAATCTAAGACCAAGAACCCCAAGCTTCCAAAAATTGACACCCCTCACTCTGCCTGGATTCTCGAAGCACCAAAGAGCTAGAAGTTGCATAAAATTTGCTGCATATCAAAATGTTAGTATCGACATGGCCTGCATCGGGAGAGGAATCATGTGCCTCATATATTTGAGTCTCTGGAGAAAGAGATGAAGTAGATTAAGAAGGACCTGTAGTGCATGGACAAGTAGAAAGGAAAAAGAAAAATTGATGATGATAATGACATTGGGAAGGATTAGATTGCTGATATTTATAAGAATTTGAACTCACTAGATAGTAGATTGGGGAGAGAAAAAGACAGACATGATCACAACATGGCTATCTTCAAAGCCATTAGTGAATTTTTAGAGCAGCAAGTTCGAAGCATTACCATGCTTACTGGGATCCCTGGCACTATTTAGGGGAATGAAAAAGAGAGGATCCACACCATCTTGCAGTTGAATGCTTTGGACCCAACGTATATCACCACATTGATGTTGTTCACCTCGTTGTAAACAATCCAGGTCCAAAATTGTGAGTGTCCAATAAGTAAAATCACTCGGGATGGAGGGATTCGTTTTAGTTTCGATCTTTTTGGTCTTTTAGTGTGATTATGCTACTTTTTTTTGTTTTATTGCGCTTTATGTTATATTTTGTTTCTTGCTTGTAATTATCTCTTGGTTACTTGATGGAAATAGTGTTCTATCTAGATTTTGATCCTTTTTGTCACATCTTTATAGTTATATTTGGTTGTTGAGCCCTTTTTGTAATAGGGTATAGTCCCTTTAAAACTATTTACCAATAATAATAAAAAATCTAAAAAATTAGCATAATTTTACTAAATGCTCTTCTTGACTTAAATTATAGCTATGTTGTGAAACTTATTTCATGTATGGTAGCAAGGAGTATCTCTATATGAATTAAGATGAAATTGTTAGCATTTTAGGGTGTTGGAAAATAACATGTGGTCATGGGTATTAACCTAATTTTGAAATATGTATCAATAAGGTGGTAGATGTATATACGAACTGAAATGAATTAATCCTTATAGTGTGCTCTAGTGTGAAAATTAACAAATGAACCTCTTGTGTGTGTGTGTGTGTGTGTGTGTGTGTGTGTGTGTGTGTGTGTGTGTTTTTGTATTAATTACCTTGGAAACTATAAGAAAGGAACCTAAATAAAATTCTAACCTTAGAGTAAAATTTTGTATGACTTATCCGTTTTGTGTGATCACCTTCATGACATAGAAAACTAAGATTTTAAGATGAGCCTAATTCCTTATACTTAATGAAACCTCCTATCTTAAGGGAAATAAGAATCCTAATTTAGGCTACCATATCAACATGTACTTATTTTAACACCTGTCACACAACCACCTATAGGAACGAAAATGGTTAAGCACTATCTTAAGTGGGTTCCCTCTTAGGAACTATGTGTGTCACCTACTTTCTAGTGATGAATTAGACCTATAAAAACCTTATCATGCTAGAAAATACTTAATATTATTACCATTAGTTTCCTTGTTTATATGTGGGACAAGCCTTGTAAGACCATGTCTATAACCTAGGTACATTCATGTGAGGAAGGGTTCACACTATGTGAACCCTGTCACATTAGATGTGATTACAATTGTCCCTATGTGTCACAATTATAGTATCCTCTTGAGAAATCTATGCTTCATGTGTGTTTTTTCCTTGGTTCCATAATGGGTAGCTAAAGCCTTATGAATATTATTGGGGTATTTCACCTTCAATTGATCTCGTTAAAGAGATTTATATGAAATGAGTGGAACTGCATCATAAGTTACCTATGTATGAAACCTTTGATTTAGAGCCTTCATTCTCCTAAAAATAGAAGTGTTACCTTAGCAAGAAGTACCTTTGGTTGTGCAAATTATGTGAGGTAAGGATATTTAGTTTCCTAATATTTTCCTTTTAGTTTGGTGTGGACCCTTTTGATTGTTAATGAAATTAGTCAATTGTTGACCTCTCATGATAATTATGGTGAAATAAACTTTAATATATGTTTGAATAACAAGAATGGTAGTGGCTAGAAGGTATTAAGGTTTGTAAAATTATAATTTAATGTCTCCTTGTGACATGCATTTAATACTTAAATTACCCCTTTGTTACGTATGAGATCATACTCATAATATTGATAACTAAATAAAGGAAAAGTAGTATATGAACCTTGTTGTTCTAAATGGAAGTCAATATGGAGTCAACATAATTATTTTACCAATAAAATTTATGCTTTCTAGGATGAAATAGAGGGTAAATGGTTAATGAGGAATACCTATGAAGTGAAGGTAGAAGGTAGAATGCGCTTGTTATTGGCGTTGTCCAAGCAGTTGTAGAGAGCTCATTTTTAAGGAAGGAATACCTATAAATGTAAAGCAAGACCACAAAAAGATTATTAAATAGCATAGGACAATGGAATGCCTAGCGTATGCTAGATCTAAGAAGCGTGGTGCTTCCTAGAAAGGTTGTCAATCCACTGTTTAATAAAAATTTAATGTAAATATAAAATTGAAATAAATATGTTCTATTGTAATGTAGTGATTTAGGTTTCTCATACACACAATAAAATTAGATTCTAAGTTAGATATCAAAAATAACACTAAATCTAATTAGAATTGGGTTTTTCGGATAGGAAGTTACGTCATGGGGATATGGTAAGGGCCTCGGAGGTTGGTGGGTTGAGGTCTAGGATGAATTTGGGTGAATGGGAAGCTAGATGGTCTAAGAATAGTATTATCCATAAAGACTAGTATCGGTCAATGACTGATGTCGGTATAGTAGAGGAACCGACGGTGGTTAGGTAACTGATGTTAGTAGGGGCAATAGGTGATAAACTATTAACAATTGGTTTTAGAGTCTCTGTGATTGCACAAAGAGTGGGGTAGTGTGGATAGGGTCGTAATATGGATAAGAAGAAATAGGGATGCTCACAAAGAGGTTAAGAATGGTGAAAAGTCTTGGGATGGTCGAATAGTGAGTTGTTAGGAAGAGGGTGATATGCGGTAATTGAAGAAATGAAATATAGAAAGAAGTAAGAGATCTACACTTGAATAAGCACTAATGATGAAGATCACAATGCTTAATTGGTGTTTTGTAGATCCTGTGAATGGAGATGATTGGTGGTTGATCGGATAAGAGATGTCGGGTTCCGGTGTCACAACAAAGGTAATCTGTGCTCCCATGAGTATTCTAATGATGTGGAAGGAGAACCGGTTGTTTGTCTTACATTGTGGCCATGTGTGTTTTTCGTCTAGATGCAAGAGAGTTTTAAAATTCAAGCTTGAATACAATAAGGATCTAATAACTAATTGAATAACCCAATTGAAGATTTGTGAAAGTGTATATAAAGTAACCGATGGCGGTTAGGTAATCGGCACCACTAAGGATAAACCAATCTCATTTAGGGTGAAACAATAATTTTTACCAAAAATAGGTAGATCTTCCCAGATTTGGCATTTTTTCAAAGTTGAATCCACTCAGGAGAGTGGAGTTCTCATTAGAAAAGGTAGGAAGATCATAGAAGAATTCCAGTTAGGTTTAGGAATAATTCTTAGTTAGTTAGGCCAAGTGGTGACTCAGTACAAGGAGTGGTGACTTGGTCATTATGAGTTAAATGGCCCTGGAATGGGTCCAGGGTGAGGTGGATGTATGATGATTAAATTAACTTAATTAAAAATAATAAAATTAATTATAACGTCAAGATAAATATTAATTCAATTATAAGTGATTAAATTAATATCAATGTGGGGTAAAGGGGTCATGGCTAGGTGTATGTGTTACGTTGATTAATTTAAAGGGGACCAAGGAGAGTGTGACCCAAATTTGGTGTCTATATTTTCCCCTTTTTGTCACGTATCTTGTATTGATAAGTGACACTAACAAAAATAGGAATTTGGTGCTCTAGGTATGAGTGAAAATTAGGTTGCCCCAAGTATGAGTGGAGGTGACCCCCTCAAACTAAGAACTGATGAGGTGATAAATGGAGTCAGTGAGTGGTTTGATAAAATGAAGAAATGAGGGAAAATGAGGTATAGGTAATGGTGATATTGGTTTAGGTAATAGGTAGTGGCATTCAAATGCATGTAAGTGTATAAAATGTGACAAGGTACTAGGTTGAAGAGCACACAAACTCTACATCATCAAAGTTCAATAATTTTATCCAAACAAGGTTGATGTGGTTCAGGTATCCAAGGTATAGGATTCAATCCTAAAACACAACTAGGTTAGGTGTAGGAAGAAGAATTATGTGTATTCCAAAACACCAAAAGGTTTGGTCGAGATAAATGGCATGACATTAGGAAAGGAAAGGTCAATAAGCTAAACAAAATGAGTAGCATCATCACAAGGTATATCGAGTAAATGAATTCGAGTGTCAAATAGGTGTAGGTAGGTTGGGTAAGAGGTAAGGTCATAGGAAAGGCCCTGGTAGAGGTAACAACATGCCCCAAATGACTAGGTGGTTGGGTGATAGGTAATTAGACACTTATGTGGAGTGATAAGAGTAGGTGTAGACTTTAGTAAGATGAAAAGGGTTTAAAGAAATCAATTGTGGTGATAATTAGTGTAGTAGGCTCAAACAGGCTAACCAATAATGGTCAAGGGAAATGAATTTCATTCAAGATAAACTAACCACAATACACTATGGCTCATGACCGATACCATTCAAGATAAACTGATTTCGGTCAATTCATATTTGGGATAAAAATGGTAAAATCCATGTTTTACGGATTCATTTTTGCTTTTAGTATTTTCATAAAATGACAAACAGAGAGGCATTTGGTTGTTTGAATTAGTGAAAATGATAAAGGTGCTATCTAGGATGAGTTGGAGTGGTTGTAAGAGGACCCATGAGATCAATTAGAATGTTATGATTGGTTGGAGGGCTAACATTTTAATTTAGTCATGGAGGAGGTAGGAGAAGGAGTTGAAGGACCTCCGGTTTAGTGACACGAGGTCCCACCGAGGAGGCGACACCATGTCGAGGTAGGAATCCATCCTCATTTTTGTTTTTGTTCAACATTTGAGGTAAAAATAAGAAAATGGGGTTTGAAATTTAAATGTGAAATGTAGGAATTTGGGTAAGGGGAGGGTGGAATGTAGACTAAATAGGTAGGAAAATGAATGGGGGTGGGGTTTAGGTTGGTTTGGGGTAGAGTATAGGGTGTTTTTTCAAAAATTTCAAAGTTGGGGCGTGGTGGTTTGGCTTTGGGGCCGAACCAGAGACCGACGCTAGTCAAGAAGTGGCCAACGTTGGTTGGCACGCCAACATCGATGGTTAAAATGGGTGACCAAGATTGGTTAGGGTGGCCGGTATCTTGGTCGGGTGACTAGATGCAGTCACTATGAAAAGTGTTGAATTTGTTTTAAAATGGGTTGGGGAAGGTAAAATGGTAAGGCAAGGGTGAGATGGGTGTAGGTTAGGTAAAATAGAATATAATAGGGATGAGGTGAGGTATGATGAAGTAGGTAGGTTATGGGTAATGTGTTGAATGGTAAAGGATGTAGGGTAGAAATGTGAAGTGAGGCACACAGTGAATAAAATAGGTTAGGGAAAATAGGTGAAGTGTGAAGAGTGAAGAGTGGGAACATTGGGTAGCCTAGGAAATGAATAGGTAAGGAGTGGGTCGGGTCGGGTGTGGTGTAATAGAGTACTGATAGAATTGTTTGATTAACATGGTTGAGTGGTGATGTAGGTGAGGCAACATCTCACTATGTGAGATCGGGTGCCACCATTATTAGTACATATGTGACCCAACGTCACGGAGGATGAGTGGGACCACATGAGAGATGTGGGACTTTTGGGTGTGTAGTGATACAGGAATATCATTTGAGATCATAGTCGATGGTTGCATTCATCGATGGATGGGACACGGTGACTAATACCTTCCATCTACCAACCTGGCAAGATGACTATCACCTGGAGGATGTGTACATGATTTTGTGGCTACCGATTATGGGAGAGCCTATATATCAGATTTCGTTAGATGAGGCGATGGATCTGATGGTGGGTGTATTTGGTTAGGAAATGGGTGACTTGATTGAGCATAGTATCATTATTTTTATGGATCCATGTACGATGCACATCTGTAAGATACCCGTTTA
Source organism: Taxus wallichiana var. yunnanensis (assembly GCA_018340775.1). Taxonomy (NCBI): domain Eukaryota; kingdom Viridiplantae; phylum Streptophyta; class Pinopsida; order Cupressales; family Taxaceae; genus Taxus; species Taxus wallichiana. The sequence goes on from CM031234.1 coordinate 963,332,685, forward strand.
GTAGTACTAATGATGGTGGCGGTTGTATGTTACACACTTCTTGACTTAGAGGGCGGCCGATTTCCCAGTACTAATGGGGTGTTACGGGATATGATTGAGGAGCGGGTTTTTTTACATGGGCACTAACATATTTGGTACAGTATATAGGGAGTTGGGGGCTTATTAGAGGATGCGGTATTATGGTATTTGTTTTATGTATTTATTGAATTTTGGGCTTATGAGCACACCGTGCTTGTGTGCCCACGGGACTTGCTATAGTGGATTGGAATCATGGTGTAATGAGAGAAGGTTATATGATATGGGTGGTGATAGGGGTGCATCCATGAGTTGACGAGGATGCACACAATGTGGCCTACTATAGACGGTAGTTGGAGGATCTATACGTGATGGATATAGTATGACAACCCTATGTTGGTTTTCCTGCTTATAGAGGCATGGCACATGAGCTACAATGCATATAGTTGATTAGATGGATACAAGGGAGGCATGCCAAAAAGTATAAAATGTTTCCCATGAATAGAATCTAGCAAAAATTTGGATTACATCAGGATGTGCCACCGTCATTCCCTTAGTATTGAAGGGATAATGTAGAGATACCTCTGCCTCTACCATAACCGACGGGGCTAACAGGGGTGGGAGAAGTAGGTCATAGATAGAAAGATTGATGACCCGATGTGATGGATGGCTACATCCACTAGTGGGCAGCCCATTTATAGGCATTACCACCATGGCTAGATCATCCAAACTTGGTAAGTGTTATATTACATAGGGATGCATTACAAGGACATGTGTACTTTTAGGAGTGTAGTTACAAAGAACAAGCACATGTAACCACCATGACAGGACATGTGATAGAATTACGAGGACAAATAGCATATGTGTAGGCTAAAGCTCTTACATGGGCTCCCTTAAGGGATGGAGCATAGATAGTAGCACTACGAGGCACAAATTACAGTTTACGGGGTCGGTTAGCGTGGTGCGAGGCACAAGTTGTGACATTACAGTGCGAGATAGCCACATAGGCACCAAGACAGGCCATGGGATAGGGTCCCATTATACAAGTAGAGTATCTTTGGGGCCACTTTGGTATAGGGGGTATAGGCCATTATTATTAGGGAAGGGTATATAGGTTGGAGCTAGGGTGATGGTTCCACCCCGGATAATATCCATTACTAGATTCAAGGATACATTGAACGAGGCTCGATATTATCAAGATCATTTGACCACATTGAATATTGAGGTTTTATCATATGTCAAGCATAGGGACCAGCATGAAGCCATCCAGAGGACCCGCAAAGCATGAGAACTATAGGTAGTAATCAGCCGCATGACATGTCTAAAGAATCATAATTTAGAACACACATTCCATACCAATCAATCTCATAACAGATAACCATATGTAGTTGTAAATGACTCAGAGAACTACCAATCTCTCATTTCATGACTCATTTTTTCAACCGATCTCTCATGTTAACTTTAAGTATTGAATACTACATGTATACTAAGTATACCTGGTTCTCTTACCCTGTTTTGGGTATTGAGTGTTCTGTTTAAGAAACCTATCTAAATGTTTGTTACCAATATTCATCTGAAATCTCATTTCTTAAACTAGGTGACATAGACAACACAACCAACAGCTTGTGATACTTTGGCCAAATATTTCCAACATACTTGTTCATGTTACTATTCCTAGATGGCATACTCATCTAACGGAATACATCCTTCACCCCACTCATCTGTTATCTAGAATGGTCTTTACTGACTTCGATTCACTTGTTCAAGGTTTGACCCTAGATCTGGTTAGCAACATGATTTAGTATAGGAACTCATTCATGATGACTAAGGGTATATAGACATACTCAATCAACCTAAGTCAATTGGGTGTGTCTAGTTATCCTAAGTCATCGTGAATCACTTTCTGTACTAAATCACATTCCTAATCTGACCTAGAGAGAAACTAAGATCAAGTCTAAGTTTGAGTAGATCTAGATGAACCAATGCTGAGGGGTGTTGCAACATGTCAATACAACATTGTATCCTCGTGAAGACCCTAGCCTTCATGAAGGTACAATCCTATAGTTGGCATGTGTGCCAACATCCACAGAATTACCCATCTTGATGTACACACCTCGAGAAGAGGTCATTTTCACCCATTTATATTTTAATTAAGGTTCAAATTACAACATCCCTACTTAACCCTAATTCCAACAACCCTTAAGTTTGTCATACCTTATTGAGTTGTTAAGTTAATACGTAACTTCATAAACTTAGGATTAATTTTATGTTCATTAACTTTTTCTTATCATTCATTTAATCTAAAAATAGAAACAACATCCATCATATGATTTACTTAGTACAACCCAACCATTCATAGTGTGTTTAAGATCCAAAATAGGTTTCATTATAGTAGACTTCATAGAGATGAAGTCAGATTTATTAACAATCTTATGTACCATACATTTGTTTAAAACCTATGGAGGTATTTCTCAAGAGGTGATGAACCTTCCTCTTTCTTGTTTAAGTGTTGGGGTTTATTATACCCTTTTTCATTTCACACTACATGATAGTTAAGTTATACTTTATTAACATAATATAGTGAACCATACATATTAGATAAAAGAACATCCATGCATGCCAACTTAACAAGTTGCATTCAATTTAAGGGATATTGTAATTAAATCCCATCCCTCCAACTCATTTAATGACAACCGGAAATAAGGATCATATCAGGTAAGAATGGAAACCTCGAAAATAAGATTACAAATTTCCTTCATATAATGCACAAGAAAAATGACATAATAAGTTCAAGTAACTCCAAATATTTTTCAATTCATCATGGTAAAATACATATTTTGCAAGACCAAGAATTTTAGACATATTTCATGTCAACCAACATCAAGATCATTAAATAATACAACTTTTTCTTCCTTCAGTACATTTCAATAATGAATCATATTTCTATAAAATCCAGACTTTAAGCAACCAATACATCATATAAGTTATTTCCTTCCTTTATCACTTACGAAGTCCATCTATAAAAATTTCTAGCATGGGTCAGTTCATTGAACTGAGCATGATAAGCACTAAGCATTAAAATGATGTGCTTTCAACTAACTATTTCATAAAACCAACTCTTGCTTTTATGAAATAGTAAAGCCAAGAAAACAAATAAATCATAAGTAATAACAACCATAAAAGAAGAACAATTGATCAGCCTAAAGTAACATTAAGAAAAGATCATGATATAATCAACACTTTACAACATTATATTAGATAAGTAATATTTCAACCAATTTACTTATCTACATCAAATAAAATTACTTACTACTTATTTCTTACATAATTCAATCTGAATTAGTAATACATAACTAACTCCACTACTTTTCAAACATAGAGTTACCTTATGAAGCAGGAACCAACAAACTCAACATTACCAAATTCCCTAAAAATACATCTACAACCAAGAAAATTCCAACTTCTTGAAAGGTTTTAGGATGAATCATTTACAACATAAAATAAGAGAATCCCATTTCAAATGCTACACCCAAATTCATAGTCCATGATATAACCTAAGCTCTCAAGTTAGGTCACACCTTAGAATTAGGAAAATATTCACTCAATAAAAGGCATATAACATTAATGATCCAAAACAACGTTAATCCCTTCAATACAAATCAAGTGAATAAGAGAGAAGTATCAACAACTACTCGATGCATTCTAAAGAGTAATGCAATAGACCGATCCAATTATATATACTAGATTACACAAAAGAGGAAAGGATGAATTGAGATAACAAATAAGAACTTCCCTTCTAATTCGGTTAATCCGAATATCATTTCACAACTAAGAAAAGAGAATACAACAAAATATCTTATAGTTTCCAAAGGAGACAACAATGACTCATTACCTCAGAGAATAAAAGAGAAAGGATTCAAATGACATGGTTAGAGGAGGATTCCAACATTCCTTCACAAGAAATATGGTCATAAAAGGATTGGTATAGACCCAATCATAACATCCTTTAACTCTTTTAAATGTAGAAATCATGCACCAAAAACTGTTAGACTGAATCATGTGACCGTAAAATGCAAGTTGAGTTCCAAAAAAAGGTTTATCCCAACATGAAGCAAAAGCAATAACAATATTATTATTCTCATCAAGAAAGAGATGTAATAACAAGAATTGCTAAACAACTTACAGGGAATTAACAACCTTCAACAGTCATTCAAAATCATCAAAGTTTTAGTCAAAGGAACCATAGACTTTCCATTCCTTCAAGAATGATAGTACAAAAATTGGTGAGAAGAATCTCATTCAAATCCTCACAGAGGTGAGAGAAATACATCTTATGAATGGATAGAGAAAGATCCATCATGATTCAATTCAAAGAAGGTGCAACACAAGATTGACATGGCTTAGCTATAGGTGCACAAGCTATCAACAGAGATGATAAAATAATTTTTCATTACATTTCTATGGATAGGTTCAACTGCACACCTCTACAAAATTGACAAGGTAAATTATTCCTTCCAATCTTACTCAAAGATCAAAGAAATGGAAGAGTCTAGAAAACCCTTATTCAAAACCGATTTGGTTAGTTCCAATCAAGAAACATCAACCAAAAGTCTAAATAACATCCTTAAAGCTTCACGATATCACAATCAGAAGGATTTAACAAGTTTACTCTAGCAAGTTACTCAAGAGGTTAACCTAGATCAGGGATGGGTATTCTAAATCAACAACATCTAACTCAACAGAGAAGTAGACAACATGATCGACATCTAGAAAGCTCAAACAGAGCTACGAGAATAACCCAAGTATCGACTCAGACAAAGCCAAATCTCAACATGTCCTCAACCAAACAAGACCTCATCTATTTATCCATTAGTTCAGTCCTCAAGAACTTAAAGAAAGACACAATATATATAAAGATCAGAAGAGAAGACTTCACACATAGATATTCTCAACAAGATAACATCAAAATCTAAGAGTCCAAGAAAAAATTATCACATAGTTTCCATAAAAGAACTTAATTCGAGAAACTCAGTTTTTAACTAAAAGATAAGAGGAATAATAAAACATTCATTCTTGTTTCCATACAAGATGAATCCACAAAAATAGAGATTCCAAACACCCATTATCAACTCAGCTTCCATCGAATACTAGATTCAAAGAAATGAGAGTTTATACAGTAAGTTCAAGAAGAAGTCACTCATTTACTATTTTTTTATACAAATTTGAGTTCACACAACTCTGAATCAAAGTATTCATATTCATACAGTTCCAATAGGAGTAACAAAACTTCAACAAAACAAATATGTGATAGAGAAGGTTATTCTTTTACCTTCTAACAACCAAAACAAAAAACCTAGTTCAAAACTTGAAGCCACATTACATTTTCATAACCCCTTTTCAAACAGACAAGTAGGATTCACACATGCACATCATTACTCAAATCACAACTAGATTTAAGGTGAGATTCAACATTAAATGAATAGGAAAACAACCCATCTCCTACCTTATCAAGTAGAGATTCTTCAAAAGAAATACAAGATATTTTTCAAGCAAGATTGCATGGTAATCATAACAAAATAAAAGACCCATTTATTTCACGAGAGCAGAGTTGTTTTAATGAAGACATTTAGAGAAAAGTAGAGCAACTTAATGGATAGAGCCTATCATGCCTGATAGTGCTTTTGTTGATTCGAAGAAGATTTCCAGCCGAGCCTCCACAATTCCTTCTTTTCCAAAATGAAGTCAACAACCAAAAAATTCTTCCTCATATGCCTCTTATACCTCCATTGGATCAAAATAGTCCAAAGGAGCTAAAAATAGAAACAAATTGAAAACAAACTACTGGTTTGAAGAACCAGATATCTCCATGCAGAGAAAAAATCAAAATGCATGAGTAACCAAACAACCCCCAAGAAATCCACTCGCATGGTTTCCAAGGTGGTTTTCTCACCAAAACCGATGACCATAAATGCCATTAAACTCCACTTTCCCACCTATATCTCCATGCCACCACCATCTAAAGTTGGTGAGTCCAATTTCAAAGATAACATGCATTACTTAACTCTAGTGATGATGCCAACTAGGATTCCCTCTAGTTTCCATGCCTCTACCAAACTTGACAGTACCGCAATTCTTTAAATTCAAAATCAAATCAAATAAATGACTTAGAAACCATCGCCACCACCTTATACTTTCCATGCGACCCCTTAGGTCCCTTTCCATCCTTACAATAGTTTAGGTTAAATAAACATTAGTTTAGGATCCGACCATAGGTTAGATAGAAAGTATTCACCTAGGTCATTTTAATATTGCCATAGGTTACAAGCCATCATAAATTAAGCCATATCCCATACTAGTTCAATATTAGGTAATAGGTTAGAGATATATCTCTCTTTACCTTAGACGATCTTCACATCCCACACCCATAGAGTATACAACTTAGATTAGGGTGCAACACGCATAGTTAGGAATAGATCTAAGGTAGGTCTAGCTTAACTTAGATTAGAATTTCAGTTTAGGGTAGATCTTAAAGATCTAGGACTTAGGTTTTACCTTTTATAGTCCTGAAGTAGACCTCTATCCTTCTTACGCCATTAAGTGTCCTAAGAGATTAATAAGAAGATCCGAGCACACTATTTACAACATAATGCAGAGCAAGGACCTCTAAGAAAGATCAATAAAATTACGTATATTTAAGGACTCGGTCCCTTACTTCCTTTAATTTCTGAATATCATTTTTCCATACAGATCAAACAAGAAGAATTAAAGCATACCTTGGATCAATGGAATTGATCTAGGGTTTTGCTATTATAGAGAGATAAATTTTCAAACAACATTACCAGTTTACAACCTTACCTATCTCAAGCAAAATGGATTCCTTGCAAAAACAACATTTCAGAAAAATGAATCCAAGAACAAAATAATTTATCCATTACAAGCATGATTTCCAACAGTCGAAAGAATACACCTTCTTAGGAAAATCACATGTCAATGTTTTGCAAAGAGGAAAAGTTAATAGTTTGTCAAAGATGTTACATACTTCCCTCCTAAAAGAATCATCGTCTCGATGATTAACTTAGTTACACAATTTACATCAAGGACAAATCAAATTATTTTATTACCTTTCATATGTTCCAAACAAAACTAGATTTTAAAATTCCAAAATCAACATTTACGTAGTTGTTTATTTTAAATATGAAATGTCTGCCCAAAACTGCAGATTTATTGACATAAAAAATAAAAACTTAAACTTATCAGTCAATAGAATCAATCTTGTTCAAACAAATATGGGAAAGTAGTTTTCATATCTTCCATATTTTCCCAGGTTGCACTTTCTTCATTAAACTGATCCCATTGGACCTTACATTGTCTTATTTCATGATTTATTAAGTGCAACTAGTGAGTTTCCAACACTCGTATAGGTTTAACCATGATTATTCCTGGGTCTTGGACTGCAAAGGAATTCCAATTTAACACATGTGATAAATCTGAAACATATTTCTTAAGCAAATAAATATGGAAAACATCATGCATTCATGACAAAGCAAGAGGTAATGCTAAACGATAAGCTACAGGGTTGATTACTTCAACAATTTCAAAGGGTCCCACATAACGAGGTGATAACTTGGTAGCCTTTCCAAAAGTTATAGAACTCTTTTTCAATCTAACCTAAAGAAATACCTTCTCACCAAGTTCAAATTTCCTATCAACCCGCTTCAAGTCAACATAACTCTTCTACCTATCTGCTTTGCTTCTTTCAAGCGTTCACGAATCATTTTAACTTTTGTTCCATTTCCATAAGGATTTCAGGTCCAACCACCTCTCTATCTTCAATGTTGTCCCAACTAACATGGGTTATGCATTTCCTTCCGTATAATGCTTCAAAAGGTGCCATCTTCAGAGAGGCGTGATATGTGTTATTGTATGCAAAATCAACTAATGGAAGGTACTCTTCCCATTTATATTGTTGATCCATGTAATACATTTGTAACATATCCTCTAAAACTTGATTAACTCTTTCAGTCTGTCCATCCATTTCCGAGATGATACGCAGAACTAAATTCAAGCTTAGTTCCTAAAGTTGTTAAGTGTTTGCCAAAAAATATTGAAGTCATTCTTGGATCTCTATCAGATATGATTAATTCAGGTACTCCATGTAATCTGAAAATCTCATGTACAAACCTTTTTGCTAAAACAGTGAATCATCCTTAAGATTACCAACAATAAAATGTGCTACCTTTGTTAGTTTATCAACAACAACTAAAATAACATCATGTTTATTTCTTGACATAGGTAACCCTTGTACAAAATCCATGCTTATCACTTGCCATTTGTACTATGGTATGCTGTGAGGATACAATAAACTAGCTTGGATGCATATGCTCAACTTTAACTCGTTGACATTCTAAGCAGTGTGTCACAAACTCAATCACATCCTTTTTCATCCCTTTCTAGAAATATTGTTGTTTTATATCAGCAAGCATCTTTGTAATACCAGGGTGTCTAGAAAAAGGTGAATTGTGAAATTCAACTAATAATTTCTTTCTTAAATCATTTAGCAAAGGTATGTATACCTTGTTTTCAAATCAAGATTCCTTCATTATCAAAGTGAAAACCCTTATATCTCACATCATTTGGATCTATAACAAGTGTTATTTTTACTTGCTTTGAAAATAAGAATCAGATTCCATAACACTTTTTACTTCATCCTTAAACTGAGTTCTCAATGTTATAAGAGCAAGAAATGTGCTTCCTATGACTTAGAGCATCAACTACCCTATTTTCCTTACCTTTAATGTAACTTATGTCAAAATCATATTGAGATAGAAATTCTAACCATCTTCGTTGTCTTGCATTCAGATTTGGCTGAGTAAAAATATACTTCAGCCCAAGATGATCAGTTTTTAGTTCAAAAGGTTTACCAAGCAAGATAATGCCTCCAAACTTGAAGTGCATGAACAATGGTAAACAAGCTCTAGATCATGTGGAGCATAATTCAGCTCATGTAACTTGAGTTTTCTACTTTCGTAAGCTATGACATGATCATTTTGTAAAAAATACCTCTAAGACCTTCCCGGATGCATCCATTACAATAGTAAAGTCTCCATTAGGGTCAGGTACAACCAAAATAGGTGTTGATGTTAACTGATCCTTCAAAGTTTTAAATGCAGATTCACATTTCTCATTCCACACAAATTTCTTATCCTTTTTCTGTAATGAAGTTATTGGTGCAACAACTTTGGAGAAATCTTTAACAAATTTCCTATAGTAACCAACAAGACCCATGAAGCTTCTAACTTCATGTACATTCTTTGGTGTAGGCCACTCAGTTATAGCTACAATTTTAGAGGGATCTATAGCTATTCCATCTTTTCTTATAACATGACCCAAATAGTGTACTTCCGTGTCATAGAAAGAACATTTAGACAACTTACCAAACAATCATCTCTTCCTCAAGATTTCCAAGACTATCTTCAAATGCTCATGATGTTCTTCAATAATTTTAGAGTATATAAGAATATCATCCAAGAATACAAGCACAAATTTGTCCAAGTATTCTTGAAAAATATTATTCATTAAATTCATAAAAGTTGCAGGTGCATTTGTTAATCCAAATGGTAAAATTGTGAATTCATAATGTCCATACCTCATTCTAAAAGTTAGTTTTATGAATGTCCTCATCCTTAATTCGCAACTGATGATATCCAGATCAAAGATCTATCTTAGAATATACCGATGCACCACACATCTGATCAAACAAATCATCAATTCTAGGAAGTGGATATCTGTTCTTAATCATTGCCTTGTTTAACATTCTGTAATCGATACATAATCTAAGTGTACCATCTTTCTTTTTCACAAAAATTACCGGTGCTCCCAAGGTGAGACACTCGGTCTAATCAAACCCTTTGACAAAATTTCATGTAACTAAGCCTTAAGCTCTACTAATTCAATAGTATTCATCCTATAAGGTGCCTTAGAAATAGGCTTGGTTCCAGGTTTGATTTCAATTGTGAAATCAAATTCCCATTTGGGTGGAAGGCCTAGTAATTCATCCAGAAACACATCACTTGAAGTTTCATAACAATGGATAATGTTCTAAGAAATCACTATTTTCCTCAGTAGATTCAAAAATTTTTACTACATATAAGGTACAACCCTTATTTTTGGCCTTTTTAAGTTGCATAGCTAACAACTTCCTAACAGAAATTTCACATTTTACACCCTGAATGTCTATTGTTTTCTACAAGTCATCTAAACAACTAATATGTTTTTCAAAATAGTCAACTTTTTCTTTATGCTCAACTAACCAATTAACACCTATGATTACATCATAAGACCCCAAAGGAGCAACATAAAGATCAACTTCCATGGAAAAACTAGGTAAATCAAGGACTGCCCCAAAAAGACACATACTAACTATATGAACAACATTATTTCCATAATGTACAACCCATGTTTTATCCATTTTTCCATCTTTTCTTGTTAATTTTGATGCTAATTTACTAGAAATAAAACATTCAGTAGCTCCAGTATATAAAAAAAATAGTTACAGGTATGCCAAATAACTTACCCGGAACCTCTATGGGTGTGACTTGCTTTTCATCCTGTTTGTTAGCCACTACAGCGTGTATCTTGTGTTGTTGATTACGGTCATCCTTTTTCAAAGGACATTGATTTGCATAATGATCCTTTCCACAATTGTAATAACCTCCTACAGGTCCCTTTTTAGGCTCAAATTTATTTCCATCCTTAAAGTTATCATTTTGACCTCCATAGGACTTTTGTCCGTTATTATTGTTCTTGGAAAAGTTATTTCGTACATTAGCAGCAGGCTTATTTGTTGTTGTTTTCTTATTATTATCTATTGTAAACTTATTTTTCGTACCAAAATTTTTCCATGGTCCTTTCTTAGGTGCAAGAGATGATGAAGAGGAGTTTGGAACTTTCTTTCTAAATTCCTCCTTATGAGCAGAAATTGCCTTTAATTTTTGTTCCTACCTTATGGATTTTTCAACAACCCCTTCCATAGTGGTTGGGTTGTGAACATCCACCTCTCCCCTATAATGGGATTCAGTCCCATGATAAATTTTTGTATCCTAAACTTCTCATCAGTTTGATACTTGAGGTACATACTTAAGGAGTTTGGTAAACCATTCCCAGTACTTTGTTATAGTTAATTTTCCTTGGCTAAGTTCTGAAATTTAGTCATTTTCTGATCATAGTAAAGTTGTGGCAGCCAGCGTTGCCTAAAATAACTTTTAAATTGATCCCAAGTAATATTGTTTCATCAATGTTCAACTCAGCCTTACACTATCCCACCATGAAGATGCTTCATGGGAAAGTTGATATGCTCCCCATATTACCTTTGTTTCCTCTGAGAAATTCCTTATCACAAAGTACTTCTCCATTTCATTGAGCCAATTTTCAGCTCCATCTCCTAATGTGGTGCCATCAAACTTAGGTGGACTTATCCTTTTGATATCATTAGTGAGTTCAATTGCCAGCCTTGCCTTTTTATTTTTGGTTGATCAGGTATGTTTACATTATTGTTATCAACACCTAAATTCCCCAAATTGGCATTGTCCATAGGAGGTGGCTGATTGTTATTACCAACATCTTCTTCCTCCTCATTTCCCATTACTTGTTGTTCAAGTACAACAAATGATCTCTTGTGTCCAACAAGGTAGCAAGGATCTCATCAATTTTTTGGGTAGTTGTTGCTTCTCCACCAGGTGGTGGGTTGTTTGCAGCATTTCCTCTTGTTCTAACCATTTTCTATTAACAAGAAAATTTAAGTTTTATCAGATTATGGACATAATAGGTCCAAGAGTGTAACCTTCAGCTCTGATACCAAGATGTAACATTCCCATTTTAAGACTTTAGAAACAAGGAAAATTTTTTTATACATAATGTTCTCTATTCTAAATAATCATAATTTAGAACACACATTCCATGCCAATCAATCTCATAATAGATAACCATATGCAACTATAAATGACTTGGTGAACTACCGATCTCTCATTTCATGACTCGATTTTTCAACCGATCTCTCATGTTAACTTAAAGTATTGAATACTACGTGTATACTAAGTATACTTGGTTCTCTTACCCTATTCTGGTATTGAGTGTTCTATTTAAGAAACCTATCTAAATGTTTGTTACCAATATTCATCTTGAAATCTCATTTCTTAAACTAGGTGACATAGGACAACACAACCAACAACTTGCGATACTTTGGCCAAATATTTCCAACATATGTTCATGTTACTATTCCTAGATGACATACTCATCTAACAGAATACATCCTTCACCCCACTCATCTGTTATCTAGAATGGTCTTTACTAGACTTTTGTCAGTTCACTTGTTCAAGGTTTGACCCTAGATCTGGTTAGCAACATGATTTAGTATAGGAACTCATTCATGATGACTAAGGGTATATAGACATACTCAATCGACCTAAGTCAATTGGATGTGTCTAGTTATCCTAAGTCATCATGAATCACTTTCTATACTAAATCACATTCCTAATCTAACTAGAGAGAAACTAAGATCAAGTCTAAGTTTGAGTAGATCTAGATGAACCAATGTTGAGGGGTGTTGCAACATGTCAATTGCAACATTGTATCCTCATGAAGACCCTAGCCTTCACGAAGGTACAGTCCTATAGTTGGCATGTGCAACATCTGATAGAACTACCCATCTTGATGTACACACCTCGAGAAGAGGTCATTTTCACCCATTTATATTTTTATTAAGATTCAAATTACAACATCCCTGCTTAACCCTAATTCCAACAACCCTTAAGTTTTTCATACCTAATTGAGTTGTTAAGTTAATACAAAACTTCATAAACTTAGGATTACTTTTATGTTCATTAATTTTTGCTTATCGTTCAGTTAATCAAAAATAGAAACAACATCCATCATATGATTTACTTAGTACAACCCAACCATTCGTGGTGTGTTTAAGATCCAAACAGTTTCATTATAGTAGACTTCATAGAGATGAAGTCAAATTTATTAATGATCTTATGTACCATACATTTTTTAAAACCTATGGAGGTATTTCTCAAGAGGTGGTGAACCTTCCTCTTTCTTGTTTAAGTGTTGGGGTTTATTATACCCTTTTTCATTTCACACTACATGATAGTTAAGTTATACTTTCATTAACATCATTTAGTGAACCATACAATTAGATAAAAGAACATCCATGCATGCCAACTTAACAAGTTGCATTCAATTTAAGGGATATTGTAATTAAATCCCATCCCTCCAACTCATTTAATGACAACCAAAATAAGGATCAAATCAGGTAAGAATGGAAACCTAAAAATAAGATTACAAATTTCCTTCATATAATGCACAAGAGAAATGACATAATAAGTTTAAGTAACTCCAAATATTTTTCAATTCATCATGGTAAAATACATATTTTATAAGACCATGAATTTTAGACATATTTCATGTCAACCAACATCAAGATCATTAAAGAATACAACTTTTCTTCCTTCAAGTACATTTCAATAATGAATCGATTTCTCTATAAAAGATCCAGACTTTAAGCAACCAATACATCATATAAGTTATTTCCTTCCTTTATCACTTACGAAGTCCATCTATAAAAAATTGCTAGCACGGGTCAATTCATTAAACTAAGCATGATAAGCACTAAGCATTAAAATGATGTGCTTTCAACTAACTATTTCATAAAACCAACTCTGCTTTTATGAAACAATAAAGCCAAAGCAAACAAATAAATCATAAGTAATAACAACCATAAAAGAAGAAATAATTGATCAACCTAAAATAACATTAAGAAAAGATCATGATATAATCAACACTTTACAACATTATATTAGATAAGTAATATTTCAACCAATTTACTTATCTACATCAAATAAAAGTACTTACTACTTATCTCTTGCATAATTCAATCTGAATTAGTAATACATAACTCACTCCACTACTTTTCAAACATAGAGTTACCTTATGAAGTAGGAACCAACAAACTCAACATTACAAATTCCCTAAAAATACCTCTACAGCCAAAGAAAATTCCAACTTCTTGAAAGGTTTTAGGATGAATCATCTACAAATAAAATAAGAGAATCCCCTTCAAATGCTATACCCAAATTCATAGTCCACGATATAACCTAAGCTCTCAAGTTAGGTCACACCTTAGAATTAGGAAAATATTCACTCAATATAAGGCATATAACATTACTGATCCAAAACAACATTAATCCCTTCATTAAAAATTCAAGTGAATAAGAGAGAAGTATCAAAACTACTCGATGTATTCTAAAGAGTAATGTAATAGACGATCCAATTATATATACAAGATTACACAAAAAGGAAAGGACAAATTGTGATAACAAATAAGAACTTCCTTCTAATTCGGTTAATCCGAATATCATTTCACAACTAAGAAAAGAGAATGCAACACAAATCTCTTATAGTTTCCAAAGGAGACAATGATGACTCATTACCTCAGAGAATAAAAGAGAAAGGAGTCAATCGACATGGTTAGAGAGGATTCCAACATTCCTTCACAAGAAAAGATGGTCATAAAAGGATTGGTACAAACCCAATCATAACATCCTTTAACTCTTTTAAATGTAGAAATGCACCAAAAACTGTTAGACTAGATCATCATGCGACCGAAAATGCAAGTTGAGTTCCAACAAAAGGTTTATCCCAAACATGAAGCAAAAGCAGTTAATAGTATTATTATTCTCATCAAGAAAGGGATGCAAAAACAAGAATTGCAAAACAACTTTTAGGGAATTAACAACTTTCAACAATCATTTAAATCATCAAAGTTTCATTCAAAACCATGTCAATTTTTAAGATGATAGTACAATCAACAAGACATAATCTCTCATCCTCATGAGGTCGAGAGAAATATATCTTAGAAGGGCATAGAGAAAGATCCATCATGATTTTATTTCAAAGAAGGTACAACCCAAGATCAACATGGCTTAGCTACAGTGCACAAGCTATCAACAAAGATGAAAAATTCTTTTCATTACATTTCTATGGACAGTTCAACTGCACACCTCTACAAAATTGACAAGGTAAATTATTCCTTCCAATCTTACCCAAAGATCAAAGAAATGGAAGAGTCCAGAAAAACCCCTTATTTAGAACCGATTTGGTTAGTTCCAGATCAAGAAACATCAACCAAAGGTATGAATAACATCCTTAAAGCTTCACAATATCACAATCAGGAAGGATTTAACAAGTTTACTCTAGCAAGTTACTCAAGAGGTTAACCCAGATCGGGATGGTATTCTAAATCAACAACATCTAACTCAACATAGTGAAGTAGACAACATGATCGACATCTAGAAAGCTCAAATAGAGCTACGAGAGTAACCCAAGTATCGACTCAAAAAAGCCGACTCTCAACATGTCCTCAACCAAAAAGACCTCATCTATTTATCCATTAGTTTAGTCCTCAAGAACTTAAAGAAAGACACAATATATATAAAGATCAGAATAGAAGACTTCACACACATATATTCTCAACAAGATAACATCAAAATCTAAGAGTCCAAGAAACAATTATCACATAGTTTCCATAAAAGAACTTAATTTGAGAAACTCAGTTTTTAACTAAAAGATAAGAGGAATAATAAAACATTCACTCTTGTTTCCATACAAGATGAATCCACAAAAATAGAGATTCCAAACACCCATTTTCAACTCAGCTTCCATCAAATACTAGATTCAAATAAGTGAGAGTTTATACAGTAAGATCAAGAAGAAGTCACTCATTAACTATTTTTTTAATACAAATTCAAGTTCACACAAATTTGAATCGAAGTATTCATATTCATACAGTTCCACAGAGTAACAAAACTTCAACAAAACAAAGATGCGGTAGAGGAGGTTATTCTTTTACCTTCTAACAACCAAAACAACAAACCCAGTTCAAAACTTGAAGCCACATTACATTTTCATAACCCCTTTTCGAATAGACAAGTAGGATTCACACATGCACATCATTGCTCAAATCAAAACTAGAATTTAAGGTGGGATTCAACATTAAATGAATAGGAAAACAACCCATCTCCTACCTTATCAAGAGAGATTCTTCAAAAGAAATACAAATAATTTTCAAGCAAGATTGCATGGTAATCATAACAAAATAAAAGACCCATTTATTTCATGAGAGCAGAGTTGTTTTAATGAAGAAATTTAGAGAAAATAATAATAGCTTAATGGATAGAGCCTATCATGCCTGATAGTGCTTCTATCGATTCAAAGAATATTTCCATGAGCCTCCACAATTCCTTCTTTTCCAAATGAAGTCAACAACCAAAAATTCTTCCTCATATGCCTCTTATACCTCCATTGGATCAAAAATAGTCCAAAGGAGCTAAAAATAGAAACAAATTGAAAATAGAACTATTGGTTCAAGAACTAGATATCTCCATGCAGAGTAAAATTGAAATGCATGAGTAACCAAACAACCCCAAGAAATCCACTCGCATGGTTTCCAAGGTGGTTTTCTCACCAGAACCAATGACCATAAATTCCATTAAACTCCACTTTCCCACCTATATCTCCATGCCACCACCATCTAAAGTTAGAAGTCCAATTTCAAAGATAGCATGCATTACTTAACTCTAGTGATGATGCCAACTAGGATTCCCTCTAGTTTTCATGCCTCTGCCAAACTGATAGTACCAAAATTATTTAAATTCAAAATCAAATCAAAAAATGACTTAGAAACTCATCGCCACCACCTTATACTTTCCATGTGACCCCTTAGGTCCCTTTCCATCCTTACAATAGTTTAGGTTAAATAAACATTAGTTTAGGATCCGACCATAGGTTAGATAAAAGTATTCACCTAGGTCATTTTAATATTGCCATAGGTAACAAGCCATCATAGATTAAGCCATATCCCATACTATTTCAATATTAGATAATAGGTTAGATAGATCTCTCTTTACCTTAGACGATCTTCACATCCCACACCCATAGAGTATACAACTTAGATTAGGGTGCAACACACATAGTTAGGAATAGATCTAAGGTAGGTCTAGCTTAACTTAGATTAGAATTTCAGTTAAGGTAGATCTTAAAGATCTAGGACTTAGGTTTTATCTTTTATAGTCCTGAAATAGACCTCTATCCTTCTTACGCCATTAAGTGTCCTAAGAGATTAACAAGAAGATCTGAGCACACTATTTATAGTAGAATGCAGAGCAAGGACCTCCAAGAAAGATCAATAAAATTGTGTATATTTAAGGACTCAGTCCCTTACTTCCTTTAATTTTTGAATATCAGTTTTCATACAGATCAGATAAGAAGAATTAAAGCATACCTTGGATCAATGGAATTGATCCAGGGTTTTACTATTATAGAGAGATAAATTTGCAAACAACATTACCATTTTACAACCTTACCTATCTCAAGAAAAATGGATTCCTTACAAGCAACAACATTTCAGAAAAATGAATCCAAGAACAAAGTAATTATCCATTGTAAGCATGATTTCCAACAATCGAAAGAATACACCTTCTTAGGAAACATGTCAAGGTTTGCAAAGAAAAGAGGAAAAGTTAACATTTTGTCAAAGATGATACAATATTGATACATAGACATTCCCTTGATATAGATGATGACAATATTGGACTGATGATGTACTTGGTTTTAGTTCCATGGTTATTGTTATTATATAAACTAGGTGAGTTAGGCATGGTTGAGTAAAGGTTAATTAGGAATGATTGATTCAAGGTTGTTTAGGCATGATTGAGTCATATTTAGGCATGGTTGAGTCAGGTATAGACATGGTAGAGTCAAGTATAGGCATGATGGATTCTAGGTCGATGAGGCATGGTTGAGTCTTGGTTGATTAGGTATGATGGGGTCTGAAATGTTGAAGTGTTGTTTATTTATGGAATGTAGGTTATGTGTGGCATGGTTAAGTCATAGGTGTAGGCATGGTTGAGTATAAAATTTTCAAGGTACTTTTTTATGGCAATTATGTGTTGTAGATATGGTTTGGTAAATTTTTGAGTAATTGATATCATGGAAATGTTGGATGATTTAGGTATAATGAAATGATGTATGTTTTTTTATTATTTTGATGGAAACTAACTAAGTTATGATGTGTGTTAAAGGGAGGAATTTTTAGGGGAAATATTGGCCGAGCTAACCTCCAAGGGCCCCATGCCCTCAGAGTGTTGCCTACATAGCCCTAACAAAAAGGGGCCTCAGGCCGATGTAGTTCTCCCATAGGATAGGGAATAATATGATGAGGTAGATGGGTAGGTTGGTCGGTTTACGCATGGTGATTTCTAGGTTGTTTAGGCATGGTGGAGTCTAAGTTGTTTAGGAAAGGTGGAATGTTTAAAGTGAGTTGATGAAAATAGATGAGGAAAGTTGAGGTAGGTGAAAGGAGAATAAATCCCAAAAAGTAAGTGTCAAAGGTCTAGTCTTGTATAGGAGAATCAATAAGTAATAAAAGAGGAAAAATGCTTCATAATTGGCAAGGACCATAATGAGCATACCAAGGATGGGTTTATGAACTTAAACCCCTAAAGGAAGTGCATGATTGACTATTTTAAGGGTGAAAGAAGTTACATGTGCACCACGTTCCTTGAGTGGGTATAAGAAGAGAAAGGAAAGAAGGTGATGTGGAGTGGGTTGTTTAGTGTAACCTTAGTTGTGAGACAACATGCCCCTTCTGCAAGATACCCAAAACTAGAATAGGCAAGTCCATGACGAAAAATTTGTATTTTTCTTGATTTTTTGTATTTTATTTTTCTTTTGTTATTTATAGATTGATTGATGTGGGAATTATATGTGGGATGAATATAATGAATCCTTGAGGTCTTTGTGAATCTTATCAATGCAGGAAGATTTAGAATATTTTAATTTTATTTTGTAGAAATAGTCTTCTTTTTTGATAGACTATGTACAATAGGGCTAGCTTTGTATAGTTTTCCTTTAAGGGAGTAGTCTATTTATAACAACAAGATAGAAAGTTAGATGTATTTTTGAGGGAGTCATCTATTTACAAGAATTTTGACTCAAGGAGTTGAATTTGAATATCCCATATATTACTTTTGAATTTATTTATTTTTGACTTTTAGGTCATGGACAAGACTATAAAGGAGTATATGCTTCTTTTATGAAGGAAAAGCTATAGCACACAAAATGTTAACTATGAAAGAGAGGTTTTTAAGTGACAAAAACCATGGGATTCCATCCTGAAAAGAATGAAAAATATCCATGAGAATCATGTCATGAGTAGAGTTGTGGTACTCATATTGAAGATAAGGCTAAAAGGTGATGGATAATCACATGATTCTTGTTTAGTCGTTGATCCTTAAAAGAGGTAGATGAAAGGAATGGTTACTCAAGGGATGAGTGCGTAATAGAAAAAAGGTGATATAGTACTTGATTCAAAAATATAATGGTCGAAGATGCAAGACATTGAGGGGCTCAGGTTTGGGTTTACCTTGTAGGGAAGATAAATGATAAGAACCTGATCCATAGGCATGAGTAATGATATAGGGTCTAAGCCAATTAGGAGAAAATTTTCCCTGTTTACTCTTCTTAATTTTGGTTACATGTTTATTTTCCTTCAGGACAAGATTTCCAACCTTGAAAGTTTGTACATGGTTGATATCTAGGGCTTCTATATTGAAAGTTACAAATGTCAACATGTGATTCTTGTCTGAAGATGATGTACTCTTGTGAATTAAGAATCATGTTTGTTGTAGATAATATGTTATCTACTGGAATAGATACCATTCTACCATGTTTATGTTGAATTAAAAATGAATTAATTCATTTCTTCTTATGTTGAATAATGCACTGCATGTGGAAATAATAAACTGATTCAGTTTAAACTAGTTCATAGTTTTGTTACACTCAAACTTGTGCTTCAATATTCATAACCTCTCTGCAGGATAGCTATACCTTGGATCAATTTTAGTGATCCAAGGCATGATTTCAATTTCATGACATTGTGGTCATCTTGACCGAGATGGACAGATCAAGGGATCTCGAAGCTATGGTTGTCTTAGAATCTCATGTGAGATTTTCTTCTCCTGTGCTTCATATGTAATATTTGTATGGTATTCTGATCCTTCTTTTGGTAAGTTGTATGATACAATTCTTTTATATTGCTAAAGGAACCTAATTAATCTAAGTTCCTAAGATGGTAATTCTATCCTAAATTGTAATCTATCCTAAGTTGCTAGGTTCTTTGATTAATAAGGGTTGTTTATTAAAAAGGAAAACCTAAGACTAAATTAATAAACATTAACCTAAAGACCTAAGTTAATTCCTAAACTAATGTTTCAACCTAACCTAGATTTGGGATAAAATAAATGGGATGGATGGGAAGACATGATAAGGAAGGTTATGGCACCAACATCAAGGTATTTACGATGATTTATTGGGCATTAAAAATTGTTTTTAAGCAAAATTTGGTGAATGCATGAAAGGATATAAGAGGTCTAGTTGGTACCTCTTCCAAAGTGTTAGTTGCATGGAAATTTATATTTAGTTATGGCCAAATACAAGTTAGCAGTGGTGGTAGTTATGGAAGGACTGTCAGTCATGTTTAACATTTAATGTTTTTGGTAATGGCAAAAAAACTGCCTAGGAAGAAGGGAAGTTGGAAGAAAGAATGGTTATTTTTTTTACTCATTTGGTTTTTGTGAGCTTTAGCTCTGCATGTGGTTTTCTCTTTGAACCCTTAGTTTGAATCCTTGCATGTTTTTTTCTCCTTGCATGGTAGTGATAGTGATGAAAATACCATTGTGAAGCTATAAGAGGAAGGAGAAAAAGGTTATGAGGAGTTTTGTTGGCATTTTTGTGGAAATGATTAGTTATCAAAGCTCTACTTGAATATTTATAGTGAGAAAGTGAAGACAGGAGCTCTATCAGGCATGATAGGCCCTATCCATTAAGTCTTCTAATTTTATTTAAATGCTTCATAAAAACAACTCTACTCTTTTTTAAAACCTTCTGATTTTATGTTGATTATTCTTGCTTCAATGGTGTTTGTTTTGTTTTTATGGATGCAAAATGGTTCTTCATTGTTGTATGGGAAAATGAAATTTGGAAGTGATGATTTTTAATTTTATGATAACTTGTTTGTATTTAAACCTTCTTGTTATTGAGATGGGGCTGTATTTATTCTCTGAATGGATGAAAACCTAATATAAAGGATGTATAAACTTTAACAATAGCTTGATTTTGTTGAAATCCGTAAATTTTAGCTTGCATGCTCTCATTACAGTTGTCGTTTGAAAACTGTCTTGGAAGGAGTCTTCATTTTGTATTATGCCAATGTTTTGGGGTTTTATTGTGTTCTTCATTTTGAATGTTTCTCAATGATGGTAGTAGGAACCCATTATTTTGATTCACTTGTTTTGGGACTGTATTTTATTAAATGGTTATAGTTCGTTTGGATCTCGAGATTAACTTATTCTAGATTCTTCCCCAAATGGGATCTGTTCTCTGGAATCTCTGTGTTATTTCTTGAAACTATCTGCTATCACCATTTGGGTTAGGAGTAAATGAATGCTCACCTTGAGCTTGAAATTTTAATTTATTTTCTTCTTGTTGAACCTTGTTTGAATGGATGTTTTTTCGACAAAAGTGAAATAGGAAAATATGACTGTGAATGGTTAACTTCTTTGGTAGCATTTAATTCTTATTTTCATCAACCCACTCTATGGTTTTGGGTTTCTCATTATATATTTTGATTTGGGAAAGTATTCATGATTGGTTAATAGTTTTTAACTCTTGTTATTGGTAGGTTGTTCGAGGGATATATCTTCTTGTTGATGATTTTTAGTTCCTTGGGAAACCAACTTAGAACTTAGTATGAGATACTCTCTTTTCTTCACCACTGATTTTACCTCGAACTCAATCGTATATTTGTTTTAATGAGTAAGCCATGATTGGTAATAGTAATTGTTGTTGTGGTAGAATAGACTTGTAAACTGTTGAACATCTTGATTATTGTTCTCCTTTGTTTTTTTCCCTTTTTTGCATGAAGTGGTTGTTCATCCTGTGAAATGGGAAATGGCTGTGAATTCCTCCTTCATGCATCTTAACGTCTTATCGGTTTTATAGAGTGAGGTATTTCCAATTTATTAATGCTATTTCGAGTTGTTCCAACACTCGGGGTTTGGGAAAAATGGATCTGCATGATGTATATTTGTTTTCCTTTCTATGTAACAGTTATATTGTCTCAAATATTTAAGTTACTATGATGTCTTTGAGATTTTTGTATTGAAGAGTCTCTTGAGGACGTTGGTTGAAGTCTCTTTCTTTAGTTCGGAATGTTATTACATTCATTATTTTTGTAATCTTTCCTTTTGGATCAACTCAAACTTAAGATCAGACTAGGAATGATATTGTATTAGTATGGTTATAAAATTTTAGTTCCTTGTTCCCTTATTTCAAGTAGTAACAAAATGATTGAGAGGAGAATTATCCAAAATTTAGTTTGTGCTTCCTTGTTTGTGAATTATTGAACCTTCAGTTGCTGATATCTCAAAGTGCTTGATGTTATATGTCCGTACATTGGAGTTTGGGATTGATATGAATGTAGGAATGTGGAAACTTGAATCCATGAGTTACCTGGTTGTTTCTATTGATTATGTCTTCCTTATTTGGAGTATTGAAACATACTCTTAATCAATCTAATTTAGATTTTTGTTGAACCTTCTATAGTTGTAATTTTTAGATGGAATATATATCTATTTTTTCTGTTTATTCCTTCATGTATTGATCTAGATGTTCTCTTGAAATAGAAAAACAATATACATATTCTGAAAGGTATATTTGTATATCTAGTATTAATTCTTGAAAATTTAGTAATAACTATGTTGATTAATTAGTCTTTACTTAATCCTTACATATAGAAACTTTAAACTTTTCTATCCTTCTTGGTTGTAATCATTTAGGGAAAATATTCTATTTATCTTGTTTGTGTTTTGGAACTATTTCATAAACAACATGGTTCTTTTTATGAAATAATTAGATAAAAGCACAATATTTTAATGTTATAGTGCTTATCATGCTCTAGTTCATTGAATGACTCATGCTAACAATTTTACAGATGGATTTCATAAAATATGAAAGGAGAAAGACATATAGAAAGTTACATTTGTTTTACTAAAATAAATTATCTCTTATTATGATGATTATGTGGCATCATTACTTGAGATGTACTTTTTTTCAGAAAAGGAAAGATGTAATAAAACTAGTTTTATATTGTTGTTATGACACTTTGTAATCTCTGAAATACTTCTATAATCAATGAATGGATCATTCCTTTTTGATGAATAAATGGTTTGATGATTTTCGAATATGACTATATTGTATTACCTTTTTTGGCATAATTTTGGATGTATTATTGAGTAATATCCTAAATTTAGGAGGGAATTTTATATACTTAAGTGTTATGGGATTTGGTTTGAGGATATGAAATATTAGTTGGTTTATTTTCACATAAAAGAGATGCAACTAATAAGTTGACACTCTTAAATAGATCCTTAAAACAATAGAAAGGAATTATGATTGAATTATCTATATATGTGTATGAATTCTTGGTTGTATTAAAACATATGTTACATGTTTACATAATTGGACAATAGTCCTTGATTTAGGAAAAAGATATTTTCCTTGAAATCAATCATAGAAATTTATCTGAAGATCTTGTTAAAGTGTTATGAATATAATAAGTGAATGGTTGAATGTGTTCTTCCTTAGGTAGATTTCTTTAATCAAATATGGAATGCTTAAAAGGAATTAAATGGGATTTAGACTTCATCTTCATGAAGTCTAAAATAAAGGTTTATAATAAACTTGTTTAAGATAAGGTTGAAAAAATTAGGGACCTAATGAATACACTTTCATAACTTTAAGATCCATCATGTTATTATATGATAAAATTTGTTTCATTTAAAGACAAACTTAAACATGTAATTGGAATGGTTAGGAAGCATATTTTACTTGCATATATACCTCACATATAAATTCAATTTGTAACCTTATAGGTTAAATGATACTAGTTGATTCCTTAAGTGTTACTATCGTTAATCTTTAAGATAATGACTAAATGGGTTGATAAACTTGTAATCTTAAGTATGTTATTCCAGGTTGAAGAATATCGGTTAGATTTTGGTACACATCAACTACAACATAATACCTTCATAAGGATGGGATTCGTTATGAGGATACTAAGATGCAGTTGTTATGTCTCAACACCCCACTTAGTTTGTCTAACTTGATTGACATAAGTGTAAGACTAGATCATGGTTCTACCTCTACACAGGATAAGAACATGATCTAATGTCGACATCAACTCATGTTTACTTAAGATGACTTGACATACCCAATCAACATAAGTCGATTGAGTATGTCTATGTACCCTTAGTCACCATGAGTAGTCTTCCACACTAGTGCATGTTGCTAACCTTATCTAGTGTGAAACCTTGAATCGGAACTGATGATAGATATCGGAAATACCACTCTAGATAATAGAATAATTTTGTTGAGGGACTTATTTTGTTAGATGGGTATGTCATCTAAGAATGCAAACATGATAAACATGTTTAAAATCTTTGGCTAAAGTATCGCAAGCTGTTGGTTGTGTTGTCTTGTGTCACCTAGTCTAAGATGCAAGATTTCATATGAATATCAATAACAAATATTTAGATAGGCCTTTAGACATAACACTTGGCGCCCCTAAAAAGTAAATAAACCAAGTATACATAATATACACATTATTGAGTTAACATGAGAGATCAGTTTAATACCGAGTCATGAAATGAGAGATTGGTGTTCCACCGAGTCATTTATAGGTGCATATGGTTTTATTTTATGAGATGGATCTGGTATTGGAATTTATGTTCTAAATTATGTTAGTTTTGAACAGAGAACATTAAGTAAGATAAAAAAATTCCCATGTTTCTAAAGTCTTTAAATGAGAATGTTACATCTTGGTATTAGAGCTGAAGGTTGCAGCTCTTGGATCTATTGAGTCCATAATTAATAAAAACTTAATTTTATTGTTAACAAAAATGGTTAGAACAAGGGGAGATGCTGCAAATAACCCACCTCTAGGTGGAGAGGAAGTTACTAGCACAAAAACTTGATAAGATTCTTGCTTCCTTGTTGGACACAAGAGATTGTCTAGCTGTACTTGAACAACAAGTTATGGGTAATGAGGAGGAGGAAGAAGATGCTGGTAATAACAATCATCCACCTCTTCGTAACAATGCCAATATAGGAAATTTGGTCGTTGATAATGACAATGCAGAAGATAAGAATGTTTCAAATGCAAATGCACCCATGCAACCTGAAAATAAAAGGCAAGGTTAGCAGCTGAAATCACAAATGATATAAAAAGGATAAGTCCACCTAAGCTTGATGGCACTAAATTGGGGGATGGAGATGAGAATTGGCTCAGCAAAATGGAGAAGTAATTTGCTATAAGAAACTTCTCAGAGGAAACTAAAACAGATGGGGAGCTTACCAGCTTTCTCATCGAGCATCCTCTTGATGAGAAATCCGTGAGGTTGAACTAAACATTGATGACTCAAACATCACTTGGGATCAATTTAAGATTTATTTTAGGCAACACTAGCTTGCTAAACATAAAGAAAATGTTGATTTTTTTGAAAAACACATTATTTATCTTGATGATCCGTAGAAACAACAGACATCCAAAGGGTAAAACGAGAAATTTCAATTAGGAAATCGTCAGTTATGCAACTTAGAAAGTCCAAAAACAAATTTTTGCCCTTGTATGAAGTTTAAAAAATTTAAACAACTGAAGGGGATAGTGATTTCTTGTAAAATTTTCCATTTTAAGATATTTCAATGACGTGTTTCTAGAATAACTACTGGTCTTTTCCCAAATGGGATTTTGACTTCATGATTGAAATCAAACCAAGTAATCGAGCCTATTTCCAAGGCACCATATCGAATTACTACCATCGTGTTGGTACCCATTTAATCTCCTTCACAACTTGAGCTGCATCATGGATTTTACAAGACACTCAGAGGCAGATAAATGGTTTATATGTCATTTTGTAGCTAGGGAAGAAATTTATCTAACTTGTTAGCACTCAGGATTTAAAGAATTGGGTAGCACCTTGGAAAGGATTTGATCTAATCCTCACTATTTTAGGTTGTGCCTATCAACCAAGGTAAGAGAACCTATATTGTAGCCTCTATTTTGTGAAGGAGGTAAAAATATCCTTGTACTATGTAGATTTGTATGGAGA
The DNA here is from genome assembly GCA_018340775.1 of Taxus wallichiana var. yunnanensis. Classification (NCBI taxonomy): domain Eukaryota; kingdom Viridiplantae; phylum Streptophyta; class Pinopsida; order Cupressales; family Taxaceae; genus Taxus; species Taxus wallichiana. Next base: position 963,358,985 of record CM031234.1, read on the forward strand.
TGGCCTTGAGAAAACATGATCAATTTCCCATTATTCAAACTCAATAGAGTTGTCACTACTAAATGATGGAAATGCTTTCAAGACAAGGCTAAGGCTACTAAAGACATGGTATGATCCTAATTTACTTTGTGCATTTTTGTAAATGGATTGTATTCTTTTGTTGACACATAATACAATGCAAGGGTATTATAGGTAGGATGAATTAATTTGAAATGAATTTTGGGGTGGGAGATATTCAGATAAGACTAACCAGAATTTTCCAACTTCTTTGAGGACCTTTGCAAAACTTGAAAGACTTAGACAACAAAAATGCTTCAAAGAGGTTAAGGTGTTCCTTCAACCAAGATATGTGCATCAAATGGAAGCCTAGATATACACTCTTCCACACAATATCTGATGATTTATCACAAAAGCTTGAGTTAAATGAATCAACAAAGAATTTAGAAATTTCTATTCTATCATACCTAAGGTACCCCCAAAGGTTTACAATCAAATCTATATCAAGGAAAGTAGAGTGAATTTAAATTTTTTTATCCCTTCATCAGATGAAATCTCTTTTGATTCTAGAATTGCAAATGCCACTAAGTTATTACTAGAATTAGATCTGCATGATCAAAAGGAAATTCCAAACACTAGATTGCAACAGGAGCAAGAAACACAAATTGAAAACATTCTAAAACATAAGTAAATGCAAATTTTACCAAGAGACAACACAAAATAATCCAGAATGACCAAATTTATCAAGGTAGGGAATGTTATAAGAACAATCTCAGAGCTTGTTAGTGGCTATACATCTGCAACCAACCTAACATGATACAAATTTGATGCAAAAAGGAGTTAAAATGGTTCTCAGGTGGTTTCTCAAAGAATGGGATTCTTCCTAGATTTTCTTGTGAAAATTCTAAGTTTCTTCGACCATTTACATGAAAAATTCATGCAATATATACATTTTCACTCACTCACTCACTTTGCCTCTCAAATATTCCCTCCAAAAGTGGAATATTCGAAGCACCTTTGCTTTGCAATATTTCTGAAAATGACATTTAACAAACTCACAAAAAGTTGCCAGTTGTTCTTTCAAAAGGTGAATCATTACAAAACTTTCATCATTCTTCAAAGTGGAAGCACGTTTTTCATTCCCCACGCATGTAGACCCCTTTCATTTCATTATTTCATCTTTTCCTTTCCCAATTTTTTACTCTGTAACTTTGGATCTGGTAATTCATGTTTTTCATGAATTAGAGTAAAAATTCATTTGAAATGTGCTTTGGATTCACAAATTGAGCCCCCAATTCGATCAATTTGGACCCTATAGGCCAAAATGACATAAATTGGCAAAAAATTGATGCAAAAATGCATCTCCAAACTTCCTGGAGCTAAAATGGTGGCCAAACTAGGTGAAATGCACAACTATCGTCGATTTGTTATTATCTTTAAAATATGAGCCCTCCACATGGCAGATCTGGGAAAATGGGCCTCGGGGGCACTTTTTACCTTTTTACAACTTTTTCGAAAATTTGTAAAATTTCTTGATTTCCTCCGCTGCTCTACCTTTGTGATTTGGGCTTGACATGTGGCGCAATATGACTGGATACGGATTTGCGGCTCAATTTTACACATTTTGCATCTTTTTAGACAAAGGAAAAATTTTCAATTTTCCTCCGCGGCTCTGCCCTCCCACAAGACATGTGTCCTCATATGATTGGCTAAGGGCATCACCTCTCATTTCATATTTTAATCATATTTCACGAAGGAAAATTTTTAACATTTCCTCTTCCAGCCCGCACCTTTGACATTGACTCCTCAGATGAATTTTGACTTTTTACCTTTGGGCTCGCGGGTCCATTCAACGATTTTACCCTTTTGATAACTAGAGGCTAAAAATACAACTTGCCTCCGATGGCCTGCCTCCCCACCTCTAAGCCTACCACATGTCATCCTTTGATTTGATGGCGGGCCACAGTCCATTATGATGATTTTCTCCCTTTTTTCCAAAATGGGTGAAAATTCTAACTTTCCTCTGAGGCTCCATCTTCCACTCTTTTCTCTGATGCTGACACATGTCTTCATCCCATTGGCTTGTGAGTTTGCGGTCCAATTTTATACTTTAACTCTTTTTCACCAAAGGTGAAAAGTATCAAACTCCTCTACCTTTCCATCTTCCCACCTGCCACAAGTCCTCCTATGATTGGATGTGGGTATTAAGTGATTTTCTTTGTTTCCACGCATTTTCCAAAGTTCCCTAAGGCAAAAAATGACCCGCCCATTCGCCTTCACTATGCCTGTGACACGTGTACCTCTTTTGGGGCCTACGGAGCTATGGGGGCAACTTGCACATTTTTCCAAAAACACAAAAACGTTAAGTTTTTAGAAATGACCCACTGATCCTTGTCCAATTACAAATGACCACATATGCAAAAGTATATGAGCTAGAATTTGATGGGAAAAGGACACCCGTATGAATAAAAAATGCAAAAATTTCCAGCGACCCCCAAAATCAATTTTTTCTTTGTGGGTGAAGAATTTTTCAATCAAAAGACAAATGGAAAGTGATTTTAGGACATTTATGACCATGAAAAGGTATTTTTGAGGGAAAATAAGTAGAAATAAAAAAATTGAGCTCCAAAGACTCGAGAAAAATGAAAAAATGGCAGAGGTGTTTGAAACGGGAAAAAATTAGGGCAAAAATGCATTTCTCCTTAGCAAAACAAGGATGTTTCAATATTGGGCACCAACACATCGAACTGGTAGAAATTAAGGTACATAAACAAGAATTATTGTCTAAAGGTTTGATAATAACGAGTGTCTCTCCTTGGGAGCACTAATAATTTTTGTGAAAAGAAAGATGGAACACTTAGACTGTGTATTGATTATAGTATGTTAAATAAAGAAAAAATAAAAAAAATATATCCACTTCCTATAATTTATGATTTATTTGATCATATGCGTGGTACATCATTATATTCTACGATAGATCTTATTTTTTGGTATCACCAGTTAATCAAAGATGAATACATTCATAAAACAACTTTAGAAAAACATATAGACATTTTGAATTTACATTTTTACCATTTGGTTTGATAAATGCACTGCAGCTTTTATGAATTTAATGAATAATATCTTCCAAGAATACTTGGACAATTTTGTACTTATATTCCTAGATGATATTCTTATCTATTCTAATAGCATTGACGAGCATCATGAGCATTTAAAAATAGTACTTAGAATATTAAGAAAAAGAAGGTTGTATGGCAATTTGTCAAAATGTTCTTCTTATGAAATAGAAGTGCACTATCTAGGAGATGTCATTAGTAAGGATGGAATAGTATTTGATCCATCAATGATTGTTTTCATAATGGAGTGGTCTATACCTAAGAATGTACATGAAGTCGAAGCTCCATGGGGTTTGTTGGCTACTATAGAAATGTTGTTAAGGAATCTTCAAAATTTGTTACACTGATAACTTTATTACAAAAGAAAGATAAGAAATTTGTATGGAGTGATAAATGTGAATCAACATTTAAAAATCTTAAGGATCAATTAACATCTGCACCTATTTTGGTTGTACTTGATCCAAATGGAACTTCACGGTAGTTACATATGCTTCTAGAGAAGGAATTGAAGGTATTCTATTACAAAACAAACATGTTATAGCATATGAGAGCAGAAAAATCAAGTTACATGAGTTGAATTATACTTCCCGTGACCTAGGGTTTTTTTTCATATTTCATGCACTTCAAGTATGGAGATATTATCTTTTAGGAATATCTATTGAATTAAATACTCGATCATCTCGAGATGAAGTATATTTTCACTCACCAAATTTGAATGCAAGACAACGAAGATGGTTAGATTTTATGTTATAATATGATTTTTACATAAGTTACATAAAAGGAAAAGAAAATAGAGTGTCGATTCACTAATTCATAGGAAACATATTTATGCACTTATAAATTTAAGAAATCGGTTTAAGGATGAGGTAAAAATTATCGTGGAATCTTATTTTTACTTTTAGTAGGTAAAAATAGCACTTGTTGAAAATCCAAATGACATAAGATATAAATGTTTTCACTTTGATAACAAAGGAATCTTGAGATATGATAAGTGGGTGTATGTACCTTCAGGAAATGAGTTAAGGAAAAAGTTAATGATGGAATTTCATAATTCACCTTACTCAGGACATCTCGGTATTACAAAAATGCTTGCTGATGTAAAACAAAAATATTTTTGGAAAGGGATGAAGAAAGACATAACTGATTTTTTTGTCACTACTTGGAATGTTAGTGTGTTAAGGTTGAACATATGCACCCAACTAGTTTATTATATCCTCATAGCATACCACAATATAAGTGGTAGGTAATTAGCATGGATTTTGTTCAGGGGATGCCTATGTCAAGAAATAAACATGATGTTATTTTAGTTATTGTTGATAAACTAACAAAAGTAACACATTTTATTGTTGGTAATCTTAAGGATGATTCACCTATTTTAACGAAAAAATTGTGCATGAAATATTTAGATTACATGGAGTACCTAAATTTATTATATCAGATAAAGACCCTAGAATGACATCTTGGTTTTAGAAAATGCTTAATGCATCCTTGGGAACAAAAATAAATTTTAGTTCTACATACCATCTAGAAACAGATGGTCAAATTGAGAGAGTTAATCAAGTTTTGGAAGATATGTTACTAATTTAGTGCATGAATCAAGTAATAAAAATGGGAAGAATACCTTCCTTCAATTGAATTTTATTACAATAATACATATCTTGCCTCTTTGAAAATGGAACCTTTGGAAGCATTGTACGGAAGGAAATGCAGAACTCCAGTTAGTTGGGATAGAATTGAAGATAGAGAAGTAATTGAACCTAAAATCCTTACTGAAATGGAACTACAAGTTAAAATGATTCGTGAACATTTAAAAGAAGATGCAGATAGGCAAAAAAGTTATGTAGATCTAAAAAGGGTTGATAAGACATTTGAGCTTAGTGAAAACGTATTTTTAAGTGTTAAACCTAAAAAGAGCTCTATAACTTTTGGAAAAGTAGCTAAACTATCACCTCATTATGTGGGACCTTTCAAGATTGTTGAAATAATCAATCCTGTAGATTATTGTTTAGCATTACCCCCTTCTTTGTCACGAATGCATGATGTTTTCCATATTTATTTGCTTAAGAAATACGTTTTAGATTTATCACATGTGTTAAATTGGGATTCTTTGCAGGTCTAGGACCCAATAATAATTGTGGTTGAACCCATAAGAGTGTTTTAAACTCTCCATTTGCACTTACGAAATTGATAAATTAGTCAATGCAAGGTTCGAAGTGGGACCAGTTTAATGAAGAAAGTGCAACATGGGAAAACTTTGAGGACATGAAAATTGTGTTCCCTCATTTATTTGAACAAAATTAATTCTGATGATTGATAAAAATTAAATACTTTGTTTTTAAATAATTTTGTCGAGTTTTGGGAAAGTACTATATTCATTAGTATTGGAACAAAAATTTAATGCTATAATAAATTATGAAAAATTGAATTTCTCAAATCTAGTTTTTGTTTGTGAACTTATGGATGAAATAACTATAATTATGATTATTTTTCATTTTTGATAATGATTACTAAGTTAATCATCGAGACGAAGATGATTTTTAGGAGGGAGGTATGTAACACCTCTAACATGGTTGATATCTATGAGGGCTTTTGTATTGGAAGTTGCAAACATTGATATGTGATTCTTGTCGAAGACGGTGTACTCTTGTGAATTAAGAAATCATGTTTGTTGTAGATAATATGTTATCTGCTGGAATAGATACCATTCTACCATGTTTATGCTAAATTAAAAATGAAGTAATTAATTTCTTCTTATGTTGAATAATGCACTGCATGTGGAAATAAGAAACTGATTCAATTTAAACTAGTTCATAGTTTTGTTGCACTCAAACTTGTGCTTCAATATTCATAACCTCTACTACAAGATAGCTATACATTGGATCAATTTCAGTGATCCAAGGCATGTTTTCAATTTCATGACATTGTGGTCATCTTGACTAATCTGAATAGATCAAGGGATATCGAAACTCTGTTTGTCTTAGAATCTCAAGTGAGCTTTGTTGCTCCTACGCTTTGTATGTAATCTTTGGATGGTATCATGATCCTTATTTTGGTAAGTTGTATGATACAACTCTTTTTATTGCTAAAGTAACCTAATTAATCTAAGTTCCTAAGATGGTAATTTTATCCTAAATTGTAATCTATCCTAATTTGCTAGTTTTTGTTGATTAATAAGGGTTGTTTATTAAAAATTAAAACCTAAGACTAAATTAATAAGCATTAACCTAAAGACCTTAGTTAATTCCTAAACTAATGTTTCAACCTAAACTAAAGTTGGGATAACATAAATGGGATGGATGGGAAGACATGCTAAGAAAGGTTATGGCACCAACCTCAAGGTATTTATGATGATTTAGTGGGCATTAAAATTTTTGTTTAAGAAAAATTTGGTGAATGCATGAAAGGAAATAAGAGGTCTAGTTGGCACATCTTCCAAAGTGTTAGTTGCATGGAAATTTAAATTTAGTTATGGCCAAATTCAAGTTAGCAGTGGTGGTAGTTATGGAAGGATCATCATCATGTTTTTAACATTTAATGTTTTTGGTAATGGCAAAAAAACTACCTATGAAGAAGGGAAGTTGGAAGAAATAATAGTTCTTGTTTTCACATTACTCATTTTTTTTTTGTGAGATTTAGCTCTACATGTGGTTTTCTCTTTGAACCCTCAGTTTGAATCCTTACATGTTTGTTTTTCCTTGCATGGTGGTGATAGTGATGAAAATACCACTGTGAAGATATAAGAGGAAGGAGAAGAAGGTATTGAGGAGTTTTGTTGGCATTTTCCTAGAAAGGATTAGCTATATAATGTCTACTTAAAGATATATAGCGAGAAATTGAAGGTAGGAGCTCTATCAGACATGATAGGCCTTATCCATTAAGTCTTCTACTTTTATTTAAATGCTTCATAAAAATAACTCTTCTCTTTTTGAAACCTTCTGATTTTATGTTTGATTATTCTTTCTTCAATGGTGTTTGTTTTGTTTTTTGGATGTAAATTGGTTCTTCGTTGTTGTATGGGAAAACAAAATTTGGAAGTGATTATTTTTATTGTTATGATAACTTGTTTGTATTTGAACCTTTTTGTTATTGAGATGGGTCTGTATTTTTTCTTTGAATGGATGAAAACCTAAGCTAAAGGATGTTCAAGATTTAACAATAGCTTGATTTTGTTGAAATCCTTAAATTTTAGCTTGCATGCTCTCATTCCGCTGTCGTTTGAAAATTGGCTTAGAAGGAGTCTTCGTTTTTAGTATGCCAACATTTTGGGGTTTTCTTGTGTTTTTCATTTTGATCTGCTTTGCTCAATGAAGGCAAAGTGGGAACCAATTATTTTGATTCACCTTGTTTTGGGACTTTATTTTATTGAAGGGTTACAATTCTTTTAAATCTAATATTAATTTATTCTAGGTTCTTCCCAAATGGGATCCTTTTGGAATCTTTGTGTTATTTCTTGAAAATCTCTACTATCACCATTTGTGTTAGGAGTAAATGAATACTCACCTTGAGCTTGAAATTTTAATATTTTGCTTTTTGTTGAACCTTGTTTGAATGGATGTTTTGTCGACAAAAGTGAAATATGAAAATATGACTGTGAATGCTTAACTTATGTTTGATTGCATTTACTTCTTATTTTCATTAACCCACTTTGGATTTTTGGGTTTCTAATCAAATCTTTTGATTTGGGAAAGTTTTAATGATTGGTTGATAGTTGTGAAATCTTTTTATTGGGAGGTTTCTTGAGGGATCTATCTTCTTGTTGATGATTTTTAGTTCCTTGAGAAACCAACTTAGAACTTAGTTTGAGATACTCTCTTTTCTTTTTCCCACCGTATTTACTTGGAACTGAATTGAATCTTTATTTTAACGGGTAAGCCGTGATTGGAGATAGTAATTATCATTAAGGTAGAACATACTTGTAAACTGTTGAATGTCTTGATTATTTTTCTCCTTTGTTTTTTTTTCCTTTTTGCATGAAGTGGTTTTTCATCTTGTAGAATATGAAAGTGTTATGGCTTCCTCCTTGATGTGTCTTATCGGTTTGTATAGAGGGAGGTGTTATGAATTTATTAATGCTCTTTCTAATCTATTCCAACATTGGGGTTTGGGAAAAATAGATCTGCATGATGTATATCTACTTTCCTTTCTTTGTAATAGTTATATTGTCTTGAATCTTTAAGTTACTATGATGTCTTTGAGACTGTTGTATTGAAGAGTCTCTTGAGGACGTTGGTTGAAGTCTCTTTCTTCAGTTCTGGAATGTTATTACATTCATTATTTTTGTAATCTTTCCTTTTGGATGAACTCAAACTTAAGATAAGACTAGGAATGATATTGTATTAGTATGGTTATGAACTTTTAGTTCCATGTTCCCTTATTTGAAGTAGGAATGAGTGATTGAGAGGAGAATTATCCAAAATTTAGTTCGTGCTTCCTTGTTCATGAATTATTGAACCTTCAGTTGCTGATATCTCAAATATTTCTTGATGTTATTATGTCTGTACATTGGAGTTTAAGATTGATATAAATGTAGGACTCTGGAAACTTGAATCCGTGAGTTACCTGTGTTGTTTCTATTGATTATGTCTTCCTTATTTGGAGTATTGAAACATACTCTTAATCAATCTAATTTAGATTCTTGTTGAGCCTGCTATAGTTGTGATTTTTAGATGGAATATAATTATGTTTTGTCTTTTTATTCCTTCATGTATTGATCTGGATGTTCTCTTTAAATAGCAAAATAATATACATATTCTGAAAGGTAGATTTTTATATCTAGTATTACTTCTTGAAAAGTTAGGATTAACTATGTTGATTAATTAGTCTTTACTTAATCCTTACATATAGAAACTTTAAAATTTTCTCTCCTTCTTGGTTGTAATATTTTAGGAAAAGTCTTATGTTTATCTTGTTTGTGTTTTGGAACTATTTCATAAACAACGGGTTCTTTTTTATGAAACAGTTAGATAAAAGCACAACATTTTAATGTTATAGTGTTTATCATGCTTAGTTCATTTAAATGACTCGTCTAACAATTCTGCGAGATGGATTTCATAAAATATGAAAGGAGAAAGACATATAGAAAGTTACATGTGTTTTACTAAAATAAATTGTCTCTTATTAATGTGATTATGTGGTGTCATGACTTGAGATGTACTTTTTTTAAAAGGAAAGATGTAATAAAACTAATCTTATGTTGCTTTTATGCCACTTTGTAATCTCTAAAAAAATTGTAATCATTGAATGGATCACTCTTTTTTTATGGATAAAGTGTTTGATTATTTTTGAATACTACTTTATTGTATTACCTTCTTTGGCATAAATTGGGATGTATTATTGAGTAATATCCTAAATGTAGGAGGGAAGTTTATATACTTAAGTGTTATGGGATTTGGTTTGAGGATCTGAAATATTAGTTGGTTTATTTTCACATAAAAGAGATGCAACTAATAAGTTGACACTCTTAAATAGATCCTTAAAACAATAGAAAGGAATTATGATTGAATTATCTATATATGTGTATGAATTCTTGGTTATATTAAAACATATGTTACTGTTTACATAATTGGACATTAGTCCTTGATTTAGGAAAAAGGATATTTTCCTTGAAATCAATCATAGAAATTTATCTAAAGATCTTGTTAAAGTTATATGAATATAATAAGTCAATGGTTTAATGTGTTCTTCCTTAGGCATATTTCTTTAATCAAAAATGGAATTCTTAAAAAGGAATAGAATGGGATTTAGATTACATCTTCATGAAGCCTAAAATAAAGGTTTATAATAAATTTGTTTAAGCTAAGGTTGAAATAAGTAGGGGCCTAATGATCACACTTTTATAACATTAAGATCAATCATGTTATTATATGATACAAGTTGTTTCATTTAAATACAAACTTAAACATGTAATTGGAATGGTTAGGAAGCAAATTTTACCTGCATACCTACCTCACATGTAAATTCAATTTGTAACCTTATAGGTTAAATGATGCTAGTTGAATCCTTAAGCGTTGTTATCATTAATATTTAAGACAATGATTAAATGGGTTAATAAACTTGTAATCTTAAGTATGTTAGTCTAGTTTAGGAAACTCATTTGGATCTTGGTATACATCAATTACAACAAAGTACCTTCATAATGACAAGATTCATTACGAGGATACTAGGATGAATTTGTTATGTCTCAATACCCCAATTAGTTTGTTTAACTTTGTTGACATAAGTGTAAGATTGGATCATGGTTCTACCCTACATAGGGATATGAACATACTCTAGTGTCAAGGTTAACTCATGTTGACTTATGATAACTAGACACACTCAATTGATGTAATTCGATTGAGTATGTCTATGTACCCTTATTGACCATGAGTAGTCTTCCACACTATGTTATGTTACTAACCTTTTCTAGTGTAAAACCTTGAATTAAAATGGACTGACGGAAGTTAGGAAAGACAACTCTAGATAAAAGAACAAATTTTGTGAGGGACTTATTCCATTATATGAGTATGTTTTCTAGGAATGTAAAGATGATAAAAATGTTTAAAATATTTGGCCAAAGTATCGCAAGATACTTGTTGCATTCTCCTACGTCACCTAGTCTAAGATGTATAATTTCAGATGAATATCGATAACAAATATTTAAATAGGCCTCTTAGACAGAAACACTTAGGTGCCCCTAAAAAGGTAAAGAATCCAAGTATACATAGTATAAACATTATTGATTTAACATGAGAGATTGGTGTTCCAATCGAGTCATTTCTTGTTGCATATGGTTTTCTCATTATGAGATGGATTGGGATTGGAATGTGTGTTCTAAATTATGTTAATTTAGAACAAAGAACATTAAGAAAGATTTTTAAAAATCCCCTTGTTTCTAAAGTCTTAAAATGGGAATGTTACATTTTTCATAGGCACATTTGATATGTTTTTAATAGATTTGAAGGTGATCGAAAGCATTTAAACATCGTTTGTCTAGAAGAAAAAGTTGGTCCAAATGGTCTTGGTGAAAGTCATCATCATTGAGCATGTTTTTGAGTGATATATGAAGTGATGATATTTTTACTTTTAGAGGTAAGACAAACTTTGTACCATAGACCAAAGAGAAATGTGTTGCAGTGGTGGAGGTATGAATACTAATGCGATAATCCCATAAGGAAAAAGGAATGTGTGTGCGCCAATTCTTACCAATATCATTAAGTACTTTCATAAGAATTTTATTAAGGGTTTTATTACTCTATTCCTCTTGACCATTGGTTTGATGATAATAAGGCGAAGAAAAATTAAGTTAAATGTCAAAGGTTTTGTAGTGTCTATGTAGGGTTATGTTTTTAATTGTTTTCCGTTATCAGTGATGAGGTGGTGAGGAACACTAAAGTGAAAATTGATGTGATGGTTGATGAATTCACAAATTTTCTTGGCTTTTATAGAAATGAGAGGTATGAATTCCACCCATTTAGTGTAATATTTGGTTGTGGTGATGGTCCATTGATGACATTGGGAAGAATGAGAATTCATCTCTCCGAAGAGATCTAAACCCCATTGGGAGAAAGGCCAAAGGTCTTTGGTGACCTATAAGGCATGACTATGGGTGTGGTGAAGATTAGAATGTTGTTGACATTTCACACAACATTTGATATAGTCATAACAGTCTTGGTTTAAGGTTGGCCAGTAGTAGCCAAGGAAAATGTTGTGTTTAGTAACAGCAAGGCTACTGAAATGACCACCATAAATCCCATCATGAAATTATTTAATGGTGTATGGAATTTCAGAACTTATAAGGAATCGTAGGAGGATACCATCAAAGCCACGTTTGTAGAGAATACCCCCATGATGACATAGCAAGATACACTTTTGAGGAAGGCCCACTATCTATTGTGAGTGAGTTTTGGAGGTAGAATTGAGAGGGAAAGGTAATTGGTGAACTTCTTATACCAAATGTCACGTGGATTTGTTTCAATTATTCTTACAAAGTTAACGTCTTGGAATAAATAAGAGGTTGATTGCAACCTTTGTATTGTGACAAAGATTTTTGATTCGGAAGGAGAAGTAGGTATTTGAGAAGCAAGGCAAGCCATGGTATCTGTGAATTTTTAGTGGAGTGTAGAGTGGTTTGAAGCTCATAATGATCAAAGGAAGTCAAAAGTATGTCGACATGATGTTTATAATTTTGAAGTACCTCATTATGACACTTTGGTATAAACCGTTGACTTGGTTCACAACTAGTTGGGAGTCACCAAAGATATTAATGGATTTAACATCTAAAGTTATGGTAGTTTGAAGACCTAACATGAGTGCTTCATATTCAAAAATGTTATTAGTGTAGTCGAAATCTAGTTTGAAAGATAAAGGCATAGGCTCACTGTCAAGAGGAAAATGATGACCCCCGAACAACCCCCATGCTGATGTTTAGAACCATTGAAAAATAAGGTCATCTAATAAATTGTTTCATCAAGAGAGAGGGTAGCAATGGATTCATCAAGGAAGTCAAAGTTCAAATATTTATTTCTGAAATAGGTGCATCCGAAAGTTGTTCTGAAATGGTTTTTCCTTTAACAAACTTTTGATAAAATAATTCAAGATCTAGGGTCAATGTAGCATGTTGGTGTTGGTAAGTCTTAGCATACATGTAATGTAAGGTTTCAGTATTGGTGACAACAAATTTTGGTTAGTTGAGTAGGTAATGGCATAGTTTGGTGGCTACTGAAATACTAAAGCTAGGCAAAGTTTTTCAACATGAGTATACCTAGTTTCATAATCTAAAAGTGTACGGATTATATAATAAACCACTTACTCTCTATGTTTCTCATCACATTTTATGAGCATGGCACCCAAATAATGTCCTATGGCAGAAATATAGAGGTAAAATGGTTCATCATCCTTTGACAGAATGAGTATAGGTGGTTGGAGGTGGTATTGTTTTAATGCGTTGAAGGCTTTGTGGCATTTATCATCCCATTTGAAGGAGATATACTTTTTGAGAAGATGATGAAATGGATGGCGGGATCGAAAGATGAGAAATAAAATGATGAATAGATTACAACTTGCCTTACAAACTATGATGTTAATGAAGGTTATTAGGTGGAGGCATCTCCGTAATAGCCTTGATTTTATTAGGATCAGTTTCGATGCCACGCAAATAAATGATGAATCCAAGGATCTTTCCCGAGAGAATAGGTAAGACACACTTCTTAGGTTGAAGGTGAATGCAGATTTGAGGAGATGGTAAAAGACAACTTTAAGGACTCGTAAGGTGTTTGGCTGGATGTTTGGATTTGGAAAGGATATTATTGACATAATCTTCCAATATTTTATGCATGATGTCGTGAATATAAGTCACATCCCATTGATATGTGGCACAAGCATATTTAATACTAAATGGCATGCCACTATAGCGAGAAGGTCCTCGAAGGAGTGATGAAGGTAGTTTTGCGTTGATCTTTTGGGGTGAGTAATATTTTTTATAACCCGAGAAACCATCCATGAGTGACAACATCTCATGGTGGCGGTGAGATCAACTAGTTGGTCAATAATAGGTAGAGGAAATTTATCTATGGGGAAATATAGGTTAAGGTCATGGAAGTCCATGCAAATGTAGAGTCCCCTATCATTTTTATGATAGGGAAAATGTTAGAGATCCATTGGGGATAATCAATGGGTAAAATGAAGGAAATAGAAAGGAGGCACTAGAATTCTTCTTTTACAAGAAGGGAAATGTGAGGATGCATTTTTTACACTTCTATTTCATGGGTTTGGTGTCAAGAATGGTTATGATATTATGGACCATGATATTTGGGTCAATATCTTTGGGAATATTAGCGTAGGACCAATCAAAAGCATTGTTATGATCTTGGAGGAAAGACGTGAAAGCTTCATGTTCATAGCATCTAAATATTGGCCTATCTTAAGAATGTGTGGGTCATCCTAAGTGTGAATTTTGATTTCAATGGTGGATTCATTCAACATGGTTTATATCTCAAAAGGAAACAACCGGTGGGTATAGTAATCTTCTCGCATCGAGGTAGGTGATAATATACTCATCGTCCCTAACATTAAACAACATTGATATTAGGTGTGTCATCATCGATCATGTCGGGATATAGGAATGGAAGAGAAATGGATCCTTTCCATTGCACCGATAAGTCGAGGTCCTAGGGAAACACTGTTCATGAAAAAAAGTTAGGAGGAATGGATTTTGGATCCGTAGACTCCGTAAGTGAAGGTGGTGAGGTAGGTGAATGGGGTGGAGAAGTTTTATCTTCCTCAATGAGTTACAATCTAGCCTTCTTGGCAGGTGGTTTGGTAAATCCAATTCCATTACAGTATTTATGCTTACAGGTGGTGCAAGGAATGAAAAAATGGAAACCTTGTTCATAGAAGCCAAAGCCAAATCCTTTCCAAGTGCGAATGGAGGAAGGTGTGGGTGAAGTGGTGGTTGGTGAAATATTGGAGATCAAATGAAAATGTTTAAGTTTGGGAAGGTAGCTTAAGCGAGTAGGTAGAACTATCCATTCCCCCATACGTTAGGTTGGTGCGAAGGTGGGGAGGATGGTAGGGGGAAAATTTTCCTACTCGGTGATTATAGTGTGGGTGATGATGAAGGCTACCATACTCTTAAGGAGTAAGGAATGTATGAATGTTATAAAGGTGGTACTCCCCAGTGTTACATTGAAAAACACCTTCTAATGGATCGAGTGGTTAGTATATGGGTAGTTGGAATTACTGAATCACTAGACGATTGGGAAGAAGAGGCATCAGATGTTTGAGAAGTATATGGGTTGGTTGATGGGATAGCTATATAATTCATAGCAGTAGTGGGAATAGTAGAGTTAGTTATAGAAGATGTAGTGGCAGAAGTGGTGGATGAGGCAGTGGCTGAAGAAAAAGGTGTAAGGGTGGTAGATTCCTTAACTAATATAAGGACATCATTGGGTCGACATAACATGTTACAGGTATTGAATGGTAAAGGGTCAGTTGGAATGGTATAGTTGTGCCCTTTATGTTCAAATTTTAAATAGTAGTGTAAGGTTGAAGGAACACAACCCATGAAACAAATCCAGGGTCACCCAAGCAAGATATTGTATTGAATTCCCCTCTATGACATAGAATAATTTAGGAATGAAAGAGGGCCCACATGAATGTGGAGAATGATTGTGCTGAGGGTGGAAGTCATGGCATCATTAAATGAAACCAACATAATTGGGTTATTATGCATGCAATTGGAATGGATGTGCATTTTTTTGTATGCATGGAAGGAAATGGTGTTGATACTAGCACCTCCATCAATCATAATGTATGAAAAGTATATATTATCAACATAGAAGGAAATGAATAGGACGGGTCGATCATCTAGTTCAAGAGGTACAATTTCTTCATCAGAGAAACTAAGAACAAAGAATTGATGAATGGTAGTGGGAGCAGAAGATGGAGGCAAAGTGGTGAGAGAATCCACATGATGAGGAGTGATAATGAAGGCCATAGGTATGGATTCATTAGGTAGAACCTCAATAGATTCCAATACCTCAATGAGGTCCTGATGATGAGACTCATAGGTTTGGACAAGGTCATACAAATACATTTGAGAGGAGACTAGTGCAATTGTTTGATCATTGTACGATGGGAAACCCCATCAAAAATGGGCTATGCGGGTCCATGGATGGTGACCTTAGGAGAATGTGTTGACGAAATGTGAGGTAAATATATAGAAGATGAGATGGTTGTTTTCTCCTTCCTGTATTCATTTTTATGCCCTTAGAACAACAGTCTAATCCCATGCACATCAGCCTATCACCGAGTGGGCATTGGGTGCTCACCTAAGGTACGTGCGAGTGTCGAGCCCCTTCTTTATGTCATTCTTGTGAAAATACATTGATCAATGATAGAAACTTAGAAAAAGGGTAAAGAAACATGCATTCATTCTAAGAACTTAAGATGAGAGATTATATTAATGCATCCATTTAGAAAACAAGAGAAATATAAAACAGATAACAAATCTAATTCATAATATAAATAAGATGCAATAGGGTTTACACCCATAAAAAAATTATATTTAGAACATAACCATGTATTCCTCATTCATCTTAGCTCAGTAACCACATTACATTACTTAAGGAAATAACATACCAATGTATCAATGCAGATAAGACTCATACATCAGAAATCATAACCATGCTTCCCATATTAAAAAAATGATCACAGACCCATCCCTCTAGATATGCCATCTCTCTTATAGCCCTCCTAATGAGAATCCATATAACCCATTACTATTTCTGCAGAGCTTCACCTCTTCAATCTATATGATGCTAGTGACCACACACTCTTCTCCCAAAGTACTCCTTTCCTTCTACCCGAGAATCTCTATATATAGCTTTAGTATCCACTGCCATGCCTTTCTAAAGTAATAGATCGGTTTCCAAGTGTCCATGTGGTCCTTCAATGGAGCATGCTTCTTCCCATCCGAGCTCTCCACTTTCTACAATGATGTCTTTCTGGATCCTTCCATCGCATGGAATATTCCTTCCTTGACCACTAAGTTGTCAAGATGGCACCTTATCCACTCCACATTCTCAGTCAAGTCACGCTTTTCTCATGTGCTGCTAGGGATTTCGAATATGGCTAAGTCTCGAAACCCTTTTCTTTTCTAAAGCACACCGCATGTTTTACTAAACCCTCCTAAAACCCTTGTCCTATGCACCTTCACCCCACATGCCCTTCTTTATATAGGTCTCGCATGCCCACGTGCCTTCTTGTACTTAGCTAATATTCTAAGGCCCAACATCACCCCACACTAAGCATGTTCTCCATCCATGGGAACACCTTCCTTCAATGAATAAAGAATGGAAAAATCTAAATATTTGGAATAAAGAATGAAGGAATGAAGAGGGAATAATGAATTAAAGAATGGGGGGATGTAGAAGAATTTGTTTGTTGCTAAATGAGGAGTGGGAAATCCTTTCCAATATATTCCTCGAGCTTCTCCCAAGAATATACCTCACTCTGCACTTGTTGACATAGGTCACCTACTAGGGTGCTCACCTCTTCAAAACTTATCTCTTCCCCTTGGCACTCATCATATCAAAAATACCCTCCAATTTTTTTCCAATGTCATCGAGTGTGTCCATTATGCGGGTGATCTGGGATATAACTCCTTGAACTAGTTTTTGATCGAGCCCCGCAATGTCTTAATAGATTCTAATTTCTTTTCCACTTTGGTCAGGATCTTATCCCTATTTGTTCTATTTCCCTTATTCTTCTCTTGAAATTCCTTGAGCTTTGCTTCATGTGTAGTAACTAAAATGCTTGCTACCCTATCCCTATCAGCGCAATTATCATAAGTGGCCTCAAAACTTGCGCGTTGGCCTTTATGTTGGCAAGGAGTTTGTTATACTTGAGCAATGATCTCTACCACCTTTAGCTTCTCCTCCCTTTCTTGGTGTGCCAGTGCCTCTTCTATGGATTCTAAGGTGAGTGGCCACCTCTCCATTATGAGGATGTGAGTCAAATCCTCCAAGAACTGCAAGGTTGATTCATATTTTTCTCGGGTGGTGCTAGGTTGGGATGATTTAAGACAATAACATTCGTAATCATCTCAATTTTCTTATATACTTCACGCACCCTTTCCTTCTCTTCCTTCAATTCACGCCTTAGTTGTGTGCTAATTAGTTCTTCTTGTTTCAGATCCTTGCTTTTCTCAAGAAGCTCCTCCTCCTCCTTCTCCAATTCTACCTCTAGGAATCTCACCCTATCATTCCTTCCAAAAATTATGGCCTCAACCTCAACTGAAACCTTATTGAGTGCATTACATACTTGCTCATTTGAAAATGTTGATCATTAACCAAGGGATTTATCCCTTTTTTCTCCAACATCTTCATTAGTACCCCTTTTCTTACCTTGAACTCAGTTCATCGACATGGGATTCAAATTCCCAAGATAGCATTTTATTGGTTCGTGGGTGGTGCCTTCTATGTCAAATGAGGTCATGGCCAGGATTTGTTTTGTTTGCATGCTTTCTCTAGAAGTGTGGGCATAGCACCTTTCTTGGATCATTGATGTAACCCATTCCTTGCCCTTGTCTGCCACTATGCCCTTCCCACATGTTTGCGCAACCTTTGGAAAGCTTACTGCTAGGTTGGGGTCTCGCCCATGTTGCCATACTCTTTTCCAATGTTCTCCTCTTCTATCTCCTTGAGCACTTCATCTACACTACACTCTACCTCCTATTCCACTAACTTTTTGATGATGCCTACCACTTCTCTCTCCATGGCCTCTTCTATTTTTTTCCTTGGTGAGGCTTGGGGTCCTCTAATCTCTTGTGTTCACTTCTTTGCTCACCCCTTTGTCTTGAACATCTACTTCTTCCTTTCCATTATTCTCTTCACTTTTTTCTTCTTCTAAATCATGTATATCATACACAGGATGATTATGAACTTCTTCATCCTCATCATCATCCTTCTCACCCCTATAGGCCTCCAAGCCCTCCATTTCCTCTGAGTCTACCCTCTCTGCCACCTTCTATTTCTTCCTAACTAGTGATTCCAGTATAGGAGACTCTTCCCTCTCTCTCTCTCCAACAGGCGACTCCTTCCTTGGTGACTCTTCTTGTGTGGGAGGCTTCTCTTTCTCTATCACCTCTTCTTCTAGAGTCTTCTCCTTGACTAAGGAATTCTTCATGCACGCGTAAGTGCTTGGCTTAATGCTTACTTCCGACACGCCCAAAAATTGTGTTATCTGCACACTAGGTACCTTCTTCTCATGCACTTCTCTCTCCCTTTTCTTTGGTGCAACCTTATTTCTCCCTATGCTTTCATCAGGAATGGAGAAATCATTCTCTAGGTAGGAAAATGTTTCGACTTTGGTCCGATACACAAGTATACTCTTGCTATAGTCCTCCTAGTGATTAGCAATATCAATGTCTTCATCATCTGCACTTTGTGGGAGACATATTTCTCCAAATATACATGCTTCTTTGGATATACAATATTTTGACGCAGCTCATGGTGGTCTTGGTCTACCTCACTAACGTCAAACCATAGTCTTTTGGCCTCCTTAAAATAGTTGACCACTCCTTGAAGTATTTAGTGGTGAAGGAAAATGGAAATTTACACTTTGTGGAATCTGAATCCCATTCGTCAAAGTGAATCTTCCAATGTAAAAGTGTTGATATATAGCAAACTCATCCTCTTCTCCTACAAGCACGGGTAATTGCTCAAGTATCCTCCACTCTGCCCCAAATGTATTGTGCATTATCTTGTACCTTTTTTCTAGGTGTGCCTTGTTAGTGGCCGTCATGGTATCACGGTATATTTCTAAAGTCTCTTCGTGGGTGAGGGATCCTCTTCTAGGTATTCCCATAAAAATTCTCCGACCCATCGGGCACTCTAATCTACGAGAAGACGATGGTGAGGATAATGTTTCTAAACATTATCTTTTCTCCCTCCTACATGCTACTAATGATTTCATCTGCAATGAAGGAAGATAAGTTATAGATGGTTCCTATTGATATCTTCGGCATATGTTCAACCATGCCTTGTTCACTTGGGTCCATATTTCTTGACCATTTAGCTTTGTAACCAAGTGTGCGTCCATCCTCATTACAGGTCGGGATATCTTTGATATCAAAGTAGTGAAAACCCTTCTTTTAGCCGTAGGCCTCCAAATTTTTCTTGATAGCCTCCTTACAATCCAAGTCATCATCTATGGAGTATCCTTTGAAAATTAGGCCAATGAACTTTGATATGAGCTAAGGAGTTATGCACATTTTGTGGCCTATAAAATAGAAGTGGTCTTTGTGCACATGCGACATCAACCATTGGTATAACCACTTGGCTTGCCAAAATAGGGAAACTCATATAGTTGTAGTAACCCGGCCTTACCCAACTTTACCTTCACCTCATCATTGTAGATCGACATACCTTCTAGTGTCCTTGTATTAGTTGGAAAACTAGTTCCAACGTCATTTCCTTTTCTATGGTACTCATGTGATGGTTGTAGTCACTCATGGCCATCTTCCTAGCATGTGACCCTCATTCTTTCCCAACAATACTCCATCTAGGTACTGCATCTCTACATACCACTCCTCATTAAAACTTTCTGCAAAAGTTTTCTTTCCCTTTCCCTTCTTCTTTGGTGAAACAACCTTCTTTGGTGCCATTTTTACTTATCGGCCAAACCCTAAACTTGTCTTCCTTGCTCTACTTCCTAACTCTACCCAATCCTATGGCTCAACTCTGTGAAAGAATCCTTTTATCTTCATGCCCTAGCTATAGAACCCTAACTTGGAAAAACTCTTCCATAAGACAACATATTCCACTGAAACTTCCTCCCTACGCCCGTGTACTCCTTCCACTCTGGTTTCTGATCAACCCTAGTCATGCACTCAGATCTCTATGATTCCTTCTTCACACAAATCTCTCTTTGTGGATGCCCTAGTTCACAAGATCTCTTCAATTTCATAATCGTAAGGTAAATAATAACATGCTTGACTTCATACTTATAGCTTTTTCCTCCTTTCCAATAATAAATGATATACCACCTACTAGTGTACTTATCATTAAATGTAAATTTATCCAATAAAGTTGACCTTAAGTGCCATTACCCACATGCCCAAACCTGTGCGAAAATATTTTACAACCTTCTATTGTGCAAAAAAAAATCCAAACTGACCAAGACTCTTACACGCATCGCTGTAGTGCCAAAGGCACTTCTTTTGTCCTTGACCTGATTTTTTCCCTTGCCTACCTCATGTTGTTCTTGCACTTTTCCTTCTTTGTACATGGTTTTTGTAAAGCCTTATCCTGACACAAAAATTCTTATCCACCATTTCCATGCATGTTCTTCTATTTTTCATGCCTTTAATCCTTTCATTTGGGCCATACAACTTTCACTACCAGCTTGTATCGCACTTTGCACTACTCTCGCATTACTCCACCCCACACTAAATAAAATGCGTGGTCCTCTGCACATACATAATATTTTGGAAGTAATAAGTGGTTATTGGTGCATAAGGCATAAAACAAAACAAAAAGAAAGGAACAAGAAATGAGAAAGGGAAACACAAGAAAAGAAAAATGCATAAAGGGAAATCCTAAGCTAACTGGCAATACTACCTTATTTACAAACACAAGGAAGGATTATTTATAGTAGGGCTTCAACCTACTCCCATTGAAATGGCTAGGTAACTTTGTCCCATCCAACACTTGTAACTGACATGCGCTTGAATCAAGGATGTATGAGATGATGTAAGGGCCCAACCAATGGACTTTCAACTTCCCAGGATGGTGCAGAAACTTGGAATCATACAACAAAACCATCTACCCAACCTCAAACTACTTGTTCTTGATATGATGATCATGTCATGCCTTTTGTCTGGCCTTTTCAATCTTCTGACTCCATCTAGCAAGTGATCATCTCTCATCTAACTACATCAACTTATCGATCCTTTCCTTGAGTGCTTGTTCATCAGCCAATCCTCCTACACACGCTATACGTAGCAATGGGTACATGAATTAAACTGGAAAAAATAACCTCCATGCTAAACACCAACATAAATGGCGTGGTCTAATTCAACCTCTTGTAGGTTATCCTATATGCCCATAGAACGATGATGATATTTTTCATCCTATTCTTGTCTTCCAACATCATAAATCCTTGCAGGGTTCATTTTAAGACACCCCTATAAAATTGAAGGTGGAAAATACCTGGCGAATATCCCCGTAACCACTTTCAGCGAAAGGCGAATTTGACAGTATTCAAAAACAAAATTTTCGCCTGGTTTTTCAAGGCTAAATCAGAATCCTTAATGACGCACGTCACAGGCGCGACAATAGCTCCTAATGACGTGCGACACTGGAGCGACACTAGATCGTAATGACGCGCGTCAGTTGATTCTATTGACGCGCGACACAGTCACAAATTGACGCGCGACACAGTCACAAATTGACGCGCGACATTGACCTCTATTGACGCGCGACATTGTAAACAAATGACGCGCGACATTGTAAACAAATGACGCGCGACATTGTAAACAAATGACGCGCGACATTGTAAACAAATGACGCGCGACATTGTAAACAAATGACGCGCGACACTCAAGACAAATTGGCGCGACAACATCATTTGTTATCAAATGACGCGCGACACAATAATCAAATGACGCGCGACACAACCTTCAGGCTTCTATTGACGCACGACACTGCTTCCTATTGACGCGCGTCATTTGAAGCAAATGACGCACGTCAATAGGGGACAGTGACGCCTATATATAGGTTATAAATACCCTTATTCCGCTCATTTTCTCGTTTACGTTTTCCCGTTCTTGAATTTTTGCAGGTCGAAATCTTTGACAAAGACGCAATTTCAGCTACAATGTCGACTTCACATGCCTCCCAATTGCAAGTTCAGCAAGAAAATGAAGAGAATCCAAGTCAATCGATTTCCAAGATAACCTACAGGAATCCCTTATGCCCTCACATCCATACGGCTTTAAGGATGTCTCCAGAATATCAAGGTATAATTGAAGAGTGTGGATTTACAGGGTTAGTTAATATGCCCCATTTCGAAACAGATCCCGATATTTTGAATTACCTTCTGTCATGCTACAATTCAGAGGACGGTATATTTTATGTGACTCTGAACGATGGCCACATGTTCCAATTCACTATCGAACCGAATGACATACATCGGTTTACCGGCCTTCCTATCAGAAATTTACCAAATGTTACAACCAAGGCAACACTCGTGGAAGAAAACAAGAAATTTCTCGAATCAAAGTACGGTTTCCATGTTGATTGTAAGTATAATTCGTTTTAATTCAAAAATTTTATTCTGTTTTTTATTCTGATACAATTTGCTGTTATAAATTGATAGTAATTTTCACTGTTTCGCATTTGCAGCCCATGTCAATAAATCCAGGCGTGGTGTAGATACACAATCAATTGCACACCACTTTCTTGCTGCACTTATTGCATTTTTTCAAGCCAGAATTGTTATGCAGGGTCACCAAACAGATATACCAAATTGGGCCATTGCATACATTTGTGCCACTATCTCAAAACAAAATTCGATTGGTGCACATTTCTATCCAAAAAAATAAGAGCTGACATATCAAATTCGAAAATGTCAGAAAAACCTTTCATTTATTCAACAAACTATCTCCTCGGCTTCTACTATGAGGCACTTTTAAATTTAAAAGCTAAAGAAATTCCTACTTGCTCTGATGAGGCTTTGATGAAATTCTCAATTCCATTTGCAGAACAACAGGTATAAACTATTTAGTTTGTAATTGTATTACAATTTTCTTCATTACAGTGCGAAGTTATTAAAACTTAAATTTTAATGTTTTGCAGAGAAGATATCTTGAAGCCATTCCCAAAAAAAAAAAGATGTCGAGAGGAAGAGGCCAACTACACGCGGAGGCTTCGGGGGACTCCCATTCTGAAATGGAAGCTCACTCCTCTCCAGACCCTCAACAATTTGAACTCGTTAAACGCCAGAGAAGTAATACATTCTCATATATTAATTACAAATTCCAAAGTTGCAGATTTATTTTTCAATTTAAATTTTATCAAACTGAATTGACAACACTTAATATTGATGAATAGCAGGGACTATGGAACCTTCTTCCCCAACTCACTCAATACAGTCCCATGCATTGATATCTTCAGAACAGCCACTGAGTACAACTCCTACAAGGCCACCCGTAGCACCGAAAAAAACAACCCCTCGACAACAAGGTACAACTTTTCTATAGAACGTTTAATTTCGTAGTTTTTACTTTATGAATTGTTTTAATATTTTTAATTTTTTCTTGTACTTTTCAGCACATGTCAGTCATGATCAAGCCACGGCACCGACACCCACTCAACCATTAATTTTTAAAATGCCAACCAGAGGAACAGTGAAAAAGACAATTGGTAAACGAATGCCTTTTGCTCCGGCCCCTAGTGGGACACTAAACCTTGACTCCTCGTTTCGAATTCCATCTCTCTCACTTGGTGGCTTGCCCAGTGCAACGGGCATATCTGTTTTGAACAATATAAATTTAGATGAAGATTATTTGGGCATTGATAGCAATGACCCAACTGGTTTTTTCGATACCCGCGAGATGATTCAAGGCCAGCAGGTATACTTCAGTCTTCAAATTTCAATTTTAATATTCTTTACAATTTTTAATTACATTCTGATTTATCTAAATCTAAATCTTCAGTCTTCAAATTTATTTATCTAAATCTTGATTTATTTTTTCAACAACAGGATCAGCCCACCCAAAGACAGAAACAAGGAGCAGTTGATCTTGGTCATGGTGAAAGCCCCCACTCTTCTCCAGCAAGATCTTCTGCATCAGATTCAGATAGTGAAGAGTTTCCACCTTTTCCTTTGGAGAACCTAATTGGTAATGATTGTCAATCCCATGTCAGTGAGTTTATAATTCCTCAAATGCAACAGCTTATAGAATGGGAAAAAAGGGCTAAAATTCTTATCAATGAGATTATTAGTCGTTATGAAAATTATTGGCAAAGGGATAGTTTATACGCTGCAGTCCAGAATCAACCTGCAAAGATGGATTCCTTACTTACCCAAGTAAAATGTGGGACTGTCACTTTTAACAACGACTATAAAGATGGCATTTTAGATAAGGCACTAAACAGATTGGAAAATATTAGTGCCGAGGCCCAGGCATATTTTAACAAATGGTCAAAGGACAAGGATTTGGTATCAATCGCAAATGCCGAAAGAGATAGAGCGGTTGTAAGTACTATTACATTCTAACAATCATTTTTGTTAATTTGAAATTTTGAATTTACATTAATACTTTCAATTGACGTTACTCTTTTGTGCGGTTGAAATATGAAAATTTGAAGAGTCGTGGTTTTGCAAGTTCACTTGGAAGCAAAAAAGCACTTATCCATAGCGTGAAAAATATGAAGCAAAATATTGTTTTGGTTAACAAACAAAACAATACACTAAAGCGGATCATTAAAGAGCATGGTCTCGACCCTGACATCTTGTTCAAAGCCAAAGCAGTTGCTGATCCAAATTTTTGTCTCATGGAGATGCAACAAATCAAGAAGAAAGAATTATAAAAAATCGGGCCAAGTCTGCAGAAGATCTTATAAGTTCAGGGGTTATTTCTGCTGTTGGGGAAAGGGTTACAACCATAGTGGAAGGAGCCGTTGGGGAGGGGAGCAGAGGAGTACAATTGGATAAAGAAAAAGAGGGTTAAAAACTAGAAACTTTTATTATTGGGGAAACTATAAATATTGAGTTTGAAAACTTCTAATATTGAGTATGGTATTTGAATTTAATTATATACAATCTTAAATTTTGATTACATTAGATGGTTGTGAAAATTAGAAACTTTTATTATTGACTAAACTTTTAATATTGAATTTGAAACTTCAACTATTAATTATATGGTGATTAGATGGTGATTATCATGAATTATATGTATGTTTCTTGTTTACTTGCATTGTCATGAATAGTATGTGGATGTAGATGATGAATGATGACAATTGATAATCAATGATAGATGATGATGAAATACGATGATCGATTTAATGTGTATAATGTAAAATTTAGTGCCTGAATATCTTGTGGGACTTTAATTATCTTGAAAATTATGTCGTGGGACTTTAATTGTATCTGTGGGGTTATACTGTCTATGAAAGTAGACTTAAGGTTGATAGGTTAAGTAATAAGAATCTCTGTTGTACTATGATTTTTCAACGTGTTGAGGACTTCAAAGTGTGTTTGGAATTTATGAATGACCTTTATCAGTCTAAAATAAAGATATCCAAGTCAATGATGCTAAGGTCTAGCAATCTGTCCTGTTATCTAGTTGGTAAAGCTCAGTCAAGTGCAAGTTACTCTGTCAGTGCTTCAAGCTGACTCAGTCCTAGTTGGTGATGAAAATTATCAGTGCTTCATGATGTACAAAGTGAAAGAATTTCATCAAGGAGATTTATAATTCTCTAAAAGTGGTATAAGACCATGTCAAGCTGTTGATTCATCAATGTCTTGTAGTTCTAAAAGGTGACATATTAAGAGGACCTTGTTTTATGCCTTAAGAAATGTTTTCACATCTTTGAGAAAAGCTCAAGGTCTGTCAAGACCCAAATGTCATGCTATATGTCATTATGTGGTCTATCATGGTGCTGAGACAAGAATGTATTGCTACTACAAGAAGATGTATTGTGTAATAGAGGTTATACTTCTGATTCATGCTCAAAGTTGGGAAAAATGAGTATCTACAAATGTTATAAAGTTGAGAAATCTCATATTGATGTTACCTTGTCATAAGATTTGTGCATAGTAAGGAAGAGTATAACACATTGTTTCTTAAAGGATTCTTGGAGGTCAATGCAAGGTTTGACAGTGGCTCCAGGAATGCGTTGATTAATGAAAGTGTGAAAGATGATGTGATATGTGTAAGGTAATTGGAAATGTCTCTTCCAAGACAAGAAGATTCATGGTGTATGGTCGTGTTATCTAAGATGAGCTTTGTAACTTTGTTTGACCTGATGAGTGCAGTGGAAAAGTTTAAACAAAAAAAAGATCTTAAGAAAACTGATGGAACCAAGAAGGAAATTAATTGATGTTCCCAAACTTGATGCAAATCAGCGGAGGGAAGAATTCGATCAATGTACTTTAATATTAACGGAGGGTGACTCAAATGCCAAGGCTCTTGTGGTTTGAATCGGGAAATGTGAATTGAATTTGGTAGTATTGTGACATGTTTCGACATCACTTTCCAATTTAATTTTTTGTTATTTTAGTTATCCTTATCCTATCAGGTGGCAGGAATATCTATTTTTTGGGAAGCTACCACTCACAAACAAATGGAGAATAAAGAGATAGTAAATAGAAAAAAAATCCTTGGTCTACAGGAAGATAAAATATATTAAAAATAAATTAATATAATTCTAAGAAATCAAGAAAGAATCATCACTGGTAAGAAATTAAACATAATTGCAAATATGCTAGGGTTTAGCTTACCTCTTGCGTATTAGATTGCTGTGAAATCATCAAGGGTAACGTGCTAGATGTTTGTTTCACATGACATTGTAGATGGAGGGGTGAGTTGCTTGACATTGTCATTCCTGAGAAGTGCCAAGAAACATCTTTAAATATATAGACCAACAATATCTTTAAATACATACACACCGTAACATTTTTAATTATAACCAGAGCTGAAAAAATGAATAGTAACAACAATAAGATTAAGGGGAAAAAGATACCGCTTAAAGTTGAAATCATCACCCACTTTGGTAACAATATAGATCTTTGTTTTAAAAAATCCAACACGAGAAATTCACATCTCTTTTTTAGCAAAGGGAATTCCAAAGTGAGCAATTGCTCACAAAAAAATGAATAGTAACAAACAATAAGATTAAGGGGAAAAAGATACCTGCTTAAAGTTGAAATCATCACTGCCATTGGTAATGAGCTAGATCTGTGATTTAAAAAAATCCAACATGAGAAATGGATTAGTAGATAGATGGGTGAATCGCCTGATATTTTTAGTATATAGACCTGTAACATCTTAAATGATAAAGATAAAAGATAGATAAAGAAGATACCTACTTAAAGTTGAAACAATCCATTATCAATAGCTTCATCAAAGTCGATGTTGTCTTCTGTAGAATGTGACGAAGAGCCAATTACACTCTCAAGGTTGGGAATATTTGTACTTGTAGCTGTATTATTTACACCTCTTCTTTCGCAAAGGGAATTCCAGTGCGCAATTGCTCTGTCAAACGGAAAGGTTTCGAGGGAGTATCGTGAAACGTAACACCTCATGCAACTTTCCAGATTTTTATCCAACCTGTTTCTCAGTTTTGATTTTATAAATGACAATGCACTGAAAACTCTTTCATCCTCCACAGACCCCAAAATCATTGTCTGGCATAATTCATATAGTCTGAAATACTCACTGATATCTTCTTGTAAGATAGAACTTTGATAGATTCCTCTCCACAGCCTTGTAATAGCACCACTTTCAGAAGGTTGATCTAAATTCTTATATTGGTTCCTCATTGTTGTTGCAAAATTGGTTGACTGAAACTTTAATAAATCGGCATTCAGTATACCTTTGATTTCCGTACCCTTGAGCTCTGACGTCTTAGTAAATTGTTCCATTATTGTACCCATTGATTTATGGAAATGCTTACTGACAAAGTCTGCACGGCCACCTTCTGTATTCCAAAAATTCGGATTCATCACACCCATGGCTTCCAGAATTTTATCTTTACAGAAACGTTCCCTAATTTCTGATGACAAGGTTTCTGAAATTTTTTTAAGCTTTATTCTGGTTTCAACTATCACAGACTCAAACAAATTACGTGTTACAGGAACATCTTCTCGCTCCGATCCTGTAATATCTTGACGTCTTTGCAAAATGTGCATAGGTATTTCCTTCCCATTAACAGAGATGCATAGGTGATCGTGGATATTAAATCTCAAATAGGTGTTAGGATTTTTAAGATCTAATAAATCTCTCCAATTTTCAAAAACAGGTGCATCAAAACTATCCTGGGAACAATACAATATATCAAGACTTTGACATACCATTTTCCTCATCCTTATAAAATCCACAATATAGATCAATCTGCCCTGTGCATGCTTCATCAGTGTATTGATCTCCTTTAACATTGGAAGAATACCAACCAATGTAAGCAAAGTCTCCAAATCAGTTAAGCGGAACAACAGGTCCCTTGCCCTATCAACTTCATGACGGTATTTGTGCATGAAACCAACCAATGAAGGATACTCCTCACGAACTCTGCATGCTGGTTCATACAAAGAGATCCATCTAGTCTCCACATCCTTCAAAAGTTTTTTGCCGTCTGTAATTCCAATTGCAAATTTTTGGAACTCCAGAAAATGCTTTGGGCTGCTTGACATATAGGCATGGAGTTCTCTTATTAGGTCTTCTAATTTAGCAACATTTTCATGGTTGCTTACCATTTTATACGCTAAATTCATTCATGAGCCATGCGGTGAATTGGTAGCATATATGGGGCCACTTTGTTGTTTGTAATCTAACACGAGCCTGTTCGGTGACCTGCATGACGATGCACCATCTCGCTCCAACGCATACCAACTTCGTAGCAATTTCATAATCAGTCATACCAGCAACATCTTTCAAATGAGAAACAACTATTTTGTATAGGTTTTCAGCATTGCAGTTTTCAACCATTTTCATACACCCAACATGATGAGGTGTCCTTATATGATTTTCTAATGTATAGATGTGGATACATACCCATGCGGTGTTGTCATCACATGTCACTTCATCAATTGAAACAGAGA
The DNA here is from genome assembly GCA_018340775.1 of Taxus wallichiana var. yunnanensis. NCBI lineage: Eukaryota > Viridiplantae > Streptophyta > Pinopsida > Cupressales > Taxaceae > Taxus > Taxus wallichiana. The sequence goes on from CM031234.1 coordinate 963,388,399, forward strand.
TAAAGTTTGCTTTTTTACATTCTCTTTCAAATCTTCCTTCTCTATCATCGAGAGGCATTTTGCCATTTCCCATCCACTACTCTCGCACTAATGAGACTCGAGGTACATTCAGCATTCCGTTAAATTGATACAAAACTTTGAAATCAAGGAAATCTGACATCGCCCTTCCTTTTTTAAGTATTTGAAAAAGAGTAGAGAATTGTATGAATTTTGCATGTAGATTTGTTTCTTTCATCTTACCAATATGCGATGTGATTGTTCCTCCCTTTTCCAACAGATGTCTGTGTTTTTTCTGCTCTGCCTCATATTCCGCTGCGTATCTGACATGCATGCACTCCTTTTCAGTTTTCCACCTATGTGTTTTGATTTTCTGGCCATCCGCCCCTGTTACAGTTAAATATTGTTTTCCACAATGTTTTTCTATTGTGTCCAGCTTCAGTTGCATTTTTTGTTGCTTTCCCAATTTCCACGTACATATTGTACATGTACATTCACATGGGATTTCTTCAGAATTTGATGATTGTACAGGTTCAATAAATGGAAATTTAGCTGCCCAATCAAACTTGTATGTCCTGCCAATGGTCCACATATTCTTGTTTGTTTTCAATGCTTTACTTTTTTGAGTAGAATTTTGAGCAATATCGCAATCACCTGGTTTCCTCTTTCTTGGACCAGAGTTTGATATTGATTTCTGTCTTCCATTTTCTTTGAGTGTTTGTATCTCAGTGATATCTAGTGCACTTCATTGCACCCCAACAGGAACAATATCTTCAAGATCTGGCATATTATCGTAGGTTTCATTTGTTTGACTGTGATACTGTGCAGAATGCATGTCCACCTCAATAATGCCTTCCACACAGTCAGTATTCTGATTCTTTTTGGTGGCATCTATATGATTGGTATTTACATTATCTGTATCCGCAGAGTTTCCAAAATACTTGAAGAGTGATTTCTGAGATTTCTTACTTACTTTTAGGTTATTCGTATTCTTTGAGCTGGCACCTTCCATTATTCTGAAAAGAGTCCTGCGTCAGCAAAAGAACCAAGAAGCGACTGTCACGTCTCTCGAGGTCTTGTCGCGCGGGAACCGCTGTCGGATGTCGCAGCGTCACATCTCGCCAAGTGCGCGTCAAGCCTTCCTCTGTCGCGCGTCACTTCTTAGCCCAAGTCGCGCGTCAGTATTTCTCTTGTCGCGCGTCAATACTGCTCTTGTCGCGCGTCAGTATATCTCTTGTCGTGCGTCAATACTGCATTTGTCGCGTCAACAATCACAGGATAACAGTAATATGAATCTCTGGTGCAAAGGGTATGCGAGTTCAAATTTCACAGTATTGGTAATTTGGTAAGCTACTTGAGGTATACTACCCGGCGAATCACATAGGTTTTTATAGGAGATGTTTTCAAATGAAGGCGAAGCCGACCCCCCAAAAAAAATATACTTTATATTTTAGGCGAACAGGACACCGACCCACTCCGAATAATTCACCTTTTCAAATTTTCCTAAAATGAAATTTTCGCCATATTACGAATATTCGCCGCTAAAATTATCCTAATCCTTGTCAACATGTGACTCAATATATTTTTAAATGCTTTAGAATTCCTATTCACTTGATGGTGATAAGGGGTGGGCTTGTGATGGGCTACCATAAATTTTTCTAACAGAATCCTGACCATTTCATTTAGGAAATGTGTACCCCTATCACTTGTCAAGCTCAAAGGACATCCATACCTACTGATTATGTTTTCCCATAAGAATCTAGCATTTGTTGCTACAGTGCAATCCTTTGTAGGTGTTTCTTTGCCCATCTTATCAAGTAATTAGTGCAAGTAATGATATACCATGAACTAGTCCTTCGCGCGGATGGTGAAATTGGCCCTGCAAATTCAATTTCCCACTTTTCAAATGGCTCTGCGCTGGCTATCATCCTTAATGGCATCTCATCCCTCTTTCCAAGTTTTCCCGGCACTAAAAATGGTTGCAAGCCTTGCAAAATTCAATACAATCCTGGTAGATGGTTTCCCACCGAGACCTATGAGTAGAATCTTTTGCATGGTTGCATTTCCTACATAGTTCCCTCCTGCAATCCCACCATGTGCTTCCTCCATAATCGCCTCATGCTCATGTTCTAATATGCATCGACACAAAACCTCATCATGGCCTAACTTGTACATATCTCCACTAATCAACATGTAGGTCATGACGCGTATTGTTAACTTTTTTCTCTCCAAATCCTTCATCATGTCCGGCACCACACACTGTTTTAATGAATACCACAATATCTTCTAAGTCCGAGGTCACGTGCTGTAACCTAAATAGTTGTGCATCTACAATGGTATCCTCAATACTCTGCGTGTCCTCTCTTGAGTCAATCCTTGATAATTGGTCAAGTCCTCAATTACTTTTTCCTATTTTACAACCACCATGAACTCAAAATATTGAAATAATAGGACTTAACGACATATTTTCCCTTACAAAATTGGCTTGTTTATGAGGTACTTCAGTGCCATGTGATCTGTGTAGAATATAAATGGTGTTGCTAGCAGATACTACCTAAACTTATGCAACACGTAGATCATTGACAGTGCCTCACACTCAATAGTGGTGTAATTATGTTCTGCTGGTGTCAACTTCCTACTTGCAAAACACAAGGGGTGATCAACAATCCCCTCACCAGGTTGTGCTAGTACTTCCACAATGGTTATTCCTGAGGCATCAACATGCACATGGAAAGGCTTCTCCTAGGAAGGGAAATGTAGTATGGGTGTAGTGACAAGTCTATCCTTCAAAGTTTCAAATTCCTTTGTTGTGCCTCTCCTCAAAGAAAGGAACTCTTGTGCTTTAGAAATTCTTCTAAGGGTGCAGCAATATTGGTATATCCTTTGATGAACTTTCTGTAGTACCCTGTATGCCCAAGAAATCCATGTATTGCGCTCTGACTAGTAGATTCTCCCAATCCCATAATAATAGTAATTTTGCGGGATCCACTAACAAACCTTCCTTACATATAATATGTCCTAACAAGGTTCCAAATGGAGTAGCAAAGACACATTTCTTAATGTTGAGGGATATCCTCAACTACCGACATCTCTCGAACATCAGTCTCAAATTGTCACAATGGTCTTTCACTAGCCCATACACCATCTAGTCATCCAAACAGACTTGGAGAAAAGTATGGATAAATTCTTGGAATGCTTGTACCACGATGCATGAGAACACATGTAAACACATTCTTCAATTAAAAAGGCATGGTTTGTGTAGGTAAATTTTCCCACTCGGTGGAAAAAGTTGTGTTTCTCTCTGGGCTTCCTTTGCAATCTTGACTGTGATACCACGAGAACCCATCCGTGAAGGAATAGACCTCATGACCAACTACTCCTTCCAGAATCTCTTTAATGAATGGGGTTGGAAAGATTTCAATGACACACACTACGTTCAAGTCCTTGTAGTCAAAACAAATTCTTATCCTTCCATCCTTCTTAATTCTTATCACCATTGGGCTTACCCATTTTGATTCTTCAACAGCCTCAATGATACAAGATGTTATCATCTTGTATATCTCCTCCTTGAATATTACATGCAAGTTTAGATTCATCTGATAGGGTCTCTTCCAAATTGGGTGTGCACCTTCCTTCAACTTGATCCTCATCTCCCCCAAGGAATGGTGAACACCTTTGAGCTCATGGTACCCACACAGGAATAGATCCTAAAACTCAAGCAACAAATTAATGATTTTGAAACCTCTTCCTCCAACCAATAATCCCCAATGATAGCTTCCTTAGGTTTTGTCTCTATCCTAATGTTAACCTTCTTTATTTTCAAAGGCTCGTGGTAGGCACACACTCGCTCATAAACACTATCTATGACTTTGTGCATACCTTCAAAATGGTTAACATATAGACTTTCCATTTCTTCACCATCTACTACATAGACCATCTTTCCTTTTTCCTTTTCAATGCACGCATGCTCAAGTTGTATCTCTTCTGATTCTTCTTCATTGAAACATGTCTCCAAACTAGGTTCACCCAACAACTCTAATAAACTATCTCCTTTCATGACCCTATCTCCCATTGTAAGGTGCTTGAAAACTTGTAACACCTTATGCACTCAAGGCTTAGTACCTTAATACTCAAATTATTGAATGAGATCAGCGGTTAATTTCGACAATTCCTCGTCTAACAGTGTGTCTCGAGTGAATATACCATGCATGCGCACAACACTGGTAAAGTGGAATATAACTTATGCACCCATAATAATGGTGGTAAAGATTTTTGCCTTCCATCTAGGCCTTCTCACATGCTTGGATATGGGAAGAGGCATGTTTTTTCCATGGTAGTCTTGGATAACAGTGGGCACATTGCTTCTACATAATCTCACATAAAATGGAAATCTTACCTCGTGCCACTCTAGAAGACTCTTGCGATGTGTTTCCCACCAACGCATTGCAGTCCCAAGCAAGTTATAACGAGCATACTTCTTCTTTTGTCCTCATTTTTCCACTAAGCCTCCATTTCTCATAAGAAATCATCAAGGCTTTCTCCTCTGAAGTAACTTGGTAGCTTCTTCCTTCCCAGGCACTTGACTGAGCATGCCTTTGTCACCCTTGTTACAGATCCTCTCAATTGTCACCCAATTAACTCATAAGTCCCATGTGCCCAATTGTCACATGCTATGATAGTTGTATCACTCATCGACTGAGCATCTTCAAATTAGATAAATCCTTCTATAGGATGAATTATCTCAGGATCTTTGATGGAGTGCACATAGATTCTATCAAGTACTTCCTATCCTAAGGGATCAATATAGGGTGCTAACTTTCCATCTGTTAAAGGGATGATCACCCTTTCTTCCTTGTTCTCAAAACTTATATACCCCTTGTTAAATAACAATTCGACATTATTTTTATAACACCAAGGGCATCCAAGTAATACTAGAAAATTATCTTCCTTGGTGAGTGCAAGACTTCAAAGTCCCCAGTGAACTTGGCTCCTTGAATAGTGATAACTACATCTTTCAAGACTCCAATAGGAATTTCCTTTGTCTTTTTCACCATATAAAACACATTTGAAGATGGTTGTAACACGGGCCTTCCTATTTGATGTCATGCATCCAAGTGAGAACATTGACCTCCACTCCTATGTCAATGAGGATATTTCTCAGAAGCCACCCATCAACAACTGGATTCAATGTGCTCTCTTTATCATAGTCAAGGTTGTGAGGAGGAAGGTTGGAATGTATAACCTACCTTCCATGCTCTCTCCTAGTGTGTAGTACCTTCTCCTGTAACCATTATCCTAGTAAGGGAATGATATTCTCTTGCCTTAACATTTTACACACTTCCCTAACCTCATCTAGATACTTCTATAGGGGCTCAACATTATTACTCTACTCCAACTTCCTTAATTGATTCTTTACAAACCGGATCTCTCCTTGTAATCCCCAAATCACATCCAAAGTCTCTTGATATACCTCTTTTTGATGAGCAGGTTCTAGATACTTCCCATACACCACTTCTTCCCTAACAACTAGTTTGTGCCTTTGGCATCTCCCTTGCGTGCATAACCTTTGCTCACGTTATCACCAAGAGGTTCTAGTCTTGACTCATGCACCACTCTTGGCATACATTGTGGGTTGGCCTTCTTTATACTTACCATCCCACCACCTTTATCCTTATGGTGATGTTGGCTTATATGTTCAAATAGCTCAGGACATTCCTCTAACTTAAGTTTTTTCCACTCCACAAGAATTACAAGAGGTCAAGACACTCATGTTTATAATGCTCTATCAATCCACAATTATAACATCTTCCACATAGGAACTCACTTCCTCCTCCTCCATGGTTACTAAAACCATGAAATTATCTCTGTGAAAACCTCTTCTACATGCTCCTCCATCCGTGTTCTCTTCATAGCGATGATCATCATCCTTGGAATTGCTTGCAAGGCTGATCCGCACACACCAACATCAATAACATCATGAATCTGGTTAATCAACCTATAATCCTTGGTATCATGTGTCGTAGAGGTGCATATGTTGCAATAAAAAGAATAATTCATGTGGGTTGTGCATTGTATTAAAGGGAATCTATTTGCATCATGATCCCCATGGAAAATCTCACAGTCTATCACCATGGCACGTAACTAATTATGAGGAAAATCTCATTTGTATTCTCCTCCACTTAACATGCATGCACTAAAGACTACTATGAACCTCATGCGCTAAATTTGTAGACAGCTTTCTCCAACTTTTTAGCCGTAGTAATTTCAGCCTCCAAAAAAGGGCTAACACCAATATCAATGCTCCTAATAGCCTCACCACGTAGGGTAGCTTCCAAGGCCTCACGCGAGTCTTTGAAAGTCTTATGTGAGAGTGCCCTTCTAAATGGTGTTATCAATCCCCCAAAAATCCATTGAGAATGCTAAGAGGGATGTATGCCATAGGATAATTTTGATAAGAGAGTTTTGAACTGAGTTTCATACTCTCGTACACTCTCTGCCATTCCTTGCTAGATCTCCTTTAGGGAACTGATGCTTTTTTATCAAACTCAGGGATATGGAAATCTTCTAGGAAGGTGTTCTTCAATGCAGTGTAATCCATGACCATCTAGTGGGGGTCATACTTATGGTACCAGCTATGTGTGTGCCCCTGCAATGTTGTTGCAAAATGAATTTCCTTCCACTTTGGGGTAGTGATCCCCTTCGTGCGCCATAGAAGTTCACACTTGTGTACATGCTCTATAACATCCTTAATACCTATCTAATATAGTAGGTATAAATACATCTCAAAAAATACTTACGGGGTGGTTGAGGCCCTTGTCCACCTGACCTAGAACCTTGATTTCCTCCTGTGTTTCCTCCACCGCTAGATCCACTAGATCTACCAAGTCTTGTCCCTCCTTATCCGCTAGGTCCACTAGTTCCTCTAGTCCCTACACCACCGAGATCCATCTCCTATAGCCGTAAAATAGCACAAGTGGTCACTCTTAGTGTCCTTAACGTCCCACTAAACTCGTGTGCCGATGGTTTGTAATATATTCTCGTTGTCGGTTGTGTCTGTGCCACTCCTAGCTATGATACCCAAACATTTTGTATTTGCACCTTGTCCAAAAATTCATCCAAATACGGGAATGGTTTGCACAGCCATTGATGTCCCAAATGATAAATTATATCTCTTAGGCGTAGATTGGTTACTTCCACTAATACTAACAAAATTAGCAATACTTCTCCCTTGATCTAGAAAACCAAGTGTTAGGGGTTGGTCACCAGGTGGGTTCATATGCTTTCCGACAACTCTCCTTTCTCCATGCAATGAAATCTCATCAGAAGTTGAAGGGGCTTCTCTTTTATGCTTTCCAAGATGGTGTAGAATAGACTACTCAGGTTCCACATCCTTTATTTGAACCTCAACTCCTTCCCACAATGTCTTCCTCCATAGATCCATCACACTTGCAACCTCACATTGTCTAGCCATCTCCCTTTCATGAGCTTCACTATACTTGAGTTGTCTCTCTTCCCTCTCCTTTTCAGTTGCAATGTCTGTCATCTTCCTCCACCCTAGCTTCCTCTCCCAGCACTCAGAGAAGCTTAGCTAGCCATAGGAAATGCCTCTAAACTTAGGGTAATGATCAAGATCTTCATATCCAAAGGGATAACACGTAAAAATGATCCTCTGGGTTCCCTTAGGAATTCAAATTCAGAAACCTCTAGAAAATAATACGTAGAAATGGTGTATTCTAAAGTATAACTGGTTAGCACTCCTTTCCATCAGTGATCGACAATACACGTCTGAGTCAGATCCACATCTTATAGCTTTTGGTAATAATATTGGGTCCATACGTGTGATTTATAGTACCAACTTGATATGGATGCATATGCTAAAATCCATTCATACAATTCTATTGGAAATTAGTAGAAGAAAGTTTCATATAACTCATGGTACAAGTTCTCTTCTACCCATCTATGTGCATCAAACTCAGGTCCCACATTGAATCTTTGAGCAAACTCATCCTCCATGCTCCTAAACCATGCTTCAACACTCTCTAAGGTCAAGCACTTAGTCATCACACATCAATGGAACCAAGATGTAGATGTATCCATTTCTCACAACAACTTCAAAAAGAGGTCCTAGAAACGGAACCAATATGTAGTCATTTTTATGCCCTTAGAACAATATTCTAATCCCATGCATGTTAGCCTATCACCCAATGGGTGTTGGGTGCTCACACAGGGCATGTGTCGGCCAAGACTGATCCCCTCCTTTATGTGATTCTTGTGAGAATACATTGATTAATGATAGAAACTTAGAAAAAGGGTAAAGAAACATGCATTCATTCTGAGAACTTAAGATGAGGCATTATATTAATGCATCCATTTAGACAACAAGAGAAATATCAAATAGATAACAGATTTGATTCATAATATAAAGAAGATGCACTAGGGTTTACACCCATGAAAAATGTATATTTAGAACAGAACCATATATTCCTCATTGATCTTAGTTCAGTAACCACATTACATTCCTTAAGGCCATAACAGACCAATGTATCAATGCAGATAAGACTCATGCATCAAAAATCCTAACCATGCTTCCCATATTACAAAAATGATCACATACCCATCCCTCTAGATATGTCATCTCTCCTATAGCCCTCCTAATGAGAATCCATATAACCCATTACTATTTTTGTAGAGCTTTGTCTCTTTAATCTATCTGATGTCATCAACCACACACTCTTCTCCCAAAAGTACTCCTTTCCTTCTACCCGAGCATCTCTATATATAGATTTAGCATCCACCGCTATGCCTTTCTGAAGTAATAGATCAATTTCCAAGTGTCCATGTGGTCCTTCAATGGAGCATGCTTCTTCCCATCCGAGCTCTCCACTTTCTACAATGATGTCTTTCTAGATCCTTCCATCACATGGAATATTCCTTCCTTGACCATTGAGTTGTCAAGTTGGCACCTTATCCACTCTGCATGCTCGACAGGTCATGCTTTTCTCATGTGTTACTAGGGATTCCGAATATGGCTAAGTCCCTAACCCTTTTCTTTTCCTAGCGTACGCACCATGGGTTTTACTAAACCCTCCTAAAACCCTTGTCTTGCATGCCTTTACCTCGTGTTCCCTTCTTTATATAGGTCCCACATGCCCACACGCCTTCTTGTGCTTAGCCAATAATCTAAGGCCCAATATTTCCTTTTTCTTTTTGAGCTAGAGAGGAAAATTTCACCGTATTTATCTCGAGGTGAAGAAGAAGGTGTGTTGTTAAATTTATAGTGGCGGGATGGGTAAAAACATGGTGAAGGAAAATATTCATATGAAAGGAGTATCACACACTGGAATTTTGGAGGAGTTTTGGCTAGCTCTCTAATGTGAACCATGTTGATCTCGGATGTTGGATGATGGTAAAATGGATGTTAAGGTGGAGATGGAGTTCCCTGAAAAGGTATGGGGAAAATTTATGTGGTGATAGGTGAAGGTGGAATGGGGTCCTCATCTAGAAGATCATCATCATCAAATTTCTTTTCGAGAGGACATAGTTGGAGAATAATATTCTTATCGGTCTTACAATTTTCTACATCATGCCTAGGAACACAATGGTAAGCATAAATTTTGGTATCATCAAACCCTTATGGTTTAGTTTTGAGTGGGTTGTAATGTCTAAGCGATGGCAATGTGATGATTGAGGTTTCCAAAAGGTTAGCTAAGATGTTGGCATAAGACCTTACCAATGGATCACAATGTGAAGTGAGTGTGGGTTTGGATGGAAGTTAGGGTGAATTTGGGTGGAGAGGTGTCGTTGGAGGTGTAATTGGAGTTTGAGTAAGTTTGACTACCTATTTAGCAAATAGTACGCTTTTGGGTTTGGTTGCACCTTCTTGGGTAAAGGTGTAGGCTGGTGAAATGGTTATTAGAGACAATGTAGTTAATGATGTACTAGTAGTGGTTGATGTGGAAGTGGGGGAAATGTGGGGAGGAACATATATAGGCATGCTGTATATAAGTTTTCTAGATGAGTCATGGGTGGATGAGTGAGAGAGGTAATATTGCAATGTAGTGGGGTTTTGATCAAGGATTCTTGCGAGCTCCTCATCACCGGTATTTATGGTAATAGGTTGGTTGGGGTCCATAGGTGATGAAATGGAATGCGAGATATGGGATAGGTGGTATTGGTTGGTGGCTAGCATGAAACATGAGAGCGTTAGATTTTCTACAAGTCAAAACCATGTGACCGATAAGAAACTGTAATCTAAACTCGTTGATGATATAGAAACAAAGAAAGATGGAATAGAATGGATCTATAAGGTGGAAATCAGTCGTTGTTTTGATTGAAAAATAAAAACATAGATACTAATACCGGTTAGGCAACTAATGTTGGTATTGGAGTGTAACCGATGTTGGTCAAGGGACCGATGTCGATTACGGTGGAAAAATGAAAGATTCAAAAATATGGTGGTAGAAGGTGAAAATAAAGTAAAACTGGACTCTGAAGATGATATCAAAGACCTAGAAATGTAATGAAGTGACAAAGGAAGTCACATAAAGTGATGGATGTGAATAAAACACTATTTTGGGAAAATGACCAAAATAAAAATAAACTGATAGTGGTTAGTAAGCCAATGGCGATCGCAGGATCGATACCAACTACATGAATGAATAACATATTGAGATTTGAAGATGAAAAGGTATGAATGAGATGGATCTAAACTCGTAGGTGAAAACAAAAATAAAAAAGGTGATGAAGTGATGAAAGCACATAAATGTAGATTGAATGCTACTTTGGTATAAACGGCTAAAACAACACCGAATCTGAAGCGGCCAAGAAACCAATGGTGGTATGATAATATAATTGATGGTGGTCATTGACCGATACTGTTCTTGTGAAATCTAGGAATAGATGAAGAAAAATGAATTTTGGTGATTTAGATAAAATAAAAAGGTCAACCCAGAGGTTGAGTATGGTTGTGAGGAGTCCTAACATGCCCAAAATAAACCAAAATACACCAGTTGTGAATGGGGGCATAAAGGATGAGAAAAATGAAGAAAAAATCCTCACTCCTCAAAACAAAATGAATGGGGGTATATTTTATGTTTTGGCTTATGCCATTTAGGACTGACTGTAAGTAGAATAGAATTTTTGGTCAACGAAGGTGCCGTATAGAAACTAACAACTATTGTTGGTTTCAAGTAAATTTTAGCATGGTGTCCCTAATATATACTTTGTAGTACACGATGCCCTACTCTGATATGATGACTGGCTAGAACACTAGTTAGCTCCACCACTAATCTAATTATTAGTCGTTAACGGTAAATATCAAGAAATAAGATGTTTAAGCAATGTGTAATTTGTTTCAAGTGATTTGGTTTAGGGTTTGTGTGCAAAAGTGACCTACGCTTCATTCCCGCCAACCATCAGCTAGTCATGACCTCCAACATATAGGTTGCAAATAAATTTAGATGAGCTACAATGAAGCATACAAGGATGAAATGCAACAATTTTATAACCCAAATCAACAATTAGATTTGATGTAGCAAATGATGAATATGTCAAGCAAGTGATCTTTCACTACTATGCAAATGAAAGAAGAAAGGAACTATTCCTTTTAAACACCAAATCAGAAGTTTCATTTAGACAATTAGAAGAAGAGAATGTTACTAGGGAGAATATTAAATGTTTATTTTTCAGAAAGAAAGAGACACACAATATTTTCCTATGTGAATAAAATGTAATGAACCCAAGAGAGGGTCCCACCGGGCATGCCAAAATGTTTCACTAATAATTTTTATGCTTTCTAGGATGAAATAGATAGAGGGTAAATGGTTAAGCAGGAATACCTATTAAGAGAAGGTGGAAGGTAGAATGCACATGTTGTTGACGTTGTCCAAGCCGATTGTAGAGAGATCCTTTTTGTCTAGGAAGGACTACCTGTAAATGCAAAGCAAGACCACAAAAAGAGTATTAAATAGCATAAGATAGTGGACTACCTAGCGTATGCTAGATCTAGGAAGTGTGGTGCTTCCTAGAAAGGTTATCAATCCACTATTTAATAACAATTTAATGTAAATACAAAACTGAAATAAATAGGTCCTATTGTAATGTAGTGATTTAGGTTTCTCATACACACAATAAAATTATATTCTATGCTAGATATCGAATATAACACTAAATATAATTAGAACTAGATTTTTCAGGCCATGCAGTCTATCACAAATCTGGTAAGGGTCTGAGGTTGGTGGGTTGAGGTCTGGCTGAATTTGGGTGAATGGGAGGCTAGTTGGTCTAAGAATATTATTATCCATAGAGACTGGTATCAGTCAAGTGACCAATGTCGGTATAGGAGAGGAACCAATGGTGGTTAGGTAATCGACGTTGGTAGGGGCAATACATGATAAACTATTAAAAATGGGTTTTTTACCTCTCTGTGATTACACAGAGAGTGAGGGTGGTGTGGATAGGGTCGTAATATGGCTAAGAAGAAACATGGATGCTGAAAAAGAGGTTAAAAGTGGTAAAAAGGCTTGGGATGGTCGAATAGTGAGTTGGTGGGAAGAGGGTGATATGCGGGTAATTCAAGAAATGAAATATAGAAAGAAGCAAGAGATCTACACTTGAATAAGCACAATGATGAATATCACAACACTTACTTGGTGTTTTACAGATCCTATGAATAGATATGATTGGTGGTTGATCATAGAATAGGTGGTTGAGTCTAGTTCAACAACATTGCAACTTGTGTGCTCTCATGAGTATAGATGCAAGAGAGCTTGAAGATTCAAGCTTGAATGCAATAAGGCTCCAATAACTAACTGACCAACCCGGGTGAAGAGTTTTGAAAGTGTATATAAAGTCACAGATGTTGGTTAGGTAACCGATGTCGGTCAAGAATAAACCACCGTCATTTAGGGTGAAATAGTCCTTTTACCAAAAATAGGTAGATATTCTGAGATTTGGCGTGTTTTCCAAGTTGAATCCACTTAGGAGAGTATATTTCTTGTTAGAAAAGGTAGGAATATTATATAAGAAGTCCAATCATGTTTAGGAATAATTCTCGGTTTGTTAGGCCAAGTTGTGACTCGTAACGGGAGTGATGACTTAGTCATTGTGAGTTAAATGCCCCTATAATGGGTCCATGGTGAGGTGGATTTGTGAGTATTAAATTAAATTAATCAAATTAATTAATAACATGAGGATAAATATTATTAAATTAATATCAATGTGGGGTAAAGGGGTCATGGCTATATGCATGTGTTACGTTGATTAATTAAAAGGGGGCGAAGGAGAGTGTGACCCAAATTTTGTGTCTATAATAATTACATAAGGGTTATAATAACATGATTGAATGAGAGGAAATTTTGGAATGATCGTTAAATGTTGCATACACCTTTAATGATGCCAACGACTAAGATAACTAGGATGGATGTTAAATAAAAAAATAGGGGGCTCATTAGTGATTGTTCAACCTAATAAATGGGAAACTTGCAATAATTAAGGGATGAACATATTCACCATACCCCTCATCATGGTTTAAACAACAATGAGAGAGGATTAAAATTATTAAAAGGGTAATTTGAGACTTTTCCTTTCTGACTTGATGCAAAACCTCTTCTACGTATCATGAACAATGAAAATTACTAAGTATTTAGGTTAAGTAGTGAGAATACATAGTTGGTTGTAATAACTTTACAACAAATAGAGTGTAACCTTAGTATGTATATGCTACTATGATAAGAACACAGAATTAGTCTTCTCTTGACCTAATAAACTCCCTTTTTAATTCATGTGAATTCCCCTTCTTGCAATGAAGGTAAATTACAAAACCATGTAAGCATGCTCCCTTATAACGAATCCCTAGAATGAGTATTAACATCCTCATGGATTTTTTTATGCTCCCATTAACAATTAGGCTATACAAATTAAATGTGAAAATAGAAATGAGTAAAACTAAATGGAACCATTATATGTAAAATGTTAAATGAAATATATAAAATGCAATCTAGTCTAAAGAAGAATGATTATCTACATGTTAAGTTATTTTTAAACAATTAATGTCAATAATTATAATAGGATAGAAATAAAATTTTAAGCATGAAAATGTTGTATTGTGGAATGTTTCTATTCGTAAGTGTATATTGTAGCTAGATCGTTGTTGTACCTTGTCATTTTGGAAAAATGTGGCTCTATCTACATCATGTGTTGTTATGTTATGTATGTGGGTTTAGTTTTGTGCAAATATCTTATGTGATGCTAAAATATCCCAATTAATCCCATGTGGTGTTGTGTATCAAGTAATTTAAGTCAAAAAAATTATTATGGTTTTATTGTTGTAGTATTTGTGTGTCAAAATTGTGGATGTTACATTTGGTATCAGAACGGACGTTCATGCTCTCAAACATCTAGGATAGTTAGTGTTATTATGATTATGCATGGTGGTGGAGGAGATGGGAAGATTAATGTGATATTATGTTGTGACATGACCAATTTTATACTTGTGATATTATGAATGCACTTTCTTTTCATACTACTTTGAGTGGTTTTGTTATGATGTTGATGTGCTTTTAATGAGATTATTCACTCTCTCGTTTGTGGATTTAATGAGAATTTCACATGGGGTGTACTGCCTTGTTGTGTGAAATTCATTTTATTGTGGACTGCAAAGTGTTGGAGTGTTTTATGATTTTGTGAGATGTGTGTGCGTTAATGTGTTGTATGAAAAAAATGTTTCATAGTGAATTAGAACATATCATGATGTCTCCACCATGTTTTGATGTATCATGTTGTGTCACCATGTTATATTACAATTGTTTATATGTTGTGATGTTAGTCATTATGTTCATCATAAATATATTCCATGTGTTACGTGATGGATTCATGTCGTGAATTAGGGGCATATGGTGATCGTATGACCCCTATTGTATTGTACTTGCACTTTGGGTGCATTATGTGGAAACATGATGTATTGCAAAATGTGACAGTAATCTTGTGTTTTACCCTATAAATATAGCATGCATTAGATGTTGGTTCATGTTTTTGAATCACCATTGTGTTAGTAATGTAGTTATGTGTTATGTTGTGAACCTTATACTAACTCGACCCTAAGGGAAGCAATTGGTAAAAATTGTATGTGTGGAGTGATGAGTGTCATTGACCAATCATTCAAGTCGAGTATGAGATAGGAAGTGGAGTCTTAGATAAAGTGAAAATCCACTTCTATTTATTTTGTATGCATGACATTTTCCCAATGTACACCATGTATATTGTGTTCTGTGAACACATTAGGCTCAGTAGATGGTGACTTTTACCCTTTCCTCATAGACTATTTTGAGACTATTTTGAGCCTTGTGGGAGTATGGAGGGATGATGCAAATAGAGGTTATGAAAATTATATTAATTGATCAGTTATTATTTATATTCTGAGTAGCGCTCGATGTTGGATAAGGTCAGATTCCCTTATGAGGATGCCAAGATGTACACTCGATGTCAGACAATATTCGAGGTACTTGTGATGTTGCTTTTGTTATATATTTTGTGATTTAAGGCTCAATATCCAAGTTCCAAAGCAACTCCATGAGTACCCATTTGGTGGTCGTATAAGGTCACATAGTGATTGTGATGTGATATTTCTCTATACGTATTTTTTTCATAAATTTGAATTTTCTTTTCTCTCCTTTTCTAGAACCAACAAATTATTCTATTTAACTTTTGGTTGAGTTATTTCCTATAATTTTGCGCATTTTCTTTGATTATTTCACTAACATCGGGATATTCACACTACATGCGGCTAATTAGCCATTTATTTTGTTTTGATTGAAATTTGAATTTAAGTTAAAATTATTCCTTGAGTTTCAATATATTTTCTCACTTGGCCCAAAGCAATTGAATTTGATGCCACTTAGAAAATTTTTATTATTGTTTTAGCATGTTGGTTCTAATGTTGTTATGTGTTATAATAGGGACATGGGTTCATCAAGGATTAATGGTACCTATGGGCCTACTTCATTATATGGGGGTACGCCCCAAGGAGTTACATATAACTAGTGGGTTGTTGAACTATGGGTTATTATGTCACTTGGGTTAGAGGTGTCTAGAATCTATGTTCCTAGGGCCATAGGGTGACCGACCTCTTTGGTGGAGTGAAAAGGAAATACATTCTTCATTGATTGGCCTCTTTGGTGGAGAAAAAAATAGAAATTGTCTTCATTTTGTTCTTTGGCAAGCATATGGAGTTGTTTAGGATGATTATGGAGATTTGAAGGTATACGAGTTGGTATCACGATTATGTGTACTTGTGTGAGGCTAGATATGTTTTATGTTATTGAGGCTTGATTCTCCTCATTGTTTCTATAATGTTGATCTCATCTTGTCACTATGCATCTATAGTTATGGTTTTGATTTGTGTGAAACCTATGTATGTGTATTATTGGGAATATTTGTTGTGTATTATATGATCTCGAGTACTATTATGCCAAGGGCATGTGTTTTCAAGTACTATGTTATGTGGATTGTATGTTTCCTTCATGTGGTTGGTTTGAGTTCTTGTGATATGATATAGTTGTGAAAGTATGTAGTAACATGTCTTTTGTACCATTAGTTTTGTTTTTAGGCCTTGTGTGGTATCGTGATGTCGGTTTTTATGGGAAACCACAAAAATAAATCAAATGAAATCCCAAACAATGAAATATTAAGACATTGAGATTAATAAATACTATTAAGAAAAAAATATTAAGTAAGTAATAATGTAAATCAGAACTACCAATCATCTCAAAACATTAAAAAATTTACGTAACTTATTTCTACTTTGTGGTCACATTTTAGCGATAGAGTACTCACCCCTAGACAAGATATTTTGTTTTTTATTTCATATCTTATTTTTTCCTTGTAGCCTTTATGTTAAGTCGCATTGAGAAAAATGCTCTTATAAGGGGAGGGAGATGTCATTACCCTCTTTTTGTCCCCTTCCACTAACGATGGGTCATTTTGAACTAGTGTTATTAAGAAAAATAAGATAAATGAAGAAATAAATAAATAAGTTGATAAATAAAATAAAATAATAAAATAAATTAAAAATTAAAATGTTAGATGGTGGTTTGGAATTGAGAGTAATGAGGGTGTTGGTGGAGAAGTGATGGGGCATTGGGGTCTCATAGGTAATGGCAGAGTTATTCAGAGCATGGACATGCTCCATGCAAATAATGAACTCTTCACTATATGTTGACAGCCCCAATCTGATAAGTTCATCCTATACAACCTTTAGAAAGGTCATTTTCCTTATAGATAATATAAGCACCTTACTCGAGATCCAAATGTGTTAACCACGTGGAAACCCAAGTTAGCATTACAAATTTAGTAGTAAATGGATAGTTACAACAAGTTCATAGTTAGATCTCTACTTTATTAGCTATGGTAGAGAAGGGTTCTATACTCTCATAATTAAATAATCAGAATGTCATGGGAAAAATTTGCTAAATGAATATCTCTCTACTATCTTTCCCAAAATCAGTCCCACTATGGGTTAAATCAGCCTTGCACACGAAGGTGAATCTGTAACCCAAGTATCTCCTCATTTTATAGATATAAATTGATTGATATGGATCTGTATCTACATATGAATCTGGTTATTTTGTCTTGGAGAGGAAGGGAAACATGGTTGCATGTCGTTGTTTTGTTTTTTTATGTAGAAGAAGAATAATAATATTGAGGATTAGGAGGCACTTCATTTGGGCATAATGTCTAGTTGTATTGGTATTTTCTTCTTATGATTATGAGAACCTATGTTTTGTGCATTGTAACCTTTGAAAACCTTCACCGTTGGATGCTTTGTTTAAATTTTTGAGACTGATTTTGGTAGTGTTGAAACAACACTTGGTCTTCCATCAAAGAAACATGAAAATATATAGTTATATGTATATTTTTATGAGTCGTCAAATTTCGATGAGACAAGTATGCAAAATGTGGAAGCAAGCACAAAGGCACTTGAACAATGGAAAAATGTGTTAAATATATATGGTCTCTTGAAATTTATTGATGGTTGTTTTTATATAAAATATATCCATTGAAGAGGCCTTTTTATTGAAACAAATTTGTGTGGAAAGTTGTAATTTCGAGGAATTGAGATCCACAAATAGGTGGGTATAGAAGTCCATCAATGAAGATGATACATGAGACATGGGTATCCTTATGGGTATTTTCCACTATCCAACCAAATACATACAATAGGTGTCCAACCCCATCAATTTTCCTCTCGCCACTATCTTACTAGTTTGTGTCCAAAATATGGAAAGCAACGTTGGAAATGTATGCAAAATTAGAAACCTTTTAGCAAATATAAAGTGTGTGTATAGATATTTCTCCCTACCACAATGAGCACCCTCATGATCTATGCCAATAGGATCTTAAGAACAATATGGAATTCATTTAATGCAAAAAAGGGAATCTTTCAAATAAGTCTCATAATGTGAGCTTCATAAAATGCCGAGGTATTGGTGACTTTATTGGCTGTTGGGAAGCATGAAAAAGACACTAAAATCATTCAATCAAACACCTCAAATATATGTTATCTCATGGATTGTGTTGGTTACAATACATGCAAAAAGTGAATTTTGAAAATAAATGAGAATCCTGTAAATCAAAATGCAACTAACATGTGTATCACCAAACTCTACAACAATGCACACTTCTATTTCCAAGAATGGTTCTCATCCTCTCTCATTAATTTTTCTTTTGTAATTTTTATATATAATTTTGGGTTGAATAAAACTATGGATGATTAGCTAAAAACATTTAAATTTATTTCATGTAAAAATTTTCAAATTGAATATCATGCCAATTAAACCTACCATGAAAATACCTCCTTTTGATGTCATTATAGTCCAATTCCATCATGAACCAAATAAAGCTAAGTGGAAATATTACTATCAGAATTTACCATTTGGGACAACCAATAGCATAGGAAAATGGTTAGAATACATTGTCTCTCAAGGTCAAAACAACCCCTCTAAACACAACAAACCCCTCTCAATATTGACGCAAAGAACACCTCTTAAAATTATTTCCTAAATTTAATTGATTGTTCCTTGTACAGTTGTCATCCCAACCCTAAAAATTTACTAACACAAAAATCTACAATGTTTTTTTAATTGGTTTTGAGGCCACTTTTGTGAACTTTATCTTGGAGTTAGCTGCTTTAAAACAACAAAACCACTCTAAAACCACCTTGATTTTGGTACCCATGGTCCCCAAAAGAGAGATGTGAAACCTCAAATCTCTTCTTTATTATACACAAAATCACGCTGCATGATTCATTTTAATCCTACCCTCTACAAATTTACTTTTACGTAACCATTTTGTAGCCAAATTAGCTTAGGCTACTATTGGATAATAGTTAAATTCAGCCAAGTGACCCTAGAAAAATACTCCCCATTTGAGCATCGCTTATCTGCTTTTGGATACTATTTTCTCTCCGGTGTTTCTTTTTTAGTAGAGAATAATTTATTATTTTGAAACATTCCATTTTTATTTTCCATGCCCTTCTAGAGGGCCCATTTTGGAGGCCACTAGGGCCTTATTTTCTGAAGGACAAATGACCAAATTTAGCCAACTAGCTCCAGAAAGTTACATCCAGTTTGAGCTCCGCTTATCCATTTTATGATCTATATTATTCTCATAATTCCTTATATATTAGAGATTTAATTTGATTCATTAAACATCTCGTTATGATGTTAGGTTCTCTTTCCGTTGGACCATTCCATGGTAATTTGAACTAGTTTGCACAACAACAAAATTTGAGGTCGTGGACTCAGGTTGACCTTCTAAAGTTTGTGCTAAGGATAAGACTAGTGTAATTGTTGATAACATGCATATGGAGTAAAAATAAAATATTTAAATACTATAATTAGAATATTAGTGAAATAAAATATTGGTGTGATACAACACATCCTTAAACTCCCTACAACCAAATAAAAATGATATGTATTGGAAAACATAAACTACTATGATATGTATGTTCATATATGTTTTTTGTGCATAACACTTGATAGGATACTCTTTCACCCCTTTTCTTGTGAAAAAAAAGAAATATTTTCTCTCTCTACTCTTCCTTCTCTATCTTAAAAACCAAATTGAAATTATGTTCTGAAAATATGGAAATTTGTTATGTTATTTATTTCCTTAAAAAAATTATGGATGACGATAGCATGTTAGAGGGAGGGTGGATCTATGCTAATGGTTTTCACTGACACGTGCTCACATGATATTGCAAGATTCAAGTAATATCACGAAATGGCATGGTTGCAATTCATTTTATGTATTATTTTAATTTATATGTATTATTAAAAAAGGGAAATATGTATTGTTATGTTAGTGTAAAGTGTCATTGCACTATTTTCTTTCAAAAAAATTCATTTTCATGCATGAAGTTTTAATAAACTTGTAATTTTTCTTTGATATCAAATCTAAATAATTAGCCTAATTTTACTAAATGATCTTCTTGATATAAATTGTAGCTACATTGTGAAACTTATTTCAGTTATGGTAGAAAGGAGTATCTCTATATGAATTAAGTTGAAATTTTTAGTGTTTTAGGGTGTTGGAAAATGAACATGTGGTCATGGGTGTTAACCTAATTTTGAAATATGTATTGATAAGGGGGTAGATGTATATGCTAACTAGAAATTAATTAATCCTTATAGTGTACTTCGGTGTGAAAATTAAAAAATTAACACTTGTATGTGTTTTATTAACTACCTTGGAAATTGTAAGAAAGGAACCTAAACAAAAATCCAACCTTAGAGTAAAATTTTGTATGACTTACCCCCTCTTGTGTGATCACCTTCATGACATATAAAACTGATATTTTAAGATGATCATGGCTCCTCATACTCAATGGAACCTCCTAGCTTAGTGGAAATAAGAGTCCTAATTTAGGCTATCATGTCAACATGTACACATATCAAAACTATCACACAACCACCTGTAGGAATGATAATGGTTAAGAACAATGTTAAGTAAGTGGGTTCCCTCTTAAGAATTGTGTTTGTGCATTTTAATAGTAAAAAACTATTAATTGTGTGTGTCACTTACTTGTTAGTGATGAATTGAACCTAGAAAACCCTTGTCGTGTTAGAAAATACTTAAGACTATTACAAGTTATTTCCTTGTTTATACTTGGGACAAGCCTTGCAAGACCATGTCCATAACCTAGGTACATTCATGTGAGGAAGGGGTCATACTATGTGAACCCTGTCACATTGGGTGTGAGTACAATCATTCCTAGGTGTTGCAATTCTAGTCTCCTCTTGAGAAATTTATCCTTCATGTGTGTGTTGTCCTTGGTGCTCTAGCAGGTAGCCAAAGCCTTATGAATATTATTAGGGTATTTCACCTTCAAATGATCTCATTAAAGAGATTTATATGACACAAGTGGAACATGCATTGTAATTATCCTATGTATAAAACCATTAAGTTAAATCCATCATTCTCCTCACAAATAGAAGTGTTACTTTATCAAGAAGTACCTTTGGTTGCACAAAAGGATGTAAGGTAATGATATTTTGTTTCCCTAAGTTTTGCTTTTAGTCCGGTGTGGACCCTTTTGAGTGTTAACGAAATTATTCAATTGTTGACCCTTCATGATAATTAAGGTGAACTACACTTTAATAAATGTTTGACCAACAAGAAGGGTAGTGGCGAGGAAGGAAATAGGGTGTATAAAATTATAATTTAATGTCTCCTTGTAATATGCATTTAACACTTAAATTTCCTAGGAGTAATATAAAATTTGTTACATATGAGATCACACTCATTAGAATATTGATGAATAAATAAAGGACACATATTATATGAACCTTGTTTCTCTAAAAAGAATTCAATATGAAGTCAACGTAATGGTGTAAGGGTTATAAGAACATGATCAAATGAGAGAAAAATTGGAACAATCGTTAAATGTCAGCATACACCTTGAATGATGTGAACATGACTAAGATGACTAAAATGACTATTAAATAAAAAAGGGGATCCTCTCGCTAGGTATTTTTCAACCTAATAAATGGGAAATTTATAATACTTAGGGATGAAAATATTCACCGTAACCATCATCATGGTTTAAACAACAATATTAAATGACTAAAATTATTAAAAAGGGAATTTGAGACTTTTCCTTTCGACTTTCGATGCAACCCCTCTTCTGTATCATGAATGATGAAAATGACTAAGTATTTAGGTTAAGTAGTTAGAATACATAGTTGGTTATAATAACTTAAAAACGAATAGAGTGTAACATTAGTATGTATATGCTACTATGATAAGAACACGAGAATCTGTCCACTCTTGACCTAATAAACTCCCTTTTATTTCATGGGAATTCCCTTGTTGTAACAAATGTAAATTAGAAAACCATGTAATTTGGATCCCTTATAAAATCCTTAGAATGAGTACTAGAAGCCTCATGGTTGTTTTGATGATCCCAAGAATAATCGGGATATACAAATTCAATGCAAAAATAGAAATGAACAAAACTAAATGGAGCCATTATATGTAAAATGTAAAACGAAATACGAGAAATGCAAGCTAGTTTTAAGAAGAATGAAGATTTACATGTTAAGTGATTTTTAAAAAATTAAGGTCAATAATGAGAATAGGATAGAAATAAAATTGTAACCATGAAAACAAAGTAACGTGGAATGTGCCTATTTGTAAGTGTATGTTGTAGCTAGATTGTTTTTATACCTTTTCATTTAGGAAAAATATGGCTCGATGTGCATCATGAATTATTAAGTTATTTATGTTGGTTCAGGTTTCTATAAATGTCTTATGTGATTTTTAAATATCCGAATTAATCCCATGTGGTGTTATGTATCAACTAATGTAAGTAAAAAAATTATTACGGTTTTATTGTTGTAATATTTTTGTAACAATTAGTGGGTGATACACTTCACTTCCTAAGGTAAGGAAGATGGTTTGATGATGATGGATATATCGAACCAAATTTATATCAGATGGGTTAGTTGATAAGTACAAGGATCGGTTAGTAGCCAAGCGATTTTTATAGGTAGCTAGCATAGACTACTCAAAGAGATTTTCACCGTAGTCAAGATTAATTCGATTAGAATCACATTTGTTTTAGCCACACCATATGGTTGGAGTGTGCACCAAATGGATTTGAAGAATGATTTTCTTGATGGAGACCTACAAGAGAAGATCTACATGGAGTAGCCACCTGGGTTTGTTCAGGATTCATCCTTAGTTTGTAGACTTAGGAAATCCATATATGGCCTCAAGTAGACCCCTGAGGATTGGTATGTCAAGATGGATTCCTTCCTCCTAGATTTTGGTTTTAATCATTATCATTAAGATCCCAATGTATATTTATTGTGATGGGATGATCTCATCACTGAAATCTTTTGGTACTTTATGTTGATGACCTTTTGATCACTAGGAGTACTTCATCGACTATCTTAGTAGTGAAGACATCTCTTCATGATATATTCACCATGACTGACTTGGGTCTACTCCACTACTTCCTTGACACAACCCAAGTACTCTCTCGATATTCTAGCCCAGCCACATGGTTAATCGCAAGCCATATCTAACTCCTTTCTTATCTATAGTCAAGCCTTATTTTGATTATTCCACACCCTTGGTTAATGTTACTTTGTATCAACAACTTGTTGGCAACACTCATACCAAACTTTATATTTGCTTTGTTTTTGGTATTGTGTCAAGGTTCAACAAGAACCCCACGAGCTACATTGGAAAGTAGATAAGAGGATTTTTCACTATATTCAGGGTTCACAAAGATATGGGATTCACTATAGGGTTGGTTCATACATTGACTTGGTTGGCTACTCTAACTCAGATTGGGATGACAATATTGAGTGTCGTAAGTCCACTTTAGGTTACAATTTATAATTGGGTTCTGGTCATATCAGTTAGTATAGAAATAAGAAGAATGTTATTTCTCTATCATCCATAGAGGTAGAGTACAAGGGAGCTATTAATGCAAATACTAAGGTTATTTTAGCTTCAAGGGATTCTTTATGAACTTAGCATCAAGATTAGGAAGCTCGTAGTCATCTTTTGTGACAACCAGAGCACCATCTAGATATACAGGAATTTGGTCCTTCATTAGAGGATCAAACACATTAATATTCACATGTAATTCATTTAGGTATATCATTCATGAGAAGGTCATCGATTTGATATTTTGACAGTCTTCTGAGAAGGTTTCTTACATTTTCACCAAACCTTTCCTTAAGAGCAAGTGCATTCATGTACGAGCTCTTCTTGGGGTGTGTTCTACATCAGTAGCTTCATCATCTTCAAGGGTGGCCCTTTAGCCTCTTCACTTGTTCATGTATCTCTTTTGTGGGGAGTTTTTCTCACTGGTTTTTCTCCTTTTACTCTCTCTTATGATATATTTCGTTATACGTGGGTACCTCATCGTGCCTTATTGTTAGGACCTACTTTCATTTTTCATTGCCTACTTAGTTTGTGCTTATGTGGGTGTTAATGTAGGATTTACTTTCCTCACTTTATTTATATTATCCTAATCAAGATATTCCACCTCACTTGGAGTTTCCCTACACTTATGGGATATGCTTACTTAGGTGTACACTTGACTACACTATTCTAGGTGTTGGTTACCACTTGACTACACTATTATAGGTATTGGTTACCACTTGACTACACCATTCTAGGTTTTGGTTGCCACTATTCTATGTGGATATTTCCATGATTCCGTGGAGGAGGTTACACATTCATCTTCTATATGTACATCTCTTGCATTATTCTATTTAATCATATTGAGTTGGATTTATTTTTTTTATTGAAATTATCTCTCTTGTATTATCGTAATTTTCAATCTTATATGTTTGCATTGTTTTATCTTAGAAAAATTAAAGTCTCACATCATTCACCTATCCATTCTTTGAATTAGAAGATCTGTGGCACTTCTCTAATAAAACAAAGAAAATTGGAGCACGATATCCCGATGCAAAGCTAAATCCAATTATGGTGGTTTCGTTGCAATAATATGACACCAGTAAGTTTAGTTTCCAAAAATATCATATCCTCTATATATTGACTTACTCAAATAGTAAGTCTGCTATAATAGCAAGCTCCCACCACTCATAACATTCAGAAACTGTGAAAAATAACAAGCAAGGTAGAACAAGTAACTTAATAAAATAGTAGGTTTCAAAAAGAAATTGTCTGAAAATAGAAACTTTCTAAAAATACTAAAGCATCATTATCGGGGTAATCTAAGTGTATTAGGAGCTCTAAAGAACATTTTTTTGTAAAAAATTAAAATTCCCCAAAATAGCAGCTCCTAACTCCACCAGCCAAAAATAGAAGGTTTCGTATTCTAGTATCATCTCCATGTTCACTCATATCATTTTTTTTTCCATCATTTCATGGTCAATAATTTATTTTGTTGACCAAAAATAAAAAGGGAATCCTCTGCTGAGACTCTCAAAGCATTATTTCCAAGAAGCACAACTTGATACCAAAGGTTGGGATGATGAAACAAGATCATTATGTAAGCGATACTTACAATCTTCTCAAGCTCACCAACAATGCATAGCTATCGAGAGTGTTTCTAAAATATTAATCAAACCTTGGCGATTATATTAGTGCAAGTTAAAGGTCAAAATAGGTGAATCTTCCTCAAGTCTCATTCGAGAGATCAATCCTTCCATCTAGAGAAAGAAGTATGTTTCCACGAAGGGAAAATTGAACAATATTGTAGGTGAGATCTTGGCCAAAAGAAATGAATAGTAAGAATGGGTTTCATCATAATCATAAGTGAACCGAGAAAATCCTCGATCAAGATGAGAAACATCATGTCTTGAATCCATCATCACCTCTCTGAGAAGCAAGTAAAATGGGTTAATCAAGTCATTCTCGTGTGAAGAATCAAGAATTCATCCTTTCCATGGAGAGCATATGAAAAATAGGTATGTGAGCATCCATAAATCCTATTTCATTCCAAATATACTCTATATTTAAGAAGATAAAATACATTCTTTTCATGTGGGGTACCTTGTATACAAGAACGAGATATCATCCCAATTTCATCTGATGTTATTCATAATAGTGTTATTAAAGACTCACAAATACTTGGTAATGTGATCACTCCTACAAGGAACATTTCAATAAAATGTCATTTTAGTTCAACCAAGGGCCATTGAATATGAACCTCCAAAAAGAAAGATAATGAAAAGATGGTGCAAAGAGATTCCATCTTCCAGAAGGCTTCCTAAGAAATTAAGGTTCATTAAAGATCCCATAGAGCCCCGCAATCCATTTAAGGTGGATTCATCACTACCTCGCATCCTTAATTAACATTCAAATATGTCTTCTTTAGTGGTTTAACCCTCCCTTAATGAACAAGATTTGATCCCTCATCAACCTCATGAATATTTCCTTGTGGATAACATCACATCTACTCCAAAAGATACATTCCTATGGATGTAATAATTATTCATAAGGGAACCAAGAACAACACACCATGTTGCAATGCATGAACTTGGAGCTATCACAAAAACTTGAGATCTAAGCAGAAAAATAAGACACATATATCTTTATGTATCTTAAGTGGAAATTATGGTGACCAGTATGTAGAATTTACCCAACCTACAATTGTAAACTCACAGAGGAAATGACTCAGGAAGATTATGAACTGACCCACATCTCTTTGGGTCAATATACATATGAGGTTGATGCTCATTTATTCAAGTAATCCTCTAATTTCCTACTTGATCAAATGAAGAGTATAAATGAACAATTGAGAAATTGGAGGAGCATGTGAAAGCTCTTAATACTCTTAATACCTACATTCAACCTTTCTTATATCCCAATTCAGTGTCTCCTCTTCTTATGGAAGAAATTTCTCCAATCAATATCTTTGACTTTGAGGTGATCAATAAGGTGCAAGGGCATATGATGAAAGATACAACTCATGAGAGATAGATTGAGAAGATAATTAAAAAGGAAAGAAATTTCTTTCGGAGGCTATCTCTCTTCTTAGGTATGTTCTTTCCACTTTGTCGAAAGTGAAGAAAATGAGGGAAGAATTTGAAAAAGAAAAATCCATTGAGATGAGTTGTTCCCACTTTTGTCCGATATGAGTTGTCCCAACTCCCACATTCTCATGAGTAAGAATGTGTTCACATCCATTTTTGATAACTCGTCCCTAGGTTTGGATCCGTTCCATGGATGTTAGATATGGTATGATAAAATATTCCATCACCAAAATTCACTCTAGTGGACAAAATTATTTTGATATTTTGAATGAGTTATGCAACTGTGTATAGAAGCTTGGTTTCCCTCCACTTACTGATAATTAATCATCAAAATAAATCATTGTTTCCTTTTAGGAAGTGGTCAATAAAGATGTAGAGGATTCTCTTTCCTTCAATGAAGAACCTTAGATTCCCTTTCCAACATTAATGGATCTATTTTGAATATTGTAAGAGATCATGAAGTATGGTCTAGTCGGTGAAATAATATCAAGGATGTTACTGAGAAATGGATTAAAGTGTTGAGCTATGTTTGTATTCTAGAAGCATATAAGGTGGTACCTATGACAGCTTGGTTCAGTAGATAATTCAAAGGACAAGAGCTCGTTCTCATAACTCTCCCTCATGGATCATGAATCATCAAATCCTCATTAGAAAAAGCTTCATCTTCGTCAACATGACCTTCTTCTCCCCTCCTTCCTTTCTCTCTCATGTTCTAATTCTATGTTGGGAAGGAAATTTTCAATTTTTATCTTATTTATTTAAATGTGACTTATAGTCCATAATTTTACCGATTTCCCTTTAATTAATAAAAAGGGGCTCAATTTTCCTTTCTAAGAACATGAAATGTCACAAGTTGTAATGGTAAGTGAAAATTCATGTGGGGGTAGACGAAGAGACATATTTGTAATGCTATAAATTGGGGTGACTTCTCCATTCTAAGGGGTTCACAATAGTGTGTATGTTGTTGATATTACCACTTCTACATAAATCAATAAAATTTTCAATTCTTCTATTTTGTTTCTTTTGTCATCTACACTCTCTTCCTAATTGTGCATATAAGATAATCTTGCAAAAAAAGAAAGGTGTTTGTTCCTTTAATAAAATATTCAATGGAATTATTTCTATGATTTTTGGTCTTATCATTGTTAACATTTTTGTGTTCTTCTAATTTAATGTGGACCTAATTTGGTTATTATATGTGAATTCTATAAACCTACTCACATTATTAACCCTCTCTCTCCTTATTTCCCCAATCCCCTTTACCTCTCTTAACTCGCAAATTCCTCTTTTGTACCTTGCACAATAATTTTTCATAGGTTTAGTGGAGTATTCATGTATGATCCCCAACCTAATGGCCACCCACAAATTTAATGTATTTTACATTTAATAATGGGATTCTCCCCATACACAAGAAGGAGGGTCTTATCCTCTATCACCAAAGTGAAAACCAACAATTTTCCCACACAAAAAAATATTTTGTCAACACTTCTATTTATAGAATGTGATATGTTATGGATTCAATATAAGTACCTATTGTAGGATGTGTCAAGGGACTTGTAATATAATTATCATCCCACCCAAGTAAGTATCCAACCGTGAATGTGGCTATTGTGGACTACCCAACTAAATGGGGAATTTTGTTATTGATAAAGTGGGAAGAAAGTGTGGAGGAAGTGTGACGATGGATCTCTCTTATGATACTATCCCTCTGGAAGGTAAATTAGTAAAACTCCATAGGGAGGATAAAAATTTTCACTTGATTGAAGATCCTATCAATGCATCATATAAAGTTTTATACAAGATTTGGACTTCATAACTTTGTTAAGAGTGATGATTTTTTTATCAGTGCCTTGATCTCAAAAAATGATTGGAAGATACTCTTACTCCTTGGACCACATTTTTTTATGGTGCATTATTTAGTCTCAGAAATGAAGCAGGTATTGTGTTTTCATACCCTCTCCATTGATCCTTAAACTTTTATTTCAAGCTATGTTTTGAGTACACAAAAAATATCACTGAATATGAAGCACTTTAACATATCCTCAAGATTACTTGGAGGCATGGAATAAGGTATCTATATGTGGAAGGTGAATTTGAGTAGGTTGTGAAGTATATTATAAAATTATATGTTACCAAGAATCAAAGGATGATACAATAAATGCATGTAGTATGGGATTTGATTGGGTAGTTTGATTCCTTTAACAATGAATATCATGAAAGGATTTAGAATATAATAGCTAATAGGTTAGAAGTACTAGATTCTCAGTATGATAACCAAAGTACATCTCCATACTACAAGTTCAAAGTTGAAATGTTTGTTAGGCCCTCTGTACCCGACAACATTCAACATTGGTAAGTGTTTGATGATGACTCCCATATCATCAAATTCTTAAATTGTGAAGATGATTTTACTAACCAACTAATTGACCTTAAACCTATGGTAAAGTTATGTGATGGGAAGGAGACCATGTTTTGGAAGGAGGTTATTCAATTAAAAAATAACACCATCCCAAGAGGTTTGGTTAGCCTTGATTATTCTTTTGATAGTGTTTAAAAGGATGTGAGAATATCTACATCCACCTCAAGGGATGTAACTCAGTGTAACTTGGGTACTTGTCATAATCCAAGTAAAGCTTGGTTGGGTAGTAATTTGGACGCGAAGAAAAACAAGCCTACATTGGTTTTGTAAGAACATAACATGATTACTTGGCCCGGTATTATTCTCGAGTTAAAGGATTATAAGGAAGACTTATTTCAACATGTGATACCCTTAAGCCTCACACTAAGCCTTTAAAGAAAAAATAAATGACAATATTCCCCATATTTACAACCAAGATCTAGGAATAAATAAAGAATCTCAAATATGGAGGCATCATTTAGCCTATTAGATATTCTTCATGGGTTGCTAATTTGGTCTCATTTAGGAAGAAGAATGGGGACATTAGATTGTGTGTGGATTTTAGAAATTTGAACAAGGATTCACTAAAATATAACTACCCTTTACCAAACATGGATAACATCTTAGAAAAGGTAACGAGGTTTAAAATTTTATCAACATTGGATGAGATCTCTAGATATAATTAGGTGGTGGTTAAGTAATTAAAAGAATATAATAGTACTTTCACCACTCTCTAAAGAACCTATGTTTATATCATAATTCCTTTTTGACTAATGAATGTTAGAGCCAATTTCCGAGAGATATATGGATGTTGTATTTTCTAGATTCATAAATGAGTTCATTGTGGTCTACCAAGATGATATAATTTTCTTTTCTCAAAGAAAAGGTGACCACTTGCAACACCTTGAAAATATTATGATCAAGTGCAAAGAATTCGATATATCATCAAATGAAAGGAAATGCCACTTTGGAGTGCAAAAGGTAATTTTTTTGGGAAACATTATGTCTCAAGATGGAGTCGTGATTGACCCTAAGAGATAAGAAGCAATTTATAAGGTGTTTATCCCCCAATATAAGAAGGGTATATAGTCCTTTTTTCAAATCAAATTTGTGAGGAGGTTCATATCTAATTTTTCTGAAATTACTTTACCCATCACAAGTATGTTGAAGAAGGACCAAGTCATCAAGTGGGGAGATAAGGCAATATAAGATTTTAAATGAGTAAAGGATGCATTAAAGACTACCCCTGTGTTGGCCAATCCTAATTATAAGAATGATTTTTAAGTTTTCTCCTTTGCATTTTTATTTACTCTTACCTCAATCTTATTACAAAAGGATAATGAAGGCCATGAGAAACCAATTGCATTTTTGGCAAGTCTTACAAGGATCTCGAACTAAAGTATAATATCATGGAAAAGTAGGCTTTTTCCTTGGTAAAATCCACCAATATTTTCATACATTACATTATGAGTTCTAGGATCACTTCTTATGTCCCACACACCATGTTAAAGGAAATATTGACAAAGATGGAAATCTCAAGAAAAAGGTGTATATGGGTCAAAAACTCTAGGAGTATGACATGGACATCTAAATAACCAAATTGGTAATATGCCTTGGTTTTACAAAGTTAATGATATAATCCAATATTCAAGTGGTTGAAGTACACAATTTTGATGTTGATTTAAGGGAACCCCGTGAGAAGGTGATTACATATATCTAGTACAAGGAAATAGTTTAATATTTGTAAAATTTGAATTATTCTTCTCCGGCCTGGATAAGAATCACAAAAGGACACTAAATTTAGTGTTCCAAAAATAAATCCTAATAGACCTTGGTTTGTCTTGGAAAATTCTGAGGGGGTCTATTGAGGTATAGAACTAAAGATGGAGCTCCTAAGTTAATTAGTGAGTTTTATGGAGGAGTGTGGTGGTCACTATGTTGCAAAGGTAACTACTCATAAGATCTTGAGAGAAGGATATTGGTGGCCATCTCTTTTCAAATATGTCACTCATTTAGTAAGGTGTGAAGACTAGCAATATTTATCTGGTATGTTAAAAGCTTCGGATCTCTCCCTTAGAGCCTATTTCAGTTGAGGCTCCTTTTAGACAATGGGGGTTATATTTTATTGGTGAAATGTTAGATACTTCTAGTGTTGGCCACAAATGGATATTATTACAAACTGACTATTTCACTAATTGGGTTGAAGAAATTCCCACCAAGAAACTAACACACCAATTGGTCATGGATTTTATCACAAACTACATTATTTATAGATTTGTTGTCTCTCGTTAAATTGGTTATTGATAATGTCATGAGCTTCGAGCCAAAAATTTAGCAGACTTATGTCATGAATATGGAATAAGTGTCACATATGCTTCTAATTACAATCCTCAAGGGAATGGGAAAGTTTAATCAAGTAATAAGAAATTTATCAATTGATACTCAAAAGGAAATTAGAAGTTAATAAGAGAACATGGGGTGAGAAAATCAAGTTTTCATAAAATGCTGATAGGGTTACATCAAAGAAATCTACTAGGAAAAGCCCATTTTAGCTAGTATATGGTGTCCAACAATTGTTGCCTCTCCATTTGCAATTATTTTCTTACTAGTTCATGCAATAATTAAGAGATGAAGGAGTTGATCCTTATATTAAAAGGATTAACCAAATCATTGAGCTTGATGAGGTCATGAGAGAATATCACCATAGGCATATTAGATTCAAGGAAAAACTTAAGAAGATATTTGAAAAAGGTTACTCCAAGGAATTTCCATGTTGGTGATTTGGTCCTACTATGGGATAAAAGACATGAAGATAAAGGAAAACATGGAAAGTTTGATGCATTATGGATGGTACCTTATTCCAATGATATTATAATTAGAGAGAATAACTTCTTCTTAAATGACTAAGAAGGAGAATTTCTTGAGATCCTTATTAATGGTAGGCATATCATGTAATTTTTGTATTAATTTTATGTCACATAGTAATTATGTATAGTGTATAGTTTTGTTTTGTTTGCTTTATGTTCCCTTTTGGTCCTATGTGATCATTTTTATGAGTTTTGTGTTCATGGTGTTCTATAATTTAAATAACCAAGTGTTTTGTTATGTGAATCCTTACCCAATATATTAGGCACTTGGTCTACTTCCATGAGTTTCTGAGGTTCTTTAGACACCCGTTGGGGGCATCCATCCCTAAGTAAGAGCCAATGTTGGTGCCTGTAATTGTCATGTTTGATCGTTAATAATTTTTTTTGAGTTTTTCACAATGAAATAATAATATTAATATTATTCAGATACATGTAGAGAACATTACATACGCTATTATATAGCCATATCAATAGGAATACAACTTCCTATAAAATAGGAAGAAATAATAACAAACAACAAAATATAATTTGTTTAAATTAGTAATGGGTATAACCAAACAACTAATAATACAAGTTGTTATTACAACTCAATATAAACATAAATATTATTTCACCCATGGTAAACATTAATTTCCTAACATTCCCCCCTTAATGTTTACATGGTAGCAAAAGAACTTTCACACTTCCTCTGCAGCCTACCGCTCATGCTTCCTCATGATCTTGGTATAACACTGAATCTAAGGAAGAATAAGGAACACATCAAATTCTTATCAACCATGTACTTTCAGAACACATATGACTGAAGAGGATGGGAACACGCTCAGGAATCATCTACTTATCAACCAATCACTCTAGGGAACACATTTGACCTAGCAGTGTGGGAACTCAAGTAGGAACACATATGAGTAGCCTTCAATGGTTTTCTAGAGGATAACCACAAACCTACATATAAACAAGAACACATATGACTGTTTAACCTCTTCAAGAATCATGATGTTGTGTTTCTCTCGTGATATAGGTTATTCACTATGTTTTTGCATAGGGGAACTATGTAGGAATAGCCAGATACTTACATGTGAACAGGAATGGACATCTATTCTTATTTTTCACACCATACTAATAATATGAAAAAATGAAATCCACACCAAACTGAAATGCATAAATCAAACACACTAAGTGCTAAAATACTCACATGTGTGCCTCCAAATCAATGAAGCATCCCCATCATTGGTGACTTGACGAGAGGTCATTGGTTGTCCTCCAGCCTCCTATACCTCCATCCTCTAGTCTTGAGGTTGCTTAGCTCAACCGATATTGACTTTGAGGTTCGGATACATACCTTGAGCAGGACATCGAATTCCACCGAGAATGCGTCTGTAAGGATTTTTATTTTATTTTTACAACTTTTCGACTCTTTTAATGACTTGAAATTTTACACAAATATGTTATTGCATTGACTATATAACTTAGACATGACTAGACAAAAATTACTCTTGAAAATTTTCAATATAAAAATTAGGCTTGACATATAGACATTACAAATATTGATAAAGACTTTAGATCTATTTGACCATATCATTTGTGACAAACTAATTACTCAATTCTTTTAAATATAAAACTGTTAACTCTAACATTATGAATTATATCACATAAAAGGCCTCATGGAGGAGTTTTATAAACTTTGGGCTTTAGTTTAACTTCTGCTTCAATGAAACCACACACAAAAGTAGCATCTGGTTCATGTGGTTTCTCGCCATCCTCAAAAGTATAGCTTGATGCCATGTCCAAAAAATGACCGTCTCTACTAAATGGCAACGCTGCAATGCTTGAAGGATATTTCAAATACTGATACATTTGCTTCTTGTTATTTCCATCCCATACATTAACATAACCATCACATCCCCAGTTGCAAAAGTATCATATATTAGATGGAAAGAAATTGCATTTACTGGAAATAAAGTATCTTTCCTAGCCTCTACCTTGTGATGCAATTTAAATACATATAATTTAGTTTTTCTAGCTTCAGATAAATAAAAACATTCCATGGTTACATGACCTTCCACAGAACTAAGGGCAAAACTAGTTCCATTTGGATAACAATGGACGCATCTTGTTTGATATTTTAGAGATGATTCCATTCGTTTCTCGGGTTGTGACATGTTACAAAGATTATAAACATTTATGTGCCTTCCATCCATGGAAAAAACCAAGCGGTGACCAACTAGGGAAATAGAATACACACACATGGCTGATAGCCTCAAATCCCAAAAAATCCCACAAATGACTCATTCACATTGCTGGAAAATTCACGTGAAAGTATGCAGGTGTGATTACTTAAGTAACCAGACACAAATGCGGTGAAGATGCTCATGCATAGGATCATGGTGATAAATGAATAATTGGGTACAATCAGGGATATTCATAAATCTAATAGCAGATTGAACATGCACGAGAGCATAAAATCATTGAAAAAACGGAAAAATGTGAATGGTAGATTGTAAATACCTTCCCGGAAATGAGATAATACGAATACAACACTGATACTACGTCGAGGTTTGTGAAAACGTGGTTGAAACAATTATAAAAATTTAACCACATTCTCTTATTTATGTGTCACTGGATTGAATGAACTGCGCATTGGTGTATCTTCTTCACATGTGCTTGAAAACTCAGATATCTACATGACCTCTCAAAATAATATCATCATATGCAACACAATCGAATGGAAAACTCGATTAAAAACACACATATTTATACTCATTAAAAGGGTGAACAAAGAAACAATGAAATTTCCCCCTAGACTACTCTCACAAGCACATTATTGGCTAAGGATTAATTATGCTCTAATACCAAATAATAATTTGGTCTGAGTTTTACACAATGATATAATAATATTATTATTATTTAGGATACATGTAGTGAACATTACATAGGCTATTATATAGCCATATCAATAGGAAAACAACTTCCTATAAAATAGGAAGCAATAATAACAAACAACAAACTATAACCTATTTAAATGAGTTATGGGTATAACCAAACAACTAATAATATGAGTTGTTATTACAAATCAATATAACCATAAATATTATTTCACCCATAGTAAACATTAATTTCCTAACATCCCTCCCCTTAATGTTTACATGGTAGTAAAAGAAATTTCACACTTCCTTTGCATCTTACCACCCGTGCTTTTTCATGATCTTGGTACAACACTCGAACTGAAGGTAGAAGAAGGAACACATCAACTTCTTATCGCGATGCAATTTGTCGAGAAAACATCTAATCGAAAAGGATGGGAACATGCTCAGGAATCATTTATTTATCAACCAGTCACTCTAGGGAACACATCGACCTAGAAATGTGGGATCTCGATCGGGACACATATGAGCATCCTTCAATGGTTTTCATGAGGCTAACCCCAAACCTAGGTATGAATAAGAACACATCTAAATGTTCAACCTCTTCAAGACTCATGATGTTGCGTTTCTCTATGTTATTCGTTCTTCACTTTTTTTTTTTTTCAGAGATGTAAGTTGAAAGTTGTAATTCCATCCCCAAACCTGCTAGATGGAATATTTGAGGAATTTGGAGGTCACGAGAATAAATGCATATTGCAGCTTGAATTTTTGCATCCTTACACTTCTATAAGATGTAGTTTGGTTCCGAAGCTTGGTATATTTTTTCTCAATGCACAATGAATAAGTGGATACTAAGTAAATAGACTATTAAATCTAGCCAATAGAGAAAGGAATTGTTGTTGCAGGCTCACAAAGACTCCCTGGATGCGAGATCGGGCTTCTAGGTTAATCACTCTAGCATCCAAGCAGTGATTGCACAACATGGAAACCTCTCTCCAAGTGTGGGACTTGTGAAACCGAGAGAGGAATTCCATATTAGAGACTCGGTTCCTCAAACTCCTCGATTTAGATCTATATTTGCACAACTACGAGAGGTTCGATCCTAATTCTACTCTAAATTGCAAGGAGACAGGGATAGAAATGCAAAAATGAAACTAACTAAAGGTGGTGATGCACCAAAAGGAGTGGTGAATATTTTGTCAAGCAAATAGACACAAACTAGAGATTGCAACATAAAACATACACAGGCTGATAAGATATAATTTAGGATCTGAAATGAAGAAAATAATACAAACAGAGGACTGAGACTCATTCACAAAGCTTGCATTATTATTTCCAATGTCAAAACACTGCATTACAACCTCAGAGAGGTAAAAACTATTACAGTCTTTGAAGAGGTCTGATTCTTTCCTACAATCACTTACTGGAGGTGAAAGAAGAAGATTGCTATGCCCAAAAGTATTCTCCCTTTTAGAAATGAGCCAAATCTGCTTTTACATTGCATGGGTCGAGCCCAGGAGACAAAAATGTACAAAACGTGGGAGCCCATTCCTCCTTGACTGCAGATGCATTAAAATGGAATGGGGGACCTTACAAACCCATACCCTGTCATTTTTGACCGATTTGCAGGAGAATGCGACCCATTCTGCGTTAAATTTGGTCGCTGAAATGTCACTTCTGGCCATGAACATGCGTCAGATCCATTTCTTAAATTTATCTCTAGACTACACCAAAATTCAAGATTAACCCTGGAATCATGTAGAGAATTTCATAAGCTTTCCAATGATATAAAGAATGTGCAAATCCAAGCTCTGGATCGAAAGATATGGCGATCTGAAGATTTAGGGCACAAAACAGCAAAAATAGATTTTGAAATTTTTTCCCGCGCTCTGCCACCTGGATGACACGTGTCAAGCGCTGATTGGATGCGTAATTCTCTCTCCTTCGCTTACCCATGGGTTTTCCTTGAAATTTGACCTTTTTTGATTTTGGAAAATTTTCCACTTTTTCCCCGCGTCCCCGCCACTGGGATACGTGGCATGCATTGATTGGAGGACAGGGGCACGGGGAAGACCTTTGTTTTTTGCTTTTCGGCCAAAACTTGGCCAAATTTTCCAAATCCTCCCTGAGCTCCATGCATCCCTGCTCCATTGGACACGTGTCCTATTCTGATTAGCTCGGCCTGACCCTTCAAACCTCACCCTTTGAACTTTTGGACGTTTCTACTTGTGACACGTGGCATTTCCTGATTCATCCGCGGGCCTTCCGGCTTTTCGCGCCCTTCGCGTCCTCACGGCCCACTGTTCCCAAACCGCTTGGTTCAAAACTTCCGATCTGCCCCGAAATGGGCTTCCTTGTCCCTCATTCGGCTGATGACACATGGTGTAATTTGATTGGCTTTCGGTTCCTTCGCCTCCCTGCGTCCGCCGCGTACTTCTAGCCTGATGTCCCTAATGCTCTATTCTCTCTGTTTCGGCCGATCCGGTGGTTCGCGCCTTCGCATCCTTGCGGCCCAGATGTTCCAACCTTATCTCAGGCAATGCTTAGTTGATTTTCTTTTCTCCTTCGGCCGAACCGGCTTTCCACGTCCCTCGCGTCCCAACTGTCCCAAAGGTTTCATGACTGACTGCCGCGCCTTTCGCCGATTCGCGCCCCGACGTCCCAAATGTCCCGACTGCTGCGAGGACTAGGACTTAGCCAATTTTCATGATTTTTTCTAGCCCGAGCTTTTTTTTTGCAGATTTTTCACCCTTTTTCGGAACTTGCTCCTTTCTTCTTGGACAGGGAGTTAGAAAAATCGAGGGGACCTTAAAACATGATTTTTTTCCCCTGAATCAATCTGCTTTTGCACGGGACTTGAGTATTCAATGCATGTTATCAAAATTTACCCTGGGGGGTGAATTTTGGATGACAATTTGGTGACTCGGTGGGGATACCTACCTAGGTAGAAGATACCAGTTGCCTAAAGCAGTCCATTAGGCATGGAGTTATCAAATATTCAGTTTAGAACCCCAACTGACTTAGAATGTGTAAGGAGGAAGATGGGATATCACCGATGGGGGCAAAGACTGCAAAACATCTCCATGGACAGCAAGTCGTGCCAAAGCACTTAGGGAAAACAAAACTAACCTACAAAAAAAAATGTGCACAAGCACTTGGAGGAATGAAAATCTAATATAATATTTACAAAGTAGTGAACTTCCCTCTAGAAGCAACACTTGAGATAGATTCCATTGATCGAATCTGCAGTTCTTCACCATCCAATGAGGCCAACTGGAAAGTGTTGTTGTTCTTGCTCTTTATGACCATGTATGGGCCACTCCAAAGGGCATCAAATTTTGAATGTCGTCCCGGTTTTGCTCTGTCCACATCCCATTTCAACACTAGATCTCCAACTTTGAAAAGATCTATCCTTGGCCTTCCTATCAAAGGTATTCTTGATCAATGCTTGATCCTTTTCCATTGCTTGGGATGCCTGATTTCTAATCTCTTGTAGCTCCATCAACTCTGCATATCTCACCTCCATGGGCTCAAACTCTAGCAATTCCAGCTGCTTCATGAGTTCCAATTTTGGCAATTCCAAAGACATGGGCAAGATTGCCTCTCTTCCATAGACAAGTTTGAATGGAGAGTTACCTGTGGATCTTTTGGGAGTTATCCTATCAGCCCATAAGGCTGATTTCAGTTGGTATGCCAAGACCTCTGATTCTCATCAAGAGTCCTCCTAATGATCCTCAACAAGTTCTTGTTTGTAGATTCGCATTTACTTAATAGTTTGATGAAGTGCTCGAGATAGATACCGTTCTTGACATCCCACTCACTACCTTAGATCCAATGAATGCCAATGCATTATTTGAGATTATTGTGGTAGTACACCAAATCTGGTTGTTATCCCCTCATTAAAGTCTAAGATGCTAGACTCATTTGCCTCTTTGAGTGCTACTACTTCGTCCATTTGGTGAAGTAGTCCGTGGTCACAAAATCCATTTGTGTCCTTGGCTTGAATTGGGATTAATGACTCAATGAAGTCCAAACCCCATTGCATGAATGGCTGGTCAACCGAGATTGGATGTAATGGAAGGGTAGAAAGTCTCTCTTTTCCCGTGAAGAATACACAATTCTTACACCTCTTGATCCACACATAGCAATCATCAAGATCTTAGGCCAATAATAACTAGCCTTCATGATTTTTAGAGCTGTTTCTCTTGGTGCAAAATGACCACCAACTGGTCCACCATGAAACTCTTCCAACACCCTTTGAATCTAATTTGTGCTAATGTATCTCAGTAGCACTCCATTCACATATTTTTTGAACAAAACCCCATCAACAATGGCATACGGAACAGCCTGCAATCTGAAGTGTCTCCTTTGGGTCTTGTTCATCTCTGGAGGGCATAGGCCTATGCCTAGGAAGTGCATAATGCCTTGGGTCCAGCAAGGAGTGGGGGTAGCATTGTCTTCTTCTTGATTGCCACTTGGCTCATGGCTGTCCTGGACTGTCAAAACAGCCTCTTCTTCATTGTATACTTCTCTTTGCTTCCCCAAAACCAGCTGCTCACACAATCCTTTCCCTCTTACCAGCTTGGTGATCTTGATCTCAATGTCATACTCCATGACACGGGTGATCCAACCTACCCTTTTCTCATTCAAATCCTTGTTGAGGAGGAAGTCCTTAACCCCAGCATGTGAGACCAGCAATTGGACCTTGTTGTTTGAGACTAAATGCTTGAATTTCTTCAAGCTTCTGATTACTGCAAGTACATGCTTCTCAATAAAAGAGTACCTCACCTCATAGTCATCTAGGCTCTGGCTGAAGAAGGCAATTGGCTGCTCATCATTATCCTTGTTCTTTGTACCAAAATGGCAGAAATAGTGTCATTACCTCTAAATGCATAGAGGATGAAATCCTTGGAGAATTCCGGGTTGATGAGAGTTGGTGCTTGGGTGATGGCTTCTTTGATTGCTTCAAAACTCTCCTTGCCTTCTGCGGTCCACTTGAAAGCCATGCTCTTCTTTAACATTTTGGTGATGGGCTTGACAAGGGTTGCAAAATATGGGACAAACCTCCGAACAAAGTTTATCCTTCCCAAGAAACTCTGAAGGGCTTTCTTGTGGCTTGGCAATGGTAGTGCTCTTATGGCTTCAACCCTTTCTGGATCAATTGCTAATCCTTCCTTGGAGGTAATATGGCCAAGGAGATTTCCTTCATGTGCAAGAAAGATGCACTTCTTAGGATTCAAAGACACTCCAAATCTCCTACACCTTGTGAAGACTTGCCTCAAATGAGAGAGGTGGTCTGCTACATTTTTGGAAAAAATAGTGATATCATCAAGGTAGATCAGCACCACATTGTTAATCAAACCTTTGAATGCCATGTCCATTGCCCTTTGGAAGGTAGCACCAGCGTTGGATAGCCCAAATGGCATTTTCCTATATGTAAAAGTTCCCCATTTGGTTGTGAAGGCTGTCTTGAACTGGTCCTCTTCCTTCACCATAATCTGATTGTAGCCTGAGTAGCCATCAAGCAATGAAAACCTTTCTGAACTAGCTACAACCTGATAGTATTTTCTCCATGGAAGGGAGTGGGTAATGGTCCTTGAGAGAGGCTCTATTCAAGTCTCTGAAGTCAACACACAATCTGATCTCTCCACTTTTCTTTCTGACTAGAACTAAGTTGGCAACCCAACTAGAATGCTTGATTGGGAATATGATCCTTGACTCAATCAGCTTGTCCAATTCTTTCCTCATGAGAGGCTCCATGTGTGGATTGACTGGTCTTTGTTTCTACCTGACAAGCTTAGTATTTGGATCCAATTCAATGGTATGCTGAGCTAAGTTGGGATTGAAACCTTTCAAGTCCTCATAGCTCCAAGAAAACACGTCAGGGAACTCTTGACACAGCTTGTGAACTCATACCTTTCTTGTTCAGTTGTCATCCTTCTAATTTGTAATGGTTTGTTCTCTTCTACCAAGATGGATATTGAATCCTCTCTCTTGACCTGAATGTTTGCTTTCTCCTTTCTAAACTGGTCATTAGGGTTAAAAATGGACTCCAAAGTGATAAGTCCCTTGGGCAGCTTAGTTCTCAGCTGTACTACTTGGTCACCATACTGCTGTTCCAATTTTTCTTGATTCTTGGATGAGAACTCAGCTTCTTCTTGCAAGAAATGGATGATTTGCTGGTCATTTTCAAACACTTACCAACTGACATTGTTATCCGGCACTGAAGGCCTCACAATCATGTGGATGTTTGGCTGTACCTTGTCTTGTTGAATGCTTTCCACAATGTCAAAGGCTGCCCCTACTGTGTAAGCCTGTCAGCAGCATGATTCTCTTTCCTAGGAATGGATTTGATGCCAAAACCTCAAAATCTTCCATGAGGTCCCACACCCTATTTTTGTAGCACTTGAGAAGATCATTCTTGGCAGCATGTCATCCCTTGACCTGATTTACAACCAATTCACTATCACCAAAGACTTACAAGTTCTTTATTCCTCTCTTGATTGCCCAATGCATCCCTTGCACCAAGGCTTCATATTCAGCAGTGTTATTGGAGCATGCAAACTGAAATCTAAAAGTTGAATAGTACTTTATTCCTTGAGGTGAAACAAGCATAGCTCCACCTCCTGCACCTTTTCTACTCCTTGATCCATCAAAAAACAGCTGCCATACCTCATTTTCATCTTTTTGGTTTGGCTTGGTGATGCTAGGAATAGGCTGATTTTCTTCATGTATGCAATAGACCCCTAGCTCAAATTCTTCCACTTCTTGATAAGGATCAAATGCATGTACCTTGTTTTCCCATTCATCAAGAGTTAGATCCAGGATGCTTCCAACCTTAGTGTCAGCTTCATCAGTGCTTGGGTGATCTTCTTGATCAAATGCTAAGCAATTGGCATTAATTTGACTTGGAGTGTAAGGCTCAATGTGGAAGTTTGTAATAGGTTCAGACCTAATTGTAGCCTTAGTTCCATACCTCGTTCTAAACAACATGTGTGACCAATCAGCAGACAAATATCCTCCAATCTTGGTTGTGAAGTCCCTTGACAAGCAAAGGGCAAAGAGTGGTGGAAGGTCTATGACTGATACATCTTGTAAAACAACAACATTTGGACATGCATGCAAGGTAAGACTCAAGTTTCTAATCACTCCAATTGTTGTTACTGCTGTCCCATCCAGCTACACTACCCCTTTGGATATTGTTTCATATTGAAGTCCTAGCTGATCAGCTATTTGTTTAGGCATTACCGAGCTACTTGCCCCGGAGTCTATCATGCAATTGTGCACTAGCTGATTTCCAATGATTAATGAAACATAGAAAGGAGGGGGCTTCAACATTTTACCTTGCTGTCCTCCATGATTTCCCTCAGGCTGGGTAGCATTTGTAAGCACTTTGTCTTGCATCTGAACTTGCTGATTCGAAGTTGGCCAGTCCTTCATGGCAGCTTGCAGCAAATCTCTTTGGCCTGGGATGGATAGGGATTCCCACATTGATATATTGATGTTTGTCTTATTC
This sequence comes from Taxus wallichiana var. yunnanensis, assembly GCA_018340775.1. NCBI lineage: Eukaryota > Viridiplantae > Streptophyta > Pinopsida > Cupressales > Taxaceae > Taxus > Taxus wallichiana. Next base: position 963,431,058 of record CM031234.1, read on the forward strand.
ATCTGATTAATGATGTTGAATGGGGATGAAGGCTCTCTTTGTTGTCCCTTAGTTTGCACATTCACTCCTTGCATGTGGGCAGCAACAACTAGTAGTTGAGTTGGTCTAGGAGCTGTTCTTGGCTGCCCTTATGCATTTGCAACCGGATTTTGTTTGCCAGCCACTTGTGGAACCCTGGAAGGTTGTGGATTGGTTAGGGATAATGGCTGATCTTCACCCAAATTCCTCCTCTTCGACCTTGTGTTGGCTGCAACACCTTGAGAAACTCTTGCTTGGTTCATGCCACAAAATCTTCTCGCTTGCCGCTTTACCAATGTGGTGTCATTTGGGGCTGATTGTTGTTGGAATGTTTCTTGTTGTTGATTTGTTTCCTTGACTGCCCTCACCCTCGGCACACCGCATGAGAGTTGTCACCATAAGTTCTTGATTCAAAGCACCGTTGAAGCACATGGATTGTTTATGAGGCTCATTGCATGGAAAACACTAGTCATACTCTGAGCAATGTTATTTTGTGTTGGCACCAATGCCTTAGAGGCGATATGGCATTGGGATTATAGGGTTGGAAAGGTCTATTGGCAGGAGGCCTTGTTTGATTCATATTTACAGCTGGATTAGGAGGCCTTTATTGTTGATATGGCTTCTGTTAGGCTGAGATTGGGGTTGATAAGAAGGTCTAAAACCTTGGGCTTACTACCTTTTGAGAGTAACCAGCTCATTGCCTAGGTTCTGCAATTGTTTCATGACTTCTTGAAGCTCGTTTGGGGCACTTAGAGATGAAGTGGAAGCTTCATTTGAACTCTATTTATAGGAGTGGAGAAGGAGCCAAATTAGGTGCTTGATTGGTGTTTGGACTCTCTAAACTTGGAAACAATGGCATGGGAGGTCTAGGGGCAGGTTTTCCAGGCTTGGATTAAACAATTTGCAGCCCTAATGGCAATGCTATAAGCCATAGGGATAGTTATGCCTCCCATGGACTGAATTAACATAGAAATATAAAAATTTAGAGCTTTGAGATAATAGAGAAAAGCACCTTCTTTGTTAGCCTGACTACCACTGGAATTCTCTCCTAAGTCTTTTGAAATCTGAAGTTGAAATCGGTCAGCTGCTCATTGGGAGCTCTCTTGATGGTTTTCAGCTGCTCCAAAAGAGACAAGTTGTCTCCCTTCTCTCCAAATTTCTCATGAAGTGCTATACATAGCTAATTCCAATTTGTGATAGAACCAGCTCCAAGGCTTCTAAACCATTGCAATGCTTTCCCCTTGAATGAAGACGCCAACAACTTGACAGCCACTTGCATTTCATTGATTTCATGGATTGCACAAAGGTTAGCAATATCTTTAACATGATCACCTGGAGTAGTCTGATTTTCTCCAGTGAAGTAGGGAATGTTTTTCAAGGCTGTAATGGGAATTAGATGTTGTGCATTGAGGGCAAGTGGGCTGCTTCCTGTGAAGTTGACATAGGGGTGGTTTTGTGCCATTCTAATTGGTCTTAAAACCCTTGTTGACTGAATGAAAGGCCTACCAGGTGGAGGAGTTGAGAGAGTTCTGTTTGGTGGAGATGGAGATCTTTGAATCCTTCTTCCTCTTTGCCTTCTTCTTGGAGACAATTGTAGGTATTCAAACAGAACTTCTTCTTCTCCAACTCTTGACCTTGTGGTGATTCTTCTCATGAGTTTTCAAGCCTGCACTGCTGAAACCAGTTGATTCTTCCCCTTGGAGTTTCTAGATATGTAAATAATAGCTCTTTTCAAGCAAGAAAATTTTAGCAGATGCACATCAAATTTTCGTAGTAAAAATGAGACCTCTAGTGTCCCACTGGTGTGCCAAAACTGTTGTTGCAGGGCTCACAAAGCACCCCGATGCGATCGGGCTTCTAGGTTAATCACTCTAGCATCCAGCAGTGTGATTGCACAACATGGAAACCTCTCTCCAAGTGTGGGACTTGTGAAACCGAGAGAGGAATCTCCAGTTAGAGGCTGGTTCCTCAAACTCCTCTGATTTAGATCTATATTTGCACAACTACAGGTTCGATCTAATTCTACTCTAAATTGCAAGGAGACAGGATAGAAATGCAAAAATGAAACTAACTAAAGGTGGTGATGCACCAAAAGGAGTGGTGAATATTTTGTCAAGAAAATAGACACAAACCAGAGATTGAAACATAAAACATACACAGTGATAAGATATAATTTAGGATTTGAAATGAAGAAAATAATACAAACAGAGGACTCGAGACTCATTCATAAAGCTTGCATTATTATTTCCAATGTCAAACACACGCATTACAACCTCGGAGAGATGTAAAAGCATACATCTTTGAAGAGGTCTGATTCTTGCCTACAATCACTTACTGGAGGTGAAAGAAGAAGATTGCTACGCCCAAAAGTATTCTCCCTTTTAGAAATGAGCCAAATCTGGCTTTTACATTGCATGGGTTGAGCCCAGGAGACAGAAACATACAAAACATGGGAGCCCATTCCTCCTTGATTGCAGATGCATTAAAACAGCATGGGAAACCTTACAAACCCATACCCTATCATTTTTGACTGATTTGCAGGAGAATGCGACCCATTCTGCATTAAATTTGGTCACTGAAATGTCACTTCTAGCCATGAACACGCGTCAGATCTGTTTCTTAACTTTCTCTCTCCATACTACACCAAAATTCAAGATTAACCTTGAATCATGTAGATAATTTCATAAGCTTTCCAATGATATAAAGAACATGCAAATCTGAGCTCTGGATCAAAAGATATGGCGATCTGAAGATTTAGGGCACAAAACAGGCAAAAATGGATTTTGAAATTTTTTTCCCGTGCTCTGCCACCTGGATGACACGTGTCAAGCACTGATTGGATGCGTAATTCTCTCTCCTTCACTTACCCATGGGTTTTCCCTTGAAATTTGACCTTTTTTGATTTTGGAAAATTTTCCACTTTTTCCCCGTGTCCCCGCCACTTGGGACACGTGGCATGCATTGATTGGAGGACAAGGGCACGGGGAAGACCTTTGCTTTTTTGCTCTTCGGCCAAAACTTGGTAAAATTTTTCAAATCCTCCCCGAGCTCTACCCATCCCTGCCCCATTAGACACATGTCATATTCTAATTGGCTCGGGCTGACCCTTCAAACCTCGCCCTTTGAACTTTTGGACATTTCTTCTTGGACACGTGGCGTTTCCTGATTCGTCTCGCGGCCTCGCCCGATTTTCACGCCCTTCATGTCCTCACGGCCTCAGCTATTCCAAACCGCTTAGTACAAAAACTTCCAATCCACCCGAAATGGGCTTCCTTGTCCCTCATTTGGCCGATGACACATGGCGTAATTTGATTGGCTTTTGGCTCCTTCACTCCCAGCGTCCCGCCGCGTGCCTCTCGGCCCGACTGTCCCTAATGCTCTTCTCTGTTTGGCTGATTCGGGCGCTTCGCGTCCTTCACGTCCTCGTGGCCCGATGTCCCAACCTTATCTGTGCAATAGTTAGTCGATTTTCTTTTCTCCTTCGGCCGAACCAACTTTCGGCATCCCATGCGTCCCAATCGTCCCCAGTGCTCTCGGCCCGCTTTGGCAAACCTTTTCACCCGATTCACGCCCCGACGTCCCAAATGTCCCGACTGTTGTGAGGACTAGGACTTAGCCAATTTTCATGATATTTTCTAGCCCGAGATTTTTTTTTGCATCTTTTTCACCCTTTTTTGGAACTTGCTCCTTTCTTCTTGGACAGGGGAGTTAGAAAAAATCTGAGGGGACCCTAGAAACATGATTTTTTGCCCTGAATCAATCTGTTTGCCTGGGACTTGAGTATTCAATGCATGTTATCAAAATTTACCCTGGGGGGTAAATTTTGGATGATAGGAATTTCATTGAAATGAGTCGGCATGTTGTGTTCTCAAATGGGAATAAAAGGGGAACGGTCAAAAATATGAAAAAAGCATCATGAAACTATTTACACCATTAATGCAAGTGTGTGGAGGAATCATATGATAAAAATTTGATTGAAGATCAACACTTTGTATCAGAGCTATAATTTGTGGAGTATTGTGTAAATCCCTAAGAGAATTTGAGAGCCAAGCATGTATTCTTTAAGCTAGAATGATTGTTGAATAAATTTGAGGACGTTTGAACTAGTTTTTCTTCTTAGACTCATTTATAGATATGTTTTCATGGGTAAGTGCCCTATTTGGCTTATTATTATGTAGGTTTTCATGATTTTCATGTCACATGGATCATAATTGTGTAAGTTTTTTTATTCATTTGTAGTTATAAGGGGTTTCTTGCATTTTGAGTTCATCTTGAGCTGTTTGAAATGAATATATTGTTAACATATCCTCATACCACTTCAAATTTGACTTCTCCCCTAGATAAGATAACACATACCATATTGCCAAGAACATTAAATTTTTTCATGTTATTGTGGTTATTAATTTTTAAATAAGTAAAATAATATCTTATATGGAGGAGGAAACATCTAGGATATATTAAGGTAGAATATGTTCATCTAATTTCAATATTTTTGATAACAAAAGTTCAATAAACATTATGAATAATTGTGGTATGCACTCTAGAATGAAGCATATTTCAATCAAATATCACTTTTTAATAGAGTTGGAAGTAGAACTACAAGTCAAGCTGTAATACATTGCTACACAAGAACAAATTACAAATATTTTCACAAATCCCCTTCAAAATAAAACTTTTGAATATCTGAGACAAAAGTTGTGGTGATATCTTTTTCGTCTAGTCACTAAGTTCTTAAGGAGAAGCATTATGTCAATGGGAGCTAATTAATGAATTATTTTACAACTCTGTGGTTTCTTTTCCATTGATATTGAATGGGGAGAATTACATAAAAGGGGGAGCAATATTTTCTTGTTATATTTGTAGGTTATTTCTAGACAAGGTTGTCATCAATGATAAAGGGGGAGATTGTTAGATTAATTTTCATTGATTTCAAAGGAATTTTCTATCAAAGGAAATAATTATCTAATCGTTGAAGGCCAAACGCCAATAATCGTTGTCCAAAAAAATAGTTTTGAATCTCCATTATTCAAGGGAATATCGCACCATTCCAAGGCATTAAATACAAATGTGTGATCATTAAATAATGTTTTCCAAACCCCCTCTATTTTGGTGTTAATATTTAAATTATGGTATGACCCATGTCTATTGCACAATAAAATAAAGAGTGTCCCTTGGGAGAAATCACACACCTTTGAAGTGATAAGAGAAGTTATAAAAGTATCTATGCGGTTGAAAAGAAAGTGTGTGAGATATAATAAAGATATAACATTCAAACTCAAGTAGGTTTCTAAAGGAGAGAAAATAAAAATATCATTGAAAGCATATTTTTGTGAAGGAGATTTATTTAATTGTATTCTATTGAAGAAGTTTGTTTGGAGGTTGGTGCTTCCTAAGAAAATATATTGGTGTCTCTTGCTAATCTAGTACTTATAAGTGGGGATTAGTATCTCTTGTAGGTTTGTGCCTACATATTGCTTAGTGGTGAGGATTTGTGTATCCAGGTAGGGTTGGTGCCTACAAATTTTGTAAAGGAATTTTATTTTATGGCTGAATTTGGATAGTAGATCTAAGCAATATTATATTCATGGTTATCTCCCAAAATATTTTCCACGTAAATCTTGTGTTTCATAATCATTAGATCTTGTATGATTTTATTTAAATATTATCTTATATGGATGAGGAAAAATCTGAGAAATATTAAGGTAGGATATGTTCATCTAATTTCAATATCTTTTGATAACACAAGTGCAATAAACATTTTGAAGAATCATGTTATGCACTCCAAAACTATTCCAATCAAATATCACTTCTTAAGAGAATATGTAGCAGAACAATAGGTCAATTTGGAATACATTGCCACACAAGAACAAATTGTAGATATTTTCACAAAGACCCTTCTAATGAAACTTTTTAATATATCAGACAAAAGTTGGGGGTGATATATTTTTCATCTAGCTACTACTTTCTTAAGGAGAAGCATTATGTAAATGGGAGATAATCATTGCATTCTTTTACAAATTCATCGTTTCTTTGTCATTGATGTCAAAGGGAGAGAATTACAGAAAGGGGAAGCATTATTTTCTTGATATATTCACAAGTTATTTCTATACAAGGTTTCCATCAATGATAAAGGGAACATTGTTGGATTAATTTTCATTGATGTCAAAGGAATTTTCTATCAAATGAAATCATTATCTAATTTTGAAGGCCAAAGGCCAATAATCACCACTGTCCCAAACAAAACTAGTTTTGATTCTCCATTATTCAAGGGAATATCACACCATTCCAAAGCATTAAAGATAATTTTATGATCATTGAAGAATGTTGGCGATGCCCCTCTTTTTGGGTTAATATTTAAATTATGGGCTGACCCGTGTCTAGCACACAATAAAATAAAGAGTGTCCTTGGGAGAAATCACACCCATTTGAAGTGGCATGAGAAGTTTTAAAAGGAGATGTAGTTGAAAATAAAGCGTGTGAGATATAATAAATATATATCATTCAAACTCAAGCATATTTATAAAGGAGAGAAAAATAAAAGATCATTGAATCCATATATTTTTGAAGGAGATCTATTTAATTATCATCTATTGAAGAATTTCATTTGGAGGTTGGTGCTTATTAAAAAATGAGATTGGTGTCTCTTGAAAATTTGGTGTTTAGAAGTGGGGATTGATGTCTCTTGTAGGTTTGTGCGTACAAATTTATTGGTGGTGGGGATTGGTGTCTCCAGGTAGATTGGTGCCTAAAAATTTCGTAATAGAATTTTATTTTATGGTTGGATTTGGACAATAGATCCAAGTAGTCTTTTATTTGTGGTTTTCTCCTGAAAGGGTTTCTATGTATATCTTGTGATTCATAATCATAAGATATTATATGATTATTGTTATTGTGGTTATTAAGTTTTTAAATAAGTAAAATATTATCTTATATTGATTCACCCCCTATTGTTGTCGTTATTAAAATAAGTAAAAGTTTATCTTATTTTTTTATTGGAGGTAAAAAGGGTTGAGGGGACCCTACCCCTTACAAAGTATTACCAGATCATTACAAAGAGGCCAATGGGTTTACCATTGAATCCCAAATAAAATCCAAAAGCATCATGAACCAAACAACTAAGAGAAACAACCACAAAACCAAGAAGTAAAATAACTAACAACAGAGAGACATAAGAACTAACAACAAACAACTATTAACTAACAATAGAAAACCATTATCCCATGTTTCTTCATCATTATTTTATCATCTCCCCCACTATATTCATACAACCACTCCATCCTTTAACAAGGGAGGCAATATTATATTTCCAATACTTGTAGTTAGGCTCAGGAATCTCCACTTTGGGGCCTTTTCCTTATTTTTCTTTTTCCTTTGCAAGTTCCATAGAATGAATCATCTCTGATAAGAGTTTGAGGTGGTGGATGGTGATTTTAACACTAAGGAGGTGGACATCATGAATCTGTAGAATGATTTCTTTCATCTTCAACATTTCCTTTTCCATCTCCAAGATTCTTTCATTAGCATTTTTGAGTTTCTCATTAATAACAATAGAAGATAACTTTTCCACTTTTTAGTTAGTTCCCTCAGGTCCATGGACACCATACTGATCTTATGTCTATTAATATCAATATCTAACCTGCAATTCTCAAATTCCCATATGAAGGCATGTGATTTGACAGCAGATTCTTGGGTGGTAAACAATTCCTTTTGAGAAGTTTTAAGAGCATGCAAGGCTTTCAATGGCCTCCTCCGAGTTCTTTGAATGCTTTCCTTAGAAGTATCCAAAGATTTCTCTCTCTCTCCATCTCATCACTGCTTTCCCCTTTAGTGGCATCTTTATCCTTACTGGAATCAGAATGGGTTGGGTTTCCTTCTTGGTTCTCACCCGAGTCTAAGATAACCTCCACTTCTTCAACCGTCTTTGGTGCCTCCTCCACCATGCTTCGTTTCTTGACTCCACCTTGACTCAGGTTAGATCTGGTTCTTTTTTCCATAGGTTTACCAATTAGATCCCCACTAAAACTTCCCTCCTTGGGCTCTGAACATTCAGCAGCTGAAGCCCCAAATTTTTCATTTTTCCCAAAAGGGGAGTTCCCAACCTGATAAGGGATTTGATGAGGCCTTGGTGAAATGGTAAGGTGAAGGTACCTTTATCTACCATGGAAATAGATTTTGAGAGGGAAGTATACAAGAAGGGGAAATTACAGGGCTTAGCATTACAGACATGGTTTAGCATAGGGAAGTGATATCCATATATCACTTTGTATCACCCTTTTAAGGTAATGTAGGCCATAATCAACTAAGTAATTTCTTTAAAAGGAGGGGGAAAATTGCCCCGAGCATAACCATTATGGAGAGAGACATGAACCCCCTTACCTTGCATAAAGCATTCAATCTCTAGGCTATAGTTTGACTTAGGTTTGTAGATACATCTTCCTTCCAAAGCTAAACCCGTAACTTTGGTAATAAGCTTGGGGGTAATGGTGAAGGAGAAGTTACTAACCCGAACATGGCCTTATTTCCAGGTTTTCACCACATCTTCACTCAACTTTTCATCGAATCCATCAAAGATGTTGAAGAAGGGTAACATTCCTACCTTTTCAAGCAGGATCTCAACTTCTTTGGATATCTCCTATCTCTTGCTAGGTTTTGTTTGCACTAAGTCACCCCCATTCTTCTAAACATGTTCTTCTTTCTATTCTGAGAATGGTTACCTTCCCCAATCTTATCATCCCACTTCCGCAATTAAAAAGATCCGACCTACCCTTGCTAGGATTTGAAAGGATATTTTGCACGAGTTCGGGAATCATGAGAAAGTGATGTCACGAGTCTAAGGAATTATTGCCTCCTCATTTGTAGGTGTATTATTAGGGATACCTTCCCTTTTCATGATTTCTTTAAATTTGGCTTGCATCTTATTAAGATCCTCGACCACCTTAAGACCCCTTGCATCCACCCCCATATTGGCCATAAAATCAGCTAGAGTGTTTCCTTCACGATACACATGTTGAAAGGATATAACCTCAAAAGAGGATAATAAAAGCTTAGTTTTATTGATGAATTCAACAACAGAAATAACAAGTTGGGATTTTCCTTTCAAACATGATATGATATACAAAGATTCCCCTTCCACTTCAAGGTGTTTTAAGCCTTTCTCATTGGCTAACTTCACACCCCATAACAAATAAGAATCGCCTCTGCAACATTTTTGATTGAAAGCCCAAGTCAAAGAAATAGGTAAGAAGAAATATTCCTTGAGAATCATGAAATAATCCTCCTCCCCTGGTTTCCTAGGATTACCTTTCGTTGCGCCATCAAAATTGAGTTTAAAGATACCTTCCTAGTACTATTCCACTTAATCCCCACGAGGATTAATCCTTTTGGGTTTGGGATCACCAATAATATTCTAATTCTTTAAAATGTGTTATTCATTGTCAAGTATTTCCATTTAGTTTTTCCCAAGGATAGAAAAATTGTTTATAACAACCTTGTAAGAGTTTGTTTATAGTCAACCTAATGGGAATTTTCTTGTTTTTGAAGATCCTTCTATTTCTTTCTTTCCATAATTCCCACCAGAGGTGACCCAAGCTCATGACCCAGAGATTTTTAACCCTTAACTAAAGAAAGGACAATTCCATTGATTCCAAGCATCCTTGATCTCTTTAGGGATTACCTAGTAAACCAAGAAGCATCCTAGAATAGAAGATAACATTAGATGGGCAAAAGGACATTCCAGGAATAGGTGATTCATAGTTTCCATATTCACTTCACAAATAACACATCTATTGGCCATCTAGAATCCTCTTTTAGAAAGATTATCAATAGTAAGAATTTTATTTATTACTGAAAGCCAACTGAAAACATTAACCTTAGGATTTATGTTCTTGTTCCAAATATTACCAAAATTTAAATCTTCTTCTCTAGTTTCTCCCTCAAATAAAAGGGAGTAGGCAGATTTGACAGAGAAATTACCATTTTGTTCTTTGTCCTAAAAATTCTATCTTGGTCTTTGATGTTAGAAGATACATATTTTTTTAGAAAATCATTAAGTCTACTCAAGTGTTCATTGAAATCTTGTCTGTCCAATTCCATGAGTTTCCTTATCTTAAATTTTTCTTCATTAGCCATATAGTTATTGATTTTTTCCCCATATTTATCTTCGAGCTATCTAGAAATTTGAGGGAATTTGTATTTAAGGACAAAATTCCCAGCCCATTTATCTTTCCAGAAGCATATCTCATTTCCTTTTCCTATTTTCCACCTGCTGCCCCTAGCCACAATTTCTTTTGCCCAGTTAATATCTTTCCATATGCATGAACCATTGAAGGATTCCTATTTAAAAATCCATCTATTATCATTAACATTCATCCAATAATTTTTCTTTAGAATTCTGGTCCAAACTCCATTTTCTTTTATTAACCTCCACCCAATTTTTGCAAGAAGGGCTTTGTTCATTTTTGTCCAATATTTAAGACCAAGTCCCCCTATATTTTTGGGTTTACAAACTCTATCCCAAGCATCTAATGGGATTATTTTTTTACTTTCTATGCCACTCCATAAGAAATGTTTTTGGATTTTTTCTAGTATTTCCCCAATACCTCCAGGAAGTTGATAGAGGGACATGACATTGGGAGACTCAAGAGAACTAATGAGAAAGGTGATTTTTCCAACTTGGGATACCACATTAGCTTTTCATCTTGAAAGTTTTCTTTCAAAACTTTCAATTAAGAAATTCCATTCCGAACTAGAGGGTCTCTTGTCCCCAAGAGGAATTCCTAAATAAAAGGTGGGGAAAGATTTATAGTCACATTCCATAATTTCAGCTATCTTCTTACAACGGTTGTCCATGGTGTTAAGGAAGAAGAGAGAGATTTTTCTAAAGTTTACCATCTGTCTCGAAACTTCCATATAGTCATCTAGAAGATATTTTATTTTCTTAGCTTCAGAACAAATGCTTCCCCACCAAGAAATGGATAAGACAAACTCTGAGAGATATTAAGGTAGAATATGTTCATCCAATTTCAATATTTTGTGATAACACAAGTGCAATAAACATTTTGAAGAATCGCGTTATGCACTCTAGAATGAATCATATTCCAATCAAATATCACTTCTTAAGAGAGCAAGTTGTAGACACCAAAATTGGGTCACGCTCCCCTTGGTCCCTTGTAAAATAACTAGTTCAAGCATACTCATCTAACCATTGCCCCTTCCACCCCACATCATCATTAATTTAATTAATATATATCCTCACAATATTTAATATCTAATTACCTTATTTTCTACCCCACCTCCTCACCTAGACACCTCATCCACCCACATCATCCTAGAGCTATTCTTGGCATGTTTCCATAACAAACAATAACTAAATCTTACCTACCTTAATAAGCTCGATTTGGTCTAACCCTAAAATCAATCCCTAAAATATCTCTAACCACATTCCCGCTCATTAGAAGGGAAGTTTCCGTTCTAATCCATGAGAATAAACAAATTGGGCCAAAAGAAATCAGAAAGATATTCCCATTTTAGTAAACCTAGGGAATCCCTCCTTAACCAACGTTGGTTACCCCTAAACCGACACTCGATCAACCCGAAACCGTTGTCGGTTACCATTTATTCACCCAAACAACCTTGTTTTTGGGTTAGCACATTCTGAGAGTAAGAAAAGGAGATCAGAGCTGCATGCAAGAAAAACCAACATCCTTTCCAAGCATCCAGAGCCATCACTAGGACATATATTAAAGCATTACACCCACAAAATCATTCTGGGAATCACTGTTAAGATATCCAACACTATTCTTCTGATCAACAACCGCCTCCATTAGGCCATCAAAATATACATCATAGTAAGTACATCTCTACCAGCATTGTCTATTTCAACATAGTTAACTTTTTCATTCCTATCATTAGTTTATACTTTGCATGTTCATTCCTCCATTGCTTAATAGCTTGTAATCCCACCATTTCCCTTACCCACACCACCAAATCACCATTCCGACCTAATATCCATTTTTGAGTGTACTTGAGATCTCCATAGACCTTCTCATTCACTCTCCCAACCTTATTTGACCTCAGATCAGCCCCTTCCATTTAATCTATTTGAGTTTATTTTACCTTGACCATACCGACGCCGGTTATCCACAACCATCATTGGTTCTACCTAAACCGACATTTGTCACACTTAGTGGCGCCTCCGTCGTCTGTTTTACACATTGACCAAGAACAGACCCAACAATCATCCTACCAATTGACCTAAATAACCCAAAATCAGACCCCCATACCTTGACAGACACCTCATCTCTCAAATCCAACTATAGCCTAGCCTGTTGTGATTGGATTTTCTTATTGTAATTGAATGAAATATCTAAATCATATCAAATACAGTAGGAATTTACTTGTTTCTCACATTAATTTGTTTTAAATAGTGGATTGGCATCTGTCTAGGGAGTATCACACTTCCTAGAACTAGCATACACTAGGAAGTCCATTGTCATATACCATTTAACTATCATCTTGTGGTCTTGTTTTCTATTAAAAGTAGTTCCTCCTAGCCAAAAGGAATATCTCACATTAATCTATGGATCAAGAAGTCAAAACGCACACAACCATTAATTGACCAAAATTTAATAGGTATTCCTTCTTGTCCCTTACCCTTTTCTATTTCGTCATTTCAAAAGGTATAGAAAACAAGAAACATTTTGGCACGCTCGGCGACCCATTAGGGGTTATTTTGCATTTATTCATTCCTAGGTGAAAGTTGTGTGTTTTTTTCCTTTGAAAATATTTCACATTAATTTTCTTCTTTGGAAATCATTCTCCTTCTTTCTATTGTCTAAAAAAATCATATTTTTGGTGCTTTAAAAATAACACATCTTCCTTTCTTTTGCATTGCATTAGTGAAAGAGCATCCCTCTTCCTATTCATCACTTGCTACATCAAATATCACACTTCGATTTGGGTTTAAAACACTTGCATTGCATTCTAATTTTTCGTATTATTATCTCACATTAAAATTGACAATAACGTATATGCTGGAAGTCATGACCAGCTGATGGTTGACACAAAGAATTGTAGAAAGCACATTCTTCTCTCTCTCTCTCTCTCTCTTACCTTACCAAACTTGCAAAAATCAAAATATACACATCTTTCTTAAACAACATCTTACCCGGAAAATCTATCGGTGATCACATGACCTAGTTAGAAGGTACTCCCGACTCATTGCCTCTGTCAAGTCATCATCTCAGAGGATAGCCCACCCCTACCATAACATACCTAAAACCTCTCCTTTTAGATATCCTTCTTCATAGGAGGCCTTCCTAACCAAAAATAATGTTCTAAATACACACAACAAGATTAAATAGCATAAGCTAAAAAAACATAAGAAAATAACTGTTAGGATCATGCTTTTTCATAACGTTCTTCTTAACTTGTGTTTTGAGGTGTGAGACTACGAATCTCCATTTTTTATTCTTCCTTTCACACTCCACCATCGTAGTTGGAGTATTTTGAATTTGTATGAGTGTTCCAGGGACCCATCTCCTCATTCGAAGGTTTCTTATTTTGATTCTTCAATTAATTTAATTCACGAAACTAATTTTTCTTCATTTCTTCCTAATTTCACATGATCACCGATGTCGGTCCAAATGACCGTCGTCGTTCACATCTGAAAATTTTTGGTTAAACCCTAACCAATGTCAACTTCTAGCTTTGTAGTTACTTTACCTAGAATAGCCTTCATCATTGTTTATATTCTATTTCGGACCTCGGGCATCATCATATTCCTCCCTTGTTGATACCTACTGTCATACATAGTTTTCACAAGTACACATCCAACATTCATTTTCATTCTTTGAGACTGATTTCTTCCACCAGAATCGGTATTAGTGTTCCCTCAATCGTCACCGGTCAACTTGACCATCATTGGTTTGCCCTCAACCATCACTAGTCAACCTGACCGTTGTCAGTTGCCTTTGTTTGATTTTCAAAATCTATACATTGACTAGATTCACCTTCCGAACCCCATTATTCTCTATTTCTATTATTTTCTATGTCATCTACGAGAATACGCTTTTACTGTGTCAAGTACTTGTTCACATGGTACCAATCGCAGTAGACTAATGCCCTCATATTCCACGCTAGTTGTCAACCACTCCCACCTAGTCCCTCATTTCCTTCCATCCTATCACCCATGGATCCAACCTTACCTACCACCATTGCTCACGGCGACGAAGAGTTTGTATAACTCCTTGATCGAATCCCACGTCCTTACAGCTTCTACCTTTCCCACCCTTCCACCTAAGACTCCTCAAAGTCGGTGGATATATGAAATGCTTGTATCCATCTCTCATGTCCTTATTCTTGGTGCTGCATCAACCCCTAATAATGTAGTGTTACCCTTACCTTCTTCACCCCGGTAGTTTTGCAGCTAGGCCCCATACCCACCATGACCTCTGCATCTACATTTTCACTCACACCTGTCATATTTGTTGTCCCCTCATCAACTACCTAGACCATAGCATAGTCCACACCCATTTTCTCAAAAATACCCATTGCAACACAACCATTCATGGTTTCGGTGACCCCTACTCTATAATATCATCCTCTCCATCCCACAAACACTTCCCCCAATCTTGCTACCAGAGTCACGACGACCATCCCACCTACATACACCTACTATCAATAACCCCTATCTCATTTGTCACCCATTCTGGATATGTGCCTTCTATGTCGGTTCCTTATTCTCAACCTCCCTATCAGTTCAATATCTCCCCCTTATGCCATAGGAGGTGTCCCTCCATCATAACCTACCAATGACCTCATCAAGTTGATGATGGAAAAGATGCAAACACTAGAAGCATTAGTTTCCGGCTCACGTAATTCCCTCACCTATGATGAAATTTGTAATGAGCCTATTCACTCATCCATTCCTATTCGATCATACCCTATACATTGATAAATGCCAAAATTCAACCGCTTCAATAGTAAAGAAGATCTGCAACAACATTTGTAGTCATTTAAACATGGGTGTTACCTGATTGCCCAAAATGACACTTTAATTTTGAGGACTTTCCCAATGTCCCTGGCAGGACCTGTGTTGGAATGGTTTAGTGGATTACTAAGACACTCCATTTACTCATTTAATCAAGTAGCCAAAGCCTTCCTAGATCACTTCTCCATCAACATTGTTAAGAAGGTTACCATGACTGATCTTTATTCCACATGACAGTATGACGATGAGTCTATCACTGACTTCGTCGCTCACTAGTACAACCTCATTAACCAGCTCACATTCTAATTACCTCAAACTAAGCTTATAGAACTATTTACTCGGCATGTGCTAGACACATCTCACCAACCCTACAGGTGCAAAATTTTCACACTTTCAATGAGGCATTCACCATGGCATAGAAATTGGAAATTTGTGCTATCGAAGAAAAGAAGATTCAACTTTGTAACAAGAACATCGCGTTCAAATAAAATGATGCTTCTTCGTCTTCAAAACCCCAAAACAACTATTCAAAGCCCAAAGGGTCTACTAATTCCATAGTTCTCAAAGTTGGTCCCCCTCATCAATCAAACCCACCAAACCTCCATCTACTCTCTCCCCATCCAAGCTTTCCGGTTTAGGAAAGAACAACGAAGTACACTTCCATAGGAGAATCTTATTCTTCCATTTTGGAAAAGCTTGTTAATGTTAGTGACATTACCCTTCCACCTATAAAACCAAAAATTGGTTTTGATCTCGAGTGACCCATGCCCGTATGGTATATGGAAAATGAATTTTGCAACTATCATCATGTCAAAGGTCACAATGACAATAATTGCATCACCTTCAAGAATATCATCCAAGAAATGATAGACAATGGAGATCTAGTCTTGGATAGCCCGAATGTACACGCTAACCAAAACATGCATATCTTCAGGAATCCATTCCCTAATCATGCCCCATCTTCCAACCAAGCTGGTGATACCTCAAACAATGATAGCAATGTCTAAGAGGTCCACGTTATTTTCAATGACACATCAATTGCTTCCCAATTGCCTCATGTTCCTTCCATAGATGAAATATTATCCCGCGCTCCCCTACCTACACTAGAATCTATTTCATCTACTCCTCTACCCACAGAGAATCCCCTTCATATTCCCCTTCACCCATGGAAGAGCCTATAATAATCATGCTACCTTTGACTCCTCGAAATTCTAAGTAGTTTTCGTAGCACCTCTCCTACTCATAGAAGATGGAATTCTACCGCCTACATCAACATAAGGAGAGTCCACTTTAGCTGGCCCATCCTCTCCTCTACCCATAGAGGATCCTATTGAAGTATCGGTGTCTTTTGATGATCCTTCACCATCAGACCTTCAAGATCCCGTTGATCTAATTTTGGCTCTCTTACCCACAGAGTCTGAGGCTAGCCATTTCCCTATATCTCAAACACATTTTACGAGGATTGCCACTTGATCCACGTCACCCCACTTATAATAGTACCATTCTCACACTTGGCTGATCTCCTGGACTATGTCAATAGAGCCTTACTTTAGGGACACCTTCTACTTCATGTTTCAACACAAATGCAGTTGTCACTCGCTGACACCTCCACTATCTATCCAAAAGTGTTTCAAGTGACCAAACCAAACACAACCACAACTATTGCAATACCTTCCACAACACCACTCATGGCCCAAATCACACCTCTTCCCATAGCCCAACATGCATCTACACCCAAACCCACACCTATATCATCTCCCTTACCTAAACCTATCACTACCTTAGGGGTCATACCGATAGCTAGCCTTATTCACCCACCCATCAAATTAGATTTAGCCACATCTTCCAAAACTAACACTAAACTTAACCTGACCCCTAAAAAGAAGATCTAACCTCCTAGACCTCATACACCAACCTCACCTACCATTCCCTTATCACCTTCACCCCTTCCGTCCATCCTAGGACCTCACCCCTCGACCCTAGCCAAGAAACCCCCACCCACCGGTAAACTAAGAATGCAACAACCCATTTCCCCATCATAGACCTCTAATATACCCAAGCAACCCACACAACCTCTACCCTCACCCATAACCTTCTTACCACCCATACCTCCAATACCATTAATAACTTCTTCACTACCCACGACACTTTCTTCTCTCTCACTCACGCCTCCTCCCCCAAACTCCAACCACCTACCTCCACAACACCTTGGTTACCCCCATGGGTAACCCACCCTCTTCCACCATCTACTTTTCCCTCCACATCTCATGCACCCATATCACCTTTACCCAAAAAGATGCAACCTAAAGCTAAAAATATGCTACCCTCCAATAAGGTAGTTAAACCAACCACACCTTCCATTGCCAGTTCATCTACCATGCCCCTACCCAAGTAGATATGACCAACACCTAAGACCACACCACACACCAAACTAGTATCCCAACCTACTCCCCCTCTTATAAAGACTCTTCCTCCATAGTTAGCCGCACCTATACCCAAACCCACATTCACCTCCCATTGTGATCCATTAGCAGGGTCCTACACCAAAATCCTAACCAATCTCCTCAAAACTTTTTCATTGCATTACCACCTCTTAGACCTTACGACCCACTCAAACCCAAACCAAAAGAGTTTGATGAAACCAAAATTTGTGCCTACCATCATGTGCCAAGAAATGATGTAAAGAACTATAAGGATTTAAAAACCACTCTTGTCCAATTGTGTCCTCTTGAAGAAAACTTTGACGATGATGATCTTATTGATGAGGACCCAATTTCACCTTCACCAATTTCCATATATCTTCCCTCATTGCCTACTCAGCAACCAAAATATCCATCCTCACAACTTTTTGATCCATCCCTGAGATTTGAAATTAACATGGTTCACATAAGAGAGTTGGCCAAACCACCACCCAAATGCCAATGTGCCCTACTCATCTCACAAGGCTCGTATCCACCACTAGGGTTTTTCCTCACTGCCATTATACCTTATATGACACACACTCTTCATCCACCTCCCCTAAAATTAAAATGATCAACATTACCACCCATGCTCAGAAAGACAAAGGCAAGGAGAAATAAAGTGGCACATACCAGCATACCGGCCACACCCATACCCAAAGTCACCATTTAAGGTCCCGCACATCCTATTTCCGATGGTGTCACACATGGCACAATGATAAAACAACTACACTAATACCCCCTAAAAATGTCTTTATATGACCTCATCCAAACCTGGGAGTCACATCGTCAAGCCCTCATGGGGTCCTTCAATCTATCAAGTCTTACCAAATGACCCCACACCCATAGCCTCCATCATTACCCCTCACCACGTGGCCTCTCTCACTAGGTCTTCACCTTCCTCTACACCTCCACCCACTCACCAAGTGGCCGCCCTCAGCTTTGCAGATGAAGATATTGCTCCCTTCCAATTTGATGACCCCGACCCCACTCTTTTCATCTCTGTCTTCATCGATAATATATGCATACAACACATTATGATCGATGGTGGTGCTAGTATTAACATCATCTCCTCCCATGCATATGACCAAATGTAAATACCTGCCAATTGCATGCATGGTAACCCCATTATGTTGTGTTCCTTCAATGACACCATGACCTCTACACTAGGTACCATTGTTCTCCATGTTTGTGTAGGTCCCCGCACCATCCTGAAACTTTTCTATGTCCTAGAAGGGGAGTTCCAGTATAACTTGTTGCTTGACCGACCTTGGATCCATGTTATGGGTTGTTTCTCTTTAACGTTACATTGATGCCTCAAATTTGAACACCAGGGACATAATTATACCATCCCTACCAACCCATCACCTTTCAATACATGTAACATGCTATATCGACCCGATGATGTGCTTATAATGCCAAAACCACTTCACGCTCACCCATGAGCCCATCCAACAAAATTGTCACTAATTCTGTTGTCTAACCTTGCTATCCCCACTGTAGTTGTAGCCTCTACCGCGATGCCCATGTTTCACCTTCATCTAGCGAGCCATCCATACTGCTACCCACATACCAACTATTGATCCCTTATAGGGTTTTTTTCAATGCCTCACTGGGAGGAATACTGCCTATACAATATCAATACCTTCCTCACCCCATAAGAGTACGGGAATCTGCATCAACACCCTAGTTATGACTTTTGCATTGGTTATGTTTTCCCTTATGGCCCTCCCCAACTTCACACCAATCTAATGTATGGGGGACTTGATATGACCACCTATAAACCCGAACCTCCATCCCAAACCCAACCATTTTCATCTGACCTACACTCCCTCACTAACCATCGTTTCTCTCACACTTTCCTCCACCGGTGCACATGGAAAGGATTTGGCTTCAGTTTTTATGAACAAGGTTGCCACATTGTCATCTCATGTACCTCTCGTAAACACAATGACCATAGTAGCATTGGTTTTGATGCTCCATCCTCTAAGAAGGTTTGCATCGACCTTATCCAGGACAAGAAATATTACCCTCTCATTCACCCACATTACCATCCTCACCCACGAGTCCATAGATCTTGAATCTATACCTCCTAAAAAAATTCATAAACACCATTTCCCTAGGACCGCTAACCTATCCACATGATGGTGACACTCCCTCTTCTCTCCCATTCCTTTATCTTGACATGATTGATGACGATATGCCTTCAATTAATGTTGTTCAATGTCAAGACAATGAGTCCATCCTCACCTACCTTGGTACAAAAGACTCTTATATTCACCGATCATTACCCTCTGAGACGCAAACCATGTTGAACGAATCGACCATCGAAATCAAAATTAATACTTAGGATGACCCACACATTCTAAAGATTGGCCAATCCTTAGAAGCTACTGAATAGGAAGCCTTCACCTCTTTCCTTCGAGACCATAGCAATGCATTTGCTTGGTCCTATGCTGATATGCCTAGTATTAACCCAAAAATCATGGTTCACAACATTTGAGATGCCCATCAAAAAAAACCCACTTGAGACCCAAGAAACAACCTAGGATTAGTTAGGAAAATTATGGAATAATTTTTTTTTAAGTGTCCACAACCAGGTTGTAAGACAACAATTAACACTAACATGTTCCAGAATAGGTTTAATCTACTAGAACATACTTTTCTTCTATTAACACTTATCAGAGGTCACAAGGTTCAAATTTTAGAGTTAGAAGTTTCAGTTAGGTTCAGGGGTAAATTATCACCATACCCACTCTCTAACAGACTTAGATTTTAAACTTTATTTTATCACACTTAACGCATTCATAATTTCCCTAAATCATTCCCATTGGATAGGAAATTTTCACACCTTTCCAACAATATAAAGAAGTCCTCCTAACTCCTTGAAAACTCCTTAGAGGTCATGGGCCTGACCTTAGGGGGAAGAAAACAAATTTTCCCAAAGGAGAGGGCCCAGGGAAGAAAATTTTCCAAAGCGAATGGGTTGGCGGGTCATGGGGAGACTTTGCCAATTTTTCTCTTGCATGAGGAAAGATCCAAATTGTGCCACATGCCCACAGCCCACCAGGGTCACGTGACACACTAACAACCATGGCAGGAAGAAAGGGAGAGGGAAGGGTGGAGCGACGACAGTGAAGTTTCAAGGAATTTTCTCCAAGGAGGGGGAAATGGGTAAGTTTGATGTGCGGGTCCACGCGTCCGTGGAAGGGTCTCAAAAGGGCAGGAGGCAGGAGTGCGGGGCCACGGGGTTCCTTTACAAATTTTCCAAAACAAAATTTCAAAAAACAAAAGGTCGTGAGGATTCCGCCCCCTTTGCTAACACCCCATGTTGCCATGTGGTAGTGCCCGATGGATGTGGGATTGTGGACCAACGGGGAAAAAGGTAAAATTTTCCAAAAATTTTAAAAAAGAAGCCCAAGGAAGAAAATTATGTCATGCCTCCACTTTGTTGCCTCGTGAGGACACGTGGCAGCCTTTGATTGGCTGCGGGCCAGTAGAGGAAATTTTAAAAATTTCCCCAAGAATTTTTCAAAATTTTCTAAGGATTTTTAACGGGAATTTTTGGGCCGCGGGCCCAGGGAAAATTTTCCCAAATTTTCTTGCCAAGGAAGGAAAAACTTCAAAGGGCCATAACTTTTGCTAGAAAGCTCGGTTTTGGGAAAACGAGGACTTTCTAGAAATATCTCAATGCCCTCTTTGCATAGGAATAATAAATTTTACATTTTGATAAAGTTTAAGGGGTCAATTTTAAGAAAACGGCCTACAGATTTTAAAAGCCAACTGGTAAATTTTGACTTATAAATTTTGTTTCAATTTGATCTCCTCCTTCACTCAACATGCCAAACAGGCATAGAGGATTACTCTAAGAAGGATTTAGGATATTTTGGGAAGGTTAATTTTCTCAATTGATGGAAAACGACTATGAAAATTTTGGGCCCAATTTTTCAATGTTTAAAATTATTTCCTTAAGTGTTTCTATCAATTTGAGTTCATTGATGTCATAGCATGCTAAATTTTAACATTTCAATGTTGATTATTAATTACAGGTTCGAATTGTGCATTTTAATTAAATTAATTGCCAGTTTTAAATTTACAACAGAGATCCATTTCTAGAAAATCTATTTAGCAATTTCATCATTCAAGTGTGGAAATTAATTTTTATTCTAGTCCAAGGCATTTAGTTGTTTATAAACAAATCATTTAAAAGCTAAATTGTAAAGTCTGGTTTCCAATTTAATATATTTCCAAAAGAGACAAAGTAATATAATTCCTTCATACATATTTTTTTCTTTTTCCATTTTTCTACATAGGGATTTCAATCACAATATGATATTCCAATTTGAATCAACAATGCAAATGAGGAAAGGTCTTGCAATCCTTTATTAATTCTAAAAGAAATACATCTTTACATTCTTCCATTCCTTGAATGCAATTAGCAAATTTCACTTTCTTTCTTTCAAATGTACAAAATAGAATACAAATATCTTTCACATTTCGAATAAGTAACTTTCATAACCAATTACAAACATCTTCCCTTCACAAAATACATTACAATATCATCCACTTCAAAGTGGGAAAGGTTACAAATGATTTTGTTTCACAAGGGACTGGAAAACTATCTTCTTCTACTCCAGAATAGCAACATGCAAGTTTTCTTTTTCTTCCAATTTGATCACAACAAAAGTGGGGGAAAGGCAATGCTCTCCACCCAACCAAGACATCCAATGAAAGGAGAATCCATCCTTCATCATTGGCCCCCGAGCCCCAACCACAATGCAATAAGAAATGGATATCAACCCATGGCAACAACAAGCTTCCACAACACACAACATTCTTTCAACATGCATATTCAAATTAAAACATAGTTCAACACAAGACAATAGTTTACAACTGCATTTAAAAACATTCAAACAGAACTTAGGCTTTATCATGCAAGCCAAAGGAGAAAGGACTATGGGGAAGCTACTTATGCCTCCTAATGGGAATTGGGCATCCACTTGTAACAAACCACCAAAATAATTCATCACACACATCCTTATGCCCCCCACAATCCCTCCTTATGCCCCCATAGATTTTCCTTATGCAAGTTATTTCTTTTCCATGGTGGATCCCAAACCCAAACTCCCTCCACAAGAATTCTGATGCCACTGGCATTCCCTTATGCCCCCCACATGAATTCCCCATAGCCTTCTCCTACACCATTCCTATGGCATTCTACCCAACCAGCCAAAAATTATACAAAACACATGCACCATTCATACAAACACAAAAGAAATAAAAGAAAAAGAAGAGCTAAGCTCCTACCTCTCCATGGTAGCTTGTGTTTCCAAACAACAAGCTTTTAATGCCAAGAACACAGTACCAAAATTAGTAGCCAAAAAGCAAGTAAGCTTTCCAAATTCCTTCCAAAAACAAGAGCTCCAAGTACAAGAAAATTCACCTCCCAAGGAAGCATGCAAAATGATTCAACAACCCAAAACAAGAAAAGAGTTTGAATTTTATAGAAGAGGGAAGAAAATATGATGATGTGGATCCATGTAGGATGCCATATCACACATTCTCAACTCTAATCACAAAAGACAAAATTTCATTCTCCAAAGCACAATAAAGAGGTGGGTGAAAATATGACAAATTACTTACACACTCCAAAAGCCCACACCCCAAAGGACTGTAAATTTAAAACATGAAGAAAGTGCAATTAAAACATGCAACATGATTAATACAAATGCATTAAAAAGGGCTAAAATCAACCCTCCAACCATAGGTATGGTTGGTAAATAGCTTTAAGAGGCATGGGACAAGTTTTACTTGTCCCACAAGCCTCCAAAAATAGCCCCCAAGGACAAATTCGAATTTCCAAGGAGGTGGAGTATTTCATACTCCAAAATCTGACTTACACAACTCTTACACAAACTTACACATCCCTTACATATTAATGACAAAAGCCAACAACTTCTATAATTACTTTCCTATATCCCAATTTCATTAATTTAAATTTTAACCATATGATTTCTCACATTAATCTACCACAATTTAATTAATTAAAAGAAAGGGACACATCACTAATAAAATACATATAACAATAATAAAAAGAAAACACATAATAAAATATACAAAACCCATGGTCACATATAAAGGTGATTCCCCCCATGGGAATCCCTAACAAAACAAACACAACACAATAAAACAAGTTGCCATGGTGACCATGTTGAATTCACCTAGAATTCCATTGTGGTTGGTCTCCAATCCCCCGATGTTTGTTGTGATATTTTTAACCTGCAAAACATAAATACCTCCTTCGACCTCATGGCCATATCAGAACATCCAACATGATATAAATAAAATCACAAAATCATCTAAATATGTGAATCACAACAACATCAAAGCAATTTAACAAAATCACTTACAATTTATATCAACAACATCAAAGTAACAACTATATAATTTGTAATTTAATCAACCACTATATCATCATCATATAATGTCCATTTTCTAGTCTACTCACAATATCCAAAAATCACATGTCCGAACAACATTCATAATATATCTACATCAAAAGTGTATCATCATCCACATATGAAGTGTCTCTAATAATCATCATGCATCATAACCAAATCAAGATCAACAATAATCCATGATCAAATGTCTAACATCATACTAAATCAAAACATAATAATGTCCATAATGTAAACAACAGTATCAAAATCAGTATCAAAAGGTGTTAAAGGGAAGTGAGCACTACAACATCGTAACCATTCCTGATGCCAAACCTATCAAACAAAAGTTGCGGAAAATGCATCCTCACATTGCTCTTCTAGTCAAAGAAGAGCTTCAACACCTTCTCTCAATTTCCTTCATTCTACCCATTGATTATCCCCAATGGATTTCTAACATCGTTCTTGTCACAAAAGCGATAGGGGACTCCACATTTACATGGATTTCTATGATCTCAACCTTGCATGTCCCAAATATGATTTCCCACTACCAAGCATTGACCAACTAGTTGATCTCACCGCTGGCCATGAAATTTTATCACTCATGGATGGTTTCTCGGGATACAATCAAATATTACTAGCTCCCAAGGATCAACACAAGACTTCTTTCATCACCCCTTGGGGGACTTTCTACTATCGAGTCATGCCCTTCGCCTAAAAATTTTGATGCTAGATATCAGGGCCATGACTTACATCTTCCATGACATCATGCATCACATATTGGAGGATTACGTAGATGATCTACTTTCCAAATCCAAGCATCAAACCGAACACCTTCCCATTCTTAAAGTCATCTTTGACCACCTCATCAAGTATTGTGTTCGTCTTCAACCAAAAAGTGTGTCTTTACGGTACTTTCCGGGAAAATCCTAGGTTTCATCATTTCTTTGCGTGGCATAGAAGTCGATCCTGCTAAAGTCAAGGCTATCCTTGAAATTCTGCCACCCACTAATCTCTATCAACTTCATATCCTACAAGGAAAGTGGTAATAAATTCGTCGTCATTTTATCTCCCAGACTTTCCGACCGTTGTCAACCATTCCATCATCTTCTCAAGAAATACATTTCATTAAAATGGGATAGTGAATTCCATAAAGCCTTCGAATCCTTGAAATAGTACCTCCTTCAACCACTAATGCTCATTCCTCCTAAGGATGACCAGCCCTTCTACCTATATATTTCCACCACTGACCATTCTCTAGGTGTAATGATCACAAACAGCTTTATTACATAAGCCATACCCTTCTTGACTATGAAACTATATATACCCACATCAAAAAAAAATTCCTAGCCTTATTTTTCATCACCACCAAACTTCATCATTACCTACTCAACCACAAAACCTTCATCATTACTAATACTGACCCATTACACTACATGTATGCCAAACCTTATCAAAATCAATGTTCGCACATTGGCTTATGCTTCTAGCTAACCTCGACCTCGAATTCATCCATCAAAATTCCATCAAGGGACAAACTATCACTGACCAATTGGATGATGCACCTATTTATGGGAATCAACCCTCTAACTTTGACTTTCCAGATGAGTCTATAGCTACCCTTTCCCTGGATGAACCCACTTACCAAATGACACTCTTCTTCGATGGCTCCAAGTGTCAACATGGGGGTGGGGCTGGTGTTATCCTCATTCTCGCTTGATGGTGAACCTATGCCTTTGTCTTTCAAACTCAATTTTGATTATACAAACAATATTGCTGAATACAAAGCACTTGTATTGGGTCTTCAGGCTGCTTATGCCTTAGATGTTAAGTCAATCAACATCTTTGGTGATTCTCAGTTGGTCATAAACCAAGTCAATGGTATATACCAGTGTTGTAATGAGATACTTCAAAAGTATAAGCATCACGTGGACATACTTTTGACCACCTTTGACCATTACACACTTCAAACCACCCCATGTTCTACCAATAAATTTGCAGATACCATGGCCTGCTTGCTGCTTCTATTAGCTAATTTTGACTTCGCAAAATTAGTAAATGTGAAAATTATGAAAAATTTAAAAAAATTAAAAAGTGTTATCTTGCGCAATTGTTCTCCTCCATCGCAATCGTCTTATTCTCACGGTCATTCTGGTTTTCATTTCATTCTTTTTAAATAAGCCCTCCTCCCGCTACACCACAAACCGTATTTTAATTATTTAATAAATATTTACCCTGTTATTTAATAAAATTAATATTTATTAAATTTTAGGGTTTTCAATTAATAAATATTAATTTTAATATTGGATGGAAGTTGTTCGACAAACTTGGGAGAAATTTTCTTCTTTTTATTAATTGTCGTAACTACCATGAGCAAGTGTCGGGGAAATCTTTCTTCTCGCTTCCAATTGCCATAGACAATTTTGATTTTCCTTCTATCATTCGGGAATTGATGAGGAGATGGTTACAAGAGGTTGTAGAAGTGGGGGAAATTGGGAAGAAGGAAAACAAGGAGATCTTGTAGATATCTAGAGCCAGAAGAAGGAAAGCTTATTCTATAGGCGCTATCCGACTTTCACACGGAAACCTAGCATGGGCATTAGCTAGAGCCAGAAACCTTGAGAGTTTTAGGTAGTTGTCTCCATTAGAGGGAAGCAATAACAAGGAAGTTTCTGAGATCCAATATTACAAAGGTGAAGGAAATTTCATGCACATGCAAAGGTAGATCTGAAATCTCAAACAAATCTTGTATGCAACAAAGAGGAAAAGGTGAAATTCCATGTAGTTGTATTTTTGTTTGTTGTTGATTTGTGCAAAAGTTAGGAGCCAGTCAAGACCCTTCATGTAGATTGTAGGAAGAGGAAAATTTCTCCTTACAGACCCAAGGATTTTCCATGCACCAGGAGGAATAACATCAGTCAAATAATTCTCACACCATGCTTGGGAAGGGAGAATGAATTTTTTTTTATTCATACACAGCCATAAGGGAGTCCACGCCAAAGACACAAGAATTTTCCACGCTTGGGAAGGAAAGGAATTTTTCCAGAAAATTAGAGTGTAACAGTCCAAAAAGGGATGGTTTTTGTTTTGTTTTGATGTAGCATTCTCCACGTAGGAGTAGAAAAATTTATATCTCTACACCTGAGAAGAAAGGGAAACAACAGAAAAAAAATTTAGATGTCCATGCATGAAGTCAGATCCCATGCTGGTTGAAGATAAAGAAATCCACGCAACCATAAAGAATTCCATGTCAGCACAAAGCATGAAGCCACGTTGAAAAGGAAATTCAAACAAATCAAAGCAAAGAAAATCAGTCTGAAGTTCTTTTTTAGCACATTCACCAAAGGAGGCCACACATGCATTGTTTCTTGATCTATTTCCAACGCAGATCTGAGGGAGATAGGTAATATGAATTAAAAATATTCATTTTGTGTTTGGATCCCCACAAATCCATGCATCCATTTAGATATCCACATAGCCTACACAAAGGATAAAACAAATGCTTATAAATTTGTGCATACTGAGAGGAAGGAGGAATAAATCTGTTTTGCCCACACATTCACAAGCTTAAATTCAGATTTCACGCATGCACAATTGACTGGAGTTCAACGCAAATCTCTTTTATTTAAAAAAAGAGATATTCATGGTGCTACGCATGCTAGAGGAGATGATAGATTTCTCACGTCAAGGGTGAATTGAGATATTCACGCACACAGTGAATATTTAAAAATAATTATTATTATTATAAGGAGCTTCGAAGATTCAACACGTTGTTGAAAGTGTAACAATGATCTTAAATTGTATTATTTTTCGATGGTGATTTGAGCTTTTCCTCAATATTGTTTTTTAAAAATAAATAATAGAAATATTCGTATTATTCTTGCGAAAACAAGTGGTCCGATACTTAGACCCGGTACCTTCCCAGTGTCTTGGTTTTCCTTTTGCTCTTCCCCGTTTTAAAAAAAGGAAAATAATTCATAATGGGTGAATGTTCTACTAAGTCGGTGCTAAAATATGCATACCAAGGATTAGTTCCAACATTGTCTTTAAATTCAGCATATGACAACATTTTGGATACCGATATGGGTCACGTAGATATGGTTCAGTTCTATGACAAGGTAAGATGGGAAGGGGTAACTATTTTCTCAAAAAGGCTTTATCGTTGCAGCTTACCTCAAGCGGCAACATTTCCTATTTCCATACAATGCCCTAAATTTTTCCCCGGCTGGTGTTGAACATTATGATCCTAAGCGTCAGGGATTTTTTAATGACAGAAATGAACTTTTTCTGCTCAATTCTCCAGATCATATAGAAGATTTGTTAAGAGTGTCACTCCATGAAGAAAATGCTAACATCACACAAGAATCGACACAAGAGTTCTGGGATGAAAATCCTCAAAGATGGTCGAAGATGGTTGGTAAAATTGGTTGGTCAAACCAAAGACTCACACTTCAAGAATTCCCAAATAGTTGTTTGTAGAGTTTCATGAAGAAATAGGGGCTATGATTACTCTCCTTAGCATGGTTTTTGGTCTTCCTTCTACCAAAAAAATTCATCCTTGGATGTACAAGTTCATTTGTATCATTCTTGATGAAAATATGTTCATTGATTGGGCAAGTAGCGTTAGTAATACTCTCCATAAGAAATTGATTGAGGTAAGAATGACAGTCATTTTTACATGACTTCATATTTGATTTATGTTGTAGTGAGGAGGATATTTTCGAGTTAACAACTAGAGGTACAATGGGTCTGGAAAGAATAGTGTTTTTCATTTTTACCCACAAATTTCAGAGTTCAAGAACATTTCTCACCATTTCCGGAGGGTAAACGATGATTTCTTATTCTATATAATCCAGTCAAAGAAGAAACCTCAAGGAAAGATTTTCAAAAGATGCCAAGGTGGTGATAAAACAATGGGGAACTTGGTTTATCAAATTTCCCTCTTATTCCTATATACAAGTTGATGGATTTGTGGGAGCTCCTTACATACTTCCTAAATATTTCAACGACAAAATAGTGTTGATGGAACTCTCATGTCATCTTTTCAAAATTCATTGTCTATTAATGTCCTTATTCTCATAGTGCGAAGTTATGAAAAAGAATTTTCTCTCATAACTATACATCCTTTCACAAGCAAGGCTCAATTCGATATTAAAGGATCCATGGAAAAAGCTCTAGGGGCAAGATATAAGCACAAGGAAAATATATAAGACTATTGGATAGAATGTGCGAATGATAGGGAGGTAAGACGACGACAATTTTCTCATCTCACACTGGCTCAAATAGAGAATTATGGATTGAGGGATCCTCCCTTAACCCTTGCCAATAATGGAATTGATCTTATGGATCCTACCTATGATCAAATATTTTTCACTCCACTCCCCAGTATTGATTAGAGTAGAGGAGATGAAACTTTTCTAGATGTTATAAACCAACCTGTGTTAAAAGGACTATGAAGTGGTATGAGAATAAGATAGCCAATCCTCTCCCATTTTAGGCACATATGTCGAAATACAAAGGTTTCCAGAAAAAGTAGAAGTGACATAGAAAAAGGTGGTGCAAAATTCTTCACACCAGTCCCCATCAACATCATCACATGCATCTCAAAGGCAAAGCCAGTGGTTACCCAAACCTATCCCTAATAAAGAAGCAGTGTCTCAAGGATCGGTAAAGAGTGTGCATCTTTGGGAAGGAAAAGAACATGTTTCTGGTATTTCTACCCCAAACTCATCTATTCACATCACTAAGAGTTCTAATAGACCTACCAAATATCTAAATCATCAATTTCATACACCAGAATCCAAGCAAATCCCAAAGAGTGCAGATATCTAATTCTTCCAAACATCCGTATTAAGGATATTACACAAGAACATGAGGATAATCAAGAATATTTTATAGATGCTACTTCACCAAGGATTGAAACCACGAACCATTATCTACTGGTTTTAGTCATGAAAAAGGAAAAGAGGATTTTTCTTCCAGTTCTCGACATTTTTGTGTCGAATTATTAAATGAAACACCGACCTGGGTTGACTCTGAAATAAAAAAGAGAAAAAGATTGGTCAAAGTGGCCAGCATTTATTTGGAATCTCTTTCTTCCCTATCCAATAAAGTGGTGCCCAAAATCCTAAGGTTTTCTCCAGAGTAGTGATTGATGATAAGGGAGATAAGTTTGCAGAAATTACAGTTCCTACTACTGAGAAGGATCGTGGAGACATGACAATCACCTATTATGAAGTATCCTAGATAGCCCTTGGTAAGACCAATTTTGAAAGTGATGTTTCTATGGAAAAATATTCAATGAATAATGTGCTTAAAATGTTGGAGATATATAAATCTCAAATTTCCCAAATCAAGGAAGAAAAGAATCAGTTGATTTCATATGTTCAAAGATTTGATCACCCCAATTGAGTCTTATTTTCCTGTTCCGTAAAATGATGGCTACCCCGGATCAAGAAATTCTCAATCAATCAAAATATGTGATCACTCTAGGACACACTCTAAGGTCATGGGTTTCTGAGATAGAAATTGGTGGTTTGAAAACAATTTCTAAAGTGATAAAAATATTTAAGAATATTTATGCCTACCTTGATCCAGTGTTTCCATTCAAGGAGTGCCTCATTATAGAATTCATCACACTGGATCAGATTTTTCCAACTCTTTAGGATCTCACCCACATGGAATCTAATTTCTTGGCTTCAAAGAGGGAATACTTAAGTTTTATCATTGCATGACACAAATTCTATGGTTAAATCATGCTAAGTCTAGGAAAATGATCCTAGAAGATTTGGTAATTTAGTTTGACGGTTTATACAATGAATCCTATACCACGCTCTCTTCCATTCAAATCTTCATCGAAAATATTTCATGCAACTTCATCACTAAACACAACCAAAGGAATTCAATACAACACCTAGTGGATCAATTTACAAAATTGATACATGAAATGTATACTCATGTTGATGTTTTTTCCACTTCATCTATAGATCAATGTTTTAGAATTAAACATCTTTACATATAAATCCAATCTAAATTTACAGACCTACATACCATACTAGGTAATATTCTTGAAATACAAGTACTCTATGATATTGGTCTTCTCCAGTTGTTTTCCGAAGAAGAGAAGAAGCATCGAAACTAAAAGCTCAAGTCTTATGAAATGGCAAAGAATCAGGATCCTTGTTTTGCCAACAACATAGTAGGATGATTTCCTATATTTCCTCATGGGTGAGAGAGTCCATTTCTCATACAATTGAGATAGGTGGACCCCACACCCAATGGATAAGGCACTAGTTTTTGGTGAATGTTTTGAAAGTGGTATTTTAAATAATGTTATTGTTGATTTCACGTTTGAAGAAACTTAAGTGGTTTCTATTTTTAGTTGCTTTTAATAAAGTTGGTTGAAAAGTCAAAGTCACTTAAGTTCCCTATTTAATGTGCATTTAAAACCCTAACTACTTTGTAACCAACTTTTGGGTTATAAAAGGAAGTCGGGGCTCATTTGTAAAGGTGAATTTGAGAGAGGAGAAGAAAATAATTTTGTGTGCAAGCTTTGTTTCAGGAAGAAACTTTGTGTTCTTTTGTGAAAACATTTTGGAGTTAATGAAATATGAACTTTGTGTCTTATTCATTATCTCTTGTAACATTTGATGTTCTTATGTTCATTAGATGTTAGATGTTTGAATCTTGCATGAAAATATTGTCTTTGATCTTATTGTCAATGTTATTAATCTGTTGTTCTAGTTCACAGTGATCAAGCTTTGATTATCTACTTGCTCACGTGTGTTCCCTTTTAGACATTCTTGTTTATCTAACTCAAACTCTATTTTATTTGTGTTAGTTATTCATCTTTCCTCTTCATGCAATATTAGGCTCTATTTTTACCTAACTCTTGCATGTTATTTCAATTCATTCCATTGCACTCCTTTCCTTCATTCCATTCCATATCCCTCATTCAATTTTCTTTCCATTGATGTTCCAAAACACCCCCCACATATAATTTTGAATGTATAGATGTAAATACAGTTTTGGTTTTCAATAAAGGTAGCCTCACCTTCATTTAGGAGGGACTTCATTCCCACACTATTGCATGTCATTTGCATGCGTCCAAATCCATATGCTAACAGCTTCTCAGATACCCTCTTCTCCTACCGACTCTAAAATATTTGTCATTATACAAAGGCTACAATCACCATCTTATTTACATCATGAGGTCTACTATCTTTCCCTTTCCATTTTACCCATGGATCTTACTCGTAATGGACAACGTGCCTTTCTTAAAAGTGTCTCCCATTATGTCATCATGGGTGGTCTTCTATACAAACTTGGTTTCAACAACATTCTCTTACGCTGCCTTACAAGTTCTAAAATTCTCTACACCATTAAGGAAGTTCATGATGGAATTTGTGGAGGTCACTTTAGTGGTCTCACTGTCACAAAACGCATTCTTCGTTTAGGCTATTACTGGCTAACCCTGAACTGTGACTATTTTGATTATGTCAAATGCTGTGTAAAATGCCAGAAAAATGCTAATCTCCATCACACCCCTAGTCATGACTTACAGGCCGTATGATACCTTTGGTATTTTTATCAATGGGGTTTGGATCTTGTCGATGAGATCAAACCCCATTCTTCACAATGCCACCAATGGATCATAGCCACTATTGAAAATTACACTAAATGGGTATAATCCATTCCCTACATTTCCACCAAAGATGAGAAAATATGTGAATTCATCAACCATCACATCATCTGTCGCTTTGGTGTCCCTCACCACATTATCATGGATAACAGAAAACAATTCAAAAATAAAACCCTATGCAAACTATGCGATGATTTTGGCATCCAACTCAGTTTCTCATCACCTTATTACCTGCAAACCAATGGTCAAGACAAATCAACCAATAAAACCTTGAACAAAATTCTTATGAAGGTATTCAACAATACTGGGAAGGATTGGCATACGCACATTCCTTTCACCTTGTGGGCTTATCACACTAGTATTCACACTTTGACTACTGCCACCCCCTTTTCTCTGGTCTACGGTACTGAGGTTGTCTTACCTCTCAAAGTCTAGATTCCATCCCTCTGCATCTCACTACAAGACATGCTCAACAATTATGACTTTCGCCAGGATCGTTTGGCGCAACTTGAATTATTAGATGAGCATTGTCTCAATGCTCTTGATAATCTCCAAATCTACCAAAATGTATCAAATGTGCCTATGAAAAACATGTTCACGAATGAACCTTTTAGGTCAATGACCTTGTCCTAAAGGAAAATCAACATGTAAGCAAAGAGGAGAAAATTAAAAGGGGAAAATTTTCTCCTAATTAGCTTCAAACCATTATTATTACCCATGCCTATGGATCAGGTGCTTATCATTTATCTTCACTCAAAGGTAAACCCGAACCTAAGCCCCTTAATGCCTTGCATCTTTGACCATTTTATTGTTGATATCAATTCCTATATAAATTTTTGTCAATTGATCACTTGTCCCTTAAGTTTTTTTCACCTTCCATAATTACCCATTTTGAGGATCCACGACTAAACAAGAATCATGTGATTACCCGTCACCTTTTAGCCTTGTCTTCAATATGAGTACCACGGCTCTTCTCATAGCATGATTCTCATGGATACTTTTTGTTTTCTTCAAAATGGAATCACATGGTTGTTCATCACTCAAACCACCTCTTTCACGGTTAATCTTTGTGTTTTATGATCTTTCCTTCTAAAACAAGAACCTAATCATCCTTTATAGTTTTTTTCCATGACTTAAACGTCTAAAAACAAAAAGGGATACAACTCCTTGAGTCAAACTTCTAGCAAAATATGACTCCCTCAAAAGGGACATCTCTTCTTTATATTCTACCACTATCAATAGACTGCTCCCTTGAAGGACAACTATATACAATCATTACAAAAATATAATAACTATTCAAAAGCTTCCCACATTGATCAGCTTCACGAAGACCTCAAGGAGATAATATACCCATCCCATATAGACTTCCCACATCGATCAGTCTATTAAAATAAAGGAAAAAGATGAAATTTTCGTCATGGACTTGCCTATTTTGGATTCTAGGTTTCTTGTTCCAAAATACATGTCATTGTACACTAAGTTACGCTAAACCTCCCATTCTCACCTCCTTGCCTTTTTCACCTAAATTCCTTATTACTCAAGGGACTTTCTGTAAACATGACATTTTGTGATCATGTGACTTTTCTTCACCCTTAGAATAGTCCATTATGTAAGGCCTATAGGGTCTTACATTCATAAGCCCATATGGGGTATGGTAGACTCATTAGGGTTCTTATCAATTAAGAAACTCTTTTACCACCTCTTACCATTCACCTTCCTCATTACTTATTGATTATCTTATATAGGACCAGGTCCTCAACACCTATATTTAAAAATCACTCAACCATGCCTACAACCTAAACTCAATCATGCCTATGACCTACATTCACCCGTGCCTCACCTATTAATCCATTCCTCTACTTCATCATAATATTCCCTAGGTCATGGGATAATTACATTGTCTGAGATCCCTTTTCACCAGGACTATGTAGGAATCATTTCAAGGGCATGGGGCCCTTAGGCGTTAGCTTGGCCACTCTTTACCCTAACCAATTCCCTCTGCCCCTTTCCTATTCACATTCTACCCTTGTTAGTTTCCTTTTATATTAATAATTGGAAATTAAATCACACAAACAACAAATTGCTTAACATCTTTACCATCATCACTCATACATTCATTTCATCTTGTCTACAATTTCTTTACCGTAATCATACATTTTCCTAAAAAAACATCTTAACACGATCCACATCATCATTAATTACATAAATTAATGAATTAGAAACTCAACCATACCTAAACCAACCTAACTCAACAATACCTACAACCTAAACTCAATCATGCCTAAGTCAACCTGACTCCATCCATGCCTAAGTCAACTTTGACTCAATCCATGCCTATGACCTGACTCCACCATGCCTACATGACCTTGAATCTAGCATGCCTAATCCACCTGATTTCCACCTATATATATATATAACAATGAAAATTAAAACATGTACACCATTCATACTATAAACACCATCATCTATAAATCGAAAGTCTGTATAAAAATACATGTGAACATATATCCCAATAATAATCACAATCATCTCAAATTGCTCAGATACATCCTCACCATCTTTGGCACACAGGCGTCGGTATATCATCAAGAATCTCCAAAAATATCATGTACATCCTCACCATCTTCGGCACACAGGCCGGGATATCATCAAGAATCTCCAAAACTCTCATGTACATCCTCACTCTCTTCGGCACACAAGCCGATATATAAAAAAAAATAACTATAAAAAATAGGAGGTACATATGGCTATCAGATATCACCCTGTTGGATATCCTCCATATCTATCTCACCTGTCTCCTCCTCCTCCCCACCCCTTATTCACCTAACCACACCTCTCCCCATTCCTATTTTACCCAATTTTCCTTCCCAAATTCAAAATTCCATTTCCCCCTAAAACCCATTTTCCTTACCTGACCTATATACCCAATCTACCTCACAAAAAAAGGCAAGGGATTGACTCTTACCTCATCGTGCTGTCATCTCTGTGGTGGCATGTTGGGCCACTACACCAATGGTCCACCCAATCCCTCTCCTACCTCTACCATGTCTAATCACCAAATCCAATCCTCCTGACCTCCACCCAATCACAATCAATCCCCCTGTGCTCGTGAACCCATCTACCTGGCTCCTCTAACCAACTAGATCTCTCCACCTCAGCAAGATATCATCCCTTGTCCTTTCCTCTGAAAAATCACAACTCGTTCAGTGCTCTATCATTTTCACAAAATCCAAAACGTACAAATGAATCTATATTATATGGATTTTTTATTTTTATATACCCATGTTGACTTTGTGATGTCGGTTATACCTAAACCGACATCGGTATTTTTCCCAAGAAAACCGTGGTCGGTTTACCTAGACCATCAACAATTTTGTATGACTGGCATCGGTTACCCATCATGCTCTTGTCAACTACCCTTTCCCCATTTCTGACCCAACTTAACCAACCCAGCCACCATTTGGCCTTACCCACCCTTATCGCAACCTACCTCCAAGCCTACATTACCTATACATGTCCTTAATTGCATTTAGGGACTTGTTATTTTACCCATACCTCAGCCCTACCCGTGTCGTGACCTAGCTACTTAGACCCTAACATTGTTAGTGACCTATGAACTCATGTGCTCGTTATACCTTGTGACACTATTACATGTGTTGTTTGACCTAATGACCTTACCTTTCCTCTTGTCATGACAATTTATCCTGACCCAACCTTTGGTGTACCGAAACATACCTAAATGTTCTGCACCTAACTCAAGTGCTTCTGCACCATATCCTATACCTTGGATACCGGAATCACCTCAACCTTGTTTGGATAAACCTATCAACCTTAAATGGTGTAGAGTTTGCATGCTCTTCAACCTAGTACCGTGCCGCAGTTTATGCATGTGTGTGTGTTTGACTATTTCTACCTTTGACCCTGGCCCATCACTTGGATTACCTAATTGGACCTTTACCCAATTACCCCCATTTTCCACCTTCCTCTTCATCACATCCACCTTTTATCAAACCACTCACCAATTATGTCTTCTACCTCATCAGTTCCTAGTTTGAGGGGGATCACCTTCACCCACACATGGGGTAACCACATCTTATTTTTGTCACCATCACTTACCAATACAAGCTACACAACAAAAAGGGGAAAAATTTAGACACCAAAATTGGGTCACACTCCCCTTGGTCCCTTGTCAAATAACCAACTCAAGCATACTCATCTAACCATGGCCCCTTCCACCCCACATCACCATTAATTTAATTTAATTAATATATATCCTCACAATATTTAATATCTAATTACCTTAATTTCTACCCCACCACCTCACCTAGACACCTCATCCAGCCACCTCACCCTAGACCTATTCTTGGCATGTTTCCATAACCAACAATAACTAAGTCTTACTTGCCTTAATGAGCTAATATTTGGTCTAACCCTAAAATATCTCTAACCACATTCCCACTCATTAGAAGGGAAGTTTCTGTTCTAATCCGTGAGAATAAACAAACTGGGCCAAAATAAATCAGAGAGATCTACCCATTTTAGTAAACCTAGGAAATCCCACCTTAATCGACGCCAATCACCCCTAAACTGATGTCAATCAACTTGAAATCGATTTCGATTATCATTTATTCACCCAAACAACCTTATTTTTGGGTTGGCACATTCTGAGAGCAAGAAAAGGATATCAGAGCTACATGCAAGAAAAACCAACATCCTTTCACGTATCTAGACATCTAGAGCCATCACTAGGATAGATATTGAAGCATTGCACCCATGGAATCATTCTAGGAATCACTGCTATGATATCTAACACTATTCTTCTGATCAATAACCACCTCCATTCAGCCATCAAAATCTACATCACAATAAGTACATCTCTACCAACATTGTCTATTTCAGCATAGTTAACTTTTGTCATTCATGTCATTAGTTTATACTTTGCATGTTCATTCCTCCATTGCTTAATAGCTTGTAATCCCACCATTTCCCTTACCCACACCACCAAATCACCATTCTGACCTAATATCCATTTCGAGTGTACTTGAGATCTCCACAGACCTTCTCCTTCACTCCCCCAACCTAATTTGACCTCAATCAACCCCTGCCATTTAATCTATTTGATTTTATTTTACCTTGACCATACCGACACCGGTTATCCATAACCATCATGTCGGTTATACCTAAACCAACATCGGTCACACTCAACCGACGTTGGTCTCTATGTTTTACACCTTGACCAAGAATAGACCCAACAATCATCCTACCAATTGACCTAAATAACCCAGAATCAGACCCTAACCAATCCCAATACCTTGACAGACACCTCATCTCTCAGATCCAACTATAGCCTAGCTTGTTGTGATTGGATTTGCTTATTGTAATTGAATGAAATACCTAAATCATATCAACTATAGTAGGAATTTACTTGTTTCTCACATTAATTTGTTTTAAACAGTGGATTGACAACCATCTAGGGAGTATCACACTTCCTAGAACTAGCATATGCTAGGAAGTCTAATTTCATATACCATTTACCTATCATATATTGGTCTTGTTTTCTATTACAGGTAGTTCCTCCTAGCCAAAAGGAATCTCTCACATTCAGTTGTGGATCAAGAAGTCAGAACGCATGTAACAACCATCAATCGACCAACATTTAATAGGTATTCCTCCTTGGCCCTTACCCTTATCTGTTTCATCATTTCAAAAGGTAAAGAAAACGGTGAAACACAAGTAGCGTAAAAAATAGTCAAGTTGGAATACATTGCCACACAAGAACAAATTGTAGATATTTTCACAAAGCCCCTTCCAAAAGAAACTTTTGAATATCTCAAACAAAAGTTGGGGGTGATATATTTTTCATCTAGTCACTAAGTTCTTAAGGAGAAGCATTATGTCAGGGGGAGCTAATCACTGCATTATTTTACAGCTTCGTGGTTTCTTTTCCATTGATCTAAAAGGGGGAATTACAGAAAGGGGAGAATTATGTTTTTTCTATATTCACAAGTTATTTCTATGCAAGGTTGTCATCAATTATAAAGGGGATATTTTTGGAAAAAAATTCATTGATGTCAAACAAATTTAATTTCAAAGGAAATTATTATTTTATTGTTGAAGGCCAAAGGCCACTAAGCGATGTCCAAACAAAATCAATTTTGAATCTCCATTATTCAAGGTCATATCTCATCATTCCAATGCATTAAAGATAATCTTATGATCATTAAATAATGTTAGATGACCCCCTTATATATATATTTTAATATTTATATTATGGTAAAATCCATGTATAGCACGCATGAAAATAAATATTTTCCCTTGTTAGAAGCACTAGGATTGAGGGGTGTGAATCAGTCCTTTAAAACTTTTATTAATTCCCTTAAGATGCATACACCATTCAAAGCATAAAATCAACATTCATTAACCATTAAGATCACATTAAGCATGATCAACCATACACATGAATGAGAGAGTACACAAGACACCAGATATAAAGTGGGAAACCCTTAAGGGGAAGAAAACCCACTGAAAATTTTAAATATATTACTCAATCCAAAATACTTTTATGAATATTACACATCACACAAGATTTGTTTAGTGAAGCACCCACTTCAAAAGGAGCACCCACCCCTATTTAGTATAGAACCCACTATACAAGGGGCATAAAACCCACAATGTGATTAAGAACCCACTCAACCACCTGATGATGAATACCACTTATTTATTGTTGCTACTACATCAAATTGTGATCACAAGTTTGGATCCTCTCACTCAAAACCCTTCTCAAACACACTTTCTCCTTCTTCGCTCTAACCTTCACCTTCTCTTGTTGATTAGGTCTAATGACCTTGAAAACTTACTCCTCTACTCTTCTCAATCATTCATACCTTATTTCATATTTTTCTTGAATACCTCATACTTTTTCGCACTCCCTTCTAGCTCACTCACACTTCTATCCACACTTCTAACTCAAATGAGAAAATACAATGCCCGTTTATACATGAATCAAACTTTTACACACCTTAGATTGGCCATGACCATTAATTTTTTTCATAACAACAATAAAATAAATCTACAACATCATATAAACTCACATGAAATGACCATATAGGCCAGAATTTAGACTAAGACACTTGACATGCACAACTAGGCCTAAAAGGTTAGTTTCATCTCCATCGAATGCTTCTTGGACTCCAAGGGAACAAGGAAGCTCCATTATGACTCCAAAAACTTCACACGTGTTAAGGAAATCCTATCAACACCTTCCACAGGTGTAGGAACATCATCATCATCCATTTTCTTCATGTCACCAACAAGTAGGATTGTTGCCTACTTATTCTTAGTACTGCAATAGACTAGTCTTCAAAGATGAAGACCAGTCTCTCAAAAATCACCTAAAACATGAAATGAAGCCACTTATTAGAATTTTGATAACCCAAAGAACATCACAAACCATTTTATACCTCATGAATCATCCCATAGATCTATCAAAACTTCTTTTACCTTCAGGATACATATAATGTCTACAAGCCAGTCTTGGAAACTTGATCTTCTCACACCAGTGATGACACTGTTATCCAAAAACCTCTCCTAGTGATTTGGATAACTTGTATACATCTTATGGCTCTGAACACTTCATTTCAAGCTTGCAGGTGCTCCAATTCCCTTGGCACATTCCCTTCTTTTCCTCATGCACCCTTGTGTGCTTCCCCTTCTTTCCCTTCCTTTCCTTTTCTTCTTTTTTCCATCTTCCATGTGTGTGTATATTCTATGTATTCACCTTCTTTCTAGAAAACATTCACCCTCACATGCACCCGCACATCATCTTGTATTGGTTTTTCCTTGACCATGCATTCTCTACTCACTAGTTTGGATCATTTCCTCACACGCATCATGCATGCATTCCTCTATACCTTCCTCTATTTTCTTCCATGCACCCTTCCCTTAGGCCCTCCTTTGTTCCCTTCTGTACTAGTTAATCTTCTTACATGCTTGAGTTTTCCACTTGCAACCAATCAAATCATGCCAATAGGACACTGAATCATTGCAATAAACTAGTTAGTGACACATGGCATAAATGACAAACATTTTGCATAGTTGGCCATTCTTTTAGCCAATCCCTATGTGCCACGTGTCTTGCATGCATAGATGGCCCTAAAATCCTCCTACATATGTATATTTTTATATAAATCTCCCAATGACATGCACCTATAATTATCATAGATCTTCTCACATCACCACAAGTGCAACATTCAAATTTAAATTTTGACAGATCTAGTAGGTAAGAAATGGGAAAACACCTTTCTGAGAATTAATGAAACAAATTTGATTGTTTCAACCACCTGATTTGATATGATCCACCCTCCTTCCTCATCCAAAATCCCAAATAGACCTAGGGAAATTCATTCGACATATTCTTAGGTGGATTTGCAGGCATTGAATGCTTCTTGTTGGTGGTTGCATTTCAAATTTGATTTTTCCCTCCTTCTCTTCTCCTTCTACAGATTCATCTATAAATGTAAGATATGGTATCATTAGTAACATTGGATACTCTAAATCCTTCCATGTTTTTGATAAGGACTTCATATTTTCTATTACGAGTTGCATAGATTTGGCTCATGCATGTGGGTATTGGCCTCTTTCACCATTATATAAGCTCTGTGTATTTCTGGAAGTAATAGAAGCATCATTTTGTGACTATTATCTATCCTAATGTGTTTTCATTTATAATTCTTACCTTTATTTTGTAGTGTTTTTTCTATGCCACTTCACGTCCATTGCAGCCTCCTTATTTAGTTGTGTTCCATGAGAATGATCTGGTAAATGTGTTTTCAGTTGTGTTACTCATGCCTAGCCTCCTTTCATGTGTTCCCTTTTCATTCCCACTCAGAACAGATAGTATTCATCCCTCTTTTATTATTCTATCACCTTTTAGTGTAGTTAATTTCGATGTTATCCTTCTATCCCTGGTCCCTTGGCATTTATTAGCTTATTTTCCCCTTTTAGCACTAGGAGTAGCAATAGCAGTAGAAATAAATAAAGGAACCAGCCTTCTCTAGAGATTTGTCTCAAGCGCATAAGGTCCCATAACTTGGAGAAAATTCCATTGTGATCTCAAATAGTTCGGTTCTTCTAAATCTAAGACGTGGGTGCAAGTTTGAAGACCAATAATTTTTGGCACGCCTGATGGGACCAACAATGAAAGATTAAATTTAATATTACTAGGTTCTAGTGTGTGGACTTATTATTTCATCCTTTGGAGGCTCATTTCAACACATCTAGTGACTCCCAACATTTCCAAATCTCTATTTTAGCAGTCCTGAGTGTCTTTCATAAGAAGAGTACATACAAGAAGAATTGCATCACTGATTTTTTTAGTACCTATAGTTATCCCTAAGAAGAGTCTATTAAATAAGTCCCATGCACACATCTATATCTCCAACGTGTTGCACCCATTTAAATTCTCCATAAAGTAGATAACATGTGTGCCCTATAATGGTGCATCAGGCACCTCCTCCACTAAGAAACTTTGCCAACTTCACAGGAGGAAGTCACTTGGTTACGTTGTGTAAAATGACATGACAAATGGAAAGTTTAAAAGTATTCCATACTTTATTGGTGAGAATCAATTCACACCTCATGAGCATATATAGGATGTAGAAAACGTTTTTTCACTCTATTTGATCACACATGATGATGTAGTAGTAATGTTACTTGCAGCCTCTTTCAAAGATAAAGCACTTTAATGGTACCAAGGCTTGAGACTTGGATCTATTACGACCTGGTATGAGCTGGGAACAACTCTTTGCAATTACTTTGAAGATAAGTCAGATCACCTATCTCTAGTGGAGCAACTAACAAAAAAAGGGTGCCCAACAAGTAGATGATTGATTTCAACATCATATTTCAGAAGACTTGGGACAAAATCCCTCTTGTGGTAAGACCTATAACCCAACACACTTTTATGTATTATCTAAAGGCACTGAATAATGATATCTTAGTCATGATTCAATCTATGGGAGGTAGGACCTTACCAGCTACTTATAATATTGCAGTAAGGGTAGAAAATAGTCTTATTCAGGTAGGAAAGATAGCTCCTAGACCACTTATGCCCTTGTTCCTAGAAATTTCACAAGCACCCTAGCCTTATATGGCCCCTATTCTTGTTCCTAAGCAAATCGCACAACCAATTGCATCTACATCCTACTCTCCAGTGAAAAAAAATGAGGATGAAGAATTAAAGGCTTTGATTAGAAATTTATCAAAGTCCTATCATTATAAAAGCAATAGTGCAAGCCTATAGAGGTAAAACTAGTTAGGCACATAGCCATAACAATCAACCTTGGTAGAATCAATATGGAAACCAAAGATACATGCCAAACCAACAAAATGATAGATGGCATGCTAACGTGCATCTACCCT
Organism: Taxus wallichiana var. yunnanensis; assembly: GCA_018340775.1. Classification (NCBI taxonomy): domain Eukaryota; kingdom Viridiplantae; phylum Streptophyta; class Pinopsida; order Cupressales; family Taxaceae; genus Taxus; species Taxus wallichiana. Next base: position 963,474,021 of record CM031234.1, read on the forward strand.
GCATTGTTCCTCCTGCGCCCTCTCTTCCAAAGACTAGCACAAGTCAAGTCAGCTTATTCTTGTTCAAAATAATTTGGCGTAAGAGTCATAATGTTCCCATACACACATGCCTCATAGTCAATATCACTTTGTGAATTTTTCTCACACCTAGGCCTACATGATATAGAATGCTTAAACTTGTGATCCTTCAACAAGTGCCTCTGAAGATGAAAACCAAGGAAAACGAGAAGCTCCTATAGAGGCAAATTTGATTTTCTTTGGCATTAAGGACTTTGTGCAATTAACCAAGCAACAGATGATACATGCATACCATGCACCCAAGTTATGGAAAACACGAGATATAAGAAGAGAATGTTAGATTTAGGTGCATAGGTCACACTCCCAAAGAACACGCTTTGACCCTCAAAAGCATAAATAAGCCACCAAAGCATCAAGTACTAAGAATGCTAAAATACCTACATAATAGGCTTTGTGTAAGGCTCCTAAAATGGTGTGTGCCCCTCCTTTGGTAGTTCAAGCTCCTGCTCCAACTAAAACTCTTGCTTCCATGCCCGAGAAGTCAAAAATGTGCATTGTTCCTCAAATGCACAAGTCAGCGGTCTTCTATTCAACATTTTTGACTAGATGAAGAATACAAACATAAATGTCACAATGTGGGATGCCCTGAATATTCCATCTCAGTGGGATTTGTTGCATGAATCTCTGACATAACTCCCGCACATTGATCCAGCCATACAGAAGCCACGTGTTTCTATCAACATCTCAGAAGAGAATAAAAAAGTGAGGTTGTTAAAACCCCGCCCTTCTATATGTCCTTGATCATAGGAAAACATCTTGTCCATAATTACATGATAGAATCAGGTGCTAGTACCTTTGTTATGCCCAAGAAGATAGTTGATGTCCTAGGTCTTAGGTATAGCCCCTTGTCTAAAGGATTCCTGCAACTCGATGGCTCAACTGTCAATACATTAGGAGTCATTAAGGATCTTGAGTTGACCCCCTTCATACATGTCCAAGTTTAACAATTACTCAAGATGTGTCAATCATTGACTTACCTCCTTTGTTTTCCCTATGTCTATCAAGATATTTCACTACTCAAGTGGGTGGTTACTTATCTTCTGATTGGTCTCATATGTTACTCAAGACAAGGTATGGTACCTGGTTTACCATACAAGCTAAACCAATATTTTCTTATCATGTAGAGTCATATGTCCCATCCCCTCTCCAAGCCAACTATTTAATCCAAAAACAAGCTTCAATTCTGAAGAGAAACCTCTTCCACCCTTTGTCCCTGACCTCTTACTTGATGAATGGATGTAAAGGAACCATAAATTTCATCCATCTATTGAAGAATTGGAAGCTTATGAAACTGGGCTTGCACTTAATACATTCTTAAAGAATAAGTTGTGTCATGTGCACTGGTAGAGAAAGACCAAGTTGAACTGGCCTAAGGAAGTTATACTTTTATGGTTTAAGATGCGGGTATAGCATGGGAGAAGGATTTTTCTCATTTATCCCAAGGATGATAAATTATTCTTCACGCATAGGCTACAGTTTACATGCTCTAACAATGTGGCAGAATATGAGGTGATGGTGCATGGTCTACTGATTGCTAAAAATAATAAGAATAAGGCACTTGTAAATATTTGGGGATACAGATCTGGTCATCCATCAGGTTACCAAAAGTTCTTAACAAATAATAAGCTTCTCAAATCTTATAGCATAGAGTTTGGGACCTCCTTGAGATATTTGATGCTCTAAACTTGTAGGTGGTGTTGCGCAAAATGAACAAGGAAGATGATCAAATGGCCACTCTTGGTTCACAATTCTCTCATGTTGAGGACTTTTTCAAAGGAAACACTTAGCACATTAAGATGGTGATCAAACCATCCATCCCAGAAAACAACACCAACTGACAAGTGTTTGACTAAGATGCACAGATCATCCAGTTCATCCAAAATGAATTTTAGTTCTCATCAAGCATGTAAGCTGACTTGTATGACAGCTATGGTGACCAAGTAATACAGCTAAAGATAAACAAGTTTCCTAAAGGGCTGGTAACTTTAGAGAAAAAATTTATTCCTAATGATGAGTTCAAAGGTGAAGAAAATTATATGCATGCCACGTAAGAAGATCAAGCTCCCTAATCACTATTGCATGTGGAAAATAGTTGTTACTCAAGAAAGGCTTGTACACATGATGAAAGACAGTGCCTTCATCTATATGTGTAAAAATAAAGTGACATCTTCTTATGGGAGTATGAAAACATCAAAGGTTTTCATCCAAGTGTTTCTCAACACTTCATAGATCTTGATCCTGGTATCAAGCCCGTCAGACGAAACAAAAACCAGTCAATCCAAAGATAGAGCCCCTCATGAGAAAGGATTTATCCAAACTCATTGAGTAAAAATTATTTTTCCCATCAAATAATCTACTTGGGTTGCAAATCTAGTTCCATTGTGCAAGAAGAATGGTGAAATCAGACTCTGTGTTGATTTTAGAGATTTGAACAAGGCATCTCTAAAGGATCATTATCCTTTTCCTTCAATGGAGAAGATTCTATAGACTATGGATGATGCGCAGAGGTTCTCAATGTTAGATGGATATTCACACTTCAATCAGATCTTGGTTAAGGAAGAGGATCAATACAAAACAACATTTAAAACCAAATGGGGAACATATGCATATCATAAAATGCCCTTTGATCTCACAAATGCTTTGGCACAACATTTTAGCGTGCTATGGATATTTCCTTCAAAGGTTACATCAATGAGTTCATCTTGGTTTACCTTGATGACATAATAGTCTTCTCAAAGAAGAGCGCAGATCATATGACGCACTTGGAGAAATTCTTTGAGAGTTACAAAAATTATGGGGAGTCTCTTAACCCCAAGAAGTACAATTTTACGTGTAGTACAGGAAATATCTTGGGCCATATGGTTTCAAAGGATGGTATCACAATTGATTTTGAGTGCTTTTCAACCATCCTATATCTTTCCCTACCAAAGGTGTAAAGGCCTTAGATTCCTTCCTTAGTAAGATCAACTTTGTTAGGCTTTTTATCCCTAACTTTGTAGGAATGGCTCAACCCATCACCTTAATGCTTAAGAAGGACATAGACTTCAGATGGACATAAGAATGAAGAGAAAGCTTCAACAAAACCAAGTGATAAATTACTTGTGTGCCAACACTCATTAATCTAGATTATTCCAAGGATTTCATCTTTTATGCTTATGGCGCTGATATTAGTGTTGTTGTTGTCCTAACACAATAAAATGAACAAGGGATGGAACAACCAGTGGCTTTCTTCAGCCAGATGCTAAAGGATTACAAATTAAGATACAATCACATGGAGAAGTAGGTATTTTCCATCATGCATGCACTCAATAAATTCAAAAGTATGCTTACCACAAATCATATCAAGGTATTAGTCTCCCACTCTTCTATCAAAGACTTCATCATGGGAGCAGAGATCAATGAAAAGAGAGCATGATGGGTGACCAAAATCATGGAATATGATGTGACTATCAAAGCCACAAGACTGGTAAGAGGTAGCATGCTCTGCAGGTAGATTGCTTTGAGGATGCGCAGAATGAATATGAGACTTCATTATTTCTAGATGAGGGTCTTCCGCACATAGATCTTGAACAAAATTATGATCCTGGCACCCGCGAATAAATGAAGGATATGATCACATTCCTTTCCAAGGGTGCATACCCTCTTGGTTTGAACAAGGAAAAGAGAATACATCTAAGGTTACAATCTATCCCTTATGTTTTGGTTGATGGAATTCTCTTCAAGAAAAATATTGATGGTGTGCTATTAAGATGTATCAATGGTATGCGCAAACTGAAAAAGTGTTAGAAAAATTTCACGATGGATTCTTTGGTGGACACTTTTCTGCCAAAAATATAGTAATGAAGATCATAATGGCAGTAATATTCTAGCCTACCCTATTTTCAGATGCACACAAGTGGGTCACAAAATGTAGAGAGTGCACTTTATTTGTAGGAAATAAAAAATTGGTAGTGCTTCCCCTCCAACCAATCCAAGTGGATCATCCTTTTGCACAATGGGGTCTTGACTTCATAGGTATGATCAATCCACCTTCAAGTGTTGGACATAAGTGGGTGCTGATAGCTATGGACTATTTCACCAGATGGACAAAATCTTTTGCACTCAAGGAATCAACCGAGTTAGTCATCCTTGACTTTCTCGAAGGTATAGTCATAAGGTTTGGCATCCCTCAAACCATTATCTCTAGATAATGTAAAAGCCTTCCTTGGTACTAAAATCAAAAATTAAAACATCTACCTCGAATAATTATTCAAACTATTACCCTCAGGGAAATGGTTTGGAAGAGTCAAAAATAAGAACCTAATCAGAATCATGAAGTGCATAATGAACATCAACCAAAGACAAGTGGCATATAAAGGTCTCACACGCACTCTGGGCAGATAGAATCACAGTCAAAAGAGCAATAGGAAATTTTCCTTACAATCTTGTCTATGGTAAGGAGGATACCCTTCCTTTGACACTAGAGTTGAACTCATTAGTGCTTTCCCAACAATTGGAATTTGAAGGTGTAGACCAGAGAGAAATCAGAATGGAAGAGCTGGTTAATCTTGAAGAAATAAGGAACTCTATCATGATCAAGCTAGAATAGCATTGGTAAGAAACAAAGAAATGGTATGAAAAGGCTAGGCCCCAAGATTTCAAAGTTGGGGAGTTAGTTTTAAAATGGGATGCTGTCAGAGATAAACCAGGCACCATTCAAAGTTTAAAGTACTTTGGAGTGGCCCTTATATCATCAATTCGTGCAAAGAGGTTAACTCTTTTGAGTTAACTCATCTTGACAGAACCATGCTTTGTGAATCCCAAGAAATGGGATCTATCTCAAACCCTTCCATTAAGTTTGTTGCATCATTTTGTATATATTAGATTAGTTTCAATACCTCTAAGTGCATACATTCCTTTCTTTTCCTAATGCACCCTTGCATGCTTCCCCTTCTTTCCCTTCCTTTCTTGTTCTTCTTCATTCGATCTTCCCCTGTGAGTGCATCTTCTTTGCATTTGCCTTATTTTTGGTAAACATTCACCCTTGTGCATGCCCACACATCATCTTGTAATGGTTCTCCTTGACCATGCATTCTTTTCTCACCATTTTGCCTCATTTCCTTGTGCGCATCACATGCATGTTCCTCTACACTTTCCTCTATTTTATTCTATGCAACCTTCCCTCGTTCCCTCCTTTGATCCCTTATTTTCTACATCATCTTCTGACATGCTTGAGTGCACCACGTGCAACCAGCCAAAGCATGCCAACAGGGTGCTGAATCATTGCAACAAATCAGTGAGTGACATGTGGCAAAAATGAAAAACATTTTACATAGTTGGCCATCCTTTTGCCAATTCATGCACTCCACATGTCTTGTGTGCACAAATGGCTCGACATTCTCTAACACCATATCTTTTGCTACGAGATCTCGATCGGCATGCTCTTGGACTTCTCGAGATTTTCGACATCGGCCATGATGCTTAGACATTCAAATTAATTTTTTTGCGGACTTGGTAGGTGAGAAATGGGAAAACATATTTTTGAGCATTAACAAATCAGATTTGATTGCTTCAACCACCCCGTGTTTGATATGATATTCCCTCCTTCCTCCTCCAACATTCCAAACAGACCTCGAAAGTGTATTTGACATTCTCGGGTAGATTTTTAGGCATTGAATTCTTCTTGTTAGTGGTTGTATTTCAAATTTTGGTTTTCTCTCATTCTCTTCTCCTTCTATACATTCATCTATAAATGTAAGATTTGAGCTCATTATTAATGTTAGATACTCGAATCCTTATGCATTTTTTCTAAAGACTTCTCATTTTCTATTTTGAGTTGCAAACCTCTAGATATAGCTCATGCATGTGGATATCAACCTCTTTCACCATTATAACAGCTATGTGCATTTCTGGAAGTAATAGAAGCATCATTTTGTGACTATTCTCTATCCTAACGTGTTTACATTTCTTCTTCTTTCCTTTATTTTACATTGTGTGTTCATTGTGCCACTTCACGTCCCTTGTAGTTCTTTATTTAGTTGTGTTCCATGAGAATGATCTAGTAAACGCATTTTCAGTTGTGTTACTCATGCCTAGCCTCCTTTCATGTGTTCCCCTTTCATTCCTACTAAGAATAGATAGTGTTCATCCCTCTTTTTCTAGTGCTATCACCCTTTTAGTGTAGTTTATTTCACATTGTCCTTCTATCCTTGGTCCGTTTGCATTTATTACCTTAGTTTCCCCTTTCAACACTAGGAGAAGCGAGCAATAGAAATAGATAGAGGAACTAGCCTTCTTTGGAGATCTATCTCAAGCATGCAAGGTCCCACAACTTGGAGATGATTCCTTTGTGATCTCAAATAGCTTGGCCTTTCCGGATCTTAGATCTAGGTGTAAGTTTGAAGACCAAAATTTTTTGGCATGCCGGTGGGACCAGCAATGAAAGCTTAAATTTCATATTGCTAGGTTTTAGTGTGTGGACTTAGTATTTTAGCCTTTGGAGGTTCATTTCAAAACATCTAGTGACTCCCAACATTTCCAAATCTCCATTTTAGTAGTCATGAGCACCTTTCATGAGAATATTGAATACAAGAAGAAGTTCAACAACTGAAGATTATTTTGAGTACCTCTAGTTGTCCATGAGAAGATTCCATTCCGAAGGATGGTGCTTGCATCTCTATCTCCAACGTGCCGCACCCATTCAAATCCTCCTCAAACAATACAACTTGTACGCCCTGTAATGGCACATCAACCACCTCCTCCAATGAGAACCTTTCCCAACTTCACAGAAGAATTTCCTTAGTGTTGGTTGTGCAAAATGATATGCTAAATGGCGCGCTCAAAATTATTCCATACTTTACTGGTGAGAATCAAGTCACCCCTTAGGAGCATATCTAGGATGTAGCAAACATGTGTTCACTCTATTTGATCACACATGATGATGTAGCAAAGGTTACTTGCAACCTCTTTCAAAGGTAAAGTGATTCAATGGTATCGAGGCTTGAGACTTGGATCTATTACCACCTGGGATGAGCTGGGAACAACTCTTTGCAATTACTTTGAAGATAAGTCAAATCACCTATCTCTAGTGGAGCAACTGACAACAACAAAAAGGACACCCAATGAGTAGATGATTGATTTCAACATCATATTTTAGAATACTTGGGACAAAATCCATCTTGTGGTAAGACCTACAACCCAACACACTTTTATGTATTATCTAAAGGTGCTAAACAATGATATATTAGTCATGATTCAATCTATGGGAGGTAGGACCTTACCAGCTACTTATAGTATTGTAGTAAGGGTAGAAAATAGTCTTATTCAGGTGGGAAAGATATCTCTTAGACCACCCATCCCCTTATTCCCGGATATGTCACAAGCGCCCTAGCCTTCATTGCCCCTATTTCTATTCCTAAGAAAAGTGCACAACCAAATGAATCTACATCCTACTCTCTAACGCAAAAATGAGGATAAATAATTAAAGGCTTTGATTAGAAATTTATCAAACAAAATAATATCATTAGAAAAGCAATAGAACAATCCTATAGAGGTAATTCTAATTAGGTGCATATCCAAAACAATCAGCCTTGGTGAAATTAGTATGGAAACCACATATACTCAACCAACCAACATAATGATAGATGGCATGCTAACACACATCTGCCCTTACGAGTTTTTTGCACACCCTCTCTTCTTGTACCTCGTACAAGTCAGGCACTCATTCCATTTTATAACAATTTGGCGCAAGAGTTATAATGGTGCTTCCCTTGCAATATGTCTCACAGTTAATATCATTGTGTAAATTTTGCACACACCCAAGCCTACATGATTCGAGATGCTTCATCTACGAACCTTTAACAAGTGCCTCTGAAGCAAAAATACAAGGAAGACTAGAAGGTCCTCTAGAGGAAATTTTGATGTTCTTTAGTGTTGAGGAATTGTGTGTAATCAAAAAAGTGGAAAATGATACAAATAGACCACATGCCAAAGTTGTGGAAAAAATGAGATATAAGAAGAGAGTGTTGGAGTCACGTGTGTAGGTCACACTCCCAGCAACAGAGGCTGACCCTCAAAAGCATAAAGAACTAGCTAGGTCATACAATAGTAATATTTCTCAAGTCCCTACACAATAGGCTCCACACAAGGCTCCTAAAGTGGCATGTTCCCCTCCTTTGGTAGGTCAAGCTCCTACTTCAGCTAAAACTCTTGCTTTCATGCCTGAGCAGTCAAAAAGGGATGTTGTTCCTCAAATGCACAAGTCAATGGGTCTTCCATTCAACATTGTTGACCAGATGAAGAATACAAATATAAATGTCATAATGTGGGATGCCCTGACTATTCCATCTCAGCGGGATTTGTTGCATGAAGCTCTAGCGCAACTCTGTATGCTTATCTAGCCATACAGAAGCTGTGCATTTCTATCAACATCTTCCAAGAAGAGGAGAAAAATTTAGTAAGGTGGTTAAAACCCTTCCCTTCTATATGTCCTTAATCATACACAAGAATCTTTTTCATTATTGCATGATAGACTCAGGCACTAGTACCTCTATTATGCCCAAGAAAATAATTGATGTCCTAGGTCTTAGGTATAGCCCCTATCTAAAGGAGTCCTGTAACTTGATGACTCAACTATCAATAACTTAGAATTCATTAAGGATCTTAATTTGACCCTTCATGTATGTCCAAGTTTAAAAATTACTCAAGATGTGTCAATCATTGACTTACCTCCTTTTTTTCCCTATGTATGTCAAGAGATTTCATGGCTCAAGTGGGTGGTTACTTGTCTTCTGATTGGTCTCATATGTTACTCAAGACAAGGTATGGTACCTTTTTACCATACAAGTTGAGCCTATATTTTCCTATCATGTAGATCCATATGTCCCATCCCCTCTCCAAGTTAATTATCTAATCTAAGAACAAACTTCAATTCCTGAAGAGAAGCCTCTTCCACCCTCTGTTCTTGACCTAATACTTGATGAATGGGTGGAAAGGCACCATAAATTTGATCCATATATTGAAGAACTAGAAGCTTATGAAACTGGGCTTGGTACTTACTTGCATTCTTGAAGACATTTTTCTCTTGCATGCACTCAAGAAAGACCAAGTTGAACTTGGCCTATGGAATTTATAATTTGATGGTTCTAGAATTAGGAACGGCAGCCCAAAGTAGGAATTTTTCTCATTTCTTCCAAGGATGAGAAATCATTATTTTCACACAAAGTTGCATTTTGCATTCTTCAACAATGTGGCATAATATGAGGAGCTAGTGCATGGTCTATTGATTGCTGAAAAGAAGAATATTAAGGCACTGCAAATATTCTTGGGATACAAAGTTAATCATCTATCAGGTTACCAATAAGTGCTTAGAAAATAATAAGCTTATCAAAGCTTATAAGAACATATTTTGGGACCTCCTTAAGATATTTGATGCTTAAACCTGCAAGTGGTGTCGCGTAAAATAAACAAGGAGGCTAACTAAATGGTCACTCTTGGTTCTCGCTTATCCCATACTAAGGAATTTTTCAAAGGAAACACTCAGTACATTAAGATGTTTACTAGGCCATCTATCCTAGACAAAAAAAAATAGAAAGTGTTTGAGAGTGACGCGCAGATCATCCAATTCATCCAAAATGAATCTGAGTTCTCATCAAGCATGCAGGTTGTCTTACATGAAAACTATGGTGACCAAGTAATAAAACTGAAGATGAATGTGTTTCCTAAAGGGATGGTCACCTTAGAGAAAATTTTATCCCCGATGATGATTTCAAGAGTGAAGAAAAGTATATGCGCATCACGCAAGAAGACTTCTCCCCACTCACTATTGTGTGTGTGGAAAAGAGTTGTCACTCAAAGAAGGCTTGCATATATGATGAAAGGCATGCCTTCATCTCTCTCGTGTCAAAAATACATTGATATCTTCTCATTGGAGTATGAAGACCTCAAAGGTTTCTATCCAAGTGTTTCTCAACACTCCGTTGACCTTGATCCCGTGTCAAGCCCGTGAAGTAGCGGCCAATCAATCCAAAGATAGAGCCCCTTGTAATAAAGGAGTTATCTAAACTCATTAAGGTGAAGATTATTTTTCCCATAAAATACTCTACTTGGGTCACGAATTTTGCTCTATTACACAAGAAGAACTATGAAATTAGACTCTGTGTTGATTTCAAATATTTGAATAAGGCATATCTAAAGGATCATTATCCTTTTCCTTCAATGGAGAAAACTATGGCTAGCATGTAGAGGTTCTCAATGTTAGATGGATATTCAGGCTTTAATCAAATCCTAGTCAAGGAAGAAGATCAATTCAAAATGGAATTTACAACCAAGTGGGGAACATATGCGTATCATAAAATTCCCTTTGGTCTTTCAAACACCAGTGTGCCATGGACATTACCTTCAAAGGTTACATCAATGATTTCATCTTGTTTTACCTTGATGACATAACAGTCTTCTTTAAGTAGAGTGTAGATCATATGACGCACATGGATATATTATTTGAAAGATGCAAAAATTATGGGGTGTTTCTTAACCCCAAGAAGTGCAATTTTACATTTGTGCAGGGAAAAATTTTGGGCCATGTGGTTTCAAAGGATGGTATCACAACTGATCCTGAGTGCATTTTAGCCATCCTAGATCTTTCCCTACCAGTGCACAGAAAGGCCTTAGATTCCTTCCTTGGTAAGATTAACTTTGTTAGGCGTTTTATCCCTAACTTTGTAGGACTAGGTTCGGCCCATCACCTTGATGCTCAAGAAGGACATAGCCTTCATATGGATAGAAGAAGGAAGAGAAAGATTCAACAAAATCAAGCAATAAATTACTTGCGCACCAACACTCATCAACCCGAATTATTCCAAGGATTTCATCATTTATGCTTATGACGCTGATACTAGTGTTGTTGTTTTCCTACCACCGAAAATGAATAAGGGATGGAACAACCAATGTCTTTATTTAGCCGATGCTAAAGGCTCATGAATTAATATACTATCACATGGAGAAGCAGGTATTTTCTATCATGTGCATGCTCAAAAATTCAAAATTATGCTCATCAAAAATCACATCAAGGTATTAGCCTCCCACTCTTCCTCACCAGAGACTTCATCATTAGAGTAGAGATCAATGAAAAGAGAGAATGATGGGTGGCGAAATCATGGAATATGATGTGACTATCAAAGCCACACGATTGGTAAGTGGTAGCTTGCTTTGCTTTGGAAGATTGTTGAGGATGCGCAAAATGAATATGAGACTTAACTAGTTCTAGATGAAGGTCTTCTACATGCATAGCTTGAGTGGAATACAGATCCTAGCACATGTGACTAGATGAAGGTTATGATCACATTCCTTTTCGAGGTGCATACCCTCCTAGTTTGAACAAGGAAAATAGAAGACATCTGAGGTTACAATCTATCCCTTATGTTTTGGTTCATGGACTTATCTTCAAGAAAAATATTGATGGCGTGCTGTTAAGATGTATCAATGGTGCGTAGACCGAAAATTGTTAGCAAAATTTCATAAGGGATTCTCTAGTGAACAATTTTATGCCAAAACTATGGAAATGAAGATCGTAATGGAAGGAATATTTTGGCCTACCCAATTTACAGATGCACATAAGTGGGTCAAAAAATACGAGAGTGCACTTTCTTTGTAGGAAAAAAAAATTGGGAGTGGTTCCCCTCCAACGAATCCGAGTGGATCAGCCTTTTGTGCAATGGGGTCTTGAATTCATAGGTATTATCAATCCACCTTCAAGCACTGAAACAAGTGGGTCCTGATAGCTAAAGACTATTTTTCCAAATGGACCAGAAGTTATCGTACTCAAGGAATCAGCCAAGTTAGTCATCCTTGACTTTCTCAAAGGTATAGTCACAAGGTTTTACGTCCCTCAAATCATTATCTCTGATAATACAAAAGCCTTTCTTAGTACTAAAATCATTGATTGGGCACTAAATATGAGAATCTACCTAAACACTTCTTATAATTATTACCCTAAGGGAAATGGTTTGGTAGATTCAACAAACAAGAACCTGATCAAAATCATAAAGTGCATAATGAACATCAACCAAAGAAAATGGCATACAAAGGTCTCATGCGTTCTCTGGGAAGATATAATCATAGTCAAAAAGGTAATAGGAACTTTTCCTTACAATCTTGTCTCTAGAAAAGAGGCTACACTTCCTTTGACACTTTGGAATTGAACTGATTAGCTCTTTCCCAACAACTAGAATTTAAAGGCACAAACCAAGGAGAAATCGGAATGACAGAGTTGGTTAATCTTGAAGAGCTAAGGAACACTACCATGATAAAGCTAGAACAACATAGCAAGAAACAAATAAATGGTTTGACATAAAGGCCACCCTCAAGATTTTGAATTTTGGGAATTATTCTTAAAATGGGATGCTTTGAAAGAGATAAATCGAGTGACATTCAAAGTTTGATGCACTTTGGAGTGGCCCTTATATCATCGGTTCATGTAAAGAACTAACTCTTTTGAGTTAACTCATCTTGATGGAAGTGCACTGCAAAATCCCAAAAAATTGGATCTATCTCAAACCCTTCCATTACGTTTGCTACATAATTTTATATATATTAGAGTAGTTTCAATTCCTCCAAGTGTGTTGCACACACATTTTTTTGTACATAATTCTTTCCTTTCACGTTTTTCCCGCATGTGCTCTTCTTTTTCTTCCAAAATGCAGATCTTCTTTCAACAGTTGCAAGATTTAGTAATCAAGTAAAAATGATCCTTCAAGTGACTTCAGGAGCATTTCTTCAAATAATTACATAGTAGAATCCATGCCCAATGGATGCTTTAGGCTACTGATCTTCTTCATCTAGCAAGTAGATGGCCCCAAAAGTCACCAAAATTGTTATCCAAATAACTCTCCTAGTGATTTGGATAACTTGTATACATCTTTTGGATCTGAGCTCTTCATTGCAAGGTTATGCACACTTAAGTTTCCTAGGTAGTTTCCTTCTTTTCCTCACATGCCCATGCGCACTTCCCCTTCTTCCCTTCCTTTCCTTTTCTTCTTTGTCTCATCTTCCCTTTATGCACCTCTTCTCGTGCATTCACCTTCTTCTACGTATATTTTCATCTCTTTCGCACGCACGTGTCGGCACATCATATTGTAATGATTGTGCCTTGACCATGTGTTCTCTACTCACCAATTATCCTCATTCCCCCACTCATTACGTACGCATTCCTTTGTTTTATTTTGTGTTCCCTTCCCTCGTGCCCTCCTTTCCACCCTTTTGTGGCAGGTCATCTTCTGACATGCTTGAGTGTGCCACATGTAACCATCCAAAGTGCACCAATAGGGTGTCGAATCATTACAAAAACTTAGTGAGTGAAACATGGTAGAAACATCAAACATTTGACATGGTTGGTCATCCTTTCAGCCAATTCACATGCGCCATGTGTCTTACATTTGTAGACAGCTCGACATCCTCTTACAGTCATATCTTTTACTACGAGATCTCTTATTAGCATGTTCCTAGACTTTTTAGAGATCTATTGACATTAGCCATAGTGCTAGACACTCAAATTAAAATTTTGGTGGACCTAATAGGTTAGAAATGGGAAAACATATTTATGAGCATTAAAGAAATAGATATGACTGCTTCTCCCACCCGATTTGATATGATCCGCCCTCCTTCCTCCTCCAACACACCAAATAGACTTGGGGAAGTACATTCAATAGATTCTTAGGAAGATTTACATGCATTGAATGCTTCTTATTGGTGGTTGTATTTCAAATTCAGGTTTTCCCTCCTCTTCATCTTCTACAGATTCATCTATAAATGTAAGATTTGGGCTCATTATTAACATTGGATACTTTGAATCCTTCCATGTTTTTGCTAAGGACTTCATATTTTCTATTCTTAGTTGCATAGATCTGGATCATGCATGTGGATATCGGCCTCTTTTTCCATTGTAACAGCTCTGTGCATTTTTGGAAGTAATAGAAGCATTTTTTTGTGACTATCGTCTGTCCTAATGTGTTTGCATCTCTTCTCCTTTCCTGTCTTTTACATTGCATGTTCATTGTGTCACTTCACGTCCCTTATAGTTCCTTATTTAGTTGTGTTCCATGAGAATGATCTGGTAAATGCATTTTCAGCTGTGCTACTCATGCCTAGCCTCCTTTCACGCATTCCCTTTTCATTCCCACTCGGAATGTAAAGTGTTCATACCTCTCTTCTGGTGTTATCTCCCTTTTAGTGTAGTTATTTTCACATTTTCCTTTTATCCCTAGTACCTTGGAATTTATTATCTTATTTTCTCCTTTCAAAGCACTTGGAGTAGTAGTATCTCAGTAGAAAAGATAGAGGAACTGGCATTCTATAGAGATCTGTCTCAATTGCATAAGGTCCCACAACTTGGAGATGGTTCCACCGTGATCTCAAAATCTCGGACCCTCTAGATCTAAGATACGGGTGAAAGTTTGAAGACAAACAGTGCCCGGAAAGGGTCAAGGGCACCTAGGGTGCTACAAACATCCTACTACTCACAACCTTAGAAAGTGATTTTTACGAAGTCGCTTCAATGGCAATGAACTTCACTCTTTGTCGCTAATATGTCATTTTATGATTACCGAGCTCTCCTAAAACTTGCAATAAGAAAGAGCACATGTAAAACCAAAAATGACATGAAATCCTAAAAAAGATGCAAATGGGGAATTGACTGACCACCAGCGGTCACCCGACTAAGCGAACTTATGATCCAAGCATTGCACTACATTTCAAACTCCATGTAGTTATGTGTGTGTCTATAAAATCACTCCTAGGTAGCTCTTATTCAAGATGCACTTGAATAGCAAGTAATAGCTATATGTAGAAAATATAGATAGATGTGTGCATGGAAAAATGAACTTCCCCTCCTATGAAGTTTCTATAGAATAATTTTTCCTTTTCCCTTGAATGAATGATAGATGTATGATTTAATGCTAAACTAATGCCTTTGGATGCAACCTTAGGTGATGATAGTAGATGCTTAGTTTTTCATCCTTTATTACGGTAACATAGCTTTGTATTTATATGATTCCCTTTCTTTAATTTCATAATTAACCACTAAAATGCCAACCAACAAGAAAATAATATGCCCAATAGCTAGAAAGGACCCAAAATATGTGAGAAAGATACAAAGATTTCAGTGACACCCATAGGGGATGGAGGCACCTAGGCGCCGGCATCCCGGTTGGGAGATGGTGTTGAGACTCGAAAAACTTAAATTTTGAAAGTTAGACTGGGTAAGAAGGTGTGTGAGACCAAGAAGGAAAATAGAAAGAAAGCAAAGAGGCCCAAGACAGTGGTCAATTAGTACTTTTCTTGCTTAGGAATCATATGAATAGTAGTATGTGATCAGGACTAGAAATATACCCAAAGTGTGTGATTTAGTGTCTATATTTTCCCCCACTTTATGTTGTTGATTGAATGATTGATAACATAAAGTAGATAAGATATGCGTACCTGATAACCATGTAGATTGATGGAAAAAGTGTGTTGAGGAGATAAGAAAAAGCATGGAGTGATAAAAATATGAAGCATGGATGCTAGTGAAGAGGAAGTGAAAATTATGACCTCGGGAGTGAAAGAGTATGTATAACATGTCATATTGCACCTGTTGTTGATTTCACTTGATGCTTGATGATGTGACTATTAATTCCCATAAGGATGGACTGCAAAAGACAAGAGCAAATGCATAGTTGGAGTCCCTAGATTTTACCCTAAATTTGGGACTACCCCGTTCATACTTTTAAATTAATGGGTATTTTTGTGTTTTTATATCTATAAATTATCTCAGATTGTGTCAAGATATTCCTAGAGAGTCATATTAGCCAATTTTTCCAAATACCCAGATGCCCAAAATTGTTATATTCTCATTTGGGGTTTGCTGCATGGGAAATTTTTATTTAATTATTTTGAGCCTGTTTGAGGTAAATTGTGCTCTGATTTAACCCTGTTGTGGTCTTACATGTCAATATTCCCATATACCAATAGGGTTTTAACCAGGAATGAATCATGGGCTTTATCTATGACTTTTGGCAACGTTTTGCATTTTTGGTGTTTTCCCATTTTGTTTTCTGTGAAATTTCTCTAGGTCAATTCCTTTACCGGTTTAGTCTGATTTCTTGTTAGAGTAGGTATTTACCTTAGCTCATGTTCACCTAGGTATTTTATTTACCTTTATTGTATTTATCCTCACCCACTTATGTGTGGGGATATTTCTTTTATCTTATTTAGATATTAGGAGATATTATCTAGTTGTTAGGTATATTTCTTTCCTTGATCTATGGTATTGACTAGATCTTTGATGTCTAGTTCTCTCCTAAATCTATGGTCTTGACTAATTCTTTGATGACTAGTTATTTCCTTGATTTATGGTTTGATCTATGACCTTGACTAGTTCTTAGATTGTTATTCCTTGCCTACTTAAGCAAGGCCCATTCTCAATGTATTGCATTGAGTTCCATAATAATATATGATATTGTTTCTAATTTGTTTACAAAGGTTTTATGTAAAGTTATTCTGGCGAATTACTTTCATCTTATTGATCGTGGTGTTTGATTAGCATCTGTGTTCTTGGCTTGGTACGATCTTGTTATCGTTCCTTTTATTTCTTGCCTAGAGTATCCGGAGATCATCTATGAATGTTATGCCAAAAGTAATTTTCCACTTTGGAGGTCCGGTTCTCTCTAAAAGATGAAGTTGTGCACAAAAAGGTCTTTGTTGGGTAGGTCACATTTTGGGAAAGGAAGGTTTTAAGCTACAATGGGATTTTTGGTAGCAAAGCAAGCAATTGGGAATTTTGTACCTACCTAGTAGGTTACTTTTCCAATTTAAGCAAAGCCACTTAAGTCACAATGGAAAAATTAGAGGCAAAGCGGTGGGAATTTCTTACCTACCTTGCAAGGTGAAAATTCCTATTGTGAAATAAAAGAAAATCACTTAAGGAATTGATGTGAATTTCTTACCTACCTTGCAGGTAAAAAAATCATGTTACAAATTTCAAATAGCTTAATTAGATCATGGGATTTTTGGAATTGCGGTGCGGGTGAATAATCCCATTGAAAATTGGCTATTAAAAATAGAAATGGGTTATGCCAAAAGTGTGACCCCTTTTAGAATAGAGGGACAACTTTAATTGCATTCATTAATTAATTCTATTTCCAAATTTGGTGCCCAAGCATGAGGAAAATTCAACAAGGAAAAAGGGGATAAAGGAATTTAGAAATAGAATTCTAAAATTAAATAAATTTAATTTATTTAATGCAGCCCCTCTTATGTCAAAAAGTGCGACCCATATGGAGGAGAGATAATACTTTTTAAAGTATTAATTGATGGAATTAATTCCTATTTTTGGTGCATGAGGTCAAAGCACACTGTGAAGTCAAAGTGGACTAGAAGTAGAAAGCTAAAATTAAATAAATTTAATTTATTTAATGGCATCCATGAGCATGCACAAAATAGGCGCCCAAATTGAAGAGAAAAGCATGTTAATTAATTAATTAATTGCTAGGAATATGAAGGGCAATAATTAATTATAGAATGATGAAGGTTATATAAGCATGGGCTGCCATAAGGATGAATTAATTAATTCTTTAGCAAGGAAGTTCAGCCTAGGCAATTTTGGCACCCAATTAAGGAGAAATTTTGCTCAAAAGAAGGTGTTTTCACTGCCTTAAAGAAAGCTTCAAAGTTTGGCACCTAGGTTTGAAGGAGCTTGATTTATGTCTAATCAATTGTTTGCATAGTTGTACAGATGCTTAGGTGAAGTTGAAAAAATTCATGCTTGATTTACATGAAAATAAAACATCAAATTTTGGCAGCAGCTTGATATATGAAGATTTTTATAATTAAAATCAAGTGTTCATGTTCTGATTGCTATCTTTGTCTGAATTAACTGCAAGAATTCATTACAGGTGCTTTTATAAGAGAAAGGGAGCTTAAATAAATGTCCAATACATTGAACATATCCTCTGAATCTGAATAAATCTCCAGATCTACACTTTGGTTGTAAAGAATTACGGCCAAATAAAAAGAAAAAGAATTACTCAGACAAACACAGATACGGCCATGGCAAAGTGGGATGAAAAAAGAAAGCTCAGCAGATTCATGCATCACTTCTAAGTTTGCTGACATTGGAGATACAGATCTAGGTCTAGAACCTCTTTCCAAATTGATTGATAGATCCAGAGCTGGAAAGACTTCCCTCATGCGTGTAGTCAAAAGTAGTGGAATCATTTGAGCTGCAACATTTCCATTCACAACCCAGTTGCCAGAATTCATCATGGAGTGTGCTAGGTCTTACCATCCATTATCCAGATCAGCCGAGATGTTGCGGGGAAGACAATAATCCGGTTGGATGCACAGTTCATCAATTATTGTCTGAAGATTCTAGCACGATAGGTGGTGACTACTATTAGCATACAGGATGCCGACAATAGATGGGAAAAGCATAAATTTGACTGTGTGGGCATAATGAACAACAGATACATGAAGAAGCCTAGATCTCCATCTAAGTTCCCGAGAACTCTTCCACAATCTAATCTGGTATAAGAGGTGGATGATATTGCTAAGTTGTTATGTAGGATAAATGGTGAAGCTAACACTCACAACTTCTACACATGGATGTATGCTTTCATCAGGACCATTGAAATCAACAAAGCAGATTCAATAATCAATTGGTTAGAAATCATTAGTGACAACATTGGTGAGCAGCTCAAGAATGTGAGGTGTACTTACACCTTCAAAATGACTTCATATTTGGTATATGCAGTAGCTTCACAGGGAGTCTTCTCCAAGCTGGATAGATGTGGTGTGCTTTCTAAGGATCCTATTTTTGAGTGCTATCCACGACTTTTACTTGTGTGCCCGCATGCTAAAAATATTATAAGGTGGTCAATGATGGATTATTCTATGGATTCATTTGTAGGATGAATGGTGATCTAAAGGCCAATAGGGTAAGCAAGGAAGCTTGGGAAGTTGTGTCTAAGATTGGCAGTATCTTCATCTAGTTTGTGAACTTTACATACCTCAGGGTCACTAGATTTTCAGAGAAGCAGTTAAGTTACCTAGATATCAAAGTGATAGATTGGTCATCATGGAGTTGAGTAAACAACTTGTGGAGATGCATGATCTACAGTTGAAATGGCACAAGTCTACAGGATTCTTCCCCATCACTGTGGGCTATTACAGCTATCAGAGTATTCATAAAGCCTTTGAGGAATTGAAGTAGAAATGTTCTCTAAGTATAAGCAAGAGTTATTCTCACCACGGCTGAACTTCGATCCATTTGGAGTGGAAAGGAAGACAATATCCCAGGAGTACGCGCATGTTCCTTCATTGGAAGATTTTTGGATGAAGTGCAGAAGCGAGTACGAGGTTAGAAAGAAAGATTTCAGTAGGTTATCAGTACGACAAGTGTTTGAATTTGGATTAGCACGGATACCTACGGATCTTAAATATGATGGGCCTATGTTACTCGACACATACCATCGGATGGGAGGAGATAGAGTTGTACTTCAAGAGAGCATAGGTGGTTGCCATATGATCGAGGAAATGTCTGCCACCATTTTGGTCAATACTTCAAACTGGTTGCTGACAAAGGGATATTGCCTTGATGAAGCATTGATGAATCAAATCATGGGAAACTTTGTCACAAGAGATTCCCTCAAGAGGAAGCATGAAGGAGAAAGCAGCAGGAGGCCTAAAAATATTAAAGTGCACAAAAAGTCTCATTCGAGGGAGAAGATCACTTCTACTACTATGGTGTTAGTTCCTACTTCTCCAGCAGCAAGTACTACTTCACCGACTACTACACCTCAGCAAGATATTTTCATTCCTCCATTAAATCCGGCAACATTCATATTTTCTCCTCACCACTCTATTCGAACCTCTTCCTAAAGAAATGTTAAATCTTTAGATGGTAGAGTTTGAAGAGCTTTATCTTTTGACAATTCGAGCATGACAGCTACAAAACTATAGCAGCTTTGAAGGAGAGGAATTAAAGTGCAAGATAGTGGTACACTTGGCAACTTCTCAGTCTCCAAGAAGTAATTTCTCATAATGGTTGGCTTTGCGCTTAGTTTCGTGAGGCTAGAGAAGAGATCAAGTTGGAAGAACATGACTTGCAAATTGCTCCTGAATCTAGGTGGAAAATATAGAAAACCTAAAGTTTCTAAGGTAACTTCAAGGTTGATCATTGAGGATTCGGGCGAAGTTCATTGAGATGTCAGTTCTAGCAGAAGGGAAGAGGAAGGATGAGCTCACAATGAGAAGATATAACAAAGTGACCGAGTACCCATAGGTCAAGCCACCATAGAAGGATTGAAGCGGGACATGCGAAGTTTATATATGCTTTATTCCTTACGATTGAGAAAGAAAAGGTGGAGAAAGTTTGACATCGAAGTGGGTATCTCGGTTGTGCGAGATCATTGCCAATGTTGCCAAATCTTCCACTTAACCAATTTCAGTAAAAAAATTAGGCGAGTGATCATCGATGCGGAAGTGGAAGATGCAAGTAATTAGGTTAAAGCTATCGATGAATGGAATATTATAATCATTCGCTAAGCTTCGTACATCTCGTAGAGGTGCCACTTGTCTAAAGGTTATGAAAGATGCATCGATCACCAAGTAGCTAGTAATGTGCATGATAGATATGAACATAGTTGCTGAGAGTAACCCGAGTACTTTGGCCAAAATAAATAAGTTGACGAGAGAGGTGTTGATTGTGAAACTAATTTTTCCCGATGGATCAATTGAGAAGGGGAAGAAGCTCGAGTTTGCGAGTATCTTTCCATTTAGAAATCTATAGAATTATGTTGAAAAGGATGCAGGAACTCGAGAGTATGGCATCATCTTTACCAGATAATGTCATTGCTTTCACCAATGAGGAAGTGTTCAAAAATGTTTCTTCGTACATGAGGATCATTCCTAGCAAAGTGCCTAATTTCCTGGAGGGATCTCTTCTAATGGTGTAAGGGAGAATTGATGGAGTTGTTAGGCCTTTCACAATGGATTCCATTAGTAAGTGGTGACGTTGCAGTCAGATATTGAGAAGTTTGGGCCTATCTTGGAGGATGTCGAAGCGTGCATTAGGGTATTGAATGAAGGCTTACTTCAATTCAAAACAGAAAAGGAAGCTGTAGCTAAGACAGATGGGAAGTTGTTGAATTACATGTTCAAAAAGTATATTCAGTATCAAAACGAAAAGAACATGTAGATGTTACAGATGGTGAATCTTTCTTCTTCTACTCTTTCTTCTTCTATTTTCTACGTTCCCAGATGCAAATTGTAAAACTTTAAAGTTATTGGTTTTGAAACCATTACTTTAAGTTATGTGGAAGGATTCTATAAGTTAAGTGATAAATTTGTCTAAGTTTGACTATGGATCCAGATGCATGTCACTTGAAGAGGAATTAGAGGAAGTTGATTGCCATATGTTATCTTTACTTCTTGTTTATGTTCTAGTTCATTGAGTTTCTCATTTTTATTTTCCCTTCTACATTCTATAAGTAGAGGAAGAACCTTCGGGTTAAGGAGGAGAATCGGTAAGTTGCATTCTTGTGCTCCGAATTTGTGCTGAAATCCCACGATAGCTATTTGAAGCGAGAGGAATAGAAAGGAGTAGATTTCTAGAGAACTTTGTGTCACGGTGCATTTTGTTTCTAGATTTTGTCTTAGATCTACTTATAAACTTTGTGTTATTTTAGATCTAGATTTGAAAGCTTCCTTTGCTTATAATTCTATGTGTTAATATCTATTGGTCCTGTCTATGTGCATGCAATCAAATCTGTTATCTATTGATTGGGTTACACATCTTCCCTCTTTCTTTCCTATTTTTATTATTTTCCTTCTTCATTAGATATTTCCTTTCTTTAACAGTTGCTTACTTGCTGCAAAACTATACAACTATGGTTCATGAGCTGCATGGTTAAAGTAAAACCCCTAAATATATACTAGAATACTTTATTGACAAATATTACACATGAGCCTCACTGGTAAATGAGAGAGATTTATCTCATGACTTCCTAGGTTTTCAGCTATGCAGGAAATCTAGCTAATATTTTGGTGACTCCACTAGGGAACAACTATCTTTGTAGATCAAAGCTTATCTCTTAAAGATCGAGTGTTTCCTATTCAATTTTCAACCTTTTTGATCGTCCATTCACCCTATCTGTAAAGGCATAAGGAAGGACTGATCATTTCTTTAGATTGCAGGAGAAATTCAATTTCAATCATCCTCCTCAAGTTAGAAGCCATAGATCTAGTCTCTCACCAGGAAGAAGAGTACAAGCTCATCCAAATCTAGATTGTCTTCAACATAATCCGGTGGCTAGAATTATTCACCAAGTCTACATAAGGACAAGACGTGTCCCATTCATCATGTAGAATCAAAATCGAACCGGCTAGTACCTGTCCCATGGGGAGTAGCTTTTGGGCCACTGAACTTGACTCTGCCTATGCATGATCTGCCTAAAGGATCCAGAAATAATTTCCCAAAATTCTTTAGAGATGGTAAGAAAAATCCGAATGATCATTTGGAAAAATTCTTCATATCTTGTGGTGTGCTTGCAGTGGAGCATGAAGATGTCTTAGTTAGACTTTTCATTGAGACTCTACATGACTTGCCAGGTGAATGGTTCTATCGGTTGGCTCCAGGGACCATAAAAAACGGGGCATCCATGTGGGAACAAGTTCTAAAAAGATTCAAGCCTACAGAGGAAGCTAGCATGCAGATCACTCAGCTTACACAATTAAAGAAGGAGCCAAATGAGAACATGCGGGACTTTATTGCAAGGTTCCAAAGGATTTTATATAAAATCCCCACTTCTACTACACTAAGTGATGAAAACCAAAAGACATTTTTTATAAACACTTTGTTACCTGAGGTTGGATATTAACTCCGGAGGGTGAGACCTGCGAGTCTCTTGGAAGCTCAAAATGTTGCAGTTGAAGTTGAAGATGACTTGATCATGGCTGGAAAGATCAAGCAATCAGCCCATAAAGCCGATGGGACTCCCTCAACAAGTTCCTCTGACCCTTTGCTACAAAGGTTAGCCAACGACATGTTGCAGATCAAGAAGTAGATAGCTCAAGGAGGAAATGCAGCCCCTTCAAGAATAGCCCCTACTCGGCCTTTCAATGGAAAAAATCAAAACCAAAACCAACTCACTGCTGCACCTTAGAGGTTGGCAATTGAAGCTGCCCCAAGGAATAACTTAGAAACTAATGATGAAGATCTTGGTGATGGTGAATCATTTGATGAAGAAGACTTTGTAGATCCCGCTGGTGACTCCAATATTGGATACCTGGACTATGAATCTGACGATGGCTATTATGAATCTTTTGAAGATTCTGATGGTCACACATTTGCAGTGTTTACAAGGTCCCAAACACGCAAAATGTTGAGGTATCCACAAGTATCCGAGAGAAGGATAAGAGAAGATCCTGAGCCAAATGTTACCATCTTGAAAAGAGGCAGCCCTCTTCCTTCTTCATTAGCTCCAAGGGACAAGCATGCCATGTCTCCTAATCAACAACAGAGGAAAAATGGACAAGTGGTTGAGTTAAGTCAGTCTTTTGATATCATTGATCACATAAAGAAAACCAAGATTCAGATGTCAGAAGCTAAGTATTTGAGGGAATTTCCTGATTAGCTGAATAGGTTGGTTAAGTATGTGTAGAGTAATGGTCCCAATACTCCAACAAATAATGTTTCATGGGGTATCTTGTCAAGTCCTAAGATTATTCCTACTTCAAATAATGCGGCTAGGAGATCTTATCCTTCTACTTCTTCTCCCTCCACATCTAAGATGATCGAGCCATCCTATGTGTCATTTCTTATTAATGGATACAAACTAAGAAATTACATTTTGGACTCCAGAGCTTCGACAATGTAATGCCCGCCAAAGTTGTTGATGCTCTAGGACTCACATTGACACGAGACCATCGAAGATGCTATTAAATGGAAAGGAAAGTTCCTCTAGTTGGGAAAATCAAAGATGCATAGGAAGTACTTTCTTCTTTCCCGAACAAAATATTGAAAATGACTATCCTTGTAGCAGACATCCCAATGTCTTATGGCATGTTGTTGAGTAGAAATTTCGTAAAGAGTCAAGGAGAAGTAAAGATAGATTGGTCTTGTGTGAACATACCAATCAAAGGAGTTAATCAAAAGTTAGAACCTGAGAAGAAATCCAAGTACACAATATCAAAATATGAGGATCCTAGATCCTAGATCTTGTTTCAAGAATCCGATCACGAGTCTATTATCTAGAAATGGATAAAGAAGAAATTCAACTTGTGATTCAAGAACCACATCAACTTGATAATAAGGTTTGGTCTCTAGAATTTGATGGTAGTTGTTGTTCATTTGGATCCAGTGTAGGCATTGTTATTATTTCTCTTAAGGAAAAGGTGCATGCACATTCCTTCGATTGATGTTAAAAATACTAACAACACGAAGCACTGTTGTTGGGTATGGAGCAGGAAAGAAAAATGGGAATCAAGCTCTTACATGCAAAGGGAGATGTTGAGCTGATTGTTAAGTAGATAAGAGGTATCTATCAAGTAAAAATGACAAAATTCAGAATTATAGAGATCAATTCCACTCTACTATCCTAGATATTTCAGATTTCTCGGTATCTTACATTCTCGAGAGAACAAAATTCTAGAGTTGATTCACTTGCAGTGACTACAACTTTGTTAAATCCATATTAGCCTCCCACATTTTTTTTGAAAAGGAGATTATAAATTTGAGATGGTCTTCCACCCAAAATTTCTTGATAACATCCAACAATGGCAGGTTTTTAATGATGACAAATAGATTGTTGCATTAATCCAACGAAGGACAACTTCGAAGAAATTTACTATGAGGGAAGAAACTCACCTCCAAGACAAAATACTATGGGAGAAATAGATGCAAAGGTCTCAAGAAGTCAAGAGATTATTCATCTGAAGGGAAATAAAATTCCTAAAGGCCTGGTATCTCTTGAGGAAATTTTTGACAAGCATGATCATATGCTTAAAAAGAATGAAGAAAGTGGGGAAGGTTCTTCCTCGATACACAGTTACTAAATTTGGAAGCAAGAAATGACCCCAAATTAGTTAATCTAGGAAAGTGTTGTTCAGAGGTAGAAAGAGAAGATTTTACAGAGATTATTAAGAAATACATGGATGTTTTTGCCTGGTCTTACCAAGATCTAAAAACATATCAGCCTGCAGAAGTTCAACATTACATCCCATTAAAACTAGAACAAAATCCTTTCAAGAAGAAGCTGCGGTGGCATAACCCTACTATTTCGGAACTATCTTTGTAGAGATCTAGAAGTTGTTAGATGCAAAGATAATTTATCCCATACATCACTCTGAATGGTTAGCCAACATAGTTCCTGTGAGAAAGAAGAGTGGCGAGATTAGGTTGTGCGTAGATTTTCACAACCTCAATCAAGCCTCATTGAAAGATAACTACCCCATCCCCATCATGGATCACACTCTGCAGGTGGTCACTGGATCTGAAATGCTTTCCATGCTTGATGGTTTCTTAGGCTACAATCAGATCAAGGTGTCTGAGGAAGATCAATATAAAACACCGTTCGTTACACCTTGGGGAAATTTTGCTTATCGAGAAAATGTTGTTCGGTTTGATTAATGTTGGAGATACATTTCAAAGAGCTATGGATTTAGCTTTTTCTCATCTTAAGGATGTTAGCATAGTGGAGTAGCTTGATGATGTTACGGTCTTTTTCAAGAATGTATGTGCACATTTCAAATCTGGAAGAGGTTTTCATACAATTCTGCAAACATGGTATTTCTCTGAACCCTAAGAAATCTATCTTTGTTACAATAGAAGGAAAGCTACTATGGGACACATTGTCTCTAAGGAAGGAACCAAGATAGATCCAGTTTGTATCAAATCTATTTAGAATTTTCCATTGCCAACATCCAAAAAAGGGGTTCACTCTTTCTTTGGTAAAGTTAATTTTCTTAGGAGATTCATCCCTGACTTTACTGAGCTAACTCGTCATATCTCAAATATGATGAAGAAGAAACAAGATTTCAAATGGAGAAGCGAAGGGAAGGAATCTTTCGAGAAAATTAAAGAGGCTTTGTTGAAAGCACCAATCTTGGTTTCACCTGAATTTAGTAAAGAATTTATTCTTTAATGTTATTCCTCTAAACACACCATGTCAGCAATCTTGATGCAGAAGAATTAGGAGGATGTAGAAGCTCTAATTGCTTTCATGATCATGCCTCTCAAAGCTTATGATTTGAAATATACTCCAATGGAAAACATGCATCTCTCATACTTGTGGTTCCTCGGTCCCATGTGCTTTACCGCAATGAAATATAATCTCACCCAACAAGAGTTAGGGTTGTTAAGAGGCACATGGGTGATGAAAGTTCAAGAATACGACCTGAATGTCAAACCTACAAAGTTGGTTCGAGGAAGATGTCAGTGTGAATTGATGACTGATATGAAAGAAACAGTGCTAGAGATAGATCAAGAAGAGGTAGATGAAAATTTTCCTATGGTCCTTTTTATAGATCTAGTGGAAGAGTGGTATAGTAACATTGCATATTTTATGACTTATGGAGAATGCACAGATCAAATTTCTCAAAAAGAGAAACATACTATTAAACTAAAATCCAAAGACTTTGTTCTTTGGGATAATGGTTTATACAAAAGAGGGATTGATGGTGTATTTATCCAATGTGTAGATGAAGCTCGGTAGGATCAGCTCTTAAAAAAATTTCATAACATGGTTTGTGGTGGTTCTCAAGACAAGTCACTTTGCTCACAAGATCCTACAAGCAAGGTATTACTAGCCCACACTTTTTGAGGATACTGTGGAGTGGGTGTCTAAGTGTCAAGCGTGCCAACATTTTGTTGGGCATGTGAAATTTCCTGCATTACCTTTAAAACTAGTTGTAATTGAAGAACCCTTCCAACAATGGGGTATGGATTTTATTGGTATGCTCAACCCAGCCTCCAGTCTGGTCATCATTATATTCTAATAGCTACTGATTATTTCAGTAAGTGGGTAGAAGCCATTCCTATTAAGAATGCCACTTCCGCGGAGGTGTGTAATTTTATAAAAGAAAATATTGTTGTTAGGTTTGGCATGCCCAATAAAATAGTAGTAGACAACACTCTAAATCTGTCTTCTGAGAAGATGGTTGATTTCTGCTACACTCATGGGATCCAACTGGTACATTCCTCCAACTACTATCCACAAGGGAATGGCTAGGCTGAATCAAGTAACAAAAATTTGGTGACTATCATGCGAAAGCTAGTAACTAAGAATCAAAGAACTTGGCATAAGAAGTTATTTGATGCATTATGGGTAGATAGGATTACACCAAAGAGGGCTATAGGCATGTCCCCTTTTCAGATATTATATGGAAGAGACACAGAATTGTCTCTTACCTTGGAACTGCATGCCATACAACTTTCTAGATCCCTGGAAGATTCTACATTCAATGATGCTATTGAAAAAGGATAATGTATCTGATTGAATTTCGGGAGATATAGACTCAAGTCATAGATAGATTGGCAAAGCATCAAAATAAGGTGAAAGTTATCTTTGAAAAATAGGCCAGGGAAAGAAATTTTGAAATCAATGACTGGGTATTTTTATGGGACAAAAGAAGAGAAACAAAAGGCATGCATGGGAAATTTTATTTATGATTAAAAAGATCACCGGAGCTGATAGCTTCATTCTTGCTCATCAGGATGGAGTTGAATTGTCATTGTCTTTTAATGGGAAACACATGAAGTTTTCCCAGACATAAAAAGTAGGGTAAAACCTATATGTATATAAATATATATATTTTTTGTTTGTTTTTTCCTTATTTTTTTGTGTTGTGTCATTTTTCTTTTCGACCCTATGCCCAAAGGACAAGATACAAAACTAGAGATGCTAGGATATCATCTTTTCCCTTGTCATTTTGATGAAGGAAAAGATGTCCACAGATGGAGCCGACTGGTGTCCCTAGATTTCAACCTAAATTTGGGACTACCGTATGTAAAAAAATCATACTTTTAAAGTAATGGGTTGTTTTGTGTTTTTTTGCTAGAAAGTGTCTATATTGTGTCAAGAAATTCACCGTAACATCCTGAACTCACATTACTTTCTCCTGAGCATACAAGTGTTGATATGTGATTTCTTGTAAAAGGATGTGTTCCTCGATTTAGAAATCATGCTTGATATGTACTGTAATTTCTTTGCAGATTTCAGATCTTGACTGAGTCGAAATATGATTAGACTCTTTTATTTATTTCATTTTGCATCTGAGTTTAATCTGATCTCGGAATGAATTATAGAGTTATCCATCTATAATACCTAGTCTTGGATCAGTGGAATTGATCCAAGTATTGCTTTAAGTTTGTTCATGATGAATTAAAAATTACAGACCTTGAACAGGTTGCAAGGTCTAGAAGCATTTAATAAGCTAGTCAAGAGTATGACTCAGGCTGATCAAGTGAAATGAATTGGTTCCCGATATGGAAGTATATCTGGAAGGTCTCGATCGTGGACCAGGTAATAATTCGGTTACATACGATTCTCAGCCCTAAGGCGAAACAGAGCTAACCCTGCTTCGGAAGGTATGATGTAGGTATTTTTCGAGTATACGAATGTAGACCTAATCGAATTATTAATGGTTAGTAACCTAAAACTAAACCTAACCTAGGGGTTAGATTAGTGTTAATCTAACCTAGACCTAGGCTAAGTGCTAATGTCCTAAGTTAGTATCTACGTGTGATATGGTTAGAATAAGTATTATCCTAAATTCTAAACCTAAGTTACTAACCTAACTATTAAACAAAACGTATGGGGACCTATGGAGGGGTGCGAACCATGGGCGGCGTTTTCTATGGGATTAAATGCATGGGATAAGGATGAAGGACAGGTCTTGGCGGAGGTTTTGGGAACGGCTAACCTGTGCCGACGTGGCAGGTCGCCAAAACTGGAAATGAACTTGGGATTTTATTTGACTGTCGCCAACTTTGGCGGTCGGTGGAAGTGGAGTTTGAGCGGGAAAGTTGGTGAATTTGCATTCAATGCTCTCGGTAGACGAGCTCGGAACTCGCGAGAAGGCATGCAAACAGGAAGTTTGTTGGTTTGTTTGGCTTATCGCGATTTTCGGTTTTTCTTCTGCCTGTTCACTGGTTCTTCGCACCAGTCTTCTTTGTGTTGCATGGCGAGCATGAGGTTATCTAGCTCTTTTCTCTGGCAAGGAGAGTATATATGTTTTGGAGATAGCAAAATTTTGTTGGTCGCTCTAACTTGGAAAAGGAAAAGGAAGTCTGAGCTCTTCCAGTGGTCTGCTTCGGAAATTTGAGCAAAAATCCAGGCATGTTAGGCCCTAACCTTTAAAAATCTTGTTGTCTTTCAAGTGATTTCATTAGAACAACTCTGTTCAAATGATTTATGGAATTAGATGTTTATCTATGGATGTCTTGTGTGATTTTTCTTGGTTCAGTATCTCTTCTGGTTCGAATCTTCATTTATCCTTTGTTGGGTGTTTATTAAATTCGAACTGTGGCATTATTTTCTTGTGTTTGCATTCTGGCTTAATTATGCGAAACATGTGAAATGTGTGAATGCTCGGCCTGTTCGGCGTGAGCCCATGAATCGTTCCTGTGATGGGTATAGGCCATTGATTGTCTGTCGATTTTTGGTCGTTGATTCTTGTTTTGGAAACAGTCGGAAGAAACATTGATGGAACTGTTTGTTTGTTCAGTGTTATGAAATCTTTGTAGGCTCTGTCGTGGGTTTTGATGATGGTAGTTATTGATACTTTGTGGGTTTCGTTCTGTCTTTTAAATTTGTTTGGGAACAGGTAACTATTGTGTTACAGTAGTCATTACGACCCAGGGGAAGTTGTTTTTCCTTGTTATTGTGGTAACGGGATTTAACCCGTTGACAGTATACAATATGGATAAATGTATTTTTTTAATTAAACAACTTTGTGGAGTCCTCGGAATGAAATCGGTATTTGATTTGCTTACACTTGATTTGTTCTGAATGCTTGCCATAGATGGCATAGAAGGATTCATTAACTATTTGTTTTTATCTATACTGTTGTTGGGTTCCGCGGTTATTGGTATAAACCCGTTTACAGTATGCAATGTATATATATATATATATTATGTTTGTTTTAATCTGAACGACTCTGAGAGTCGATGGAATGATTTGTATATATATTTGATCCACTGTTCAAGTTGAATATAAATGAATATTGGGAAATGTTGTACCAATGACCTAAGGGAATAACTTGTATTTCAATCACTGTTATTCTGTAAGAGTACCTTCGTGTCGCAAGGATTTTGTGGTACAGATTCTCTTGGTATATTTTTGCGTCTTCATGCTGTAAATTTGTGTAAAAGATTGGCAAGAGTTCAGTCGGATTCCTTGTTTTGAAATCAGTAATTGGAATTGCTTGCCTGATTTTTAATAAGCTCCGTTGATGGGCTTAGATGGAATCGTATGCAATTATTTGACTTGTTACTGTTGTTCGGATTCATATGAATTCTTGGAAGGTAACCTGTATTGTTTTGTACCTTATTGAACCTGATTTTTGGGACACTGTCGTTTTGTCACTGTTCCTTGAGTATGGATAATTATCTTGTGTCCTGGCTCTGTTGAAGTGAGTCGCGAATACCATACTTAGATTTGAATGCGCCCAGGTGAGTATAGTTATGCTATGTTCCTTCCTGTTTATTTCAGTCCGATTGAGACTGGTCATGTATCGGAGATTCTGTGTGGTCATCTTGGCATAGTCCTTAGGAAACTTCAAATTGCTTAAAGCAATGAAGTCTGTTGTTGACAGCGATATGCCAGAGGTTCTTTGATTTCGAACTTGGATCGAAAACCTTGCTGTGTTTAAAAGGAACTAGTATTGAGCTATAGGTTGATATATGGGATTGATGACGTGTTAGCTACTGTACAGGAGTTTTTGCTGTGTTCTTTTTATTTAAAACAACGATCCTTCTTGTGGCTTGTCGGACTTGTTGGTATACATACTGGGTGAATGTTTTCCATATGTGGAGACGGTACAGTAGTGAACTTATATGAAAGGGGGTATGAATGATATGTTCTTTCTCTTCTATTATTATAATACTGGTAGAGATCTGTCTAACAGTTGGTATTGCTTTTGTAACATATTGGTGGAATCACGATTTTCTATGATATTCCATTTCTGATGAAAGTGACGATTTGTTCAATATTACTGATCTTGGATTCAAGATGATTGTTCTAATACTTTCGTTCTTTGATTCTTAATATTTGATGAAATATTAGAGAAGTGAGTAAGACTATTTTGTAACGATGATAGAGTTACACATTTGTAGACATTTTGTAATACAAAGGCATAGTCTGAATATGTTTACTTGTTTGGATAATTGATCTCATTTAAACAGGGTGTTTAATGAAAACAATTGATGGATTGCAATTGTTTTAAAAGTTAGCGCTTATCATGCTCAGTTCATCGAACTGACTCATGTTGACTATTTTTGCAGATGGTTGCCGTAAGTGGTAAAAGCAATGCAGATCTGACAGGATGATCAGATTATTTAATTTGTTTCATAATGAATTACAGCTTGATTATATAAATGTACTGTATGTGGAAAGATGTTTCTTTTCCGTTAAGCATTGTATCCAGTATGCTGCTTGCATAAAATGTAATTGTATAATTTTGAAAGGAATGGAAATAAGTGTTTGATACTTATGTGATGTATTCTATTTCTGATAGTTGACCTTCTTCGGTTTATATACCAGAATGGCAATGATATCTTTGTAAAATTTTGGATGCTTTTGTGATTGACAATGAAAGCTTACAAGAAAATGTGGTTGAATTCATATGAGTGTTTAGCAGATCTTATTGTTCTAGCGAAAGCAATATTGAATTTAAATAATTGTCTTTCTAAAAGTTAGGTTAAAAATGAACCTAAGCAGAACGCTAAACAAGATGGATTAAATTATTAATCCCTAGTCCTGAGTATGACAGGACAATATTAAATTGGATTCTTAATCATTTATATCCTTATACTAATAAGTATGATATAAATTTAGTTAAGAGAACTGATATAAATCAAATGAAGTTCGGATGGCAATCTCATGTGAAGGTTATGAGATATTGTCCAATTCTGTTGTTTAGAATCAGGTGTATTCTAATGACTCCTTGATGAGAGCTTGACCTTAATACCTCTACCATGTAATGGGTTTTATAGAGGAGGGCCGTCTTAAGATGAAGAATCCAGGGATCGGGAAAGGCTAACCTTAGGGAAAAGTCTTTAAAGTAATTGAAACTCAAGTGCGTAACGCATGTTGTTAAGTAGATCTTTTCGAGGCGGATTTAAAGGTTGACGACACAAGTCAACTGCAGGGTTGTACCTCTGAGAAGATTAGGATCTTCTCGAAGTTACAACAATGCAGGAGACTTATGGTGACACCCTTTGCATTGATCGCTAAGATTTACACTTTGATCTCGCACGAGTTACTCAGGGTCCGATTATGAACGTGGTCATGTTATAAGGCTGCCTAGGAGATTCGGGGTATCATGACACACTGGTTGAACTGCAAGGTTGAACCAGTATGTCACCATATCCCTAATCCTCGTGGGCATCCATATAACATTATCACCTTGATAATCTACCTCCGAGTGATTCAGTTGTGAAAGGAAGGACTGACAGTAGTCAGTGTAGGACATTCTATATAACATAAGAATGGGGTGAAGGACGTATTCCAGATTGACGAGTATGCCGTTAAGGAATACGAGACATAAATAATATGTTTCAAATCTTTGGCCAAAGTATCGCAAGTCATTGATTGCGTTGTCCTAGTTCACCTAGTCTAAGGGATGAGATACCGATGAATAATGGTAACAATTATTCAGCTTAGGTTCCTTAGACGAGCATTCTGAATCCCAGAATAGGGAAGAGAACCACAGGAGTGAAGGGTTAAGTAATAACGCCAACTCTTATTACTCATGAATAGATCGGTAGATTACCGAGTCATGGAATGAATAGATCGGAGGTACTCCGAGTCATTACAGCTGCATATGGTTATCTGTTATATGAATGGTTATTTGATTTGTGAGTTCTAAATTATGTATTTAGAACCAGAATGCATTTATCAAAAAAAAAAAAAAAATTGACTTGTTCTATTGTCTAAAATGAGGATGTTACATCTTGGTATCAGAGCTGAAGGTTGCAGCTCTTGGACCTATTGAGTCCATAATCTGATAAAAACCTGAATTTTTCTTGTAACAGAAAATGGTTAGAACAAGGGGAACGTTGCGAGTAATGCTCCACCTGAAGGAGGAGCGGCAACAACCCAGAAACTGGATGAGATCCTTGCTGCCCTGTTGGACACAAGAGATCGCTTGGCTGTACTTGAACAGCAGGTGATGGGAAATGAGGAGGATGAAGAAGCTGATAATAATAATCAGCAACCTCCTGAGGACAACCCCGACATGGGTGTTGATATTAATGCTGGGAATGCACCTGTCCAACCAGAAAACAAAAAGGCCAGATTGGCAGCAGAACTCACTAATGATATAAAAAGGATAAGTCCACCTAAGTATGATGGCACCACATTAGGAGATGGAGCCGAGAACTGCGGCTCAAAAATGGAGAAGTACTTTGCAATAAGGAAATTTTCGAGGAAACCAAAGCTATTTGGGGAGCCTATCAGCTTTCCCACGAAGCATCTTCGTGGTGGGATAGCCGTAAAGCCGAAATAAACATTGATGAGACCAATATTACTTGGGATCAATTTAAAGGCTATTTTAGGCAACGTTGGCTGCCACAACTTTTCTATGATCGAAAAATGACAGAATTTCAGAACTTAGCTCAAGGGAAGCTAACGGTAATCCCTCATACTCGGGAGCGGTTTACAAAACTCCTCAAGTATGTACCGCAAAGATCAAACTAACGAAAAGTTCGTGGATACGGAAATTCATCATGGGATTGAATCTGTGATAGGGGAGAGGTCGATGTTCACAAATTCAACCACTATGGAAGGAGTTGTTGAAAAGGCCATTAGGCAAGAACAAAAATTAAAGGCTATTTCTGCTCATAAGGAGGAAGTGCGGAAGAAGAATGCAAACCCTTCTTCAACCTCTCTTGCACCTTAAAAGGACCGTGGAAAAAGTTTGGAAACAAGAGTAAGTTTCCAGGGGATAACAATAAGAAAGCAAAGAAGAAATAAGCTCGCTTTGAAATGTAAGGGATAATTTTGTTAAAAATTATAACAATGGGCAGAAGCCCTATGGAGGACAGCGTGACAATTACAAGGCTAGAGGTAATTCTGAGCCTAAGAAGGGACCTGTAGGAGGCTGCTACAATTGTGGCAAGGACCACTATGCTAATCAATGCCCTTTGAAGAAGGATGATCGTAATCAGCAGCATAAGATACATGCTGCAGTAGCAGACAAGCAAGCTGAAAAGCAAGTAACACCTATAGAAGTTCCGGGTAAGTTATTCGGCATACCTGTCACAATTCTTTTTGATACAGGAGCTACTGAATGTTTTATTTCTAATAAACTTGCTTCTAAACTTAAAAGAAAAGCTGGAAAAATGGATAAATCTTGGACTGTAGAGTATGGTAATAACTCTGTTCATACAGTGAGTGAGTGTCTTTTTGGGGCAGTCCTTGATTTACCTAACTTCTCCACGGAAGTTGATCTCTATGTTACACCTTTAGGATCATATGACATTATTATTGGTGTCAATTGGTTAGCTGACCATAAGGCAAAGGTAGATTGCTATGAAAAGAACATAAAGTGTTTAGATGATCAGCTGAAAACAGCAGAGATTCAAGGGGTGAAACGGGAAATTTCAGTTAGAAAACTGTCAGCTATGCAGCTTAAAAAGGCTAAGAATAAAGGTTGTACTCTTTATGCAGTAAAGATATCTGAATCTTCAGAAGAAGATGGTGATTACATGAAGCAAATTCCACTGTTACAAAGTTTCAGGGATGTTTTTCCTGAGGAATTACCAGGGTTACCACCCAAGAGAGAATTTGACTTTACCATTGAAATCAAGCCTGGAACAGAACCTATATCCAAAGCGCCTTATCGGATGACTACTACTGAGTTAGTCGAGCTTAAAGCACAGTTACAAGAGCTTTTGTCTAAAGGATTGATTAGACCAAGTGTTTCACCTTGGGGAGCACCTGTGATATTTGTGAAAAAGAAGGATGGAACACTAAGGCTGTGTATTGATTATCGGATGTTGAACAAAGCAACAGTCAAGAACCGATATCCACTTCCTAGGATCGACGATCTGTTTGATCAGATGCGTGGAGCAGCGGTTTATTCTAAGATAGACCTTCGATCTGGTTATCATCAGTTAAGGATTAGAGAGGAAGATATTCATAAAACAGCTTTCCGAACAAGGTACGGACATTATGAATTACGCTTCTACCCTTCGGGTTAACTAATGCACCCATGAAATTTTTTATGAACTTAATGAACAATATTTTTCAAGAATACCTGGACAAGTTTGTACTTGTATTCTTGGATGATATTCTCATTTATTCTAAAAGCGTTGAGGAGCACAATGAGCATTTAAAGATAGTTTTGGAATTTTGAGAAAGAGGAAGTTGTATGGTAAGTTATCCAAATGTTCTTTCTTTGATTCAAGTTCACTATTTGGGTCATGTTATAAGTAAAGAAGGAATTGCTGTAGATCCTTCAAAAATAGTGGCAATAACTGAGTGGCCTGCACCAAAGAATGTGCATGAAGTAAGAAGCTTCATGGGTCTTGTTGGTTACTATAGAAAATTTGTAAAGGATTTTTCTAAGGTAGCTGCACCAATAACTTCATTGCAAAAGAAGGATAAGAAATTCATATGGAATGATAAGTGCGAAGCGACTTTCAAAAGTCTGAAAGACCAGTTGACTTTTGCACCTATACTAGCTGTACCAGACCCTAATGGGAGTTTTACTGTTGTAACGGATGCTTCTGGGGAAGGCCTTGGAGGTGTTTTGTTACAAAATGATCAGGTCATAGCATATGAAAGTAGAAAACTTAAGTTACATGAGCTGAATTATGCCCCTCATGATTTGGAACTTGCCGCCATTGTTCATGCACTTCAAGTCCTCAAGACACTATCTACTTGGGAAACCTTTTGAGTTAAAAACGATCACTTAGGACTGAAATATATTTTTACTCACCCAATCTTAACGCCTTGACGAGAGAAGGTGGTTAGAATTTTTATCACAATATGACTTTGATATAAGCTATATCAAAGGGAAGGAGAATAGAGTAGCTGATGCTCTAAGTCGTAGGAGGCACATTTCTACTCTTATAACATTAAGAACTCAGTTTAAAGACGAGGTAAAAAGTGCCTCAGAATCAGATGCATACTTTCAGCAAGTAAAAGCAGCGCTTGCTGCAGAACCTAAGGATATAAGGTATAAAGGTTTTCATTTTGACAATGAAGGAATCTTGCGTTATGAAAACAGGGTATATGTACCTATGCTGAATGAATTGAGAAAGAAGTTGTTAGTTGAATTTCATAATTCACCTTTCTCTGGACACCCAGGTATCACAAAAATGCTAGCTGATTTGAAACAGCAATACTTTTGGAAAGGTATGAAAAAGGATGTGATTAATTTTGTGACTCATTGTCTGGAATGTCAGCGGGTGAAGGCAGAACATATGCACCCTGCTGGACTGCTATATCCTCATAGCATACCGCAAAGATAAATGGAAAGTAATAACCATGGATTTTGTACAAGGACTACCCATGTCCAGGAATAAACATGATGTTATCCTGGTAGTTGTAGATAAACTGACTAAGGTAGCTCATTTCATCGCTGGAAATCTAAAGGATGATTCACCAGTGCTAGCCAAAAGATTCGTGCACGAAATTTTCAGATTGCATGGTGTACCAGAATTGATTATATCTGACAGAGATCCAAGAATGACGTCAAGGTTTTGGCAAACGCTTAATACAGCTCTTGGAACAAAACTAAACTTCAGTTCTGCATATCATCCGGAAACGGATGGACAAACTGAAAGAGTAAATCAAGTGTTGGAGGACATGTTGCGGATGTATTGCATGGATCAACAGTATAAATGGGAAGAGTATCTTCCATTAGTTGAGTTCGCATACAACAACACTTATCATTCATCTCTCAAAATGGCACCATTTGAAGCACTTTATGGAAGAAAGTGCAGAACTCCTGTTAGTTGGGACAGTGTTGAGGATAGAGTGGTAATTGGACCAGAGATTCTCACAGAAATGGAACAGCAAGTTAAGCTGATTCGTGAAAGATTAAAGGAAGCAGCGGATAGGCAGAAGAGCTATGCTGACCTTAAGCGGGTTGATAGAAAGTTTGAGCTTGGTGATAAGGTTTTTCTTCGTGTTAAACCCAGAAAGAGTTCTATAACTTTTGGCAAGGCTGCCAAATTGTCACCTCGATTCGTGGGACCTTTCGAAATTGTCAAAATAATCAATCCTGTAGCTTATCGTTTAGCTTTGCCACCTGCTTTATCTCGCATGCATGATGTTTTCCATATTTCTTTGCTTAAGAAATACGTTTCAGATCTGTCACATGTTTTAAATTGGAATTCCTTGCAGGTCCAAGACCCAGGAATAATCGTGGTTAAACCCACACGAGTGCTGGAAACTCGCCATTTGCATTTAAGAAATCGTGATATTCAAGCAATGTAAGGTCCAAAGGGGACCAGCTTTAACGAAGAAAGTGCAACTTGGGAAAATCTGGAAGAGATGAAAATTGCTTTTCCTTCTCTCTTTCAACAGAATGAAATCTGTTGACAAAACATACTTTGATGAACTTATTGTTTTTAAGTATTTATGAAAGCCTGATGACGGAAAATACTATTCAGGTTGAATAAAATGTGTTGTGACATTGATTTCTGGAACTATTCAAATATGGAAGTAGTCACATTGTTGTGTACTAATAAATTGATTAACCTGAAGGTTAAATTAATATGTAATTCATCGGGACGATGAATCTTTTTAGGAGGGAAGCATGTAACACCCTGAACTGCTGTTACTTTCTCCTGAGCATACAAGTGTTGATATGTGATTTCTTGTAAAAGGATGTGTTCCTCGATTTAGAAATCATGCTTGATATGTACTGTAATTTCTTTGCAGATTTCAGATCTTGACTGAGTCGAAATATGATTAGACTCTTTTATTTATTTCATTTTGCATCTGAGTTTAATCTGATCTCGGAATGAATTATAGAGTTATCCATCTATAATACCTAGTCTTGGATCAAAGGGAATTGATCCAAGTATTGCTTTAAGTTTGTTCATGATGAATTAAAATTACGCACTTTGAACAGTTGCAAGGTCTAGAAGCATTTAATAAGCTAGTCAAGAGTATGAGTCAGGCTGATCAAGTGAAATGAATTGGTTCCCGATATGGAAGTATATCTGGAAGGTCTCGATCGTGGACCAGGTAATAATTCGGTTACATACGATTCTGCAGCCTAAGGTAGAACAGGAGCTAACCCTGTTCAGGAAGGTATGATGTAGGTCTTTTTCTGAGTATACAGAATGTAGACCTAACTGGAATTATTAATGGTTAGTAACCTAAAACTAAACCTAACCTAGGGGTTAGATTAGTGTTAATCTAACCTAGACCTAGGCTAAGTGCTAATGTCCTAAGTTAGTATCTACGTGTGATATGGTTAGAATAAGTATTATCCTAAATTCTAAACCTAAGTTACTAACCTAACTATTAAACAAAACGTATGGGGACCTATGGAGGGGTGTGAACCATGGGCGGCGTTTTCTATGGGATTAAATGCATGGGATAAGGATGAAGGACAGGTCTTGGCGGAGGTTTTGGGAACGGCTAACCTGTGCCGACGCGTGGCAGTCACCAAACTGGAAATGAACTTGGGATTTTATTTGACTGCCGCCAACTTTGGCGGTCGGTGGGAAGTGGAGTTTGAGCGGGAAAGTTGGTGAATTTCATTCAATGCTCTCGGTAGATGAGCTCGAACTCGCGAGAAGGCATGCAAACAGAAGTTTGTTGGTTTGTTTGGCTTATCGCGATTTTCGGTTTTTCTTCTGCCTGTTCACTGGTTCTTCGCACCAGTCTTCTTTGTGTTGCATGGCGAGCATGAGGTTATCTAGCTCTTTTCTCTAGCAAGGAGAGTATATATGTTTTGGAGATAGCAAAATTTTGTTGGTCGCTCTAACTTGGAAAAGGAAAAGGAAGTCTGAGCTCTTCCAGTGGTCTGCTTCGGAAATTTGAGCAAAAATCCAGGCATGTTAGGCCCTAACCTTTAAAAATCTTGTTGTCTTTCAAGTGATTTCATTAGAACAACTCTGTTCAAATGATTTATGGAATTAGATGTTTATCTATGGATGTCTTGTGTGATTTTTCTTGGTTCAGTATCTCTTCTGGTTCGAATCTTCATTTATCCTTTGTTGGGTGTTTATTAAATTCGAACTGTGGCATTATTTTCTTGTGTTTGCATTCTGGCTTAATTATGCGAAACATGTGAAATGTGTGAATGCTCGGCCTGTTCGGCGTGAGCCCATGAATCGTTCCTGTGATGGGTATAGGCCATTGATTGTCTGTCAATTTTTGGTCGTTGATTCTTGTTTTGGAAACAGTCGGAAGAAACATTGATGGAACTGTTTGTTTGTTCAGTGTTATGAAATCTTTGTAGGCTCTATCGTGGGTTTTGATGATGGTAGTTATTGATACTTTGTGGGTTTCGCTTTCGCTTTTAAATCTGTTTGGGAACAGTAACTATTGTGTTACAAAGTAGTCATTACGACCCGGGGAAGTTGTTTTTCCTTGTTATTGTGGTAACGGATTTAACCCGCTGACGATATACAATATGGATAAATGTATTTTTTTATTTAAACAACTTTGTGGAGTCCTCGGAATGAAATCGGTATTTGATTTGCTTACACTTGATTTGTTCTGAATGATTGCCATAGATGGCATAGAAGGATTCATTAACTATTTGTTTTTATCTATACTGTTGTTGGGTTCCGCGGTTATTGGTATAAACCCATTTACAGTATGCAATGTATATATATATATATAGAATTATGTTTGTTTTAATCTGAACGACTCTGTAGAGTCGATGGAATGATTTG
This sequence comes from Taxus wallichiana var. yunnanensis, assembly GCA_018340775.1. Classification (NCBI taxonomy): domain Eukaryota; kingdom Viridiplantae; phylum Streptophyta; class Pinopsida; order Cupressales; family Taxaceae; genus Taxus; species Taxus wallichiana. The sequence goes on from CM031234.1 coordinate 963,514,195, forward strand.
TATATATATTTGATCCACTGTTCAAGTTGAATATAAATGAATATTGGGAAATGTTGTACCAATGACCTAAGGGAATAACTTGTATTTCAATCACTGTTATTCTGTAAGAGTACCTTCGTGTCGCAAGGATTTTGTGGTACAGATTCTCTTGGTATATTTTTGCGTCTTCAGTCTGTGCAAATTTGTGTAAAATATTGGCAAGAGTTCAGTCGGATTCCTTGTTTTGAAATCAGTAATTGGAATTGCTTGCCTGATTTTTAATAAGCTCCGTTGATGGGCTTAGATGGAATCGTATGCAATTATTTGACTTGTTACTGTTGTTCGGATTCATATGAATTCTTGGAAGGTAACCTGTATTGTTTTGTACCTTTTGAACCTAATCGTTTGGGACACCGCTGCTTTTGTCACCGCTCCTTGAGTATGGATAATTATCTTGTGTCCCGCTCTGTTGAAGTGAGTCGCGAATACCATACTTAGATTTGAATGTGCCTGTGTGAGTATAGTTATGCTATGTTCCTTCCTGTTTATTTCAGTCCGATTGAGACTGGTTATGTATCGGAGATTCTGTGTGGTCATCTTGGCATAGTCCTTAGGAAACTTCAAATTGCTTAAAGCAATGAAGTCTGTTGTTGATAAATGATATGCCGAGGTTCTTTGATTTCGAACTTGGATCGAAAACCTTGCTGTGTTTAAAAGGAACTAGTATTGAGCTATAGGTTGATATATGGGATTGATGACGTGTTAGCTACTGTACAGGAGTTTTTGGCTGTGTTCTTTTTATTTAAAACAACGATCCTTCTTGTGGCTTGTCGGACTTGTTGATATACATACTGGGTGAATGTTTTCCATATGTGGAGACGGTACAGTAGTGAACTTATATGAAAGGGGGTATGAATGATATGTTCTTTCTCTTCTATTATTATAATACTGGTAGAGATCCGTGCTAACAAATTGGTATTGCTTTTGTAACATATTGGTGGAATCACGATTTCTATGATATTCCATTTCTAATGAAAGTGACGATTTGTTCAATATTACTGATCTTGGATTCAAGATGATTGTTCTAATACTTTCGTTCTTTGATTCTTAATATTTGATGAAATATTAGAGAAGTGAGTAAGACTATTTTGTAACGATGATAGAGTTACACATTTGTAGACATTTTGTATTACAAAGGCATAGTCTGAATATGTTTACTTGTTTGGATAATTGATCTCATTTAAACAGGGTGTTTAATGAAAACAATTGATGGATTGCAATTGTTTTAAAAGTTAGTGCTTATCATGCTCAGTTCATCGAACTGACTCATGTTGACTATTTTTGCAGATGGTTGCCGTAAGTGGTAAAAGCAATGCAGATCTGACAGGATGATCAGATTATTTAATTTGTTTCATAATGAATTACAGCTTGATTATATAAATGTACTATATGTGGAAAGATGTTTCTTTTCCGTTAAGCATTGTATCCAGTATTGCTGCTTGCATAAAAATATAATTGTATAATTTTGAAAGGAATGGAAATAAGTGTTTGATACTTATGTGATGTATTCTATTTCTGATAGCTGACCTTCTTCGGTTTATATACCAGAATGGCAATGATATCTTTGTAAAATTTTGGATGCTTTTGTGATTGACAATGAAAGCTTACAAGAAAATGTGGTTGAATTCATATGAGTGTTTAGCAGATCTTATTGTTCTAGCGAAAGCAATATTGAATTTAAATAATTGTCTTTCTAAAAGTTAGGTTAAAAATGAACCTAAGCAGAACGCTAAACAAGCTGGATTAAATTACTAATCCCTAGTCCTGAGTATGACAGGACAATATTAAATTGGATTCTTAATCATTTATATCCTTATACTAATAAGTATGATATAAATTCAGTTAAGAGAACTGATATAAATCAAATGAAGTTCGGATGGCAATCTCATGTGAAGGTTATGAGATATTGTCCAATTCTGTTGTTTAGAATCAGGTGTATTCTAATGACTCCTTGATGAGAGCGTGACCTTAATACCTCTACCATGTAATGGGTTTTATAGAGGAGGGCCATCTTAAGACGAAGAATCCAGGGATCGGGAAAGGCTAACCTTAGGGAAAAGTCTTTAAAGTAATTGAAACTCAAGTGCGTAACGCATGTTGTTAAGTAGATCTTTTCGAGGCGGATTTAAAGGTTGACGACACAAGTCAACTGCAGGGTTGTACCTCCGAGAAGATTAGGATCTTCTCGAAGTTACAACAATGCAGGAGACTTATGGCGACACCCTTTGCATTGATCGCTAAGATTTACACTTTGATCTCGCACGAGTTACTCAGGGTCCGATTATGAACGTGGTCATGTTATAAGGTTGCCTAGGAGATTCGGGTATCATGACACACTGGTTGAACTGCAAGGTTGAACCAGTATGTCACCATATCCCTAATCCTCGTGGGCATCCATATAACATTATCACCTTGATAATCTACCTCCGAGTGATTCAGTTGTGAAAGGAAGGACTGACAAAGAGTCGCTGTAGGACATTCTATATAACATAAGAATGGGGTGAAGGACGTATTCCGATTGACGAGTATGCCGTTAAGGAATACGAGACATAAAAAGATGTTTCAAATCTTTGGCCAAAGTATCGCAAGTCGCCGATTGCGTTGTCCTAGTTCACCTAGTCTAAGGGATGAGATGCCGATGAATAATGGTAACAATTATTCAGCTTAGGTTCCTCGACAGAGCATTCTCAATCCTGCATAGGGAAGAGAACCACAGAGTGAAGGGTTAAGTAATAACGCCAACTCTTATTACTCATGAATAGATCGGTAGATTACCGAGTCATGGAATGAATAGATCGGAGGTACTCCGAGTCATTACAAATGCATATGGTTATCTCATTATATGAATGGTTATTTGATTTGTGAGTTCTAAATTATGTATTTAGAACCGTAATGCATTTATCAAAAAAAAAAAAAAATCGACTTGTTCTATTGTCTAAAATGAGGATGTTACATTCATAGATATTCATATTAGCCAATTTTTCCAAATACCTCGATGCCCAAAATCATTATATTCTATCACTGGAGTTTTCCCCGGGAAATTTTTATTTAATTATTCTGAGCCCCATTTGAGGTAAATTGTGCTCCGGTTTAACTTTGTTGTGGTATTACATGTCAATATTCCCATATACCAAGAGGGTTTTAACAGGAATGAATCCTGGCTTTATTTATGACTTCGGAAACGCTTTTACATTTTTGGTGTTTTCCGTTTTGTTTTTCTATGAAATTTCTATAGGTCAATTCCATTATTGGTTTAGTCTGATTTCTTTCCTAGAGTGTCCGGAGATCATCTATGAACGTTAGGCCGGAAGGAATTTTCCACCGGAGGTTCCGTTCTCTCTAAAAAGATGAAGTCATGCACAAAAAAGGTCTCTGTTGGGTACGTTGCATTTTTGGGAAAGGAAGGTTTTAAGCTACAATGAGATTTTTGGTAGCAGTAGGTAGGTGAGAATTTTGTACCTACCTAGCAGGGTACTTTTTCCCATGGAAGTAAAGCCACTTAAGTCACAATGGGAAAATTAGAGGCGACAGCAAAGGGGAATTTCTTACCCGCCATTCAGTAAAATTTCTCATTGTGAAATAAAAGAAAATCACTTAACGCATTGATGGGAATTTCTTACCTACCTTGCAAGGTTAAAAATTATGTTATGAAAGTCAAACAACTTAAGTGGATCATTGGATTTTTAGAATTATGGTGCAGGGGTGAATAATCTCATTGAAATTTGGATTTTAAAAATAAAAATGGGCTATGCCAAAAAGTGCAACCGCTTTTGGAATAGAGGGACAACTTTAATTCCATTCATTAATTAATTCTATTTCAAAATTTGGCACCCAAGCATGAGGAAAATTCAACAAGGAAGAAGAGGATAAAGGAATTTAGAAATAGAATTCTAAAATTAAATAAATATAATTTATTTAATGCAGCCCCCTCTTATGTCAAAAAGTACAACCCATATGGAGGAGAGATAATACTTTTAAAGTATTAATTGATGGATTAATTCCTATTTTTGGTGCATGAGGTCAAAGCACACTGTGAATTCAAAGTGGACTGGAAGTAGAAAGCTAAAATTAAATAAATTTAATTTATTTAATGGCATCCATGAGCATGCACAAAATAGGTGCCCGATTGAAGAGAAAAGCATGTTAATTAATTAAATAATTGCTAGGAACATGAGGGGCAATAATTAATTATAGAGTGATGAAGGTTATATAAGCATGGGCTGCCATAAGGATGAATTAATTAATTCTTTAGCAAGGAAGTGCAGCCCAAGCAATTTTGGCGCCCAATTAAGGAGGAATTTTGCTCAGAAGAAGGTGTTTTCACTGCCAAAAAGCTTCAAAGTTTGGCACCTAGGTTTGAAGGAGCTTGATTTATGTCCGATCAATTGTCTGCATAGTGGTACAGGTGCTCAGGTGAAGTTGACAAAATTCATGCTTGCTTTGCATGAAAATAAAACATTAAATTTTGGGGCAGCCGGCTTGATATATGCAGATTTTTATAATTAAAATCAAGTGTTCATGTTCTGATTGCTATCTTTGTCTGAATTAATTGCAGGAATTCATTACAAGTTCTTTTATAAGAGAAAGAGAGCTTAAATCAATGTCTAATACATTGAACATATCCTCTCGAACTCAAGAAATCTCCGAAATGCACTTTGTTGTATAGAATTATGGCCAAATAAAGAGAAAAAGAATTACTCGAAAAAAGATAGATATGGCCATGGAAAAACAGATGAAAAAGAAAGCTCAGTAGATTCATGCATCACTTCTAAGTTTTCTAGCATTGGAGATACGAGATCTAGGTCAAGAACCTCTTTCCAAATTGATTGACAGATCTAGAGCTGGAAAGACTTCCCTCATACATGTAGTCAAAAGCAATGGAATCATTCGAGTTGTAGCATTTCCATTCACATCCCAATTTCCGTAGATTCATCATGGAGTCTACTAAGTATTACCATCCATTATCCAGATCAGCATGAGATTCTACTGGGAAGAACATAATCTGGTTGGATGCACAATTCATCAATTATTATCTGAAGATTCCAGCACGATAGGTGGTGACTACTATTAGCATACAGGATGTCGAAAACAGATGGGAAAAACATAAAGTTGACTGTGTGGGCATAATGAACAACAGATACATGAAGAAGCCCAGATCTCCATCCAAGTTCCCGAGAACTCTTCCATGATCCAATCTGGTACAAGAGGTAGAAGATATTGCCAAGTCAAGTATGGAGGATAAATGGCGAAGCTAATGCTCACAACTTCCACACATGGATGTATGCTTTCATTAGGACTATTGAGATCAACAAAGAATATTCAACAATCAATTGGTCAAAAATCATTAGTGAAAACATTGTTGAGAAGCTCCGAATGTGAGGCGTACTTATAACTTCAAAATGACTTCGTATTTGGTATATGCGGCAGCTTCACAAGGTGTCTACTCCAAGATGGATAGACATGGTGTGCTTTCCAAGGATCCTATTTTTGAGTGCTATCCATAGCTTACTTGCTCCTACATGCTACAAATATTATAAGGTGGTCGATGATGGATTCTTCTACGGATTCATTTGCAGGCTGAATGGTGATCTAAAGGCCAATAGGATAAGCAAGGAAGCTTGGGAAGCTATGTCCAAGATTGGCAGTATCTTCATCCAGTTTGTGGACTTTACATACCTCAAGGTCACCAGCTTAAGTTACCCAGATATCTAAGTGATAGATTAGTCATCATGGAGTTGAGCAGACATAACTTGTGGAGATGCATGATCTATAGTCGAAATGATACAAGTCTACAAGATTCTTTCCAATCACTATGGGCTATTACAATGTAAGAGTATTCATAAAGCTTGAGGAATTGAAGTGGAAATATTCTCTAAGTATGAATGAGAGTTCTTCCAAGCACGACTGAACATTGATCCATTTGGAGTGTCAAGGAATATAATCTCCCAAGAGTACATGCATGTTCCTTCATTGGAATATTTCTGGATGAAGTGTAGAAGCGAGTATGAGGTTAGAAAGAACGATTTCAGTAGGTTATCAGCACAAAAAATGTTTGACTTTAGATTAGGATGGATACCTGCAGATCTTAAAGATGATGGGCCTATGTTACTTGATGCATACCATTGGATGGGAGGAGATAGAGTTGTACTTCAGTATAGCATAGGTGGTAGTCATACGATTGAGGAAAGGTATGTCGCCGTTCTAGTGAATACTACAAACCGAGTTATCGACGAAGGGATATTTCCTTGATGAAGCATTAATGAATCAAATCATGGGAACCTTTGGCATAGGAGATTCCCTTAAGAGGAATCATGAAGAAGAAAGCAAAGAACAGTTGAAAAGATTAAAGTGCATAAAAAGTCTCATTCAAGGGAGAAGATCACTTCTACTTTGCTATGGTGTTAATTCTGATTTCTCCAAAGCCAAGAAGTGCTACTTCACCGACTGCCACACCTCAACAAGATACTGTCGTTCCTCCATTGAATCTATAAACATTCATCTTTTCTCCTCAACCACTCCATTCGGCACCTCTTCCTGAAGAAACGTTAAAGTCGCAGATGTCATAATTTGAAAGAGCTTTGTCTTTAGACAATTCGAGGACTAAGCCACAACACCGTAGTAGTTTCAAATGGAGAGTAATCGAGTGTGAGATAGTGGTACACTCGGTAACTTCTTATTCTCTAAGAAGTAATTACTCATAATGGTTGGCTTTGTAGTTAGTTTTAGAGGCTAGAGAAGAGATCAAGTTGGAAGAATACGACTTGCGGCAGCCTACTCCCGAATCTAGGTGCAAAATATATAAACCTAAATTTAATAAGGTAACTTCAAGGTTGATCATTGAGGAGTCAGGGTAGAAGTTCATTGATATTTTAGGTCTAGAAGAAGGGAAGAGGAAGGATTAGCTCACTGCAGAAGATATAATAGTGACCATAGTACCCATAGGTCAAGCCACCACAGAAGGATTGAAGGACACACGTAGTTGATAGATGCTTTATTCCCTAGGCTTGAAAAAGAAAAGGTGGAGAAATTTGAACTTTAGAAGCAGGTATCTCAGGTTTATGAGATCATTTCCAAGGTTACCAAATCTTCCACTCAGCCAATTTCAGCACAAAAGTAGGGTGAGTGATCATCTGATGCAGGAAGTGGAAGATGTAAGTAACTAGGTTAAATCTATTGACGAATGGAAGAGTCTAATCATTCGCCAAGTTTCGTACATCTTGGAGAGGTGTCAACCCGTCTAAAGGTTATGAAAGATGCATCAGATCAGCTAAAGTAGTTGGTAACGAGCACGATAGATATGAACACAATTCTGAGAGTAACCTAATTACTTTGGCCAAAATAAATAATTTTCTCGAGAGGTGTTGATTGCGGAATGAATTGTTCCCGATGGATCAGTTGAGAAGGGGAAGTAGCTTGAGTTTACAGTATCTTTCCATTTGGAGATCTACATAATTATGTTGAAAAGGATGTAGGCACTCAAGAGTATGACATCATCTTTACCAGAAAATGTCATTGCTTTCACCAATGAGGAAGTGTTCGGAAACATTTCTTCATACACGAGGATCATTCCTAGAAAAGTGCCTAATTTCCTGGAGGGATCTCTTCGATGGTGTAAGGCGAAATTGATGGAGTTGTTAGGCTTTTCACAATGGATTCCATTTGTAAGTTGGTGATGCTGCAGCTTAGATATTGAGAATTTTGGGCCTAGCTTGGAGGATTTGGAAGCGTGCATCGGGTATTGAACGAAGGCTTTCTACAATTCGAATAGAAAAGGAAGCTATAGCTAAGATAGATGGGAAGTTGCTGAATTATATGTTTGTAAGTATATTCAAGATCAAAACAAAAAGAAGATGTAGATGTTATAGCTAGAAAATCTTTCTTCTTCTACTATTTCTTCTTCTATTTTCCACGTTCCTGGATGTAAATTGTAAAACTTTAAAGTTGTTTGTTTTGAAACCATTACTTTAAATTATGTGGAAAAATTCTATAAGTTAAGTGATAGATGTGTGTAAGTTTGACTATGAATCTAGATGCATGTCACTTGATGAGGAATTAGAGGAAGATGATTGTTAGATGTTATCCTTACTTCTTGTTTATATTCTAGTTCAGTTGATTTTCACATTTGTACTTTCCCTTCTACATTCTATAAGTAGAGGAAGAACCTCTGGGTTAAGGAGGAGAATTGGTAAGCAACATTCTTGTGTTCTAGACTTTGTGTTGAAATCCTGATAGCTATTTGAAGCAATGGAATAGAAAGGAGCATATTTCCGAGAGAACTTTGTGTCATGGTGCATTTTGTTTCTAGCTTTTGTCTTAGATCTACTTATAAAATTTGTGTTATTTTAGATCTAGATCTAAAAGCTTCCTTTTCTTATAATTTTGTGTGTTAATATGTATAGGTCCCATTTATGTGCATGCAATCAACTTTGTTATCTATTAATTAGGTTTCACATATTCCCTCTTTATTTCCTATTTTTATTATTTTTCTTCTTCATTAGATATTTCCTTTCTTTAACAGCTTGCTTACTTGTTGTAAAACTATACAACTATGGTTCATGAGTTGCATGGATAAAGTAAAACCCCTAAATAGATACTAGCATCCTTTATTGACAAATTTTACATGGGAGCCTCATTGGTAAATGAGGGAGATTTATCTCATGAATGCCTAGGTTTTCATCTATGCAGAAATCTAGCCAATAGTAGTCAAATATGTGTATATGAAAAATTTAATCCAAATGAGATAAAAACGTCTAAAAAGTGTGTAAAATGTTAAAAGGAATATGTGCACTGATATGTGATGATTGAAAGAGATAGAAAGGACCATGAAGATGTTTTAGAAGAATGATTTTTTTGGGTGATCTCATACTTGTTGCACCAATTGTGAGTATTTTGGGCGATCTCATGCCAACTACACCAAGTGTAGAAGAAGTGTAGGGAGAAAGGTCTAGTGTTATTCTCCAACCTTTGATTTCTTCTCGAAGAGTAAACACCACTGCAGATGGTGTGTGTAAATATGATATAGTTTAATCCAAAAATAAAGTATAAAAATAAGGTAGAATGCATGCATTCTAAGTTCCAAAGGATTGTTCATGTCCTCGTAAATGCCATTGTGTAAATTGTTGTGAACTGTGTCAAACTAAGAAAAACTATGTAACTGCCCCCTAGTCATAGGTTCGCAAGAAGGGTCAGGGGCACCTGGGCACTATTGTCTATGTCTAGGGTTAATGTCTATGTTTTGCTAAGGACCTAAGTCATATTTTGGGATGTTTTTAAGATTTAATAATGTGTTATACCGGTACTAAATTGTGATGAATTATTATTGTAAACTTTTGTATGGGGTGGCTGATTCACCCAATGATGTCCCCTTTGTTTGGGGTGCATATGATGTTGCTAGTAGAATGTGGCCCAAAGGATGACCTAATGGTTTGATGAAACTAAAGCCCTATAAGGGTAAGGGAGTTTTCTTTGTAGAAACCAATGTGCATGCAAACAAAGTGCTTGGAAAACAAGTGTTAGTGCAAACAAGATAAACATGAATATAGAAGACAATATGTAAAGTAGCAAGAAGAAGACGATGTATGCCACAAAAAGAGGGTGGAAAACATGGGACATCACTCACAATATCGCAATAAAATCAAGACTGGAGTGGCCAAAATCATAAAGTGTACACATAAGACAAAGGACAAAGCCCATAAAAATGGCATACAATGGAAAATAATGACAGACATAATAACAAGAAAAGAAATAGAAACCATGGTAGAAAATAGTTCCTAAAAATCAAATGTTGTACATGAAGCACCCATTAGCATGTTAGAAAGATATAAATTATGTCAAAATTTGTATGATCCGATATGATATAGTGTAATAATATGAAGATGAAGTAGTATAAATCGAAACAATAGCACATGTAACATGTACGAAAGTAGATGCCCCCACGATCTTGTTATGGGACTAGTAAGAGGTATAGTGACAAGCATCCATGCTTCATGTAAAGATCTATGTAAATTCTATGATCACAACTAGAAGGAAAGTGAATGTGCATGTGTGTATGATAAATATAATGACATACCAAGTATCTAGCTAACATAATAATCAAAGTGTACATGTGAGAATAAGTAAGAAAGAATAATGTGCAACAAAGATATGCACTATGTTGTGAACATGAATGGAATGGAATGAAAAGTGATTGTGATAAGATTTATATGCCCCCCAAGAGAATTTGAGTGAGTATGCATGACATGAGGGTCATTTATAAATGCCCCTCAGTAGTCAAGAATTAACCATAGAACAAGAGTGTGTCATCGGGAAATGGTATGAATTGTATGTGATAGAAAGATATTATCAATTATGTATAGAGCATGAAGGGTGAAAGTTAAATTTGGTGAGGTTCACTTTATATTTAGATCCTCAGTAGTCAAGTATGAACCGTGGAATTAGATTGCGTCATAGGGAAGTGTTTTATGATGAATGTGCACTAGAAATATTTATGGAAAATGCACCAAGTGGGAAATGTGTTGTGTGTTGTGATGTAAGGTTAATGAATGTAATAAGCCCTCAAAATTCAAGTGTGAACCATGGCACAAGAGTTCTTCATCAGGTAATTATGATACAAGTGTATCAATATGTGCAAGATGTGTGTGATATACTATATGCGAAGTGTAGATTGAATAAGTATAAAATCAAGACAACTGATAATGCTAGAGGGGGGAGAATAAGTATGATTCCCCAAGTGTATGTTGATGAATATGTTATCCAATTAAAGTGAAATATGGGGGTCATGTTATCCAAAAATACCCCAAGGGTTTTTTTTTCTTTAACAATATTAAAAATGGATTTATCTATTTTTAAGGGGGAAATACGCTCAAACAATAAGCCGATTCCATAGCCCCAAAGCACTAGCCATTGGCATTTAAAAACTTGTGGGAGACTAAGCTAAAGAGTTATCCATATATATTTAAAATGTCTCCTAATGTTCATTTGCCCCTAAATTTTAACATTAAACATGAATGGGACCTCCGGTAGAAGACCAATAGTCAAGGTAGCGGGACACATGTCACCATTCCAAAAATTCAAAGCATTTACATTTCATAGACATCAACTCCACAAAATAAATCAAGCTCAATAAAGCATCAAGTCTCGAGTGGTTTATAGGTCAACAAGGATACATGGTGACATTCCTATGGATCCAAAAAAATTAAGTTTTCCCAAGGTAGAAGTTATGATGCGAAAGAACCAATGAAATAAAAGCATGAAGCCAAAAATTCATACACTACATTGAAGTGTGGAGCTTTCACATTAGATCACATTTTGTGGTTATCAGTTGAGGATATCACAATTCTAACACACGGTATGTAGATGGAACTTTACTATTGGCTAATGCTTCATAGCGGTCAATCGGGGTTTTCAAATAGTCGACATCGCAAGGAGCATGGAGCTTCCTCATTGACTAGAAATTCGCACTCTATCAAAATGGGCTATCAAAGTACCGACATCGCAAAGGGGCATGGAATGTTCTTATTGGTTATTGTTTCCCATATAGACAAGGTTCTCATAAAAATTAAATTGTGAAGTATTGATGGATCTCTCTCATTAGCTCATGCTTCGTAATGGATAATCAAGGTTAAAGACACACTAAAACTATGAAGGTATGTGGCATTGTCTTATTAGATCGTGTTTTATTAAGGAACAGACATGATCACAAGGAAAAAGGAAGGAAAGGAATCCAATCCAAACCCATGACCCAACCAAAGACTGAAACCTAGAAAATGAAAATAAAATTACACGTAGGCAAAGGTAATCCCTAATATTATCAAAGGTTGACATGTGTCGAGTTCATGTTCATCCGGATAGGAAAATATTCAAATGGCCGTATATTTTGATCTATATCTCAAAATCTTGCAAAATTTATATCATTAGAAAGGTATCCTTGAGCCCTTCAATTTGGCATCATCAAAATCCTATTTCTATGGCACTTGATGAGATAAAAAGATAAAAACATTACTAAGCACATAAACGGTAAAATCGGATGGTTCAACCACCAAAATTGATGAAGTATGGGGCTCTTCCTTCTTCTACAAGAAAAAGAGACATGAGGGTGCATATGAAAACTTAAAGGTCATGTTGTAGGGAAAACAGTGATATTCATTAGTTAAAAGATCAAATTTGATCTCTTTTCCCTCTTCTCTCTTTCCCATTCTATTATATAATGTAAAAATCTTTCATTTTAAAAGGATGGACATTTGAATCTGTAAAGGAACTATGTCAAAATGGTTCATGAGTAGGTGTGATCCTTCAAACCTTAATTTTGGGATTGGAAATGTGTTCTTGTGCCTTCCTATGCAACTATAATGGTAAGTTCATACTTTTATTGTAATAAAGCTTGTTTTTTGGTGTTTTTGTTAGAAATATAGGCATTGAGAGGGGAGTGAATTAGTCTCTTATCAAAACTTTTACAATAAAATTGCACTTCTTTATTTGTTACAATTAAACTATCTTAACTATGATGAAGTATAACCATTCAACCATGAGAGAGAGAGAGATAAGTAAACACACATGAACACATGAGGAGACAAGATTTAATGTGGGAAACCCATCTGGGAAAAACCCCACTGAAACCAAATAACTAGCTTGGAAAATTGTCCTATAAAGTTATAATGATTTCACATTAAACATCAACTCAACTTGGAGCTGTAACTCTAAAATTTAGTCAAGATGCTACTTGACCTTTAGCAAGCTTCAATTTACATGGAAGCTTCAACTCCCAAAAATTTAACTAGCAACTACTGGTCTTTTGAAAAGTACTACTTACAAGGAGGATTCAACCCCTTATAATGTAACAAGAAACAAATGATATTTTGTAAGATACTACTTATAAGGAGGCTTTAACCCCCTATATGCTAAACTGCAACTTAGAATTTTCACAAACATTCTCGATCACTTTATTTTATTGTCTTCCATAACTAATTATGACCACTTCTTCAACTCACTTGTCTTCTCCTCTCCATTATTAGTTTACCATGGATTTAATACATTCAAACCTTTCTTACTTGCTCAAAACAATCACTCATCTCACTATCAACAAAATTTACATGCTCAAAATTGATCTTAAATAAAAATCACTATTCCTAAACATGAATCTTCACTTTTCATGTTAAATGACTCTTTGCATAACTCATTCTTCCTACGTACAAGTGCATACAAATGGACTTTACAAAACTACCTCATAAATTTGTCTTCTTGCATATGATGTCTTCAATTATGTTTTCAGGTACCTTCTGACATTATTCCATGAATTTTTTGATTCTCCATGAGCTCCTTTAGTTTTAATAGGGACGCCTCATGTTTCATGTTCCATGAATTTTGAGCTTCTTCACTTCGAACCAGTTTGAATTGTTCCTCACAGACTTGCTCGAATGAGACAAAATTCTGTCATGAATTTCTCCTTTGTTTCGAGATGAATCAACCTGATTCCTTTTGCAACACATCCATGACCCTTAGATAGAGTTAATTTCAAAATTTTAGGAAATTTCATTGGTGCAATCTTGAGATTCGATGAATTTTCCATTCCAAATATGAGTGTGACAAACTTCAATAGTACCTCTACCCTTTTCCATTTTTCTTTATCTCATATGCCGAAACATGTATCCATTCTAGAAATCCTCAATGTGATGGGCTCTGTGGACTTCAATCCATGGAATAAACCTCATTTTATAAAGTTTCACATCCACCAACTCCTTTTGTAGTCAACGGCCCCACCCTCGCAACCAATCAAAGTTTGACATGGATTTGATCTTCTTGTCATCAGTGTTTACTATTTGAAAAATTCTATCCAATAATAAAGCTCCACACACTTCGCCTTTGTCAAGATTTTCTTAACCTCCACTATCCATTACAAAAATAAAACCAATAAGGAAGCTCCATGCACTTTGCACACAAAATTGTTCTTAATTTTTATCTAACTATATAACTCATGATCTAATAGGTAAGCTCCACATTTCTTCACAGATTTTGTAACGTCATTATTTACATTTGTCATATCTATGTCATATTATAAAAATCAATCCAATCAAAAGGCTCCACATATCTACACATTTCACGATGTCGATCGCATATATTTTTGTCGAAACTTGATTCCTTTCTTCGCAACCGTTGGGTAGACCTGAAATTTTAGCTAACCCTCAGTAAAATCCGTGCCACGTGTCTATCGGTTTTAGGAGTGGGGATGCATGAAGCATGTTGACTTATGTTAACCTAACTTTGATCTACCTCATCACACAGACCAAAACATAATTGAATCCTACTCATCTCATCCTGTAAAACTTTGAATGGCCATAGCTTCCTCCATAGAGCTCCAAATTGCATAAATTTGTACTTTTTGTAAATTTATCATTGAGTTCTCAAAGATACATACCTCAAAAACCTCCAAAAACTCTTTCACATGTTGGAACAAGCATTTAAAAAAGTAAAACATCCGAGCCACACATATAAGGCTTCTCCATCCTTCAAAAAAGATGAACACAGGATATGACTTGGAGAGCACTAAGAAACACTATGAAACACCTTTATGGATACTTTGGACACATTTTACATTCATACCAAACATTAAAATCTCACTTTGAAACACATACACCATGATATATATAAGACCAATCATTACAAGATCTTTGTGAGCTCTAACTATGACTGAGAAAGCACTACCACTCAACCTTCATGCCTCTGGGATTGGGCTTCACTTCACCATTCACACATTTTCCATCAATGCCACTTGACATCAATGAAAACACCAATGACCATGGTTCAACATTTTTATCAACCCCAACTCATGTTAATTTGCAACCTTGCCTCTTTTTTACTTGATGTAGTGTGTTGTGTATGTATTTCTCCTTTACAAGTTCATTTTTTTGTGTTTCATGGAGAATAGATGGTGAATAAAGCTTTGGAGTCTCGTGTCATATTTGTCTTGCCTCTCCCTTCTACATTTCCTTCTCCATTCTCCCTCACTAGAGTGTTTGTCGCCCCTTTTCTCATGTTATCACCGATTTATCTTAGGATTCTCCCTTTTTGCATCTTTCTAACCCTCTCTCTCTCGCTAGTCCTTGGAATTGCTAGTTTAGTATTAGTTAGTTGCACTTCCTTCTTTAGGAGTAGTTTTAGAATTAGGATTAGGTAGAGGATCCATCCTTATCTATATGTTTGTCTCAAAAACAAGGTCTCGCACCTTGATACAATCTTGTGTTACCTAAAAACATTGTTTGTTCATCATCACATGCATGAAAAATTATAGGGTGTTATGTGTTGGTGATAACAGTCCTCCACTCTTGCCGACAGAGATAAAGATGTGTGATCATCCTCTAAGACCGACACTATTTGAGGCAGATGATGTATCAATGAATTAGATCTATGTACATGAGACCTATGAGATGATGGGAGCCTATATGAAGTGGAGTGTGGAGGTGATGAACGCCTACGTGAAGCAGATTACGAAGGTGATGAAAACCTATGTGAAGAAGAGTGTCGAAGTGGTGAACACCTATATGAATAAATTTATTGAGGTAATGAGCACCTATGTGAAGGATCCATCCGAGTGGTATACCTAGACCGATGTGATGGACTAGCAGATGATGGGACTATGTAGGTTGTGAGTGAATAGGTGAGATAGGATCGATTGTGCTTTAGATTTGAGAGGTCTCGGGACCTAGATGCTTTAGAGAGTGTTATGGAAACCTCAAGAGGAGGTTGGGCCATTATTTGTATGGAGAAACACCATTAATAGTAATGACTTTCCTATTATGAATGAATTTGATACACAAGTGATTCATGGAGATGTCTCACATTAATATTAGTTTAATTATTTATAATTAAATCTGATACTCATCCTCACAATATTCATTATTTAATTACCCTAATTAAACTAATTTTTTCACCTCACCTAACACACCATGAACCTTTTACCTCATTAATATTAGAATTATTTATAATTAAAGTGATACTCATCCTCACAATATTCATTATTTAATTACCCTATTAAAATTTCCACCTCACCTAGACACCTTACTAGGACTCAATTTCCCTTTTACTAGGACTCAATATTCACTCACCATAACTAACTAAGACTTAGTCCTACCTACCTTAATGAACTAAGACTTAGTGACAACCCTAAAATCATATGCCTATTCTCCCTCTAACCACATTCCCACTCATTAAAATGGAACATTCCATTTTGATCCATGAAGATAGACAGAGTTGGCCCAAAAGATTGCCAAAATCTAGCATTTTTAGTAAACCTAGGATTTCCCCTTCCTTAACCCGACCGGTCAACCCTAAACCGACGTCCAAGTCACCCTAAACCATCCATCGGTTACCATATATCCATTTTGGTAACCTTGTTTGGGAGGTTGGCCACATTCTCGATTTTTGGAACGAAGGAGATCTACATGTAAGTAAGAACCAGAGCCCTTTCACATGTCTAGATAGCCATAGCCAACACCAAGACTAATCAGAAGGAATTTTTCATTCACAAAAACATTCTGGGAAGCACTACCATAGCATTGAGCACCATTCCATAGATCAACCATCACCAGCATCTCCAATCACCTCTCCACCACTACAGCATTTAGAATACATCTGAACTCCAAGTAAGTTGGTTTCTCCTCTATTAGCAGTTATATTCTTTATTTGTTTTCATCTATTCATTATTCTTACTTAGATCTATCCCTCAGCTTCCTCTCTATCAACCACCCCATCACACCCCACCTACACTTCACAAAATCCTATCCCAAAACCACCTCCCTCATAGACCTTACAAAAACCCTCCAAAATCTCTGTGCAATCATAGAGAGGACCCAAAACTCATTCTACAACACCTTCCAGTTCCCCATAATCACTGAAACATCGGTTAACCCTAACCGTGGTTAGTTTTCCTACACCGATATCGGTCTACTTAATCGATATCGGTCATTGTGACTGTCAACCCAACCTAACAACTCAACCCTTAGCCTACCCCAAACCTCACTCAAAACCTTACCACACCTATTTTGGACCTATCACCTCACCCTCCCCCACAGAGACCTTTCCAACTCTCTGTTCCAAGATAGAAGAGAGATCCAAACATCCTCCACCTACTTCCTATCACTTTTCATAGTTACCGATATCAGTCACCCTAACCGGTATCGGTCCTACCTAAACCGACATCGGTCACCCTAACCAATGTCGGTCTCTGTGTCTGATAATATTGTTCCAGACCAGCAACCTAAGTATCACACCCAAAACAACCCAAAATCTCACCCAACCTTACCAAGACTCTATCTATGACCTGTAGACCACCTGCACTACCTATAACCTAATCCAAAACCTTTTACCTGCATAGTATTTTAGTATTTAATCGGATCGATGCTTGATAGTAATATGAGGCACCCAAATCAAAATGCTAGCACTAGATTCTTTTATTTACATGTTTAAGTTATTTTATATTGATTTATAAATAGTGGATTGATGACCTTCTAGGAAGTATCATACTTCCGGATCTAGCATATGCTAGGCAGTCCACTGTCATATATTATTTAACTCTCTTTTTGTGGTCTTGTTTTGTATTTTAGGTAGTTCCTCCTAGCCAAAAGGAAGCTCTCACAGTCAACATTGGATCAAGAAGTCAAAACGTGCACAACACCTTCAAACCGACCATCACAATAGGTATTCCTCCTTGGCCCACACCCTTATTTGTTTCATCTAAAAACTTAAAGAAAATGGTGAAACATTTTGGCATGCCCAGTGGGACCCATCCTAAGGTTCCTTGCATTTTATTCATTCCTAGGTGAAAGTGGTGTGTTTTTTCCCTTCTGAAAAGCTTACACATTAATTTTCTTCTCTGGAATCTTCCCTTCTTTCTATTGTCTAAAAGAAATTGTGTTTTTGGTGCTATAAAAATAATACTTCTTTTCTTTCATTAGTATTGCATTAGTGAAAGAGCATCCCTCTTCCTATTCATTACTTGCTACATCAAATATCACACTTCGATTTGGGCTTAAAACACTTGCATAACATTCTTGATTTGTTGCATTATAGCTCACATTAAAAATGAGGGCAACCTATACGTTGGAAGTCATGCCCAACTGATGGTTGACACAATTGAACCATAGAAAGCACTTGCTTCTCTCTCTCTCTCTCTCTCTCTTTCCTAAACTACACAAATTTGAAATTTATACATCTTCTTAAACAACATCCCACCCAAAGAAGTTGTCAATGATCACACATCAGAGGATTGACAATGGGCACCCATCTAGTTATCTTTTCCCTAGTACCCCATCAGAGGATGGCCCACCCCACCATAACATAACCTGAAACCTCACCTTTAGAATTTCCTTCTTCGTAGGAAGCCTTCCCAACCAAAAACTCTACTCTAAATTCACGAGTCATTATTTTAAATAGCATAAGCTAAACACACTAAATTCACTTGTTGGATTACGTATTTTTCTTAGCTTTGTGCTTGACTTGCATTTTGAGGTGTGAGGATACGATTCTTCATTTTTATTTTTTTTTTTTCACACTCCACCATCATAGTTGGAGTATTCTGACTTTCTCAGAGTGTGTCAAGACCTCATCTTATCATCCCCAAACTTCTAGGTTGATTATTCATCTCATCTAAATTCACAAAAAACCATTTTTTTTCATTCTTTAGATTTCACAGTAACTGGCATCGGTCCAATGACCATCGTCGGTTTACATCTGACCATCATCGGTTTACCTAACCGGTGTCGGTTCCTTGTTCTTTTGGTTAGTTTACCCAAAATATACTTATCTCATCTTCTCTTTCTATTTAGAGTTTTTGTATCATTATATTCTTTGTACTCTAGTAATAGTCATCAAATAAAACTTTCCTTTCTGATAGTCATCAGTTTCTACCTCATTTGTTGAAACTATTATTTTCTCATAATAACCGATATCGGTTCTCTGTAACCATCATCGGTCACCCTTAACCATCATCGGTCACCCTCATAACCATCATCGGTTAGTTCAATGACTAGCATCGGTCACTCTATTTTTGATTTTAATCAAAACATTTACCAACTTTCCCTCTCATAATCTATTTTTTCCCATCTCTATCATGTTCCTATGTCATTTACATAGTATAGTTCACCCGATATATATTGATTCACATGGTGTTGACTCACAACCAAACTAATGCCCTCATATTTCACATCACCATCAACCACTCCCACCTAGTCCATCACCACCATCCATCCTGTCACCTATGGATCCGACTCATCTCATCCCCATCACTACCGGTGATGAGGAGTTTGTGAGACTCCTCAACCAGAATCTCACTACCCTCCAGTACTACCTTGCTCATTCTTCCACCTGAGATTCCTCGGAAATAGTTAATATACGACATGCCCATGTATCTATCCCTCCTTCTCTAGCCCCCACTTCTACATCAACTAGCACCAAGCTCGATCTCAGGCTACTATCATCCACTTTACTTCACCACCTGTGGTGTCTCAGTGAGATCCCACAACCGCTATAACTTACAACGTACTACATCATCATCATCATCACACCCATGACATCATCAATTGTCCCTCTAATAGCCACTTTGAGTATAGCCCCATCTACACCCACCACTTCACATATACCCATTACATCACAACCACCTCCGGTGTCGAAAACTTACACCCCTTTTTAAAACCTCATCCTTTCTATCCATAATCCTTACCCCCAATCACCACTAGAGTTGTTACAACTACCCCACCCACTTACACATACTACCAATAACCCCCGACCTCATCTATCGCTTATGTTGGCTATGTGCCACCTACATCTATTCCTCCTACGTAATTCTCATACTCAACACCACCATACACTAGCATACCACCCACCTCATACATTCAACATCAACCCCCTTTTTCTAGGGGGGCACCCATTCATCCCAACCTACTAATGACCTCATTAAAATGATGATGGAGAAGATGCAGACCTTAGAAGCATCTATTTCTAGCTCCCATAATTCTTTAATGTATGATGAAATCTATAATGAGCCTATCCATCCATCTATTCCCATTTTTCCTTACCCAGTGCATTGGGAAATGCCTAAATTCAATCACTTCAATAGTAAATAAGACCCATAACAACACTTGTGGTCATTCAAACATGGGTGTTACCTAATCGCCCATGATGACGCTTTTCTCCTACAAACTTTCCCAATGTCCTTGACATAGACCAACATTGGATTGGTATAGTGGACTACCTCGACATTCCATTTATTCCTTTAATCAAGTATCCCAAGCTTTCTTAGATCATTTTTCAATCAATGTTACCAAGAAAGTCACCATGACCGATCTCTATTCAACCCGATAGTATGAAGACAAATCTATCATAGATTTCATTTCCCACTGGTGGAGTCTTATTAACCAATTGACGTTCCAACTACCTCGATTGAACTTATTGAGTTGTTCACTAGAGCTTGTGCTAGACACATCTCACCAACTCTGTAAAGTCCAAACCTTCCAAACCTTTGATGAAGCATTCACCATGGCCCAAAAATTGAAATTCATGTGCCATTGAAGAAAAGAAGATCCAATTACGGAACAAGAACACCCCATTCAAATCAAATGATTCTTCTTCATCTTCAAAACCTCAAAATAACTATTCAAATCCCAAAGGATCTACCAACACGTGGTAGTCCTCAAGGTGGGTCCACCTCATCCTTCTAATCAGGCCCAACCTTCTTCCAATCTTTCTCCTATCTAGGCCTTTCAGCTCCGGTGGGAACAATGGAAAGTACACTTCGATTGGAGAGCCCTATTCATCAGTCTTGGAAAAGCTTCTTAAATTGGAGCCATTACACTTCCTCCCATAAAACCTCATACAGGTTTTGATCCTGCTCATCCCATGCCGGCATGGTATAAAGAACATGACTACTATAATTATCATCACGTTAAAGGACATAGTGATGGTAACTACATAAATTTTAAAAACATTGTTCAAGAGATGATAGATAATGGAGACCTTGTCATGGACAACTCGAATGTGCCAAAAATCAAAATTTACACATCTTCAAAAATCATTCCTAATCATAAACCATCATCTAATCAAAATAGTGAACCTTCATCCAATGACAATAATGTCCATGAAGTCCACACAATTTTGATATCATACCAATTGTTCCTCAAAACCTACCTACTTCATCTATTGAGGAAATCTTGGCATGAGCTCCTCTACCCATAGAGGAGCATACCTCTTCTACTCCTCCACCCACAGAGGAGTCCCCTCATCTCCCCTTTCTCTCATGGAGGAACCCACACTTTCTACCGATGTTTCATTTCATCATCTACCTCCCAGCCTACTAAACCATCAACACTTTTTATTCTCCCATCCATAGAGAATCATCATCACCTTCTCCTCCACTAAGGGAGAAGTCTACCTCACCCAACCTATTATCTCTCCTACCCATGGGAGACTCATCATACATGCCACTACCTATTGGGGGAATTTCCTCCTCAGCAGCCTAGAACCCCATTGACATGATCTCGGCTCTTTTACCTATAGAGTCCGAGGCTAGCCAATTCCCTATGTCTCACAGACATATTTTATAGGGATTTCCACCCAACCCATTCCATCCTCTTCTTTAGTAGTCCCATTTTCACATTGGTCGATCATTTGGATTACGTTGATCATTCCATGCTCTGGGACATCTTTGGGCTCCCCATTTTGACCCAAATGCAAATGTTTCTGAGGATACTTCCATGATCTACCCAAAGGTATTTTTGGCAACCAAAACTACATTGACCATGCCCGATTGAAATGAATTCTTCTTCATCATCTCTACCTACATCCAAACCTTTACCCATGACCAAAACCATTTCAAAACCTGAAATCCTACCCACACCTATCCCTCACCCATATCTAGACCCATCACTACTTTGGGTGTCATGCCAACATCAAGCCTTACTCACCCACCTATCAAATTAGACTTAACCATGTCATCTCAAACCCACACCAACATTATCCCTCCACCTAAAAGGAAAACCCAACCTTCTAGGTTGCATACACCGGTCTCGCCTACCACACCTTTGTCACCTTCCCCCTTCCATCCATCCTAGGGCCTCATCCATCAACCTTGACCAAACAATCTCATACCCAAGGCCAGTCAAAAGCTAAACAACCTACTCCTACCTCACGAGCCTTTGTTACACCTCATTCACCCAAAAACCAAACTTCCTCACCCTCACCCATGCACTTCTTTCCACCTATACCTCCACCAGTTACTATAACCCCAACCTTGCCTATACGACTTCAACCAATGTCATCTACCCAACCTCTACCAACCACCTCCACCACAACTTGGTTTCCCCCATGGGTAACCCATCCTCTTCCACCATCTTTCTTTCCCTTCTACATCTTGTACTCCCATGTCACCTTTACCCAAGAAGGTGCAACCCAAAGATAAGAATCTACTACCCTCCAATAAGGTAGTCAAACCAACCAAACCTTCCATCACTAGCTCTTCTACCCCACCTTTACCCAAAAAGATGCCAAAAAACATAAAACCATACCACTTATCAAACTAGTGGACCAACCCATTCCCCCTCCTATAAATCCTCTTCCCTCACAATCATCCACACTTGTACCCAAACCCACACTCACTTCCCATTGTGATCCATTAGCGGGGTCCTACACCAACATTTTAACCAATCTCTTAGAAAACTTCCATCATCATCACATTACCACCTTCGACCTTACATCCTCTCAAACCCAAACCAAAAGGGTTTGATGAAACCAAGATTTGTGCCTATCATCATGTGTTAGACATGATGTCAAAAATTGTAAGGCTCTAAGACCATTCTTCTCCAACTTTGTCCTCCTAAACAAAATTTTGATGATGATGACCTTCTTGATGAGGACCATGCTCCACCTTCACCTGTCACCATACATCATCATCCTTTACCCATTCAATGATCAATATCTCCACCCCCACAACCATTTTTCCCACCTCCAAAATTTGAGATCAACATGGTCTGTATTAGAGAGTTGGCCAAATCACCACCCAAATGTCAGTGCACCCTACTCATTTCACAAGGCTCTTATCCACCACTAGGATTTTTCCCCTCATGTCATTATACCTTTCATGACACACCCTCTCCATCCACCTCCCCTCAGATTAACATGGTTCACATTGCTACCCACACTCAAAAAGACAAAGGAAAAGAAAAAGAAACTAACCCATCAACCAACCTTGTACCTAATATACCATCTACACCCACTCCCAAAATCACCATCCATGGACCCACATACCCTATCTCTGATGGGGTCACCCATCATGTAATGATCAAACAATTACATCAGTCTCCTCTAAATATGTCCTTGTATGATCTCATCCAAACTTTCAAATCTCACAGACAAGCCCTTATCAAGGTTTTACAATCCATTGAAGTTCTACCCAATGACCCCACACCAGTGGCCTCGATTATCACCCCTCACCACATGGCCTCACTAACCAAATCAGCTCCTTCTTCTACCCCCATGACCACTCCTCAAGTCACCACCCTCAGCTTCTCTGATGAGGAGATTGTACCTCTCTCAGTCAGATGACCTTGATCCCACCTTATTCATTTCCATCTATATCGATAACATACATGTATATGACATGTCATCATGATTGATGGTGGTGCTAGCATTAACATCATCTCCTCCCACACATATAATCAAATGTGTATCCCTTCTAACTTATATGCATAATAACCCAGTTATGTTGCACTCCTTCAACGATGCCATCACCTCCACCCTTGGCACTATTATCCTTCACATTCACGTAGGCCCTCGCACTATCCTAAACTATTCTACATCTTAGAGGGGAGTTCTAGTATAACCTATTACTCGGTAGACCTTGATTCACATCATGGGTTGTGTCCCTTCAACTTTACACCGTTGCATAAAATTCAAGCATGAAGGACATAACTACACCATCCCCATCGACCCATCGCCATTTTAAAACTTGTAACATGTTGTACCAACCCAATGATGTACTTGTACCAGTCAAGGCATCTATCACTACCCCCACTTCTCCTTCACCCATGACCCCACCCACCAATGTTTGCCACCACCTCTCCCACATCTAACCCTATATTCCTACTTACCACCTACGCACTTCCTACAACTGACTCTACTTCTTCCCACTCATCTTCTACCCTCCCAATCATCTAGTGAGTCATCTATCCCCGCTACCCACATATCAACTACTAATCCCTTAGAAGGTGTTTTTCAACACCTCACTCTAGGGAGTACCACCTATACAATATCGACACATTCCTCACTCCACAAGAGTATGGGAACCTACACCAACACCCTAGTTATGACTACCACATAGGTGAGGTTTTCCTTATGGTCCTCCCCACCTTCACACTAATCTAACATATGGGGGACTTGATATTTCCACTTATTCACCCGAACCTCCATCCCAAACATGACCATTTTCATCTGACCTCAATCCCTTACTAACCACCACACTTCTCCCACACTTTCCTTCATTGTTGCACATGGAAAGGCTTTGGCTTTGGTTTTTATGAACAAGGCCACCATACTTGTCATTTCATGTACCACCCATAAACACAATGATCCATAGTGGCATTGGCTTTACCACACACCTTCCAAGAAGGCCCGCATGTTGACCTCATTGAGGAAGACAAACCTTCTTCACCCCATTCACCAACATCACCACCTTCACCCACGGAGTCCATAGATCCCGAATCTATCCCTCCCAACTTTTTTTTTCATAAACACAATTTCCTAGGACCTCTAACCTATCAACATGATGGTGAGGTTCCTTCTTCTCTTCCCTTCCTATATCCTGACATGATCGATGATGATACACCTTCTATTAACATCATTCAATGTCAGGATGATGAGTCTATCCTCACCTACCTATGGTGTGGAAGATTCTTATATTCACCGGTCATTACCCTCTGAGATGCAAAACCATGTTGAATGAATCGACTATCAAAATCAACATTAATACTCAGGATGACCCACACATCTTAAAGATAGGTCCATTCTTTAGATGTTGTTGAACAGGAAGCTTTTACCTCTTTCCTCTGGGACCATAGCAACATTTTTTTGCTTGGTCCTATGCCAATATGCCCGGTATTGACCCAAAAATCATGGTCCACAATATCGTAACCATTCCTAATGCCAAACCCATAAAACAAAAGTTGTGGAAAATGCATCCTCATTTCTCTTTTAGTCAAAGAAGAACTTTAGTGCCTTCTCTCTAGTTTCCTTCATCCTACCCATTGACTATCCCCAATGGATTTCTAACATCATTCCTATCACAAAGGCAATAGGGGACTCTACATTTGCACGGACTTCCATGACCTCAACCTAGCTTGTCCCAAAGATGATTTTCCCCTACTGGCATTGACCAACTAGTTGATCTTACCATCAGCCATGAAATGCTATCACTCATGGATGGTTTCTTGGGTTATAATCAAATATTACTTGCTCTCTCTAAGATCAACACAAAAATACCTTCATCACTCCTTGGGGACCTTCTGCTATCGAGTCATGCCTTTTGGCCTTAAAAACATGGTGCTACATATCAACGAGCCATGACTTATATCTTCCATGACATCATGCATCATATATTGGAAGATTACGTAGATGACCTTCTTGCCAAATCCAAACATCGGGCCAAAAACACCTGATTCCTTAAGGTCATCTTTGACCACCTCATCAAGTATTGTGTTCACCTTCAACCTAAGAAGTGCATCTTTGCGGTACTTTTAGGAAAACTCCTTGGTTTCATCATTTCTTTGTGTGGCATAGAATTTGATCCTACTAAAGTGAAGGCTATTCTCAAAATGCCTCCACCTACTAATCTCCATCAACTTCAAAGCTTGCAAGGTAAGTTACAATCATTCATTCATTTTATCTCGCAGCTTTCTCATTATCAACCATTTCATCATCTCCTCAAGAAGGATGTTTCATTCAAATGGGATGATGAATGCCATAAAAGCCTTTGACCTTAAAACAATACCTTCTTCAACCACCAAGTGCTCATTCCTCCTAAGGATGACCAACCCTTTTACCTATACATTTCCACCACTGACCATTCTTTAGGTGTCATGCTCATTCATCATGATGAGCAACATAGAGAGAAAGTGGTTTATTACATAAGTCATACCCTTTTGGACTATGAAACTAGATATACCCATGCCGAAAAACTCTTCTTAGCCTTAGTTTTCATCACCACCAAACTTTTCCATTACCTACTCAACCACAAAACCTTTTTGTCATCACCAATATTGACCCCTTACACTACATGTACACCAAACCCTATCAACATCAATGTGTTGCATGTTGGCTCATGCTTCTTGTTGACCTTGACCTCAATTCATCCATCAAAAATCCATCAAAGGCCAAACCATCACTGACCAACTAGCAAACACACCTCTTTCTGGGAATCAACCCTCTAACTTTGATTTCCCAGATGAATCCATAGCTACCCTCTCCTTGGATGATACCACTTACCAAATGACACTCTTCTTTGATGGCTCCAAGTGTCAGCATGGGGGTGGGGCTGGTGTTATCCTCATTCCTCTTGATGGTGAACCTATGCCTTTATCTTTCAAACTAGATTTTGATTATACAAACAATATCACCAAATACGAAGCACTCATATTGGGTCTCTAGGCTGCTTATGCCTTAGATGTTAAGTCAATCAATATCTTTGGTGATTCTCAGCTGTTGTAAACCAAGTCAATGGTATATACCAGTGTCGTAATGAAATACTTCAAAAAGTATAAACATCACGTAGACATACTTTTGACTACCTTTAACCATTACAAACTTCAAACCACCCCTCATTCTACCAATAAGTTTGTGGATACCATGGCCTGCTTGGCTTCTCAGATACCCACTTCACCTTTTGCCGACTCTAAAATATTTGTCACAATACAAAGGTTACAATCACCCTCTTATTTACCTCATGAGGTCTACTCCATCGAACCATTACACCTAACCCACGTGACCTTTGGTATAAGCAGTTTGCATACTATCTTTCCCTTTCCATTCTACCTTCTGATCTCACTCGTAATGGACAACGTGCCTTTCTTAAAAGTGTCTCTCACTATGTCATCATGGGTGGTCTCCTTTATAAGCATGGCTTTGATGGTATTCTCTTACGATGCCTTACAAGTTCTGAAATTCCCTACACCATCAAGGAAGTTCACGATGGAATTTGTGGAGGCCACTTTAGTGGTTTAGCTATCATAAATGCATTCTTCACCTTGGCTATTATTGGCCAACCCTAAACCATGACTTGTTGTGACTATGTCAAATGTTGTGTGAAATGCCAACAACATGCTAATCTTCATCACACACCTAGTCATGCCTTACAGGTCACACGAGACCTTTGGCCTTTCTCTCAATGGGGCTTGGATCTTGTCGGAGAGATCAATCCCCATTCTTCACAATGCCATCAATGGATTATAACCACTACTGAATATTACACTAAATGGGTAGAATCCATTCCCCTCATTTCTACAAAATCCGAGAAAATATGTGAATTCATCAACCATCACATCATTTTTCACTTTGGTGTTCCTCACCATCTCATCACTGATAATGGAAAGAAATTCAAAAACAAAACCCTACGTAAGTTGTGTGATGCTTTTGGCATCCAACTCAATTTCTCATCACCTTATTACCCACAAACCAATGGCCAAGAAGAATCAACCAATAAAACCTTGAACAAAATTCTTATGAAAGTAGTTGATGATACTAGGAAAGGATTGGCATTCACACATTCCTTTTTCCTTGTGGGCTTATCACACTAGTATTCACACTTCAACTACTGCCACACCTTTTCTCTTGGTCTATGGTACCAGGCTATCTTTCCTCTCAAAGTCTAGATTCCATCTCTCCACATCTCACTACAAGACATGCTCAACGATGATGACTTTCACCAGGATCATTTAGAGAAACTTGAGTTATTAGATGAACATCATCTTAATGCTCTTGACCATCTCCAAATTACCAAAAATGTATCAAGTAGCCTATGAAAAAACATGTGTCCATGAATGAACCTTTTAGGTCGGTGACCTCATCCTGAAGGAAAATCAACATGTAACCAAAGAAGAGAAAAGTAAATGGGAAAATTTTCTCCTAATTGGCTTGGACCCTATATCGTTACCCATGCCTATGGATCAAGTGCTTATCATTTGTCTTCACTCAAAGGTAAACCTAAACTGAGCCCCTCAATGCCTTGCATCTTCGACCATTTTATTGTTGACATCAAGTCCTATATCACTTTTTGTCAATTGATCACTCATCCCTTGAGCATTGTTCACCTTCCATATTACCCATTTTTTAGGATCAATGACTAAACAAGAATCATGTGATTACCCATCACCTTTCAGCCTTATCTTCAATATGAGTACCACGGCTCTACTCATAGCATGATTCTCATGGATACTTTTCATCTTTTTTAAAGATGGAATCCCATGGTCGTTCATCACTTGAAACCACCTCTTTCATAGTTAACCCCTGTGTGTTATGGTTTTGTCTTCTAAACAAGAACCTAATCTTCCTCTATAGTCTTGTCCATGACTTAAACATCCAAAAACAAAATGGGATTCAACTCCTTGAGTCAAACTTCCAGAAAAAAATATGACTCCCTCAAAAAGGGACATCTCTTCTCTCTATTTCACCACTATAAATAGACTTCCCTTGAAGGACAACTATATAAAGTCATTGCAAAAACAATAAAAATATCCAGAAGCTTCCCACATCGATCAACTTCACGAAGACCTCAAGGAGATAATATACTCATCCCATATAGACTTCCCACATCGATCAGTCTATTAAAAAAAACAAATGAATAAAATGATGAAATTTTTCATCATGGACTTGCCTATTTTTATCCTGGGTTTCTTGCTAAGTAAACATGTTGTTCATACACTAAGTTATGCTAAACCACCCACTTTCACCTCATTTCCTTTTTCACCCTAGTTTTCTCTTTGCTCAAGGGACTTTCCACAACTGTGACATTTCATGATCATGTGGCTTTCTTCACCCTTAGAATAGTCCATTATGCAACACCTTTAGGGTCTTACGTTCATAATCCCATCTAGGGTATGGTAGACTCATTAGGTTTCTTATCAATTAGAGGCTCTTTTACCACCTCTTACCATTCACCTTCCTCATTACTTATTGATTATCCTATACAGACCAAACCATCGACACCTACATTTAAAAAATCAACCATGCCTATGACCTAAACTCAACCATGCCTATGACCTACATTCAATCATGCCTAAAATCTACCAACCCATTCCTCTAATTCATCATATTCTTCCCTAGCTTATGGGAGAACTACATCGGCCTGAGGCCCCTTTTCATCGAGGCTATGTAGGTAGCACTCTGAGGGCATGGGGCCCTTGGAGGTTAGCTTGGCCACTCTTTACCCTAACCTATTTTCCCCTTCATTTTCCTATTCACATCCTACCTTAGTTAGTTTCCATTTTATATCAACAATTGGAAATTAAACCAAACAAGCACCAATTAATAAACATTTTTACCACATCATCACATCATTCATTTATCATTTTCACATTTCCACTATAGAAAATATTTGGAAACTTAAACCATAACATGCATATACATCACCATTTGTCTCCCATGTTACCAACAACTTGGACATTAAATCAACATTAAAAACAAAACTCCATCATGCCTATGACCTAACTCCATCATGCCTATGACCTAACTCCATCATGCCTATAACCTGACTCCATCATGCCTATGACCTGACTCCATCATGCCTATGACTCCATCATGCCTATCCATCATGCCTATAACCTGACTCCATCATGCCTATGACCATCATCATGCCTATGACTTGACTCAACCATGCCATCATGACTGACCTAAATCAATCATGCCTACACCAACCTCATGCCTACACCAAATCCACCATGCCTAATACACCTAGTTTCCATCCATCTACAAATAACAATCAAATTCTACCAACACAAGTACATCATGCACAATCATCGATCTCATCATAAAATATGTGTATCCATCCAATATACATTGATACAGATAATATAAATCTCTCAAAACTCTCATATACAACCTCACCATCTTCAACATAGGCGGTATATGCTCAAAAATCTCAAAACTCTCATATACATCCTCACTCTCTTTGGCACATAGGCCGGTATATATCAAAAATAAACAAAAAGGGAAGTACACATAGATATCAATCACCTCCCCATCAGATACCCTCCATGCCTATCTCACCCATCTCCTCTCTCATCTCCTCCTATGTGGTGTCCAACTAACATCTCACCACCCTCCATAGGCCTCGGTCTGACCTCTAATGGCCCCTCACCTAGCACGGGTTTCCATAAACTAGTGGCATCACCCCTAGACCTCTATCTCTCTGGCTTGCTTGGCCCCTATACTCTCTACATTGTGAGTGTGGGACCTGGTCCTCTCACTCAAGGCTTGTTGTGCTCATGCTCTACATAAGAGGGGACATCTATCCCTGTAGCCATCAGTGATCTTGATAGTACCATGCCTCACCCAAGGCATCCCTAAACCACATCATCGATATTGTCTATGGAGGCACCATGGGCCTCACTGCCACCTATGTACTAAGACCTGCTTGTTGGCCTCGGTCCCTGTGCCTATAACTCCTATCCCTGACCTTATGTGGGTACATGTACCACCACTGTCCCTAGGTAGTAGCCAACTTCCCCTGTAATGTAGTCACTTGGCCCTGTAAAGTGGCTACATGTTCCTTGTGATGCCACTAACTGGCTCTGCAAACCCGTGACATGTGCCTGCAGAGTGGAAATTTTTTCCCCATCCTATCATGGCCCCTGTGCATGTACCTGTGTTAATTGTCCCTATAAAATAGTCACCTACCCCATCAAGGTAACTACATGTGCCTATGCAACGGCCAACTGCACTCCCAATGTTGTCACCTATCCCTATAGTGCATCTCTCTACACTGTCACTATAGCCAAATCTGGCTACCCACCATGGAGGTGCCACATATAACTCTACAGCCCACCATCATCTATACCATCAGTCACCCCTACATCATCAATCTAGCCATCCACCGACATCTCCACCTGACCTACTAGATTTGTAGGGTGAGGTAGAGGCAAAGGCCTCTCCACATCCTCTTGTGATACCATACAATAGGTGGGGGCACATCCTGAACTAGTCCAAACTATCACTAGACTCTATCCACCTAAATCATCTCATGCTCACCGGCACATCTACCCTATATCCACCATACTAGCGGTAACCCTCACAGCTCCCGCCTCATACCTCTAAATGTTGGGTAGCCCACATATGGCTGCCACATGATATCCAATACATACATCCCCTCCAACCTCTACCTATAATGCATGACATCATAGGTCACCTCCTCACCTCATCGGCAATCCCTAGCTACCACCCACCTCCTGTAACCTACTCTCTGTCCACCTCTATGCCAATCTGCTACTAGAAATCCTCACGAGCCACACTATCACAATGTGCTCATAAGCCCAACAATGCAACAAGAAGGTACAACATAAGTCGTATACACATCCTCTAGTAACCCTAGAGCTCTTTGTATAAACTACACCAAATAGGTAGGTGCCCAAGAAAAGTGGACCCGATCCTCCACCATCTCCGTAAAACCCCCATCAAACCTTGGGAAACTAGCCACCCTCTGAATTAGGTAGAGCATAGCACCCTACCACCACCATCATCAATACTACCAATCATGTCTCTCCTATGAGTGTGTTGTGTACATCACCCGTATATACAAGGCTCACGTTGTGCTTAGTCAACTCCGTCGCCATCTCCCCGAACACAAGTGATCATCTCCTCAAAGGCCACATCGATCAACACTATATACACCAGCTCACCAACAATCGGCAACCACAATATCCGATAGACATCCTCTAACGTGATCTTCATCTCCTAGTAGGTAAGAGGAAATTATTGGTCGTGGCATCCCATCTATCGATGAGCGACCATGAGGCTATGATCTTGTCGATCTCCTATACCACCTAATGCCAACTAGGCCAACCATGTGAATGTGTCCCCACTCCTCCATGATGACACATGAGGTCGTATCTCCCCCAATAATGGGGGACTCTGTCTCACATCGTCAGCTGATGTTGTGCCTACACCCATACAAATCAACCATGTCAAAAATGCCACACACCTATCTATTCCATACCTACTTCAATGACCTATCATCTACCTTGCACCCGCTTACCCCAACTCCATATTACCTTACCTAGGACATCACTTACCTACCTAACCCCTTTCCTCCTTCCTCTCCTCTGGTCCCTCTTATACCCCATTTCTACCCATTCCTATTTTCTACCCACTCTTTTCCCTCCCACCCTAGCCTCACCCCAGTTATGATGACCGATATTGGTCATGCCTGACCGCTATCGGTCACATATGACTAACATTAGTCACCTAACCATGATCGATGTTGTATTATCCTCGACTAATCTTGGTCACCCTTGACCTGACGTCGGTCTCTGTTTTGGCTCCATAGCCAAAACCCCACGCCCCTAATTTTTCAAAACTTTGAAAACAAACCCTAAAACCTACCCCAACACCCAACCAACCCACCCAACATTATTTTTATTACCTAAATCACCTATGTGGCCTTTCCCCATACCCAAATCCACTCATTTTATTCACATTTTCAAACATTTTGACCCCCATTTTTACATTTTTACCTAAACAATTTAATTCAAAGATACACATGGATCGAATCCTACCTCAGCCAAAATATGAGGTTCAACCATAGTACATGGGATTAAATCCCTCCTCAAAGACAGGTGAGGCTACCTATTTATTACTAATCTAAAACACAACAAAAATAATATATACAATATTCACACTATTCTAACCATTGGGGTTGGGATAGAATCCCAAAATCCATATCCACACAAGGTGAAGATGTTGCAGTTTTAGAAATGGAATGGATTGGAAAGGAAATTATTATTATGGAAGAAACACAATGGAAAGGAAATGAGAGGAACGTATTTTCTTTCGAGAAACACAGATCACAAAATAATCATACGAGTTTTAGATAACAAATGTAATGTTTGAAACAATTAAAATAATCGAGAGTGCTAAACAAAGAATAGCTTAAGATTCTAAACATAAGAACAATATCTTAAGAGAGATGAATCTCACAACACAAAGTTTGCAAAATAGCATCGGTTTCTATTCCTCAAATGATTAAAAGAAAACACAAAGTTTTTCTTCTTCACAATAGTTCTCAATATTCCAAAAATCTCAACCCTTTAAATGCATAAGTATCCCTTATTTATAATAAAAAGAGTTGAGAGAAAATAGGATAAATCCTAGAAAATAGTCTTTTAATGAGAGTCCTATTTTGCTTGACTCTCACGCAGGAGACCAAGTCAAAATTTTCTTCCTACATGATGAAACAAAATGAAAAAGACATGTCGATTTCAGGATTGAAATGACATGAAACATTATGCCTATTATGTTTCATCATCTTTGTCTTCCTCCAACAAAGCCTTCTTGTCCCAAAATTCTTGGAACTTTCAGATTATGCCCTACATCTCATCTTCATCAGGTGTGGTGGAGTGGTCACTCAGGACCTCACATGTTTCCTGAGTATCGCTCGTGTTACCAGGAAGTTTCTTCAATCTCTTGTTGAGTTTCCTCAGTGATTCCAAAGCATGTTCAATCTTCACGAACCTATCAATGATTTCTAGACTAAAGCCATAAGTTGGTTCATGCTGAATTGATTCTTGGATCTTCTTGTAAAGATCATCAATGGTAGAATACTTGAGCTTTCATTCAACACTTTAGCGCAGATCTTGGTTAGCTCTTCTTCTATGTCATTTGTGGCATCAATCAATTGATCTCTTGATTCCCTCAATTTTCTTGCAAGCTTCATTGAGAATATTTATTCTAAATCTGATGGCTTTGGTTAGTTGAAAATGCTTGTCCCCATGTGGAATGATTCCTTCTTCGATCAAGACAGGACGGAACCTGTTTCAGCATATTGAGAGCTTCAAAAGTTAACTCTAGGTTCCCGACTTCTACTGAAAACTCATCATCCATTTTCTCACCATCCTTCTTTATATTCTCCAAGGATTTGTAGACTTCCACGGTGTCATCAATGACCTCTTTTCCTTGCAGGAGTAGCCTCTGATCCATTCATCAACCGTTCTCCCCTTCTCATTAATCTTTTCAATCTTGGGTACCGATGAGAAATCAAACCTGATAGGAGTAGGGGTAGAGGATGACGGTGTTGACTCAGAGGCTTTGAGAGCTTGAGTAGTACTTTTGTCAACTTCTCTACTTTCTCTTTTAGCTCATCTCTACTTTCCTTCATTTCCTTCAACTTCTAGCACAACACATTCATGGCATCTTGTGCATCCTGTTGTGCTCCCTCCATTGTTACTTTTCCTAGATCAACCCTTGTGATCTGATAATCGGTGACCATTATATCATTCTTGGTTTTGTCAACCACAGGAGTGGAAATCTCTACAAACTTATGCCCTGAGGCATCCACTAAAACCCTTGAAACCATTTTGGGTTTCTTGGTAGACTTGGCAGGAGTGACCTTGAGGGAACTAAAATCAAAGGCTGGTAGGGGAACTACCACCTTCCTCTTCCTTGGGGTCTGATCTATTAACCATTGAGGCATACTGGAAGAATTTTCTCCCATCGTAGGTGTTACGGTCACATCTACAGGTGGAGGAAGGTTTTCTTGTGGAGTGGTGATCACTACGAGTGTAGTGTCCATGGGAATGGACTCAGGGAATGAAGGTACAGAAGGAGGAGGCATATCCATGGTTAACTTGGGTCCAGGGGGAGAGGTGAGAGGTCAGAGAAGATGTTGGCCATGGCTAGGAATTTGGTGAAGAAATCTGAAGCAAGGAAGGCTGAATGGGAGGAGGTAATGATTTTGAAATTAAAGCTTGAGAGGTAAGAGGAAGACTTACCTCTGATGAGATGTCAACAACCAAAAGGGGAATGAGAGGTTGACCAACCTCTTCTCCTGAAGGAATATTTCCTTGTTCTAGTGGTGGAGGTGAATCAAGTATCTCAACCATTTGTGGGAGAGTGGCCAATGATGTGGTCACTTGCTCTTCTCCCTTTCTGAAAAACTTAACCTTTATTGGCCTCTTGGAAGGGTCCTTATCCTTTTCCTTTTTTCCCTTAGAGGGTCCCACTTCCAAAGTAGCTAGCTTTGAAAAACTCTTTTCTTTATAACTCATTCCCCAAGAAATGAGCCACATGCTTAGTATGAGCAAGAATTTGAGCAACTCTTCTTCCTGCGATAGAAGCTTTCTCAACAATGGACCAATCAATGGCTGGGAATACATATTGGTCTTCATTCAACCCATCATACGAGGCATCAAGGACACTTTCATTATCCATGGTGCCTTCTGGGATGTCAGATAGATCTAACATCTGAATCTCTTCAAGTGTTAACCTGCTATTGTCCTTTCTTCGATGGAAACTTCATCCCGAAGATCAACCCAAATGTCTTCTACGTTGGGCACATGTAGATATAAGGTCCCGTATGACTTAAGGACTCCTCAGAAATCAAACCCATCTCTATGCTTCATGTGCTTCTTCAACTTGTCCTGTAGCTCATGCACCACATTCTTGGCTTTAACCACTATTGAGCACATGTACCTTCCGATGGAAATAGGGAAGGAGATGGCCTTGTGCTTACTCTGTTGGAATTTGTGAAAATCCAACAATTGTCTAACCAACTCCATCAAGATCAACTTATCACCTGGGAACCTGGGAAAATGGAAAGGATCACCTGTACATGACCACCCGAAGGTATGTGAACTTCTTGAATTGCAAGAAGATACAACCCCATTTTGATACTTTGCCCATGCCTCATCAGAGACTCTTCTTTTCCTTAGATCAGGGTTCATCCTGTAGATGTTTTCATAAAAGAAGGCATCATTCACTCTTTTGAATTGATCCTCGACCCCTTCATTGTCAGTTGAGGGAAGTACCATATATGTGTTTTGTTTCCCTATTTCCCTTTGCATCCAACCCTAGATAATTTCTCATGCCGGCTGTTACATAGGTGACGTATGACGACATATAGAACTTGCCAGTAGACAAGACTGTTTTCATCTAGGAGTCTATCTCATCACTTATAAGACTACTCCAATCGATCCCTTGGTCATTCTTCTTTATGATGACCATGAATTGATACATCCACCCTTGGAAGTCTCTCGACTCGGGAGTCCAAATACTCGACTTAGTAGGGTGATGATATCACTAATTTCAAGGATGAAATCACTCCTAGGGACAAACTTGGGAAACCTAGAGATGGTTGGCTTGGCCTTGATCAAGAAATTTTTATTTACATGCCTGATGCAATCTTCTTGATCATTGTCCCAGGCCTTCTACGCTGATTGAAGATTCAAATCAACATATTCTTGAAAGTTGGGAAATCTTAAGAGGTCATCAAAGTAACCTCCATCCAACTTCACTATGGTTTCTCCTGCTTGATTTCTCACTGAGCGGAAGCTGAGTCATAATTGGAAGCACAGCTAAATGAACTTGGGGCATTGAGAAGACATTGGGAATCCTACTACAAGAGGGAGGCCACTGTCGGCTATTGACTTCATCCAGGACTCTGAGAAGAATCCTTGATTCTGTTCCAAAAGTCTTCCATGTCTATATTACCAAGCTCCATGTCCCGATGTCATAATTGCAATCTATGTAGGAAGGGGACTCCATCTTCTAGGTACTTGTACTTCATCTTTCCTGACCTGTCTGACTTATCCTTAGATTGTCCAGGATCCGACATGAGAAGTCTTGAAGAAAGAATGCCTAGATGACTTCTGGTTGAAACAATCGGGCTTGAAAGCTTGTGAACCAAGCAACCCTACAGACCCACCACACTAACCAGACTTTGGGACTTGCAAAGCACTTTGTGAAACCCGACACACTACAATGTATATCAGAAATTAGGTCGTGTCAAACACTTTGTGAAACCCGACACAAAGGCGGAAACTCAGGGATGTTAAGCACTTCACAAAACCCGATACAAGTGGAGCCAAGGTGATGTTGAACACTTTGAAACCCGATAGATACAAGTGGAAGTTAGAGGATGTTGAGCACTTGGAGAAACCCGATACTCTAGGAAGCCAAATGATGTCGACACCCTGTAAAACCCGAAACAAAGGCGTCGGGTTTCTGGGATGTCAGAACACATAAAATTCCCGCCAAGTTTGTAAGTTAGGATTTTTAGATTCTTCTCAAAAATCAAAAGAGTATATCCCATGGGAAAAATAAGAAAACACCCAAAGGGTGAATTCCAAACAAGAGGTTTCATGGGAATACAACAGGAAATGAAGAAAACAACCCAAAACCCTAAACCTAGAGGAAAGAAAAAGAAAAGAGGGAAAATGCCAAATGAACACCTCAAAAACAACCCCAAAGACCTCAAAGTGGTAAGAAGAGAAAAATACCTTCAATAAATTTGAAAAATGGTCAAGATGGATCATGAAATCGATCAAGAGGTTCAGTCGGGTTTGGAGGTCGAAGGAACATGCATGAAAAATCCACGCAAAAAAATATACTAGGTAAAAATGACGTGTAAAATCAAACTATTTATAAAGCCCTAGCATTAATTACACCTCATCTGACACATGTGCCAACTACCAGACAACTCGACATTAATGCCATGTCATCATGCTCAGAGTGTCCAAAACTTGATACAAAGGTTTTACTATCAAATCGGTTTCGGGAAACAACTATCATGAAGCATGAGATGTTTGGATGTTATCAAGTTCTGAAAACCCGACACAAAGGATCATTTTGGGTTTCGGGTTTTGGAAACAAGCGACATGGAGCATGCATTTTGCAAGGTATGTTCTGATGCTTCTGAGTTCTAAAAACCTGATACACTGGCTTGTAATCGGGTTTCGGTTTTGGGAAACAATTGACATGAAGCATGCAAAGGATATGTTTCCATGTGATGGAAACTCAAAACCGAAAATCTCCTTCAAAGGGCATTTTTAGGAGATTTTGTCAAAAAAATTCTATGGTTATCTCAATTTTAGCTAAAATCACTAAAAATGAGATAACAACTAGCTCCAGTTGGGGACTTTCTTTGAGACATCAAAGGAAGAGAACTCATATATCAAAAAATCTTTATCCATTGGGCTATGGAGTCTGAAGAAGAAAAACCAAAAACAAAGAAAGAAAGAAAGAAAAGAAAGCAAACACACAACAAAAATAAATTATGATACAGTGCAAGAGAGCATCTTGCATTACTGATGGAACAACTTCAGATGTTGACCACTAAAAGGTAGAGGGAGAAACTCTCCATCCAGATACGATAGACAGAAGCTATTTTCACCATTCAACTGATGTATTTTGAAAGGACCTTTCCATAAGGAGTCAAACTTGCCATGCATCCCTTTCTGCTCTCTTCTCTTGTCCCAGAGAAGTACTAGATCTCCGACCTGGAAATCACGTTGCTTTGATTTTTTGTCAAATATCTTTTTGAATTTTCTCTGATGATCTGTAATGTGATCCACCACCTTGCTCCTTTCTTCTTCTAGCCTAGCTAGGTACCTTATCCTTTTCTCAATGGAATCTTGAAAAGTTTCATCTTCAATTGCTTTGGCCAACTGTAAGGCTGGCAATTCTACAGAGATAGGAATCTCAACATCAATCCCATACAACACTTGGAATGGGGACATTCCAATAGCTCACTTAGGAGTAATCCGATCTTCCCATAATGCATCATATAATGCTTTGTGCCATGTCCTCTGATTCTCATCAACCAACTTTCTGATTATGGTCACCAAGTTCTTGTTGCTTGATTCAACTTGACCATTTCCTTGGGGGTAATAATCGATGAATGAGCCAATGTGATCCCAAAGCCATAAAAAATTCTATCAACTCATGGGATGAGAAATTGGAAGTGTTTTCAGCAACGATCTTGTGAGGCACACCGAATCTAACAATTATATTCTCCTTGAGAAAGTTACACACAGCTTCGGAGGTTGCTTGCTTGATTGGTGCAACTTCCACCCACTTGGTGAAATAGTCTGTGGTGGTGAGCACATAATTATGACCAGCACTAGAGGTAGGATTCAACACTCCAATGAAATCAATTCCCCATTGGTGAAAAGGTTCTTCAATCACCACAGTTTCAAGGGAAGAGCTGCCAACTTAGGATGACCAACAAAATGTTGACAAGCTTCACACTTGGCTACCCATTCAGCTTGAATCTCAAAAGAGAGTAGGCCAATAGTACCTAGCCCATAAGATCTTGTAAGCCATTACAGGAAGAGAAATTTCCTCCATGCTAGATTGTGGAAGGACTCTAGCAACCTTACCTGTTGAGACTTATCAACACAACATGCAGAATACACCATCAATACCCTTCTTGTATATACCATTATCCCACAGAATGTATCTTGCAGACCTTAACCTAACTATCCTCTTTTCTTTTTGGCTTAAATGTGGAGGGCATTTTCCATAAGTTAAAAAGAAAGCAATATCCATGTACCATTCATCTGTTGTGCTTACAAAAAGTGCCATGGGCAATTCTGAAGAAGTACCTTCAGTTTCTTCACATTCTGTCTCAACATTGTTTTCTCACGATCAATTGGCACATGCCTCTTCCTCATACTAACTTGGTAGGTCTGATGTCCAAGTCATACTCCTAGACTTTGGCTATCTAGTTACCCCATTGACTACCCAACTCCTATTGAGTCAAGATGGATTTAACTGTGGTATCAGGAACAAGAACGAGAGTGTGAGAACTCAACACATAATACCTAAAATGCTTCACTACTCTCACCACTACATAAGCATGTTTTTCAATTTGTGACATCTTCAATTCATGTTCCTTTAATGGGAAGCTCATGAAAGTGATGGGAGCTTCAATTCCTTCTTCATTCTCCTGCATCAGGATGGTTGATACTGTATGTGCGAAGCATAGCTATACATGATGAAATATTTTTGAAATCTGGGCACACCAGATGGGAGCGTGAGCAATTTCCCTTTTGACTTCTTCAAATGCAAGCTTCCTTTAGTGCTCCATCAAAATGGAGTTTTACCTTTCATCATCCCAAGGATATCCTTGGTTTTATCGAAAAGTCAGGTACAAATCTTCTTAGGAAATTGACCTTCCCAAAAAGGAGTGCACCCCAGTTTTTCTTGTGGGTAGGGTAAGGCTTTGGATGGCCTTCACCCTCTCTAGGGTCATCTTGGTTCCTTCTTTAGTCATGATATGACCCAAAAACTTTCCTTCTATTACTCTGAACATGGAATTTTTAGGATTTAATGAAATCCCATGACGCCTACACCTTAAGAGTACCTGCTCCAGATGATCATAATGATCACTTCACTTTTTAGAGAAGACCGTCAAGTCATCCAAATACACAACTATGACCTTTCCCATCAAATCTCTGAAAGCTAAATCCATAGCTCTTTGAAACATGGCTCTAGCATTAATCAAACCAAAAGGCATCCTCCTATAAGCAAAGGTTCCCCATGGGGTGGTGAATGTCATTTTATGTTGATCTTCAACAGCTACCTCAACCTGATTATACCCCAAAATCCATCAAGCATGGATAACATTTCTGATCCAGTGACAGTCTGTAATACTTGGTCCATGATGGGAAATGGATAATTGTCTTTCAATGAAGACTGATTGAGGTTCTAAAATCAACACAAATCCAGATTTCACCGTTCTTCTTTCTGACGACAATATTAGCAACCTAGGTGGAATGATGGATTGGAAAGATAATCCTTGCGTCTAACATCTTCTAAATTTCTACAAGGATAGTCCCTGAGATCTTTGGGTTGTAATGCCTTTGCTTCTACCTGTAGGGTTTAACTTTAGGCTTTAAAGGAATGCTATGTTGCACATCCTTGGGCTTGAAAGATTTCAGGTCCACATAGGACCATGCCAAGACATCTATATATCTCTTCAGGAGTGAAATGAATCTTTCTCTTTCCTCAGAGAACAACATTTCCCAATGTTTACCATCCGTGGTTGATCAAGAGCCCAGGTTAACTTGATCTACCTCTGACGAGGAAGCACCTTCAGCTTGCCTTTTATCCTAAATGAAATGGTCATGCTTGTCAAACAGACCTTCTAGAGAAACTAATCCCTTTGGAATCTTATTGCCTTTAAGCTAGATGAATTCACCATCAATTTCTTGATATGAATTTGAGACAGACTCATGGAAAGCTGATTCTGATCCTTCAAAATAAAGCTCACTAAAATTATCAGCTTTCTCAAGAAAAGATAATACCTGTTGATCATCATTAAACACTTGCCAATGTGTTGAATTATCTGGAACACTTGGACGATACACAATCTCAATGGTATACGTGTCCTGTTTGAACTTTGGGTGAGGAAGGAGAAGAGATGCAGATACGGCTAAAGAATCAACTTTATCATTGTAATCTCTTAAGACTACCTTAATGGAAAAAGCATCAAAGCATTCTATGTTGTCCCAAACCTTATTCCTGTAATGTCTTAGGTGATCATTTTTTACCTGATAGGTCCCCCTTACTTGATTCACAATCAACTCGGCATCTCCCTGCACTTTAAGATTTTGATTCCTTTTTGTCTTGCCATTTCTAATCCTAATAACAAAGCTTCATATTCGGCTGTGTTATTAGTATTATCAAACTACAACTTGAAAGCAAAAGGAAAAATCTCAAAATCTGAGATATAAGAACCACGCCAACACCTGAACCAATAGTTGAACAGCTCCCATCAAACTCAAGGGTCCAAAAACATTAGGATCTTCTTCTTTGACTTCTACAGAGGGCACCTCAGATGTCATGAAATAATTACCCAAGCCTGCATCTTTGAAGAGAATTTGAGCCTTAGGATCATCTGATTTAGTGACCAGGTACTTTGCTTGTGCTTCGGGGTGAAGGACACGAGGAACTCCATTTACTAGAATTTTAGCTTTGGTCCAATCCATGTTGATTTCTCCTCCAACATCTTTGCAAAAACCTCTTCCTAAGAGAATACCATAAGTAGTTGGGATATCAGCAACCAGGATAGTCATTTTCACTCTCTTTTCAGGGAAGGCAACAAATGCAAATTGTGCATCCTTGATTTGGCCAATCAAGGGGACTTGTTTGGTTTCCATGGAATAACACCACCCATAAGATTTAGTCAAGGTGAGTCCAAGGGCATGAGCTACTTTTGTGGGCATTACGTTATCAGAGGCTCCTGAGTCAATTATGCAATTGCTGAGTTTAAAACCATTTATAAGTAAGGACAAATAAAATGGTTCAATCTTTCCTGAAGAAGCAGCAGAGGTCATATTACTCTGAGGTAAAGGCTAAGTGGGGCTAGGAAAATGACTTTTGAAGATGAAGGAATAATAGCCTTGCTTCTAATGAATTTGGCAAGTTTCTCAAATTGCTCAGGGTTGGACTACAGGTACTTGGCTTTGACATTTGGATTTTGGTTTTCTTTGCATGATCAATGATGTCGAAAGTGGTATATGAAGGAATGATGGAGGGTTCAGTTCTAGTTACACTAGTCTGAGCCGAGGTACGGCCTTGAGGGAAGGAGAAAAAGAGTTAGAAGATGAAGTTACCTTTTTAGTTGTCTCCTTTTCAGTTTACGCTGAGATGGGAGAGCCTCTTTTAGCCATAACCACAGGAGCTTCTTTACTTTTCTCCTTAGAGCCTTCAACCAACTTTCTGGGGTTCTGAGATTGGGATCAAGTGAAGACTACAAATGATTGACCATCATGCTCACCTTCATCTTCCTCATACTCCAAGTATCCAATGCTAGAGTCACCAGCTGAATCATCAAAAGACTCATCAACATATCCTGAAGCTTCGAAAGCTTCATGAGAATCTTGATCTTCTGGTTCTTCACCCTCCTCAACTATTTCAACTACTGCATTGATAGGAGGAGCTTCAATGGCCAGCTGGTGGGGAGCAAATGATCAACCGATTCCTATCTCTTACGGAGTGCCATTGGCATTGTTGAAATTCCATCTAGGAATATCCCGATAAGGAATGTTGGTTGCTTGTTGAGACATTTTCTTCTTTAAAGTGATCAAGTCATTGGCCATCTTCTAAATCATAGGATCAGTAGTACTCTGAGAAGAACTCTGATTTTTAGGCTTAGATGATTCTCTTCTGATCTTTCCAGCCAGAATAAGATCATCTTCTATTTCAGTGGTTGTAGCTTGAGCAGTGGCCAAATCGGGGATA
This sequence comes from Taxus wallichiana var. yunnanensis, assembly GCA_018340775.1. Lineage (NCBI taxonomy): Eukaryota > Viridiplantae > Streptophyta > Pinopsida > Cupressales > Taxaceae > Taxus > Taxus wallichiana. Next base: position 963,557,494 of record CM031234.1, read on the forward strand.
ACAGATCTTCTCAACAAGAAGCTCACATCAGGGGGCTGAGCATTGATGAAGAAACACTTTTGATTTTCAAGAGTGGGAATGGCTAGCTCTGGAATCTTACGAATCAGCTTGTTGAATTTGGCTATGAAATCCCACATGGGTTCATAAGACTCCTTCTTCATGTGTGTAAGTTGTGCTAACAAGGCATGAGAGTCTTCAACTGGTTTGAACCTTGCTTCAATATAGATCGCATGGTAGTCTAGTTGGTAATGCATGCATTCGGAAGATGGTAGAACCATTCTCTGCTACACCATGTAATGTCTCAATGAAGAGTCAAACAGAGACATCTTCATGAGCAACTCCAAGAATGCCACATGTGACAAAAAGAATGAAGTGATGTGTTCATCAGGGTGCTTGCTTCCCATCACCATTGAACTTAGGAATATTCTTACGTGACCCATGTGGTAGATCATGCAATGGTGGAGTTAGGGAAAGAGGACCAATAGCCACACCCCAAGGCATAGGTTGTGCTTCCATTCTTCTAATGAAGTGCATAAGAATCTGAAGTATCAGATAAGAATAATGCATGGCAGGTTGTAAAAACTTCTTGTTCTTGAAGAACCTGAGTTCTTCGATAGGTGAAGAACTTCTCACTTGGCTAGATGCAACACTGTTGGGTGAAAGTCTGAAATTATGTTGCTGAAGCAAATCAAAGAATGGATCAGTTTCACCCCTAGCTCGGCTTGACCGAGTGAAGATCTTTCTAGCCAGCTTGAACTGAAAATAGATCTTCTAAAATAAGGCAAATATGGAGTCACCAGACACCAACAGGATAAGCTTAGTCTTATCAATCCATATTTCCCCAAATGGAGTCACCAAAAACTATTGGTTGGATATTTTTTCAAGCCAAAATATGAGGTTCAACCATAGTACATGGGATTAAATCCCTCCTCAAAGATAGGTGAGGCTTCTTGTTTATTACTAATCTAAAACACAACAGAAATAATATATACAATATTCACACTATTCTAACCATTGGGGTTGGGATAGAATCCCGAAATCCATATCCACACAAGGTGAAGATGTTGCAGTTTTAGAAATGGAATGGATTGGAAAGGAAATTATTATTATGGAAGAAACACAATGGAAAGGAAATGAGAGGAACGTATTTTCTTTTGAGAAACACAGATCATGAAATAATCATATGAGTTTTAGATAACAAATGTAATGTTTGAAATAATTAAAATAATCGAGAGTGCTAAACAAAGAATAGCTTAAGATTCTGAACATAAGAACAATATCTTAAGAGAGATGAATCTCACAACACAAAGTTTGCAAAATAGCATCGGTTTCTATTCCTCAAATGATTAAAAGAAAACACAAAGTTTTTCTTCTTCACAATAGTTCTCAATATTCCAAAAATCTCAACCCTTTGGAATGCATAAGTATCCCTTATTTATAATAAAAAGAGTTGAGAGAAAATAGGATAAATCCTAGAAAATAGTCTTTTAATGAGAGTCCTATTTTGCTTGACTCTCACGTAGGAGACCAAGTCAAAATTTTCTTCCTACATGATGAAATGAAAATGAAAAAGACATGTCAATTTCAGGATTGAAATGACATGAAACATTATGCCTATTCTGTTTCATCATCTTTGTCTTCCTCCAACAAAGCCTGCTTGTCCCAAAATTCTTGGAACTTTTGGATTATGCCCTACATCTCATCTTCATCAAGCATGGTGGAGTGGTCACTCAGACCTCACATTTCCCCTGAGTATCACTCATGTTACCAGGAAGTTTCTTCAATCTCTTGTTGAGTTTCCTCAGTGATTCCAAAGCATGTTCAATCTTCACGAACCTATCAATGATTTCCAGACTAAAGCCATAAGTTGGTTCATGCTGAATTGATTCTTGGATCTACTTGTAAAGATCATCAATGGGTAGAATACTCAAGCTTTCATTCAACACTTTAGTGCAGATCTTGGTTAGCTCTTCTTCTATGTCATTTGTGGCATCAACCAATTGATCTCTTGATTCCCTCAATTTTCTGCAAGCTTCATTGAGAATATTTATTCTGAATCTGATGGCTTTGGTTAGTTGAAAATGCTTGTCCCCATGTGGAATGATTCCTTCTTCGATCAAGACATGGGGACGGAACTGTTTCAACGTATTGAGAGCTTCAAAAGTTAACTCTAGGTTCCCGACTTCTCAAAAAACTCATCATCCATTTTCTCACCATCCTTCTTTATATTCTCCAAGGATTTGTAGACTTCCACGGTGTCATCAATGACCTCTTTTCCTTGCAGGAGTAGCCTCTGATCCATTCATCAACCATTCTCCCCTTCTCATTAATCTTCTCAATCCTGGTACCGATGAGAAATCAAACCTGATAGGAGTAGGGGTAGAGGATGATGGTGTTGACTCAGGAGGCTTTGAGAGCTTGAGTAGTACTTCTATCAGCTGCTCTACTTTCTCTTTTAGCTCATCTCTACTTGCCTTTGTTTCCTTCAACTTCTTAGCACAACACATTCATGGCATCTTGTGTGTCTTATTGTGCTCCCTCCATTGTTACTTTTCCTAGATCAACCCTTGTGATCTGATAATCGGTGACCATTATATCATTCTTGGTTTTGTCAGCCACGGGAGTGGAAATCTCCACAAACTTATGCCCTGAGGCATCCACTAAAACCCTTGAAACCATTTTGGGTTTCTTGGTAGACTTGGTAGGAGTGACCTTGAGGGAACTGAAATCAAAGGTTGGTAGGGGAACTACCACCTTCCTCTTCCTTGGGGTCTGATCTATTAACCATTGAGGCATACTGAAGAAGTTTCTCCCATCGTAGGTGTTACGGTCACATCTCAGGTGGAGGAAGGTTTTCTTGTGGAGTGGTGATCACTTGCAGTGTAGTGTCCATGGGAATGGACTCAGGGAATGAAGGTACAAAAGGAGGAGGCATATCCATGGTTAACTTGGGTCCAATGGGGAGAGGTGAGAGGTCAGAGAAGATGTTGGCCATGGCTGAGGAATTTGGTGAAGAAATATGAAGCAAGGAAGGCTGAATGGGAGGAGGTAATGATTCTAAAATTAAAGCTTGAGAGGTAAGAGGAAGACTTACCTCTGATGAGCTACCAACCAAAAGGGGAATGAGAGGTTGACCAACCTCTTCTCCTAAAGGAATATTTCCTTGTTCTGGTGGTGGAGGTGAATCAAGTATCTCAACCATTTGTGGGAGAGTGGCCAATGATGTGGTCACTTGCTCTCTTCTCCCTTTCTAACAAACTTAACCTTTATTGGCCTCTTGGAAGGGTCCTTATCCTTTTCCTTTTTTCCCTTGGAGGGTCCCACTTCCAAAGTAGCTAGCTTTGAAAAAATCTTTTCTTTATAACTCATTCCCAAGAAATGAGCACGCCTTAGTACGGGGAAGAATTTGAGCAGCTCTTCTTCCTACGATAGAAGCTTTCTCAGCAATGGACCAATCAATGGCTGGGAATACATATTGGTCTTCATTCAACCCATCATACGAGGCATCAAGGACACTTTCATTGTCCATGGTGCCTTTTGGGATGTCAGATAGATCTAACATCTAAATCTCTTCAAGTGTTAACCTATTATTGTCCTTTCTTCGATGGAAACTTCATCCCGAAGATCAACCCAAATGTCTTCTACGTTGGGCACATGTAGATATAAGGTCCCGTATGACTTAAGGACTCCTCGAAATCAAACCCATCTCTGTGCTTCATGTGCTTCTTCAACTTGTCCTGTAGCTTGTGCACCACATTTCTTGGCTTTAACCACTATTGAGCATGTACCTTCCGATGGAAATAGGGAAGGAGATGGTGGCCTTGTGCTTACTCTATTGGAATTTGTGAAAATCCAACAATTGTCTAACCAACTCCATCAGGATCAACTTATCACCTGGGAACCTGGGAAAATGAAAGGATCACCTGGTACATGACCACCCAAGGTATGTGAACTTCTTGAATTATAAGAAGATACAACCCCATTTCGATACTTCGGCCCATGCCTCATCAGAGACTCTTCTTTTCCTTAGATCAAGGTTCATCCTACAGATGTTTTCATAAAAGAAGGTGTCATTCACTCTTCTGAATTGATCCTCGACCCCTTCATTCATTGTTGAGGGAAGTACCGATATATGTGTTTTGTTTCCCTATTTCCCTTTGCATCCAACCCTGGATAATTTCTCATGCTAGGCTGCTGCATAGGTGATATATGACGACATATAGAACTTGCCAGTAGACAAGACTATTTTCATCTGGGAGTCTATCTCATCACTTATAAGACTACTCCAATCAATCCCTTGGTCATTCTTCTTTATGATGACCATGAATTGATACATCCACCCTTGGAAGTCTCTCGACTCGGGAGTCCAAATACTCGACTTAGCAGGGTGATGATATCACTGATTTCAAGGATGAAATCACTCCTAGGGACAAACTTGGGAAACCTAGAGACGGTTGGCTTGGCCTTGATCAAGAACTTTTTATTTACATGCCTGATGCAATCTTCTTGATCATTGTCCTAGCCTTCTATGCTTGATTGAAGGTTCAAATCAACATATTCTTCAAAGTTGGGCAATCTTAAGAGGTCATCAAAGTAACCTCCATCCAACTTCACTATGGTTTCTCCTGCTTGATTTCTCACTGAGCGGGAAGCTGAGTCATAATTGGAAGCACAGGCAGCCAGAATGAACTCGGGGCATTGAGCAGACATTGGGAATCCTACTACAAGAGGGAGGCCACTACCAGCTATTGACTTCATCCAGGGACTCTGAGAAGAATCCTTGATTTTGTTCCAAAAGTCTTCCATGTCTATATTACCAAGCTCTGTGTCCGATGTCATAATTGCAATCTATGTAGGAAGGGGACTCCATCTTTTGGTACTTGTACTTCATCTTTCCTGACTGTCTAACTTATCCTTAGATTGTCCAGGATCCGACATGAGAAGTCTTGAAGAAAGAATGCCTAGATGACTTCTGTTTGAACAATCGGGCTTGAAAGCTTGTTGAGCAACCCTATAGACCCACCACACTAACCAAACTTTGGGACTTGCAAAGCACTTTGTGAAACCCGACACACTACAATGTATATCAGAAATTAGGTCATGTCAACACTTTGTGAAACCCGAACACAAAGGTGGAACTCAGGGGATGTTAAGCACTTCACAAAACCCGATACAAGTAGAGCTAGGGTGATGTTGAACACTTTGTGAAACCCGATAGATTGCGGAAGTCGGAGGATGTTGAGCACTTGGAGAAACCCGATACTCATGGAAGCCAAATGATGTCAGACACCCTGTAAAACTTAAACAAAGGCATCGGGTTTCTGGGATGTCAGAACACGTAAAATTCCCACCAAGTTTGTAAGTTAGGATTTTTAGATTCTTCTCAAAAATCAAAAGAGTATATCCCATGGGAAAAATAAGAAAACACCCAAAGGGTGAATTCCAAACAAGAGGTTTCATGGGAATACAACAGAAATGAAGAAAACAACCCAAAACCCTAAACCTAGAGGAAGAAAAAGAAAAGAGGGAAAAACACCAAATGAACACCTCAAAAACAACCCCAAAGACCTCAAAGTGGTAAGAAGAGAAAAATACCTTCAATAAATTCAAAAATGGTCAAAGATGGATCACGAAATCGATCAAGAAGTTCAGTCGGGTTTGGAGGTCGAAGGAACATGCACAAAAATCCACGCAACAAAAATATACTAGGTAAAAATGACGTGTAAAATCAACTATTTATAAAGCCCTAGCATTAATTACACCTCATCCGACACGTGTGCCAACTACTAGAAAACTCAACATTAATGCCATGTCATCATGCTCGAGTGTCCAAAACCGATACAAAGGTTTTACTATCAAATCGGGTTTCGGGAAACAACTGTCATGAAGCATGAGATGTTTGGATGTTATCAAGTTCCAAAAACCTAACACAAAGGATCATTTCAGTTTCGGGTTTCGAAACAAGCAACATGGAGCATGCATTTTGCAAGGTATGTTCCGATGCTTCTGAGTTTCGAAAACCCGATACACTGAGCTTGTAATCGGGTTTTAGGTTTCGGGAAACAATTGACATGAAGCATGCAAAGGATATGTTTCCATGCGATGGAAACCCGAAAACCCAAAAATCTCCTTCAAAGGGCATTTTTAGGAGATTTTGTCAAAAAAATTCTATGGTTATCTCAATTTTAGCTGAAATCACTAAAAATGAGATTACCTATATCTTGGCCTTACCCATGCCATGGCCTATTTTCCCCGAACCCGACCTACTTGCTATGACCATTGACCTTATGCACTCATTATAACTTGTGATTTTGTTACAAAAATTTTTAGCCTACCAACCATACCTTTCCTATTGTTGTGCTATTTATCCTGACCAAACCTTTGGTGTACCAGAACATACCTAAACATTCCTGCACCTAACCTATGTTGTGTTTCTAGACCATATCCTATACCCTAGATACCTGAATCACTTCACCCTTGTTTAGATAAACCTATCAACCTTGGCTAATATATATTTTGTAAGCTCTTCAACCCGGTACCGTGTCACAATCTATATGTGTGTGTGTGCATTTGATTTCCATTACCCACGACTTAATTTCAACCCCATCCTACTACCTTTTACCTGAGTTAATTGTCACCCTTTCCCTCAACCCTCAAACCCTTCCCCACCTATCTTCACCACCTACACATTTATCAAACCACTCACGGATTCTCGTCTTATACCTCATCGGTTCCCGGTTTGAGGGGATCACCTTCATCCACAAATGGGGCAATAACTTCCTATTTTTGTCAACGTCACTTACCAATACAAGCTACGTAGTAAAAGGGGCAAAAGGTAAACATCAAAATTAGGTCACACTCCCTTGGTCCCTTTTTGAATAGCCAACTCAAACATATTCACCTAAACATGACCCTTTTGCTCCACATTAATATTAGTTTAATTAAATATAATTAAAGAGATACTCATCCTCACAATATTCATTGTTTAATAACCCTAATTAAACTAATTTCCACCTCACCTAGACATCTCACCCCACCACCTCACCTAGACACCTCATCACAAACCTATTCTTAGCATGTTTCCCTTTTACTAGGACTCAATATTCACTCACCATAACTAACTAAGCCTTAGTCCTACCTACCTTAATGAACTAAGACTTAGCACAACCCTAAAATCATATGCCTATTCTCTCTCTAACCATGTTCCCGCTCATTAAAACGGAACATTCCCTTTTGATCTGTGAAGTTAGATAGAGCTGGCCCAAAAGATTGCCAAAACTAGAATTTTTAGTAAATCTAGGATTTAATGACTTAACCGATGCCACCAACCCTAAATCGACTCTAGTCACCCTAAATGCCATCAGTTACCATATATCCATTTTGGTAACCTTGTTTGGGAGGTTGGCCACATTCTCAATTTTTAGAACGAAGGACATCTACATGTAACCCTAAAATCATATGCCTATTCTCCCTCTAACCACATTCCCACTCATTAAAATGAAACATTTTGTTTTGATCTTTAAAGATAGACAAAGTTGGCCCAAAATATTGCCAAAATCTAGCATTTTTAGTAAACCTCAGATTTCTCACCTTAACCAACTTCGGTCAACCCTAAACTGACACCGATCACCCTAAACCTCCGTTGGTTACCATATATCCATTTTAGTAACCTTTTTTGGGAGGTTTGCCACATTCTCAACTTTTAGAACAAATAAGGTCTATATGCAAACAAGAACCAAAGCCCTTTCACATGTTTAAATAGCCATAACCAAAGCACTCAAGACTGAGCGAAAGAATTTTACATTCACAACAACATCCTGGGAAGCACTTCCATAAAGACTTGCGAGCACCATTCCACAGATCAACCATCACCAGCATCTCCAACCACCTCTCCACCACTATAGGCATTTAGAATACATATAAACTCCAAGTAAGTTGGTTTCTCCTCTGTTACTTAGCAATTGTATTCTTTATTTACTTTCATCTATTCATTGTTCTTACTTAGATCTATCCCTCAGCTTCCTCTCTATCAACCACCCCATCACACCCCACCTACACTTCACAAAAGCCTATCCCAAAATTGTCTCCCCATAAACCTTATAAACATCCTCCAAACTCTCTTTAAAATTATAGAGAGGACCCAAAACGTTTTCTATAACACTTGTCGGTTCCCAGAGTCACCGAAAACGGTTAACCCTAACCATGGTCGATCTTTCCTACACCGATATCAGTCTACTTAATCAATATCGATCATTGTGACTGTTAACCCAACCTAACAACTCAACCCATAGCCTACCCCAAACCTCACTCAGAATATTACCACACCTATTTTGGACCTATCACCTCACCCTCCCCACAGAGACCTTTCTAACTCTCTATTCCAAGACAGAAGAGAGTCCAAACATCCTCCACCTGACTTCCTATCACTTTTCATAGTTACCGATATCAGTCACCCTAAACTGGTAGTGGTCCTACCTAAACTAACAGTGGTCACCTTAACCGGTGTCGGTCTTTATGTCTGATAATACTGTTCTAGACCAGCAACATAAGTATCACACCCGAAACAACCCAAAATCCTACCCAACCTTACCAAGGCTATGTCTCATGACTCAGAAACCACCCCTCGCACTACCCGCAACCTAATCCAAAAAAATTTACTAGTATAGTATTTCAATATTTAATCGGATCGATGCTAATAGTAATCTGAGGCACCCAAATCATAATGCTAGCACTAGATTCTTTTATTTACATGTTCAAGTTATTTTATATTGATTTATAAATAGTGGATTGATGGCCTTCTAGGAAGTATCATAATACCTGGATCTAACATAAGCTAGGTAGCCCACTGTCATATGTTATTTAATCCTCTTTTTTGGTCTTGTTGTTTATTTCAGGTAGTTCCTCCTAGCCAAAAGGAAGATCTCATAGTTAGAATCAGATCAAAAAGTTAGAATGCATGAAATGACCTTCAAATCGACAATCACAATAGGTATTCCTCCTTGGCCCACACCCTTATCTGCTTTGTCTAAAAACTTAAAGAAAATAGTGAAACAGATTGATAAGATCTTGAATAATATTTTGAAGTTTGAAACATCAATCTGTACCATGCCCAATTCACTGATGATAATAATATTCTAAATTTTCATTTTAATTGTGACCTTAAGGATGAGATGGGTCTAGATTGAGTAGAGGAGGAAGCGTAATAAGGTTTCTCTTAATGAGTTATAGAAATAGAAGATGTGGAGTAATAGGAAGCTTAGTAAATGTATGCTTAGGAAGTTGTCAATGAAAAATTTTTAGGATTAGATATAGCATTGATGAGCCTTAACTTTAGTAGGTTTTTTAGATATCTTGAAAGTTGATTTGGTTTGAAAACAAAATAAAGATGAAACTTTCTAATGATACTTAAGCTTTCCTCTAGATAAGAGTTTAGTTTTGCATAGCTTAAGATTATGACACAAATGATCAAATGAGGGATATTTCTCGAATATAACACTCTCTTGTACAGGTGGTAATAGAATTTGGACAAATAAGTCTTGAATTTCAAATTCCATAAGAACATTAGACATCTTAGCTAAGTTCTTATATCGTAACACATGATTCTCTAGATGTTCATTAGATCCTTTCTTAAGATGTATGATTTGAGCATAGGATATCTTAGAGATGATATTAATAGAGAAGTGAGTGAGAAAAGCATCAGCTAAATGCATAAAATATGTTACTGAGTGGACAAGTAGATCATAGAACCAATGCATTACATAATCGTGAATACTTCTAGGTAAGATCTTAGCTAAGAGTGTATGATCATCTACAAAATATAGACATTCCACATGAAATTATCAAAGATGATCTTGAGGATCATCATGAACATTTAAAATGGGGATATTGTGAGTGAGGAAATTAAGAGGAATTACATAAGCGGAGATGACAGTGTAAAAGGAGTATGGAGTAACAAAGTAGAATCAAGAGATAGAGATGCACAGAAGTATCCTGTTGAATCGACGTATTTGGACTTGAAGATCCCGATAAAGAGAGGCCAAATATTGAGTTCAACTAGAAGATACTTTATGTGTGTGAGAAATAAGGGGCGAAGTGAATTGGTTAGTGGTATTAGGAACGAAAACTAGAATAGTAGAAGTAGGTGGAAGATTGGAAGTAGGCGGTTGAGTAGAAATGGGCATGGAAGTAGGGATGGATGATGGAACATTAAGTTTTGCAAGATTAGTGGCCTCCTCACAAGAAGCTAAAAGGAATGATAAGAAGATTGTTCCAAGCCTTGATCTCATATGATAATAGCACACCACATTAGATTTGTAAAACAAAAGAGCTAAAATATCATATATGAAAATCCATCATAATCCATAATGCTCAATAAATTAAAATACAATGAATTGAATTACTCAATAAGAAATATGTACATATAGGAGGAGGGAAGTTCAACTACTACCAAATTTAGTGGTGAAGAACTCCCACTAACTTACCGGCATTTAAGTTAACTCTAAAATACTAGTAAGCTAACTCCACATAACTGAGAAGCTCACTTAACACAACTAGTAAGCTAACTCCACACAACTAGTACACCTAAGCAAGCTAACCCAACAAGTGTAGGGCTAACACAAGTGTAATAATTATCCTAATAAATAAATAAAAGGATAAATAATAACCTACACTAACACCCTCTCGTAAGCATAGCTTAGGTGGGTGAAAAAGAAGGTGGGTCCCGCAACAACAAGGCCTGATGAGGTACCCACATACAATAACGGGAAAATTAGACACCGCAAGGTACCCAAAACCAGTAATAACAAAGTAGAGAGAGAAAAATCCTGATACAAGATATCCTCAGAATCTTGGCTCCAAAACTTTTATAATGTTGAAGAAGTGTGGTGCGCACTGTGATCTGAATCCACTGATCGATCATGGAACTTAAAAAAATATGACACTGGGCTTCACTAAAATGGCTCCATGCAATGAGACTGTCAATGGAGTGATGTCAAAATGCAAAAAAAATACCAAACATAATTTGATCAACTACTATAAATAGGTGTGCCACAATCCAAGAACAACCAAGGTAACAAGGCAAGGACATGAGATCTAAATAAATAGGAGTTCCACAATCTAAGAAAAGCCAAGGTTGTAAAGGCAAGGACATAAAATATGAAGAAATAAGATCAACTGCTACAAAACAGTGTGTGTCATGATCCAAGAACAATAACCAAGGCAACAATTCAAGGACATGAGATTTAAATAAATATGAGTGCCATGATCCAAGAAAAGGCAAGGACATGAAACCCAAAGAATCGATCAATACCACACCCTCCCATACTACTGAATGAGTAGAGAGATACCGCATATTTGTATGAGTTGCCAAATTCAACTATTTGAACACTGACAAACTAACACCGGGCTTCACCAAAATAGCTCCCCCATAAGAGAGACTATCAACATGCCAAAAAAGTGTCGAAAATGTAGATCCAAAATATCTCAACAAACAAGAGAGATATAAATGTATACACCCATAGATAAAATAATGCAACACCTAAAATTTTAGGACATTGGGCTCAACCGAAATTGCGTCCACAAGTGATTACAACACCCTCCCAAATTTGGCACTTTATAATTAAGTGCATGTAAATATTACAATGAGTAATAGTACATTTACTTTTAAATATGTGTATAAAAATGTCACCAATGCATAGATCTCGAAAAAATACACAATTTCAAAAACAAATCACCTTAATATGAGCTACGAATCAAAATTTATGAGCTCTAGAAGGTTTTTCTATTAAAATAATATTTTAATGTTGATGTTTTTTAAAAGGTACATGTGACACCCAAATGTCCAAAGGGTAAAAGAGTGCATCCATATGATATAGGCTTGCAACCAAAGGATAAAATCCTACACCCAAAACCTAAATGTCCAAAGGGTAAATCATTACATTCGGAAGGTGCACGTCAATATCCAATGGATAAAAGAATGAACCTCGAGGGTATAGATATGTGTCAAGTGGATAAAATACTACATCCAAAATAGAAATATCTAGAGGGTAAAACAATGCATCCGGAATGTACACGCTTATATCCAATGGATAAAATAATGCACCTAGAAGGTACAAATCTGCGTCCAAAGTGGATAAAATCGCATCCAAAACAGAAATATCCATAGGGTAAAAGAATGTAGCTAGAAGGTACATGCTTATATCCAATGGATAAAATAATACACCTATAGGGTAAAAATTTGTGTCTAGTGGATAAAATATTGCATCCAAAACATAAATATCTAGAGGGTAAAATAATGCATCTGGAAGGTACACACGTATATCTAATGGATAAAATAATGCACCCAAAAAATACAATTGTTAATACAAAATTTGACTGGAAATATCTCTTTTTCTAGCACTTATATCAAAAAAGAGAGAGAAACTTATAAAGTTTCTTGAAAAAATCCAGAAATATGATATAATTTTTGAGTCAAAAAATATGTATGTACATAATTATACAAATTTTTAAGAAATGTGCCAAAAACAACCCTTTAAAATGCCTAGATTTGACTGTCTCAAAACATGGTCAGTTTTATAGTCAATTCTAGGGTTTTGGCCTTCCAAATCCAATGGTGCACTCTATTTTGCATAAAAATGCATGTTGTAGAAAAGTGCTAACAAATTCTGAATACATGAAAATAATAAACCCTTGCTTGCAAAGAAAAACTTACAGATGGATGTCTACATCATCTATAGCTCTGATACCATGAAAGGAATGATAAGAAGATTGTTCCAATCTGCAATCTCATATTATAATAGCACACCACTTTAGATTTGCAAAAATAGAAGAGATAAAATATCGTATATGGAAAAACATCTTAATCCATAATGCTCGATACATTACAATATAATGACTTGAATTACTCAATAAGAAAGATGTAAATATAGGAGGGAAGTGCAACTACTACCTAAATCAATGGTGAAGAACTACCACTAACTGATATTGGCATTTAAGTTAACTCCAAAAGACTAGTAAGCTAATTCCACATGACTAAGAAGCTAACTCAACACAACTAGTAAGCTAACTCCACACAACCAGTACACCTAAGCAAGCTAAACCAACAAGTGTAGGGATAACACAAGTGTAAGAATTATCCTAATAAATAAAGAAAATGATAAATAATAACCGACACTAATAGCAGTAAATAAAAGAAGGTCTAGATCCTGAGGATGCTCAAAGAAGATGATCATTAAGCTCTTAAAGGTGGGCTTCAAAGAATTCACCATAAGATTGATCCATAGTGAGGATATAATAAAATCCCTAGATGAAACGTTTATTCTAGTGATGGGTTCACCAAATGATTAAGAAAACATTGAAATAAATAAATTCTAAATCTAAATATGTAACAACATAGTAGAAATATATTCAATAAAGTAAATATTTGTTCCAAGAAAGTAAGATAATAAATTTTAAACCCTAAGCACAAAAAAGAGGGTAAGATACTTAACTAATTTTGAAATAATCCTGAAGTTGTGCCGAGCTGGAAAATTGATGAAATAGGGAGGCGAATGTTGAAAATGAGCTCTAAAAATGTGTTAGCACTTGAAATGCTAGGACTAGGGCTCCTAGATAGGGGTCGGGGAGCTACAGACCTCCTCTGGCACCCTGTGACTTCTCGTAACCTCATAAATTTATTTTTGCAATGTCATTGAACTTTGCACTTTGTTGCTAGTATGTCAATGTATGATCATCAAGCTCGCCTAAAACCTGCAATAAGAAAAAGCACCCGTAAAACCCCAAAACACATCAAATCCTATAAATAAAACGATGCAAATGGGGTTTCGAAATGACCCCAACAGTCACCCTTCTGAGTTAACTTACAATCCAGGCACTACACTACATTTCAAACTCCATGTAGTTTTGCATGTGTGTGTGTATAATTATTCCCTAGGTAGCTCTTGTGTCAGACGCACTTAAATAGTGAGCAATAGCTTGATGTAGAAAATGTAGATAGATGTGTGCATGGAAAAATTAAATCCCCCTCCTATGAAGTGTATGCAAAACAATACAGTCCCTTATCCCTTGAATGGATGCTAGATGGATGTTTTGATGCTCTTGTAATGAATTTGGATGCAACCTTAGGTGATGATAGTAGATGTTTAGTGTTTTTTCCTTTATTATGGTCACATAGCTTTGTATTTATATGATTCCCTTATTTGAATTTTGTAATTAACCACTAAAATTCTAACCACCAATAAAATAAGATTACCAACAACTAAAAAGGACCCAAAAGATGTGAGAAAGATACAAAGAGGTCGAGCGGCCGTAGGGGATGGGGCGCCTGGGCGCTAGCATCCTGGCTAGGAGCTGGTGTCCGACTCATAAAATATGAAATGTTGAAATTCATATTGGTAAAGAAGGTGCGTGAGACCAATAATTCAAATAGAAAGAAATAAAATAGGGCCAAGACAAGTATCAATTAGTACTTTTCTTGTTTAGGAATAATATGAATAGTAACATGTGATCGGGACTTTAAATATACCCCAAAATGCATGGTTTAGTGTCTAAACCAACCCACCTTACCTATAAGACTCAACCAAAACATATAACATAACACATTGGATTTCTACAACCCACACATAGTCATTACATACTTCTACTTAGGCCACACATTCCCAAGCACCTCCTTTCACCATGACTGTCAAAAAATGTCTGTTAGGCCTAAGAAACAATCTTCACTTTTAGACTTGTGTATACCTAAAAATGGCTTCACCAAGGTCTAAATCACCTCAAACATATAGCATAGCTTCCCTTCTACTTAGAACATAAATTTAGATCATAGGTAAAATGGAAAATTGAGAGAAAATCGAACTTTCTTGAAAAATGCAAATCTGAGTGGGTTCCACCTATTGTCAAGACTCCAAACCACCACCATAAAAAAATTGGGAGAGTCCTTTCTATCCTAAAATAATAAAATTTGATGATTTAATGCATTTTGAGCTCACACCAACAATTTTTCCTCCATCGCTAATGAACTAGGGTTTAGGTAGGGTTTTTACCACCTTGACTTCTTAGCAATCGTTCATAAAGCACATGACCTTAGTTTATCTCATTTCAACTCTAAAACTTTATTAGAACCATGTCTCAACATGATTTAAGGTCTCAGTCCCCACGCAAACTTTTCATGTGCCAACCAACACAAAATATCTCATATTGAGCTAGGAAACTCACCTTTTTGAGCTTGATAGGACTAAAAATACCATATCATGTAAGAATATCATCATACGGGCCTGATATTTGGCCAAAACCTTTATAAAAACCTATCTAAACTTCCTTAATATTCATCTTATCAATATTATCTCTTCATCTTCTCAACCACCATGAATTTCCTAGCTAGGTCATGAAATTAGGTCTAGTTTAGACCTAGAAAGGGTAGGTTAACACCATAGGTGTGCTCCAAATCCCTTCAAAAAGTCCTACCACCTTTGAAATAACATGTATCACTCATCTTCATACCCTCATGGACCCACACACCTATTCAACTGATCTTCATGCTCCATTAGGCCACCAAGCACCTAGACTAGGTCTAAATGTAGACCTACAAACCTTGCTCAACCCTACAATCACCTTCTGATATTTGTGTGAGTGTTCCATCACACTAAAAATATTCTCTCCATTCCTATATCATGCTTAAAAATCCTCTATGCATCTCTACCATTCATGTGTCATCACTCATGCTAACTAGACCTCCTGATTAGGCCTACTTGACCAAGCAACTCTCCCCATTTCCACTCTTGCAGCCATGTCTCACTGCTTTTTTTCCCATTTCATGATCACTAAAAAATTTCTCTTGCACTCCTCATCATCCTTTGTCATTAATTTCCTTGTACCTTTTACATCAATGAAAAATTAGTACACACATGCCAACAAACGCCCTCTTTGTCATTGATGGAAAACAACATGATACTTCTCCCCCTTTTTACATTAATGAAAAAAAAACATGCCTATAGTACTTAGTCGTAATATTCAATAGCATATTATGAAAGCCTTATTTTTGGAAACATCAACCAAAATAATAAAACAAGCTCAAGGTTATGTTACTCTTCTCTTAACTCTATTTTTGACTTCATTAGATCATGAGAGCATTATAGCTCCCCTAGTAAAATTTGCATCACTACACACACATCTACATACCTAATCCTTGGGAAAAAAATAATGATAGACTCATACTTAGTCCTAGCCCTACCAGAGACACCTTTAAATTTTCTTAATCCCACTATACACAGACTAGAAGCATCTTTAGGACCAAGAGCCCTAAACCTCTTCTTTAGACCAATATTGTCAATCTTCTTCTAGCTACAAGAGCATACGTAAACACATGAAACACTAGATTATTTCTCCCCTTGAAATCATACCATCATCCTCTAACTTTATATACAAACACAAGAGCACATACCTTTACAAATTCCATGGATATAGGTCGTACTAGATACCATAGTCTTGAAACAACTTTTCATATTTCTCTGTCTTCTTTCCATGTCATCACAACTTTATTGACCATATGATTAACTCCCCTTTTAGTATACCTACAAACAACTAATAGATTTTACCAAACTATTCCTTCTTGACACCTTAGTCACCCTTTGAATATCATTATCGACTCTCCTTGTCTCACAAAGTCTCCATACACTTGTTTCTCATCATTATAGTACACCATAGCATATTATGCCCTATTATAATGCATTTTTCAACCATACTTGTCCTGTAATAATCCTTTCTTCACATCTTAAGGATAATGAGAAATAAATATCCCCTTCAACTCATGCGCTCATACACATCATCATAAATCTTTATACACATCTAGTAACAAGACATGCTTCACCTTAACTACCACTTTAAGGATAAACTCAAAAAAATACCTCTACTTATGATGCATCTACAAAATCTCTATAGTCATTCATTGAGATACAAATTATTCACTCTAAGATTGTGTAGAATTTCAAACCATCTTGTCATCCTATACTCTTGTTTGATACAAAACTACAGACCATAAGCATCCATGTACGATTTTGAAGCAATAGTCATGAACTGAATAACTTACCTTTTGATTTTAACAAACCTGACAATACTTAACATTCTCCATATTATCTTTGTGCTACATGAACATACTTAAGACATATCAAAACATGAATCAAGGAGTGATACACAAAATATATACTCAATTGAGACAAAATCATATCTGTAATGCATCATTACACCCTACCTCTGGTGGTCTGATCAAGTTATCATACAGAATGACTTTATTCTTCATGGATTTAGCAACCTTGCTATATGAAAACACCTTAATCAACTCAAAAACAGATTTAATACTCTCAATAACCAAATAAAAAACATCTTTTCATCATGACTATACTCCTACAATGTCACTCTTCAAGCCATTCAAGCTCCCCATTAACACCATGCTTCATACAGATGGTAAATGTATCTAAGAAGCATATTAGAGACATCCTACAACATGAGGAGTCTAGAAAAACAAGTTGAAGAGGTTCCATGACCTATTTGACACATGTGACTCACCTTTTCCTTCCTTTTTTCTAATGTGAAATTTCTTTATTTGCTTCAACATCTACTTTAGGTGGAATGACATTTTTACTCTTGGCTCCCATATCCTTCCTTACCTCTTCTCCTTCACTATAGGATCCTGAAACCTCCTGATTTTCCTTCAAGAACCATAAAAAAATAATCTCTAGAAATATGTACAACATCATTCTAATTAAAAAATAGAATTTAACTCTTACCTTTAGGACCTTCATTTCTCTAATTTTGACTAGATTATTCATATAGGCAATACCTAGTAGTGTGACCTCCCTCATGAAACTTATAAAGAAACAATGGTTCTTGAATTATCATCTCTATTATCCCTCCATGGGTGATCATATTTGACTATCCTTCTACACTCCTTTTCTCTATTCCCAAAACCATTACAAGTATAATAGTAGCCATTGAAATATTTCTCATACCTTGATGCATTGGGATGCCTTACAAACTTTGTCTTCACATTTTATTTGAAGTTTCTCTCCTTTCATTATTCTTTGGTGTTTGTAACTTCAATGTCATTTCTTATAACAGTGTATTATTGCATCACTTATTTTCCTTTGAGGTCTTCTTTGAACCCTAAACCTGTTTTGTCTCCTGCAGACCTTTGACTATCTAAGAGATCAACAAGATCCTTAGAGATCTTTTCAAATTCATGGAATGTATTATCCTTGTTAGCTACTTCAGACAACTCTTCCATTAGAAATATCACTTATTCTTCAAACTTAATGCATTCTTCCTCTTTGAATGTAGGCTTGTAGTCATAGAATTCATCTGCCTCTCTAACTACTTGATTGTCTCATCAAGCTTACTGGTTTCAGACCAATGATTCTCCTTAAGATCATGAATATTTCCTTCATATTCTTTGACTTGTGCTCTCAACTTATTGTTACTCTTCTCAGCATGCTTCAACTCTGTTTGAACACACACATTAGCTCATTTTCTTCTTCTTCTTCTTCTTCTTCTTCTTCAAAATGCATGGAGTCACCAAATAATATGGATTCTTCACTCATAGATCTCATAAAATCCTTGGCCATAAAAAAACTTCATCACCTACATATTTACATTCAGAATCAGAATTAGAGTCGAAAAACCATCATAGCTATATTCATCACATGAAAAACAATCTTCTTTGGCATAGAAACTCTTCTTAAACTTATTCTTATCTTCAAACATCTTGAACTTCTTGTCTTGTCAAACCTATGATTCTTCTTGTCATGAACTTTAGAATTCTCTTTATCATCTTCATCCTTATGCTTATGAAGGCACTTGTTGGAAAAATGACCTATTTCACCATAGTAAAAGCATTTAAAAGGAAATTTTCCTCTATACTTACCTAAACTAGGTTTCAATATTATAGAAAACATAGCAATTAGTTCATTGTCCTCGATCTCATGAGTAGCATCATCGTCATTACTCTTCTTATCCTCTGAATTCTTCTCAATATTGAAATAAATATCCTTCTTGATAGGCTTTGAATCCATAGTCCTCATCTCATATGCTGTCAAAATACCATGGAACTCGTCCATAAACATGACCTTCAAATATTTGGATTCCTCAATAACAAACACTTTAGAATCAAAATTGGGTGTTATATATCCCAACAACATTTTCACTACTACCTCTTCTTTTACCTCTTCACCTTAAACCTATGATGGTTTTGACAACTTGATCAACTCTGAGTAGATATGTACAAATATATTATTTTTCTCTCATCTTTAGGCTTTCAAACTGATTTATGAAAGTTTGGAGCTTTTCCATCCTCACCTTGGAATATCCTTCATGATGATAGGAAGTTTCTCCCACATTTCCTTAAATGATGTACAATGCATTACCTTAACAAGTTTTGATTATGCTAGTCCACACAAGATTGCATTCATTTCCTTGGAGTTTTCATTATTATCCTTCTTGTATGTAGTATTAGTTGGAGGACCACTCAAGAACAATATACCCATCTATCACGGACTTTCAAATGTCACATACTAAGAACATGATGTGAGTCCTCATCCTGATGCTCCAAAATGCATAATTTGATCCATCAAACAAGGGAGATTTACTAGTAGAAGTGTCACTCTGTTGACTCACCATTTTAGTGCTTCAAAGGATCTCTTTCAAGTGATTAAACTTATTCAAAATGACATTTATAATATATCAAATTTTAGAATCACTAGACTAGGAAGGGGGTGAGTCACCCTTTAAGACCTATATTTAATTCCTTTAAGTTACATATACCACTCAAAGCATAAAATCAACATTCATTAACCATGACCAACCATACACATGAATGAGAGAGTAAACACGACACAATATATAGAGATGGGAAATCATTGAGGTGAAGAAAACCATTGAAATTTTTGAATATATTACTCAATCCAAAAGATGTGCATGAAATTTACACATCGCACAAAATTTGTTTAGTGAAGTACCCACTTCATAAGGAGAAACCACCCTTATTTAGTATAGAACCCACTATATAAGTAGGATAATACCCCCCAAGGTGATCAAGCACCGACTCAACAACCTGATGATTAGTGTCAATTAAGTATTGTTTCTCCTATAACATATTGTGATCACAAATTCAGCTCATCTCACTCAAAACCCTTCTCAAACGCACTTTCTCCTTCTTAACTCTAAATTTCACCATCTCTTCCTAATTAGGTCTAATTACCTTTAATACTTTATCCTCTACTCTTCTCAATTCTTCATATATTCTTTTAGCTATGTCCTGAAGCCCTCATACCTCTTTCACACTCCCCTCTAGCTCGCTCACACTTCTAGCTCAAATGAGCAAACACATTTCCTTTTATAAATGACTAAAACTTACGAATACCTTAAGTTCAGTCATACCAAAAATAAAATACATACACAAAATCATATAAACTCACATGAAATGACCATATAGGTCGGAATTTAGACTAAGACACTCAACATGCACAACTAGGCCTAAAAGACTAGTTTCATCTCCATCGAATGCTTCTTAGAATCCAAGGGCACAAGGAAGATCCATCATGACTCCACAACCGTAAAAATTTCAAGGACATCCTATCAACACATTTCATGGGCTCAAGAACCTATTCATCATCCATTTTCTTCATGTCACCAATAAGTAGGATTGTTTACTACTCATTATGAGCACCTCCAGCAGACCAATATTCAAAGATGAATGCCAACCTCCCACAAATCACCTCAACAATCAAATGTATCCAATAATTGGAAATAAAATAACCCAAGGAAAATCACAAACCACTTTATACCTCATGACTCAGCCCATAGAGGCATCAAAACTTCTTTGTCCTTTAGGATAATATATTGCCTAAAACCAATATTTGAAACTTGATCTTCTCACACCTATTATGACACCTTCAAGACTTCTCAATACATGGAATAGGATAAAATTGAACCCCTCATCACTCTCCAATATCTAACTATCATTAATCAAGCCAACATATTCACCTTTTAGACCAATTTCATCAAAGAACCTTCATTGTCCTTAAACCCTGTCAAGTAGGTCAACTTGTGAAATCATCCTTTCCAATCTATCTAACATGTAGGACTTAACCAAAGCATGTAACATAACACATTGGATTTTAAAAAAACACATATCCATTAGATATGTCTACTTAGGCCACACATTCCCAAACACCTCTTTTCACCTAGACTCCCAAAAACTACCTATTAGGCCTAAAAAGTAATCTTAACTTTTAGACCTATGCACACCTTCAAATGGATTCACCAAGGTCTGAAATCACCTCAAACATATATCATGGATTCCATTCTACTCGAGCATCATTTTATATAATAGGTCAGATGGAAAACCTAAGAGAAATCAAATTTTCTTAAAAACATGTAAATCTAAGTGGGCTCCACCTACTATTAAGACTCCAAACCACCACCATCGTAAAGCTAGGAGATTCCTTTCATCCCGCAATCATCACATTTTATGATTTAATGAAATTTTAGCTCACACCGAAAATTTTTCCTCCATCGCTAATGAGTTAGGTTTAGGTAGGGTTTTTACGACCTCGGCTTCTTAGTAATCGTTCATAAAGCACATGACCTTATGTGATCTTATTACAACTCAACCCTTATTAGCTCCATGAATAAACATCCTTAAAAGGATAATGTCCACATGAAATTTTTTTCACATGTCAACCAACACAAAATATCTCATATCGAGCTATGAAACTCACATCTTGAGCTTGGTATGACTAAAAACACCATATCATGCAATAATATCATCATACATACCTAAAAATTGGTCCATACCTTTATAAAAACCTCTCTCAACTTCCCAAATGCTCATATAATCATGCTTATCTCTTCCTACTATCAACCGCCATGACTTTCCTAGCTAGATCATGAAATTAGGTCTAGTTCGGACCTAGACAAAGTAGGTTAACACCATATTTGTGCTCCAAATCCATTTAAAAAGTTGCTAACACATTTGAGACAACATGTGTCACTCATCTTCATGCCCTCATGGTCCTACATACCTCTTTAACATATCTTCATGTTTCATTAGACAACTAAACACCTAGACTAGGTCTAGATGTAGAACTACAAACCCTACTCAACCTTGCAATCACTTTCTGAGACCTATGTGAGTGTTTCATCACACTAACAATATGATATCCATGCCTGTATAGTACTTCAAAAGCCTCCATGTATATCTATCCTTCATGTGCCATCACCCATGCTTGACTAGACCTCTTGAATACACCTACTTGACTAAGCAACTCTCACCATTTCACTCTTGCAACCATGTCTCACTACTTTTTTTTCCCATATCATCATCACTACGAACTTCCTCTTGCACTCATTTTCATAATCATTTTTCATTAATGTATTTGTACATTTTACATCAATGAAATTACTAAAACACACATGTCAACATCTCTTGGGAGAAATCACACCCCTTCAAGTAACATGAGGTGTAAAAGATGATGTATTTGAAAATAAAAAGTGTGAGATATAATAAATCTATATCATTCAAACTCAAGTAGATTTTTGAAGGAGAGAAAAATAAATTATCATTTAAGGAATATTTTTGTGAAGGGATTTATTTAATTGTCATATATTGAATAAGTTTATTTAGAGATTGGTGCTTCCTAAGAAAAGATATTGGTGTCTCGTGTTAAGTTGGTGCTTAAAAGTGGAGATTGGTGTCTCTTAAAGGTTTGTGCCCTACAAATTACTTAGAGGTGGTGATTGGTGTCTCCAAAGAGGTTTGTGTATACACCTAAATTTGGTGTATATACCCTTGTATGCTCGCATGCACGTATTTCACCTTAGTATTTACCTAGGCCCCCCTAAATTTAATTCATTCCCCCTTTTATTTAATATAAAATTCCCATCTAATTTTATTAATTTTTTAATTAATTAATCAATTAATATCTCATATGCCCTAACAAACCTTTTATTTTGGATGTTTTTATACTGACACATACATCCCCTTGTTTTTCTAGCTTTCTTATCTTACATATCTTTATCCCTTAACATCCCTAAAATCCCTTGCTTGTCTACATGATTTAAAGCACCCTTAATTCCCTTAAGAAATCCAAAATCCTTATCAAAATCACAAAAGCAGCCCCATTGGGAAAATTTCCTCATAGTCGGCACGACCCATCCTAGTCATCGTCGACCCTATAAGACTATCTCAATCCTTTCCAAAAACAACACACAACAACACAAAAACACACAAGTTTGGCTCATCTCTAAGTTCCCTAGACTTTGTGAAATCAACCTTCAAACC
Source organism: Taxus wallichiana var. yunnanensis (assembly GCA_018340775.1). Taxonomy (NCBI): domain Eukaryota; kingdom Viridiplantae; phylum Streptophyta; class Pinopsida; order Cupressales; family Taxaceae; genus Taxus; species Taxus wallichiana. Next base: position 963,580,820 of record CM031234.1, read on the forward strand.
AGAGCATCTCAACAATCCTCTTGCAACCCCCAAGCCCATTTTGATACTTGCAGTTGTTCTTCTAGTTTCTATACTTACAGTTTCCTTTTCGGTCCTTCTACCTTCAACGTTGCTTCACTGCATCGCATCATTGTCTCCCATCCCAATTCACCTTCAACTCAGCCCTTTGTAACTATTTTTTCTACTTTTAGAGCCTTCTCCACCTATACATGTGTTTTGTATCTACTCTAGCTTACTAAAACCACCATTTGATCTCTTTGTTGTATCCAAACTAGCCTACCTACATCTCAGTCATCATCACCCTACCCTTGTCTCCATCAATCAAGATCCTATTGGCCCATTAATCCATTCTCATCTCTGTTTCCATCAATTTTCAGGTTTCCTTGGCCTCAAATTTCCTTCTACATGTTATTTCCAGATCCATAGACTTATGTTGCTTCTTGTTGAAATCCGGATCTTGTGAGGTCTCATATACTTAATTTCCTACTCGGATCCACTCTCCCAGTCATCGTCGACCTATCTCTGCGCACAGCCTAGGTCATCGTCAACCCTATTATGTATTGTTTACTTTAAATTCATTTTAATCGATTAGCATTTAGATCGGTGTTTATCACTTTCAGATTTTGTACCTCTTTCAGTTTATGTATATTATCTAGTCACTATATTACATTTTCTTATCACATGGGGTTGACATCCACTAAAGAAGTTAACGCTACTTGAGCCACTTTGTTGAGAAACCCTTGCATAAACCATCTAATCCATTTTCTATTTATTGATTCTTATTTATAGGTTATCGAGTTAGTGGCGGTGGGATCCATCATCACTTCACGCCCGTCTCCATCCTTCACGTATTTAAGGTACCATAAACCCTCCATCATTTCTGAATTGTGTGCTTTCTTTAGTACCTATCTCATTGACTTAAAAATGAATGAGAAAATTCCTAAAACATTCTGGAACACCTCATGGGACCACCTTTTAGGTGATCCCTTTCATTTATTTAATATTTTTGTTTCTTCTGTCTTCTACTAACACTGCAGCACAAGGCTTCACTCTTTGCTTGCTCGTGTTGGGTTCGGCTGCTTGGATCTCTCTTCGTCTAAAGTTAATATAAAAATGAAAATATTTATCTAGGTATTCTTCTTTTTCCCCTATTTTCTCCTTTTCATGTCGTATTTAGTTTAAAATAAACCTTTCTTGTCGTATTTTCTCCTTTTCATGTCACATTTCTTGTGTGTGTCCTCATCAAAAATCACATTTCGATTTGGTTTAAAATAAACCTTTCTTTTATGCATCCTGCTTACTCACATAGTTTAAGTATGGGTTAACTTGTTATATCTCACATCCTACCACACATACCAAACCTCAAATATCAAATCACACATCAAAAATCATCCTACCTGGTTGACTGATTGGGACTTCATTACCCAACAGGAAGCCGCCTAAGACTTCCTTAGCCATAAAAACCTAAAACATGACATATTTTCTTCTCCTAAGAACCTTGTTATCCATCTCCTTTTATTTTCCACACTTTAATAATCTAAAAACATAAAAAGAATTATTTTCTTAACTTGCTTGGTTTATTTAACATAAAACTTGTCCTTATTTCATGCCCGTAATTACTCATTCCGCAGAAAAGAAAATGGAACAAAACTTTGCTTCAAATAGTTCCTCATCTCAAACAATATCTACCACAATAGTTACCTCATTCATGCCCTTGATTACTTCTTTCATGGACACTCAACCTCTCATTAATGTCTCTCACCAAGGACCCCTTGTTCACACTACAACCTTAGAAGAGACCAATCCATTCTTACATCATCAATCTATCACGTTTATGCCAGCTACCCCACTATAATGAAATTACTTGTATAATTCAGATTATGAGAAGCAATACAACACCAAATAACACAATATTGTAGATAAATGATCTCAATATGAAATTAAAATAGCTTCTCCACTTTGAGGGGGAAACCTCCAAACCATATAATAAGACTCAAATGCTCTAATGATCATAAAATACTACCTACAATCCCCTATATATACTATTCATATGTTATGGCCATCACCAAGGCCAACCTCACGAGCATGAGAAAGTATAAATGATATAGTAAAATCATATGGTAACCCACAAATCGACTACTCATATCCTAATACAAGCAATAATTTAAGAGTGTGGCATGTCCTTCCCCTTCAAACCAACATTTTCCTCAACATTTAATAATCTTGGATGTTGTTGTAGAAAACTTTTATCCTCCCAAGTCGCATCTTCTATGCTCATATTCTTCCACTTGACCAGATATTCCTTAATGTCTTTGGTTCTGAGCCTCTTAGTATGTGTTTGCACCATAATGATTCTTCCTTCCTCATCAAGTTATGGTAGCTCTTTCAAGGATATAAATTTCTATCCAATAACCTTCTTCGTGGCATGAAACATGGAATACTTGGTGTATGCATGAATATTGAGGCAACTCTTGTTTACAAGAAACACTTCTAATTTTATATAGTACCCGATAAGGACCGTAATATTTAGGAGCAAGTTTTTTGTCCTTTTTCTCTTACTTTAGGGACATCTTCTTGTAAGGTTGTAGACGTACAAAAATCCAGTCACCTATTTCAAAATGTCTTTCATTACGTTGTTGATATGCTTATTGTTTCATCTTGTTTTGTGCCAATTCAAAATTCTCCTTCAAACTAGCCAAAACTTGTTGTTTATGTTGAATGTGTTCCTCAACATCTCTAACCTTAGTTTTCACCCTCAAGTAAGAAGTGATATATGGTGGATGGTAACCATATAATGCTAAAAATGGGGTCATTTGAGAATAGGTATGAAAATATGTGTTACACCACCATTCTACAAGTGGTAGCCATTTAACCCATCATTCTTACTTATCTGATACAAAACAACATAGATACCCTTCTAAAAATTTGTTGACCACTTCTATTTTCCCATTAGTTTGAGGATGGTAAGATGAATTGTGAGCTAGCTAAGTACCCAAAAATGCAAATAATTTTGTCTAAAAATTACTTGTGAAAATAGGATCATGATCACTTACAATTATCTTTGGGGTTCCATGTAGCCTTTGAACTGTCTCCAAAAAATAGTTGCGACTTTACTGGCTGCAAATGGATGTGAAAGGGGAAAAAAATTGGTATATTTTGTGATCCTATCCACAATCACCAAAATAACATTCTTACCCTCTGAACAAGGCAATCCTATGATGAAATCCATGGAGACCTCCTCCCATCTCTGCAAGGAATTGGTAATGGCTGCAATAGACTTGGTGTCTTAATGGTTTCACCTTTGTTATTTTGGCACACCAAACACTTTGATACAAACTTGTATACATCCCCCTTAAGTCCTTCCCAAACTAATTCTCTTTTTATTCTATGATATGTCTTCAAAACCCCATAGTGTCCTCTAATAGGTGATGCATGTATCTCTGCAAGAATCTTATGCTTCAACTCAGAATCTATACACAAGAATAACATGTCCTTGTACCATAGGGAATTATCTTTCCACTCAAATTTGTTATATGTTATAGAGAATTTCTTGATATTATGTATTAGATATTATGTATCATTTTCATGCTCCCATTCCAATCTTGCTTCATCCACCCAATCGGCCTTCAATATGGACATTGCACATAGTAAGGCATCTACGGATGTATCCCTTCTAGATAGTGCATCGACTACTACATTTTATTTACCCTTTTTATATATGATTTCAAAATCATAACCCAACATTTTTGTTACCCACTTTTGTTGTTCCTCAGATGATAACATTTTCTCCAAAAATTATTTGAGACTATCATGATCAATTTTTACCTTGAAGTGTCTACCCATTATATAGGACCTCCATTACTTGACTGCATGAAGAATAGCCATCATTTATTTCTCACATACAGTTTGAGAATATATTTTCCTTTGAATTAGTGACTCTCAAATGTAATTGGTCTTCCTTCCTACATTATAACTACTCCCAATCCTGATCCTGAAGTGTCATATTCAACAATGAAGGTTTTTGAGAAGTTGGGATTAGCCAAAACTAGAGTGGCGCACATGGCTTCCTTAAAATTCTCAAAGGATTTAGTGGTTTCATTTTTCCAATGGAAAGCATCCTTATTTATCAATATAATGAGTGCAGCTACGGTTCTACCATATCCCCTCACAAATATTTTGTAGTACCTTATTAATCCTAGGAACCCTCAAAGAGTTTTGAGAGTTTTGGGCCTTGGTCATTCTACCATAGCTTTGATCTTCTGAGGATCAACTTTGAAACCTTCATAGGATAAAATGAGACCCATGTACTCTACCTCTTTTACACAAAAATAAAATTTGGATGGATTTTAATAGAGCTTATGTTTCTCCAAAATGTCCAAAAAGATATTTACATGTTATAAGTGTTATTCCCAGTCTTCTCAAATCAATGTCATCAAAGAAAACTAATAAAAATTTCCTTTAAATGGCCTAAAATAGTGTTCATCAACCTTTGAAATGTTGAGGGAGAATTTCTAAGACCAAAAGGCATTACCAAAAACTCATAATGGCCCTCATGAGTCCTAAAATCCATTTTATGAACATCTTCCTCTCTTATTCTAATTTGATGGCACCCGAACGAAGATCTTATTTTGTCAAATAAATAGAACCATGCAATTCATCAAGTAAATCATAAATTACTAGAATAGGAAACTTATCTTTGATGGTGTACTTGTCTATTTCTTGATAATCTAGACACATCCTCCATGTTTCATCCTTCTTACGTACCATGACCACTGGTGAAGAATATGTGCTCTAGTTATGCCTGATGATACCTTCCTTCAACATTTCCTACACCATTTTCTTGATCTCACTTTTTGGGAATATGGGTATTTGTATGGTCTGATGTTAGGTGGTTGGCTCCCTGGAATCAACCAAATGGCATGATCATGATCCCTAACTGGTGGTAGTCCCTTTGGAATTACATCAAAAATAGATGAGTGAGCATCAACAATCTTCTGAAGATCGGGTGGCATTGAAGACTCTGTATTTTGTACCTCTATGGAAAATAACTTTGCTACAAATCCATCTACTCCTTTTCTAATAACCTTATGTATCTGATGAGAGCTAGTAATATGTGGAGACTTGGCTACCATCCCTTTCAATTATATTTTCCTTCCTTCTAAATGAAATCATGTGAAAAAATCTTGTAAATTCATTTCTATAGTACCCAAGGTTGTGATCCATTGGACACCAAAAACAGTATCTTCCCTCCCATAAAAATAGCAAACATAGGTGAGACTAATATGTAGTCTCCCATGGAAATCTTGATACTATGGTACTTTCATGTGCACTTGACTGACCCACCATCCACAATCATAACTTCATTTCTGGATCTAGGTAAATAAAACAATTGATTCAAGTAACTAACTTACTATTTATGAAGTTATGATTACTCCACGAATCAATCAACACTGTCACCTTCTATTATTTGAGATAGCCAATAACCTTCGAGTTTTGAGGAGTACTAATACCTAATAAGGCATGGCAAGAAATTGTAGGTTGGTGAGCCTCTACTTCATCTTCTATTGGTTCCTCAGCCTCTTCTATAATTTCAGCTTTCTCTTCATCCTCATTTCCTCCTTCAATATAGAATAACTTTTTCTCATCACATTTGTGTCCTGGTCCATATTTGGTGTCACAGTTAAAACATAATCCTTTTTCTCTCTTTTCTTCCATTTGTTGAGGAGTCAGTCTAATTGGCTGAGTGAATGATGAGGAAGAGGTACTATGGTCTCTAGTTTTAATGAAAGTTTGCTTCCTACTGAAAATAAATTTTTCATCTGCTCTATGTGCCATGATAATATAATTAGAAAGCTTGAGTGGATTAAACATACGTACCTCATGCTCGATGTGGTCCTTAAGACCCCCAAGAAACAGGTCATTAATATTCCCTTTTGTAAAAATTGTCAAAGTGACACTGAGACCATTCTTCGACCTCTGAGCACATAACCATAAATATCAAATGAAATGGTTTGGTTCAAGATACAAGGATGCCAAGATCACCTTTTTTCATAAAGGGGTTTTATGTAACACAAAGAAGTTCTCCATTTGATTTATCCAATCTAGTGGATCCTTCCCATCAAATTTGTGCATCTCCACTTTTGACATCATGTTATGTGTTTACGAATAAGTTGGATTCTGATTGGGCTAGAAAAGTGATACAACTTGGTTATTTTTCCCATTATTATGAATTGAAGATCCTCCTTGGTTAAGTTGGGACTGATTTGGGACATGCTATTTACCCTTTATATGTTGCATGATATCATTCAATCACTGATTGATTTAGTCTATGTCTCCTTTACAGGTCATTTCAGATTGTACATTTCACATTTCATACTCAAGTTGGCTCACCTTATGATCAACTGAGGTAAACTCTAGTGCTAAGGAATCTGTATTTACCCCTTCTAACTCCAACTCTTCAATCATTATCCCATATTTATCTAGGGTTTTCCTAGAGTGACCAGATTCTTTTTACCTCTTGTGGAAGACCTGCCATGATGTCAAACCCTAGGGTTTAGGTTTTAGATAAAAATTCGGTCAAATAGTTAAAAAAAAAAAAAAGATACTACTAATATTTTTTTGAGGGATTTCTGAAAATGTAAATAACTTGCAAAAACTTCACAAATTTCAGCCTAGGGAGAAATTTTATGAAAAACCATAAATTTGCAATAATTTTTGCAAAATAAATCAATAAAGTATGAAATTTTAAGGGAATCTTAATTGGAATTATTTGTAACTCTGGTAAAAACTTATTTGAAAAATTTACTCTATTTCGCAAGATATATTGGAAACAAAAAATTAGGGTTTTTGCCCTAATTTTGGCCCTGATCGCAGCTACGATACCACATATACTTGAAATTACTTGTATAATTCGGATTATGAGTAGAAATAGAACAAAAAATAATACAATATTTTAGATAAATTATCTCAATATGTAATTAAAATATCTTTTTGACTTCGAGGGGGAAACCTTCAAACCATACAATAAGACTCAAATGCTCCAATGATCATGAACTACTACCTACAATCCCCTATATATACTATTCATATGGTATGGCTATCACCAAGGCTGACCTACTAAGCATGAGAAAGTATAAATGATATAGTAAAATGATATGGTAACCCACAAGTCAGCTACTCATATCCTAATACAAGTAATAGGTTAAGGACGTAATACCCACCATTTGTTATATCATATCCTTTTGGACCTCCTAAAGTCCCTCTCGATGATACCATGTTCCAAGAGATTTTGGATTCCAATCTAGTGGTGCTCCAAGACTATATCCTTAGGAGATCAACTCAGCTTCCCCCATATGGTCCACCACTTCAGCAGCTTTATCCTTATCAGACCAATCCCCAAACCACCCAATTTGTAGTAAATGAACTTTCTACAGCCCATCTTGCTTCCTCTTCCACCAATCCCTCATCTCACCAAACTACCCAAATAGTCATGCATATTCCTCACAATCTCCCTCCAATCAATTCAACAATCAACAATACCCTCCCTATTACCTCTTCAATCACTATCTTTACTAGTGTCCCTAACCAGCATACCCAATCACCACATCCCTAATTTGAGCAACATGACCTTCTCACATCTAGCATGCCTATCAATACTTCTCAACCCCTTTCATAGGTGTCTGGAGTAATTTAAACCCATTCATACACACATCCCCTCTCAACACTTTCCTAAAGCCACCTACCCAATTCCAAAATCATATCATGTTCCCATCTCCTAACAACCATTCCTTCAATCACAACCCATGATTTACACTCACCCCCATCAAATTCCTCAAACACCCATGCATCCACAAATTCACCAAAAACTCATCTGGTCACTTCTTACATGTAACCACCACCTCTCATCCCCCAATAGACTCTTTCGAATGACCCCATGCATGCTCTTGTGAATATGTTAGCCAATCTCAAAGTTCATACTCTAGGGTCCAAAGTTTCATTGTCATACGAACAAATCTATAATGATCTATCCACCCATCCATACCAATTAGACATATCCTCTCTGCTAGGAATTGTCAAAATTCACAAAGTTTAACAGAAAGAGGGTCCGCAATAACACCTTCATGCATTTAGACATGCATGTTACCTTATTACACATGATCAAGACTTAATGCTTCATACTTTCCCCATGTCCTTGGCTGGTCCCGTGTTAGACTGGTACAATAGTATTCCTCAATATTCTATATTCTCCTTCTCCCAACTCACACAATTGTTTTTAGAACACTTTTCCATTAACATTACATGTAAAATAACTATCAATGATCTATATGCCATCCGGAAGTTTGAGGATGATTCCATCATAGAATTCATCGCATGATGACATGGAATTATAAACAATTTATCATTCCCTCTTCCACAAACTGATCTCATCGAGATCTTCTCACATTTGTGTGTGAAGCATATATCTTCTAATTTACAAATCCAATTGTTTTAAACCTTCAATGAAGCCTTCACCATGGCTCGCAAACTTGAAACATGCACCCTTGAGTAGGGTCATTTAAAATTAAAATCAAACAAACCTAAACATGAATTTACCAAGTCCTCCACACAAAATGACAAATCAAAGTGGTGGCCAATGTTGTGGTCATTAAATCATCTTCCACACCTACATCTAGCACATGGAATCAACAACGAGCCCTTCAACCAATGCCTAACTACACTCCCCTAGGGGAGTCATATAGTACAATATTTGACAAGTTGATGGTAGTAAACCTTATCACACTTCCTCTTATCTAACCCTTTGATGATTCAAGACCAAAACATGTATGGTATCATGAAGACCATTATTGCAAGTACCACCAAGTCCGAGGACACGACATAGAGATATGTCAAACTTTCAAGGATTTGGTCCAAAACTCATTGATCGGGTGATCTTCAAGTGGAAAATCTAAATGCCTCACCCAATCAACCACTTGACATATTCAAACAACCTTTCCCAAATCATGCACTAACAAGCCAAGCTACCACTTCTACTACAACCCAACCACCCAACGCTCACACTATAAACACTCTTCACACCATTAATCAAGAACCAATCCCATCCACAACTTCCTCTCCTTCATCGTCGATCACATCTACCCCTTTGATATTATTCCTACATCTATCATACCTACATTTATCTCAACATCCACTCCCACATCTACAACTACTAGAACCCCATTTGCAAATATATCATTCATGCCCCTAGAGACATTTATGAAAAAACCATTCCAACCTATTTCCACATCCGACATTAGTCCTCCATCAACTCCCATACCTTTTACATCTACTTCATTAGAATTGACCACCTCACCTATATCCATTCCACCTTTTCCCGTCATACCATCCTTAGAACCTAGGTTGGTTCCTCCTCCCATTCTTTTACCCACATCAACTGTTATAACCACATCCACACTACCTTCTTCCTTCACACCAATTTCATCATTTGAGGAATTCTTAAAAGCACTTCATCTTACAATGACCTCAAATGTTCCTTCCATGTCATCAACACAATCCAACCAATCTTCACCTTCCTTAGATTACATCAAAAAAATGTTTCTTCTTGCACCCGTACCAACCATGACATCACCATCTAACCCTCCAGTTGAAATTTTCATCACTCCTCCCAAGGGTGCATCTCCACATACAAAATCTATAATCACTCCTAGAGTTAGACAATCCAATGCAACACCATTCATTTTAGGACCACAACCCACCAATCCAAAACCATTCAACACTAAAGCACCAACCAACATCAAAACCAAATTCAAGTCACCAAAACATCAACATACTCTGGACTTTACCCCAAACATCTAAGATGTCTCACAAGGCATCTTCTAGCACTTTAGTTGGATCATATACAAAAATCTTCCAAAATTTTCTACAAACCTCGGTAATCATGCTTCCACCTATCAAGGCCTTTAACCCAAATGAGAAGAAGCATTCATGGTTCAATTCCAACCTTATGTGTGCCTATCATCGTACTTGGGCATGATATTGAGAATTGTAGAATGCTCCAAGATATTATTAATAACCTCATTAAAGAGGAAAGACTTATTCTTGGACCAAGCCAGTCCCTTCCTTCCACATCCAGTCCAATATTTTCCATCCGTCTTGGAGATGAATCTTCCAAGATGGTCCCCTTTGTTCATCCATGTTATTTTTTCTACAGATGAAAGTGGGATACTTAGCATAAGGTTCACACGTGAGAGGAGGGTGTAGTTAAAGGTGCGGAAGGATAGGGAAGGAAATGCATGCAAAAGACAAGGGAAGATTCAGGACTTATCCATTTTCACATGAGCGGGATATTTTTGGAGATAGCATGTAGAACACACAAACTGGGTAAAGACTTACATGACACACATCAACTATTTTTGGAAGAGAGGCTACTAAAATTTTTGAATGGGTGTCAACTAAGAATAGAATTGCTACTTCCAGTTAACTAGAAGAGGTATGTTGTTAGTGCAAATTGCATGTGTGGATGTGATTGTAAAGGCGCATGGCTATTTTCATCACGCGACCTATTTTTTGAGTTATGTAAAAGGTGAAGGGAAATTTTACACCCCTATAAATATGTAACAATCTGCGTAGGATATGTGTGTGTGAGAACTAAATTACTTGTGAAGTTATGTTGTCAAATCGATGCATGCATAAGCTATGGTATTATCTATTGTAATGAGTTTATGTTAATTTATTGTGTTTAATATAATGGAGTGTATTGGCTGAATTAGATTATTAATCCTGAGTACAATTGGTTCTTGCATGCTTGACTTCATTATGGTTATCATTTAAATCTATTACTATTTAGATCTAGATCTGAACATGCTTTGTAGAATGTTGTATTAATTTCAGATCTAATGCATTAAGTCTTCATCATGATAACATCCTGTAATAGCAACCCTGAAGAGGGGCTTTAAGGGCATGGTACCTTTGTGCGCTTTGGGTGAGCGCTCATTCTAGGTTGAGTGATGTGCCAACATGCTTGGGCGTTTACTAGTAAATTCTATGATGCATCATTGGTTCCATTATCGGGACCTCCTTTTAGTTTTTTTCAAGATGGTTCGCAATGAAGAAATACCAGTTGACCCTAGAAAGTGTTGAAGAATGGATATATGATCTAGAAGAAGAATACACAAGGAGGTTTAGCACTTGTATCTTATTTTAATACACACACATGGGTGGAATAGAATTTGTATGACATTTTGTATGAGATCTTCTTCTCTATTTTCCCAGTAGATCTGTACAAGTGGCTGATTACTTATGCGTCTAAAAGTAATTAGAGTTATTGCACACTTGTATGGATGCAAGAAGAATTTTAGGCACTTTATGATGATAATCTAATTTTGACACACTCTGTGGATACTTGGTTTTGTGGTGTTCGAAAAAATATATTTTGGAGTACTCAATTTCCACCTATTCTTTTCCAAAGGTAGCAAACTTCTAATTTTTAAGATATCCCGGGGAACTTACCTACAATGCATTCCACTAGAAATCAAAATTTTAATGATAACCCTAAACTTAGAAAGAAAACCAATGGCTAACTAAACCCCACCATGTGTCGTGGTAAGAGCAGGTTTGGTGAAAGATGATAGACCTAGCGATAGAAAGGAAGAGAGAGGAAATACATCTTAATTATAATGAGGTGCACAAGAGGGAGATAGAGAAGTAGTGGGATGTTGTAGAGTGAATGGCATTGTGGAGAGATATGCTCGTGAAGGATTTGAAGTTCACACAGAAGATGTGGAACCTGAGCATCAGGAACTCCCCCATTTGGGAAATCATGACAGGGAACCCCCTTCGGCCTCATGTAGAAGTGTGCCGGAAGAGATGTCTTGGGCCGTGGGTGTGGATCTGAATCTACCTGAAACCTTGACCTTGCACTTGGTCTTATAGCATCTAGTATGACAAACAGTCAATAAGCTAATTTAGGTAGTTGGAGAGTAACAGTAATTCATATAACAAGCACATCGATGGCAGTGCAAATGTCTTCATTATTGTTTGGAGATTCCTTTTTTAGGTGTATCATCTACACAAAATTCAAGCATGTAGAATTTTGGACTCACTTCAGGATGGGTAACACTTTACTGCATTGTAGGGGTGCATTTCAATACTATTGTTGGGACATAGGGAAGTACATCTTCTGGTCCAACTCCGGCTATAGGTTCAGGATTAGGAGGTATAGGTGGTTCTAGTTCCAGTGGATCTGGTGGTTCTGGAGGTAGAGGAAACACGGGAGGTTCTAGATCAAGTGGGAAAGGTCTCGCACAAACCCTTAATATTTACATGGAAATGTCTCTTCATCTTCTAGAGTATAGGGGCATAAAAGATGCCGCTGGACACATGTACATGTGTGAAATAATGTGGTGCCCAAAAGGAATCATGGCTTCCGAGTAGGTAAATTCAATTTTTCACTACGTTACAGGTCACACACACAGATGGCATAGAAATTTTGACCCCGATCGGACTTACATAGGCTATGCAGCTTTAAAATATGATTTCCTTAAATAGTTTCACATCCCTGAGTTCGAGAAGAAGAGTATAAGTGCACTCAAGGATATTAAGAAAGGCACTATTGAGAGTGTCAGAGAGTATGATGGTCATTTCAAAACTATTTTTTCTAAGCTTTCTTATGAGATTCATGTAAGCCAACATGCGCAATGGTTTTTTGGAGGTATTATTACACCTTTTAGAAGTTTTCTATCACATAAGACATACACTAATCCACGTGAAGCACTTGAAGTATATTTATGCGCTGAGGTAGTTAGAAGTATAGATATTGGGGTGAGCCCATTTTTAGAAGCACAGATCACAACTATGGAGAAATAGTTGGAGAAGCTATCAGAAAATTCAGCACATGAGACATGCACAGGGAGTTTGCGCATAGATTGTGAAGTGGAAGGTCACACAAATGATAGTTGTTTCCACATATCAGTATGCTCATTTTTGTTAGACTATGATATATGTCATTTAAACCATGATGTTAGCTGCTACCCATTATTACAATGCACAATAAGGAAGAATGGATCATACTACTATAAAATTTGTAGGCCCATGACTCATGACACGAGAAGACTACAAGCTGATTTTTCATATCCATGATGTTATAGATATTGGAGTACGGCAGGATAGGAGTATCATATAACTTTAAAGGAAAGAATGAGCATCAGGATCAAGATCATAATTAAGTGCATTATGATCGAAATGAAGGTAATTTTGAAGGAGGTCATGGCGAGAGGTAGATCATACAGTGGTAGATTCGAGAGGATGAGGTTGTGGTGCTAGATGAGGTGAGTTCCCTCACGAAACATGTTATACATATGGATCTCCTAACCACTACAGTGTGTGAATGTCCTCAAAATATTACATGTTCCTTCTATGGAAATAATCATAGTTATGAGGAATTCTGTACTTGTATGAGCATCTTAGTAGATACCCAAGTTGGAAGCAAAATCGAGGCATTATCGGTAAAGATCATTACCCATGCTTGAAGCGGTGCATGCCAAAGAAGCACTATAGTAGAAGCCTACCATCACTAAGGAGGATGTTATACATGAACGGTACCCAAATCCTATCCATCATAAGTGTTGGTCTAAAAATCATCGGCTAGGCGGGTCATGGGGAAACAGGGCCAGCGGTGTATAAGGCAAAGCCCTCTTCAAGACAACAAAGCAAAACTAGTTTATTGCTAATCTATCAAGTAGGAATTTGTGCAAATCTACACTATTCTAACTTTAGGGGGTTTTGGGATCTCATCCCAGTAGAGGTAGTTCCAACTACGAACAAAAGGGTAGGAGGAAGGAATGGAGGATGGTATATCTGAAGGAAGAAAAGAAATGAATTCCAAGATGGAAAGGTCATAAGGTTTATGCTTTGGGCTGGTAGTAAATAGAGCCAAACTTACTTGCATAAACAATTAAAGCAACACTGATGAACATATGACAATATTAGGAATGAATCTAATAGAATAAAAACATAGATCTAACTTAAGAAAGATCTGATGCAAATAACACGCACATTAAGCACAAAGTCTGAATATGTGTATTAATATTTCTTCTATTGCAAGAAAACACAAAGTCTTTCTCTCCTCACTTCTCTTTTCATACAAAAATGTTCACCTAGAATACAACAAGTATTCTAGTATTTATAGAAGGAGAGGAGGAAAGAAGACAAAAGCAAACCCACTACTTACAAAATATCTTACAAGATATTTACAAAAGATCTAGAAAATATCTAAAAAGTCAACAGTTGACTTGGGCAAGTTTTTGGATGGCAACATCCCATGGTGCAACATGGATGAGGTCATCGTGTATGCCAACAAAACTTTTTAAATATTTTACAAAAAATGATCAATGCATTCCAGAAAGAAGAAACTACTCTTCGTCATCTCTTTGCTCAAACTTGGTATCCTACTTTTGATCAGGAGATTCGATGTGACACTTACTCGATATTCAACAAACCTGCTGATCATTTCTTGAAGTTGATCATTGTTGGGACCATTATAATGGTCATGAATGACTTCGTATGTTTCTTTCTCATTCTTGAACTTTTCAAGTAACTTGACGAAATTCTCGCAAGCATCGATCAAAAATCCAATGAAATCGCGGCAGGCCAAGAGGTTATTGATTGACTCTCGGTCAAAAGTGACCTCGGTGCCAAACCTTGAGTGACGATAGTCTCAAAACACTGGAATGTGTCATCTACTTCCCTCAAGTTACCCGATTCACTGAGCATCCCTGGAGCCATTTTTGCAACTGTATCCTCCATGTTGTATCGTGCTTCCAGGGCTTCATCCTTGGCTTTATCGATTCTCTCCAGGATATATTCTATCTGATCAACTCAGTAATCTAATGCAGTGAGATAATTCTTAAGGGCACATGGGTGATTGATAATGCCAACATTTAATAGGTCATCAGCTGAGCAGTTAACCATTGCTCGTAGCATTTCCCACTGTAACCTGGTGTTATCCAACTCTTTGGATAGGGAACCTGCTACTACTTGTAGCTCCTTATTTGCTTGGATTATATCCTGATAAAGCAATGTGAATTTTCCAAGCACTTCCTTACCATCTCTGAGGATCCATTCAATCCAGGCTGATACTGTCGTGCCTTGTTCACCAATCTTAACATATTCATTCATTTTCTCCTGACTGGGAACTTGAATGGGTTTGGCGGTAGTTACTGGAGGAGCATTGCCCATTTTCTACAATGCTTGTAGGAGATGTTTGTTTTGTTCTTTAAGTATCCTTTTCTCCTCTTTTGTCTCTTGGAGCTTCTTACAAAGAGCATCCACAATAGACAAGGCTTCCCCTTGTAGGCTTTTAGACGAGGTCCCCATTGCGACTTGAGTCACCGTGAAGTCTGTGGGAGATAGATCTTCTTTTCTCTTTGTGGGATTCTGGGAAAGCTATCTCCATGACTCTCTCCCCCAAAGTGCCTTTAGAAAAGTGAGTTATCACTTTCTACTTCTTGGTTCCCTTCTTCGGAATAATGGAGAAATCCATGGCTACAATGGGAACTTTCCTCTTATTCTAGCTCAGATGGTCAGAAATCCAACCAGACTTATGGGAGTGGGAGTGGAGGAAGAAGAAGAAACGGGAGTGAGAGGGAGAGCTACTACAAAGGCCTTAGGGAAGTATGTTGAAACACTCGGTGGTGGCATTGACAGGGGTGTCCAACGCACCGATGCTTATGGGGCTTAGAGTTACTAACGAGAGAAGAGAAGGACGTGGAAATGGAAGGGATCTGTAGCAGGATTGAGGAAGTATTGGTTGACAGATCCATGAGAGAGGAGAAGATGGAAGAGGTGGGAGATGGAAGGGAGGAAGGGAGAGGAGAAGACACATCCATAGGAATAGATGCTTGAATGACAAGAGGAGGAGGAGTGGAAGAAGGAACACTGGGTACCTCGTGATTGTAGTTATGATACCATCCTAGGTGGATGTATCCGTTGAAACATCTATTGTTTCTTCATCATCCAGAGACACTAGGTCGACTACTTGCTTCTCAAAAGTAGGAGGAAGGTCTTCAAGAGTTTCCTCATGTCTACTTGGTTCTTCTACCTTGCCCTTTCCTTTTCCTTTAGGCACACAGACCGGCCTTAAAGGTGCATTACCTGAAGGAGAAGTTTTGAATTCAACCCCGAGGTATGTAAGGCCATTCTGATTACACCAATGTTTTTACGGTGCAATATGGGTTTGACCCTTTCTTGAATGGTCTTTGGTACTTTAGCTCTGTCGATCTTCCCAAATGGCCAGTTGTCCCCATCTGTGTCAATGTAAAATTGATCAATTTCTTGATCAGTCTCTTTGAATTTCTTTGGGACAATGGCAATGCCATAGTGGATGATTTCTTCCAGAGCCAGTCGGGAGTTATCCTTCGCCTAATTTCCTTCTCATGGGTTAGGTCTATCCAAATGTCCTCGATCTCGGGAACATGGATGGGATCAATTCTTTCCTTTGGGAGGTAACTCCGGCAGTCAAAGGTTGGCCTTGTTGGGAAGTTGTGCTTTAAATTCAGTAGCTCTAACTCAGCGTACATCTCCCAGTGCTTTAGAAATTTTAGGGCAGGTGTATCGGCCAATTGTAAGGGGGAATGGAGTTCCTCCTTTCTTTCTCTTCATACACTTTTCATGATAAGTGATTAATTACCTTGACAATTCCAGAGGACCAGCTTTAGCCCCGCAAACCTTGGTAGTTTTGTTGGTTCTCCCTCAAAATTCACAGCTCTGAGGTATGTGAATGTGGGGAATTGTGTGAACAATGCTCCCCATTTCTTTGTAGCAGTAATTACACTCGGGTTGGTTTGATTGTGTCTCATGTTTGACCTCAACAAACAGATTACCTCATAGAAGAAGGCATCATTTATTTTGGAGAACTGGGAGATGCTGGCTTTGAGCCTTAGCTCTAGGTAGAACTCGTATACCTTGACTTGGGGCCATACTCCATTTCGAGTTAACCCTACGAAATCCCTTTCTGCAATGGCGGCGTATACAACGTAGGAGTTCATGTAGAACTTCCCAGTTGTTAGAACTTGTTAAAGCTGCTTGTGAGATGGTGTCACTTATGATTTCACCCCAACCAAAGCATTGATCAGGTGCATTCTTTCTCATGTTCTCCAGGTATCTCAATCCATTTATGGAAATGATGGGCATCAGGGAGCCCAAATACTCTACTCAAGAATGTGATTGTATCACTCAATTCTTCATTAAAATCAATACGGTGGATGGTTTGTGGCCATCTGGTCACCGACTTCTTGTTCTTTAAATAGAGTTCATTCATCATCTACATGCACTGATCTTCATTATCATCCCATGCCTTCTTGCAGTCTTCAATACTTATTTCCACATAGTGCCTGTGATGAGGAATGCCCAGGATCATCTCAAAGTGACGAGTTGTGAGGTTTATGATTGCCTCGTGTTCTTTATTTTCAACACATCTAGTGTTCTTGTTATAACATTGGGCAATCAACATGATGAACTCATTATTCACGGCACTCACCGGAAGCCCAGCTGCAAAGTGCAATCCACTGCCTATTAATTTATTCATCCACGGGCCATTGTTCACCTTGGTGGTCCTTACCCAGAAATCATCCATGTCTATATGACCCAGCTTAGAGTCTCTGATGTCAAGGCTACACTCTACATATGAGTCGGAATTCTGACTTTCTGGTACTTGTACTTCATTTCTTGCTCTGACTGCTTAGCTTTAGCTTTTACTGTAGTCTTAGCTGGTCTCTTGCTTGATGAAGACATATATGAGCTCAAGAACGGATGTTGTTGTTCTACAAGAAGTATCAAGAAGGTCCAACATAGAAGAGCCATGTAAACTATCATGTTATTCATGATGAAAGTTTGAGAATAAAAAAACACCTTTGAATGCGTGAGAAAACAATTAATTTTATCTTGCGGAAGGAAGAACGAGCAATTTTAAGCCTTAGGGGGCAAGGCGCAAGTTTACAGCCAGTGGCTGCAGGAGTTTTTATGGCTTGGTGCACTTTTATGGATGCCAACATGCAAATTTCTGCGCCAAGGACTTAGGCGCACTTCTCTTAGTGTTAACGGGAAAAATTTGCATTTTGGCACATTTAGGAAAGTGTCGACATGAGAAAAGTGGTGCCAGGTTAGAAAGGGCGCAATTTGGATTGGTGTTACATGATAAATTTTAGCACCAAAGGGAAAAGTGCAGGGTGTGGTGCATGTGAGACAACATTTTATGTTGATGTTGTGGAAGTTACGCTTGCACCTCTCAAAAATCTGTTAAGTGTTCTTTGGCTGGGTGCAGAAAAGGTTCATGTTGCATGAGTGCAAAGTGTGCCAAAGCACAACTTTGGAAGATGTTACAAGGAAAAAGTGCGCCGTATTTGTTTAGCACAATTTCCGAGTGTGTAACATCTCAAAGAAATTGCGCAAAGGTTATAACAGTTAACAATTTTGGAAAATTTCTTGATTTTCACTTTTCTCTTTTTGGATTTGTCAGATGGCAAGGAAGAGATGATTTTTAATTTACTTCAGTGGCAGGGGCCTTCCATATTTACAGATCTGAAGGAGAGGAAAAGAGGGTTTCAGTTGGGTTGGGAATTTATTAGGTTTTTAGATTTTAACCATTTGACACAAACCCTAACACTTAACACAACAAAACAAAAACCACAACTGGGAGAGGAGCCACTTACCCAGATTGATAAAACACGAAGAAAAATGCAGGGGTCCACAAGCTCAAAAATGGCACGTGAGGGATGACAGGGACGAGCTGGTACATGCAGAGAAAATACTTTTCACAATTTCCAATTCATGAAAATGACATTTTTCAGGCTCCTATTTATAGAAAAATTGGCATTTATGACCTCACCAACCGCTTTTGGCGCGATTTTGGGAGTGTCAACACAAGGAAAATCATGCTTAGGAAAATGCTTAGTGCAAGTTTCTTGATGTTAACACAATAATTTCAGTGCCAAAAGGATTTAAAAGGGGGCACAAATTTTTGGATGTCGACACAAGTATAGTTGTGCCTAGTGTAAAAGGGCATAGTTTTAGTCATGTCGACACACAAATTTCTACACTGAAGGATAAGCTAAAAATGGCTAAGTTTGAAACAACTTGATTTTTGAAAGGGAGTTTTGGGCTATTTCGAATGTTATCAAACTTCCCTAGGGGCCAAAACAGAATTTTGGTATAGTTACCTGCAAATTGCCCTTGTCAATTTTGCAGGATAACAACTGGCTCTTTCTGGGGACTATCTTTGAGTGAAACTTAAGGGTAGAGAATCCCAAATTTTTCATGTGCCTATCCATTAGGTTACAGAGAGTCAAAACAAGGGCAACTAGGGGGTGAACAATAAAAGAAAGGGAACACACAAAAACAAAAAGAAAACACTCAATGAAAGAAAACAAACAAGAAAATTGTACAAAGAAGAGAACAAGCTCTACTTCCTGAAGATCTTCAGGTGCTGCCCATTATAGGGAAGCGGGAGCTTGGTTATGTCTAGATATGAGAGATAGAAACTATTCTCTCCATTGAGCTGCTTGATTTTGTATGGCCCTCTCCAAAGAGAGTCAAACTTCCCGTGCATACCTTTCGGTTCTCTTCATTTGTCCCACAAAAGAATAAGATATCCCACTTGGAAATCTCTCTGCTTAGCTTTCTTGTCGAATAGTCTCTTAACTTGATTCTGATGTTCAATGATCTTGTCAACCACTTTCACTCACTTTTCTTCAAGTTCCATCAGGTACATAATCCTCTTTTCAAGAGAATTCTGAAAAGTTTCATCTTCAATTGCTCGAGCCAAGCGCAGAGCAGGAAGTTCTATGGAGATAGGGATTTTAGCATCGATCCCATATAACACTTGGAAAGGTGACATGCCGAGAGACCTCTTTGGAGTGATACGATCCGCCCACAAAGCATCATATAATGATTTGTGCCAGGACCGCTGGTTTTCATCAACTAGCTTCCGTATGATAGTTACCAGGTTCTTGTTGTTGGATTCTGCCTGACCATTTCCTTGAGGATAATAATTAGAGGCATGAGCCAAGGTTATTCCGTATCCATAAAAAAACTAATAACTTCCCATGAAGAGAAGTTGGAAGCATTGTCAGCAATGATTTTGTGTGGAATGCCAAATCTCACAATAATATTCTCCTTGATGAAGTTGCAAACAACTTCAGAAGTGGCATGCTTGACAGGTATGGCCTCCACCCATTTCATGAAGTAATCCATTGCTATTAGGACGTAACTATGTCCAGCACTTAATTGAGGATTGAGTGCTCTAATGAAATCAATTCCCCATTACTTGAATGGTTCATCAATGATGATAGGCTTGAGGGGAAATGCAGCCAACTTTGGTTTGCCAACGAACTATTGGCAAAGTTCACATTTCACTACCCAAGTGGTTGCATCCTGAAATAGCATTGGCTAGTAGTACCTGGCTCAAATGATTTTATGTGTTGTCACTGATGAGGATAAGTGACCACCGCAGGATGAGTCGTGAAAACTTTCTAATAATTTTACCTCTGCTGACTTGTCAACACATTGTAGAAAAATGTTGTCAATTCTACATTTGTACAATCCATCATCCCATATGACATATCTTGCGGCTCTGAGCTTCACCATTTGCTTTTCCTTTATGGTTAGGTGAATTGGGCACTCACCATAGGTGAGAAAGAATGCGATGTCAAAATACCATTCATCATTGGTGGCGACAAATAGAACCATGGGAAAAGAATCCACTTTCTCCAGTTCATTTTGTTCTCCATCAATGTGATCAACTTTCTCTTCAGGTACCTCTGAGTCTTTATTTTCAGCCATTAGCTGACACAGGCCCTTACCTCTTACCAACTTGGTTGGTTTGATGTCTAGATCATATTCTTGGACCTTTGTGATCTAATTCCCTCGTAAGCTCCCTAACTCCTATTGAGTCAGGATAGACTTAACAACCGTGTCAGAACCAACTACTCTTTGTATGAGAATTCAAAATATAGTAGTGGAAGTTCTTGACTACTTTTACCACGAAAAGGCATGCTTTTCCAATTGTGACATCTTCAGTTCATGAGGCTTAAGAGGAGAGCTCATGAAATAAATTAGGGATTCAATATCCTCGGAGTTCTTTTGCATCAAGATAGCTGATACGATGTGACGAAGACGCGTAACTATACATAATGAAGTATTTGTTGAAGTTAGGACACACTAGAACAGGAGCGTGAGTGATGGAGGTTTTTACGTCTTTGAATGATGTATTTCCTTCCTCACTCCATCAGAATGTTTGGGACCCTTTCATCATATTAGATATATGACGAGTCTTCTCAGCAAAATCAGGAACAAAGTGTCTAAGAAAATGTACCTTTCTGAAGAAAGAGTGAACTCCAGTCTCGCTTATAGGAAAAGTAAGGCTCTGAATATCCTTGAATCTTTCGAAATCTATCTTAGTTCCTTCTCTACTGATGACATGTCCCAGCAGCTTTCCTTCGGTGACCCCAAAAACTGACTTCTTGGGATTTAGTGAAATTCCATGCTCTCGACATCTGATCAAGACTTGTTCCAAATGATCACAGTGATCACTTCATCTTTTGGAGAACATGATCAGGTCATCTAGGTAAACCATGATGACTTTTCCCATCATACCTTTAAATGCAAAGTCCATTTCTCATTGGAAGGTGGCACCGGCATTGATCAAACCGAATGGCATTCTGTTGTAGGTGAAGGTACCCCAAGGAGTGGTGAATGTTGTCTTGAACTGATCTTCAGGTGTGACTTCAATTTGATTGTAACCTAAAAAACCGTCAAGCATAGACAACATTTTTGAACCGGTTATTGCCTATAACACTTGATCCATTATCGGTAGTGGATAGTTATCTTTTAAGGATGACTGGTTCAAGTTACAAAAGTCCACGCATATGCATATCTCATCGTTCTTCTTATAATGCAGAAAAATATTTGCAACCTGTCTGATGAATTGGAAAAATAATTCTTGCATCCAACATCTTCTAAATTTCAGCTTGGATGGTACCTAAGATTTTGGGGTTGTAATGCCTTTGCTTTTGATGGAAAGGCTTGACATCGTCCTTGAGCGGAATGTCGTGTTGAATGTCCTTTGGCTTGAATGACTTCAGATCAGCATAAGACCATGCTAACACATCCATGTACTTTTTCAGCAACTTAATGAATTTTCTTTTTCCTCGGCGTACAACACTTCCCGATATTCACGGAATGAGGATGTTCCACAGTACCCAGATTGACGGATTCAGTTTTGGAGAAGAGGAAGGATCATCCTGTCACTTTTTCTTGACAAAATGGTCATGATTATCAAATAATCATTCTAAGGAAACCAAACCTTTCAGAATCTTATTTCCTTTGAGTTGTATCACTATTTCTTTTTCAGATTCATGTGCTTGACTGGTGAGAGACTCATGACATGTAGAAGTTGATCCATTGAAATGGAGTTCTTTGAAATTGTCATCTTTCTCCAAAAAAGTGATAAGTTGGTTGTCATCATTGAACACTTGCCAGTGTTGTGAATTATCTAGCACACTTGGGTGAAAAACCACCTCAATGGTATATGTATTCATTTTTAACCCTAGGTGAGGGAGCATGAGAGAGGCTGAGATGGCCAATGAATCAGCCATGTCATTCTGATCTTGTGGAACTACTTTGATCGAGAAAGCATCAAATTCTTCGATGCTATCCCATACGGCATTGTGGTAGTGTCTGAGCTGTCATTTTTACTTGATATATCCCTTTTACCTGATTGACAATTAGCTCAACATCACCTTGCACTCTCAGATTCTTGATTCCCTTCTCTTTTGTAGCTTGCATGCCAAGTAACAAGGATTCATACTCGGCAGTATTATTCATATTGAAGAACTGCAACTTGAAAGAAAAAGGGAAAATCTCCTCTTCAGGAGATATTAGAACAGCCCCAACGCATCGCATCCACTTGTCACACAACTACCATCAAACTACAATGTCCATACTTTGTTGAGATCCTCCTCTTGGATGAAAATGTCCATTCTATCTGAGTCGGTGGACAAGAAATAGTTTCCCATCCCTGATGATTTGAAAATAATCTGAGCCTTAGGGTCATCAGAGTTGGTGACTAGATATTTCTTTTGTGACTCTGGTTCCAATGTCTGCATCACCCCTTTGACAGAATCCTAGCTTTGGACCAGTCCATATGAATTTCCCCACCAACTTCTTTACAAAATCTCCTCCCTAGCAATATTTTGTATGCTACTAGAATATCAACTACGAGAATAGTCATTTTTACCCTTTTCTTAGGAAATGTCGCGAATGCAAATTGTGCATCCTTGATCTGACCGATCAATGGTACCTACTTGGTTTCCATGGAGTAGCATCTACCAAAAGTTTTAGTAAGTGTGAGGCCCAAAGCATGGGTAACCTTTGTTGGCAGAACATTCTAGAAGCTCTAGAATCAATTATACAGTTACTTAGTTTATGACCATTAATCAGGAGAGATAGGTAAAAAGGTTCAATTTTCCCACGACACGAAGTCGAGGTAATGTTTATGTGAGATGTAGGAGGAATGGGAAGAATTCCTTTTGGGGAAATAGGAGGAGGGATGGTAGCCTGGATTTGGATATACTTAGTTAATCTTATAAGCTACTCTAGGTTGGACTGAAGGTACTCAACTTCAGACATCTGGATCTTGGTCTTTTTGGCATGATCAACTATATCGAATGTGACCAAGGGTTGTGCTAACGAAGGAATGAGTCCTTCATTTCACATTTGTAGAGGAGGATTACTAGTCTTTATGGGACTGGAGGAAGGCTGAATTGGAGGAGAAACAGGAGGAAAAGATTTCTTTACAAAAGGTTTAACAGGAGGTTGAGTAGGAAGGGGATTACCTCTTTTAACGATCGTTGGAGGAGGAGTTACCACAACCTTTTCCTTTTTTTTTTCAATAGAAACCTCTACTTATTTTCCTTGCGAGTGAGTGAAAATACGTATGATTGTCCACTTGCATACCCTTGGGTACCCTCTTCTTAAAATTCCATATACCCAATAGTAGAGTCGTCAGTCAGGTTCACTAACATCTTGATCATCTTCACCTTGTGACGAAGGTTCTTCGTAATTTGGCTCATCTTCTTCAATTTCAACCAAAGCATTGACCGGAGGGGCTTCAATTGCTAACCTTGGTGAAGTAGCAAAAAAACATGGCCTTTGGGCGGTGTTGTTGGGAGTGAAGTTCCTCCATGGGATATCCTAGTATGGAGTAGTAGACAATGTTTGAGCCAATTGCTTCTGTTGGTGTAATTTCTGGGTTTGCACACTTTGCTCTGATTTTCCACGATTCACTTTTGCTCAAAAAAATTTTATTGGCTTGAGCTGGTGATTTGTAACTTGTTTTTTCAGTTGGATGCTTTCAAATGCCCTCATTATTGTTATTCTGCCTAATTGAAGTAAAATCCAAGTTTCCCCCTCGTTTGTGTCCTGATTTATTCATTTTCATAGGTTGTACCATTTTCTCCTTTGCCAAATCATGAAAGAGCTCAAAATTGATCAAATCCTGAATTCGTGCAAGTGTTTCCCCAATCCCAAGGTCGTAAATGATGTCAAGAGATGATTTAGTTGGTTTAAAATGAAGAATTTTGCCTTCCCTGTCAAAAATTTGGTTTCTAGGGCATTCCCTGAATTTTTCATGTTTTTGACGTGCTCTCGGGCCGTCAAATTTATCATTGTAAACTCTATGCTGACATGGCAGGCTCTCATTGGCCGGTGCGGTCGGAAAAAATGTTATAACTTGTCAAATTTTCAATTTTTGGTGAAGGGAAAATTTTCTCTGTGGCCCCACATTTGCCTAGTGTGCCTACGTGGCATGATTTGATTGGTCGAGGATTGGCGGGTGGTGGAAGTAACTTAGGAAATTTTTCTTCCATTTTGGAAAAATTTCTCAAAATCAAATTTTTTCCCGAAGGCCCGCAACCATTGGAAAGGTGACACGTGTCCAGGGAGATCGACCGGAATAGTGGGAACTTAGAAGAATTTGAAAGTTTTTGGTTTCAAAATGCAAAAGGAAAAAATTTTGCCCAGGGGTCCGCACCCAATACGAAGTGGACACGTGTCCAAGAAAGTTAGCATGGATGGGTGGAATTTGTGAAAATTTTGAAGTCTTTTAACTTCAAAGTGTTAAAGTTACAATTCGGCCCGAAGACCCGCGCCCAATGGAAGGGTGACACGTGGCATGGGAGGATCAAATGGGCGACGGTGGATTAAAAAAATTCAATTTTTGGGCTCAAAATGTCATGGAAAATTTGGAACCAAGGGCCCGCACCCAATGGAGGGGCGACACGTGTCCATGGGAGTAAGGGAAAAGCGGGGTGATGCGTGTTTTTTTTGGATTTTTTCCTTTGGAGGCAAAATTTTAAAGTAACATTTTGAGCCAGATCTCCACGTGAATCACAGTGTGACACGTATGCACAGGGATGAAATGGAGAGGCGGAGGCTTGGAGGCAGTTGAAGTTTTTTAACTTCAAAAGGTAAGAAGGAAAATTTTGGTTCAAGGTCCCACCACCAATGAACAATGGACACGTGTCCAACATTTGATGGAAATTCAAAGCGTAGAGGAAAGATGGAAAATTTTCCAAATTTTAGCAAAAATTTCAAAGTGAAAAATAAACCCATGGAAAAATTTGGAGTTTCGGCTCTGCATCCAATAGGACAATGACACGTGGCATTTTTCAAATGTCAAAAGAGAGAGGTCGGGCCCGCATGAAGTTTTGATGCTTACAGAGGAATGAAGGCAAACCTGATGAGTCAGCTCCGCATCTAATGGGAGATTGACATGTGGCAGAAGAGGCAGCGGGTGTTCGGGCCCGCGGGAAATTTTGAGAAAATTTTCCTTTTTGTGAAAAAGTGGTAAAATCCGTCGAATTATCTAGTGGTTTTGGTGGGGACCCACAGGAGGACACGTGGCGCATCTAGGGGTCGCAGGGGAAAATTTTCAAAAGTTTTCCAAAATTCAAAAGGGGTTTAAAATGCTTTTTAAGGATTGGGGGCCCACCCCAATCATGTTTGGACACGTGTCCCACCTTGTGTAAAGGCAAAAGGTAATTTTGGTGCTTTTAGAGAGGATTTGGATCTGCCACGTGGAAGGCTGGCATTTAAAGTTGATTTTAATCAATGGCAGCTATGCATTTTCATTTTTGGGCACCATTGGAGCTCCAAGAAGTGTGGAATTGTCATTTTTGCACCAAAACACATGAAATTTTATATGAATCTGCATCCCTTTAGCCTTCTGAACACAATGGCATCATTTATTTGAGCTGATTCAGTGCCCTATAGTGTTTTTCGTGAGATATTTTTCTCAGCCCGTGAAAAACACATGAAAGGTAAAAATGAAAAGTTGTAGAGTTAAAAATGATGAGGGAAAAAGGTGAAAAATGATTGCAAATGCATGCTGGCATGGTGGAATGCCAAAAATGTGACCTTGGGATGGATAAGGATCTGATTTCATGTAATATTTTAAAATATTTGTGCATCTCTGGCATTTGGCGAGTTGTTTCACAGTTTTATATCATTTTTCATCAAATGGATAGGGTTTTGTAACAAATTTGATCCCTTTGGCATATTCTTTGCTTGGGATGCAAGGATCCAAGTTGGCATAGGATATATCATATAGTTTGGAAACATTTTTGGAGAGCTGTTGAGAATTTTGGAAAAGGAGAGAAGAAATTTCACAGGAAAAAACTGGAAGAAGTCCATTTCCTTTTGAGAAACTGCCTGAGAGCCATTTTGATTCCAGTTTGCATCAAATGTTCATCATGTTGAGTTGGTTTCAGCTGTAAATCCATCAAAAAGCTTTGAGATTGTCTAAATAACATTCCCTTGCTGATATATTTGATCAAATTCTTGGATTAACTGGTTTTATCTCTTGGCAAAGCTTGCATGCACTTGTATTTCAGTATGTTTTCAATTTTTGTTTCATGCTCATGTTGCAATCTTGTGTTTGGGATCTTTATTGGTCATACATGGTCTCATTTCTTGTAGAGGGTTTGAAGGCATCTACAATCTTCCATTCAGAAGAGCATTCATTTGAGGGAGATAAATAGATTTAAATTCATCTTACCTTCCTTGTAAATTGAGGGTGTTTATAAACCTTTGGGTGTACCTTAGGACATGATCTAACAAGGGGTTCTGAATGCTTTATTGATATTTTTCTTCAAGCCTTTGTGGCAGGCTATCAAAGTTTGTATGGAATAGTGTAGATTTGGGCATCCATATGTGCACACATCCTGGTTGAAAGAGCACTGCAAATTCATTGAAATATCTCTGTTGTTTAGGTGTTGTAATTCTTTTGCAAGGTTTCCCAAAGAAGGTGATGACTCCTAACTACTCTTGTCCCAATATCTCTCATTAGAATTTCACTTTAAACTAACTCATCCTACCTACAATACCCCTGCATCTGCATTGTGTGTCCACAAAATAATTCAATCCTTTCACAAAGATGCACAAAATTGATCAGGGTTTTATCATGTCTTTAGCAGCTCTAGCTTTGTTTTGAGAACATTTCCATCATTTAGTAGTGACAGCTCCTTTGAGTTTGGATTATGGATATTTGATCATGTTTTCACAAAGCCTCCTCCACATCATATACAAAACACAAGGATATCTTCATCTCCTTACCATATAGGGGCTGCAATATAGGTTCTCTTACCTTGGTTGATAGGCACAACCTAAAATAGTGAGGGTTAGATCAAAACCCTTATGAAGGTGCTATCCACTCCCTCAATTCTTGAATGTAAACAAGTAGATAGGTGTGATCCTAGCTACAAATGACATACAAAACATCTATCTATCCTTGAGTGTCTTGTGTAGATTCATGATGTTGTTCAAGTTGTGAAGGAGATTAAATCTGGATACCAACAGCTTCTTTAATGAGAGCAATTCATTTTCCATCTTTTAGAATGTTGGATCTGATGAGGTAGCCTAAGAAGAAGTTGAAGCCTTTGATTTTGATGGCTCCCATCTTATCTCACTGGATATAAGAAGATTGTCTTCTATCCGAATGGTCGTAGCTTGAGCAAGGGCCAAGGTGGGTATCTATTCCTGTAAAAATAAGAAAATTACTTTCAAACTCATTGTGTTCAAGAAGAAACACTTTTGACTCTCTAATGTTGGCATCATGACAAGCGACACACAGTTGATCAGTGAATTGAATCGGTGATAAAATTGTGCATGGTTTCATTGGTCTCCTTCTTCATGTGAGTGATTTGTGACAATAACGTAAATGTGTCTTCTAAAGGTTTGTATCTGTCTTCAAATGTAGTCCATAATGTGGTCCAATTGGTGATGGATCCAGCTGGTAAGTGCTAGAACCATTCTGTTGTAGGCCCTTGCAAGGTCTCTAGAAAGAGATGTACCAATACGTCCTCATGAGTCACGTCCAGAATGCTACATGACATAATAAATGTAGATATATGCGTGTCCGTGCTTTGATTTCCACTCCCATCAAATCTCGGGAAATTCTTGTGAGTTTGTGAGGGAGGGGGTTGACTAGATGCGACAATGCTAGAGGACCCATGGCATTTCCCCATGGTATAGGTAGATTTTTTGCCATTTGAAAAGTAGGAAAAAGAATGCGAGCAGGGAGTGTGATTCCACTTAGTAATAGAGCACTGCAAGTTGATGTCGAGACACCCTATGAAATCTAGCTCTTTCGTGGAGGCGAGGCACTTCTTGCTGATCGATTCGCTAAACTCAGTGATGTGAATCGTGCTGGAGTGATACTGAAATTGTGCCTTTGAAGTAGATCAAAAATTGGATCAACTTCTCCACAAGCTCTTCTGCTACGAGTAAATGGTTCACCCGCCAATGTACCCGTTTAGATCTGCAACAATCAAGAGTAGATTTACAACAATCTTTTTGTTTGTACTTGCTGATTTTCTAATTTTTTTGGCAAAAATCAGCAACATGTACTTTTTTCAATATTTAATTTTACCCTTTTTAATAACAACCGATTGCAGTTTTCTGACAAAGATTAATAAGGATAAAAATTGGGTCAATTTAGCAGGCTGATTTTCGGATCTTTGACCTAAATTTTGCAAGGTTTTGAAAATAACATGAAATGTCAAAATCTCAAATCTACTTGAAATATACAAGTTTTTGTAAAAACTCAGCAAACTAAAAATTTCTATCTGGTCCAGATCTATGGATTTTCATAAGGAAATTTCCAGTTTTGATCACTTATGCAAAAATTGATTTTTAACAAAGGGCTAAAATTTGCAATCTGGTAGTGATTTTTATAGTTTTTTAGTTATTTCCTTAGTTCGATCCCCAGTAGAGTAGTCAAAAATTTTGGTTTGAAAATCTATCAGCTTATGAAGATCATGGGGAAAAAGGTCAATAGTGTGAAGGGAAAAGCCCTCTTCGAGACAATGGGAAGTGAAACTGATTTATTGTTAATCTATCAAGAAGAAATCAAAATCTACACTATTCTAACTTTAGGGGGTTCTGGGATCTCATCCCAGGTAGAGGTGGTTCCAACTATGAACCAAAAGTTATGAGGAAGGAGCAGAGGATGGTAGATCTCGAAGGAAGAAAAGAAATGAATTCCAAGATGGAAAGGTCATAAGGTTTATGCTTTGGGCGGTAGTAAATAGAGCCAAAATTAATTACATACACAATTAAAGCAACACCGATGATGAACATACGACAATAGTAGGAATGAATCCAATAGAATAAAAACATAGATCTAACTTCAGAAATATCGATGCAAATAACACGCACATTAAGCACAGTGTCCTGGATATGTGTACTAATATTTCTTCTTACATTTGAAAAAACACAAAGTCTTTCTCTCCTCACTTCTCTTTTCATACAAAAATGTTCACCCGATAATACAAAAAGTATTCTAGTATTTATAGAAGGATAGGAGGAAAGAAGACAAAGGCAAATCCACTACTTACAAAATATCTTATAAGATATTTACAAAAGATTTAGAAAATATCTAAAAAGTCAACAGGTTGACTTGGGCTAGTTTTTGGATGGCAATATCCCATGGTGTAACATGGATGATGTCATCGTGTATGCCAACAAAAATTTTTAAATATTTTACAAAAATGATCAACGCATTCCAGAAAGAAGAAACTACTCTTTGTCATCTCTTTGCTCAAACTTGGTATCTTGCTTTTGATCAGGAGATTTGATGTGACACTGCACTCGATATTTAGCAAACCTGTTGATCATTGCTTGAAGTTGATCATTTTCGGGACCATTAGAATGGTCACAAATGACTTCGTAGGTTTCTTTCTCATTCTTGAACTTGTCATGTAACTTGATGAAATTCTCACAAGCATCGATCAAAAGCCAATGAAATCACGGCAGGCCAAGAGGTTATTGATTGACTCTCGGTCGAAAGTGACCTCTGGTGCCAAACCTTGAGTGATGATAGTCTCAAAATGCTGGAATGTTTCATCTACTTCCCTCAAATTACCCAATTCACTGAGCATCCCTCGATCCATTCTTTGCAACTGTATCCTCCATGTTGTATCGTGCTTACAGGGCTTCATCCTTGGCTTTATCGATTCTCTCCAGGATATATTCTATCTGATCAACCTGGTAATCTAATGCAGTGAGAGCCTTCTTATGTGCATGTCGGTGATTGATAATGCCAACATTTAATAGGTTATCAGGTTGAGCGATTAACCATTTCTTGGAGTGTTTCCCACTGTTCTGCAACTTTGATGTTATCCAAATCTTCGAGATAGGAACCCACTACCTCTTGTAGCTCCTTATTTGCTTGGATTATATCCTGATAAAGAAATGTGAATTTTCCAAGAACTTCCTTACCATCTTTGAGTATTTTTTCAATCCACACTAACTTTTTTGTGCCTTGTTCACCAATCTTAACATATTCATTCATTTTCTCCCGATTTGGGAACTTGAATGGGTTTGGTGTAGTTCTTAGAGGAGCATTGCTCATTTTCTGCAATGCTTATAGGAGATGTTTGTTTTGTTCTTTAAGTATCCTTTTCTCCTCTTTTGTCTCTTGGAGCTTCTTACAGAGAGTATCCATAGTAGACAAGGCTTCCCCTTGCAGGATTTCAGATGAGGTCCCCATTGCAGCTTGAGTCACCATGAAGTCT
This sequence comes from Taxus wallichiana var. yunnanensis, assembly GCA_018340775.1. Lineage (NCBI taxonomy): Eukaryota > Viridiplantae > Streptophyta > Pinopsida > Cupressales > Taxaceae > Taxus > Taxus wallichiana. The sequence goes on from CM031234.1 coordinate 963,611,941, forward strand.
GTGGGAAACAAATCTTCTTTTCTCTTTATGTGGGATCCGAGAAAGCTATCTCCATGACTCTCTCCCCCGAAGTGCCTTTATAAAAGTGATTTATCACTTTCTACTTCTTGGTTCCCTTCTTCAGAATAACAGAGAAATCCATGGATGCAATGGGAAATTTCCTCTTATTTTGGCTCAGATGGTTAGAAATCCAACCAGGACTTATGGGAGTGGGAGTGGAGGAAGAAGAAGAAACGGGAGTGAGAGGGAGAGCTACACGAGGCCTTAGGGAAGTATGTTAAAACACTCGGTGGTGGCATTAATAGGGAGTCCAACGCACCGATTCTTATGGGGCTTGGAGTTACTAACAGAGAAGAGAAGGACGTGGAAATGGAAGGGATCTATAGCAAGATTGAGGAAATATTGGTTGACAAATCCATGAGAGAGGAGAAGATGGAAGAGGTGGGAGATGGAAGGGAGGAAGGGAGAGGAGAAGACACATCCATAGGAATAGATGCTTGAATGACATGAGGAGGAGGAGTGGAAGAAGGAACATTGGGTACCTCAGTAGTTGTAGTTATGATACCATCCTAGGTGGATGTATCCGTTGAAACATCTGTTGTTTCTTCATCATCCGAGACACCAAGTCAACTACTTGCTTCTCAAAACTAGGAGGAAGGTCTTCAGCAGTCTCCTCCTGTCTGCTTTGTTCTTCTACCTTGCCATTTCCTTTTCCTTTAGGCACACGGACTAGCCTTGAAGGTGCATTACCTGAAGGAGAAGTTTTGAAGTCAACCTTGAGGTATGTAAGGCCATTCTGATTGCACCAATGTTTTTTATGGTGCAATATGGGTTTGACCCTTTCTTAAATGGTCTTTTGTACTTTAGCTCTGTCGATCTTCCCAAATGGCCAGCTTTCCCCATCTATGTCAATGTAAGATTGATCAATTTCTTGATCAGTCTCTTTGAATTTCTTTGGGACAATGGTAACGCCATAGTGGATGATTTCTTCCAGAGCCAGTGGGAGTTATCCTTCCACCTAATGTCCTTCTCATGGGTTAGGTCTATCCAAATGTCCTCGATCTCGGGAACATGGATGGGATCAATTCTTGCCTTTGGGAGGCAACTCCGGCAGTCAAAGGTTGGCCTTGCTGGGAATTTGTGCTTTAAATTTAACAACTCTAACTTAGCATACATCTCTCATGCTTTAGAAATTGTAGGGTAGGTGTATCAGCCAACTATAAGGGGGAATGGAGTTCCTCCTTTCTTTCTCTTCATACACTTTTCATGATAAGTGATTAATTACCTTGACAATTCTAGGAGGACCAGCTTTGGCCCTGCAAACCTTGGCAATTTTGTTTGTTCTCCCTCAAAATTCATAGCTCTAAGGTATGTGAATTTGGGTAATTACGTGAACAATGCTCCCCATTTCTTTGTAGCAGTAATTACACTCGGGTTGGTTTGATTGTGTCTCATGTTTGACCTCAACAAACAGATTACCTCATAGAAGAAGGCATCATTTATTTTGGAGAACTAGGAGATGCTAGCTTTGAGCCTTAGCTCTGGGTAGAACTCGTATACCTTGACTTGGGGCCATACTCCATTTCAAGTTAACCCTACGAAATCCCTTTCTGCAAAGAGGGCGTATACAATGTAGGAGTTTATATAGAAATTCCCGTTGTTAAAACTTGTTGAAGCTACTATTAGATGGTGTCACTTATGATTTCGCCCTAGCCGAAACATTGATCATGTGCATTCTTTCTCATGTTCTCCAGGTATCTCAACATCCATTTATGGAAATGATGGGCATCAGGAAGCCCAAAACTCTACTCAAGAATGTGATTGTATCACTCAATTCTTCATTAAAATCAATACGGTGGATGGTTTGTGGCCATCTGGTCACCAGCTTTTGTTCTTTAAATATAAGTCATTCATCATCTGCATTCACTGATCTTCGTTTTCATCCCATGCCTTCTTGCAGTCTTCAATAATAATTTCCACATAGTTCCCGTGATGAGGAATTCCCAAGATCATCTCAAAGTTACAAGCTATGAGGTCTATGATTGCCTCGTGTTCTTCATTTTCAACACATCTAGTTTTCTTTCTATAACATTGGGCAATCAACATGATGAACTCATTATTCACGAGAACTCACCGGAAGCCCAGCCGAAAAAGCAAGTGTAATCCACTTCCTGTTAATTTATTCATCCACGGGCCATTATTCTCTTTGGTGGTCCTTACCCAGAAATCATCCATGTCTATATGACCCAGCTCAGAGTCTCTGATGTCAAGGCCGCACTCTGCATATGAGTTAGGCATTCTGACTTTCTAGTACTTGTACTTCATTTCTTGCTCTGACTACTTAGCTTTAGCTTTTACTGCGGTCTTAGCTAGTCTCTTGCTTGATGAAGACATATATGAGCTCAAGAACAGATGTTGTTGTTCTGCAAGAAGTATCAAGAAGGTCCAACATAGAAGAGCCATGTCAACTTGTCATGTTATTCATGATGAAAGTTTGAATAATAACATAACACCTTCGAATGCATGAGAAAATAGTTAAGTTTAGCTTGCAAAAGGAAGAACGAGCAATTTTAAGCCTTAGGGTGTGGTGCAAGTTTGACCAATGCAAAAGCTTTTTATGGCTTGGCGCAATTTTCTGGATGCCAACATGAAAATTTCTATGCCAAGGAATTAGGCACACTTCTCTTAGTGTCAACAGGGAAAAATTTGCACTTTGGCGCATTTAGGAAAGTGTCGACATGAGAAAAGTGGCGCCAGGTTAGAAAGGGCACAATTTGGATTGGTGTTACATGATAAATTTTAGCGCCAAAGGGTAAAGCACGGGGCACAGGTCTGTAGCAAACAACATTTTATGTTGATGTTGTGGAAGTTGTGCTTGCACCTCTTGAAAAATATGCTAAGTGTTCTTTGGCTGGGTGTAGAAAAGGTTCATGTTGCATGAGTGCAAAGTGCGCCAAAGCACAACTTTGGAAGATGTTACAAGGAAAAACAATGCGTTGTATTTGTTTGGTGCAATTTCCGAGCATGTAACATCTCAGCAAATTGTGCCAAGGTTTTAACAGTTAACAGTTTTGGCAAATTTCTTGATTTTCACTTTTCTCTTTTTGGATTTTTTAGATGGCAAGGAAGAGATGATTTTTAATTTACTTCACGCGGCAGGGGCCTTCCAAATTTGCAGATCTGGAAGGAGAGGAAAAGAGGGTTTTAGTTGGATTAGGAATTTATTAGGTTTTTTAGATTTTAACCATTTGACACAAACCCTAACACTTAACACAAAAAAACAAAAACCACAACTGAGAGAGGAACCACTTACCCACATTGATAAAACACGAATAAAAATGCAAGGGTCCACAAGCTCAAAAATGGTATGTGAGGGTTGACAGGACGACCGGCACAGTAGAGAAACTACTTTTCACAACTTCTAATTCGTGAAAATGACATTTTTCAGGCTTCTATTTATAGAAAAATTAGCATTTATGACCTCACTAACCACTTTTGGCACGATTTTGGGATTGTCGACACAAGGAAAATTGTGCTTAGGAAAATGCTTAGCATAAGTTTCTTGATGTTAACACAACAATTTCAGCGCCAAAGGATTTAAAAGGGGGCACAAATTTTTGGATGTCGACATGAGTATAGTTGCGCCCTATGTAAAGGGGCACATTTTTAGTCATGTCGACACACAAATTTCTTTGCCAAAGGATAAGCTAAAAACGGCCAAGTTCTGAAACAACTTGATTTTTCAAAAGGAAGTTTGGGCTATTTCAAACGTTATCAAACTTCCTAGGGGCCAAAACAGAATTTTTTGGTATAGTTACCTACAAATTTCCCTTGTCAATTTTGCAAGATAACGAGAAGGAGGTTTATCGGAAACCATAGAGGTACTCGAAATCTTCAAGGTGAAATACGGTATTTAAAAGAGCAATCATTGAAAATGGAACAAAAGAAAGCAATAGAAATCATCCAATATAATATGGATGACTTGAAAGAAGTGTGCAAGATGTTATGCCAGGAAAATATCATTCCATTGTTAGGGAATTGGTTAAAGGGAAACCCTCCACGTGCAAGTATTGATTTTGGGTGGAAAATCCTACATGCAAATATTCCCCCTCATAGGTTAGATTATGATAAGGAAATCACTCTAAATGTTGTTATGGATGGGTGGATTTTGAGTAATATATTGATTGATACAAGTGTGGAAGTCAATGTTCTTACTTTAGATACATGGGTACAAATGGGGAGACCTCCATTGCAGCCATCTTTGAATTTATTGTTCATGGCTAACTAGACTAAGGCCACTCCCATCGGAGTTTTAAAAGATGCATCCATTACCATACAGGGAGCCAAGTTCACTGAAGATTTTGAGGTTTTAGCACTGGAAGAGGAAGATAGATTCCCAAATCTACTTGGGCATCCTTGGTCTTATGAAAATAATGTTGATCTTTGGTTCAACAAGGGTTATATCAGTTTTGAAAATAAGGAGGAAAGATTTATTATCCCTTTAACAAATGAAAAATATGTGCCCTATGTTGAGCCTTTGAGTGAGGAAGACCTAAATAAGATTTATGTATGCGTCGTCTGGGACCCAGAGGTGCTTGATCCATCTAAAGAAGGAATTCTTCAATGGGAAGATGTACAGTCTGTTAGCAATATAACAAGTGTTGTTTTTGATAATTGGGCTCATAGTACTTATGAGTTAGTAGGGCATGAAGAAAAGAGAACATTTGTGTGGGAAAAAATACCTCATTGTATTAGGAGAATAGGTAATAACTCGATACCTCGTTACATTGGAGAAGCAAATCCTATGGTATTTCTGTGTGCCATGGAGGAGAAGTGGATAGACTAGATGGAGAGATGAAATATGCTAGCATATACCCTACGCGGGATAACAGCGCATTGGTGGGTGGTTCACAAGGATAATATTATAGGATGGAATGAAATTAGGATTTCTCTTACTACTATATTCTTCAGGAGCAATACACCTACTCAAATCTACACGGATCATAGTAATGAACCTATTCAACACCACTTTTAGTAGTGTGAGATACTCTAGATAGAGGGGCAAGAAGCTTTACCACCTTCACTCTAGGTGCACAATTTTTATTCCACTTTACAAGGCTACACGCGTGCTTGGTATGTATATGTGGAACTCCATAGAGAGGCTGGAACTGGCAGGATTTAATTACAGGAATGACCCATAAATTTGAATTTTCTCTACTAAACCTCTAGTAGAATAGGCATTAAAAGTTATAAAGCATTTAACTATAGGATATAGTGCCAAGGCATAATAACTTATTTAGTATTTGTTTGAGGAAGGAGACTCGGGAGCATGTTTCTTGAAGAAATAGAGACGGATGCCACACTACTTAGGTGTGCTTTCCTTGAGAAGGAAAAAGGAAATATGGTCTACTTAGTGGATGATGTAAAACATTCAACGGGTAGGCGTGAGGTTTTGGATAGTGTAGATAATACCACGCGTGCCTATCATGAACCTATGAAGATGAAGAAAGTGAATATTGGCTCAAATGTTGAGCCTAAGGAGGCCATAATTGGGAACTATTGGTCCGACTCAAGTGGCAAAAATCATTGAGTTACTACGGGATTATTAGGACTTATTCCCTCAAGGATACCATGAACTCAAATGCATGCATGAATCATTAGGAGAGAGGAAGATAAAGCATAAGTAAGGTGCTCTCCCAGTCAGAAAGAGACCCTATAAGATGAACCCCAACTTGCAGGAAATAGTCAAGGAAGAAATTGACAAAATGTTGAAGTGCTGGAATCATCAACCCCCTGGATGAGTCGAATGGATTATCCAAATGGTGATCAATATCAATAAGGATGCACGTATTAGGATCTATGTGGACTACGGGGATCTGAATGTTGCATGTGTGATTGATCCCTTTTCTATGCCATTCATTTGAAGAAATACTAGAAGGCATTGTGGGCGTGAAATCTATTCATTTATAGATGGATTCTTTGGTTATCATCGGGGTAGATTTGCACAGGAGGATCAAGAAAAGACTACTTTTACTACCTAATGGGGTATCTTTGTCTACAATGTGATGCCTTTTGGTCTGAAAAATGCACCTACTATATTTTCATGCATAGTTGTTGAAGCGTTCAAAGATTTTATTGATAACTTCTTGCAGGTTTATTTAGATGATTGGATGGTGTATGGACTTGTTAAAGATCATTGTGATAATCTACGCTTAGTGTTTAAAATATGTATACATTTAATTATTTTTGTAAATATCAAGAAATGTGTATTTGATACGTCATTTGGAATACTATTAGGGAACATTATCTACAAGGAATGTTTGTTGGTTCTTCCACTAAGATGGCGAGTCATCATTGGCCTAGAAGAGCCTACCAATCAAAGTGATGTGTGCATTCTTGGGTCACACTTGGGTATTAAAGAAAATTTATAAAGGGGTATGTTAAGGTTTTTGCACCTTTGGAGGAGTTACTAAAAGTAAAAGGGACATTTGACTAGGGAGAACCACAAAGAACGTGCATTTGAGACATTGAAGGAGAAACTTACGAAAGTGCCTATTATGTGCTTTCCTTCGTGGGACCAACCATTTCATGTATATGTGGATGCCTCTAGCATGGCCATTGGCGTAGTTTTGGCTCAGCCTAGATAAGGTCTTATAGATCATCTTATCTATTTTGTTAGTAGAAATTTGACTCTACATAGCAGAATTATACAACTACAAAGTGCAAAGCTTTGTCGATGATCTATGTGCTCCAAAATTCAAATAGTACTGCTAGAAACACCATTTGTATTTTATACCGATCCAGCCTTGAATTATTTGGTAAACAAGCTCATTTGATATGGGTGCATATGTAGATGGGTACTCTTATTCCAAGAATTTGATTCCATAGTTGTGGTAAAACTAAGGAAATGTAATTTTAGACTAGACAATCTATCCGAGATACGGTTGGGAGAAGAAGTGCAAGCAATTGAATATACCATTCATGATGCACGCTTAAAGAGGTTACAACGGGCACCATCGAATTAGTGGACATTGTTGTCTTTTTACGAATAGGTATGGCGCCGGAAGGAATGAAATCCTTGGAAAAGAAACAACTCTCTATTCATGCGGCACCATTTATGTTGATTGGCGGTGACTTTGTACAAGTTAGGTCGGGATGAAGTATTACACCATTACATACTGGAACATGAGCATATAGATATCATGGAGGAAGCTCATGGTGGTATTGCAAGTGGGAACTATGCAAGTGATGCCACTATGTGCAAGATTCTACTCATTGGATTATGGTGAGAGACCTTGTATAAAGATTGTAAGGCATATTGCAAGGCTTGTGATCACTTTCAGCACCTTGGGAAACCAGTTCAACAAGATGAAATTCCTCTGAGACCTATTGCTAGTGCATAACCATTTGAGAAATGGGCCATAAATTTTGTAGGTCCTATTTTACTAGCCAAGCAAAGGATTGGGTCACGTTATATCATTACTTGCATAGACTATCAAACAAGGTGAGTAGAAGTAGTGCCTGAAAGGATTGTACAAAGGCTACATTAGCCGAGTTTCTATGGGAAAATATTATTACAATTTATGGATGCCCTTTGAGTTTGACCAGTGATAGGGGCACACATTTTCTGAATGAGACAATCAGAATTTTATTGGATGAATTCATGATTGCACACCATAAGACTACACCGTATCATCCTCAAGAAAATGGGACTACTGAGGCTTTCAACAAGATTTTGAGCTAGACATTGACAAAAAAAATTGATGTTGGAAGAATGTATTGGGGTGATAAAGTTTTTGTAGTACTTTGGGCGTATAGAACAACATACAAGTGGTTAAACAAGGGCACACCTTTTCAATTGGTGTTTGGCATAGAAGCAGTTCTTCCTATGGAATTCATGTTACCTTCTTTGATTATTGCACACGTTGGAGGTCTAACTGATGAGTAAGCATTAGAAGAATGGATTGACAACTTGATTAAGTTGGATTAGTAACGAGAAATAGCACACTTTGGAGTTAGAAGTAAGAAAAATCTAGGCGAAAAGCATGGCATGATAGCCATATTAGGGAAAAAATATTGAGATAGGACAAATGGTTCTCCTTTATGATTCTAAGTTTCTACACCATCCAGGGAAAACTCAAAGTACATTGGTTAGGACCATATGTTATCACTCGTATACATGAAATAGGATATTTTCATTAGATTCGCTTGATGGAATACGGTTACACTGGTTATTTCAACGGGTTTAGGATGAAGCCCTACTATAAATAAGTCTTCTTAGTGTTTGTAATAAGGCGGTATTTCCATTTAGATTAGGTTTTCAAATATGTATTCCCTTAATGTATTTACTTCTTTGTCACTATGATTTTTCAATTTATTTATTTTTTTGTGAAATAAGTTTGGTTACGTTCTAAAGCTAATTACCATTTGCATTATTTTTATGCATAGAGGACTACACATACCATTTGTGTGGGGTGGTTATTGAGAAATGGGTACACATAAAGGAACAAACTGCTACAGGTGTTATTCAAAGTTTGAAGATTTGGTGAATGGAATATTGCTTCCAAATGAGGACCATGGATGGAAATAAATGAAGGAAAAGTATAATGTGAGGTAAGCGGCGGTCATGGATACTACCGGGAGAAGGCACAAGTGATGATGTACCCAGTGCATAGAAGAAGACTAAAGAGAAGCTCGTAGCCAGAATGTAGGAAGGTGCGCTAAAAGGTTATAGCTGAGGTTTGAATATGTACCACATGGAAAAATGTGAAAAGGGTCAATTAATGAAGATTTTTGGTAGGTGAAGGAGCAATAAATGCACCAACTTTTTGAAAATCTATATAAGGATGGAATACTAGTTCATTTTTACCCTTGTGAATCACAAAAATTTGAAAGAGCTAAGTGCAACTAAGTTGAGCGAAGAGAATTAAGGTGTGAAGAATGTGAAACCATACGTGAGGAGAATATTTGTGTGTAGGAGAAGCTTACGTCCCCGTTGGTGAAGGGTTTAATATAAGTAGAGCATTTGAAAGAGCTAGGGCATGTGATTTCAAATAGGGCATGAGGATTCGATCTAGGGTTTGACTTTGCACATTGCGAGAAGATAGAAGGTTAGCATTTGAGAGACGAACATTGTGATTTATAGATGGCACCAAAGAAAGCACCTACCGTAGGAGCCAAAGGGAAGAAGAAGGCGGAAGCGGAGGTTGAAATTACTCTCGAGAGAAATTTTTCAGAGATGCAATACCCAAAAGGCATGATAATGGGACAAGAATGGGATTCTCACGTCTGAAAGTGCAATATCAGTGACTACAACCACCACACATCAAATAACAAGAAGGAATTAGACACGTTGTTGAATACGAAGAAAAACAAGCACATAGCAGAGGACATGCCGGTGTATGATGACACTGGAGAGAAGTTGCTAAAGCATATTAGAGTTTACCAGTTGTACAAGCTTCCATATTTCGGAAAGTATGAACCTTTGTACTAGTGGATGATGAGTAGGGTAGATGAAAATTTCTTCTATTTTTCCAGAATCAAGGTAAGGATTACGAGCACTCACGATTTCAACTATAACAAGATTGAGGGGCACAGGAGTGGACCTGAATAATGACTTAATAGATAAAACAACTATCTTGGAGACACAAAAGGAGTTAGGATACACCAAAGGCCCACACGAAATGGATAACAACAAACTAAATAAGTTCCCAATGGTACAAGAAGTTACACATCTGGTCACCAAATTAAATGATAAAGAGAGATGGTCCCAAGTGAACACAATGTGGTTACACATTACAAGCATAATGTCATAGGGAACAATCTACAATTTATCAGGTTACATTATGGACACTATCATCGAGGAAGCGTGCATAGGTGAGAGAATCAGTTTTGACATTTTCCTATTATCCTTAGTATTTTTGGAGATCAGAGTGCCCACTGGGATAAAGAACAAGATTTGGGAGTACCCCATGTAGAATAAGACCCTTACGAAATATTTGATAATTACTTGCATGAATGTTCAATGAGTGGGTTGTTCAAGTAGAGGGTGGAGATTTGGTATGACAGGCTCTGCTTGGCATTTGAAGAGGAGTGGCACATCCCCAAGGATTTACCTTCGGTGGTGGGAAAGGAATTCCAGTTCGTAGTGTATCAGCACTTTTTCATCACACGGTTTTTAGTGAAGGATGGGACGTGGAGCCCCTTGTGTAAGCTTCCATATGCCTTCACAAAGTGTAGAGCTACTTCTAGGCATCATTCCATCGGTTTAACAATGTGTGATGCCTAAATTTTGTTACTGATAAGGTAGATCGTAACTATGCCATGTTTTGTAAGACTATGTCTATCCAGGGAAAACTCGCCTACATAGAGAAGCTAATTTCATATTTGATAAGTATGAAGCCCGTGAGTTTGGCAATTAGAGATAGGGGACCGGACTTATCTACCTTTAACTCAAGCCTAAATTAGAGGGTAAAAATATGTCAAGAACGAGTTCGTGCTTGCACGAGGTCAGCTAAGGGAAAGCATACAGAGGAGAATGCACCAACTCCAAAGCCCACTAAAATTATAGAAGTAGATAATGAATAGGAAGAGCAAGAATACGGTGGTGTCTTGGTGCATAAAGGACAAAGGCAACCCTTAAATAGGGTAGAATATGAGCGTGTAAGTACTCCACCCCACCCACAAGAAGAAGGAGATGAATAATTGAAGGTAGGATCGGACCCCGAGGAACTCCACTTTAAGATGGTTTTCGACAAAAAAAAAATCAAGGTGCTACTCCTAGTCGGTGTGGAGATCACCACGAATCTCTCCATAGAAGGAGACAATTGAGAAGAGAAGGATAAAATTGAAGCTAAACGAGGAGGAAAAAGAGTCTCGAGGACAACACGCATGAATCTCCTACACCACCAGAGGACGTGGAAGAGCTGAAAGATGAAGAAATGAAAGATGAATATGTGAAGGATGAAGGAGAAGGGATAAAGGAAGAAGAGGTAGGACTAGATAATGCTCAAGACATAGAAAATCCATCTCCAACTCTTGGCACGCTAATTCCTAAAGGGCCAAGAAGTAAAAGGACAAGTGGAGAGTTTACTATTCCATATTTGGGCTATGTTGAGGACACAAGTAAAATTATCCACGCCCATTTTCAAAGTACGGTGAGCCCTAAGGAGTTATATTGATGGGAGTTGATGGATGAGGACATGCCCACCATGTGCACAAGGGAGAAACTATCTTGGTCTATGCACACACACATGGATGAGCTAGACTTTGACATATGTGAATAATCATGTGTGTCAAGAAGGTTGAAAAAGGCACCTCAGGCCAGACACATAACCGTAAAACCCACTGTTATGTCTGATGATCAGGTAAGTAATGTCTTTGATCAAAGTATCTACAGAGGTGGCACGGAGGAACATAAATAAATCTACCACTACCAAAGCACTAAGAGAAGAGATCAAGGCCAAGGATGCAGAGATCACGTGCTTGAAAGGAGAGAAGGACCTAGAGCAGAAGAAGAATGGGGTTCTTATCGGCATGGTAGAGGATTTCGGGGATCGTGTTCTCCAAGCAATACCACACTTAGAGCCAAAGGTACCCAAAAATTTACCTTCGGCTATGCACTATGTGCACACATTAGTCAATTTGGTGCTTAAGGAAGGACCAGTCTAGATATCAACACCAAAGGACCTTGAGCAAGAGGTAGAGAGGGAAAAGGTTGTAGTAATTATAAAGATTTCATCATATGAGGCACTACTTCAAACCCTGTGGGAGGAGTTGAAGAAATTGGATCAAGAATTGTATATCTCAGTATAGCTTCGGAGGCGATCATCGAATAAGGAAAATGGTAGATGACAATGAAGTCCTAAAAATAATTAATGATGAAACTTTGGGGTGCACAGAGAGACCCTTTGGTAAAGCAAAATCCCAAGGCCCTTGCGGCAGCTTAGGAGCCCCATAAGAACAGGTTGGATGAACTTGGAAAACTTATAGCGCAAAATATGGATATATTGGAAGGGAGAATGTCTGCAATGGCTAACATTGTGTTAGTATTATAGAATGAAAAGGGAGAAATTTCCCAAGATGAATTGGAGTCTATTGCAGTGAATATTCTAGAAAAGTTAGAATCCGCGTTGAGTGAGTGATAGACATTAGAGGCAGAAATAAAGGAAGAATATCTAGAACTCATTCTTCCAGTTGAAACAAAGGGTGGTGCAGAGTAAATACTTATTCTTTGTATAGAAATTCTTTTACATTCTTTCCATTTCCTTATTCTTTATTATTCGAGGAGTAGCCATTGTTGAGGTGGAAATGCAGTTTAGTGTGGGGTAATGTTGAGCGGATGAAAGTGGGATACTTAGCAGAAGGCACACAGAAGGTTCACGCGTGAGAGAAGAGCTCAGTCAAAGGCATGGAAGGATAGGGAAGGACATGCACGTGAAAGACAAGGGTAGATTTAGGACTTATCCATTTTCACATGAGCGGGCTATTTTTGGAGATATCGTGCGAGTTAATAAATTAGGTAAAGACTTGTGTGACACGCATCGGCTATTTTTGGAAGAGATTCTATTAAGTGTTTTACATGGGTGTGGGCTAAGAATATAATTTATATTACCGGTTAACTAGAAGAGTTATGGTGTTAGCGCACTCACATATGTGTGCTGTGATTGTAAAGGCGCATGGCTATTTTCAGCATGTGACCTATATTTGGAGTTATGTAAACGGTGAAGGGAAATTCCCTACCCTTCTAAATATGTAATTATATGTGTAGTATAGGTGTGTGTGAGAACTGAATTCTCGTGAAGTTATGCTTCCAAATCTAATGCACGCATAAGCTATGGTATTATCTACTTAATGAACTTATGTGAATTTACTATGTTTAATATAATGGAGTGTATTGGTTGAATCGAGTAATAATCTTGAGTATAATTGGTTCTTGCATGCTTGACTTCATTATGGTTATCATCTAAATTTGTTACTCTTTAGATCCAGATCTCGAACATGTTATGTAGAATGTTGTATTAATTTCATATCCGAATGCATTAAGTCTTCATCATGCTAACATCCTACAACAGCAACCCTAAAGAGGGTCCCGTACCTTTACGTGCTTCGGGTGTGTTGGGTTTCATATTTTCACTTGGAATGAAACCACAGTCAGGGGACAAGCAAGTCCCTCATCTTTAATGGGAGAGGTTCCCTTATTGAAAGTAGGGCAAAACCTATGTACAAATACACAATATTTCATTCAATGGTGGTTTCTCGATATCTTGAAATGTGTTTTATGCCTAGAAATTTATCAATACATGAGGATAGAATACTTGAAGTGAGGAGGGAGGTAGAATAAGATAATACTTTCAGGGAAAAGAGATGGCAAATAAAACCATTATATGTATTGAGAAAATGAAATATAGAGTAGAACCATTCATGTTTATAATAGGCACAATCCATGCAGACTCAAATTTCTTGAGATTGTATAAACTAGAACACAAATTTTCTAAGCATGCAAGGATTAAATGATTCACAGATCAGAGCAAGAAGGAAAGAGAAAATAGATGAAAAAGGGGAAAACCCTTGTATTGATTTCTTCATATTCGAAATTATAGTTCAAGAATATCAAAATTCCAACCCCATATAATGGCTTTGAAAGCCCATGAAATAGCTCACAAGAGATGGTTGTAACTTCCTCGAGAAAACAAGAAACGGTTACAAATTCCTTAAGAAAGAAAGAAATGGTTAGAAATCATTCCAATCATTCGCACCCTTTCAAATTCTTGATTCGCAAAGAAACATTAATGGCGGAAAAACCATATTTTCAAATATATGGTCGTTACATTATTTTGCTAGTTTAAATATGGGCCATTCGATTTGCTTTTACAACTTTAAATTTGGGCCACCACATGAAAGAAATTAATTGGAGCGGGCACGTGGGGAAACCTTTACGTTTTATAAATTTTACAGTGAAAAGGCATTTTGGAACATTTTGGCCCACTCGCCTGCTTTGAATTTTCAATGGTTAGACATGTGGCATTATCTACTTAGCGATGGGGTCACGGATCACTTTTTACTTTTAACTCTTTTTTATCAAAAATCTTAAAACTTCAAAATTCTCCACCGACCCGCATCCCCACTTTGACTTTTCAACGCGGCTACATGGTACCATCTGATTGGTGGGGGATTAGGCATTCTTTTTTCTATCTCTCTGCATAGGCTCATAGGCCTGCCATCGCCAACTACATCCTCTTCCAAAAGGTGTTAAGTGTCAAAAATCTCCCATGACCCCCGCCACAGCCTTGGGCAAATAATACCATCTCAAGTCCGTCGAGCCATAACTTGAAAAATATGAAGAGTTAGGAAGACTTCTTTACCTTTTCAAAAATGGGAAGAAATTTCCCATCTGGTGAAGAATTTTCCAGGAGACCACAAGCCCTTGGAAAGAACCATTTTCACAATAATTTGTTTTCAATATTTTTAGAGGCACCAACTCAAAATTTTAAGTCTAGACTTGGAAAATGAGGGGAATTTTGAGGGTGACAATAGCTGGATCTTTCTAGGGATGACTTGGCTTAGAACAAAGACACAAGGCAAGATCAAGAACTACAGATAACTCTAGGAAAGAGGACCGAGTGCCTTATCCATTGGGAAAAGGAGTCAAAAGAAAAACTAATACAAGGCAACACACACAACATGGGAAAAGAAACAAAACAAACCAAAAGGGAAGACCTAAAACAAAACACACCACACAAAGAAAAAACAAGAAAGGGAAACAATCCAAAAACCAAAAACCAAACGCAATGTACAAAAGGACTTCCTATCCACCTTGGACTTGAGAAAATTTAGGTCCTGCCCACTATAAGGAAGTGGGAGAGGATATACATCCATGTAATCCAGATAAAAAGAGTTCTCTCTAGAAAAATGTCTAATTCTAAAAGGACCAAGCCAAAGAGAATCAAACTTACCATGGCTTCCTCATGGCTCATGACTTTTGTCCCAAAGAATCACAATGTCTCCTTCTTGGAAAACTCTAGGTTTTGCTTTCTTGTCAAAAAAAGTCTTCACTTTTAACTAATGAGTTGCTATCCTGTCAACCACTTGCAATCTATCCTCATCAAGCTTCTGAAGGTACAAAATTCTCTTGTCCAAAGAGATACTAAAACATGAATCTTCAATTGTTTTCATCGATGCAAGGTTATAAATTCCACTTGTGGATCGGAAGTTGAGATTCCACACTATACACCACTTGGAAAGGAGACATTCCAATTTCTATCTTGGGTGTAATTCTATCATCCCAAAGGGCATCATATAGATTCTTATGCCAATTCCTCTAAGAATTTTTACAAGATTTCTAACTATTATCACCAAGTTCTTGTTTGTTGATTCTACCTATCCATTTCCTTGGGGGTAGTAATATGAAGAATGAGCAAGGGAAATCCCATACCCATAGTAGCTTGTCCATCATCTCAATGCGAAGAAAAGTTGGAAGCATTATCAGTCACAATTTTTTTGGGGTCCCAAACCTAATCAATATGTTCTCCTTAATGAATTTTCAAACTACCTCAGTAGTGCTCTTGACTGGGATGGCTTCCATCCACTTAGTGAAGTAATTTGTGGCATTCAAAACATGGGTATTTCCAGACCTTTGGAAGATAGATTGATTGCTCCAATAAATTCTAAACCCCATTGTTGAAATGGCTCTTCAATCACTACATGCTTGAGAGGTAAAGCAGCCAACTTAGGTATTCCAACAAATGTTTGGCATGCTTCACATTTACCAACCCATTTTGATGCATCTCTAAATAGATTGGGCCAATAATAACCAACACGAAGTATTTTATGAGTTGTTATAGCATAGGATAAATGACCTCCACAAGCCTAGTCATGAAAAGTAGAGAACAAATTCTTTTATTTCTCCTTGTCTACACACTTCAAAAACCTTCCATCTATGCCTCATTTGAACAAAGCATTCTCCCATAGCACATATTGTGCAGACCTCAGTTTGATGGCTCTCTTCTCTTTGGCACTCAATTGAGATGAACACTCTCCATAGATCAAAAAGTGAGCAATGTCAGCATATCATACATCTGTTGAGCTGAGGAATATAACAACAGGAGCATCAACTCCATCTTTGGACAACTCCTTGGCAGCTCCCTCAGCAATGAGTTCACATAGGCCCTTACCCTGAACCAACTTTGTTGGCCTAATGTCAATATCATATTCTTGCACCTTTTCTACCCAATTACCTATCTTGGTTCCAAATTTTTACTAAGTAAGAATGGATTTGATTGTTGTATCAGGCACCAACACCACAAAATGAGAATTAAGGATGTAAAACCTAAACTTCTTAACAGCTTTGACAACTACAAAAGCATGTTTCTCCATCATGGTGTACTTCAGCTCATGATTTTTCAAGACATAACTCATGAATGCAATTGGGAGCTCATGATCTTCAACATTCTTTTGGGCTAACATAACAACTAGGGTATTTTTAGTGGCATAACAATAGATAATGAAATATTTTCTAAAGTCAGGGCACGCCAAGATTGGAGTCTTTACAATAGCCTGTTTAATGTCCTCAAATGATTTCTTCCCTTCAGAGGACCAACCAAAAGTTTTCTTCCCTTGCATCATGTGAGAAATGCTCATAGTAATTTCTTCAAAATCAGGGATGACTCTCCTTAGGAAATTGATCTTACCAAAGAAAGAGTAGACACCTTTCTTACTTAATAGAAGAGGAATTTGCTAGATGGCCTAAACTCTCTCTATATCAATATTGATCCCTTCCTTTGAAATAATGTGTCCCAACAACTTTCCTTCTGTGATACAAAACATAGGCTTCATAGGGTTTAAAGAAATCCCATGCTCTCTACACTTCTGCAATATTGTTTCAAGGTGTTGGAAGTGATATGTTCTTACTTTAGAAAACATTGTCAAGTCATCCAAATACACAACAATGAATTTCCCTTTCAAACTACCAAAATCCAAGTCCATGGCCCTCTGGAAAGTAGCACCAGCATTGATGAGACCAAATGGCATCCTCTTATATGCAAAGGTGCCCCAAGGAGTAGTAAAGGTAGTCTTATGTTGATCTATAGTATTCACCTCTACTTGATTGTACCCCGAGAATCCATCTAACATAGATAGCATCTCCGAGCATGTGACAACTTGCAATACTTGGTCCATCATGGGGAGAGGGTAGTTGTCCTTCAAAGAACCCTGATTTAGATTTATGAAGTCCACATAGATCTGGATCTCACCATTCTTCTTCTGACATGCACTATATTAGCAATCCATGTTGAATGGTGGATGGGGAAGATGATCTTAGCCTTCAAAATCTTTTGTATTTCTTGGAAAATTGTATCAACTATCTTTGGATTATATTTCCTTTGCTTCTATTTGAAGGGTTTGATCCTAGGATTAAGAGGAATGAAATGTTGCATTTATTTAGGCTAAAAATCCTTAAGATCATCATAAGAGTAAGCCAGAACATCAACATACCTCTTCAAAAAATTCACCACCTTATTTTTCTCTTCCTGAGTGCAACATTTTCCAATGTTGACCATTTTGGGATCATCAAGACTCCCAATATTCACTTTCTCAGTCTTAGTAGATTTCCGGGATCCTTGGGAAACTTTAGACTTCATATACCTATCATGTTTATCAAAAATATCCTCCAAACTCACCATCCCTTTAGGGATTTTTTTGCCTTTCAGTTATATGCATCCATCTTGATCCATCTCTTCTTTGACACCCTCTTCATTTCATGACACACACTCTCTAGGAATATTTTCATTTCCTTCAAAGTACAGTTGATCAAATTTGTCTCTGAGCTCCAAGAAAGAAAGAAAATTTTGGTCATCATTGAAAACTTGCCACTTATTTGCATTCTCAGGCACACTAGGTCTATGGATTAACTCAATGGTAAATTTCACCTAAGGGAAATCAGGATGAGGAATCAAAAAGGACCCCAAAATAGCTAGAGATTCATCCCTAGTGTTCCTTTCCCTTGGCACAACTTCAATGGAAAAAGCATCAAGGAATTCAATGGAATCCCAAACCAAGTTCTATAGTACTTGAACCTTCATTCTTTACACGATAAAGGTCTTTAACTTGTTTTACAATTAGCTCTGCATCTCCACAAGCAATAAGGTTCTTGATCCCATTTCCTTCACCATGCTCAACCAAGAATGAGGGCATCATACTCAGCGGTATTGTTGGTATTTTCATACTGAAACTTGAAAGAGAAAAGATGAACCTTGCCCCTAGGAGAAATAAGCACTACACCAGCTCCGAACTAGTGAAGATCAACTTCCATCAAACTCCAAAGTCCACACACCTTTAGGATCAAGAAACACTCCCTTTGATATACTTTTCTCCTCTTGTGACATAATCATGTAGTTCCCATGCCCAATGTCTTCATACGTATTTGTGCTTTAGGACCATCTTTATTTTACAAAATATACATTTCTTGTTTCTCGTGCAAGAGACTTCTTCATCTTCCCATTGACAGGGATCAAGGCATGTGACCAATCCATTTGGATCTCACCTCCAACATCTTTGCAAAAGTTCCTACTTATAAGCATACCATAAGAAGGAGGAATATAAGCAACCAAGATGGTAGCCAAGACCTTCTTCTTTGGTAAAGTAGAAAAATATACTTGTACATCCTTGATTATCCCAACCAAATGTACTTCTCTACTTTCTATGGAATAACAAGATCCATAAGTATGGGTTAGGGTTAGACCCAAAGCATGAGCCACTTTTATAAGCATTACATTATCGGATGCACCGGAATCAATGACATAATTTTTAAGCTTGTGGCTAGCTATGAGGAGAGTCACATAAAAAGGTTTGAACTTCTTATTAGGTGAAGTGATTGCAGCCACAAGGCTGGGTTGAGGTGGAGAAGGAGTGGGCAAAAGGCATTTAGAAGAATGGGCTAGGGTTTTAGATTTAGAATTTACAAATTTAACCATTTTGGCAAAGGCTTTAGGATGGGTTGATAGAACTCTACCTCAGAAATCTGAATCTTGGTCTTTTTAAGATGGTCTATAATGTCAAAAGATCTAGATGTGGATGGGGAATCACTACTAGGAGTAGGAGGAGATTTTGATCTATCAGCTTTATCATTTGTTGGACAATAATTCTTAGAAATAGAAGTAGAGGGAGAAGGACTAGCAGATCTTACCTTTTGGGTGGAAGTAGTAGGAATAGGATCTCCTCTTCTTGCAATCACCGGGATGGTGTTAGGGTACTCCTTGGATATTTTTGCAGTTGCTCCACTTTTTCCATTTTTGGTCCACTCCCAGTCATAATAGCATATGACTCACTTTGTTCATCTCACCCACTACATCATCATATTCTTCTTCATCATCCACACCTTTAGTGGTGAGGAAGTTAACTTGAGAACCACCAAGATCCTCCATTTCTTCATCATCTTCCTCTTCTTGTTCATCATAGAGCCCATTTTCTTCCTCATCATCAGGCTCAAGAACCTAACAAGTAGCATTGATGAGACACCTTGAGGAGTGGACCTTGATGGCCAACCTAGTTTGAGAAGAGGGCAAGTGGTTCCTATGATGAAAGTTCTTCCTTGGAACATTTTGATATGGAGCATGTTGATCCAATTATTTCTTGATGGCAATGAGGTCATTAGACAAATTTTACACTAACTAATCTACATTACCTCCAAGTGAAGAGGAAGAATAAGGTGCTTTGGATTTGAAAGACTCCCTTTTCAGCTTTCCAGACATGATCAAGTCATCTTCCACACTGACAACCAATCTCTGATCAGCATCCAAAGTTGCAAGATTTTCTCTCCTTAGGGCATAACTTACTTCTGAAAATTGAGCATTCAAGAAGAAACACTTCTGAATTTGATCAACAGGCCTAGTATTTAGTGGAATCTTGTTAATCAACTTGTTGAACTTGGCCACAAATTATCTCATAGGCTCATATGGCTCCTTCTTGATTTGATAAATCTGAGCTAGCAAAGCATGCACATCTTTAGCATATTTGAAACGCTTCTCAAATTTAGTCCTCATAGTAGTCCAATCAGTGATGGTTCCAGAAGAAGATGGTAAAACCAATGTGAAGAATTGTCTTGCAAGGTCTCCACAAACATACTAGCAGAGACATCCTCATGTTCAACTCTAAGGAGCCCACATGCAACAATGAAGGTTGTAATGTGTTCATTAGAGTGCAATTTTCCATCACCTCTAAATTTGGGAAAAATCTTCCTGTTACCCCTAGGTAACTCATGCAATGGTTGAGGAAGAACCAGAGGCCCAACTCTTTTTCCCCAAGGTAGAGGTTCTGCCATCCATGGAAATATTTCTTGAAGTGGAACTGAGACACCAACAAGAATTAGGGCACAAGATTAGGGATAAGTTGTGTTTGAGGAATGCTACTACCAGAAGCTCTGTCTTCAACAGGAGGTGTGCTTTCGAACAAGCTCTTCTATTTCTTCTTGTTGGAGGAAGTTGAAAACCCTGTTGATCCAAGAGTTAAAATTGGGGATCTTCAATTCCAAGAGCCCTTCTACCATGAGTGTATCTTAGAGTTTCCAGATCAAAGAAATGATCAAATTAGTTATTCTTTTTAGAAAGGAAATTTGTTGAACAAATCCCCAGTGGAGTCGCCAAAAACTGTTGGGTTTCAAATTTGCACTTAGAATGAAACCACAGTCAAGGGACAAGAAATTCCCTCCTCTTTAATGGGAGAGGTTCCCTTATTGAAAGCGGGGCAAAACCTATTTACAAATACACAATATTTCATTCAATGGTGGTTTCTCGCTATCTTGAAATTTGTTTTATGCTGGAAATTTATCAATACATGATGATAGAAGACTTGAAGAGAGGAGGGAGGCGAGATGAAGACAATACTTTCAAGGAAAAGAGATGGCGAGAGAAAATCCTTATATGTATTGAGAAAATGAGATATACAAAGAGAACCATTCACATTTATAACGAGGCACAATCCATGAACTTAAAGTTATGTAGATTGTATAAACTAGAACACAAAGTTTCTAAGCATGCAAGGATTAAATGATTCACATATCAAAGTAAGAAGGAAAGAGAAAATAGAGGAAAAAGGGGAAAACCCTTGTATTTATTTCTTTAGATTCAAAATTACAGTTCCAGAATATCAAAATTCCAACCCCTTACAATGGCTTTGAAAGCCCATGAAATAGCTTGCAAGATATGGTGAAAAATTCCTCAAGAAAGAAAGAAACGATTACAAATAATTCCAATCATTCGTGCCCTTTTGAATTCTTGATTCGCAAAGAAACGTTAATGGTGGAAAAACCAGATTTTCAAATATACAGTTGTTACATTATTTCACTAGTTTAAATATGGGCCATTTGATTTGCTTTTACAACTTTAAATTTGGGCCGCCCACATGGAAGAAATTGATTGGAGCGAGTCTGGGGGAAACCTTTATGTTTTATAACTTTTATAGTGAAAAGGCATTTTGGAACATTTTGGCCCACTTGCTCACTTTTAATTTTCAACGGTCAGACACATCGCGTTATCTGCTTGGCGATGGGGTCACGGATCGGTTTTTACTTTTAACTCTTTTTTATCAATAAAGCTTAAAACTTCAAAATTCTCCACCGACCTGCATCCCCACTTTGACTTTTCAACGCGGCCACATGGCACCATCTGATTGGTGGCAAAGCTTAGGCATAATTTTTTTGATCTCTCTACAGGCTCGCGGGCCCACCATCACCAATTGCGCCCCTTTTCCAAAAGGTGTTAAGTGCCAAAAAATTCCCGCAGCCCTATCAACCCGCCTTGGGAAAATAATACCATCTCAGGTTCGTCAGGCCATAACTTGAAAAATATGAAGAGTTAGGAGGATTTCTTTACCTTTTTGAAAATGGGAAGAAATTTCCCATCACGTGAAGAATTTTCCAAGAGACCATAGGCCTTTGGAAAGAACCATTTTTCACAATATTTTTAGAGGCACCAACTCAAAATTTTATGTCTAGACTTGGAAAATGAGGGGAATTTTGAGGGTGATAGTAGGGTGAGTGCTCGGTCCAAGTTGAGTGATGTGTCATCGTGCCTAGTAGTTTACTTGTAAATTCTAGGTTGCATCATTATTAGGCTAACCACTCGATTTGTCCCATGTGATCAAAAATCATCCTTTGAACTAAAACCCAAGACCTTCGTTTCCATTCCTCCACCTAAGGAGTTATCCACATCATCAAAACCTAATGTTTCCATCTTAGCATCCCCATAGGCCCATTGAACAGAAAATAGTCAAACAAATTCACCAAGCCTCGGTAAAGATATCACTCTACGAGCTCATCCAAAGCTCGTTAGACCATAGACAAGCTCTCACTAAAGGCTTAAAGCATATTCGACATCTATGGATGAGGCTCGGCCCTTCACATCTCGTGTAGGAGCACTTACTACTACGCACCTATCTCATTCGTCCCGCTTAGAAGAGTGTGACCTTCACTCTTTATCACGATCGGGATCAATGATCCATTCATTCAATGATCCATGATCGGCACGAAAGTGGGGCAAGCATTAAAATCCTTCCATCACATAATTTTAACCAACATTAGTTTCCCGGACACCCGCGGTCTTTCATGCTTTCAACGATTTCATCGCTCCCACCTTGGGAATGGTTTTTCTTCCTATCTATGTCAGTGATAATCTCCTTGATGAGGTATTCTACATCATTAAATAATATTTTTAGTACAATATTCTCCTTGGGCGGTCATAGATCCATACCATGCATTGTGTCCCCTTTACACTTCATCATTCCCTTACGTATGATCATGATGGAAATATTTTGACACTTCACGAGGATGCTCCGCCTTAAAAATGTGTAATATGACTTATAGACCAAATGATGTACTTGTTCCCAAGAAAAATCCATCTGCACCATCCACCATCTCATCCATTCCTTCTTCTAAACTTCCTAATGATAACTGCCTAGATAAAGTTATGGATAAACTAACATTGGGTGAGTATTGTCTTCTTAAACTTGTAACATTCCCATTTTAGTACATTAGAACAAGAAATTTTTTTATTTTTTTATAAGTGCTTCCTAGTTCTAAATACATAATTTAGAACTCACAGATCAAACAATCATTCTTATAACAGATAACCATATGCAACTGTAATGACTCGGTGTACCACCGATCTATTCATTCCATGACTCGGTGATCTACCGATCTATTCATGAGTATCATAGAGTTGGCATTTTTATTTTAACACTACACTCTTGCGGTTCTCTTCCCTAATCTAGGATTTCAGAATGCTCTGTCCAAGGAACCTATCTGAATAATTGTTACCATTATTCATCGGCATCTCGTCCCTCAGACTAGGTGACATAGGACAATGCAATCAGTAGCTTGCGATACTTTGGCCAAAGATTTGAAACATATTGTTCATGTCTCGTATTCCTTGACGGCATACTCGTCAATCTGGAATACTTCCTTCACCCCACTCCGATGTTAGATAGAATGTCTTATACTGACTTCTGTCAGTCTCCCCTGTCCCAAGTCATTCACTCAGGAACAGATTAATAACATGACACACGTTATAAGGATGCTCTTGAGGACTAGGATAGGCTGACATACTGGGTCAACCACAGTTAACCCTGTGTGTCAAGGTACCCCAAATCTCCAAGGACAGCCTCATAACATGACCATGGTCCTAACCGGTTCCAGAGTAAAAACTTGTTCGAGTTTAAGGTGTAAATCTTAACGATCAATGCAAAGGGTGTCGCCATAAGTCACCTGCATTGTTGTATCCTCGAGAAGATCCTAATCTTCTCGAAGGTACAACCCTGCAGTTGACATGTGCCGACATCCTACAAAACCGCCTCGGAAAGATTTACTTAACTTCAAGGTGTTACTTAATTTGAGTTAAAATTATATTTAAGACTCTCCTAACTGGGTAGTCTTTTCCCAACCCCTGGTTCCACACCTTTGAGTTGCTTTACGCAATTAAGTTCAATTTCACAGAGAGAAGTTTAATAAGATTTGATATCTCGCCAAGGAGACCATTGGTTCCCAATAACCTTATTCTACATAATTGGGCAATAGCCCTAAGTCCTCTCATAAGGATGCTAACTAAACCCATATGGGTTTATATCAGCTCCCTAGACTGAAATATATCTTACTTATTGGTACAAGATATATTGATTTAAAACCATCAATTACGTTGCCTTGACTTAGATCATGGGTAGGGAGTAATAGATTACTCTTCCCATTTTCAGCTACCTATTAGGGTGGTAGTTTAATCTTAACTTCTCGAAAGGCAGTGGACTGATTTCCAGTTTAGCCTTATTCATAACATAAAAGAATTACTATTCATTCACGAAGTATTTGGTCACATAATTTTTACAAGACCTACTTAGAAAATCCAAATAACTCCCATGGTACACAATATTAAAAAGCACTTACATTCAATCAGACCTAAGAAGTTCAATCCATCAAATGAAAAAGCAGCCACATAAGTAACAATCTCTCCATTTCATTCATTTCCAGACCATACATTTACAACTTATGCACTTCGGCACATTTGATACAATGATCAACATCGAAAGAATATCTTTCTTCCTATAATACAATTTGAGACAATCAAATTGAAATTCATCATTAAACCAGTTTAAACAATCTGAGCATCATATCAGATCTGCGTGCTTTTACCACTTACGATGTCCATCTGCAAAAATTGCTAGCACAGGTCAGTTCAGTGAACTGAGCATGATAAGCACTAATTCTTAAAACAATTGCATTCTACCAACTGTTTCCATTAGACAACCTGTTTAAATGAAATCATTTCTTCAAATCCTTAAACTTGAATCAGGCTAATCATTTTTCTACAATTCTAATATGACTTTAACGCATGACTCATATTATAGCTGCCAGTTAAACCTAAATATATTTCAGATAATTCATGGTATATATTAGAGACTAAGAAGAACAAAATGAATCCAAACATCCATCCATCTAAAAATCAAGGACAACAATAATTCAACAAATTACTCCATTCAAGAATGAATTCCTATCAGTACGTGTATCCAACAGGTGAGTATTTAACAATTCAAGCAAAGGTAGATTATAACATCCAGCAAGCTCAACTGACGGGATTCCTTTATATTCATAGCCTTATTTCAATGATATTGACAAGTATACCAACTTCTACTGCAATACTATTTTTATAAAAGTGGATAACCGTACAACTCAAACAGGATAGTAATATAACCGTTAATAAAGAAGAAGACTCCAGTCAAGAGTCAGTACTTACCAGTTTCTCCTTACAATTTTTAACAATCTATTCTTCTTATGCCCGTACCGTAGAATTCACATAAAGGTACAAAAGAAGAGAGCACTCATAGTTTCTAGACAAGGAGAGAATATTTTCTTAATCCAACAGTTATATATCAACATATACTTCACAGCTTAGGAGAAAGAAACATAGGCATTCAGATCTCCATTCCAATCATGTTCAAGACTGTACCAACTTCCCAAGAGTAATGCATATACATCCAATCTTGAATTCAATAAGGAAGAAGAGAGAGCAAGAAAATCAACACCCATCCCTTCCAAATACAAACCTGATTCCCATCCATGCAGACCCAGGATTACCCATAAGTTAATAAACATCAGAGTTCCTCAAAGCAAGATTTCTCTCGGTCAGGCTGTGTTCCCATTAACCAAGCAAGGTCGTAAAGAAAACAATAATTACATTTATATTTCATCACATACAGAATCTATAATCATAGACCATCCAAATCCTTTTCACAGAGATGTAGATTTAAATATAACATACATCATACGCATGCGACTAAATCAGTCGAGCTCAAAAGAAGGAACTACAGTTTCATCCCAATTCAATTATATAATCACCTGAAGCTATCAAGCAATAAAAGAGCTCTCGCGACCAAGCAATAATCAATAAACCAACCAAATTAGACCCAACAATTCTTTCCATGTCATTCTTCAAACATGAAATTACCCAACGCCATCGCCTGACATGGCACTGTTAGGAACTCATTACCTCAGTCGAACAAGAGACTAGGTAACATCATAAACAGAAGTCGAACCCATATACAAACACAAAACATTTCAACTGAGTCGAATCCATATGTATACACAAAAAATTTCAATTGAATCAAATCCATATGGATACACAAAGAATTCAACAGAATCGAATCCATATGAATATACAGCAAACATTTCAACTGAATCGAATCCATACGAATATACAAGCAAACATTTCAACTGAATCGAATCCATATGAATATACAGCAAGGACTTCAACAGAAGTCGAGCCAACACACAAACACATCAAGGACTTCAACAGAAGTCGGATTCACATGAGAACACTGCAAGGACTTCTACAGAAGTCGTATCCAACAAGTATTCACAACAAAGGCTTCAACAGAAGTCGAAATCATACGAAAACATTGCAAGGACTTCAACAGAAGTCGTATCCAACAAGTATTCACAACAAAGGCTTCAACAAAAGTCGAAATCATACGAAAACATTGCAAGGACTTCAACAGAAGTCGTATCCAACAAGTATTCACAACAAAGACTTCAACAGAAGTCGAATCAAAATGTAAACACAGTAAGGACTTCAATAGAAGTCATGTTCATAAATAATCCAGCAAACATTTCAACAGAGTCTACGCATAACCAGGGAGTCCCAATTCAACAAGAGAGGAAGAAAACCATTACAATGCTTCCAAAAAACCAACTGTACAAAGAAATCATCTGAACAGAGTTGTTCTAATGAAAGCATTTGAAGGAAAGCAAGATTTTTAAAAGTTAGGGCCTATCATGCCTGATAGTGTCGCTTAAAAATTTGAAGAAGACCTCCGAATGTGCTCGCTCCTTCTCTTCTTCTTCCACGATAGATTAAACAACAATAAATTGTTACCTTCATGCCTTATAAACTTTCCCCAATAGAGAAAGGAGCTAGAAATTCTCAAAGTTTCCATGCAACACAGAGTAGATGACTGGTTCGAAGAACCAGTGCTCAAGCAGTGAAAAATGGAGTGCATGAAAAACCAAACAACCAAACAATATTCCATCTGCATGCCTTCCCAAGCAATCCATGCTCGGGAACCAAAGTTCATTAATTGTATTAACTACCATCCTCCCACCTATTCTCCACTGCCACCGACCACCAAAATTGGTGATCGCCAAAAGAAAACAAACAACCATTCCCATACTTGGTGATACTGCCACGTCAGGTCACAATAGCCATTTGCAACCTCCGCCAAATCTGACAGCATCCCAAGTCCTTCAACCTTATCCACCTCATAAATGCCATGGAAACCACCGCCCATGACTCGCACCCCTTCATAGGTCCCCCTCCATTCTTATCATTAGTTAAGATAGGTTAGATCATAGGGTAGATCATAGGGTTAAGACATTAGTCTTACATCCATAGCGCTAGAAGAAGTTAACTCTAGGAGCATTAAGCTTATAGTTTAGGGCTAGGTTAGATTTGCAATTATTTTAACCAATAGGTTATAGTTTAGGTTAGGATTATTAACCTTAACAAATCCAGTCTAGGTCTCCAAAGTAGGACCAATCAGCGTTAGAGCCAAACAGGGTAAAACATTCCTGTAAAGGATTCTATCGGGAATAGCTAAATTAAGCTTACGGTAAAAACATGAACATCTTACCTGGCTTAAGGTCTAGGCCTTCCCGATGTTACGGTATTTGGAACCAAATTTCATTTAACATGATCAGCCTGAGTTAAACTCCGAATTGCTCATTCAACTCATTCAGACCTTGCAACTTTCGTAAGGTCAATAAATTTTGTTCATCCTGAATAAGCTTAAAACATCTCTTGGATCAATGCAACTGATCCAAGGCTGAGTCATAAAGATGGATAAATCCACAATTCATCCTGAAATCAAATTGAACTCAGGTGCTAAAAATGAAAGAAATAAAAGAGTCCAAGCATATTCTGACTCAGTCAAAGATCTTCAAGAGAAAAGAAGATACAATCCATATCAAGCATGACTTCACAAATCAAAGGAACACGTCCTTATACAGAAGAAATCATATATCAACACTTGAGTGCTCAGGAGGAAGTAACAACAGTTCAGGGTGTTACAAAAACTTAACACTTTTCCCACTCCTCACGATATCGGTAGACTCATTAAGGAACCTATGTACCAACCAAATTTCAGGATGTTGTTACTTTTGATCCACCACATCTTTACACCAATCTTATTTATGGTGGTTTTTATACCCCCTCTTCCCACATCAATGATATTCCATGTAACATTCCCATTTTAATACTTTAGAAACAAGGGAAAAAAAATTATAAATAATGTTCACTGTTTGAAATAAAACATTATTTAGAACACACATTCCATACCAATCAATCTCATAATAGATAACCATATGAAGTTGTAAATGACTCGGTGATACACTCGATCTATTCATTCCATGACTCGGTTACCTACTGATCTATTCATGTTTAACTTTAAGTATTGGATACTTATCATATACTTTGTATACTTGGTTTTCCTACCCTAACCGGGTACTGAGTGATCTATTTAAAGAACATACCTGAATATTTGTTACTAATATTCATCTGATATCACGTTGCTTTAAACTAGGTGACATAAGACAACGTAACCAACATTTTGTGATACTTTGGCAAAAAAATTCAACATATTGTTTATGTCAATATTCCTAAATGGCATACTCGTCATTTCATAATACATCCTTCACCTCACTCATCTATTATCTAGAATGGTCTTTATTGACTACCACCAGTCCACTTGTCAAGGTTTAACCCTAGCCCAAGTTAGGAACATAGTCTATTATAGGAAGACACTCTCGATGACTTATGGTAAAAGGGCATACTTGGTTGACCTAACTCAACCGGATGTGCCAAGGTATCCTGAGTTATTGAAATTTACTCCCTATTCTAAAATGCTACTAACTTGACCTAGAGAAAAACTAAGTTCAAACCCTTATTGTGTGTAGATCTAGATGATCAATGCAGAAGGGTGTTGCCACATGTCAACTACAATTATGTATCCTCAAGAAGACCCTAGTATTCTTGAAGGTATAGCCCTGCAATTGGTGTGTGTCAGCACCCTACAGAAACTTCCTCATCATGATGTACATACCCCAAGGAGGTTATTAATGTTTAATTAATTTGGACTATAAAATAGATTATAACATCTATGTTAAACCCTAATCCAACACTCCTTAAGTCCTTGTTCTATACTTGAATCAATTAAGCATTAAAGAACTTCCTTTAACTCATGATTTCTTTTAATGTTCATTTATTTAGTTTAACAACAGTTAACCAAAATAGGACAGCAATATCATAAGTTCCATTAAATATAACTTAATCATTCAGAGAAGGTGTAGCAACCAAATAGGTTCAACTAGTGGTAGAATTTATAAGAAATGAATTCTAATGATTAACGATCATATCACCATTCTTTGGATTACATTTCATTTAGCGAGGAAGAACCTTCCTCTACTTGATTAAGTGTTAGGGTTTGTCAAACCCTTCTTATCTTTCAAAAATCTAAAGTTCTATAGCATATTCATTACACATTCCAATACTATATTAGAATTATTTAGATAATATTGTTAACTTATGCAACTTGACAAGCTACATATTAGTAAGGGAATCCAATATATTTCCTTTAACCAACTGATCAAGTTTTCCTAATTAATCATATAGCAAATACGAAAACTATCATCAAGATAGAATTTCCATCTTATTCATAAACACAAGATAATTAACACAACCAATGCAAGTAAATCTCAACCTTCAATTCATCTTTATAAAACTATACATTACAAGACTATGTATTTCAGGCATGTTGTTCAACAAACAACCTCTTTCCCAAAAGAATATAACTTTTCTTTTTCATACAACTGAAGAATAAATCAAAATTCTTTATATAAGATTCAGATTTAAATAAGCTAGTACATCATGAAAGCTCTTGTCTTCTTTAATCACTTACGGTGTCCATCTGTAAAATTGCTAGCACGGGTCAGTTCAATGAACTAAGCATGATAAGCACTAAGCATTAAAGTAAAGTGCATTCCACTAATTGTTTCATAAAACAACTCTACGTTAATGAAACAATTAATAGGCATCATACAAATAATCATAAGTAATAACATCCAGGAAGAAGAACAATTAAGAGAGACATAATTCATTATTAAGAAAGAGCATATTATAATCTGCAACATCATAATTATATCTCAAGACTTAATTGATCCTAACAATCACTTTAACAATATATAAGTCTTGTCATTCAATTATTTCCTAAACCCATAGAAATACACATTCATCTTTACCCAATGAACAAAAGAATTCAATTACAACATAACTCATATTAGTATGCTTCATCTTTCCATATAAACCCAAGAAGAGAATTCAATGCATACCTATTCCTCAGACACAATTCATCTGAAGGAAAGAATCAGGTTTAGTACACACATCATTACCTCGAGTCTAAGATATAAATTAAGGAGATCATAAATAAAGAGGCAACATCTAGCAAGAATACCAATTCAACTCCAACAGAATAAAAACAATTCCACATAAAGTCTTACTAACTTCAGTATATTTGTATTTTATAATTCAAAAAGGTCTAAATAACCAACTTACTAAAAATCCAAGCTATACCTGAATAAAATAATTATCTTACTAATCCCTAGGAAAATTCCCATATCGGGAGACAATCACTAAAAGAGAATTTCAGTAAATGAACTTATCAGTCAACATAAAAAGGTTTCCAAACCACAAAATGCCCATTCCAAATTTCATTTCATTTATACTATGAAATGAAATTCATTATCTAAAAACAAATTTAGAAATTCTCTAGCTAGTTCGCAAAGAAAAATTCAAAACCGAATGCACATTCAGAGCAAGCACATAACCAACTTCCATACAAACCTTTTAATGAAGACCTATTCTCATTCACCTAGCTCAAATCCAATATCAAATCTCAAAATAAATAAACTATACAGTCCCAAACTGTAGAATGCCCCAAGAGAGTATAATTCTTTCTCTTTAATACATGGTGGTTCAACAATGATACAATAGTGGAGTAAAAGTCCTCCAATCGAAAAAGATTAAAAAGTCACAAAAACTCTCAACTCGAAGACTGAATTCCCATTACAAACGTTAACAAAAAACTACAAATGAGAAGGCAGTTCGAAATCCCAAGCAGGAGCCACATTACCAACATCCAGATAAGTGATATTGTAACTTTTTGAGCCACATACAAAATAACAGGTTTAAAATTTAGCATTCTACAAAAACCCATGACTCAAATGGAAGTAAGAATTAAATAATTCGATAAGACAAGTTCTATCCTACCTTCTTCCAACTCGACTAAACAAAATAACCACAAACCTCTCTAGTTCCTTTTAAAATCATATGACAGGTAGGGATCGTTCAACATAAAGGAATAAAAATGAAATAATAGTAATTCCCAAAAACCTCTTTCATTGATACGATTGTCCCAAAGCAAGCCGTTATTCCAATTCGTTTATTTCAAAAAAAATAAACAGTCAAGTTCAAGAACACAGTGTGGTCTTAAAGGCCAAAATCATACAACCGTTCATTCTTAAAAATCAAAACAAAGGAGCCCTCAAAATAAGTTACACGGTCCAACATCTAACCAAACAAAACTCACAAGGCTCCTTCTAGCAGACAATTATTAAAAGAGACGAAACTTTACAGTCCTTAATACCCACTAAACTTCTTCTCATAATACATGTACAAGGTTAAACACATTGAATCCAATACAAGGTCTTAAACAACCAATAATAGAAAAACCTTGTATCAAGTCAAATACAAGTTTTGAACACAAGTTCAAACAACAAAATTTTAAATACGAGTTAATAATGAAACTTGAAGCCCTAATAAAAGCTCGGAATAAACACCAACACCCATTTATGGGTTCAAGCCTTTCTGTTCTCCCTAAGGGAGGATAAAAATTTGGTTTAGAGCTCGAGTATAGAACAAAACACAACCTAATGCAAGTTTAGTATTCAAGAACTAAATAGTGGTACAGTTGTTGAATACGAAGATTCAACCAATCGGTTCAGAACTTCACATAGTTCCTACACAGTCCCAAAACAAACACAGGTCTCAACAAAAATCAAAACAAATCTCAAAGCTTCAATACGAGTTTAGAGCAACTATGGAGTCCCACTTCAACTCATGAAACACATGACTGAATAGAGATTTAGAACCCAACAAGCAACTAGCCAGCTCTTTCCACATTATTTTTAATGCAAGAAAACAAAGCTTTGAATACAAGCTACAAGCTTCAAATACAATTAACAGAACTACTAGTTCAAGTTATAGAGTTTCAAAAAGAACTTCGCATGTAAACCTCGACAACTGTTCGAGAAAAGTTCCTAAGAACTACTAATAACAGCCAAGAATTCACATTCCAAAACCCACATAATTTTCAAGAATACATGCAAGTAAATAACTAGATACATCATGCAAATATAATTTTCCAATGAGTAGAATTGTTTTAATGAATCATTTAGAAGAAAGCAAGAAATATTAATGGGTAGATCCTATCATGCCTAATAGTTCCTCTACCGATTCGAAGAAGACTTCCAGCCGAGTTTCCAACACCTCTTCTTTTCCAAGCAAGATCAAACAACCATAATATTTTTCCACAATGCCACTTATACATTCCTTGAACCGAAAATAGCTCAGAGAATTCAAAAATAGCCACTAAGTGGAGATCAAACTACTTGGTTCGAAGAACTAGATAGCTCCATGCAGAGCAAAAATCGGAAGCATGCAAAACAAAACAACCCCAAACAAATCTGCCAGCATGCCTTCCAAGATGGTTTTCTCACCAAAACTGAGGTGAATTAATGACATTAATTTGCATATTCCCACTTCTCTCTCTTTTCCACTGCCATCCAAAGTTGGCAAGACCAAATTGGATTTCCACATGCATTTCCAAACTTAGTGATGCCTCCACGTAGGTTCCTCTAAACTTTCACTAGCCCTTGCCAAACTGGCAGTACTTATATGCATTTAAACCAAATTCAATCTCATTAAAAGCTTAGGAATAGCCACTTAGTTCCCCACTTCCCAATGACCCATATGTTCCCTTTCATATCCCATTAGTTTAGGATAGATAGAATTTTCTTAGGTTAGTTTAAATATATAACCTTAGGATATAACCCCCAACAATAAATTTCCACCTTAGGATAGGATGTAGATTTAACCAAAAACAATAGGTTTAGAAATAACTTAGCATCCCCTAGGTTATTTCCTTTCAAGCTAACAACTTAGGTTAGAATGTCATCCCACGTAAAGTGGTGTAGTAATAGTTAGGTAAATTACCTGAGTCCCATATCTATTAGGGTAGACCGTATAGGTAAAGGGTACATAATAATTTCTTTTTCTCAAGAATATGGAAGTAGGGTTTCTATTTCCCTTAACGCCATTAAGCACCCTACAAGGGTCGATCAAGAAGAGCCGAGCACAACACAAAATAAGAATGCAAGAACTATTTTCAAGATGATAAAGAATTTGCAATAACCACAAGTTCAGTCCGTTAAGTATTTTAATCAATGTATGTCAGTTTTTCATTATGTTTATAGAATAAGATTTAAAACATACCTTAGATCAATGGAATTGATCCAAGGATGAGTCCAATTGCGAAAGGTAAGTTGCAACTCTTAAAACTAGATTGCAGCTTATCCAATGAGAAGTGAAATAGATTATTGCAAGCAACAACATATCAGTCCTATAATCAAAGAGCAGAAATGTTTTATCCATGGCAAGCATGATTTTTCATCAACCAAAAAACATACATTTGTCTTGAAAATCACATGGCAACTCTTGCAATGCAAAAGAGGAATATAACATTTAGACAAGGTTTTACATACTTCCCTCCTAAAAAGAATCATCATCCCAATGATTATATCATTTTTAATCATTGCATTCAGGATAATCAATTTTTATTCACTATCTTAACATATGTCAAAACATATCAGATTTTTTTAAGTTCCAGAAATCAGCATCACATAGCTGTTTATTCAAAACAAATAAATATCTGCCCAAAATTGGCATACTTATTATAATATAAAGAGTAAATCACAAAAAAATATCATTCAACAGAATTAATTTTGTTCAAATAGATATGGAAAAGCAGTTTTCATGTCCTCAAGGTTTTCCCAAGTTAAACTTTCTTCATTAATCGGGTCCCATTGGACCTTGCATTGACTTATATCACGATTTCTCAAATGCAACCGGCGTGTTTCCAATACACGTATGGGTTTAACCATGATTATTCCTAGGTCTTGGACCTGCAAGGAATTCTAATTTAACACATGTGATAAATCTGAAACATATTTCTTAAACAAAGAAATATGGAAAACATCATGCACTTGTGAAAAATCATGAGGTAATGTTAAACGGTATGCTACATGGTTGATACTTCAACAATTTCAAAAGGTCCCACATAACATGGTGATAACTTGCCCTTGCCAAAAGTTATAGAGCTCTTTTTCAGCTTTAATCGAAGAAAGACTTTCTCACCAAGTTCAAATTTCCTGTCAATCCACTTTAAGTCAACATAACTCTTTTACCTATCTTCTTGCTTCTTTCAAGTGCTCATGAATTAATTCAACTTGTTCCATTTCAAGTAAGAATTTCAGGTGTAATTACCTCTCTATCCTCAATGTTGTCCCAACTAACGGGGTTCTACATTTTCTTCCATATAATGCTTCAAACGGTGCCATCTTAAGAGAGGCATGATATGTGTTATTGTGTGCAAACTCGACTAGTGGAAGATACTCTTCCCACTTATATTGCTGGTCCATATAATACATTCATAACATATCCTCCAAAATTTTATTAACTCTTGCGATCCTGCCCATCCGTTTCCTGGATGATACGCGAGAACTGAAATTCATCTTATTTCCTAGAGTTGCATTTAGCGTTTGCCAAAACCTTAACGTCATTCTAGGATCTATATCCAAAATTATTAATTCAGGTACTCCATATAATCTAAAACTTTCATGTACAAATCTTTTAGCCAACACCGAAGAATCATCCTTTAGATTTCCAACGATAAAATGGGTTACCTTTGTTAGTTTATCAACAACTACTAAGATAACATCATGTTTATTTCTTGACATTGACATTGTACAAAGTCCATTCTTATAACTTACCATTTGTACTACGGTATGCTATGAGGATACAACAAACCGGTTAAGTGCATATGTTCTGCTTTAACACGTTGACATTCAAGGCAATGTGTCACAAAATCTATAACATCCTTTTTCATTCCCTTCTAGAAATATTGTTGTTTTATATCAGTAAGCATCTTTGTAATACCAGGGTGTCTAGAAAAAGGTGAGTTGTGAAATTCTACTAAAAATTTCTTTCTTAAATCATTTAGCGAAGGTACATATACCCTATTTTCAAATTGTAAGATTCTTTCATTATCAAATTGAAAACCTTTATACCTCAAATCATTTGGATCTACAAGCGTTGTCTTTACTTGCTGAAAAATAAGAATCAGATTCCATAACACTTTTTACTTCATCCTTAAATTGAGTTCTCAATGTTATAAGAGTATAAATGTGCTTCCTATGACTTAGGGCATCAACCACTCTATTTTCTTTACCCTTTATGTAACTGATGTCAAAATCATATTGAGACAAAAACTCTAACCACCTTCATTGTCTTGCATTAATATTTGGTTGAGTGAAGATATACTTCAGCCCAAGATGGTCAGTTTTCAATTCAAAAGGTTTACCAAGAAGGTAATGCCTCCAAACTTACAATGCATGAACAATGGAAGCAAGCTCTAAATCATGTGGAGCATAATTCAACTCATGTAACTTTAGTTTTCTACTTTCGTAAGCTATGACACGATCATTTTGTAATAAAATGCCTCCTAAACCTTCACTAAAGCATCAGTTACCACCATAAAATCTCCATTAGGATCTGGTACTACAAGAATAGGTGTTGAAGTTAACTGTTCCTTCAAATTTTTGAATGCAATTTCACATTTCTCACTCCAAACAAACTTTTTATCCTTCTCTTTTATAGAAGTTATTGGTGCAACTACCTTAGAGAAATCTTTTACAAATTTTCTATAGTAGCCAGCAAGCCCCATGAAGCTTCTAACTTCATGTACATTCTTTAGTGTAGGCCACTCAGTTATAGCTACAATTTTTGAAGGATCTACAGAAATTCCATTCTTACTTATTACATGTCCCAAATAGTGTACTTCAGTGTCATAGAAAGAACATTTAGACAACTTACCAAATAACCATCTCTTTCTTAATATTTCTAAAACTATCTTCAAATGTTCATGGTGTTCCTCAATACTCTTAGAATATATGTACAAGCACAAATTTTTTGTCCAAGTATTATTGAAAGATATTATTCATTAAATTCATAAATTTTACAAGTGCATTTGTTAATCCAAAAGGTAAAACCGTGAACTCATAATGTCCATACCTTGTTCTGAAAGTTGTTTTATGAATGTCCTCATCCTTAATCCACAATTGATTATATCCAAATCAAAGATATATCTTATAATACATCGATGCTCCATGCATCCGATCAAATAAATCATCAATCCTATGGAGTGGGTATCTATTCCTTATTGTTTCTTTGTTTAACATTTTGTAAGCAATGCACAACCTAAGTGTTCCATCCTTCGTTTTCACAAAAATTACAGGTGCTCCCTAAGGTGAAACACTTGGTCTGATTAAATTTTTAGAGATAAAAGTTCTTGTAACTAAGCCTTAAGCTCTACTAATTCTGTAGTAATCATTCGATATGGTGCCTTAGAAATAGGTTTTTTTCCAGCTTGATCTCAATCATGAAATCAAACTCCCTTTTGGGTGGAAGACCTGGAAATTCTTCTAGAAATACATCACTAAAGTCTCATAACAACAGATATCGTTCCATAACATCGATTTCTCTACATTGTTTCAGTAATTTTCCGCAAATAAGGTACAAACTTTATTTTTGGCCTTTTTAAGTTGCATAACTGACAATTTTCTAACAGAAATCTCACATTTCACACCCTAAATCTCTATTGTTTTCTACAGGTCATCTAAACAACTAATGTGTTTTTCAAAACAATCCACTTTAGCCTTATGTTTTGCTAACCAATTAACACCTATGATTACATCATAAGACCCCAAAGGTGCAACATAAATATCAACTTCAATGGAAAATTTAGGTAAATCAAGGATTGCTCCAAAAAGACACATACTAACTGTATGAACAACATTGTTTCCATACTGTATAGTCCATGTTTTATCCATGTTTCCAGCTTTTATTTTTAGTTTTGATGCTAATTTACTAGAAATAAAACATTTAGTAGCTTCGGTATCAAAAATAATAGTTATAGGTAAACCAAATAACTTACCTAGAACTTCTATAGGCATGGCCTATTTTTCAGCCTGTTTGTCAACTACTGCAGTGTGTATCTTGTGTTGCTGATTATGATTGTCCTTTTTCAAAGGAAATTGATTTGCGTAATTATCTTTTCCATAGTTATAACAGCCTCCTACAGGTCCCTTCCTAGGCTTAGGTTTATTTCCATCCTTAGAGTTATCATTCTGACCCCCATAGGACTTCTATCCGTTATTATTGTTCTTAGCAAAGTTGTTCCATGCATTACCAACAAACTTGTTTATTGTTGCTTTCTTATTAGTATCAGATGAAATCTTACTTTTCATTCTAAATTTCTTCCATGGTCCTTTCTTAGGTGTAAGAGATGATGAAGAGGAGTTGGGATTTTTCTTCCTTACTTCCTCCTTATGAGCAGAAATTGCTTTCAATTTTTGTTCCTACCTTATGGCCTTTTCAACAACCCCTTCCATCATGGTTGGGATGTGAACATCCACCTCTCCTCCTATAATGGGATTCAATCCCATGATGAATTTCCATATCCTAAACTTCTCATATGTTTGGTATTGAGGTACATACTTAAGGAGTTTTATAAATCACTCCCGATACTCGATTCTGATTAGCTTCCCTTGAGCTAAGTTCTGAAATTCCGTCATTTTCTAATCATAGTAAAGTTGTGGCAGCCAACGTTGCCTAAAGTAACATTTAAATTGATCCCGGTGATATTAATTTCATCAATGTTTAACTCAACCTTACGACTATCCCACCATGATGATGCCTCAAGAGAAAGCTGATATGCTCCCCATATCACATTTGTTTCTTCTAAGAATTCCTTATTGCAAAGTATTTCTCCATTTCGTTGAGCCGACCTAGTTCTCAACCCCATATCCTAATGTGGTGCCATCAAACTTGGGTGGACTTATCCTTTTTATATCATTAGTGAGTTCAACTTAGCCGTAGCCTTTTATTCTCGGGATGAGCGGTATGTTCACATTTTATTATCAACACCTACATTGGCGTTAACCCCTGGAGGTGGCTGATTGTTGTTATCAACATCTTTTCCTCCTCATTTCCCATTACTTGTTATTCAAGTATAGCCAAACAATCTCTTGTATCCTACAGGTAGCAAGGATCTCATCGAGTTTCTAGGTAGTTGTTTCTCCTTCCTCGGGAAAAGGTTTATTTACAACATTTTCTCTTGTTCTAACCATTTTTACATTACAAGAAAATTTAAGTTTCATCAGATTATGGACACAGAGGTCCAAGAGCTGCAACCTTCAGCTCTAATACCAAGATGTAACATTCTCATTTTAATACTTTAGAAACAAGGGAATTTTTTTATATAATGTTCACTATTATAAATAAAACATTATTTAGAACACACATTCCATACCAATCAATCTCATAACAAATAACCATATGCAACTATAAATGACTCGGTGATACACTGATCTATTCATTCCATGACTCGGTTACCTACCGATCTATTCATGTTTAACTTTAAGTATTGAATACTTATTGTATACTTGGTTTTCCTACCCTAACCAAGAACTGAGTGATCTATTTAAAGAACATACCTAAATATTTGTTACCAATATTCATATGATATCACGTTGCTTTAACCTAGGTG
This sequence comes from Taxus wallichiana var. yunnanensis, assembly GCA_018340775.1. Taxonomy (NCBI): domain Eukaryota; kingdom Viridiplantae; phylum Streptophyta; class Pinopsida; order Cupressales; family Taxaceae; genus Taxus; species Taxus wallichiana. The sequence continues at coordinate 963,650,965 of CM031234.1, forward strand.
ACATAGGACAACACAACCAATAGCTTCCGATACTTTGGCCAAAGATTTTCAACATACTATTTATGTCACTATTCCTAGATGGCATACTCATCATTTCGAATACATCCTTCACCTCACTCATCTGTTATCTAGAATGGTCTTTACTGACTACCGCCAGTCCACTTGTCCAAGGTTTAACCCTAGCCCGGGTTAGGAACATAGTCTATTATAGGAAGACACTCTCGATGACTTAGGGTAAAAGGGCATACTTGGTTGACCTAAGTCAACCGGATGTGCCAAGGTACCCTGAGTTATTGAAAGTTACTCCCTATCCTAAACATGCTACTAACTTGACCTAGAGAAAAACTAAGTTCAAGTCCTTATTGTGTGTAGATCTAGATGATCAATGCAGAAGGGTGTTGCCACATGTCAACTACAATGATGTATCCTCGAGAAGACCCTAGTCTTCTCGAAGGTACAACCTGGAGTTGGCATGTGCCAACATCCTACAGAAACTATCTCATCATGATGTACATACCCCAAGGAGGTTATTAATGTTTAATTAATTTGGATTATAAAATAGATTACAACATCTATGCTAAACCCTAATCCAACACTCCTTAAGTTTTTGTTCTATACTTGAATCAATTAAGCATTAAAGAAATTCCTTTAACTCATGATTTCTTTTAATGTTCATTTATTTAGTTTAACAACAGTTAACCAAAATAGGACAGCAATATCATAAGTTCCATTAAATATAACTTAATCATTCAGAGAAGGTGTAACAACCAAATAGGTTCAACTAGTGGTAGACTTTATAAGAAATGAAGTCTAACGATTAACGATCATATCACCATTCTTTGGGTTACATTTCATTTAGCGAGGAAGAACCTTCCTCTACTTGATTAAGTGTTAGGGTTTTCAAACCCTTCTTATCTTTCACAAACTCTAAAGTTCTATCACATATTCATTACACATTCCAATACTATATTAGAATTGTTTAGATAAGATTGTTAACTTATGCAACTTAACAAGCTACATCTTAATAAGGGAATCCAATATATTTCCCTTTAACCAACTGATCAAGTTTATCCGAATTAATCATATAGAAAATATGAAAAATATCATCAAGATAGAATTTCCATCTTATTCATAAACACAAGATAATTTACACAACCAATGCAAGTAAATCTCAACCTTCAATTCATCTTTATAAAACTATACATTACAAGACTATGTATTTCAGGCATGTTGTTTAACAAACAACCTATTTCCCAAAAGAATATAACTTTTCTTTTTCATACAACTAAAGAATAAATTGAAATTCTTTATATAAGATTCAGATTTAAATAAGCCAATACATCATGAAATCTCTTGTCTTCTTTAATCACTTACGGTGTCCATCTGCAAAATTGCTAGCAGGTCAATTCATAACCGAGCATGATAAGCACTAAGCATTAAAGTAAAGTGCATTCCACTAATTTTTTCATAAAACAACCCTGCATTAATGAAACAATTAATAGGCATCATACAAATAATCATAAGTAATAACATCCAGAAAGAAGAACAATTAAGAGAGACATAATTCATTATTAAGAAAGAGAATATTATAATCTGCAACATCATAATTATATCTCAAGACTTAATTGATCCTAACAATCACTTTAACAGTCTACAAGTCTTGTCATTCAATTATTTCCTAAACCCATAGAAATACACATTCATCTTTACCAACAACAAAAGAAGTCAGTTACAACATAACTCATATTAGTATGCTTCATCTTTCCATATAAACCCAAGAAGAGAATTCAATACATACCTATTCCTCAGACACAATTCATCTGAAGGAAAGAATCAGGTTTAGTACACACATCATTGCCTCAGTCCAAGATATCAATATAAGGAGCTCATAAATAAAGAGGCAACATCTAACAAGAATCCCAATTCAACTCCAGCAGAATAAAAATAGTTCCACATAAAGTCTTACTAACTTCAGTATCTTTGTAGTTTATAATTCAAAAGGTCTAAATAACCAACTTACTAAAAATCCAAGCTATACCTGAATAAAATAATTCTCTTACCAATCCCTAGGAAAATTCCCATCTCGGGAGAGAATCAATAAAAGAGAATTTCGGTAAATGAACTTATCACCAACATAAAAAAGGTTTCCAAACCACAAAAGGCCCAATCCAAATTTCATTTCATTTATACTATGAAATGAAATTCATTATCTAAAAACAAACTTAGAAATTCTCTAGCTAGTTCCCAAAGGAGAATTCAAAACCGAATGCACAGTCAAAGCAAGCACATAACCAACTTCCATACAAACCTTCCAATGAAGACCTATTCTCATTCACCTAGCTCAAATCCAATATCAAATCTCAGAAGAAATACACAGTACAGTCCCAAACTATAGAATGCCCCCAAGAGAGTATAATTCTTTCTCTTTAATACATGGTGGTTCAACAATGATACAATAGTGGAGTAAAAGTCCTCCAATCGAAATAGATTAAAAATTCACAACAACTCTCAACTCAAAGACTGAATTCCCATTACAAACGTTAACAACAAACTACAAATGAGAAGGCAGTTTGAAATCCCAAGCAAGAGCCACATTACCAACATCTAGATAAGTGATACTGTAAATTTTCAAACCACATACAAAATAACAAGTTTAAAATTTAGCATTCTACAAAAACCCACGACTCAGATGGAAGTAAGAATTAAATAATTTGATAAGACAAGTTCTATCCTACCTTCTTCCAACTTGACTGAACAAAATAACCACAAACCTCTCTAGTTCCTTTTAAAATCATATGACAGGTAGGGATCGTTCAACATAAAGGAATAAAAATGAAATAATAGTAATTCCCAAAAACCTCTTTCATCAATATGACTGTCCCAAAACAAGTCGTTATTCCAACTCGTTTATTTCAAAAAAATAAATAGTCAAGTTCAAGAACACAAGTGTGGTCTTAAAGGCTGAAAACATACAACCGTTCATTCTTAAAAAAGAAAAAAACAAAGGAGCTCTCAAAAGAAGTTACACGTCAACATCTAACCAAACAAAACTCACAAGGCTCCCTTCCAACAAACAATATTAAAAAGAGATAGAAGATTTACAGTCCTTAATACCCACTAAAATTCTACTCATAATACCTGTACAAGGTTAAACACGTCGAATCCAATACGAGATCTTAAATGACCAACAATGGAAAAACTTGTACCAAGTCAAATATGAGTTTCGAACACAAGTTTAAACAACACAAGCTTAAATACGAGTTAATAATGAAACCCGAGGCCCTAATAAAAGCTCGGAATAAACACCAACACTCATTTATGGGTTCAAGCCTTTCCATTCTCCCTAAGGGAGAATAAAACTTTGGTTCAGAGCTCGAGTACGAAAAGAACACAACAACTTAACAGCAAGTTCAGTATTCAAGAACTAAATAGTGGTACAGTCATTGAAATACGAAGATTCAACCAATCGGTTCAGAACTTCACATAGTTCCTACACAGTCCCAAAACAAACACAGGGTCTCAACAAAACTCAAAACGAATCTCAAGCTTCAATACAAGTTTAGAGCAACTACGAGAGTCCCACTTCAACTCACAAAACACATGACTGAACAGAGATTTAGAACCCAACAAGTAACTAGCTAGCTCTTTCCACATTATTTTTAATGCAAGAAAAAAAGCTTCGAATACAAGCTACAAGCTTCAAATACAATTAACATAACTACTAGTTCAAGTTACAGAGTTTCAAAACAACTTCGCATGCAAACCTCGACAACTATTCGGAAAGTTCCCAAAACTACTAATAATAGCCAAGGATTCACATTCCAAAACCCACATAATTTTCAAGAATACATGCAAGTAAATAACTATATACATCATGCAAATATAATTTTCTAGTGAGCAGAATTGTTTTAATGAATCATTTAGAAGAAAGCAAGAAATATTAATGGGTAGAGCCTATCATGCCTGATAGTGCCTCTGCCGATTCGAAGAAGACTTCTAGCCGAGTTTCCAACACCTCTTCTTTTCCAAGCAAGATCAAACAACCATAATCTTTTTCCACAATGCCACTTATACATTCCTCGAACCGAAAATAGCTCAGAGAATTCAAAAATAGCCACTAAGTGGAGATCAAACTACTAGTTTGAAGAACCAGATAGCTCCATGCAGAGCAAAAATTAGGAAGCATGCAAAACAAAAAAACCCCAAACAAATATGCCAACATGCCTTCCAAGACTATTTGCTCGCCATAACTAGGTGAGTTAATGACATTAATTTGCATATTCCCGCTTCTCTCTCTTTTCCACTACCATCCAAAGTTGGCGAGACCAAATCAGATTTCCACATGCATTTCCAAACTTAGTGATGCCTCCACGTAGGTTCCTCTAAACTTTCACTAGCCCCTACCAAACTAGCAGTACTTACATGCATTTAAACCAAATCAAATCTCATTAAAAGCTTAGGAACCACCACTTAGTTCCCCACTTGCCAATGACCCATAGGTTCCCTTTCATATCCCATTAGTTTAGGATAGATAGAATTTTCTTAGGTTATATCTTAGGTTAGTTTAAATATATAACCTTAGGATATAACCCCCAACAATAAATTTCCACCTTAGGATAGGATGTAGATTTAACCAAAAACAATAGGTTTAGAAATAACTTAGCATCCCCTAGGTTATTTCCTTTCAAGCTAAAAACTTAGGTTAGAATGTCATCCCACATAAAGTGGTGTAGTAATAGTTAGGTAAATTACTTGAGTCTCGTATCTATTAGGGTAGACCGTATAGGTAAAGGGTACATAATAATTTCTTTTTCTCAAGAATCTAAGCAAGGTTTCTATTTCCCTTAACGCCATTAAGCGCCCTACAAGGGTCAATCAAGAAGAGCGAGCACAACAAAAAATAGAATGAAACACTTTTTTCAAGATGATAAAGAATTTGCAATAACCAAAAGTTTAGTCTGTTAAGTATTTTAATCAATATATGTTAGTTTTTCATTCTGTTTAGAGAAGAAGATTTAAAACATACCTTGGATCAATGGAATTGATCCAAGGATGAGTCCAATTGTGAAAGGTAAGTTGCAACTCTTAAAACTAGATTGCAGCTTATCCAATGAGAAGTGAAATAGATTATTGCAAGCAACAACATATCAGCCCTACAATCAAAGAGTAGAAATGATTTATCCATGGCAAGCATGATTTTTCATCAACCATGAAACATACATTTGTCCTGAAAATCACATGTCAATGCTTGCAATGCAAAAGAGGAATATAACATTTAGACAAGGTGTTACATTCCACATGCCAAACCTTATACCAGTGGTTATTGATGTGAAATTGATTGTATAACTAAGCTACATAAAGAACAATCACATTAATAATGGAGAAAAGTTGCATAATACAAGACTAAAATTGCAGAGGACAAATTATAACAAAAATACCATATATTATTGATAGAATAAAACTTGAGAAATTACATGATGAGAGAGCTTAAAATATATAGGACAATAAACTCCTTAAAACAAGGATTCAACTCCTATCTTTAATCCCACAATATCCAAACATATCTCTCATATAATCACTCCCAAACCCAACAATCTCTCACACAACTCCCAAATAGCTACGTGAGTTGTTTATTCAACAAACTCACAACTAATACATATTATCCTATATTATTAATAATGAGTTGATTAATAACTCATATTAATAATATTACACACTTTTATTTTCTCGGAAAAATATGATATTCATATAACAATCTTAATATCTTACTAACACACTAACTTACTAATGTAATATATGAATATTACATTTAACTATTACAAAAAATAATGTGAGCACTAATCCATGGATTATTCCTAACATTCCCCCCTTAGTGCGAACATGGATGAGTTCTGTCTAGTACCTGCTCATGATACAATGGTTTTCAAAGAGTACCATCAACTCCAACAGGTTTTCTAATGGAACCATTAACCACTTTGTATGTTATTTTCTAATAGATTAAAAACTCTCAAATTATTTTTCTAGTGGACCACCAACCACTCCATAGCAGCGTACATGTTTCCCCACCCCATCCTTACATTCAAGGGAAAATACAAGAAATATCACTCACGCAAGAGCTCACTTATTACAAGATTGAACAAGAATAAATCATTTGTTCTTATTACAACACACAATGAAAATTAAACACAACAAAAATAAATGCCACAAATTCATTGTGTGGCCCCTTCGCTTGCGAGTTGGTAAGAGGTCATTGATTAACCTCCTTCCTCTGTTGCCTCCTTCCTCCATCATGATGTTGTTAACTCAGGCCGAATTTGTCTTTGAGGCTCATTTTATAATTCTATTAGGTGTTGGTTTCAACCGATAATACACCCTTACAATAATAATCAACTTTATATTTAACCAAAATAATAAAACATATCATATTTTTATTGTTAGAAATCAATCACTATTTTTTACAGAATAATTAGAAATGTTAGAATTATTTCCATAATTTCTCTTAAAATACAAAATGGGTTTCTGTAATTTTTTGACATAAGTTTCCCATAATACAAATAAACAAACTCAAAATAATTTAACAAAATTCTGAATCTGGGTTTTTGAGAAAAACATGAATTACCAGTCATTTTTTTTAAGATCAGAATCCAGAAAATGGCAACAAAAGCTTCAAAACTCTCAGATCTACATTCAAGAGGTTGTGGTTTTGTCCTGCAATGACTCTCATAACTCGTCCTATCTCGATTTGATACTAGATGATGTGAAATTGATAGTATAACTAAGCTACATAAAGAACAATCACATTAATAATGGAGGAAAGTTACAGAATACAAGACTAAAATTACAAAGGACAAATTATAACAAAAATACCATATATTATTGATAGAATAAAACTTGAGAAATTACATGATGAGAGAGCTTACAATATATAGGAGAATGAACTCCTTAAAACAAGGATTCAACTCCAATCTTTAATCCCACAATATCCTCACATATCTCTCCTATAATCACTCCTAAACCCAACAATCTCTCACACAACTCCCAAATAGCTACGTGAGTTGTTTATTCAACAAAATCACAACTAATACATATTATCCTATATTATTAATAATGAGTTGATTAATAACTCATATTAATAATATTAAAAACTTTTATTTTTCTCACACAAATATGATATTAATATAACAATATTAATATCTTACTAACACACGAACTTACTAATGCAATATATGAATATTACATTTAAATATTATAAACAATAATCTAAGCATTAATCTATGGATTATTCCTAGTAGTTTTAGCTTCCTTAAAAAACCATATTTCATACACACCTATCTCCATCGTTGTGCATGGAAAGGATTCAGCATGGGACGTTATGAGCGAGGGGCCAAATGGCCTATTTTTTATCAATGTCAAAACCTTGCAAAATATTTAGGTTAGGCTATCGAAGCAATCCCCCGACCCCGTTCCACCATCTCGATATATGCATGGACATGCCTTCCCCACCTATCCTATCTTCTCCATCCCACGAATCCATGGAAACAAATGATACTAACTCCATTTCTTCTAACTTTTTTTATTCTCCACCATCACTTTAGGATCGGTCACTTATCAGTGTGAAAATCAGACTACGTCCCTTCCCCTTCGCCATCCGAGAAATGATAGAAGAATATTCTTCTACCATCGACATCCTTCAATGTGTTGATGATGATGTCATTCTTTCCCACATGGGGAAAAATATTCTTATCCTCATAAGACCTTACCATCTAACACACCTACTCTTCTCAACAAAGCCACCATCGATGTCAATATCGGGACTCCTCAGGATCCTTACATTCTCAAAGTGGGCCAATATCTTGATCCACGTGAACTTGAATCTTTCATGGCATTCCTCTCTTGTCATATCAATGTAAAACTGATACCTAACAAGTTAGAGGTGAGTATCAATGTCAAACTGATACCATTCAAAAATATCATGACATTTTTCATATTCTCCTTGAAGGATTTGATTCCTACACCATCCAAGTTTTACCTTGGTCGACAAATCATTTACTGATACGATGGCATCCCTTACGCTTCTTATTCCATGGATAACTAAGGAATCCAAAAAAAATTTCATCATTCATCGTAGTGATCAACCATTTCATGAATTACCCCATGTTAATATTCTTGAATATAATTCATCAGACCTTTGGTATTCCTAAATATTTGATTATCTATCCCATTCCATTATCCCCCCTGACCTATCCAAGAACTCTAGGAGGTATTTCCTTCAACGCGTTAATCATTATGTGATCCTTTGTTGCATTCTTTATAAGCATGGATTTGATGGTGTTATTCGTCAATGCCTTAAATCCCATGAAGCTTCTCGATCCATCCAATAAATCCATGACAGTATTTGTGGTGGACACTTTAGTGGCTTAGCCATTGCTAAGTGCATTCTTCATCTTGGCTATTATTGGACTTCCCTCAATCATGACTACTATGAGTATGTTAAGAAATGTGAAAAATGTTAGCGGCATTCTAATCTTATTTACATTCCTATTCAAGATTTGTAGTCATATCAGGACCTTTGGCCCTTTTCACAATGGGGTCTTGATCTCATTGGTATTATTAATCCTTTCTCTTCACAACAACATCACTCTATCATCACTGTAACCAAATATTTCACCAAATGGGTGGAAGAAATCCCACTCACCTCAACCAAATATGGTCCAATCATTAATTTTATCTACCAGCACATCATTTTCCACTTTAGCATCCCCCACAAACTTTTCATAAACAACGAGAAAGGCTTTTAAAAACAAAGATCTCAAGAAAATATGCAACGCATTCAACACCCAACTCAGTTTCTCTTTTCCATATTATCCTCAAGCTAACGACCAAGTTGAAGCTACCAATAAAACCCTTAGAAACATTCTTGCCAAAAATATTGATCAAGCAGATCGTAATTAGCATCTCCAACTTCCTTTTTCCCTTTGGGCCTATCGCACTAGTATTCTACCTCCACGAAGACTACGCATTTTTCTCTTATTTACGGTTCCAAAGCCGTCCTTCCCCCTGAATTTCAAATTCCATATTTTTGTGTGTCCCTTTGTGAATTCATCTCTGATGAAGACTATCACCATATCACCAAGCACATCTAGCACAACTCGAGTTATTAGATGAACCTAGCCTTCTAGTTCTTGAACACCATCATGTTTATCAAGAGCACATTAAACATGCTTACAAATAGCACCTTAAATAACGCTACTTTAATGTCGGTGACCTTGTCCTCAAAGAAAATTAAAACACCAATCCTCTAGAAAGGAGCCAACGTGGAAAGTTTTCCCCTAACTGGATTAGACCATACATTATCACACACAAGTATGGGTCGAGAGCCTATCGTTTGGCCTCCCTTGATGGTAAATTGGAGGTGGAACCTCTTAACGCATTGTACCTACAAACATTCTACTATTAGCACTTCTATAAGTGCTCTTATTCATATCTTTAGATCATTCCTTCATCTTGGCCTCTTCCATCTCTCATTGTAATTATTTGGAATTATGTGGTCTACCATCACTCCATAGATGTGACCTTAAATATGGGCACCACGGCTCTGTCCATAGCATTTTCCTTGTGGATAGGTTCTCCCTTCTTGGTGAGAATTCCACGATCATTACATCCATCACCCTCTTATTCACCTATTGGAACCATGCAAAGGGTCCAAGGGTGTCTCTTATACAATCCTTATTCCCCTCCCGAGTGGTTTACTTAGCTAGTCCTAGCTCTCTCCTATGTAAAATAGAAAATCATGGATGCTCTTGCTAAAAAATTAGAGTTATCAAAAATAGAATGATCCCTCAAAGGATAGTTGTTCATGCAAAAAAAAACATAAACCATGAAATCAAAAGCAAATAAAATGAATAGACCGATCCTCAAGGACAACTATCATATATATTATTCTCGCCATCTATATTATGTATAAGGTATACCATACCCTTGAAGGATAGCTACTCCTTATGGCATTTGAAGGCTTCCTAAATTGATCAACCTTACATTTTATTAGCATCCTAAGAAATCTTCATGCATTGATAAGCTTTCTTTCAGCAAACTTCCCACATTGATCAGTTTGCTCTTTCCCCTTCCCAGAGCTAGGGAAAAGTTATAAGGAACACCACTTTTGTAGAACCCTCTTCCCATGTACAAGTTATATCTCAAACCCCTTTATCATGTCGACATTAGGTTTATAAGTTCATTTCATCCATATTCCTTATGATCTTTGGTATGACCAATTGTCATTGGTTGCATACTAACATCTGTTTTGGTTGCATGTGCCTTACGTTACTTGGATCCCCTTCTTGTTTACCTCCAATGTAGTTAGAGACATATTTTCATCGTACATTCCTTGATATGACGTAGTGTCATTCATACCCATAGGACATCATTGTTAAGTCACATCTTATCCTACACCTCATCGAACTTATTCAATCTCTCTAACATTCAAGTCCACCTTGTGGCCATATTTATTCCCCCTTGGGGCATTTTTCTTAATCATTCCTTTCCTTATTTTCCTTTGTGGCCATTTTACTTTTTCCCTCTGGGCATTTTAATCAAACATTCAATCCTATCTAATTTACTCTCAAAAGTCCACTTTGTGGCCATACTTATTTCTCCTTCGGGCATTTTATTTCACGATTCTAGTCAATCTACACACAAAGCCCACTTTTTGGCCATACTTTACTTCCCCTTGGGGCATATTATTTCCACCCACTTCCACGTAGACTTCTCAACCATTTTTCTTTTCCTATGTTGGGGCACCATAATTTGCATCCTTGTCCCGAAAAGATGCATACCTTTTTGCTTGATTCCTTGTGTACGAAGGATTTCGCATACCTTTCACATTTAGTTGTGCAGAATTTTATGTTTTCCTATGACCGTTGATCATCGCGGATTGCATCCATACTACGTAATTTTCACCCACTCATTGGCCCATAGAACGTTCTCTCACATCTCTGTTGAGACCACAATTTTCCTTTACCGATGTGATATTGGAGTCACCGCCATAGTTTTTATTGTTATTGCGATCCTTTTTCACGGGGCATATTTCCTTGGTAATCCATTTACCCATTTTTATTCACCCACCCTCCCTTTACCATCTACCTTTTTCAAATGCATCATCGATTTCCTTGGCGTCATCAATCCCCCATTTGAGGGGGAGATCATCATCTACCTTTCATCAATCCTCATTTACCCTTAATCTCTCATCATTTTTGTCTCATGGCTTTCTAGCACAAACCACTCAACAAAAGGGGGAAATGTAGACACCTAAATTTGGTATCTATACCCTTTTCTGCCCACGTGCACATATTTCACCTTGGTCTTTACCTAGGACCCTCTTAATTTAATTTACTCCCCCATTTTATTTAATCTAAAATTCCAATATAATTCTTATTAATTAATTAATTAATCAATCAATTAATATCTCATATGCCCTAAAACCTTCTATTTTGGATGCTTTTATCTTAACACATACATCCCATTTTTTTCTAGCTTTCTTATCTTGCTTATCTTTATCCCTTAACATCCCTAAAAATCCCTTTCTTGCCTACATGCTTTAAAGCACCCTTCCAACCCTTAAGAAATCCCAAATCCCAATTAAAATCACAAAAGTAAACCCATTGGGGAAACTTTCCCCGTAGTCAGCGGTGACCAAGCTCAATCGTCATCGACCCTATAAGACTATCTCAATCCTTTCTATTGGGCCCTTAATTGACTAAGTCCCAGGCGAGAAAGAATTCACGCAAGCAATGCAAGCAAGTAAGAATGCACTTAGGGAAAGGCATGTGGGATAATATGTTGGTGCACAGAAGCAGAAGAAGGTTTGGGGACTTAGCCGCATTTCTAAGGTGGTGTCACAGGAAAACACGTGAAGGAACAGATAAGGTTCCATCTTGGAGCCTTGGAGGTCAAGAAAACAATATTCCATGTAGGTATTTTCCTAAGAGGATCATTACGTTATTAGTGGAGGCCTTTGCAAACTGGTATAAGCACTTGATCGATCATGAAGGACCAGACTTCCACTTGGCATGTCGTCTACTCATGGGTGAAACTATGGTAATGAATCCATATTCTATTTAGAAGATTTCTTGGGTCTGAAATAAAGAGAGTTAGAGTTGGAGAGGCTTTAGGGGTAACGAAGTGCTGCAAGAATGTTGTTACTAGGCATATATATATGCACTCGGTTTTGGACAATGGTTGTAATGGGAAAGCGTGGATAGGATCTTTGTTCAGAGTAGTTATGTAAGATTGGAATGTTATTTCATGATGTATATGGTCTGAGATGACCATGTTTGATGTAATATGGCTACTGTGAATGGATTTAATCAATATATGGAGCTTTATTTTGTGTATTTGTGTTTATAAACTAAACCCTAGTGTGCTTCATGTTATTCATGGTTCAAATCTATTTCCATTATGTTTTTGTGATGTTTATGTTTATCTCATGGAGCATTTATGCTTAGAACTAGATTCACTACATCTATATTAGATTAAATGCATGTGTTCTTGCTCTGCAAACCTTTCCTCCATTAATGGTGGAACATTCTCACAAGGCTCACATAAAGGAGGGGCTCGGTACCCACGCACACCTCGGGTGAGTGCCCAACACTTGGGTGATAGGTCAACATGCTTTGGTTTAAGAGAAAGATTAGAGGATAGAGGTAAACGAGACTACATTTTGGTTCCATTGTCGGGACCTCTTTTGAAGTTGTTGTGAGAATGATGTGTGATGACGGAGCGTCTGACCTTGGAAAGCATTGAGACCTGGCTTAAAAGCATGGAGGATGAGTTTTCTCAAAGGTTCAACATTAGATTTGAGTTTGATGTATGTAAATGGGTGGAGGATAACATGTATCACGAGCTCTATGAGACATTATTCTATTGTTTCCCAGTAGAGTTGTATGAATGGCTCTCAGCATATGCATCAAGGATGAGTTGGTACTATAGACCTCGTGTTTGGACCTAGGAGGAATATCAGTAGTTGTAGGATGTTGATCTGACCTGGAATCATGTTGTTGATCATTGGTGGAAAGGTGTGTTGACTAGTTACACATTGGAGTACACAATCTCAATGTATTCTTGTCTGAAGGTTGTTGAGTTTAAGTTTTGAGAGGGAGCCAAGAGGATTGTTCTTGCGGGTTATACCTCTAGCTATCAAAATCATGATAATCACTTTGAGTTTGGAAGCATTCCCTATGGCTGGCTAAATTCGCGCTAGGTGTGGGGCATGGAGAACTGTGTGGTGGAGATGGCGGACCTTACGGCAGAGGTAGAGAGAGAGGAGAGGCAGGCTCAAGTATAAATGATCTCGAGAAAGGGAGTTGATGAGACAACACAAAGTTTCCAATGTGATGGACTTATGGAGATAGACATTGCGAGAAGGATTTGAGGTTAGCACGGAGGGCACGAGACCTGACTATTCTGTGCTACCCCATCTTGGAAAGTGCGGGAGAGAAACCCCTCAATTTACGGTGAGATCTCGTAGTATGGAGAAAGGATATCTATAGGCGCACATCTTATCCCACCTAGCAACCAAACCCCGGCGCTTATTTTTCCAGTATCTAAGACAAGTACTTCTAGCTTAGTTGGTGTTGGTGAGAAGATTACTTCAGGTAGATATCATTTTACGTTACACCCATCTATGGCCACACAAAAATTTTTGATGTTTGGAGGTATTTTTTCCACATATTTTTGGGCAAGGTGTGGGTTCAAAAATTTTGGGTATGGTGATTAGAAGTGGCATAGGAAACACATATAGGAGTGGTTAGGTATCGCAAACTGTCGATACACAGTTTAGCATGATGGTGGGAATGCAGAGTGCAATTGTGTCAATCCCCTTACTTGCAACAAGGAGGAGGATCTAGAGGATCTGAAGGGATAGGACCTAGTGGATCTAGTAGTGGTGGTAGTGGAGAAAATTTAGGAGAAGGTCATGGTTTTGGATCTAGTTGGTAAGGCCCACAACACCATTAGTAGGTGATTTACGAGATGTCAATCCACTTACCTAATTACAAGGGTGTGGAAGATGTTGCAGAGCATGTGCACAAATGTGAGTTGTTATGGAATACAAAGGGAATCATTACCCTAGAGAGGAAGGTAAGTCAGTTTGTAACTACATTGCAGGGGCACGTGCATAATCTGGTAGCATAAGTATAACCCCCATCAGACGGTGGTGGATTATACTGCGTTGCGTGATGAATTCTTAGCAGAGTTTCACATTCATGAGTTCAAACAAAAGAGCATTATCGCTTAAAGGAAATCTAACAAGGTATGGCGAGAGAGAATGCATGAGTATGATGCATGTTTTAAGACTCTCTATCAAATTTTCATATGATATCCATCCATTACAACATGCTCGGTGGTTCTTCGATGAATGATCACCCCATTCAAGAGGGCACTTTCCATAAAGCCTTCACATATATATGCAAGGCCTTGGAGGCTGCCTTGCACATTGAGGTAGTGGGAAGAATTAATATTGGAGTTAGCCCATTTCTTGAACCATAGATTGCTTCCATGGAAAAGTAGCTGAAAATTTTTCTGAACTAAACTCATGATACTTGCGGTGGTTTATGGTCCACAGATTGTGAAGTACGAGGACACACAAAGAAAGTTGCCCATGAAATTTGGTGCGCGTCATGTCGATGAAACTGTGATATTTTCTATAGAGATCATGATGTAAGTAGATGCTCATTGTTGCAACGTGCAATCTGTAAGAATGTGTCTTGTTATTGCAATAATTACACTCTACTCTACTCATTATGACACCAAGGATTACGATTGATAAAATAAATTCCTGACGACATTGATCTTGGTGTGTGTTAGACCAACATTGGGAGTAGTTCTAAGGCTAAGGATCATCAGTATGAAGGGTGCTGGATGGAGGAGGTCGAGGAAGAGGTTTTTGCAAAGAGGTTTTAGAGGTCGTAATGGTCACGTAGGAAGAGGTGACTTTCCCGAGGGACTATTACAATTGTGGATCGACTGAACACTACAAGTGTGAGTGCCCTAATTTGTTGCAATGCTCATGGTGTGGAAAGAAGAAAAAGTATGAAGAGTTCCCAGAGTTATATGACCACATGAACAATAACTAGAAGAAGGAAAAAGGCGCGGGGATGGTGAGTGTAAAGAGGACCGACCCATAATGGATGTTGAGGGTAGTGCTTAACTCCGAGCTAGAGCTGTTTTGGTCACTACACATGCTGAGGTTGCATGCACCTGAGAGGAACCAAAGTAGAGGCCCTTATCACAAGAGAAGAAGTGTTACATGGGAAATATCCTGATCTTACCCACCAAAAGGAAGTGTACTAAGAAACCATGGAGATAATTAGGAGTTTACAAGGACAAATCCAGTGTCTAGAAGGAGCAATCATGCCAGTTAGAACAAAGAAGAGTGTTGAGGTTCCTCAGCAGGATATGGATGAGGTTAGGGAAGTGTGTCAAATGTTGTGGTAAGAGAAAATTATTCCCATGTTGGGAGAATGGTGAGGGAGAAGGTACCATGCGATGGAGGAGGGCGCGAGAGACAAGTCTTACATGCTAACCTACCTCCTCAAAATTGATTATGACAAGGAGATCACACTAAATGTAGTTGTTGATGGGTGGCTCTTGAGTAATATATTGATTGAAATAGGAACAAACATCAATGTCCTTACTCTGGATGCATTGAATCAAATGGGGAGGACCGCATTGTAGCCATCTTTTCGAATGTGTTGTACATGGATAACGGGAGAAAAGGCCATGCCTCTAGGGTTTTGAAATGTGCATCCATTACTATTCAAGGGAAAAGTTTACTGGAGACTTTGAGGTCCTAGAGCTTATTGAGGCTGATAGTTTCCGAACATTACTTGGGCACCCTTGGTATTATGCAAAACATGTTGACTTGCGTTTTAATAAGGGCTAATATCAGTTTTGAGAAAAAGGAATAGTGCATGATCATTCCATTTACTAATGGATGGTTTGCATTGTATGTGTAACCATTGGGTGAAGAAGAATTAAACAAGATATATGTGTGCACCATCGGGACCTAGAGTTTGTTCATCCATCGAAGGAAAGGTCATTCATGGGATGATGCGCGATCCATAAGTGATACAACCAATGTTACTGAAAATTGGGCGCATGGGACATACGAGTTAGTTGGAAGGCATCTAAAGGATATTGAGACTCGAGTTGTTAGAACGCACTCAGTTAGGTGCTTGGGAGGAAGGTAGTTTCCATAGTACACTAGGGAAGTTGACCCTAATGTCTTTATGCAAGAAATGGAGACCCAATGGAAGTGTCAAGTGGAGAGAAGGAATATGCTTACTTATAATTTACGTGGGATGGAAGTATGGTTGTGGGTGACACATTGAGATAATATTCTATAGTGGCGCGAAGTGAGAATCGTGCTCTCTGTTAGGTTTCTCCAAAGCAATGCACCATCTCAAATTTGTGACTATGATGGGAAGGGATCCACCTCATGCCATATTCATGACTGTGAGAAGACTTAGATGGGAGGCATGGAAGATTTACCTCCTTCCCTATGGGTGCATAAATTCTATTCCACCTTACATGGTTGTGCACGCATGGTATATTCATTCATATTTGCGGCATCGTAGGAGAAAAAGCGGCGGAGTTGATGGCGATCATTGTTCAAACATTTGAATATCAGGAGTACTAAGCCATTAGTGAATGAGGTGTTGTAGGTAGTCAAACGCCTTACCTTGGGAAAGTGTGTCATGGTTTGGAGAAAATGATTCTAGAGCTCTTAGGTGAACCAAAGTTGGGGGCGCGCTTCATGGAGGAAGAATCAGAGGAATACAACTTGAGCGTGCCTTTCCTGGAGAAAGAGAAAGGAAAGTTGGTCTACTTGATAGATGATGATGAAGAGGTGGAGAACTTATATGTTATCCATACAGAAGGTACGCGTAAAGTGTTAGATAGCACTAATGAGAAAGTGTGTATTTACCACAAGTCCATTGAAGACAAAGAAGGTTAACATTGGTATGGAGGCAGAACCAAAGGAAGCTATTATTGGGGACTACTGGATAGACCAAGAGGTCTCAAAGATTATTGAGCTTCTACGTATTTTTAGGATTTGTTTCTACATGTAGGGTACCATGAACTTAAAGGAGTTCACCCCTCACTAGGAGAAATGAGAATCAAGTTAAAGGAAGGTGCACGCCCGATTCAAAATAGACCTTATAGGATGAATCCAAATCTACGCGTGTCAAAGTTAAGGAGGAAATTGATAAGATGATAACATCTTGGGATCATAGAAGTCATTGAAGAATATGAATGGGTAAGCTCGATGGTCATCAATATCAAAAAGGATGGAGAATAAGGATTTGTGTTGACTATAGGGATTTGAATGTAGTATGTGTAATTGATCCTTTCCCAACCCCATTCACTGAGGAGATCCTAGAAGGAGTAGTTGTGTGTGAGATCTATTCATTTACAGATGGGTTTTCGGGATATCACCAAGTTTGAATTGCAAAGGAAGACCAACAGAAGACAACTTTCACCACTTGAATGGGGAATTTTTCCTATACGGTAATGCCTTTTGGACTGAAGAACGCACCTGTTGTGTTTTTGCACATTGTGGTTCAAGTGTTTTAGGACTTCATTCACAAGTTTCTTCAAGTCTACTTGGATGACTAGATGGTTTACGGATTAGTAAAATACCATTGTGATAATCTATAGTTGATGTTTGAGAGATGCAGGTAGTTGAGCATCTCCCTAAATATTAAGAAGTGTGTTTTTTCCACTCCTTTTGGCACGTTTTTGGGACACATTATTTGCAAAGAAGGCTTACTTGGTAGACCCCACAAAATTTTGTTATAATGGGATTAGAGGATCCTACCAGTCAAAGCGTGAATGCGTGGGTTCTTAGGGCATACAGGGTACTATAGGAAATTCATCAAGGATATTCCCAGATTTCGCACCCTGGAAGAGCTATTGAAACATAAAAGTAAGTTCTATTGGGGAGAGGCGCAGCAGGTAGCATTTGACATGTTGAAAGAAAAGCTTACCACCACGCCCATTTTGTGCTTTCCCTCTTGGGATAAGCCATTTCATGTGCATGTTGATGCATCCGGTGTGGCGATTGGGGTGGTCTTAGCACAACCTAGAAGGGATTATTGACCATCCCTTGTGTTTTGCTAGTAGAATCTAACTCCGACTAAACAAAATTATACCACCATAGAGCGCGAGGCATTATCAATGATCTACACACACACATAAATTTAGGTAGTATTTACTAGAACTCCTTTTATTTTCTACACAAACCACATGGCATTAAAATACTTGGTGAACAAGCCCATTTTTCAAGGGCACATATGTTGTCATTGGATACTATTGTTCTAGGAGTTTGAGTTTACGGTTGTGGTGAAACCAGGGAAAAGTAATTTGGGACCTGATCATTTATCAAGAATTACTTCGGTGAGGACGCATAGAGCATTGAGGATACGATGTCAGATGCATAGTTATTCAAGATGCAACGCGCACCCTCTAACTTGGAAGATATTGTGTTGTTCCTATGAATGGGTGTGGTGTAAAAGGGATGAAGGCATTAGAAAGGAAGCAGTTAGCCATACGCGCCACACCCTATATGTTAATTGGTGGAGACTTATACAAGCTAGGTCGTGATGAGGTTTTACATTGGTGCGTACTAGAACATGAGCACACTACAATCATGGAAGAGGCTCATGGTGGAATTACAGGAGGACACTATGCGGGGAATGTGACCTGTAAAGATCCTTTTAGTTGGCCTTTGGTGGGAAATGGTTTACAAGGATTGTATCAGAGTATTGCAAGGCTGTGACCATTTCCAGTGCCTTGGTAAACTAGGGAAAAGAGATGAAATTCCATTAAGGCCTATCGTCAAAGCAGAGAGCCATTCAAAAAGTGGGAAATTGAATTCATAGGCCCTATTACCCCAGCCGCGAAAGGACAGGTTCACGCTATATCATTACATGCACAAACTATCTTACACGGTGGGAGAAGTGGCGCCTATGAAGGATTGCATAGCCATGACAACAACTAGATTCTTGTGGGAGAATATAATCAGTAGGTATGGATGCCCACTAAGTTTAATGAGTGATAGGGGTACTCATTTTCTAAATGAGATGGTTAGAATCTTGTTGGCTGAGTTCATGGTGGCCCATCACAAGACTACCCCTTATCACCCACAAGCTAATGGGACAATGAAAAGCTTTTAACAAAATTTTGAGTCACACGTTGACCAAGATTTGTGATGTTGGGAGAAAGGATTAGGATGAAAAAGTCTTTATCGTGTTATGGTCATATCGGACAACTTATAAATGACTAAACAAGGCCACACCATTTCAATTGGTGTTTGGCATAGAGGCTATGTTACCAGTTGAATTTATGTTGTCATCCTTGTGTATTATGCACAGAGGGGATTGGCTGATGAACAAGCATTAGAGGAGCACATTGATAAGATTATGGAGTTGGATGAAAGGCGAGCCATTTCTCGATGGAGTCAAAAAATGGAAAAATCCAGGCAGAAGGCATGGCATGATAGGCACATCAAGAATAAAAAGTTTTAGGTTGGGCAGATGGTCCTTCTATATGATTCTAAGTTTACTGCGCCATCCTAGGAAACTCAAAGTGCATTGGTTGGGCCATACATTATCACTTGCATACTTAATTCGGGTGCTTTCCAATTAGAGGCACTTGATGGAACAAGGTTTCCCGGTTACTTTAATGGGAGTAGGTTGAAGCCCTACTATAAATAAGTCTTTAGTGTGTTTGTAAATAAGGTAGTATTGCCATTTAGCTTAGGATTTCCCTTAATGCATTTTCCTTTCTTTTGTTTCCCTTCTTCGTCACTTTGCTTTGTCTTTTGTTTGGTTTTTGTTGGGTGCATTTGTGCACCGGTAGCCAGTTTACTATCTAAAAGTTTTTATGTGCAGAGGACCGCACATCTATTTAGTGTGGGGTGGAGTGAAAAAGAGAACTTTGGAAAAAGATGCGGTAAGTGTTGAGAGCAATGTTGGATGGTGGCCCAGGTTGTGAAGTCAAAGGCACATAGGATGGAGGAAGGTGCGTAAAGTGAAGTGTTCATGATAGAAGAATGGTGTCAAAAGGATTTGAGGAAACCACATATAAGGATATAAGTGAGGTAAGGAAAGAACATGAGGTAGGTGGTTGACATACTTTCTAGGTTTGATTATTGTCAAAGAAGTCTTGCATGCCAGAAGGTTGCAAAATTTTCACGTGAGTTTGGGCGACAGGAAAAAACACTTAACAAAACACGTGGAGGGATGTCATTGGAAAAATCTGAATTTAATGTGGTTGTACGTTGGTAGGTGGCATAGGATTTTGTGTGGGAAAAGTGAGAAATTATAAATAGAAGGTCGGGAAAGCTATTCTTTTTCACCTTGCATTTTGATATTGAAGAGCTCTTGAGATCTAAGGTGTTCTTGCGAAAACAAATGCAAAAAGTGGTGTGTGAAGTTGATAAATTGACAGATTTGTGAACCGGTTGGGAAAGGAGTACAGACATGAATATACGGAAGAGGTTGTTCAGTGGATTCCATGGTGATTACGCAACCTTGTGGAAGAAAAATACTCCAGTTAGGGTTTACAAGCTAGGGCATGGGTTTTTGAGGAGATTTCGCAGGAGTAGAGCCAAGGGTTTGAGAAGTGGTGAAACTAAAAGAAGGAAGGAGTTTCAAAGGTCCGAGGAGAAAAAAATGGCACCAAGAAGGGATCAAAAACTTCACCAAAGAAGGGAAAAGGCAAGGGCAAAGTAAAACCAGCCATTTTTTCACTAATTTTAATGAAAAGTCATACGCAGAGATGTAGTACCCAGATGGTGTGTTGTTAGGGAAGGAATGGGTATCTCACATACAAAGATGGTCATGAGTGACTACAACCATCGAAAAGCACCACTATGAAAAATAAATGACACTGGAGTTGGTTCACCCCACAGGAAGGAGGACACATGATGGAAAACCTGTATGATGATGAGGTGCAAACCAAGTTGGAGAAGGTTGGACTCTTACAGCTCTATGAGCTGCCCTATTTTGGAAAGCCCAAATGTTATACCAATGGCTGATGTCATGCATGAGGATCACTTTTATTTCATAGGACAGAGAATGCACATAACTCCTCAGCTGATTTCCAAGTACATTGGCATTATCTACGAAGGAGAGCCACTAGATGATGACTTGTGTGAATAAGGAGGCCATCAAGAAGATAGTTGTGGCATATGAGTACAAGAAGGGTTCACGCTATTTTGATATCTCCATGATCACCGACCCTATCATGAGGATGGGTCACACACTTGGTCACAAAGTTGAATGGGCAAGAGAGGTGGACACAGGTAAACAAGAGTTGGTTGAACGTTTGCTACAAGATCTCGGAGGGAACAATCTACAACCTTTCATCCTTTATCATAGAGGAGATCATAGACACCACACATGACGATGAGAAAATATTATGTATGGTAACGTCCTTCTCACCATTGTGTTTTCAGAAATTGGAGTGCCCGATGGGCCGGATAAATATGTTTGGGAGTACCCGGATGAGGACCCCTCCCTGCTAAAATATTTGAAGCCTACACTTGTGACACGATGATGGTTTCTCATAAGGCACTTGGAGAAGTGGTACAAATGAATGCATGATGCATTTGGGGAAGAGTGGAGAATTCTGAACAATTACGGCATTGGTGGATGGAGAGGATGAGTTTTTGTGTATCAACACTTTTGTATCGGTAGGTTTACTTTGATGATGGCACCAAGAGCCCTTGGTGTAAGTTTCCCTTCTCTTTCACAGCACAATACTTTGAGCACGGTCAATCGGTTTAAGGAGGTGAAGAAACTTAGATTTGATCTAAGTGTAGTAGATCAAGGATTACCGTGAGCTGCACCGAATGTTGGTGTATCCCAAGAAGTGTGCTTATGTCGAGAAGTATGTCTCTTATGACATACATATGTTGAAACTGGTGACATTTCCTATTACGGAGAAGAATGGCAACAAGGGTGTATGTACATCTAAGGCCCAAATTCAAAAAAGGTGCTTATGTTGAGGATGACATATCTATCCCAGAAGACCCCACGGGAGGAAGAAAGTGGTAATAAAAAGAGGGAACGAGAGGAGACTCCGGTAGAAAAGGCATGTCGAACATGCATATGGTTCAAACTATGGGGGCACAAAAATCCAACGTGGGCATGAGAACTTACACTCATGAAAGAATTCCACTGTGAAGGAGTCACTGAGAGGAAGAGTTACCAGAAAAAGAAGAGTCCCATGTGTTAGAGGAGTCACCGGAGAAGAAGAAGAAGCAAAAAGTGGCGCAAAGGCTCGGACTCTGAGGAGACAAAGAGCATGAAGGGTGATGACTTTGAGGAGGATGAAGAGAATAATAAGAGTCCTCCTATTTCACTGATATACACATGAGTCCGATGAAGAAAGAGATGAAGAGAAGAATGGGGATGGGGGGGCCCCATAACAAAGGAGGAAGTGAGGAAGTAGACATGCATGCTCAAAAGACCCGACCCCAACCAGAGAATATATAAATGACACAGTAGAGAAGGAGGTAGTGGTATTATACAATAGTTAGTGGAGCATGAGGTGGAGTGCGAGTGCCGTCGAAAAAGTGCTAAAGAAACATAGGAGAGCATGAGCATGGAAAAGGAGTATGGGAGCATGGGTGGAGAGACCCAGCTTAGCAATGAGCTTCCCAAGGTAGCGCACACAAGTGGAAAGGGTGTAGTAGTGGTGTAGGAACACGCCATGACTTACATTAATGATCCAAACAAGGTATTGCACACGCGTTTCCAAAGCACTGTTGCCCATAGGCCAACTCCTTGCTTGGTCTTCTTTTGATGAAGAGGGTGTGTACCCACACACAAGGAAAATGTTATCTTGGGATTTTGAGTCCCACGTTGATGAGCCCAAGTTTGAGGTTAATAGTGATGCATTGATGAAGACACCAAATGCCAAGGGAATAAACCCTCTTGTGAATGCCCAGTAGTTATCGGATGAGCAAGTTTCAAATGCACTCTCAACAAAGTATCGGTGGAGGTGGAAGCAAGACTTTTCAAGCAGAAATGATAGAATAAGAGTCTTGGAGGATGAGCTTGGGAAAAATAATGAGGAGATCATTGAGAGGGACAAGGAGATAAAACAAAAGGAATTGATCAATGCGTAGTTAAGGCATGTGAGATGAGGGATGAAAAGGTGAAGGTGCACGAAGTCTACAAAAAGATAGAGGTTATTTCAAATGCCATTATCTTAAAGCACCCGGACCTGGCCCCTCCTGAGTAAAAATACGAGTCGACCATGCATTGCTTGGAAGACTTGATGTGCATACTCACCATGGAGAGGAAACCACTTGCATTGGAGTCGAGCAAGAAGAGGTGATGGCATGATATAAGGAAGAAGAAAAGTTGAAGATTGGGGAGACAATAACTCGGTACTCCGAGCTCCTTTCCTTAGCGATGATGACGTGGCTCAAATGGTCGGAGTTGTGTATGACAACTATGGTGACAAAGATAGAGTAGAAATCATATTGGTTGTTACCCATGAGGCGGATTTGAAGGAGTTTCAAGAGAAAAACAAGGGCAATAGGGCAGAGTGAGATAAAATCTTGGCAGAGGTCGAGAAGAAGTCAAAAGCAATCAAAACCTTAAGGGTTTTGATTAAAAATAAATGAAGGAATTGTACCCCCAAGTCACTCGCATGAGATGGATGTGTTGGGTGACCTTAGCAAGAAGATGGAAAACATCACAAATATGTTGAAGGATAAGGGAGATGAACTAAGTTTTGATGAGGTTAGCGCATTGGTGGGTGATTTACTTCAACATGTGTAGGGTGAGGTAAATTTTGGGATAAAATTGAAGCATCCATGAAGAAAGACTTCCCACTCCTCATGCAGCAGTAGCAGGATCCCTCTATTCTTCCATTTCTTTATTCAATTACAAATTATTTCATTTCTCCCATTCTTTATTCTTTGGTGAAAGAGCAGAGTGTTTCTGGGGATGGATAACATGCGTAGTGTGGGGTAATGTTGGGCCCTAAATTGACTAAGTCCCAAGGCAAAGGAGCATGCACGTGCAAGGCAAATAAGTAAGAAGGCACTCAAGGAAAGGCGCGTGGGAGAAGAGGTTGGCACGCGGAAGCAAAAGAAGGTTTGGGGACTTAGCCGCATTTCGAAGGCGGTGTCGTAGGAAAAACACGTGAAGGCCCGAGTAGGCATGATGAATGGATAAGGTGCCATATGGAGCCTTGGAGAGGTCAAGAAAAGAATATTCCACACAGGAATATTCCCAAGAGGATCATTACAGTTAGTGGAGGCCTTTGCAAGCTAGCATAAGCACTTGATCGATCATGGAGGACCACACTTCCACTTGGCATGTAATCTTCTCATGGGTGAAACTATGGCAATGAATCCAGATTCTATTTAAGGAGTGTTTAGGTCCAAAATAAAGAGAGTTAGAGTTGGAGAGGCTTTATGGGGTAAAACGAAGTGCTCCAACAATGTTTTTACTAAGCATAGATGTATGCGTGTGTGTAAATATGTTTATAGTAGCCATATTACAAACAAGGGTTATAATGGGAAATGCATAGCTAGGATCTCTATTCAATAGTAGTTTTGTAGGGTTGGAATGTTATTTCATGATGTTATGGTCGAGATGACCTTTCGTTTGATGTAATATGTGCTACTTCATAAATGGATTTAATCAATATATGGAGCTGTGATTTTATGTTTATCTTGTGTTTATGGACTAAACCATAGTGTTAAATGCATGTTTCTTGTTTTCCTCCATTCATGGTTTAGGATCTATTTCCATTATGTTGAATTGTGATAGGCCAACCCATTTATGTTAAGAGAAATATTAGAGGGAGAGGTAAATGAGACTACATTTTCCAAAAACAACACACAACATCACGTAAAACTACAATCACGGCTCATCTCTCTTTTCCCACACTCTACGAAATCAACCTTCAAACTAGAGCATCTCGGCAATCCTCTTACCCCTAAAGCCCATTTACTATCCTACCTACATCATAGTTGTTGTCGCCCTACCTTGGTTGTCATCGATTAGGATCCTATTGGCTCATTAATCCATTCTCATCCGTGTTTCCGGCCATTTTCGGGTTTCCTTGGCCTCAAATTTCCTTCTACGGGTTATTTTCAGCATCCACAGACTTCTATTGCTTCTGGTTGGCATCCAGATCTTGTGAGGTCTACATACTTACTTTTCTGCTTGAGATCCACTCTCCCAAGTCATCGTCCATCTATCTCTGCCTTTGTTTGGGTCGTCATCGACCTTGTCGAATAACGTTTAGTTTACATTTATTTCAATCATATTAGCATTTAAATCGTTTTTATCACTTTCACATTTTGTACTTCTTTCAGTTTTTGCATACTATATAGTCATTTATATTACTTTTTCTATCACACGGGGGTTGACATCCGCCAAGGAAGTTAACACTTCTTAGAGCCGCTTTGTCAAGAAACCCCTGCATAAACCATCTAATCCATTTTTGTTTAGTGATTCTTATTTGCAAGTAATCACCGGCAACAACAGGATCCATCATCACTTTGTGTTCGTCCCCATCCATCACACATTTGAGGTAACAAAACCCTCCATTTACGGATTTGTGTACTTTCTTTAGTAGCTAACTCATTAACTTGAAACGAATAAGAAAATACCTACAACCGTTGATGCCTACAAATTTTGTAAAATAATTTTATTTTATGGTTGGATTTGAACAATAGATCCAAGTAGTCTTTTCTCTGTGGTTTTCTTCCAAAAGGGTTTCCACGTAGATCTTGTGTTTCATAATCGTTAGATCTTGTATGATTGTTGTTATTGTGGTTATTAATTTTTATATAAGTAAAAGATTATCTTATATTGATTCACCCCCACTCCCACCCCGCCCGTCTTAGTATAAGTGTGTATTCATCACGGAAATTGTTGGAAGGTCATTAAGGACAAGGGTTGACTATATGTAATATTTTGTCAAATGATAAAAGCTTGTGCAATGTAATATGCTATGTCATTTTGTATAAAAGAAAGAAAGATAAATGTAACACTCTAAGAGAAATAAAAAAGAAAGGAAAAGATTTGTTGGGAGAACTAAATGTCATATTACAATCTATAAAGAATGTAAGAAACAATGTGCATAATTTTGGTTATATAGTAATAAAATGGTGAAATGTCTTATCTTTTCATATAATGGAAGCCTTGATTCCCTAACCCCTTATGCATTGTAGAATTGTTTAGTACATAGTTCTTGTGAAAAAGTTTAATTGAGATTGCATGCCTAGTTTCGGTGTGTTATCATGCTCTTTTAAATCATATAACCTAGCTTATCAAGTAAAGAAACCTTTCACAAACAAGTCCAATTACTAGAATACAACTTTAGCATGTCTCGGTGAGGAAATTCAGGGGACCATTTCTAACAAATTTTGTTAGTGTTTGATGTAATTATAAACTACATTCAATTGCATGCACTAGTTGTTTATACAAGATGAATTCATCACCAACTAATATATTGCAATTGCAATAGGTGTCAATACAGCAATTTTCCTTGTGAAATTCAAAACTAATCCATACAAACGAAACATTTGATTTTTCGAGAGAACTTGATTAATGCAATTGACTGCAATACACAATAGTCCAAAAAATTCTCCTTGGGAGTTGTGGTCTTATTGGAGGAGCAACAATAAATTGAGTGCCAATTAAATGTATATTTCTCTCCTAAAAATGTTGCATTGTTATTGTGAAATGCCTAGAAAGAATCCACAATGCATTATAGGTATGCCATTTTAGGAGGACCTACAGTATGGGAGTAACCCAAAAAATCTCATTGCTACTAAGAATATATTTTTGCACATGGGCCTCTTTATCCTTGCACTTTCAAAATGTTGGTAATTGTTTCTCATTCAACTTCAATATTGAAAGGAGGAAATAGGTAGCTAATTTTAAAAGAAGTGAAAAGAAAACAAGTGATATATTCACATATAATGAATGAATAATTCGAACAATGTGTAGAATATAATGAATATCAACACAATATACACAAGATTTGTGGGTGATGAAGTCCTAATATTCAATATATTCAAAAATAGAATAATACCCTTAAGGTGGGGCAATACCATAAAATCCTCCTTAACGAAGGAATAAATCGCAACATCTCCCAATATAGGCGTTCCACCTCAAGTGGGAATGATATTCATCTCCTTTATATAGACATACATTACTCTTATTATTGGGTGTATAACACTTAAACATAGTGTAGGCCGACTCGTTACCCAATATAACTAATTCCACAAGTTACTTATGTGACCCCATATATTATGAACATATAACTAAGGGGTTGTGTGGCACATGTCAAAGATTTCCATCAACTTCTATACGATATAACGTCATCTCCTAGGTACGTAACAAAAAAAAAGGTAGCTAATTTTCAAAGAAGTAAAAAGAAAATTATTATTTTAGGTGTATTGAAAAGTAAGGAATGCCAAGTCATCATAATGATATTTCAATTTTGATTCATTATTCATGGGGAGTATGGATGCCATACTCCAATAGGCACAACACAAAAAATCATACCTAATTGTAAAAATAATGATAATCTATGAGCGTATGATAATTGAAATAATTAAAATAATGTAAATGCTTGAACAAAAAAATAGAGAATTAGGGTTTATTGAGTGAAAAAGTTTATCACACTTAGGAGACAGCGCGTTAACAACATGCAATCGAAAACATGTTCAAACAAGGTGACACACCCAAAAAAACCAACAAAAACTAAGCACCTTGACCAAAACCATAACAATACGGTTATGAAAACTATTTACAATTGTGCAATTGATTAAATGGTCATGATCTCTACTCATGGGGTCTTTAAATCTTTAGCGATTTCCCAAAAAGTCACTACAAGTCACTAGGAATCAAATCTCCTTTCTCCAAACCCTAATAATCATGTAACACCTTTCCAAACAATAAAAATGGGGGTGGATTCGAAACTTTTCTTAGTCATACCTCCTTTGGAAAACAAGTTCTAAAAACAACAAATGATGTTGTCTAATATGCAATCCAGTGTAATGCAAGTGTTCCAACCCTACTCTTTCAATGCTCTAATCAATGTAACAAATAGTAAACATTATAAGCTCCACTCTAAATGTTTGAATTATGTTTTTGGCATGATGATTCTCTTGAAGCAATAAATTCCTTCTTATTGCAAGCATGATGGTGTGTGAATGAATGTTTGTGTTTGATTATCCTTAATGCAATTACATATTTATAGAATTCTTGACTTCAAATTAGGAACCTATTAGCATGCAATCTAACATGCAACGAAAGGGAAAAACTTACAAATATGGGACAAAAGGACCTAAAACAAGGGTCGAAGGGCCCACAAAAATGAACAAAACAAAAACCATACTAGTATGGTTATGGAAGATCAAAGCTGTCTTTGCTACGGTTCTTAACAATGGTGAGAACAATAGGAAAATAGAGGAAGAAAGATAAAAATGGAGGAGAAAAAAGGAGGATCAAACAAAGAAAATTGTCAAGTCCACAAGAAGAAGAGCATAATCACAAAGAACAATATTATGTTGTGTCAAAAGTTGTGCAAAACACAAGGGTAAGACCATAAAAATCAAACAACATAAGGAACATACACCAATAATAACCTAGTTTGAACCGATAATCAATTAGCACAAAAATACACTAGCACCATAACTATTAACTACTCACATACCAAAATTAGGTGTCCCCAATTCCTAAGGTCAAATTATTTTGATTACTTGTCCAAATTGGATTTGAAAATTGCCTCAAAATGTTCCACGAGTATTCTTATGAGCATTTCAATTTTACTTTTCATTTGTAATCATTTGATTTCACCTCATTTAAATAAGTTTTTTTGTCATTTGTCATCCACACTACTTCAATCTTCCATATAACGGAAAGTCAACAACATCGAAATTGTGTACAACCCAAAGAGGCTAGAAAATATGGCAAGAACACAATTAATA
Organism: Taxus wallichiana var. yunnanensis; assembly: GCA_018340775.1. Classification (NCBI taxonomy): domain Eukaryota; kingdom Viridiplantae; phylum Streptophyta; class Pinopsida; order Cupressales; family Taxaceae; genus Taxus; species Taxus wallichiana. The sequence continues at coordinate 963,680,000 of CM031234.1, forward strand.
CTCATAAACAAGAAACTAATGAACACATCAAGTTACCTAGCAATGTTTGAGGATATTTGGAAGGTGGTTGGGATCAAAAAGTTAGCTAATGAGGTAGAAGGAAGATAGGTAAAACAAAACTAAAATGCCCCAATGCTCATTAGACTCTCAATTAAATATGGGGTATGGGGTGCATAGACACATTCATAGCATACATGATGTTCATGAAGCTTCAAATTTTTCAGAGTTTGTATATCAAGTAAACTATAAAGCTCTAGTATTATATCTTACGAAGAGCTTGCACATGTTGAAGCTACACGTAGATGAAAAACCAAAGATTTTTTAATGTCCTTGACATAAATCAAGAACAAATTGATGAAAGTTGAACAAGAAGTTGACAACAATCAATTGATGATGATCATACTTTATGGTCTTCCTTCTTCATTCAAAATGTTTGTTACTCCATTGGGTGTCTCTAATCAAGAAGTTGTGTACAAGGAGCTCGTTGGATTGCTTTAATAAGAAGTACAACATGCCAATAACAATAGTGAAGAAGAAAAGTCTTTTATCTCAAACCAAAAAGAAATAATGGTTTTTACTCAAAACAAAAAGATCGAAACACAATTTTTGAGGAAGGAAAAGAAAACCTCAAACAATAGTAAATTTTCATGCTTGTGGAAAGTCCCGTGACACCAAAGATTGTTGATATAATGGCTTGACAAAAAAATACATAGGAAAATGCCACGGTGTCAAGATTATTGAAAGTGATAATGAAATCATCCAATGCCAACCTACATTGACTCAATTGCCACAAAGCACATTTAGGATGAGAGACTAGTTTTCATAGATGGAAAAAAATAATGAGACCGCCAACCTTAGAGACAATTCCTCACTAGAAATCAAAGGTAAAAGTGTTATTCATCTTTCACAATAACAATAGATGCAAATTTCCGGGCACTTGTTTCATCCTCGGATGAAGAATAATCTATTATTTGTGAATTAGATGTTTGATAACAATCGAACATTGATTTTGATATAAAAGGTCAAAAACTTTTCTAATCAAAGACAATTCCAAACACAGAAGAGTCCTGATAGTAAGGGTATGAGAAAGGAGGCATGCCCATTTTTCATGTCGTACCTATTGAATGACACCTTGCAATGCATGTTTTGATTAAACAATGAAGTATATGTTGGAATCAATAGTTTAAAAATTTAAATTTTGCATACCTGATGGCTTTAAGAAAATAACAAATGGCTCGTGGGCTACCGAGAGATCAAGGGCTAGAATATTTTGTTCTAGTTGTGTCATTGGTAAAAATGTTTGAAAGTGGCAAGTAAGATCAAGCAAAAGTTTCTTTTAATTTACTTCACAAAAGTCAATGGAACTTTTTAAAAGACCTTTATCGGCATTTAGAACTTTTTATTTAGTGAGCATCTGATAGATGTGTGTTATTGAAAAATATGTTTGAAACTTTCCTACACTTCAAGGCTTTCAAAGCTATAGTCTAGAAACAAATTATTGACCCATGAAGACCCTTTGTTCAAATCAAAAGAAGGGTACATATCAAAGGAGTTTAACAATTTTTCTCTCAACAATGTATACACTGATAATTAAACGTTGCATACACTCCACAAAAAATTGGAATCGCCAAAAGAAAGAATCAAATTATCCTGAGATGATGGCATGCATGTTAAAAGCGCTAACATTGATAAGATGTTATTTGGCCAAATCAATGAATATATCAATGTCTTTTCTCAATTGAGCACCCACAAAAGCATTGAACGATATGACACCCGAAGAAGCATGTTGAGAAAGGAAGGTTATGATGAAGCAACTTAAAGTCTTTGGTAGCACAAACTATGTCTATATTCCAAAAAATAAGTTTGATGAGAAGAATATGAAGCGTATCTTTCTCGGGCATAGTAGTAAATTTAGAGCCTATTGGTTCAAACCTAGAAAATGTACTTAAGCAAAAATGTGGTCTTTGATGACTATCACATATCGAGTAGTTGGAAATTCTTCATCACAAAATTCCAACTAAATAATAATGAAACACATCAAAGAAGTCAAGGAAGAAAGCAATGAAGAAGAAGAGGAAGCTAGCTCAATCTCATAGATTGATCTTCAAGAAAGACTAGTTTCCAAATTCAAAACAATCTAGAGGGAGTGTTTGAAATGAAACACAACCTGTCGAAACCTCTAAACTTTGTCAATCAATAGGAGTGTGACAACCAACCTAGAAGGTTCAAGAAAATCCGTAGAAGTCACCAACAAAAATGCATCTCAAGACGAGGTGAATTTGGCAATGATGAGTGCAGTGATTCACTCCTCAAAACCAACCTTTGTTAACAAAGTTTTGTAGTAGAAGAAATGGACCATAGAAATGCAAATAGAATTTGATGCTCTCATGCGTAATCAAACTTGGGAGCTTGTTAAATTTCCAGTTGGATAAAAAAAAAACCATTCAATGCAAATGGTACCATTGAAAAACAAAGCTCATTTGGTTTCAAAAGGTTTTGCTTAAAAAAAAGGAATTGACTGTTACAAGACTTGACACCAACAAAAAAGTTGAATACTATGAAACTTATGTTCTCACTTGCAACTTAATTTGGATGGCGCATCCACCAGGTAGATGTGAAGAGTGAATTTCTAAATGGGTACCTCCAAGATGAAGTCTACATGTACCAACATGAAGGATTCAAAATTCAGGGAAAAGAACCTAAGGTGTGTTGATTGGTAGTCATTGTTAAGGGTTGAAGAAGTCACTTTGAGCATGCAGAATTAAGCTTGATGAACACCTATACATGCACGGATTTCATTCAAGCCTTTCAGATTACAACTTGTATATCAAAGGGGACATGGAGATATTGCAATCTTGATTGTATATGTTGATGAACTTGTGATCACTGCGAGCAATGAAGTGTTGATTTCAAAGGTGAATTGGAATTTGAATAAGTTGTTTGCAATGACAAATCATGTATTAGTGCACTATTGCCTTGACCTAGAGGTGTGGCAATAAAGAATCATGGTTTTGTTTCCCAAGCAAAGTATGCTAAGGAGTTGATTGAAACAATTCAGGGTGACCAATGGCAAAACAATTGCAACACCCATAGAACCTCATTTGCAGTTTTCCATTTATGATACATCAAAAAAGGTAAATGAATCCCTCTATAGACAATTGATTGTAATCCTCATTTATCTTACAAATACTCAACAAAATCTATGATACTCTCAGAACTATCTATCCAAATTCATGACAGAACCTAGATAAACACACAGGAAGGCAGCTAAATGGAACCGAGATATGTGCTTGGTACGCTGAACTTTGGACTGAAGTACAGGAATGACAAATTCTGTTTTATTGGTTACTCAGATGCACATTCGACAGGCTCCATGGACAATTACAATTCGATAAATAGGTATGTTTTCGACATGGCCTCGGAACAAATTTTCAAGATGAATAAGAAGCAAAGGAATGCTATTATTTCTTCCACTGGAGTGTAGTGCAAGGCAACACAAGAATTTGTATCTGAAGCAATCTAGCTTTGTAAATTCCAAGTGATCTGGATATCCCCTCAATCAACCAACAACATTTCCCTGCAATATTCAAAGGGTTTTAAAGATGATGAGGAATCGTGTTATGCATAAGCTATCCAAAGACATCGAAGTTCACAGTCACTTCATCAGAGAGAAAGCACAAAATAATGAAATACAGATGCAGTTCAATCCCATTCACTGTCAACTTGCAGATGGATTTATAGTCATTGTCTCATCAAATTTGCATAGTTTAGAACTGAACTCTTTATGAGAGACAATATACACACGTTATATATTTATAGAGATGATAGGAATATTCTAGAATGTCTATTTTGCTAGTAATTATTTTAGTTAACTGATAGTTGCTGGTCAGCCAAATTTTGCATTCTTTATATACATTTGGTGGGTTGTTCCTTATACCAATCCTGCCAAATTTTGTCTTCTTTTTGTACATATGGTTGGTATACGATAGCAATATATTATTATTCCAATATTTTGTCTTTGTTCTCTGTATGTCCATCCATCTCTCTGCTCAACAGTAAATTTGGCTGTCGTTAAGTATTTTACTAAACCGGTTACATCAACTTTAAAGTAATTGCATGCAAAGGTAATTCAGTTGGTGAGACATGTGAATATTACTTTCATAATTAAATTGCATGCTAACACCAATGTCATCCTCTATGTATACGCAATACTCGGAGTTAATAATTTCATCCTATATATTCAATCCAAACATTCTTCCTTTGTCATCAACTTATCTCTTCTGCAATAATAATGTTTTTAGGTATATAAATAGGTTGTGGCTATACAGGGTTAAGAAACTTAATATTCAGCACAAACAAATCACTGATGTTTTGCTTTCGCAATTTAACATTCAGACCCCATGTGCTAACTACCCTACACCATGCCCAATTCCGCGTATTTTGTTTAATATACTTTTCCTCAGGTAAGGTTTTGTACGTAATTTAACATTCAGACACCATGTGCACCCTACACCATGCCCAATACCGCGTATTTTGTTTAATATAATTTTCCTCAGGTAAGGTTTTGTATAACTTCACTCTTAATGCAGCCTGCACAATTTTGTAAGAAAAACAGAAAAAATCAAGCAATCGTTAGTGGAATCTAAATCATAGGAAACAGATTTAAGCAAAGGGAATAGTAAGTACCTGTTTGTCTCTTCCAAACTCAATAATGTTACCAGGGTGTATCCTGATAGGCAATTTTGGAGGAACACGGTATTGCCTGCCCTCCTCACTGAAGAAAAATAATGCAAGTTGAGTGGGCCAAAGTGTGAAAATACTCTATATCAATTAGACATGCCCTCATTTATGTTCCAAACTTACTCAGTGATCCAGGTACCCTGTTGACTGCCTAAATCAGTCAGGAAGAATGCATTTTCTTTGCATGCAATGGAAGCATGTCTATCAGAAATCTGTTCAGTCCATGAGCTAAACAATCAGCCATTCATAACATTACATCTCTCAGTTGATGAAAGGTTGCTGTCCTATAATACCGGGAACCACAGAGAACTATCATTGTGCTATGAAACATCACTTTGTAAACAACAATGAGAGTTTTACCACTTAATCAACATGATACCAATAATGGAATTACAGCATTAAAAGTCAATCTTCATAGCCATTTAGAATTTAAAGAGAAGCAAAAACAGCTTTAAAAAGATAATACAGAAAAATAAAACAGGTATGCTGCAGTTGTGTTTTGTGCACATCTGTTGTTTCTAACTATTTTGCAGATTTTGAAGGGATTTGCGTAATTCAAAGTGCAGGGCACCATGAACTAACCTGTGGGTATGGTAGTACTGCTGGAACACCTTCTGAACGTGCACATGGAGCTTTCCTGACCAGATGCAACATATATGAAACATCTTATAACATTGCCTCTACAATTCATCAATTGATAAAATAATTTAACTTCAAATTTATTCTTATTCACTTTGTTTTCAGAGTGGAGTTTGGGCATATACCCAATGACAGTAGGCCTATTCTCATCTCTGCTCAACCGAATAACTGCAGAAGCACAAGATACACGAGAAGGCATTTGGTCCTCTGCATGTACAAGACACCAGCTAGAATAAATTGAACCCACCAAGTCAGTAAAATAATAGGGTGAAGTAAAAATAATTGAACTCAAAAGTCTAAACTTGCATGTATGCCTTATACCAGTATTACATTATCTAACAAATTAAGGAGACATACTCTGCATCAATAGCACGTTCCATTGCATCATCATCTATAAACCATTGTTGCAGTTCACTGCTTGCCTGGAAATCGAAACAAGAAAGATGCATAAGGATTGGAGCAGTTAATGCTAGTGGTAGCGGCGAGATAACCAACTGAATAGTAAACAACTAAATAGTCCGTGAGAAAATAATCTAAGCAACTGAATGCAGATATTAAATTTGATATTTCAAAAGCAATGCAGAAGCAGCATGCCACAAACTTACTTTATCAGAGAGTCTGCAACTAGGTGCCCACCCTTCTAGCTTTGAGCTGCATTAGAAACATGGGTTATAGAAAGGAAAATGGTCAAATGTACAACTTAAAAGCAAAGGGACGCTATTCAAGCAGTGAGTTACCCGTCTGCGATTGTTTCAGTTTAGAATTTAGTTGACTTTAAATCACCAAGACTATGAATAAACAAATAAAATTCTGTGACAGATGAGTAAAAGTTGAAATGTTTTAGAACTGCGGAACTAATGCCTCATCAATATTTCGATATTTGAAACAAAAGAACAAGAACAAGCCTGATTTGGGATCTGAAAATCAAAGATAGCAAGTACCTTTGATTTTCTAGGAGAAGAAATCAGTTTTGGCCTATATGATAGTTTTTCTGTTATGATATTAGACGAAACACTCAAATATAATCCACTTTGAGGGGGAAACCTTCAGAAATCAAAATAATAAAGGAAATGAATTCAATAATATAACTCTAAGTAGACGATATGTTTTGGATACGGGAGCGTGTACGGAGTATCCGATATGTGGAAACGGCAAAAATAACTTTGGGCCCACGTACAGTGTAGGATACGGCAGTACAAAAAATATATAAAAATTAAAAAATATATAAATTTCAGCCTTCTAAATAGGAATTAAGTTATTAACCACATATTATGAGTTTGTTGAAAAGGCATTGAAGGCATTTAAGCAAATGCAATTGGCAGGTTTAAAGCCAAACTCCAGAGCCTTTTCCGGTATCCTCCCACCCTGTGCCACAATGGAAGGTTTGGAACAGAGTATGAACATCGATCAAACTATAACCGAAAGCATATAGTTTTCAAATGTTTTAGTTGGTAATGCCCTGAAAGACATGTAGGAAAAAATGTGGAAGCATATTGATGGCAGGTGAACCAATCTGCTTGAAAAAATGTAACCAAATCCACCCTCTCATCACATTGCATTCAAATTTTGACCGTACATGTCAAAAGCCTGAATAATAAGCACACGTGTTATTTGAAATCTAAAAGCCTGGATAATTTTAAGGAAGCACACATGTTATTTGAAACCTAAAACCCCTGCTGAAATTTCTTCAATAGTGAGGTCTCGTGATTATATAATATAAACCAGCTTTAGCTATGTACAGATGAAAACTTCAAAACCACAGAAAACAACGATCACTTGAAAGAAAATTGTATTGAATACCCTAAGAACAGTGCATAAATTGTATTGAATACCGTTTTAAGCCATGGATACGGCTTGGGAGCAGCTAGGGTACACGGCGTACTCAGGTCGCTCCGTCGCCACTTCTGCTCCCGAAACATTTCGTATCCGCTCTAGGGGGATAAGGGGAGCCATATCAGCTACTTAGATATAACTTGTGATGATTTGGGAGAGCCTTGCTCATCCATATTTATAGACATACTTAGGTAAGGTCACACCCTTTCATCCTAATTAGGTCCGCTTAAATACATATTGAAAACTACTAAATGAAAGATAAAGGTTATGCACTCTATTCCATAACCTAAATACTCATAATAATATATAATGTTAGGGGTGTAACATTCCTTTTGCCTTCAAAAAGGGTTGCCCTCAACAATTAGCAACTCGAGATGTTTTTGCATGAACTGGTCATCTTCTAATGTCGCATCTGCAGCTAGTAGATTCTTCTATTTGATGAAAAATTCAGGAATGGCTCGGTTTTGCGATTGATTCACTCATTTCACGGACTATCTCGGGTTCCATAATGAACTTCCTTTCGTCATCTAACTCGGCAATTCTGACTAGACTTGAAGATTTATACCAATTACTTTCTTCACGTATGAGACATGGAATGTAGGATGAATACTGGAAGAGGGTGGAAGTTTTTACTTCTAAGCTACACTTCCGATCTGTGGACAACCTTACAGGACCCATAAAATTTTGGTGTTATCCCAATGTTCTTATGTTGTTTAAGTAACCTTTGTTTGTAGGGTTGCAATTGAAGGAATACCCAATCTCCCTCCTTAAAATGTCTCTCACTTTAATGTTGATCTGCTTGTTTCATCCTATTCTAAGGAACAACCATATTATCCTAAAGACAAGTATTTCCTGCTGGTGTTGAATATGATCATGGATCACACGATCTTTGGGATGACCTCGCCAATAAGATTTAATAGGTGGGAGTAGCCATAAAGAACCTCAAATGGAATTGTTTTTGTTGTTGTGTGAAACAACGTGTTATACCACCATTTTGCTTGAGAGATCCATTTTTATCATTGTGCTTATTTTTTAGGCAAAGCAACGTAGATATCCTTCTAGACGTTTATTCAAACTTTCTGTTTGGCAATCTAATTGTGGATGATAAGATAAACTACGTGCAAGTATATGAAATATCCCCAACCAAGAGATATTGTTCCAAACTTGCAAAAATTCCTGACTTTTAACTTGTAGGCATTTTGTCAAACAGTTTGCATGCAATGTTTAGAACAGCTATGACAATGATCATACATCCATCACATAATCATGAAAATATTCAAAGATTGCATAGTGTCATTCTGTCAAACAGTTGGCAATCATTCTATTGAACTGAAATGTCATTGACACTCTCATAAGCAGTTAGAAAAACAAGGAATAAGGCAGAGACATTTTAACAAACATTTACCATACATCCAACTGAAGCAAACATTCCAATATATAGTGTTCAAATTAATAATTTCAGACCTCTTAACTGATATAGTTGTTGGTAATATATTTCTGAGTGTAGTGATCCACGGGGCAAGGAAATGGATCAAATAGTTGGCATGCATTCGATATTAAACTCAGAAATTATTATTCCTTTGAACAGCTGAGTATGGCTGAGTTGTACAACAAAAATAACAATCTGATTTTCTATTTGAAACTGCATTAATACCTCTGAAGCAGCAGCGCCCAGTAGTAGATGGATATCAAACTTAATGTATTAACAACTGAAGTTGTATCAGACTTATATCAGCAACGATGGTAGATTGTTCTGCAACCCTTTATAACCCTTGAACTCCTTCCAAAGATTGTTGTGCACTCAATAATCACCAATAACAACTTGTGATGTGGCAACCAGCTATAGCATCAACCTTCAAGGCCCACTCTATGACAAAATAAACCTATGATATTTTCCCAATCTGTATGGCCAGTACCAAAATAATCGTCAGTATGCTGAAAATAATCCTTGGTACCTGTAAATGCAACTACTAGGGATTGAGGATAAATCCTCTCACCGAAATAACCCTTCTAGCTAGGGTCCAAAGTCTCCTCTGCACCAAAACCAAGGATCCCAAGGGATTTCACTCCTTGAGCAAGAGAAATGAACACACAGCTCACCAAACTTTTTCCAGAGAAAATAACAAATGAACATAACCTTTATTTTAATCCTCAAGTCATCCTTATAACTCCTTTGAAACCCTAATCCTCCACTTTTTCCAACACCACTTTATAAAATAATAATTAATATTTCACTTTAGTCATAAGCCATGACTTAAAACACCTCAAAGTGAAATTATAATATAAAGTGCATTAAAAAAATCCCAACATAAAATTATAATGTTAATGCATATAAGGGTCCAAATATTCCCTTTACATCTCCCACGCCCAATTCCCAAGGGAATAAACAAGGAAAAAGGGCGGAATAGGCCAACTAGGCCTCCGAGCATTTGGAAAGGGACATTACAGTATTGTGCCCCACGCTGCAAAGAGTTCAATCTAAAATATGCTAGTGATGATAGGATAACGATCACTCGCGGTAATTTTAGAATTGCCATGGGATTTTTGTATCTTGTCCATGAATATTTCTGCCATTACACTATCTTGAAATGGGTGATAAATTCCACATAAATGTGATTACTTAACAAGTATCCACAACCGCCAATAGCACATACAAGTTATCCAACTTAGGTTGTCTATGAATGAAGCCTATTGATATTTCCTCCCAACGCTATGCTATAATGGTTAATGGTTATAAGACCTACACTCTTAATTGTTTCTCCCTTATTTTGTTGACATATCAAACATTATGTCACAATTTTTTTACATCTCCTTAGGATTTCCCACATAAAACATTCTTTATATGGTGGTACGTTTTCATAACTACAAATGTCCTCCTATGGGTGAGTTGCATATTTGAGACAAGATGCTAGCTTTCAACTCTATAACTTTACACAAAAGACCCCGTCTTTATACCATAAGGAGTCTCCTTTCCAAACATACTTATCTAAAGAAGATGGGTTCTCTTGAAGTTGTTGTATGGGTCTTCCTATTGAAGTGTCATGTTTCCACTCTACCCATGTTGCTTCTACCCATTCAAGTTGTAATGAAAAATTGCTCAAATTGTTGCTTCTTTGTGTCGAGAAAGGGCATCAACTGCAATATTCACCTTCCCTTTTTGTAAATAATTTCAAAGTCATACCCTAACATCTTTGTGACCCATTTTTGTTGCTCCTTTGAAGATAATCATTGCTCCAAAAAATACTTTAGACTCTCATGATCTGTCTTAACTTTGAAATGCCTTCCCATGATATGTTGGCGCTATTGTTCGATTGAATGATAGCCAACATTTCTTTCTCATATGTGGGCCTTACCAAGTTTTTTCCTTTGAGTTGTTGACTCTCAAATGCTAAGGGATGCCCTTCTTACATCGGACTACCCCAATGCCATGTCTAGAAGCATCACATTCTACCACAAATGTCTTAGAGAAGTTTAAGGTAACTAGCATAGGAATGTAAGTAAGAGCTTTCAATTGTTAGAATGCTTGGGTGGAAAAATTTTACCATGAAAATGAATCCTTCTTCAATAATGTTGTTAAGGGTACCACTATGCGAGCATAGTTTCAAATAGATCTCTTGTAGTTGTGTGTTAGACATATGAATCCTCTTAAACCTTTGATGTTTTTAGGTGTTGGCCACTCTTTGACAGCTACAATCTTCTTAGGGTCCACTTTAATGCCTTCATGTGACACCACATGTCCTAAGTATTCCACTTCACCCCAAAGGCACATTTGGAATTTTTTTGCATAAAGTTGATTATCTTCCAATACCTGTAATATCTTCTCTACATGCTACAAATGTTCTTCCCATGTTTTATTGTAGATTAAGATGTCATCAAAGAACACCAACACAAATTTTTGAAGAAATGGGCAGAAAATTGAATTCATAAGGCTCTAAAAAGTAGATGGAGCATTAGTGAGACCAAATGGCATAACTAAGAATTCATAGTGACCCTCATGTGTCCTGAATGCAGTCTTATGTACATCCTTTACTTGAATTTGATGATACCCCGAATGCAAATCTAACTTAGTAAAGAAAATAGCACCATTCAATTCATCCAATAATTCATCAATGACAAGAATAGGAAACTTATCTTTGAGAGTGATCTTATTGAGTTCCTTGTAATCTAGGCACATTCTCCATGACTCATCCTTTTTTAACCATAACCACCGGAGATGAACAAGCATGTTTATTGGAACGAACAATGCCAAGTCCAACATTTTCTTGACCAATTTTTCAATTTTTGAGTTTTGTTATAGCAATACCGGTAAGGTCTAATGTTAGGAGGAATACTTCCTGGAATCAATTCAATTGCATGATTATGATCTCTGACTAGAGGTAGGCCCCTTTGGTTTCGAAAGACTTATTGATGGTGTTGAATAATCTCTTGAAGATTTGGTGGATCCTGATTTTCTACATCATGTGCTAATAAAAGTAGTTGTGCCACCATGTCGTAAGATCCTTAAGAAATTTCTCCATCCTATGAGAGCTAATAATTTGGCTTGGTGGTGATTGCATCCCACTAAGTTTGTACGTTTTCCGTTCATACTAGAAAACCATGAATAAGTCCTAAAAATTGAAAGACAAGGTTCCCAACTATGTAAGCCATTGACTTTCAAAACTAAATGTGCTCCCCCAATCGGGATGGCAAACATTTATGACTCCAACTGATAGTCCCCCATTGATAGTTTGATATGATGACATTTACCACCACAAGAGAGTTGCTTCCCATCAACAATCATGACTTGAAAATTGGAAACTAGATACACAGGGGCAATTGAGCTTATCACCTAATTTCTTGTCATTAGAGTTAAGGGTACTCCTGTATCAACCAAAACTGTCACCTTCTTCTTAATATAACCAACCAATTTGAGTGTATATGGTGTTTTTATCCCATTTAATGCATATAGCGATATAGTAGGGCTTTCTTCCTCAAAATTTGAATTCTTTTCCTCAATAACAAATCTTCCTCTTACAAAACCTCATACTCCATAACCATCATTCTTTTTCGCCACTAGCACACTAATGACCCCTACACCATTTACTTGTTGCAATGCCAACATAAACCTCTCTCTCTCTCTCTCTCTCTCTCTCTCTCTCTCTCTCTCTATATATATATATATATCTTATCTACCTCCTATAGAGGAGAGACTTTGGTAATTTGCCTTGGGTTAAAAGAGTTGACCAAATTTTTATCAACGGTATTAGTAGCATGTCTATCCCTTTGTCCCATAGTTTGACCTTGTGTGGATCTCCAGTATAGCAAAGCTTTGTTGCTCAAAGTGTAGTGCTTGTTGCATAGCTTTCCTAACTGTACATGGTTCCAACAAACGAGCATCATGCTTAATTCAATCATTTCATCCATTGATGTAAAGCTACGTGCTTTGATAAGGTGTTGCTTCTAGAGTCCGGATTGTCAATCTCATATTCTCATCACTATATTCGGCTATGAATCCTATTTGTTTCAAATTTGTTTATTAAATAACTTCCCTTCCATGGCTGCTCATAGTGGATTGCTAATTCATTAATAAATTCATCCCAACTAAGCCCCTACCCTTACTTGTCACTTATTGTCCACTAGTACCATTGATGAGGTTTGGATTCTAGACGTAGTGAGGCTATGTAAACCATTGCATTCTCTAGTATATGGTTAACCTTTAAATTTTGTTCCATGAGACTTATCCATAAGGTTACATCCATACTATCAAACTTGTGGATGTCCATCTTTGACAGAATCATTTTTGGCCCTTGGAATGGTTTTTCTATGTTTGGTTTGTTGCACCCTCCAAGGTGGTTCAGTTGTGTATGAGTGGTTGTATGATTTCTTGATTAAGCGCTTCAGTTCAGAAATAAAATCTTTTTAAAAGCTATTTAAGTCCTCATTCAAGGATGTTGCAAATAGGGCAAAAAAATATCTTGGATAAAAGTTACCACCGTTTCATAATCCAAATGGATGTTACCCTCAATTTTAGGTGGTGGACAATAATGGGATTCATTGGTATCAATGGTTGAGGAAAAGGCATCTAGTCTAAAAGACACGGTTTCTGATTTGGTTGTGTTTCTAACTCTAGATGTGTGCTCCATTCAGGGGGAAAGTATCCAAAGCGTGTAGTAATCATAAAAATTTATGTGTATATCTGAATCAGATGCTCCACCATTGACCAACAAATTTGGAATGTAAACTACCTCCAATCTGATGTTATAAAGAATAAACCCTACTTTAATTTTACATGTTTTCCATTTATATTCAAAACTCTGACAAAATCGCAGAATTGCAGCCTAAGGATCAATTTACTGAAAAACAACAAATTTGCAATAAATCGGGAAAACAAATCAAAGAAAGGTGAAATATGGATTGAAGCTTCCTTGTCATGGTTCCCAACTTCCCTCCAAAAATATCTACAAATTTCGTAGCAGTTTGTGAGATATGGCAGGATAACAAACTTTGCCAAAATTGATACTCCAATACCACTTGTTATGATATATCTTTATGATACTAGAAGAAATAATCAAATATAATCCACTTCAAGGAGGAAACTGCAGACACCTGTTTCCTGGCTACACCCCTCACACCCTCATTCGAAAATCCTAAAACCTATCTCACTATCCTAAAACATGACTCCACCCCCATAAAAGCACATTCTACCACCCTATAAAACCCATTTACCTATCCTAAAACCTCCCTAACCACCCATAACCCATCTAAACCCATTTTTATCCTAAATACCCAACCTCTTAACTCCCCCAAAACCTCCTCAACCATTTTCACTTGTCTGTTAGGCCGAAAACCTTATTTGCAACGAAGCAACACTAAACCTCCTTGAAACAAATCCTCAAACATTTGCAGCGAAGCTCTGTTCCACTCCAGACCTAGACGACATCAACATCAACATTTTGATATCTCTAGCAACCCAGTTAAACCCTTGGAGCACTCACAAACTCTTGTAAGGCTTCTTCAGCTCTGTCAATCCGTTTTCCATAGCAAAGGCAAGTACTTCTATCTAATCAGCTCTTTAAACATCACTTACAAGTCTAAGACAACCATTAAATCAGTCATTTTGCACCTAATCTACATTTTTTCAAAGAATTAATCTTTTCCACAATAATCGCCAGCGATTCTACCTAAATCTCCAGCGATCTCTGTCATTTCATCATTTCAATCACAATTGCATACTCTTTGTCATTTTATCAGTCTGTCCTCTGCTTAATCTCCTTGTTTTCAAGATGTGCCTTTTGTAGATGACAGTGCCAAGTGAGTCACACCCCATTACCAACATTTACGATCTTCCGATCGTTCAGCAACCCTTTGTCTAGGAACAGTTTGACATCACGCACGAACTCAGCCATCGCCTTAACACCTGAAATCAAAGACATAGAAGACCAACTTGAAATCATACAGGAAGAACAGGACACTGCTGGACAATTTTGTTCGACTACTTCCTGGAATTTCAAGCTCACCGTATCCCTTGCCTAGGCCACCTACCACATAGAACAAGATCTCTCTATCCCTCTAGAATTCTAGTCATTCCTTGTATTGTCTATTATTTTCATATCATATCACTTAATTGTAAAAACGAGTTAACACCCTTCGAGGAAGCCCATTGGTTCCTAGGATCGGCCTTTGTCGAGAAACTCGTCAAATCTCTATCTAATATCTATCTTGTTCAACTATCTTTGCATGTAGGTTCTCTCATCCGCTGGAAGGAGGAGTTTCTCGTGTCTTTGACATCCATTCATCCCGACATTGCATTGTCGGCGCAAGTATTATTAAACCCTGTTGTCTTCCGAGTTTCTAGTGTTTATCACATAATTGACAACCGAGATTCACCTTAAACAAAAACCTCCATAAATTAGGATAAATAAGGAAATGAATTCAGTAATATAACTATGAGATTCGGGAGAGCCTTGCTCCTCCATACTTATAGACATATTTAAGTAGGGTCACACCCTTTAATCCAAATTAGGTCGTCTTAAAAAATATTAACAACCTAATAGATGATAGATAGAAGTTATGCACCGCATTCCATAACCTTAGTACTCATAAGAAGATATAATGTTAAGGGTAAAACATTTTGTAATGTATAACTTGCCTAATAATAAAATAGTTGATTGAAATACCAAAAAAACCCTATAAGATTATGGTCATTAATAGAAAAAAGGGGCTTATCAACATTCTAGTTTAATAATAAGAAATTTCGCAAAAAGTTTCCCTTTTGATTTATCTCCATGACCCGTGGATACATACATTTGTTTTGCTTCCCACACAAGGGAGAAATCCTACTACAAGATATATTGCAAATGCATATCTAGTGGAAATTTTATTCATATATATTTGGTTGTTCTATTGAAGAAAAATTTAAGCTCTTTTTCTATGATTCGGTGTGGAAAATGATTTAGAGGATGGTTTTGTTTGGAAAAGGGAATTTCACAACAATTGTGAGTATTATTTCACTAATTAAATATTAAGTTCTTCAAGCCACTTTTCTTAGAGAAGACAACAAGAAGAATAAACATCCGTTATGTGATACTCATGCTTTTGTTTGCCATTGCTTTAGAAAGTTTATAATAATATTTTTCATAGGTATAAGCACACTAAAAGTTTCTAATAATATTTAAAATCATAGATATAACCACACGGTGAGGCCCAAATGTTGTACTTCCTTTATTTCCTCTTTGACCGCCCTCATGGTGGTTGTCGGGCACTAAGTTTTTATTCTCGCATATGATAGACATTGTTTCATTTTCTATGTTTAGACATTTGCATGCTACGCGGTTGTTGTGCTTTATCGGTTATGCCCACTTTGGTACATGTTTTGTCTTGGACATGTTAAGGTGATTCATACTCATGAAAACATTGATTGTATTTGAGTTCATGATCATGGATGGATTACTATTATTGAGTATATAATGTTTATTGTAACAATATTATCGTCATAGTTATGCAGGGACACATCCTCCCATTTCCCAATCATTCCAAATGTTTGGGATGTCTTGGGATAGGGAAAAACATCCCCCACCGACCCAAACAGAGAAAAAGCGGATGTCCCCTGAATTTTGGGGACGTCTCGACACATCCCCTTTTAGGAAACATCCCGATGTCCCCAAAAATTAAAAATAACTTTATTTTTTATTTTTCGATTTTGAAGATTTAAATATACAAATATCTTAAATATACCTATTTAAAAAACATCAATACGTATCAATATTGAGGCACTCATATTGGATTTTTCACATTTCACCATTGACAAATTCCAAATTGATTAACATCTCCATCACCTTCTCCACAAATTTCCCATGGTCCAAGATTGGATGGTGTTGGCTAGATTTTCTGCATAGCTGAAAACCTAGGCAGTCATGAGATAAATCTCCCTCATTTACCGGTGAGGCTCCCGTGTATGATTTGTCAATAAAATATGCTAGTATCTATTTTGGGGTTTTACTTTAACCATGCAGCTCATGAACCATAGTTGTATAGTTTTGCAACAAGTAAGCAACTGTTAAAGAAAGGAAATATCTAATGAAGAAGGAAAATAATAAAAACAGGAAAGAAAGAGGGAAGATGTGCAACCCAATCAATAGATTACAGAGTTGATTGCATGCACATAGACGGAACCAATAGATATTAACACAAATTATAAGCAAAGGCAAGCTTTCAGATCTAGATCTAAAATAACACAAAGTTTATAAGTAGATTTAAGACAAAAGCTAGAAACAAAATGCACCGTGACATAAAGTTCTCCGAAATCTGCTCCTTTCTATTCCTTTGCTTCAAATAGCTATCGGGGTTTCAAAGACAAAGTCCTGGAACACAAGAATGTTGCTTACAAATTCTTATCCTTAACCCAAAGGTTCTTCCTCTACTTATAGAATGTAGAAGGGAAATTACAAATGGGAAACTCAACTGAACTAGAACATAAACAAGAAGTAAAGATAACATCTGGCAATCATCTTCCTCTAATTCCTCTCCAAGTGACATGCATCCGGATCTATAGTCAAACTTATACACATTTGTCACTTAACTTATAGAATCGCTCCACATAACTTAAAAGTAATGGTTTCAAAACCAACAACTTTAAAGTTTTACAATTATATCCGGGAACGTGGAAAATAGAAGAAGAAAGAGTAGAAGAAGAAAGATTCGCCAGCTGTAACATCTACATTTTCGTTTTGTTTTGATACTAATATACTTGTCGAACATGTAATTTAGCAACTTCCCATCTGTTTTAGCTACAGACTTCTTTTTCCGTCCTGAATTGCAACAAGCCTTCATTCAAAACCCCGATGCATGCTTCCACATCCTTCAAGCTAGGCCCGAACTTCTCAATATCTGACTGCAGTGTTACCAGCTTATTGATGGAATCCATCGTGAAAGGCCTAACAGCTCCATCAATTCTCCCTTGCACCATCAGAAGAGATCCCTCCAAGGAATCAGGCACTTTGCTAGGAATGGTCCTTGTGTATGAAGAAATGTTCCCGACCACTTCCTCGTTAGTGAAAGCAATGACATTGTCTGGTAAAGATGATGCCATACTCTCAAGTGCCTGCATTCTTTTCAACATGATTCTGAAGATCTCCAAGCGGAAAGATACTGCAAACTCAAGTTGCTTCCCCTTCTCAACTGATCCATCGGGCACAATCCGTTCCGCAATCAACACCTCCCTCGGCAGCTTATTAATTTCGACCAAAGTACTTAGGTTACTTTCAGCAACTGTGCTCATGTCTATCGTGCTCGTCACCAGTTGCTTCAGCTGAACCGATGCATCCTTCATAACCTTTAGACGGGCTGGTACCTCTCCAAGTTGTACAGAAGCTTGGCGAATGATTAGACTTTTCCATTCATTGATAGCTTTAACCTGGTTGCCTACATCTTCCACTTCCTGCATCAGATGATCACTCACCTGCTTATGTGCTGAAATGGGTGAGCGGAAGATTTGGCAACTTTGGCAATAATCTCACACAACTGAGACACCTGCTTCTGAAGTTCAACTTTCTCCGCCTTTTCTTTGTCAAGCCTAAGGAATAAAGCATCTATCAATGTCTGCGTGTCTTGCTTCAATCCTTCTATGGTGGCTTGACCTATGGGTACTCTGGTCACTATTATATCTTCTGCCATGAGCTCATCCTTCTTCCCTTCTTGGAACTGACATCTCGGCAAACTTTTGCCCCGACTCCTCAATAATCAACCTTGAAGTCACCTTAGCAACTTTAGGTTTTCTATATTTTTCGCCTAAACTCTGGAGCAGCTGCAAGTCATGTTCTTTCAAGTTGATCTCCTCTCTAGCCTCTGGAACCAACTGTGAAGCCAACCACTCTGAGAAATTACTTCTCGGAGAATGAGAAGTTGTCGAATGTACCACTATCTCCTGCTTTGGCTCCTCTCCATCTGAAACTGCTACAGTGTTGTGGTTGCCTTCCTCTGAATTGTCCAAAGACAAAGCTCTTTAAAATTTTGCCATCTGCAACTTCAGTGTTTCTTCAGGAAGAGGTGTTTGAGCGGAGTGGGCGAGGAGAAAAAAGCGAATGTTGCGGATTCAATGGAGGAATGGCAGTATCTTGCTGAGGTGCAACAGTCGGTGAAGTACTTGATGTTGGAGAAGTCAAAACTAACACCATAGCCGTTGAAGTGATCCTTTCCTTTAAATGAGACCTTCTGTGCACTTTAATCTTTTCAGGCCTTCTGCTACTTTCTCCTTCGTGCTTCCTTTTGAGGGAATCTCTGTGCGAAGTTGTCGAAGTTGCCTGTGATCTGATTCATCAATGCTTCATCAAGACAATATCCCTTTGTCAGCAACTAGTTTGAAGTATTGACCAGAAAATGGCGAGACCTTTTCTCGATCGTATGGCAGCCACCTATGCTCTCCTGAAGTACAGCTCTATCTCCTCCCATCCGATGGTATGTGTCAAGTAACACAGGCCCATCATCTTTAAGATCCGCAGGTATCCGTGCTAAACCAAAGTCAAACACTTGCGCTGATAACCTGCTGAAATCTTTCTTTCTAACTTCGTACTCGCTTCTGCACTTCATCCAGAAATCTTCCAATGAAGGCACATGCGCGTACTCCTGGGAGATTGTCTTCCTTGCCACTCCAAATGGATTGAAGTTCGATCGTCTTTGGGAAGCACTCTTGCTCGTATTCGAGAGAACATCTCGCTTGATTCCTCGGGCTTTATGAATGCTCTGTAGGTGTAATAGCCCACTTGTGATCGGGAAGAAGCTCAGTAGACTTGTGTCGTTTATGTAGGTCATGCATCTCCACGAGTTGTCTTCTCAACTCCATGATGACCAATCTGTCACTCGGATATCTGGGCAACTTAACTGGTTCTCCTGAAAAGCCGGTGACCCTGAGGTATGTAAAGTCCACAAACTGGATGAAGATACTGCCAATCTTGGACACAGCTTCCCAAGCTTCATTGCTTACCCTATTGGCCTTTAGATCGCCATTCAGCCTGCAAATGAATCCGTAGAAGAATCCATCGTTGACCACCTTGTAATATTTATTGCATGCGGGCACAGTAAGCTGCGGATAGCACTCAAAAATAGGATCCTTGGAAAGCACACCACGTCTATCCAGCTTAGAGAAGACACCCTGTGAAGCTGCTGCATATACCAAATACGAAGTCATTTTGAAGCTATAAGTACGCCTCACATTCCGAGCTGCTCACCGATGTTGTCACTAATGATTTCCGACCAATTGATTATTGAATCTTCTTTGTTGATTTCAATGGTCCTGATGAAGGCATACATCCATGAGTGGAAGTTGTGAGCATTAGCTTTGCCATTTATCCTGCATAACAATTTGGTAATGTCATCCACCTCCTGCACTAGATTGGATCGTGGAAGAGTTCTCAAGAACTTGGATGGAGATTTGGGCTTCTTCATGTATCTGTTGTTCATTATGCCCACACAATCAACTTTATGTTTTTCCCATCTGTTGCCGGCATCCAATATGCTAATAGTAGTCACCACCTGTCATGCTAGAATCTTCAAACAATAATTGATGAACTGTGCGTCCAGCCGGATTATTGTCTTCCCCGCAGCATCTCGGACTGATCTAGATAGTGGGTGGTAAGACCTAGCACACTCCATGACGAATTTTGGTAACTGAGCTGTGGATGGGAATGTTGAAGCTCGGATGATTCCACTTTGCTTTTGATTTGCGCACGCATGAGAGAAGTCTTTCCAGCTGGATCTGTCAATCAATTCGGAAAGAGGTTCTGGACCTAGATCTGTATCTCCAATGTCAGCAAACCTAGAAGTAATGCATGACTACTAAGCTTTTTTTTTCATCTCGCTTTGCCATGGCCGAATCTGTCTTTGTCAGGCAACTCTTTTTCTCTTTATTCGGCCGGGATTCTTTGCAACCGGTGGAGATCTGGAGATTTCTTCAGATTCGGAGGATATATTCAATGTATTGGACATTGATTTAAGTTCCTTTTCTCTTATACAAGCACCTGTAATGAATACCTGCAATTAATTCAGACAAAGACAGCAACTGGAACATGAACACTTGATTTTAATCATAAAAATCTGCATATATCAACCCTGCTGCCCCAAAATTTGAGGTTTTGTTTGCATGAAAAGAAAACATGAATTTTGTCAACTTCACCTGAGCACTTGTACCACTATGCAGACAATTAATCAGACTTAAATCAAGCTCCTTCAAACATAGGCGCCAACCTTTGAAACTTTCCGGCAGTGAAAACACCTTCTGAGCAAAATTCCTCCTTTGGGCGCCAAAATTGTCTGGGCTACACTTCTTTGCTAAAGAATTAATTAATTCATCATTATGGCAGCCCATTCTTATATAACCTTCACCATTCTATAATTAATAATTGCATCTCTTATTCCTGGCAATTAATTAATTAATTAATATGTTTTTCTCTTCAATTTGGGCGTCTATTTTGTGCATGCTCATGGCTGCCATTAAATAAACTAAATTTATTTAATTTTAGCTTTCTACTTCAGTACACTTTGACTTCACACGGTGTACTTTGACCTCATACACCAAAAATAGGAATTGATTCCATCAATAAATACTTTTGAAAAATATTAATTCTCCTCTAGATGGGTCGCACTTTTTTGCATGAGAGGGGGCTGCATTAAATAAATTAAATTTATTTAATTTTAGAATTTTATTTCCAATTTTTTTATCCCCTTCTCTAGTGTTGACTTTTCCTCATGTTTGGGCACCCATTTTGGAAATAGAATTAATTAATAAATGCATTTAAAGCTTACCTTCTATTCCAAAAGGGGTCACACTTTTTGACATAGCCAATTTCTATTTTAAAAGTCAATTTCCAATGGGATTATTCACCCTGCACCGCAGCTCCAAAAATCCCATGATCCACTTAAGCTATTTTGACTTTCATAATGGGATTTTTTACCTTGCAAGGCAGGTAAGAAATTCCCATCAATGCCTTAAGTGATTTTCTTTTATTTCACAATGGGAATTTTCACCCTGCAAGGCAGGTAAGAAATTCCCGCCTGCCTGTTGCCTCTAATTTTCCCATTATGACTTAAGTGGCCTTGCTTTCATGAGAAAAAGTACCCTGCCAAGTAGGTACAAAATTCTCACCTGTCTGTTGCTTCAAAAAATCCCATTGTAGCTTAAAACCTTCCTTTCCCAAAAATGCGACCTGCCCAGAAGAGGCCTTTTTGTGCACGACTTCGTCTTTTCAGAGAGAACCAGACCCCCTGTGGCAAATTCCTTCTGGCATAATGTCCATAGATGATCTCCAGATACTCCAGGCAAGAAAACAAACTGAACCGCAAAGGAAATGACCTAGAGAAATTTCACAGAAAACAAAACCGAAAAAAAACACCAACAACGCAAAATTGTCGGAAGTCACAGATAAAGTCCAGGATTCATTCCTGGTGGAAACCCTACTGATATATGGGAATATTGACATGTAAGACCACAACAAGGTTAAACCGGAGCACAATTTGCCTCAAACGGGGCTCAGAATAATTAAATAAAAATTTCCGTAGGCAAACCCCAACGACATAATATAACGATTTTGGGCATCTGGGTATTTGGCGAAATTGGCCAATATGACTCTTTGGGAATATCTTGACACGATACAGACACTTTCTGGCAATTAACACACAAAACGATCCATTATTTTAAAAGTACGAAATTTTTTACATGGGGTAGTCTCAGATTTCAGGGTGAAATCTAGGGACACCAGATGGCCTCAATAAAGTTGCAGTTGTGTTGGGCTAAAAAAACGTTTTCCACATTAAAAATTAAGAAATGTGTAATATCCCCTTCCCAATCGAAGACCCTTGGCCTATTTTGTCTACCCGATGGCCAAAGGGGGAACATAAGGGTGACTTAAGTTATTTTTAATTATTATAAAGTGCCCGTAGCAAAAGGGAAAATATGTAAGCACTTATAATAATTTAAATAACTTAATATTATGTCAAGTCTAAGTTAGAAAAAGGTGCAACTATATTTTTTATTCTCCCTAGGGAGAAATGGCGACTTGACTAAGGGGGCAATAGAAAATAGAAAAGAAGATAAAAAGCTCATGTGTCAAAGTTTATCCTCCCTAGAAAATGCGACTTTCTCTAGGATGGAAAAATGGAGGGAGAAAAGCATTAAATGTTGAAAAGAGCTGATTGGATGATTGGGAGGTCTCCTTTGGGTCATTTCTATCCTTAAAAGGAGAAGTCGACTTGAGGAGAGGCATTCTATTCTATTCTATGTTATGATCATTTGATAATTTCTAATTTTATGTCTGAAGCTTAGAGCTTTTGCATAATTTATTCCAAGGACGAAAACCCTTAGGAATTACCTCTAGAGGACGAAAACCCTCTTAGAGCATGTGAGGAATTTCTACTCAAGGAATTCCATTGAGCTTACATAGATTTTTAGTTGTTTCCAACAGTGGGTTGAAGGGATTTTGCAAATTTCTACATCAAGGGTTTGAAGAAATATTGCAGCAGTGTTTTGTTTATTTATCTCTAGTGGAGCGACCCACTTTTTGTCAAATCTGGTATGTTGCAGACTGTTTTTGGATGTGATTTTTGGAGCCATTAATAAAGCTGAATTTTGGGAATTGAATCAGCCCATTTTCATAATTTTTGGGTGACTTTGAGTGCCATTTTCAGATCTGTTCATGGCAGCCTGTCTGCAGATTTAAATTAATTTATTACAGCCTTGTTTACATCAGAAATCTGCATGTTTATACACATTTGGGCTTTATAAATTAGTGGTACCAGATTTGAGTGGAATGATATAAATATAGAGGCTGATTTGTGTGGGTTTTTAACTCTACCCTAGTCGCACTTCCTTTATTTAATTTAGATTTGCATAATATTTATTTGGTATTTTTCCTATAAGTTGCATTTATAGGTTGGGGTTTGCCTAAAATCCATTTAGGGCAAAATATGTCCATTTGGGGACATTACAAAATGGCCTTCAAACTCCACCATATGCCCAAGATATCATGATTTTTCATTTTCCTTTTGCAAACAAGAAGGAAAATTTATAACTCCCTTGATGGTCAAATGGACAAAATTTAAAGTTGGTCAATTTAAAGAGAATACTACAACAATGGAAACAAGTTCCACCTACTCGGCCAATCTCGGTTCAAATTTAATCCGAATGCACTGTTATGGAGGCATGTCACAATGCTAGAGCAACTTCCAAGAAATTGATGTTTTCTTTTGCAATGCTATGATTGCGATTGTGAACACAGCTCATATAGTTAGATGAAAGTCCACTTGTGTGCAATGTCAAGTCGTGGCATTAGAACTTACAAGGGGAGGAACAATGTAGGGGAGCCAATAACGAAAGTGTTGGAGTCCATAAATGATCAAGATGCAAAAGCAACCTATGCCTAAAATACAGTTATCAATTTTCAAAAAGGAACTCCATCTCCATTGATGAGACCACTTGTTGCCCCATCTCGCATGCGGCTCCCGAATTGTGGCCCTATTACATCCATTTGTGACAACACCCTCTATACAAGATGATGATTCACATCTTTCACGAAAAAGGACAAAGGGGCCACTGGAGATTTCCTTTCAAAATGAGTCGGGATATTGTGTGATGTGTATGCAAAATAGTTTGTCATTCAATATTGTCAAGTCACCATATTGACAAGATACGGTGAAAGCGATCAACAAGGCCCCAAAAGGGTACAAAGGGCCAGTTATGAGAAACTCTACACCACCTTATTGGAAAAGAAAAAAACATGTGAAAATATTTTTGCAACCAATTAGAGATTCGTGGGCCATAATGGGAGTGTCCACCATTTTTTATGGATGGAAAGATGTAAGAAACCGGACTTTGATTAATGTGGTTGCAATATGCTCTGAAGGGGCAATGTTTTTTAAAGTAGTTGATTGCGAGGGGCATGTGAAGGATGCCTAATTCATCCCCAACATCCTCATCTAAGATATTGAAGCAGTGGGTCCTCAAAATGTTGTCCAAGTCATAACGGACAACGCTAAGAATGGAAAATCTGCTAGGATGTTGGTGGAGGCAAGGTCTGGACACATTTTTGGACACCTTGTGTAGTTTATTAACTCCACCTAATGCTGAAAAAGTTGGGCAATAAAATTGAGTGGATTAAGCAAGTGTATGTCGAAGGTGAAGAGATCTAGATGTTTGTGACTAACCATCACCAATCAAGGCATCTTCAGATCCTACTCGCATTTGGAGTTGTCAAAGTTAGGAAACTATCTTTCTTTTATTTATGATGTAAATTTTGATAAATATAGTACTCAAAAGTTTTTTAATTCTTGTTTTTCATTTCTAACTAGGTTGATGAGACTTGATTCGCATGACACGCAATTGTCTTGAGACCAAGTTATGAAGGTGCGTGAGGTACTTAGCAGGGATGTTCACTTCCAACATGGGAAGCACTTTGGTATGTCCCAGGACCCTGCGTACCTTGCACGATAAGTACCGAATACGATAAAGGTATGGCATCGATATGTCCCGGACATACGGTCTTGGACCCTTCTCAAAAGTGGCACATTTGCTTAAAAGCCTTTTTTTTTTGGTTGACTCGACAACTTAAATCCTAAAAACACAAATGAATTAAAAAATCAGCCCTAACCTCCTTTAAAAAGTTTGTGTTGTGCACTCCCTCAATTTGATGCTACAAAAGATTGGGAGAATCCTGTGGATCAAGCAATGTTACATAAAGGCAAATGACATTCAAATGTTTATTACAAACCATAAATATGTCACAAGGCCATATTCAAGAGATTCTCAAGGTTGGAGTTGTTGAAGGTTGCAGAAGACAAGATTTGCCTCTCACACACTCGTTTTGAGACGAATTTTTAAGGTAAAAGATGCCTTAAGCACTATAGTGATCAACATGGTGTGGAGGCAAGCAAGCACGAGAGAAAGTTGTTGTAATATCCCCTTCTCGGTCGAAGATCCTTAGCCCATTCTTTGTTTCCCGATGGCTAAGGGAGGAACAAAAGGGAAACTTGTCATAATGAATTAATTATTAAGTGCAATATAAAATATTATTATAAGCACTTTATATTAATTTATTAATGATAAAGTTAAAATAAAAGAAAAGAAAAAGAAAAAGTGACAAAATGAAATTATAAAAATAAAAGGGAAGTCACTTTATAATTTTTAATTTCCTCCTAGAGGAAATGCGACCCATGCGGAAGAGAATTCAATGCCAAAAAGAGTTAAATGTGAGCTAAAGAAGATGATTGGTGGTTGTGGGTGGCTACTAAGCCAAGTTTGATTATAAAAGCAAGTCGACTTGCTTGTGAGAGGCATCTCTTTTATTTTACAAAATATTATGATTTTTGACTGAGCTTGAAAGCTTTGCAAAATACTTCAAAGGACGAAAACCCATTGAAGTCATCTCTAAAGGACGAAAACCCTCTTGAAAGCTTTGAAAAATACTTCAAAGGACGAAAACCCATTTAAGTCATCTCTAGAGGACGAAAACCCTCTTGAGGAATTAGAGAAAGAGGAACAAAAACTCTTCTTTCTTTTGAGAGGATTCTCCATTCAGGGGTTTCCATTGCAGACCAAGGATTTACATGTGTTTTCCATTGTTTTCCAGCAGTTGTTAAAGGCTAGATTTATAAATTTGTGTTACTTCCGACGAGGGTTAGAAGGTGGAAGCTTGTTGCAGATTTTTACCTCCATTTGCAGCCATATCTAGGGTTATCTACACCCTAGTTGGTGGAGTTTGGTACATTCTAGGGCACAGCTTGTCCTAGATCTCATCACCAACAACTTTGCCATAATTTTAGAAGCCAAGATCAACTAGTTTGCATTATTTTTGGGCCAAGGACATCGCATTTTCAAATGTGTCTGAGGACTATCATCTGCAGATTTTTATAAAATAATTTAGCCTTCTATTTTGATCCAATCTGGTATTTTTCTCATGTTCTTGCCCTTATAAAAATTGTTGATCAGTTTGGGAAAGAAATTTATTTGAATTACTTCAGTTTTGGTTGATTTTCTCTCTCCATGCAAGTCGCCATTTCTGGTAGAAATTGATCTGCACTTAATTATTTTTGTATAATTTCTACGACTTGTTATTTTGTTTGGGATCTGTGGGAAATCCATCTAGGGTTCAAATATGTCCATTTGGAGACATTATAGCTGCAAAGGTAAAATCATTGGTCCTTGATGATGAATGGTGGGCCAAGGTTGTGTACTTGCTCAATTTTACAGAGCCAATTCTATCCATGATCAAATACGCAAATACTGACGCAACGTGCATGTGAGAGATTTATAATGGCATAGACTCTATGTTTGAACGTATGAGAGAGGTGATACAAACAAAAAAGAAATGTTGGCTAGATTTTCTGCACAGCTGAAAAACCTAGGCAGTCATGAGATAAATCTCCTTCATTTACCGGTGAGCCTCCCGTGTAAGATTTTGTCAGTTTATATGTCATAATATCTATCTGTTGGTATTACTTTAACCGTGTAGCTCATGAACCATAGCTATATAGTTACTGCAGCAAGTAAGCAAATCGTAGAAGAAAGGAAAATCTGCGAAAAGGAAAATAATAGGAAATGGGAGAAAGTAGAGAGATGTGCAACCCAAACAATAGTTTACAGAGTTGATTGCATGCACATAGATTGAAACAAATAGATCATTAAACACAGAATTCAGAGCAAAGAAAACTTTCTAATCTAGATCTATAATAACACAGTTTATGAATAGATCTAGAAATAAATAAGAAACAAAATGCACCATTGACACAAAGTTCTCCGAAAATCTCTTCTTTATTCCTCTGCTTGTAGAAATCAGGGGTTTCAGCTCAAAGTCTGGAACACAAGAATGCTGATTACAAATTCCGATCTTTAACCCGTAGGTTCTTCCTCTATTTATAGTGTATAAAGGGCAATTACAAATAGGAAGCTTTAAATGAATTCCCGCATGCGAAAGCTATGAAAAGGGAAACAACTGACAATCTTCTTCCCGGAATTCCTCTTTGCATGACATGCATGATTTATAACTAAAAAATAGAACCTTCTATTTTGTATGTCTGCCACCTATTTCCAAGTAATTGACTTCTTCAAGTAACGACTTTTAAACCAATCACTTAAGTTTTATAATTTAATTGATTTCTCAATTACTTTTTCGGGAAAATAAAAGAAAGAGGAAAAAAAATAAGAAAGTTGCAACCCTCTCAGTCTTGTTCTCCTTCCATACTCTGCATGTTGATGCACCCTGTATTGTACTTGTGCTTCACCTATTTTAGCAATGAATGATCTGAATGATTTCTCGGCCGTGGATCTGAGATACTCCCATATGTTGTTGAATTCTTTTTTTTGATTCTCACCAAACTGGATCTAGAAGTAGCTGACTGTGCTTTGCCTGTGGGTGCTACCTCTGACATTTCTTCCCCTTTTACCCTTGAAGCTTTTGCAATTCTTCTTCAGTACATGCAAAGTAATTCAATGAAAACTTCAACTGGAAGATTGTGAGCATATGCACAAGATCCTGGAAGGAATTTTCCATGCATTGACTTCTACACGGGCTGTGTTGGAAACAAGAGGATGAATTTTTTGCCGGAAGCCTTTGCAATTATGAGATCTGTATCTGTCAATTAGATCGGTGATAGGTTCAGGGCCTATGTTTGTATCATTGACTTCAGCAAATCTAGAAGCTATGCATGATTCTGCTGATCCTTTTCTTTCATCATGCTTCATTATGGGTGGAACAATCTTTGTCTTGAGCTCTTTTTCTTTTAATTCTGGCGGAATCCCTTGCAATTGGATCAATTTGTGCAGATCTGGAAACTTCTTCAGATTCGAAAGATATATTCAATATATCTGACATTGATTTGAACTTCTTTTCACTAATATGAGCACCTATGATGAATACCTACAATTAATTCAGACAAAGATGAAGTCCAGAGCATGAATACTTGATTTCTGTCACCAAAAATCTGCATATGAAGCCTGCTGCCCTAAAATTTGAGGTTTTGCTTGCATGCAAAGCAAGCAAAAATATTATTTAATTCACCAAAGCACTTATACCAACATGCAGATAATTATCATAGCAAGAATCAAGCCATTCCAACCCTAGGCGCCAAACCTTGAAGCTCCTTGGCAATGAAAAACACTCTTTAATGCAAAAACCTCCTTCCTTTGGTGCCAAAACCTGTCCGGGCTGCAATCCTTTGCAAAAAGAATTAATTGCTTCTTTATTATGGCAGCCCATGCTTATATAACCCTCAGCATTCTATTTTTAATAATTGTCCTTCCTATTTCTGGCAATTTAATTAATAAACAATCATGTTTATTCACCCAAATTGGGCACCCAATTATGCATGTTGCTGGTTGCTTTTAAATAAATTTATTTTATTTATTTTTAGCATGCATCCTTGACTTCTCCTTAGCTCTTCCACTTGCATTGACTTTCCTTCTATTTATGGCGCCAAAATTGGGTGAATAAACCATTAATAAATATTATTAAATGCATTGTATTCACCCAAGGTGGGTCACACTTTTTGGCAAGAGGAATTGCTAAAAATAAGAAGTCAGCTTGATGGGAATTTCCACCCTATACTTGCAGCTCCAAAAATCCCCTCTTCCACTTAAGTGATTTGACTTTCATCATGAGAATTTTTACCCTACAAGGCAGGTAAGAAATTTCCGCCGGTGCTTTAAGTGATTTTTCTTTTATAATGGGAATTTTTACCTGCAAGGCAGGTAAGAAATTCGCACATTCCTGCCACTACCAAAATTCCCACTGGCAGCTTAAAGTCTTCCTTCCAAAAAGTGTGACTTGCATTAAAACCGACCTCTTTTAACAAAGTGCGACTTACATAGGTGAATAAATCTCTTTAGTGGTAAAAGTTATCCTGCCCAGTGTGCAAAAATTCCATCGGTGCTTTAAGCGATTTTTTCTTTATTTTGTCATGGGAATTTTCACCTTGCAAAGTGCAAAGAAATTCTCGCCTGCTGATGCCTCTAATTTTCCCATCGCAACTTAAGTGACTATGATTTCATGGGAAAATTACCTGCAAGGCGGGCGGAGTAAGAAATTTTTGCCTACTGTTGCCTCTAATTTTCCCATCGCAGCTTAAATGACTTTGACTTCATGGGAAAAAGTACCCTGCAAGGCGATAAGAAATTCCCTGCCTACAAATACCAAAAATCTCATTGCAGCTTACACTCATTAATTCCAAAAATGCGACTTGCCTGGGAGAGGCTTTTTGTGCATGACTTCATCTTTTTTGGTCAGAAGCTTGCATTTTGAGGCTGATTCCTTCTGGTGTTGTGTCGGTAGATGATCTCTAGATGCTTCAGGCAATTAAACAGACTATCTTGTGAAAAGAAGTGACCTAGGGAATTTCACAGAGAAACCGAGCGAAGAAAAACACAAAAGAAATAAAAAAAAGTTGAAAACATTGCGTAAGTTGCAGACAATGCCTTGAATTCATTCCTAGTGAAAACCCTAATAAGATGAGTGAATATTGGCATGTAAAACTTCAACAGGATTCAACCGGAGCACAATTTACTTCAAACGGGGCATTATTTATTCAATAAATAATTAAATAAAAATTTCCCACAGACAAAACTTGGCAAAGGAATAAAATGAGTTTGGGCATCTGGGTATTTGTCGAAATTGGCTCATATGATTCACTGGGAATATCCTAACATAATACAAACATCTTCTGGCAATAAAAACACAAAAAGACCCGTTATTTTAAAAAGAACGAAAAATTTTCAAATGGGTAGTCCCAGATTTCAGGGTAAAACTGGGGGACACCAAGCAAGATCCAAAAGAGACCTACAATGAAGTCAAGAGTGTGGTCATGAAGAGGTGGAATAAAATGACCACCCCATTACATCTCCTTGCCTATGCACTTAACCCAAAGTATTATAGCTCTAAAATACTTGGGCTACCTAACAAGCAACCACCATTTTCTAACTCCGAAGTTGCAAATGGAACCAGGGAAGCATTTAGAAGATTTTTTCCTAATCCATCTATAGCTAGTGTGGTTTGCAACAAAATGGGCATGTTTGTAGCTTTAGAAGGCAACATGAGAGAGGTTGAGGCTCTCTTGACAAGTACACCATGAGCCCAATCAAATGATTGGTATGTACATGGCCATGATGCCAAGTACCTACAACCTATCACCATCAAAATTCTTTCACAAGTATAACATTTATTGAAATTTTATTAAGTTACTAGCATATTTTTGTACATTCTTAGTATGTTACTAATTTGAAATTTCCAACAAACTTTTTTTGTAATAGGTGGCTAGTAATTCTTCCATATAGTAGAATTGAAGTACGTATGCCCTTATCCACTCAGCTAAACAAAACAAGTTGGCATCCAAAAAGGCTGAGGATTTGGTATATGTGCATTCCAATTTGCATCTCTTGTCACACAAGTCTAGAGGACTATATTAGAGGTCCTCACAAACTTTGGGATATTCTTCTAGAGACTATAGACTTGGATGCCTCCACAACCACTCTTGCCCAACTTTCAATATTTGATAGCAAAGATGACATTCAAAGGAGTTCACAAGGAGTGGAGAGTGGAGCTATTGAAAGTGGAGCTAGTGGGAGTGGCATGCAGAATTTGGTTTTGAAAAAATCTAGATAATATATTCTAGATTATTTGTATTCATATTAGCATTGCCACATGATTAATTAAAATGTTAAATTTTAAGCATATTAAATGTTTTGAGCCTTAATCCTACTATATTTTTCAAGTTTTGTATTTTTTATAGACTAAAATAATGAATAAAATGAGTATGTATATAAAATTTACGGACATACCCAAAATGTACCGTACCCAAGGATTTTTGAAAATCGACATACCTGCGTACCTATACCATACCCGTACTCGTATCCTAGAAACCTAGCTTCCAACCTATGGGTTTTATAGTCATTCAAACATTGAACGAGCACAAAAAGTGAAGGCATTGATCTTAGATGACGATTGGTGAGATCATGTATAATAATTGTTGAGTTTTACTAAGCCCATTATGAGTATGATCTATTTTATTGACATGGATCAGCCATGTTTGGGAGAGATATATGATGACATTGACTCAATGATTGAGAAGATGAAGACCATCATAAATGCAAAAGAGCAAGATCCTAAGGAAACATTTTTCAAAGAAGTAAAATCATACCTCATTGAGTGGTGGAACAAAATGACCACCCTATTGCATCTCTTTGCCTTTGCATTAACTCTTAGATTCCATGACATAGTGATCCTTTCTTTGCCATGGAAGGTAGAACCATATAGTAATGTTGAAGTCGGTGAGGGGTATATGTTGACATTCTCTAGGCTCTTCCTTTTTGTTTAGATGCAAAATTTTATTTCAGAAGAAAAATATTTGTACAATTTCGACTATGCCAGGCCTGGAAACTATTAGTCCAATCTTGAGCATTATGAAACAAAATAAACTTAATAAAAATCATGAAGGATTGTCAAGTTTCAAAATAGCTCTCATATCTTCCTGATCTCATTGAGGCCACCACAGAGGAGGGTCTCCATAGCATCCTATGTCATGATTGTCCAAAGCCCAATTTGCTAAAGCATCTGCCACTTGATTTTTCTGTCTAGAGATGTGACTGATTTGCATCGACTGAAACTTAACTTGCAAACCTTTGATTTTACTTTTTCTCTCTCAATCTTGAAGTCGAGAACATGATTATGACCGAGTTTGGAAATTTCATAGCCTTTACAAGGCATAGCCTTAGCGCACTTTGGGATATACAAAAAGGATCCTCAAATGTCGCGGTACCTCCATGGTCAATCATCTATGTACTTACAACCTCTTGCGATCAAGGTCTTATCACAAATAATATTTTTATTGTTTTAATTCTCTTTCCTTTTTGTTTTAACTTTTTTAAATTTAAGTTTGAGTGTTTACTTTTATAAATTTTAATTTTGCATTGAATTTTCCTCAATAGATTGTGAGTTCATCTTCCTCGGATTGCAACTGAGTACATATAGCTTCATCCACTCACGAAGTGCAACAAGTTGGGGGCGAAAAAGGTTGAGAAGTTGGTGTATATACATTCTAACTTATGCCTTCTATCCCACAAGCAATTGAAGTACAAGGATCGACAAAGCATTGGGATGTTGACCCAAAGAGTGTTGACTTGGATGCTTCCATTTCCCACTTGTCATTACATGACATGGAGACTTCTTTGGCACCGCAAGACCTACATGCACAAGGGGGTGCTAGTGGTAGTGGGAGTGCTTCGAGTCCATGTGGTTCTAATGAACCACATCATGATGTTGATGTTAATGTTCTTGATAAAGAGAAATATGATGAATATTGAATACTAGTTTGATCATTGATGTAATAATTAAATTTAATATATCATGACATTGTGACTTGTAGTTTTCGTTTGGCATTTGGTTGGCTTTAATTTAAGCCTTTAATAGTTATTACTTCTTTGTGGTTATTTGGCATATTTTGTTTTTCATATGCACAATGTGGTTAGTTCCTATTTATTAGGCCAAAACATATATTATTTTTTAATTTTTATAGATCATTTGTGCACGGTCGTATCAAGGACCAAAACAATTTGTTATATCTCAGTATCGAGTACGTATCGGCAAATTAGCTTTGATCCTAGTGGTGATTAGACGTCACATACCTAATAGCACATGCTTGTTGTGTTGTATGTTTAAGCGGGTTCCTTTGCCCCTTATGATTATTGTAAAAGCGTATGTATGTCATTTGCTTTGTATAATAACTATTCTTGGGGGCATCAAAAGATGATTCAAACTTACACCAGAAACCGATCCTCGCTTATCACCTTAAAAATATTATTTGCATTATGTCACTCCTATCCTTTATTTGTTCCATCCATAAATTAGGTATTATGGGTGTATTGCACACGTGTTGTGATGCTTGATCAAATCACACTTCAGTTATTTGAATACAAATATAAATATATCTTAAAACATTAGTTGTAAATCCATTGTAAAGAGAATGCTTAGGGCATGGACTTGCTTGAGATAATTATACCATGAACTCGGATCAATTAGCATTTAAATGAAAGTCCACACCAATACACCAAACCGGGTGGGGTCTATGTTGATCAAGTTGGAATAGAGTCATGTTACCCTCTCCTTAGGTGTCATTTAGGGCTTAGGGCATGGGGTTGGTGAATTTTGTAAGAGCTTGTGTGGCAACCAAATACGACATTTAAGTTCTTCGAAAAATGAGTTATAAGAGGGCATTCAAAGCTTGTAAGAAGGGGTGTGGGAAAGCTTGTGGGAGTTGTAAGAGAATTAAATGAATTGTAGGAGTGTGTAGTGGGTTTTGTAAGTGGACGCATCTCTGTCCATATGATATGTAAGAATTGTTATTGTTAGTGTAAGAAGGGGATTGAGTGTACAAGACAGTGGGTGAATCCTTGGGGCAAGTGGATTGAGTGCCATTTCTATTCATACTGCAAGATGGTGCTTATTAGGGGCTGGAAACTTGAGTTCTTGGTTGTTGCTTGGCAAAGTCATGCTTGGAGGAGGATGCAAAAGTAAGAAAAGAGCTCAAGGGTTTTGAGGTAGGGCCTTTCCTTTTAATTTGAGTGTATATAAAACTCTTGACATGCATGGTTAAAATTTTATACATTCAGACTTTTGATAGGCTCTGCTAATGTTTTAGTTCTCAAGGCTTTTCCCAAACTTCTGAGTAAAACACACAGAATCCTAAGAAATAGGAAACGTATAGATTGATTATGCCCTTTCTGTTGCTCATAAAAGCAAAAGCATTTGATGTAGGGTTCATAGTGTACTCAATAAAAATAATTAAAAACAAAAAAATAGGTTTGATATTCAGAGTCAAAATTTGAATGCATTGTGATGAGATTAAATCACAATTCATTTATTTGAATACAAAAATAATTATATCTTTAAATGTTAATTGTAAATCTCTTGTTAAGAGTATGCTTGGTTCATGTACTTGTTTGAGATAATTAAATCATGAACTCAAATGAATTATCTTGTAAAAACCGATCCAAGCTTATGACCTTATGAATATTATTTGAGTTATGTCACTCCTATCCCCTATTTGTTCCATCCATAAATTAGGTATTATGGATGTATTGCACACATGTTGTGATGCTTGATCAAATTACACTTCAGTTATTTGAATACAACTATAAATATATCTTAAAACATTAGTTGTAAATCCATTGTAAAGAGGATGCTTAGGGCATGGACTTGCTTGAGATAATTATACCATGAACTCGGATCATGTAGGGTTCATAGTGTACTCAATAAAAATAATTAAAAAACAAAAAAATAGGTTTGATATTCGAGTCAAAATTTGAATGCATTGTGATGAGAGAGAAAATGTTTTGCATTTTGTCAAAGTTCACTCTTCTTTAGTATGCTTTCATTGTGTATATGCCTACTTTGGAATTTGCACAACAGAAATATCCACTTTTATTATTGTTTGAATCATAGTTCGCATACTCGTATTCGACAAATATTCGGAAAACCAAAAAAAATTTGACTCGGCAAAAACTCGGTAAGACTCGGCGAATATTTGGGAATATTCGCAACTTAAAAATAGACAAATTTCTTTTAAAAACATAAATTTTATGCAAAATATAGCTACATATGTATCAAATGAGCCTCGTAAAATGTTGAAGTGTTTTCTATTGGATTTGCATACAAATATAATACAAATCGCATCATCATGCGAATACAAAAGACGGCAAATAAGTGATAGTTGTTTATCTTTTTGTTTTCATAGTTTTTCCTTAGAGCTCGATCGAATTTCACATTTGGTACTAGAGTGAGGTTAAAAATATAAAGTGGGTTGTTAATTATTACAAGGAAATCAGTTTTCATTTCCGAATGGATTAGACTTTGATCATTTAACATATATTTGTAAACACTTTTCCATAGACTACAGTATAGTATTAGCAAGGTTTAAGGTTTTTTTGTGGTTGTTAAGGTATCGTTGGTCATTATATGGATCAGATATCGCTCCTCTGTAATGAGCCATTAAAGTATACTTTAACTTCTCACATTAATCGTAAAGGCCAACATATTTTTCAAACAATTGATTATTCATACTGTGTGATTTGAAATTAGATATCTGTTCATTAGTTCAATAGTTTTATATCATTTCGTTACATCGTAAAGTTAGGTATCACCATGTACATCAGATCAAAGTAAATAAGCATTTTGTACTAAGATGTTTCTTGTCATGTCATCTCTTTTTATTTGTCGTTGTTCTCTCGAAACTTATGTAACGCCAACCATCCAATGGTACTTGTATCTACATTGCTCAAGCTCTCTATTGCACTCAGACTCAGTATTTCCACAATGGATCTAAAGACTTTTATTCCATTTTCCGTAAAAGGACAAATTGCAATGTTTCTTCAGCGTTTTTCCCACATATTCTGCGTTTTTCTATATTTTTGCCGAGTATTTTGCGTCAAACAAGTTTAAGGCTAGGACTTGCCAAGTATATGCAAATATTCGCCAATACTCAAATGTAGTCCGAGTTGGCGAGTTTTCCTTGCGAGTATTCAATTTTTCAAAATTTTGGTGAGTACTCGCTGATTTTTTCTACTATGGTTTGAATAATATACATGCCCCGCTTCTAGCACCATTGTGGCACTCGGCTATCCGGGAGGATGCTCTAAAAAAATTTCTTTATAGTTTGGCCTTAATCCAGCCACTTGTTGCATTTGAATAAATACATATTATTCAAACCCTATGTTATTTAATCATGTGACCCTCCCATTCCATGTGGCCACATCTTTTTAAGGCAATTTGTCTTTTGTTACACCCAAGGCGTCGCTTTTGACAAATGGTTGGGGCGAGTATGTGTGGGTGCCTATAAGGCCATAATCACACCCTTTTCATGTGCCTTTCCTTCTCTAAGTTGCATTATGGCATTCCATTAGGCCATCACGCTCAGTCACTTAACAAACATCCCCTAAATTGTTGCACTTGTTTTTCATGTGTATAAGGGTGCTTCCAAAAAAATGGATTGAGATTGAGATTGATACTAAGACTGAGACCGAGATTGCCATCCTCTGCCTTTGGACATAGTCTCATAGGATTATAATTAGCAATTGCACGAGTTGCAAATTATGCCGAAAGGGATGTCAATGCAAAGTTAGTTTATAATTTCATTTTCATGTTGATAAAACTAATGAAAGAAATGCATCTTGTGGCTACTTCTAGAGCAATAAGAAAAGAAAGATTGAGGTTGAGATTGAGATTGAGACCGAGAGAAAGATTGCCGGTGGTTGCATTTGCCTTTGGCCATAGCCTTATAGGATTATAATTAAAGCATATAAAATGACTACCACTATGTCATGGTTTTAATGTGAGCTTTACTTGGGCATCGATGATTTTTATTTTATTTTAAAGTATTACACCCTCAAATTTAAGGCCGGAAATAATTTTGAATGACTCATTTCATTGAATTTTTTATAATATTTGCTTAATTGTGAAAACCTTGATAGACAGGGAACTCACACTCTAGTAGAACTTAAAAGGTTTGAGTAATTTTCTTTTAATTTGGGTGGCAAAACGGTTGGCTTAAGAATTTATTAAAACTATTTCATATATAGATATAGCAGATTGAACCATCCCACGGTTAAAAAAATTATTTATATAATAATATTATATGATCTTCTTGCATAGCATGAACTTTAAAGATTGATGAGCGCATATTCCTTTCATTACAAGTATTATAACCTCAAATTTAAGGTCCGAAATAGTTTTGAACTCATGACATTAAGTTTTTTATATGTAATTGTTGGCTAGATTTTCTGCATAGCTGAAAACCTAGGCAATCATGAGATAAATCTCCCTCATTTACCGGTGAGGCTCCCGTGTAAGATTTTGTCAATTATATTTTCTAATACCTATCTGTTGGTTTTACTTTAACCATGTAGCTCATGCACCATAGCTAGGCAGTTTTGCAGCAAGTAAGCAACTGTAAGAAATGTATATATGCAGAAGAGGGAAATAATTGAATGCGAGCAAAAAAGAAAGAAGATGTGCAACCTAACCAATAGTTGACAGAGTTGGTCACATGCACATAGACGAAAAACAAATAGATCTAGAAATGCAGAATTCAAAGCAAAGGAAAGTTTCAAATCTAGATCTAAGATAACACAAAGTTTATGCAAAGATCTAAAAGAAATAAGAAACAAATGCACCGTTGACACAAAGTTCTCCGGAAATTTGTCTCCTCTCTATTCCTTAGCTTTCAAAAAGATATCAAGGGTTTCAGCTCAAAGTCTAGAACACAAGAATGCTGATTACAAATTCTGATCCTTTAACCCATAGGTTCTTCCTTCATTTATAGTGTGTGAAGGGGAGATTACAGATAGGAAACTACAACTGAACTAGAACATGAGGAAGCTGAAAAGAAAACAACTAGCAATCTTTCTCCTAGAATTTCTCTCTAAGTGACATGTATTTGAAGACTAAATCAAGATTGTGCACATCTAGCCACTTATCTTTTTGAATAACTTAAAGTAATGGTTTTTAAACCAATAACTTTAATCTTACAATTTCATCCGGATACATAAGAAATAAGATAAGGAAGAAGAGAAGAAAGAAGATCTGCCAGTTGTAACACTTTATGCTTTCTTTTTGTTCTGATATTGAATATACTTGTCAAACATGTAATTCAACATTTTCCCATCTGTTTTAACAATAGCCTCTCTCTCGGTCTTGAACTACAACAACCCTCTGACAAAGCAACAAAGCAGTGTTAGCCTTTACCTTCTCTAAACCAGGCCCATACCCCTCAACATCTGCCTGAAGCTTTATGAGTTTGCCAATTGAATCTATTGTGAAAGGTATGATGGCTTCATCAATCTTTTTCTGCACAACCAGAATAAATTCCTCATGGGAAGCAGGTAATTCGTCTGGAATGCTCTCCGACACTTCTCCCATCTCATTTTCCAGCAACTGCATCCTTTTTAGCATAAGCTTGAGGATCTCTACGCGAAGGAAATTGAAATTTCTAACTGCTTCCCCCTTTCTATCAATCCATCAAGTACAATTTGCTTCTGCAATTAGCACATCCTCTAGTAACGAATGTATCTTAGCTAAAGTATCTAGATGACTTTCAACAACTATGTTCTCATCTTCTATCTGTGTCATTAGTTCCTTTAGCTGAGATATTGCCCTGTGCATATTCTCCAATTCAGTTGGTATTCTTTCGAACTAGCTTACAAGCTTGGTGAATGATTTGCTCTTTCCATTGAGCAATAGCTTTGACCTGGTCCCCTGCATCTTCCACCTCTTTAATCAAATGATTACTCACCTACTCATGTGCTAGAATTGGCTGAGAGGAAGGTTTGGCAACCTTAGCAATAATCTCACACAGTTGGAAATCTGCTCTTGAAGTTTGGCTTTCTCTGCCTTCCCTTTGTCAAGCTTGAGGAATAAAGCGTTGATTAATGTCTGTGTATCCTGCTTCAATCCTTCTACGGTGGTTTGACCTAATGGCACTTTGGTTACTGACATGTCTGCCGCCGTGAGTTCTCCCTTCTGCTTTCCCTCTGCTGGAACTATCAACTCGGCGAACTTCTGCCCTGATTCTTCAATAATCAACCTTGAAGTTACCTTGGCAACTTTAGGTCTTCTATCTTTTCCGCCCAAACTCTAGAGTAGCTGCAAGTCATGCTCTTCTAGGTTGACCTCCTCTCTGGCTTCTAGAACTGTCTGCAAAGCTAACCATGATGAAAAATTGCTTCTCAGGGAATGGGAAGTCACTAAGTGCACCACCCTCTCATGCTCGACTCTGTTGTATCCGAATCGCCACAGTGTTATGGTTGTCATCCTCTGAATTGTCCAAAGACAATGCTTTTTCAAACTCTGCCATCTGTGCTTTCAACTTCTCTACAGAGGTGAAGATCTGAGTGGTGAGGAGTAAATACAAATGATGTTGGATTCAACAGAGGAACAACAATATCTGCATGGGGTTCCGAGGCTGCTGAAGTGCTATGAGTTGACACTGGAGAAGCTTCGTTTGAAAGTAGTCTTGCACGACAGGTTGTAGACTTGACCTTTTCCAGTACTTGAGACTTCTTGTATACTTTAAGCTTCTCTGGTCTCCTGCTACTTTCACCTTCATGCTTCCTTTTGCCGGAGTCTCCTGCAATAAAATTACCTGTGATCTGATTCATCAAAGCTTCATCCAGGCAATACCCCTTTGTTAATAACCAGTTTGAGGTGTTAACCAAAACCGCGGAAGACCTTTCCTCAATCGTCCGACAACCGCCTATGCTTTCCTGTAGAGCAGCTCTATCTCCTCCCATTTGATAGTATGTGTCAAGTACCACATGCCCATCATCTGCGAGATCTGCAGGTATCCGTGCTAAACCATAATCAGACACTTGTTGCGCTGATAACCTGCTGAAATCTTTCTTCCTGACTTCATACTCGCTTCTGCACTTCATCCAGAAGTCTTCCAACGAAGGTACATGCGAATATTCTTGGGAGATTGTCTTCTGCATTATCCCATATGGATCAAAGTTCAATCGTGCTGGGAAGAGCTCATGCTCATATCCGGAAAACATTTCTGCTTCGATTCCTCTAGCTTTATGGATGCTCTGGCAGCTGTAATAACCCACCGTGATTGGAAAGCAACCTGTAGGCTTGTGCCACTTTGATTGTAAGTCATGCATTTCAACGAGTTTCCTGCACAACTCCATGATGACCCACTTGTCGCTTGGATACCTTGGCAACTTGACTGGTTCTCCTGAAAAGCCACTGACCCTGAGATACGTGAAGTCTGAAAACTGGATGAAGATGCAACCATGCTGGGATACAACTTCCCAAGCTTCTTTGCTCACTCTGTTGGTCTTTAGATCACTATTCAATTTGCAGATGAATTCGTAGAAGAACCCATCGTTGACCACCCTGTAATCTTTGTTGCACTCAGAACTGTCAACTGTGGGAAGCACTCAAAAATAGGATCTTTTGACAAAACTCCTCGTCTATCCAATTTAGAAAATATACCCTGCGAGGTTGTTGCATATACCAGGTATGAAGTCATTTTGAAGTTGAATGTCCGCCTCACACTTCGGAGTTGCTCACCGATGTTGTCACTGATGATCTCCGCCCAATTGATAATCGAATCAACTCTGTTGATCTCAATGGTTCTTATGAAAGCATACATCCATGAGCGGAAGTTATGAGTATTGGCTTCTCCGTTTATCCTACAAAGCAATTTAGTAATATCATCAACTTCCTGCACCAAATTGGATCATGGAATAGTCCTTGGGAACTTTGATGGAGCTCTGGGCTTCTTCATGTATCTGCTATTCATTATGCCCACGCAATCTGCTTTGTGCTTTTCCCATCTATTGCCAGCGTCCAGCATGCTAATTACAATCACCACTGGCCGTGTCGAATCTTCAGACAATAACTAATAAATTGTGCATCCAACCTGATTATTGTTTTTCCCGCAACATCTCGAATTGTTCTAGAAAGAGGATGATATGACCTTGCACACTCCATAACAAAATCAAGCAACTGAGTTGTGACTGGAAATGTTGAAGCTTGAAT
This sequence comes from Taxus wallichiana var. yunnanensis, assembly GCA_018340775.1. Classification (NCBI taxonomy): domain Eukaryota; kingdom Viridiplantae; phylum Streptophyta; class Pinopsida; order Cupressales; family Taxaceae; genus Taxus; species Taxus wallichiana. Next base: position 963,721,249 of record CM031234.1, read on the forward strand.
AATTCCACTGCTTTTAATTGCCCGCATGAGAGATGTCCTTGCTCTGGATCTGTCAACTATTTCGAGAGATAGGTTCAGGGCCTATGTCTGTATCATTGATATCAGTAAATCTGGAAGCTATGCATGACTCTGTTGATCCTTCTCTTTCATCACGCTTCATCATGGCTGGAACAATCTTTGTCTGAGCTCTTTTTCTTTTAATTATGCCAGAATCCCTTGTAATTGGATCAATTTGTGCAGATCTGGCAACTTCTTCAGATTCAGAAGATATATTCAATGTACCTGACATTGATTTGAGCACCTGTGATGAATACCTGCAATTTATTCAAACCATGGCATGAATACTTGATTTTTATCACCAAAATCTGCATATAAAGCCTGCTGCCCTAAAATTTGAGGTTTTGCTTGCATGCAAAGCAAGCAAAAATATTATTTAATTCACCTGGGCACATATACCAACATGCAGACACTCAGAATGACAAAAATTAAGCTATTCCAACCCTAGGCACCAACGCTGGAAGCTTCCCAGATTGGAAAATATTTATTAATGCAACATCCTCCTTTTGGCGCCAAAACTTGTCTCGGGCTGCAATCTTCATCAAAAAGAAATAAGTGCTTCTCCTTTATGGCATCCCATGCTTATATAGCTTTGTGTTTGCTATTTTTAATAATTGTCTTCTTTATTTCTAGCAATTTAATTAATTAAAAGCCAAGTCTATTCATCCAATTTAGGTGCCCAAGTATGCATGTTTCGATGGTTTTTTAATGAATTTATTTTATTTATTTTTAGCATGCATCCATGACTTATCTTTAGCTCACCCTTTTGCATTGACTTTCCTTCCATTCATGGCGCCAAAATTAGGTAGAGAAGCCATTAATAAATATTATTAAAAGCATTGTTTAATGCCAAGATGGGTCGCACTTTTTGGCAAGGGTGAGTGCTAAAAATAAGAAGTCAACTTGATGGGAATTTCCACCCTGCACTGCAGCTCCAAAAATCCCCTCTTCCACTTAAGTGACTTTGACTTCATCATGGGAATTTTCACCCTGCGTTGCAGATAAGAAATTCCCATCTTCCTGCCACTGTAGAAATTCCCATCAACTTAAGTCATCTCCCAAAAAGTGTGACTTGTATGGAAAACAACCTCCTTTGAAAAAGTGTGACTTGTATGGGTGAATAAAAACTCTTTGATGGGAAAAGTTAGCTCTAGCAGCACTTAGAAATTCTCATCGATTGCTTTAAGTGATTTTTCTTTATAATGGGAATTTTCACCCTACGTTGCAGGTAAGAAATTCCCATCTTCCAGCCTCCTCGGAAATTCCCATTGCAACTTAAGTGATTTTGACTTGATGGGAAAAAGTAACCTGCTATGCAGGCAAGAAATTCCCACCTTCCTACTACTCGGAAATTCCCATTGCAACTTAGATCTATTCATCCAAAAAGTGTGACTTGCCTAGGAGAGGCTTTTCTAGCTTAAATTCATCTTTTTTGGTCAGAAGTCTAGCACTCCGAGATTTATTCCTTCCATTGCTGAGGATGCGGATGACTTCCAAATGTTCCAGGCAATTAAACAGACTATACAGAACAAAGACCGGATCGAGGGGAATTTAACAGACAAATTGCAGAGAAAACCGAAAACAAACGCAAAAGAAATAAATAAAAACAAAAAACATTGCCAGAAGTAGCATACAATGCTCTGAATTCATTCCTGGTGAAAATCCTATTGAGATGTGTGAATACTGGCATGCAAAACTTCAACAGGATTCAACCGGAGCACAATTTACTTCAAACGGGGCTTTATTTATTTAATAAATAATTAAATAAAAATTTCCCGCAAACAAAACTTGGCAGAGGGATAAAATGAGTTTCAGCATCCGGGTATTTGGGCATCGAATTGGCTCATATGATTCACTAAGAACATCTTATTAACGTAATAGAGACATCTTCCGCAATAAAAACACAAAAAGACCCGTTATTTTAAAAAGAACGAAAAATTTAAATGGATAGTCCTAGATTTCGGGTAAAATCTGGGGACACCAAGAATATCCCTTTCAAGGGCTGATACTGAAAATTAGGAAATTAGCACAAATCCCAAAGATATCAAATTAGATTTCTAAACCAGCATACTGAAAATAAAACCCAGATTTGGGCAGCGATCAAATTTTTGGAACAGCGGTACAAAAAAACATGCAAAACACTTGAAATTCTTCAAACAACTTTGTGAAAATGTGTATAAGTATTTTAGGCAGCCACCAAACCAATATTCAGTAAGAAATATGACCCAAAACACTTATGAAAATTAATTAAAAACCAGCGAAGTACAGCTGTAATAAAATTATGAAATAAGGGTTTAGAGACCCCAAACTTCACAAAGAAAAATAGATTCCAGCTTTATAAATAGAGGCAAATTTGAATATGAAATGAAATATCAAATTTGTGCCCTTAAAGACATCAAACACCACACAAGAGTAAGTCACCTAGAGAGACTAATCAATACATATGAAAATTTAATTATGACTTCTTCACAAATCTTCAATATTCCTTCAAGCCACATAAGAAAAGAGGGTTTCCATCCCCTACCAACCACAAGAAGGGTTTTCGTCCTTCTTGAAGATGCCACACACTTGGGTTTTCGCCAAGAGTGGAAGAACAATAAGCAATCAACCCCCAAGTCCAAGTAGAGTAAATGCACCAAAAGGTATGAGTGTAAATGAAATCTATGATCTCATTTTATAACCTCGCCTTGGCGCCAAAGGCCAAAAAGGAAAGGCTGACCCCTATAAGTCATTATAATCTTTTATTATGCCTCTTTAAAAGCACTAAACCCAACCAACCCCTTATAATGGGAATTTACAAAGATAAAGCATAAATATAAATGAAGAAAACTGAAATATGATCCACGATCTTCCCTTGTCATCCATTGCTTGCCTTCGGAAAGAGGAAAGGCAAGGCATTCTTTATTATGGATTAATTCAGAAAAAGTGAACATTACAATCCTCCCTTCCCGAAATTGCTTGCCCTCAAGCAATTGTAAGTGCCTAGATCCCAAATGAATCTCAACTGCTTCTTCTTTGATGTACCTGCACAAGAAGCAAACATATCAAAGAAATACATGAGTGTTTAACAACACTTTTAAATTCCCCTTATAATGCCATAGGGACATGATAGCTATCTCTCTTCCATTGCTTGATACCATCTCATAATTTTTATCCAAATGATGGCTTCTCAACACTTCAGTAATGTTTTCCCAAAAACAATTGTAATCATGCATTTTTCTTCAAAAATCAGAATGTTCAAGGCTGAAAATAACACATCATGATCTGATTTATTCCCTCCTTTCAACTGAAATCTTCCTTCCTCATTATTCCATGATGGAATGCTCTCAAAAATGAAAATACACTGTTGTTCATGGCTGCTAATGGCAGCTCCCAATCTGATTTTTGCAAATTCAGCCCTATAATCATGACATAACAACTCCCAAACTGAAATCTGATGGAAAAAGGAAATTTGTGAGTACAGTAGGGGCTGAAAATTGACTTACATACGCTGAAAAACTAGGAACAGCAGGCCTTATCATGAGGCCATGAAACTGAAAATTAGAGTCACCATTCCCCTCTTTGGCAGTCATGTGAACAGCTGCAAATTCATCATAATGGCTTCTCTTTTCCCATACTTCTTTTGGTTCATTCATGGAACCATGGGTTAGCAATTCATAGAGAAGAAAATCAGAATTCCCATCAAGCTTATGTTGTCTTAAACATGTCATGCTAGCATTCTCTTTCATCAAATTCCTTTCATTCCATAAGCAAAGAGAAAAACTGAAATCTTTACCTTCACCCTTTTTGTGTCTCATGAAATAGCCCGGATGATCAGCCCATGGGGCATCATGAACAGCCCACACTATCATGTTCTTCACCCTTGATTTGGAAGCCAAATAGATTCCATCTTTGTAGCAAATGATCCCATCCATTATTTCCCTTTCATCCCCAATTTCCTCCAAAACAACATTAGCAAACTTTTGCTTAGTTGTAATTTTTTTAAAATAGATAAGTGGTCACTTTTCACCCCGAAATCTGTTTTTGAAAAAATTTCCCTTGTTTTTATTGCCGAAAGTTCCAAGGCCAAGATAATCTGAAGAGCCATATTAGCCCTTTTCGCCAAATACCCAGATGCCCAAAATTGTTTTATTATGTCGTCGGGATTTGTCTGCGGGAAATTTGTATTTAATTATTTTGAGCCCCGTATGAGGCTGTTTGCGCTCTGTTTTAACTCTATTATGAGCGAATATGTTATTATTCCTATATACCAGAAGGATTTTAACTTATTTTAAGTTTTGGGCTTTATTTGTAACTTTTGGCAATTTTTCGTGTTTTTGTGGTGTCCCGTTCTGTTTTCTGTGAAATTTCTCTGGAACAACTCCTTCGCCGGGTAAGCCCGATTTTTGGCCTGGAGCAGCTGGAAAACATACACGCACATTTTGCCCGGAGGAAGTCATCATCAGAGGTCTGGATCACTGGGAAAAAGCGAAGTCGTGCACAGGAAAGCCCCTGCGGGGATGGGCGCATTTTTGGAAAACAAAGGATTTGAGCTGCGATGGGAAAAATATAAGCCGCAGGTAGGATGGGAATTGTATACCTACCTTGCAGGGTACTTTTTCCCGTGTTATAAAAGTCACTTAAGCTGCAGTGGGAAAAATAGAGGCTGTAGGCAGGTGGGAATTTATTGCCTACCTTGCAGGGTGAAAATTCCCATGATATAATAAAAGGAAAGTGACTTAAGTGAAATCATGGGATTTTAGTGCCTACCTTGCAGGGTAAAGAATCCCATTGCAAAAGTCAAATCACTTAAGTGGATCATGGGATTGTGGTGCCTACCTTGCAGGGTAAAGAATCCCATTATGGTGAAAATTCTTAAAAATAGAATTACATGTGCAAAAAAGTGCGCCCCCTTTGGTGATGGATAAAAATAATTAAATTGATTATTTTTATTAAATTCTATCCTTGGAAAAAGTGCGCCCAAGCTTGAGGAGGTTGAAAAGTCAAAGGAAGAATAAAAGAAAGGGATTAAATTAATTAAATTTAATTTATTTAGTGGCTGCCCCTCTCCTTGGAAAAAGTGCGCCCCATTTGGGCATTATTTAATGATTTTTAAGGCATTAAATCATTGAATTAATTTCTATTTTCAGTGGCTATGGTCAAAGCACACTGTGAGGCTAAAGTTAAGTGCTGTGTGGAGGATTAAATTGGATTAATTTAATTTATTGGATGGCTGTCCTTAAACATGCAATTTTTAAAAGAGAAAAGCATGATTTTTAATTAATTAATTGCCTTTAATTGTTAGGGCAATTATTAATTATAGAATTATGAAGGTTATATAAGCATGGGCAGCCATATGGATTTATTATTCAACACACAGGTAAAGAATTGCAGCAAGGAGAGAAAAGTGCGCCCATTAGAGGAAGGATTTTGCATGACAAAGTGCTAACAAAGGCTAAAAGCTTCCATTTGGCGCATGCTTTGGAAAAGGTTCATCTTCTCCGCACAATTGTTTTCACAGTGTTAAAGGAGCTCAGTGTTGATTAAAAGGATTCATGATCTCTTTATGTGCAAATTAAACACCATTTTTGGGGCAGCAGTTTGAAAAGTGCAGATTTTTATAATTTAAATTCACTATTCATGCTCCGGTGGCCATTTTTGTCCAATAAATTGCAGAACTCATTACAGTGCTTTATAAAAGAAAAGGAGTATTTATCAATGTCCAATACATCGCAAATATCCTCCGAATCAAGAATTGTCCAGATCTCGCACTAAGATTGAAGAAAGCAGCCAAATTAGAAGAAAAAGAATTATTCGACAAAGATTGATAAAGCTATGGCGAAAGGAGATGAAAAAGAGAGCACGATGGATTCATGCATTGCTTCTAAACTTTCGCAGACATAGGAGACACGGATCTAGGCCCGTAACCTCTTTCTCGATTTGATTGATGAGATCCAGAGCCGAAAGACTTCACTCATGCGTATGGTCAAAAGTAGTGGAATTATTCGAAATGCAGCTTTCCCAGTACACCCCAATTGCAGTTTGTGATGGAGTGTGCTAGATCTTACCATCCTTCATCCAGATCAAGCATGTGATGTATGCGGAAAGACAATAATTCGCTTGGATGCGTAATTCTTCGATTATTGTTCAAGATTCCAAAGATTTAAAGGTGGTGACTTCTATTAGCATTCGTGATGCCGACGTAGGTGGGAAAAGCATAGAGCCGATTGTGAGCATCATGAATAAATGGTTCATGAAGAAGCCTGATCCCCTTCCGTGTTCCCGAGAACTCTTCCACGATCCAATTTGGTGCAGGAGGGCGGATGATATTGTCAAATTGCTATGCAGTCAATGGTGAAGCGAATGCCTACACTTTCCTGACATGGATGTATGCTTTCATCAGACTATCAAATCAACAAGGTTGATTCTATAATCAATTGGTCAAATTATTAAGAAGAACATCGGTGAGCAATCATGAACGTAAGCGTACCTTCAGCTTCAAGATGACTTCATACTTGGTATATGCTGCAGCTTCACAGGGTGTCTTTTCCAAGCTGGATAGATGTGGTATTCTTTCCAGGGATCCCATTTTCGAGTGCTACCCATTACCCTATCGCACCTCGCGTGCGAGAAGGACTTCAAAGTGATCAACGATGGTTTCTTCTACGATTTCATCTGCAGGTTAGACAAAGACTTGAAGACTCACAGAGTAAGCAAGGAAGCATGGGAAGCAATGTCCAAGATCGCGGCGATATTCATCCGGTTTGCATTTCACATACCTCGTGGTTACGAGCTTTTCAGAACCAACAAAGATGCCAAGGTACCCGAGTGATGATTGATTGCCATGGAGCTAAGCAGTAACTTGTGGGAGTTACACGACCTTCAAAGCGGCACAAGTCTACGGGCTACTTCCCACTCACCGTGGATATTACAACAGATCAAAGCATTCACAGAGCTCGAAGAATGGAAGCACAAATGTTGTCCGAGTATGAGCAAGAGTTCTTCCTCGCACGGCTTAATTTTGATCCATTCGGAATAGCCAGAAGACAATCTCCCAGAGTACGCACATGTACCTTCGCTAGAAGATTTCTCGATGAAGTGCGTATGAGTACGAGGTCGAAAAGAAAGATTTCAGCAGTCACGGCAAAAAGCAAGTATTTGACTTTGACTAGCGCGATACCAAGGATCTTAAAGATGATGGGAACGTGGTACTTGACACTTACCATCAAATGGGAGGAGATAAAGCTCTACTACAGGATAGCAATGGCAGTACCGCAAAGACAATATAGAAGAAAGATCCGAGTCAGGGTGTGAGTACTTCGAGCTGGTCACTAACGAAGGGATACCGCTTGATGAAGTATCGATGAATCAAATCACGGGCAACTTCGGCGCAGGAGATTCCCTCAAGCGAAAGCATGAAGGAGAGAGCAGCAGAAGGTCCGAGAAGTTGAAAGTACGCAGAAAATCTCAAGAGAAAGAGGAGACCACTTCTACGACCATAGCTTTGACTCCGACTTCTCCAAAGACTCTAGTGGATCACCAACTATCGCACCACGCAGCAATAGGATGTTTCCATGCCTTCATCAAACCAAAGAACGCTCATCTTCTCTCCGCAGCCACTTCGCTCAAAGACCCGCCCAGAGGAGATGTCGAAGCTGCAGATGACGGAGTTCGAAAGAGCTTTGTCCTTGGATGTTTCAGAGGATGGCAGCCATGATACTGTGGCACTTTCTGATGGAGAGGATGCAGAGCGGGAAATAGTAGCGCACTCAGCAACTTCTCATTCTCCGAGAAGTAATTTCTCGGAATGGTTAGCTTTGCAGCTGGTTCCTAAGCAAGAATAGAGATGAACTTAGAGGAACATGACTTGCAGCCTACTTCAGATCTCGAGCAAGAGACAAAGGCCTAAAGTTGCTAAAGCAACTTCTAGGTTGATCATCGAGGATTCGGGAGAGAAGTTTGCTTTGAGATATTAATCCCAAGCGAAGGAAAGGTAGAAGAGGAACTCACGGCGTAAGATGTGACGGTGACCAAAATACCACTTGGCCAAGCTACCACCGAGGATTAAAGCAGACACGCAGACGTTGCTGGATGCTTTGCTCCTTAGGCTTCGATAAAGAAAAGGCGGAGAAAGAAGAGCTGCAGGCAAATATCTCAATTATGTGAGATCATAGCCAAGGTTGCTAAACCTTCCGCTCACCCATTTCAAATACAGCAGTGAGTGATCATCTTATGCAGAAATGGAAGATGCAAGCAATCAAGTAAAGGCTATCGACGAATGGAAGGATCTCGATTATTCGCAAGCTTCTCGTGCAACTTGGGAAGTGCCACCGCCTAAAGGTTATGAACGATGCAGAAAAATCAACTAAAGCAATCGATAGAAAGCATAAAAGGAATAAATACAAATGCAGAGAGTAACCCGAGTGTTTTGGCCGAGATCAACAAGTCACGGAGATGTATTGGTCAGAGAGCAAATTGTGCTTGATGGATCACGAGAAGGGGAAGCAGCTAGAGTTTGCAGATCTTTCCGCTTTGGAGATCTGCAGAGTTTTGTCAAGAGGATGCACACTCGAGAGCAGTAACATCGATTTGCTTGGGATAGTGTTATTTCTTTCACCGAGGAAAGAGTGGATGGAGGTATTACTTCATACGTGCGGATTGTTTCTAACGAGGTGCATGATTCTCTCGAGGGTTCTCTTCTAATGGTGCAAAAGAGGATTGATAAAGCCACCAAGCCTTTCACGATGAACTCTATCAAGAGGGTCGGTGACACCGCAGTGCATATCATGCGAGATTTGGGCCAAGTTTGGAAGAAGTGGAAGCATGCAAAGAAAGTGTCAATGAAGGATTGCTGCAATTCAGATGTAAAAGGAAGCAAGAGCTAAAACAGATGGAAAGATGTCAACTATATGTTCGACAAGTATATCGATATCGTAACAAGAAGAAGATGTAGATGTTACAAAATGGCATGACTTCTTCTATTTCTTTCTTCTTCTATTTTCTATGTTCCCGGATGGAATTGTAAACTTCTAAGTTATTGGTTTTGCAACCATTACTCGAAGTCATGTGGAACCTTTCTATTAGTTAAGTGATACATGTGTCACTTAAGAAGAAGTTAGTTGAGGATGATTGCCAAATGTCATCTTTACTTGTTGTTCATACTTTAGTTCAGCAGTCTTCTATTTGTACTTTCCCTCCTACATTCTATAAGTAGGAGAAGAACCTACGGGTTAATCATCGATCAGAATTTGTAAGAAGCAATCTTGTGTTCTAGACTTTGTGCTGAACCCCTGAGAGCCACTTGTTGCAGAGGAATACAAAGAAGCAGGTTTCCGGAGAACTTTGTGTCACGGCGTACTGTGTTTCTTGCTTTAAATCTTAGATCTTTAAGTAAACTTTGTGTTATTTTAGATCTAGATCTAGAGCTGCCTTTGTTTCATAATTCTGTGTGTTCAAATCTATTTGAGTTTCTTCTATGTGCATGTGATTAGCTCTGCAATCTACTAATTAGGATGCACATCTTCCTTACTTCCTCTCTGTAATACCTTGAATTTCCTCTTCTTTCATTCTTCCTTTCTTAAACAAATGCTTACTTTGCATGCAAAACTTCTTAGTTATGGTTCATGAACTAAGTTGTTAAAGTAAAACCCCGATAGATAAAACACATTTTTATCGACAAATCGACACGGAGCCTCACCGGTTAAATGAGGAGATTTATCTCATGACCCTAGGTTTGATGCTATGCAAAATCTAGCCAACAATAAGGAGCAAGATCTGTGATTCCCATGGCCAAGTATCTTCTATGAGGTGTGTCCGTTATAACCTTATCACCCTTGTCCGAGAAGCTTATTTCCATGCTTTGATAATTGAAGGTGAGCTCTCCCAATGATAGCAGCCATTGGACCCTAAACATGCTATTCATATCAGCCATGTTAATGAAATAGAAATCAGCACATACCTCATATTTTTCCCATGTAATATGGAGTTGGGAACATTTCTTTGTGCATGGCATAGAGTAACCTTTTGTTGTCTTGACCGTGAAGCCTTGTTCATGGAGGGTAGAATCCTTCATAACCTTGTTAGCATACATAATGATTTCAAAACAATCCTCCATCGAATTTCTTTCTAACCATGTGCATGGAGTAACAATATCAAGGGCTTCCTCTTCCTTACAATTCAAGGGATCAACCTGAACCACATATCCTTGCAAGGAAATATCTAAATGCCATATGCCATCATCACCAAAACATGACATGTGATCCTTAACAACAAATTTCCCATAATGACACAAGTATGGCAGTGATATAAGAGGAGATAAAATTTGATTTACATCATACCTTGGGCTGCCATAAAAAACCACTTCATTGCTTGGAAGATGTAAAATAAGTCCTTGGCAAAGAGTCTTTTCCCAACCTTGCTCCTCATTAGCAAAGTTATGATCACCCACGCATGGCAATGATAAATAATGATGCCATAGACTCTTGTCATGATCCAATGAAACATCATATGGCTTACCATACGCTGCTGTTCTGAAATTTCCAGCGATCTGAAAGTGATTGTAGTCATCCGGAAAAGCACCCTCTTCAACCACATGACCCTCAACAAGGTCACCCAAAAGTCTTGGTCCATGGACCCTATGCAAATCTGATGTGCCATCACCCGTATCATCATGAAGGCTTCCTATTTGTCGTGATGTGCTTCAGAGCATCGCATTTTCCCCAAGGTCATTCCTTTCAACAATTTTCTCATGACCATAAATCTGAAATAGCATGATAGGAAATAATATGTAATGTCCCCTTTTTCGGACATTACTAATATCTATTTGTATTTGCATCAGAACACCTTGGTGTTCCCGGCACTACAAGTGGGATTCTTTAGTTAGTTTAAATGTGCACATAGGATAGTTGCTCTTATTATTTAATTAAAAATAATAAAGTGCACATAGTCTTAGTTCATTAGAGACTTTATTATAATGAGAGTTTGTGTTTTCCTCCAAAAGGGAAGGTCGGTCTTTTTGGATATTTGCACCCCTTAACTCTATAAAAGGAGGTCACATTTCTCTAGTGGGGTTATGTTGATTGAACTTTTAATGTCACTCAATGCTTGGGGTAATGGGATGTATGCCCTAGCTTTGAAGCCTTCTTGCAATCATTGTTGAGTAAATCTATGCATTGTTTCTCCATTCTAAGTATTGGTGACTTGGTTTAGAGTATTGGTGCATTCATTTGAGAGTAAATCTGCATTTTATGTGAAGGGTTTGAAGTACTTTTGTGACTATTATTGTTGCTGCAATTTATTTAGCCATAGCGACTGGTATTGGGGTTTGATCTATCATGTTTTGAGGTTATTTATGCTAGATCTATTTGTTGTTGTGTTTAATCAATGATTTCAGATCAAAGGCTGATTGTTTGAGGGTTTTATGAGCTAGAAATTATTAAATATTTTATTCTAACCCTAGCGACTTGGAGGCATATTTCAAGGGCAGATTTGAGTGGGTTTCAGTGGGCTAAAAATTTAGTTTGTTAGTTCATTGGAAAGCTCTTTATTTCTACTTTATTGTGCAATTTGTTTCATGCAAAAACTCCAAGTATTGAGTAAGATATTAATTTTTGAAGTTTCAGCTGTTCTGGGTGCATTTTAATTGATTAACTGCTGTTATAAAATTCAGATCTGCAGTTTGGGATCAATTTAATATTGAATGTGGTTGTAGAAATTAGGAGAAATAAGGAGAAGGTGATTTCATAATTTTTGGAGTGGATTTGATGCCCTAAATGTGTTGGGCGACCTAATTTTTAGGGTAAAATTAGGTTTTATGTTGGATGTGCAAAAACTGATTTTGGGATATTGTTCTTCATATTTTTGTGGCCCAAAATCCAAAGTTTGAGAATTTTTGCTTGGATGGTTAAGCGGGAAATAATTTTGGAAGATTGCAGCAGTTGAGGTTTCAATATTAATTATTTTCAACTATTAAAAATCTGATTTGAATGTGTTTAAATTCCAATTGTTTTCTTCCAATCTATCCCACCACCTTGGCTAGTTCCAACCCCATTTGGGTTCAAAATAGCTGACATTGGGATATTTTAGGTTGAAGCAAAAGGGTTTATCCATTCTTTGCTTAATCTTGACAAGTACTTCATTTTCTAAATTGTCATCGAAGGTGACATTACATAATAAATCTAAATTATGTTCGTACCTCACTGCCCCTTTAACAATTCAGTTTTACCCTTCAACCTCTCTTCATCATCTTGTAAATCAGATTTTTCTACTTTATCTTCTTGTAACATGCCATCATTAGAAATCATAGGATCGTCATGAAAGATCAAAGGGTTTATACCTTCCAATTTGTGCTTCACGATCTCCCCTTCCTCTCTAGGTTTATGTATCAAATTTCCCTCTTTTGGGTCTCTATTGTTCATCATATAAATAGATCGAGCTCTGATTACTACCACGTATCTTGGACAAAAGGGTTTCACCAATCCCTTTCACTTTTCCTTCTTGCTCATAACCCTTCTTTTCCACCCTGGATTCATCACATGCGGAAATACTATCAATATTAGTCAAACAATGATCAATGGTTACCTCATAATGATGACTATCCGGAATAATGATGGCGAAGAGCTGAATCTTCATTCTTCATGGATCCTTTTCCTCCACGGTAAAAATCTTGAGTTGTATGGTCACTATGCTCCTCCTTCCTTGGCTCATGTTCCACAATTTCATCAAACCATCGTGTCACTAAGGTACTGTTAGGAAAACCACTCAAGAGATCAACCTTGGCAAGAGGGTTGGAGGTTTCTAGTCCTCCCAAGGGCTGCTCCCTCTTAATAACCAGCTGCTGCCATAAACCATCCACTTTTGTATCCTTAGGGCAATTGGCATGCCCATCCTCTCTTAGCGAACTTGCGAGTTTGGTCCCTTCTTTAACAAGCTCCGTAGCCGCTCCTTGTTTTTCCAACAATATGGGCTCTTTTCCACTAAGGTTGGAATATTTTTCCCATGACCCTTGTGCATGGCTTGGGGCTTGGACCAAGTTCCAATGCCCAATTTTTCTTTTCTCCATCCCACAAACTCGGAAAATGGTACGCCATCACGAATATCCTCCGAAAGGGTTTGATACTCCTCAAAGTTGGTTGTCACCTTGTTAACCTTTGAAACCATGGGCTCTTCCTTGAATGTCCTTCCTCTTTGTAGGTTTTGCATGGTGGAAGCAAGAGAGTGCAAGATGTCCGCTAGTCTTTCTTGCACCTTCATCAATCTATCCATTGAAACCCTAGGCCTTTGAAGTTCTGAGATATGATACCACTGTAATATCCCATTTAAGGGTTGATACTAAAAATTAAGAAATTAACACAAATCCCAAATATATCAAATTAGTGTAGACACAAAATCTATGCACTTGGGTACATTTCTAGGTCATAAAGCATACTAATGTATACATGATTCCTAAGTAAGAAAACTAGTGGTTGATAACTCCTTTGGGCCTTTTGGTTACTTGTCTTTTACACTTTATTGGTTTTACACATCTTACAACTCTATTGGCATTTAACTGATTTATCTTTTATGACCTCGAACACTAGCGCCAGCAAGGACAGAGCGCCTGACACTCCTGTCCCTCCTAGGTGCTCCTGCCCTTCTTTATCTTCTTCTTACTCTTTTGGGTCTCTTTTACTTTTTGGTCACCTTTTAGAATTTTGGGTCGGCCTTTTAGTTTTCAATTACGAAATTCAAACAAGGGAATCATATATATACTTAGTTATTGCTCTCAAATAAGGGGCCAAACATCATAAGCATTATCTATCATCACCTAAGCTTACATCAAAGGCACAAGAGCATTACAAAGCATACATCTAGCACATCCATACAAGGGACAAGGGTTGCATTATTTTGCATACACAACATAGGAGGGGAGTTCATTCTATTCCATCACACACATTCTACATTCTAAATCTAGTCCGCTATCATCGTGTAACTTGCACAAGGGAATCCTAAGGCATCATTACACACACAAGCACACAAAACTACATGGAGTCTAAAATGTAGTGCAACGCTCGATACTAAGTTCACTCTTCGGGTGACCGTCGTGGTCAGTCCGACTCCCCATTCTGCATCTTCTTTATTAGGTTTGATGTAGTTTGTGGGCATGTGCAACTAGTTATCTATTTTGCAGGAGTTACGTATGGCCATGACCGACAAGATTACAACGAAACCAAACGACAAACAAAGATCATCAAAAGCTCCTCCGGCCTAGAAAAGATCGGACCTAAACATCTCGAGTGGACACTAGCGCCTGCTTCAATCATTAGCGCCAGCACTCTTGCCCTCCCGAGGGCGCTCTTGTCCAAAGGCAATTTTAAATTCCAAAACCTCCAATGAGGCTTCGACAACATTATTTCCAGCAATTACTTAGTCCATATCACTCCCAGATTGCACACAATCAGCTAAGTCACCCCCTCTCTCATTTGCTTAGGGTTTCATATCTTTGCGTGCTTATTTCTTGGACATTACTATAGTTTACCATTTGAGCATCATTAGTTACAGTAAGTTACTCTGAAATTAGATTTAATACAATTTATATTAAATCATTTGGTGAACCCCCACTCTTGATCGAACACTTGGATCCTTATTTTGCATGCTCTACCAATTTTGTTCTTCTCCAAACCCAAACCCTATTTATAACATGGCTCATAAGGTTCCTCACGTCTCCCTATATCAATTACTTCAAATGCACCCACCTTGCAAAGATGTTCTCCAAAAATCCCTAAACATTATGTACCTCCCTCGCAATACGCCACCTTCACAAGTGCCATTTTCGATCATCTATCTGACTCCCCTATTAGTCGTGATACCACAACCAATCAATCCATCTTCGAGTTAATTCAAGCTTTACACCATGCTTTTCAAGATAAATTTCAAGCTATGGATACCACAATTACATCCCTCAAAGCTGAAATACAACATCTCAAGGATGCTTCTCATGCCCATGCTAGTTCTTCTTCTACATTTCATCCTGATCCCATGTCTACTACATGTGCTCATACAAGCGAGGTCAAGGTCTTACCACAAAGCACCTCTCCAGCATTGATCTGAACGTTAGACAACATGATATATTATTTTTGTTACTCAATAATCACTTAATTACTTTCTTACCTAATCATTACCACCCTCCTCATCGAGTTATTCGATACAAAAGTAGACCATATTGTAATTACCATGGGATTAATGGACATTATGACGACAATTGCTATGCTTTAGAACAAAAAAATCTGACATCTGAGCGTAAGGGTTTCATTTCATTTGCTACACATCATTCTTCTCCACGCTCATCTCCAGTTACCAAATCCCAATGGGTTCCTAAATCTGATCCCTCTATGTCTAGTGAGAATCACGCCATACTAATGTTCCTTCTCTCGGTAATTCAAGAGCCACCTATTCAGCCAAGTATCATACCACCTTTAGAAGTACCTACCCCATTACCTCCTCCTATTGTGTCATCTGTAGTGTTACCAATCACAAATATGCCACCACCATTAAAGGAAGCACAACCAATTCACTCGACACAAGCTGCGATCCGTCACCTACTTACATTTCCTCCATTAGACCCAAAATTTGATGCTGGTCATACTCTTGCTTCTACCTACCATTGTGACGACCATATATTTTCTTATGACACATTTCAAACTCCACCACCATGGCATGGTCTCTCTCACATCATCACATAGATCTCCATCACTTGCATACTGGGGGCCATCGCATCCCCCTCCATCACCATTTGATTGGCTACTCTTAGTTCACTTGCTACACTTCACGCTTCGTGTTTCATGCTAAATATTTTCTAAGCTTCTAATCTCACCACACATACTTTACCTTCATTACCCGATGACGCACTCTTGTTCTATGGTTCATGCTTGATTGTTGAGGGTGTAATTCCTCCATGAACCTCACTTGTCGCATCCTGGCTATTCTCTCTCGCTCTCGTGCTTCATGACTATCTTTCCGAGCATTACCACATCTCTAGTTCACATACTTTATCTTCATTACCCAATGACACACTCTAGTTCCACGGTTCATACTTGACTGTTGAGGGTCCAATTCTTAAATGAACCTCACATCATCTACTTTCGCTACACTTCACGCTTTGTGCTTCACGATAAATATTTTCAAGCATTCCCACATCTCTAGTTCGGATACTTTATCTTCATTACCCGATAACACACTCTAATTCCACGGTTCATACTTGACTATTGAGTGTCCAATTCTTAAATGAACCTCACATCATCTACTTTCGCTACACTTCACGCTCTGTGCATCATGATAAACCTTTCTACACACTCTCACATCTCTGGTACACACACTATATCGTCATTACCCAATGACGCACTCTTGTTCTATGGTTCATACTTGACTGTTGAGGGAGCATTCCTAAATGAACCTCATCTCATGCGCACATCCACTGGGGAAACATGGCTCCCCTCATCTTCACATCTTGCATATCACAGCACACCATCACACTCACACAACATTTGCACATCTTGGTTGCATTGTCTCTTGTTAGCTTATACTATCTACATGTTACACTTTGTTTCCTATGCTAGTTGGATACTCGATGTCATTATCTTTTCCTATACACGCATGCGCATTCACTTAGTACCTTAAGGTGAATGCAGGACTCTCTACAGATTGTCACACAATGCATGAAGTTCGACACTCGCTCTTTACCAAATCCCCATTGAGGCTCCCGGGGCATCCACTTTACTACTCTCATACTCTACACACCACAGGTCCTATTGTTACATCATTTACCACTTCTTTATTCTTCGTTGATCTATACACGCTTTGACATACTACTTATCTTTCTAACATGTTAACGGGCGCTTCATGTGTAATATTTGCCTTATAGGATCAATACAACCATGGTTATCTGTCATTTCTTGCTTACTATTGCTCATTTGCAGGCTATGCCCTATGTCATGCATCTTCATTGTTTGTTTATGGCTACTTCAGCCCTGATTGTCTTGTGACATCGTGAGCGATGTCTCATGTATGAAACCCGCTTTTGCGGTACCTCTTGTCTATATAGTTGTTTGTTACATTGTATTTTATGGCATGCTAGTTTTGCTATACTAACACTTGTTACTAGCCTATCTTGTTTGCAGACGTGCCTTGGTTTCTACATTGCAAATTCCTACCCCGTGTTGTCTACTCGAAATTCCCCTCCCCAACAAGAGCAAATTTCAAAATTTTGAGTCTAAGTGCTTTTCTCTGAGGTACCTAAGTCATAAAATTGAAGAAATCCAAGTATTGGGCCTTTCTCGCATGTATTTCGGGCTGCTTGACATTTTTGTCCCGACTGTCCCAAGTTCCAAAGTGCAAGTTGTTCCCCGATCGGCCGAAATCCCCGAAATTGTCCTATCTTCGGGCCCGTCGGAAGTTTTTGTTCCAAGTGTCCCGAAACTTTTGTGCAAATCATTTCATTTTCGGCCGACCGCCCGAACCGCGTACTTCGCGCCCTTTTGTCCCAAATATCCCAAAGTCAAAAGTACGAGCTTTCTTTTTACCGAAGCTTCCTAGTCAGTACTTCAAAATTCTTGTCCCAAATCAAAATGCGCCCGCTTCATTTTCGGCCGAACCGGTCAAACCGCGTACTCCGAACTTTCTGTCCCAAAAGTCCCAAGTCCAAACGGGCCCGCTGTTCCAATTTCGGTCGAAATGCCCGAACCGCGTACCTCGCGCATTTTCGTCCCAATTGTTCCAAAAGGCTTTTTGTGCATTTTCTCTTCATTTCGCCCGAGCCGCGTGTTTCGCGCATTCGCGTCTCACTTGTCCCAAGCGTGCCTAGTGTCATCCATACTTAGACGCTTTTCAAATTGGTGGTTGCGTAATTAAATGCGCATTGAATTCTCTCCGCTCCCCAAACGGCTATATAATGAGCATTTCCCCTTTGCATTTTCCCACATCTTCCTTGTTATCCTTTGCTCAAACCCTTGCCGCTTGCCAACTTGCGCACGTTCTTCTGCTTCTGTAATTCCATTCCAAGCCTAGTTTGCAACCTTGTTCCCCTGAAACTATCAACATGAAGATCAAATTTCAAGGACAAGAACAGATTTCTCCACTCGAGTCTGCTGTAAGCAACATTGGAGATAGCGAGGCCCGACATCTCGATTTCAGCGATTTTTGGGCAAGGATGGAAGATGCAAATCCCTCACCAATGGCTCAGACAATTCATGACAGTGGTTTGGCGTACGCTGGAGGATTCCCATTTCAAGATAAGCAGGTGTCTTGACACAAGTGCCAGCATGCGGAGCTCACTTCGACCCCGATTCGAGCGAATTGACAAACGTACACGGGGAGCTCATTGCTGCCGACGCCGCGCCATTGCTTTGCCGCTCAAGATCCCGGAATTGGACAATTCCATAGTTGTTTCCCAAGCCCAAGCGCAAGCCATGTTCGATCAAGACAGTGACAAGTACAGAGCACGAGTGGCGAAGTCCTGGCTAAAAAACCCTAGGAAGGGAGCTTCCCGCCTCACCAAAACCCTCATCCGAGCAGACTTCAACGAAGAACTGTCAGATTTCATAATACTGCTGGCTCGGGTCATGGGTTTGCCTTCCACCGAAGTTCCATTTCTCGATGTGCCCGCCTCATCAAGAGGTGTGCGTAGGGTACACAAAATATCAATCAATGGCCGAGATCATCAAAGATGAATCGACGAGCAGCTATCCAACGTGCCGCAAACAAAGAAGTTTTTCATGACTTCATATCTCATGTATACTCTGCAAAGATCAAGGCAATGGTTTGATTCTCATATATAGACGCCCACAAAGGCAACCCAGCAGTATGCCTATTGCCCGCAGCTTTACCTTGAGACCAAAGAACCGCAATTTCGTCTAATGATGCTTTCGCTATGTACGTGGTCCGATTGCTCGAGGGTGACACCGCCAGAGGTTTTCGATGAAGCCATGAACTTGATATCACGGTATGGGGCCTACTTCATCCATCAGAAATTCTCATACATCGCTTGCTGGTTATGAGAATACTCCTCTCGCGCTTCCCATGTTCTCGCAATGACAAGATGGCCTTGATCGAAATATGCAGTAACCGACAAGTTGCAGCACTGTAACTTGCAGAGACAAGAAGATTTCTTACAGCTTGCACTTTCCCATCTCTCTCGGGAAATTACACATGTAAAACAGCCCGGATGCCCGTAATATAGAAAGAACTTTGGTCCCTATCACTGCATTTCTTCAAAGCCAAGAACCTCGCTTTGACTTGAAGAAGTTTATCAATGTAGAATATCAAGATAGCCTATCACCATGTGGCAGAGGCGTAAGACTACCGGGCCGATCGGGGAGATCTTTGAGGCCGTAAGAAGGCATTATGGCAGTTTCTCTTACAATTGATTCAAGAACTTGGTCTCGTACTGCAAGTTCCCCGAAGGTCTCAAGATGATAATTTCGAGCTATACTCATATGAGTATGAAAATGTGATCAAGCACACCCCTCGAGGACCTCGGATTGGAACAGAAAAGAGAAGGATGATTTGACTCAAATCCTTGCTCCCTGCCTTAGTCGACTAAGGTTTGGTCTGATAAGAAGGTCCGAGAATTCGTGAGGCACTCGGGAGAATCCTCCTCCAAGGATGAATCGACACCAATAAGAGAAGCACCGGCCCAAGGTCCGAAACACCAAAGAAAACCCTCCCGCCTCAAAGCATCGGGGACTGTGGAATCTACTCCTTCTCCATCCACTCGGTATATAAGAAGAAGCTCAAGGAAGTAAAGAAGGAACCGGCGGAAGGAGATCTTCAGAGAAACAGTAATGCCTATCGGACTGAGAACATCATCATCCTCTTGAAAGTGAAGAAAGTGAGAGGCCAACTCCTACAAATGTTCCCGAGGACCCAACAGATAAAGACAAGGAGGTCCAGAGCACCGAACTTCCAGTGTACTATTGATTCTTCTACTCGCCATTGTCTCCAAAGTGCTCCTTCCACATCCCACTTGAGTCAACAAATGCATGCACTCACGAGTGTCATGAGCTCCCCCCTCTTGGTCCCCTTGCTTTGCCTCGCAGATTCTTCTTCCTCTTTTTGATGGGTGCAACCCTTGGTCGACAAAAGGAAGAGAAAACCATCCTCCCAAAACTTGGGACCAAATTTTGATGTCATTGTTGCAGCCATGTTGGGCACCACGCCTTCCCGTGCCAAGAAAGCAAGAACCACCTCCGAATAGTATCCGATACTCGAGGTCAAGCATTCCTGGAGATTGCCAAGCTCCTGCAATGGACAAATCGTAACAGACTCATGCAAGTATCCGACTTGAGCTACCGAGAATCCCAATGGGAGAATCTACCCTGAAGGCGAGATTCATAACCTCCAGAAAAATACCACAGAGTTATTGGAAGAGTGGAAAAGGACAGCAAACTATCGAATGTACTGGAAGAGCAAGCCCGAGTTCTTACAGGTGTTTCATCAAGTCTCTTCTATCTAAAGACAAAGTTTTGATCCTACTCCTTGATCGCTTCTACCTCCTCCCCGTAACTCTAAGCCAAGATGAAGTGCAGGGTATTAAAGATATGCACAAGTATTCTGTCTATGGTAGAGCTATTGAAGCCATGGTAGATGACATGCTTGTTGCCGGGCTAAACTTCATCGACGAAGCCTTTAAGCTACATGGAAAGGTAGATAATTTGCAATGAAACCGCCTCTACTATCAAGGGTTATGGACAAAGAGCTTAAACTCTGGGGCAGTTGTATTGTAGACCTTCGCCTCATGGGACAGACAGATGAGAATATCTTACTGGCAAATAAGATTTTCGATGATGCCAAAGACAATGTATCAAAATCTTGGGTCTCACAGCCAGAGTGGAAAATCGAGTCCCGGGGAAGTCAGAGATGAAATGAAGAATAACTGGCAAAAGGGAGAAGCTTTCAAGACATTGGCAGCTGCAGCGTTCAAAGATATGCATTGTCATCTTCAGGATGAAAACTCTGGCATTCCCTTGTCCTTACAAGAAATCAAAGCTCAGTTCAGAGCTTTTGTCAAAGATAATCTTTTCAAGGAGGACTCCATCTCTAAGGACAAGATAAAGGAAATTTGTTCTCTTCTTACCGCTATCAAGAAGCAAACAAAGACTATCATACTCACGTCGAGTTTGATAAAGAGATGGAGAAATGCCTGGGATTTTGGACTCAGTCTGCAACCAACACATCTGTCCCCCGTGGCAGAGATATAGCTGAGTCATTGAAGAAGTTCAGGCAGCGGATTCTGAAGACAGTGGGTCCCTCCCAGTAGCCGGCCACCTGTCTCCTTCTCCTTCCTTTCCTCTTCTTTCCTTTCTTTTCGTATTCTTTGTAATTAGTTAAGGTATTGCATTTGGCGGTACTTAACTATTCTTGGTTAAAAGAAACGGTTACAAAGAGTAACCGACTTGTAAGCTATATAATGGCCTTTCCACGCCATTTTGAAGGAGGAAGAACTTGGAATTTTTACTGAAAGTGTAAATAGATCTTAAAGAAATCAATACAAAAGGGCTTTTCATTCTTTGTCTATCTGATTCTTGTCATATCTGTGTTTTCCTTTAATATTGCGAAGATCATTTTTGTTCTTAACTCGCTTTGTCTCTCTGATTGCATACTGTTCAGTTTTGCAAGTACAGCGATCTTGTACAACCAAGAAGGAACTTTGTGTCCTTGATTTATAAATCTGAAGGAGGTTATTTATGGAACTTTGTGTCTTAAATTTAATCTCATGCAAATGATCTTGTCTTAAATCCTTTGAAGCTTCGCATACACGAAGAATTATTCTGCTATCTATAATTCTGAATGTTGCTATTCTGCTCACCTTCTTATTCCTTTTCCTCAGTCCTTGTGTAACTGATAATCCTTGTGGAAAACACTTTCGTAATATCCAAGTTTGACCATACCATGACGTTCTGTATATTTGTAAATAGGTTTGTTTCAGAATAAGGGAACCTCTCCCATTAAAGAGGAGGGACTTTTCGTCCCCTGTCTGTTGCTCTCTAAAAAGTCCTATTTGACGACCAACACCCCGCAAGTATCCACTCTCGATATGCATATCAATATCGGGTCCTTTCCCTTGGGCCGCATTCTCCTACAAGTAGTCACATGCACCCAAACGAGGGGGCATCTATTGGGTGAACAAATCACCCTTCTAAGGAGCTCGAGCTCCGTAACAAATCAACACCGTATAGAAATGGCACAGCACGCAGCTGAGAGTGGTCCAGAATCAGACTTGGATCACAAATACAGAGAAGACACTAGCACCCAATACCGGACAGAGCGGTGGGCGCTTGTTTCCTTAGCGCTTGTGTCCTCCGGGAAAAAAGCGAATGGCTTTCTCAATTCGGCACGGTTTCTAAAGAGCCTACAATACATTTTTCCAACATCAAGCACTTGCCTGTGCAGTAATTCACCAATCAATTACAATTTGGTTACAATCACTTACAAATCAAGGACGTGCCATCTGCAATGGCGCTTCCCTAACACTCTTCTCTTGGTGTGAGATTTCCCAAAAAACTCGCTCTTGGTGTAAGATTGCCCAAAAAACTCGCACTTGGCGTGAGATCGCCCAAAATTCGCTCTTGGCATGAGATCGCCCAAAAACCTCACCATCGGCAAGAAGACACTCAAATCCTTAGATCTCCAAAGCACAAAAGGACAAACTTTCTATCCCTTATTCTCTTATACATCAAGTCCACTCTTTCCTTTACACACTTTTTACTTACTCATACATACATTACTCTGATTTTTCATATACGGGACTTTGACTACTCTTTTTCTCTTCTTTTGTAGGTTCGTCCTTACAAGAAGCAACTCACATCTACAGCACAAACTCCAGCAGCACGCTACTACGTATACACATCAGCCCTAGGGTCTACCTCCCCTTAGTTGCCACGCTTCACATTACGATCACTTCATGTCAGCTTGTCACAAAGACAGAATTTTTTTTTCTTGGGCTCGAACATCTTTTCCACTTTCCTTTGGCACAGTAGATTACTCCATGGGATGTTCTCTCTCCATTACTTGCAGCCCTAATTTTTCTTTATGCTCCACCATTGCAATTTGTATATTTTTTCCTCTTCCTTTCTCAAGGAATGTTGAAGATCCTTCTGTGGTGCTTGAGACCTAGGCTCGGCCTTGATCTACCCTTGCTCACTCCTATGAACTCTACAAGTGATATGGCATCACGAATCTCATTTGGAAGAGCCCTATACTCCTCATAGCTGGCAGCAATGTTGTGACCCACCGAATGCCTTGTTTCAACCTTTGGAATGGCTTCTTCCCTAGGAAGGAAGGTAGGCCTATTAGCAGATCTGAAAATTGACCTTTGGGGCTGCCTATTGTTATGAACCCTTAAAGAGTTTCCCTCACTATTGGGTTGTCTTGACCCATGAAGTTTCTGTAAAGTTAGGGCTAGTGAATCCATAGTGTCTGCCAATCTCTTTTGCCCTTCAACAAGTCGATTCAACTTGGCTTCTTCTAAATTTTTGTTAGCCATTTTGGAACCCTTTGATTGTTGTCCAAAATCTTCTTCTCCCTTCTCTGATAAAAGAGGGATTCCTTATCACCGCCTTGCATGTTTACCCAACAAGTTGGGAGGATTATGCTTTGATACCACTGTAATGTCCCTTTTGGGCTGAATTTGAACACCAAAGGAACTTGCACAAAACCAAATAGTAAACTGAAACAAAACTGAAATTAAATTCTCAAACACTAGTAAAGAAGCTGTAAATATATTTTTATGATAGCAATCAGCCACAAAACTTGCTGGAAATAATATAGAAACCCTTCAAAATATTATTCTTCAAAGCGGGAATTAATTGCAAGGAAAAGTACCGAGAATATATCTTTTTATCAATTTAATATCAGCTGGAAATTAATTATCAACAGCAACAAATACCCTTTACAAATATGGCTGGAAATGAAGAATTCCAAGCCCAAACTCAAGTACAAATGAAGATTCCAGCTGCTAAAAATAGGAGGAACACAATGATGATTGAATTTGAAGTTGTCGTGCCCTAGAACACCCCAAACTCCACCTTAGGGCAGGTCGCCACCCTTGGGAAGGGCTGGAAATGCCTTCAAAACTGAATTCAACACAATGCAATCTCCGTATGAGATCACCCTTTGCAAGTTTGAGGGGTTTCGTCCTCATACCAGCTCTTCCAAGAGGATTTTCATCCTCTATAGAGGGAAAGAAAGAGCAAGTGTACTCCAACTCCAAGCAAGAAATTATTAATTTATCAAGTGTGTTTTTCTCCACCCCTAGAAACCCCTTTTATAATGTAAGGTGGCGCCAAAATTCAACATTCCTCCAATGAGGACCAACCTCCTTTAGGATTAATAACATTCTTTTTATTTTTAATTTGTATCTTTCTTTTGTCCTTTTAAGTTAGCACTGGCATATTCCCACCAACTTGAGTTTATAATGTCGCAATTAGAAAGTTTCCTAAAATTTAATACATGGATACAATTAGCAACTTATGATTATGACATTAATGATTTCCTCATACCTTGGGCCCACGGGAAGTGGAATGGGCCAAAGGTCTTCTAAAGAACTAACGGGAGAAAGGGACATTTCAGCTCTTGTGGATGCCCTAGCTCTAATTAACTGAAATGAAGCTCAAATGTAACCTTTGTATGAAATCACCAAGGAGAAATTGAGGGTTTTAGTCCCCAAAATCTGTAGGCCAAAGAGGGTTTTCGTCCTCAATAGCTGAAGGTTGAAGCAACAAGCTCAACTTTCCAAATAGAAATGAAGATATGGCAAAAGTTCTTCCAAAATGACCCCGACACTCTTCTTTTATAACTTTTCATGCAACAATCCACAATCAAAGAGTCCCAAAAACAACTTTCCCTTTTCTATTTCCTCATTGATATTATTTTATCAAAAAGTTACTTTTTATAATAATAAAATATAAGTGTCTTTTATAAAGTAACTTTTCAATGCTTAAGGTATATTATTAATTTATTATTTTTATTTAGAAAGGGGACATGACACTAGAAAACATATAAGACAACATTCTCATTGAGTTGAGACATGACGTCTTTCGTTTCACGCCTTCACCCACCTCGATAGTCAAATAGGTGTGTGTTTTAAACAACCAAGTGCCACAACCACCACTAGTGCTTCCACCCTTTCGCCTTCTCTAGAGACCTCAACAACCCTTGGAGATTTGATTCATCTTTATCCTCGGATCTAGCCTCGTCTCTTTCATTTTCCCATCTCGTGAATGACCCTCTCAGGAGAAAAGTACCTCGAAAAGAATAGACACTTCCCACGAGTTCTCCAACCTGATCATGACCCATTCTAGCTGATCAACATAGACCAGGAATTAAGCTATGGAATCGATCTTGACTTCGACATTCCTTGGGAATAAGTCGCTAGAAGATTCATTGTCCATGACGAGCAAGTTGCACTCTCACGAGCCCATTGGCAGAGAATCATCTATCCACCTCTCCCTAATCATTAGCCATCCACATCCTCATCGTCCATATCACCTTCCACCAATATCATCATCACCCACATTTCCCCCATCATCATAACATCCACATGTTTCCTACCTCGCCCAACCCCCAAGGAATGGAGTGCACACAAAAGACCACCCTGCATTTTTGGCACGTACAGTCATCATTGGAGAATCGGGTTACTAAAAACATCAAAAATAGAAGTTAAGCCAACAAGGTCTACCTTGGTCTTTAGAATCTTCAACATTGGTCTACTTAGGTCTTCTACCTATCCCTCTTATGATCCACCCACAACAATCTCTCACAAGATGCTACAAACCAAGGAGGGGGAATAATGCGCCAACAGTGTCCACACAAATCTCATTAGCCCCGAAGGTTGTGAAATGTACATTGCCAAGCTCTCTAATAATAGGTCACTAATTTCTTTTGGCAACTCACTATTAAATTATTTCTCTGACTACATTGAAGCATGCAAATGAATAAATCTGGTCTTTCTTTAGCAATTAAAACAGAGAACTATCTCATGAAAATTCTATGTGAAAAGCAAATTTGTCTGTTTGGACCATGCAAAAGACTTTAAACATAATCATACCTGTTGCCTCCTAGCACCCACCTCAGCATGATGGGCATGACTGTTTGGAGGATAATTCTTCCACCAACTCTACCTGGATGTGGTATTCGCAGCTGTGTCAGTAACTGCAAAAGAATTGTATACAACGATCAGATACATAAACTAGTATACTGATTACCACTCTCTTAAAGCTAAATATGCCTGAAAACCAAAGTACCATTCAGTGTTTAAATTTATGATTTATCACGGAACATGAAAGGATCCCAATAATCATAGACAACATTCATGAATTTCAATAAGTTGTAAAAAGGAAAAGTAAAATAAATTAAAGATGAAAAACATATAGAAATGCTACCGATAGAGGTCCAAGTCCAACACCCAAGTAAGGCTTGTAAGTAGATGCCATTATTGCTGCCATCCGTGCCATTCCATGTATTACACCGACACGTAATCTCCGTTCGTTTTCATATCTGATAGCAAACAACATCGTGATTGTAAGGTATTGTACATATGATAAATTTGTCTGAAATCCTTAGGTAGCAATTGGCCATGTTTTAAATTTTGTTGGAAATGTATGTTTGTGTCTTTTCAAAAAAATTGAAGTAAAGCTATTCGCCTTTTAGTTGTATCTAGTAATTGGCTTGCAAGTACACACTTTTTCAGTACGGATGTAATGTCAACAGATTTTCCAGTCTCAAAGCTTGCATTGTAAGCTTTCTCAAGTTCAAGGGCAAGCTGATAGCTATCCTGTATAAAATGCAATATGATGTTAGGATTTCTTAGATTTTTATGCATGTCCATAATAAAAGATTTAAAACTTTAAGTTGCATATGGCATATAGAGCACTTAAGATGTAAATTTTATTATCAGTTCACAAATAAAGACAGACAAACACCAAAAGCATTATACATATTTTCTTAAATGTTACAACATATACCTCAATTGCCATGCAGCCACCTTGACCCATATTAGGCTGCATCGCATGGGCAGAATCACCAAGTAGCGTCACAAGCCCCTTGCTCCAAGTAAAAATTGGTTCCCTATCATAAATGTCTCGACGCAGAATCATGTCTTCTGGTGTTGCTACTAGAAGATCTACTACTTCCTCACACCAGCTTCCAAATAGTTCCAACAGCCTCTTCTTTCTACCTGCAAAACAATATGACACAGCTTGCTCAATCCCCAGTGAAAGGTTCTTGTTCATTGATTTTCTATTTTATTTGAATAAATGCTTCATCTATTAACAATAAACATTATTTACAACAAAGATTGTACAAAAGAAAGAAGAACTGTACAGTGGTACTTACAAAGAAGATTCTTGTTCATTGATTTATTGAGGCAGGAGACCCATTATATATTTTCTTCTCTATGCTTGCAATATTACCAAGAATGTTTATTTAACTAGGAATAAGAGAAAAAACTAACTATCTGGGTAATCAATAGCAGAAAAAGAAGTTATCATTCAGAATGTTCCCAGTACATGAAGCGAAGAAATTTACTGCTATCACAGTGTTTAAGAGGTTCTGCAGAGAAATTACTTGTCCTTCAAATTTGAACCCAAATTTGTAAGGCAACCAAAGAGATAGATGCCTAGTTCTGTTGCTACTATCAGTGTGGACTCTAAAGTATAAGGCTAAGCTCCCTATCAGTGTAGACTCTGGCGTATAAGGCAAAGTTTCTGTGTGAATACAAAAAGTCAAAAGACACCTGATATTTCACCTCAACCAATTGCTAGAGAAGTACAGCAAGGAAAACTAAAACATGACATATTCAGCTACCTCTTCAAATTAAAAAACAGAGCGCAGATGGATAGGGAATTTCTCCATGCATTCATTCATCAATCGCAGAGTATGCTAGAAGCTTAAAATCCGGACTAACCAATAGATCAAGTTCCATTGAATAAATAGGAAATCCATTCAAAGCCACATTCAATTCAGTCCTAACTGAAATTCCAAACAAAATTGAGTTCCCCAAAAATAACCAGCAGTACTAAAAATTACTAACTACTGAAATATGTATTTGCAACAATTTCAGTTTAATATGCCCCACAAATTCTCAGCTGAATTAATTCCATATGCTAGATATAGACTCTTTGTTTGGACATCCCATGTACCCCTAATATCCAGCAGCATCCCACAAGGTGAAGACTGACGTTTCAGATCTCCATGCATTTAGAGCTATAAATCAACACCAACCAACAGACTGCATTCCACTGAAAAAACCCAAAGTCACTCAAAACCACATTCAATTCAATTAAGTCATAAGATCAGGTTTTAAACAAATAATCATTCACAAAAGGTGTATAGAGTAACACCACCCCTATTTTATTTCCACTTCCAATTTCCATCCCCTAAAATCACCAACTACCCAAACATAAACTTGTAACAACTTCAGTTCGTTAGAGGCTGGCATACCCCGAAAATTCTCAAATAGATTAATTCCGTATAGTAAATATGGACTCCTGTTTTTGGCATGCCAATGTAGGAATAATTTTGAGAATGGACCCTTAACATATTTCATAACATCCTAGCAAATCCTATATGGAAGCTCCTGTTGGCTAGATTTTCTGCACAGCTGAAAAACCTAGGCAGTCATGAGATAAATCTCCCTCGTTTACCGGTGAGGCTCCCATGTAAGATTTTGTCAATTATATTTCCTAATATCTATCTGTTGGTTTTACTTTAACTGCGTAGCTCATGAACCATAGCTAGACAATTTTGCAACAAGTAAGCAGTTGTAAGCAATATGTGCAGGAAAGGGAAATAATTAAATACGAGAAGAAGGAAAGGAGATGTGCAACCTAACCAATAGTTGACAGAGTTGGTCACATGCACATAGACGAAACAAATAGATCTTGAAATGCAAAATTTAAAGCAAAGGAAAGTTTCAGATCTAGATCTAAGATAACACAAAGTTTATGCAAAGATCTAAAAAGAAATAAGAAACAAATGCACCATTGACACAAAGTTCTCCGGAAATCTACCTCCTCTCTATTCCTCACTTTCTAAAGCTATCAAGGGTTTCAGCTCAAAGTCTGGAACACAAGAATGTTGATTACAAATTCTCGATCCTTTAACCCGTAGGTTCTTCCTCTATTTATAGTGTATAAAGGGCAATTACAAATAGGAAGCTTTAAATGAATTCCCGCATGCGGAAGCTATGAAAAGGGAAACAACTTGGCAATCTTCCTCCTAGAATTCCTCTTTGCATGACATGCATGATTTATAACTGAAAAATAAAACCTTCTATTTTGCATGTCTGCCACCTATTTCCAAGTAATTGACTTGGCTTTTAAACCAAACACTTAAGTTTTATAATTTAATTGATTGTTCGATTACTTTGTTGGAGAAAATAAAAGAAAGAGGAAACGAAATAAGAAGTTGCAACCCTCCCAGTCTTATTCTTCTTCCATATTCTGCATGCAATTGACTCTTTTGCCTTTGATTCTCACCAAACTAGATCTGGAAGCTATGCATGACTGTGATTTGTTTGTGGGTATTGCCTTTGACCTGTCTTCCCTTCTATCCTTGAAGATTTTGCAATTCTTCTTCAGTACATGCACCAATGCAATGTTTGTCGTAAATAATTCAGACAAAACTCATCATTTTTATTTTTAATTGCATATGAGCAATTTTAAATTCTGAAAGCACTCTAGGTGAATGCAAATACAAGTAAATTCAATGAAGGCTTCAACTAGAAGATTGGGAGCACATGCACAAGATCCTGGAAGGAATTTTCCATGCACTGACTTCTACACGGGTTGCATTAGAAACAAGAGGATGAATTTTTGTCGGAAGCCTTTGCAATTATGAGATCTAGATCTGTCAATTAAATCGGTGATAAGTTCAAGGCCTATGTCTGTATCATTGACTTCAACAAATCTGAAGCTATGCATGATTCTGCTGATCTTACTCTTTCATCATGCTTCAACATGGCTGGAACAATCTTTGTCTGAGCTCTTTTTCTTTTAATTCTGCCGAAATCCCTTGCAATTGGATCCATTTGTGCAGATCTGACAACTTTAGATTCGGAAGATATATTCAATGTACCTAACATTGATTTGAGTACCTGTGATGAATACCTGCAATTTTATTCAGACAAAGATGGAGTCAATGGCACGAATACTTGATTTTTACCACCAAAATCTGCATATAGAGTCTGCTTCCCTAAAATTTGAGGTTTTGCTAGCATGCAAAGCAAGCAAAAATATTATTTAATTCATCCAGGCACATATACCAACATGTAGATGCTCAGAATGACCAAAATTAGGCTATTCAAACTCTAGGCGCCAAAACTGGAAGCTTCCCAACAGAATGGAAAATAAACTTTAATGCAAAATCCTCCTTTTGGCACCAAAACCTGTCTGGGCTGCAATCCTCATCAAAAAGAATTAACTGTCTCTCCCTTATGGCGTCCCATGCTTATATAACCTCCAGCATGCTATTTTTAATAATTGCCTCTTCCTATTTCTGGCAATTTAATTAATTAATAGCCATGTTTATTCATCCAATTTGGGCGCCCAAGTCTCATCTTTGCTGGTTGCTTTTTAAATAATTTATTTTATTTATTTTTAGCATGCATCCTTGACTTCTCCTTAGCTCTTCCACTTGCATTGACTTTCCTTCTATTTATGGCGCCAAAATTGGGTGAATAAACCATTAATAAATATTATTAAATGCATTGTTATTCACCCAAGGTGGGTCGCACTTTTTGGCAAGAAGAATTGCTAAAAATAAGAATTCAACTTGATGGGAATTTCCACCCTGCACTGCAGCTCCAAAAATCTCCTCTTCCACTTAAGTTATTTGACTTTCATAATGGGAATTTTTACCTTGCAAGGCAGGTAAGAAATTCTGCTGCTGCTCGCCACATGCCAAAATTCCCACTGCAAATTAAAACATCTCCCAAAAAGTGTGACTTGTATTAAAAATAGCTTCTTTTGATAAAGTGCGACTTGCATGGGTGAATAAACCTCTTTGGTGGGAAAAGTTAGCCTGCTAGGCAGGCATAAAATTCTCATTGGTGCTTTAAGTGATTTTTCTTTATTTTATAATGGGAATTTGTACCTGCAGGTGTAAGTAAGAAATTCCCGTCTACCTACCGCTTTTCTAATATTCTCATTGCAGCTTAAGTGACTTTGACTTTATGGGAAAAAGTACCTTGCAAGGCAGGTAAGAAATTCCCGCCTGCCTGCCACTACCAAAATTCTCATTGTAGCTTAAACCCATTCATTCCAAAAAGTGTGACTTGCCTAGGAGAGGCTTTTTGTGCTTGACTTCATCTTTTTTGGTCAGAAGTTTGCTTTCTGAGGCTGATTCCTTCCGGTGCAAAGCGCTATAAATGATCTCCGATGCTCCAGCAAATAAATAGACTATACTGTAACAAAGAACGAAACCAACAGAATTAAACGAAAAGACGACGGGACAACCGGAGAAAAACGTAAAAGAAATAAATAAAAACGAAAAACATTGCCGTAAGTCACAGATAACTCGAATTTATTCCTAGTGAAAACCTTATTGAAATGTGTGGATACTGGCATGCAAAACTTCAACAAGATTCAACCGGAGCACAATTTACTTCAAACGGGGCTTTATTTATTTAATAAATAATTAAATAAAAATTTCCCGCAGACAAAACTTGGCGGAGGGATAAAATGAGTTTCAACATCTGGGTATTTGTCGAAATTGACTCATATGGTTCACTGGAAATATCTTAACATATTACAGACATCTTCTGGTAATAAAAACACAAAAAGACCCGTTATTTTAAAAGAACAAAAAAATTAAATGCGTAGTCCCAGATTTAAAAGTGAAATCTGAGGACACCAAGCCCTTAATTCCATTGGCTAATCTTTGAAAAATCACCATGAGGTGTAAATTGACTGGCGGTTCCATTGGATCTTTCAAAAAAATTATAATTATCTAGCGAATTAAGTGTAAAATTCAAAATAAGATATAATTTTGTGGCATTTGAAGAACATTTTAGATACTTAAACCTAAATTACATATTATAAGTATTATTTGTTGTGCATTCTTGGAGTTTACGAACTTTAAGCCCCTAAATTCTATAAAGGATTATAATAAATATCGTCAGTAGAAGATATGTTATAAGTGTTCCCTTATGTGGAAAGGTTCCATTCTAATCATAAAATAAACATTAATTTAAAAGTGCACAGAATCCCCTAGAAAACAAGTTCAAGTAACAAGTGGAATTTAATGTAATGTCCCTTTTTGGACAAATTAGAACAATCTGGATTTTACAACAAACCCTTATACTGAAAATATTAAATTCTAATTTTTATATTAAAACCCTTGTAGATGAAATTACAGAATTCTGGAATTTTCTCATTTTTACAACAAATTCTGATTTTTGCAACAAACCCTTAAATCTGAAAATATAAAACTCTGTTTTTTCTGATAAACAGCTGAAAATAGAGATTTTATTGGAATAATGGCAGAATTCAGTTACAACAAAATGCAGAAATTATTTATGACACAGTTGAACATGAAAATGGAGAATTTAACCCAGAAAACAGCTCCCAATGGTGACGTCAGCCCTAGACATATGATGCCAGCCCTAGAAATGCTTCCAGAAGTGTGACGCCAGCCCTAATATTGATGCCCTAGCATAGATCTGGAACTTCCACGCTGCCCTGATTATTTGATGAAGCTGATTTCTGATATAGACCAGATCTGAAGCGCATATGTAGTCCCTGGATGGAACCACCACACAAAACTTGAGGGTTTTCGTCCCCAAGTCTTTTCCACCAGAGGGTTATCATCATTTAATGCTCCACAAGAGGTTTTTCATCCTCTATGGCTGAAAGCTTAAGCGGAATGCTCAAACTCACAATATAAAAATAGTTGCGTAATGCCCCTTTCCAGGCTGAAACTGAAATGAAAGGAAAATGGCACCAACCCAAATCACAATAAACTGAAATTTATAACAGCAACTACAACAGTCTGATTTCTTATGACAGCAAGAAAGAAATTGCAATTATTCACTTCCAACACTTTTACACCATCCAAAGCATGTAGGGAACAATAATAATTATTTAGAGCAAGTACAAACCAAGAAATGAATTTTTAGAGCCCTAGCTGAAGTATAATAATTAATTTTGTGACAGCAGTGAACCTACTTACAAAAATGGCTGGAAATAATGATTCCAAGGCCCAAAGTTCAATCCAGGAAATGAAATCAGCCTTATCTTCTGATAAATTAGAACAATCCATGCATCCACAAGCTTTTCTTCTTATTCCTTTGAATCTTGTCATACAGTACAGTCAATATTCTACATGTCTTCCTGTTCTTCATTTTCCTACTCACGCACTCATCCTACAAATTTTCTAGTCCATCTCCCCATGGAGATGCTCAACCTCTTCCAAACATAATACACACCATTCTCTCTATAAAATATTTTTCATTCTAAATTAAAACACTTTGTCCTATTCCTACTCCTTAGGATAAGACTAATCCTTTCTAGTTGAGATAATGTCTCAACTTACATATAAGAATAGATATAGTTGTTTGTGCCAACTAGACATGATCTATGACAGCTAGAAACATGATTCCACAATATTCTAATCATTCTAATCCTTCCTCCTACGTAGCCTAGATATGAGAACACTCATATCCACCTAAGACACCCACTTTTACTCTTACTCTTATAGTAAAGAGTTTTATTACATGACAATACAAAATTCAAACATAACATAATGGAGGGAAACTCATTCAAACTCCAAGTACATGTTATTCATGCCTTGTATGGCTTATTCAAACTTGTTTATGTTTCTCCAAGCATCATAGGATGCTCCTACATCAACAATCGAGAACGGCCGGTTTAGTGGATGCATTATGCAATGAGTGTGTAAAAGAAGAAACAGACGATCATATCTTCTGGCGATGCCCAACAACAAGAGGTTTTTGGGGATGGCTACAAGCTGAATTCAATTTCCTTTTATTTCTCCTCTCTCTTGGAAAGGGCCTCTTTTAGGAGATTCTTGGATGGTTAGGGACAGCTGCAAGGGTTTATGGCATACAACTAGGTTGGCAGCAATCAGCTTCCTTTGGAGGACAAGATGCCAAACCATCTTTCAAGAGGATACCCTCCCCTCAGTATGGGAAAGTTGAAAATCTTCAAACAAGAGTTGGCTTTGATTGTACAAGCTAAGTTTGAGTGGTTTCACAATATGTGAACTCTTCGCCCCTTGGGGTGGAGGCTCAAGTGCTTTCTTTCCTTGCCTATGTAGGGAGAGACTCTTCTTGTTAGCATTATGCTTAGTTGATGTAACTTCCAGTTCCTTGGAGTAGTATAAGATGCATTTTTTCAAATAATACATATATGCCACCAAAACATTCAAGTAACTGAGGATATGGGGAGTACAACCCGGGGCACTAACAAAAAGCATTGTGCTTTGATAGTGGGGAATATGAAACAAGTCTTCTATGCACCTAAACTAATACATATATGTCACCGAATCCTTAAACTAAGGATATGGACATACGGAAGACATCTACAGGAAATGATTCTCCAATTGGTATGTATTCAAACACTAAGGTTATCTTATAACTGATTTATATTGTACAATGGTCTTCCAGCCTTGCACCATAAGGGAAGGTGTTACGATCGCAGTCAAAGCTCCTAGAAAGAAAACAATTATCATCAAGCTACTTGATGATCATATACGTAACTCATTTTGTAGCTCCAATCACTTGATAGTAACACCACAAGAACATGATCTGAATACTAGTTATTGCATCATTTCTTGCACCATAACACACCGTCTGGTGTATAATGCAGCATTTGTATCATCCATAATTTAAAAACGTGTCTATTTACTAATTTATTCAATAATCTGATTTTTTATTATGACTTTTTAAGTCTTAAATTCTATGATAACTCCTTAGTGCACCTCAATCATTTAGCAACTACTGGTTAGCTTGTAATCAAACAACCAGCATACAAAAGCACAAAGCATCATATACCAAAATTTTCAAAATTCAAAACGACTATGAAATATGAAACTGATTATCTTTAATACACACTACAAGGTATGGTTAAAAATCTTAAACTATATTACTAAGAGTCATTGAAATTCTAAAGAAATGCAACTTTGTTGATTGGTTGTAAGCTATGAACAATAGAGGCTTATAAATTTGCAATTTGAATTGTAAGCATAAACCAATGAAAAGAACAACAAACAATATCATCTGTTTAGTTCACCCCATTGGGTACAAGATTAAAAGGTGAAATTATTGCATATTTTTCAATACTTCAAAACATAAAGAAACTAGCAGTGGCATATTTTTAGATATGCTATTTAATTTTTAGAAATGCACCTTACATTACGTTTGAACACATGAATATTTCTTCCGTTTAACAACAGAGTTGCAAAGAAAATCCCTCCCCATAAATGCCAGAAAAACTAACATCTTAACTTGCACACCAAGCGGCAAAGACTCAATATCTTTACAGAAACATGTAATCTTGATTTTGACAAGAAGGCCCAAATCCTGCCTGAAAATCCTCAACTCCCCAAAACTGAATGGGGAATGGCCCTCGTGTAAAGGTACCTTACATCTTAACTTCAAGAACTTAATGGCAGCCAACCAAATTGAACTGTGATTTGCTAAGTAAATTATGAAAATAGTTTGCATTTGACCGTAATAAGATGAGAGGCAACAATTTGAAGGGTATGAGGTTTAAGCTAGATTATGAGGATTCACATCAAATTTAGATCTATATGGATAATATTGTCTGCTCCCTGACACCAAAGCTATTTGACTTGTAATAATTTATTTTAATTCTACCAAAGTAACCTTTTAAAAATGTCCAAACATGGATAAATAACGTCCCAAACAATAGTCTTCTTCAAATATAAAGTTTATCAACAAGACAAAAGGTAACTTACAATTAGGAGGATCATCATTCCCAGCAGGCTCATTATGGAATGCATACCACTGCATCCTTCCACCTCCAACGTCAGAAGAAACAAAGTACTGCTTGTAACCCAAAAATACTCGGTACCTTGTAGAGTACAATAAGTAATGAGACATAACTTTTCTTCACATGACATGTTTTCATAGAGAACGAGTTATCCTAACATTCTGTTTCAAATTTATTCATTTCAAAATCATTATAGAAAATAATAGTAATACGTACCCCATTTTTTCAATATCGGGAGGCACAAACTCTGCAATGCCAGTATAGCATGTATATTCTGAGTATGTTGCTTCCTTCAGCCCAAATAGCTTTCTGCGTACCTAGGTCAAATAAATAGTCATATAATGAAATGTTAGTATTTCAAACAAGCAGAGGTTTGGAGAAGTTATTCCTGCACTCTACATGTTTATAAATTTGCAAGTTCATTTCAATCATTACCTTTGACCATATTCCATCTGCACCAACCAAAAGATCACCCTCATATTCTCGACCATCCCCTAGTATTACTGTTACCTGTTTTATATTACACCAAAAACATGATCCACACATACCAAGAATTATCTAAGTTTTAGGAGCACAAAGTCATTATAACAATTGGTTTATTTACAAGTAATAGATATCTTCAATTAACCTCATGACTTTTTTCAACAAATTTGAATAGCAATGAACAAGTTTAAAAAATAGAAAAATGTTTTCAGATTAAGACTACAAAATACCTTTTTCCCATCATCTTTAAAGTCCACAACATTACTGCTATTTTCAATGATCTCTGGACCAACTGCACGTGCTAATATTTGTTGTAACGTCATTCGACTAATTACTCGTGTAACTGGAAGCCCCTTTCCACAGCTGGTGTATATGTATCAAACTTGATGTACCTGAAAGCTAAGGAAAAGTAAGTTTGCTAACTAAGAAGCTCCTTGAGTTCAAGCTTGCACTAAAAAAAAACATTTCAATTGTATTTGTATAATTGTATTTGTATCTACCAATGTAAATTAATTATTCAGACAATTAAGTAATTGACAATTTTATTTCTTTAATCATCACTGAGCTACAAATGACTGCCTAGTTCATTCTCTCGAACTATCTGCCTCGTTGAATTGGCCACCTTCATCTTATGCATATCGTGGGAATCATGCATGTATCAACAACTTTTCCAAATTTCAATGCTAAACTAGAGGCTCGTCTTAGCTCTTAAGCCACTATCTCAAACTGATATAGCATTTCTCATGTCGATTCTAACTATCCCGAATAGTTTTAGCCTACTTTTAGCAAATGTATGTCATCATCCTTTCCTTCACAAGAGAATTGACAACTTTTAAACCCTGGTTGAATTAAAGCTAATGAGAATACATCAATTCCATAATAAAATCTACATTGAGGCAAGATGGGTATGACCAAAGAAAGCACTCCATTTTTCCATGTATAACCTAAAATCTAGCATCCGCCCAAGAAGACCGCCCAATGAATACCTTTTTTTGTTTGGAGGGGGTGGGAATGGGTCGGGGGAAGAAATGCATCTTAGATTACAACTGAAAACAAGAAGATTGCATCAGTTTAGTTACAGGAAAACCTCTCCCTATAAAAGAAAGAAAATCCCGCACCTAGGCTTGCACTCCAAGAGCCACCGACACAACATGCTATCTTGGCTTTGACAAGAAAATCCAAATCTTTCTTGAAAAGCCCCCTCCCTAAACTAAACGTGGAATTCATTCATTGTGGTAGTCCCCATATATATCATAGAAAGTGCCTTTCAATCAATTGTGTTATGTCGGGACCTTGATATGCGTTTTGGGCCTAAAGCTATTGGTATGTACCGTAGGAAGTCCACCAAAGATTTTGAGTTAAAAAATAATTAATAGAACATTTTATTGGTTATTACTTATTTATTAACTCCAATTCTTTTTCTGAATTCCCAAAGATATTTATTTGGTGCAAGTAAGCTTGCAGAAGTCAAGAAGCAATGATTGTTTTTAACAAGTTAAAATGTTTCATTCACTTATGGACCCTTGTAATGTCCCCTTTTCCAACTTGAGAGCATGATTTTGGACTTCTTGCCATCCCCTTTTCCATGGCAAAGTGGAATGAGCTAGAAAAGGAAGTGAACTCTCATTACACTTTTATTTTCTAATTTTTAATGTTTTCTTTTAGTATGTTCTTCTTTTTAGCAGTTGGTTGGGTTTGGTGCATTTAAGAAGCCAATTAAAAGAATAAAATAGCTTTTATGGGTCGGCCTTGTCCTTTTAGGCCTTGGCGCC
This sequence comes from Taxus wallichiana var. yunnanensis, assembly GCA_018340775.1. Classification (NCBI taxonomy): domain Eukaryota; kingdom Viridiplantae; phylum Streptophyta; class Pinopsida; order Cupressales; family Taxaceae; genus Taxus; species Taxus wallichiana. Next base: position 963,759,542 of record CM031234.1, read on the forward strand.
AAAGTTGGAGGTATAAAAGGAGATGAAGACTTCATTTGGAGCATCTACTTTTGGCACATTTTCTCTAAATTGGACTTTTGGGTTGTTGCTCATTGTTCTCTCCACTCTTGGGCGAAAATCCAAGTGTGTGGCTCTTCCAAGAAGGACGAAAACCCTTCTTGTGGCTGGTTGGGGGATGAAAACCCTCCATCCTTGTTTGGTTTGAAGGCATATTGCAGATTTGGAGGAAGAGAAGACATTTTCAGATTTTTGCATGCATTGTTGGGTCTCTCCTAGGTGGAGCGACTTACCCTAGTGTGGAGTTTGGTGCCTTCTAGGGCATAGAAATCATATTTGTTTTCATATTTGGCTTTCTCATAATTTATAAAGCCGGAATCTACTATTCTTTGTGAAGTTTGGGGTTTGTAAACCCTCATTTCATAATTTTATGTGGAGTTGTACTTCGCTGATTTATAATTAATTTCCAGCAATGTTTTCCATCAGATTTCATATTGAAAATTACTTTGGTTGATGCCTAAAATACATATTTATATTTTGGCAAAGTTATTTGAAGAGTTTCAAGTGTTTTTCATCCATTTTTACTGCTTTTAAAAATTTTTTAATCTGGGTTTAAATTTCAGTTTGTTTAGTCAAAAATTCATATTTGAATTAATTGGGATTTGTGTTAATTCCTTCTTCTTTAGTTTTTCCCCAAAAAGGGACATTACAGTGGTATCAGAGCTCGATCTTCCCAACCTAGGGTTTTCATGGAAGAGGGCAACAAGGGTTTTCTATACTACCAAAGAAGAAGGAAAGTGGATCAACCAAGAGAAGAAGATAATATGGCCAATCAAGATCCTCAAGAAGCCAAATTTGATAAGTTGATTGCAGGTCAAGAGAGATTAGCGGACACAATGGACTTCCTTGCCCTATCTCTTCAAAGGATGATTGAACCTAGGGTTCATAACGGTGATGGTAGCTCATCCGGAGCTAATAATGCACAGCCAATGGGATCACCTATGGGATCAGCCACAAGGCCTACCTTTCTTCCAAGGGAAGAAGCTATTCCGGATGTTGGAGCAAGGCCCTCTATGGGGAAAAACATTGCCACAAGCTATGAAGAGTATATGGCTCTTCCAAGAGAGATTCGTGAAGCTATTTCACTTGCCGAATTCATTGGAGTGAATAGAGGAAGGTCTAGGCCCGAGCCTAGGCAACATATGCCGCAAAAGAGGTACAAAATGTGTTGGGGAAGATGACCTTCTCCACCTTTGATGGATCAGCCAAAGGGATAGCTAGGGCTTGGATCCAAAAGCTTGATACATATTTGTCCTTGAAGCCCATGATGGAGGAGGATGCTATCAAGTTTGCTACCCTACATCTTGATGGAATTGCTCATGAATGGTGGTTCCATGGTTTAGTAACACAAGGGCACAATGAAGATCCATTCCTATGATGAGTTTTGTCGAAGGCTTGTTGATCGGTTTGATAGAGTTGATCCGGAAGTTCACTTTCGTGAGCTTGCACATTTGAGACAACAAGGCACATGGTGGATGAGTATGTGACTGAATTTCAAAGGCTTTCCGTCATGATCACGGATGTTTCAGAGAGGAGACTTGTGGTACTTTTCATTGAGGGTTTGATCGAACCCCTAAAAGGTTTGGTTAGAGCCTTTGATCCTTTGTCTCTTCAAGAGGCAATCAAAAAGGCTTTGGATCTTGAAGGAGCTGCCCCAAAAAAGAGCAGCGAACAGCGGTCATCCCAAGGGAAATTCAAGTGGAGGACAGCCAACTAGATCCTTGGGACAGCCTAGAAACCCTCCCTTGGACCAGCCAAGGAATCCTTCCCAAAAGATGCCAAATACTCACAAGGAGCTGCCCAAAACCAGCAAAGAAGGAGAATCTAGAAACGAGCTTAGAAAGAAGAGTTTGTGCTTCTCATGCAAGGATCCATGGACTCTTAGGCATCGTTGTTTGGGAAAAGGTAAAGTACATTATATTGAAGTATTTTCAAATTGTGATGATGATGAAAATAATGTTGATGAAGCAAAGCATGATAGTGTTCCGGAAGAAGAAGATCCAAAGAAATTGGATGGCACTCTTGCTACAATGTTTGGAGCACCTAGATATCACCCATTTTGGGTAAAGGGTGATCTTCAAGGACATAAGGTCACGGTTTTAATTGATAGTGGGGCCACACATAATTTTGTGGATGAGAGCTTGGTAAAGAGATTGAAGTTGAAGGCTGAAAATTTCAAGGGCTTCAATGTCACGGTGGCAGATGGCTTCATACTTCCATGCACTAGAAGAATACCTCAGCTCACACTCACCTTAGAAGGACATATGGTAAGAGATGATTTTTATGTTATTAATATTGGTGAATCTGATTTGGTGTTAGGTGTTCAATGGTTGCATTCGTTAGGTGAATTCTCTCAAAACTATCAAAATATGGAGCTGAAATTTAAAATAGAAGGCAAGGAGGTGGTGTTGCATGGTATGAAAGGTGGGGTTCCTCAAGTTGTGACCGCTAAGAGCATGGAAAGAACCTTCAAAAGAGGGCAGGTTGTTTGGGCTGCTATTGTTTAAAGTCTAATTCTTCTATTTCCATTCAATCTACTTTTCATGATGATATTCAGCCCATACTTGATAAGCATGCCAAAGTTTTCAGCGAATTACCTCATGGGCTGCCACCAAATAGGGATTCCAACATGTTATTGAGTTAGAACTAGGTACCAAACCGGTAATAACCACTCCATATTGTCACCCACGGATCTACAAGGAAGAGATTGAAAGAACCATCAAGGAATTGTTGGAAATGGGGCTGATTAGGCCTAGTTCCAGCCCCTATGCTTCTTCCGTAGTGCTGGTTAAGAAGAAGGATGGCACTCTAAGAATGTGTGTGGACTACCGGATACTAAATAAAAAGACAATCAAGAATAAGTATCCAATACCAAGGATTGATGAGCTAATGGATGAACTACATGGAGCGGTCTACTTCTCCAAAATTGATTTAAGATCCGGGTATCATCAAATAAGAGTAAGAGAGGAAGATGTTCACAAAACCACATTTAGGTGTCACTTTGGGCATTTCGAGTTCCTTGTCATGCCATTCGGGTTAACCAATGCCGTCATGCCATTCGGGTTAACATGCCCCAATCATATTTTTGGTAAGCATTTAAGGAAATTTGTGTTGGTTTTCTTTGATGACATTTTGATTTATAGTAGAACATGGGAGGAGCACCTCCAACACTTGGACAAGGTGCTGGAAATTTTGGAACAACAGTCACTATATGCAAAGAAATCCAAATGTGAGTTTGGTATGGATGAAATTTTGTACTTGGGGCATGTTATCAATGCACGTGGGGTTCATGTGGATCAAACACAAGATCCAAGCCATCATGAATTGGCCAACTCCAACCAACATTACACATTTGAGAGGATTCTTGGGTTTATGTTCTTATTACCGCAGATTTGTGAAGGGATTTTCCCAACTTGCAGCCCCATTGACTTCTCTAACGAAGAAAGGAGCTTTCAGCTGGTCAAAAACAACCCACATAGCTTTTGAAGGATTAAAAAAGGTGATGTGTTCTTGTCTAGTTCTCGTTGTTCCATATTTTTCTATACCATTTGTACTTGAATGTGATGCTTCCGGTGAGGGTATAGAATTGTTTTGATGCAAAATAAGCACCCTATTGCATATGAGAGTCGGAAATTGAAGGAACATGAGAAAAATTTCTCCATTTATGACAAAGAAATGTTAGCCATCATGCATGCATTGATCAAGTTCCGCAATATTTAATTTGTGGAAGGTTTGTGGTCAAAACCGACCACAATAGTTTGAGATTCTTTCTCCATCAAAAAGAATTGAATGATCGGCAACAAAAATGGGTGAGTAGGCTCCAAGCATTTGATTTTGATATTGAGTATGTTAAAGGAAAGCATAATGTGGTGGCAGATGCTTTATCAAGGATGCCATCTCCTACTTCATAAGAGGATGTGGAACTTCATGATGAGGAGAGAAACATGACAACAGATCCATTGAGTTTGCAATTGCTTGGGGACAAGCAATTTTGGGAAGGGAGGATTGTAATGTCGCCTTTTCCAACTTGAGAGCATGATTTTGGACTTCTTTCCATCCCCTTTTCCATGGCAAAGAAGTGGAGTGAGATGGAAAAGAAAGTGAACTCTCATTACACTTTTATTTTCTAATTTTTAATGTTTTCTTTTAGTGTGTTCTTTTTAGCAAGTCAGCTAGGTTTGGTGCATTAAAGAAGCCAATTAAAAGATTAAAATAGCTCTTTATGGGTCGGCCTTGTCCTTTTTGGGCCTTGGCGCCAAAGTTGGGGTATAAAAGGAGATGAAGACTTCATTTAGAGCATCTACTTTTGGCGCATTTTCTCTAAATTGACTTTTGGGTTGTTGCTCATTGTTCTTCCACTCTCGGTTAAAAATCCAAGTATGTGGCACTTCCAAGAAGGACGAAAACCCTTCTTGTGGCTGGTTGGAGGACGAAAACCCTCCATCCTTGTTTGGTTTAAAAGCATATTGCAGATTTGGAGGAAGAGAAGACATTTTCAGATTTTTGCATGCATTGTTGGGTCTCTCCTAGGTGGAGTGACTTACCCTAGTGTGGAGTTTGGTGCCTTCTAGGGCACGGAAATCAGATTTGTTTTCATATTTGGCTTTCTCATAATTTATAAAGTCAGAATCTACTATTCTTTGTGAAGTTTGGGGTTTGTAAACCCTCATTTCATAATTTTATGTGGAGTTGTACTTTGTTGATTTATAATTAATTTCCAACAGTGTTTTCCATCAAATTTCATGTTGAAAATTACTTTGGTTGATGCCTAAAATACATATTTATATTTTGGCAAAGTTATTTGAAGAGTTTCAAGTGTTTTTCATCCATTTTTACACTGTTGTTCGGAAAATCTGATCGCTGTTTTAATCTGGGTTTAAATTTCAGTTTGCTGGTCTGAAATTCAGATTTGAATTAATTGGGATTTGTGCTAATTCCTTGCTCTTTATTTTACCCCCAAAAAGGGACATTACAACCCTTCCATGTGAGATTGTAATGCCCCCTTCTCTAAGCTAGTTTGTCGAAGACCCTTTGCCCAATTTTGACTTTCCATGGGCTTCAGGGGTGTTGCTAGGGGAGTAATTCAGTGGTATAACTTAAGTTGCCAAAGTGACTTTATACTATTTTTTATAAAAGCAACTTATTATTATATCATTAAGATAAAAAGTGGCTTTGTAAGAGGCAAAGTCAACATCAAAATAAACATGATTAGCCATAAAGTGAAACATAACAGCCAATTAAACATGGATCAACCCACTTTGGGAGTTCTTCATTAGGATTAGTGCCTTGCAAATGCATGTAAGGGGTCGATGGGGGTCATTTTGGGCACTTTCTGGTTGATATCATTTCTTATTTTGGAGTGTTAAGCTTGTGCTTCAACATTGCAACTATTGAGGACGAAAACCCTCTTTGGCCTACAGATTTTGGGGACGAAAACCCTCAATTTCTCCTTGGTGATTTCATACAGAGGTCACATTTGAGCTTCATTTCAGCTAATCGAGCTAGGGCACAGATTTAAGGTAAATTTCAGTGGTTGGCAGCTAGGGCATCCATTAGAGATCAGATTTTCAATCTTATATCTACAATCAATAGACCACGCATACAATTTGGAGGGTTTTCATCCTCAAATCTGATTGCTATTGAGGGATTTCGTCCTCAATAGACCTCCATGGAGGGTATTCACCATCAATAGATGAAAAGGAAGCAAAATTGCTCCAACTCTCAAATTAAAAATTATCAAATGTCTACGAGATGCTTGAAATAAACCCCTACACCTCCTTTTATACTTTTTCTTCTTTATTTTGCAAGTGGGGCACTCCGTGTGGGATTAATAAAGTAACTTTATTTTCTAATTTGATGTTACTTTTTCCCCCACTTAAAGTCGGAAAACCTACTTTGAGGAGTTCACCCCCTAAAATAAAGTAAAATATACTTTATTCTCTTTTTAAATGGGCTAATTTATTTCTTTTCCCCTTTTCTTTTACAAGTTAAATTAATAATAATTCTACGTGCGTAAAATAATTTATTTGCACTTTGTCAAATTATTAATTTATTATTTATAAATTTTGAAAAAGGGGGCATTACAAAGAATTTGTGGCATATATGGAGGAATATGAGGGTCTCATCTAAACCATACAAAATTCTCTCACCTTCCAGGAGTTTTGTGACCTAAGAATGAAGAACAGCCCAAGGAGAGGAAGGAGGAATCAGCCCGAGCAGCTCCAGAGGGATATACAATAGGGGTTGGGAAGATAACTATTTCCACATATGATGGATCAAATAAATGTTCGGGAGGTCATGGCCTCAAAAATTGAAAACATACTTGTCCTTGAATCCCATGTATGAGGAAGAAGCCCTCAAATTTGTCACACTTCATTTGGATGGAGTGGCACATGAGTGGTGGTACCATGGTATGCTCACCCAAGGGCATGGATCAATCTCCACTTTGGAACAATTCAGCCAAAAACTCACGGAGATTTGATAGGACTAATCAGGAATTTTATTTTAGAGAGTTGGCACAATCAAAGCAACACAATCCCTTGGAGAACTATGTTGCTGAATTTCAGAGGTTATCCATGATGGTGCCAAATGTGTCTGAAAAAAGACTAGTGTCCCCAGATTTCACCCTGAAATCTGGGACTACCCTATGTAAAAATTTTCGTACTTTTAAAATAATGGGTCGTTTTGTGTTTTTATTGCCAGAAAGTGTCTGTATTGTGTCGAGATATTCCCATAGAGCCATATTAGCCAATTTTGTCAAATACCCAGATGCCCAAAATCGTTATATTCTGTCGGGGTTTGCCTGCGGAAATTTGTATTTAATTATTCTGAGCCCCGTTTGAGGCAAATTGTGCTCCGGTTTAACCCTGTTGTGGTCTTACATGTCAATATTCCCATATACCAGTAGGGTTTTAACCAGGAATGAATCCTGGGCTTTATCTGTGACTTCTGGCAATGTTTTGCGTTTTTGGTGTTTTTCTATTTTGTTTTCTGTGAAATTTCTCTAGGTCAATTCCTTTGCCGGTTTAATCTGATTTCTTTCCTGGAGTATCTGGAGATCACCTATGGACGTTATGCCAGAAGGAATTTGTCACAGGAGGTCTGGTTCTCTCTGAAAAGACGAAGTCATGCACAAAAAGCTTCTTCTGGGCAAGTCGCATTTTTGGGAAAAGAAGGTTTTAAGCTACAATGGGATTTTCGGTAGCAGCAGGCAGGTGGGAATTTTGTACCTGCCTAGCAGGTACTTTTTCCCATGGAAGCAACGCCACTTAAGTCACAATGGGAAAATTAGAGGCAACAGGCAGGTGGGAATTTCTTACCTGCCTTGCAGGGTGAAAATTTCCATTGTGAAATAAAAGAAAATCACTTAAGGCATTGATGGGAATTTCTTACCCGTCTTGCTCATTATGAAGTCAAATTAAAGATCATGGGATTTTTGGAGCTGCGGTGCAGGGTGAATAATCCCATTGAAAATTGGCTTTTAAAAATAGAAATGGGCCATGTCAAAAAGTGTGACCCCTTTTGGAATAGAGGGGCAGCTTTAATGGCATTAATTAATTAAATTCTTTTCCAAATTTGGCACCCAAGCATGGAGAAAAGTCAACAAAGAAGAAGAGGATAAGGGAATTTAGAAATAGAATTCTAAAATTAAATAAATATAATTTATTTAATGCAGCCCCCTTCATGTCAAAAAGTGCGACCCATATTGAGGAGGAATAATACTTTTTAAAGTATTAATTGATGTAATTAATTCCTATTTTTAGTGGATGAGGTCAAAGCACACTGTGAAGCTTAAGTGAACTGGAAGTAGAGAGCTAAAATTAAATAAATTTAATTTATTTAATGGCAGCCATGAGCATGCACAAAATAGGCGCCCAAATTGAAGAGAAAAGCATGTTAATTAATTAATTAATTGTCAGGAATAGGAGGGACAATAATTAATTATAGAATGATGAAGGTTATATAAGCATGGGCTGCCATAAGGATGAATTAATTAATTCTTTAGCAAGGAAGTGCAGCCCAGGCAATTTTGGCCCAATTAAGGAGGAATTTTGCTCAGAAGAAGGTGTTTTCATTGCCAGAAAGCTTCAAAGTTTGGCGCCTAGATTTGAAGAAGCTTGATTGTGTTTAATTAATTGTCTGCATAGTGGTACAGGTGCTCAAGTGAAGTTGATAAAATTCATGTTTGCTTTGCATGCACACAAAACATCAAATTTTGGGGCAGCAAGCTTGATATATGCAAATTTTATAATTAAAATCAATTGTTCATGTTCCGATTGTTATCTTTGTCTCAATTAATTGCAGAATTTATTACAGTGCTTTATAAGAGAAAGGAGCTTAAATCAATGTCCAATACATTGAACATATCCTCCGAATCAAGAAATCTCCGATCTACACCGATTGTAAGAATTCCGGCCGAATAAAGAGAAAAAGAATTGCTCAAACAAAGACAGATACGGCGATGGAAAAGCAGGATGAAAAAGAAAGTCCAGCAGAGTCATGCATCACTTCTAAGTTTGCGACATCGAGAGATACAGATCTAGGTCCGAACCTCTTTCCGAATTGATTGACAGATCCAGAGCCGGAAAGACTTCCTCATACATGTAGTCAAAAGCGTGGAATCATTTGAGTGCAAAGATTTCCATTCACACGGCCTTGGCCTTGCTGAATTCGTCATGGAGTGTGCTAGGTCTTACCATCCATTATCCAGATCAGTCCGAGATGTTGTGGGGAAGACAATAATCCGATTGAACGCACAGTTCATCAATTATTGTCTGAAGATTCCAGCACAACAGGTGGTGACTACTATTAGCATACAGGATGCCGGCAACAGATGGGAAAAGCATAAAGTTGATTGTGTGTGCATGATGAACAGCAGATACATGAAGAAGCCCAGATCTCCATCCAAGTTCTCGAGAACTCTTCCACGATCCAATCTGGTACAAGAGGTGGATGATATTGCCAAATTGTTATGCAGAATAAATGGCGAAGCTAATGCTCACAACTTCTGTGCATGGATGTATGCTTTCATCAGGACCATTGAAATCAACAAAGCGATTCAATAATCAATTGGTGGGAAATCATTAGTGACAACATTGGTGAGCAACTCCGCATGTGAGGCGACTTACAAAAAAAATGACTTCGTATTTGGTATATGTAGCAGCTTCACAGGTGTCTTCTCCAAGCTGGATAGGCGTGGTGTGCTTTCCAAGGATCCTATTTTCGAGTGTTATCCACATCTTATTGTACCCACATGCAATAAAGATTACAAGGTGGTCAACAATGGATTCTTCTACGGATTCATTTGCAGGTTGACGGCGATCTAAAGGCCAACAGGGTGAGCAAGGAAGCGTGGGAAGTTGTGTCCAGGATTGGCAATATCTTCATCCAGTTTGTGGACTTTACATACCTCAGGGTCACCGGCTTTTCAGGAGAACCAGTTAAGTTGCCCAGATATCCGAGTGATAGATTGGTCATCATGGAGCTGAGCAGACAATTCATGGAGATACATGACTTGCAATGAAAGGGCACAAGTCCAGTGCTTTCCGATCATAGTGGGCTATTACAGCTGCTCAGAGCATTCATAAAGCCCGAGGAATTGAAGTGGAGATGTTCTCTGAGTACGAGCAAGAGTTCTTCCCAGCACGGCTAAACTTCGATCCATTTGGAGTGGCAAGGAAGACAATCTCCCAGGAGTACGCGCATGTGCCTTCATTGGAAGATTTCTGGATGAAGTGCAGAAGCGAGTACGAAGTTAGAAAGAAAGATTTCAGCAGGTTATCAGCGCGGCAAGTGTTTGACTTTGGATTAGCACGGATACCTGCGGATCTTAAAGATGATGGGCCTGTGTTACTTGACACATACCATCGGATGGGAGGAGATAGAGTTGTACTTCAGAGAGCATAGGTGGTTGCCATACGATTGAGGAAAGGTCTGCTACCATTCTTGGTCAATACTTCAAACTGGTCAAAGTCATTTCTTTAAGGGATATTGCCTTGATGAAGCATTGATGAATCAAATCACGGGCAACTTCAAGCCACAGAGATTCCTCAAGAGGAAGCATGAAGGAGAAAGCAAAAAAGGCCCGAAAAGATTACAAGATACGAGAAGGTCTCATTCGAAGGAGAAGATCACTTCTACTGCTATGGTGTTAGTTCCGACTTCTCCAGCATCAAGTACTTCACCGACTGTCGCACCTCAGCAGGATACTGCCATTCCTCCGTTGAATCCGAAACATTCATCTTTTCTCCTCAGCCACTCCGTTCAGCACCTCTTCCTGAAGAAACGTTGAAGTTGCAGATGGCAAAATTTGAAAGAGCTTTGTCTTTGGATAATTCAGAGGATGGCAGCCACAACACTGTAGCATGGTTTCAGATGGAGAGGAATCAGAGCACGAGATAGTGGTACACTCGGCAACTTCTCATTCTCTAAGAAGTAATTTCTCAGAATGGTTGGCTTCATGCAGTTGGTTCCAAAGGCTAGAGAAGAAATCAACTTGGAGGAACACAACTTGCAATTGCTCCTGAATCTAGGCGGAAAAGATAGAAAACCTAAAGTTGCTAAGGTAACTTCAAGGTTGATCATGAGTCGGGGCAGAAGTTCGCTGAGATGTCAGTTCCAACAAAAGGGAAGGAGGATGAGCTCACGGCAGAAGATATAACAGTGACCAGAGTACCCATAGGTCAAGCCACCACAGAAGGATTGAAGCAAGACACGCAGACATTGATAGATGCTCTATTCCTTAGGCTTGACAAAGAAAAGGCGGAGAAAGTTGAACTTCAGAAGCAGGTATCTCAGTTGTGCGAGATCATTGCCAAGGTTGTCAAATCTTCCATTCAGCCAATTTTAGCACAAAAGCAGGTGAGTGATCATCTGATGCAGGAAGTGGAAGATGCAAGTAACCAAGTTAAAGCTATCAACGAATGGAAGAGTCTAATCATTCGCTAAGCTTCTGTCAACTCGAAGAAGTGCCACCGTCTAAAGGTTATGAAAGATGCATCAGATCAGCTGAAGCAACTAGTGACAAGCACGATAGATATGAACACAGTTGCTGAGAGTAACCTGAGTACTTTGGCCGAAATAAATAAGCTACCGAGAGAGGTGTTGGTTGCGGAGCAGATTGTGCCCAACGAATCGAGTTGAGAAGGGGAAGCACTGACTTGAGTTTGCGGTATCTTTCCATTTGAAGATCTACGAGAATTATGTCTTTGAAAAGGATGCAGGCACTCAAGAGTATGGCATCATCTTTACTGACAATATCATTGCTTTCACCTATGAGGAAGTGGTCGAAAACGCTTTCTTCGTACACGAGGATCATTCCTAAGAAAGTGCCCGATTCCCTGAAGGGATCTCTTCTGATGGTGCAAGGGAGAATTGATGGAGCTATTAGGCCTTTCACAATGGATTCCATCGTGAAGTTGGTGACACTGCAATGATATTGAGAAGTTTGCGCCTAGCTTAGAGGATGTGAAAGCATGCATCAAGGTATTGAACAAAGGCCTACCGTAATTGTCGGAGACGAGAAAAGGAAGTTGTGGCTAAGATAGATGGGAAGTTGTTGAATTACATGTTCGACAAGTATATTCAGTATCAAAACAAAAAGAAGATGTAGGTGTTACAGCTGGCAAATCTTTCTTCTATTTTCATGTTCCCGAATATAATTGTAAAACTTTAAAGTTATTGGTTTTGAAACCATTACTTTAAGTTATGTGGAACAATTCTATTAGTTAAGTGACAGATGTGTATAAGTTTGACTATGGATCCGGATGCATGTCACTTGAAGAGGAATTAGAGGAAGATGATTGCCAGATGTTATCTTTACTTCTTGTTTATGTTCTAGTTCAGTTGAGTTTCCCATTTGTATTTTCCCTTCTACATTCTATAAGTAGAGGAAGAACCTTCGGGTTAATGATCAGAATTTGTAAGCAGCATTCTTGTGTTCCAGACTTTGTGTTGAAATCCCTGATAGCTATTTGAAGCAAAGGAATAGAAAGGAGCAGATTTCCGGAGAACTTTGTGTCGACAATGCATTTTGCTTCTAGCTTTTTGTCTTAGATCTACTTATAAACTGTGTTATTTTAGATCTACATCTGAAAGTTGCCTTTGCTTATAATTTTGTGTGTTAATATCTATTGGTTCTGTCTATGTGCATGCAATCAACTTTGTGATCTATTGATTGATTGCACATCTTCCCTCTTTCTTTCCTGTTTTTATTATTTTCCTTCTTCATTAGATATTTCCTTTATTTAACAAATTACTTCTTTGCAAAACTATACAACTATGGTTCATGAGCTACATGGTTAAAGTAAAACCCCTAAATAAATACTAGCATATTTTAACCGACAAATCTTACACGGGGCCTCACCAAGTAAATGAGGGAGATTTATCTCATGATCGCCTAGGTTTTCAACTATGCAGAAAATCTAGCCAACAAAGACTTATGGTGTTATTTGTTGAGGGGTTGGCTGAACCACTCTAAGGTTTAGTACGAGCTTTTGACCCTCTTTCACTTCAAGAAACAATGAAGAAGGCCTTGGATCTGGAAACATCAGCTCCAAAGGTAAATTTTTGTCTACAGTACAATGAAGGACAACACCTTTTGAGCGACCAAGAACAACACCATATTTGGGGCAGCTAAAAACATAACCTTCTAAGCAACTAAGGGCAAAAGAAGAAGCTGAAGTTGAGGAAGTAGTCCAAGAACAAAAACCGGGAGAAGAAGAGCAAGAAAAGAAAGGAGTTGACACTATGGATGGCACCCTTGCCACATTATCCGATGCTCCTAGATATCACCCTTTTAGAGTGAGAGGAGTATTGCAAGGTAAGAAGGTGACTCTGCTAATTGATAGTGGGGCAACCCACAACTTCATTGATGAAGGTTTGGTATCTAGATTGGGGCTGCAAGTTGAAGATTTTAAGGGCTTCAATGTGACAGTGGCAAATGGCTTCACCATCCCATGCACAACGAAAATTCAGCAGCTTGAATATCACTTTGGGGAGACATAAGATTGATGATGACTTCTATGTGGTTGGTATTGGTGAGACCGACATAGTCCTTGAGGTGCAATGGTTGCATTCTCTAGGAGAATTCACCCAAAATTACCAAACCATGGAGCTGAAATTCAAATCAGCAGTAAAGAAGTAGTGTTGCGTGGTATGGCCAATGGAGCTCCTATGGTAGTGACAACAAAACAAAGGGAAAGGGATTTCCATAGAGGGCAGGTTTCTTGGGCAGCAAAGTGCTTTGTGAGTTCTACAAATCAGAATTTGGAAAGGATATTCAGCCCATACTTGATAAGCATGCTAAGGTTTTCAGCAGCATTCCACATGGACTACCACCGGATAGGGGTTTTCAACATATCATTGAGTTGGAGCCCGAGACTAAAGCGGTAATAACCACTCCATACCACCATCCTAGAGCTTACAAGGAGGAAATTGAAAAAGCCATCAAAGAGCTCTTAGAGATGGGACACATAAGGCCTAGCTCTAGTCCTTTTGCTTCTTCGGTTGTCTTAGTGAAAAAGAAGGATGGGACATTGAGGATGTGCATTGATTACCAGTTATTGAATAAGAAGACCATCAAGAATAGGTATCCCATACCTAGGATTGATGAATTGATGGATGAGTTACATGGGGCAGTCTTCTTCTCTAAGATTGACTTGAGGACCGGCTATCATCAAATCCGGGTAAGAGAGGAAGATGTGCATAAAACAGCTTTTAGATGTCATTTTGGGCATTTCGAGTTTCTAGTTATGCCATTTGGTTTAACTAATGCACCAACAACTTTCCAATCTTGTATGAATCATGTTTTTAGCAAATACTTGAGGAAGTTTGCTTGGTTTTTTTTATGACATCCTGGTATAAAGCAAGACATGGGAGGAGCATCTTTAACACTTGGACATAAAGTTGGGAATTTTGGGACAACAAACACTTTTTGCAAAAGCATCTAAGTGTGAGTTTGGGATGTCTGAAATTTTGTATTTGGGCCATGTGATCAATTCCCAAGGAGTCCATGTTGATCAACAAAAGATCCAAGCAATCATGGATTGGCCTCCACCTACAACTATGACACATTTGAGGGGTTTTTGGGTTTGTGCAGCTACTATAGAAGGTTTGTCAAAGGATTTTCTTAGTCTATTGTTACATTGACAGATTTAACCAAAAATGGGGCTTTTAGCTAGTCCAAAACAACCACAAACGCATTTGATAAGCTCAAAGAGGTAATGAATTCGCACTCATGCTTCTTGTTTTGGATTTCTCTATCCCCTTTGTGTTAAAATGTGATGCTTCTAGTGAAGATATAGGGGTTGTTTTGATGCAAAATGGGCATCTTATAGCCTTTGAGAGCCAGAAACTCAAAGAGAATGAGTGGATTTTCTCCATTTATGATAAACAAATGCTGGCCATTATGCATGCCTTGGCCAAATTCTGCAATACTTAGTTTGTGGTCGATTTGTGGTCAAAACCGATCATAATAGTTTGAAACTCTTTCTCTAACAAAAGGATTTGAATGACTGCAACAAAAGTGGGTGAGTAAACTTCAAGCATATGATTTTGACATTGAGTATGTCAAAGGGAAAAATAATGTGGTTGTGGATGCTTTGTCTAGGAAGCCAATTCTTTGCTCTATGACAGAAATTGCAGCTGATTGGAAGACATTTATTACAGCTGAATATGCAAAGAATGGATTTACTAATGGTGTACTTGAAGCATAAGATTTTGAGAGCTGTCCATGATACACCCTTGGCTGGTCATCCAGGGTTTTTCAAGACATACAAATAGGTAAGGGAAAGATTCGTATGGAAAGGGCTCAAGGAAGAAGTCCTTCAATACATTCGGGGTTCCTTGTCTGCCAACAAAACAAGTCAAGCATGAGTTTCTAGCTGGGTTGTTGCAGCCCCTACCTATTCCAACTCAAAAATGGGAAAGTATCTCTATGGACTTCATCACTGGACTCCCACGGCTCAAGGTAAGAGCGGTTTGTATGTGGTGGTTGATAGACTCACCAAATATGCTCACTTTTTTGCAATTTCAGCCAAAGACAATGCACCTCTACTGGCTGATATATTTTTCAAGGAAGTTTTTAAAATTCATAGGCTACCTAGAAACATTGTATGAGATAAGGACAGTAGGTTCTTGAGCTTGCTTTGGAAAGAGCTCTTCCATTTGACTAGCACAAAGTTGACACCTAGCACTAGCTATCATCCATAGACCAATGGAAAAACTGAGACAGTGAATAAGTGGATAGAGGGCTACCTAAGGAATTATGTAGCAGGGCAAGCAATCAGATTGGATAAAATGGTTACATATGGCTGAGCATTGCTACAATACATCCTATCACATGTCTATCAGTATGTCTCCTTTTAGAGCTTTGTATGGATACGATGCATTTTCTTTCGTTGATTTGGTCATGACAGATAGTAGAGTGCCGAGAGCCAAAGATTTGGTACAGCAGAGTCATGATATCTTGGGGGTGCTCAAGGAGAACCTCAAACGTGCCCAAAACCAGCAGAAGTTGTACATAGACCAGCACTTTGGTTAGAGAGGACATTTGAGGTGGGGGCATGGTATTTTTGAGGTTACAGCCTTATAGGCAGTCTTCCCTCAAACAAAGTGGCACTGAAAATCTTAAGCCACGTTTCTATGGGCCATATAGAGTGAAGGGAAGAATTGGGGAGGTTGCATATGAGCTAGAGATGCCAGAGCACAGCTGGATGCACAATGTCTTCCATGTTTCGTGCCTCAAAAAGGCACTAGGACAGCACATTACTCCTTTTGTTGAGCTGCCACCTTTGTATGATGAGGACAAGCTGATTTTGATTCCGGAAACTATAATAGATGTTCGAGAGAAGAAGCTAAGGAACAGAGCGAAAGGGAGTATTTGGTTCGCTCAAGGATCTACCAGTTGAGGATGCTACATGGGAAGGTATAGCAATTTTAAAGCGTCCAAACTTGAGGAGAGAACTGTAATGTCCCCTTCTCAAAGCTAGTTCGTCAGAAGACCCTTAGCCCAAGTTTGACTTCCCGTGGGCTTAAGGGGTGTTGCAAGGGGAGTAATTTAGTGGTATAACTTAAGTTGCCAAAGTGACTTTATATTATTTTTATAAAAGCAACTTATGATTATATCATTAAAATAGAAAGTGGCTTTTTAAAAGGAAAATTCAACATCAAAATAGACATGATTAGCCATAAAGTGAAACATAACAGCCAATTAGACATGGATCGACCCACTTTGGGAGTTCTTTCTTGGGATTCGTGTCTTGCAAATGCATAAAAGGGTCGATGGGGGTGATTTTGGGCACTTTTTGGATGATATCATTTCCTATTTTGGAGAGTAAAGCTTGTGCTTCAACATTGCAGCTATTGAGGATGAAAACCCTCTTTGGCCTAAAGATTTTGGAGACGAAAACCCTCAATTTCTCCTTGGTGATTTCATACAAAGGTCACATTTGAGCTTCATTTCAGTTAATCAGAGCTAGGGCACAGATTTAAGGTAAATTTCAGTGGTTGGCAGCTAGGGCATCCACAAGAGATCAGATTTTCAGTCTTATATCAGCTAGGGCAGCCATCATTCAGTGGTAGCAGCATTGGAGGGCATCTTGAGAGTGTTTTGAGGTCTTTTAGAGCTAGGAAAACCCCTAGGGAGTGGATCGAACCCTTGTGGGAGTTGTTGCAGGGGTTTTGGGTGGTGCATTTGGTGGTAGGGCTTGCACAAGGCCCTAATCTGCCCTAGGACAGAAACTACAGCCCTTCTCTCTTCAGATTTGGCATCAAACGGTCAGTTGTATTCCTCTTTTAATTTCAGTTCAGAAATAAATTGAAATAAATTCATCTGTTGATTGTAAAAATTATTTTCTTCCATATTCATGTGCCAAGTGGATTTCTAAAGGCTTTGCCCCTTGTGGGTATCTCTACTTGTTGGTTTTCCATAAATAAAAGCAAGAAGTCAGACTGCTGTACTTTTTATTGATAAGGGTTTGAATAAAAATCTGTTTGTTGCATATTTGGTATAAGGGTTTATGTGAATATCCAAAATTCATTATTTTGTGCCCTTAAGGGACATTACAAAGATGGAAGAGAGAACCAAATGGGAGAAAAGGTTTGAAGTTTAACCTAAATTTTTGTTCGGGTCCTTGTAATGAATTGCACTCATGGATATTCAAAGTTGAGAATTTTAGCAAATCAACTACTAGGGAAATCATTGGTTAGTGGAACAACGAATATGTTAGAGTAGGCACTGGTTTATATACAAGGGATTTACTAAATACTCTGAAATATGCAATTGTATTTATGGGTAATTAACAGCTTGGCTCATTAAAGCTCCACAACAAGGTGCATGTGCGACGTCATTAGGAGTTCTGTACTCATGGGATGGAAGAAACTATTACATGGAGAAGCAGTAAACATTTAGAAAATCTAATTATTTCGTGAGGAAAGTTGGCTTCCTCGTTGTGGGTAATGACATTTTCAAAGCAGGGGAGATGTTACAGCCCAATTTCCAACATTGCCAAGCTAAAGATAGCCTCCATAGACCCATATTTAGGGTCGTTAATTAAAGTTTGCATTAAGATGTGAGAGGCCAAACCAACCTAGGGCCAAGGGGGTCTAAAGGGGGACCAAATTGAAAATTTGAACATACATTCATGAAACAATGCAGAAAGCCCAAATAGGACAACATAACTTGGCACCCCCTTAGGAAGTTTGAGAAGTTAAAGTTACTTCTCAAAATCCAAAGGAAATGAAAGGATCAATCCTACCTCCAAAATCCTACAGATACAAGCATGTCAAGAGGCATTAGAAAAGTATAAATACCTCTATAAGGCTCATGTGGAGGGATGCTAATGTAAGGGTATTTTGTTTAGAGTATGAGATGCTCTCCATTGATGATAGAATGGTGATTAGAGGATGCAAGCATTGTATTGGAATTCATCCTTCATTTTCGGGAAAGACCATACTGCTGCTACATAAGTTACAGTCTACTTTCTCCTCATTTGTTTATACAAACATATGATTCTTGTTTGTTTCTCTCCTCTTCATATTATCTTACTGCATAATTTTCCGAGCATAAAACCCTGTCTGGGACATTGGGTGTGTCTGCCTTACAAACTAGGAATATTAGGTCTAGCCTTCTGCTCTGGTGTGAAAGTTAATTTGTCATATACGAAGACTAAATTGTGCACCATTTTTGGGTTTTCACCAACCTTCATGAAACAGTGTGTAATGTCCCCAAATGGACAGATTTGACCCCTAAACGGATTTTAAGCAAATCCCAACCTCGAAATACACGTTATACAAAATATATAAAACTGTTATCATGCAGATCTGAATTTTTGAAGGAAATGTGACTAGGGTTATGTATAAAACCCAACAAAATCAGCATTTTTGATCATATATTTTCACTGAAATCTGATTTACTGATTTAATAAAACCAAAGTATGAAGGAAAACACGCATTTCTGTTACAAAACCAGGCTGAAATAATTAAATAAAATCTGCAGATATGCTGCCATTAAAATGCCTGAAAATGGTATTTTATAACCCTTCAAAAATACAAGAATTGGTTGCTTTGATCCACAAAAATCAGTTCTAGATATAGCAATACAAATCTGGACTGAAATACCTCAAAAACAATTCAGAAATGGCAAGGGAATGGGTCGCTCCACCTTGGATAGAATAAAGACCAACTGCTGCAAATTTGTCACAAAATCCCTTCTACAAATCTGATTTATTCTCCGCTGCAAATAAACTGAAATAATCCTTGCATGTACAATAGAATTTCCTGGGCAGAAATTCCTCACAACACTCTAAGCGGGTTTTCATCCTCTAGAGGAGAAAACTAAGGGTTTTCGTCCTTAGAATATATTTGCAAAAGTTCAAGGCTTCAAATGCAAATCAAAAATTATAAAAATGATCATAGCATGAATGCCTAAGCAAGTCGACTTCTTTTTATAAAGAGAGAAGAGACCCAAAGGCAACCTCTTAAACATCCAATCAACATTCATTGAATTTCTCTATGCATTTTCCACCCTCCATTTCTCTTCCTAGGACAAGTCGCCATTTCCCTTAAGGAGAATACAAAAGATATTTAATACTTATTTTTCCCTCCCAAAGTTGGTTGCATTTTTCCTAGAGGGAATACACAATGAAATGGGTTTTTATCCTTTATAAGTTCCCATTTCCCCTTCTAAGTCAAGTCGCCATTTCACCTAGGATGGATAACAAATTATATTTTGGCCTTTTCCATCCTAGATTTAATAATTATTAAGTCATATAAATTCTTGTAAGTGCTCTATCTATTTTTTTCTTTTATTAATGGCACTTTATAATAACTTGCAATTGACTTGACTTAAATCACCCTTAGTATCTCCCCTTCGCCGTCGGGTAGACAAAATAGGCTGAGGGTCTTCGATTGGGAAGGGGATCTTATAGTCCTCCCTTCCCAAAATTGCTTGCCCTCAAACAATTCCACATTTGTTTTGTCCAAGTGCCATGCACAATAGACAAAACATGCTGAAGTGATCCACAAGCCTGGCCCCTATACCTATCAAATGAAGCAAATCTTGCCACAAAATATAGCTCTCTTGATGCTCATAAATATGAGTATGGACCAATGGTTCAACATACTCCATAATGTAAACTTCGTCCTCTAATTTGTCATGCTTCTCATGAGGGAAAGAAATTTGAATGTGCAGCAACAAATTAGACATATTATCATTCACTTCATACCTTGGAGTATCATCATTCTTTATCTTCATGATGACTTGACTTCGTTGGACCAAATCCTTGGCATTTTTGTCAACAATGGGCAAAGAGTATCATTATGAGACAACTACTGCAATAAACAAGATGGCATACCTTCTTCCACCCCATCTTCAATCCGTGCAATCTGCCCTCTTTGGAAAGAGATTTCCATGCTCCCAATTGCCATATCTTGAGGAGTATCATTCCTCATACCTCGTTGTCCATTAATTGAAGAGGTCTTTGCTTTGAACTCTTGTAAGTGTTGTTTTGCTTGAGTGGCTATCAACCTAGCAGCTCTAGCTCTGTTATTCCATTCCTCACACTTTCTTAGAGTTTCCATTACATCCTCCTTGCTTGCATATATGAATTTCTTCTCATGTCTATTATCAATTTCTCTAGCAAGCAAAGTTTCACTAACACCATTATTTTGCTCAATGGAAATCATACCTTTTGAAGCTTCTTCTTCTTGCATGTTGGAATACACCATTGGCTTGATTTCTCTCCAAATGTAGATCTGATTTGGTAGGCTCCATGATTTTGTTTCCTTGCTCAACCTGCACATCAATTCTCTCTATAAATTTTTGTGAGAAATCTACAAGTGAATCAACGGATTCAACCCCTTAGGTCTTCAACAATTGATGCCAAGTGAATCAACGGATTCAACCCCTTGGGTCTTCAACAATTGATGTCACCATTTATGTGCTACTCCATCCATGTCTATAGAAATGAGATCGAGGGCATCCTCTTGACACAAAGGATTACAACACAAAAATGTTTTAAATTTTTCCAACCAACACCTAGCAGAGATCTCCTTTGTTCCATCAAAGAAAGGGACTTGGGTCCACTTCATCTTTCCCTTCAACTACATTCAAATCTGATTTTTTTTCCTCTCACACAAAGGGTTGGCGGGATGTCACGCTCTAACACCACCGTAATGTCCGCAAATGGACAGATTTGACCCCTAAACGGATTTTAGGAAAATCCCAACCTCGAAATACATGTTATACAAAATATATAAAATTGTTATCATGTAGATCTGAATTTTTGAAGGAAATGCGACTAGGGTTATGTATAAAACCCAACAAAATCAGCATTTTTAATCATATCTTTTCACTGAAATCTGATTTACAAATTTAATAAGACCAAAGTATGAAGGAAAATACAGATTTCTAGTACAAAACTAGGCTGAAATAATTAAATAAAATCTGCAGATATGCAGCCATTAAAATGCCTGAAAATGGTATTTTATAACCCTTCAAAAATACAAGAACTAGCTGCGTTGATCCACAAAAATCAGTTCTAGATATAGCAATACAAATATGGATTTAAATGCCTTAAAAACAATTCAGAAATGGCAAGGGAATGGGTCGCTCCACCTTGGATAGAATAAAGACCAACTGCAGCAAATTTGTCACAAAATCCCTTTACAAATCTGATTTATTCATCGCTGCAAATAAACTGAAATAATCCTTGCAAGTACAATAAAATTTCTGAGTAGAAATTCTTCACAATGCTCTAAGAGGGTTTTCGTCCTCTAGAGGAAAAATACTAAGGGTTTTTGTCCTTAGAATATTTTTGCAAAAGCTCAAGGCTTCAAATGCAAATCAGAAATTATAAAAATGATCATAGCATGAATGCCTAAGCAAGTCGACTTCTCCTTATAAAGAAAGAAGAGACCCAAAGGCAACCTCTTAAACATCCAATCAACATTCATTGAATTTCTCTATGCATTTTCCACCCTCCATTTCCCTTCCTAGGACAAGTCGCCATTTCCCTTAGGGAGAATACAAAAGATATTTAATACTTATTTTTCCCTCCCAAAGCTGGTTGCATTTTTCCTAGAGGGAATACACAATGAAATGGGTTTTTATCCTTTCTAAGTTCCCATTTCCCCTTCTAAGGCAAGTCGCCATTTCACCTAGGATGGATAACAAATTATATTTGGGCCTTTTCCATCCTAGATTTAATAATTATTAAGTCATATAAATTATTATAAGTGCTCTATATATTTTTTTCTTTTATTAATGGCACTTTATAATAACTTACAATTGACTTAAGTCACCCTTAGGATCTCCCCTTAGCCATCGGGTAGACAAAATAGGCTAAGGGTCTTCGATTGGGAAGGGGATATTATACAGTGATCTAGACTCCATATGCATATGAATAAAATTCCTGAACAATTTGGATGATACATCCTCCCAGTATGTCCAACATTTGGCAAGTGGTGTTGCTAGTTGCTAAGTGGCTTCAGGTCGTGAATTGAATCGAAACATAGCACCCAACAGCTGTCAAAAGAAACAGCAGACCAGGCCGGTATCCTATAACAAGAAGTGTATTGAGACTTGGAATCGGATTATACTCATCAGCTGTCAACACATTTTAGACTTTCTACATGGATTGAGACTTGGAATCGGATTATAAAACACATTTTAGACTTGGACATGGACTCGAAAAAACAACTCGCCATGACTCATCAAAATAAACTTCCATAAACCTTAAAGTTAATTTATTGATAAAATTGATTTTTATGCACTCTAAAGATAAATAACAGCAATAATATAGACAATTGACACTGCTCTTTGTTGATGGTCTGTTATGTCTGATTGTTTGCACCCACATAACAGTCATAACATGGGATGTCTACTTTATGCGAGACTGGGCTGCTCCTTGTAAGCAGCCTCCAGAGACAGTTTAGTTTCCTGGTCTAATGCATGAATGAAAGCTAAGCTATTATTGGTTGGGGGATAAGAGAGAGAGAAGGGTAACAAGAGATTAAAGTAAAGCCTTAATGTACTACACAGGAAATGATTGTAGCTGTTATAAATGTTCATCTTATAAACACACAACTAATCAATAAGCATGCAAATTGCCCATGGGTGTGTGGTCTATCGGCAAGCAGTGAGGTGATCGGGCTTGTATTAACGTAAAGACACAAGTTCAAATCCAACGTGGGCACATCTATAGATAAATCTTGTATATATATGAAGCATCTTTCAAAAAACAAAACATCCAAATTCTGAATAAGCACAATCAACTTAATGGATACTCAATGGCGAGCTCTAATTTGAATGAGAATGAGAATAAAGTAGCAAGACAGAAACTAAAGGGCTCAAGGCCACAAATACTTCCATCAATCGTACTGCAGACACTCAGATTGTATTCATACATCAAAGGCTAGATAATGAGCATATTACAACATGGCAAAGGTTCGATCCATTGCTTGGGAGTAGTAAGCTTCTAGCAAATATCTCTGACTTGAAGCAATTGCAACAACCCCAAACACACAAATTCAAAATGTTGAGAAAATTCAGAACCCAAACCAACCTCTTACAATGAGAGCTTTAGCTCTTTTTATAGAAATGGTGAAGAGGAGTGGAAAAGAAGAGTTAATTCCCAGCTGCCCATATCCAGATGTGAATGCAAAGATATCATGGTCCTTTCTGAATTATCCAACTCCTGCAAGTTTTGGTGGCTCAAGAAATCTTTGTAAAAATGATGCCTGTCAATTGTTGTAACTGGTCCTTAGCTTACTTTAAATCTACATTACCAGGTACACCGGTATAGGCATGTCTGGTACATAGCTAGTACGGGTACAAGTCCAGTTTGCGGATGGTACACCCAAGCTACATCCGGGCCATACCCAAGTACGACAGGATGTACCCGGTCATACCGTTTTAACCCACAGAAAAAACAGCAATTTTTATAATTTGTTTTCATCTTTTTGGTCAAAAAGATCAAATCCATAAAAAATAACATTAAATTAGTCTTCTAAACCCTAAAACATACTCCCAAACTCTTTTTCAACAACAACAACACATTAACCTCACATTTGCATACTTACCTCTCATTGCACATTTAGACTCTCACCTTCATATTTTCTCTAATTTTCAATTGCTTAGGGCTGATTACAAGTGCCATATAGTTCAAGGAGCTTGCAACAAGTGCCAAGGAGTTCAAGGAGCTTGCAACAAAGACGTTTGGTGATTTAAGGCAAGTATTTTGTGGTTTTTTTTAAATTTTTTAGTTTGTATTTACTATTTTGTAATTGTTTTCAATTTTTTTGTTATTGTTTTTAGTTCTAAATTTTAATTTTTATCTTAATTTGTAAACATTCTTTCAACACTCCATATTTTTCAATGCATTATGCAGCTAAAATGGCTACAACTTCTAGTTCTATGGGCTAGGAAGGTCTCCCCTTTAAATTCAATCCATGCTCACCCCTTTGGAGGTATGTCACACAAATAGGACAGCTTCCAAGTGGAGGGATCTTTGTTTAGATTTGCTTAGCCAGTAAAATAAAACTCAAGAGCTCCTACAGTCGGGTGAAATACCATTTGTGTGGGGTTGTTGGCCAAGGAATCAAAGCATGTGGAGGGTTGGATGGAAAGGGGTTGCCACGTGCAAAGACCCTTGCATACATCAAAGAGCAAGAAGATGCAGATGTAGCAACTACCCTAAAATCCAAGCATCCTATAGCAAAAAAGGGAAGATTGGGTAGCAAGCCACTTGTTACTCCATCTTCCAATGTTGTGGCTCCAGATCACCCATTTTTGTCTACACCCGTTGCGACTAAAGGGGAAGAGGATTCACCTCTTTCTCACAAAAGAACAAAAGATATAGGCCCATTGGAAAGAGCATTCCAAAATGAAAATAAGGACATAGCCAACCAAGGTATTGGGCATTTTATTTACACATGTGGTGTCCCTTTTAATGTTGTTAGATCACCATATTGGCGGGATATGGTGAGATGTATTAATGAAGCCCCTAAAGGGTACACTAGCCCAAGGTATGAAAAGGTGTGCACCACCTTATTGTCAAAAAGAAAGAAAACAAGTTGAAGAGGCATTGCAGCCCATCAAGAATCAATGGGTCAAAACAGGGGTGTCCATGTTTCGATGGATGGAAAGATATGGCAAATAGGTTGTTGATCAATGTGGTTGTAGTGTGCCCTAAAGGGGAAATATTTTTAGGGTTGTTGATTGTGAGGGGTAGGTGAAGGATTTCTAATTCATCATCAACATCCTCATAGAGTCCACTGAGGTAGTGGGACCTCAAAACGTTGTCCAAGTTGTAACCGACAATGCAAAAATTGGTAGAGCTACGGGATTTGTTGAGGCAAGGTACAAGCACATATTTTGGACACTTTGTGTCATTCATTCCCTCAACTTAATGTTACAAAAATTGGGCACAAAAATTGCTTAGATCAAACAAGTCTATGAGGAGGTGAGTGAGCTCTAAATGTGCGTTAGCAACCACCACATCCCCCAAGCCATCTTCCGGAGATTCTCAAGGTTACAGAACTATTAAAGGAAACAAACTTTTTTTTTTTTTTACAATCTTATTTTAAATAAATTCATTAAATTAATTTTGTAAGTTTGTAATTTGTAGAATTTTGATTTTTGAATGTTTTACTTGTCTTAATTTTATTTGTTTTAATTTCTTATTAGGTTGTTAAGACTCGATTTGTTTCACACACTCGCCTTTAGATGACTTGCGAAGGTGTGCGAGGCATTGAGCGGCATGGTTATCAACAACCTTTGGGGTGTATGGAGGTAGGAAAACAGTTGAAGAGGGCAAGAAAGGTGAAACTACTGATCCTCGATAACGGGTGGTGGGATCGTGTGGATTACTTGTTCGGTTTTACCAAGCCCGCCATATGGCAAGATTTGTTGATAAGGATCATCCATGTTTGGGTGAGATTTATGATGGAATCAACTCAATGATTGAGTTGATTAAGTCCATTATAAATGCCAAAGAGCAAGATCCTACAGAGAGTTTCAAGCAAGTAAAATCGCATCTCATTGAAAGGTGGAACAAAAAGACCACCCCATTGCATCTTGTTTTTGCCTTGACTCCAAAATACTACAGCACGCAGATCCTTTCTTTTCCTAGGAGGGTCCCACCATATAGGGATGTTGAGGTTAGTGAGGGGTATAAGGCGACATTTGTTAGACTCTTCCCGGATCCAAAAGTAGAAGACTTGGTTAGAGCAAAGTTTGTGAATTTCATATCCTCCAGGGATCACTCCATTAGCGCTCTTCGTGACAAATACAAGATGGGCGCTTATTCGTGGTGGTAACTCCATGGGAAAGCATACACCCACCTCATGCCATTTGCAGTAAATGTTTTATCACAACTAAGATTTTAATTTTTTAATTTTTCAACGCTCTTTTCTATAAGTTTTTAAGTTTTTAATTTTATAAATTTTAAATTTAATTTTGCATAGACTTTGTGGCTTGCCTCAATAGGTTGTGAGTTCTTCTTCAATTGAGCAGAACTAGGGTACATACTCCTTTATCCACTATGTTAACCACAACAAGGTGGGAGAAAAAAAGGCGGAGGATTTGGTCTTTGTGCATTCTAGCTTGTGTCTTCTATCACACAAAAGGATGAGTACAAGCAAGGGCTAACAAAGTGTTGGGATATAGACCCGAAGACTCTGTACTTGAAGCTTCCATTGGCCAACTTTCATTGCTAGACCCGGAGCTAAAACATACTTTGCACGACTTGCATGGTGGAGCTAGTAGGAGCGGCATTGTTGATGCTTGTGATTCTAACCACGATACTTGTGGTTCATTAGAACCACACGATGGTGATAATGCTCTTGTTGAAGACATTGGAGGAGAGCCATTTGATTATGATTATAATTAGACTATTAGTATGCTAATTTATCTTGATTTTTGTGTATACAATGTAACATTTGAACAATGTACTTGTTCTAATTTCAATCAATGAATATCATGAAAAATTGCATTGAATATCATTATGTTTTGTGGTTATTTCACTTATTATTTTTACTATGTGCATGTATATGGTTAAAATTTTGCTTATTTGGCTATATTTTTAATGTTATATATAAATACATACATACATACATATATATATATATATATATATATATATATATATTGTATGGTTGTAACCAAGTGCAATACCTAGCCATATATATATATTGTATGGTTGTAACCAAGTGCAATACCTAGCCCCAAAAAAATAATTCCATACCCGTATACTACATCCTTGTACCCATCCTCAAACCGTACCACATACCAAATACCTAGCTTTAAATAAAATCTTAGTTAATTTATTTTTTCTCCCGTGAGCTTCTTTTACATTGAAAGCTTTAAATAAGCTTTGGGTAGCTCACCATTTAAGACAAAAAAGCTTTGGATATGTGCACCCGTAGAGCTACAAGCTCTTTTAAATAAGCTTTAGCTAACTTCCTTTTATGTAGCTCTTTATTTAAATTAATGGTGGGGGTGAGGGACACTAATAAAATAGTGTCTTTTCACAAGAACACTTTTGTTTAGCTTTGTTGATGAAGATCTAATAGAGGGTGAGGCCTTTTAGGTTCTAATTGAATGGTAGGCTCGGGCCTTCAAGATGACATTACCTCAATTTTCAATAATAGCGCCTTTTCGTCCGATCTAGATCAAATCAACAATATGGTGCAGCCTTTTGATTTGCTTGCTTTAGCTTACGTAGCCGTTGAATACAACTCTTAGACTGCACAAATTTTCCACAACAAAATTTAAGTTGAGAATGAAGCTTAGTGCAGAGTTTCTCAACACTATTGTCAAATTAATTCTATGTGGCCAGTGCGGGTGCAATAAGGGTACAGACCAACAACATTTTTATTTTTTTGCCTTAAGTATGTCCGTACAAAAAATATTTTAAAAATTAAAAAATAGAAATTATAACCTAATAAATCAGAAATTAGAGACATTTGTCATTAACCATATAGTATGCATATAAAAAACAAAATAACCACAAAAATGAAAATATTATCCAAATGCCAAATGTCATAATAATCAACTTTTAGGGTTAGAATTAGTTTTTTATTATATATTTTGTGTTTTTATGTTTTTTATTGAAAAAAGTTTTAGAAAAAAAATTAAAACACGTTTTTTGTTGTGGGTACCTCCCGGGTGCGTATCAAGGGCATACCCAAGGGGTATTGTACACTGCACACATCATCCTGAGTACATACCCAAGTTGGGTATAAGGCTGGGTGGAAGAACCGGCTTAACACATGCAAAAATTATAAACTAATCATGATAGGAACTACTATCACGAGCCATGTGAAGCCGCAAGCACTCATTGCCACAACACTACTACATTTCTTCTTTGGCCCCAACATGAACTACAATGAACTAGCAGAGAACTTATTCGACTCTATTCTAACATTTCATTTCCCTATGGAACCCTCTCTCTCTCTCTCTAATTGATCAATACAATCTATATCCTCCTCATCAATCTAAAGAGGTGATACTCATTCTAAGTAATATTGTCTTTCTTTGCAAAATTTATTTCCTTTTGATCTTGTAGTGTTTTTTCCCACCTATGAAAACCCAATGCAAAATCATATCTTTGAAGCGACATTAGTTGGATGTTACTTATGTTGCCTATAACCCTTCTCTATCCTTGGTATGCTTCTTTTCTAGCAATTAAACTAGTGTTGCAGCTTGCAATTTTTATTTTCATTAATGCACATCAAAAGTTAAACCCTCCTTTTGTTGCATCTTCTATTGTACTCGCACTTATAATTTTCTTAGAACCGCATAACTTATATTTGTTTAATGTCATTTATTTGTTGGAATAATTTTGGAAGTCTTCCAATATCAAAGTGCTTATGAGCTATGGACGTCACAACCATAAGAAAATACAGTGAGTACTAGCAAAATTTAATGGCCGACTTTTTTTAGATAAGGGTAAAGGATGTTACAAAAAAAGGATCTGAACCCCATATATTACAATGAAGACCACATGAAACAAAACAAAGAGAGGGGCTGCAGCACCAAAGCAGCCCAAACACAGCTAAAACACAGCCTAACAGTAGCCAGTAAACAACAAGACTGCCAAACAAAAGAACAGAGGCAGTGGCCCAAACTCGGTTCTGTTTATATTTGTCCTTCACTTGAGTGGAAATCTTGAGAAGGTTTTTAAGGAGAGTTTCTTTGTTCTCAGCTTCCTTTTTATTCACCTCCCCTTTGCTGCTACCTTTGGCATTGAGCTCCTTGATGATGGAGTTGATAAGGGCGTTTTGCATGCTAAATCCCTCAACAAGGAGATTGTTGTTTTCCACAATCTCCAATCTTGTTTCCACATTCTGCCAGTTCTGAGTGACCTTGTCAACCTTGTTAGCTTTGAGATCTTTGACATTTTACCGGATCACCCTAATATCTTTCCTAAGCCATTTAATCACATCCTTTTGAAGCTCAAGCTCATTGTGAACAAAATCCTTAGAATTTTTATCAATATTCTTTCCTAAAGAAAGAAGACAATGTGCAGCCATATCACCATTTGAACCCTGTTGAATGTTGTCCATGACATTGCTAGTTCCTTCAATGTTTTTGCCCTTGTTTGCATGACTTCTAAGAACCCTAGGTAATGTGGATCTCCTCCCCCGAACTTTTATTGATTCTAGGGTTGTTATTAGACGAGGCATTAGGGAGAATGAACAGAGGGTTACGTTTGGGATTTAGATTCATGAAATGGGAATGGATAAGGAGAATGACAGCTTGGTGCAGGGGATAGATTCTCTTTCCCCATTGAACCTCTTTAATAGAATTTTCCAAAGACAAAAGAATGTAAAAAGGGAAGCTTACTAGATTCTGAATTGCGAAAATGGTTCAAGAACACCAGATGATAAGTGTTGATAAGGTGGAAACGACCTTCAAGAGTCACATACTTAATGAGAAATTTGGCCACCTCGTCAGGACTGGGGATGGAGGAATGAAGAAAACTGCCATGAATGACCTCCATTTTCTCTCCCTCTTCCAAGAACTTAGCTTCCTGTTCATCTCTATTGCATTTACTCTTGTAGAATTTGGTGTCATTCATGCTCAACCTTGTAATGAAAGCAATCAGCTCCTCGGTGATAATCCATCTTTGGCCTTTCATCGTCACAGTCCTGTCTTTCCAAGTTGCCACGAAATTAGTGGAAATATGAGGATCATGGCCCCTGATTCGCTCCAATAAAGAGGTGAAGTTTCCAACACCCAGAACGCTCCAGAGAACCTCATCTTCCCTCCATTTTCGGTTAAAAGGCAGTTCAAAACAAGTAGAAAGAAGGGTTTTTAAATCTTTGAGCAAAGGCAGAGACGGAGAGCGCCTGTGAAGAGAGAAATGAAAAGGTTGTTTCCACAAGGATAGAAAAATGATTATCGATGGAATATTTCCCACGAGAATGGTGAAAGATCAAGATGTGCCAAGTGTGCCAAAATAAAATCATATCCGGAAGTGGCACAAACTAGAAAAGCTATGCAAGCTTTGTACTTTTATTACCAACCATAGTGTAATGTCCCCCATTTTTTGAAGACCCTTAGCCTATCTTTCCCCGTAGGCTTTGGGATGTTGCAAGGGGAAAATTTTATTAAATAATTAAATATTATTGCTTAGAGAGTGATTTCTATTAGAAAGCAATCATTATTTAATTATTTAATTATGAAGACTATTTAATTTAATTCCCAAAATATAAAATTAAATGGGGAATTAATTAAATAAATATTTAGGTGGCTTTTATTGATAAAATCACCCTTAGAAAAGGGGACGCCACACCTAGGGAAAACAAACTGCTCTTATTTAATAATTTCCCT
The DNA here is from genome assembly GCA_018340775.1 of Taxus wallichiana var. yunnanensis. Classification (NCBI taxonomy): domain Eukaryota; kingdom Viridiplantae; phylum Streptophyta; class Pinopsida; order Cupressales; family Taxaceae; genus Taxus; species Taxus wallichiana. The sequence continues at coordinate 963,789,936 of CM031234.1, forward strand.
CTCCTAGGGATTTCGAATTTTGTGCCTCCTTGCTTATAAAAGGAGTGCTAGGGTCATTATTATTTTCATGTTATGATGAAGTTATTTTGATGCTCCATGCTTGGAGTTGGGATGCATGCCCATTGATGTTCTCTCTCTCTTGCGTGGGAGGTGGTATTGAGCTGGTTTTGAGATACAACTGAAGTATTTATTTGTGAGATCCATGTTTGTGGCTTTGGCACACATTTTGTTTAAATTTGCAAGTGAAAATTTGCCTTTTTCTACTGTAGCGAATCACTGTAGCGATTCACTGTAGCCATTTTGTCACAATGTAACATTACTTTAAAGAGAAAATAAAACATCTGGTTGGTGATCAAAATAGGAGTTTTTGAGTACTTTTGGCAAATCGACTTTGGTATATTTGTGGGCTATCTTGCAAGTCATATCTAATGTAAAAATCGACTAGCTGAGTTCTAGTTTATTCCTTGATGTGAATCGACTAGATCTATGCATATTTTGGTGTGATTATTGTATGAAGTTCCTCCCAGATTTAGCGACTTATTTTGTGATGTTTAGGGGCAGATTTGGTATGAGATCCATGTGTTTAGAAATCTGAATTTTATCTAGTTTGATTGCTGTTATTCCCTTGTCCAGCGATCTCTTTAGAGATTCATATTTGTTGATTAATAGATCTATCTTCCTTCCTAACAGCAACGCCATTTAGGGCTGAATTTTGAATAGTTGAATGCATGTTTGGGGTTCTAAATTCTCAGCGAACTTGTTGGTACCCATTTGCTAGCTACAGCGACCATATTTGGATGTGTATAGTCTGATTTGGAATAAAATAGACTGCTGATTGTTTCCTTTGAAATCTGCGACCTCATCTGGAGTGGACATTGGCTGTTTGGGACAAGTTCAGGATTTCATATTGCTGTGAGCTGTTGGCATATATTTCTGAGTAAGAAGTAACCAGCCTTTTTGCACATTTTCATGTCATAACTACAGCAACCAGCCTGGGCTTGCTTGGTAAATGTTTTGGTGCATGTCTGGATGCAAAATCGATTGATATTCCTTTTAATTGCAGCCTAGACTGTCTGGAAACGCCTAAGGCCCTCACTTCTAGCAAAACCTTAAACAGGTACTGTCATCATTTTTCTAGACTGTCTGTGGGTACGCTTGGAAACATACCCACATGGGACCAGGTACTGGTTCCAAATGTACCAGGTAAAAAAACTTGCCAAAGACTGTTTGTTTCCTTTTTTGGCAATTCTTTCCTTTTTTGGATTTTTGGTGGAAAAATCACAAGGATAGAAAAAAATTTGCCATTTTTGGAAAGGGTCCGGAAGATGTAGCAGCAAAAACTTGCATGTGCCATAACTTTCATTCTGTGACTCCGTTTCAAGTGTCGTTTTCTCTAAAAGTGTATATTTTCTTGAGCTCTACGCATTGATGGCAATATTTTTCTTATTTTCATAAAATCCATTTTTGCACCTTTTTGGACCAAGCAACTTCTTGCAATCTTCTGAAAGAATCATGAGCTTTGATCGCCTGTAGACAGATTAGTAATTAAAAATACTAGATAGCTTTCCAAAACTCAACGAGTATTCTCCCGTGCTCGGACTAATCGTCCCACCTGCCAGCTTGGATCCATATTTTCCCGCTTAGTTACGATGTTTCAGAAATATGTCGAGAATACTATCGTGCTTTGAGTGGATCAAGGAAGGTCACCATGAACAATCAAAATTCCTTGAATCTTATCACAGTCACTAAGATAAGATAAATAATCAATGAGTATGCAATGTAGAAATAATAAATTTCAATAAGTATGCAAATGCTTCTTTAAATTTATAATTTATATACATATTTATATATTTATATACATGTATATATATATAACGTACTCCAAAAAGCGTACCGTACCCAAGATTTTTAAAAATTTGCCATATCGGCATACCATACCCGTACCCGTATCCACATCGCTCTAGATTGCAGCGATTAGTGTAAGGCATTTTGGGTAGTAAAATATTTGGTTGCAATAGGAGGTTAGGTCTGATCTTTAAATTCAGCTGAAGACTATTTGTGTGATAAAGGCCATTAAACCCTTACCCTCGGGTTTATTGAGTCATTTACGCAACTAGTATAAGTAGTTCGCTGTTTTCAGTTGAGTGATACATTGAAGAGTTGTTAGTTTGCATATTTTCCCATTGATCCCAGGTTTGGGATATTACACATAGTCATAATATCCAAAGGGATATCATCAATCCCAATCCACCTATGCAACTTGGTAAGATTAACCCCAAGATTAGCAAAAATGTCTGCGACTTTAATTAAATGTGGGATTCTTAATTTCACACTGCAGCAAATCAAGCATTCCACCTTGCATTATCTACACTTCAGCCAATAAATATTTTATAATTTTGATGATAATAATGGAAAATGAAATCTATGTTGTAGGTATGAGGTGGGAGTAGTTATTTTTAAGTTCATGTGATCCGTGCAACTTCCTTTTTAAATTATTATCGCATGTGTATTCACTATCACATAGATTGACCCATAGTAATTTGAGGGTTATATGCAATTCTGAATTGAACTGTAAGAAGTGTAATATGTAGTTGTGGAACCTTATTAATTGAATGGTGGATTGGCCAAGTTAAGGCCGCGAAACTCGCAGGCCACTACTCTTCTCAAGACTGAGTTTTGCAAAGACTCGCTTACTATGCATTCTATCCAACAATGGCATAACTCCCTTTTTTCTATGTATATATATCATTCAAAGTGCTCGCAGGAAAATTGAATTTGAATACTAAAGCTCCCAAAACATATACGTTAAGTATATACAAGCTGAAAGTTTCAAGATTATTGGCAGAAAAGACTTACTGCATATCCATAAAGTGGTATATAATACCATTTACTCCAACACCAGTTCCACAACCATTCTTTGTTATCTCCTAGGCAATACCCGTATCAACTAGATCCTGCAAAAGCATGGCTTTAAATTTGAATTGGCCCTTTGTACTGACCCTCTCCTCTAACAGCACTTAGATCCTTCTAACATATTTTTACATCAAAGGCTTTGTTCTTTGCAGCATGAGTGAGAACGAATTTGCCAATCCCACCTATTACTATTAGAATCCTTAATCCCTTTCCTCCACTATTCCTTTGACTGACCCAGTGATCACCTAATTCCCATGTAAGCTATTACACTTCTGCTAGACTTCGGGGATTCAAAATGGAACTCTTACAACAATTTCACATTATTATGTAAAGAAAAACCTAGAATGTGGCAACCAACTGATAAATTGGATAGATTGAGATAACCCATTCCAAGGGCAGTTGCCATTATGGCTCTCTACCGATGACTCAAAATATGCAACCACAAATATAGTTGAAGGAAACTCCGAAGTGCATTTTTAAATTCGTCCATCAATAGGCTGTTGTTGGGATACAAAACTAGTGAGTGAAGAACCTACTTGGCTTACATTGACTAGAGAACCCACTTAAAATTCTTGTTGATCGTAGGGCTTCATGGGATTTGTGAACATATTATGAGGCGGTGCTAAATGAATAAAAGAAATCCACTTTCAAGAAAGGTTTAAAAATAAAAAGTTCTTCCTAATAATAATTGTCAAAAGGGTTTGAATGAAAGACAGGAGAAGCTACGGAATCTCTAAAAGGAACAAAAATTGTGAGAGGAAGTGGAGAAGTTAGGGAAGGAGAAAGATGAGAAGCTGGGAAGAAGAATATATCATAAGTGGAGCTTAAGAGACCATTGGAAATAAGGACTCAAAGGGATCGTGATGAAGACAAAGGTAGCAGGTTGGGTTCCAAAAGAGATCTTATGGCCATGGTCAAAGAGTTTGAGGAGGAATATGGAATAAAGGTAAACTTAGGTATGATGATTGGTATACTAGAAGAGATATTAAGATGTAATGTCCCCTTTTCCAAGCTAGTCACTATGAAGGCCTTGGGCCCATTCCACCTTCCATGGGCTTCGAGGAAGGAAAGCAAGGGAGGTGAACATTGCCATAATTGTAAGTGATTGTATTTTCCTTATTTATTTAATTACTAATTATGGCTTGGAGTGATTTGACTAGGTGATGGGTGAATGACAAAGCAAAAAGGAATTTCTATCTTCTCCACATGAGGTCGGTCTTCTTGGAGGACCAAGTGAAGATTAAAAGTACACTTCCCCTTCATTAAGAGGTCGGCCATGGGAATTAGTCCTCTAATTCATCCTTGCACCAAAGAGGGGTACTTAAGGAGGTTCGAATGGTGGAGGAGCATATCATTATCATTCATCATTTGACATTTACTTGGATTTGGAGCTAGTGTAGCTTCTCTTCTTGCCATTGAAGGACGAAACCCCTTCCTTGGTTACCTATTGAGGACGAAAACCTTCAATAGGATCACACTTGGGGACGGAAACCCTCATGTGTGCATTGGTGGCTTCATTCGAGAGTCATAAGTGGACTTCATTGGCTAATTTTAGAACAACAAGGTGTTTATCCATGCATAGGGTACTTCTACTCTAGCTAGGGCACTTTCAAGGGTGTCGGCACCCTTCATCCTCTTGATTTACCCACTTGGGAAGTTCGACTCACTTTTGGAGGGGTTTCTGTGGTTGAAAAATTATGGTTTCACTTTTATTTGATAGTTGGTCTCTCTAAGATCATTTTGAGCATTTTTTGTGTTTGAAACTCCGGTATTGATGGAGTTATGAATTTTCGAAGTTTCAAATGTGTTTGCATTTGAATTAAAATTACAAAATATATATTTGCACCAAATTTCATATTGCTAGACTTATGAAGTGTTTGGGATATTTCCATGAGAATATTGTCTTGAAAAGCCCACAGTTCATTGCCCTAGGAAATAGAAAATCAAGTTAATTGCTAGGGCTAAGTGGTGATATTGTTGGTTGTCATATGAATTCCTTTGCTGCCATAAATATTCAGATCAATCTTGGTTGCTTATGGCATTTTCAATTTGCTCCTCTAGGGTTTGAAGTGATTGATGAAAGCGCTGTAATAAAAATTAGAAGTGTGATTGGGGTTTGAGTCCAAACCCTTGTTTTCTCGCTTCGATGCCCTTGAAAGGACATTATAGTGGTATCGTAACTTCGGCCTTCCCATCTTGGAGGGTTTCGCCAAAAGGAATAGATAGATGGCGAACATACATGAGAGGTTTGCCCTAGGGCAAGAAAGATTGGCGAATAGGATGACACAGTTGATCCAGGCCATGCAAAACCACAATGGAGAAGGAAGTTCTTTGGGAATTCATAGCATGAGGCAGCCCTTAGGGTCAAGCTTTGGAGTTGTTGCTAGGCCATTTAAGCCTACCTTCCTCCCTAGGGAAGAATCCATTCCAAAGATTGAGACACAACATTCGGTGGGCCACAACATTGCTACCATCTATGAGGAGTACAGGGCTCTTCCGGATGAGATTTGTGATGCCATGTCACTCGTTGAGTTCATAGGGTTGAAGAATGGTAGAGTGGGAATCGACCAAGGTCTAAACCCCGAGCTATACCCAAGAAAAATGGGAAACATGTTCCAGCCCTAGAGGGAAAGAATCCCTCCATTATGATCAAAGAAAAAGAAGAACACTCGAAGTTGTCGGGCATGGATAGGGAGCAACCCATGGAAGCCCTAGAAGTACCTATTATTCTTCATAAGGATGAGCCCTTGACTGATTTTCAGAACAGCAGTATAAAGGGGCATGTGTTGGAGGAAGAAACCATGGAACATGAGAAAAAGGTTGATGGTTGAAGCTCAATTGCCCAAGGATAAGGATGATGATCAGCTCGTTAGGAGTTTCCGAACAAGCAATGAAAAGCAAATTGATGATGTTCATGATTCCGTAAGAGTCATGATGTTGTTCCCTTACATGTATCAACAAAATGAGGATGCTTCAAATAAATTCTCATAAGGAGAAGAAAATGAACACTATGAAGACAACCAAAGGTATGAAAGTAATTCAAATTTGTTGCTTTCTACTATGCCATTTCAGATTTGTGGATAGGCAATTTGTTGAAAAGGATGACAATGGGGCAAGTAAATCACGGAAAATGGGTGATCATCATAGTGCTAAGAATGGAGAAAATTCAGAATTGCACAGGTTAATGGGGCTAAAATTCTAGGTAACCTTGTTGGGAGGCATGTCCATGGAATAAGGGCCTCTCTGGTGCTCATGTTAATCTTCAGCTCGCTGGAAATTTCATGACAGCAACCTATGGTAATTCATTTCATCATCTTCTTAGCAAGTATTTGTTACATCACCTTCATGTTATGTCTTTGCAATATTTTGGTTGTCATAAGGAAGAAACCATGGAACATGAGCCCAAAAAGGTTGATGGTTGAAGCTCAATTGCCCAAGGATAAGGATGATGATCAGCTTGTTAGGAGTTTCCGAACAACAAGCAATGAAAAGCAAATTGATGATGTTCATGATTCCGGTAAGAGTCATGATGTTGTTCCCTACATGTATCAACAAAATGAGGATGCTTCAACAAATTCTCATAAGGCGAAGAAAGATGAACACTATGAAGACAACCAAAGGTATGAAGGTAATTCAAATTTGTTGCTTTCTACTATGCCATTTCAGATTTGTGGTCATGGGCAATTTGTTGAAAAGGATGACCATGGGGCAAGTAAATCACGGAAAATGGGTGATCATCATGGTGCTAAGAATGGAGAAAAATCAGAATTGCACAGGGTTAATGGGGCTAAAATTCTAGGTGACCTTGTTGGGAGGCATGCCCATGGAATAAGGGCCTCTCTTGATGCTCATGTTAATCTTCAGCTCGCTGGAAATTTCATGACAGCAACCTATGGTAAGCAATTTCATCATCTTCTTAGCAAGGATTTGCTACATCACCTTCATGTTATGTCTTTGCAATATTTTGGTTATCATAAGGAATATTCTAATAACTTTGTAAAGATGAAGGGTACCAAATGGGAAGAGGATTCATAAGAAATTTCATCATGGGTTGATGTGGGAAGAAGGTTACAACTGAAAGAAACAAACAAATCAGATTTGATAGCCCGGTTTGGATAAGATACCATGCTATTTATGGTTGTGGTGAATTGTTTCCAGTCCCTTGATGAAAATCCGACAAGCTTTGATCCCAAATGATGACAATATAACTGTTCGGAATAAAAAAATTTAAAGCTTCAGACCATTACTATGTCAAAATCCAGAACAAATGTATGGGAAGCTCCAGACCATTCATAAGTCTAGCTCCAGACCAAATGTATCTCTATTGTCTTAATTCCTTAGCAGTTCACTGTTCACTATCCCTTAATCCAAACAACATCAAAGTATAAGAGATCCAAATCTTATTGTACACTTATTTACACTTTCAACAATGAGGATGTTTAGATACTTTTCTCAATGATCTTAGACTACTATTCTAACTCCTCCTTTATCCTTCATATCACCATTCACTCTTTCCATAAGCTTGAGAACACCTTCTCCTATCCTCTGACTTGTACAATTTACAATCGATCATGAAAACTCAAATATAGAATATGAAAACTTGCACACTGCCCTGCACAGTTTCATTAATGATCATGAGAACACAATATGAATTATAAACCTACAGCTATCCTGTTTCATATGATAAACTCATTACTTGAGGTTCAATTGTCTTCTCTCTCTGAGATTCTCCATGCTCCTTTACATTATCATCTCCATCTGCTTTGAAACAGTACTTTCTTCCAAGTTCTCTTGGTTTTCTATACTCTGTCTTCCTATCAATAAAAGAGGACTGTCGTGGTTGACCTTTGATGATGACCTTGTGAAGCTTCATTCACTATATGTTTAACCACAAGCATTACCCTTATCATCTCACTTGCCATTTTCATGTCTTATCATCATGATTAAGAAATCAATTAGAATTCATTTCCTCAAGATCTTCCTTTTGCCATCTAGTACTCTGTCCTCTGCCTATTAGGCCTAGTTTAGAACAAATCTGGGCTTAATGTTCACTCAACTAAGTTTCCCTGAACACTGCTAAGGCTTTCAAGAACCCTTTATCCTGTTTTAGAAGGCCCCCAAATTTTAGATCTCAACTCTTAATAGAGTTTTCCCAGTTCACAAAAAGAGTAAGACAAATTAGGTCTCCTGTGGATTTACAAGCTGCTCCTTCAAAACTGTCATAAAAATCTCTCACGTGCATCCATGAAACATTATGAAACTTTTTGACTCTTGTAAATGACCTCCTGAAGATTGTTTCTTCCAAATTTCAGGCCTTGAGACGCAATAATGACAAAGATATGATGATTTGTGCTTAAACCCTAGGTTAGGGTCTCTTTGAACCCGATAGAAGAATTTTGGCTTTTTTTTTTTTTGTTTGCCTTTTCAAACCCCAAAATCAATTGATTAAGTTCTAATGGACTCCCCTACAACTTCCTTGTTCAACAATTTAGGCTTGAAAGTACTTGCATAGGTCTGTACAATAGGCTTTACCTAGGAATACATGGAAGTTTACTAGAATACAGGCAGTTTTAACGGTTGAACACAAAATTTTGAGATTGCCACTGCAGATCAACTTTCTTTCCTCTTCATAGACATCAATATATATCAAATGAGCTAAAACAAGAAAATATTTGCACCAGTTATCGTCTGTTTGCTTCTTTTAACAGTTGACTAGGCAGAGTGTCTTGAGATTACACACTTACAATCAATATTTACATTGATCTTCTTCATACCTAGAACTCGTATCACCTGTATATGGATCTTCTCATGCCTACACAGTCACATACAATCCACACTATATCCAAACATGGCATTAACCCAATCAACTTATATAGGCATTTTCATGTAAAACTGATCTGCCATTGACAGAAGTATCCTTCACAAATGGAGCAAATGCAATATCAATCTTCAAGGGCACCACCTGTCTATTTCAAGATTCAAAATGACTAGATCACACATTAGAAACAAGACTAATCTGTATTTATATACTCTTCTTCTTAATCATACAGAATTTTGGAGCCTTCACCCTTGATTACAACTATTCCACACTTAATCTAAAGAATAGAGAGGTCGTGGATGATCCTCGATTGCTCGGATGGACAAGGGAACATGGGGAAGATTCTGGAAGGTTGGAGTGTGCAACAACCATGCATCCTCTAAGGGATCTATCATGGAATCTAGGAATACCAATTTGTGCACATAATGCTATAAATACCCCATGGGCTCTCATTTAGAAGACACAATGTTTACAGGTTGGACGTTTCAAAGAAGAAAGAGGGACAATGTCCTTAGGATTTCAAACTAGGGTTTTGATGTTGTATATTGGTACATGAGTCACTTGTATCATGTATTATGTTGTATTATTGTAGCACATGGCACACATTTGTAAAAGGATAGCTGATGTAATGTATTCTTCTTGCACATGCTTAATATATATATATACAATGCGTGATTTGTATGTTTTGTTATGTTTCATGCTTTGTAGTGTAGCATTCATGAGTGCTTATTTCGTGCATGCATTAGATCTTCGTAATTTTCTCTTGCAATGAAAACCCTATTGTTCTCTTTGCGCCTCAGGTGAGACTTTCCAGTGTGATCTTGACTGATATGTTTGATTAGTGTAGATTGTGTGTTGTTTGTCATGCATTTGTTTATTCAGTGTAGGACTCTATGATCTGTTGTCAAAAATGTTTCACATTGCAAAGCTTCCAACAAAGTTCACAAGGATTTTTCTATGAAATGGATCTGGAAAAAGAAAGAAAAGAAGACAAAGGCATGGGCTCTAGAAGGGAAAAAAACAGATCAAAGTATGGCACAAAAAGATTTGAGAAAAGAGGCATCTAAAGATGGGGATTACGAATTTAAGGAAAAGGAAGACATGAATTTGACAAAGGTAGATGATATGAAGGGTTTAAATCCTTTGAAGGAAAAAAATATGTACTGAGATGAGTATGGTCACCAAATTCAACGATATTGGAATGGCAGAAGATAGATCTAGATTTGAAAAAGTGTCACTTGCAGAAGATTGGGAAGGGCCTAAAAGAGAGGAAGGGAGTTGAGATTACTGCTAATGAAGCTATAAGGATGATGAGGTAAGAGGGAATCTAGTCGGAAAGGAGGTGAGAGACTGGCCTAAATTATCTTTAGATATGGTGCCTCCAAAAAAAGGAAGATGGATACGGTAGATGAGTTAGGGCTGCAGAAGGATATCAAAGAAAAGGAATCTAGGAAGGTATGGGTTGACCTATGCAAGAAGGAAAGAACTTTGCAAGGAGAATTTGGTGAAGGGTTTAGCTGTAGGGGAAGAATCAGGAGGTAAAGAGTGGGATGGGGAGTTTAGAGATGATCCAAGAAGGCAAGGAACAATTATTGAACAAGAGGGATGGAAGGAAGCTACAAAAGAATTTTTGGAAGAAGAGGAGATGAGTGAAAAACTGTTAAAATGAGTGGGTCTTTAGAAGAAGATAATATTATCTATAGGATCTCACAATCAAATTTGGTTTCTCCTGAACCTCCAATTGTTATGAAGAAAGAAGAAGAGGGCAAAAACGGAGTTGGAGAAACTTCAAGAAGATTCTATGGAAGCGATCAGATCAGGATCCCAAAGGACAGTGGTGGACACATTCACTCGGTGGGGTGGGGGGGGGGGGACGGAGTCCCTCCCTAGTGTTATGTCTTTTTGATATCTTAGGGGTTGGTAGGGCACCATTTAGGCGTTGGATGTGGACCTAGCAAGGAAGGAGAAAGGTTGTGAATTGGAATATGGCCCTGAAAATTTGGATGGTTATAAGGTTGTAGATATGTTCATAGTGGGATGAGGAATTGAAGTCTTAGGGAAGGATGTGGAACTTTGGGTGGTTGCACTTCAAAGGGATTGAGGAATCAAGGATAGTAGAGGATTTTTAGGGTTAAGGTCAGATTAAGGGTCGTTTTCATAGAGGTTGGCAGGAGGAGAGTGGGTAATGGAAGATGACAAAACTTTAGATTGAATATTCCCGCCATCATGACGTGGCACTATGGGATGCTTTTAGGGAGTCTTAAGGTGGCGATTACATCATATGGCTTTTCAAGCCATTATTAATTCAATATTAGTAATAAATGAGATCACAAAAGAAAATAAACATGTAACAAGGAAATGCAAGTAGGTTGATAAATAACGATGAGTTGGCATTAAGGAGTTGGCGGTGGTGGGGAGATGTTACTTTTTTGGAGCATTAATGAGTTGGTGGTGGCGGATGATACAGGAGGGTAGACAGGCACAAATCTCAAGCAAAAGGAGTATGTGACTTGTCTTGGATTCATGATCATCATGTGTGAAAGATAGATTTTACTGTAATGATTGTTGGATGAGAAGGGCTTGATTAAGATGTGTGACCACAGAATATGTTGACAGCAATGTTTCTGTGAAAGGCAATTTGTTTGATTATTGCTCCAGAACTGAAAAGAAATCTTCATTCCTTTGGCTCGGGAAGGTTTTTCGTCACATTTGGGGAGGATGGCATAGCTGAAAGGGGGACATCTTCATATCACTATGGGAGGTGATCCAACCCGTTGGGGCCACATGATCACACCCTATAAAAGGAAAATGAAGAATGATTTCAGCTTTAGTAGCTTGGACAGATTTTTCTAATAGGTTTCAAGGCCACGATGAGGTTGTGGCTATCGAGTTTGCGAAGAACCTAAAATATGGTGTAACAGTTATAAGGGGTCTGCAAATTAAAGATACTAAGTTGTTTCTAGGGTAACTGGATTGCCCATGGTGGGAGAAAAATGATATATGGTCAAAATCAGGGGAGCCCAGTTCAGAAATAATTTTATCTTGCATAAGGAAGATGTGGAAGATATTAGTAAAGAGGTTATGAGGACTTCATTGCCTGACCCATGGCTGATGGTGGCCTTATTTGTTCAAAAGCATATCGCCTGTGAAGGAAGGTACTCTCTTATTTGATTACCACCTTAAACACTTATCCCATTTGAGACATCGAAGGAAAATAAATTTTACCTTTTTCATGGTAAAGTTTTTGTAAAGCACTGCTTTTAAAGTTCATAAAGGAAATTCTAAAGCTTTGTCCGTTATGGGCTTATGAAACTTCTTATTATTGATGCTTTGAGGACTAACGATTATGGGCTTTTGTGGGAGGATTTCTGCCCAGATACAGAAGAGGGGTCATGTAGGAATAAAAGACTCAACTCTTCTTCAGAAGATTCTGGGGAGAGGGTTTCAGTTAAGGCTACAAGGGCTTCCTTTAGGACTGCAAGGGATGAAATAATGTGTAGGAGGTCCAATCAAGATCATTGAGAAAAAATCTGAGGGGGAAAGGAAAAGGTAATAGGTCAATAATAGGTCAAAGTGCATAGTGATTTTATCAGGGATGGCTCCAAGGATGTGGAAAAGTAGATAGTGATTCTGGAATACCCTACTTTCGGGATAAATGAACACCAGGGGAATCTCAAAAGAGAGCAGAAAAGGAAGATGATAATTCTGAGATATCCCTAGAAAAGGCTCTAGAGGTAATTAGGTCACAGAACTGGGATTCGAAGGAATTAAAAAGACTAAAAAAACTCTAATGGAGGAAAAGGTCAATCTAGAAACTCTAGCTAGGGTGGTTGAGGAGGTTAATGAAAGAAATAAGAAATTAACAAGGGAGGTTGTTGTGGAGACAAATCCAATGCAAGGACGGTAAGATCTTCACATAAAATAATGGAATAATCCAAACAATAATCAGAGTACAATGAAGATCAACACAATGCAAGAGATATTTGTGGGCCAAGATGCCCTAATATGCAATTTATTCAGAAATAGAATAAAGTGCCCTTAAGGTAGGGAATACTGTACAATACTCCATAAGGAAGGAACGACTCCACAAGAGCTCCCAGTATGGGAATGCCACTTCAAGGGGCACACCTCCAATATCCTTCTAACAAATAGAAGACTCTTCACGTACTTGACATCCATCATAATGAATGATATTCAACTCCTTTATATAGGCAAGATTACTCTTATTGGGTGGATAACACCTAATCTCATTGTGGACCTGCTCATTTCCCAATATAACTAATTCTGCAAGTTATCTATATCATAACCATATACCTAGCTGAGGGGGATGATTGCCACATGTCAGCATCTCCATCAACCCTTATACATTATAATATCATATCCTGGGTACATAACATGTTATCCTTCCTTGACACATTTTGTCTATGAAACATGAGAAGAGACAAACTAATGAGTGTGCTTCAAATGATTACACACTTGTTTCTATACTCGATCATCCCACCAATATGTGATCTCGATGGGTGATATCTCTCTAAATGCAATTCCATAATTTATAGTTGGCAAGTGATATTTTTCTAAACCTAGTTCCATAATTTACAACGGTATTTTGGTTCAATCCATGACCATGGTTGTTCCTCCTTCGCGTCCATATATAACCATGGTGATTACTCCTATGATTCCATGTTCCATAATTGTGATTCTCATGATTCCATGTATACCCATAGTGATTGTCCCTTTGATTCCATGTATAGCCATATTGGTTGTTGCTCTGACGTGCCCTAACATGCCTCTATGATTGTTTCCTCTCATGATGATGTGGGATTCTATATGCCTCAACCTTAGTATCCTTGACCTTATCAACTCTTTTTGCTTTTTCTACCTTTTCCACCTTTTCGTTTGCTAATGCCTTTATTTCTTGAGTAGATGAATTGTTATTTTCTCCTTTTTCTTCATGTTCTTCTTGGTCTTTTTAGAGTCCTCCTTAAGCTTTTCTTCACCATCTTCATATTCGTCATCATGTTCTACCTTGACCTTTCTTTGTTCTTCACTGAGTGTGATATCCTCAAAGGTGACCTTTCTCTTTTTCCAAATCTTCATGAACTTCTTTTGCACATTAATATTTATCATTCCCAGCGTCTCTAACCAAGTATATCCAAAAACAATATCCAAACCCTACATATAAAAATTTGAATGCAAAACATATTTGTCCATAGAGAGCTTCAAATCATCAAAAACTTGAATCTTCTTACCTTCTACTTATGCTTCTTTGATATTCTTTGCTTGAACCTTTAGATGTTGAGCTACATATATGTTGATAAAGTTATACTTGCTACTTGGATTTATGGACACAATGACCTTATTTTGAATGCATCCATGAAGTTGAAATATTGAAGCTTCCTTCTTTGGAGCTACAACTGTCTAAACCCTTATCCTCCATCTCTACTTCTTCTTCATTGTGATCCTCTACCTCTCCATCTGCGTCATTCATATTCTCCTCCTCGTCGTGATTATGTTCCTCTTCTTCTTTTTCTTCATCATATGCATCCTCTTCCTCCTCATCAACATCATCAATATTTTCTTCCTCTTCTTCAACATCATTCTCTTTTTCGCCTTCCCATACCCAAAATACCATCCATATTTTGCACCCTCTCTTGCATATCTATGAACAACTTTATAAGATATTCTCGATTCATGACTTACATAAAAACTAGGGTTTCATGAACACTAGTATTAACAAGATATCATTTCCTACTCAAGATCTAAGAATAAAAATGTGTAGACAAGTAGCTCTAAATATCTTTTTTGACCAAATTTTGACCTGAAAGTTTCAGCCTAAAGTGGGCCTTAAATCCAAAAACACAGAGAACAAACCCCTACTAAATTTTTGTGAAGCTTTCCAAAAATGTAAAGAAATTAGAAAACTGCTGAAAATTGCGGCCTTTGGAGCAAATTTCTGAAAAATCACACAGCCGCGATAACTACCTCAAAACAAATCATAGAAAGCTGAAATTTGGGTTGTAGTTTCCTTGAATAATTTTCAAACTTAAGTCAAAAATTGCAGAAAAATTCAAAAAAAAATTGCGAGATAATTTTCAGCCCAATTTTTGCCCAAATTGAAGCTCTAATACCACTTGGTAAGATCTTCACATAACGTAATGAGGGATTGGTTGAAAGCAAAGGCTCACTCAACCTCGCACTATACTAAATAACCCAATTTAGGGTAGGGAGGACATTGATTGGCATCATGTGCCCTTGTTCATTCATCGTCCTTGAATCAAATCAATAAACAGGAGCAAGGGAGGGTCCCCATAGCTATAGATATAGGCCGCCATCTCCTCCATTCCTTTGGTTGAATGAAGTTCAACTTAAAAGTATAATGTAGCAACTTCACACCCCATTTATATCTATGGAGGTGGATCCGAATATAGAACTATATATTATTTGTATCCAATTCATGATAGAGTATATAGATATCTATATGGTATGTCAACACCCTCTCCTTCCCACTCACCCCATATATAGTTATAGTTATAGATTGGGCATCGCCCCCATATATATATATATTTCCACCTCCCAGTGCCCCACCACCCGGTCCCCCTCTCCCCTATATATGTATATGGGAGAGGGGGACTGGTGGGGCACTGGGAGGTGGAAATAGTATATATATATATATAATATGTATGTATGTATGTATATGGGATATGGGGCACTTGGGAGGTATATATATATATATATATATATATAGTGGAGTTGGGGTAGGAGACCGATTAGATTTCATAAAATAACAGAATTAATCCAAACAATGTCAAAATACGGTGAAGAGCAACACAATGCAAGAGATATTTGTGGGCCAAGATGCCCTAATATGCAATATATTCAAAGGTAGAATAAAGTACCCTTAAGGTAGGGAAACACAAGTACAATTCTCCTTAAGAAAGGAATAACTCCATAAGATCTCCCAATATGGGAATGGCACTTCGATGGCGACACTGCAACATCATTTTACCAAATAGAAAACTCTTCACATACTTGACATCCATCATAAATACACATACATTACTCTTTTTTGGTGGATAACATATAATCCAAATGCAGGCTAACTCATTACCATATGCAGTTAATCCCACAAAGTTACCTATATTATAACTGTATAACTAAGGGGGATGTGTAACACATGTTGGCATCTCCATCAACCCGTATACATTATAATATTGTATCACTATGTACATAACAAAGGACATAGTAAGGACCTAATTCCTTATAAGCTGCATTGCAAGGCTTTTCAGGATCAAAGAGATCAAGGATATGGGATGTTAGCTACTCTAAAGGACAAGATGAGGTTTGCGGGAAGAAATCTAAGTTTAAGGGAGATTTGGCTCTAATGAAGTCAAAGGTTGTTGAAGACAATGATTGTCAAAGGTTCTAGAAGACAATGATTCTAGAGATAAAACTATTACTGGTTTATAGAAATCTATGGTCAGGACGTGTGAACTCGCGGCCCAATTGTTAGCTTGTAGGCCTTCTACAAAGGTCTTGGTGTCCCTAAATTTCACCCTGAAATTTGGGACTACCCATCTGAAAAAAAATCGTTCTTTTAAAATAACGGGTCTTTGTGTGCTTTTATTGCTAGAAGATGTCTGTATTATGTTAGGATATTCCCAGTGAATCATATGAGCCAATTTCAACAAATACCCAGATGCCCAAACTCATTTTATCCCTTCGCCAAGTTTTGTCTGCAGGAAATTTTTATTTAATTATTTATTGAATAAATAATGCCTTGTTTGAAGTAAATTGTGCTCCGGTTGAATCCTGTTGAAGTTTTGCATGCCAGTATTCACTCGTCTCATTAGGTTTTCACCAGGAATGAATTCAGGGCATTGTCTGCAACTTTTGGCCATAGTTACTGAGTTCGGAAATCCGATTAAATTCGGAAGGGCAAAAAAATCCGAAAATTGGAGTTCTCGAAAAAATCCGAAAAATACGGAAAAATCCGGTTCGAATATATATACTTATATTATTATAAATTTATATTATTGTATACTTATATCATTATATATAGACAAATCATACAAAAAAGCATCCATCTACCATAATCATCATCATCATTATGATTCTTTCAAAAGATCAGCAAGAAGTTGCTTGGTCCAAAAGGTAAAAAAATGGATTTTATGAAAATAAGAAAAATATTGCCATCAATGCGTGGAGCTCGAGAAAATATATACTTTTAGAGAAGACGACACCTAAAACGCGAGCCACATAATGAAAGTTATGGCACATGCAAGTTTTTGTTGCTACATCTTCCTGGACCCTTTCCAAAAATGGCAAAAATTTTTCCTCGCGAATTTTTCACCAAAAAAAAATTATGCCAAAAAAGGAAAAAAATTCTGCAAAACAAGGCCGAACCGAACCGGATTTATTCATTTGCTTCAAAAATACGTTCAACCGGATTTCATACAAATCCGGCGAACACGTAACTATGCTTGCTTTTGGCAACGTTTTTACGCTTTTATTTATTTCTTTTCGCTTTTTCTCGCTTTTCTCCTCGGTTTCTCTGTGAAATTCCCTAGGTCAATTCCTTCGCAATATAGTCTTTTTAATTGCCCAAGCATCTGAGATCATCTACCAACACAAAGACTGTAAGAATCGCCTCAAAATGCAAACTTCTTGACCAAAAAGATGAAGTCATGCACAAAAAGCCTCTCCCAGGCAAGTCGCATTTTCTGGAATTAATGAGTGTAAGCTGCAATGGGATTTTTGGTAGCTGCAGGCAAGCGGGAATTTCTTACCTGCCTTGCAGGTACTTTTTCCCATGAAGTCAAAGTCACTTAAGCTGCGATGGGAAAATTAGAGGCAAAGAGAATTTATTACCTTGTAAGGTGAAAATTCCCATTATAAAATAAAGAAAAATCACTTAAAGCACCGGTGGGAATTTTTTGCTGCCTAGCAGGCTAACTTTTCCCATCAGAAGGTTTTATTCACCCATACAAGTCGCACTTTTTCAAAAGAAGCTATTTTCAATACAAGTCGCACTTTTTGGGAAGTCACTTAAGCTGCAGTGGGAAAATTAGAGGTGGCAGGCAGGTGGGAATTTATTACCTGCCTTGCAGGGTAAAAATTCTCATTATAAAAGTCAAATAACTTAAGTGGAAGAAGGGATTTTTAGAGCTACAGTGCAGGGTGAAAATTCCCATCAGAAGTTGACTTCTTAATTTTAGAATTCACCCTTGCCAAAAAGTGCGACCCATTTGGGCATTAAACAAAGTTTTTAATGATATTTATTAATAGTTGTTTGTCTAATTTTAGCGCCAAGGATGGAGGAAAAGTCAATGCATGAAGATAAGCCAAAGAGAACTGAAGGAAGCATGCTAAAAATAAATAAATTAAATTTATTTTATGGCAGCTAGCAGCATGCAAAAACAAGCACCCAATTTGGGTGAATAAACATGTTTGTTTATTAATTAATTGTCAGAAATAGGATGGACAATTATTAGAAATAGAATGTTGAGGGTTATATAAGCATGGGCTGCCATAATGAAGAAGCAATTAATTCTTTTTGCTAAGGATTGCAGCCCGAGACAGTTTTGGCGCCAAAGAAAGGAGGATTTGTGCATCGGAGGTGTTTTTCATTGTCGGGAAGCTTCAAGGTTTGGTGCCTAGGGTTGGAATAACTTGATTTATGCTATGATAATTATCTAGCATGTTGCTATAAGTGCCTAGGTGAATTTAAAAATATTTATGCTTGCTTTGCATGCAAGCAAAGCCTCAAATTTTAGGGCAGCGGGCTTCATATGCAGATTTTTGGTGACAGAAATCAAGTATTCATGCTCTAGACTTCATCTTTGTCTTAAATAATTGCAGGTATTCATTACATGTGTTCATACAGGTGAAAGGAAGTTCAAATCAATATCAAGTACATTGAATATATCTTCCGAATCTGAAGAAATTGATAGATCTGCACGAATTGATCCAGTTATAAAGAATTCCGAGTAGGATTAAAAGAAAAAGAACACAGACAAAGATTGCTCCAGCCATGATGAAGCGTGATGATAGAGAGGGATCAGCAGAATCATGCATAGCTTCCAAATTTGTTGATATCAATGACACAGACATGGGCCCAGAACCCATCTCCGAAATAATTAACAGATCCAGGGCGAAAGACATTTCTCATGCGGGTAATGAAAAGCAGTGGAATTATTCCAGCATCAACATTCCCAGATCCAGGTCGGCTCGATTGCTGAATTTGTCATGGAGTGTGCAAGATCATATCATCCTCTTTCCATGAAACAATTCAATCTTTGCGGGAAAGACAATTATTAGGCACAGGATGCCACAGTTTATCAATTATTGTCTCAAGATTCACACGAAAATGGTGGTGATTGCAATCAGCATGTTGGATGTTTTTATTGATGGGAGAAACACAAAGCCATTATTGCGTGAGCATAATGAGGCACACCCGATATATGAAGAAGCCTGAAGTCTCCATCAAAGTTCCCGAGAACTCTTCCGCGATCCAACTTGGTGCGGAGGTGGATGATATCACTAAATTGCTTTGCAGGATAAGTGGAAAGCCAATACTCACAACTTTCGCTCATGGATGTATGCTTTCGTGAGGACTATCGAGATCAACCGAGCTGATTCAATAATCAATCGCGAGATCATCGGTGACAAAGATCGGTGAGCAACTTCGAGTGTGAGGTGGACTTAAAGCTTCAAAATGACTTCACACCTCGGTATATGCAAAAATGAGGCATATTTTCCAAGCGGATAGATGAGGCGTCTTGGCGAAAGATCCTATCTTTGATTGCTATCCACAATTATAGCCTTTGAGTGTCACAAAGATTACAAAGCGGTCAACGATGGGTTCATTTATGAATTCATCTGCAAACTAAATGGTGATCCCAACTTTTGGATAGGGTTAGTAAAGAAGCTTGGGAAGTCGTATCTCAACGAGGCTACATTTTCATCCGGTTTGTAGACTTCACCTATCTCGGGGTGATCAAGCTTTTCAGAGTGAAGTGTCCCCTTTGGTTGGTTTCACCCGAAATGCACTTACCCATTTAAAAAAAATTCTTTTTAAAATAACGGGTCTTTATGTGATTTTATTGCCAAAAGATGTCTGAATTATGTTAGGATATTCTCCTGAATCATATGAGCCAATTTCAAACAAATACCCGGATGCCCAAACTCATTTTATCCCTCCATTTTTCTCAAGGGAAATTTTTATTTAATTATTTATTGAATAAATAATGCCTGCCATTGAAGTAAATTGTGCTCCTATTGAATCCTATTGAAGTTTTGCATGCCAATATTCACTCATCTCAATAGGGTTCTCGCCAGGAATGAATTCGGGCATTTGTTCAAACTTCTAGAACGTCGGGTCGCTTTTATTTATTTCTTTTGCATTTTCTCCGGTTTTCTCCCTTTTAGTTTCTCTGTGAAATTTTCTTTTCAATTCCTTCGCCAGTAGTCTGGGGAATTGCCCAAGCATCCTGAGATCATCTACCAACACATGCCGAAGAAAATCAACCTCAAAATGCAAACTGCTAACCAAAAATGATGAAGTCATGCACAAAAAGCCTCTCCCCAGAAAGTCGCATTTTCACGGAATTGGTAGGTTTAAGTCCAGCTGCGGTGAGATTTTTGGTAGCAAGCAGGTGTAGAATTTATTACCCGCCTTTACAGGTGAAAATTCCCATGAAGTCAAAGTCACTTAAGTCAGATGGGAAAATTAGAGCGGACGGATGGGAATTTATTACCCGCCTTCGCAGGTAAAAATTCCCATTATAAAATAAAGAAAAAAATCACTTAAAGCACCGATGGAATTTTCTAACTTTGCTAAACAGTTTTGCCTCTTTTTTCCCATCATAAGGTTTTATTCACCCATACAAGTCGCACTTTTCCAATACAAGTTAGGCATTTTCATCCACTTTGCATCTAGAATCCGTCTTTTTGTGCCAATTTGTAATTTGATATATTATTACGGTGCTCATATAAGTGAAAGGGAGTACAAATCATTCAGAACATTGAATATATCCTCCGAATCAAGAAATTGTCGATCTCTCGCACTTGATCTAATCTGAAAAAATTCTGAAGAATTAAAGGAAAAGAGCTCGACAAAGATTGTCCCAGCCATGATGAAGCATGATGAAAGAAAAGGATCAAGAAATCATGCATAGCTTCCAAATTTGTCAAGTCAATGATATGAGAAGGGGCCTAAAACCTATCACCAATTTAATTGATACTTAGATCCGAGATCTCATAATTGCAAAATCTTCCGGCAAAATTCATCCTCTTGTTTCGACGACATTTCATGCGGTAAAAATTCAATGCATGGAGAATTCCCTCCGAGATCTTGTGCATGTGCTCCCAATCTTCCAAATGAAGCCTTCATTGAATTTACTTGTATTTGCATTCACCCATCTGCTTTCTGCATTTTTAATTGCTCATATGCAATTAAAAATAAAAGATGATGAGTTTTGTCTCAATTATTTAAGGCAAACATTGCAGACTGATGCATGTGTCAAGAAGAATTGCAAAAGCTTCAAGGATAAGATCACACAAAGCTCGATGCTTCCCTAGATCCAGCTTGGTGTGAGAATCAAAGAAAAGAATTCAACAAAGATATGGAAGTATCTCGGATCCACGACAGAGATATCATTCGAGATCATTCATTGCTAAAATAGATGAAGTAGAAGTACAATACAAGTTGAGTCAACCGCATGCAAAATATGGAAAAAGAACAAGACCGGAAGTGTTGCAAGCCTTTCTTCTAATTTCTTTTCCTCTTTCTTCTTTCTCTTATTTTTTCCGACAAAGTAATTGAGCAATCAATTAAATTATAAAACGTAAGTGATTGGTTTAAAAGTCGTTACTTGAAGAAGTCAATTACTTAGAGATAGGTGGCAGAGACATGCAAAATAAGGTTCTATTTTCGAGATAAATCATGCATGTCATGCAAAGAGGAATTCTAGGAGGAAGATTATCGGTTGTTTCCCTTTTCATAGCTTCCGCATGGCAAGGGAATTCATTTAAAACTTCATATTTGTAATTACCCTTTATACACTATAAATAAAGGAAGAACCTACGGGTTAAAACATCGGAATTTGTAATTAGCATTCTTGTGTTCCAAACTTTGAGCTAAAACCCTTATTTTTGCAAGCAAAGAGAGGAAGTCAAGAAAACCATCTATAGAAGAGATTTCAGAGAACTTTGTGTCAAGGATTCATTTTGCTTTACTTTCTTTCTAGATCTCTTCATAAACTTTGTGTTATTATAGATCTAGATATAAAAGTTTCCTTTGCTTTGAATTCAAAAATGTTTAAATGATCTATTTGTTTTAATCTATGTGCATGCGATCAACTCATGTAAACTATTGATTGGGTTGCACATACTCTCTCATTTCCCTCGTTTTCTATTATTTTCCTCTTCATAGATTTTTCCTTTCTTTTACGAGGAGCTTACTTACTATGCAAATCTTTCTAACTATGTTCATGAGCTACATAGTTAAAGTAATACCCACAAATAGATCTTAGGATATATAACTAACAAAATCTTATACGGAGCCTCACCAAGAAATGAGGAGATTTATCTCATGATCGCCTAGGTTTTTGATTAGTCTAGCAAAAAAGTATGAAGTAAGAAAGAAAAGACTTGCCAAGGTATCAAACGCAATGAGTGGGTCATCATGGAGTTGTGCGCAGCATAACTCGTGGAGATGCATGACTTATAATCAAAGTGGAAAAAGTCTACGGGTTTCTTTCCAGTCACAGTGGGTTACTATAGCTGCCAGAGCATCCACAAAGCTAGAGGAGTCAAGCTGAAATGTTTTCTGAGTATGAGCCTGAGTTCTTCCCAGCACAACTAAACTTTGACCCATATGGAGTAGCAAGAAGACAATCTCCCAGGAATACTCACATGTGCCCTCGTTGGAGGACTTCTAGATGAAGTGCAAGAATGAGTATGAAGTCAGAAAGAAAGACTTCAGGTTATCGGTGCAACAAGTGTCTGATTATGGTTTGGCACGGATACCTGCAGATCTCGCCGATGATGGGCATGTGATACTTGACTCATATCATCAGATGGGAGGAGATAGAGCTGCTCTTCAGAAAACATTGGTGGCTACCAGACGATTGAAGAAAAATCTTCCACAGTTCTAGTTAACACTTTGAAGTGGTTGCTTGACAAAGGGGTATTGCTGGATGAAGCTTTGATGAATCAGATCACAGGCAACTTTACCACGGGAGATTCCAACAAAAGAAAGCACGAAGGTGAAAGCAAGCAAAGGACGGAAAAGCTTAAAGTTCACAAGAAGTCTCACATATAGGAGAAGGCCAAATCTACGGCTATTGTTCCAGTTCAACTTCTCCAACATCAACTCATAGCACTTCAACAACCCCAAAACCTCAGAGAGATCTTGTTGTTCCTCCTTTGAATCCAACGATCATTTGTATTTTCTCCTCGACCACTCAGGTCTTCACCTATCCATGCGGAGAAGTTGAAAGCACAGATGGCGGAGTTTGAAAAGGCATTATCTTTGGATAATTCAGAGGGTAGCAGTCATAACACGGTGGCAAATTCTGATAGAGCGGAGTCAGAGCATGAGATGGTGGTGCACTCGGTGGTTTCTCATTCCCCAAGAAGCAACTTTTCATCATGGTTAGCTTTGCAGACAATCCCAGAATCTAGAGAGGAGATCAACTTGAAGAACACGACTTTCAACTGCTCTCCGAGTTTGGGAGGAAGAGATAGAAGACCTAAAGTTGCCAAAATGACTTCTAGGTTGATTATTGAGGAATCGGGACAAAAGTTCGCTAAGTTATCTGTTCCAGCAGAAGGAAAGCACAAGGGAGAGCTCACAACAGCTGATATAGCAGTGACCAAAGTGCCAATAGGTCAAACTACCACATAAGGGTTAAAGCAGGATACGCAGACGCTAATGAATGCTTTATTCCTTAAGCTTGACAAAGAGAAGGCTGAGAGATCCAAGCTTCAGAAGCAGGTGTTCCAGCTGTGCGAGATCATTGCTAAGGTTGCCAAACCTTCCTCTCAGCCCATTTTAGCACATGAGCAGGTGAGTAATCATCTGATGCAGGAGGTGGAAGATGCAGGGGATCAAGTCAAAGCTATTGCCCACTGGAAGGAGCAAATCATTCACCAAGCTTCAGAGCAATTCGAACCAATACCACTGAAATTAGAGAACATGCACAGGGCAGTGTCTCAGCTAAAGGATTTGATGACACAGATAAAAGATGAGAACATAGTGGTTGAAAGTCATCTGGATACTTTGGCTAAGATACACTCGTTGCCAAAGGATGTGTTGATTATGAAACAGATTGTGCTTTGGCGGATTGGTGGAAAAGGGGAAGCAGTTAGAGATTTCAGTTTCCTTCCGTGTAGAGATCCTCAAGCTCATGCTGAAGAGGATGCAGTTGCTGGAGAGTAAGATGGGAGAAGTGCCGGAGAGCATCCCAGATGAATTACTTGCTTCCCATGAGGAATTTATGTTGGTTGTGCGGAAAGAAGTTGATGAAGCCACCATACCTTTCACGATGGATTCGATTGGTAGACTCATAAAGCTTCAGGCAGATGTTGAGGGATATGGGCTTGGTTTAGAGAAAGTGAAGGCTAACGCTGTTGCTTTGTCCAGAGGGTTGTTACAGTTCAGAACCAAGAGAGATGCTATTGTTAAAACAGATGGGAAGATGTTGAATTACATGTTTGACAAACATATTCAATATCAGAACAAAAAGAAAGTATAAGTGTTACAACTACCGATCTTCTTTCTTCTCTTCTTCCTTCTCTTATTTCTTATATTCCCGGATGAAAATGTAAACTTAAAGTTATTGGTTGAAAAAACACTACTTTAAGTTATGTGGGAAGATTCTTTAAGATAGGTGACAGATGTGCACAATTTTGACTTAGACTCCTGATGCATGTCACTAAGAGAGGAATTCTAGGAAGATGATTGCCAAATGTTCCCTTTACTACTTCTTCATGTTCTAGTTCAGTTTCAGTTTACCATTTGTAATTTCCCCTCTACACACTATAAGTAGAGGAAGAACCTACGGGTTAAAGGATCGGAATTTGTAATCAGCATTCTTGTGTTCCAGACTTTGAGCTGAAACCCCTGATTTCTGCAAGCAGAGGAATAAAGAAGAGATTTCCGGAGAACTTTGTGTCAACAGTGCATTTTGCTTCTTATTTTTTTCTAAATCTATTCATAAACTTTGTGTTATTATAGATCTAGATCTAAAAGTTTCCTTTGCTTTGAATTCTATGTTTAATGATCTATTTGTTTTAATCTATGTGCATGCAATCAACTCTGTAAACTATTGTCTGGGTTGCACATCCTCTCTACTTTCTCCCGTTTCCCATTATTTTTTCCTTCCGCAGATTTTTTCCTTTCTTTTACAAACATGCTTACTTGCTTGTCACGAAACCGTCTAGCTATGGTTCATGAGCTATACTGATTAAAGTAATACCAACAAATAGATATTATGACATATAACTAACAAAATCTTACAAGCCTCGCCGGTAAATGAGGGAGATTTATCTCATGACCGCTTAGGTTCTCGGTTGTGTGCAGAAAAATCTAGCCAATGTGTCTATTCATTAATTTTGAAAGAATGGTGGTAAAAATTTCAGTTGGGAAGGATGGCCTGTGACTTATGTACAAATGTGAGTAGACCAAAATTTTGTTGATTTTTTCTCATCTTCTTAACATGGGAAGAATCTGATGTGTGGGGTTTACTCCGCACAATTTAGATATGCCTTCTTATTCTAATTGGAGTCCCAATCCCTTTGTTGTGATGTCATGATGTGAATTATTATATCTAATCTCCAAAAAGAATATTCTCGTAAGTGAAGTGGATGTCTTATAAAAATCTAGAAAAGGAATGTCCTCTTCATTGAGAATTGAACATCCAAGATCTTCGAAATAAGGGGGAAAAAAAAAGTTGTCTAGGAGAATAATCAGATTAAGAAAGCCTTAAGGATGCAGAAAGTGGTATAGATCAATATATAACTTTGCCTCGGGAGTTTGGCAAAGAAGCCTACGAGACGTTGTTGTGCAAGATGGAGTGAGTTTTTATTCTTTAAGGATTAGGGAACCTCAATCACCTTTTAATTTGAAGGTTGCTATGCCCGGAATGGAACCATATATTGACTCGATTGTTGGGAATATTGGGCCCAATTGGGTAGGTTTAACATTTGAGTTTCCTCCTTTTTGGTATTCTATTGGAAAGGAAAAATCTCTATTGATTGTGACAATGAGAAAAGAAGGTGGACGGATTTGGATTTGCCAAAAGGATATTATTCTTTAACCGAGAACCGGAGTGGATCCAAAGATTTTAAAATGGTCTGTGAAGATGACATGAACAAGATGACTGAGGGTTGATGGTGATATTGAATGATAATAGGGGAAGGATGGTTGTTACCATAGTTTGCATACACGTACTCGGACAAAAAAAAAAAAATTGACTTTCGGCAATACTCAAAGAACTTAAAAATACGCAACTTTCTTTAAAAAACATAAATTGTAAGCAACACAGCTACAAAATGTATCAAATGAGTCCATAAAATGTTGGAGAAGTGTTTTCTATTAGATTTGAATACAAATACAATACAAAATCGCATCATCATGCAAATACAACAACCGGCTAATAAGTAATATGAATTTATGATGATTGACATTGAAAAATATCATCATAAATTTCATATCTATGCAAGTTACAATATACAATAAGTTACATTTTCCTCTTCCCTATTCTAGAGAAATATTGGGGAGAGGGTCTAGTGCCTCTACTAGTCCCCACACTCGGTTGCGTCTCCTCGCTCCTAGAATGTTGCGACTATGGCTCCAACCTAGTAGTAGATGGTGGTGGCTCCTTTGCTGCATGTTGGAGATCACCTCCAAAGATGTCATCCAATCCAATATCTCCTGCTAGTGTTTCTCCCTCCATAGCTTCCCTCTCAAAAGAAGCAATCTCGTCCTCTGTGAACACAGGATTTCCTCTTCTCGCCCAGTCCACTCGTTGTATGGATCTATCTCATCCAAATTGATAAGCTCCTCTGATGTGGCCTCCACTTTTCTTGTGAAAAGTCGAGATCAGATTGCACAAAAACCAAGTCGTTGAGTCGTTTTTGACTCAACCTGTTGCACTTCTTCGTGTGAATGGCCTAAAACAAACTCCAGATTAAGCGTTCACATCTAGATGCGCTATAAGGTTGAAATAGAATTTCGAGGGCTAGTTTTTGAAGATGCGGGGTATTTCCTCCCAATCCTCCCACCAAGAACCTACAAACAAGATAATCAAAATTTTATAAGTAATTAATAAAATCAAATCTGTAACTAATAAGTAACTTGGTAAACATTCTAATTTTTATTCCCCTGGTGTGTGGTTCTCCCACGGGTAATAAATAATCAAGAAAAGAGCCTCCTAGCCCGTTTGTAATTTTGCAACTCTAAAATGTCAAGGTCCCTCATCTCAACATCTGGTATCATCTTCTCAATACATGTTGAAAGGCCCTCCATAACCTCTCTGTTCACATCTGTGAAGCCGTCGGAGAAGAAATACTTGGGGTTGAGGTAGTACCCCACTGCATGAATAGGTTGGTGGAGTTGATTGTTCCACCTCCGATCAATAATCTCCCAAAAGGGACCATATCTAACGATATCCCCCTGTAATAGTTTTGGGCGGACTCTTTGGCTTATCCATGGCCTCATAAATGTACCTCATAGGGGGTTTTGCTCCCCATCAACCAAACGCAAAACCGTCACCAATGGCTCTGACACCTACACACATTCAAATATAAGGTTACAAACTTACAAATAAAGTAAAAAAGTAAAAACAATATATTGACAATTTAACAAATTAAAATAAAAGAATGAAATATAAATCGAAGTTTAAAATTACCTCGATGATCTTTATAGCTCTCTTTGCAAAGATATCATCAAAAACTATCTTTGCAACCCTCTCTCCATCAACTTTCTTTGAATATTATGAGTCTAGCCATGCTTGACTCACAAACATTTGCTTCAAAGATGTCAACAAACTAGAAATACTTTGCAATGTCAAGAAGTTAGTTGCAAACCTTGTGACACCATCTCAAACAAGCTCTTTCCCTTTTCAGGTGTTCTCTCTCATCAAGCTCGAACCCAAGGATGATCAGATATGTACTTTGTTATGTTTCTTACATCTTCTACAACCGGCCTCACCCAATCAATTTTGCCTGTCCTCCAAAATAAGGTCAAGGCAATGAGCTGCACAAAGAGTCCAAAAGAGTGATGGATGTCTCTCCTGTAGTAGTCCCCAACCGCCACATATGTTGTTGCATTGTTTGTGACAACTTGCACAACATTTTGTATACCAACCTCTAATACAACCATCTCTAACATAACACTCAAATTCTCTACATTTTTTACTATGTTAGAGGCATCAATAGACTTCAAAAACCATCTCACCATTTGAAGCCGCTAAAAATTAATAAGGATGTGGTTCTTCTATCCGTCCACCCATCTGAAAGAATGGTGCATCCGTATTTATTCCATTGTTTCTTTTGCTCTTCTAGAATTGTAGTGGCATCTGCAACTGCACCCTGGAGCAATTTCCCACTCAAATCTTTTGGAGAGGGTGCCTTGTACCCTTTCCTTGCAACTGTCAACGTTGTCACTAAGTACTCCCAATATGGGCTCTTTGCCACATTGAATGGAAGGTTGTTGTAGTACCAGAAATTTGCACATGCTTTATCCACTTCCTCGTGCATATCCTTGTTCCAGGTTGTACCTTGCAATGAAGGTTGTGTTCCAGGTGTGTTCCTTGCCACAAAAAAATTTGTATGCCTTTGCTCGAACTCGATGAAGATGTGCCTCTTTTGGCTCTTCCGGTTTGCATGCGTGGACCACAAGTAGAGCCGACACTTGTTGCCACATCATCCTTTGAATCCTCTGTCATTGCAGCCCCAGGTCTAATAGTTTGTGCTATGGCTATCTGCACCCTTTCCCTCTCTAGTTTCTTCTCCTCTAGCTCTGTCAGCTCTTCTCTCATCTCTCGCTTTGCCTCTTCCATAACATTGGGCAAACCACAATGTTCTGACAAACAATAGATGCAAAGTGATACTTCAGACAATTGATGCCTCCAAACATTGTTTTGCCACGTAAATTGCAAAGTAATCGATCCACGTACACCATACTTCCAAGCTTGGGTACGGGCATTCGTAGGAACGGTTCCTGCTAGTGATGCTAACCTAGATGCCGAACCTAATGCCGAGCCTAATGCCATTGTTAAGCTCTAATCTACAACACAATGCACATTTAAAAAATTAAAAAAGTAAGCTTAATTAAAAAAAAAATTAAAAACACATGCCTGAATAACCATATTTCACTGTAATTTAATAAAAATGATATACCAACTTACCTTCAAATGCGATTCTCCAAACTCTCTCTTTGAATTCGCTCCAAAATATGTTCAACACAAGCAATGAAAGCTCAAATGGTTGTGTGAATAAAAATGAAGTAGTGTAGGGCCTTATAAAGGAAAAAATACGTGTTTTTTCAGCGTTTTTCGAGTGTTGGACGTGTTACCACGTACAGTCAGCGTCGACGAGTTAAAAACACATACTCGCCGAGTTAACTCAGCGAATAGTCACCAAAACTCGGCAAGTTAAATGGGCGAGTATTCGTTTGGAAAGACAAGTGGCGAGTACTCGCCGAGTTATCTTACTATGGTTGTCACCATTTGCAATCTTCTGACCTGTGGCTGTGGAGGCTTGATTTTGTGTGGAAAAAGTTGGCCCTGATGGTGATCTAGGTATGCCATACTCATTTATTGTTGTTTTCTTGTTAAAAACTTGAGTGCATATAAAGCAATGGTTGTTATGAATAAATCTGCAAGGAAGTTTTCTCTGCCAATTGGAGACAGTTTTAATTCTCCTGCCTGTAAGGACCTTGTATATTTAGCCTTGTGGATTTCTGTCAATTTTTTATGTTCAGTAGCTTCTACTGCAGAAGTCAAGGGCATAGTTACTGCAGAGAGATGAAATTGTTCTGTTGTTTGAATTAAGAAAGTTGTTGCATGCCATGTCTTTCTGATAAACTCAGAATTCTCCTATGTAAGAGGTTTTTGATATTAATAATGGGTGGAGGACCCACCAACCTTCTTTTTATCAATAAAAAAATTGAAATAAATATTGCACACATATAAAAGAGGATTGTTAGTGTCAAGGTGATCAATGGGAACCTCTTCTATTATATTATATTCATGTTAGAGGTTTCAAGCTTTGTGATACTATGTGAGAAAATCTTCACCTTATAAATACTTAAACAAAGTTTGTGACAAATGGCAATTTATTCATGTTCTATTGTAATGTCCCCTTTTCCAAGCTGGTTCGATTTCAAGACCTTGGGCTCATTTCTACTTCTCGCGGGCTTTAAGGGAGAAAATAAGGGAAGTACATTCATGTTATAATTGTAATTTGTTATTTTCAATTTTATAATATTTTGTAAAAAGGCAAATTGCCAATTAGAGCACTAGAAATAGTAGGTTGGTGGCTAAAGTACAAAGTGTCAACTTCAAAATAGAAAAAGAATGTAATAAAGGGGGGGTCGTCCCGCTTGAAGTGGGAAAAGTGAATGTAAAAATAGAAATAAAGTATTTCTATTATCCCGCATGGAGCACTCCACAAGGGAAAGAAAGACAAAAGGCTATTAAGGTAAATGTGGGGGCTCATTGTAAGGGTCTTGGGATGAATCTTGATATTTCTCTTTTGAAAATTGGAGCATTGAGCTCACATTTTCAACCTTTGAGGACAAAACCCCTCAATAGTCACAACATTTGAGGACGAAAACCCTCATTTGTTGCTTCGGTGGCTTCTTCTGGGAGTCACAAGTGAGCTTCATATTAAGAATTCCGAACAGCAATTGTTTCCATCCATTCTGGGGCACAATTTCCAGCTAGGGCACACTTTTGGGGCTGTCATACCCATTTCCAACTTGGGCAACCCCTTTGAGGATTCCGCACTTTCGGCAGTTTTTTTTGGTTGGAAAAATCTGAATTCAATTTTGTTTGATAGCTGTCATTTTTGTGGTCATTTTGAGCTATCTTTTGCGTTGTAACTCCAAGTATTTCAGAAGATATGAATTTTTGAAGTTTCAGTTGTTTGTGGCCAATAATTAATTCCAGAATTTTGTACTTTGATGTTGAAGCACATATTTCCAGAAATTTTGCATTATTTCATCAAGGGTTTCAATTTGTTGATATATTTCTGAAGATTTGTGTTTGAGAAATACAAAAATCTGAATTTCACCTAGGTCGCCTAGGGTTTTAGGGACCAAAAGCAGGTTGCTAACCCTCTTTGGCTCTAATTTCTATGTGGTTGTCATTAAATTCAGGTTTCTGCATGTTGCTGTCATAAATTCCAGCAATGTTCCATTAGGGTTTTGGGGAAAATCCAAATTCCTCAAATTTGAGCCCAAAAGGGACATTACGGTCTATTGCTATTTCTTAAATAATTTTGTCATTTGAATTTCAAACCACTTTACGTAGGAAATGATGTGGCGGTAGTTGATGAGACGTGGATCTATTGCTTGAGTAGAATACGCTCACATTTATATTACTAATTAATTTAAATGAAAACATAACTCGTATGATAAAGGGACTGCGCCCACATGGCTACCTCAAAGAAAAAGGAAGAAAAAGTAATTACTTGAAGTAGTTTCCTTCTAACAAGTAATGGTATAACATGGTTGAATTTGAAACCTAAGATTTTTGTCCTTTAGTGGGCATTGATATCATTATCATTATTATCCCAATCTGAACCAATTTAATTAACACAAAAATTATGTGTGGCATTGAAATGAAACGAAATGAAGTGGTTTTAATTACGTCCACGAGACCTAACAATCTATGGGACCACCAATTACACTCTGGGTTATCGAGCACGGGTTTGGTATGCTCGTGGGTACATCCAAACATACCTGGTATGTACGGGTACATCCAAGGGCGTACCTGAGCACATTTGGCCATACCCGGAACGTACTCATAGTAAAACGTAAGCTTTTTCAAAACAAATCATTTTTTTGGTCAAAAAAGATCAAATCGGTATTTTTGGTAATTAAAATAGTCTCCCAAACCCTAAAAGACACTTCCAGACTATTCTTAAATAACAACACATTAACTTCACATTGCATACTTACCTCTCATTGCACATTTGCTCTCTCACCTTCATATTTTCTAAATTTTCAATTGCTTAGGGCTGATTACAAGTGCCATATAGTTTAAGGAGCTTGCAACAAGTGTCAAGGAGTTCAAGGAGTTTGCAACAAAGATGTTTGGTGATTTAAGGTAAGTGTTTTGTGGTATTTTTAAGCTTTTAGTTTGTATTTACTATTTTGTAATTTGTTTTCAATTTTTTTGTTATTGTTTTACTTTTAACTTTTGATTTTAAACATTCTTTCAACACTTAATTGTTTTTTTAAAATGCATTATGCAGCTATAGGGATTTGCTAAAATGGTTGCAAGTTCTAATTCTATGGACCAAGGTATTAAAGGTCTCCCCTTCAAATTCGATCCATGCTCGCCCCTTTGAGGTATAACATAGAACAATGGACAGTGGAGGGGGCTTTGTTTGGATTTGCTCAGAATGTAAAATGCAATTTAAGAGCTCCTATAGTCGAGTGAAATAACATTTGTGTGGGGTTGTTGGTCAAGGAATCAGAGTATGTGGAGGTTTGGTTGAAAAGGGGTTGTTATGTGCAAAGACTCTTGCATACATTAAAGAGCAAGAAGATGTAGATGTAGCAACTGCCCTAAAATCCAAGCATCCTATGGCAAAGAAAGGAAGATCGAGTAACAAGCCACCTGTTTCTCCATTTGTCAATGTTGTGGCCCTAGATCACCCGTTTTTGTCTACACCCATTGCGGCCAGAGGGGAAAAGGATTCACCTCTTACTCACAAAAGAACAAAAGATGTAAGCCCATTAGAAACGGCATTCTAGAATGAATGTGGGGACATAGCCAACCAAGGTACTACGCATTTTATTTATGCATGGGGTGTCCTTTTTAATGTTGTTAGATTACCATACGGCAGGATATGGTGAGATGTATTAATGAAGCCCCTAAAGGGTACACTAGCCCAAGGTATGAAAAAGTGTGCACCACCTTATTGTCAAAAGAAATAAAACAAGTTGAAGAGGCATTGCAGCCCATCAAGAATCAATGGGTCAAAACAAGGGTGTTCTTGTTTCGATGGATGGAAAGATACAACAAATAGGTAGTTGATCAATGTGGTTGCAGTGTGCCCTAAAGGGGCAATGTTTCTAAGGACTGTTGATTGTGAAGGGCAGGTGAAGGATGCCCAATTCATTGCCGACATTGTCATAGAATCCATTGAGGCAATGGGGCCTCAAAACATTTTCCAAGTTGTAACAAACAATGCAAAAAATTATAGAGCTACGAGGTTGTTGGTTAAGGCAAGGTATGGGCACATATTTTGGACACCTTGTGTCGTTCGTTCCCTCAACTTAAATTTACAAAAATTGGGCACAATAATTGTTTAGATCAAACAAGACTATGAGGAGGGGAGTGAGATCATGATGTTCATCAACAACCACCGCAACCACCGGATGTCCTAGGCCATCTTTTAGAGATTCTCAACGTTGCAGTAGCTATTAAAGGTAACAATGTTTTTTTTTAATAATTTTATTTTATATAAATTCATTAAATTGATTTTGTAATGACTTGTGAAGGTGTGAGAAGCATTGAGCAACATGGTTATCAAACAAGTGAGAAGGCCATAAAGGTGAATGTGTTGATTCTCAATTAGGGGTGGTGGAATCGTGTGGATTACTTGCTCGTTTTACCAAGCCCATCGTGAGTATGGTGAGATTTGTTGATATCGATCATCCATGTTTGAGTGAGATTTATGACTGTATAAACTCAATGATTGAGTCAATTAAGTCTGTCGTAAATGCCAAAGAGCAAGATCCTACAGAGAGTTTCTTGAAGGAAGTGCAATCGCGTCTCATTGAAAGGTGTAACAAAAAGACCACCCAATTGCATCTTCTTGCTTTCACCTTGAGTCCAAAATACTATACCACGAAGATCCTTTCTTTGCCCAGGAGGGTCTCACCATATAAGGATGTTGAGGTTAGTGAGGGTATAAGGCGAGGCATTCACTAGATCCAAAAGTAGAAAACTTGGTTAAAGTAGAGTTTGGGAATGTCATATCCTCCAAGGATCACTCCATTAGCACTCTTCGTGACAAATATGAGATGGACGTTTATTCGTGGTGGTACCTCCCTGGGCAAGCATACACCCACCTCATGCCAATTGCGTAATAAAAATTTATCACATGTAAAAATTTAATTTTTGACTCTCTTTGAGTTTATATTTTTTTAAATTTGATTTTGCATTGACTTTGTGGCTTGCCTCAATAGGTTATGTGTTCTTCAACTATGCGAATCGGGGTACATACACCTTTATCCACTCGATTAAGCTAATCTGCAACAAGTTGGAGTAAAAAGGGCGGAAGATTTGGCCATCATGCATTCTAGCATGCACCTTCTATCACACAAAAAGAATGAGTACAAGCAAGGGGCAACAAAGTGTTGGGAAATAAGCCCACCGACTCCGGACTTGGATGCTTCTATTGGCCATCATTCATTGCTAGATTCGGAGCTAGAGGGTACTATGCACAACCCGTATATGGTGGAGCTAGCGAGAGCGTCACTTGCTAATGCTTGTGGTTTCTACTCGATGTTTGTGGTTCTAATGAACCACATAATGGTGATGATACTAGCGTTGAGGACATTGGAGGAGAGCCATTTGATTATGCTTATAATTAGTTAAGTCACAAGGTTTGTGTTCGTGTTTGACCATGATAAAATTCGAAAGAAATTCGCCAAGAGGATAAAAATCGCCTAAAAAAATTCGTCATTAAATTCAAAAATATATTTTAATAATTAATAATTTTAATTTAAAATGAAAACTAAATCTAATTAAAATACTTAATTTTTTTGATCTAATTAAAATACTAAAAATTATATCTAATTTTAATATCTAAAATATTCATTAACTAAAATACCTAAAATATTCATTTAAAATCTAAAAAATACTTAAAAGTTAATACTAAACAAAAGTAATAATAAAAACTTAATTCTAAATCGTATATGCTTTATAACAAATTAAAAAACCTAAAACTTAAAACATAATTTTTTATTAAAAAAGTAAACCTAAAATCTTAAAGAAACCTAAAATCTATTATAGTGTGTGTTAGGGTACGTTGTAGAGTATGAGATAAGCACAATCAAGGAAGATGTATTGAAATCCAATGAAAACGTGTGTGAATGTGATCACATTGTCTCTGTGAAGTTGTGTGTAATGTCCCTTTTTGGGGGACTTCTAAAAAATAGCTAGGGCTGAATGAGAGATGACTGAAATTAATTTTTAGATGGCTGTAATCAGACTTCCAAGGGCTGGATATGACTGAAAATGCACATTGAAACCTGCAATTTTTCCCTTCCTAGGGCAGCGACCTGTTTTGAGAACTCCCACTCACTTTTGGATGCCCTAAACTCGCTAAAAATGTGCCCAATCAAGCTCAAAAATTTGATTAATTACCAGCAATCAAAATATGAAGGAAAACTGATTTTTAGTGCCCTATAAATGAAGATATAAATTTTCTATAAACCCTCTATCTGCAAAATTTATACATTACTTTAAAAATTCATAACTTTACCTAGGAAGCTCCAAAATTCACGAAACTTGGGATCTTGGGGTTTAAAAATATGAAGAATGCAAATATCAAATCAGCTTGCCCAAACATGCCAAACCTGACTTACAAGCAATTTGCCCCTCTTGGAAATAATGAATTAGTGGCTCAAACATGCAAGGAAATGATTGCTTTCACCTTTAAAAATTAGTACAAGTCCATCCATGCAAGAATCATACCATACATCCATCAAAACACATCCAAAATGCTCATGATGCAAGTCGCCTAGGGCTAGATAGAAAGATATCAGCTCCAAATTCCTTGAGATATTCAATAATTCCAAATATCCTTGCTTGAGGGTTTTTGTCCCCAAGACAAGTTCCACTATCAAGGGTTTTCATCCTTGAAGTGGTCTCAAACAAGGGTTTTCATCCTTGAAGTGGTCTCAAACAAGGGTTTTCATCCTTGATGAGAAAGGAAAGGTACAACCTTTACCCAGAAGAAATAATAAGATTCAACATATTCATCAAATGGCCAAGCAACCTCCTTTTATAACAATAAGGGGTGCTACATTTCAAATGATGGCCGACCCAATTAAAAAGTACTTTTTAATTATTTAATTTGTATTTGGAGCCTACATGCTCAAAATACTTTATTTTCTAACTAAATAAGTTCTTCTATTGGAGTGTTTGGCTTCCCAATAGGAATACATGATAATAATGAAAATATTTACTTAGAAAATGTCATCCAAGTCTTCCCCTTGCTTCTTTCCTTAAACCCACAGGGAAGGAAGAATGGGTTAAGGTCTTCAATTCCACTAGTCTCCAAAAAGGGACATGACATTGTGTTTCCCTGGTCGCATCATCCTCGTCTTCCCGCAATCTTTGGTCGACTTTAAAGGCTCGTTCAGTTCACATTTTGAAACGCCTTAGTGGCTAGGGCACAAGACCTTTGATGCATTTCATAAGTAGGAAAACACAGATTACTTCATTTCTACCTTTGTTTTAGCGATTTTTAATGTTTTTCATATAAAAATAAGATAAAATACATACTTGTATGAATTTATTGACACTTTTAAACTAATTTTCGTTGTTTGAATAGAATTCGCCGAATTTCAAATTTTCACATTGAAAGTCGGCGAACCCCGTGACTTAGATGATTAGTATGTTGATTTATGTTGATTTTTGTGAATACATTGTAACATTTGAATAATGTACTTGTTTTAAGTTTGATCAATGAATATCGTGACAAAACGCATTGAATTATCAATACGTTTTGTGGCTATTTCACTTATTTTGTTTACTCTATGCATGTATATGGTTAATTTTTCTTATTTGGCTATAGTTTTTAATATCTTTAACATTTTATATATATTTTGTACGGTCATACCCAAGTGTCGTAACCATCTCCCCAAAAAAATTGTCGCACCAACATATTGAATCCTCGTACCCATACCCGAACCGTATCACATATTGGCTACCTAGATTACCTTATTTGCTTCTACCACTCAAAGATTCCTAAGGCCTGTCGTATCCTTTAGAAGGCTGCTCCTTCTTTTGCTAATTTGATTCAGCATTGGCCCAAACTCTTTTTTTTTTTTCCCCTCGAATAGCTCTACCATGGAGCCCACTTTTAATGTTTCTACATACTTGGCCCGTATGTTTGTGTATTGAGGACATTCGAGGATGAAGTGCTCCTCCATTTCAACCGCCCCTATGGTGCAAAAAACACAAACCCTCTCTTCCCATTGCTCCTTAGGAGTCATCCATCTCCCTGTCTCACATCTAAGCCTGTGAGAGCCAGTCCTCAATTGAGTAATGAAAAAGAAATTCTTCATTTAATTTCAGCCCTTATATACACTTTTTCACTATGCTCATTGGTAGGGTTGAACACTAAAATATGGTGTTGTCCTTTCTTACTTGTTTCTTTCCTCCACAGTGTTGTTCTAAACCTTTCATTCACATGATTTTTATGTCTTTGTTACAATTTGGGAATTCGGTTAAATCAATATTCCATCTACTCATCCATTGGAAGAGTCAGTTAGGAATAGAATGTTTCAAAGTTATTAGCAACTCAAAGATGAAATTTTTCTTCCATCCAAGAATCGTTAAAGAAGAGAAAAATAGGACCACCGTATAGAACAATTAAAAGCTCCATGTTCCACTAATTCAATCTGAAAGAAGAAGATAGAACAATTAAATTTCCAAAATGTGTGAAGATAGAACAATCAGATTGCCAAGCAAAACAGTGAAGGCATGTGATTTAGATCTTCATCTCACCCCACGAGCATCATTGTTGCACTGCTTTAGTCTATACACAGGGTTGCACTTGGAATTGATTGAGGTTCCTGGTGATGGGAATTCCCAATCTTGTCAAGTATTAGGGAATCTGTTTTTTTTTTTTTTTTTTTAAAGGCTTTGGGTGAAGGAAACACGCTTCCAAACAACTGTGTCTGTCGAGACAAACAAAATCGGATTTTAGTGTCAGATGTGTTCTCCTAATTCGTGTGAAGACCTATGCCATGTGTCGATACAAAATGACGGTGTTCAGTAAACTTGTGACCAAGTATCCAGTAGGCCACAGAAAATTCATTGTTTCCAAGCCGAGCCTTATAAACGAGGAGTATTAGGCCTGGCCTTGTGATCTCTGGTATGAAAATAAATCTGTCAGATTAGATAAGAAAAACCTAAATTGTGCACGAGTTAGAGCCTTTCGACTTATGATACTAATAGTTGTCCAGCAATGATATTAAAAGTGAAAGTGAAGGAGGAAAAGACTAACCAATTACCGGTGAGGCCGTCGACAAGGCCATTGATTCGGTCACCAGTGACACAGCCAATGGCCATGATCTCGTCGGCAACCACCGCATCAACTGCTTCCAAAGCTGCCAAGGCATTGCTTTGAATTTGAATTGGACCTCTGTACTGACCCTCTCCTCTCACAGCACTCAGATCCTTCTCGAATACTTTTACATCAAATCCTTTGTTCTTCACAGCAAGAGCCAGGGCGAGTCCCCTATCCCACCTCCTGCTATAAGAATCTTGAGCGCCTTCTTTCCTTCCGACCAACTTGTACTGCTCATTTCTGCTTCCCACCCACTTCCTACGCTGGACTTCACCTTCTTCCTCTTCTGCACAGATTGAACCAGGCATTGACGAGTACAACAACCACCACCTGAGAAGTTGGACAGACTCGGATGTCTCATTGCCATTACGCCTTCAGGAGGAAACCGCACGCACCCTCAAGTTTCAAACAACTCACAAAAGGCCTAATATGTGTATGATCAAATCATAGGATTGGCCTCTGGGAATTTGGTAACGTCGAATGGGGCGGCGGAAATGCAATCGACTTCACATTTCCAAGCCAATTGTGGGGCTTGCAGTGTATATATAAGTGGAGGCCATTAGAATCCGCGAAAAACAAAAATGTAATTGCGTGGACAGGTATTACAACAGTTGTTTTGTGAGATAAAGAGATTGGTTTGATGTGGCAGTTGTTGGTTGAGGTATCATATTCACAAGTGCTCCCACAGTCGGACGAGGCTTGGATTTTGCAAGGCGTTTAGACGTTTTTAAGTCATTTTAGATGTCATAATACAGTCACTTTTGAAATATGACTTTCATGATTGACAGGAAAAATATAATTTTCCCGTCAAAATATATACCTATATATAAAAGTGTATTAGATTTATAATATTTAAGAAAGTTAATAAATTAAATATTATATTATATATTTATTTTTTTATTCATAAAAATACAATATAAATAAAAATAGAAATTTTGAAATATATAAAATAAAAATTAGAAACTGCAAAGTGAATTGTGCAACTATTTGATTTTTTACAACTAAAAATTAGAAACGGCACTTTGTAATTATTGTGAATTCCCAATTTCCCGTGACTTACACTCATTTCAAACGGAGGGGATGCAGCCGCATGCGCGACAGGTTATGCTTCACGAATCACAATCAGTAATTTCAAAACGTCTTTCCAAAAACCTCATTTTAAGCATCTCGAATACTTCATCAAAATTTCAAATGACAATTCAGGAGAACTTTGAGTCTTTCAGACTTCAACTAAATCAGCAGAAATATTTACTTGCAAATATGATAGTAGAGACGTGACTGTGAGTTTGAGATTTTGTTGAGGAGTCCAACAAACTGCTGCCAAATATTGCATGCACACTTGAATTCCCTCTTCAAACAATACTTCTGAAGTAACAAGTATAATTTGCAGGGCTTCATCTACGTTGGAAAAAAATGTCTTTTCCAGAGTAAAATACTCTATTATTTTTCATTTATTTAGTTGTTCAATGATTAGTTACAAATTTTATGATGCATTATTATAAATAAATTAACATTTAAATTGATTTTGAAGGTTTTGTAAAATTTTAGAAAAAAAGAAGAAACAAAGGACAATCAACCAAATGTTTAAATGGTCAATTCCATCCCAAGATCTTCAACATGAAGGTATTTCTGAAATTCAACCTAATATTTATTGGAATAAAGATTTTAATGAAGATATAGAAATTATGGGAGGTGAGTTTGAAATGACATAATACTATTGGCAAAGAGGTAAAACATAAATATTATGCATTTAATTTTATAATTATTTATTTCAATTTAATTTTAGAAAGTCATTTAAATTTATTTTTTCAATCTTGTAGATGTAAAAATTTACTCACTTTTTATATTTTGTAAAAGATATTATAAAAATAACTTTGACGTTCATATTATATTTTGAACGTCAAAATCCAACACTAGTCGGACCCAATTACATTATATTTATGGTCACACTCTTAGAATTAATCACTACCTAATTATCTCTACTTGCACTAGATACACACAAATGCTAAAAGAGTAGAAAATATGTGAATAAGTAGATATCCTATATTCTTTTCATTTGTTGTTTGTGTTTTTAAGTGGGATATTCTTTTATGTCGCGGCTAAGGAAACAACGATAGCGGGAAATAGCAACAACGCAGAAAAATAGCAAGGTAACAAATTGCCAGTTCAAATGCAAGTAGGTTTTAGTGCAGAAACAATGCAAAGACAGGGGCATTTGTTTTGGTGTTTTCATGATTCACTTCCCAAAACAAAACCCCTCTTCACTCATCCATGAGACATCATTCGTAAGGTATGCACTTTCCATCTCTTTTCTCTGTCATTTCTAGATATTAATTTTGGATAGTGAGTCCCAAAACAACAAAAATAGAAATAGAATAGGTTGTGGGTCCCATTACGAGTAGCAATCGGTAGTGGGTTCCAAAGACAGTGGGTCCTCTGGCCACATCTTCACAAGGATTGGGGCATGAGGCAGGATAGGAGATAATTTTTGTGGTCAAATGTTGGCAATGGAAAGAACATATGTGGGTGTTGAGGAGTCAAACAAGTTAGGTGAAATTGCAGAGCTTGAGACAAAAAGTGGGAAATGGTTGTGGGTAAATGTAAAGCAATATCGATATCTAATAAAACACGAGCTTTCACACATAAAATGGGGACTTCAAAAAGATGCCAAGATCATAAGATGAAAACTACTCCACTTAAACAAAGGTCAAAAACTTAAAATAAAAGTGGGGCACACAAACGGGGCGCGTGACTTTAAGGACATAGGGGGAAGAAGTCTACATCCCTATTTCCACTCCTCTTACTTAGTCATCCGAGTTATATGTGCAAGAGTTGTTGAATGTGAAAAGCATAATGGAACGCATGGAAGCTCGAGAGCAAGAGAAAAATTGCAAGATCTAGGAGATTGTAACAACAAACCAAACTCTTGTAGAAGACAACAAAGTTTTAAAGGAGCAAGTGGCAATGCTTCAAGAGGCCTTACAAATAGAAATCATGAATGGAAAAAAAATGAAAAATGATAATGAAAAGGTAAAAACAACTTGGTAAGACATGTTAGCATCAACAAAACCAGGTATGTGTATAACAGACTAAAAAACAACAGAAGTAAGAACTCAAAAGGATCAGGGAACAAACTCTCGAGAGATTTGTGGTTGAGGAATGTACTAAAGCAATAAACGTAAATGAATCCAAGCCACGGTCTCGTGTTGTCAAGGGACCATAGAATAAGGATAGC
This sequence comes from Taxus wallichiana var. yunnanensis, assembly GCA_018340775.1. Taxonomy (NCBI): domain Eukaryota; kingdom Viridiplantae; phylum Streptophyta; class Pinopsida; order Cupressales; family Taxaceae; genus Taxus; species Taxus wallichiana. The sequence goes on from CM031234.1 coordinate 963,831,452, forward strand.
AAGATAGGTGCCAATTTGGGCGAGAATGCAAAGGTGAAGGTGAACATAGAGAGGCGTGAGAGGATAAAAAATTTAATTATCAAAGGGGTAAAAGAGTATGGCAAAAATGAAAACACGGTCGTTTTGATGAGTGACTTTTCAAGAGACAAACTATAATGGCAAGGGTCGATCATGCAAGCGAGGAGAGTTGGAAAGGTAGATAAAGAAAGGTCTAGGCCTATCAAAGTTGTCATAAGGATATTATAAGACAAGTACCAACTTTTGAGTAAGAAAGGACTCTTGAGGGGTTCAAACTTCTTTTTAGATGATGATTTACCTTCAATACATTGGAGGCTAGAAGGAAAAAATTAATTAAAGTAAGAGCAAAGCAAGACACGGAGGAAAAAACGCATGGTTGTCAATGGAAAAAAATTTATTGGCAAGATAATGTCACAATATTCTTCATAGTAGGATGACAATGGGAGAACAACAAAACTGATGTCAATGAGGAATGAGTTAGGCCAATCATGGATGCAAAGTTGTGAGGATCATGCTTCGAGTTCTCAACACCAAAGTAAATAGGAATCAGGGCCCTCCCAAGTATTGTTAAAAATTGCATGTTGGAATTGTAAAGGTTATCCTTGGAGAAGGGGGCCTGGGTTGGGGTCTGTAGCAAAGGGAGAGACATAATTTGTCTCGTGAAAACTCATGAACTTGATGGTTGCAAGACTCTTTTTAAGGTTATGGGAAGTTTGCAGTTTGGAATGAGGTAGCTTGCAATGGGAAAGGTTTTGGAGGTATAATGGTTTTAGTTAGAGAAGTGGAGGGTAGAAAGATTCAACTGGTAAGAGAGGACACAAACAAACAGTTCATTTGGTTCAGAATATCAAAAATGGGAGTAACATCATAATAGCAACCTGTTACTTTGCACCTCGGTCTCAAAAACATACAAAAAAGGTGGCCTAAATGGAAAAGATCCTTATTAAACTCTAAAGAAATATATTTCAGAGTTTTCCCAAAGAGGGGAAGCTCTTCTTTTATTTGATTTCAATGCAATGACTATTTGCAAAATAGCAAGCCAACACTTAGAGTAGTAAGGAGAACCATAATCCGTTATGGCTCATGGAAGAAGATAATCAGTAGTGGGCAAGATGGTCGGAAGACAACAGGGACATTAATCATTTTGGCGACAAATTATTAACTCTTTGTGGCATGTTTGATTTGATTATCTGTAATGGCATGGAAAGATGGCATAAATATGGAAATTTTACTTGTAAAACTTACAATGGGGCAAGTGTTGTTGATTATGTAATTTGCTCGCAAAGTTTAATCGACATGATAAGAGAAGTGGAGATTGATGATTCTATCAAGGACCTAAAGTCATATCATAATCCAATTTCCATAGTGGTAGCTTAGATGAGCAAGAATCAACCCACAAGGAAAGAACAACCTCAACAACGTCTTCCGGAAAAAGGAAGGATTCTTGTAACACAAGAAATTTGTGATATCTTCAAAGTGGCATTGAGCCACTTAATCCAAGAGGGGAAAGTTAGATCACAAGGCCTTAAAAGTTGTGAGTTAATAAACATAGTTAAAAAGGGCTCTTACATGTTGCAAAAAAAGAAAAAAAGAAAACAAATTGTTTTCCAAAAAAAGATGGTTTGATGAGGATTGTAAAGCGGCAAGGAGAGCTATTAAAGAAACAGGAAAAGTGAAGTTGAACACAAAGTTGTACAAACAGATCATAAAAAAAAAAGGTGAGTTCATGACCATAAGGAAGGAAAAGCTTATATACTTAGGGAAACATAACCCAAAAGTATTTTGGAAGGAACTTCAATCAAATAAAAAACATACAGAAAACAACAATATCATAGCTAATCAGTGGTTTGAGTTTGTAAAACAACTTTATGAGCAGGATTCAAAAGTTGAAGGCCCCCCTTTGGTCAACACAACAACAAAGCTTTTTACTTGTGCAAGAAGTTGAGGAGGGTATTATGAAATTAGGGGTTGGAAAAGCCAAAGACTTGGATGAGTTTCAGGAAAATATTTAAAATGGGGGAAATAATTTCTCGCTCCTCACATTGTTGACATATTCAACAACATCATTCAACAAGGTTTTCCTAGAGATTGGACTACCAACCTAGCGATACCTCTTTTTAAGAGTGGAGATGTTAACAATCCTTCTAATTATAGAATCATCATGATCAACTCATTATTTGCAAAGTTGTTTGGTAGCATGGTGGAATGCATAATTAGCAAATGGGAAAAAGAAAAAGGTAAGAGAGCAAAAGGGCAAATAGGGTTCATGCATGAGTTTCAACAACAATAGATCATGGTATCACTTTGAGGCACATTATTGAAAAAGTTTGGAATGATAAGGAGGAATCTTATTGTTGTTTTGTTGACTTCAAGAAGGATTTTGACACAACTCTTAGGAACAAGCTATGGGATAGAATGGAGGAGCTTGGTATCTCAGTGCACCACAGAGCGGTTATTCATAGGCTTTATGAAAAGGTGTGAGTCAAAATTAGAACTCAATATGGTATCTCGAAAAGTTTCAGGAGTGATATTGGCGTTAAACAAGGATGTCCATTCTCACCTACTTTATTTGGCCTATATATAGACAAACCTAAGGAATGGCTAAATTTACAGAGTGAAGATGGTGTTCGCTTTAGAGAGTATGTTGTAAGACTTCTACTTTATGTTGATGACCTTGTCTTGATTGTTAGGCCAACTCAAGGACTTTAAATCCATTTATGTGCGCTTGAGCACTTTTGCAAAGAATTGGGGATGCAAGTCAACACCAATAAAACCAAGATCATGATCTTCTCCAATAAAAAAAAAGAACTCAGTATGATTTCTATTTCGATGGAAACATTCTAGAGGAAGTAATGTAATATAAATATCTTGGGTTTGACTTTAATAATAAGCTCAGTTGGGAGATTTGTAGTAAAAAGAGAACTTTAGGGGGTGGAGAGCTTTCTATGCTTTCCAAAACAAATGTAGAGAGGCGGAATTATGGGATTGGAAAACTATGCAGACTTTGTTTGGGCTTTTAGTAACTCCAGTGGTGTTTTATGGATGTGAGGTTTGGGCTAGCAACATTTCAAACTCAAGGTGGAAACAATTTGAGAGGATTCAAAAAAGCATGATTACAAGCAAGTTCAAATTAAAGATCTCGGTCCCATATGAGATTCTTCTAGTTGAAACGGGTGTTGTACCTCTAGAAGCTATTGTTATGGTTTGTCTCATAACATATTTAAAAAGGGTTGAGCAAATGGATGGTAGTAGATGGCCTAAGGTAGTCCTCAACGAGTTTTTGAGAAAAGAAAGAAGTCATGGATGAATCAAAATAACAAATGGATTTAAAATGGAACATTTACTTGAAAGCATTTCCTAATAGTACCCAAGAGATAAAGACTTTTGTTATAGATAAATCTCACCAAGTTATGTGGGGAAAGTTGTTAGGGAGAAAAAAAGAGGTACTATTTGGAGGAATTTAACTATATGTGTGGTCATCAACAAAAGGATGTTATAGGGGCTAATATCCCATGGAAAGCAAAGATCTTCGTAGCTCAATTGAGGACTAATTTATCGGTGTGAAACAAGTAGATGGAAAAGACCTAAAGAGATATGGGAAGAAAGTTTTTGTGTCTTCTCGCACATTTGTTGCAATAGAGTCGAGAGAAACATTTCATGTTGGAGTGTAGTGCTTATAATTACATTAGGTCCCAATTTGTTAGTATGGTGGTCGTTGCATCCTTACATGGTATTTTTCAAAGTGAGAATATGGTTGAAAAAATAGGGGAAGTGATTATCAAACTCACCAACAGAGATTTGAATGCCAAAAAAATCTTTAACAAATTTTTTTGTCCCATAGGTTGTTTTTTAGCCTCGTGGACATTAAAAGTTCTTCTTCTTCTCTTTTATTCTATTCTATTCTGTTCTCTGAGCCATCCAATCCATGTTTACCTACATATATCCCCACTCAATAAATAGAAATATTTTTATAAAAAATTGTAAAACCATTTGATATAACCACTTGATATTTTTATTTTATTTTAATTGTAAAGCCACTTGAGTCGTGTGTCCTCTCCCTTCCCTCCATAAATTTATATTAGCACATAGGTTATATTATGTGGGAAACAGTTTTCCCAAAAAAATACTAAAAAAATTGTCTTGAAAATTATCTCACTACTTACCTATGCCATATATATATGTGTGTGTGTGTGTGTGTGTGTGTGTGTGTGTGTGTGTGTGTGTGTGTGTAAAAAATATTTATTATGCATTTAAATTTGACATTGTTTGCATCCTCCTTGTACACAAAAATGAGAGTTTAGAGACAATGCCCATGTACTTCGTGTGATGCCACTTTTGCGCAACTATAAACGAAACAATTGGATTGTAGGTTTATCCAAAACAACTACCCTTCAAAATATCTTGGTTGAAAAATATATGGAACTCTACCCTTCACTCACCCAGTTCTAAAAAACAATATTTTATGCCAACTTTCATCACCTTCGAATACTTGTCTAGCAATTCTTTACACACTTCTCTCAATGCTTAAATAAATTCCTAACAGAGCTTTGGAGCTGGTTATGGACATCCATCAAACTATAATGGAACCTCTTTTTTTGCAAAATGTTACAATTACAAACGCCCGCGCTAATATGTATGAAAAATATGGTAGCACATACAAGGCATGTGTATTGTTTGACAAAATATCAAATGTGGCAATATACACAAGGCATGTGAATTGTTTGACAAGATGTCTCTTGTCATCTCACCGAAAGCAATGACTTTGGGATATTCACAAATATAAGTGCCGAAATGGGAGCTTTAAAAATGGGTGTGGACATTCATCAAAGAATTATGGAAAGGGGATTTTCAAGAGATGGTGTAGTTGTAAATGTTTCGGTAGTTATGTATGAAAAATGTAGAAGCATACTCTTCCCTTGTGGCAAAAAAGATCTTTGGAGGAGGGTATGGACATCCACCAAAGCCTAACATAAACTTTTTTTTTGTTATATGTTTTCATTACGGGTGCCATGTTTGACATGAATGAAAACGTGGAAGTATATACAAGGCATGTGAAGTGTTCAATAATCTAACTTAGAGAGATCATTTCATGGAATACAAGGAGAACTATTTGAGAAATTTCCTTGAAAAATGTGGTTGTGTGGATTGTTGTGATGGCAAGTATGCACAAAATGAGTTTACTGAAAAGACCCTTTGAAACTATGAAGCGATGTAATTGCAAGGTGTAATGCTAACTCCATAACCTTTGTCAGCATACTCCCAACCCGTGTGAAAATGGGAACTTCAGAGTAGGGTATGGACATACAAAAATTATAATGGAAAGGAGATTTATGTTAGATGTCATAGTTGCAAATGCATGGATAAATATGTGAGTTGTTTGGTGTACTTTCCTCTCCCAATCGAGGTTTAATCTTGTTTGGAAAAGACATTCCATTTCCTATTGGGATTTTATCTCAAGTCAATTAACTTGTAAATGTAAACTACATCCACACCACACCAAAACATCAAACCAAGATTCTTGACAAGGCATTTAAATTTCTTTGACTTGTTAACACCAAACCTAGGGTGCTTAGTAGGGACCTTACACAATGTTGGTTTGTTATAGCCTATCTCAAGCGAAGATTTAAGCTTGCTTGGAATATACATGTAGTCCACATTGGGATTTGATCTTAGGTCAATTAACCTATAAATGTCAGTCCACATGAAAACACCAAACTATGGTGCTTAAGATGGCACTTACAAAATTTTCCAATTTTTCATTACTTGTTGTCTCTCTCAAACAAAGGTTCAGTCTAGCATGCATTCTTTGAATTGGGTGATACCATATTAGAAGTGTCTTTGCACTAATATACTCTAAAAGCTACATTTAATAAAAAAATAAAACCCACATATTAATTAGTGTGCGGTAACATGTAAACCCCAAAATTTCATTGTCCTTACGCCATAGGGGTGACACCACAATGGAAGTGGCCCTCTTACTAACATAATGGTTGATTGGTTGCAATCTTTGTATTTTTCCTTCCTTGGCCATCCAATCTCCTCCCCATTGTTTTCAAAAAGACAAGAACATCCTTTGTAATTTCCCCTTGATAATTGTCTTATGTAGACACTCAAATTTGGCAATTTACCCATTGACACTATTAATTATGAATGTGCTCCTTTGCTAAGAAAAACACCCACATTCTACCCCTACTCAATACAGTGTACCATATATTTCCTAACTTTCTTATTCCCACACACTGATATGTCAAAAAATTCTAAATATAAATAGATAAGATCAGTGATAAAAATCTACTTTCCATTGTGCAAATTTTAGATTTGATTCACCTTTTCCCTATTCAAAACCATATAGATTGGTTAGGTTGTATAATACAACATGGCCAATCAGCGTGTCATATACTAACACATTTTCCAACTCTTTTTTATGCAATAGCATTTTTTGGGTCTTTTCATCTACTTGGGCCAGATTTATCATGATAATTTAGCTTTGGAACCTTATATAAGCAAGTTAACATCACCTCATTTACTCACTTGGAAAGCACGTAAAAAATCACTTGGTACACTCATTTACAACACTCGCAATAGGCACTTAATGCTCCCTAAATATTTCAAAAGCTTATGCACATCCATTAGGGTAGTCATTACTACATTCTAAAGCACTTAACAAAGTCAAGGAGTCTTTATTCCCTTATTTCCAAGTACACCAAGTTCCCCATATCAAAGTCTTAGTAAGATCACAATCCTATCAAACATGTTCAAAGTGGTTCAAGTTTCCAACTAGCTACATTCATATATATGTTACATGTTATGTGGAGAATTATGTGTGGTTTAAGGGCTTTTTGAGTAGTGTCGGTGTAGGTTGTGCATGGATTGCACTTCAACCAAACACTAACCTTCTTGTAGGGTCTTCCACTCATGATTAGGATTTTGGTGTGGTTCAATTGATTACAGATGATATCAAGATATTGTGACAATTAGGGTTTGACAACGAAACATATTTCTAGACATTTGAATGACCTAAATAGTTACAAAGTCTCACTCTAAGAGGGTCCAAGGTCATACCATAAGGGTTATGACCAAATTCTACATCCCAACCAAGTTGTATGGTCCTATATTGGTGTAGTCACAAAATTACACACTTTCTACTTACATCGGCCTCCTCTAAGTATTTCACGATATACATGATTTTCGTATCCCGATTTCATCCTGAAATCGAGACTACCTTATTAAAAAAAAATCACACTTTTAGAATAATGGGTCGTTTTGTGTTTTTATTGCCAGAAAAATCTGTATTGTGTCAAGATATTCCCAAGGAGCCATATTAGTCATTTTCGCCAAATACCCAGATGCCCAAAATTGTTTTATTTTGTCGCTAGGGTTTGCTTGCGGGAAATTTGTATTTAATTATTTTGAGCCCCGTTTGAGGCAATTTGTGCTCTGGTTTAACCCTGTTGTGATCGTACATATCATTATTCCCATATACCAATAGGGTTTTAACCAGGAATGAATCCTGGGCTTTATTTGTGACTTCTGGCAACGTTTTGTGTTTTTGTGTTTTCCCGTTTCATTTTCTGTGAAATTTCTCTGGATCAATTCCTTTGTCGGTTTGGCCTAATTCTTGGCCTGGAGTATCTGGAGATCACCTGCATGTGTTGTGCCAAAAGGAATTCGCCATCGAGGTCTGTTCTCTTGGAAAAGACGAAGTCGTGCACCAAAAAGCTTCTTCTGGGCTGGCCGCATTTTTGGAAAAAGAGGGTTTGAAGTGGATCATGGGATTTTGGAAGCAACAGGCGGGGAATTTTGAATCTACTGGCAGGGTACTTTTTCCCATGGAAGCAATGTCACTTAAGTCATAATGGGAAAATTAGAGGCAGCAAGGGGAATTTCTTACTTGCCTTGTAGGGTAAAAATTCCCATTGTGAAATAAAAGAAAAATCACTTAAGGCATTGATGGGATTTTATTGCTCTGCCTGGCAGGGTAAATAATCCCATTATGAAAGTCAAACAGCTTAAGTGAATCATGAGATTTTCAACGCTGCCTTGCAGGGTAAATAATCCCATTGCCAATTGACTTTTAAAAATAGAAATTCCTTATTCCAAAAAGTGTGACCCCTTTAGGGAAAGAAAGGCAACCTTAAATTAATTAATTAAATTAATTTCTTCTCCAATTTTGGCACCCAGGCTTGTGGAAAAGTCAACAAAGGAAAGTGGACAAAAGGAAGTTGGAATTAGACAGTTCTAAAAATAAATAAATATTATTTATTTAATGCAGCCCCTTCATGTCAAAAAGTGTGCCCCATTTGGGAGAGAAATATTACTTTTTAAGTATTAAATGATTTAATTAATTCCCATTTTCAGTGGCTAAAGTCAAAGCATATTGTGAGGCTTTAGTTAATTGGAAGTAGAAGTCTAAAATTAAATAAATTTAATTTATTTAATGGCAACCATGAGCATGCACAAAATAGGTGCCCCATTTGAAGAGTAAAGCTTATTAAATAATTAATTAATTGCCAAGAATAGGAAATGCATTAATTAATTATAGAATTATGAGGATTATATAAGCAGGGGCTGCCATAAGGATGAATTAATTAATTCAAAAGCAGAGAAGTGCAACCCAAACAAAAAGTGCGCCCCATTTGGAGAGGAATTTTTCTCGAAGAAGGTGTAATTAATGCTTTGGAAGCTTCCAATTTTGGCGCATAGGTTGAAGGAGGTTGATTTATTTCTAGATAATTGTTTGCATAAGTGATACAGGTACTTAGGTGAAGTTGGTAAAATTCATGCTTTCTTTGCATGTAAATAAAACATCAAATTTTGGGGTAGCAGGCTTGAATTATGCAAAATTTTATGATTAAAATCCACTGTTCATGTTGTGGTTGCCATCTTTGTCTGAATTAATTGTAGGAATTCATTACAGGTGCTTTTATAAGAGAAAGAGAACTTAAATCAATGTCCAATACATTGAACATATCCTCTAAATCTGAAGAATTATCCAGATCATGCAGTTTGAAGAATTTCAGCCGAATAAGGAGAAAAAGAATTGTTCAGACAAAGATAGACATAGCCATGACAAAGAGGGATGAAAAGAGAGCAAAATGGAGTCATGCTTCACTTCTAAATTTGCAAACATCGGAGACACAGATCTAGGTCCAAACCTCTTTCCGAATTGATACTTCAAACCAAGTTGTTGATGAAGGGATACTGCCTTGATTAAGCATTGATGAATCAAGTAATGGGCAACTTCGGCGTAGGAAATTCCCTCAAGAGGAAGCATGGAGGAGAAAACAACAGAAGGCCCGAGAAGATGAAAGTGCACAAAAGGTCTCAATCAAAGGAGAAGATCACTTCCATGGCTATGACATTAATTTCGATTCTCTAAAGCATCCAAGACTTCACCCACTTTGTTGCACCTCGGTAGAATAGTGTTATTCCTCGCTTGGATCCGGAAACATTCATCTTCTTTCCTTAACCACTCCGTTCAGCACATGTTCCTAAAGAAACATTGAAGTTGCAGATGGCAGAGTTTGAAAGAGCTTTGTCTTTAGATGATTCAGAGGATGGCATCCACAACACTGTAGTGGTTTCTGATGGGGAGGAATCAGAGCGGGAGATAGTAGTAAACTCAGCAACTTCTCATTCTCCGAGAAGTAATTTCTTAGAATAGTTGATTTCGCAGTTGGTTCCAAAAGCTAGAGTGGAAATGAACTTGGAGGAACACGACTTGCAGCTGCTCCTGAGTCTAGGCGGAAAAGACAGAAAACCTAAAGTTTCTAAGGTAAATTCAAGGTTGATCATTGAAGAGTCAAGGTAGAAGTTTCTTGAGATGTCAGTTCCGACGGAAGGGAAGAAAGAGGATGAGCTCACGGCAGAAGACATAACAGTAACTAGAGTACCTATCGGTCAAGCCACCACAGAAGGATTGAAGCAGGACACGCAGACATTGATAGATGCTCTATTCCTTAGGCTTAACCGAGAAAAGGTGGAGAAAGTTGAACTTCAGAAGTAGGTATCTCAGTTGTGCGAGATCATTGCCAAGGTTGCTAAATCTTCCACTTAACCCATTTCAGCTCAAAAGCAGGTGAGTGATCATCTGATGCAGGAAATGGAAGATGCAAGTAACCAGGTGAAAGCTATTGATGAATGGAAAAGTCTTATTATTCATCAAGCTTTTGTACAACTTGGAGAGGTGCTAGCCCACCTAAAGGTTATGAAAGATGTAGTAGATCAACTGAAGCAACTGGTGATGAGCATAGTAGATATGAACATAGTTGCTGAGAGTAACTTGAGTACTTTGGCTGAAATCAATAAGCTACTAGGAAAAGTGTTGATGGCAGAATAGATTGTACCTGACGGATCAGTTGATAAGGGGAAGCAGCTTGAGTTTGCAGTATCTTTCTGTTTGGAGATCTACATAATTATGCTGAAGAGGATGCAGGCACTTAAGAGTATGGCATCGTCTTTACCAGACAATATCATTGCTTTCACCCATGAGGAAGTGGTTGGAAATGTTACTTCATACACACAGATCATTCCTAGCAGAGTACCTAATTCCCTGGAAGGGTCTCTTCTGATGGTGTAGGGGAAAATTGATGGAGCTACTAAGCATTTCATGATGAATTCCATCGCAGACCGTGGCACTACAATCGATATTGCGAAGTTCAGGCCGAGCTTGGAGGATGTGGAAGCATGTATCAGGGTATTGAACAAAGGCTTGCTTGCAGTTCAGGATAGAAAAGGAAGTTGTGGCTAAGACAGATGGGAAGATGTTGAATTACATGTTCGACAAGTATATTCAGTATCAGAACAAAAAGAAGATATAAATGTTATAGCTGGCATGACTTTCTTCTTCTATTCTTTCTTCTTCTATTTTCCACGTTCCCGGATGAAATTGTAAAACTTTAAAGTTATTGGTTTTGAAACCATTGCTTTAAGTTATGTGGAACGATTCTATTAGTTAAGTGATAGATGTGTAGACATTAAAATTAGGTCACACTCCCCTTTGGTCCCTCAATGAATAAGCACCCTTCATCACATTCACCTAGCCATGGCCCCCTTCACCCCACTAATATTAATTTAATTAATTTAATTTAATTAATGCATTATCCTCACTATATTTATTATTTAAATATCTTATTTTAAATAATATCCACACATATAGTTCACTTAGACACCTCACCAAGCCAACTCAACCTAAGACCTGTTCTTAGTAAGTTGTCATAACTAACTAAGACTTACCCAAACCCTAAAAATCAATGCCTACATTCCCTCTAACCACATTCCCACATGCTCACAAGAAGCTCCCAGTCTAATCCGTGGGTTAACGACACGAGATCCGAGGAAATCAAGAGGATCTCCCTAGTTTAGTAAACCTAGGAATCTTGCCTTGGTGATGCCGCTTCCCTAACCGTCACCTAAGGTTAACCGGAACATTATCGATTACCCTTTTAACCCCAAAACAACCTTATTCTCAAGGTTGGAAGTTGGAAGTTGGAAGTAAGAAGTAGAAGGTTGGTGAGCATTAACACATCTCAGAGAGATAACACATCTTTAGAGAGTGAATTCCAGTGAGAATCCGCATGCAAGGAAGGAGATCAAACATATTTTCCTGCACAACCATCCTAGCCATGATCTGATCTAACCAAGCAAAGAGGAATGTACATGCAGTCCATACAGAAGCTTTCCTTCAGTTGGTGATCACTTGCAACCTTCAAACCTCTCATCAACACCTCCATCCCTCACTCACAGGCATTCAGGACCAGAATCCAAGTAAGTATAACGTCATACTTTTCTGGTTTATTTCATTTCATCATCATTTTATCATCTATTGTTTACCTAGCCACCTATTGACCTTCTCCAACATTTCCACCTCCATATACCCATTAAAACCTCACCAAATCCTACCCCAGTCACCCAATACCTCATCCCGACCAACCAAAGTCCTTTGTGCAATCACAAAGGGGACCTAAAGCTTGTTCTGTGGCATTTCCAGATTTCCACAAGAACTTGACACCGGTACACTCACCACCGCGCGATTACCCTTAACTAACATTGGTCTCTGTATTTGTCCATACAGCCCTGAACAGACCTACCCACCAAATTTCATCTCACCCTCATCCACCTGTGATCTACTCAAGACCTCTGTCAAACCTGCAGAACCCAGAACCAATCATTTGACCTTTGGATTCTATTCTAGCTTAGCTTGTTAGATTAGATCTATTTCTTATTGTGTTTTAAGTGAGATACCTAAATCATTTTAAATTACAATAGGATTTACTTTGTTTATAACATTAAATTGTTTAAAACAAAGGGGTGACAAAATTGCAGGAAGTATCACACTTCTCGGATCTAGCATACGCTAGTGCAGTTCATTTGCCCATATTTTTAAATTAATTCTCGTGGTATTGCTTTGCATTATGTAGTTCCTCCTAGCCAAAAGGAAGTTCTCACAATCAGTTGTGGATTCGAAGTCATACGCGCAAGCAACAACCAATCAACCAACATTTGAACAGTATTCCTCCTATGCCCGTTACCCTATTTGTTTCATCAACACTTCAATTCGACGAGAGCAGGGGAAATATAGCCCATTCAAGGAGCCTTACTCTTCTATCTTAGAAAATCTTATCAAAGCCAGAGCCATCACTCTTCCACCCATAAAACGACACACTGGTTTTGACTGCCGCCGCCCCATGCCCACATGGTATAAAGAACATGATTTCTGTAATTATCATCGAGTAAAGGGTCATAGTGATGAAAACTGCATCACTTTCAAAAATATTGTCCAAGAAATGCTCGAGAAAGGTGAGTTAACGTGGATAATCCTAATGCACCTACCAACCAAAACCTACACATCTTCAAGAAACCATTTCCTAACCATGCCCCTTCGTCTGATCAAACCGGTGAGACCTCAACTCATGATACCCATACCCGCGAGGTCCACGCTATCTTTAATGACATACCTGTCACCTCCCAATTACCCCATATTCCTTCCATAGAGGAGATCCTAGCCCAAAATCCTCCTTCCGCGTCGGAACCAACCTCCCCTGTTCCTTCACCAACAGAGGAACATCTTTCATCTCCTTCATCACCTATGAAGGAGTCTTTTGCTAACATCGAGACCATCTCACCCCTGGCTTCACCACTTAAAGAACCTTTAGCTACAATACCTCCTCCACCCATAGAGGAGCACCCATTACCTCCTCCACCCATAGAGGAGCACCCATCATCTCCACCGCCTATCATAGACCCAGTTGAGATACCTTTGCCTCTTGCGAGCATTCTCCATCAGCCTACCCAAATTCCTACAGACCCACTTTCGGCTCTCTTACCCACGGAAGCTGAAGCTAGTCAATTCCCCATCTCTAAGACACATTTTACGGGAATTGCCATTAGGTCCTCACCAACTCCACCTATAGATGTTTCATTCTCTTGTTTGGTTGATCATTTAGATTATGTGGATAGGGCTTTACTATGGGGTGCCTTTTACTTCTCGTCTCAACACAGATGCAGAGATCCCTTGTTGATACCTCCACTATCTACCCAAAAATATTTCAACCAATCAAACCAAACACAACCACCTCTATCACAACCCCTTCCACGACACTTGTTATAGCTCAAACCGCACCCTTACCCATAACTCAACCTACACCTAAACCCAAACCCATACCTACAACATTTGCCTCAACTAAACCCATTACCACTTTAGGGGTCACCCCGACCACCAACCTTACTCATCCACCTATCAAACTGGATTTAGCTACATCCTCCAAATTCAACACCATACCTACTCCGACACCCAAACAGAATCACCAAACCCATAGAACTCATACCCCTTGGCCATGAATCACACCTGCACCTATCCCATCCATCTTAGGATCTCAGCTTCCCCACATGGTCAAGAAACCTCCATCCATCAATAAACCAAAAACACAACAACCCATTCCTTCCTCACAAACCTCTGACCTACCCAAACGCCCAACCCAACTTACACCCACACCTGCAGCCTCTTTACCACCCATACCTCTAATACCCTCAGCTATTGCTTCACTACCCACTACACTTCAGTCGTTGTCTCGCACACCTCAAGCATGACCCGCGTCATCTACCTTCACAACACCCCGTTATCCCCGTGGGTAACTCGCCCTCTTCCTCCATCTGCTTTTCCTTCTAGACCTCATACACCCACATCACCTTTACCCAAGAAGGTGTAACCCAAAAACAAAACTCCACTACCCCACAATAAGGTAGTCAAAATGACCACACACCCTCCTACCCGTCCATCTACTATACCCATACCTAAACAAACACGACCGACACCTAAAACCACACCAGCACCCAAACCCATGGCTCGACCCCCTCCTCTTCTAAAGATTGTTCCTCAACAATCACCTACACCTACACCCAAACCCACATTCACTTCCCATTGTGATCCACTAGCAGGGTCTTATGCCAAAATTTTAACCAACCTCCTTGAGACCTTTGTCATCACATTACCGCCACTCAGACCTTACGACCCCCTCAAACCCAAGCCAAAAGGGTTTGACGATACTAAAATTTACGCATACCATTGTGTGCCAGGACATGATGTGGAGAACTGTAAGGCCTTGAAAACGTCCTTATCCAATTGTGTCCACCATAAACCAACTTTGATGATGACGACCTTCTTGACAAGGATCCTACTACACCAATACCCATTCCCATACTTCCCACTCAACAACCACAACCTCCACCCTCACAGCTCCTAGAGCCACACCCAAGATTTGAAATTAACATGGTTTACATTAGAGAACTTGCCACGCCACCACCCAAATGTTATTGTGCCCAACTCACCTCACAGGGTTTTTCTCCTCCAGTAGGTTTTTGCCCATCGTGTCGTTATACCACTCACCCTACACCTTCTCCATTTTCTAACTCCCCTCAAATCAACATGATACACGTCACTACACGTGCGAAAAGGGTAAAGAAAAGGCAACTGACCCACCAACCAATTCTATACCCAACATACCATCTGCACCCATACCTAAAATCACTATCTGTGGTCCCACGTACCCCATTTCTAATGGCATCACACATCGCACCATGCTCAAACAATTACACCAATCTCCCCTCAAAATGTCCCTATATGACCTCATTCAAACCTCGGAATCCCATCATCAAGATCTCATGGAGGTTCTTCAATCTATCGAGGTTTTACCCAATGACCCTACACCCATAGCCTCTATTATCACACCCCATCATGTAGCCTCTCTCACCAAATTACCACCTTCATCTTCACCCTACCCTGTTCACCAAGTAGCCTCCCTTAGCTTCTCAGAGGAAGAGATCGCGCCACACCAAAATGATGACCCAGACCCAACCCTCTTCATCTTTGTCCACATCGATGACATATAGGTACGCCGTGTGATGATTGATGGGGGCGCTAGCATTAACATCATTTCATCCCATGCATTCGCTCAAATGCACATACCTGACAATTACATGTATAAACACCCGGTCATGTTGCATTCATTTAATGATGCTATCACCTCTACACTAGGCACCATCATCCTCCACATTTGCGTGGGCCCCATGCACTGTTCTAGCATTATTTTATGTCTTGGAGGGGGAATTCCAATATAACATGTTGCTTGGTAGACCCTGGATCCGTGTCATGGGTTGCGTTCCTTCCAATTTGCATCGTTGTGTAAAGTTTGAACACGAAGGACACACTTATACCATTCCAACTAACCCATCACCTTTCAAAACATTCAACATGCTTTATTGACCCAATGATGTGCTCATACCTATCAAGCCGTCTACCTCCGTGACCACTACCGCTTCACCTACACCTCCACCTACCAGTACTGAAAGTCGCTACTTTCTACCACACATACCTCCTCCATTCCTACTACTACCATAACCTCCACGGCTGACCCATCAGCTTCCCAATCCGTTAACTCCACCTCTCGCATCGACCTCAGACACATTATCCATACCGGCTACCTACATACCAACCATTGATCCCTTGGAAGGTGTTTTTCAACACCTCACTCTGGGGGAGTACCACCTATATAGTGTCAACACATTTCTTACTCCACAAGAGTATGGAAGCCTTCACCAACACCCTCGCTATGATCACCGTATAGGAGAACGTCTCCTTTATGGTCCTCCCCACCTTCATACTAGTCTCACCTATGGGGGACTTGATACAACCACTTACACACCTAAACCACCATCACAAACCCGCCCATTTTCCGCTAACTTCCAATCACTTACCAATCACCGTTTTGCCCACACCTTCCTACACCAATGTGCATGGAAGGGTTTTGGTTTTGGCTTTTACGAGCAAGGCCGCCATACCATTATTCCATGTACCACCCGTAAACATAACGACCGTAGTGGTATCGGCTTTCTGAACCACCTACCAAACAGGCCCGCATTGAACTCATTAAGGACACTAGCTCTTCTCCACCTTCTTCACCCGCTCCACCTTCATCACCATCCTCACCGACGGAGTCGATGGATCTTGAATCTATCCCTCCTAACTTTTTTTTTTCATAAACACCATTTCCTTGGGGCCTCTGACTTATCAACACAAGGGCGAGGCCCCTTCCACTCTTCCCTTCCTGTATCCTAAAATGATCGATGATGACACACCTACAATTAACGTCATTCAATGTCAGGATGATGAATCCATACTCACCTACCTTGGTGCAGAAGACTCATATATTCATCATTCGTTACCCTTCTTGACACAAACCATGTTGAATGAATCGACTATCGAGATCAACATTCATACTCAGGATGACCCACACATCCTAAAGATCGGACAATCTTTAGATGCTACCAAACAGGAAGCCATCACTTCTTTTCTTAGAGATCATAACCACACTTTCACTTGGTCTTACGCAGACATGCCCAGTATTGACCCCACCATAGTGGTCCATAATATCATAACCATTCCCAATACCAAACCCATCAAACAAAAGCTGAGGAAAATGCACCCTCACACTGCTCTTCTCGTCAAAGAAGAACACTAGTGGCTTCTTTCGCTTTCCTTCATTTTACCCATTGATTATCCTCACTGGATTTTTAACATTGTCCCCCGCTGTCACTAAAGTGACCAGGGGACTCACATTGACACGAACTTCCATGACCTCGAACTTCCATGACCTCAACCTAGCCTACCCGAAAGATGACTTTCCCTTACCCTAGTATTGATCAACTGGTTGACCTCACCGTTGGTCACGAGATGCTATCACTCATGGATGGCTTCTCGGGTTATAACCAAATTTTGCTTGCCCCAGAAGATCAACACAAAACCTCATTCGAACCCCTTGGGGACCTTCGCTATCAGTCATGCCTTTTGGCCTTAAAATGCTTGTGCCACATATCATCAGGGCTATGAATTACACCTTCCATGATATCATGCATCGCATATTGGAAGATTACGTGGATGATCTCTTGGCCAAATCTAAACGCCACTCTGATCACCTTACCATCCTCAAAACCATCTTTGACCACCTCATTAAATATTGCATCCGCCTTTAGCCTAAGAAGTGCATCTTCACGGTTCTCTCAGGAAAGCTCCTAGGATTTATCGTTTCCCTCCATGGTATAGAAGTTGACCCTGCTAAAGTCAAGGCCATTCTGGAAATGCCTCCGCCCACTAACCTTAAACAACTTCGTAGCCTACAAGGTAAGTTGCAGTCTATTCATTGTTTCATTTCACAATTATCGGATCGGTGCCAACCGTTTCATCATCTGCTTAAGAAGGATGTCTCCTTTAAATGGGATGATGACTATCACAAAGCTTTTGAGGCCTTAAAACAATACCTTCTCCAACCACCCATACTTATCCCACCTAAATATGATCAACCTTTTTATCTATACATATCCGCTACTGATCACTCCTTGGGAGCCATGCTCGCTCATCACGATGAATAACACAGGGTGCAAAACAATTTATTACATCAACCGTACTCTTTTGGAATATGAAACCCGATACACCCATCCCGAAAAACTTTGCTTAGCCTTAGTTTTCATTGCCACCAAACTCCGTCATTACCTACTTAACCACAAAACCTATGTTGTGACCAACACCAACCCCTTACACTTCATGTACGCCAAACCTTATCAAAATCAGCATGCCACATGATGGCTTATGCTTTTAGCTGATCTTGACCTCGAATTCATTCATCAAAAGTCCATCAAGGGCTAAGCTATTGCCGACCAATTGGCCGACGCACCTATTTTCGAGGATCAACCCTCTAATTTTGACTTTCCAGATGAGTCGATTGCTACCCTTTCCCTGGATGAACCTCCTTATCAAATGACACTCTTTTTTATGGTTCCAAGTGTCAGCGTGGGGGTAGGGCTGGTATTATCCTCATTCCTCTTAATGGAGAACCCATGCCTTTGTCTTTCAAACTAGATTTTGAATGCACCAACAATATTGCCGAATACGAAGCACTCGTACTAGGTCTCCAAGCCACCTATTCCCTAGATGTCAAATCAATCAACATCTTTGGTGATTCTCAATTGGTCGTAAACCAAGTCAATGGTATGTACCAATTTTGTAACGAGATACTTCAAAAGTATAAACATCATGTAGACATACTTTTATCCACCTTCGATCGTTACACCCTTCTAACCATCCTACGTTCAACTAACAAATTTGCAGATACCATGGCCTGCTTAGCTTCCCAAATACCCGCTTCACCTACCGATTCTACAATCTTTGTCACTGTACAACGACTCCAATCACCTTCTTATTTACCTCATGATGTTTACTCGATCAGAACCAATACCCCTAATTTGAGTGACCTTTGGTATAAACAATACTCCGACTACCTTTCTTTTTCCATCTTACCTCCTGATCTCACCCGTAATCTGACAACAAGCCTTCCTTAAAAAGGTCTCTTGTTACGTCATCCCAGGGATGACTCCTCTATAATCGTGGCTTTGATGGTATTCTCTTATGATGCCTCACAAGTTCTTAAATTCCTTATACCATAAAGGAGGTTCATCATGGAATATGTGGAGGTCACTTTAGTGGCCTTCTTGTTTCTAAGCATTTTCTTTACCTAGGCTATTACTTGGCCGACCCTTAACCATGATTGTTGTGACTATGTCAAATGTTGTGTAAAACGCCAACAACATTCCAATCTTCATAATACACCTAGTCATGCCTTACAGGTTGCTCAAAACCTTTGGCCCTTCTCTCAATGGGGTTTGGATCTTGTCGAGAGAAATCAATCCTCTTTCTTCCCAATGCCATCAATGGATCATTACTATACCGAATACTACACAAAATGGGTGGAAGCCATACCACTCATCTACTTGAAAGCCGAGAAAATATGCGAGTTCATTAATCACCACATCATTTTTCGCTTTGGTGTTCCTCATCGCCTCATCACTGATAATGGAAAACAATTCAAAAACAAAACATTGCAAAGCTTTGTGATGCCTTCTGCATTCGATTAGTTTCTCATCACCTTATTACCCACAAACTAACACCAAGCTAAATCCACTAACAAAACCCTCAACAAAATTCTCAGATGAAAGTGGTTAACGATATCTTTGGGGAAGGATTGACATACACACATTCCTTTTGCCCCTCGTGAACATACCGCACTAGTATTCGCACTTCCACCGCGGCCACACCATTTTCTTTGGTCTACTGTGTATGAGGTCGTTTCCGCCTCTTGAAGTCCAAATCCCCTCACTCTATATTTCTCTCCATGACATGCTCACCGATGATGACTTTCATCATGACCATTTAAGCACAATCGAGTTATTAGGCGAACGCGTCTTCTTAACACTCTAGATCACCTTCAAGTTTACTAACAACGTATCAAACATGCCTGCCTATGACAAACGTGTTCATGAACGAACCTTCCAAGTCGGTGACCTTGTCCTAAAAGAAAATCAACACATAACCAAAGCAAAAAAAAGTAAACGGGGAAAATTTGCTCCTAATTGGCTTGGACCATACATCGTGACTCATACCTATGGATCAGGTGCTTATCGTTTATCTTCTCTTGAGGGTAAACCCGAACCTGAGCCCCTTAACACCTTGCATCTTTGACCATTCTATTGTTGACTCATCATCCTACCTCACCCTTTGTCTCTTCCCATGCTCGTCCCTTGAGTGTCATTCACTCCATACACCTCCCTAACGATTAAACACGAATCATGTGAGTACCTATCACTCGTTATCTTCTCTTAAATATGTGTACCACGGCACTACACATAGCATGATTCTCATGGATACTTTTCATCTACCTTTAGATGAGATCCCATGGTTGTTTCACCTTGCCCTTTGAACAAGAGTCCTATCTTTCACCTTGGTCTTGTCCATGACTGCAAAGACCTCACAATGGGACCAAACTCCTTGAGTCAAACTTCTAATAAAAAGATGACTCCCTCAAAAGGACATCTTCCTCTTGACCAATTGTTGCTATAAATAGACTGCTCCCATGAAGGACAGCTATGTAAAGCTCTTAAAAAAATGAGAGCAACCAAAGCTTCCCGCATCGATCAACTTCACGAAGACCTCAAGGAGTTCAATTTTTCCCATATAGACTTCCCGCATCGATCAATCTATCTCAACTATAAGTCAAAACACTCAACCTTTTTGTCATGGAATTGCCCATTGTGACCTTGGATCTCTTTCCCGAAGTGCATGCTACCTCATACCATATAAAAATTACCTACTCTTCACCTTGTGAACCATGCCCACTCTCATTTCCTACTTGCTCAAGGGACTTCTTGGAACTTAGACATTTGGTGATCATGTGACTACTTTTCACCGTAGAACAGTCCATCGTGCAATGTCTTTAGGGTCTTATGTTCATCACCTCCTCCAAGGTATGATCTACTTGGTATGATCCTACCCAATCAGGTGGCTTTATTGCCCCCTTTTATCTTTTAACCATCTTTGTTTACGTTTTGATTACCTTATACAGACTTGGTCCTCGATGCTTACTTTTGGGGTAATCTCCTTATTTCACCACAATCGCCCCCACCTACATCATTTTTCCTATAATCCACCCACACCTAACAAACCTAAACCCACAACATGCCCAAACCCCTACCAACTCATTTTCACACCTCCTCATTTTCTTCCCTAGCTTATGGGAGAACTACATCGGCTTGAGGTCCCTTTTCACCGGGACTATGTAGGTAGCACTCCGAGGGCATGGGGCCCTTGGAGGTTAGCTCGGCCATCCTCTACCCTAAAAATTCATCTTCCATGTTCCCCACCATTTACACCATATCTCACTTAGTCTCCCTTTTATATACAACATTGGAAATTAAGCCACATACATAACAAGTTGCTTCATATTTTATACATTTATTACACCTACCATTTCTCTATCATCACTATGCATAGCTTATACCACATCTCACATATGACCCATAGTATCATTTATTGCAAAAAATAATGAATCACAACTTCACCTACTTTCAACATAACCATGCCTACAACCTGACTCAATCCATGCCTAAACCGACCTGACTCAACCATGCCTAACCAACCTGACTCAACCATGCCTAACCAACTTGACTCGATCCATGCCTAAACTGACCTGACTCCATCATGCCTAACTCACCTAATTTCCATCCATATCAAAACAACAAACCCATATCTCATCTAACACAAGCCATAAACCAATATCTCATAAACACATCAACCAATCACAAAATACCATGTATCTCATCATATAAATCAATAAATGTGTGGCTCAATATACATGCCTATCTCATCATGTCCATCATCTCAAAATGTTAGCACGTAGGCTGATATATAATACAAAATGTCATCGGCACGCAGGTCGGTCTCATATATACAAAAAAAGAATGAATCAATACAAAATCTCTTCGGCACGTAGGCCGGTATATGCTCAAAATATACAAATCACTCATACATCCTCACTTTGTCTTCAACATGCAGCCGATATATGTATCAAAAAAATAACTAGTATACATCAAAAACCAGGTGACCGCATATCAGGCATCTCGCCGGATGTCCTCCATCTCTGTGTCACCTGTACCCTCGGCCTCCTGTGTCCCTGTTGGCACCTCACCTAGAGCTGGTCACCATGCATTGGTGGCCTCTCCCTGATCGGGCCTTGGAGCTTGCTAACCTCCTGTGCTCTCCACACTATGAGTGCAGGATCTCGTCCTCTCACTGGACACCTACTGTGCCCTGTACTCGGCATAGGATATGAAATCTATCCCAGCTACCATAAGCTGGTCCTGATAATATCTCACCTCACCTAGGGCATCCCATAACCTGGATATATGCACGGTCTATGGTGGTCCCATAGGTCTCGGCCCCTATACCTTCCCTGCAACAACCTGCCCTGCGCCTGCCTGTGAACTGGGACCTACTCCCGGTGCCTGTGGTGGTGCCCCCTGCCCCTGTGCCTATATCTGGGCCTGTAAGGCCCCAATATGTGCATGGGCTGTGACCAACTAGCCACAATCGTAAACTGCCACTGAGCCTGTAAGGGCTGCCACCGACCATCCCCCGACCACCATCTCCATCTCCTCCATCCACCATCTGGGCTGTAGGTGCCACTGTAAGCGTAGCTCTGCTACCTCTGCCTCCGAGCCTCTCCCAGGTTGTGTCTGCATTATACCCAACTGGGTAATGAGCATAATTACACCGCCGTAAGGCATCTCTACATTGTAATAGTAGCTAGATCCGATCGCCCTTGATCTGGGTGGAATGGCTCATAATTGAGCCACCCATCACTACCTTGCTATACTGTCTGTACATCCAGTGTCACCTATCTACCGATCCACTTGGCCGCTGCTCCTCCTCCCCTATGGGCACTATAGATTGTGGTAGAGGTAAGGGCCTCTCCATGTCATCTCTCCGATATTGTGGGAAGGGCGGAGGAATGTCTGTAAGAGGCCGAACCTGTCCGCCGACTCTATCTACCGAGATCATCTCATCCTCCCGGCATGGCGACCCTGTATCCACCTCTCTAGCTGGAGCTCAGCTAGCTCCTCATGCATATGCCTATATGAGGGGAATCCCACATATGGCCTCCATATAATGTCCACTTCGGACAATCCCTCCAGTAACTGCCAAAAATGGGCCACATCATGTGTCGACCTATCCGATCTCCGCTCTCCTATCACCGCACCCATCTCTTGTATCCCACCCACACAAATCTAGGTGGGAATGCATCTTCTCGGGGCATCCCTATAGGTCACACGCACACTATGTGCTCGTATGCCCAATAGTGTAGTATAAATGTACAACACAAGCTAAACTGCATTTGCCCATATGGGCACAACTCTCTATAATGCTCTAAGAATGTTGGTGCCTAGGCAAAGTGTGTCTCATACACCATCATATCATGGA
This sequence comes from Taxus wallichiana var. yunnanensis, assembly GCA_018340775.1. Taxonomy (NCBI): domain Eukaryota; kingdom Viridiplantae; phylum Streptophyta; class Pinopsida; order Cupressales; family Taxaceae; genus Taxus; species Taxus wallichiana. Next base: position 963,854,829 of record CM031234.1, read on the forward strand.
GTACCCCCATCAGTGATCAGGGAAATCATCCACCCTATGCATTTGGCAGTACATAGCAACACACTGTCTCCATCAACATAACCACTAGCCTCATCTCCTTCGGATGGGCTAGGTACATCTCTCCATAGCTCAAAATGGCACTATGGAATCTCAAATCAGCCGCCCCCTCACCAAAAATAGTCCCAATTAACTCCTCTAAGGCCTCAGAGGAGATAGAGTACACCTGGGCACCCAATATGGGTAACTGGAAAATCTGGAACACGTCCTCCAGGGTGATAGTTATCTCACCCATCACTAGGTAGAACGTGTTGGTCACGGGATTCCATCTATCAATGAGCGCGACCATAAAGTTGGGCTTCTGAACAACATGTTTGTAGTGATGAACCCCACTCAAAGCCACTACCTCCACATGCTGCAGATCCAACGGGGTCGCTGCACCATGCACTATCACCAAGCGGTGACGGAACCCTTTCTCGCATATGTAACTGCGCTCTCCCCTTCATCCAATACAAACACAACATTAATTTACTGTTACCATGACTATATTCACCAATTATCATTACCCTCCACCCTATTTTCTACCTCGCCATCTCAACTACCTAGCCCACATCATTTTGCACCCTTGTGCCTAATAGCTTTGATCGATCGGTTCATCCTAACCGACTCCGGTCACCCTTAAACCGGCATCAATCAATTGTTTGGTGATCAATACTAGTTCATCTTTAACGGTTCTACCCAACCGACATCGGCCAAACTTGACCGACACCGGTCACTATCGCAAAAAATCCCGCGACTTCCCAAAACCCCCATTTTCTAAAAATCACCCCCTTCCCCTTTTACCCCACCTATAATGACCTAAACTACCCCTGGACCTCTACCCACCCCACCTATACAATTTACTACCCTCCCCTTCCTCTTTTTCCCATATTTCCCCCATACCCAAATTTAATTTTTACCCACCCACACAAACCAAAAAAAAAACCTACAAATAACAATAATCTACTCCTCTACTCTATCAAATCAACAATGTAGAGTAGGGCATTTACTCTTGTCTGTACTACTGCTGCGTCTCGGTGGCACGTCTAGCCCTGTGTACCAGGTGGCCCACCCGATCCCTCTCTGGCCTCTGCCATCACACGAAATAGCTACTCGTAACCTCCAACCAATCAAATCTCTCACCCTGATCTCGTGGACCCGCTGCTCACCAACCAAACCCTCATCCAATCACACTGCCAACTCACTGTCTTGTTTCCTCCAGACACTTTTCTCTCTTTTCTCTCTTTTTTGTCATTTTCTCACTTCACAAATAACAAATGAATAATAAAACACACAGATTTTTTGTTTTTATAACCAACCCACCTCACCGACATTGGTTATCATTGGCCAGACGGTCGCGTGCCCTACCTTTATCATCTTTGATTAGCTTTATACTCTGTCATTGGTTATCCTTGATGACATCGACACCCCTCACTTGCACATTGCCTTCCTTTTTCCCTTTTACCCCACCCTTCACCCTGATCCTTTCCCCAACCCCACCTTTACCCAACCCATTTACCTTACCTTTCCTGACCTCATCATTTACTACCTCCCTTTTTCCTCCTTTGGGGACTCCTTATTTTACCCCTACCTTGGCCTTACCCATGCCGTGACCTAGATATTTAGACCTGGACCATCACTAGTGACCTTTGACCTCATGTGTTCGTTATACCTTGTGGCATTGTTACCTATGTTGATTGACCTAATGACCTTACCTAGCCTATTATCGTGACCATTTATCCTAACCCTACCTTTGGTGTACCAGAACATACCTAAACGTTCCTACACCTAACCTACGTTGTGTTTCCTGACCATATCCTATACCTTGGATACCGGAATCACTTCAACCTTGTTTGGATAAACCTATCGACCTTAGACGATGTAGAGTTTTCCTACTCTTCAACCCGGTAGCGTGCTGCAGTTTATACGTGTGCGTGTGTGTTTGACTGTTGCTACCTTTGACCTAGACCCATTACCTGGAATGGCCCGAGTAGACCTTTTACCCTTTTTCCCTATGCCCACCTACCTTTTCCTCACATTCACCTTTTTATCAAACCACTCACTGATTCTACCTTCGGCCTCATCAGTTCCTGGTTTGAGGGGGATCACCTTCACCCAAACATGGGGCAACCACATCTTATTTTTGTTAGCATTGCTTACCAATACAAGCTATGCAACAAAAGGGAAAAAATGTAGACACTAAAATTAGGTCACACTCCCCTTTGGTCCCTCGATGAATAAACACCCTTCATCACATTCACCTAGCCATGGCCCCCTTCACCCCACTAATATTAATTTAATTAATTAAATTAAATTAATGCATTATCCTCACTATATTTATTATTTAAATATCTTATTTTAAATAATATCCACACATATAGTTCACTTAGACACCTCACCAAGCCAACTCAACCTAAGACCTGTTCTTAGTAAGTTGCCATAACTAACTAAGACTTACTTAAACCATAAAAATTAATGCCTACATTCCCTCTAACCACATTCCCACATGCTCACAAGAATCTCCCAGTATAATCCATGGGTTAATGACATGAGATATGAGGAAATCAAGAGGATCTCCCTATGTTAGTAAACCTAGGAATCCCTCCTTGACCGACGCTAGTTACCCCTAACCATCGCCGGTTAAGCCGGAACCACTGTTGGTTACCCTTTTAACCCCAAAACAACCTTATTCTCAAGGTTGGAAGTTAGAAGTTGGAAGAAAGAAGCAAAAGGTTGGCAAGAATTAACACATCTCAGAGAGATAACACATCTTTAGAGAGTGAATTCCAGCGAGAATCCGTATGCGAAGGAGATCAAACATCTTTTCCTACACAACCATCCCAGCCATGATCTGATCTAACCAAACAAAGAGGAATGTACATGCAGTCCATGTAGAAGCTTTCCTTCAGTTGGTGATCACTTGCAACCTTCAAACCTCTCATCAACACCTCCATCCCTCACTCACAGGAATTTAGGACAGAATCCAAGTAAGTATAATGTCATACTTTTATGGTTTATTTCATTTCATCATCATTTTATCATCTATTGTTTACCTAGCCACCTATTGACCTTCTCCAACATTTCCACCTCCATATACCCATTAAAAACCTTGCCAAATCCTACCCCAATCACCCAATACCTCATCCCGACCAACCAAAGTCCTTTGTGTAATCACAAAGGAGACCCAAAGCTTGTTCTGTGGCATTTCCAGATTTCCACAGTAATGGCACCGGTTACACCTGACCGCCGTCGGTTACCCTTAACCGACATCGGTCTCTGTATTTTCCCATACAACCCAGAATAGAGACCTACCCACCAAATTTCATCTCACCCTCATCCACCTATGATCTACCCGAGACCTCTGTCAAACCTCGAAACCCGAACCAATCATTTGACCTTTGGATTCTATTCTAGCTTAGCATGCTAGATTAGATCTATTTCTTATTGTGTTTTAAGTGAGATACCCAAATCATTTTAAATTACAATAGGATTTACTTTGTTTACATCAATAAATTGCTTAAAACAATGGATTGACAACCATCTCGGAAGTATCACACTTCCTGGATCTAGCATACGCTAGGTAGTTCACTGCCCATATTGTTTAATTTCTTCGGGTGGTCTTGCTTTGCATTACAGGTATTTCCTCCTAGCCAAAAGGAAGTTCTCACAATCAGCTGTGGATTTGGAAGTCATACGCATGCAACAACCAATCAACCAGCATTTGAACAAGTATTCCTCCTATGCCCGTTACCCTATTTGTTTCGTCAACACTTCAAAGAAATGATCTAAGAAACAGATGAAACAAGATGTGTCACTTGAGGAGAATTTAGAGGAGGATGATTGCCAGATGTCATCTTTACTTCTTGTTTATGTTTCAGTTCAGTTGATTTTCCCATTTGTACTTTCTCTTCTACATTCTATAAGTAGAAGAAGAACCTTTGGGTTAATGATCAGAATTGGTAAGCAACATTCTTATGTTTTGAGACTTTGTCTTTGAAACCCCTGATAGCCACTTGAAGCAAAGGAATATAAAGGAGCATGTTTTCGGAGAACTTTGTGTCATGGTGCATTTTGTTTCTAGCTTTCTATCTTAGATCTTCTAATAAACTTTGTGTTATTCTAGATCTAGATATGGAGCTTCCTTTGCTTATAATTCTCTGTGTTAATATCTATTGGTTTCTTCTATGTGCATGCAATCAAATCTGTTATCTATTGATTGGGTTGCACATCTTCCCTATTTCTTCCCTATGTTTTATTATTTCCTTCTTCTATAAATATTTCCTTTCTTAAATAGTCTGCTTACTTGCTACAAAGCTATACAACTATGGTTCATGAGCTGAATAGTTAAAGTAAAACCCCATATAGATACTAGCATATTTTAATTGACAAATCTGACATGGGAGCCTCATCGGTAAATGAGGGAGATTTATCTCATGACTGCCTAGGTTTTTAGCTATGCAGAAAATCTAGCCAACAGCTTTCTAAGTAAGAAGGCTAGACATTAACAACACTTATTTTACCCTTTCATTGCTTTTTATCTTTCGCACTCTTATTACTTGCTTTTTGGAATGACCACTTTACTTTTGGATACCAAATAAAATGTGACCCATCTTTGTATTGACCGTTACATCTTCTGAATATCCCATACATTATCACCCATTAGGGACAAGAGTGCCCACTTTACTTTTAGATACTAAATGACATGTGACCCATCTTTGTATTTACTTGTTACATATTTCTATCATCATGACACTACTACCCATTAGGGATAGGATCACCCCAGTGCTACTATCCCCTTGGGGCATTTTTTCCCCTTTCCCTCCTTTGCTTGATTTTGAATTGCCACATTATTTAGTCTCTTTTCTAGAGCCTCTTTTATCATTTCGGGTTAGATTTTCAGTTGTTAATGAATTTTTTTAACCAAGGTAACCATATATACTTGAATTACTTACCATTATTAAGGGCATGACAATTCGGGGCTAATACTTACTATCTATTACTAGGCAAAGAACAACATTAATGGATTGTATTTTGGGTTGCATTATTATTCAACGCATAAGAGGTTTTATTCTGAATTCCATTTCACTCATTCATCTTGGGGGGAAAGTAGTTGTATCCTTCTATCTTGGTGTAACCAAGTGACAAGGGAAACCTAGCTTTAAGGGACACAATTTTAATCGCACACACAAGAACTACATATAGTTTGAAATGTAGTGTAGTGCTTGGTGACAATAACATTAGGGGGTCATCGAGGTCACTCTAACTCAAGCATATGCATTATTTATTTAATATAATATTTTTTTGGGCTTTGTACATGTAGTTAGGGTTTGTTTTACAGGTACATGTGTGACACAAGAACCCTACATCGAAGTGGATGCAACAAACAACTAAAGGAAGGAGCTAAGTTCAAACCCTAAAAAGACCAAAAATAGAGCTAGTGCCCGGATCGATACTAACGATCGGGGCGGTCATGTCCTACTACGGTGCTCCTATCTCGAGGAAGTCTCAAGACTCTATTTTCTGCAGACAGAGCTCACACGGTCCAAATCCACTTGCTCTAATCATCTTCCATCCCAGATCAACCTAGATCTCTTTATACAAGTTAAGTCTTTCTTATCTCCTATCTTGTATATTTGTTTGTATTTTGCATGGTAGATCTTGTTTATTACTACTATATTCATTTGATCTCACTCCTCTAATAAATATTTCAATTTCTTTTAAATAAATCAAAAGCATTTCATGTCATGGTATTCGAGATGGAGCATCTTCAACCCGTACACTCCTAGATTCTCCAAGACGTGCCTCTAGATCTCTTTTGTATACTCTTTATAGATAAGTAAATCTTACCTCTTGTTATTTTCAAGATTATAGGATATTGTAATCATTGGATGAAAGAACCAATACGTTATTCGATATCATTCAATTAATGTTTGAATTTAATTAATCAAAATAGCTCCTAGTCTCCAAACCTTACATTCTATTTTAGTGTAGTGTTTGTCCATAACATTTAATATCCTAAGGTTAAAAAGGGTTTAACATTTGGTAAATTTTACTCTTAAATTGAAAATTTTGTCTCGGACACTGAGTTTCCCTAGGGTTTCTTCTATTCTCATTATATGATTATTTTTATCTTCTCTTTAAGCCTTTTTCTCCTACTTTTGGGCATATTAATGAATTCTTCTAGTGGTTCCCAATATCTTTCATTGAGTTCATACAAATTCATCTCAAATGTAATGATATCATCGATTAGGCCTTTCAAAATGCTCATATTCATCCTCACACATTTTCTCATCATGTAAAAAAATTCTAGGAAACTTTCCATTTTTATTAAGATAGTGATCCTCTTGTCCCTCCTCTTGGAGATGTTATGGATATAAAATATCACCTTGATGATACAAATGTTACTCTTTTAAATACTAGTGATGCTTTAGTTAGTGTTTCTAAATGTTGTTCCACCTCCATGACAATTCACCTACTTGATTATAATAATATTCCATGTGATAATAATGTTACTAGTTTTGATGATACTTATACTCATATTAATGTTATTACGACGTCTCCACTCTCTCTATTGAATGTAAAAATGATATTTTTATGCCTCTTATAAATACCAATGTGGAAAATGCTAGTATATCTTACAGGCCTATTGCGAAGATGAAACTTGTTAATATAGATACTCATATTCCTCTTTTTGATGAAATCAATGCTATTGAAAAGGAATTTGATATGCCCAATGTTGTTATCAGTTCAAATCCACCATATACCATTGATCATAACAATGATAATATTCATAAATCTATCCTCCAATCAATTAAAGATTTTTAAAAAACCACCTACAAATTCAAGCTATGAATACCAAGATCTAATCCTTTAAGAATGAAATAGCATATCTAAAGGGTCCCTCAAATGCCCATGTTAATAAGGTCTCTATGCATAATGACCAATCTAGTTCTAAGGCCAAAGAAAATCAATGTGATACCAATGGTATGCATGATACAAGCACCCATTCAAGTGTAATGAAAGTCCTACATAAATACCTAATAATGTGTATGTTCTAAAAGAACGATTTTGAATACTAAGGAAATCGCCATGAAAAGAACTGTTATGTCAAAAAAGTAGCACCCTAGGATTTACACGTTACGAAACCCTAATTTTGACTAACATGGGATTGTCTCAAGGTGTGGGACCCTTGTAATTGAGACAAACCTCCAGAGAAGGTTGGTTCCTCTACCTATTCTAATGCTAAAACTACTTCTAGAAAGGGGAATAAAACTATCTAACACTAACCTAAGATTCGATGGGACCATGGAGAGAGAAAGATGCATAAAATGAAAGTCCCAAACTAAGGAAGACGATAACACCAAGAATAGGATGGGGACATTCCTAAACGAAGTAGGAGAGGGAAGACAAAAGTGCCATAGTCCAAAACAACATTAAAATCTCCATTTTTATGGAGCACAACAGATTTGAGTCCTACAAGAAGAACAAAGTATGCACAATATACCTACAAATGCAATGGAAGGTAAGAAATGCAATATAACACAAGTTAGGGCAGAAAAAGCCACAAAACATGAATTTTATTGCTCAAAAGGATGCACAATCCATTACAAAGTATAAATAAGGAAAGAATCCTTTACAGAATGCTCAAATTCGAGGCCTGTAACTCACAAAAGTGCTACAACAATTTTGACAGAGTTCCTTTACATTTTTAGAAAATTCGTCCCTCAAAATGAGGTGAATTTTACAATATATAGAGCAATGAACCTTGGAATTTCCTCACCGGTGAACATAATTCATTAAACAGGCATGGGAAGCCATACAAATCCACTTCTCAAGGGTACTTTTCTAGAAGGAGTATACGTGGATTTCATATTTCATTAAAAATTGTTGTTAAGCCATGTTTTTAGCCACCTACCCAACCTAATCTGAGGCTCACCGTTGATGTTCCTGTAGTGGCCGGTAACATTTCTCGTAATTGTTGGTGGTAACATTTTTCATTGTGTCATTTGGGAATAAGTCGGCTGAAAATGTTGTCGGTGAGTAACGTTTCCTTGTTGTCGGTTGGGAACAAGTCACCAAAAGTGTTGTTGGCGGTAATGTTTCCCATGTTGTCATTCGTGAATAAGTTGCCCCAAAAGTGTTGTCGGCCGATGTGTTTCCCATGTTATCGGCCAACAACCACTTTACACACTTTCGCCGAGTTGGTTTCTATTACCAACGCAGAATACCACCTCCTTGTTATTGGCGATGAACGATCGTACATGTTGTCGGCCGTGCTGGCCGTGTACACATTGTTATGAGTTATTGAGCCTTTTTGTTGTTGGTCGACATCGACATTCTATTACCCCCGGTAATAACTATACATGTTGTTAGTCGGTAATAATAATGCCCTCCTTTTCCTACACCCAAATGACTTGCCCCTTCGCCACGATGAGTTGTTCTTCCTCCATCGATTGCCACATTCGACTTCTTTAAGTTATCCATTTTTCATGGGTGCAAACTATGGATAACAAGAACCTATTTGGTTTGATAGGAATTCTTGAAAAATGATATCATCTATTAGTTATTTAATCAATGATTAATCACTTTGTTACCTATTCATTACCATCCCCAATATCAACTTGAAAAAATCAAAGGTAAACCATTTTTGTAATTATCATGGAATTAACATACATCATGACAAGGTTTATTAAACTTTAAAACATGGAATATGACAACTTGGGCATAAGGGATTTATTTCCTTTAATATACAATATTTTACTATGTAATCATCTCGAGTCCTAAAATCCCAACGAGTACCAAAAGTTATATCAGGTGAGCAAAGTAAGATACTAAATGATACACCTTTGGATATGAAAAAAGGTCATATAATCACAAAGAGGACAAGAATACACTACCTTCAATGGAAAATCCACTCTCACCGAGAGAATTACAACCTATTATTATGCCAAAAACAATGGGAACAATACCTATCAAGCATGAACAACTCGCATACTACCTCAAAGTACTTAATGCACACACAAGCCAAATGGGGAAATGCAACAATGGATTCTACTTGATATCTTTGTGTTTACATAAATTTAAAGTCTATGTATATTTTTTATGTAACACACAACAAATAAAAAGGTATGTAAGATTAGGAAACTATGAATTATTATGATAAATTAACTTCCAAAATTAATTATACAAAATCATAATAATGCTATTTTGATATATCTATACAATCATAAAATACACAAGAGAGAAACTTAGATTTATAGAGTTATATAGGAAGAATATGGGAAGGCAGACTAGAGAAATTGGGAGTGCAAAGCCTGGAGAAACTTCCTGTCGGGCCTTAACTTGTAAATCTCTTGCACAAGACCATACTATCTAGTCAAGATGAATAATCTAGTCCTACCCCTATATACAGTCTTGGATGCTTTCATAATTGGGATTTGTGACTTTTTGGGTCCTTCGATGTCCTAGAAATGTAATTCACTATCAAACCATAGTTTTTACATAGTCTTGATATCATCTATAATTATTTGAATCACTCCATAACCCTAACCATAGGTATAAGATCTTGTAAGAAGGTTAGTGTTTGCATTGGGGTGTGCCCCACCCATCACCTACATTGAAACTAATTAAAAGATGCCTCAAAAAACACATAGTTATCCACCTAACATGTAATATCTATATGAATATAGCTAGTGGGAAACTTGAACCCTTTTGATTGTTCTTGATTGAATTATGCTATTATAAAGACTTAGAGATATGAACTTTTTACGATCGATGTGAGGGAAGCTAGACTCCTTGATATGGTTGAGTGCTTGAGAATATATTTGGGGATGTCCCAATGGATATGAATCAACTTTAGGAAGATTTAAGGTGCCTTGAGTTCCATTTGTAATAGCATTTGTAATGAGATTTCATGAGAGTATCAAGTTGTTCTAGGTTTTCAAATGAGATTAGTTTTACTTTATTATATATGGTTCTAAAGCTGAATTTTTATGATAAGGCTAACCTGTATGAAGGATAATTAGACCCAACAAATGATATTGCATTGAAAGAAGAGTTGGAAAATGTGTTAGTTCAGACCATACAAGTAAGCCAATACCAAATTATACATCATGACCGAACTGCAAAGTTTTAGACACGAAGAAGGTGAATCAAATATGAAAGTTGCACAATGATGGTAAGAGCTTAAAAATTTATTTTATGGATTTGTATTCAAAATTTGTTGACACATTAATATATAGGAATAAGCAAGTTAGGAAAGAGATGACAAGATATATTGAGTGGGGATAAGATGTGGGTGTTTGTCTTAGCCAAGAAGCATAATTATAATAAGTAGTGTCAAAAGGGTAAATTACAAAATTTGAGTGTCTACACTTTGATCCAAAACAAATTGAGATAGATTATGATTCGATGATGATATCGATGGGTATGATTCTAATTACTACAAACCATTTGATATATCAAATAAATATTTGTGCATGCTATATTTAAATCCCATTGGGGAGCTAGATGTAATAATGATGCTAGTGTCGATGAATAAATTACTACACCATGTAAGCCTTCTATGGATATCTCTACTTCTCCACAAAAATATAGGATAGATCCCTATCCAAAGGATGATACCGATTCGCAATGTAAAAATAAATGAGCATATTCATGTGTTAATTACTAGTAAGGCGACACCTACTATGTATGAATGGAATTATTTAAATACAACTATTGATGATGATATGTATATCTCTAAAATCATAGGAACATACCAGATAAATCCTAAAATTTCTTCTAAAATGTCTTATGCCACCACCACTCCCAATCCTAATGGGGCAAAATTCGAATACTCTCATCGATAATATTGATTTATCGCTATTAGTCAATTCTAATGACAAAGATAATTTTGATCTTGATTACTATCGTGATGACTATGTAAACTCTAATATATCCGATGAACATTTATACATGTTATATTTTAATTCCATTATGGGATATGAATTTTATATTAATTATGAAAAAATGATATACCAAATGAGCCTTCTATAGATATCTCAACTTCTTTTGCAATAAGATAGGATAAATCCTAATCCAAAAGATGATGCTACATATACAATTCATGCATACTAATTATTTCCTTATCTCTCGATGGCCTTGGGGTTTTCACATTAATCAATCTAAAATTATTTCTCATGTCCACCCAAAAATTTCCATGCTAACTGATTCATAGGCTAAATCAGAATTTTACCTTACTAATTTTACAAGTTAATTTAATTTATTTTGAATTAATTAAATCTATGTATCATGGAGTCAAGTATTAAAATAAAATAAAAATAAAAAATTGACACAAACAAACTAAGATGTAAATATTAAACCCTAAGCACAAGAGATAAATGAAGAGACTTAGCTGATTTACACTCGATCTTGGAACTAATCGAGACTAGGAAAATTGTTGAACAAGTCAAGCGAGTGTCGCAAATGCGTAGTATAAATTTTACAACCCACAAACAAAGCCGTAAAGGGATGCCTATGGTAGGACAAGGGTACCGGGCCTTGGAGACTCGCTACTCTTGGATGCTTGTGACTATGCAAAGGTAAGAATCTAATTTTCTTTGTGTGTCGCAGAGTGTCGTAATTTTTCCTGTTAATCACCCGATAGTCACTCTTTGAAGGCCGAAGGTACACATAACTCAAAAGAGAATTTTCACCGCACAAACCCATAAACTAGATCAAATTGTAGTCACACAATCACACATTTACTATTACATTTATACTACCGAGTATGTTAATTTATAGATGGATATTGCATGATAAAAGTATTCACTAGTGACCCATATCTAGGTCTTGTGGCAAGTTATTCGGGTGTCATTGTGTTTTTATGGTTCGGTTGTCGAGTGTCTCTACGGTTTTAGCCATCATTTAGGGTGTCTCAGATGTCGTAATTTTTTTAGTTGTTGTCTTTAGGTATACATTGGGGCACATAGGGTTGCACTAGGACACTTTGAGGCACCCCAGTCTGTGATTTTAGGCACCCGTGTCATCATAGTTTGTTGTGTTAATTTAGTTATTCGAGGTCCATCCTAACGGTTACCCCATGTATTCCCCTAGGTCATAGTCGGTAGTTTCGGGTCACTAGTGTCAAAATTTGAGCAAGAGATCCCTATATAAACAAAGCATACTCACTACATTATAGGCGGACATCTCAAACATCAATGACAACTATCTACTAAGGCAAGGGACTGCATTTGGGATTCTTCTACATCTACATCACATAAGCATAGGGGAAAAGGTTGTATTATTTCCATTCCATCCATTGTTTTGCATTTTACATCTAGTTATTGCCCCTTATTATCGTGTCATTAGCACTAGGGCATATTAGGCACAAAATTACACACACACGCACCCAAACTACATCAAGGTCCGTAATGTATTGCAACACTTAGCGATAAGTCCACTAGTTTGGCGGCTGAGGACAGTTCGAACCCACTAACCTTTTGTTTTGCAGGTCATTATTCAGTTCATTCGGTGAATCCAGGTAGCGATAGATAGCAGATTTTAGATTTCCTTGTGACACTTTGCCAAACACAGATCTCGAGCTTTTTCAAAGCTTTGAGTCCCCAAAATTCAAACCAGGGCACCCTAGTACACTCCCGTGTGCACGAGTGTAGAAAAAAAGTCATCTTTTTTCCTTCCTGAAGTCATTCGGTCATAGTCTTCCTAGTTCGCACACCAGTCTGCTACACACATAGTGAGGTAAGTTATTTACATGTTAGTAACATATCCCTCTTATTTATATTATTTCAATCCATTCAAATATAAAAGTAAAATATTTAGATTTATCACTTCAATATAGTACTTAGTTTCTATTTAGATTAACTTATAAAATAGCTAAAAACCTATTTTTAGTTAATCATTTTGGTGAACCTGTCATTTCGAACATTTTTTCTTTTTGAATATATGTCATTATTCTTTTATTATCATGTCACATTTTAGTATCAACCCTATTTATGATGAGGCTACCATCTCTAAACTTACAACTTTATATAGTGCTCCTATGACCTTACCCGATGCCACTCAACAACTCCTCTTGGAAGGTCAAAAACATGTGCCAACCAATCCTGCTGACTCTCCTATCGGCATATGCCTTGTTGATGACCCTGTTTCTTTTACTTGTTGTACACCATGCCATTTGATGGCATGTGATCCTTCTTATTCTTCTTCTGATATGCCACCTGATGTTTTAGATCCTTCTATCATTGATTATCTATTAGGCATTGATTCTCGAGCTGGTATGCCTTCTACCTCTCCTCCGAGCATTCCTATCGCTACTCCCATGTCTCCTACTAGTTATCATTATGTTTTTCCAACATCCCATTCTATTTCATTAGCACATTATTATTACCTAGATGATCCTATTTATAATAATATCCCAACTAACATGGACCATACCACTTCATTTCTTGTTCCTAAGGAGTCTCCTTCTTTCTACACTTCTGAGAGTGCTTCACCTCTTCCATCTTCCTCTCCTCCTGAGATTGCTTCTACCATAGTGCATGATTCTCTCGCCTTCCCTTGTTCCTTCTCATTCTACTCCTACTTTATCTATGTTTCCTTCTTCCTCTTCACCCACACCGCATGTTCCTTCCCGTACTATTAGTGACACTTCCCCTTCATCATCTCAGGTGACTCCTTCGACACACACCCCTCATGCATATTTAACATCGAGCCTACTATCTCACCTCTTGATATCGTTATGATCACACACAATGGAAAGCTCCAACCTCTTAATACATTGTTGCCATCTTCTTCTATTCCATCACAGGACATTATATCCCTCATGCATGTTATAGGTCAACTTCAGTCTCAGGTTCATTCTCTCACCTTAGAAAGTAGGGATTACTACGCGTTTATAGATAACAAATCCTTGCATGGTAATCACGTTCCCAAAAAAATCCATAGATCATCCTTTCCTAAGGATTTCATCATTCCCACATTTACATGCTTTGATGGTACCAGTGACCCTCATGCTCATATTGCAAATTATCAAACTCTTATGGCATCTTATTCCAATGATCAACTCTTGCTTAAGGCCTTACGGTTTAGTCTCGTTGATGATGCACTTCAATGGTATACACATCTCCCTTTTGGTTAAATTAACACTTTCTACGATATGGAGGATGTCTTCCTTTGTAGGTTCATTATCAATACTTGATCCTAGCATCACATACGATCACATTCCCACTCTTCATTAGGGCTCTTCTCAACCTATCCAAGATTACATCTTACACTTTAATGCATGCATACATCAACTTATCTTTCATCCTAGTGACTTGGAAAATCAGTTCTCTTCTATCGTGGTCTTATTTCTCCTCTCAAGCAACGCTTACAAAGATGACACTTGTGAGTCTTTTATAATTTGGTTTTACATGGTTATTGCTCTAGAACATGACCTTTTTGATTCTCCTAGAGCATAACCTTCCCACGTTTATCCGATTACTATGCCCTCTTCTCTTCCACATACACCTCCAGTTCTACATCCTCAACAACCTCCACCCTTAGCTAAAACTCAAACAAACTGTGCTACTCCTACTCCACCTCCTAGCAAAAATCCAAAACAACCCTTATCTCAACCCAAAGTGCAAAGGAAACAACCTCAGTCTCCTCCTCCATCTTCTACACATGTCTCTCCACCTCTGCGACCAATTACTAATATTACTAATACTTCACCTTAGTACCATGAGTGTCTGTTTTTCACTTAATGCTCAACCTCATGATGTATTGTGTATATTAATTGATGAGTGATTAATTTGGCTTCCTTCCAATCACCACCACCCTCCACACCATTTATAATGCCAACATGATATATATTATTGTAATTACCATCATGAAAATTATTTTCTTACTTTACGTGAGTGGTTACAACATTTAGAGGACACTGGTGTCATATATTTTTCCTCTCGTGAGTGATTATTATCTCCTTCAACCACGACATCGTAGACATACATCCCATGAGTCTCCTCTACTGGTACTTAATGTGTTGTCAATCACCACCATCACATGCATGTTATCCACCACCTCCATTGCTTCCACCTCCATATTCATTACATCTGCCTCACTTACACTATCCATCACATCCATCCCATGGGTTTCCACCAATCTCTGCATATCCCATGGTCACTCCATATGACACACAATTTGGTCCACACACTCATGCTCCATCCATTTCATATACATCCACCTCCACTCATCGTCCTAGTCATTGGTAGGTGATCATTATAACCTTACCCCGATGATGCACTTGTGTTCTTACGGATCTTACACGACTATTGAGGGATTAGTTTTAAGAACCTTTCATCACACACTCTGTCATTCATCTAGCACACCTCAATCATTTCCCGATGACACACTCTTACTTACATGGCTCATACTTAACTATTGAGGGGTATTATTACATGAGCCTATTCATCCACACGCTAGGGGGCATTGTTACTCCCCCTCCTCTTTTTATCACCTTATCATATTACCATTATGTTACATTACATTTATCTATTTTCACATTTATTCTATTATCACCATTACATTGCCTACGTGCTACATACTTTATTTGTCTCATCAATTACATTACATTAGTTATCTACATCATCATTTACCATGCATATTTTATCTACCATTACTAACATCATCATACACATTTATATTCATCACATACATAATAATACACATGATATAACAATAACCATATAACCATATAATATCCATTACATCACAATGGAAAAACATCTCAAATATCGATCTTGCATATATATCAAAAATAGGTGTCCATACATATAGCATTCATATGATCATCATCACAAAAAAATGTTTCATCATTGGGGGAAAGGCCCCTACATCATATATAATCATCACTATCACTCTCGTGTATTAGGAGAGCCCTAAAACTTGATGCCTCGCCACCGATGTGATGCCACATTTTATGGCCCCGAAACTTCTCCACCTGTCTGTGTAACATGGCAATCTCCATGTTTTTATTTGAGAACTGATGCTGCAAATCCACATAGCAAGAAAACATGTCCTGATCCAAGGGACCACCACCTATCGCCTCTCAGGCATGACAAGTCTCCTCATGTGCCTTGTCCCTCTTGCTTCAGCAAAAAAGACATCGTATATGTCATCGTTGCTTTGATACTTGGCTCAAACAGAGGGGCATTTTCACCTGCGATGTCATCCATGTGCTCTAGTATCCCTCCACATAATACATCGCTAGACACATTTTACGTCAGCGTGTGGATCAATGTGTCTACTATCAACAACCAATAGGCATCTCCTGCATACATCACATATAACCTCATGTTAGTCAACCACGTACACAAAAACCACATCAACAATTTATTAACCACAACTTTAAGTATACACTAATACTTATGATCTCTACAATATCACTATAGGGTTAGGGATACCTCCCTCACCCACTCCTCCTACTGGTAACTCCATAGCACCTGCAAATTCCATGTATAACATCACCCATCGATGCATTGCCCACCATGCTCAATAATCCTCTATACGCTCCGCATCATCACCATCCACAGTTGTTATCACTGACTCTACCACATCTAGCCCTGGTGGTACCAACTACTCTGTCATGGGCCCTAGCCTAGCACTTTCCCTCCTAGGGGTTCTAACGGCCTATAACCATATATATGGCTCTGGGGGCACATCCTGTGCCATCCCAAACTATCACGATAGTCTCTCCACCTGAAACAACTCTACTACACCTGAAAAGCGGTCCTCTAACCACATGGTCCTCTGAATACATCACAAATTTGTCACATCCTCGGCCATCCCCATAATCTCAATATGGCCTCCATATCACAAACTTAGATCTCATCCTGTCTATCGGGGCCTTGAAGCTTATCGTGTCCATCTTCCTGCCGTGAATATCCACCCACCATCAAGAAAATATATTTGGCCGAGCCAACTCCCTCATGGCCTGCAACTGGTCTCAATACGACTATATGCTCATATGCCCATACATGTAGCAGAGTTATGTGGCCCCTATACCCCCACCATGCTCATCATGTGTAAACCGATACAAGTCCTCATACATATGGGCCAACACACACCGCACCCACGCATATCTCGTCACATCCTCTTGTATCCACTGATATATTTCATGCATCTTATATAAGATGTCGACACACCCTCCCTCCACTGCTATACAAGATGCTATCACCACTGTGATGAACTTCCACAAACGTGAAACCCTTGACTATAATATCATATCCAAACTAATATGGGCCTCTGTAAGAACCTGGGACCCTACAAAATATCATCTAGCCAAGCATAGCTACTGCTCCATATCCACTACTACAATCACATGTACTCTCTCCCCAACCACTAACAACCGTAGTATGTATTATACATCCTCCAACGTCACTATCATCTCTCTTGTAGGAAACCAAAATGTGCATGTGTCTGCACACCACCACTCACATAATGTAGTCAACATAGGATTATTATGGGGGACATCCCCCATCTATGTTATATGTTGTAGGCCAACATGGTCCAATACATCCCACTCATCATATGAAAAACCCAATCCCAGTAGTGTACTCAAGTGTTGATGATCATGCGAATTCCCTCAACCGGATATCCTCTACACAACACAAAACAACAACAAACGCAATGATTAGCACACTTTACATGATCAAAAATAACTTCTCAACATGTTAGAAACACATTCCATAGTAGTATCCACAAAATCAATTTTTTTGGACCAGGGCGCCCAACACTAAGACCAGGGCACCCCGAGAGCAGACACTAGTGCCCGGATCTGGGTGCTCTAGTCCCAAGGGTCACTAGCACCCTCACCGCTCTTGTCCAGGTCCCAAACATTAAGAAAGCTAAAAATATCAAAAAAAAAAAAATCACCTCAACAACCTATTCCACCCTACATTTAAGCAAAAATAATGCACTTACCAACTCCACAATAGTACATGACGCTACCGTAGTCGCTACTCTCTCAAATCGGGTCGACGTAATGGTCTCACTTGAGGCATCCTCACTCACTTTGTATACACTCTTACACTCGCTAGAAACAAATGAAGTGATAAGTTACCTTTTCACTTTACTATTTATAATCACATTACAATTTCCACCTTTACTATGGTCTACATTTTGCGCTTATCACCACAACTAATACACGCAACATCGTTTCGGTCATATCTGAGCATTTTTACTCTGATTTGCAACCTATTTTTGGCATTATTTTTAGAATCCCACCTACCATTGTACTAGATACGTTTCACCCATGTTATACACCTTACTACTATTTTCTATTCCCTACAACTTCATTTTAACCTCTTGCCATTTATTTCGGCTTAGATTTCGTTCCCAGTCACCACTCCTCTTTTCACCGAAAGGGGGGGCATATCATTGGGGGTCCTACTATAATTCCCCTTACGTCACCGCGCATTCTAAAAATCATGAATCCAACACCTCACAATTTACACCGCGACACTTCACCATCAATCTCCCCTAATGACCTAATCTGGGGGCAACAATTGTTTAACATTTTCCAAACACCTTCACACATCGTAACTTATCAATTCCCCCTAATGACCTAACTTGGGAAACAAGTGACTAAAAATCATTTTACATGCCATCTCATCGATTTCTAGCAACTTTCCCCTAATGACCTAACCTGGGGGAAATTAACGAAAAACCTAACCACGAGTAACCAATCAAAGACAACAAATCAACCAATCAAAATCAACATGTTCAAATCAAACCATTCAAATCCATGAGAAGTCTCTCAGATGACCTAACTTGGGAGTTACATTCACCATTCCATTCCCAGATGACATAACTTAGGATTTTATTCTATACTATGTGTTCGCTTCTAAATGTCCTAATATGGAAGTCATCTCATTTTCTATCGTGTTCACTTCCAAATGACCTCTCTTGGAAGCCATCTCATTCTCTATCATGTTCACTTCCTCATGACCTAACTTGGAAGCCTTTACTTTGCGGCGACACCCATGAAGTGGGGAAAGAGTGCCTTTTCCCTTATCACTCCTATATGGGTCAACTGTTTTAATCGAAATCATCTAGATCTAAAATTCCCCACTTTTTGATTTGAGTTCTTTTATAACGGCTAGAGCTTGGAGAATAACACAATTTTCTCCCTACACTCTTCCTCTAGCATCAGGACGCTCAAATCCTACCATCATTCCATTGATATACAAGAATTTGGGTTGGGAACTGATCACTCCCTACCCGCCCATTCGTTATTTAAATGTGTTCAAAATCATCTAATCATCATTTTCATTTTCCACACTTCATCACAACACTTACACTTTTACATTGCATGGATCAACTCGTTGATCCATGGTTCAACACACTTTTATAGTTCTATCGCATGCTTGTGCTACACATATGCACATTCTTTTACGGTTTGGGATTCTCTAGCTTTTTCTTAGGTACACATCTCTATCTACTTTATGTTACCAATCTTTCCACTCACCAACATAAAGTGGGGGAAAATGTAGTCACAAAATCACACATTTACTATTACATTTATACCATTGGGTATGTTAATTTATATATGGATCTTGTGTGATAAAAGTATTCACTAGTGACCCATCTCTAGGTCTTGTTGTTAGTTATTCAAGTGTCATTGTGTTTTTTCTAGTTCATTCGTCAGTTGTCTCTATAGTTTTGGCCATCTTTTAGGGTGTCTCAGATGTTGTAATTTGTTTAGTTGTCATCTTTAGGTCTACACTGGGGCACCTAGGGTTGCACTGGGGCACCCCAGTCCATGATTTTAGGTGCCCATGTCATTGTAATTTGTGGTCTTAATTTATTTATTTGAGGTTGGTCCTAATGGTTACCCCATGTATTCCCTTAGGTCATAGTCGGCAGTTTCGGGTCATTAGTGTCAAAATTTGAGCAAGATATCCCTATATAAACAAAGCATACTTACTACATTATGGGCGGACATCTCACACATCAAGGGCAACTATCTACTTGATTAACAAAAATAAATTCCTAAAAGACTTAAAGGGGATTTAGGGCTCTAGTTTTAATCTAAATAGGAGGAATAAGACACAGTAAACAAAGTAAAGCTATATGTAATGAATAGTAATAAATTATGTTAAATGAAATAGAAACCCTAATGGAAAGGAAGGAGAGGGAAGATGACTTAGATGATTACTTGTGGTGTGTCACAAGTTATCACGATCTGAAAATAAAATTTGGAAATGCGTAGACGATCACTCGAGAGATCTTGCGAAGGGTATATCTGGACTATTTCAATTGATGCATGCACTGGGAGTGTCTTTGGGACACCTCGAGGTGACCTGGTCTAGATTCTCGAGCATTGTGAATTATGTAGGGGCTTAAGAATTGTGTTCGAAGTGTCACAACCAGTCTAAAATCCTACATGTCTATATTTCTAGATTCTCTTGATGAATTGGATGACGCCCGCACATGAAGAAGAAGAATGGGTCAGACTGACCTCAGCTGCCAAACCGGTGGACTTATCATTGAACATTGCACTACATTACAAAACCCGATGTAGTTCTCGATGAGTATGTGTATGTTGTGCCCTAGCTTCTCTCATGCTTAGTTGCACTTTGTAGTAGCGAGCTATGATAGCTATAGAAGATGTATAATATAGAATATAATACATATAATCCCTCCCTCCTATGTGAATGGATGTGATGCATACTTTGGTAGCTATGATGCATGGAGCTATGTGGATGGAGATGATGCAATGGATGTAGACCTAGATGGAGTGAAATTAGTGATAGGATGCAATGACCTAGGATCCTCATTATGGTCTTATAATCTTTATATTTATAGGGCTCTCAAGTTTGATTTCGCAATTAATCCCAACAATGCCGACTAAGGAAAAGATAAGGGAGACCAATGGCTAGAAGTGACCCAAAGAAGAGTGAAAGAGGTTAAACATAGAGAGGGGTACCCAAGGTGGGACCAGGGCACCCCAAGGTGCCCCAATATCAGGGTAGGGTGCCTGGAATCAGGGCTAGAATCTTAGGGAAGTTGTGAAATGGGTGGATAGGTATTGGGAAATATGTGGGAAAGATGAAGTAAAATATAAAACAAAGATGGAAAAAGGTGGGATTAATTAGTACTTTGTACACTTGAGAACCTTCTAAATAGTAGTATAATACTAGGATAAATATTGTCTAATGTGCAATATTTATGTCTACATTTTCCCCCACTTTATGTTGGTGAGTGAACAACTCGGTAACATAAAGTAGTCAAAGAAGCGTACTCTGAAATCCATGCAGAGTGTAGAAGAAAGCACACCGATGGACTAGACTTGAACATGGAGGAGTGTGGATTCTAAAGATGAAAAATGTAAGTAAAAGTGATGAGAGTGAACCTAGGGTGGAACGTGTGTGTAGCTACTACATGTGTGTGGTGTACTTGTATGGTTAGTATGGAAAGTACAGTCATGGTGTGTTGTCATTGTCTTAGTTGTTGTTTTTGTTGTTTCCCCTAATTTGACTACTTGTTTCTCATACAACGGACTTGCAAGGAGAAAACACTCAAGTGGTCAAATATGTATGTCTATAAAAATGTTGTGTAAAGTACAAAAATGTAAAGTACGCTAGAATAGAAAGTGTAAATGGAAAAAATGGAACATGTGCACCTAATCCATGTCGAAAGAAAGGGTGTAGAAGGATATCCTATAATGTCACGAGTTTTTAGGTGATCTCACGCCACCCTGGATGAAGAAGTGTAGGGAGGAAATGCCCAACGTCCTCCAACTCTAACTACTTATGTTGTAATTTTTTGAAGAGATCTTTGTACTACACTTGTTTTTAGGAGATCCTGACCATTAGACGAAGAAGTGTTGAGAGGCCATCCACCGTAACCCTAGAACTGTGACTACTCTGCATAATTGTCGAAGGACACCATGTCCTGTTGAGGTCGCTTTGTATGGATTTTGGTTAGATTTGAACTCACTCGTTGTGTATGGAGTTTGGTCCGATTCAAACTCACTCACTATGTACATGAACTAGTGTAAAGACGTCATGTTAGTAGAAAACCCATAATGATGCCCCCTCTTTAGGGGTGTATGTGACGACCTTGGAAGGAGAATGTGGCCCCAAAAAATGACCAACCACACTCTGACCTTGTAACCAACTCAACCTTGCGGGGAGAAGGGAAAACAATTAATAGATATAAAGGTGTTCACAAAAGAGGATGACTAGCGAATAGAAGTGTTAGTCTGAACACATGATGCGAGATAAGTGTAAAAACACAAATAGTATATAAAAAATACCAATTACGAATGCAAACACACAAGAAAACAAGGAGACCACATAAAGCAGGTTTCAAACATGGGACATCACTTACGATGTCAAAAGACATGTAAGGCCATCATGGCCACAATCAACATTCAATTGTGCATAGATACAAAGGGAAAAGCCTGCATACAATGGAAAACAAAGCATATAAGTAGGAATACAAGTAGTCATGGACACATGTAGCCCTACAAACAAGTTTTGCACATGGAACACTGTTAGCATGTTAGAGTGAAAAGTAATATTTCAAAGCATGTAGAAGCAAGTAGTATAAGATGCTAAGTACAAAATGAAACAATAACAATTGTAAAAATCGAATGTGGATGCCCCGAAACCAATATAGTAAGGGTAGAAGGAAAGCATACATGTCATGTGTAGAGTCTTGTATCTCCGATCACACTAAATGAAGATGTGAACATGCATGTTTGTATGATAATGACATATAGGAAAGAAAGATAACATGTGTAATAGAATGAGCATGCAAAACACTAGTAAGAAAAAGTAAATGCTACCAAGACAATGCAGTATGTTGTGGATGGATGGAATGGAATGCAAAATGGAATGGTAGGAGTAACGTGCCCCCATGAGTGTATGGAAGTGTATGCGGTGAGCTTAATTTTGTTTTTGCTCCTCGGCGAGTGAGGAATGAACCACAAATGAGAGTGTGTCATCGGAAATGGTCGAGTAGTTTTGGTTGTGTCTAAGCACGATGTAATGAGTGTGTATGTGTAGTGGTGATGTAATGCGACGGGAGGAGAACTCTGATGTGTGTGAACCTATAGTCGAATGTATATCATGACGTTGTTGATGGGAGAAGTGATGATGTATCCATAATCATATATCACTTTAAGATGAAGAAATGAGAATGTGACATATGAATAAGATGTGCGTAGACCCTATAGCCTAAGCGTATACCATGACTTGGTTGAATAGAGTATTAATGATTTAGCCCTAAGCGTATATCATTACATGATGGTGAAAGAAGGTGACGATTTCTCTTATAGCATATGTCATTACGAGATGGGGGTTGAGGGTGTATGAAACATAAATGAGTAGGCGGTGAATAAAAAAGGTAGTGATGGTAGCCCCAAGTGTAGACCACTATGTGATGAATAAGATGAGGGTTGGTTTTAGCCTAAGGTGTATACTACTACATGATGATGGGTGGGAGTGATGATAGAGCCTAGAGCATTGATCACTAGTCTTATGGATGTGGTATGATGACATGTCACATGTAGGTAAGGTCCATTTGATTGGTAAACCCTCATCAGTCAAGTATGATCGAGGAACCGTGCATCATAGGGTGGTGAGTGCAGTGCGTAGAAAAATGTAGTGCGAGATGACCAACGTAGGTGAATGTGTGTTATAGGCAATGTAATGTAGCGTGTGTAGGTAGGTAGAAATAGAATGTGTACAGATGAGAGATGAAACTAGACCCAAGTATAAGGAAATCTAGTGTAGGGTGTAGGATAGGTAGGGTGTATGAATGTAGTGTGGGTAAGTGTGTAAATGCAAGAAGTGTGTAGATAGGAATAGAATGCAAAAATATTAGGTAAAACTAGACCCAAGTATAAGGGAATCTAGTGTAGCATATAGAATGTATGGATGACATAGGAAACTAGGCTCATATAGGATGATGACTAGTGTAGTGTGTAGGAGAGAGATGATGTGGAAATGACTAATAGAGGAGGTATGTATAGGATGATGTAGGATGTATATGTATAGGTCTGTAGTTTAGTGTGTGGGGTTTGGTGTAAGAATGATACCTCAACAGTCCAATGTGAACCGAAGTACTAGGGTGCATCATCGGGTAACGAGGATGTGATAATAGATGAAATTTTTTGATATGTGAAGAAATGAAAATGTATGGGTGTGAGAGGTATCAATGCAAAAGTGTGAGAGGAGGGGGGTTGTCTAATGGTTAGGCCCCCTTAGCCGGGTAGGAAGGAGGAATCAACCAATAAGGTTGAAGGATGGATGTCGATCGACTTTGCACATGAGAGGAAGACAACAGAGAAGGATACTCTAATAATGGTGGTATAGGAGATAAGCATTGTGTAGGAGAATGAAGCCGATATGCATGCGAAGGGGCGTATGTAAGATGAACGATAGGCATAGTAAAATGTGCGGTGAGGAAGATCGATGAGACGTCACGTGGAAAGAAGATGATAATTGACATGGAATAAAATGAGGTGGTGATTTACGACGAGAGGCGTAATGGGTTTAGGAATATGGCTATGCCAATGTACATGACTAAGGGAATGTAGTGGTCATGTGGGGGCCAATCAAGGTGGTGAAGTAGGAATAGGAAATGTAGGTGGTGACAGTAGAGGAGATGTGTGAGTAAGAGGGGGAAAAGCACGGGAAGCGGAATGAGAAGGCAACGAGAGTGGAGGGATAGGAGGGAATCTGTTAATGGCGATAAATTTGTTTTTGTAAATAAATTTGAGATGATAGCTTGGGATTTACGAATCCAATTGAGTCCTAGAAGTAGGTCACATCCATGGACTGCTTGACTAACAAGGCAAGGGATGAGAAGAGTAAGAGGGATGATAATGATATGCAACTTAACAACACCAAATAGTCTGTTGAATGGATAGTTGATTTGTGAAGGAGGGTAACCAATAGAGTGCAAGAAGGACAAATAACATGTGCTAATGGGGGAGGATGGGTCAACTCTAGTACTATTTATAGGGGTGGAGCCAATAGATGCTTGTATGTGGAAATGGTCGGATGTGAACGTAACATGGTAGTTGACAGTATAAAAGGAGATAATTGGTGTCGCAACAATAGTGTGAGCAATGAGGAAGTTGAGAGGTCCGTGGGAGGAAGGCGTTGTATGGGAGACATAGTTGGAAGAGGAATCAATGGGTTTGGTATCATGTTTAGGGAGAGGGTTGTTAAAAATTTGGATTTTATGGTTATCATTGGGAGAAACTGTCATGGGGGACTTGAGAAGCTCGAGATGGCCATTGTCTAGTAGGTCTTGAATGAGATGTCATAGTTTGAAATAGTGATCGGTGGGATGCCCCACAGTGGTGATAGTCATAGTAAGAATGCTCATCAAAGTTACGCCCTTTAGGTCGAGAGGGTCGAGGTGTAGATGTGAAGGCAGGGTAATGAGGTTACTATCAATGAGTTGTTGCACCAAGACACTGAGTGACATACTAAGTTTAGCAAGAGGACACCGATATGGTTGAGGGTGTAATTATCGAGTGGTAGAAGTCACATTAACTACATCGTGAGGACAGTTAGGTTTATGGGAAGGGAATTTTAAGAATGATTTATTGGGAGTGTGTGTAGAGGACAAAGGTGAGTTATGATATTTAAGCTTGCCAACAGAGAGACAAGTTTAGTCTCATGGAGCTTAAGAGTGTGACAAAGTTGATCAAATGAAGAAAAATTATCGAAGAGGACTATATCGTGTAAAGGTGGTAAGAGGATATGGAAAAATAAATCACGAAGTTTTGAATCGGAAATAATATTAGTCATCTTAGCGACATTATTTTTGTATCGTAGGATGTAATCGGGAATCGTTCATCAAGCACTATTTAAGTTAGGAATAAGATAGGGTGGAACCAATATTGATGGAAAAATGTGTGAGAAAATCATTGGCCAAATGGGTAAAAGAGCTTACCGAATGGACTGACAAGTCATAGAACCAATGCATCGCATAGTCTTGTAGACTACACGGAAATAACTTAGCAAGGATAGTATGATCATTGGCATAGTCAAGACATGTGGTATGAAAGGCACAAAGGTGCTCTTGTGGATCACCTTGACCTTTTAAAATGGACAATTTGGGAGCGGTGAATCTATGTGGGAATGGGTAGGTAGCGATAGATGACGTAAAGGGGGAATCCAACAAGGATGTGGAATCAAGTGATAGAGGTCCTCGAGTGGTAATAACTTGCAACTGTTAGATTTGATTTTGGAGATCATGGTATAACGAGGTAAGATCAGGGGTATGAGATGAGGAGCCAAGGGGTATATTAGAAGCACCATTGGGAGGTGGAGGGATAATATTGACAATAGGGGGAGTGTAGGTGGGAAGTGGAGAGACTATAGGGGTAGAAGAGATAGGTAGGGATTCTCACGGGCTCGCTCGATGAGCGGTGAGCAAAGCATGAAAAACATGAGGGGGATTTTCGTGTAAATCCTAGAAAAAATAAATGATAACATCAAGCTACTCTTGGTCAACATTAGTTTCCTCATCATTATATTTCTCGCTAATGAAAATTTCAATTTCACGCAAAAGAACTTGGGTAGAGGCATCTAAGGGGTTTTCACCATTGATGCGGGTATATCCATTATGGATCTAAGCGACGACGAAAGGAGAAAGAAGTTCAAAATAATGAAGAGGTCCAAAGTGACTGCTACGAGTAATGGGCATAAAAGAAATAGATATAAAGGAGACCCTATCCGAATGAGAAAGGAGTGAGCAAGGAAAAATATGTCAGTTCACAAAACCCTACAAGGTGGTGAAAAGAACTGTCAGGTTCACCAAAATGATTAACAAAAATAACTTCCCAAAAGACCTAAAGGAGGATTTAGGGTTCTAGTGTTATTCTAAATAGGAGGACTAAGACACAAAGAAAGAGAGTAAAGCTATATGCAATGAATAGTAATAAACTATACTAAATGAAATAGAAACCCTAATGGAAAGGAAGGAGAGAGAAGATGACTTAGTTAATCACTATAGTTTGTCGTAGGTGCTCGCAAATATGAAAAAAAAATCTGGAAGTGTAGACGATCACTCAGGGACCTTGCGAAGGGTAGATATGAACTATCTGAATTGACACAGAACATGTGAGTGTCTTTGGGGCACCCTAGGGTGACCTAGTATGGATTATGCGCACTTGTGAACTGTGTAGGGGATCTGGAACTATGTTCGGTAGTGTCACAACTAGGTCTAAAACCCTACATGTCTGTCACTCTGGATTTACTAGATGAACTAGATGACACCTTGCACATGAAGAAGAAGGGGTTAGACTAACCTTAGTTGCCAAACCAAAGGTGGACTTATTCTTTGAGTGATGCCTGACTGCATTACGTAACCCGATGTAGTTCTGGTGAGTGTGTGTATGTCATGCCCTAGGTGCTCTCGTGTTAGTTGCACTTTGTAGTAGTGAGATATGATAGCTATAGAAGATATAGAATGTAAAATAGAATAGATAGAATCCTGCCCCTCCTATGTGAATGGATGTGATGCAAAATTTTCTAGCTATGATGCATGGAGGTTTGTGGATGGAGATGGTGCAATGGATGCAACACTAGATTGAGTGATAGTAGTGGTAGAATGTAATGACCTATGACCCTCATTATGGTATTATAAGCTTTATATTTATAGGTCTCTCAAGTTTGATTTCGCAATCAACCCTAACAATGCTAACCAAGGAAAAGATAAGGAGACCAACGGTTAAAAGTGACTTAAAGAAGAATGAAAGAGGTTAAACATAGAGAGGGGTGCTTAGGGTGGGACTAAGGTGCCCCAATACTGAGTTAGGGCACCTAGAATTAGGGCTAGAATCTTGGGAAATTGTGAAATGGATGGATAGGTATCGGAAATACATGGGAAAGATGAAGTAAAATATAAAACAAAGATGGAAAAATGGTGGGATTAATTGGTACTTTGTACACATGAGAACCTACTAAATATTGTTTAATGTGTAATATTTGTGTCTACACTACTAAGGCAAGGATTTCATTTGGCATTCTTCTACATCTACATCACACAAGCATGTTGTCCACTCAAAATTCCCCTGCTCTTAAGAAGGTGAAAATTTAAAATTTTGAGTTTAAGTGTCTTTTATGCTGTGCTGATAATGTGAAATGCCAAAGAAATTGAGAAATCTGTGTTTTGGGTCATTTTGTGTGTTTTTCGGCCTGTCGGACATTTTTGTCTGTGTGTCCCAAGTTCAATTGGGCCCTCTGTTCCCCGATCGGCCGGTTCACCCGAAGTCTGTTCTTTTCGGGCCTGTCGGAACTTTTTGTCCCAAATGTCCCAAGTTCACCCGGACCAATTGTTCCATTTTCATCCGATTCGGCCGAGTTGCGTACTTCGCGTATTTTTGTCCCGCGTGTCCCAAGCTCAATTGGACCCTCTGTTCCCCGATTGGCCTGTTCACTTAAAGTCTGTTCTTTTCGGGCCCGTCGAACTTTTTGTCCCAAATGTCCCAAGTTCACCCGGACCAGTTGTTCCATTTTCGCCCGATTCGGCCGAGCCGTGTACTTCACGTACTTTTGTCCCACGTGTTCCAAGAGCATTTGTGCATCTTTTCCCGCTTCGCCCGAATCGGCCAAGCCGTGTACTTCGCGCTTTCGTGTCCCACATGTCCCAAATGAACCAAGTGCCATTCGTGCTAATTTTTCCCACTCTACCCGAATATCTTGCTTATTCAATTTGGTAGGTATGTATTAAATACGCATTCATTGCCTTTCTCTCTCCTAAATGGCTATATAACGAGCGAACCCCCTATGCATTTTTACACACTGCTTTCCTGCTATCTTTTGCTCGAACCTTTGCAATCTAAATTCCTGCGCGCGTATCCATTTTCCTCTACAATTCCTTCCCAAGTCTAGCTTGCAGCTTTGCCCTCTGAATTACTACCAACATGAAGATCAAATTTCAGGGGCAAGAACAAATCTCACCACTAGAGTCTGCCGTTCCCGATATCGGGACAGTGAAGTTCGCCATCTTGACTTTAGTGATTTTTGGTCGAGGATGACAGACACAAACCCTACACCAATGGTATAGATGATTCATGACATCGGTTTGGCTTTGGCTCGTGGTTTCCCAATCTCTGTGCAATGTGTAGATACAGTGCTTTCATGCGGAGCTCATTTCAACCCTGATTCGAGTGAATTGACCAATATACACGGGGAGCTCATTGCCAAACTTGATGCTGCCACCATTGGCACTACACTGAGGATTCCAGAAATGGATAATGCCATAGTTGTCTCCTAGAATCAAGCACAGGCCCTGTTTAATCAAGACAGTGACAACTACAAGGCTTCGGGAGAATTGAAGAATAATTGGCAGAAGGGAGAGGCTTTCAAAACACTAGTTGTATCTGCTTTCAAAGATATACATTGTCATCTTCAGGATGAAACTTCTGTGTGTGTCTCTCCCTACAAGAAATCAAAGCTCAATTTAGAGCTTTTGTCAAAGGAAATCTGTTCAAGGAAAGCTCCATTTCCAAAGAGAAAATGAAGGAGATCTGCTCTCTTCAATCTGCTATTGAAGAAGCAAATAAAGACTATCATACTCATGTCGAGTTTGATAAGGAAATGGAGAAGTGCCTCGGATTTTAGACCCAGTCTACAGCCAACACGTTAGTCCCACGTGGCAGAGACATAGCCGAGGCGTTGAAGAGATTCAGGCAGCAGATTTTGAAGTCAGTGGGTCCCTCCCAGTCATAAGCACCTGTCTTCTTCTCCTTATTCCTCTCTTCTCTTCCAATTCTTTTTCTCGATTTATTGTAATAAGTTGAGGTATTGCGATTGGAAATCCTTAACTAATCTTTAGTTAAAAGAAGTAGTTACCGAGAGTAACTGAATTGTAAACTATATAATGGCCTCTCCTCGCCATTTTGAAAAAGGAAGAACTTGGCTTATTTTCTGAAAGTGTAAATAAATCATAAAGAAATCAATACAGAAGGGCTTTTCATTCTTCGTCTATCTGATCTCTTTTATCCCTAAGCTTTTCATTTAATCTTGTTAAGATCATTTGTCTGTGTTATGATAAGAAGCTTTGTATTCTTGCAGATGTTATTTATAGAACTTTGTGTCTTTCAAATTTCATCTTACTAAGTATGATACAAATGATCTTGTTTCAATTCATCAGTAACTTCGCATACATAAAGAATTACTCACATCTATAATTCCGAGTGTTGCCTTTCTACTCATTCTCGTATTCTCATTCCTTAGTCCCTTTTGTAATTGATTATCCTTATAGAAAACACTTTCGTAAATATCCAAGTTCCACAAGAAAATCATGTTTTGTATATGTGTAAATAGGTTCGTTTCTAAATAAGGGAACCTCTCCCATTAAAGAGGAGGGACTTCTTGTCCCCTGACTGTTGCTCTTCGTGAAGTCGTATTTGACGACTAACGCTTTTTAAGCGACTCACTGGGGAAATCATATTCCATTTTTGTAATTACTGATCATCCTTTGATCTGGTGACTCCGCGTTTTACTCGAGGGAGAAGGGCCCTTGGTATTAAAGATTCTCGGTTTGACTTTTTGGAGCAGCAGGTTTTCCTTTCCCTTCAACAAGAAATAGAAAGACTCTTTCAATAAGTACTCCACCTGTCCAAGATAGAATCCCTACGGGTGGTATTCCTTCAGAGTCAATCAGTCCTAATCTTTGAGCTTTGATTCTTGCTGGTGTTACAGTTCCTCTTCAAGCCATTTTTCCAAGAATGGCGTACCACCGCCTCTGGGTCATCGCTTTGGCCCCTTGCCCTTCCTCAGCCTTTGCACGAGTTACCCAAAGGTAACCGGAAGAACTTCCCTAAATTCAAAGGCGATGGTAAAGTGCATCCTGATGAACACATCGCAACCTTCATAGTTGCATGCGGAGTTCTGGGAGTTGAACATGAAGATGTCTCCGTAAGACTTTTCATTGAGACTTTACAAGATAATGTTGCTGATTGGTTCTATCACCTTCCGGCCGGTGCTATCACCAGCTGGGATACAATGAGAACTAGGTTTGAAAACCGGTTCAAACCAGCAGAAGACGTGCATGCCTTGCTAGCCCAAATCTCTCAAATAAAGAAAGATTCACAAGAACCCATGAGAGAATTTGTGGCCCGATTCAACAGGTTGATTAACAAAATTCGCCAAATACTCGACCTGTAGATCAAATTCAAAAATGTTTCTTCCTAAATGCCCAATCGCCTGAAGTTAGTTATGCACTGAGAAGGGCTAATCTCGCAACATTGGCTGAAGATCAAACTCTTGTTGTTAGTGTCGAAGATGATTTAATCATGTCAGGGAAGTTGAGGAGAGACCCTTCTAAATCTAAATCTACTTCTTCCTCCTCTTCCACCCCTGGACCTAATACTGATCCATTGGTTCAAAAACTTGCAAATGATCTCATTGCCATTAAGAAACAATTGGCTCAGCATGCTCCTTATGTAGACGTTCCAAGGAGGAATTTTTAGCCCAAAAATCGTTTTCCTGCTTTGCTCAAACAAGGCTAGCGCTTGAAGGACCTCCTATTAAAGTTCCCTTCAATGCAACTTTGTGAAGTTGAGGAACCCAAGATGAAGAGGTTAATGAAGATTGCAGAAATTCATTGAAGAGGTTGATGATGAAGCAGATGAACTTGAGGGATCTCGAGTTAATTTCTTCACCACCGAGGGCATTGATGATGAGGATGATTATGATGAAATAGTAGCAGACATGAATAGTGAATCATACGTTGTCATGATTCGAGAGCAGAAAAATCAGAGGAGAAAGTGATGTAGCCCACCAAGAAATCTAAGGAGCAGCCGACAACTATCCCCATAATTGTAAAAAGAGGATCTCCTATTCCCATTTCATCTGCACCAAAGGTGAGTCCTGTCAATTCCTGCTACTAAAGTTATTTCCATTTCTCCTAAAGTTGATAAACTTAAGATTTCAAATGATGATAGCCCGTCCACTTTTGGGTCTTTCGATATTATTGATCACCTAAAAAAGACTAAGGTTCAAATCTCAGAAGCTGAATATTATCAAACCCATCCTAAGGCCTTTGCTAAAATGATTCACTTTGTAAATTTTTATTCTAAAACTACCTCTAAATGCCTTTTACCCACTCCTTTTGCACCACAACCTAATGCAGTAGCCGCCACCACCTCACCCAATGACAAAATCAAATCATTCTATGTGACACTTCTTATAGGCGGCCATAGGCTCGAATGGTGTGTCATAGACTTAGAGCCTCGAGACAATGTGATGCCTACTAAAGTAGCTCATGCCTTAGGCTTGACTCTCACACGTACTTATGGATCTTGTTATTCTATGGAGAGTAAGGAAGTGCCCTTAGTCGGAAGAATTAAAGATGCACAAGTGGCTTTTGCTTCTTTGCTGAGAAGAAAGTTTTGGCTACCATCTTAGTAGCAGATATTCCTCCTTCATACGGGATGTTGCTAAGCAGAAACTTCTGTAAGGATGTGGGTGGAGAAATTCAAATGGATTGGTCACATGCCCTCATACCTGTTAATGGACAAATGAAGAAGTTGCTTCCTGAGAAGCAATCTGAGTATATTGTACAAAAAATGGATGATCCCAAAGCACAAATACTCTATGAGGATATGGGGCATGACAACTACATGATTATGTCTCCTGAAGAAATCCAACTCCCCAAAGTATCACCTAAAGATCCTAATGGTGTTTGGATTTTAGAGTTTGATGGAAGTTGTTCCTCAGCTGGTTCTGGAGCTGGTGTCATATTGGTGTCGCCCGAAGGAAGCCTTCATCCTTTCTCATTCAAGTTGCAATTTGAAAATACCA
This sequence comes from Taxus wallichiana var. yunnanensis, assembly GCA_018340775.1. Classification (NCBI taxonomy): domain Eukaryota; kingdom Viridiplantae; phylum Streptophyta; class Pinopsida; order Cupressales; family Taxaceae; genus Taxus; species Taxus wallichiana. The sequence goes on from CM031234.1 coordinate 963,887,690, forward strand.
ATAATACAGCAGAGTATGAGGCTCTCATTCTTGGACTATAGGTGGCAAAAGAACAAGGTGTAAAGAATCTTTTAGCTCGTGGGGATGCGGAATTGATTGTAAAGCAAGTTAGAAACCTCTTCCAGGTGAAAAATGGAAGGTTGAAACATTACAGGAATCAGGTGTGGGATTCCATTGAATTTCTTGATGCTTTCTCCATTGAAGCAATACCTAGGGAGAAGAATACCAGGGCTGATTCATTAGCAGTCTCTGGGTCACTGCTTATACCTCATCCTGACTTTTCCCAAGATAAGTTCACCATTGAGATGATCCATCGACCTAGTGTACCTGATAATACAAATAACTGGCAAGTTTTCAATAATGATCAACATTTGCTTTCTTTCTTAGAACTCAAAGATAATTTTGAACAGCTATACTTTGAAGGAAGTGATAACTTGCCTCGTGAAAGTGTGCCCTTTGACAAAGCAGCCACTCAAGGAGAAGAAACGGATCAGGATGGATGTATCAAACTCAAGGGAAACAAGATCCCTAAAGGATTGGTAAGTTTAGAGGAACTGTTTGATAAACACGACAGGTATGTAAAGTCTAGAGCTTCTACTGGACCTCAACAATCAGCTGAATATGACAAAATTAATATTGGGAGTTCTACTGACCCTAAGTTCGTGAACATTGGAAAATGTTGCACAACAGATGAGAGGAAGAAAGCAATTGATCTTTTAAAGAGGTATAAGGATGTTCTTGCCTACTCTTATGAAGATTTAAAAGCTTTCCAACCAAAAGAGATGCAACATTTTATTCCTCTCAAACCTGGAATTAAGCCTTTTAAACAGAAGCAGAGGCAATACAATCCTAAAATAGCTGACACCATTTTTCAAGAAATACAGAAGTTGTTGAAAGCCAAAATCATTTTTCCTATCCATCATTCAACATGGATTGCCAATATTGTACCTGTTAGAAAGAAAAATGGTGAGATTCGTATCTGTGTTGACTTCAGGAATCTGAACCAGCTTCCTTGAAAGATAATTACCCTTTACCTATGATGGATCAGGTCTTACAAGTAGTAACAGGATCTGAAATGTTGTCTATGCTTGATGGATTCTCAGGATATAATCAGGTAGAAGTTAATACTGCAGATCAACACAAAACAACTTTCACTACCCCTTGGGGTACCTTTGCTTACAAAAGAATGCCTTTTGGGCTCATTAATGCTGGTGCCACTTTTTAGAGAGCTATGGATCTGGCCTTTGGAAGTTTGAAAGGGAAGTGTATTGTTGTATACCTTGATGACTTGACTGTGTATTCTAAAACAAGGGCGAGATCATTTTCAGCACCTGGAGACAGTTCTGCTAAGATGTAGAGAACATGGGATCTCTTTGAATCCTAAAAATCTATCTTTTGTGTCACAGAGGGGAAATTATTAGGGCACATCATCTCCAAAGATGGTATTAAAATTGATCTTGAGCGAGTTCAAGTTATTCAGAAAATTCCTCTCCTAACTAGCAAAAAGGGCGTGCACTCTTTCTTTGGTAAAATCAATTTTTTGAGAAGATTCATCCCTGATTTGCAGAACTAACTCTGAATATCTCCCAAATGATGAAAGGTAAACAAACGTTTGGTTGGTATTCTGAAGGGAAAGAAGCCTTTGAAGATATTAAAAGAGCCATTGCTAAAACTCCTGTTTTAGCATGTCCAGATTTTAGTAAAGATTTTATTATCTATTGCTACGCCACAGGTAACACCTTGGCTGCTGTTTTGACTCAAGAAGATTCTACTGAGCATGAGCTCCCAATTGCATTCATGAGCTATATTATGAAATATCACGAGTTAAAATAAACCATGATGGAAAAACATGCTTTTGCAGTGGTTAAAGTTGTTAAGCAGTTTCGTTTTTACATTCTTAACTCTCACTCCATGGTGTTGGTACCAGATACAACTGTTAAGTCAATTCTTACACAACAAGAATTTGGATCCAAGAGAGGGAACTGGGTGGCTAAGGTTCAAGAATATGATATTGACATCAAACCGACCAAGCTCATCTGTGGAAAAGGCCTTTGTGAACTCATCGCTGAAGGAGCTAGACATGAGTTACTGGAGGATAAAATTGGTCTTCCTATAGTTCTGTTTCTTAGCTCAGTTGACGAATGGTATGCTGATATCGCCCATTTTCTCACCTATGGAGAATGCCCCTCTCATTTGACTGCCAAAGAAAAGAGGACTGTTAAACTAAGGTTAGTGCAATATGTGTTGTGGGAAAACACCTTGTTCAAACATGGGTTAGATGGAAGGTTTTTGAAATGTGTGGACAAGGAACAATAGAAAAAGATACTCTCAGCTTTTCATGATCAAGCATGCGGAGGGCACTACTCATCAACCGTCACTACTCATAAGATACTTCATGGAGGATATTACTAGCCTACCTTGTTCAGAGATGCATCCAAGTGGGTTGATAAATGTGAGGCTTGTCAGACTTTCGTGGGTAGACCCAAATTGGCCTCTTTGCCTCTTAAGCCAATTGTAATTGAAGAACCTTTTCAACAGTGGGGTTTGGACTTCATTGGAACACTTAATCCCTCTTCTAGTGCTGGTCATACTCATGTATTAACTGCTACAGATTATTTCACAAAATGGGTAGAAGCCATTCCAGTAAAGAGTACTACTTCTGAAGTGGTGTGCAGTTTCATCAAAGAAAACATCTTGGTAAGGTATGGTGTACCAAACAAGATTGTGACAGAGATAATGCTTCAATTTTTCTTTAACGAGATGATGGATTTTTGTTATGGATATGGCATCTCTCTGGCTCACTCTTCAAATTACTATCCTTAGGGAAATGGACAAGCAGAATCCACTAATAAAAATCTGGTGACCATAATAAGGAAATTAGTCAATGAGTCTCAACGAAACTGGCACAAGAAACTCTATGATGCTCTTTGGGCAGACATGATCACACCTAAGAGAGCCATTGGAATGTCTCCTTTTCAAGTGGTATATGGAGTAGAAGCTCAATTGCCGATGAATAAAGGAGTTATCGACCTTGCATCTAATGAAGGCCATTGAAGATACCGGTTTAATGATGCTTTGGATAAGAGAATAATGTACCTTCATAAATTGAATGAGGATAGATTGGAAGTTCTTGATAAGATATCTGCTCATCAACAAAAAGTTAAGGTCCCGTTTGATAAGAAAGCCGTGTTCGAGATTTCCAAGTTGGAGACACTATTTTTGTTGTGGGATAAAAGGCATGAACCTCGTGGCAGCCATGGCAAATTTGATTCCCTTTGGCTCGGACCTTTCAAGATCGTGCACTTTCTTTGGTAAGAATTCTTTTACCTTGATTATATGGATGGTTCTTCTCTCCCACTTCCTTATATAGGGCGGTACCTAAAATTGTTCAAGTCATAGGTAATTAGGAGTCCTTTGTATATTCATGCAACATTTTGTTTTTCTTTCCCTTTGTTTTGGTGTGTTGTCCTCTGTATTGGTTTGATTCGATGACTCCGTTGCCCAATGGATAAGGTACTGGTCTACTTCCCCGAGTTTGTCTAAGTTCTTACCTTGTCTCATTCCTTGAATTTATGCCAAGTCATCCCTAGAAGGAGCCAGCTGTTGTCCACTCAAAATTCCCCTGCTCTTAAGAAGGTGAAAATTTAAAATTTTGAGTTTAAGTGTCTTTTCTCTGTCTTTGATAATGTGAAATGCCAAAGAAATTGAGAAATCTACATTTTTGGGTCATTTTGTGTGTTTTTCGGGCCTGTCGGACATTTTTGTCCCGTGTGTCCCAAGTTCAATTGGGCCCTCTGTTCCCGATCGGCGGTTCACCCGGCTTTGTTCTTTTTGGGCCCGTCGAACTTTTTGTCCCAAATGTCCCAAGTTCACCCGACCAATTGTTCCATTTTAAATCTCGATTCGGTAAGTCGCGTACTTCACGTATTTTTTTGTCCCGCGTGTCCCAAGTTCAATTAGACCCTCTGTTCCCCGATCGGCCGGTTCACCCGAAGTCTATTCTTTTCGGGCCCGTCGAACTTTTTGTCCCGAATGTCCCAAGTTCACCTGGACCAGTTGTTCCATTTTCATCCGATTCGTCGAACAACGTACTTCATGTACTTTTGTCCCGCGTGTTCCAAGAGCATTTGTGCGTCTTTTCCCTTCGCCCAAATCGAATCGGCCGAGCCGCGTGCTTGCGCTTTTGCGTCCCACATGTCCTAAATGAACCAAGTGCCATTCGTGCTAATTTTTCCCGCTCTACCCGAATATCTTGCTTATTCAATTTGGTAAGTATGTATTAAATACGCATTCATTTCCTTTCTCTCTCCTAAATGGCTATATAACGAGCGAACCCCCTATGCGTTTTACACACTGCTTTCCTGCTATCTTTTGCTCGAACCTTTGCAATATAAATTCTGCGTGCATATCCATTTTCCCCGCACCCTTCCCAAGTCTAGCTTGCAGCTTCGCCCTCCGAATTACTACCAACATGAAGATCAAATTTCAGGGGCAAGAACAAATCTCACCACTAGAGTCTGCCGTTCCCGATATCGGGGACAATGAAGTTCGCCATCTTGACTTTAGTGATTTTTGGTTGAGGATGACAGACGCAAACCCTACACAAATGGCACAGATGATTCATGACAGTGGTTTGGCTTTCGCTCGTGGTTTCCCAATCTCTGTGCAATGTGTAGATACAGTGCTTTCATGCGGAGCTCATTTCAACGCTGATTCGAGAAAATTGACCAATATACACGGGGAGCTCATTGCCAAACTTGATGCTTCCGCCATTGGCACTGCACTGAGGATTCCAGAAATGGATAATGCCATAGTTGTCTCCCAGAATCAAGCACAGGCCCTGTTCAATCAAGACAGTGACAACTACAAGGCTTCGGGAGAATTGAAGAATAGTTGGCAGAAGGGAGAGGCTTTCAAAACACTAGTTGTATCTGCTTTCAAAGATATACATTGTCATCTTCAGGATGAAACTTCTGGTGTGTCTCTCTCCCTACAAGAAATCAAAGCTCAATTCAGAGCTTTTGTCAAAGGAAATCTGTTCAAGGAAAGCTCCATTTCCAAAGAGAAAATGAAGGAGATCTGCTCTCTTCAATCTGCTATTGAAGAAGCAAATAAAGACTATCATACTCATGTCGAGTTTGATAAGGAAATGGAGAAGTGCCTCGGATTTTGGACCCAGTCTACAGCCAACACATCAGTCCCACGTGGCAGAGACATAGCCGAGGTGTTGAAGAGATTCAGAAACGGATTTTGAAGTCAGTGGGTCCCTCCCAGTCATAAGCACCTGTCTTCTTCTCCTTATTCCTCTCTTCTCTTCCAATTCTTTTTCTCGATTTATTATAATAAGTTGAGGTATTGCGATTGGCAATCCTTAACTAATCTTTAGTTAAAAGAAGTAGTTACCGAGAGTAACTGAATTGTAAACTATATAATGGCCTCTCCTCGCCATTTTGAAAAAGGAAGAACTTGGCTTATTTTCTGAAAGTGTAAATAAATCATAAAGAAATCAATACAGAAGGGCTTTTCATTCTTCGTCTATCTGATCTCTTTTATCCCTAAGCTTTTCATTTAATCTTGTTAAGATCATTTGTCTGTGTTATGATAAGAAGCTTTGTATTCTTGCAGATGTTATTTATAGAACTTTGTGTCTTTCAAATTTCATCTTACTAAGTATGATACAAATGATCTTGTTTCAATTCACTGTAACTTCGCATACATAAAGAATTACTCTGTCATCTATAATTCTGAGTGTTGCCTTTCTGCTCATTCTCGTATTCTCATTCCTCAGTCCTTTTGTAATTGATGATCCTTATAGAAAACACTTTCGTAATATCCAAGTTCCACAAGAAAATCATGTTTTGTATATGTGTAAATAGGTTCGTTTCTGAATAAGGGAACCTCTCCCATTAAAGAGGAGGGACTTCTTGTCCCCTGACTGTTGCTCTTCGTGAAGTCCTATTTGACGACGAACAAAGCATAAGGGGGAAATGGTTGTATTATTTCCATTTCATCCATTGTTTTGCATTTTACATGTAGTTATTACCCCTTATTATCGCGTCATTGGCGCTAGAGCATCCTCGGTGCAAAATTACACACACACACACACATAAGAACTACATTAGGGTCCATAATGTAGTGCAATCCTCATCAATAAGTCCACTAGTTTAGAGGTTGAGGATAGTTTGACCCCACTAACCTTTGTTTTACAAGTCATTATTCGGTTCATCCGTGAATCTAGCATGATAGAAAGACAACGTTTTAGATCTCCTTCTGACACTGCTGAACACAGATCCTTAGATTTTTCACGGTTTGTAGCGCCTATAATTCAAACCATGGCACCCCAGGGTGCCCTGGTACACTCCCAAGTGAATCAATGCAGAAAAATAGTCAACTTATATCCTTCTTAAAGTCATTCGGTCATAGTTTTCCCAGGTCCACACACCATCTGCTATAGTCCAAAGACACACTAAGGTAATTTATTTATAGGTTAGTAACATATCCCTCTTATTTCTATTATTTCAATACATTCAAATATAAAATAAATTTAGTAACATATCCCTCTTATTTCTATTATTTCAATCCATTCAAATATAAAAGCAAAATATTTAGATCTAGCACTTCAATATAACACTTAGTTTCTATTTAGATTAACTTATAAAATAGTTAAAAACATAAAAACCTTATTTTTAAAATCACAAACCTAAAAAGAAAGATTCAAAATGGGGAATCAAACTAGCCTTGATGATAATCCCGAGAGTGAACTTATGACCAAGCACTGCACTACATCTCAGACTCCATGTAGTTATTGTGAGTGTGTGTATAAATTGTGCCCTAGGATGCCCTTGTGCAAGTTGCACTTGATAGCGGGTTGTAGATAGAATGTAGCAATGTAGTAGAATGTGTGGATGGAATAGAATGAAATTTCCTTTCCTATGTTCTATATGCAGAGTTGATGCAAGCCTTGTTCCTTGAATGAATTCTAGATGGATGCTTTAGAGTGCTTTAGGTGCCTTTTAGATGTAATCTTAGGTGATGATAGTAATGCTTAATGCTTGGTCCTTTATTTTGAACACATAACTATGTATTTATATGATTCCCTTATTTGAATTTCATAATTAACAACTGGAAGGCTGACCCATAAGTGAAAAAGATGCCCAAAAGATAAAAGAGACCCAAAAGGAGCAAGTAAGGTGAGAAAGGGTCAAGGGTGCCCAGAGGGGACATGAGCTTCTGGGCACCGTTGTCCTGGTGGTGTTGTTGTATGAAGCCATAAAAGATAAATCAATAATATCTCAACTGGGATATAGGGTGTTTAAGACCAAATATAAAACATAATACAAAGAAAAGAGGCTAAAGATAGTTGTCAACCACTAGTTTTCTTGCTTATGATTCATATAAATGCTAGTACACTATTAGGACCTAGAAATGTACCCAAGTGTTTTTGTCTACATTTCCCCACTTTATATTGGTGAGTGAATACTCGATAACATAGAGTAGATAAGAGATGCATACCTTATGGTCTCATGAGCGTGCGGTGAATAGTGTGCCGAGTGGACAAGTGAAATGTGGAGACTAGGAAAGGAAAGTTACCCTAGGGGTGAAACACATGTGTTGTGTTATACCTATGGTTGTGCTTGTACTTTTGTAGGTTGTTTCTTGTTGCGTATTAAGGAAAAACCTGTAAAATAAGAGAGAAAGAGTAGTCAAAGTCCTGTATATGAAAAATATGAGTAAAGTATGCAAAAATATGTAAAAGTGTGTAAAACGTAGTAGTAAAGGAAAGTGTGCTCGATGTAGTAAAGTGTAAAGGATAGAGAAATGTTTTGAAATGATGTGAGGAGCAATTTTTTGGGTGATATCACACCAAGTGAAAGTTTTTTGGGCAATCTCATGCCAAAGAGCAAGTGTTAGGGAGAGAGGTCTAGTTTTACTCTCCTTCCATGACTATGCTTGATAAGCACCACTGCAAATGGTATGTCCCTGATTTGTTCATGTTTTCCTAAATCAATTCCAATTGTATTGTTTTATTCCGATTGAAATAAATGGTAGGAGATTGCATGCATACTGTAACTAAAGGACTATTCCTATAAATGTACAACTACTCTAAATGCTTCGTGAACTATGTTGATCTCGAGAAGAAGATTGTGTGTGCCCCCATGACATTAGCACCTAGGAGAGGACACAAGTGCCAAAGCGCTACTATCTAATGTTGAGTGATGGTGTATGTGTTGTTTTGAGGACCCAATTTAGATTTAGGTACATTCTCGACTATGTTCCTGTTATGTTGTTGTACTGTATTAATATGAATTGTAACTCTAAGGTATTGTAGGGGTGATTTGTTCACCCAATGTATGGCCCCTCATTTGGGTTACATGCGGCGACTATAAGAGTGTACATCCCAAAAGAGAGGGCCTGATGCTGATTTGAATTTGATACCTACGGGGGTAGGGGATGTGCATGGTAGAAACCATGACACATGCAAGTAAAGTGGCTAGTAACATGCGTTAGTAGAAAAAGAAGCAAGTATGCAATAGAAGACAATGTAACAAGAAAGTGTGTAAACAAAATGGACCACAAAAATTGGGTTTCAAACATGGGACATCACTCTTAAAGTCGTAATACAATAAGAGTCGAAGTGGCCAAAAACATACAAACAATGATCAAACAAGGCATGGGGTATAGCCCGTAAACAATGACATACAATACTAAATAATGACAAGAAAAATGTATAAAACTACCACAAAGTGGAATATGGTCTTGCAAAGCAAATGCTTCACATGAAACACCCATCAGCATGTTAGAAAGATGAAAATCATGTCAAGGCATGTATGTATCAGTGGAAAGTAATGTGCTAGAAAGTAGAAGTAGTAAATAATGATATAATAACACCTCTAATGTGTGAGAGTAGTAAATGTAGATGCCCCAAGAACCTCAGTGATAGTAGAAAAGGATACAACACCAAGCATCATTGTAGTGTGTAAGAACCTATAAAATATCTGCATTCACAACTAGAGACCAAGTGAACGCGTATGTGTATATGATAAAGATTATGACATACGTAGTATCGGCAATAATATAGTAAGCATAATGCATCATGTAAGTCGTACAAGTAAGTAAGAGTAAGTGTAACCAAGATATGCAAATGTAGTGTATGAATGTGATGGAATGGTATGCAATGTGTGAGTGTGAAAGGATTGATGTGCCCCCGTGAATGTGTATGAGATGAGGTTCATTTATAAATGCCCCCTTATTATTAAAGATTGAATCATAGAACAAGAGTGCATCATTGGGAAATATTTTTAAAAATGTGTGCTAGAAAGATAGATCATGAAGCATAGAGCATGCAAAGTGAATTATGTGAGGTTCATTGCAAATTTAGACCCTCAAAGAAATTGAGTTTGAATTGTGGAACTAGAATGCATCATCGTGTAATAATGATACTTGGTGTGTATCAAGATGTGTATGAGTAGTGAGAAATATGTGAAGCACTCGATCATGATAGTAAATATTATAGAAAACTGGTGATGCTAGGAGGGGGAAAGAAAAATGATGTCCCCGAGTGTGTGAAGGATAGAAGGTTGTTCAACAATAGTGAAGGGCAAGGTACCCCCACCCAATGTCCAAGAAGATAAAGGCATGTGACGATTCTCTGAGATTGATGGAGTATGAGAGTAGTGATGTACATGCGAGGAGACCCATGTGGTAAAGGAGGTGGTGAATACCTATGTGATGGGGCTACCCGAATAGGGGACTTAGGCCGATAAGATGGACTAGTGGATGATGAGGACGACAAGGTCATGAAGTAGGTTGTGTGTGAATAAGAGAACTAGGTGCATAATGTGCCTTAGATTTGAGAGGCCCTAGAGGCCTAGATGTTGTAACTGGTGGAAGGATATCATCAAGACTAGGTTTAGGCAATGGTGTGCATGGTGGAACACCTTTAATAGTGATAAATTTTTTATTGTGAATGAACTTGAGACACAAATGATTCATGGAGGGAATAACTTGAGTGACGTAGAGCCAAGGAAGACCTAAGAGCATGTCACAACCTTCAATTGAAGATGCCACAAAAATGACACAAGCATGGTAAGAGGCCCAACTATAACGAGCAACCTAATGTAGCCAAAAGAATTAGGAACTAGATATGTGATATTATATATTGGACATTTTATATCCATAAGAAGTGTAATTGAGCACACACTAATAGGATCCACTGGATAGATCATGGTGTTATTTACATTGTACGAACTAATAGAAGTGTTGATGTGTAATGAATCAAAAGTGAATGTAGCATGATAATCATGATCTAAAAAATGAAATAGCTAGTGGTGACACATTAGAAGAAGTGACAAGGAAGTTAAGGAGACCCGATTTAGGAGGGGCACAACTCGATATGTGCATTAATAGAAGAATAATAAGCTTGTGTGACGTGATTAGGCAAAGGGTCATTGAATATTTTTAGCTTTTTGTTATTGTTGACAATCTTATAATAAGATGGCTCAGCGATTTCAAGTGAATTATTATCAATACGATATTGAATTCGATTCTTGAGTTTGAAACAATGATCGGTATAATGACCAATGCATTGAGGATAGTCACATTTAGAATTTTCATTAGAATTGTGGCTACGTCAGCAAGATGGATCAAGATTGAGTGGCGGTGGAAGAGTGATTAGATTGCTTTTGATGAGTTGAGGCAATAGAAAACATGATGCATAGGGTAATTTGGTGAAAGTACACTTTAGAGGTTTCCATTAAATCTTTTCAGGAGGAGAAACAACATTAATAGTTTCATTTGCTTCAACTAGTTTGGGAGATGGCTTGAATATTGATTTAGCTTGAAACCTATTAGAAGATGATGAAGAAGTATCTTGATATTTGAGTTTTCCCATAGATAGTAGTTTAACTTCATGCATTTTAAGCATATGACATAATTGATCAAATGAAGGATAGGTCTCAAATATAACACTCTCCTAAAGTGGTGGTAAAAGGATTTGAACAAAAATATATTGTAATTTTGAATCAACAAGCACATTGGTCATCTTAGCTAGGTTGTTCTTATAATGTAACACATAGTTCACTAGGTGCTTCTTAGATCTTTGTTCGATTTGACCGTAGTTGTGTATAAGAGATATTGGTATAGATATTGATGGAAAAGTGAGAAAGAAAAACATCAGCTAAATGCGTAAAAGAAGTTACCAAATGAATAGGTAGATCATAAAACCAATGCATGACGTAGTCTTAAAGACTCCTATGAAATGGTTTAGCTAGTAATGTATGATCATCCCCATAATAGTGACAGGACACATGAAAATATTTGAGATGCTCTTGAGGGTCACCATGGCCATTGAAGGTGGGCATCTTAGGGGTGATGAAGTTTAGAGGAAGTGGATAAGTAGAAATGGCGGGTATAAAAGGAGTGTGAAGAAGAAATGAGGAGTCAAGAGATGGAGAGGAGCGTGAAGTAGCTTGTTAGAGTTGATAGATTTGAATTTTTAGATCCTGATATAAGGAAGCTAAGTATTGAGTGATAGAAGAAGAGACTTTCTGAGTGTGAGAAATAAGAGGCAGAGTGAAATGATTGGTAGGAGTAGGAATGGACATGAGAACAATAGAAGTAGGTGGAAGGGTAAAAGAGGGAGGTTGTGTTGTAATAAGAATGGAAGCAAATATTAGAGGTGGGAGGGTTAAGGTCATCTAGATTGGTGACATCCTTGCGAGAATTGAATAAAAGAAGATCTAGGTCTTGTGGATGTTCAACAAGATGAGCTTGGAGATCATGAAGGTCTTCATCAATAAAGGGTGGATAAGTTTCAGCCATGTTAAAAGATAATAAAATTCCTACAAGAAATATTGGGTTCACCAAATGATTTAATTTATTTTTAATTAATTAAATCTATGTATTACTGAGTAGTCGTGTATGAAAATAAATGATAAAATATAGAATTGACACAAAAAAACTAAGATGTAAATATGAAACCCTAAGAAAAATAGATATATGAAGAGATTTAGTTGATTTACGCTCGATCTGTAACTAATCTGGACTGGGAAAAGTGTTGAACATGCTGGGTAGAGTGTCACAAATGTTCAATATAAATTCTACAACTCACAAACCGAGTCGGACAGGGCCGCCGCAGAGGCGGACAAGGGCACATGTGGCGACATGGGTGCCTAGGTGTTGGAGATATTAAAGTGCTCCTTACTTTGAAAAAGGCTAGAATCTAGTTTTTACTATGTCACAGTTGCTTCTTTTTGATTTCCCAGATACTCACTCTTTGAATTCCAAAGGTACATGTAATCTACAAAAGAGAATTTTCACCTGCACAATCCCACAAACCACATCAAACCTAAAAAGAAATATGCAAATGAGGAGTCGATCGACCCCCGATGGTCACCCCGAGAGTGAACTTATGACCGAGCGTTGCACTACATCTCATAATCCATGTAGTTATTGTGAGTGTGTGTAGAAATTGTGCCATAGGATGCCCTTGTGCAAATTTACACTTGATAGTGGGATATAGCTAGAATGTAGCAATGTAGTAGAATGTGTGGATGAAATAGAATTAAATTCCCCTTCCTATGTTGTGTATGCATATTTTATGTAACCCTTATCCCTTGAATGGATGATAAATGGATGCTTTAGAGTGATTTAGGTGCCTTTTGGATGCAAGCTTAGGTGATGATAATAATGCTTAGTGTTTGGTCCTTTATTTTGAACACATAACTATGTATTTATATGATTCCCTTGTTTGAATTTTGTAATTGACAACTGAAAGGATGACCCATAAGTGAAAAATATTCCCAAAAGATAAAAGATACCCAAAATAAGTGAGTAAGGTGAGAAATGGCAAGGGGCACCCGGAGGGGACATGAGTACATGTGTTGATCGGGGATCATTTTTGAAATTTCCCCGCACATCCCTAAATGGTGTCGGTGTAGAAGATCATCTCGAGAGCTTTCCAAAGATCATGAGAACACGACAAACGGACATCGGGAGCTCTAGTTATGTCCGGTCAAAGTTTGGTCAATAGGAAAGTCAACTCGGTCAATCGGTCAATATTGGACCAATCGCACTATGACATGTGGCTTTACACCACTCGTCGAATTCACTCGATCTACCTATCGGGAGATGACAAGTGGACTACATAATGACTGAGTTAATTAATTTCGATACCCCATGGTATGGGTCGAATTTTTATTTATTTGGTAAGTCCACTTACACACCATTCCACATACCATGCATTATGCCACAAACTATGCATATTAATGTTTATACATTAGTATAAACCGCCAACATCCTATACTTCCACATGGAGGAGGAGTGAAGTGGTGGTGGGGAGCATGTTTAATGTTATGTGTGGTATTATCCACGTATAGAATGGGGAGATTAAGGTTTGTTAAAACCTACCCATAATAAAAGGGCGCCCAAATGTGGGATTTATACCACTTTATCCTAAGCGCCTGAAATGGGAATTAATTCCCTCATTCAAACAAAATCTGCTTCAAAGGGATATCATCCCATTAACCCACTTCATGCCAATTTTGGGGATTTAATCCAATTAAAAATGCAAACCGCCCTATATGGGTATGTAATCCCATTAATTTTTCTACGGTGAGGCTAAGGTTTAAATATAGCCTAAAGATAATTTGTATTGCATTTTTAAGGGCCCTAATTTTGTATAAATAGGGAACCCATTCTATTGTAACACACACACACCCCAAGCTTATTATTTGTTAAGCTTATTGTGGGGACACACATTAGTCCAACAAGCTTATTATTTGTTAAGCTTTTTTGTGAGATGTGTCAACAAATATTGTTTATTGGCCTATTATTTTAGGCAATAGTAGATGAAATATTTGTGATTGGGAGTAAATTATAAACTACCCAATAGGCCCATTGAGCCACACCAATTACTTGCAAATCCTGGATTGTCGATCTGGAGTGCTAGCGTCGCATTGATAGCGTCGGGAAGGCCGATCGAAGCCGAAGGAGATTGTGCATCAGGAAGGTGAAGAAAAATTCGACTGATCATCGGAAGTTTTTCAAAGAACTAGTGTATTGATAGGCAAGTAAAATTCCATTAGGTTTTCTTGTGAAAGTACTATTGTAACTTACAAGTTTTGACTAGTGGAACGGTTCGACCACGAACCCGGAGACGTAGTAATTACCGAACTCCGTAATCAATATTTGTGCAATTTTCTTATTGTCTTGCATTAATGTTTAAATTGATTACTAAAAAGGAGTAAATTATTGGCATATAATTAAAGCCTATAAGGTGCGAGATCGTAGCAATAATCTGATTATTTTCGGATCATGTTTGGTATCAGAGCTGGTTTAGCTCCTTACTTGTTTTTCAGTAAATCTGATTAACAAAGTGATTGCTTCAAGATTGGTGCAGTTGGTTTAGTTTGTGTGAACAGGTACAAGTGCACTATGGGAAAGATGTCTAAATAGGTGAAGCTCGATGAAATTGAAGCATATAATCACCAGATCTAGGAAGAGAATTCTCTCCTGCGATCAATGTATTCCTCCTTGGAAGAGGAGAATGCTCGTTTGAAATCAGAATTGAAAACCAAGGATGAGCTCTTGGCAAGGTTGCAATGTGGTGATCAGAGGAAGGAAATACCTTCAACTTCAGATGCAGAGGCCATGGCAAATGATTGCATTGTAATTTGTTCACCACGTGAATCTTCTTCTTCCTCCCATTTGGTTTCGAATTCAGGTAATGAAGTCTTTGGTTTGTTTGAAAAGCATACTAGAGGCATTGGATCCAAGTTACTAGATAAAATGGGATTTGATGGAAGAGGCCTTGGGAAAAATGGCCAAGGCATTTCTAACCCAATACAGGTTGAGGATCATCCTTGTTTTGTAGGTTTGGGTTATCCTAGTGCGGGAATGGAAATTGGAGAATGCTCCAAGAACGTTGATGGGAGACAAGCTTTTGAAAGCAAAGAGAATACCCCACTAGTCCTGAAGATTATGAGCAGGAAAGTTGTGCTTTGTCGTCACAGGCAAGATGTGGTAAGAGAAATCAGCAAAGAGGTAATGAGATTCCACCTCCAGTTTCTTACCATAATCATAAGCACAATAAAACTTTTGATCCACTTTTTCAGCTTAAGAAGTATGGTTATGATTTTCAAAAGATGTGGAATTCCTTTCCATGTACTTTTTGTGGATTGCATAATCATTCAATGGCCAGATGCTGGAAGAGAAGGACACTGATGAAGAATTTGATGCCATTCATCAAGAACAAGGCAAATCAGAAAGACCAATCTCATCATGCGAGTCGAAATGGCGTAGAAAGAGTTCCTCATCCCGAAGAAGAAGAGATTAAGAGGAATTTTTGTGCTCATTGCCGAGGAATGGGCATCGGTGGAAAATTACTGAAACTACATCCATCTCACCATCAGAGTAATGGTAAGCCAAAGATGGAATGGAGGCCTATTGTAAAGGCAAAGGAGGTTTCTACTTCACCACCAGTTGACAATTTAACCCAGGACTAGGTAATACCTGAAAGTGAAAGTCCTTTCAAATGGGTAAGTCAACAATTTTTCAATTATATATTGCATAATTCAGATTGATGAATAGTATGTAGTATTAAGTTTGGAGATCAAATTTTGTGAGAAAATGCTAAGAGAAAGGTTTACCATACTCAGTGGATTTTCTTACTTAGAAAATTTGATTAATGCTCCAAACATATCTCCTAATCAGCTTGTGAGTACCTGTTACAACTTGGATATAGGAATTAACTCATATAAAGCTTGGAGATTGATCTGCCATTTGTGTAGACAATAGAGTTCTCAAAGATCAGCTCGAACTTCATTATGTGTAGAGGCATTGTGACCATGCAGCAGAATGGTAGCTGAATCACCGTTGGCATTGACGTCGGGTGGAACTTCATTTTGTGTAGAGGCATTGTGACCATGCAGTAGAGTGGTACCTGATATTAGTATGTCAACAAGAGGAGCTCTCAAAGGATTAGCTTAGAACATCATTCGGTGTCAAGGCATTGTGACCACACATACGAATGGTAGTTGATCAACAGACTTAGCATCATGCATTGGAGGCTCGAGGTCTTACAAGAGGCTTAGCATCATGCATCGGAGGCGTTGAGGTCTGTAACAGACTTAGCATCATGCATCGGAGGCTCGAGGTCTTAAAAGAGGCTTAGCATCATGCATCGGAGGCGTTGAGGTCTAAAAGGGACAAGTCATTGTCCATCATCGACATCGGATCAATCAAAGCTCTACGTAACATGGAGTTCCTTCAAACCGTTTGATTTTGCGGGAATCAACTTCGAGCCGGAGCTCTGTGTTATAGAGTAAAAGAAGATCCTTGTTATCAGATATCAAGAAGCTTAGCACCGCACAGAAGGAGCGTTGAGGTTTCATTCATAAACTTAGCACCATAAAGCGGAGGCATGGAGGTCTTCTTCGGATATCAGAGTGGCGCAACGAAGGCGTCGTGGGCCCATAACCCACAGGTCCCAGGATCGGAGCAGAGTTGTCAAGTGAGAAGGTTAGAGGAGAAGACACAAGGGTCTACTACAACAACACTTCCGGTGGCAGAGAGAGTTTTTCAAATTCGGATGAATATGGAATCTTTTTGGGACAAAAAGCCTTTCTCAATGGGGAGGTGTGATCAGGGGATCATTTTTGAAAGTTCCCTAAACATCCCTAAATGGTTTCAATGTAGAATATCATCTCGAGAGATTTCCAACGACTATGAGAACATGACAAACGACATCGGGAGCTCTAGTTATGTCCGGTCAAAGTTTGGTCAATAGGAAAGTCAACTCTAGTCAACTGGTCAATATTGGACCAATCACACTGTGACATGTGGCTTGCCACCACTCATCAAATTCACTCGATCTGCCTATCGGGAGATGACAAGTGGACTACATAATGACCGAGTTAATTAATTTTGATACCCCATGGTATGGGTCGAATTTTTATTTATTTGGTAAGTCCACTTACACACCATTCCACATACCACGCATTATGCCACAAACTATGCATATATATATTAATGTTTATACATTAGTATAAACCACCAACATCCTATACTTCCACATGGAGGAGGAGTTAAGCGGTGGTGGGAGCATGTTTAATGTTATGTGTGGTATTATCCATGTATAGAATGGGGAGATTAAGGTTTGTTAAAACCTACCCATAATAAAAATGGGCGCCCAAATGTGGGATTTATACCACTTTATCCTAAGCGCTATTGGGAATTAATTCCCTCATTCAAATTTGAAAGGATATTATCCCATTAACCCACTTCATGCCAATTTGGGGGATTTAATCCCATTAAAAATGCAAACCGCCCTATATGGGTATGTAATCCCATTAATTTTGCTACGGGTGAGGCTAAGGTTTAAATATAGCCTAAAGATAATTTGTATTGCATTTTTTAAGGGCCCTATTTTTTTGTATAAATAGGGAACCCATTCTATTGTAACACACACACACCCCAAGCTTATTATTTGTTAAGCTTATTGTGGGGACACACATTAGTCCAACAAGCTTATTATTTGTTAAGCTTTTTTTGTGAGATGTGTCAACAAATATTGTTTATTGGCCTATTATTTTAGGCAATAGTAGATGAAATATTTGTGATTGGGAGTAAATTATAAACTACCCAATAGGCCCATTGAGCCACACCAATTACTTGCAAATCTTGGATTGTCGACCGGAGTGCTAGCGTCACATTGATAGCATCGGGAAGGCCGATCGAAGCCGAAGGAGATTGTGCATCAGGAAGGTGAAGAACAATTCAACTGATCATTGGAAGTTTTTCAAAGAACTGGTGTACTGATAGGCAAGTAAAATTCCATTAGGTTTTCTTGTGAAAGTACTATTGTAACTTACAAGTTTTGACTAGTGGAACGGTTCGACCACGAACCCGGAGACGTAGGCAATTGCCGAACTCCGTAATCAATCTTTGTGTAATTGTCTTATTGTCTTGCATTAATTTTTAAATTGATTACTTAAAAGGAGTAAATTATCGGCAAATAATTAAAGCCTATAAGGGTCCGAGATCGTAGTAATAATAATCTGATTATTTTTGGATCATGTTTGGTATCAGAGCTGGTTTAGCTCCTTATTTGTTTTTCAGTAAATATGATTAACAGAGTGATTGCTGCAAGATTGGTTCAGTTTGTGTGAACAGGGTACAAGTGCACTATGGGAAAGATGTCTAAATAGGTGAAGCTCGATGAAATTGAAGCATATAATCACCATATCTAGGAAGAGAATTCTCTCCTGCGATCAATGTATTACTCCTTGGAAGAGGAGAATGCTCGTTTGAAATCAAAATTGAAAACCAAGGATGAGCTCTTGGCAAGGTTGCAATGTGGTGATCAGAGGAAGGAAATACCTTCAACTTCAGATGCAAAGGCCATGGCAGATGATTGCACTATAATTTTTTCACCATGTGAATCTTCTTCTTCCTCCCATTTGGTTTCGGATTCAAGTAATGAAGTCTTTGGTTTGTTTGAAAAGCATACTAGAGGCATTAGATCCAAGTTACTAGATAAAATGGGATTTGATGGAAGAGGCCTTGGGAAAAATGGCCAAGGCATTTCTAACCCAATACAGGTTGAGGATCGTCCTCGTTTTGCAGGTTTGGGTTATCCTAGTGCAGGAATGGAAATTGGAGAATGCTCCAAGAATGCTGACGGGAGACAAGCTTTTGAAAGCAAAGAGAATACCCCACTAGTCTTGCAAGAAGATTCTAAGTAGGAAAGTTGTGCTTCATCATCATCAGGTAAGATGTGGTAAGAGAAATCAGCGAAGAGGTAATGAGATTCCACCTCTAGTTTCTTACCATAATCATAATTACAATAAAACTTTTGATCCACTTTTTCAGCTTAAGAAGTATGGTTATGATTTTCAGAAGATGTGGAATTCCTTTCCATGTACTTTTTGTGGATTGCATAATCATTCAGTGGCTAGATGCTGGAAGAGAAGGACACTGATGAAGAAGTTGATGCCGTTCATCAGAACAAGGCAAATCAGAAAGACCAATCTCATCATGCAGAGTCGAGAAATGGCAGAAAGAGTTCCTCATCCCAGAAGAAGGAGATTAAGAGGAATTTTTGTGCTCATTGCCAAAGGAATGGGCATCGGTGGAAAATTGCTGGAAACTACATCCATCTCACCATCAGAGTAATGGCAAGCCAAAGATGGAATGGAGGCCTATTGTAAAGGCAAAGGATGTTTCTACTTCACCACCAATTGACAATTTAACCTAGGACCAGGTAATACATGAAAGTGAAAGTCCTTTCAAATGGGTAAGTCAACAATTTTTCAATTATATATTGCATAATTCAGATTGATGAATAGTATGCAGTATTAAGTTTGGAGATCAAATTTTGTGAGAAAATGCTGAGAGAAAGGTTTACCATACTCAGTGGATTTTCTTACTTAGAAAATTTGATTAATGCTCTAAACATATCTCCTAATCAAGCTTGTGAGTACATGTTACAACTTGGATACAAGAATTAACTCATATAAATCTTGGAGATTGATCTGCCATTTGTGCAGACAATAGAGTTCTCAAAAGATCAGCTCGAACTTCATTCTGTGTAGAGGCATTGTGACTATGCAACAAAATGGTAGCTGAATCACGTTGGCATTGACATTGGTCGGAACTTCATTCTGTGTAGAGGCATTGTGACCGTGTAATAGAGTGGTACCTAATATTAGTATGTCAACAAGAGGAGCTCTCAAAGGATCAGCTCGGAATGTCATTTGGTGTCAAGGCATTGTGACCACACATACGAATGGTAGCTGATCAACAAACTTAGCATCATGCATTGGAGGCTCGAGGTCTTACAAGAGGCTTAGCAAACTTAGATCATGCATCGGAGGCGTTGAGGTCTTGTAATGACTTAACATCGTGCATCGCAGGCTCGAGGTCTCTGAAAGAGGCTTATCATCATGCATTGGAGGCGTTGAGGTCAAAAGGGACAAGTCATTGTCCATCATTGACATCGATCAATCAAAGCTCTACGTAACATGGAGTTCCTTCAAACCAGTTTGGATTCTGTAGAATCAACTCAAAGCTAGGAGCTGTGTTATAGAGTAAAAGAAGATCCTTGTTTTTAGATATCAAGAAGCTTAACACTTAGCAGGAAGAGCGTTGAGGTTTCATTCAGAAACTTAGCACCATAAAGCGGAGGCGTGGAGGTCTTCTTCGGATATCAGAGTGGTGTAGCTGGAAGCGTCGTGGGCCCATAACCCACAAGTCCCAGGATCGGAGTAGAGTTGTCAAAGTGAGAAGGTTGGAGGAGAAGACCCAAGGGTCTACTACAACAACACTTCCGAGGTGGCAACAGAGTTTTTCAGATTCAGGATAGTATGGAAGCTTTTTGGGACAAAAAGCCTTTCTCAGTGGGGAGGTGTGATCAGGGGATCATTTTTGAAAGTTCCCTAAACATCCCTAAATGGTTTCAGTGTAGAATATCATCTTGAGAGATTTCCAATGACTGTGAGAACACGAAAAACGGACATCAAGAGCTCTAGTTATGTTCGGTCAAAGTTTGGTCTTCGGGAAAGTCAACTCTAGTCAATTGGTCAATATTGGACCAATCACATAGTGACACGTGGCTTGCCACCACTCATCGAATTTGCTCGATCTTTTCTTATCGGGAGATGACAAGTGGAATACATAATGACCGAGTTAATTAATTTCGATACCCCATGGTATGGGTCGAATTTTTATTTATTTGGTAAGTCCACTTACACACCATTCCACATACCATGCATTATGCCACAAGCTATGCATATTAATGTTTATACATTAGTATAAACCACCAACATCCTATACTTCCATGTGGAGGAGGAGTGAAGCGGTGGTGGGGAGCATGTTTAATGTTATGCGTGGTATTATCCACGTATAGAATGGGGAGATTAAGGTTTGTTAAAACCTACCCATAATAAAAGGGCGCCCAAATGTGGGATTTATACCACTTTATCCTAAGCGCCTAAAATGGGAATTAATCCCCTCATTCAAACAAAATCCACTTCAAAGGGATATTATCCCATTAACCCACTTCACACCAATTTGGGGGATTTAATCCCATTAAAAATGCAAACCGCCCTATATGGGTATGTAATCCCATTAATTTTGCTACGGGTGAGGCTAAGGTTTAAATATAGCCTAAAGATAATTTGTATTGCATTTTTTAAGGGCCCTATTTTTTGTATAAATAGGGAACCCATTCTATTGTAACACACACACACCCCAAGCTTATTATTTTTTAAGCTTATTGTGGGGACACACATTAGTCCAACAAGCTTATTATTTGTTAAGTTTTTTTGTGAGATGTGTCAACAAATATTGTTTATTGGCCTATTATTTTAGGCAATAGTAGATGAAATATTTGTGATTGGGAGTAAATTATAAACTACCCAATAGGCCCATTGAGCCACACCAATTACTTGTAAATCCTAGATTGTCGACCGGAGTGCTAGCGTCGCATAGATAGCGTCGAGAAGGCCGATCGAAGCGAAGGAGATTGTGCATCAGGAAGGTGAAGAAAAATTTGACTAATCATCGAAGTTTTTTGAAGAACTGGTGTACTGATAGGCAAGTAAAATTCCATTAGGTTTTCTTATGAAAGTACTATTGTAACTTACAAGTTTTGACTAGTGGAACGGTTCGACCACGAACTCGGAGACGTAGGCAATTGCCGAACTCCGTAATCAATATTTGTGCAATTGTCTTATTGTCTTGCATTAATTTTTAAATTGATTACTTAAAAGGAGTAAATTATCAGCAAATAATTAAAGCCTTTAAGGGTCCGAGATCAGGTAGTAATAATCTGATTATTTTCGGATCATGTGTCTTTTTATCTTGGTGGAGCGGGTGTATGGAGCCATAAAAGATAAATCAAGTAATATCCCGACTGGGTTGTAGGGTGTGTAAAACCAAATAGAAAATATAAGACAAAGAAAAGAGGCCAAAGATAGTTGTCAACTACTAGTTTTCTTACTTAGGAATCATATAAATGTTAGTATGCTTTTAGAACCTAGAAATGTACCCAAGTGTAATTTTGTGTCTACACAAGTATAATTCTATGACACACACTTTTTTCTAGTAGTTTAATCTTGATATTCTATCAATATGCACCATTGTATGATACCTTTTCCAATACTCGGGGGCATATGCAAATATACCTTCCTTCTTTTCCAAGAATAGATATCCTTGTACTATATATTCCCTAAAAATTCAGTAAGGGGTGATGCTTCCAACATGTTTGTTAAATACTGCTAATATTATCCCTACTCATAGCACATGCTATATCATATCTCTTCAATCACAATGGGTTTCACGCATAAATCAAAATCAATATTAATAAATTACAATCTCTTCAAACACATTACTTTAATCACAATTCTTAATTCAAATCCTTCTACTCATACTATTTATAATGGATTTGTTCCACTTTGGCTTTCTATCATGCTATTAAGCCTCTTTTATTTCTACATATATTATGATATATTTGAGGTCTATGCCTACTTTGACATTTGGTGTTCCTCTTTCCCCGATCAAGACTCTTCTCAAGTAGCTCTTATGTCACCCCTCTCCCTACATATACTTAATTTTTTTAGATAAGGATAAAGACTTTTTGGCAGGGACCCTATCTAGTTACAAAATTCCCAATGCCCAGATATACATTGAAGCCCAAGAAGAGAAAAATATAAATAACATTAAAGCACAAGAAGAGAAAAATATAAATAACATTAAAATTACACCCAAAACACTACCAAACCATAACAAAAAAAAAAAATGTAGCAAAAACACAAGTGCACAACGAAGAAGAAAACCTCGTAACCATTACTTCATAGTTTTGAGAAAGGAATGTTTAACATTATCTAACTCATTCTTGATGACCTTAATTCTCTCATCATTCATAATTTTTTCCTTTGCTTTGCTATCCTCCATATGATGAGTGATAAGGGTGAGAAAGTCAAGAGTGTTCTTGAAGTTAGACATGATGTCACATTATTTAGACCTGATGATAGCATGATCCTTCTCAATTTTGGAGACTCTATTGTTAAACTCCTCGAAAATATTAGCATCTAACTTCCTGCCATCAATCACAAAGCCCGCAAACTCTGATTTTTCTTTAAGCTCTTAAACATCCTTGTGAATCTAGTTCAACATATCATTAAGGATATCTATCTCAACTCGATGTTGGGGGCCTTGGTCTTAAGATGTTGCACTTAATTCTTTCTAAAAGAGAGAAGGCTAAGAACAACATCACATTCTATAGGACTAGGGGAGAGGAAGGATTTCTAACTACATGTACCCTTCTTAGCCTAGCTATGAAGAATGCAGATAGATGAACTATCTTTAGGTCTCTTCTTAGAGATAAGAACTGAGGGAAGGGTGGTGGGAGCAATGCCAAAGAAGGAGGGTAGTGCAAAGACATGATTTTGTGTAGGATTTTGATGGGAGGCTTTCTAATAGAGAATGGAATGCTAAAAATACTTGTAGATCATCAAAATGATAGTATGATGTAAATGATAGTCCCACTTCCCCCATTTAACCAGTTCATAGAATGCTCAAGAGACTGAAGGATAAAAAAATGGAAACTCATAGGTGCTTGTATTCTAGAGTGATTAAGGAATACCAAATGGAACTAGTGCATTACATTGAATCTCCAATATAAGGTGATGAACTTCATCAATAGAAGACTCAATTTCATATAGGGATACAATAAAGAATCCATGAAGAAAGCACCTTTAGTGTGAGCCAAGACTTCACCATTTTATAGAAATTTCTTCTCCTCCACCTCTCTTTCAAATTTATTCTTGAAATTTTTAGTATTTCATGTGCAACCCAGTGGATAATAGCTATGAGATCTTCGATAATCTTGAAGTCTCTACCGTTATAGGTTACAATCATGTCTTTCCAATTCTTGACAAACTCTAGGGAGAGATGGAGGTCATGGCCATGAACCCTTTCAACAAAGCATATACTTAAATTAAAAATACAAAAACATTCACAGATTTGTAAAATTACAAATCCATGACCAATACATGTAGTTGACATTATTAACACTTCACATTACATATGTTGTTTGTTGTCTTTATAGTATTATCGATATCATATCTTTCATACTCTTTACATTGCATGCATTCACGAGGTATATTGAGCTTGATACATGACACATAGATCATTATATGCTGATAGGAACTAGCTTTATTCGTTACATCACTGGAACTATCCATGTGTTATTATTTCATTATATTTCCTTTCCACTTCCTTCATTACATTTGATTACATATATCATGTACATGTTATCTTTTAAACTAACATGACTAACACATGTGTCTCACGCGGTGTTAGCATATATTACTTCATGTGATTTTTACTAATTATTTATCTTATCACTATTTGACATTATTGTTTTATATAACATGTTTGTTAGTTACTTTTGAATACTTCTTGTTTGCTTCATTGTATACAACCTAAGTACCTTGCTTGTCTTGTGACATCATGGGTGTCCCATGTTTGAGGCTTTATTCTCTTTTTATGTGAGATTTTTGTCGTGTATGTTTCCTAAGTGCCTTGATTATCTTGTAACACCATAGGTGTCCCATGTTTGCAGCTTTAGTCCTCGCTATGACTCTTCTCTATGTGTTATTGCTTCTATTTGCTCACTTAATCACTATTTTGTCTCTATACTAGATTTGTTGCATTTACATTTTTATACTACTATTTTGTTGTTGTTATGGTTGTTTGTCTCTTTGCACACCATGTATGTCACCATGCACATCACCCTTTTTTGTACAGTCAAGTTCTCAATGGTGGCCATTACTTAAACATTCCACATTCTCCTATAAAATTCTTAGGCATTTAATTGATGGGCACACATCTGCTTCTTTTTAGTGGTGCACTTAAATGATTTATCACACATGCCTCAAAGAGGGGGCATTCATCGAGATAAATTATACACTTACATGTAAATTTATTGGTTTAAAGACACATTTTCATAGAGAAAAAACACTCAAAAACAATTATAGATATCAAAGTTTGGTAGAAAACAGAAAGGTTCAAGACCATATAGAAAGGTTAGGACCGTACAAATGTTCCTGACACTACCATACATTTTTTCCTTGTGGGTGGAAACACCATATTTTTCTACAGTTTTAGATTTTTCATTAGGGATATAATTTTTTGGCATAATCTTAGACTCAATTGACACAATTTAGATCATTTTACAGATGGACATGAATATTTCACTTTTTCACTTTATATACTCAATTCTAGTCACAAACTACATATAGTTTGGAGGCACGGTTCTCCTTCTCCATTGTCATTCTAACATACTACACACTCTTACTTATCACTATGACACACATGAAGAGAATGGAGAAACTTCTTCTCTTTTGTACCATGTGTCCATATAAATTTTTGATATGGATTTATCTATAATGGTGTTATCTGTGGGGTTATGAAAATTATCAAAGTGGCTAAGTTATTCATAGGAAATATTTCATCTCCTTATTTAAAAGGGGAAGGTATCATAGTTACTAAAAAATTAATTCATGTTCTTATTCTTTCATAGGGTGTATTTGTACCTCTTTCTTCTTATCTCTCTACATTCTATTCAATGTTGGGTTACATGCACCCAATACTCTAAGTTATCCTTAAGTAAAATTGGGGATTACAAGGTTTAACAACACAATTTAAGTTCAAGGTTCAATGTTGGGTTACAAGGTTTAAAAACACAATTTAAGTATCCAACTGTAAGAAAGGAAACAATAAGACTTTCCTCCATATTACAAACATGTGTATTCTTTCCATATTTTACATCTCTTTATTTCATTTATGTAAGTTAAAATTCTACATTTACAATTTAGTTACATTCAAATTTTTCTATAGACAATGACTAAACTCGTGTTGTATTTTTCATCATGGAGCATTCCAACATCAAAAAATCTAGATGATAATTTTTTTGAGAAAAGATAAAGTGTGTCTGCACACTCAGATATATTTTCCTTTAAGCATGTATTTTTTTTATATTCGGGTAAAAGAGGGTTTTGGCAAGGTCCTTCCTGTTACAAAACAGATCTAAAATCCAAACATTAAAATTAATATTTCAAGATACAAAAAGAGCCTAATATCAAAACATATCTGTAGAAATAAAGAAACCAACAAAGAACTAACATCCAACCATAAACAGACTAGAAGAAGATATCAAGGAAACAAAAGACAAATTCCTTAGAGATTTTGGATCTACATGGAGATTTTGTTGAGTTCCTTGAAGTGTTTCTCCCATTCTTCCAACTCCTTCATCTTCTCTGTATCCTTCCCTTTTCCTTTGGTGCTAATGTTTTTGAATTCCTTAAGCATGTAATTTTAATTTCATACTTAAAGGGGGAAATGTAGACACTCAAGTTTGGAAATTTCCCCTTTGATAATGCTAATTACATTTATTATCCTTTCCTATGACAAATACCCACATTCTACCCTTACTCAATACATCATGTCATCTCTTTCCCAACTTGCTTATTCCCACACACTAATGTTTTGACAAATTATAAATATACATACATAAGATCAATGATAAAACTCTATTTTCCATTGTGTAACTTTCATATTTGAATCACCTTTTCTCTATTCAAAAACGTACAAATTAGTTAGGTTGTATAATTTGATCATGGCTGACATGTACAGTCCCACAGATACACATTTTATAACTCTACTTTCGATGTAATATTTTAATTTAAGGTTTTACATCTTTCTGAGTTAGCCTTATTATGATAATTTACCTTCAAAACCCTATATAAGCAAGTAACATCACCTCATTTACTCACTTAGAAATCACATAGAAAATCACTTGGTACATTCATTTGCAACACTCATAAAAAGACACTCAATGCTCCCTAAATATTCCTAAAGCTAATGCACATCCATTAGGTAAGCCACTAATACAGTTCTAAAGCACTCAAGAAAGTTAAGAAATCTAGCTCCCTCATTTCCAAGCACACCAAGTTCCTCACTTCAAAGTCTTAGTAAGAGCACAATCCTCTCAAGCATGATCAAAGTGGTTCAAGTTGCCAACTAGTTGCATTCATATAGATGTTACATGTTAGGTGGAGAACTATGTGTGGTTTGAGACCTCTTCATATTAGTGCTAATATAGGTGGTGCACAAATTTCACTTCAACCCAAACACTAACCTTCTTTCAAGGTCTTTCACTCAAGGTTAGGGTTTTGGTGTGATTTAGTTGATTACAAATAGTTTTAGGATTGTGTGATAACTATATTTTTACAGTGAAACACATTTCTAAACCACCAAATGAACCCAAAAGATATAGAATCTCATTTTAAAAGGGTCTAAGACAATACCATAGGGGAAGGACTGGATCCTACATCCCAACCGAGTAGTATAATCCCACACTAGAAGTATTTTAAGTCACAGTATTAGAGACAAAACATCTTTAGCCCCTTGCAGTCCCAAATTCTTTAGTATGTACATCCAGATATCTTATATAAAATCATGTATAACTAATTGCATCTTCCTCCTTGTTGTATTCAGGCTTATAAGATATTGTAATCATTAGTTGAAAGAATCAATGCATTATTATGATATTGTATAATTAATTTTGGAGGTTAATCAATCATAATAGATATCGCTTCCAAACCTCACATTCCTTTTTAATTTTGTGTGTGTCCATAAAATTTTATCTACTAAGGTTTAAAAGGGTGTAAACACCTTATTACTTGAGTGAGATGTCTCTTTAGTGAATCTTAGACTTTTTTATGGCTTTAAAATCCTTATTTAATAAAAATAATAATCATGCATTGATTGGGTTCTTGGTCCGTGGTAATATATAAATCCCAATTTATCATGATCATTATGCCAATATTGAAATTTTTGGTTATGAAAACTAAACCCACACTTGAAAATTTCCTCTCTCGGTCACTGTGAACCCTTCCTCTAACCATATTGTCCTCAATTTTACCCTCATTCTAGCTTAGAGGAGCATGCTAACAATAATTTTAAGTTTTTAAATGTGCATAGATGAATGCCCAAAGTGATTGATGAAGTCATTAAGATTCAAATAAAATGACTAACTCCCTCACCTCATGTACTTCCTCAATTTCAAAATTTAAAATGTTGTGTTATTCCCTCCAAAACCTCCATTATTGTACATGTATGTTGCTGGGTTTTCCGGACATCCATGCCCCAAAAATGAAAATCTCATATTTTTATCCCAAATTTACCCCCAAATTAATTTTAGATAACCTTCCTTTTAAATGGACTTAGCCATTTTTATTAAAACCCACAGGAGACTAAGGTTTAAAGAATTAGAGGGTTTTATTTAAAAATGTCGTGGGACATTCAAAATACACATAAAATTTAACCTCCAAACATCCAAAACGGGCCCACATGTTACTATTTTGGGCTTCTTTTGTGCATTTGGGCTCCACAGAGTTCAAATCCCCAGAATAAACCGGGGAGGATAGGCTTTCTAGTCCGCAGTGGAGGCAAAAGTCAAGGGTAGTCAAGGTAGACACATGATGACTGGATCAAGGGTAAAAAGGAAATGTGGCACGATCAAAGTGGTCAAACTAGGACACATGTCACCATTCTAGAAAAATTCAAGGTAGATGCACTGATGGAGATGAGGTTCATGAAATCAACCAAGGTTGATAGCATTTAGGGTCTCAAGCGGTGAGGCGGCAGAGTCAACATGATCGGAGAGGAAACATGGCATAGTTAGGGGATGACAGTAGTCCAATATCATTAATCGATGGTAGAAATCCATAACCATTCTAGCACAGACAAGTAGATGGGCTCACGTAGATGTAAAGTCATGCGGTGAACTAAATTTTAGATGGCTTTATGTCTAGGTGGTTTGGCAGTCAACATGGACACATGAAAAAATTTATACAGAGGTATCAATGAAGTCTTCCTAGATAGAAGTCACGATGAGGAGGAGTAGTTCCACAAGGCACTACACGTGGTAAAGGAAAAGAAATACACATGTAGACAAAGGAAATTCCCAAGCCAATCAAACACCGCCACGTGTCACTCTCATATTCATCCCGACATGAAAAATTCAAATGACCATAAATTTTGCTCCGGCTCCAAATCTTACAAAATTGTATCTTTGGAAATCTCAATCCCTTCAATTTGGTATCATTACAATCAAAGATTAGTGGTGTTTGGTGGCGTAAAAGAGAAAAAAATAGTTCGGGCATTAATGTGTAGTTACAAATGGCTCAACCACCCGAATTGATGAAGTATGGGGCTCTTACCTTCTCCTAGAAGAAAAAGGACATTGGGGAACAGGTTTAACAAGGTGCCCATGATGTTTTTTTAGATATTAATGGATGATTGATGGTGGTTGAAGCTTGAATCCATGTTGCAGGGAAAGATAGAGATTTTCATTAATGACAAGATCAAATCTGATCTCTTTCCCTCTCTTTTCCTCTTCTCTCTCTCCATTCTTCTATATATTGTAAATTGATGCTTATTTTAAAGAGAGCTCTCTTTGTTGTAATGACACCATGCCAAAATGGTGGTTGAATTCCCATGGGTTTTATACCACTAACTTCGTATCTCACAATGTACTCTCGCCTTCTACCAAGAATGTAATGGTATGTGCATATTTATAGAAATAAAATCAAGATTTGTGGCACATTTGTATTCCCTAATATTATTTTTTTATTGCCTCTTTGTTCATTTTTTTCATGTTGTGTGTATATCCTACTTACAGTTCCATTTTTATGTGTTGTCAATGCATGAGAAAGTTTAATCTCGCATGGTTCCCGTCTCCTCATGGCACATATGTCTGCCCTCTCTCCCATGTTTTCTCTCTTTCCTTCCTTGTAGAGAGTGATCACCCCCTTTTCATGGTGTTATCACCACCCCTTTTAGCTTAGGATTTTCCTTTCGTGCATCTCCTTCTAACCCTGGTCCCTTGGAATGTGTAGATTAGGATTAGTTAGATTTGATTTATATTGTAGGAGTAGTTTTAGCATTAGGAATAGATAGAGGAACCAACCTTCTCTGGAGGTTTGTCTCAAGTAGAAAACCCACAACTTGAGATACAATCCCATGTTACCCAAAAACACTGATTTCTCATCCATACATTCATGAAAAATCGAGTGTTCTATTTTTTTGGTGATAAAATATATCTTCAAAATAGTGCACCCGATTTCCACAAAATTTTCCAAAGGCACTCCCTCCAAAAATGCCTTCAAATTTTGTAAAATCATTGCACATGGATGTTATATATAATTTATGGTAGCCATGTGAAATTTTTAGAACCATAGGTTTCCTTTTCATATGTACAGAATTTTGGAGAGAGAAAACCTCAAAAACTTGAGCATAAGATTTTGAAGTAAAACATAAAATTTTGAAACCAATTTCATTTCAATCAAAAATCAAAATACCTCCATCAAAACATAGTAATGGTGCAAGTATTTGCATGTCCAAATATAACAAGTTTCTAAAATGGTAAATTCTCAACACCCGTAATCTAAACAAGCAAAACCATCAAAAGTGAAAATTTGGGAAAACTTACCAAAAATAGCTATCCAAGTTAGGACTTGCTAAAAATAGAAATTCTTGCAATTAGGGTTGAATCAATTGTATAAACTCACATTCCACTTATCTCATAAAATTTTACCACAATTATAAGGATGGAGAGTTGTCTCGTAGTTCAAATGAGAATGAAATCCCTCATGTGATCCCAAAACATCAATCTCAAGGTGAATTTTGTATAATAAGATTTGATGAATTTTTTTGGATGATTCAAATCACCCTAATTATAAAAACATGGGAGTCATCATGGTTAAATCCATCAAATAAGGAGATTTCTTCATCACTAATGTGTATCGGGAAGCTCTAGACCCGGTATAGGAAGCTCTAGAATAACTCTACACAGGGTTCTAAACCAAATACACAGGGGATCCAGACTAAAATCTTGATAATCTATTTCAACCTCTAAAAACATGAATTGATCCTCTCAAGTGAGTTATAGTTATGATCATGCATCATACCCACCGCTCCCAATGTGCCTCAACCCAAAACCATCATGTTTATAGGAGCAAGAAGTTATGCAAGTTCATGTAGTGCAATATCTTAGAATAATGTTTCTAAACACTCATTCAATACTTTGGAGTGTGCTTACATCTCAAAAAGAAGGAGATTACAACCACAATGTTTCTATCCAACAAGAGGTCAAAGGCATAGACAGAATTAATTCTTGTATCTTGAGAAGGACCTATTTTAATGAGGATCATATGAACAAGAAGGTGTCTGAGCATCCTGTAGTTGATTCCATTCAAAAGGGTGACATCTTTGTCACGGAGGTGAATTTTGAAGCCAAGGAGAGTGAGGTGATGATCTCCATGTTTTGACTTCAAACTTGATTCAAAAGGATTACCATGTTTGCAAGAATGGGCAATCATCTCAATTTCACATGTTATAATTCACTTAGTAGTGTTCTTAAACACTCATTCAACACCTTGAAGTGTGTTTGCACCTCATAGGAGGAAGCATATGTAATCACAATATTTCAGTTCAATGGGTGGTCATAAGACAAGAATTTCATTCAGGGAGCAATCCTTCTATCTACAAGATGAAGACCTATTTTAGTGAGTAAAAACAAGCATAAAAAGGTTTGAGCATCTTGAAGTTGATTTTTGGTCACGAAGGTGAATTGTGAAGGGCAACATGTTCCCATCTCATTGCAAATCTCATAATAGTGTTTTTGAACACTTATTCAATGCCTTAGAATGTTTCCATATCTCATAGAAGAAGGATATTGTAATCATAGTTCTTCAAGTCAGTAATTTATTCATCAACATAGGCTTCTTCTTCATCGATTGATCAACCCTCCTCCACTCTCTCTCCTCTTTCTTCTCTCTATATATTCTAATCCTCCATTAATAATGTATCTTTTCACTATTTTTCTTATTCACTTAAGTGACCTTTAATTTGACATTGTAAGATTTCCTTTTCATTAATAATAAAAAGGATCACTTTTATTCCTTAGGAATATGAAAGGTCACAAGTGATGAGGAAAGGTGAAAAATCATGTGGGGGGAGGAAGAGACATTTTTGTAAAGCTATAAATTGGAATGGATTCTCCATTCCAAGGGGTTGAAAATTGTTGATTGTTGTAAGTTGTTGGATTTCACTACTACTGCAAGAAATAAAAGCTACATTTCCTCTATTTCTTTATATATGTTCTTCTACCCTCTTTACTCTCCAAATTTTCAAGCATTGTGATCTTGTGCAACCAAGAAAAAAATTGTGTCCTTTATTAGTGGATATATATAAATTTATGTCTTTGATTTATCAGTCTCGCTATTTCTTTCATTATTGTGTTCTTCTAATTAAATGGACCTACTCTTGATAATGTACATGAATTCTATAAGTCTACTCATAACATTAACCATCTCTTCCTATTTCTCCTACTCCTCTTTGGCTCCCTTCACAACAAATTCCTCCCTTGTAAATTGTATAAGAAATTTGCCACATGTTTATTGGAGTATTCCTGTGTGATCCCCGGCCTAATGGCTACCCAAAATTTTTATTTAGTTTACATTTAATAATGGGAGCCTCCCCATACCTAATAAGGAGGGGCTTAACCCCGTGACCATTGGTGAAAACCAATAATCTGAATTGTAACAAATTATTTCAACACAACCTATCAAACATGTTCAAAGTGGTTCAAATTGACAACTAGATGCATTTATATAGATATTACATGCTATGTGGAGAAATCTATGTTGTTTGAGGCCTCTTCAGATTAGTGCCAATATAGGTGTTGCACAAATTTCACTTCAACCCAAACACTAACCTTATTTCAGGTTATTCCACTCATGGTTAAGGTTTTGGCATAATTCAACTGATTACAAATGGTTTTACGATTGTGTGACAACTAGGGTTTGATAATGGAACACTTTTATGAAACACTAAGGACCCACAAGTTATAGATCCTAGTCTCATTATAAAATGGTATAAGACCATACCATAGGGGTAGGACTAGATCCTACATCCCAACCGAGCTATATAATCTCACACTTATGTAAATTATTTCAAGTCACAATATCAAAGATAAATCATTTTTAGCCTCCCACACTCCTAGATTCTCTAGTATGTGCATCCGGATCTCTTATATATGGTCATGTATAGCTAAGTACATATTCACCCCTATTGTATTCAATGTTATATGATATTGTAATCATTAGCTGAAATAACCAATAAATTATTATGTTATTTTATAATTAATGCTAGAAGTTAATCAATCATAATAGCTCCTAGTTTCCAAACCTTACATTCATTTTTAGTGTTGTATATGTCCATAAACTTTTATCTACTAAAATTTAAAAACATGTAAACAACTTATTACTTGATTCAAATATGTCTCTTTAGTGAATCTTGGAATTGATTTTTCGGATCTGAAAATCCTTATTCAATAAATAAATTAATCATGCATTAATTGGTTTCCTTGGTCCGTGGTAACATATAAACCCCAATTAATCATGATCATTATGCTAATAAGAGTGAACCTGCAATGGAAGTGGCCTTCTCACTAACATAATATATCAATAATGGTGACACCTCATGTTTGGGTATTAGTCTAAACATTGCACCTACTTTTGGTGTAAATGCAATATTTAATAAGAGCCAAAAGTTTTCTTCGTAGATAATTCTTGTGAGTCAATGTAGGAATGAAAATATTTTCTAAACATTGGTGGGTGTTAAAGGAAAAGATATACATGAGATAAAATGGGTTTGGGAGTTCTCACATTATACATCAAAATCATATTCAATAGTGAAATGAAATGGTTCTAATTATGTTTGAGAGACTGAATTGTCTAATGGACAACTTAAAAATCAACTACTTAAAGATTTGTGGGCCTAGTGGTATTGTTTAGAATGTTTTTCCTCCTCTTGTTTATTTGAGTTAACATCTCCCCAAACCTTTTAAATTTTTTTCATCGAGTAGCTCTCCCATGAAACCAACTCTTTTAATTTTCTCATACTTGGCTCTAATTTCCATATACATTAGAAATTCAAGTATAAATTTTTCCTCTCTTTCGACTTCCCTCTAGTGTATAAAACGCAACTTCTATCTTCCCCGCAGCTCCTTAGGTGTTGTTCATCTTATTGTATTGCATTTAAGCAGTCCTTAACGAGAAATTACAATCATTTCCCTCTATTTAATTTCATCCCTTATATATGTTTTTTCACAATGTTCATGCATCAAAGTTAAACTCTATAATATAGTGTTGACTCTTCCTACTTGTTTTCTTCTTCTAAATCACCATTCTAAACTTTTATTCACATAGTCTTTTATGTATTTGTTAATATTTGGGAATTCATCTAGGATGATATTCCATCTGTTTTTCCATTTATGGTTGTTATTTATCCACATGTTCTTTCATCTATGCAACTCATCTCTTTTTCCCTAAGCCACATGTCAATCTTCATGTTTTCTATTTTTTCAATTTATATATATATATATATAAAATGTTTGGTTCAAAATAACTCAATAAACACAATAAACTTGAGATGATGGTATCACGAAGAGAGAAAATTACATATATAGTGACTTGGTCTCCTATAGGATAAGAGTCACAATTATCTCTTTTAGCCACTCATTTCTAATAATATCGTGAGTTACAACTCACCCAAAATCACATTCTAACTATAGAATGTAACATATCTTATAATATCTCTCACACCTCATACCAACTAACTATTATAGCATATAATATCTATATGAAGTGTTATTACAACTCATCACACCACATACAATATGTTAACACACTAACAAGATATTCTTAGAATTCTCCCCCTTAGAGTGCACATCCGAGAAGAGAATCATATTTTGAAGAAATAATTTCTCTATGAAAACATTGCTTAGACTAGGTACACCTCCACAAATCCATCTTATTACCCTCGTAAAGGTATAACTATGAACTAAATTCTTTGGCTCATCCCCCTTCCCTAGGTTATTTAATTTTTAATCCTTCATATTGCTAGAGCTTTTAACCATGTGGTTAACAACCCATATTGAATTTACCTTGAAATCTTATCCTACCTCAAAAAAGTAAGATTATTTGATATACAATTACTTTATGAAATGTCACAATAGGGGTTTATTCTACATACCAAAAAAACATGAAAATAACTGAAATGGAAAAACATGTGATTATATCAAATGCGCAACCCCATCACTAATGGTTAATGAGAGGATGTTGATAATACTCTTATATTTTTTGCATCCATCCTCCATTTTGATGTTGCTCAATCAACATAATAGGACTTGAAGTCATTTGTGTATTGCTTTTAAGGAGAACTTCCCCCCCAAATTTTTGACACACTCATCATACATCAGGTTCCACTGAAAAAGCGTTTGCTAGACACTTTTTATTCTTTTTAGCATTTTGACAATTAGAAATGAATCTAACACTAGCTATAAACACTTTTACAAGCATTTAAATTAAAAATATTAATGGATACATAATGAACTTATTAAATGATGACAAACATACTTATTATAAGGATTAATAGACAATAGAATTTAATAAAAAAGACGCAATAAACTTTATCCAATACATTAAATATAACAACAATATTACTTATGGATTTTTATTCAATAACATCTAAATACGATGTATTCTAAAAATACTAATAGTAAGGAAAAAACTAAACACTAAAATCACGAGACCAATATTGATCACAACCTTCAAACTAGAAACAAAAGGAAACATGTCCCATGAAATACCTATGATTTGGAATGACACTCCACTACTAGATATTATTTGATATCCTTTGCTTACAACTTCTACTAGTTCATTGAGAGTTATGAAAATAAATAACACACATTTGTTAATATAAATATCATTGGCATGTTGTTGGTTGAGATAATATCTGGGAGTTAAGAT
Organism: Taxus wallichiana var. yunnanensis; assembly: GCA_018340775.1. Taxonomy (NCBI): domain Eukaryota; kingdom Viridiplantae; phylum Streptophyta; class Pinopsida; order Cupressales; family Taxaceae; genus Taxus; species Taxus wallichiana. The sequence continues at coordinate 963,923,632 of CM031234.1, forward strand.
CGTTGTTGATGAGATGAGTCGGTCTTATAAGAAAATGTGGACCATAGACTTTTACAAAGATGATCAGGTTCTTGGGAAATATTGACAACTATGTAATGTTGAAACCACCTTCCTTTTAAATGATTCGATCTTATAAGTATTGGGAGTGCATGGGAAATAGTGAGAAACATGTAACTATCTAGATCTTGTTGAATTTTCAAGTCACCTTACCATTTGCCTTCTTTTTAATACTTCCTTGCAAAAAAATCTTTTTAACCAAAATATTCTTTTTCGAGAATTAATAAAAATTTCCTAAGTGTCGAATTTTTCTTTATATTTTGATGTCAAGTTTTGGGAATCAATTTGTAATTTGCATACAATATGCTTCTCAAAACCTAAAACCTAAAATACAAATAAAGTAGTGTATTTTGGGAATCGAGGATAGGATTATAAATTATATGTAAATTATATGTTGACTTCAAACCCATAACCCAAATTTCATGTGTATTTCTGGTTTCGAATTCGATTGTAACTTTACATGTAAAGTTGTAATTGACTTCCAAAACTCAAAATCCAACCTCCCAAGTGTATTTTAGGTTCGATTTACAATTTACATGTAAATTGTAAATTGAATTCTGAAACCTGAAATATAAAGGAAATAGAGCATTTCAGGTTTCGGGGTTATAATTGCAAATTACATGTCAATTGTATATTGACTTCCAAAACCCAAAACTTGAAAGATTTGTAAAAGGGAGGTTGAATTTTGACATTTAGTCAAAGACTTTTAATGCCACTAACGCACACGTGTCATCTACATGTAATTAATGCTCTCATTTTTCTATTTAAAGTCAGATTTTACATGTCATTTTCATCTGACATTTTGTACGTTGAATTCTTTGTGAGCCCCGAATTCCAATTGCACCTTTCACATTTTTTGGATGATTTTCGCATTTTCTCCTTCAACCCATCTAATCTTCTGGTAAGATATATTGTTTTAATGTTTTTTGCAAGGATTTAAGTTATCTTTTAAGTCATGTTTTTCATTTTACTTCAGTGATTCTTAGGTGTTCTTGTTTAAAGTCTAGTTTTAGCTTGGTTGTAAGGGGTTTTTGTCCTTTTATTTTGGTTTAATGTCCTTATGGGTCCCTTTTCTCTAATTATTTGATGTTTTTATGAATTTTAAGCTTCAAATCAAAGATTGATCTAAAGAATGTGAAAATTTTTAATCACAAATCCTAAATCGAAGATTTACAGTGAAAAAAGTTATGACTTTCGATAGGGATCACTTGGTTAGAGGGTGAAAATGAGGGTTCTACTTCGCTTAGTATTTTCGAAGGTTTGAGCTTGCAAAACAAGTTCGACTTCTACCTTCTATTTCGGTATCGTGGAGTGGCGAGGTTCGTTGCAATCCTCATAATTAATCTTAAAGAATGTCAAAACCAGGTGGTGTCCAAGGCTATCTACAAAAATGCTAAAGGAAATAATGATTTTACAGTTCTTTTCTCTAGAATTGAAAATGCTTGAAAGGAAATTCAATAACTAAAAGTGAATCTAATCTAACAAACTGAAATAAATAATTGAAAGCAAATATAATTTAACAAACTAAAATAAATGACTAAATTAAATCTAATATAAAAACTGAAATAAATAATCTGAAAAACAAATAAATGAAAGTAAATAAATGAAATTAAAGCTTCACAAATAAAACAAAATAAAACACACAATGCTGATTTGAACAATCTAAGTAAAACAATATGATTCTATTCTAAAAAAAAATAAACCATCCTCCTCCTTGGGTAAGAGTGGGCCCTTGCTCTTCCTCAAATTTGGGTTAACAAAAATAAAAATAAACTTCTGCCAAGATACTTGAACTATGGATTTTATTAATAAAAAATGATGTTACAAAAATCATCCATCTTCTACTACTACCACATTGAGTGCTTTGGAGAGATATTTATAACTCATCCGTTGATCAATACACCAAGAATATATAACTACCTACCTATAATATTGGGCAATACTTGACTACATATTCCACTTTACAATGAGATAAATGTGGAAGGAATTTATTCAAACACTACAACTCCAAGTTTAACTACTTCTTTCACTTGCATTCAACTACTTCTTCCTCTTGACAAGGAGACAAATATGGAAGAGATTTAATCAAACATTACAACTCTAGATTTAAGTACTTCTTCCACTTGAAAAGGAGACAAATGTGAAAGATAATTAATAAGATATTACAACTCTAGATTGAGTTACTTCTTCCATATGCATTTAACTACTTCTTTCCATTTTCCAAGTTTGCTCTTACATGATTGAATCTTTCAACATGACAATTGTCCCACCATATTCTCATCCCAGATTTTCTGATTGTTATTATGAATTAATTTTGAAAAATATTTTTAAATCTTTTCTAATTTTAGTGCTCCTTACTATAATCTTTCCAAAACATCTTGAAATTCTTATTTTCATTGAGAAATGAGGGAGATATCATAGTTTTACTAAACTTGTGTTTTTGTCTTATTTACTTTCCTTCAACCTTATTCTTCTTAAAATTCAAATGTATACATCTCTTCAATTATTATTGTTGTGTAAAAATAGAGAGAGTTTTTTCCTCCTAGAAATAAGAGGAACAAAAACCTCTTTCAGTTTCTCATTTGGAGGTCTGCAATTTTAGTTAGAGAAAATTCAATGTCAAGCCAGGTGAGTCATGTGCTTGAAAACCTTCTTCTTCAAATGTTGATATCTTCGTAACCATTATTGTTGTGTAAAAACAAAGAGAATTTTTTCCTCCTAGAAATAAGATGAAAAAAACTCTTTCATTTTCTCATTTGGAGGTCTGCAATTTTAGTTAGATCAAGCCTTGTGATGATTCTACGAGTAATGTGCTTGGAAAATGTTGATATATTTGTAACCATTATTGTTGTGTAAAAACGGAGATATGTTATCCTCCTAATAATAGGATGATTAAAGACTCTCTTAGATTATCATTTGGAGGTCTGAAATTTTAGTTAGAGTGATTTCAGTGTTGATTCTGCAAATCCTACACTCCTATCTTTATGAGTCATGCGCTCTTTTTGAGTCATAAACTCTTAGCTATGTGAGTCCTATACTCTTAGCTATGTGATTCATGTGCTCTTTATGAGTCCTACACTCTTAGCTATGTGATTCGTGCACTTGATGTAATACATTCTAGAGATCAAATGACTGCTCATACACAATACTGCACTCCAACTTACAAGAAGTATTAGAAATAAAAACATTCAGATTACACTTGAATTTTTAAATATATATCAAATATATTCTACATTTTATCTTAAATAAGCTATCTAGTTCTTAATACTACATCTAAATCCACTTTATAAGAGAAGGAATAATGTTATTTTGTGTAATAGATGAGACTTAGTTTGGTCTCATCGGGAGTCAGTAAGCAAACATCAAGTTCTCTCTGGAGACCAAATCAGAGGTTAAGGCTTGTAAAACATGGGTTGACTTCTACCTAGTTCATTTCGTAGGTTGATGACTATAAAAAAAGGTCAACTTCTACCAAGAGTAAATCAGAAGTTGAGGGTTGTTTTACAATACTATATTTCCGCCTTGTGCAATTTGGAGGACTACAACTACTTTTTAGGGTGCTACTTCTACCATCAGTATCATAGAATTACTCGAGGGTTGTTTTACAATACTGTATTTCCGCCTTGTGTAATTTTGAGGACTACAACTAATTTTCAGGGTGGTCTACTTCTACCATCAATATAAGAGAATTACGTAGATCTTCCAAGGAATATTTCCAAAAAAAATGTCTAAATCATCGACAAAGGGTAAAGGAAAAATGAAGTATAGTTTCCAAAGGGTGTCTCCCCTTTAAGTATCACATCAAACATCAAAAATATTAGAGATACCAACCTTGGTCATATAGACTTGCAAGAGTTTTGGGAAAGATTCAGAGCCCCATCTAAGACTACTTGGATCAAGAGAATTTACGATAGTGGGATTTCCCTAGTTGTTGCCTTTCCGCCTTCAATGTAATGTCTAGAATTTGTAATCGTAGCAACAACACACTATGATTCAAAGTCCTAGATGGTAAAAGATCAAGATGGGGTGATAATGATCAAGTTAGACACTTTGAATATTTAAAGGACTTGCTCAAACTTCCTGACGTCAAGGGTTATGCATCAATCTCTCCTAATACTTCTCTCGAGAATAGGAAAGGAAATTCTGACGCTTACATTAAATTTCTTAATAAAAGTTATCTTGTGAATCCCAAGCCGATCGTAACTAAATTTCTGAAAATTATTCCTCGGTCTATTTTCATACATGAAGTCAATGATCTAATCAAATTGTTGAGTAGAGTAATAGGACTTCCTTCTTCGAAATATTTTCAAGAATGGATGTATAAATATATTTCCATTGTTCATAAGAACAATAATCTCATTCGATGGGAAAAACACATCAGTGATGCCATACACACCTAGTTGCTAGAAGGCCAAACCACGGGAAATTTATACACGACCTCATATCTTGTGTACGCTGCAACATGAATGATGAATTATCATGTATTTACATCCATTGGTGAAAGGAAATCATCGTAAATTTATGTTTTATATCCTTATTTGATGATAAACGAAGGTTCAAAGCACTTCAAGAGAGTAAATTATGCTTTTTCTTTTCCCTCATATGTATCCTTGACAAAGATCTTTACAATCACATAATTTTGGATAGTGCATGGAATGTAGTTAGGATTTGGGGGTGTATCTTCCTATAATTCCCAACTTTCACGTATCTTAGAGTGGGAGGATTTTCAGTGCTCCCTACAAATTACCAAGGTTCCCCATGGATAAATGAGTGTTAATGGAGTTGGTCCACAATTTCTCCACCTCCATAAAATTTAGCAAAATAGGCACAAGACGGTAGTTCAATTCATAGTAGCTTTAGGTTGATAAATATGTGCATTGTCATAAAAATATAAAAATGTTGAGGGTGAGATGTAACAGATGATAATAAAAACCTATCACCCATGAGTCATCTTTGATTACTAGGGTGTAGTTGGTGGAATCGGACCAACTAGTTTCCATATACCACAATTGGAAGATATTTGGATCAATTGTAGGGATGAGGTAGCAATGAATACGCAAAAGAGATTATTGTAGGATAAATTTTGAGGAGGTATCCAAGTATGGGATGATAGATGTCCTAAGGGCCTCCATGATGATGGAGAAGTCTTGGATCCTGTCTACACAAAAATGAACATAAAATATCAACCACTACCTTTGATAAATTATTCACTTCAAGAATATACCAACTCTAAGGAGCATGCATCAAACATTCTCAACTGAACCCATCAATGGTTACTTTCATTAGGAATTCCACCAAAGGTGTTAGAATAGGCCTCTACTATCACAACTCAGAACAACTAGTGGTGGGCCATCCCAATATTACAAAATGAAACAATCCCACTCCTAAGCATCATAAAATCAACTTTTTCAAAGCACATGTGTTGGAGATTATTCTTATGTTCCCACTTTAGAAGTAATAGATCTAAGTGTTTCCCCACCATCCACCACCCAAGTGCTATAGTTGCTTCTTCTACCTCCTCCTCATTCCCCATTTTCAAATCATCCACTTCCTCCACTCACATTTTTGTTTCTTCTCCTCTCACTTTCACTACTTACTCTCTGTAGACACTAAATCACACACTTTGGCCATAATTAAGAAAATTACTAATTGACCCATGTCTTTGGCCTCTTTTCTTGCTTTAAATTTCCTCTTTTGGTCTTACACTCCTTCTTTCCTAGTCTATTTTTTCATACTTTGACACTTTTCATTTTGGACACCAAAGATTTAGCTAGAGATGCTAGTGTCGTGCAATCCCATCCCCTCTGGGATCCCTTGACCTCTTTGTACTTTTATCACATATTTTGGGTCCTTTCTAGCCATTTGGGAATCTTATATTTTTGGTATTCATCCTTTTTGGGGTTAATTACAAAATTCAAGAAAGGTAATCATATAAATATAAAGTTATGTGACCATAATAAAGGACCAAGCACTAAGCATTAGCTATCACCACCTAAGGTTGCATTCAAAGGCATTATCAAGAGCATTCAAGCATCCATCTAACATCCAAACAGGGTCATGAGACTAATACTTCTGCATACACTTCATAGTAGGGAAGTTCATTCTTTCATGCACACATCTATTTACATCTTTTACATCTAGTTACTTGTTCATTATCAAGTGTGACACGCACAAGAGCCACCTAGGGAAAAATATCTTCACACGACACATATAACTATATCATGTCTGAAATGTAGTGAAACATAAGTCCTAAGATCACTCATTTGACAATTGAGGACAATCTGACCCCTTAATTACATTATTTTATTTTTAGGATTTGATGCACTTTTGAGGTTTTTACAAGTCATTTCTTCATTACAGGCTACAAGTGACATCAACAAACTTGATGTGATAGGAAGTGAAGGATAATGAGAATCTTACAACCCTTCAAAGGAGATTTTATGAGGTTATGAGAAGTCACAGTTTCCTATAGAATTTCTATAATGCCTGTAGGCACCCTTGACCCATTCTAGGCACCCCAGTCTAGGAAAATCTTGCGGTCGCATAATTTTTAGGTTTCATTGTGATAGTTTCCCATTTTTTTCATCAATTCATCACTTTGGCACAGTCCATATTTAATTTTGAATCAACTAAGTTCTCCTATCTCCTCTTTACAACTAGGGTTTCATACTTGTTAGCTTATTTTTCTTGGGTCAAATTCTATACTTCATTGTTTATTCATTTACTACTACATTGTAATCAAATTTAGGCATATATTTATTTCAATATTTGCTTAATCATTTGGTGAAACCATCGCTTGAACATTCCTAGGGTCCTCATACTTCTATTTTTCTCATTCTTCTAGGATCCTCTCATCATGGATATTTCTATTCATGATTTCTTGCTCATCCACCCTGAATTAAGAGCTAAAATCATTATTCTCTTGGCTACTACTCGTGTTCCTTCCGATATTCATCCAAATGTAGTCTATAACACATTTGTAGATGCATTTTCTCAGCACATCTAATTTCCATATAATCCTCCCGATGATTTGTTGTTTTTGACAATGATCCGTCTTTATACATCAAGATTTGCATCAACAATTTGGGTGTCAAATGAACTATTATTGATAACGGATCTGATCTTAATCTTGAAATTTATCATTCATTAAAGCTCTTGGCCTTTTTACTACTAATGTTATTCCTTCATCCATTTCTCTTCGTGCATATGATGGTTCCATTCATCCATGCATAGGCCATATCACTTTACCTATCATTGTTGGGAAAAAAACCATTCCTATGGTTTTCTTTGTCATTAACTTCCCAATTCAATATAATTGTTTACTTGGTAGGCCATGGCTTCATGCCATGCAAGTAGTAGCTTCTATAGTACATCGATGTGTTAAATTCTTACACAAGGGTGTAAAATATACGATCACTTGGTGATCAAGAACCATTCAAATATTGTAACCGCGATTCAACCACTACACTCCCTACTCCAACATCAGTTACTACTAATGACCCACAACCCATGGATTCTATGGCTCACTTGCCACCACTTGAAGGTGTTATTTTCATGTTAGACATTGTTCTATCTACATCGTGCCCCCTCTTGCTTCTACAAATGCTATGGTACTTTATTGGGGGCATGTCCAAACATTGGATGTCATTACATCTACTTTTCTTTCTCATGTGCAACCACCATTAACACGTCCTCCTTTCACATGTACACTTTTCATGAATGACTCTTATTGGGAACACATTCCATTTGATCCTACTTTCTCCGATACTATATGTATGCATGATGGCTTGATTCGGATAGGATTTGCAGTAGACGATATCTTCCCTCCACCTCATGATCCTCATATTTATCATGGATTCATCCACATTATTGTTACTTATGGTCTTCATGTATTTCATCTCACAATATTTCTTACACAAGCTCCTTGTGCTTCTCCACTTACACTTGGATAGTCTTGGCTTGACTATATTAGGGGAACCTTAGATCTTGATCATATTGATATCTCATTTCCTATGCCTTTCATCCATGTTTTCATTTACAACAATTCCTTTCTCGATTATTCATAAAATATTACACACTAGTATGCACATGATTTTCCACTACCTCCTTTCACTGATGAAGAATACACAATGGGCATGTACAACCTTCACTGCAATGGCTCTTTACGTGATCAACCAGATACTATTTCTTATCAAGTCTTTGATGCTTCTCCATTTGGATTTGACCATGACAACAATGACCTCCTCAATGATATTACATGATCTTTTCCATATTCATTTACTTCGGGGGCATCATAATTATTTCCCCCTTTTTCTAGCATGTCTAGGTGTCTTACATACTTTACGATTCACGTTTAGTCTCTCACACACATCATACACATCTTGATACACTTTTGTATCATCATTTCCCGATGACGCACTCTCGTGCTTTGGTTCACACTTGACTGTTGAGGGCATACTATACACATGAACCTCACACATTACACACTTCACATATCACACATTCATCACATCTCTTACTTACAACCTCTGATTACACATCATACACACTACACATTTCACACTCAACGCATTCACGACATATATTTCTTGTATATACTTTTACACGTTGCACTCATTACCCTATGACACACTCTAATTTCATAGTTCATACTCAAATGTTGAGGGTTTCAATCTAAAATCACTCACTCACTCACACACTCTTTCGCTTTACACTTTCATGACTACATATTTCTAGTGCACAATTCAAACCATTTCCCGATGACACATTGTTCTTCTATGGTTCATTATTGACTCCTTGAGGGTGCATTTATCAATGAATCTCATCACACACATACTCATCTACACTCGCTCAATAGGCATGATGCTCATTTCATTCACTTTGCATTCCATCTCATCCACACAATACTTTATATCTTGGTTGCATTTAGTCTTGCTTATATTTACTCGTTACATGTACACTCTATTACACATGCTAGTCAGATATTTTGTATGTCATTATCTTTCTATACACACATGCACATTCACTTTCCTTCTAGTTGTGATTGTAGACTTTACATATATCTTTACACGCAACATGGATGCTTGGCGTAGTACCTTATACTAATCCCACATCGGCTCCTAGGGGCATCCACTTTCATACACACTACAGGTGTTATTTTTCGTTTCTCATAGCACATTACTATATCAAATTATACACACTTTGACTTACCTTTTATCTTTATAACATGCTAAAAAATGCTTCATATGGGAAATTTACATTACATGTCTATTTGCGTCCATGGTTGTCTGTTACATTGCTTTCCATTATATGTCTTTACTTGTCATTATCTCGCCATTGTTTGTGGGATTTGACCTACGTATTTCTTGTTCTCTGATTGTGTGTATGATTGTAGCCACTATAACCTTGATTTTCTTGTGATGTCATGAGTGATGTCCCATGTTTTAAATCCCAATTTTTGTAGTCTACTTTGTCTTCTTACATGGTTACACCGTCTTTTTACGTGTTTAGATTACACATTGTATTTTACATGTGTGTTTATCTTGCTTGTACTAAAAAAATTATCCTATCCACTTTGTTTGTGTGTGCCTTGGTTTCTATCAATAACACTCCCTACCCCCTATAGGGCATAAATTTAGTTCAACGACCAATCCTTCTTTAGGCCGAATACTCCTTAATGATGTTGTATGCACCCCAAATAAAGGGGAAACCTATCGGGTTAATCAATCACCCCATACATCATCTTATGTCACATAGTTCAACACAGCGGTTGAGTACCAATACAACACATTCATCAGTCCTGTGTAACAACGACCCAAATCCTGACTTGGGTATTTAGCAAAACACACGGACACTAGTAACTAGATCCAAACAGGTAGTGCACTCGGCACCCCGAACATTTTCTCGACATGCATGCACTACACAACATTTTCTACTTTTACGTTGAATCGAAACTGTTTGAAACATATCAAATTTTTACACACCATCTACAATGGTGTTCACATTGTGGGAAGTATTTAAAGGTTGGAGGATGACACTAGAATTTTTCTCACACTTCTTCCATGTCTTGGTGTGAGATCACCCAAACAACTTGCAGTCAATGCAATTGGTGTGGGATCTCCCAAAAACTCATTCTTCTACATCATCTTTAGGATCCTTTCTATATCTTTTACACATCATGAATCAGGTGCACATGTTTCTTTTTCATTTTCTTGCATACTTTTACACACTTTTTTATCATATGTATGCGTATTTGACTACTTGTTCATTCTTCTCTTTTATAGGTTCATCCTTATGGGAAGCAATAGTCACATCAATCACACAACAATCACACATCATCACAACATCAAGTGACATCAACAATAGGTACAATCGTGACATCTACACATACACTCTTGCCCTAGGGTCATCATCATCATCATTATTTTTTTTTACTTCCTCTTCTCTAGCTTCCACACTTCACTTTTTATCACTCCACACTTTTCCTTATTTCTCGACACACTTTTCACCATCGATCTACATGGTTATCAGGTACACATATCTTATCTACTTTATGTTATTGAGAATTCACTCAACAACATAAAGTGGGGGTAAATGTAGACACTAAATCACACACTTTGGGTATCTATTTAGTCTTAATCACATACTACTATTCATATGATTCCTAAGTAAGAAAATTACTAATTAACCCATGTCTTTAGCCTCTTTTCTTTATTTATGTTTCCTCTTTTGGTCTTACACTCATGCTTTCCCAGTCTATCTTTTCATACTTTGGAATTTTTCATTCTGGACACTAGTGCCCAGCTTAGGACATCAGCGCTATGTGCCCTCATCCCCTCTAGGCACCCCCGACCTCTTTGTACTTTGATCACATCTTTTGGGTTCTTTCTAGTTTTTAGGCATCTTATATTTTTGGTAGTAAGCCTTTTCGGATTTAATTATGAAATTCAAGCAAGGGAATCATATAAATATAAAGTTATGTGACCATAATAAAGGACCAAGCACTAAACATTAGCTATCACCACCTAAGGTTATATCCAAAGGCATTATCAAGAGCATTCAAACATCCATCTAACATCCATATAAGGGAAAGGGACTGATACTTCTACATACACTTCATAGGAGGGGAAGTTCATTCTTTCATGCACACATCTATTTACATATTTTACATCTAGCTACTTTCTCACTATCAAGTGTGACACACACAAGAGCCACCTAGGGAACAATATCTTCACACACACACATAAAGAACTACATTGGTTCTGAAATGTAGTGCAATGCTCGACCGTAAGATTAATCATTTGAAATTTGTGGATAGTCTAACCCTCATTTGCATTCTTTTCTTTTTGGGATTTTATGCACTTTTTCGGGTTTTGCAGTCATTTCTTCATTGTAGGTTACATGTGACACATCGAACTAAATGTGATAAGAAGCAAAGGACAACAAACATCTTACAATCCTCTCAAGGAGGTTTTATGAGGTTCGAGTAGTCATGGGTGCCCAAAGTAGGTTTTCAGCACCTATAGACACCCCTAACCCATTCCAGAGCCCTGGTCCAGGAACATCCTAAGGTCACATAATTTTGTAGGTTTTAGTGTGACAATTTCCCCTTTTTGTTCATTAGTTCGTCACTTTGGCATAGTCCATATTTAATTGTGAATCATATAAGTTCTCCTATCTCCTCTTTACAACTAGGGTTTCATAGTTAGCTAATTTTTCTTGGTTCAAATTCTATACTTAATTGTTTATTCATTTACTTCTACATTACAATCAGATTTAGGAATCTATTTATTTCAATATTTTCTTAATCACTCTCCTACCATGGATCATGAATTTTCCTCCCTTCCTTCCCTCTCATTTGGGGATGGTATGACTCTAAGTTCTCCTCTTAGGACTCCACATCCTATACAACCTCTTCCTAATTCCTATGTCATCACCCTTCCCATTTCATCCATTCCCGTAGCTACCCTTTCCATCCATTCCCCACTTATCACCCCTTCCCTACTTGTCATCGATTCTTTACCACTCATGACCGTTACAACAACCACCCTTTCATTACTAGTGCATTATGCTACCATTATGTCCTTACCTTTTTCATCCTCTCGAGTAGTTGATTTCTTCTTATACTCCTCCATGGCTGAGTAGGTAAACTCCTAAGCAAAAGAAGAAGATGCCTATTTTTGATGATTTTGATTTTATCACCTTGGATCTAACTCCCTAATGCCAAGTAAAGAGGCAAAAGGTTATTTCTCACATATTGATTGATCGAGTCAAGGGAAAGGTTTGTTGAGATCGTGACACCGAATTTTGACAAATATAAAGAAGATATCACGAAAGTAGATCATCAAATTTCTAAGTTCTCTTTGGGAAATTCCACTCACAAAGGAGCCAAGTAAGATATTCAGATTGCTCTCGAAACCTTCTGACAAATTTGATAAGGATAATGTTACTAAAGATGAGATAAAAACTAAAGTGGAGCAATTAACTGTTATCCTTCTTAAGATCACACAACCAACCCATTCAAATGATCTTATAATATCAACAAGCGTTGACGCTAGTTCTTTCTCTGTAGTTTAGAAAATTAGACAACAAGGGTGGGTAGTTGGAGCTTGGATTGAAAGTTTGATTTGGGAAGGAAACCAGTGACCGAAGATGATATGGACTTGTACAACAAAATAGAACTAGAAAAATATATGGTAACTAAGATGTATCTTTTGAGAGAAGGATGTGATAATTTAGAACCCACTTTGGAGATGTACGAGAGAGATAAAAATGTAAAATTTGATCTTCTCCTCGAAGAAGGGATCATTGATGAATCTTCAAAATTGTTTGAATACAATGAAGCCATCGAATTATACATCCGAATGCTTAAGCAGGAAACCTCAAAATTAATCGATAGAATAAATTAATGGATTGAAATCCTTGATGATATTATTGATGAATTTTATAAAATCCAATCGTAGATTTCGGGATGATGATCTTAATGTGCTCTGGCGAGAAAACATTGTTGCTAATTTCAAGATCTTGATCAAAGAAGATACTAGGGATACCCAATATTTTTTTCTTGAATATATTAATAGGCTAGTACTTTATAATAATTTCTTGATCCAACTTTGGAAAATCATAAATTGAGCTAGGAAGATACTTGGAAAACTAAACCAAATAGTTGAATCTTTTGAGGTCTTGAATCACTACACGTGTAATCCGGATGAAAAATAAGTACAAGAAATCATCAAACGATTTCTTAACTATTAGAAAAAGCAAGTTGTCAAGGAATCCAAAGGAACTAATTCTGATTTAGGCACACATGTATAGGATGGCACTGGTCTAATCTAAGTTTGGCCACCATTGTTGCATAGTCTTCCACCCACACCATTGATTGAGTTATAGGTTTGACCTAGTCAAAGTTGAACAACATCCTGACTACTTTGGAGGAAGTCCTTTTCATGATTGTAAATGCATCCTATGTTTAAAATGTAATAGTTAAGAAGAGTAGACAATATTTTTAAACCTTCTTAAGTTATATATAGAAGGATGCATTATGTATTCAGGGACTTTTTGATCCATTGTATAAGGAGGTTCGATATTTTGAGTACTTGTATACAAGTTTGAGCCTTAATATTATTTATGTAGAAATGATATTTATCCTTATTCTTCTTTATGTGTTATGTATATTAATGGTGAATGTTTTACTCATGAATATTTCTTTCCTATTACTTACATGATCCATTCTTACCTTCATATTAAGTTCATTCTTCTCTTAAAATGTTGTATGTTATGAAAAAAAAACTTATCTGTGATAATTTTGGAATTGCATATGAATCCCTTCTATTATCATTTAAGTTTCTAACCTTCATTAAAATTGCTCATGTTAAGAAGTAAGGAAGTTGTTCATTTTAATATCATTATGTGGCATTTTTTTCTTATACAAGATGATCATTTTGTTCCTTCACTATTAGTGCATAACCATTACTTCTTTTCTAGTTATCCTTCTTCCCTTTTCTCAACAAAGTTTTGAATATTTATAGTTTGTTTCTAATATAATAGTTTTAGAGCACAGGTATTTTATCATTTGCACATAATTTAGCGGGAAGACGGACTTCTCTCGGAAGTTCATCCCAAGGATCTAAGGTCCCACACCTTGGGGATGTTCCTATGTTGCACTGGATCATCTAACGATCTAATGAACAATCCAAACAATCTTCAAATAACATATATATATACTTATAATATATATATATATATATATATATATATATATATAATGTTTTGTTGTGATTGATCACCACTATAAATTTGCATGATGCATCAATGAGGAGTTTATTAATTGGAAGCACAATAATATATTTGAAAAAGAGTTTGAAATGCTTATGGGATACTAGTTCTAAGAGCATGAACATACATAACTTGTTAAAATTGTTGAGATGAAATACCTTTTAAGTGGTTATCATGATTGATAATCTGAATAGTTGGGATTAGGAACATCTATGTCAAAAAATATGGATGCAAATAAACCAAAACATAGAAATGGAGACAAAATAAAACAAAACAAACACATAAATTTATTTTATTAAGTTCAATAGGAGTTTAAAAACATAAATCTTCCTCTTTCTTATATTTTTCTTCTACTCTATTCTACTATCTTTTACAAGTTGTTGCTATGTTTTTATTTCTTGTCAAATAAGAGTCTATATGATTGTACCATGTCATTGGTGCTTATTTAGGTCCAAAAATGATTTCTTGAGCTTATAAACCTTGTTATTATTGCTTAGAATCTCATAACCATGTGGTTGTCCCACATAAACTTCTTCTTCTAACATGTCATTCAAGAAAGCTAATTTGACATCCATTTGATGTACCTTCCACTTGTGATGAAAATATATTACGATGATTATTCTCACCATTTATATCCTTTCTAATGGAGCAAATGTCTCATTATAATCATGTCCAGGAATTTATTGTATCCTTTGACAACTAGTCTTGCCTTATGTCTCTCAATCTTTCCTTTAGGATTGGTTTTGGTTTTATAAATGCACTTGACTCCAATGAATTATTTTCCTACTAGAAGGTATACTAATTCCCATGTTCAATTCTTCTCTATTACATGTATTTTTTCTTCCACTACTTCACAACACTCGTTTTCCTTAACCACTTCTTCAAAATAAATAGGATCAGTTGTTGAATATAGTGAAACATTGGCTATTTCATCTTAATTTTCATCATACATTGACTGCTCATAGATATATTATACACTCCTTGTCCTCACATGGTGCTGATTTGAATTGGAGGATGATGAAGTAGTCTCATGACTTGCTCCTGTATACTTTGTTGGCTACTACCACTAGATGATTCACCCCTTTGTGAAAATAGGGCTCCAAGTAGGTGTATTGTTGACTCTACCATATGTTGTTTAAGCTTCAATAAAATGCCCACTTGCCTTTGTTTATGACTACTACACTTATTTTACATCTCCACAAGATGCTTCTTATATGAATTGAATGGCTTGGATTACTATTAGATCCTTAGTGATTGGATTATACAACATATTGATTAACTAAAATATGAATTTTCTAAGCTAATATAAACAAAGAACAACAAAGAAATAACTGATATAAACTGAAATATGAATGTTAGATAATTTATTTAATTTTAAAATGAAATGAAATAAATGAAATAGGAGGTAAAGGTACTAACTTGTGAATGAATTACCTTTTTGTGATTCAGGACTCGAACAAGATGATGAGTGAGCGGAGAAGAATATGATGATGCACCTCGAAATTGCAGTAGATGAATATTTAGTCGACTAGGGCACCTAGGGAGGATTAGGGCACATGTGGGTGACACAGTCTGCATATGGGTGCCTTAGTTTGAAAAAAACTCAAAACTTGAATCTAGGTGTGTCGCTAGATCTTTGCAGTAATTTTCCTTTTGTCACGTGGATGTCACATTATCTTCGTTAATGATGTAAAACCCGCAATGAAGATTCACATATAAAACCCCGAACAAGCATCAAACCCCTAAAAAAGAAAGATGCATATGAAGTGATCGGACTATCTTTATTGGTCATAATGGTGGACTTACAACCAAGCACTACATGTTGGGCCCCTAAAATATTTGCTAAGTGCAAAAAGGCACATAGGTGCGCAAGGCCTAGTTGAAGAAAGGCGCGCAAGGAAGGGTTTAAGGAAATCCATGGCACACACACAGAGAAAGCCAAGGTTCCAGGACTTATCCATATTGGGCATTTTGGGTAGGATACAAGAAAAGTGTGACCCGACTTCACATGCAGAGTGGATAAGGTGTCAACCTTGCAACAAGTTGGACCAGGAAGGAATATGCCTTGCGCTAAAAGCTTCTAGAAGGACATCATGGCACAGAGTGGTGAGCTCAGGCCTAGAGGAGAATGCACTCCTGAAGGACCACATTCAGACAATTGGCGATAGATCTGAGGCCATAGATGAATGAGTTGGCAATTCAAAGAGGCTATATATACAAGTGCCTGCAGAAGTAAAATATACATATACACAAAGAGAGAGAGATAGAGAGAGGGTGGAGCTCTTTAAATATCTGCAAGACTCTGTTAGCTTGGGAAAATAAGGGTAGGAAAGGATGTATCAAGGGTTGGGAGTTATAAATTCTCTTTTGAGGGCCTAGTTATATGAGTCCATTTATAATGCATGACTACGGCCCGCTTTCTGTGACATTCTCAGTAATAGCCTAATGAATGTAATAAGGTTACCAGTTGATATGAATATGAGCATTAATGGTTCGATGCATACATTCTTCTTCATTGTTCTTTTTCATTTATGTTTATGAACTAAGTATAAATGCTTGTATGACTTCCTTTTTGTTTCGGTGTAAGTTCTATTATCTATTAAGCACTTTATGTCTAGAATGACCAGTAAGGATCTAGAATCCATTCTAAGCTCTATGGTGCTTGTATGTCTTATTCCCTTTCAAATATCTTAAATTCAGTTCATAGATGATGTTTCCCACTAAACTCGCATAAAAGAGAGACTCGACACCCGCGCATGCCTTGAGTGAGTTCCCAAAGACCCGCTAGGTGATAGGTTGGTGTGTATGGGATTTCTTTCCTTTGTGATAGGGGTAAAAATGACTACATCTTGGTTCCATTTCCGGGAACTCTTTTCAAATTTGTAGTGGGAAATGGCATACATCATGATCTAGGTAATGAGTAATGATAGAATGTTTACCTCTGGAAAGTGTTGAATCATGGTTTAAGAGCACGGAGGATGAAATTGCTCAGAGATTAAGCATTGGGCCCGAGTTTGATGCGTGTAGGTGGGTAGAAGAGAACCTCTACCATGATTTATATGAAACATTTTTCTTTTGCTTCCTAGTAGAATTGTATGAATGGATCTTAGCATATACATCTAGATCAAGCTGGTATTATAGATCACATGTTTGGACCCAAGAAGAATACCGGAGGTCATGCAGGATGTAAATCCAATGTGGACTCGTGTTGTGGATCATTGGTGGAAAGGTGTGATGGCTAGCTACACACATTGGAGTACGCTATTTCTACATATTCTTGTCTGGAAGTTGTTGAGTTTGAATTTCAGTGGGAGCCCAGAGGATAATTTTTGTGTACTATCTCTTTGGAAATGAAAATCTTGATTATTACTTTGAGTTTAGAGGCATTTCCAATGGTCGGATAAACCATTATGAGTTCTGGATGAGGAAGCTAGGGTGGAGGAAGATGGCAAATATTATGATGGAGAAAGAAAGGGAGGAGAGACGACTCAAGTATAGTGAAGCACGTGAAAGGGAGATTGTTAGATGATGTGAGGCTATAAGTGTGATGGATCTATGGAGGTAGATGTTGCGGGAAGGAGTTGAGGTTCACACGGAGGACATGGAACCTGAGCAGTTTATGCTACCCCATCTTGGCAAGCATGTAAGAGAGACCCCTTCGGCTTCTGATGAGAGTTCGTCACGTGGAGAGAGAAGATTCGTTGGCACATATCTGAACCCACCCAGTGACCAAACCCTAGTGCTTGGTTTTCCGATCAAGGAAGGAGTATCGTTGACCCAGTTGGTATTAGTGGAAGTGACAGATATGTGCCTAGGAGATACAATTTTTTAGTTCCCACTTTTATGGCTACGCATATTCCATTATTCGGAGGAGTCTTTGGACAAGGAGCAAGTACACAAGCCTTCGGTCTCACGTCTGGGAGTGGCGCGGGGTACATTAGTGGTAGTGGGGCATTATCACAGACCGTCGGTGTGCAGTTCAGTGGAACCTTGGGGACACTTGGCATGACCACTACAAGACTTGGTGGTTTTGGTGGATCTGGTGGGTCAGGAGGAACAAGACCTAGTGGATCTCGGTGGCTTAGGAGGCATAGGATCTAGTGGAGTGGTGGATCCAGGCGGCGGGAAACACTAGAGGGAACCAAGACTTTGGCTCAGGAGGACAAGGGCCCCAACCACCCCCTCAAGTCTTCTTCGAGATGTCATTACATTTTCTAGATTACATAGGTATTGAAGATGCTACAGAACATGTACACAAGTGTGAGCTGCTATGGCCCGTGAAGGGGATCACAACCTCGAGTTGAGTCTTGCTAGTCAATTTACACAACAACGTTACAGGGGCACGCACATAGCTAGTATAGGAAATATGACCCTCATCAAATGGTGGTGGATTATACTGCTTTAAAGAACACCTTCTTGGAAGAATTCCACATCCCTGAGTTTGAACAAAAGAGCATCAACACCCTAAAGGAGATTCAACAAGGAATGGAAAAGAGTGTGTAGGAGTATGATGCACACTTTAAAACTCTCTTGTCTAAGTTATCATATGACATTCACCCTTCACAACATGCTCAGTGGTTTTTTGGAAGGTTGATCACACCTTTTAGAAGGGCCTTATCTCATAAAACTTTCACAGACCCGCATGAGGCGTTAGAAGCTTCTCTGCACCTCGAGGCTATTGGAAGTGTTGACACTGTATCGACCTATTTTGGAGGCTCATATTGTTGCTATGGCTACGCAAAAGTGGAAAAATTGTCTACGAACTCAGCTCATGAGACTCGCAATGGTTTATGGTGTACACATTTTGAAGTAGGGGGGCATGTTAAGGATAGTTTCCCCAAGAGGAAAGTATGCACAATGATAGTAGACTGCGAGATTTGTCATGGGGACCATGATGCAAGTAGATGCCCCTTGTTACAAGACACATAATTCGAAAGAATGTGTCTTGCTACTATAAGATCTGCACCTCTACAACCCATGATACTAAGGATTTTAGGCTTATTGATTAGATCCATGAGGTCATTGATCATGGGGTGCACCAAACTAGCATTGCTAATAGTTCTAAAGGTGATGATCATCGTTATGAGGAGTGCGTAGATGGAGGTGCACATGGAAGGGGATTTCACGAGAGGATTCTATGGTCATGGTAACCATGGAGGAAGAAGTGAGTTCCCACATGGAACCTGTTTTAATTGTGGGTCTATAGAGCATTACAAACGAGAGTGCCTAGACCTATTGTAGTGCTCATGGTGTGGGAAGAAACACAAGTATGAGGAGTGCCCTGAGTTGTTTGAGCACATGAATCAGCAGCAATAGAAAGACAAGGGCACTATAATGGTAAGCATTAAGAATACAAACACATAATGGATGCCATGGGTAACACGTGATGTAGGATTAGAACTGTTTTAGTAACAACAAGAGTAGAGGCCACACGTACGCAAAGGAAATACCAAGGTAGAGGACTCTGGTTTCAAGAGAAGAAGTGGTGCATGGAAAGTACTTAGATCCTACTCATCAGAAGGAGGTATATCAAGATACCATGGATGTGATTCAGATTTTACAAGGAGAAATCCAAGATCTAAAGGAGCATCCAGGGGGAGGAGCATAGAGGAAGGTCGAGGTGCTAAGAGATGACTGGATGAGGTAAGGGAAGTATGTAAAATGCTAAGGAAAGAGAATGTTATTACCTTTCTAGGAGCATGGTTGAGGGAGAAGGTACCATGCGTTGGAGAAGAGTGCAAGAGGTAGGTCTTGCATGCAAAACTTCCCCCTCACAAACTTGACTATGACAAGGAGATCACATTAAATGCAGCGGTGGATGGATGGATATTGACTAATATCCTCATTGACATATACGCGCGAGGTAAATGTTATCACATTGGATGCATGTCATCGATGGGAAGGCCTACATTACAACCATCTTCGAATGTGTTGTATAGGGGAAACAAAACAAAGGCAATGCCCCTTGATGTCTTAAAGGATGTGGCTATCACTATTCAGGGAGCTAAGTTTACTAGGGACTTCAAATTCTTGGAGCTCGCCGAGGCAGAAAATTTTCTAGCACTACTTGGGTGCCCATGGTGTTACAAGAACAATGCGGATCTTTGGTTCAACAAAGGGTACATCAGCTTTGAAAATGAGGAGGAATGATTCATCATACCACTGGGTGATGGGAAATCAACACCCTATATTAAAACTTTGCGAAGAGGTCTTGGATAGAATATATGTGTGCTCACTTAGGGATCTAGAGATAATCCATCCTACCGACGGAGTTATCCAGTTTGAAGATGCTCAGTCGGTAAGTGACACCACCAGTCTAACATGTGATAATTGGGTGCATGGGACCTACAAATTGATTGGATGACATTTAAGAGGATCGGTGATAAAGGTGACAAAGGTACGCACAGTTAGGCACCTAGGAGGAAAAGAGATACCTAAGTACTTAGGAGGAGCCTCCCCTGAGGTCTTTTTGTAGAGAATGGAAGCTCAGTGGAAGGAGGAAAATGAAAGAAGGGGGATGTTAAGTTACATCCTACTAGGAACTGTTGCACGTTGGTGGGAAACACATCAGGATAATCTATTGGAATGGCACGAAGTGAGAATTTCCTTCTTTGTTTATTTCTCTAGAAGCAATGTGCCCACCGCCATCAAGGACTACCATGGTAAGGAGCCCACCTCTTTCCATGCTCAAGCCTGTGAAAGAACCCGGAGGGAGGTGTGGATTATTTTCCACCTTGTCTCTCTGGGTGCACAAACTATATTCTATACTACAAGGTTACACATGCACATGGTACATACATTCTGAGACACACCGCCAAATAGGGAATTGGCGGAACTAGTGGCTGACCTAGTTCAAACATTTGAGTATCGAAGTACCAAGCCATCAATTGATAAGGCATTATAGGTTGTCAAGTGCCTTACCATGGGGGATAGTGCCATGGTAGAAGATAGGCTATTGGAATTTCTTGGTGAACCAGGTTTGGGGGAGAAATTTAAAGAAGAGGAAACAGAGGAAGATTAGTTTGAGCGTGCGTGTGTGAAAAAGGAGAAAGGAAAGCTTATATATGTGATTGATGGGGAGGAAGCAGAAAACCTTTATGTTAACCATTCTATAGGGATGTGTGAGGTAGTGAACATTGCTGATGCTCACACATGCGCCTACCATGAACCTTTAAAAACTAAAAATGTTAACATCAGCTCAGGAGAAGAACCTAAGGAAGCTATCATTGGAGATTATTGGTCAGAGAAGGAAGTCTCTAATATCATTGATATTTTGTGCGTGTTTGAGGATTTATTTCCACATGGGTACCATGAGCTCAAAGGCATCCACCATCCTTTGGGGGAAATAAGGATAAAGTTGAAGGACGGTGCGCGTCTAGTTAGGAAGAGACCCTAATGGATGAATCCAAATTTACGCGTGAAGGTAAAGGAGGAGATAGACAAAATGATAGCATTTGGGAGCATTAAAGTTGTTGAAGAATCAGAATGGATAAGTTTGATGGTAATCAACATCAAGAAGGATGGGTGGATTAGGATCTACATGGATTATAGGGAGATGAACATAGTTTGTGTCATTGATCCTTTTCCAACCCCCTTCACTGAAGAAATTTTGGAGGGATTCATTGGGCGTGAAATCTATTCCTTTACGAATGGATTTTTGGGGTACCACCAAGTCCGGATTGCAAAGGAAGACCAGAGAAGAAGACTTTCACCATTGAATGGGGAAGTTTTTCATACACGATCATGCCCTTTGGGTTGAATAATACACCTTTTGTTTTCTCACGCATAGTGGTACAGGCATTCCAGGACTTCATCCACAAATTTCTTTAAGTCTATTTAGATGATTGGAACGTGTATGGGCTAGTAAAGACCATTGTGATAATTTGAGGCTGATGTTTGAGAGGTGTCGGTAGTTGAGGATATCCCTCAACATTAAGAAGTGTGTCTTTACTACCCCTTTGGAACGTTATTGGGGCATATCATATGTAAGGAGGGATTACTAGTAGATCCTGCCAAGGTTGTTGTGATTGTGGGATTGGGGGAGCCTACTATCCAAAGTACAATGCATGGGTTTCTTGGACACGTGGGCTACTATCGAAAGTTCATCAAGGGGTATGCCAAGATTGCTGCACCTTTAGAATAATTGCTTAGACATAAAAGTGCCTTCAATTGCGGAAAGGCGTAGCAGGCGTTCGCCACATTAAAGGATAGGCTTGTCACCACGCCTATATTACGTCTTCCCTCTTGGGATAAGCCCTTCCATATTCATGTAGATGCCTTGGAACGAACATTAGGGCAGTGCTTACACAACTTGGTGAGGGAATTTTTGATCAACCACTATGCTTTACAAGCAGGAAGTTGACACCAGTAGAGAAAAATTATACTACGACCGAGCGTGAAGCATTGTAGATGATCTAGGCACTTCACAAGTTCAAATAGTATCTGCTGGAAACTCCTTTGTATTTTACACCGACCACATGGTGTTAAAGTACTTGGTGAAAAATCCCGTTCTACAAGGGTGCATATGTTGGTGGGTGTTGTTATTTCAAGAGTTTGAGTTCACGGTAGTTGTGAAGCCTAGGAAGAGTAACTATGGACCTGATCATTTGTCAAGGATTGATTCAGGGGAGGACATAAAGAGCATTGAAGAGACAATGCCAGGCATGTGACTATTTAGGTTGCAATGCACGCCCTCATATTTGGAGGAGATTGCAGTATTTATAAAGGAAGGCATGGCGACGGAAGGGATGAAGACATTATAGAAAAACTAACTAGCCATACGTGTCGCGCCCTGCATGTTGATCAGTGGGGACTTATACAAATTAGGGCATGATGAAGTTTTACATAGGTGTGTACTAGAGCATGAGCACCTCGCCATCATAGAGGAAGCACACAGAGGAAGTGTAGGTGGACATTATGCAGGTGATGCCACCACACGTAAAATATTAATGGTAGGCTTGTGGTGGGAAACTCTATATAAGGATTGCAAGGAATATTGTAAAGCGTGTGACCACTTTGTCAACACATTGGCAAGCCAGAAGAAGATATGAAATGCCTTTGCACCCTATCCCTAGCGCTGAACCTTTTGAGAAATGGGAAATAGAATTTGTAGGCCCTATTACACCAACAGTGCGTAGGACTGGATCATGCTACATAATCACTTGCACGGACTATTTGACAAGGTGGGCAGAGGTAGCCCCAACTAAAGATTGCACAACAACTACAACAACAATATTTTTGTGGGAAAACATTATCACAAGGTATGGATGCCCTTTGAGTTTAACCATTGATAGGGTAACACATTTCTTGATAGATTTCATGGTGGCTCATCACAAGACTACACCTTATCACCCACAAGTAAATGCAACCATGAAGCATTTAACAAAATACCAAGTCATACCACGACAAAAAAATTTGATGTCGAAGACAAGATTGGGATGACAAGGTATTAACCATATTATGGTATTATATGACAACTTATAAAAGGTTGAATAAAGCCACACTATTTCAATTGGTGTTTGGCACGGAAGTTGTTATGTCGGTCGAGTTCATGATACCTTCTCTGTGAATAATGTCCGTAGGAGGGCTGGCTAATGAGCAAGCGTTGGAAGAGAGAATTGAGTAATTGATGAAGTTGGATGAAATATGATCACTCGCTAGGTGGAGCCAAACAATAGAAAAAGAAAAGCAAAAAGCATGGCATGATCGCCACATTAAGAACAAGAAATTTGAGGTTGGGTAGATGGTCTTACTATATGATTCTAAGTTTTGTGCCATCTGGGAAGTTGAAAGTCCATTGGTTGGGTCCCTACACAATCTCGTACATCCTTGATTTGGGTGTGTGCCAGTTATAAGTCTTTGGATGGAATGAAATTTCTGGACACTTCAATGGGAGTAGGCTGAAGCCCTACTATAAATAAGGATTCTTGGTGTTTGTAAATAAGGTAGTTTTGCCAAATAATTTAGAATTTCCTTTATGTATTTCCTTTCTTGTATTTCCCTTTCACGTTGTTGTTTTGTTTTACACCTTGGGCACCGATAACCTTGTTACTTTTTTAGGGTTTTGAATGTGTAAAGGGTCACGCATCGTTTAAGTGTGGGGTGGAGTGATGTGAAGGAAAGCATGGGTAAAGTGCCAAGGAGGATTCTACTTGGAGAAATCCGGGTTAAATGGCCCTATTGAAAGAGATTCGTGAAAGAAAAGGTTGAAAAGGATGGTTAGGTGTCAAGATAAGGCTACTTTCGGATCCCACATATAGAGAATGAAGAAGTACATAAATAACACGAGGTAGCGAGAGAAAAAATCATGAGAGAAGAAGTTCCTTCGGTGTAGGTGACACGCGTGTAAGAGTATCCTATCAAGATGGATTGGTTACGCGCCAAAAGGTTGGATATTATCCGTGCGAGGTTGTCAGCGCGTAAGTTAGGGCATAGAATTCAGAATTTGTTTGAAAAATCCATTTTAAATGTTGAAAGTATGATGGTAGGTGAAGTAGAATTTATTAGTGCAAATCTGGGGCACCCCTAAATGACCTTCATATCCGAAATCCAGAATGGGTCATTTAGTGTGATTTCACAACATTGAGTTTTCTCCAAGGTGTGGGACCTTGCAAGGTGAGAAAAATCTCCAGAGAAAGTTGGTTCTTACTCCTCTGTTTAGGTGTATGCATGAATTTGCAAAGGTTCAATACTAATTCCTACTCTAAATTCTAAGGAGACAAAGTTGAAGATGCAAAAAGGGGAAACAAAACTAAGCTAAAATAGTGATACACCAAAGGAGTGATGAACTTCTATTTTGTAAATAAACACAGATCATAAGAATGTAACATAGAACATGCACAGATTGCCAAGATATAATGAAGGATCAGAAGACAATAATAACACATGAAAGGATTGAAAAATCATTCACAGAGCATGCATTATCATTCCTAGTTTTTAATACGATGCATTACAATGGAAAGGAGGCAAAAATATGTGTTGCAACCTATATGAGAGGTCTGAAACTCCACAAATCCACTTGCTAAGGAGAAAAGGGGAGTCTGTAAGAACAAAAACATCCAACAAAACAAAGGATCGAATCCTTTCCATTTATAGCTGAAGTAAGGAGAGAGAAAATAGAGGAGGAAGCAAATCAGATCTTCTAATTCAACAATCCACCATTAATTCCTTTCAAATCAGCCTGCAAACCCGTCAAATTGACTCCTCTGCTTCTATTTTTATGTGTTGGAGAAAAAAATGATGAATTTGGTGAAACATAGCTCTCAAAGCAATCTGATCTTGGATTAATGGCATGAGAAGACATTTTAGGGTTTTTCCTCATCAAATCGAGTTGATTCTTCATCCTTGGCATGTGGGAGAAGGAAACCATGGTGGATTGAGCAAAAAATGACCCATTCAAAGCAATCTGGTTCGCATTAAAGGCATGAAAGACATTTCTAGATTTTTCTTCCTTGAAACCTACAAAAATGATGTTTTTATGCCTCCAATGCATAGAGGAGATCAAGATCTTTCCAATGAGTCTAATTTTGCCCAAATCTGATCTCTGGATCGAAAGATATGCCCATCTGAAGATTTAGGGAAAAATTAGGGCATAAATTCGGGCACAAATTTCAAGGCACAAATTAGGTCAAAAATGGCAGCAAATCAGATTTGAAAATGGGTCCACGGGGTCAAAACTTTAATTTTTGTACTTTTGGAAAATTTTCCAAAAATCTCCATAGGTCCGCCACTCCGAGACACGTGGGACCTTCTGGATGATCCGCGGCTAAAGACCTACCTTTTTCCCTCTTTTTTTGAAATTGGGAAAATTTCCCAAAAACTCTTTGCGCCCCGCTCCTCTGATGACACGTGGTGCTTCCCAATTTGCTGATGGGATCACGGGCTCAAACTTTTCCTTTTCCCTTTGATTTCAAATTGGGAAAATTTCCCAAAAACATCCACGCCCCACTCTCCCGATGACAAATGTCACTCCTGGTTCGGCACGACCCAGGTGCGGCCCAAATTTTTCCCTTCTCCTTCACGGGCTCGCGTGGGCCAATTTAGACTTTTGAGTTTTTAGCCAAAGAGGCTAAGTGTCAATAATTTCTCTGCACCTCCGCCAACTCGCTTCCTTCCCCTCTGTGGGCCCATGGGCCGGCTTGTGACTTTGCACCTTTTAGCCAAAAGGGCTAAGTGTCAAGTTTTCTTCCGCCAACCCGCTAACCCACCTTCATCCTTGGGCAAAATTTGCATCCCACCTCCGTCGAGCCATAACTTTCAAAATATTTGGAGTTAGGAGGACTTCTTTACCTTTCTAGAAAGGGGAAGAAAAATCCTATCTAATGAAGCCATCTCCAAGAACTTTTGAGTGCTTTAAAATTTCAAAAATCTGCCTGCAAAAAAAGGAGGGAAGAATGAAGGCAAGTTAACCAAAACAAGCATGGGCTTATTTTGGATAACAACATTTAATGCTTAAAAATGGGAAAAACTATAAATAAAGGTTCAGGAATTTCATTATTCACTTTGTGTATAAGGAGAAAGAAGTTCTTGTGCATCTTTGCAAACTAGGGCTTCCAGAACTGATCCATGTGAAGAAAAATTTGAAAAGTGTGAGCATGAGCCTCTAGTTTGGATTTGTAAACCAGAGAAGGGATTTCATGGGCATAAGAGAAATTGTGAGAAGGCATCGTCTTGTGAAGGAACTATCCTAGTTAGGGTTTAAAGAACTAGGGCACATGTTTAAGGGGTTTTCTTCACAAGTTCGAGATCTAAGGTTAGAGGGACTGAAAGAACAAAGTAACAGGAAGTGATTGAAGTGATAAGAGAACCTAGACAATGGCACACAAGAAAAAATTTGGCACACCTAAGAAGGGCAAGGGCAAGGCTAAGCAACAAGAAATTGTTGTGCATACAAATGAAGAGTGGTATGTAGAAATGTAGTATCCAGATGGAGTATTGTTGGGAAAGGATTGGGAGTCCCATTTAAGAAACATGTCTGTAAATGATTACAATCATCGCTCAAGCACAATCGAGAAGGAAATGGCATTGGAGTTAGTGCACCCAACAAATAAAAGGACACCAGAGGGTTTTCCCATCTATGACGATGATCTAAAGGTCAAGTTGGAGAAGTCAGGGTTATTACAACTCTTTGAGTTGCCCTACTTTGGGAAGCCTAAGTGCCTATATCAATGGTTGATGTCGCGCATGCATGAAGACTACTTCCACTTCGCAGGCATAAGATGTGCATTACCCCTCAGCTTATTTCACATTTCACAGGCCTCATCTATGAAGGAAATAGTTTGGAGGAAGACTTAAGAGACAAAAAGGCAATTAAGGAAAATGTCGCCGCTATGCATACAAAAAGAGGTTGAGGTACTTTGATATCACGGACATAAAGGACTCGGTGATGAAGATGGTCGCGCACCTTGTGAAAAGATAAATGGATAGGAGAGATTGACCCGGAGTTAACAAGGCATGGTTGCATGTTTGCAAGAAAATTTCGGAGGGCACCATATGTAACTTGTCTTCATTCATCGCGGATGAGATTATCGGCGGTACGAAGGAACGTGATAAAATCCTTTTTGGTAATGTCCTGATAATCATTGTATTTTCAGAGATTGGAGTGCTAGATGCATCAGAAAAATTCATGTGGGAGTACCTTTGCATTTCAAGACCCTCGCTTGCGAAGATATTTGGGAAGTACACATGTGATAGTATGACAACCATGCACAAGGCGCACTTAGAGAAATGGTATACGCACCTGAGGAACGCATTCAGGGAAGAATGGAGGATCCTTGAAAAAATGATAGCAGCCACACTTGAGGAGATGTCGAGTTTGTTGTGTACCAACATTTCTGCTGGGCAGATTTAAACTAACAGAGATGAGACATGGAGCCCATGGTGCAAGCTCCCTTTTTACCTTCACAACTCAACACTTCCAAGTGGGAGTGAGGAGCAGTTCAAAGAATCCAAGAAGTTGAGGTTGGACCCTTGTAATTTGGATTGGGACCACAAGGAAATGCATGAAGGGTTGGTCTACCCCAACAAGTTTGTGTACGTGGAGAGGTGTGTGTTGCATGAGGTCCAACCGGTGAGACCCATGACTTTGCTCATTATCGGGAGGATCTGCGGTGCACGTATACCTCCGTATAAGACCCAAATATGAGAAGGGCACGTATCTAGAGAATGAGATATCCATACCTAAGGACCCAACTAGCAGGAAAAGACCCATGCCTAGACAAGAAGAAAAATAAGTAGAGAAGAAAGTACCAAGTGTAGTGGATACATAGGTAATAGGTTCCCCTGGGACAAGTGCCAGAACTAGTATGTATTCACGCAAGAATAAATCCATAATAAAAGAGAAGACTCTAGAGCCAGAAAATTCATTAGATAAGGAGTCATCGGAAGAGGAAGAGACAAATTCACCTACACCGAAATCCCTAGTTAGGAAGAAGTAGAGGGTAGAAGACGAGATTGCCTCGGAAGAAACCGAGAGAGGTACATATGTGAAAAGGATGATGACGATGAGGAAGATGGCAGTGAAGAAGATGATCCTGGAAGAGATAAAGAGCCACCATCTTCGACATGCATGATTTAGAAGAAGAAGGTAGAGAATAAGAACAAGGGTTCCTGTTCATATGGCACAAGGGTAGTTAGGAGGGGGAAGGCACTCAGGACATAGGAAGAAGTGAAGAGGTTAGCGTGTGAAGCGAGGAATCAAGCCTTACGTAGGAACATATAACCAAGGTGGTAGAAGGAGAAGCAACAAATATCATTGAGACCTTGGTGGAAGAGGGGTTGGAATGCAACACTGAGCTGGTGTTGAATGAGGATAAGGAAGAGAGTGCGGAAAAGGACCACAACAACACTGGAGGCCCCACTTTAACTGTTTATTCCTAAGGGCATGTGCACGGAGGAAAGCATGCAAAGGAGAAGAGGCCAGGATGGGTTATATTAATGACCCCAAAAAGTGTTACACGTATGCTTCCAAAGCATAATTACAGAGAGGATCTCGTGGCGATGTCATCTTTTGATAAGGAGGCTATATACACGTGGACAAGGAAGATGCTCTCATGGGCATTTGAGTCGCATCTTGATGAGCCGAATTTGAAGTAAGCCAAGGGGCAATAATAACATTACTAGAATCAAAAGGAGACACCCATTGGTGAACACTTAATAGCTCTCGGATGAACAACCGTGCTACATGCTCAATAATGTCTATGTTGAGGTCAAAGCTAGACTCTTTAGGGTGGTATGATAGAATCAAATATTTGGAGGATGAACTGAAGAAGAAAGAGGAAGAGATAGTTACGAGGACAAAGGAGCTAAGTCAAGAGAAGATGATCAGCACCCAGTGGCAGCAAGAGTTAAGGGACGAGAAGGCTAGGGTACGCGAAATATCCAAAAAGGTGGAGTCCAATACAAATGCCATAGTGTTGAAGCATCCAGACCTGACACCTTCCACGTGGAAGTATGCATCTGCCCTAGAATTCCTGGAGGAGTTAACCAAAACCCTCACCATGGAGAGGTAGCCGCTAGCTTTGGAGTCTGCATAAGAAGTGGTCACGCGCTTAGAAAAGGAGGAGAAATTGAAATTCATGGTGCTCATAGAAGAATACAGCAAGGTCCTTACTGATGTAAAGATTGCCTCTTCGAATGCTGAGGCCGTGTATGACAACTGCTCACGGACAGAGACAAAGTGGCGAGCATGCTGGTCGCCAATGATGAAGCGGAACTTAAATATTTCTAGGAGAAGAACAAGTGGAACAAAGTAGAGTGGGAAAAGATCCTATCCGAGGTCTAAAAAAATATGAGGCCATTGAAACCTTAAGGGGTTCAAGGAAAACTGTTGAAGGAACTATACCCGCTGATTACACAAAGGATGGATGCGCTTGCATGATATAAGCAAGGAGTTATAAAATATTGTTGAAACCATGAGCACACAAGGAGATGGGCTAGGTTTTTATTAGGTGAGCACCTTAGTGGGTGATATTTTCTAGAGAGCGCAGAATGAAGTTGATGCTTGGAACAAGTTGGAGCCCGAACTACAAAAAGATTTTCCTAGCTTATTGTAGTGATGCCATCACTCTCCCATTCTTTCTTATTTCCTAAATTCTTCATCCCCTTATTATTTTCCCAAGGCATAATCCTACTATGATTCCTTATCCATTTAAGAATTGTTCCCCTGGATGGAGAACATGCATAGTGTGGGGTGATGTTAGGCCCCTGAAATATTGGCTAAGTGCAAAAAGGCGCGTAGGCATGCAAGGCCTAGTTGAAGAAAGGCATGCAAGGAGGAGGTGCGCGGGAAGGGTTTAAGGATGGTTTTAAGGAAATCCATGGCACGCACGCAGATAAAGCCAAGGTTCCCAAACTTATCCATATTGGGCATTTTGGGTAGGATACGAGAAAATTGTGACCCGACTGCGGATGCGGAGTGGATAAGGTGCCAGCCTGGCAACAGGTTGGCCCATGAAGGAATATGCTCTGCACTAGAATCTTCTAGAATGAAATCATGGCACATAGTGGTGAGCTTAGTCCTGGAGGAGAATGCATTCTGGAGGACCACATTCGAGACACTTGGTGATAGATCCGAGGCCGCAAATGAATGAGTTGGAAGTTCAAAGAGGCTATATATATATAAGTGCTGCAGTAGTAAAATATACATATACACAGAGAGAGAGATAGAGAGAGGGCGGAGCTCTTCAAAAATATATTGTAAGGACTCTGTTAGCTTGGGAAAATAAGGGTAGGAAAGGATGTATCAAGGGTTGGGAGTTATAAATTCTCTTTTGAGGGCCTAGTTATATGAGTCCAATTATAATGCATTACTACGGTGATCGCCTTTTTGTGACATTTTGTAATGGCCTAATGAATGTAATAAGGTTACCAGTTGATATGAATATGAGCATTAATGGTTCTGATGCATACATCCTTCTTCATAGTTCTTTTTATTTATGTTTATGAACTAAGTATAAATGCTTGTATGACTTCCTTTCTGTTTTGGTGTAAGTTCTATTATCTATTAAGCACTTTATGTATGTAATGACTACAAGGATCTAGAAGTTGTTCTAAGCTCTATGGTGCTTGTATGTCTTATTCCCTTTCAAATCTCTTAAACTCGGATCATATATCATGTTTCCCATTAAACTCACATAAAATAGAGACTCGGAGCCCGCACGTGCCTCGGGTGAGCACCTAGCGCCCACTGGGTGATAGGCGGCGCGCATGGGATTTCTTTCCTTTATGATGGGGTAAAACTAACTACACTACACTACATTTAGACCAAATGTAGTTTCGTGTACATGTGTGTGTAATTATGTGGTTAGGGTTCCCTAGCGCTAATGACACCAAAGTAACAAGAAATAGCTAGATGTAAGATGCAAATGGTGGATGGAATAGAATGAATACAACCCTTCCTATGTAGTGTGTGATGCGAAATAGTTCCCAAATGCGTTATTTTCCTTAGTAGATATCTAGCCCTTAGTCGTAGATAGTTTGCACATAAGATAGTAAGTATGTTATGTTTATATAGGGATCTCTTGCTCAAATTTTGACACTAATGACCCGACATGCTAACTAGTACCTAGGGGAATGGGAGGGAAAATTGTAAAGACCAACCTTGAAACTCTAAATGATACCCAAGTGCAATTGAAACAGGGCATCTAAAAATAAGGATTGAGACACCCATGAGCAGCCTAATCCATCCCTAGGTGCCCTAGTCAAATACTAGAGATGACAACTAAGTAATTAATGACATCTGAGACTCCCTGAGAGACGACCATAACTATTT
Source organism: Taxus wallichiana var. yunnanensis (assembly GCA_018340775.1). Taxonomy (NCBI): domain Eukaryota; kingdom Viridiplantae; phylum Streptophyta; class Pinopsida; order Cupressales; family Taxaceae; genus Taxus; species Taxus wallichiana. The sequence continues at coordinate 963,955,733 of CM031234.1, forward strand.
AAACAACTGATGACTGTGCAAGACACTTAATGATAATGACCAACTAAACTAAATATAGGACTAGGGGATGAGCCATTAGTGAATACTTTTCTTAGGCTCGATCCATATATAAAACAACATATTTGGCGGCATAAATGTAATTGAAAGTGTGTGATTTTGTGACTACATTTACCCCCACTTTATGTTGGTGAGTGGAAAGCTTGGTAAACTAAAGTAGATAGATATATGTACATGAGAGAATTCTAGAGAATCCCAAGTTGTAGTAGAATGTGTAGATGTGGTAGTAAAAGTGTGCTAAAAGAACCATAAAGTGTGTCAAACCATGGATCAACATGTTGATCCATGTAACGTAGTGAGAAACATAATGTCATGATGAAGTGCACTAAACGCGAGTGGTGATTGTAATGCTAAAAAATTGATGATTTTGAACATTGTATGATGAAGATGAGATGGGGTAGGGAGTGATCAGTTCCCAACCCAATTGTGTGTATATGAATAATTGACCGGAGGATTTGGGTGTCTTGTTGCTAGAGGAAGAGTATAGGGAGAAAAGTGTGTTATTGTCCAACCTCTAACTACAACCTTAAGATCTAGCCGTTGTAGACGAACTCATATCAAACATTTGTGGTTTTTGGATCCAAATTATTTTGATCAAATACTAGACCCATATAGGAGTGGTATAGGAAAGGAACTCTTTCCCCCACTCCACAGTGTTACCGCAATGTGATGTCTTCCAAGTTAGGTCGTCTAGAAGCAAACACGAAATGTAGAATTTCTTCCCAAGTTAGATCATCCAGGGAAAGCAACGCATGTAACTCCCAAGTTGGGTCATCTAAGAGGCCAATGATGTTGTACTATAATGATTTATTGATATGATTTTAATTGTGAGAAATTTGAACATGTTGCTTGATTGATTAGTTTGGTTGGTTACTCGTAGAGAGGTTTTACACTATTTACCCCCAAGTTAGGTCATTAGGGTGAATTAATGAAATGTCATATAGAAAAATTGTTCATTTGTTGCCCCCGAGTTAGGTCATTAGGGGGAATTAATGGTGAAATGTCACATGGTTGATTAGTAAATGTTTGAAAATGATGAATTGGTAGTGTTTGTTTGAATGCATGGTGATATAAGGGGAATTGTAAGATGACCCCAATTTTATGCCCCCCTTTTGGCGAAAGGGGAAGTGATGACATGAATGAATGTTGATCCAAAAGTAAGCACAACATAGATAGAATGTGTAGAAAAATGCCAAAATATGTATAGATTGATTGAAATTCAACATCGAGGAGATATGTAATGCACATAATGTGGATAGAATGATAAATATGTAGAATTCGAAAAAAAAAAAATCCATAAACGAGGTGTAAATCAGATTATAAACACTCAAGATATGACTAAAATCATGTGTTTCGTATTAGTTGTGAGAATAAGTGTGAAATAATGACCATAGTAAAGTAGGTGAATGAAAAAGTAAATATAAGTAGCAAGATGAAAAATTAATTAGTCACTTCATTCTCCTATCCGGTTTGAGATGGTTGTGACTTCCATAGCATCACACACAACAACGGAGTGTGTAAGTGTGTTGTTTTTCAAAAATTGTTTAGTGTAGTAGTCATTTTTGTTGGATTTTTACAAATTTGATATTTTTAATTTTCTTGGCATTTGAGACTTGGAAAAGAGTGGTGAGGGTGCTAGTGACCCTTGGGACAGGAGTTCCCAGATTAGGGCCCTAGTGTCCCGCTCCTATGTAACCCGATCCCGCATTTATGTGCCATGGTCTAGAATATGTGTATTTGGTCTAGAATGATATAAATGTGAGTTGTAATGTATAGTAATGTGATGAGCAAGTGTGTTCAGGTTTGTATAGTGATCTAATGGTGTGCTTGTTGTCATTTTGTGTCGTGTCGAGAGACATTCAATCGAGGGAGTTCCACGGGGTTGTCATATGACTAATTTTCTTAGGCTAGGGTTGTCAGATGAGGATTGAGATGTTATGGATCATGTCGGCATGTGACACATAAAGACAGATGGGAGATGTGCCCTATAATATGCTTATTCTAACTACACCGTGTGAGAGGTGGTGTGTGGATACTTGCATGTTTTGGTTTCCTACGAGTGAGATGATAGTTACTTTGGAGGATTTATACCACATATTGCGCTTGCCAATTGTTGGGGAACAAGTATAGGTTATGCCATTAGTGGATATGGAAAGGAAAATGCAAGCTGCTAGATGATATTTTGTGGGGACTCAAGTACCTGCTGAGGCCCATATTAGTTTGGAAATTATCCTGAGGTCTTGGGTTACGTACTTGCAGAAGTTCATAGCCATTATTATTGCTTCATCTATTGTAGTTGAGGGAGGAGGTATCGATATCTTGTATAAGATGCATGATATATGCCGATGTATAGAGGAGGAGAGCACTAGATACACGTGGGTGTGTTGTGTGTTGGCCCACCTATCTGAGAGACCTATATCGATTTACTCATGATGAACATGCGAGGTGGGATAAGAGCTACTACGCTATTGCATGTATGGGCATATGAGAATATAGCCATGATGGGGTCACTTGGAGGTCCACAAGGAGAGTGGGTCAAGCCAAAGATATATGAAAGGAGGTGGATTAATAATGGTGGGCATAAGATGGACACATATACCTACATAGCACTAATAGATAGGATGGGGCTCAATGTAGTTGCATGGAAGCCATATCATGATTATAGAGGATGGCTAGAGGATGTTGTGGAGTTACGGTGTATTCGTAGAATTATGTGGTTGGAGGATCGATTCCCATGTGTGGTGAGTTATTTCAAGTAGAGAGAGAGTTTTATGACAGTTTGGCATGGCTTGGGACATACCCGTAGAGCCATATATATGGTTGAGAGCTATTAGAGAACCTACAAGGATGAAGTGAGACCTAGGCCAACGAAAGAGCAATTAGTACCCCTGGCTAGATGAGGCGATTCGTCGATAGAGCTAATGGACTCAAATGATGCAAGGTGCACAAAGGAGTCACAGTGCATGGTGGGCAACACACCGGTGGGTATTGTTGTTTCCATTATTTGTAGACGTGACGATATTACCACAAGGAGGAGGAGGAAAGTGGGAAGCACATGCCCCTAAAAATAAGGCAGCAAGCTATAGCAAAAGCATGAGTATGTATATATAGCTATGTTGTGTATATTGTTGTTGGTCTATGCTATAGCGATAATTTATCTAATGTGTTGTTTTACTTGTTTTGTAGGGGATGCATATTAGTCTTTAATAGTGGACAATTCCTTCCGTACATCGACATGGAATATTTGCATCGATGTACTTAGTGGAGGTATACTTGAGCAAGTGGGTGATATAGCGGGTTAGCATGCCCATTTATTTGAGACAAGAGCCAGCATAACAATGATGACATGTATTGTGTTGCTAGGAGAGAGGGACAAGGCATGTGAGGAGACTCGATGAGCTAGAGAGGTAGTGGGTGGTGGTCCTCTAGTGTAATATGTGTTCACATGATACATGGATTTACAATGACAATTTGTAGAGCATTCTATACGAATACATTATTGCAGAGATGGGTTAAGAGGTATCAAGGCCATGAATAATGGCGTAGAGTTAATGGAGAGGCATCTAGTTCTAGGGCTCTTGCAGTACTTCGAGAGTGATAGCGATGATGAGATTTGATTTGTACTATTGTATATGATGTAGGGGAGTTTCCCCTAGTGATGAAATGTTTTTGCAATGATGATTGTATTCACTATATATGTATGAACACATGTGATTTATATATGATGAGCTTATTTTGTGGTGTATAGATGTTGCAATGTGATCGATGATGTATGATTTGGTGATTATTGTTGGAATGTATGTGATGTTTTTGTATATTGTTAGTGTTTATTGATGTAATATTCATGCAATGATGAAAAATAAAATGTGCAATAGATAACATATGTAATGTGAGTGATGAGCTAAGTGAAATGTTTATTAAATGGAATTTGTAACACATAGTTAGTGTGATGATGATAGTAGAATGAATGTAAAAAGAGATGATGTATGATTATCGAACTAACGTGTTGTGATGAATGTGTGTCATGATAATGTAATGTAATTGTAATATGTTAGTGTGATAAATGAGGGGGAATTAACGATGCCCCCCAATGTATGGATGATTAGGTTCATTTAATTAAGACCCCTTAGCATTCAAGAATTAACTATAGAAATCAAGAGTGCATCATCGATAAATGATTGGATGTGCTAGATGAATGACGAGAGTGCGCGATGAAAGGATCTTAGAGAAAAACCCTCAACATTCATGTAAGAACCATAAGAACACAAGTGCATCATTGGAGGGTAAGGTGATAGTAATCACCTACCAGATACCAAGACAATGTGAAGTGGTGGAAGTATGTGGCATGGAAGCAGTGTGAGCATATGAACCGAATCTGAATATCATATGGAGCAGTGGTGGGATGTATGAATGTAGAGGGACATGAAGGCCAATGTGAAGTGGTGATGTGATGTGGTGGATAAGATGGATGGAGTGAATTCGATGGATGTGATGATGTAATAATATATGGATGCAGTGGAGAGCACATGAGTAATAAACTGTGGTGGTGGATGTACCATGACTTGAGCATCAGATGGAGGAGATGACTCAACTATAGTAGAAACTCTCTAATGAGGTAGAGGAGAAATGGATCACTCACGTGAGTGAGAGCCAAAGGAGATGATTCCCTTATCCTCTAATTTTAGTAATCTATCATGAAGGGAAAGGAAATCATTATCCCTATGTCCGTTGATGCGATGATAATTACAATAAGGTTGATCACATTGACACTGCAATCGATGTTGTGGATGATGTTGGTTGGATGGTAAGAAAATGAGACATTTTTCAATTAAAGTAAGAAGAACATCATGAGGTCTAGCATGATGAGAGAAATGTAAAGGCTCACATGACCTAGGTGGAGTGGAAGGATAAATATCCTATCATGGAGGAGGAGAAGGAGTATGATTTTTCAATGTAGTAGGTTGAGCTTTCTTACTAGGAAAGGATGGAGATCATGTAGGACGCTCAACCGATGTTAATGGAGGAGAACTAGATGAGCCAACAACATTAGAGATGTATGGAGGATCTATGATGTGTTTCAAGAGAATATCTTATCCTAGTTCGATAACTTTATAGAAAAGAAGAATGAATGACTCACATGTATCATAATGCAATATTTTCTTAAGCATGGGAATCAAACCACAATGGAAAATGAATTGCTTCTCAAGGTCGATAGGTTGGAATACTAGTTGATGCATACATGTATTAAACCGTAAGATATAATCCTTGATAGATTCTGGTGAGCTCTGATGTAAAGTAGGTAAGTGTTCATAAGTAAATCGATGGCCATTGTTGATGATAAAATGACGGAGGAAAGTGTCCTCCGTGTCATAAAAAGTATTAATGAACCAAATGAAAGATGAGTGTACCATTGTAAAGCGTCATCAATAAGGCTATGTCGAAAGGCCTTAAGAAATAATATATCATTAGAATAAGAGGCCATACTAATGAAGTAATGGAGGAGATAAGCATGAGGGTCACCAGTACCATCAAAACATGTGAATGTAGGCATAAAAAGTCCTTAGGAAATGCAAAATTGTGAATCTTCTTAGGAATAGGGTTACCATGTAATGAGTTATTGTCAATAGAAGCATAGTAAGCCCTACTTTCTAAAGTGAGAGACTAAACTTGATATTGTAATTGACCTACAACATGCATGAGAGAGATGATATCTTGTGAAGGAATAGTGGAAGATGGCAATAATGTATTAACAGTTGTAACTTGCCATTATGAGTGATCATAGGAATATCAAGAGATGATAAAGGATATTATGATGTTAAGGGCACACTAAAAGTAGGTGCTGAAGAAGCTATAGTAGATGATATAGATGGAATTCCCATAGAAATGGTAGGAGTAACATTAGAAACATCCCTAGGAGGTGAAGTGACTAATGGAGACACATCTATAGGAGAGGATGGACTAATAGACGTAGATGATGTAACAAGAGGAGGTGAAATGGTAGGAGAAGAAGAATTAATGGATGGAGATGACTCATGCACTATGTTAGATGCAACCTCAAGAGAAGGTGGTGATGGAGATTCATAGTTGATAGAATAAAAAGTAGAAGAATCATGAATATCAACCACTTCATCAGATAAGGACTCAGAGATGAGAATGTCACTAAGAATGCTATCAATAGGATCATCAACATAATATGAAGGTATATGAGAACTAGTATGTGATGAATGATGAGAAGAAATATCAGAAGTAGAAGAATCATGAGAAGGAACTATAACAGTGGCCTGACTAGAAGAAGAATCAATATGCACATGTGAGTGATTGTCAATACCAAGCAAGTAATCGATAAGAGAATCATCTAAAATTTCCTTAGAAAGATAAGGAGGATCACAAGTAGTCGTATAACATGGTGTATAATGAGTGAAGGCTATTGGATCCTCAACAATACTAATTACAATGGGAGAATCTTCATAATTTGTGGGCACATATTGTTTACCATCTAAGATTTTTGTTGAATAACAACCGACGTAAAAGATTACTATAGAGATATGTGAGCTTAGTGGTGGTAGCCTCATCATAGATAGGGTTAACACTAAAATGAGACATGATGGGCGGAGAAAAGGATGAACTATCCTTATCCATTAGGGTTTGAAGTGGATCCTAGGGAAAAATATTCTAAAGTATGGGTTCACCAAAATGATTAACTAAAATATGAATTTTTAAATTAATCTAAACTAGGAACAACAATGAAATAACTGGTATAAACTGAAATATGAATGCTAGATAATTTATTTATTTTTTAAATGAAATTAAATAAATGAAATATGAGGGTAAAGGTAATAACCTACAAATGACTTACCTTGTTGTGATCCCGAACTAAACAGATGATGAGAGGACGGAGCATAATATGATGATGCACCTCAGGAAATTATAGTAGATGAAGATTTAGTTAGAGTGAGGCGCCTGGGGGAGGATTAGGGCACATGTGGGCACCTTAGTTTTTAGTATGGGTTCCTGGTTTGTAGAACATATCAAAACCTTAATGCAGGAGTGTTTTTAGATCTTTGCAAAGTAATCCATCTTTTCGCGTGGATGTCACATTAGCTTCACTAATGATGTCGTAAACCTACAATGAAGATTCACCTGCAAAACCCCACACAAAACATCAAACCCCTAAAAATTAATATGTATATGAAGGGGTTGGATTGTCCTTAGTGGCCACAATGGTGGACTTATAACTAAGTGTTGCACTACATCTTAGACCCAATGTAGTTATGTGTGCATGTGTATGTAATTATATGCCTAGGGTTCCCTAACGCCAATGATGCCAAAGTAACAGGTAATAACTAGATGTAATATGCAAATGGTGGATGGAATAGAATGAATACAACCCTTCCTATGCAATATGTGATGTAGAATAGTGCCCAAATGTAGTCCCTTTCCTTAGTAGATAGCTAGCCCTTAGTAGTAGATAGTCTACCCATAATATAGTAGGTATGTTATGTTTATATAGGGATCTCTTGCTCAAATTTTGACACTAATGACCCAACATGTTGACTAGTACCTAGGGAATGGGAGGGAAAATCATAAAGACTAACCTTGAAACTCTAAATGAGACCCAAGTGTAACCAGGACTAAGGCACCTAAAAATAAGGACCGAGGTGCCCATGGGCACCCTAATCCATCCCTAGGCACCCTAGTCAAAGACTAGAGATGAAAACTAAGTAATTAACGACGTCTAGACTCCCTGAGAGATGACCAGAACTGTGTAAACATCGACAACTATGCAAGACACTTAATGAAAATGACCAACTAAACTAATGATAGGACTAGGGGATGATCCATTAGTGAATACTTTTCTTACGCGAGATCCATATATAAAACAACATACTTGGTAGTATAAATAAAATATCAAGTGTGTGATTTTGTGATTGCACATATAACCTTTGGATTATTCACTATACTCGATGAAGATGCATTTTTCTCATCAATTATCCCACTTTTATCATTTTTCCTTTGGTACATGTTTGTATGTCATATACCTAAAAATCTCAAGTGTCCAACACTTGGTTTTATTCCACTCCTTGCCTCTTGAGGTATCATGTTTCAATTTTTTTGTATGACATCTATTCAAAAAATAGATTGTTGTTCTAGCTGATTCAACCCAATAATCATAAGGAAATCCTCTAGCTTTGATCATGCTTCTTATAATCTCTTGAATACTTCAAATTTTCCTCTCAGCTACACCATTTCATAGTGGTGTATACCTCATCAGTAAATTGTTTATTTATCTCGTGCTCCTTGCAAAATTTTACGAACTAATTTGATATGTATTCTCCCCCTCTATTTATTCTCGATGTTTTTATGTAATGACCACTATGCTTCAAAACCATGGTCTTTAATTTCTTGAACACATCAAATGCCTCTAATTTTTTTTTAAAATATACCCAAGTCTTTCTCTACTAAGTCATCTATGAATGTAATAAAATACTCATTCTTGGATAAGGAGGGAGTCTTCATGGGACCAAAAAGGTCTAAATGTATCAACTCAAGTGGCGAGCTTTCTCTCAATATTTTCCCAAGGGAAAGACATTTATATGTTTCTTCCCCAATATGCAACCCTCGCATAATTTATCTAGTTGTTTAATTGGTGAAAACTCTCTTACCACTTGCTTCTTATAAAGAATATTCAACCCACAAAAACTTAAATTTCCATACTTTAGGTGCTAAAGAGTAGAGTGATTAATGTCCATTATTTTAAACGTTGTTTCTATCTCACTTTACATCCTTAAAGGAAACAACTTATTTTGTGTCATATTGACTATTGGAAGTTGCTTATTGCTTCCAATTCTATCATAAATTATGCACTCTACATTTTCAAATCTCACCTTCCATCCTTTCTGAACTAATTTTCGAATGCTTAGAAGTTTATACTTGAATCTAGGCACATAAAAGACATCTTGAATATGCTTCTTATCTCCTTTCTTGGTGAGTATGGATATGCATCCTTTTCCCATTATAATAACTTATTCATCTATTCCCATCTTTAATTCAAATTTGACTGTTTCATCTATGTTGTTGAACATTCCCTTGTTTCCACACATATGGTTACTACATGCACTATCTAAATACCATATTTGTTTGTTGCTTTTCTCAGCTATGTTACATGTTACAAACAAATTTCCATCATTTTCATGCTTTTCAGGTTCAACCTCTTTTGCATTAGAATTTTTATTATGATTTCTCATATCATATTATCTCTTCTTACATTCACTAGCATAATGTACATACTTCTTGAAATAATAACATTGAATTATCGATTTATCATACCTTTGTGCAGAACCACATCTAGAAGTTTAGTTTCTCCTTACTCTTCTTCTTACATGTGGCTCTTGATGATTGTGCCTTTCAAGTTCTTACTGATTGCAAACTCTTCCTCTTCGTTTATTATAGCCTCCTCTCCACTACCTCTCACATTCTTGTTTGTCTTAAAGGCTTATTAATTATAGGAGTTGGTTATCCCACTCATCCTTTTTTTATGGGTTTATAAAGAACCCATTAATTCATAAACTATCATTTACCTCAAGTCCTTAGAATCTCCTATTACTGCAACAATTAGATCAAATCTGGTTGGAAGAATCCTTAATAACTTCTCTATGATCCTATGATCTTCAACAACATCTCCATTTGTCCTCATTTGATTTACTATGGTCATTTTCCTTGTGAAAAAATCATTGATAGATTTTGATTCCTTCATTAGCAGAGTCTCAAAATATCTCCTTAACATATGTAATATTACTAGCTTCACCTTGTCACTACCTTGATAAGAATTTTGAAAAATATCTCATGCTTGTTTAGAATTTGTAGTTGTTGCTATCCTTGGAAAATATGAATCAGTCACTACATTTTGAATGTAGCTTAATGCTTTTGCATCCTTCTTTTTATTTTCCTTCAAAATATTCTTTTGTGCATATGTGAGAGCATTGAATGTTGCTTGGTTTGGTGTCTTTATGTATCCACCTTCTACTAGTTCTCATATCTCTTGAGAAGAGAAAAATGTCTTCATTTTTATACACCAAATGTCATAGTTATTTCATGTAACATTGAGGGTTTCTTCCAAGAGTTTCCGTAGCTATAATCCATCAATCAAACCCCAAAACTCCCACTATGATACCAAATTACTAGAAAATTTGGATGCTAATAAACCAAAAATAGATAAAATAAAACATATAAAACACATAAATTGATTATTTCAAGTTCAATACGAGTTTGCAAAACATAAATATTCCTCTTTATTCTATTTTCTTCATCTTTACTCTATTTTCATCTACAAGCTACTACTATATTTTTCTTGCTTCTAAAAATTAAGTCCTGGTTGTGCTCTCTATCTAAACTTCCTTGCTAATGATTTGTTTTCTCTCCTTTTACTGTTATATATTCTTTCTCTGCTCGTCTCTGTCAACTCTCTTTTCATCTACGATGCTATTTTCACTTTCTATTTTGCTACTATAAATTAATTTTGTATATTTTGTTCACTTTATTGCATACATATATAAAAATAAAAAAATATTTTGCAAACATTAAATGTTATTCCCTCCAAAGACAAGTTTTAAAATCTAAGTGTGTATATGGAGCATTAACTACCTAGGGAAGGTAGGAGGAGAGGAGGAAAAAAACAAAATTCAAATTTAAACAAACCTAACTCAATATTAATAATTATGTTTAACAACAAAATGGTTAAAGTCTCTAGGTGTAGTATTATAATGTAATGGATACATGTTTAGGTAGATTCCTTAACAATAGTTAAATGGGTAATGAGGAAATTAAAAATCATAGGTATTCTCTTTATTAAATGGAAGAAAACAAAATAATAGAACAAAATGAACTTTTGTACCCATCATTGTTTCAAAAATTGTCTCACAACAATTAAAGGTTAATATACGAGCCCCTCTCTCTCACAAAAATTTCTCTAAACACAATAAACCAACAAACTCACAAAAATAAACACAAGAAGTTTATTTGTAATAAAACTTTACATTCATATAAATCATCACATGAACTCATGTAGGGGCAGCCATGGATTTTTATGCCCCTCAAAATATCAATACATCATATTGTACTTAAACAAATCCCACTTTAGTACAAAATCAAATGTTATTTATAAACATGAGATGATATTCATGAAGAGAGAATATTACATATATGATGATTTTATATCCTATAAGATAGGAGTCACACTTATCTCTTTCAACCACTCATTTCTAATAGTATTGTAAGTTACAAATCACTCATATTCACACTCTAACTATACAATGTAACATGTCCTAGAATCTCTCTCACACCTCATACAAACTAACTATTACAAAACATAACATCTATACAAGTTGTTATTACAACTCATCACACCACATATAATATACTAACACACTAACAATATGATATTTTCATAGGGGTTTCCTCTAGAGGGAAGTACCTATTTCGAAAAGGATGATTTCATAGGGAACTATAATCTTGATTCTAAAATTTTTGTTAGCGGTTGCTCTGGATTATTTCTATTTGTCTCCATTTTGAACTTTTCATTCCACTCATTTTTACATTTCAACAACACCATCAAAATGAAAAGGAAATGATTTAATGAAATTAAATCTAAGATAAGGACACTACTAATTAAATAGATATAAAAATATTCAAACAAGATCATGCAATGGAAATGCAAGCAAGAGTGATAGATAGGGTTTGGAGAATGACTTATATTGCCACCACAGATTTGGACCGATTCTATCTTGAAGACTAATAAGGAAGGGGAGATTCTGGGATGTGTAAGCTATATGTATGATTATGGAAAGTGATGATCTCAAGGACAAGTAAGCCTAAAAGGGGATAGGGCTACCCAATTACTAGCATTTGTTATGGGTGTTGTTGTTTATAGAATTTCTTAGGATCTTGTTCTTTCTATGTCACTTAGTGTCACTCCTTGTTCACTTTGTGTATCACATCAAAATTTGTTGTATCACACCTATAACACAAAATAAACCCTAGATACCTACACAATACAAACACACACACATTATATTAATAAAATAATGCAAATTCTTAAGTTAAACAAACCTCGGTGGTCACCCCAATGTGATTCTCACCATGTGTTGCACTATATTTCAGACTTTGTAGTAATTGTGTGTGTGATTGAAATAGTGTCCCTTGAGTTAGGATGCCCTAGTTCCATTCACACAAAGGGATAGTGGGATATGATAATTTGTCCCAAATGTAAATATGTGGTATGGAATTTAGAATAAACCCTCTTATGCAAAGTAAAAGTATGCGAGTCTTGATGTAGTAGATAGAAAATAATAGCTCCTTGTAGTAGTATGTGTGTCTTGAATGCTTTCCCCTAATGAGGATAAATAAGACATGTATATTTATGATTTCCTTGTTTAAGTTTCATCATTAACAAGTGAAAGAACGACCAAGAGTGATAAAAAGACAAGAAAGAAATGACATTCAAAAGATTAGAAAAAGAGATAAAGAGGACACAAGTGCCCGAGAGGAGACAATAGTGCCCAAACGCTCTTGTACCTAATAGATGGTCCTATTCAGGTTGTCTAAAAGATAATATAGTAAAATCATATCTGAGTAAGATGTAAAATAGTCTGTAAAAATTTAAGTTGTCAATCATAAACAATAAGTAATAAAGATGAAAAGGATAAAATCAATGTCAAAGAAAAGTAAAGGGGTGTTAATGAGTAATTCTCTTGCTTAAGAATCATGCATATAAATGAAATATTTAGAGGCTATATGTACATAGTAAGTGTGTGATCTTGTGACTACATTTATCCCCAATTTATGCTTTGATGAATAAGGATTCAATATTATAAAGTATAATAAAAAAGCATACCTTGGAGAGTTGAATGAATATTATATCCAATAATGTGCTAAATGAGTGTTGTAATGTGTTGAAGGGAATAGTGCAAGATGTGTACCATGAAATTATAATGATATGATCCTATGGATGACCTTTATGTGCGCGGAGTGATATTGATCCATGCATGTAGCTCCTTGGAATGTCATCTTTGTTGGAGTGTGTTTGAGATTTACTTCATGGTTTCTTATGTGTTTTTCCTTTGTTGGGATAGGATAGTACCTATAAAAGAAAACAAGTGTAGTCAATTCTCTAGGTAAATGAAATTGAATTTAACTTAGAAAATATGTAAAAATTGAAATGTGTATCGGAAAAGATAAACCAATGGGTTAGAGTACACATGAAGTGTTGAAAGAGAAAGGGGTAGAAATTTGTTCCTATTTATAGACTTGATGCTTAGGAGCTGGTTAGAATAACACAAAGGATTTAGGTGTCCTATCACCAAAATAAGGATTTGAGTGTCCCGATGCTAAACTTCATATTTAGGCATCCTGTCACCACTAAGGGAAAGTGTATTGGGAGAGCGGTATGTTTTTCCCTCCAACCGTTAACGCTTCCCTATGGATAAGTGCCACTGCAGATGATCACAAACCCAATTTTAAATTACCTTGGGTGACACAAAGGCACTAGGCATATCATTTTCCTACATATGTCCTTGGTGTCATTCCCTTATTTAGTTTCTACCTTTTTCTACTTTGGTTCATGGATTAGTAGTTAGTTCTGTCAATAGACCGATTACAATCCAAAATTGGCTATGTAATCGTTGAAACTAGAGAAAATCATGATTGTGCAACTATTAAAACAGTTATGTAACTATTTTACCCCAGGACAAGAGTGCTAGGTAGGACACTAGTGCCCAGAATTCATTTCTCGCTATAGCGCTTGTGTCGATGATAAATTTTATGTCTAAGTTTGTTTCTAACCCTTTTCGTAACTAATTTATGTTATACTCTTGTTATCTATGTTTCTATAACTATTATATGTAACTACTGGGAAGGTGAAAATTTTCACCCAATATTTTCCCCACTCGTTTGGGGTGCATGAGATGAAAAAATACAAATGGAGCCCAAACAAGGAATTTTGAAATTGATGTGCACATCTGATATAGGGATCATGCAAGGGATTAGGTATTACACATGGTAGTTACCATGACACAAAAAAACAAGGGAAAATTCCATCATACAAGTGTTAGTGAGAAACAAACAATGCACATTGAAATAGTAACTAGTAAAGGAATATATGAAAACAACAAATAATGACTCAACAAATAGCTATTTTCATACATGGGACACCACTCTGGATGTCACGAGATAATTAGAGTTGTCAAGGCTTGTGTAAACAAGGAAATCAAACAAACATAGGGCATAACCCGCAAAACAAATGACAAATAAGGTATAAGAAAATTAGATAACCATGATTGGAAGGAGTCCTGTAAGGAAAATGCTACACATGAAGCACCCGTTAGCATGTTAGGAAAGATGAATAGTATGCAACAATGTAATATCTGAATATAGGAATGAAAATGTGAAATATAAAAATGATAGAACCTGATAGTAAGCGTAGAAAGGTAGATGCCCCTAAGAGCCTCAGTGGGACTAGTAATGGATAGGGCCAAGCATCATACATCGTGTAACAATCTATAAGTGACATGTATTCACCTCAAGATACCATGTGAATGTGCATGTGTGTATGAAAATGATAAAGCATACTAGGAACCGTAATAACATGATAAACAAAGGCGAAACATACGTATAAGCAAGGAAAATGCATCTAATCAAAATATAAGCTACTATTTTTATATTTTTAGTGTAAATATATGAAAGAAAACAACTAGAAGGGATAAATAAGGATTCCCCTTGGTTTGGTGTGTGCAAATTGAGGTTCATATGAAGAGACCCTAAATAGTCAAGTGTGAACTAGGAACAAGAGTATGTCATAGGGTGGTGTGAGGGAAATAAGATGCCCCCAAGTGTGAATGCCAAAATGATCTATGTGAGACCATCAAGAATATCATCTAAACTTGGAATGAAGCAAAAAAAGTGTTAGTTAAGATGCATGATGTGTGAATCATTTGGGTTTGGCATTGACATTTTTGAGAGATGAAGATCATACATGCCCATAACATATTCTTCATCAGTGAATGGTGTACTAGGGAACTTGAGTGCATTTCATTGTGTCACATTATGAGATTAATTAGAGAATGAATCATTGTGAATACTAAGAAACTAGAAAAGTGAGAAGATTATTATGTCAATCAATAGTACCACCAATGTAATAGATCCAAGAATTTTCGAGAGTAAGGGGATAAGGACGGGGGTCAACTACAACCCAAACTTTCATGTGGAATACACACGGGCCTAAAATGGCAAGGGGGAAGATATATCCTTGATATTGAGGGTGAGGTGCAAGTAAGGAATGATATTAGTAGGATTAAAGCTTAATTGAGTGAATCCATCATATTTCAAAATAGTTTTAGAGTATGTAAGATCATAAGGAACATGCTACCAATACTTGTGATCAATGTATAATGTGCAAATAAAGTAATCAAAAAATTAAATGACATAGGAGAGGAAGTAATAGTAACATTATGACCAGGACTACTAGATGAGAAAGGAACCACATAGGTAAAATAGGATCTAGAGAATGTATGGTATTATAATAAGGAATCATAGTAGTAGTGGTGGGTTGAGTGATGGAAGATTTGACTTGATATTCACCAAGACTAGTAGCAATATAGTGAGTATGAAAGAGAAAATCATCAAAATCCATGGGAGTGAAATCTAAAGCACATAAGGTATCATTAGTGAGATCTATAATATCAACAACATCATCATAGGAATCATCAGTCTCTACGTAGAAGTATTGTTTAGACTTTTCTAGGTGTTTGAAAATAGATGCGTAAGGGGTATGTGAGGATATGGTAGGAGAAATGAGATCAATAGTGGGATTCAGAATAGAGGAAGTGACAAAAGGTGGAGGAATGGGAGTAGAATTTCTAGACTCCCCAACATCATATGTATCAATATGGTGTGAGGGAATAGGTTTATCTATAGGAATGACTATGGAAGTGGCAAATTCCATGTGACAATACTTGGATGGTTCAGGATCGTCATCAATAGTATGTTCATAACCCTCAAAGACAAACTTGACATAATGATTGACCATAGAATGAACAACTTGCATAACATGTATCTAAGGTCGAATAAGTAGCATATTGTATTGCAATGGTGCATCCATAACATAAAATAGGGTGTGAAGAGTGTGCTCTCTATCCCATGCTTGATCCTTTAAGATAAATATATCCCCCTACAAATATCTAATTATACCCATGATTTCTTGGAAAATGTCCTTGTGGTGATAGAAATCAGGATACTTATTAGGTTTTCCAATTTCCTCATGTCTGATGATTGGTTTAAATATCACTTTTTCTCATGCACGTAAATCCTCGACATGTGTGATGGCTAATAACATTTCCTTCTCGGCTACTACTAAAACTTTAGGATTTTACTTCCCTTGTTTGAATCTCGCAACTTGTATCATTGTCCTACCCCTCTCATTATTGGTCTTGCTCATATGCACCTATAAATCTAGGTAGTCTTCCGCCTTATGCCCCTATCCATAATATAAAAAAGAAAAATTCTTTGGGTACTCATGATGATAATGATTAGGTGATCCAAATGAACAACTAGTTCCTCTGTTGAATGGGCCTCGATGACCGCTACAATCTCGCCTCGATAACCACCTCTATACACTTCATTTCCAATTTGACCGACACCTTGATTATGACATTTGTGTTCATGTTAATTTCATTTTGTAGTAGTCTAGTGTGACTCTATTTCATAGGCTTCATGGATTAGATAAATTAATCAACATTGACCAGTATTGTGTGTATGTGCATTACATATCTTATAATAATTAGATATGTTCTTCTGTGTAGTATGTTGAAGGAGTGGGCATTCCCGAACATTGTGGTCCTTGTGACATATTTTACAAGATGACATAGAGAACACACATTCATGCATGGATTTTTTTAGTATGCCTTTCTATTTCATATTTGATACATTGGATTCTTCTTCTAATTTGGTGTGATGAGCTAGTCGATAACTTCTCTAACTGTGTGGCCATAGATGCAATTTTTTCTTCCAAAAATGGACTCACCCCAGTTTCTATGCTAACAAATAATTTTTCCTATAGATCCTCATGTGTATTGGGACATATATCTTCTTATAGAGTCTCCCATGTATTGGTAAATGTATTATGTGACAACGCTCTCCTAAAGGGTGTCAATAGTCCTCCTACAAACCACCATGTGTGCTAGCTTGGATGGATATCATAAGATAGTTTTAATGTTAGAGTTTTTAAATATGCATCATATTCATGTACACTTTCATAAATTCCTTCCTTGATGTTCTTTAGCACACTAATTTTCTACTATTCAAACTCGGGGACATTGAATTCTACCTAAAAGGTGTCGCGCAAGGTGTTATAATTCATTGTTGTCTAGTGGGATCATACTTTTGATACAAATTATGTGCTTGGCCCTACAACTTAGTTACAAAATGACTTCCTTTCTATATAAAACAGTGATCCTTTTGGTTCTCCATATAATTTCACATTTACGCACATGTTTAGTTACATCCTCAACTCCTCTGTATTTAGGTAAATGTAGTGACATCTTGTAATAAATATGAGGTTGATTTTTAGGGATATTACCTTGTCTTATATAGGGACTAGAACCTAGCCCTTAAACTCCAAAAATATTGAATCCTCTTGGGGAATACCTAAACCTCTTGATCCCCATATTTTTGGAATTCCTATCTGCATACCTATGGTTAGCTAGTCTGCATGCCAACACTCTGCCTTGGTGTTGCACCTATGTGATTACTTCCAAATATTTTTTCTTACAGGATGCCAAAGCCTACTAACCAAGATCTTCCAATTCCATATGCATTTCTTTTATCATGTGCACCTCTTGAATAGTTACTAACACACTTCTACCTATATCAACTTCGCAATGATACGGTGATCCTTGATTAACTTCACATTCTTCACCCTTTATATGATAATATTCTATATGAATTTACAAATCTTGAGTACCATGCAAAATGACTAAGGGATCGGGGTGGTTCATATGCACATCAATGGTTTCCAAATCCTTACTAGAATCACTTTCACTAGATGCCGAGGTATCCTTATGTGCTTTCCCAATATCATAGGGAAATAGTCCTATGGACCCTCACTTTCCCCAAGGTTCCCATCACTACCAGTTGGCCTTATTCCTCTCTATCTCAATACTTCTTTAACCGTCATGTCTCATGCATCATTGTATGTATTTCCTCTTTCTTCTCTATCTTCTTTCTCCATATAGCCCAACACCATCCTTTCTAACTCCTTTCCTTGTCCTTTTGTGTGGCAAGTTTTTATCCATCCATTTGTAGACATTTAAATTTAAGTTCAATCATCAAGATATTAATGGCAAGTGGAATTTCACATATATACAATCCTCTAGGCTTGTGAAGAAACTAGAAATCAACTTCCTCCAGACACGAATAAGTAGAGATTGCGTCCTCTAAAGTATAGTTTCTCAAAATACCTTCCTACCAGTGGTCTACTACGTGTGTCCATGGCATGTCTAGCTTGAATAATTCTTGATACTTATCAAGATTCCATATTTTTCTTTGTCTCATCCTACTCCCTCTATTTTGCATATACACTGCTAACCAATCATATAACTCCCTTAGAAAGAAGCTAAATAACATCTCATAACACTCATCATAAATATTGTCCTTGAGCCATTTACACAGATTGAATTTGTCACATGTATTGTATCTTAGCACAAATTTGTATTCACCATATTATATCCAACATTCAATATTCTCCAAATTTAACCGAATGCCATAAATGCATCACATATTGAGAATTTGAATCAAAGAAGGTACTAGAAATGGAACCAAAATGTCACACTTTGTAGTATAGGATTAACACAAAATAGTCGGGCATCACTTCACCCGGACATAAGTCTAAGTTCTCACTTGAAGCACACACAACTTAACCAGGTCCCTTCCTATGTCAAATGTCAAGATACATATTTTGCATACATGGGTACCACCAAATACATACATACCATATAGAGAATACATTTTCACATAATTATATCATGTGTAAATAAAATTATACATAACATTAAAATAATTGAGTATTCATTCATAAATCATGATCTATTACATATCTTTCACTTACTATGATAGCTTCACACATCATACATAGTAATTATACATATCCACATTAAGCTCCAAGTAATAACATGATCTTCGATACATGTTGTAAATATCTCCCAGGGTAGATATAGACAAACGAGAAGAATATAGAAATCAAAGAAGCTCAAATCCCGACATTTATTCAATACCACAGCGCGTAAATGGCGCATGACACAGAGTGTCGACATGACAAAAGTTGCACCCTTGGCGCACATAAATGGTGCATGACACAGAGTGTCGACATGACAAAAGTTGCGCCTTGGCACACATAAATGGCGCATGACACAGAGTGTCGACATGATAAAAGTTGTGCCTTGGCACACATAAATGGCACATGACACAGAGTTTCAACATGATAAAAGTTGTGCCTTGGTGCACATAAAGGTATGTTGACATAAGGATGGATGTGCCAAGGCGCACCTTCAGGAGGCGCAACATTTTGAGAGCTGACAGAAAGTAGACCCTGACGCAGATATTCAGATGGCCATAACTTTTGACTGGGAGCTCGGATTCACGCAAGGTTGGACTTTTTGGAAATCTTATGAGGTCCTCTATCCAACTACGACTGGATATCTTTAATTGGGTGGGAAAAAGTTCTTAAAAATACAAAATACAGTTCGCCACTTTTTGGGTTTGCTAGGGTTCTCACCTACCACCATAATGAGATGAATTAAATGCAATCTGGAGGTGGTTGGGGTAGATTTCGAATTCCTCTCTTCTCCCTCTCTTTTTCCTCCTATAAATTGTAAGGAGGGGCTTCTTTCTAAAGGTTGGAAATTTTTGTTTTGCCCCTCCCTTCTTCTCTTTGGCAGGTGAACTTGTGGAGTTAAAACCTCCCATTTGAAACTGTAATGCAACCTTGCCTCTTGGCATTTTGCAGTGTGTTGTATCAATCTTTGGAGAAAATTAATGCATGTCTGTGGATGATTCTCAACCCTCTCTGTGTTCATTTACATCCTCCTGATCTTTCACTGTGAATCGCTATCTGTGCATGATCTTGCATTGCATTTTAATGGTCTGTGTTTATTGGCAAGACAGGTGTTCTTCATTCCTCGGTGCATCACCTTTGTAGTTTAGGTTTTATTTTATGCATTTTCTTACCCTGTCTCCTTGGCAAGTTAGATTAGGTTTTTAGTAAACCCTCTGCATTTTCTACGTGTGCATCTAAACAGAGGAATAGGAACCGGCCTTCATCCGGAGAGCTTTTCCGATTTCGCAAGGTCCCACACTTGGGAAAAGCTCCATGTTATGCAATTGCACTAAGAGTCTCAACCCATCGAGTTGCATACATTCAGGGGTGTTGTGATTCGCTACCAACAATACAATACCAAATAAGATATGAATCCTCAATACTTTGCAAGAATCTCCCTGACATGCCAAGCCATTACATGAAATACTCATATATTCTTTTTATGTGTAGATTACATGGATAATACAAGTATTTATAAGGTGTGAGCTTATCCTTCACCACTTTATCATGCTCTACTCTAAAAATAAACCATTAACATACATACAATGTATGCTCTAAAATCTATACTTGGACTTAAATCTATGGTTCTCTAAAGGTAGTCTTATTTCTTCTGGAATATTTATTTGCATCCCATGTACTATAAATATCCCTGTTCTATCCATGTGTTAATCTCATCTACAATTCTTCCCGAATGCTCTTATCCATTTATCACCCAATTCTTGTCTAATATTTTTCTAGTTCTAGCTTGCTTTGTGATCAAGTCATCTCTATTTTTTCTTTGCAACATATTATCACTTGTCATACATGGATGTTTCATATCTTCTCTTTTACCCGTATGTTAAACCTTCATGCATCCTCCTTCATACTTCGCGTACTTCTCAAACTTTGTGTACATCTTATACTTAGTCAATTCATCAGATCAACAAGGAACCCCATTTTTTAAAAATGTCTAAGAACATGAGTATTTGGAGAATCTTTATGTGATACAAGTAGAAGGGTTGAGGCATTTTGACCCAAAACAAGAAGGATAACTACATTATAATGACATGCAATCCATATCGACCAACCAATGCGGCATGTGAAATTGGGCACATGACTCTTATGAGTTAATTGGAAGATATTTTAACAAGATTATTTCTCATAAAAATTAGGATTTCAAGATGAGAAAAAATTTAGAGGAAGGCATATTATATAGCTAATAAAGGAGAACAATAATCCTATAAAAAAGCGATTTCACGACATAGAATATGTCTAAACAATTTTAAAAAGTGCATGTAAATTTTATAGTGTATATAGTTAGTGAATTCATTTCTTAAAATATGGGAATTGTTTAGTGAATTCATGCATGGCATATTTTATAAGAATAGCTTTATGTGAAAATTTCCTAGTTATAGTGGAGTTATAAAGCTAGAATAACATTTAAGAAAGTGTGAGGATGTTTTGAAAGTAGGTGTGAATTTAATCAAACCATTTAACTATGGACCCATGTCTTTGATCACACATTACATGTTTAGGTGTGTTCTTTGTACATAGGTAGTAAAACACATAAGTATAATTCTCAATGGGAGGTGGTAAAAGTTAATATTATACATAATTTCTCATTCACCTCATCATCACCTAAAGTGGATCTCTCGCTCCAATTCATAAAGTGCACCATTTTTGGAGATGATTTTATAATGGAAGATCACATGTTACATGAGCATACAAAAATGGGTTGGCACTACCTAATAATTTTCAAGAACAAATAACAAACAATGATTCATCAAAGAATATGAAGTAGTAAGTCTAGAAAAAAATTGGTGATGTAAGGGAAAAGATATGATGGTGTGACAGGTTGATGAAGGTACGAATGATAATAATTAAAATATACACGCTCCGACCTATATATATATATGGGCCGACCAAGGATTTGGCATATTCTACGGCACGATATCCATATAATTTCCACCTGGTTCTAGTATCAAATTTTCTTCCCTCCACCCTCTCTATTTGACGAGTTGGGGGATAGCTCCATTTAATCTCTATATAGGACCCCTATATAGATATTATATCTGGGATATAATATAGATGCATATATATATATATATATATATATTCAAGATAGATAGAGAGGGGATGGTCATGTATGGATGAAGGAAAGTTATTTATAAGAAAGATTCAAGCATGTCACCTTATCATGAAATATTACTAAAATTTTGTGTGACTATGAATATTTTTCCCATAAATATATTAAGAAATGAAAGGAGTGCATTTTCATTAGGAAAAATGAAAATCAAGTTAATTGAAATTATAAACCCATGTGAAAGTAACCATATAAAATGAACCCAAACTTAAGCACCAAAGTGAAAGAAGATATTGATAATATATTGGTTGTGGGTGTTATTATACCCATAAAGAAATCAAAATGGTTCAACCTGATGGTTATAAGTATAAAAAGGATGGGTACATTAGAATTTTCATGAACTATAGATACTTAAAATTAATATCCATAGTCAATCCTTTTCCAACACCCTTTATAGAAGATATTATATAAGGATTCATGGGGTGGGAAATATACACCTTCACCGGTGTATTTTTGGATATCATCATGTATAAACTGAAGAGGAATATCATATAAAAACAACCTTCTCAATAGAGTAGGGATCAATTTCATACATACGTAATGCCCTTTATGCTAAAAACACATTAATAAATGTCTCACAAATTGTAGTAAATACTTTTGAGGATTTTATCATTAAATTCCTAAAATACTACTTAGATGATTGGACATTCTATGGGTTTATTAAGGATCACTATGATAATCTATGCTTTACGTTTGAGCATTTTAGCTAATTACATAATTTTATAAACTTGAAGAAGTACATTGGGTCAAATCATAAATTTGTGTCCAACTTTTTGCAGTTTTGTACCTTGACAAAATATGTCTCGACAACAAAAACATGACCAAACATGTATTTTTAAGAGATTATAAACACCGAGGTGCAGGGAATCTAGAATTTACTTGATTTTCAATGTTCTTATAGTATTTTCAAATATTTATTTACTAGTCATATTTAAAAATATTTTTGGCCACCATGTGGGACACACTTATATGCTTTGTCCCATGTGTCTTTGTAACACCTTTCATAACTCTATTAGGACATATTATTTATAACTAAGGTTTGTTACTTGAATCCAAAAATAGTAGTACTTGTGCGGTTGGAGGTTCCATAAATGCAAAAGGAGGTACACACATTCCTTGTACACTTTTGGTATTCCCATAAGTTTATAAAAGGATATGCAAATAAATTTATGCCCCTTTAAACAATTCTAAGGATGCAAGGAGATTTTATATTTGAAGAATAAAAAAAAGAGAATTTTATGAATTAAAAGAAAATATTTCAAGCGGGAAAATTTTAGTGGCGAATATTCGTAATATGGTGAATATTCCATTTTTGAAAATTTTGAAAAGGTGAATTTTTTGGCACGGGTCAGTGACCTGTTCGCCTAAAAATTACACTTTAATTTTTTTAAGGGGTCGGCTTCACCTACCCTTGAAAAATATCCCCTATATAAACCTAGATTATTCGCCAGGTAGAACACTTCTACTTCACATTTTTCAACAATATGATATATCCCATATTATAGACGCGCGACAAGGGGGTAAGTTATTGACGCGCAACAAGGGGGTAAGTTATTGATGCGCCACAAGGAGGGTTTGCAGACAAGGAGATACTACAGATATTGACGCATAGTAGACGCATGACAAAGAGTTTGTTGACGAATGAAATGGAGTTTTTTTCGATGAGCAAGAAGAGGGCAGAGGCTACAGACGCATACGACAAGATATTTGTTGTCGTGCATCAAAAATGCATCGACGTGTCAGCGGAACACCGATGGCGTGTCGCAGCGGACCACCGCACTGGCGACGCATCAGCGGACCTTAGTGCGCGCGCAACAACAACCGTTGTTGACACGCGTCGTCGAGGTCCTGCTAACACGCATCACTGAGGGTGTTGTCGCGTGTCACTAAGGTTTGTTGACGCGCGTCACTGTAATTTTTTGACACGCGACAAGGAGGTACAATAGATATTGACACATAGCAGACGCACGACAAAGAGTTTGTTGATGCGCGACACGAGATTTTTTGATGAGAAAGCAGAGGTCGGAGGCTGCAGACGCGTGCGGCAGAGATTTTGATGTCGCGTGTCACAAAAATGCATGGCGCACGTCAAAATACCTTAGTGACACATGTCAACAAGCCTTAGTGACGTGCGCCACCGAGGTCTGCGACGTGCGTCCACCGAGGTGAAATCTCCCGTCCGCGCGCCTCGTAGCCTTCTGTCATGCAGCTTGATAATCAGGTGAAATTTTTCATACAACCCCCAAAAAATTTGCCTTCCCGTGAAACCGGTTCTGGGGATATTCGCCAGGTATTCTCCACCTCCGATTTCCAAGAGGTCTCTTAAAATGAACTCGATTTCAAGTGCATCCATATTACAATTCAAAACCGAATAGTTCATTTTATGTTCATATGGATGCTTCAGAATCGATGTTTGATAAATTATCACGTAACCTAGATAATATAATATGGACCACCCACTCTATTTCACAAGTAGAAAAATTGACTAAGGTAGAACAAAATTATATGATCATAAAAATAGAAGCAATATCCATGATATATGAGCTATAAAAATTTCATCAATATTTGTAAGAAAATCCATTTGTTTCTATATAGATCACAGGGCCTTACAAAATTTGGTAACCAAAGCGGTCTTATATGAGTGCATATGTTGGTAGGTCATTTAATTCAAATAATCTGAGTTCTTAATTTTGGTAAAGCCAATAAAAAATAATGCAAGTATAGATCATCTATTGTGGGTTACTTTGGGTGAAGATTATAATTATATTGAGGATGAAATGTAAGCCACACAAATGCTTAGAATTTAGAGCACATCATGTAAACTTATTGATATAATATTTTTTTCAAAAATGGATTCACACTAGATAAATTAAGTATACAATAAATAAAGTAGTTAGCGGTAAAATCAACACCCTACCAAATTATCAATGGGGAATTCTATAATATCGGTTATGATGAAGTAATATGATATTATCTCTTGGAAAATGAGAGGAAATAAATACTTCATGAGGCACATAAAGGAATTTCCAAAGAACACTACGATAGCAAAAAAACCATCATGAATATCTTGACCATATGAATTTGGTGATAAAATTTGTTTCAAGACGCAAAGGAGTATTGTGATCATTTCCAATGAATTAAAAAACCAAATAATCATTAAAAATTCAATTATGGCCTATTATTTTCAAATAACCATTTAAAATTTTGGAAATTGTTTTTTTCACTAACTAATCCTTTCACATGATGAATAGGGAAAATAATGATTATAATTATAATTGATTACTTAACAAGATAGGTTGAATTTACACCTACATGGATTTTACTACAAAAACCATGAAAAAGTTCATTTGGGAGAATATCGTAAATAGGTATGGATGCCCTTTATGCCTTACCATTGATAGAGGAACTTGTTTTCTTACTGATACAATATACATATTATTATGTGAATTTATGGTTTCACACCATACAACAACTCCATACCATCATTAAGAAAATGCGATAGTCAAATATTTTAATAAGATTCTTAGAAATAAACTTATAAAGATCTACGATGTTGGATGAAATGATTGGGATGGAAATGTTATATAATTCTTATGGGCATATGAACTACATACAAAAGTTTAAATTATTTATACCCCTTTCCAACTAGTCTTTTTCAAAGAGTTTTTGTTTCTAATTGATTTTATAGTTTCTTCATTGAGAATAGATTCCATTTCCAACTTGTATGATGAGGCATGGATCAAATAATTCCTTACAAAACTTATTTAACTCATTGAATATATATTGTGTGCAATATGGATCCAATTAGTTAAAAAATTCAAGAAAAAAATCTTATCATGCTAGAAACATTATGAATAAGAATTTATCAAAAGGCATAAAAGTGTTCTTGTATAATTCAAAATCCACATAACATTCTCGGAAAGTTGAAAAAATATTGTTTGGGTCCATACAAAGTGCATGAAATATTTTCCATAGGAATGTAAGATGAATACCTTAAGTGGATAAAAATTTATAGGAATCTTTAATGGATGTAAGTTGAAACCCTACTATCAATGAAGTTATTGTTTTGTAATTTAACAAATTATATGCCATTAGATTATATATTATTTATATTCTATGATCGTTTCTTTTCATGCAATTGTTGTAATAAACATTCATTAGTTCATGCATTTATTATAACGTGTTTTCATTTATACTATTTATATTATAAATTTTCTAAATTAAATCTCTCAAATTAATCGAGCTTCAGGAATACAAATCAAAATAATTTACACTTGGAGGACCATGTAAGCAATCTTATAGTTAAAATAACATGGTGAACATAAAAATTGATAATTTACTAATTTTCTACACATGTCAATGATTTACATTCCCACATTCACAAGGACATGAAAGAAATAATTTAAAGGTATAAAGGTGTGGCATAGATCAAAACACCAATTATATCCACATGTTAGAAATTAACATTTTGTGAAAATGAAAAGAAGGGTGAAAGGAAGTGGGGAGGGTAAGGGTCTCAAAATTGTAAAAAAATGATGGTTAGTACGTGTCAAAATTTATCACACTTGAGATCTATAAATTTAAGGAATGGATTATTATTTTAGTGTGGGGTGTGTATAAAAATAGTAAAGTTTGGGACTTACAAAATTTTGGTAGAAATGGGAAGGAAATGTGCTCTACATATAATAAGGATGACAATACAATGTGTGGGAAAAATAATTGCGTATGAATTGAATCCTAAAAATTGGGCAAGGGATTATGAACAAAAGAATATGAAAAGTGGATCATGTAGGAAAAGGGAAGTGGAAAGGACAAGGTTGCTTGTAATAAATCTGTGGGGAAATGAAGTGTACAAGAAAAATGAATGGGATGTATCTTAGTAACGTAAGCTACCCATAACAACTAGAGGAATGGGAAAATGGAAACATGTCTCCAAAAAATTACAAAATAGACATAAAAATGATAATATCATCAATTCTATTGGTTCCCAATATAACACCCCCAAAATAAGAGTGAAATGTAAATTTGCATGAAGAGAAATCAAGGGAGAAAGATAGACATGTTATTTTGTCATTTGTATTCAAGGATGGGTCTATCTTTTCCTCATGATCAAGCCTTGTAGGTATTATATGGAGGTACATTACGAGGGTTTTTTTGTTCACTGCTACTTTATGACTGTGCCTAAACCAAGGTGAGAAGACCCGAGGGGTGACTTGAAAGAGAGAGGGAGATATTACATTTCGGACCTTAAAACTTGTTGGAATTATAATATGAGATTAAATACAACCACATAATGTAATGATCATTCAAAATAATGGTCATACAAGCATTGTAAACACTTGATATATCAAAAAAATGTATTGAAGACAGATCGGATGTGATCATAAGAATCATTTTTAAGGAATCATTGATAACTTATAATGAAACGATACTTGAGATGTCAATCTTCACAATGCATGGGAAATACACTCAAATATGCAAGGAATGTATGATTTGTAGGCATATATCATGTTGGATATGCAAAGGGGGTGGAATTTGTAGGGGTAGGAAAAAGGATATTGTAAATGAAAGTGAAGGTGGATGGAAATGGGGGAAAGGGCTAGTGAGAGGAATTATATTAATTAACCATGTTTTCTCGATAAGTCTTCATGCATTCACACCTTAAATCATAGGAAAATCACTCTCCAAAGGTTTTTACCCTCATAAACACCAAAGAAAGGAAAATAATTCATATTCACCCTTGATACCTTAGCAAAAATACCTAGAATGAAGCCTCATGCACTCACCACACCAAATTTCTAATGCCAAAGGACACCCCAAGGAAGACATATATGCATTCACAAAAATTACATAAAGGAGATTTATAACTAAAAGAAATTGTGTAAAATAACACTACAATGCAACAATCCTTTAATTCCCAATCACATAATTATCTCGCAAAATGATTTTATGAAGTTATTTGGAACAATAAACATGGGATTACAAGGGAGAGTCACAATTTATTTATTCCAAAATATATTTACAATGAGAAAGACCAAAATTATTCATGGAAGAATTGATCTTGCATGTCCATTTGCAAAGAAGACAAGGGAAACATATAAAATATGAGTCTCAAAGTCTATTAATGGTTGTACATGAGCAACCACCTTAGCATGAACCTATAGATGACAATTACAAGTATCCAAATATTTACAGAGATACTACACTATCACAAATATTACTCAAAGCTTAAACCCTCCTATTTTCAATCTCTTCTTTACATAAATGAATTTTCCAACTCACGATATAAAGAAAAACCTCATATTTCATCTTGGGAAGAATATCCATTACAGATGCCAAATCAAGGGTTGAGATGGTGATCCATGTGAATTGAGGGAAAATCAATGAAGGAGCATGCAATCATGGAGATGAAAGAGGGAAACAATGCCAAATGTCCACTTTATAATGCATATATCATCTATTATTCATTAGATAGGGGTAGGAGGAGAATATTGTATTTCTAGAAGCATCTAGGGTCGAAATAAGATCAAGAGAGAATTTCCAATTGCTAAATCTACCATTACATTCATGAAGATGATGTTTTTCCTGCCCAAACTTCTACAACTAAAATATCCAAAAATACTGCACCATTTTTCCAAATTTGATTTTTATGGAAATCCCTCCCCGATGACGGTCCCTACACAATTTTTTTGTGAAAAATTGATGCCAAACACAAAATTTATGAGAAACACTATCAAAGTGCATTCGGCTGCAACTAAAAACTACATTTTCCTCTAGAAGCTTTGAAAAATGCCACGTGTTTCCCCATATTGGTCCATTAGGTAAATCGGAAATTAGAGAAATAACAAAACAATAAAATGATCCCGTTGTGCATTTAGGGTCTGATTTTGTGTATTAAGTTTTTAAAGCGAAAAAAGCCTATTTGCGGGAACACGGGAATGGAAGAACTATTCAACGAGTGTTGTCTCAGTGCTTGATTTAATTGATAGTCGGTGAATGAAAATTTATCAACGAACTTGAGGAATGTAGGAACTATTCCTATAGGTTAAATGAATCTACCTTGTTCACCGGTGAATGTGGGTATGTGGGGAACCTACAAAACAAGGGAACTATTCCCATAGTTCCTTAGAATATCAAAATTTCTGACTTTTGCCCTTTCCTTTGTTTTAGGTGGTGATTTTGGGCCTACGAGGAACTAAGGGAATGACTTTTTTTCCCTCACTTCCATCCTTAGTGACTTCATTGATGTAAACTTCCACATGGGTAGGGAATGGAGCTTTTGGGGAACAACAAGAACTACATAATTCTTCCCATTGTACCCACAATAGCCAACTTTACCAATATATTAGTGCAAATTGGTCATGACAATGAAACAGGAATAAGTGGAATAGAGAAATTGTTCCACTTATTCCTCAAATTTCTGATTTACCCGAATTTTTCCAATTTATTCCAAAAATGGTTAACTTCTTTACAAGAGGGACTCGGTAAGAGGGGGAGGAATGACTAAAACATAGATAATTTGTCCATGACTCCAATGTTTTTGAAATTTTGTTGATCTATGACAACACAAGGCATAGGCACAATGAGGAATAATCAGGGAAATGGAAGGGTTACACTAACTAATAATTAAAGATTTTGCAAAGATGGTGCCAAGTATGTAGAGGATCAAAATGGGCACCAACAAAGTCAAGTGTAAACTCATAGAAAATGCATGAAAATAAGAAGTGGAGAATATCTAGTAACCACTTGATTTTAAATATGGTTGTTAAAATTGTGATAGTTCATGTATGAGAGTGGAGTAAATACAACCTTAAATATTGGAGGGTATAAAAAGAAGAGAATAAATCATTTTACCATTATTTTTCAATGGAAGGGGAAAACTAAAGGCAAACCTTTCATGTTTTAAAAAATGTGGACTTCACACCCATACCCGGAGAGAATGATAGAAGAGTGGTGGAGCATTGAAGTTAAAGGAATCATCATGTTCCAGATAGTTCTGCAAAACTTAAAAATGTTAAGTGCAAAATCAAGACTTGGAACAAAGAAATATTTAGAAACATTTTCCTTCAAAAAGATTTTTTTAAGAACTTCAGAATTGGAAGAAATAATGGAACATGGAGGATGGAGAATGAAGAGAAAATAAAAGAAAAATATATTCTTGCGAATACCACAACATCCTAAGCAAAGAAGAGATCTACTAGAAGCATAAATCTAGAATAAATTATCTTAAAGAAGGGGGTCAAAACATGAAAAAATTCCACAACTTTGGCACTATTAAAGAAAATAAAGGAAAGATCCAAGAAATTAAAAAGAAAATGGTGATTTGGCTACAGATGATGAGGATATCTCGAACACCATTGTCTCTTTCTTCAAAAAATTGTTTGCTAAAGGTCGGTTCCCCTCGGTGACCTTTATTGCTAAATTTCTTAATATCTTTGATTTGGTTATTAGCCATGAGGAGAATAGAGAACTAATTGTTATACCTTCAAAGGAAGAAGTTAAAGCAATTTTATCTAATATGGAAGGAAAAACCCTAGGGCCGCATTTAATTCCTTGCTTTCTTCTTCCAGATGTATTGGGATAAAGTTTAAAAAGAGGTTGTTACTCATGTTCGGATTTCTTCCGCTTCTGCAACCTACTAAAGCAAATTAATCACACATTTATTGTGATCATTCCCAAAAATACAGGAGCTAAATATCTAGGGGATTTTAGACCCACAAGTCTTTGTAACACAATGTACAAACTCATTTCAAAAATATGGCTTTCAGAATGAGGGAAATCCTTAGCAATTTTATATCTCCCAATCAAGGGGCCTTTGTGCCAAGTAGAAAAATCTTGAAGCATGATAACCATCCATGAGATGATTCATTCTATGGAACAATATAGAAAAAAGGCCATGATTGTTAAGCTCGACATGCAAAAGGCCTATGTGGTGGTGTAAATCTATTAAATTACATCGAATAAGATCTTGTAGAGCAAGTAGTTTTATTTTGTTTAATTAGGAGAGTTTTTTCTAACTCCCATACACTCATTGTTGAGATAGTCTCTCTAACTCCTTGTATGGAATTAGTTATCTCCTAATTAGCTTGACATTCCTATTATTTAGGAATGTTAAACTATCTATTCTCCCTATTTAATGAATCTCCTGGATGGTGGAGATATCAGACATTAATCTATTTTCTCTGTGAAGAATAATACTTGGGAGTTGGTTCCTCTTCCTAAGGGAAGAAAGCTTGAAGATGTAAATGGGTCTATAAGACCAAATATGTAGCTGATGGATCAGTTGAAAAATACAAGGCACGTCTTGTCGCCAAGGGGTATTCTCAAGTTGAAGGAGTAGATTACTCTGAAACTTTTTCTCCTGTCGCAAAGATGGATTCTGTTCACCTTGTTCTCTCCTGCTTCTCATCAATGGTCAGTACATCAGATGGACATGAAGAGTGCATTTTTGCATGGTGATCTCCATGAGGAGATTTATATGGAGCAACCTCAGGGGTTCATGCATGACTCTTCACTGGGTTTGTAGACTTTGGTGTTCACTCTATGGTCTCAAACAAGCCCCTCGGGCTTGGTATGAGAGGATGGATGCTTTCTTATTGTCTATTGGCTTTCATCGTTGTAAGACTGATCATACAGTTTATGTCCTGAAGACTGATGATGAATTACTTCTATTGGTATTGTATGTTGATGATCTCCTCATTACTAGTAGTTCAAATTCTCTAACACAGGACATTAAACAAAATTGAAAGTAGAATTTGATATGACAGATATGGGATTGTTGCACTACTTTCTTGGCCTACAGTTCACCAGTCTGCTGAGGGAATCTCTATTTTTCAGAAGAAGTATGCTACAGATCTACTTCAGAGATTTCATATGGCTGATTGCAAGCCATCTCCCACACCTTACCAGTCAGGTATTGAATTGACTGCTGCATGTAAGTCTAACTTAGTAGATGCCACTTTGTATAGACAGTTGGTTGGGAGCCTTTTGTATCTCACTCATACTCATCCCGATATCACCTTTGTTGTTAATCTTGTCTCTCATTTTTCACATGAGCCTCATGAGAGTCATTGGGAAGTAGCCAAGCGTATCTTGAGATATCTTCGGGGGACTTTGAGTTTTGGTATTCATTACACACCTCAGAATGTTTCCGGTATTGAGGGCTTTACAGATTCTGATTGGGGTGGATGTCATGATACTCATAAATCCACCTCTGGCTTTTTTTTCATCTTGGTTCTAGTCCAGTTGCATGGTCTTGTAAAAAACAGAATACAATTGCATTATCATCCACTGAGGCCGAGTATCGAGGTGTTGTGACAGTAGGGTAGGAGGTTCTTTGGCTTCATCAGATTCTTGGTGAGTTTGGTTTTTCACAGGAGTCTCCTTCCATTCTTTGGTGTGATAACCAAAGTGCTATTCACATTACACATAATCCTGTTGAGCATCAGCGCACAAAGCATATAGAGATCCACATGCACTTCATTTGATAGTTGATTCAGGATGGGGTCATTCAGATGGAGTTTGTTCCTATGGTTGATCAGCTCGCAGATATCTTCACTAAGCCCTTGGCTTCTCCTCGCTATCTGGAATTGTGAGAAAAACTTGGGGTGAAGGAAGTTGTCCTTGGGGGGAGCTTGTATAGTCCTTCCTTCTTTTCTAGTATTGTATCGGGTACCTTATCAGGCCTAGTAGCCAAGACCCTTTCTTTTTCTCCCTAGCATTCACTTATGGGAGGGTGTTGGTGTAAATCTATTAAATTACACTGAATAAGCTCATGTAGAGAAAGTAGTTTTATTTTGTTTAATTAGGAGAGTTTTTTCTAACTCTCGTACACTCATTGTTGAGATATTCTCTCCAACTCCTTGTATGGAATTAGTTATCTCCTAGTTTAGCTTGACATTCCTATTATCTAGGAATGTCAAACTACCTATTATTCCTATTTAAATGATTCTCTGGATGGTGAATATATCATAGATTAATCTATTTTCTCTATTTCTAATTATTGAGTTCTTATTTATTTTTCTCCTCTGAGTTATTTTTCTGTGCTTGCTCTTCCTGTACTAGATCCCATTGCTCGATTTTTCACTATGATTGTATCTCCTAGAAATTTATGATTCCTCTTTTACATAGATTGGGGTTCCACCCTCATTTCATTAAAATGATCCAAGCATGTACCCTTGCCCCCAATTTTTAGTCATAATAAATGGGAAACCAAATGGTTTCTTCAACTCGAAATGGGTCTCACTTAGGGATCTTGTTTCCCCTTTTCTCTATATTATTGTTGTTGAAGCTTTGAGTAGGTTATGTTCGAAAGCTCAAAATGAAGGAATACTTGAGGGCATCAAAGTTGCTAATGGGGTTGTTAACCAAAGTCTAGCAGCAATGTGTGGATGATATTGTTCTTCTTGGCCCAGATGTAGTCTAGGAGGCTCATACTTTCAATAATATCACCAAAAAGTATGAAGAAGCTACGGAAATTGGTTAACTTCATAAAGCTACTTTTCTTCTTTATCAATGTGAAGGAGTACAATCATATCAGGCTTTCTAGTATCCTAGAACGCAGTATCAAAACACTTCTAGACACTTACCTGGGAATGCCACTTTTTGGGAAAAAATTGGAAGAAGTGGGACAAAACAAATTGATAGAGATATTTCATAAAAACTTACATCCTGGAAGTGCTCTTTTCTTTCACAAGCTAGAAAAGCTCAACTTCTTCAAATTTTCTGGCAAGGAGTAGTTCTGTATGTTATGTTTATTTTCATCATCCCAATGAGAGTCAGAAAATATATTGAAAGTATCCAAAAGAGGTTCTTATGGACTGGCTCAAAAGAAAAGACAAGAATCCCTTTAATAGATTGGGAAAAGGTCACTCACCCCTAAGGACGAGATGGTTTGGATTTAAAGAACCTTTAATTCATGAATCAATCTCTAATAGCTAAGGTTGGTTGGAGATTATATAAAGAAGAGGGTACCTGGAAAAATATTCTAAAGTGAAATATTTGTGGTACTTTGGTTCTTTTCTCTGAACAGAGCTACCTAGAGGATCAATTTTTGGAATAACCTCTATCAAACTAGGCAGCTAAGCTTAGTGAAAGGGAGTAAATGGAACCTTGGGGATGGAATGAAAATTCAATTCTGGGAAGACCCATGGATCAAGGATAAGGCCCTAAAGATTAAAGAGCCATGGAGTCACTTAAGACATTTCTATAAGCTGTAGATTGGGGAGCTGATTTGCAACTATCTGAATGAGGAGAGAAATTGGGCTCGATTTATCCACTCCCTAACTACTCAGGTGCTCTATATCCCTTTGATGATCTTAATCAGATTCTCAAGGATTTTTACTTACCCCTAACCAGGGATTAGGATGAATTAATATGGAGGAACATGAACTCTAGGGAGTACAAGGTCAAATTGAGTTACTCTTTGAACTTTGAGCAAAACAAACCAAACAGATACTGGAAGAAGATATGGAACAAGAATCTTATACCCAAAATAAAAATTTCTTTTAGGAGGTTGTTAAAAAAATATTCTTACTGTGGACAGGTTAAGGAAGAGAGGCATGATCATCACAAACATATGTAGCTTGTGTAAAATGCAAGAAGAGACGATTCAACATCATTTTTGGAATGCATATTTTCCTTTCAAGTCTTCTCTGCTATCTTGGGGTTCTTTAGGATAAATTTGTTACTTCATGGGGACATTTCTTTACTCCTAGAACAATGGAGTTTCAATATCCAATATGAATGTACAAGAGAGATATGGAAACTAGCTCGGTGCACATCATGTGGGAATATGGATTGAGAGAAATAATCATATTCTAAGGAACAAATCCTCAAGTACGAATAGGGTCAATGAAAGAGTAGGATAGGCCCTTAAAGATAATACCTAGATTATTAAGATCAAACCATCCAAGTTTTCCCGGGTTGGGAAAGAAGCATTCTTAACAACATGAACCTCATTCCCATAAGCCATGTGACTAGTAAGGACACTAACAAAAATAGAGTTAAGTGGTCTAGACTTTCCGAAGGTTGTTTCAAACTCAATTTTAACGGTTCTCCTAAACAGGGGGGGTTATTATAGGGGAGGCCTTGTTCATGATCATTACGGAATATTTCTAAGAGCTTTTGCAAGACCCTCTGCAATCATTCCAAAAATCTTGTGGAGGTCAAAGCTATGCTATGGGGAATAAAGCAGTGCATTGCCTTGAATATAAAATCCCTTATCATTGAGGCATATTTTCTATGTGTCA
Organism: Taxus wallichiana var. yunnanensis; assembly: GCA_018340775.1. Lineage (NCBI taxonomy): Eukaryota > Viridiplantae > Streptophyta > Pinopsida > Cupressales > Taxaceae > Taxus > Taxus wallichiana. The sequence goes on from CM031234.1 coordinate 963,991,302, forward strand.
TCAATACCCTAAAATATGAGAGCAAATGCACATGGAGACCGAACAACATAATCAGGGAGGTCAAGATGATGATGGAATCATTTTATAGAGTAGAAATTCATAATACTTATAGGTCTGGAAATAAACATGTCGATGGGCTTACCAATCATGGTAACAACATGACCAATTTGATGATGCGGCTAGGGGAATTAATATCTTGGCATAATATCTTAAACTTGATAAATGATGATAATATATTAGAGGCAGTGTAATGATGGCACCTGAGTTTCTCATGCTCGGTATCGATATAAGTCTTTTCATTTTTTGGGAAAGGAAAATCACCATGTTTATTTGCTTTTAAACTTTCATTCGGTTTAAGGGGATTCATTTTAGTTATTTCTAAAGGAAGACAGGGTTTTGGCTTAGGATGAGAGGTGATATGGTTAGGACCAAGCCATCATCATACCTTCATCTCAAAAATGATGCTTCCCTATGGAAAATGTTGCGCAAAGGTGGGATCACCAAGTTCATCCAATGTTTAAAAGGTAATGATCCTTAGCTCTCTATGGATTTTGGAAATGCATGGGTTGAAGGGGGTTTTAATTTGAGGGGGTTGAAATAAGGGTTTCTGAGGACTCGATTACGAAGTTACTAGTTTAAAAATGGAGGGCCTCAAAATTTTCAAAGACAAAACTAGGAAGAAACATGAATCAGCTAATTTTTGTCCTGGTGAATCTATTGTGTCGTATGATGATGGCATCACTAGAAATTTTGGGAAGATGTTTTCCTTGTGGTGATAAAGTATTTAACCTTTGAGGGAAAATTCAAGAAGATATTCTCTTATCACCTTTTTATCCTGAATTACCTTTGAAGGGATCAAAAAATGAGTCTTGCCTTCTTCCTTTTTAGGTCTCTGACTTCCTCCATAATCGACTTTAAGAGCAAGAAAATGACATCTCCCTACATCATGGTCTGATGCTTCTACTTGTTAAGAATGGTAAACTCTCGTTATACCCTTCAACCGAGGTTACTAGGGATACTTGAATCGGATAATGAAACTCGATGACCACCATGAAAAGAATCAAGAAAGAGAGTGGGAAAGACAATTCAGAAGAGATTTTTGATGCCCTCTGTAACTTAAAAAAAAGGGATACAAGAAAAGGGGTGATGTTTTTGGTAGCAAAAAGAGAGAGAGGGATTTAGCGGACTAGGAAGCTAGGCTAATGCGAGTGGAATTGACTTCTAAAACTATCCTCATTGTCAACAAGAATTTGGTTCAGGAGGTTAGATACTATCATCAAAAAATAGATGTCCAAAGTAAGAGGATCTAGGGTATGCATGCTGAGGTTGTTATGCAAGATCAAAGGATATATATCCCGTAGGATCGGTGTGGCCAAGGCTAAGGGCGTAAGTAGAATATGAGGTTTGTTCTTAGTAGATCCAATGTGAAGAATCCATGGACATAGAGATGAGGAAAGTGTTGATAAAAGGTTGAAGAGGGTAATCATAAAGGTTTCGTGGGTTGAAGGATAGCGGTCCAAGTGCCATAACTTGCAAACAAGGTTAAGGTGAACTAATGGCGGGACATTGGCCAACCTTTTCTTATTTTCTACTTCTACGTTTATAACCGTCCTCTTATTTCTCTGTTTTTTAAAAAAATCTAGTATGACTAATATTGCAGATTTTTGTAGTCTGGCTCTGTTTGGGGGTGGCCCTCCTATTAAGTTGTTTTGAATTTCTATGTTGGGATTCTTTGTTTCTTTTTTGGTTATTTTGGTCAACCCGTCTTCCTTTTTGTAATGGGTTTTGGTCCCTTCAAAACCAAACTTTTACCTTATCTAAAAAAACATTATTTTCTATTCCTTAAATAAATCATGTCTTTTAGTGAAAAAATAATTGAGTTTAAAAGTGATTCCATGCGCAAAAGAGACTCTTTTCCACCATTATCAAGTGTTAGATCTTAGAAAAGGACATGAAATTGTGTGAAAATAGAGAAAAAGGTGTAAATTGTATAGCTCTAGGCCTTTATTTATTAAATCTAAACCACCATTAATGTGGAGGTAGAACTTCCTTAGTACAAATGAGGATCTTTAGGCCACTAAACCACCATAGGATAAATCAATAAGGATTCTTAACCAAGTGCATGAGAAAAACTAGTGGAGGAAGGCATGTGAAAATGTGCTGGGAAACAATCAAGTTATTCTAGTGAGTCGAGCTCAAGTGATTTGATAGATTCTATTTCAAGAGAGGAGGAATTAAATATAATAATAACCGAGGATTTAGAAAGAGGAGGTTGAAGTAAAAATTTTTGGGATATTAGGAATAAGTGGGGTCACCATTATGCTGACACCACTTTATTTATATCCATTAATATTTTTATAAGTTTAAATTGTTGGGTCCCCACTCCACTTAAATGTAGATGTTATGTTTAATTAAATTAATTAAAAGGTGATATGAAATAGTACACTTAGGTGCAATAAATTCCATCCACCCTATAAAAGGGTGAGTAAACCTTTATGTAGTGTTACAAAAAATAATTGAAGTTGTGTAAGGTTGAATGAATTTGTGGGACTCTGAGAAGGCACGTGGAAGTGCTTGATAAAATTTTATTCTCAATAAAGTGATAGTTTTTTTTTACAAAGGATTTTTACCTTATTGGTTTCCCCATTATAAATCTAATGTGTTTAAGTGTTTTTACTTTCTACACATAAACTAATTTCAATTATTTCAATTATAAAGTAATTTCAATTATTTCTTGGATAACTAAACTATAGTCCTTGGCATATTAATTTTTGGATGTTTAATCATTATATAAATAATTATTTATCCCAATTCCTAACATGGTTTCAGAGAAATGGTGGATTTTTTGAGTGTGCAGAAAAGCTTGGAAATTATTGTTTTGAGGGATAAATTTTTCCTCAGATAGAATACATAGGAAAGAAGTTTTATCATGTATAAGAATTCTATAAACTCAACGTACATTGTATATTTTTATTGAAAATATATAAATTACCAAAATTACAAAGAAACAAAATGTATATAGTCCTAGGAATTGGGCCCCACATTATTTGAATAAATTTTACAAAATTTATATATAGTTTTGCAAAAAGCCTCTACATCTCCATTAAAAGACCCTTAAAATTGGTTTGTCACTACTACAAAGTAGTCTAGTGCTCCATTTGTAGCCTATAAAAGTCTCGGTTAACATTGAAATGGTCATATAACTTCACTTGCCCCCTTATGCATTGAAACACCCTGTTAAACCCTCACACGACCTACAAGAGGAATCAAATATTAGGTTATTTGAAATAAAATTTAAACTAGACCCTCTATAAAATCTAGTATAACCCTCTGGATTTCATCACGACATGCATAAGAGAAAAATCCTTAATAAAATATTGAAACATGTGTTAAAATGGGTGATAAATACATACAACTATGACATGTATCAATCACCATGGTAAACTATCAACCACCCGATATACTGCAAAAGCATCCTCCATACACTCCATACAACTCCGATAAATCCATAAATGCCTATATCAATTAAAAATGGCATGTATATTTACAAATTAGACTAATAAATCCAAAAATTCCGATATAAATAAAAAACAAGTCAGTATATTTGTAAATTATCCCGATAAATCTAAAAACTCTTGTATAAAACTGTAAAAAAACTTGAAAACATTTGTTAAAAACTCTAAAATAGCCATCAAATCTCAAAAATTACTTGAATATCTTCACATCACTTTGGTTTACATTAAAAATCTTGGCATAAACTTCATTTTCAAGCCTCCATTTACTTTAGGAAGCCCTACCTACCCCTTGAAAAATACTTATTTTTTTAACTCAATAAAGTTTCTAAAGTTGATAAAGTAAAGTTAGAAATCCTAATTTTTGTTAGGGATTCTTATTTTTATTTAATTTTAAAGAGGGGGAGAAGTTTTATATCTTATATGTATAATAACTCATTTGAGTAATTTAAAGAGAACTTTTTTAATTTTATATAATTTAAAAATTCAAGATAAATCTAAGAGAACTCACTAGCTAACTCATAGAGCTAAGTATTTTTATTGGATAATTCAAGTTTGTGAGATTTAGGAAAGAGTATAGAGGTGCAAAGTTTGACTCATGTTCCTCTCCTTTTTTAATTTGCTAAAATATTGATTTCAAAAATAATATTTTATTTTTTTCTCCTAAATAAATTTAGCAAAAACAACATATATTATTTTCATTATTTTAAAAAAATCTTTTCAAAAACAAATGAAAAGGAAATGAGTTTTCTAGATTATTTAATTGTATTTCAAATATTAAAGCTTTATTTCGAGATTAATAAAAATATTTTTTTGTCAAGAAAATAGATAAATCATTGTTTTTGCTAATAGTGAAATAAACTATTTTCGGCATATAAATATTTTAGTTAATTTCTCACACTTTTCTTATTGTCGTTGTTTTTTGTATTTATCGTTGAAAATGGCCTGAACAACCAATTTTTCAATGGATAAATCGTAATCGCTTAATAGAACCAACTACAATATTTGGTGAGTTAGGTTAAAATCCATTTCATGGCAATAAAATTGTGGGATCTTGTCATTGATGTGGAGAAAAGACCCAAAAAAAGAAAATAAAACCTTGAAAACCTAAGTACCTTCTCCCAAAAATCACAGGATGCCATGTTGATCTTATGAAGAAGCATAAAAGATGAGTTCTTATTGCACATAGGACACATGGATTCTCCTGCTGATGCCTAGAAACAATTAGAAATGATGTATGCGAGTAGTCACCTCTAAAAAATAATTCAACTTATCATGGAAATGTTTACGAATCCCATGAAGGGAGATGAAAATATCATTAACTATTTAGCTAAAATTAAAAATGTCAAATATGATTTAGATGGTTTTGGCTATCAATTTTTCTAGGACAAATTGTGTACTTCATACTTTAAATCAACATACATGATAAATTTCAGAATTATATATCGATTTTGAGCTAAAAATATCAAAATGAATCTAACTTACCCGACATCAATGCCATGTCATCTCTCCTAATCCAGAAAAGGGGTAGTGGCCAATTTATATTCAAAATAAAATTCCTCTAAGCTATTGTTCTCACATAATCAAAAACATCTCAAAATCAAAACAATAAAAAGTGAATCCAAAAACAAAACATCAAATCAAAAACTAATCCTAATAGTAATAGTCAAACTTTTAAAGTGAATTTTAATGGAACATGTTGAGTATGGAGCTAAATTACTGATGTTTTAGCATGTAATTTTTTAACTTGTTGGAATTGACAAGATATAATCCTGCATCGGTTAGGGTTTGACCGACATCGATCGGGTAAGTTATAACCGTGTGACAGTTGGGCGAATTGACATCGGTTACCTGTGCGACGAGCTTTTAATTAACTCTCGGGATTTATTTCTATTTTTAGCATTGGAATAGATTTAATGAATGTAATTGCATGGCTAAGTTCCCTAAAGTCTTAAATGACTATTTAAAGCATAAAGCTAGGGTTTAGAGGAGAGGATTGATCATAATTACAAGATAATTGTGTGAGAGAGAATTCTTGGTGAAGAAGGCAAAAGCTTGAAGGAAGACAATATTGAACATCTGAGAGGTGTGGAAGATTGTAAATCTTCATTGTATATCTTGTCAAAGCTTTGGATAATAGATTGGCTTGTTTCTTGGTGGACGTAGCCCACACTGGGTGAACCACGTTAAATCTAGTGTTGATTTATGTCTCTTGTTTTGTATAATTCTTCTGGTAGAATATCTACTTTTATTTGCATGTATGCTTAGATCTAATATATTATCTGTACAACCGGTGTGCTAACCCTAATAGAACATTCGATAAATGTACTAAATTTGGTCATACAGAATTAGAATGTTGTGTGAAAACAAACATTTTTTTCAAAAATACTAGAAAAATAAATTTAGCAATCAAAAGAAGACTCAAAACTAAAATACCAATCAAAACCAAGAAAATAAAATTGATAAAATAATAGCTCTTTACACTAAAATTTTAGTATCAAATGAAAACAAATGGATCCTAGAAATTGGTTCCTCTAGGAACATGACTTGTATTCCTAACATCCTAACAGTGTCGTATAATGTTGGTAAAACACATATCTAGGAGACAACTAGATCATTCAATATGAAATCTGTGAGAATTTGAAACTTGATAATGGAATAATCAAAAATGTTTTATTTGTCCCTAAATTAAAAAATAACCTTAAATCTTGTTCATAGTTAACAAATAAAAATATAAAAGTTTTTATTACAAAACAAATTTTATGCAAAAATTAATTTAGCGATGTTATTGCTTGAGTATTGAGAAATGTTTTATACATCTTTGATGTATTTGTTTCTGAAGTATGTTTTTGTATTCTTCTAAAAATGATCTTCAACTTTGACATGAAATACTATGACATGTAAATTTTAGGAGAATGTATGAAATGTTTCATCTAAACCTAGTTATAGGTCTTCCTAAGATGAAATTTGGTCATGAAACCTATGAAAGTTTCTTACACGGTAATCAACACGTTGAACCATTTCACAAACAGCATTATCCTAATTTATCTCACACTTGAGATTATTTAGTAGTCATGTTTCCATCTTCAAATCCTAAAGTTCAATGAAATAAATTTGATCCCAACTCTTACTCTTATATCTTCGTTGCTTACATATATCACACTAAAGGATCGAGATCAGATGATCCATTTAAACATGACATTGTAGAAAATGGGAATGTCCATGTATTAAAAGATCATTTTGTGAATATTGCTCCAAACCTCCATGTGTTTCTCATGAGGTAAAATATGAAGTCCTAGAGGATGAAAATTCATCTCTGGATAGTAGATATGTAGAGGTTAAGGAAAGCCATCATAAAATGTGTTACACACTAAAATACCTAAATGGGCTCATAACTTGATTAAGGACTCACATCCTGATAATCTTAAAAGTTGACTCGTAGTCAACATACGTATCATTCCTTAATGACCCTATATGAGATTGAACTACAATATACCGATGAATCTATTCAAGACTAAACATGGCAAGAAGTTATGAAATATGAATACAATGCTCTTATAAAAAAAATGTGGGAATCAACCCCCCAAACCTTTAAAAAGAAACATTTTAAGAGACAGATGGTTGTATAAGATTAAGTATAACTCTTCATGAGAAATTGATAAATTTAAGGCATGATTAGTATCTTGTGGGTTTACTCATAAACCTGGTATTGATTATATTGAGACCTTTGTTCCCATATCCAAAATGAGCAATGTTAAAATTCTTACAGTATTAGTTACTCAAAATGGTTGGAGAATTCACTAGATGGATGTGAAAATTTCTTTTCTAAACAATGACCTGAAGAAGAAATATGTATGCAACAACTTAATTATTTTGTAGAATCGGTAAAGAACTATATGTCTATAGACTTAAAAATATTTTTATGGTCTTAAAAAAGCACCTAGAGCTTCGTATGTAAAGATAAATGGATTATTTTAGGATCTCGGTTTCAATAACTTTTTTCTAATAATTATTTATTTGTGAAAACTGAAAATAATTAAATTATTATTATTACTATATATGTGGATGTGTTATCCATATTTTGTACCTCTACAAAATGGATAACAAAACAGGTTAAGGCGTTGGCGCTTAATTGGTCAAATTGCCTTGTAATTATTCACTCAAAGAATTGGTCTTAACTTACGGTGAGTCGGCAAGCCGTGGAAAAGGATTGGAGCCATATCTTCTTATGCAAAATATGGATAACAAAATAGGTCAAGGTGTTGGCAGTTGATTGGTCAAGTAGTGCCTTGTAATTATTCACTCAGCAATTAGTCTTAACTTGTAGCGAAATGTGGCAATACATGGAAAAGGATTAGAGCCATATCTTCTTGTCATGCATCAACCACGCATCTTCTTCTTAACGCGTGAAAAACCATTTTTTTGACACACGTAAACCATTTCCCAATCCCACATCAATAACCATCCACTTTGGTGCATAAACGCGTTCCTTCTTGACGTGTGTTAACCATTTTCTTATCATGTGTCAACCACCCTTTGCTGACATGCATCAACTGCCTCCCACTTGTCGTGCGTTGCGTTAACATGTCTTCCTATCGCATATCATTGCCATCTTCTTGACGCATGTCAACCATTCCTTCTTGATGCACTTCACCACCTTCCTCCTAATGCACGATAGCATTCCATCTTGATGCATGTCAACCTCCCTCGCTTTCGCGGAAACATTTCTTCTTGTCATGCAACAACTCATTCCCTTGTCAACGTCAACTCCTCCCATTCTTTTCGAGTGTCAGTTGGTGGTTCCTTTTGGGTGTCAGCAAGGAATGTCAACTACTATAGACTGGGAAATTAATTGCATCATATAAGGTAGCTCAACAACTACTTAAATGAGGTATGGCACCCATGTTCACCGTGCAAGAAAAGTACCATTGGAACAAATTGGTATGGTCACCCATACCTCCACACAAGAAATTAATGAAGGTTTTGGTTGGTAGCTCCCTTTCTCTATATATATGTAATTTCCCCTCATTTGTAGGGGATACATTCTGAATGTAAAGGAACTCTGCCAAAATTGTTCTAGCACTTTTGTGAGCCACAGTGCCTTGAATTTATGCATTTTGTAAAGGAATTTTTCCTTGTGCCTATATTGTAATGGATTATGCATCATTTTAAGCAATAAAATTGTTGTTCGTGGCTTTTCTTGCCCTGGATCGAATTGTGTTGCATCCTCTTCCTTTAATAGCATTTTCAGTATATTGTGTATGTTGTATCCCTTTACAGGATTTAAATTTGTTGTGCTCCATGAAATTGGAGGTTTGAATGTGTTCTTTGAATTGTGGCACTTTTATCTTCCCTCTTCTACCTCATTTTCTTCCATTTTCACTCACTTAGGATATATCCAACCCCTTTTCTTGGTGTTATCACCTCCCTTAGTCTAGGAATTTGATTTATATGCATATCTCTCTTCCCTGGTCCCTTGGAAATCTAGGTCAGTGTTAGAATAGTTGCATTTCCCATCCGAGAAAGAGTTTTGGCATTAGAATAGGTAGAGGAACTAGCCTTCTCTCGGAGTTTTGTCTCAATTACAGGGTCCCACACCTTGAGACAATCCCATGTTGGTCAAAATTAGGGTTTAATAGTGTGTAAATCCTATTGTGCTACTTTTTTGACATAACATGATGATCTCTTAATTATTAGCAATGATCGAAGTTTAATTTTGAAAAATTAAATCTAAATTAAAACAATGTTTTTAAATGTCTGATCTAAGTTTATTAAATCATTTTTAGGGATGGTTATTTTTAGAGATCATAATTTAATCATTGTATCTTAATCAAAACATGCTAATAATTATTGTTGGAGCTCAAAATTACACCCGTCCCAAATCAAGATGACACGGGATTTGAGACAACATGGTACTACCTCCAATTTGTGGGACCTTGTGCTTGAGACAGACCTCCTGGAGAATTTCAGCTTCCTCTACCTATTTCTACTACTACAACTACTCCTAGAAAGGGAAATGCAACTACCTAGAATTACTCTAAGATTCCAAGGGACCATGGTGATAATTAGATGCATGAAATGAAAACCTAAGCTAAGGGGAGGTGATAGCACCAGAAAGAGGGGGATAAACACTCTCAGAAGAGTGAAAATTAAGTTACATATGTGCCACAGTATGAAACAACATTCACACACTCATTTTCATGGAACACAATAGAATATGAACTTGTGAGGGATATAAATAATGCACAACAAACCAATAAAGCAAAGGAAAGACAATAAGATGTAATAAAATACAAGTTAGGAAAGAGGATAACCAAAAAAATGACTTTTATTTATTCTAAAATATGCACATTCATTTACAATGGTAGAAAGAGGTAAGTATCCACAAGCAAAGGTGAGCCGATATAAGGTCTCGCAACTCAAAATGCAAAGGATCAAGCACTCGAATAATGCTCTTTCAAACCAAGAGGTTCCAACCTTTATAAATGAGCATTATTTAACATTATATATAATAAGGAGAGAAGAGGAGGGAAAAGAGAGGGAAACTTATATTTCCACTTTCAACAACCAACAACCCGCAATAAATTCCTATAAATGCACTGTAGCACTACCCATATTTGCCTCCTCATGCCAAACTTAACTTACGAGAATAAGGAAGGAGACCAAGAATAGGTGGTTGAGTCAACTAGATGTACATTAAATTACTTGAACACGTTTCCCTTATTTCCCCCTAACGAATCCCACCAAATTCTGATTTTGAATCACCTAGAGTGTAGCCCATGTTAAAATTTCCAACAAGAAGAACCACATATGAATCCAAGCTCTATGGAAGAATTTATATAGGTTTAAAGATTACATTGCAAGAAGAACATGTAATCTACGTGGAACTCTCCGATTGATCACAAATATTGATGATTATCTGTTTAATTTATATTTTTTCCATGTGTCATGTATTCATTTTCCATAAGGATTCGAGACGCAATTGACATGTTCTAATAGGTTGTGTGTCCTACACTTTATCTCGACAAGTTATGTGAAGCACAATGGACTAGGGGGTGAATCATTCCTTAAAATTTTAATTTCAATTTTATATTTCTCACATAAACCATTAATCAATTAACCATCCATTAGAGTGTGCACAACAACATATAACATTCATTCAATTAACCATGAACAAGAGAAGCAACACCATAACACAAGATGTAAGTGGGAAACCCTCAAGGGGAAGAAAACCCATTGAAAACTTTTTGATATTACACACAACAAAGACTCAAGTGAATATTACACATCACAAGAGATTTCTTTAGTGAGGCACCAACCCCACAAGGAGCACCAACCCCTAAACCCTTGTTGATATTACTTACAATAAGAGGCTTACATGAATATAACTCGTAACATAACATTTTTATGAATATATCACTAAAGATATGCTGAAAAAACTCAGCTGATAGTGATCACAAGATCCACTCCAAACACCTTCAAACCCTAACTTCTCTAACTCACTTTATCTCTCACTTTCTTCACTTATCTATGATTCAAAACCTTGCACAAAATCTTTAAAATAGTATTCAACCTATCATGCACTCTTTCAGCTCTGAAAATCATCCTTCATACCTTCATAACACTCTTATCTAGGTCACACTTTTCATACTCACTCAACTAGTGCAAAATAGCACCCAAAACATCACTTTTATAAGCTCTCCTTGATTCAAATTCAAAATAAGTCAATTTACCTCCTTTTTCGACCATAAAAACTTAAAAAAATCCCATATGAATCATTAAAACATTCACATATGACCCATGTAGGTCAACCATGCCCAAAACCTTCATTCTTGAACCAAAAGACTCAAACCCCATTATTAAAATGAGAAAAATATTCTAATCACAAAAATATGATATTTAAGCTATAAAAATCGCCACACATGTGTAATATAAAATTTAAACATAAATCATGTTCGTACATTTCCTTTTACCAACCAAATATTTCATAATATGGGCACACTAGCTCATATCCTTCACAGAACATTTGTTTCCATTAACCTGATTTCACCTTTGGGCCTCAAGACTACCAAAGAACACCTCAACTATGGCATGTGACCACTAAATGGAATTCCCATTATCTGTAAATAATTTATATGCAAGTTATAACTCATTAAACATCCACATGCTCAAACCACATCAACTTTCCTCTTCACCAAAACAAGTTGCCAAAAACTAGTTTTACAAACTCAACTATTTTACACCCTTGATTTCACTTCCAAGACCTTCAAATGCCTTCAATAATAAAAAAATGCATCCCTATTCACTTTCCAGGTGGTATCCAACATAAATTCATCCATCGCATGCTTCAACCAACTCAATCTTTCAGCGAAAATAGTTCAATCCGAAAACCAAAAAAACCTTATTCCTCACAAACCTACCTAGATGACCCATCAAATCTCATCATCACGAGGAAAAACTTTTATAATTTGAAATATATCTAAAATTTTTTTACATAGAATATTGTAACTCCTTCCAACTCCAAGTGGAAGGCCTTCAACCAAGCTCATATTTGTAAACTACCTGAAATTGCCCCAAAATTGCCCTTTGAATAGTCTTCACAAATAGAGCATAGTTGACCATTTAACTGCATCACCATGACCTAAAACCACATTGGAAATCAATAAAAACTCACATACTCAACATAAATTCCAATTAATTTGTAACACCTTTGGAAAACCTTGTCCAAAACTAAAGTTCTTCATAAACATGCCTATTTGAGTGGGGTCCACTCATCGCCACAATCTCTAACATACCTTTTTGCAAACCTGGATGAGTCCTCTACATAATCAAATCATCATCCATCCACTAGAAATAAATTTTGGGAACTTAAGATCATTTTCTATCCTACCTCTTTTGAGCTAGGTTTTAAGCACACAAAAAGTTGTTTACCTTATTAACATTTGTTCATAAAAATGTGACGATGAAATGACCTCATTATTTTTATTAAACCTTCTAGACTCAATGTATAAACATTCCTGAAAGCCACAATGTCTCATGTAAAGCACACAATTTAGGGTGAGCATCAGAAGGTGTAATTTGAGCTAGAAAACACCCTTTGTTGGACCTTGTTTCACTAAAAGCGACTTATGTTACAGAATTCTCTTGAGAATGATTCCAATTTTTCTCACACCTGTAAAGACACCTTTGTTCATCATCTTTAATATTCTTTTATTCTCAAGTAGCTCTCCATATCTCCAACCCATTGATAAGGTATGGAAGAGATTAAACCAGTAATAACACCAAATAATAATATTATCATTCAATACATTCGGGATACAATGCAAATATATAGAGGGAGTGTTTCCTATAAAATAGGAAACCTCCTATAACAACTCTCCAACAACTCACTATATACGTGAGTTGTTAAAACAACTCACAATAACTCACTAATATTACATTTAGATTTTACCCATACCAACAATACTAACTATGTAAACTTATTATAATCCATGAAGCACTAATTAATATTCCTAACATTCCCCCCTTAGTGTGAACATGGGAAGAAAGCAAAACTAAAAACTAGAGACATAATCATATGCCTCTACATACTTTTAGGTTTGCATATTGTTGGCTTAGATCTTGCTGCACATAACCAATTTGCTTCACCACAATGAATCTCATACTGGATGATCACACTTCCACCGATCCAGTGAATGCTAGATTTCACCGGCCAATCGATATTAGAAGTATAACACCAAGAATCTTTGCAATGATGATCACTACAATTCAATTTCCCTCCTATATAACTATTCTCATATTCCAAAATATACATTCTCCTTGTTTCAATCATAACAGGGGAAGGAAACCACACACCACACAACTAAAATAATATATAAAAAGGTGTCACTAATGTTGTATGTGACATCGTCATTTGTGATCACGAGAGGAAATGATTTTCCTCCATCCTTTGTTGCCTCTGACCTTGATTATTGCTACTTAGTTAGTAGATATGGCTTTGAGGCTCATGTATATGCCTTTTACAAATCGAATGTCGGGTTCCACCAAAAATGCGTTAAATAAGGAAATTTAAAAAAAAATAATAATAATAATAATTTACTCTTTTGACACTATTATAATACAAAAGAAAAATCAATTCTTACAAAAGTAATTAAAGATTTCTTTTGAATAAACAATGACTCAATAATAATGGATGACTAACCAAATTTATAACAAGTAGAGAAATATAACGCATAACCAACTCATTACAAAACATGGACACTTGGCTAAAATTCAATTGTTGGTTATAAATTCATGCATGATAATTTCTCATGAAGGAAGCTCCAATTCTCACAAAATCTACTCAAGTATAAGTGTGTGGAGATTGCAGCGAAGGCCGAGTTCTCCATCTCTTTGGCATGCAAGTGGAGATTTGCAACATTAATCCTCAATGTGATTTTAATACATATCCAACAGATCTAAATCGTTATCCAAACACTACAAATTCTAATGAACATGATTAGATTATTTTGCTGCGGAGAGATTGTATGAGTGTTATATGAAAGTGTATGTCTCTGTCTAGCACAAAGGGATGAAATGATCACGAAGCCACTACTTCATTTGATTATACACTTCGTCCAAATATTTTCCCTCTCTTATATTATTTTAAAGGCACAAAGTAATCCTCTATTTTATTTATTTAGTCACCAAGTGACCATGAACTCGGGATTTCATGTATATTCCTAAACACATGTAAATATATCAAAACTCATTACATGTAAGAGAGGATAGGAATATTATGGTGAAGTCGTGGGAGGATGTGATCTAATTATTTTGACATGACTAGTGTCGCATTTCTCTATAATCCTATTAGATATGCCTCAGCGTAAGATACTACAGGGCCCGAAATAGATAGATAACAAAAAAACATTAAAAAATCAATGCACATGTCGATTCAACCATATATTGAAAAGATATCGTATGGCTGATTGAATATCATACGGATAATAGATCAAAATTCAATGTATATGGGCCATAGATATTTCTAGAGTGCGAGATCTCCAATGTCAATTCTTTACAAAGTGAAAGCACAACAATGTTATTCTTGAATTCGATGGATTTTGACAAGAAGAATATAATAGTATTTCACAAGGAGACTCAAAAATTTCTAACTTTCTCTAATGAGAGAATAGAGATAGACACTCATGGTTAGATCCTTTTGAACAATCTAATATTCCATTATTAGAAAAATTGAACCTTTCTACTCGATACCATTGATAAGGTAGGGAAGAGATTAAACTAGCAATAACACCAAATAATAATATTATAATTCAATACATTTGGGATACAATGCAAATATATAGAGGGAGAGTTTCCTATAAAATAGGAAACCTCCTATAACAACTCACTATATATGTGAGTTGTTTAAAAACTCACAACAACACACTAATATTACATTTAGAGTTTACTCATACCAACAATACTAACTATGTAAACTTATTATAATCCATGAAGCACTAATTAATATTCCTAACACCCGTCTCATTTGCATAGTTATCCCTTAGGGTTTTGCACTATCTAAGCTAGGGTAAACTGAAAAAACATTGTAAATCACCATAAAACCTCTCCAAAATTCCTTAACATACCTAGTACATCATGAAACAAATGCCTACATGCATCCATGAGCTCACATGGATCCACAACTCAATCTCATACCTCCTAACACCCATACCTAGTCTAGATGAGCACCTAAAACTTAGTCTTCAACTTGCACACGTTCCTTGGAACTCATGTGATTACCTAAAAACTCTCCAAACATTGTCTCCATATTTCCAACATGCTCCTCAAGCTACCAATAAGCTCATACCACCATGCACCATCACCTAGGCTAGTTAGGTCACTTGATTAGGTTTCTGAACAAGAAATTCTCATTTAATCAACTCATGTAACCAAGAACACACTTTAATATCCATGGTATCACCATAATTAACATCTTATGACTATACTCCATCATCCTCTTTTTCATTAATGGACTTTTACATCAATGACAACACCTAAAACACAACATGTCAACAATCTCCCCATTTGTCATTAATGGAAAACCTACTTGAACTTCTCCCCCTTTTTACATTAATGAAAAATGATTACATATACCTACATATTCTTCAGCTTCATAGGGTCATTTATTTTTTGGAAACATCAACAAAATGTTTCATTCTATCTCGCAAACTAGTCATTTCTCACCAAAATCCAATTTTGCCCATTTTCTAAGCATTCTTGATTGTACTCCCCTTAGGCAAAGCATACACAACACCCATATACACCAAAAAACATGAAATAAACATCATTTTATTTTCTCCTTGAATAATATCATCATCAATCCACAATGAAGCATGCAAAACAAGACATTGCACACCCACAAACACTTTTTGTCTTCTTTCAAAGCACAAGAGCATTGTAGCAGACTTAATTATGATGGATACACCTCATGAACATGCCAAAAATAATGACTGAGAACCAAAATTACTATGCTTACCTTCATTCTTGGGCTTAATCAACTTTTCAAGGAAAAATTGACTTGTCTCATACCATTTTTGACCACAAACCATCTCAAGGGCCGAGATCCCTATTCTAACTTCTTAGTGCTTACTATAACCAACTTTGAAAGATCTAGTTAACTATACATACCGTGACAAAACATCTCACATCTCCCCTTGGACTTAGGCCATCCAAATTTGATTGAAGACACCAAAACTTTTCTCTTTACCTTAATTACTTGACTTGGAGGATTGAAAAACACTTTAGCATATCCCTAAAGCATTAGCTCGACTCTTCTTTACCTTATTTGATTATTAAAATTTATTCTTAGTACTTTAAATCATTAAAATTATTATATCCCTTAAAACCTTCCTTTCAATCATTCAATAATCACTATTCAAATCCCTTGATAGACACTTCATCAAAGCATATTGAGATCAAAATAACTTCATACTATGTCTCCTTGTAACTATAGGCTTGTATTTTTACCTAATTGAAAACAAAACAAGAATTGGCTCAATCATACTCACCTTTTCCTTTGTAACCATTAATGATATTCCTAAATTTGTAACCTTGGACATTGTTGTCCAATTTTTCACCCCCTACAGATTAGACAACTTGAAAACACTTTGGGCTTTGACAATTTGATGAGTATCAACGAATAAGTGGAACGACAAGTTGGTGTAATGTGGGACTAGTTATTCATTATTGCGGAGATTTTCTTATATAGTTCGAGAGTTCACCTTCAACCACCAAATAAGACTCTTTCTACTCCACCTCTTGGTAGGCCCTTATTTCTTTCTACTAGATTTCTAAGACCTATTGTAATGGCATAATAGAGGAATCTACCATTTGTCACCTTTATGGGTAGCATCCCTCTTTCTCTCAATGCCCAACATGACATTCCAATAGTAGTTTTAAAAATATCCATTTCTTCACCGGGAAAATAATACTACCCTAAATGACCATATTCAAGATATTTATAATGTTTTCGATGTTCATCAAGTTCTTGAATAAGATGTAGAAGTAAAGTTGTTAGCTTATTCATTCAAAGGAAAATATCTTCAATGGTTCAGAGCTTGGGACCAAGAACAATCACTAATTGGGATGATATTGGGACATCCCTTTGCAATCAATTTGTGGAAAAGTAAGATAGCATATCCTTGTTAGAACAACTGATAACTATAAAGAGGGATCCCAATGATCTCATGGAGGACTTTAATTTCATATTTTAGAAAACATGGGAAAGAATTTCAATCCTCATGAGAACCACTTAAGAAGGTTTTTTTCTTTATTATCTAAGAGCATTAAATTTTGACATCTCTATCATGATTCATTCTATGGGGGGTGGAACATTGCACAGGTGCCTATGAAATAGCCATTAGGGCTGAAAATTATCTAATACAAGTCGGTAAAATAGCCCCTAGGATGTATATGCTTTTGTACTGGAATTGCCTCAAGTTCCTCGGCCTTTTATTTCTCCTATTCCTGAGTAGAATTCCCAACCCATTTCCTCCACATCTTATTCTCCCGCACAACAAAAGGAGGATGAAGACATGAAAGCCTTAATTATAAATTTTTCCAATAAGGCTATATCCTTAGAGAAACAACAAGCCCAATCCTATAGAAAATTTTCTAACCAAGGAAATCTTATTTAACCAAGGTTATCAATCATATAGGAACCAACAACCTAATCAGAGATATGGACAACATCAACAGAATAATAGGTGGCAGGTTCAAAATACACCTCTTCCATTAGCAACAGATGTTCATACCTAACCACTTCCTACTACTAGCTCAAGTTAAGCATTGGTTCCAAAGTGTAAAATAATGTAATAAAAGAAATAAAATGGTGTTTCCTGTGCAACCGTCCACATAATCATTATGTTTTTGCAAATGCATTTCATGTTCATACCCTTATGGTTAAAAATTCTTCCAATCAACAAGAGCCATTTCTAGAACTAGCCAATCCTAATGTGGAAGGAGCTCAAGAGGTCCATCAAGACACCAATATCATGTTCTTTGGATCTGATGATTTTTGTGCAATAAATCGATCGATGGGAAATTCCAACAAGCTTCATACTAATGTTGCTTTGATAAAAAGGTTCAAGAAAAGGATGTTAGAGTCTCAACCTTCATCTTCTTCTAATCAAGGCAACGCTACTAACAAGGAAAGATTATATGGAATAGACAAAAAAACATTTCTTGAGGCTCCTAGTAAGTAAATTGATCCTCAACCAAATATGCCTACCCTAGCATTGCATTAGTCGGGGAAGGAGAATTTTATAACACAAATGTAGGAATCGATGGGCCTTCCTTTTAACATTGTTGAGAAAATAAATAAGACAAATTTCAATGTGACAATGTGGGATGCTTTGGATATTCCATCATAAAGGGACCTCCCATGTGAAGCTCTCAAGAAGCTTCCCCAAGCTGGTCTAGAGATTCAAAGGACACATGTTGTGGTCAACTTGTGCCAAGAAAAGGAATATCAGGTAAGAAAATTTGTCAAGACCCCACCATTTTACATGTAATTAGTTGTGGGAAAACACTTGGTTCATAATTGCACAATTGATTCAAGGAATAGTACTTTTGTAATGCCCAAGAAGATTGTTGATATCCTAGGTCTCAAGTACAACCCATTTCTAAAGGATTTTTACAACTTGATGGATCAACCATTGGTGTCTTATGAGTGATTAAGGATCTTATGTTAACCCTTCATACTTTTGCAAGTCTAACTATAACCCATGACATATTAGTGATTGAATTTCCTCCCATGTTTTCCATTTGCTTGTCAAGAGATTTCATGGCCAAAGTAGGTGGCTATTTTTCTTCATTGTCTCATATGATCTTAAGAAATAGGTATGGTAAACTATTTACCATACAAGTTGAGCCTATATTTTCCTATCATGTTCAGTCTTATGACCCCACCCCTCTACAAGAAAATTGTCTAGTATAAGAAAATCAAGAGCATGAGTCAGTTTCAGAAGAGTAGCCTATTCCTCCTTCAATTCCTGATCTTTTATTAGATGAATGGGCCAAAGAATGCTATGAATTTGATCCATATGATACAACTTTGGAAACTAGACTTAGAACCTACTACATTCTTGAAGAAGGATCTACTCTACCTACACCACTTAAGAAAGAAAAGGATAGTGCTTCGGATTATGGAAGATGTTCTTTGATGGTTCTAGAAGTGGAAATGGAGCTAGGTCGGGTGTTGTGTAAATTTATCCAATGAGAGAGAAATTTTTATTCTCTCATAGATTGTATTTTGTTTGTTCTAACAATGGGCATAGTATGAGGCATTAGTACATGGTATTCTAATTACTGAGAGGAGGAAAATCAAATCATTGTGAATCTTTGGGGACACGGAATTGATCATCCACCAGGTTAGGGGGAAATGTGACACACGAGAATAATCTTTTGAAATCTTACAAACACAAATTTTGAGAAATTTTTGAGAGATTTGATGCTCTTGATTTGTAGGTGGATCCAAGGAAATTAAGCAAGGAATCAAATCGGATGTCACCCTTGGCTCATAGGTTTTACCTATTTAGGATCTTATTAAAGGAAATGTGTAAAATACCAAGGTAGTGGTAAGGCCATCCATTCTAGATAATGAAACCACCTAACATGTATTTGATAGTGATGAAAAATTATTCAATTCATCCAGAATGAATCCGAATTATCCTCAGAAATGCAATCTGATTTGCATGACAACTATGATGAACAAATTATTTAGCTGAAGAAAAACAAATTGCCAAATGGATTGGTCACATTGGAGCATATTTTCAGTCCTAAAGATGAATTCAGAAGAGAGGAAAAGAATATAAAAAGTAAGGCAAGAATAATTTCAATCAGTCACCATTGCACAAGGTAAGGATTTTTTTCTTGGAAAGGTATCTAATGAGAATGAAAAGCAAGCTTTTATTTCCTTGTGTCAAAAATTTAATGATGTATTCTTATGGGATTATGACAATCTAAAAGGGATTAATCCAAACATTTCCCAAAATTCCATTGATCTTGATCCTAATGTGAAGCCAATTAGACAAAAACAAAGACCAGTTAACCCCAAGATAGAGCCCCTCATGAGGAAGGAATTATCCAAACTGATTGAGGCAAAATAATTTTTCCTATCAAATACTCTACATGGGTGGAAAACCTTGTCCTGATGAGGAAGAAGAATGGACAAATTAGAATTTGTGTTGATTTCATATATTTGAATAGATCCTCCTTAAAGGATCACTATCCTCTACCTTCTATGGAGCAAATTCTGCAAACTATGGCTAGAGCTGAAATGTTTTCAATGTTTGATGGCTATTCAGTTTAAATCAGATCAAAGTTAAGGAAAAGGATCAATTCAAGACCTTGTTTACAACCAAATGGGGAACATATGCATATCAAAAATGCCTTTTGGTTTATCAAATGCAAATGATATATTATAAAGGCCAATGGACATTGCTTTCAAAGGGTATATCAATGAGTTCATCCTTGTGTATTTGGATGATATTACCATTTTTTCAAAACAAAGCAAGGATCATATCAACCATCGTAAGAAGGTATTCGAGAGATGTAGGGAGTATGGGATGTCTCTTAACCCCAATAAATGTAATTTTGTAGTCCCTAGGGTAATATTTTCAGAATATTGTTTTAAGGGGTGGAATTTTCATTGATCTAGAATAAATCTCACCCATCCTCCCCCTTTCTTTTCCAACTCATAAGAAATCCTTGCAATATTTTTTTGGAAAGATTAACTTTGTTAGGAGATTCATTCCTAATTTTGTAGGATTAGTCAGGCCTATCACTCGATGTTAAAGAAGGATTCAAATTTCAAATGGATAGCAGAAGGGAAGGAGATCTTTCCTAAGATTAAATAGGAAATTGCTCAAGCTCCTACACTTGTCAATTCTAACTATGATAAAAAAATTATCTTATATACATATAGAGTTGAATCTAGTATTATTTTTGTTTTGACTTAATAAAATGATCAAGGATTGGAACAAATAGTGGCCTTCGTCACCAGACATTGAAGGATTATGAATTGAAGTATGGTCATATTGAAAAAGATCTTTTCCATCATGAGGGCTCTAAAGAAATTCAAAAGTATACTTTCCACTAATCATATCAAATTTTTAGTCTCACATTCCAGTGTGAGAGAATTCATTATGGGAGCAGAAATCAGTGAGAAAAGAGCTGGATGGGTGACTAAGATCATGGAGTATGATGTGACTATCAAGGCCACAAAACTGGTAAGGGGTAGAGCACTTTGTGAGAATCTTGCTTTGGATGCTCAAGATGATCAAGAAACCTCCTTCATGAATGGATAACTTCCACATAACACTAAAATTTATCAGGATGAAAGAGATCTAATCAATAAACACAATTGGATTGGTGATATGACCACCACCTTATCTACCAGTACATACCCTCTTAGACTAAACAATAAAAAATCGACATTTGAGGTTGCAATCCATTCCTTATGCACTAGTTGATGGGATTTTATTCAAAAGAAACATTGATGGAGTTTTTCTAAGGTGCATTGAAGGTGAACAAATAGACAAAGTTTTAGTAGAGTTCCATGATGGTTTCTCTAGTGGACATTTCTCTACCAAAGCTACTGCAATGAAAATCCTAAAAGCATGTTACTTTTGGCCCACATTATTTGTTGATTCTAACAAATGGGTCAAAAATGTAGGGAATATTCTTTCTTAACTGGTAAGAAGAGGTTGGTTTCCCTCTACTTCATACAATTCAATAAGATCAACCATTTACCCAATGGGATCTTGATTTCATTGGCATGATCAACCCTCTATCAAGTGGTGGTCACAAATGGGTTAGGGCAGCAACATATTACTTTACCAAGTAGAAAGAGGTCATGTCATTGAAGGAAGCAACTATTGTGACAAGGTTTTGAATCCCTCAAACTATTATCTCTCCGATAACGCAAAGGATTTCTTAAGAACTAAAATTTATGATTGGGATTTTCGACTTGGAGTTTATTTGAAAACTTCTTCCAATTACTACCCTCAAGGTAATGGTTTGGTAGAATCCAGTAACAAGAATTTTATTAGGATCATGAAGAGAAAAATGGATATCAATCAAAGGTAGTGGCATACTAAGGTGAGAAATGCTCTTTGGGATGACATGATCACAATGAAAAAGGAAATTGGTACTTCCCCTTACAAACTTGTCTATGGCAAAGAAGTTAGGATGCCTTTTTCACTTGAATTGCATTCACTTGAATTGGCTCAACAATTGGAATTTAAAAGTGCATATCAAAGAGAGATCAGAATGGTAGAACTAGTTGATCTTAAATACTAGAGGAATTCTGCCATGATCGAGTTGGAACAACATAAAAAATTAACCAACCAATGGTTTGATAAAAAGGCTAGGTTTTAGATGTTCAAGTTGGTGATTTGGTCTTGAAATGGGATGCTAACAGAGCCAAACCAGGGAGACACTCTAAATTTGATGCAATTTGGAGTGGGCCTTATATCATCAATGCTTATAAAGAGGCCAACTCTTTTGAGTTGTTTGACCTTAATGGAGATATACTACAAATCCCAATTAATGGGATTTATCTTAAGTATTCCCATTAAGTTGTCTTGTTACATCTTGTACATATTATATTAATTCAATACCTCTAAGTGCTTGTAACACATTATTTTGCCAGTAGTGTATGTTTGTTTTTGGAAGAATTGCTTATGCACACTTTACATGCTTCCACTTGGAACATGTATGATTTTCATGTTTGTACATAGTTTTTCTTCATTTTGTTGTTGTTGGACTTTCCTGTTTGAGATAGGGTTTCATGAGGAAAGTAAGGTGTTTGGGGAAGTTTTCGAGTGCATTCATTCAGCTTCAATAACTCATCATGCAAGGAGTTGTGGTGGAAAATCAAGTTCAAATTTTTTTTCCACTCTAATTAAATAAAATTTTGAACAACTCTTATGTTGGGAGCAATCGAGTATCTCAAGAAGTTTTAGATCAATGCCAAGTCCATGCATAGCTCCAGATGGATTCAGGGGGTTAGTTCTTCAAATTTCATAGTAGTTTCATATTTTTAGGATGAATTCATGCCCTATAGATGTTGTAAGGCCATTGATCTTTTTAATATAGCAGGGAAAATTAACCCTTGAGTCACCAAATTGTTGTCCATTTTATAACCCTTCGCAGATTGTATAACTTGAAACACTTGGGATTCAAAGACAATTTGATGAGTCTCAATGAAGAAGTCAAGCGGCAAGATGGTGTAATGCGGGTGAGTTAGTCATTTCTATGGAGATTTGGGTCTCCAATGGTAGCATGTTTACATACTACTGGGCAGTAGAAATTTTCTTGCTACCGACCGATAGCAAGCTCAAGTGCACCCAACCAACAAGAAATCAGCCGATAACATAGCTTCATTCATACAATAGTGGGTCAATTTGGTGGGGCTACGGATGAAGAGGTATCGATAGCAATAACGGATACTACCGGTTGGTAGAAAAATTGATGCTATCAATTGGTAGCGAGAATTGATGCTACTTGGGTAGTAAAAGAATTGATACTCTGCCGTCCCGGGTAGCGAGAATTGATGCTACCAACTGGTATCATAATTGATGTTACTAGCCAAAAACAAGGGAATATAATGGTTAGTTTGTGATGGAGCAGGCTAAGGCCTTATTAGAGATGTCGAAGGTAAGGATGCTACGGACCGATAGTAGGGAATGGTGCTACCGGCTGACAACACGAACATGGGAAAGAAACAATGCAATCTGGTTGGCACCAAATGAACATGCAACCAACCAACACTAAAGTTGTAGTTACTTTCTCGGCACCACAAATATGCTACCAACCATCACCATCTTATAATGATGTCGATTACCAACAAGAACAAAAATGATGGGCCGAACATTAAAGAATGTGGTACAAGCTAGCTCAACAACCAATTTAATGAGGTATGGTGCCCATATCTTCTCTTGTAAGTAAGGTACCATTGGGAAATGAATTATTAAGGTTGCCCATACCTCTTTTAGATATTTAATGCATCTTGTCAACTAGTCGAGGAAAATTTGAGTTTCCCTCTCTATATAATGTAAAACCCCTCATTTATGAGGGGGATGTTTTGAAAACATAAAGGAACTCTTGTCAAAATTGTTCCAGAACTTTTATGAGTTGCAGGCCTCATATTTGGGCATTTTATAAGGTGATTCTTGCCTTATTTCCTGTATTGTAATGAATTGTGCATCTTTTTAAGAAATAAAATTCATGTTTTGTGGCTCGTATCTACCCTAACTTGTGTTGTATTGCATTTCCTTTCCTTTCATTGCATTTACAAGTATATTGTGCATATTTTATTCTCCTTGTAGGGTTCAAATCTTTTTTTCTCCATGAAAATGGTCATTTGAATGTTGTTTTGGATTGTGGCACTCATGTTTGCCCTTTCCTCCTTAATTTTCTCTCATTTTCACTCACTGGAATATCTCCACCCCTTTTTCTTGGTGTTATCACATCCCCGTAGTCTAGGTTTTTAATTTTATGCATCTCCTTCTCTCCCTGGTCCCTTGGAATTTTAGAGTAGTGTTAGGTAGCTGAATTTTCCTTTCTAGGAGTAGTTTTAGCATTAGGAATAGGTAGAGGAAGTTGACCTTCTTTGGAGGTTTGTCTCAGTGTAATTACCACAACTTGGAGATAGTCCCATGTTGCCTCAAAATTCAGGGTTGTCTATGACTCAGGGAAAAGTCCAATTTTGAGCTCCAACAAACACCTTAAATATCAAATGGAGAATTACACAATGCTCCCTCTACCTTAAAAACACCTTATAGACCTATTGAACCTCATTCCAAGCACCGAACATGATGTATTTTAAATCTTACTATCTTCACATCTTTTCGATAACTAAAATATCTCGAAAGAGGTCATTGAATACATAGTCAAGAGATAATCAAGAAATTCTTCTACCTTCTTAGGACCGCATATTCCTTTCAATTTTGTAGCTACATACTTACTTTTTCAATCTCAACTGTGAAAAATTGTAGCTCCATCTTTACAATATTGTAACACCACATTAGATCAACTAAGGGATTTGATCCATCTTTTTACCTTCCTTGAGAAACCTCACACTCTATAGGGTAACTAAGATTCTCAATACCTCATAAAAGAGATTGATAGAAACTTCATACTTGTAGGGACTCAATCTCTTCCTCTTGAAAATTCTTTATACTTGTAAGTTATCATTTCTTGCCTTCAAAAACACTAACAAGCATCAAAATCTAAGCTGTAAATTCTTACCTTCATAATTGAATTCTTGAATCATTTATAACTCATTTCAACCATGTTATTCTTGATTATTCACTCATAATTATCTATATCATCCTCATAAAATATTCACATACCTATAAAGTTCAAGTCAAAGCTCTGAGATCACTTTATTATATAACATCCTATTATTCTTCATTGAGATTCCAAATCTGAATGAAATGGATGATGTAGACCACATTCCCTTATTTAGTAGAAAATATTAGATCTTGGATAAACTTTCACACTCCTCAAGAATTTCACAGAGACCATTCAAGACAAAAATACCACCTACGGTATGTAATTAATCATTCAACTTCAAACATTGTATTTGATGCTTCAATGAGTCAACCACCCCACAACTTAACCTTACTCACCTTCAAGGATCCATGAAACCCTTTCATAACCTTAATCATGCATTGAAAATCTTGCAAAAGCATCATGACAACTATTCAAACCATTATCATCTCTTCATATTGTATACCCAGATTACTAGCCCTACTTCATAGGTTTTTCATGCCTAAATATTGATGCACACACTTTTATGATGAAAATTTACCAGTTATGGGTACCCATTTTCTCATATTAACACCTCATTTAACCTTGAATCATACATTTTTGGGGAATTTTCCCAGCTTGCAAGTTCACACTTTGCTAATTAGGTCTTTTAACACTTGTACTACCAAACCCGGGAATGTCATGAACTCCTAGGAGTTCTAACCTTTTCAAGGTGTAAAACCTCTTGAATCTCAAAGTATACACTTGTTGTGATGATTATCTCTAATTTTTCTCTAATTCAATCATTTACTCCTTGAGAACTCATTTTCCATTATACCACTTCTTGTGAACTCTATAAACCCCTTCAATGGTAGAATCAACCCAAAATGCACAATTTTGATTTCAAGGTCTCAAATTTTTCTACCAACATTGTATCAACATCCTTCTAATGTCTTGAGTACACATTATTTGATTAAGAACCATACATACCACTTACATGCTTGTATTCACTCGGTTTGCACTTGTCAACCTTCAAAACATTACCACGCTTCTTTTCCACATGAAGGTCTCGATCAAATCATCATGATTGATGACTCATACCTTTTACTCTTTCTAATATGAAGCCTAAAATTTCTTGAACCATGTAATGCATGAAACCATGAAACTTACCACATTGATGACAAAGAAGCAACTTCTTTGACTCATAAATAGACCTAGACTCCTTTGAAATTTAAAAATACTTCTTGATATAACACAACAAACCTTATACACTTTATTGCATTTAATGAATCATACTTGAATCAACTTCCATTTAGTCTTCATGAGGAAGTATGTTTTGCATGTTTAACATGACATAGCTTTCTTGACTTGACCATTCATGGGATGAGCACCAAGTTCATGGAGTACCACAGATAATTGATCTTGCTAACAACACTAATCACTAATATAGACCAAAATAAGACTCTACACATAAATGACATGACTTAATAAACAACTTTTGAGATACAAACATGACTCTTACATAGATTGAATCATCCCAAATTGACACAACATCATGATAAGATAGACACAACCTTGATAACACATTCATACACTTCTCGATTACAACAAGATAATGACCTTGTCATTTACTCAACATGATCAACCATATAGAACCCCAAAACATGCTAAGATACTTAAAACAACATACATTAACACCATGGAGGATATAAAATATAACTCAAATGGTTCCCCCTCACTCCAATGCTTCATATGAGCTAATATACCTCTAAGAAGCCTAGTAGAGGCATATGAAAACATGGAGGATCTAGAATAATGACTTGAAGAGGTCCCAAGCCTTCTTGGACACTAGAAAATCACATCCATCTCCTTTCTTCTGATTTGAGCTCTAAATCATACCTTGTTTTCCATCAACACCTGTTCTTGTATTCAAATTGGCTCTTGGTGAACCATAATTGGTCCTTCTAGGTTCCCATGACCTAATTTTCCTTCTAGCCTACACATTAGGACTTTGATAGTTTCTTGCTTATCTTGTAGGCCCATAACATTCCCTAGCAACATGTCCATACATGTTACAACAGAAGCACACTACCATACTTATCCCCTTATAACTGTCATTACTCCAATTCTAACTTGAAGGATCATACAAGCAAAACTTAGCTACATGACCTCTTTCATTACAATTATAGCATACCACACTCTTAGCTTACTCACTCCTACTATCTCTCCATGGATGATCATTTCTAGCAAACCTCTTACACTCCTTAGCCCTATGACCAAAACCATTACATGAGAAACAATAACCATTGAATGATCTTTCATACCTTAAGGAATTAGGTTGCCTAATGGACTTTGGCTTCATCTTGTCCTTGGTGAAGCTCTCCTTTTTATCTTTATTGAATTATTCTTTAATCTTCTTGCTTGAAACACTATCATCTTGCATCTTCTCCTTTCCCTTGAGGTCATCACTAAACACCAAACCTATTTTTCTCTTGTTGATCTTTGTTTTCCAAGAAGATCATCAAGATATTTGGTACTTTTCTCAAATTTCTAAAGGAAATTGTTTTTCTTACCAACCTCTAATAGATCTTCCCTTAGAAACTCTAAATCTTCTTCCAATTTGGAGCACATGCTCTCTTTATCTTGCACACTTGAAACTAAAAACTTTACCTTTTCTTTTAGTAATCTGATTGACTCCTTTAGCTTGTTTGTTTCATACCTATGCTCTTTTTCTAGATCATGAACCTTATTTTCATAATCCTTGACCTGAGAACTCAGCTTCTTATTCTTCTTTTCAGCATGCCTTAACTCTTTTGGATACTCACTAGATCATCTTTAACATCCTCTTCATCTTCATCAGAGTAGCTACAATAACCTGATATGAAATCACCTAACAATGAAGATTCATCACTAGTAGATCTCATGCCATATTTAGTCATAAACAATGCCTCATTTCCAATATCTTCATAATCATATTCAAACTCAGAATCTGAAACACCACTACTAGCATCGACAAGTAATCATCTTCCTTTGAATAAAAACTTCTTTTTCCCTTATTCTTATAGTCAAACCTCTTAAATATTTTCTTGCTCTTATCATACTTGTTGTACTTCTTGTCATGATCACTATCATGCTCATGTTCATCATGATCTTCCTTTTTATGCTTATGAGGACAATTAATAGAAAAATTTCCTACCTTACCACATTTGAAACATTTATAAGGAAGCTTACCTTTGTATTTTCCAAAGACAACCTTCAATCTTCTAGCCATCATTGCAAAGAGTCCTTCATCATGAATTGTAGGATTAACAACATCATCTTTGGCCTTCTTGCATTTGGTCTTCATTTTAGATTTTAAATAAACCTCTCTCTTGGACTTGGTTTGGAATCAACAATCCTCATTTCATATGCATTCAAAGTCTCATGTAACTCATCCATCTTCAAGGTAGTCAAATATTTTACCTCTTCAATAGAAAATACTTTAAAATCAAACCTAGAAGTTAGGGATCTCAAAACATTTTGAACAATAACTTATTCCTTCAAATTTTCTCCTAACCCTTTCATGGATTTAAAACCTTGTCAACCCTAAGTAAGTATGAAATAATAGACTCATCATCATTCATCTTAAGACTCTCAATCTAATTCTAAAATTTGAATCTTAGCAATTATTACCTTGGAGTCTCCTTCATACAGAACTTGAAGTTTCTCCCATGCCTCTTTTTGACTTGTAATGCATTACCTTTCCCATCTCAAATTCTCCTAGACCACATATGATAACATTAAAATCCTTTGAATTTTCATTACATGCCTTCTTATCTACAACACTAGTTGGTGGAGTGGGTGGAGGATTATAGCCATTTTCAATCACTTCCCAAATATCAAACCCTAGAGACATAATGTGATAATTATTCCTCAAACTCCAAAAATCACAATTTGTTCCATCAAATAGTGGTGCTTTTTGGTAGAGAAACCACTCTGTGACTCGCCATTTTTTCGTTTCAAAGGATCTCCTTTCAAATGATCAAACTTATCCAAAAGGACATGCTCTGATACCAATTTTTGGAAGCACAATGGAATGAGAGGGGGTGAATCATTCCTTACAATTTTAATTTTAATTTAATATTTCTCACATAAATCATTAATCAATTAACCATTCATTAGAGTGTACACAAAAACATACAACATTCATTCAATTAACCATGAACAAGAGAAGTGACACCATAAAATAAGATGTAAGTGGGAAACCCTCAAGGGGAAGACAAACCACTAATTTTTTTCTTATATTACATACAACAAATATGCCAATGAATATTACACATCATAAGAGATTTCTATAATGAGGCACCTACCCCATAAGGAACACCAACCCCTAAACCCTTATTGATATTACTCACAACATGATACTTGCATGAATATGATTAATCACAAAATATTTTAATGAAGATATTATTGAATATATGCTACAAAAAATCAGCTCATATTGATCGCAAGATTCAGCTCCAAACACCTTCAAACCCTTGCTCAAACCCTAGCTTCTCCAACTCACTTTATCTCTCACTTTTTCACTTATCTTTGCTTCAAACCCTTGCACACACTCTTGAAAACATTATTCAACCTTTCATGCACTCTCTCAGCTCTGAAACTCAGCCTTCATACTTGTAAAACACTCTTACCTAGGTCACACTTTTTATACACACTCAACTAGTGCAAAATAGCACCCAAAACATCACTTTTATAAGCTCTCCTTGATTCAAATTTAGAATAGGTCGATTTACCTCCTTTGGTTAAACCATACCAACTTTAAAAAAACCCATATAAATCATTAAAACATTCACATATGACCCATGTAGATCGTTCATCATGCCCAAAATATTCATTCTTACACCAAAAAGACTCAAAACCCCATCACTAGAATGAGAAACATATTCTAATCACAAAAAATGATTATTAAAGATCTTAAAATCACCACACATGTGTAATATAACATTTAAAAACCAATCATTATCACACATTTCCTTTTACCAACCTAATATTTCATACTAAGGGACCTCTTGACTCATATCCTTCACAAAATAATTGTTTCCACTAACTTTGATTTAACCTTAGGTCCTCGAGACTACCCAAGAACACATCAACTATTATATGTGACCACTCTATGAAATTCCATGGACTTGTAAATGACTTTTATAAAAGTTATAACTCATGAAACATCCAAATGATTACACCAAAACAAATTTCCTATTCACCAAACCAAGTGCTCAAAAACCCATTTTGTAAATTCAACTAGTTTGCACCCTTTATGTAACTTATAAAACCTAAAAAGGCCCTAAATAGTAGAAAAAATCATCCCTCTTCACTTTACAGGTAGTAGAAAGTATCAAATCATCTATATTATACTTCAACCAACTCAATCTTTCATAAAAATAGTTCAATCCTAAAACCCAAGAAACCTTCTTTCTCTAACACTGACCTAGATGACCCATAAAATCTCATCATCATGAGACAAAACTTATACCATTTTAAATATATCTAAATCACCTTTCCATAACATATTGTAACTCCTTCCAACTCCAATTGGAAGGCCTTCAACCAAGCTCGATCTTGTAAACTACCTGAAACTACCCCAAAACTGTCCTTTGACTAGTCATCACAAATAGAGCATACTTGACCATTTAACTACATCACCATGACCTAAAACCACCATTTAAATCAATAAAAACTCACATAATCAACATAATGTCCATTTATTTTTAACTCCTTTGGATAACCTTGTCCCAAACTGAACTTCTTCAGAAATATGCCTATTTGAGTGGGGTCCACTCATCACCACAAGCTATACCATACATTTTTGGAAACCTGTAGGATTCCTCTACATCATCAAATAATCATCCATACACTAGAAATAAACTCTAGGAACTTATTATCATTTTCTCTCCTACCGCTTTTGAGCTAGGGTTTCAAGCACACAAAAATTTGTTTACCTTCTTAACATTCATTCATAAAAATGTGACGATGAAATGACCTCATTATTTTTGGGAAACATTATAGAATGAATTTATAAACATCCTTAAAATCTAAAATGTCTCATGCAAAGCACACAATTCAAGGTGAGAATTAGAAGGTGAAATTCAAGCTAGAAAGCACACTTTCTTATATCGTGTTTCACTAAAACTGACTTATCTTGCAAAATTCTCTTATAATGATTCAAAATTTTTTTCACACCTATAGAAAATTCTTTTCTTCATCTCTAATAATTTTCATAGCTAAAATGTCTCTCCATGTCTCTCCATCCCATCTCATTCACATAGCTAGCCTTTAGGGATTTGCACTATCTAAGCTAGGTCAATCAAACAACACTATAACTCATCATGAAACCTCTCCAAAATTCCCTAACATACCTGGTCCATCATGAAACAAATTTTTATATGAATCCATGAACTCACATGGCTCCAAACTCAATCTCATACCCCTAGCACCCATACTTGGTCTAGATGAGCACCTGAAACTTGGTCTTCAACCAGGACTTGTGCCCTAGAACTCATGTGAGTGCCTGAAAAATATCCAAAACATGATCTTCATGATTCCAACATGATCCTCAAGCTACCAAGAATTTCATACCACCATGCACCATCATCTAGGCTAGCTAGGTCACCTG
The DNA here is from genome assembly GCA_018340775.1 of Taxus wallichiana var. yunnanensis. NCBI lineage: Eukaryota > Viridiplantae > Streptophyta > Pinopsida > Cupressales > Taxaceae > Taxus > Taxus wallichiana. The sequence continues at coordinate 964,023,264 of CM031234.1, forward strand.
ATTAGGCTTGCTAGAATAAGAAATTCTCATTGAATCAACTTATGTAACCAATAACATACCTGCATATCCATGTTATCACCATACTAAGCATCCTATGACTCTACTCAATCATCCTCTTTGTCATTAATGGGATTTTACATCAATGAAAACACCTAAAACACAACATGCTAACAAAAGTCCTAAGGAATGACATGTGGCACTTAGTGATTGGCGTAGAAAGGTTGCAGCTTCGACACATGTGAAATAGAAGGAGGCGCAGAGATAGAGGAAATGATTGGGTCCACCAAAATTTGCAAGAGTGTGTGTGAGGGGAAAATAATGGGTACATACCTGCAAAGATGTGCAATTATGCAAGGAGGCATCCACCGGAGAGTGTGCAAGAGCTTGGAAGAAGGTGGCACATGGGATATTTCCAAAAGGGAAAAAGGAATATGCATAAATCACGTGCGCAAGAGGAAATGAGTGCACATATAGTAATGAGCTAGACTTAAGAAGTAAATGAATACACAAGGAGTGTGAGCAAAGAGGAAGATGGAAGGAGATAAAAAATAAAGAAGAGGGATGTGGGAGCGCATGGAAGGTGCAGAGAAGAAAGTGAATGAAAGGAAAAGGAAGAAGTAGGAGAGCACATAAGGGAACGTGTGAAAAACCAAAGCTAAGGAAGGAAAAAGTAGCACACATAACCTTGAAATCTGATGTCGAGCTAAATTAGAACTACATGTTGTTAAAATAACCAAGGGGTTATTTTAAATTTTGGGAAATTTTCCTTGTAGATGAAGAGATCAATGGCCTTAAAGTGTCCATTAGGCATGGAGTCAACCCGAGATGTGAAATTTTGATTTGTATCTTGAAGAAATTTCCCTAGAGTCATTTGAAACATAGTATGAACTCGAACAGTACCATGCACAAAATTGATTGATGTTGCACAAACTATTGGAGCATAATCTTCAACTTGCAAGCACAAGGACTATATTTGAGCAAAAAATAACATGCATAAGAGCACACGGGAGAAATCAAACCTACATAAAATAAAACACTATGTGTAGGAATGCACTTGGAGGATTAGAAACTATTCTAATATGTACATGATGTAAAAGGACTTAATCCAAGTGTTTGAGATAGATCCTATTGATTGGGATTGATAGTGCGTCTCCATCAAGACAAGACAACTCAAAAGAGTTAGCCTTCTTACATAAAATGATGATGTATGGGCCACTTCAAAGTGCATCGAACTTTGAATGATGCCTTAGTTTAGCTTTGTCAACATCCCATTTCATGACCAAATCACCCACTTTCAAAGTCCGAGCCCTATCCTTTCTATTAAACCACTACTTGGTTGGTTATTGATTTTGTTCCAATTTGATCATGGAAAATTTTCTTAATTCTTCAAGTTTAACCAGATCTGCCATTTTAGTTTATCTTTGGTTTGTGTCCTCAAACTCTAACTCAACGAAAAATTTAGTGGTGATTTTTTGTAAACTCGTGAATATTAGAGGTTTTGAAAACTAGAAACGGCTAATTTTCAATAGTCGACTTCTAACCAATTTGCCTAAAATTTCATCTGACAGGTCATTTGTATGGGTCACTTCACCTACTATTTACACTTAAAAATGAACTTATGCATGTATTTCACCAACACTTCAATCAAACTGTGCTCATATTCGCTAAGGTATAATATATATGGATCGTGGGGTTACAAGGTGGTGATTTGGGGAAGCTCCCTAAAAGCCTCATTTTATATGTATTTATTTGTTGTACTTATTATTTTTGGCACATAAACGACCATCTAAGCTCGTTGTTCTACACCTCGATGGCTATGAAAGAGAAATGCATTTACACATGGGAGAGATAAAGTCGAAGGTGATCATCCAACCTAGTTCTGTCTTCAAGCCAGTCCATCTAATAGAGAAGAGGAAATGTCCAATCCAATCTTTATAATTGAAAAATATGGTTCTCCAACCCAATCCATCTAGTAGAGAAGAGATGGCCATCCAACATAGTCCATCTAGTAGAGAAGAGACGGTCTTCTAACCCACTCTATCTAATAGAGAAGAGACAGCCATCCAACCTAGTTTTTCCGATGGTACATGGGCATGACATCCAACTCAACCCATCGATGCTACATAGACAATCATCTAACAACCGTTTAGATTTAGAAAAGCATATAAAACTTTGGCATGTCAAATCTCCTTTTTCGTGAATCATTTTTTTTGATATTCGTCATTTTTTTAAAAGTCAATTTTGTAGATTCGCCACCCATTTTATAATATTTTTTTTGAGGGGGTCTTAAAATGAACCTTACTCTAGCCACTGGGCTAGCTCTAGTGAAGGAAATTATAAAGATAAAGGAAGCCTAGCCTCCATTCCTTAAACAAGTTTTTAAGGTGAAGTTCCAATTATTGCGTCTTTACTATGATTCTATTTTCCCAGTAGTACACACAAGACCTTTGTGTGACACCGCCTCTAGATGATGTTCACTATCCTTTTCATGATTCTGATTAGGTTCTTGTTAGTATACTTTGCCAAGGTATTTCCCTGAGGGTAGTAGTTGGAAGAAGTCTTCAAGTATATTCTAAGACTAAGATCCCAATCAAAAATTCTTGTACCAGGAAGGATTTTGCATTATCATAGATAATGGTTTGAGGAACACTAAACCTTGTTACAATACCTTCAAGAAAGTTAAGGATGACCCCTATGTTCCTTATTTGAGCACGATAGCTTTTGTCCATCAAGTGAAGTAATTCATTGTTTTCAACACTCACTTGTGGCCAGCGCTAAGAACGGTTGATCATGCCAATGAAGTCAAGACCCCATTACAAAAAGGTTGATTCGCTTGGATTGGAAGGATGTGAAGTGCCACCACTTTATTTTTACCTACAAAGAAAGTACATTCTTTAGATTTTCTGACCCCACTTGTGTGCATCTGTAAATATGATAGGCCAAAAGTATCCATCTTTTATGATCTTCATTGTTGTTACTTTGGAAAAAAATAGTCCACCAAAGAATCCATCGTGAAATTTTGCTAACTCTTGGTTGACTTTTGCGCCATCTATACATCTCAATTGTGCACCATCAATGTTTATTTTGAAGATAATACCCTTAATCAACACATAGGTAATGGACTACGGTCTCGGATGTCTTCTTTTACTTTGCTCAAACTAGGAGGCTATGCACTGTAAGAAAGAAATCTAGCCATGATCAACATTTAGCCTCTTCATCCACAAAAAAGAAGCATCATGATCATTTTGCATGTCCTCATAAAGTTATTTACGAATGCATTACCTCTAACCAACGTAGTGGCCTTGATAGTCACATCATACTCCATTATTTTGGTCACCCATCTAGCTCTTTTCTCATTGATTTTTGCTCTCGTGATGAAGCATATCACACCGAGATTGAAACTAGAACCTTAACATGATTTGTGGCAAGAATAATTTTGAATTTATTAAGAGTGTGCATGATGGAGAAGACCTATTTCTCCATTTGATTGTATTTCAATTCATAAGTCTGACTAAAGAAAGCATTGGTTGTTATAGTCCTTGTTCATTTTCTTGTGTCAAGACAACAACAACACTATTATCATCTCCATAAGCATAAATGATGAAATCCTTGGAGTAATTTGTATTGATGAGTGTTTGGGCACAAGCAATCTCTTGTTTGATCTTTTTGAAAATTTCCTTTCCTTCTAATGTCCACTTGAAGACTATGTATTTCTTGAGCATGAGGGTGATAGGCCTAATCAATCCTGCAGCAGTTAGGAATGAATCTCTTAACAAATTCAATTTTTCCTAGGAATAATTACAAGCATTTATTTTGTGTTGGCAAAGAGAGAGAAAGGATGGCCGATACATGTTTAGGATCAATGGAAATGCCATCCTTTGAGACTACATGATCCAAAATATTACCTTGTGTAACAGAAAATTTTCACTTCTTGGGGATAAGATACACCCCAAATTGTCCGCATCTCTTAAATAATTTCTCTAGATATATGATGTGATCTACACTCTGCTTTGAGAAGATAGTCATGGCATCCAAGTAAACTAGGATGAACTCATTGATATATCCTTTAAAATCAATATCCATTTCTCTCTGAAATGTTGCACTTGCATTTGACAAACCAAAAGGCATTTTCTGATAGGCATATATTCCCCATTTGGTTGTGAATGTAGTTTTTAATTGATCCTCTTCCTTGACCATGATCTAATTGAAAATTGATAATCCATCAAGCATGGAGAAACTCTACGCACTAATCATTGTTTGCAAAATCTACTCCATAGAAGGCAAAGGATAATGATCATTTAGATATTCCCTATTTAAATATGTAATATCAACACAGAGTCTAATTTCACCATTCTTCTTGTGTACTGGAACAAGATTTTCCACCCAAGTAGAGTACTTGGTAGAAAAATGATCTTTTCCTCAATGAGTTTAGACAATTCCTTCCTCATGAGGGGCTCTATCTTAGGATTGACAAGCCTTTGCTTTTTTCTGATGGGATTGATATTTGAATCAAGATCAATCGAGTTTTGAGAAATAATTGGGTCAAATCCTTTGAGTTCTTCATACTCCCATGAGAAGATGTAACTATATTTTTGACATAGAGAAATGAAGGCCTATTTTTCATCATGCGTGCATTTATTTCCAACCAACATCTCTTTGCCATGTGTAATAATGATTGGATGACAATCTTCTTGCGTTACTTGCGCGCATGTTATTTTATTTTCCCTTGAACTCATCATCAAGACTGAAAAATACACTCTAAGGTGACCATCCCTTTAGGAAACTTGTTTTTCTTTAGTTAAATCACTTGATCACCATAGTTGTCATACAAGTCAACTTGCATTTTTGAAGAAAAATCAGCTTCATTCTGAATGAAATGTACAATTTTTACATCACTATCAAACACGTACTAGCCGGTATCATTATCCGGAATAGATGACCTAAACGCCATCTTGATGTGTTGCGCATTTCCTTGGACCAAATCCTTAGCTAATGAGAATTACGAACCAAGGGTTATCATCTTATCTCGCATCTTTATTCAATTTCTTTGGCACCACCTGTAAATTAAGATCTTCAAATCTCTCCAAGAGGTCCCAGAATATGTGTTTATAAGATTTCAAAAGCTTATTCTTTATTGTGTAATTTTTTGTGACCTGGTGGATGACCAATTCAATGTCTCCAAATATCTACAATGTCTTGATTTTTCTCTTCTCAATAATGAGAAGAACGTGTGACAACGCTTTGTATTCGGCTACATTATTGGAGCATGCAAATTGTAACCTATGAACAAAGAAATTCTCGTCCTTAGGGGAAATGAAGAACAACGCATGCACCTATTCCATTTATATTTCTATATCCATCAAAGAACATCTTCCATAGTCTATAAGAATCATACTTTTCTTGCTTGAGTGGGATAGGTAATGTGGCTTCTTCTTCAATAATGTAATAAGCACCAAGGCTAGTTTCAATAGTTTCATTATAAAGATCAAATTCATAATGTTCTTTGGCCCATTCATCTAATAATAGATCATGTATGGAGGGAGGAATAGGCTACTCTTCTGAAAATGAATCTTGTTCTTGGTCTTCTTGGATGAGGCAATTAGATTAGAGAGGAGAGGGGTCATATGACTCAACATGATAGGAAAATATAGGATCAACTTGTATGGTAAACCTGGTACCATACCTTGTTCTTAGAAGCATATGAGACCAATATGAAGACAAGTAACCACCCACCTTGGTTGTGAAATCTCTTGATAGGAAAATGGTAAACAAATGAGGTAAATTAATGATTGACACATCTTGAGTTATAATTAAACTTGGACATACATGGAGAGTTAACTTAAGGTCCTTGATGACTTTTAGGGTAGTAACAGCTTTATCCATAAAGCTATAAGACTCCTTTAGAGACATGGGTGAACCTAAGACCTTGGAAATTAGTAATTTTCTTAGGCATGACAGAAGTACTATCCCCTGAGTCAATCATACAATTGTGAACCAGGTGTTTTTATACTATCAAGGACATATAAAAGGGTGGGTTTTTTAATGACTTTTCTTACTTGATTCTCCTCTACCTGACAAAGATTGACAATAGATTGAGGTCTTTAAATATCTAGGTCAACGTGTGGGAGCTATGTAATAGCTTCATGCAAGAGGTCGTGTTGAGATGGAATGGCTAGGGTATCCCACATTGTTACATTTATGTTTGTCTTCTTCATCTGGTAAACAATGTTAAATGGAAGGCCCATGTACTTGTGCATTTAAAGTATAAAATTTTCTTTTCTTGTTTTCTTTAGCACTAAGATGGAGGTTATGGGATGCGTAGAGGCTTGACCTACCAAAGGAGAGACACCTACCATTCTACTTGGAATAGTGTGTAGAATCTCATGCATAGGAACTTGTGCACCAAAACTGTTGGGTGCATTTATGCCATCCTTTTATGTTTGAGGATCAACCTAGCTGACATAACCTAAGGTTGCATGTTGGTTTCAATCCTCTTTTCTTTGACTATGTGTTGTCGCAACATGCACATGTGGTCTGTTTGAGCTATCCATAGCTTTTTTATTACACATAAGTCATCAACACAAAAGAATATCATATTAGTCTCGAAATGACTTCCCGCACCTCTTCATTATCTAGTTCGTGTGCACTAGTGGAAGGATCATTAGTTGAATTTATTTACATCATAAAATCTTGCATGCTTAAGGTGTTTGTGCATTTATATTGACTATGTGGCTAATTATAATGAAAGCACCACTCTAACTCATGAACCATGTCTTTCTCAGTCTTTGGGACTAGCACTTTACTTGAACTGGCACTTTGGAAGAAATTGCACAGGTAAACTATCCTAAGAGGAAGGTGTGGATTATGGCCTTTCCATCTATCATTTTGTTTTTTCTATGCATATATTTGATTTGGATACTCTAATTTCTAAAGGGTGATGGCTTTGATTAAACCCTTAATAAGGGTTATTTTTGAAGGCGTGTGTCTGTGCTTCTATAAGGATGTGACTTTATTGGATTAAATTCTAATCAATGACTTCATCTCTTCATATTATTTTGTTGTTGGTGAGAATAAGACGTGCAAGTAATGCATTGGGTATTATGCTTAGGAATAGGAGAAACAGAAGGCGAGAGGTGCTTGAGGCATTTCGGAAATAAGGGTGTAGGTAGTCTAGGGGATATTTGATTAAGAAAATATTGACAATGAAAAAAATCTTAATCTAAATATGTAATAACATTGATATATAAATATGCAATGAAATACAGATTTGACCCTAGCAAGATAAGCTAGAAATTATGAAACCCTAGTTGCAAATGAAGGGATAAAATATTTAGTTGATTCGTAATTAATTTTGGAATATGTCAAAGTGATGAAATGAGAAATAAAAGGAGGGAAGTGTCACACCGAGCCTCATAAAATTATACGACCGTAAGCTTTGCCTAGGTTGGGACGCCTAGACCAGGTCAGGGTTCCTATAAGTGTTGTGGACTCTGCTCTGGGTGCCTGTGAATACTTAGGACCTTAGAAAGTCTTCTTCATAGGGTCACGAGATGTTTGTTATCCTTCGTTTCTTGTTGTTATTATGTCGCATCAAGTTTGAATATGTCACCTGAAACCTGTAATTAGAAAGAAGCACTTGCAAAACCCTCAAACCACATCAAATCCTAAAAAGAAATATGTAAAATGAGGATTTGGATTGTCCTTTGCTATCAAAAAAGTGAACTTATGGTTGAGCACTATACTACATCTCAGACCCAATGTAGTTATGTGTGTGTGTGTGAATAATCATGCCCTATGTGGCTCTTGTGTGTGTTACACTTGAATAGCGAGCAAGTAGCTAGATGTAGAAAATATAGATAGATGTGTGCATGAAAGAATGATCTTCCCCTCTTATGCATGTATGTAGAAATAATAGTCCCTTGTCCCTTGTGTGGAGCTATATGGGTTCTTAAATGCTCTTATAAATGGCCTTTGAATGCAACCTTAGGTGGTGATAGGTAATGCTTAGTGCTTGGTTATTTATTATGAGCACATAACTTTGTATTTATAGGATTCCCTTGGTTGTATTTTGTAATTAATCACTAAAATACTGACCAGTAAAAATAAATATACCCAAATGACTAGAAAATACCCAAAAGATGTGAGAAAATTACAAAGAGGTCGGGGTGCCCAGAGGGGGATGGGGGCACCTCGGCATTGGCGTCTTGGTTGGGCACTAATGTCTAGAATGAAAAATGGTGAAGTATGAAAAGACACATTGGGCAAAAAGGTGTGTAATATCAAATAGGAAAATTGAAAGCAAGAAAAGAGGCCAAATACATGGGTAAATTAGTACTTTTCTTACTTAGGAATCATATGAATAGTAGTATGTGATTAGGGCCTAGAAATATATGAAAAGTGTGTCATTTATTGTCTACATTTTCCCCACTTTATGTTGTTGAGTGAATGCTTGATAACATAAAGTAGATAAGAGATGTGTACCTAATAACCATGTAGATTGATGATGAAAAGTGTTCCGAGGAGACAAGAAAAAGTGTGGAGTGATAAAAATGTGAAGCGTGGATGCTAGAGAAGAGGAAGTGAAAAATGATGATGACCCTAGGGTGAGAGCATATGTGTAGATGTTGTAGTTTTACATGTTGTTGATATTGCTTATTGTGTGATTGATTATTGTGATGATTTGTAGTTGACGTGACTACCACTTCCCATAAGGATGGACCTATAAAAGAGAAGAACAAACAAGTAGTCAAATACATGTATATGAAAAATTTGATCAAAACGTGTAAAAAGTATGTAAAAATGCAAAAAGGAACATGTACACTTGGTTTGTGATGAGTAAAAGAGTGTAGAAAGGATCTTGAAGATGTTGTAGAAGAACAAGTTTTTGGGTGATCTCGGGCCAGTTGTGTTGATTGTGAGTTTTTGGGCAATCTCACACCAAGAATGGAAGAATTGTAGGGAGAAAATTTTGGTGTCATCCTCCAACATTTAAATACTTCCCGAAGTGTAAACACCACTACAAATGGTGTGTAAAAATCCAATTCGGTTTGATCCAACATGAAAGTAGAAAATAATGTGTAGTGCATGCATGTCAAGTCTTGAAGGACTATATGCCCTGTAAAAGCCGCATGATGTAAAATTTGAAAATTGTGTTGAACTAAATAATGTTGTGTAACTTCCCCCTAGTCATAGGTGTCCAGGAAGGGTCAAGGGTGCCCGAAACTATTTTCAGGTGCTAGGAAATGACGTTTGTGTTGTATTAAAGACCCAAGTTAGCTTCTGCCGCCATCGAGACTAAAGACTGTGTTGAGTATGTACCGAACTATGCTAAATTGTGATCATGAACTACTATATGGGGTGACTAATTCACCCAATGATGCCCCCTCATTTGTGGTGTATGTGACATCATTGAGGAGTATGTATCCCAAACGAGGAATGACCATTGAATCAAAACAAATGACCTGTAGGGAGGAGGGAATGTGTTTGGTAGAAACCAAGGCACATGTAAACAAAGTGGTTGGAGACAAGTGTTAGCAAAAACAAGATAACAAAGAATATAGAAGACGATATGTAAGTTAGCAAACAAGCGAGACAATGTGTAAGCTAACACGTAAGAAGACAATGAAGACCATGAAAAGTGGGTTTTAGACATGGACATCACTCACAATGTTGTAAGACAATTGAGATTGATGTGGCAAAAAGTAGGTAGTGTGGATACAAGACAAAGGGCTTCAGCTCAAACAATGGCATACAAAAAGTAAACAATGACAAATAGTAACAAGCAATGTATCGACAACCATGGAAGAAAATAGACCTAGAAATCAAATGATACGTAGGAAACACTCTTTAGCATGTTAGAAATATAGAAAGTATGTCAAAAGTGTATGATCCGAATAATTTTCTATGAAAAATGAAACAATAGCACCTGTAGTGTGTATGAAAGTGGATACCCCAAGAGCCACTATGGGACTGGTAATAGGTATTGTGCCAACATCCATGATGAATGAATCAATTTGTGCAAAGTCTGCAATCATGACTAGAAAGCAAGTGAATGTACATGTGTGTATATAAACATAATGACATACAAAATATATGTCTAGCATGTGTAATAAAGTGTACATGTAACGAGTAAATGCAAGAAAAGACTAAGTACGACTAAGATATGCAGTATGATGTGGATGAGATAGAATGGAATGCAATGTGAATGTGATAGGAGTCAAGTTCCCCAAGTGGATGTGTATGTATGAGATGAGATTCATTTATACATGCCCCTTGAGCAATTAGAACAAGAGTGTGTCATCAAGAAATGGTTTGAATAGTACGCTAGAAAGATATGATCGTCAAAGCATAAAGTGTATAGAGTGAGTGAGTGAGTGAGTGTGTTGAGGTTCATTTTATATTGAGACCCTAAGTAGTTGAGAATGAACCATGGAACTAGATTTCATCATAGGGAAGTGTGTTCTCATGAATGTTCACTAGAAAAATGTGTCGTGAATCCATCAAGTGTGAAATGTGTAGTGTGTGAGGTTCATGAATGTAGTATTCCCTCAACAGTCAAGTTTGAACCATAGAAAAAGAGTGCATCATCAAGAAATTGTTACTTTTTTATGTGTAATATTGCTTGAGATGCATAACATTGATTGGTTTTTTTAGTGGTTTACCCAAGAGAGTGTCAATGTGATAGACACCTTCCTCAAGCTTGTCAGTAATGACATAAGGACCAAGCTAGTTGGTCTTGAATTTACCTTTGAGAGTAGCTTCAACGTTCATGTTTTTATGATTTTATTTTAACACCAGGTCACCTACATTGAACTCGAAAGGACAAGTTTTACAATTACATGCTTCGAGATATGCGAGATTGATATACGCGAATATTTTCAAGTGCTTGGACATGACGAGAGTCCAACATTTCCAGCTCATATAAGTTCTTTTCACGATATTCATTGTCTTTAAGTATGCCTTTGAGAGAAATGTGTAATGAGGGTATTTCAAGTTCCAGTGGGATGACGGCCTCACTACCATAGATGAGGAAAAATGGAGTGGTATTAGTGGGTGTATACACACTAGTACGATAAGCCCAGAGAGCATAGAAGAGTTGATTATGCCAGTCGTCACCACTAGTAGCAATAGTCTTACATAAGATTTTGACAATAGTCTTATTGGTGGCTTCAACTTGGCCATTGCCTACGGGTAATAAGGAGTAGAGAATGATTGTTTAATTTTGAATTTGACACAAATTTTTTTAACATCCTTATTTTTGAAAGAAGACCCATTATCAGTGATAATGGAAGAGGGAATGTTGAAGCATGTAATGATGTGAGTAGTGATGAAACCACAAATGTCAGTACCATTTGTAGTTCGTAGTGGTGTTTCTTTGACCCATTTAGTGAAATAATCATGGCGGTAATAATATACTTTTGGCCATCACTGATTTAGGATTTATCATGCTAATAAGATCAAAACCCCATAGAGATAATGGCCATGTTGGAGAAATGGTTGGGGATCGTATACATGTGCATGGTGAAGATTATTGTGCTTTTGGAACTTATCTATGCATGTAGCAGATTCAAGGCGCTCTTTCTCCATGGTGGGCCAATAGTATCCCTAACGTAAAAGCTTTTGTGACATAGCTTTGCCAGAAAAGTGGCCACCGCACATATTGTCATGTATTTGAGAGATAGTGATGGGGATGTCGACAAGTCCTAGACATCGTATCAAATGGTTGTCTAGTGTTCAATTAAATAATTCTACCCCTATGATGACATAACATGTGGCCTCGTATTACATGCGGTGAGCTTCATGAGGTTACTGAGACCATCGGGAATGGTTTTTCACTAAAGAAAGTTGTAAATTAGATTGAACCATTTGGGGTCATAACTACGTGTGATGTCACAAGTTTCTAAAGGTAGAGTAAAAGTGTAACGTTATCGCAAGTGCCAAATGATGAACGTGGCTCGCTCATCGCTGATGTCTTGAGGGATAAACAAAGACCACACTAGCCATAATGTCCACATGATGATTATCCTTATGGGGGATGGCCGTAATAGAGTACAACTTGAATGTAGATAAGAGATCCTTGAAAAGCATATTATATGGAATTAGGTTCTCCTCTTTTTTGTGTGATATGTGTCATTAACTTGATTAATAATGAGTTTTGAATCACCGTGTATATAGATATTTTGAATAAGGAGCTTTTGACCAGGTGATAAGGCCAAGAATGAGTGCTTCATACTCAACGATATTTTTAGTAGAGGAAAACCCTAAGTGGTATGCAAAGGGGAAATGATCACCATGCAGGTCGATGAATACTATCCCAACCCCAAAGGTGCAGAGTGAGTGACAACGAGATCCGTAAAAATACATGCTCCAAGTATCAGAGTCAATGACATAAGTAGTGAAATCACCATGAAAGGAATCGGAGATAGAGATGCATCGAGACAAAGGTGTTTCATCTAGTTTATTAACAATGAATTTTCCTTTAATTTCTTCATATGGAATGAATTTGAAATTGAATTTAGTAAGTAGCATGACCCACCGTGCGTGATGTCCCGAGAGATGTGTGTGGGATAAGAGGTATCATAATGGATCTACTTTGGTAATGATATGTATCTCATTGTTAAGGAGGTAATGGCACAAATTTTCTACTACAAATACAAGACCTGCACATAGCTTTTCAACATAGCTATAGTTATGTTCATAAGATAGTAATATCCAACCGATATAATAGACTACCTTCTTGCATTGAGAATCGTCATGTTGTGCAAAGAGGGCTCATAAAGCATGAAACGTGGCAGAAATATATAACAAGAATGGACACTCACCATGGAAGGGACCAAGATAGGTGGATTTAATATATATGCTTTGATGGCATCAAATACCTACTAGAAGTGTTCATCCTAGATGAATTTAGTATCCTTCTTCAAAGCAAGCGTGTGAATGGCTAAGTTTTATTAGTGAGTTGTGCAATAAACCTTCGGATGGCTTGGGATTTTTCTTGTAAGAAACGTAATTGATGCAAATTTTGAGGTGGAGGCATATCAAAAATTGCCCGATTTTGTGGGGATCTATTTCAATACCACGCTGCGAGATAATGTATCCTTGGAGCTTTAGGTTGTGACTCAACACACATTTTTGGATTCAATCATACTTCATACTATCGTAGTCGCTCAAAGAGTGTGCGGAGATCTTGAGCATGTGTAGAATGGTGTTATGATTTAGAAATTATATTGTCAACATAATCTTCAAGAATATTGCAAATATAATCATGAAAGATGTGGGTCATTTCTTTTTAATAAGTGGCCCCTGGCATTTTTAAGGCCAAAGGGCGTGACAAAGTGTAACAAAAAGTTCCCAGTGCATATTAAAAGAATATTTTTATTGACCGGATGGGTTGATTTAATTTTTTTATAACTGGGAAATCCATCCATGAAGGAAAGAATAGCATACCCAACTATGGAATCAATAATGGCATCAATGTTTGGTAAATGGAAACTGTCTTTAGGACAAGCCTTATTTAGATCATGAAAGTCTATGTAAGAATAGACTTGGCCATCTGGTTTCATGATGGGTACAATTTTAGACAACTATCTTGGATAATCGATGGCATGGATAAAGCTATTAACTAGTAATCATTGTATTTCTTCTTTAACGAGGAGGGCAACCTTCAGGTGCATTTTACAAATTTTATGTTGAACAAGATTTACACCGGGATTGAGAATGATGTTATGTATGGCTACAAATGGATCAATTCCAGACATATCATTATAGTACTATGTGAAGATGTCTAAATATTCTTGAAGAACTTGTTTGATATCATTTTGTTTAATAGGTGTAAGACAAGAGGCTAATAAAACCATTCATGGGTTATCAAAAGTGCCAAGGTTGTATTGAATGGTATCCTCATTGAGAAGAGCATACCATTCCTCAATAAATGGGTCATTAGGGATGGTATCAAGAGGATCAACATTGTTAGTAACTGTATTAGACTCCCCAAAGTATGCAAAGAGAACATTAAGAAGTGATGGAGAATGTCCTTATGATGACGGGAATGGAGGTGGTCATAAACCCCTATGTATTCAAGAAGAGAATCATCAATAGAAAAAGTATCTAAATTATCCCAAGTAGTAGAAGTAGAATCACTAATGAGGTCTAGATATACCAATGGAAGTAAAGAAGTATGCAAAGCAGTATAAGCTTCCGAAGAAGGTATAGATGGGAGATGGTATCCCAAACCGAGTTTGCTAGATTGAGTGGGGATAACCCATGGCTCTGTGATTCCTTGTCCTTGTGGGCCTAGGCCATTACCGGAGAAACCATAACAGAGAAAATATTTATATCCAAGACCATATTTGGAAAAATCCTATGCAGATGTACTAGGAATGTCAATAGAATGCTCAATGGAATTATAATATGTGAATGGTGACGGATCTGTTGGAACATCATAGACAACTCCCTGATAAAGGAATTTAAGTCACGTATGCAAAGTAGAGGGGACCGTATACATAACATAGATCCAAGGCCTCCCAAGAAGAATGTTGTAATTAAGTTTGTTGGGTATTACATGGCATGGAATGGGTAATTTACATGGTCCAACAATGATAGGGATCACGATAGTACCTAAGACATGCATGGGAATATTTTTAAATCCATGAATAGAGACAGATGAAGGATCCAAAGAAGATTCAGAAAGACCCAATTGATGGAGAAAGGAAATATTACAAATATTGACTCCTAAACCATTATCGACTAAAGCATGCTTAACCTTGATATTATTGATAAAAACTTGAATGTAGAGGGGGATCATGCTCTAACATTTCTTTAGAATGTAACTCATCCGATGTGAAAGTTATATGATCTTTGTTGAGAGATAAGGCAAAAGTAAATTTATGATACACATAATCTAGTGATGTATGAGGATGGATGTAATTGTTAGCTAAATAAGACCTTAGTTTATTGATATAATAAGGATGGTCCTGCAAGAAGGCATGGATGGAAACATTTATGATGATAAGCCCCTAAGAAATAAGGAGAGATCTAAATTAAGAAAGACCCAAGTGTGTTCAAATGAGTCAAGTTCACCAAAATTATAAAACAAATATCAATGATGAATAAATGCCTAACCTAAATATGGAATAACACCGATAAATAAATATGCAATGAAATACGGATTTGACCCAAGTAAGATAAGCTATAAATTATGAAACCCTAGTTTTAAATGAAGGGATAAAATAATTAGTTAATTCATAATTAATTTTGGACTATAATGAACTAATGAATTGATAAATAGAAGGAGGGAAGTGTCACACTGAGCCTCAAAAAAATTTGTGACCACAAGATCTACCTGGATTGGGGCGCCTGGACTGTGTTAGGGGCACCTGTGGGCATTGCTGACCTATTCTAGGCGCCTGTGACTTCTCAAGGCCTTAAAAATTCTTCTTCAGAGGGTCACGAGATGTTTTTTGTCCTTCGCTTCTTGTTCTCTAGTATGTTGCATCAAGTTTGTAGATGTCACCTAAAACATGTAATCGAAAAGAAGCACCTGTAAAACCCTCAAACCACATCAAATCCTAAAATGAAAGATGCAAAATGAGGGGTCAAACTATCAACAAATTGAACT
Source organism: Taxus wallichiana var. yunnanensis (assembly GCA_018340775.1). Classification (NCBI taxonomy): domain Eukaryota; kingdom Viridiplantae; phylum Streptophyta; class Pinopsida; order Cupressales; family Taxaceae; genus Taxus; species Taxus wallichiana. Next base: position 964,038,880 of record CM031234.1, read on the forward strand.
TATGACTAAGCGCTACACTCCATCTCGGACTCCAATGTAGTTATGTGTGCGTGTGTGAAGAATTGTGCCCTAGGTGGCTCTTGTGTGTGTCACACTTGAATAACAAGAAATTAGATAGATGTAGAAAATATAGATAGATGTGTGCATTAAATAATGAAATTCCCTCCTATGTGTGTATGTAGATATAACATTCCCTTGTTCCTTGTGTGGATCTAGATGGATTCTTGAATGCTCTTGCAAATGGCCTTTGAATGCAACCTTAGGTGGTGATATATAATGCTTAGTGTTTGGTTATTTATTATGATCACATAGCTTTGTATTTATATGATTCCCTTGTTTGAATTTCATAATTAATCACTAAAATGATGACTAGTAAAAAGTAAGATGCCCAAACGGCTAGAAAATACCCAAAAGATGTGAGCAAAGTACAAAGAGGTCGGGAGTGCCCAGAGGGGACGGGGGTGCCTAGGAACTAATATCCTGGTTGGGTCTGGTGTTTAGAATGAAAAATTCTAAAGCATGGAAAGATAGTATGGGCAAGAAGGTATGTAATATCAAAGAGGAAAACTGAAAGTAAGCAAACATGCCAAAGATAGGGTCGATTAGTACTTTTATTACTTAGGAATCATATGAATAATAAGAGTATGTGATTATGACCTAGACATGTACCCAAAGTGCATGATTTAGTGTCTAGACTATCTTTCCATCTTGGATAAGAAAATTTTCTACCCTAATGGATATGGCATAGGCATCAAGGAGCAGTGCAACACCCATAGATTGTATCATAACTACAATATCATAATTCAATGATCTTAAGAAGGAGAGAAAAGCACCTTAAGGATTTGGCCTTAAGAGAAGAGGAATCCTATTCCATGTCTTCTAAAATATAAATTTGAAATCAACCATGAGCACATTAGGAGCTCTCTTGATTATTTTTTCTCTAAGATAAGATAAAAAGGTTTGGTTTTAAACAGTGACCAAAAACCCCCATACATAGAGGAACAAGTTTTCAAAGACAAAAACTTAAACAAGGAGATATTGTCAGCTTTCTCCTCAAACTGATTGCGAACTGTAGTGCCAATCTCATCCCAGTTGTGAATAATGGCAGGTCTTAGGCTTCTGTACCACTTGAGTTCTTTACCTTTGAGTTAAGAATCTAAGAGTCTAACTCACATGATATTTTGTAACTAAATTAACGGGGCATACATTTGCAATATCTTTATTATGGTTTACAGGGTAGTCTAATTCTCACCAAGTGAAAAATGGAATATTCTTGAGTGCAGCTCTTGGTATGTCATGTTACACGGAAGATCCAAAGGACTACCACTATTGAATCTAACAAAGGGAAGATTTCTTTATTGTTCCATCGATCTAATAGGTTTCAATTTAATGGAAGAATGTGCATATGATCCTCCAGAGGAGGATTAGATTGTTCCTTGTGTGCAAGAGATGGGGATGAGCATGTGGCTCTACTACTTATTTTTATTGGAGATATCCAAAGAAGCTCAAATGATTCTTTTGTTGTTGCACTCTATCCGGTGTGTATCATTCTCATGAAAAAGGATGTTGGACTATTGAAATAAGTATAGTTTGATATTAGGAGTCACCAGGATGTATCACACCAAGCCTCTAAAATGATAGATCTCAATAAGAACACATAAAATTTTCTAAAATGAAGATGTATAGCTCTTTAAACCTGTCCCATCGAGCATTCCAAAAGCTGTTTGAGCTAAAAATTGCACCCGTCCCAAATCAGGATGACCTAGGTCTTTGAGGAAACATGGGATTGTCTCCAAATTGTGGGACCTTGCACTTGAGACAGACCTCTAGAGAAGGTTGGATTCCTCTACCTATTTCTACTACTACAACTACTCCTAGAAAGGGAAATGCAACTACCTAGCACTACTCTATGATTCCAAGGGACTAGGGTGAGAAGGAGATGCATGAAATGAAAACCTAAGCTAAGGGGAGGTGATATCACTAGAAAGAGGGGGATGAACACTCATATGAGTGAAAATGAAGGAAAATATGCACAAGTAGGGAAGACATGTGTGCCATAGTCTGAAACAACATTCACACACTCATTTTCATGGTACACAATAGAAAAGAAACTTGCGAGGGATGGAAAGAATGCACAACAAATCAATACAACAAAGGAAATATAATAAGATGTAACAAAATATGAACTATGGCAAAGGATATCCACAAAAAAATACTCTTATTTCTTCTAAAATATGCATAGTAGATTATAATGGCAGAAAAAAGCAAGTATCCACATGCAGTGAGCTAGATATGAGGTCTACAACTCAATATGTAAAGGAGAAACACTCTGAATAATGCTCTTACAAACCAAGAGGGTATAACCTTTACAAATGAGAATTATTCAACAATATATAGAAGAAGAAGGAGAGAAGAGGAGGGAAAAGAGAGGGAAACTCATATTTTCAATCTTAACCACCAACAACCCACAATAAATGCTTGCAAATGCACTTGTAGCAGTGTCACATTTGCCTCCCCAGTGTTAGCTTAATTTTTTTAAGAAGGAGACCAAATCTAATCAAATTTGGGTGGTTGAGTTGATTGGATGTGCATTAAATTACATGAACATGTTTACCTAATTTTCACCTCCTAAATCCCACCAAAATCTGATTTTGAATTGCCTAGAGTGTATCCCACGTCAGAAATTTCCAACAAGACCAGTGCATATGAATCTAATATCTATGGAGGAATTTATTACATTTTAAAGCTTTACAATGCAAGAAGAACATGTAAGACATGTGGCACACTTTGATTTATCACAAGGATTAGTTTCCTATCTATTTTTTCATCTTTTTCAGTCACATGTCATGCATTCATTCACCATAAGGATTTGGCATACAGCTGGCATGTTCTGATAGGTTGTGTGTCATGCACTTTATCGGACAAGTCCCAAGGATGGACATGTGGCACTTAGTAGCTGACACGAGAAGGTTTCAAATTCAGCGCATGCATAAAAGAAGGAGGCACAAAGAGAAGAAACGCAGGGGTCTTCCAGCATGCACAAGTGTGTGCACGAGGGGAAAAGAATGGGTGCATATATGTAAAGATACATAAGTATGCAAGCAAGGTTTGGGGCATCCACCAAAGGATTGTGTGATAGATTAGAATAAGGTGGCACATAAGAGCTTACCAAAAGGGGAAAGGAAGACACACAAATCATGTGCACAAGAGGAAATGAGTGTGCACATAGTAATGTGTGGGACTTAAGAAGAAATTGAATGCGCAAGGAGTGTGCATAAAGCGGAATATGAAAGAAGATAACATAATAAAGTAGAGGAATGCGGGATTGTGTGGAAGGTGGGAAAAATAACGCAAAGGAAAGGGAAAGAAAGAAGCACGGAGAGCACGCGCGTGAAGAATTGTAGGCAAGGAGATATGCCAAAGAAGGAATACAACAACGTGCACAACCTTGAAATATGATGTCGAGCTAGAATGGAACTGCAAGTTGTTAAATAACTAGGGGTTATTTTAGACAACAATTATCATAAAATATTTAGAATGATTGATTATAAAAAAATCATTCCCATTGAAGTTGGTGTTAAACTAGATCTTAAAACCATATGTGCAAAATATGAACCTACTTTGTATAGATAACTAGTTAGTAATTTGATTTATTTGACTACTACTAGGCCATATATTTCATATGCAGTAGGATTTATTTCTATATTCATGCAGGATCCTTATGAATCTCATTGGAAAATGACTAAACAAATTATACAATATATTAAAGGAACAATTAATTATGGTTTGTATTATTCTTCAAGTAATTATGCAAATTTATTTGGTTAATGTGGTAATGACCATGCTAGTGATATTATAGATAGAAAATCTACTTCTGGATATGTTTTCAAGTTTGGTATAGGTTTCATCATTTGGCTTAGTAAGAAGCAATTAGAAATATATATGTATCTCTTTTACTAAAGATGAATATAGAAGTGCTATATAAGTAGTAAAATGAGCCATGTGGATGAAAAGACTATTATATGAACTCCATATGGGTGTCAAAGGAAGCAATCTTCTTCTATGTGACAACCAAAGTTTCATTTCTCTTATGAACAATCTAGTTCAACATCAGATAATGAAGCATATAGAGATACATATGCACTTCATTTAAGATAAAGTCCTAAATGGTGATATTGATCTCAATTTCTATCATAATTTAAGATTAAATTGTGGATATTTTCATAAATCCATTGTGTGTTGTGAAGTTTTGCAAGTTTTGTTCCTTCTTAAGAATTTCAGAGTTTCCATTAAGGGGAGTGTGCATGAAAATTTGATGCACAGGAATCAACATCCTTACATGATATGGCAGACCCATAGGTTCCATAAGAGGTCAAGCTTCTCTTCATAAGAGAAAGAAAACAAATTTCCCTCTAAAAGTTATAATTCGAATATTTGAATCAGTAGTCTATATCTTGAGAGCTCAAAATGTATGTAAAAGGGAAAATGTGATGTTTAAAGGAGTCTATATGGTTTCTAAGTTGTGAAGGTGATTAGGACTATGGTCATAAGTCATAGGATGAATTTGAACCAATAAAAGGTTGATAAAAGTGTGGTTTTGCTATGTATGGCATTTAGAACCTAGATGGGAGTAAGTTAGGGTGGAATAAGAGCTATAGTGGATGGAAATTTAATAAGAAGGAGAGAGTGAGTTAGTTATAGGTATTCCTCGAGGAATGAGAATAGGAAAAACATAGGAGGAAGTAGAGAAGGGTATGAAAACCCTCTGTTTTTGTATCGAGGAACAAAAATATGTTAATAGAAAGGAGAAATCTTGAAGATAAGTTCTGATTGTAGTGGAATTCCCTTGTATTCTATGTTCATTCTAATATACCATTTTTCATTATTTTGTGAATGAATCAACCTTTATACCATGTTCACTTAAACACATGCATGTTGGTGGAACACTCCTTTGTAATGATAAGAGAATTTATTGAAGAGTCTTGAATTTTTTATGGATTTTAACCTAGCATATCATCTAGGCAATTTCTATAAGTCTCGTAGCCATTTTGTTATTTTGTGAATGAATCTCTTGCATGTTGGTGGAACACTAGTTCAAGGCAACTAGTTGAAAGCCACCACGAGGTTAGACAAATAAGTTTCTTTTGGATGAATTTCCTTTCTTTTCAAAACATGATATATTTTTAAAAATCTCTAAGAACCATGTATCAATTGTTTATAAAGGTTTGAAATTACAAGAAGCCATAATTAATCTATTGGGTATGACATGTTTCCTCTTGAAGGACTAATACAAATTTGTTAGCTAGGGTTTGGTGAAAGCAACTAAAATTGAATCTTATACCATTAAATATTGGGTTAAAAATTGGTAGATGATGTGGGGTCGGGATACTATATAGGTTTTTGACAAAATTTTAGTTTTCCAATGGATGGAATTCAAGTAAAAACTGGTAGTCTATTGTCATAGCCTTAGAACAACCATAAGATCTAATTAGGGAGGTATGTGTTGAAGGAAAAGTGATTTTCCTTTGGAGAGAAACTTGGAAAATTTGGGAGTAGAACAAACATGAAAATAGGTACAAGAATGTACCACTAGATTGTTGAGAAACCTCTTATAATGAAAGATATGCTCAAAAACAATAAGAGTAGGGTTAGTTGAGACTAATGCACTAGAAAAGTAAATTTGAGGATTGAAAGATGAGTTAGAGGAGATAGGTCATAAAATTTAGCCCACACCAGGACTAATGTAAAATGGTATTTGAAGAAGTCTTTATCTTATTGTGTGCATGCATAGATTGTCCCAACCATGAATCATCCATGAGTCTTATTCTTTAGAGCCTCCAAAGATAGTTTTGAATATAAAAGAAAGATAGGAATGATTTTTAGTTTTTATCAATTAGAAGACCATTAATGCATGGGTTTGAGCTTACAAAATGGGGCATAAGGGTTAAACAAGATAAAGGAAGATAAAATTCAAATTTTTGCTTGATTTGGGCTAGAGCGGTGAGAAGGCTAGCGAAGGGGGAGTGGATTTAGGTAAGAGTAAATGAAATTTTTATTATATTTGTTCATTTTTTAGGTGAATTTTGCATTGCATGGGATGTGAGAACAGGGAATAGTGAATGTAGAGTCAATATATTACTTAGAAAAGTCTTGTTTGGAAATTGTAAGCCATATAAAGCTTCTAATCAATATTTGCAAAACAGCAGTACTTGAAGGAATGAATAAATTGATGGTTCTTATCTTGATGAGTGGGTGAAATTTTTAATTATCTTTGCATCATTTGGTATCGTAGAAGAGATAGATCATACATTATTTTATTTTTATTTTAACAAGAAAGTGTACAAGTTACTTGTGAAGTGTGTGTGTATTTGGTGATTCGAAATAAAGAGAATAATGGATAGAGAATATTTTGTAAAAGGGTTAGTGATGTTATAAAGCCAAAAGAAGCGAAGAGTGAGAGAGATAAAAAGAAGAAAAAAAAAAAATAAAGAGGAAGAAAGAAAAAAATAATTTGGTTTGAACAAGAGCTAAAAGAGCTTAGGAAGGATATAGACAAGTTGGAGGAGTTGATGAGCATGGAGGAAGAAGCAAACAATGTCATTAGATATGTGATGAGAAGAAAGGTCAAGTGGCCTATAGATCTGCTAGTAAGAAGAAGACAAAGAATGAGAACTTTAGGAAAAGGAAAAGTGCATGAAGAAGCACTTGAAAAAGAGATGAAGAAGAAGAGAAAGTGTCTAGAAAAGGGGCACTCATTGAGACATTTTGGTCTCTTATTTTTCTATCTAATGTTGTGTTTCAGTTCTTGTATACAAGTATGAAGAATATTAGAGATAAAATCATAGATAAGGCAATGAAAATTGCAAGAAATGGATCAAGAAAAGTATTTATGGAAGAAGATGAGAGTGATGAAGAAAGAGTGCATGTTAAGGAAGAGTTTGATCAGCTTGACAGTGAAGAAAATGAAGAGAATATAGTGTTTCATTAATCCTTGGATAGCATACCAGTAAAGAATGATAAGAAATAATATTTAAACATGAAGATTATAAACAATGAATGCATGCAAGATGATGAGCTCAAGAAGCAAGACGTTGAGAAGGTAAATGAATCTTTCAATCTTGATTCTAATTAAGCAATTAAGAATGAGGATGTTAATTTACAAGTGGATTTAAGTAAGAGAATTGTTATGCACACAAGACAAGCAATAGATCATGGATACAGGATGCCTAAATGGCACAAGAAATCAGCAATGGGAAAAGAGAATGTCAATCCCAAGCAAGTGATTGAAGAAATTGGAAAATCAAGTCAAGAAGAAAAGCATAATAATAAGGATGGATCAGAAATCATGAAGGAAAAAAGCTGAGGGGACAAGATGATAAAGCAAGTGTGGCAAAATAAAAATGTGATACAAGAAAGAAAAGATGAAAGGATGGAAGAGATGAGAGAAAAGTAACATGCAGCGGTAGAGAAAGATGAAAATCAAATAGGTGAAGGGATTAAGAAGACCTCAAGGAAAGAAGAGGTTGAGAGAGAAGAAGTTGATATAGTGAAACAAGAAAGAGATGAGGAAAAGAGTGAAGAAGCACATGATGAAGTGCTTGTGGACCAAAAACAAGGGCTATTAGGTGATGAAGTTGATGGAGACGATGAGAAAATGGAAAATGAGGAAGTGGACAATTGTGAAGGATGGATAGACACAACCCAAGAATATGAGAGATGGAAAGAGGAAGAGAGGAAGTATTAAAATTGCATGTATTTTTGTCTAGAAGACAGTCAATTTATAAACAAGGTCAAGAAGGCTTATGAAGAATCCATTAGTGAAAGATAGGAAGAGCAAGTTATTAAGAAGGTGAAAGAGGCATTCAAGCCTCCTAATTTTACATATAACATTGCTTTGGATTATGATTGTGCAGGTACAAATGAGGTACATGAAGATGTGAATATTTTAAGAGGCATGAAGGTGATATAATAGAAAGAAGAGATCAAAAGCAAGTGCAAAGAGGAGGTAACACAAATGAAGACAAAGACACTTATGAAGCATGTCAAGGAAGAGAAATACAAAAACATGTCGAACTACTCAATAACTGGAAGACAAGGAAGAAGACAAGCAATGCATTGAGTTATAAGCTTAATTTTTCTACTCTTAAGAGTACGATGCAAGAAATCAACTCCAAAGCATCTATTTTTGGGTTCTAAACATCCTTACAAGATATGGCAGACCCATAGGATCCATGAGAGGTCAAAATTCTCTTCATAAGAGCAAGAAAAAAATTCCCTCCAAAAGTTATAATTCAAATATTTGAATCAGTATTCTATATCTTGGGATATCAAAATGTATGTAAAAGGGAAAATATGATGTTTTAAGGATTCTATATTGTTTTTAAGATTAGGACTATGGTGATAGGTCCTAGAATGACGTTGAACCAATAAAAGGTTGATAAAGTGTGATTTTTCTATGTATGGCATTTAGAACATAGAAGGGAGTAAGTTAGGGTGGAATAGAAGAGTTATAGTGGATGAAACTTGAATAAGAAGGATAGAGTGAGTTAGTTAGAGGTATTCCTCGAGAACCGAGAAGAGGAAAAACATAGGAGGTAGTATAGTAGGATATGAAAACCCTCTGTTTTTGTATGAAGGAACAAAAATATATTAATAGAAAGGATAAATCTTAAAGATAAGTTTTGATTGCAGGTGGAATTCCTCTATCTTCCACGAGTACATTCATAGAATGTGATAGTTTTTGTATATGTTTTCTTCATAAGGTAATTATGCATGTTCTTGATTTAGAACATGAAATCAAATTTAATAAATACATACCCCATTTTAAACTATAGAGGAACTATTTAGTATGTATTGGTGTGTTACGACTATATAAGCTTTTCAATGGCATAATTTACTGAATGTATTGAAGGTTTCAAATGTATGAAGATATTAACTATGGATTATAGAGAACCTAGAATAATACAATAAGATCTATTGCTATGGTTTGTGAAGGAAATGTTCGAGAGAAGTTAAAACTTTGTAAGTCTCGAGTGTCCGAGGTAAGGAATATACCATTTTTGTTTTTAATGATTCAACCTTTGTGTTCACTTAAACACATGCATGTTGGTGGAACCATCGTATGCAGTGAGAGATTAGTGTCTTGAAGTTTTTTTTTTTTGCATATCAAGGTAATTTTTAGCATCTCGTTGTCTCGAGCCACCACGAGGGTTAGACAACGAAGTTTCTTTTGGATGCCTTTCCTTGCTTTTCAAAATATGATATCTTTTACAAAATCTCTGAGAACCATGTAGTAACTATTTATAGAGTTCTGAAATTACAAGAATCCATAATTACTCTATTGGGCATAACAAGTTTTCTATTGAAGGACCGAGACAGAGTTGTCGGCTAGGGTTTGGTGAAAGAAACTAAAGTTAAAGCTTAAACTATTGAATATTGGATTGAAAATTAGTAGATGATCTGGGGCTAAGGTACTTTAGAGTATTTTGACAAAAATGAGTTTTCTAGTGGGTGGAATTCCGGTAAAACTGACAGGTTCTTGTCACATCCTTATAACTACTATAAGATCTAATTAGGGATGTATGTATTGAAGGAAAAGTGATTGTCCTTTGGAGAAAAACTTGGAAACTTTGGGAGTAGAAAAAACATGAAAATGGGTACAAGAATGTTCCACTAGATTGTTAAGAAACCTCTTATAATGAAAGATATGCTCAAAAACAACGGGGCGTGTTAGTTAAGACTAATGCACTAGAAAAGTAAAGTTGAGGATTGAAGGAGGGGTTAGAGGATATAGGTTATAAAATTTAAACCACACCATATTAATGGAAAAGGGTATTTTAATATATATTTATCTTGTTGTGGTCATGCATAGATCCTCTCAACCATGAATCATCTATGAGTCTTGTTCTTAAGAGCCTTTAAAGACAGCAGTTTTAAATAGAAAAGAAAGATAAAAATCGTTTTATTGGTTTGCATCGATTAGAATATCACTAATGCATGGGTTTGAGCCCATGAAAAGGGCATAAGAGTTGAAGGAGCTCAAGGAAGCTAAAATTCAATTTTTTTCTTGATTTGGGCTAGAGCGGTGAGAAGGCTAGTGAAGGGGAAGTAGAGCTAGGTAAGAGTGAATGAAATTTTCATGATATTTTTTCATTTTTAGGTGGATTTGGCATTGCACGGGATGTGAGAATAGGTAATAGTGAATGTAGAGTCAAAATATTGCTTAGAAAATTCAGTGTTGGCAAGTTTAAGTCATATAAAGCGTCTAATCAAGATTTTAAAAATAATGTACTTGGTGGAATGAAGAAATTGATGGTTCTTATCTTGATGAGTGGATGAAATTGTTAATGAGCTTTGCATCACAATTCCACCTCTTAATGTACTTTTTAAACTTCCTATAGTTCCTCCATTTTTAAAAAGATCAATATATGTGAGTCTTAAATAAATGATCACAACACATGAGTTTACTTGTAATTCCCAATGAAGAATTAATTATGGGAGATCCTTGTTTTATAAAATTTTCCATAATGTTATATATGTAATAAATTTTCCTAAGAATTTTTGTTTTAGGAATATTTGTATGATTTCACTTTTTTACATGTTAGCCTAAATCATCATTTTAATATTTATGGAGTGTAAATTATATTGTAGAAAATGGTAATTTGGAATGTTCCCCACTTAACATTAAGGGGGAGCGTTGGGATATTAATATTAAGTGGTGTCATCATTAGGTGGGCCACCACTTTATTTATATCCATTAATGTTTTTAATAAACATTATTATCAAACTTATATTGTTATAAGATTAAGTTGTCGTTTTCTCACTCTACTTAATTGTGGAATTTATGTTTAGTTAAATTAATTTTAAGGTGATAGGAAATGGTGCAATCGGGTGCAACCAATTTCATCCACCCTATAAATGGGGGTAAACCTTGTATGTAGTATTGCAAAAATTATTAAATTTGTGTAATGTTGAACTAATTTTGGGACTCGAAGAGGAGGCAAGTAGAAGTGTTGGGTAAAAATGAATTCTCAATAAAGTGATAATGCTTTTTACATTGGGGTATTTACCTTATTTGTTCCCTACTATAAATTTGGTATTGTAAAGTGTATTTATATTTTACTTTTTACACATTTACATTGTGAAGTAATTTCAATTATTTCTTTAAAACCTAAATTATAGTCCTTGGCATATTAATTTGTGGATATTTAATTATTTATTAAATTACTATTATCTCAATTCCTTATAGAAGTAAGCAATATCTCCATGCCATTAAATAAAAAGAACTTGCACGTGATAAAATTTAGTAGGGGTAAAGACAAAGAAAAATAATATTATGCATGTATCACCATAAACCTAGAAATGTAGTATTTAGGCACTATTATTTGTGGTAAAATTGAAAAAATAATGTGCGAGAGGTGTAGTAACATATACTTAAACCACCGTGCACCGGGGTTGGAAACCACTTTGTCACAACACTATATGTGGAAAATAGATAGAAAGATGGTAGAGTGAGGAATTATTTTTATGATAGTTTCAAATAGATGTAGACAAGGTTGGGGTTTTGTAACTTTACGAGTTACCTTACTTTATAAAATCTAAAAATTTGAGACAATTTATGATATCGTGTGTGCATGAGGATTACTTATACTTTGCGGAAGATAAATGTAAATAATTTCTGCACTCATCAACAATACCACTAAACATGTTCATAGTCGAAACAACATGGAGATAAATTTTCATTATGATGAAGAGAATGAGAAAAAGGAAATCTCTTAAAGTATAAGAAATTAGGGCACACTCTTCGCATAGTAATATTATAGATCTAAGGACAAGGTTCATGGTGCACCTTATCACTTCCAAACTTGTAGGTTTAAAGAGATGGCTATAAATAAATAAGATATTTTTTTACATATTGGTTGTAAAATGAAAAATGAATGCGTAATAACCTCACATAATGCATCACCGAGATCATCCAATAAGATGTAGAGATCTTACACACAAACAAAGGAAATTTCATCCGGGGTTCGATTATCCTTCTCTTGGTTTTTAATGAAATAGGTGTGCTAAAAGGGGATGGTCGAGACCACATTCAAGTATAGTATGAAAAATAAATCACCCATTGAGTGGGCCCCACCACCATGAATAATACATATAAATAAAAATTTAATAACTTACTAATGAACTTTAGAAATGCCTTTGAGGCATAATAGAATGTGCCCCAACAATTACCAAAAGAGTTGGAAGGAGAAGAAAACTTTTTAATAATACAACATTAATCTCTAACTTGCACTTCAAGATGTAGAGAGAAGAGTTATCTCCTCGGGATAAGTTTCCCTTTTCTTTCACTTTCAAATATTTTTACGATCCATTAATCATATCAAGGATGAAAATAAGCTACAAATTTATACACTTGTGAGTGGATGCTAACACACACCTCCTTCGCACAAATTTTTTTATCCAAATAAGAGCATGTATAATGAGACATAGGAAATAGAAATTTTTAAAATTCAACCAATGTAGAGAATAGTGGTAAACAACCAATAAGTTTGATTTTTACTACTTAAATATAAATAAAATAAAAATAGGTGTGATATAAGATGTTGAGGAAGTTGGTGAGGAAATGCATTAGCCATAGAAAAGGAAAATAAAAATTCCAAAGAAGATAAAGAGGAAAATTCATGGAATGCTCCTCTTATAATACATGAGCACGTTGTGGGAAGAAAAGAGGAAGAGTAGGAGTATGAATTGGATAATGTACCTCTCGTAATAAGGAAGAAGAAAAGAGTTACCACTATGGCTTAGCACAAAGGAAATTGTGTGCCCCATATGACTACACTTGAGTTAGAGACAAGTAACCAAAATACAATAATACGGGTGGAGCTAAATGAATGCTCCAAGAAACTGTCATTTCTAAACAAATGGATATCAAGACTGATAATAGGAAAGATATGCATGCATCTATAGAAGGAGAAAATGAGGGAGGGGATGCACATAAAACTATATCATCTCTAAATTTATATTCTCCTATATAAAATTACATACACATGGAGGTAGATCCAAGTAACATATAAGACTTAAATGACTCAATTGTTGGAATAGGTTCACCTTAAAAACACACCTTGAGATAATTAAAGTTGAATAAGAGGTTGATGAAAAGAAGGTTGGGGAGGACCAAGAGACAAAGGATGGAGAAGAAGAGGAAGAGAATTTAGAAGGTGAGTATGTAGGTAGTGAAGAAGAATAAGATAGACAATATCACATGGATAAGGGGAAAGACATGTAGGAAGAAGAAGAAGACTTGGAATACGATAAAAAAACATCCCTTGAATTTTTTTCCCTTAATACTATAGGTAGGAAAAGGAAATTATGGTTCATTTTAAGACCCCCTTTAAAAAAAAAAATAGAAATTTTTAGTGAATCTCCAAAATTGACTTTTGAAAGGTTTTGAAAAGTTTGTGATTGTTAGGCGAGCATCTATATAGCATAAAATGGGGCTGGGATGGATGATCGTATTTTGTTTGATTGTCTATCTTAGACAAAAGTTTGATTTTTTTATGGTCGTCTCTTCAGGGTTATACAACCGTCTTTATAGGTTAGACATAAATTTGTTAGACATTTGTATTTTTATTTTCATCGCATCCATGTATAGAGGTGCATCTCTATGCATGCACATATCTTATCTAACCATATCTTCAACAATGGGTGGTCATATTTTATCACCTTCTAATCTATGTATAAATGTGTGTTTCTATGCAAAGATCATCTCTTAGATGGATGTCTCACCTAGAAATAGTTGGGTGTCTCTTTATTGTTCGATGGTCACCACGTGTCATAACCCATCCCTTTACTTGATCATGGTGGTTGTCTCTCATTGGTCAAACATCTGCAAACACATGTTGCGTCAAAACTCATTGTCAATCATTTACAACCACGTGTCCTCACCGTGAACTGCGTCCTATATATATCACTATGAGGTTCATTTCTTTACCTTTTTCCAAAAAAATTTACAAATATACGATGTTTTGACTCTAATTTTCTACGAAACCATCCCGATGCTTCAGGTACCCACAACAAATGTGAAAATTTAGTCTTAACTCACCCCCTACCCATCCCTCTCGTGCATCTTTATAACAAAGATTTCAACAATGGCTAGTTCCACAACTACTCCTACCTCCAAATTCCAATAAAAAAATCTCATGTGCCCTCAAATCATGACACTAATGAAACTCAAAGATACACCTAAATACTGGATGCAAAAACACAATTCATGGGGCTTGTTAACATGCCCCAATTTGAAATAGATGCTCTGTCCTCGATTACCTAATCAATTCTTACAACCCAAAGAGATGAAATGTTTCTGATCCACCTAATGGATTGTGCATTTTCATTCATGTGGAGCCCACAAAATTCCATCAATTAACTAGTTTACCATATATAAACCATATGGTCATGACTACAAAGGTTGTCTTAACTGATGTAGAAAAAAATTGGAATCTCATTACAATGTTTAGTTTGATAGTAAGTTCAATTTTATTATTTTCTTTATTAATATCGCTTAACTACCCAAGCATCTAACTTTTCTTGTGTGTTGTTGCACTGCAGTTAATCGTTATAAAAGATGCTTTTTTATATAAGGTGTTAAACAAAATTTCTTTCTTGTAATGTGTTGGCGAGAGAATTTGTCAAGTGGAGACCTCGGATAAATATTTGGATTTCTTGTCAACACTCGGGAGTTGAATTCCCTCTACTTAAATGGTGCAACTTTCATATTTTACATGTGCAAGTAAAATTAGTTATTTATCCAGGGTGGCTTTATAGTTGGGGATCCAACAGGGCACTCCAACGACCTGCGAAAAGCTAGCAATCTCTTACTAGAGAGGACTTTGTCAAGAGAGCGGGAAAGGGAGTGAGAATATGAGATAGGAGAACTAATGCTTTGCAAGTAGAAAATCGATTCCTACATACACCAGTTAGAGATTTCATCACACGCATTAAAGAGAAGAAAACCACAAGATTCAAATGCTACCAGCTAGAGGAAACCATGCATACAAAGATGCACACATTCATATGCCATGGAAAATAGAAACTTCTTCCTTAATTAGCATTGAAAATCCAGAGTTGTACATAGTATGAGAATGGAGGAAATTAGAGAATGGGGGAAATGGAAGAATTTGATATCTTTTTTCCTTTTCACAAGGATCTCTCTCTCATGAATTCATAAAAATAGCTAACAAGAAGTAAAATGAGGAGCTCTTCACAATTTATAGAAGAGGAAAAACTCTTCATCTTCCCGATGACCTTTCACATTCCTATTTTTACTTTAGACTATTCACATTCCTATCGAATATTAAGTACCTTTTATAAAAACAAGGAAACTTAATTTTTACATCATGTTTATAAAGTCACTTTTAATTGACTTAAAGCCATATTAAAAGTAAAAACCCCAACAGAAACTAGAACATTAGAGAGAGAGAGAAATTTGGGGGAAGAAAAGAGAGAGAGAGAAGGAAGAAGAAGAAGAAGAATCATGTAGAAGAATGAGTTGCTCCAACGGACTTGATCTCACTTCCTGACCGGTCTCCATCTCACGTTGTTGAGAAGACCTTTGTTTCTCCAAATTCCTTACTAAAATGAGTCATTGTAGGTCCACTCTATCGGCGTGAGGAATATGTACATAGCTTAGAGTCTTTTTCCACCCATCAGAAACACCATTGATATCTTTGCACTTTCTGAACTATGAGCACAATGCCACGAAATCTCTAAGAGGAATTCTTGGATATCCTTATTGAAGGATAAAGGATTACCCACTTCCTTTTGAACATATTCTTTGAATGGCCCGATAAACTCATCGGTTGTTTTGTCTTCTCCCATTATAGATACTCCAAGTTTTGAATTTGGTGATTAATATTATCCTGCAACTTGTATGCTTGTTCCTCTTTATCATCCAATTCGACAATGGCTCGGTTGATTGATTCAAACTTGATTTCTAAGGCCCTTTCCAATATGCATAACAAGTCTTCAAAAGGGGTTCCAAAAACTTCTTGTTAATCAACTCCTGAGAGCGAGTGTTTCTCATTTCATTCACCAGTGGACACAAAGGATCCCAGTGATCCCTTTCTTTCTCCAAATATTCTCTGAGCGCACACGTCCTATTTGCAGTTGCACACATGTAGGTGAAGATTTTGACCGCTTCTTAGAGCACCAACTTTCCTTTTTGGAGATTGTGCCTATCCCTGCATCGTGAGCTCTTGCGTCCCCTTGATAGATTCTAGATTAAATCTGCTAATGGGTACAACTTCCTTAGTAGGAATGGTTGAGGCATTCAAATCTACTAGGTGTTGTACATAGGATGAAAGGGTTCACACCTACTCTTTTAGCTCATCAATATTTTTCTTATATTATTTTTTCCTCACCACCAAGCGAATCAGAAGAATACTTTGGTACATATGTAAATCCCCTTCATGAGTAGCCAGCTCTATTTGTATTGTACTCGTTTCATAATCAATCAACGTCATTTCATCCACTAGCTTGATCACGTTAGGTCAAGCTACCTTAATATACTTGATTACTGTTTCTCCACTATAGAACCGTGAGGCCGTGTGTGTGAGCTTCCTTTTTCTTCCTTGGCCAATGATGTAATTGCTGATAAATCGGGGACCATGACTTGTTGAATAGTGTGTGTATCAGGTGTTATTGTCTCCTGCATCCATGGGAACATTTCATTAGACTCAAGCTCCATGTGAGGTATATCAACCATTCCCTGCTCGAAAGTGGAGGAGGCACATCTTGAATGGGAGAGGCAGTAGTGTCAAAAATATGTGAGACCTCTTGTGGTGGTTCAAATATTAGGTCTTGAACTACGTGCTCTTCTTCTATTTGTGTCTCTGCCCTTTGGGTTTTCCTCTTACATTTCTCATGCTAATGGGTCTTCCTCTCAGTATGGTCTCTCTTTGGTGACTTTTCATGAGAAGAAGTCTCCAATTTTATGGCCTTTTGTTTTGAACTTGCTCCAGAGTGTCTTGAACTTGAAGTAACTTCCACAACTTTCGATGATGACTTTCGTGAAGTTTTTTTCTGGTTTGTGGAGGTACCTCGTGATTGAATAGCCATGGCTCTCTTTCTCTGGAACTAATCCCTCATTCTCCTAACCACTTTCTCAATTCATTCCTTTATGTCTCTTGACTCGCGAATGTGCCAATTAACTTGAGGAAATGGGGAAACCTTGATCACTACATATTTAGGATCATACATTTATGTTTCGTCATCTTGCAAAATATCCTCATACCAAGAGAACTGGAATTTCCTCATCTCATCAACTGTCATCCTCATGTGATCCTTCTCCTGTACTTTGAATTCATCAACACAGTTGGCCCAATAGTCCTCAATTTACGGATCATAGTGCAAGTCTGGGATATGAAAAGAATCAGGATCATCTTGTATGTCAAAGTTGGGTCCAGTAGAATAAGAATGTAGATTCAAATACACAAAAGCAACCTCTAGATGAGACGCATCATTTGCACTCTTACATGTGAACACCCCGAGACATATGGGAAATGAGATCACTTCTTTTTTTTGCTTCTAAGCTTGTTGTTCACCTGTATAAACTGTCTTCAAAGTTCAAATAACACAATTTGGTCACTAAGGTACTTGGGAAACCTTAGGGGAGCTTGGTCGAAGTCGAGAAACTTGCAAGTAGGAGAAATTCGAGAATTGTATGAAATAGGAACCATATTTTTTGATTAAGGACACCATTTGTGGTGACATCCTTTCCTCCAAATCACCCTCCAAATTTCGGACCACATACATTGTGAATGCATCATTCACATGGGTGAAGTGTCTGTGACTTTCTTCCATTACCAACTACGGGAGTTTCTCGAATGCAAGAACCTTGGCAACAATGTTCTATGTGAGAGCCAATCCCTTGAATGACCTCAAACTAGCGAGAAAATAGACCAAGTAAGAATTCATGTAGAACTTATTTTTCATGGGCACCTGTGAGCAAATGTATATGCAAATTTTCACCGGTTATCTATCCCCGATCGATCTGATTTCCTTTAGTCACTGTTAGGATGAAAAGAGCCATCCAATCTTGAAAGTCCTTGTACTTGCTTCTCCCATCACCCGAATGAGGAGAGTGATTGTATCTGAATATCCTTCACAAAATTTGCATCTTGAAAGTGTCTTTGGCATCCTTGAAGGATTTCTCCTTGTCTTCATCCATGATCCTAGTGCAATCCCTTGCATGTATGCATCCATTTTTTCCCACTCGTGCATGACCTTCTCCTTTGTGATGATGACCATGTTGGGTGATGTTGGAATTTGCAGAGTGAGTGAGATGGTTTTAGGGTTAATGAATACCATTTCCACACCATTTTCAGCTCAAATTATCTATGTTTCAGGATCATAGTGGTGTGAGCAGGCCAAGACCAACTCACTGCTTTCGATGGACATGGGGTGTCCTGTAGTTGCATGCAACCCACTTGTGAACACTTTATCTTCGCTGAAAAAAATACATTCTACGAATGGGAGATATATTATTGAGGTTTTTATAGCCTCCACGAATTGTGAAGATAGAAAAAAACCTCGTCTCAATTCATGCCTGGTTTGCAAATTACATCAAATTCTTCGTATGACGGCAATGAGGGTTTTCAGATGAAAATATTTGTTTCTCTTTCATTCTTTGTTTCTTCAATCAGATTTTCCTCTGATATCTCTGTATTCTTAACATGTCAATTAATTTGTGGAGCTGATGGAGTGTAGCAATGGCATTTGGATGTCTAGGGAAAATTGGCCAGAGTGTCGGTAGGGTGTAGAGATGTGGGGAGATGAAACAGAGATGAAAAAATGCCTAAGTCTGGTTTGTATGTATTGAAAAGAGAACACCAAAAGCTAGGCATTTTTTTTTTTCCTAATGTCCCTTTAGCTTAAGGGATGAAAGGGATATCAATTTTCACATTATGCCTAATCGTGACACTTGGCAAGATCTCGATTGGCAAGCATTTGAGCTAAGGAGCTTGAGGGAAACAATTGGGGTTGAAGTTCGGGCGTATGGAGGACCAGAAGGCATAGCTAGGGCTTGGCTAATTTTTATGTCCCATATGTCCCTTAGCTAAAGGGATGAAAGTGACACCAGTTTGTACATCACACCTAATCATAACACTTGGCGATCATCCGTGTAGTGAGGGGAATGGCTCTAACTAGCTCCTGGGGGTTGAACTGGTGATGCAGAGAGTCCTATGGGTGATCAGAGGGATAAAAGGGCTATGTGTATTTTCATGTCCCTCATGTCACTTTGTCAAATGGACATCAAAATGCATCGTGGCTCTTGGAGATGACATGTGTCCACTTCAAGAATTGGCTAAGTGCGAGAGCTTACCTTGAGGCCAACTTGCAAGCTCCCATATGAGTTTAAAGGTGAAATTTTATATGAATTTGACTGAAAAATGGCCTTCTAAATATAATGGTGGTAGTATCAAATATTTATTCATCCATTTGATTTCTGAAAAATTGGATTTTTGTTCTAGCTCCATGACTGAGCATGAGAAAAAATGGATATAAACATATTGCACCTAGGTGTTGTGAAAAATATGATTCCACCATCTTATATATCTATGAATTAAATTTCTGATGATGTCTTGTTTAGCTCTTAACTCCTTATATAACTCTCGAATTGCTTCTCGAAGCTCAAGTGCTTTTTTAACACTGCGTTGCCTAGGCTTGAGAACCCGTTTTTGATGAACACCCCCAAAACTTCCAAATCTTCCATGAATCTTCAAAAATATTTTCCTTAATATTCTTAGACCTTTATTTCATCTCCATGTTGAATTTTTATCCTCCATTCCACTTCGGGGGTGCATTAGTCCCGGGAAGGCCAATGGTAGCCCTTCCCAAAACTACCCAAAATTGACATTCTTCAAGAACTCCTAAAATCACCTAGGGGGACTGAATTTGATTTCCTAAATCACCTAGGGGATTGGATGGATATCCAATCAAGGAACATTATACGAGACTAAATAAGGATTATTTTTGAGGATGAGTAGACTGGGGTGTCTTAGAAAGGCATGACTTTGAAATTTTTCGACACTTTGTGGTATCATTTTCATGCTTGAAAATTGGGAATTTTCTTGTTGCACATTACATGACAAAAGTTGGCTCAAGCTTGGGGACACGTTATGTATTGAGCACGAGAGAAGAAAATTACATGAGGAATCCCATAATATCAATAGACAATACATTGACCAGGGGCCTTATCCATTGGGCTTTGTGAAGTCATGTACAACTTACAAGAGAGAAATAGTAAGGAAGAAGACACACACACAAAACAGAGGAGGGAAGGAAACACACAACACACACGGAAACAAAATTACACACACAAGAAAAGGGAAACACACCTAATAATCACCTATGGTACAAGGCGGGGGATAACCCACTTTCATTAATGATATTACTTCAGATATTGTCCACTGCGAGGCAATTCCAATGACGTTCCATCCAGATATGAGAGTAGAAATACATTTTCACCACAAGTCTCACGAATATGGAATGGGTCGAGCCACAATGAATTGAACTTTCCATGGCTCCTTTTGGTTCTCTCCTTTTGTCCCATAGTAGGACAAGGTCTCCAACTTTGAATTCCCGGCCTTAGCCTTTTTGTCAAAGATCTTCTTCACTTTCAGTTGATGCTCTTTGATACGATCAACCACTCAGAGTCTATTCTCTTCCAGATTCTCAAGAAATAGGATCCTTTTATCCATCAAATCCTTGTATTATTCATCTTCTATTCCCTAGATCAATTTGAGAGCTGGCATTTCAATTGTATTGAGAATTTCCACTTCAACTCCATATAGCAACTAGAATGGCGACATGTTGATTGATTTATTTAGAGTGATCTTGTCTCGCCCACAATGCATCGTATAACTTCTTGTGCCAATTCCTCTAGTTTTCATCTACGAGTTTGTGGAAAATGGTCACGATGTTCTTATTACTAGATTTGGCCTGACCATTTCCCTGTGGGTAGTAGTCGACGAGTGAGACAGGAGATTCCATATCCGTAGTAGAACTCTGTCAACTCCCTTGAAGAAAAATAGGTAGCATTTTCTGCTACAATATTTTGTGGGACTCTAAAATGTACTATGATGTTCTCCTTGTGAAATTACACCAATGTTAGCCTTTGCTTGATTGGGATGGCCTTCACCCACTTCATGAAATAATATGTCATTTTGATCACATAAGTGTGCCCCGTGCTTGAGTGAGTATTTAGAATAGTGATGAATTCCATCCCCCACTACTGAAATGGTTCTTCAATGACAACTAACCTGAGTGGTAGTGTTGTAAGTTGTGGTCTCCCAACGAATTTTTGACATGTTTCGCACTTAGAAACCCATTCTTGAGTGTCTACAAAGAGGGTAGGACAATAATATCTTCCTTGGAGAATCTTGTGTGTAGTGACCATTACTAAAAAAATCCCACCACACGCTTGGTCATGATATGCTTTAAGCAACTTTTCTTGTTGTTTTTTGTCTACGCACTTGAGAAAACATCCTTTGAGACCTCTTTTATAGAGTGGATGGTTCCAGGATCATGAACTTTCTTGGCTTAAGCTTGAGTGTTATCCTTTTCTTGTAGTCAAGATGAGGGGGCATTATCCGTAGGTTAGATAATAGGTGATGTTTGCGTACCACTCATTTGTAGTAATTACAAAGAGAACTTTTGGACTATCTTCAAAACAATTAGAGCAAGTGCAGTTATCTTCACCATGTTGAGCCTTGAGAGCCTCATCTTCGGTGATCAATCTACATAGGTCATTTCCCCACACCAAATTGGAGGTTCAGATCTCCAAGTCATACTCTTGAGTCTTTGTGACCTAATTTCCTCTTTTAGCTCGAACATCTTGTTGTGTCAAGATGGAATTGATTGCATTGTCGGGGACCATCACTACCATATGAGAGTTGACTATATAAAACCTAAAAAAATTTACAGCCTTGACTACCATCCAATTGGTTGTAGTTTAGCTCATGCTTCTTCAACGGAAACTCATGAAAGTAATAGGTGCTTCCACACCTTCATCGTTCTTCCGGACCATAACAAAAGTAGAGAGAGTATGCTCCAATGTATAACAATACATGATGAAATCTTTACTGGAATCTAGATATACAAGAGTCAGAGCTTTAGCAATGGCTTTGTTGATTTCTTCAAAAGCCTTTCCCTCATTATTCCACTTGAAGCTTGCTTGAGGTTTCATCATGGTGGTGATGTGATCATTCAATTTTGAAAACTTCAGAATGAAGCGACGAAGAAATTTTACCTTACCAAAGAAGGAGTGAACTCCTTTCTTGCTTGTGGGAAAAGATAGTGCTTGAATGGCTCTCACTCTTTCAGGATCAATGTGCACACCATGCTTGTTCATAATGTGCCCCAACAATTTACCTTCTGTAACTCCAAAGATGCACTTTTTTGGATTTAAGGATATGTCATGCTTTCTACACCTTACGAGTACCTGTTCTAAATGATGAATATGGTCTCCTTATTTTTTGAGAAGACTGTGAGATCATCCAAGTATATGAAAATGCAATGCTTCAAATATTTGAATGCCAAATCCATTACCCTTTGAAATGTATCCCCTGCATTGATTAGGCCAAAAGGCATTCTACTGTATGCAAAAGTGCCCCAAGGTGTTGTGAAAGTTGTCTTGGTGCGATCTTCTTCTGCCACCTTGATTTTATTATACCCTGAGAATCAATCAAACAAAGAGAGCATTTCAAATCTGGTGACCACTGTAAAATGTGATCCATGATGGGGAGGAGGTAATTATCTTTTAGCAAAGCCTAGTTTAGATTGCAGAAATCCACGCATATTTTTATTCCATTATTCGTCTTCCACACCGGGATAATGTTCACCACCCATGTGGAATGATGGATGGGAAATATGATCCTTGCATTGAGCATTTTCATCACTTCCTCCTTGATGGTGTCTGTTATCTTCGGGTTGTATGGCCTCTACTTTTTCCTGAATGGCTTGGCATCCGGCTTCAAGGGAATTGAATGGTGCATTTCCTTTTATTGGAAGGATTTAAGCTTATCATAAGAATAGGCCACGACATCTTGAGTATTTCTTAAGCAACGACACGACCTTCTTTCTCTTTTCTTTAGGTGAACAACACTTTCCAATGTTGACCATTCTTGGGTTCTTTGGGGTGCCGATGTTTTCTTTCTCAAAATCAGTTGGGCACTGGGAAGATTGCTTTGCCTTCTCTTGAATGAATATATCGTGTTTATCAAAGAGGTATTCTAGAGAGACTAGGCCTTTAGGAATCTTGCTTCCTTTCAGATTGATCACTCCTTCTTCACCAACCACTTCAATTCCTTTTTTATCCTCTTCGGTCACCGCCTCCCTATGTGGATTCTCACCTCCTTTGAAGAAGAGATTATTGAAATTATCTTGTTGTTCAAGGAAATCTATGAGCTAATTATCATCATTGAATAATTGTCAGTGGTTTACATTATCGAGCACATTGGGTCTCAACACCATCTCCACAATTACCTTATCTTAGTCGAGCGACGTGTGTGGTATCACAAGGGAAGGCGACAACTGCAAGAGAGTCACTCTTTTGTTCTATTCTTAAGGAACGAATTCAATGGAAAATGTATCAAAAGATTCAATGTAGTCCCACACCCTATTTTTGTAATGTCGGGGTCTTGGATTCTTTACTTGGTACTACTTCTAGACTTGGCTTACTATTACTTATGTGTCACCATGGCATTTCAACTTCTTGATTTCCATATCTTCTGCTACACTCATGCCCAAGAGGAGGGCTTCATAATCTTCAATGTTATTTGTGTTATCAAACTACAACTTGTAGGCGAACGGGTACAATTCACTAGAAGGAGAACACAACACCACAACCACTCTCGAACTAGCGCTGGAATGACTACCATCAAATTCCATTGTCCAGATTTGATCTTCTTCCTCTTCCATAAGAAATAGAAAATTCTCATCCATCTCTCGATGTGAGGAAGTAGTTTCCTAGCCCGATATCCTAAAAAAGATGGTTTCCTTAGATCATCATATTTTTATATCATGTACTTCATATTCCTTGCTGAAGCAATTTCTTCTTCTAGCCCTTTACTAGAATGGTTGTAGATGAATAATCCATTTTGATTTCTCTGCCCAAATCTTTGTAGAAGCTTTGACTTAGTAGCATCCCAAAGGATGCTGGAATTTCTGCCACTAGGATGGTGAGAAACTAGTTCTTCTCTGGAAAATTAGCTAGGGATACCTGTGCATCCTTGATTCTTCCCACCAACGACACTTGTTTGGATGACATTGAATAACATGAGCCACTTGTTTGGGTCAAGGTGAGGCCTAGAGCATTTGTAACTTTGACTAGAATCACATTATCATAAGCTCTAAAATCTATAATGTAATTATTGAGTTGGAAGCCTTTAATGAGAAGTGATAGGTAAAAAGGTTCAACTTTGTTGGTTTTGGAGGCACTGAGGGCTAGCATGTTTTGTGAAGGTGGTGTGGATGGTGTGGGAAGTAGGCCTTTAGAATTTGAGTTTGATACTATAGAACTACCACCACAGACTACATCAACAAACCTATCAAATTGGGTAGGGTGCGTTTGTAAATATTCTAGCTCTATGATATGGACTTTGGTTTTACTCGCATGTTCCACATAATCGAATGCGGTCATGGTGGGTAATTTAAGGTTTTAGGGACGATGGAAGATTTACATGGCAAAGGTTTCACTACTTTGGGAGTTGGATTTTCTTTCACAGGTGTGGTACTTGGCTTGGAAGAAGATGGGGACATGGGTTTTGGTGGTACTTTAGATGATTTTGTAGGAGTAGAATTTGAAGAAGAATTATCTTTAGAAAATTTAGAACTAGGGGAAGGACTAGGAGACTTACTTGGTGTGACCATGGGATTCTTGCTAACCAGTGGGTTTGGTTTTTCTTTTACCGATTCCATTGAAGGTGGTAGCAGAGATCCTCTACTCATAATTTTATTTTATGGAACTTTGGCAGGGAGATCTTGCTTCTTTTTCTTTTCCTTCTCTGCGAGATGTTAAGGATGATGCTCCTTTGTTGGATTATGCACAAGTGAAAAATACACATGAGAAGCTTGGGGCTTCTTCATTATCATCATCTTTGTCTCCATCAACGTAATCAATCAAGACATTGTGTGTATCACCGTCAATTTCGACTTAGAGATAGTTATCATCATCACACCGTGCATCTTCCTCTTTGGGTTCTTCTATCTCTTCTTCTTCTTCAGTTCATCGGTGTCACAAGTGACATTGGTCGTGGTGCTTCAAGAGAAATTTGATGAGGAGGTAGGGTAATCTTTTGTCTATTCGAGGATTTGGCTTCCTTGGAGAGTTCTGCATTGTGATCTAAATTTCGAAGGAAATCTTGAAAGTCTCTAAATTCACAAAAGCTCAACTTGTGAAGAGAGGGGAAACTTGGAAAAAAATGTCTAACTCCTTGAATTTTGCATTCCCTTTATATTTTATAGCACTACTGAGCTAAGATGAGGAGGAGGGATAATTTCCTAAATTCTAGGCTTGACTACGGTAAAAATGGTCTCCTCAGAATCGCTGCTCATACTTGTTTGCAACACTCTATCATGATTGCATCATTAATTATACCCAGAAAAATTCCCCCATTTTGCCATCATAAATTCAAAAATTTGAATTTCCTCCATTTTTAATTAAAACAATATTTTAAAATACTCCCGATAAAACAACTTCATCTCGTGGTGGGACCCCGTGGGTCTGAATTTACATTTGAATAGTTTTAGTGTGCTAGCTCGATACATGGCTCGCCAAACTAGCTCACTGTAAGCAATGAGTTGTCCGCTTGCATTACTTCTAGTGAGCTCTTCGAATATACTCCACCTACTTTGTTATTATCGGTCACCGCTTTAATCCTCCACGCACCCTCATTTCATTGGTTGGGCTCCTTCATTATCTCTATCATGTATTTGTTTGGCATCTACCATTATAGCTCAAATGAGCTCTTAACACTTTTCACTACCTACTTCACATTGATTAGCACATACTTTGGTGAGTTACCTACTTTCCACGTGGTTTCAACAGGTTTGTTTGGAACCTTTAGGTATAATTACTTCCACTTTCACATTAATTAGCTTTACCAATTCTCGCGGTCTCCTTGTGCACATTGACCCCTTCTTGTGTGCCTGAAAATGACTCGTTGCACCTCTCGAAATCATTGAGTGCTTGGACACTTGTCGATCATGTCCTCTTGCATTGATCGGGTCCCTTCCACGTATAACTCGGTGGGCTAGGAGGAAGGTGAATTGGTAGAGAGTGTACATGAGGGAAAAAATGAACAAAAAGGAAAATGAAGGGAAGATGGAATGCACAAAAAGAAGGAGCATGCATAAAGCGTACGAGGAATTGCCAAGAGGACAACTAAAGTGTGTGCGACTCTGCAATAGGACCCTAGTCCTTGAAACATTAATCGGAAAAACAAAATCAACATCGGGATCTGTCATATGTCTATGGGACACGTGCCATTTAGCCCCCATCACTTGACCTTCCCGTCTATTTAACACCTCTCTTTACTCTTTACACACATATGTCTACATCGTATATTGAGTTTGATGCTTGACACACAGAGAGCGATACACAATGATACGTGTTGGTCAAACCTTTACCCAAACTTCCTATACATCTAGGGGCATATATTATACACTACACATAGATGTTATTATTATATTATAGTTCATTTATATTTCCTCATTATGTTTGATTACATATATCATCTACATGTTATATTTTGAGCTAATAGAACTAACACATATGTCTTGTGTAGTGTTGACACCTCCTACTTCACATGTCTTTTTATATATCGCTTATTGTATTATTTCATCATGTTCTAACACTCTTAGTTTTTCATACATGTTTTTTGTGTGTGTTGTTACTTGCTTGTTTCACCGATTGTGGTCTCGAGTGCTTTATTTGTCTTACAATTTTGTGGGTGTCCCATGTTTCTTGCTCTATGTTTATCTTGCATGTTCTTGTTAAGATAAAAAGTTGCACCCTCTGCATAATCATGAATGAATAACAATACTTTTGGTGAACATGGATTTTTCTCCAAGTGTGGGACTTGCAAAGTGAGAAAAACCTCTAGAGAAAGTTGGTTCATTTTATCTTAGCCTACTACAAACTAACCTATAACCTCAAAATGTAACTAAAACTAAGTCTAAACTACAAATTTGCAAGAATCCCATTTAGAGAGGGAGAAAATGCTACAAAATGAAAGAAGGTGATGCACTAAAGCTAAAATAGGGTTCAAATCTGACTGTAGAGACACAAATGTAACCACACATGCAATAATCAAGGAAAACACAAAATTTTACAAGAGACAAGTGAATAAATTAAATATAAAGCAAGAGGGAAAGAGATTCACGTCAAATACAAAGCATTTAAAGGAATAAACCACCATTACATATCATTAAAATGTTTTCACTTTCTTTCACAAAGTGAGGTTTGTAAAAATTGAAAAAATTTATTACAAAGGTTTGAAGGCATGGGAAATGAAAAAAAAAATCTAAGACAGAGCTACAAATCCAACATAAGAGAACCCCTTTCCCATGCCAAAACACTTACATCTATAGAAGAATATGAAAATAAGAGAGAAAGAGAGAGAAAATGTGAAGTCAACTAAGAAATGAATGAAATTTACCCACCAAAGACCTTGAGCCGTCATTTTTGCGGTAAAAGCATGGGTGTCCTTTCTTCCTTTAATTTGCTTTCCATATGAGTTACATGACAAGGCATGGGTGCCATTAAAATCTAATTTCTATTTGGTGAGGTGGTTGGACACCTAACTATGCTTTTCCCTACTAAACTCATGTTTACAATTTCCTCCTCTCAAACAACATCAAATCTTGTGTTTCTTTATGCCAAAATATTTCCCTTAAAGAGACAGATTCAACGCCACCAATTTTATGCAATTTAGAGCTCCCCATCGCAAGTTATGGTTAAAAACCATTTCACTTTGTTCAGCAACTTTCCTTGTTTTGTCTTTTTTTTTGTGGTAAAACTCTTATTAAGCGGATCTCGCTTAATTTGCAATACCCATGGAACTCTTCTCTTTGTTATGTAGCCTTAGAAACTTCCACTTTCTTATCCAATGTTATACAACATTTGAGACTTCCATGACATGCCCATTTCAACTACCCATGCAAGACCACAGCTGGCCTCCACAAACTTTGTTAATTTATTCCTTTTATGTGACATTGTTTGCATACTATTGACTCTAACTTTATTGTTGTTGCATTTTTTTCTTATGTATGTCTTATTACTTTTTTGTTATTGTCTATATTATGTTCATTAGTTGTTATTATTGTGCACCATAGTTGTCACCATGTGCAAAACCTTCCTTTTGCAGGTATATGTTCTTCAGGTTTCAACCTCCTCAACATTCTACACTCTTCTATAATTTCTTAGACATCTAGTGTATGGGTACACATCTTTCATTTTAGCCAAGGGTTCAAGGTGGTTTTTGTACATGTCTCAAAATATGGGGCATTCATCTAGGTATATTCTACACCTACAATATACACAAGAATAATTATGGGGTAACATATAAGTACAAACATGGTATGTGTACTCACAAATACATTCAAGCCCAAAATCTAGGAAAAGGCATAGGTTCAAAACCATAATTTTTTTCTAGACTGTATGCATGGTCCTATTAGCATATGGATTTGCACA
Organism: Taxus wallichiana var. yunnanensis; assembly: GCA_018340775.1. Taxonomy (NCBI): domain Eukaryota; kingdom Viridiplantae; phylum Streptophyta; class Pinopsida; order Cupressales; family Taxaceae; genus Taxus; species Taxus wallichiana. The sequence goes on from CM031234.1 coordinate 964,067,630, forward strand.
CATGTAAATGGCATGCAACCGTATGGGAATGAAGTACCACCTCAATGAAGGTGAGGCTGCCTTTATTGAAAACCAAAACAATATTTACATCTGTACATTTAAAATTGTATGTGGGGCATGTTTTGGAACATTAATGGAAAGAAAAGTGAATGAGGGAGATGGAATGGAATGAAGGAAAGGAAATGAAAGGAATGAATGGAAGGAACATGCAAGAGTTAGGTAAAAATAGAGCCTAATATTACACGAAGAAGAACAATGAATAACTAACACAAATAAAATGAAGTTTGCATCACTAAACAAGAACGAGTAAAAGGGAACACACATGAGCAAGTATATAATCGAGTTTGATCATTGTGAACTAGAACATTGTATTAATATAGTTGACAATAAGATCCAAGATAATATTTTCATGCAATATTCAAACATCTAGCATCTAGTGAACATAAGAACATCAAATGTTACGGAGATAATGAATGAGACACAAAGTTCGTATTTCATTAACTCCAAAATGTCTTCACAAAAGAACAAAAAGTTTCTTTTCTTGAAACAAAGCTTGCACACAAAAGTATTTTCTTCTCCTCTCTCAAAGTCACCCTTACAAATGACCCCCTGACTTTCTTTTATAACCCAAAAGTTGGTTACAAAGTAGTTAGGGTTTACATGAACATTAAATAAGGCATCTTAAATGACCTTGACTTTTTCAACCAACTTTTAAAAAGTAACTTGAAAAATAGAAACCACTTAAGTTATCAAAAATTTCCAAAAGTGAGTTTAATAACACCACTTTATAACAAAAAGAAATGGGTACATGTGGACCCCACTTAAATGACTTGGACACACACATAGACATTTTAGTCAACAACGTACCACCTAGATCAAGACACCTAGGATCAGTGACTTATCCATTGGGCGAAGAGTCTACCTATCCCGGTCGTACAGGAATGAACTCATTCACTGTGCTCCACAATCATCTAGATGACGAGAGATTCGAGCTTGAAACTTGAGCAATTCATCCACCTCTCCATTTGAGCAACATCCTGGTGTGAGAAATTTTGTCTTTATTTGCATTCGCATTCACAATTACACACAATTCTCCACATGCTCTGAAAACCTTTCTATGGTGAATTCTTCATTTGTCGCGAGACCATAGTCATTACACCACATTGGCTTGTCAGAATCCAACTCTTGATCTTTCGCCATTGAGAAGATCTTCCAAGAGTCGAGATTGCAATCCACTTCCTGGAGTTATGTCTGTCTTTTTCACTATCCCGAAGTGTTGTCATTCTGATACGCTCATGATCATCTAATTTGAGAACGCTCCAACTTTAAGACTGACCGATGAAGTATCGTGCCCACTGTTAATTGAGAGTTGATAGGGACATGCTTGAATGATGTGGCCTTGCTTAATGATTTGCACAACTGCACTTGTGATTGGTCTTATTATGTCAATGAATAGATCCGTATAACGATTAAGTGAAAATAGTTGATGTAGACAAATTTCTCTCATTATTGATAATTGATCTCTTCTAATAATAATGGATTTCGACTCCAAAGAGACCTCTGCCAATAGCTACGACCAATACCGCATAATGAGGAAGTCAGAGGTGACCCATTGGTGTCATTGAGAAGCACCTGCATCGCGGAAACGGCGAGAACTCATAATTCGAGGTCACTTCCACTTCAAAGTAGTTGGAGTTGAATCACCACACTATGCAGGTATCATAGTGCATCCATGTAAGTGATGACCAATTCAGAACAAAAGTCGAGAAAATTGTGACTCACCTTCGATTTATATGCAATCGCAGAATCGACTTATGTCGATGTGTCCCAAGTTGGTATCGACGATGTTCTCATACTCTACTGAATGGAATGTCAAGGTGGGTAGAATTCCCGGGACCCATCTACTCGAACATCATTTTGTTTGAAGATGACATGATTCTCGGCTGAGCGACAAAACCCTGATTTCTAGCTATTACTTTCTTCTTACAAAATTACACAATTGCCTTTGAAACTGCCCTGGGAAAAATAACAAATCTTGGTCTGAGAAGCTCTCACTAGATGAGGCAGTCTATTAAGGTACCAAAAGTCTACGTGTCAAATATTTTTTCCCAAATCAAATTCTTCAATAAAATATTAAAGGTCAAATTTGACTCTTTTGAAACTGCCAGGAAAATACAAGTGTAAAACTGTGAAAATCCCATTTGGTTTTGGCCTGGGAAAAATATCAAATGTCATCATAGGAATCTACAACTTGGAAAGGGAGCATATGAATGTAGGTAGAATCTAAATAAACAATTATTTTCTCTTGAAAATCATTCGAGTTCAAAATATCGACTCTCAAAGTCAGTCTCCTTGACAGGCTGAAAATTGTGCGCGCAACGAAATCAAACAAACTGCATTTTATTTGGCTATGTGAAAATATCAAATGAAGTGTTGTGTATTTTTAATTTGGAAAATAAGTACATTAATGTGGGAAAAAATCAATGAACTAAATGGTTCTTCTTGACAATCACTCAGGCCTGAAATATGGATTCTCAAAGTAGGCCTTCCGACAAGCTAAAACAGTGCGGCGAGCAAACGAAATTCAAACAAACTACATTTTTTTGGATTCGTTAAAAATACCAAATTAGGTGTTGTGCATTTTCAAATGATTATAGAAGAACCTTAACATGAGTGAAATCACAGACAATGATTGGTTTTTCACAAAAATCATCCAGCTTCGAGATATCGAGCCCCAATGTTGATTACTTCAACAAATATAAACCGCGGCAAAAATCATAATTTTTTAATATTATCCGGTCTCAATGGCTATGTGCAGGATCGATCTTGAATTTTTTATTAATTTTCTACTTCTTTGTGTTGCCTAATTTGAGTTTGTGAATGCGTAGCAATATTTTTTTCTTTACGTTGGTTTCTTCTTGGCACGTGTGTGTTTTTGCTCGTTGTTATTCTTTTTCCTTGTTCTACCAATGTGTGGCGATATTATTCTAACTGCATGAATTCTCCTTATGAATGCGTGGCTTTCTTCCTTCCACACATGGACTGTTGTTTTTAGGCAAATGCATGGAGACTTCAATTTTTTATTTCTTCAATGGCATACGTTGAAACTTCTATTTGTTTTATTTGGCATGTGGTTGGAATATTTGTTGCATTTAGCGTTCAACGTGGCTTCCTTTAAACCAATGTGTGGAAAAATTCTGCTTGGAATACTCTCTTTCCCAGGCACGTGAGCAGCTATTTTGGTGAAGGCGTGGTAAATTTAGAAAATAATATTCTTTATTAACTGTGTGAACTGTTATTTGATTTCAGCCTGGACATTGCTGCATGTGTGGGAGTATTTCTTCTGGTTATTTTGGTGTGGGCACTTGTCTTATTCCTCCTGATCAATGCTTTGGACTACGTGGTAATACTTCAAAACCAGCGTGGAAACTATTCCTTGGCCGCGTGACTGTAATTTTCAACAAAACTTCCATGAAAAACTTTTTAAAAATGTTGATCAATGTGTGACTCTTGAAAACAATGCGTGGAAAACTTGTAATGTCTTTCAAAGCTTGCGTGGAAAATATCTCTTTGCTTGGCGTTTTAGACTGATCTTCCTCACAACGTGCAAAAACTCAAAACATTTTTGTTTTATTTATTGATCAATGTGTGGCCTTTTTAATGTGGTACATGGTTTTTTTTTGCTGAGCTTGGACAACAATTTTAGCACTATTTTAATCCTTTCCTTTCTGGTAAACCCACGTAGAACCTCTCCTCTCCCACGTGAATGCACTGCCTCTTCTTCAAGTGTGTGGATCTACAACTTCAATCACCTTGCATTGAAACCTTATTTACTTCTGGTGTATTCTCCGAAATGTTCCTTCAGAAGAAATATAGAAGAAGTTGAAAACAAAAATCTTGAAAGCTTCTTCACACAACTTTTTCCAACAGAGTTTGACGGAGGAAAAATTAATAGGATTAAAGAAGCTTCCCCATAATTGTTTCTTTGTTTCTGTTGAAATAACCAATTTCCCTTTCTTCGAATAGTGGGAATTAATTGCCAGAAGTATGGGAAATATCTTAATAATTCACTCGTGGCAACAAAGCAAAACAAACTGACAATTCCCATTTATTTCCCCATGTGGGAAATTGGGAGATATTTTGCCAATTTGCCATCCGGTTAGGTTGGCAGTCAATAGGAGAAATTCCACAAGCGGGGAAAAAGAAGATTTTGCCAGGAAGGGAAATCCGGGAGCGAAAAAGCCAATTTGGCATTCCCGGCAATTGGAGGCGGAATTTTTAATTTCCCAGACAATAAATAAAAAAGTTGTCGATTGATTTTTAATAAATATTAAATTAATATTTATTTAATTAAAAAACCCCAAAATTTAATAAAATTAATTTTATTAAATAAACGGGTAAGAAATTAATTAATTATTAATGCAATTTGCGACCTGGCGGGAGGAGTTCTCACCCAAAATGGACAAAACGAAGACCAAAACGATCACGAGAATAAGACGATCGCGGTGAGGGTGATAAAACACGTAAAAGAATACTTTTGAATTTTTTTAAAATTTTCACGTTTATTAATTTTGCGAAGTCAAAATTAGTTGATAACATGTCCTACCCCTTTCATATGGTTCTACTCGGGGTAATCATATAAACCTTTTACCGCTTTGATTTTCCACTTATAAGTACAAGTTTTTGCCACATTTTCGATCCAGTTCACTCGGTTCAAATTAATTACAATGGATATAAAATACTTCACTCCTTCACTACCACACTTAGTTTCTACTACAATTTTAGGAATCTAAGGGAATGGATCTCTTTCTTCATCATCATCTCAAGACATTGCGCTTCTATCTACTTGTATGACCCATGAGAAGGACAAGGGTCGTTCTTTTTCTACCGTGTGTCTTAATTTATAAAATATGGTTTGAATCTATCTACAACGGTTTGGTCCATGGGTTATGGAAGGTATCAAAGTGGCTAATTTTTTTGTAGGCAATCCATATTTTACTCTTACATTTAAAGGGAATATATCATAGTTGTTGAATGATTTTGATACACGATCTTCTTCCTTTACGGGGTGCTTTGGTACTTCACTCTTCTTCTATCTCACCTTTGTTTTCGTGTTGGGTTACATGCACCTAATACTCTGCTGGTTCTCTTTAGCACATTTGGGGATTGATTACCCCTAATCCTTCAACAAGTTCAACAATATTAACCTTCAAGTATAAGAAAATCAAGGAGTTTCTCCTTCACAAAAAAATAAGTGTATTCATTCCTTGTTTACATCTCTTCATTTCGTTTTTATGCAAATAAAAATATTGTGTTACACTTTACATTTGAGTTAAATTTCAATTACTTACTATAGACATTGAATACACTCTATGTTCAAGGTTTCATCTGAAGCATGCCAACACCAAGCACAATGAGACTCTCAGATAAGAAACTCTGAGTGAAGACAAAATGTGTCTAGACACTCGATATGTTTTCCTTTAAACGTGTAATTTTCATTTCATAATTAGGAGGGGAATGCACATTGTCACCACATTCTAGGATTACAATGCACAAAATCCATATACTAAGTCAACCCGACAGACGCAAACTTCATTTAACATGTTTTTAGTCAAGAATTTATATTTGGTCATGACTTATCTATATGGCTTTGCACCGACATATTATAAATTCTTCGGTGGGTCCTTTACACCCTCTAGGTTGGCCTTTCTTCGATAATTCATCTTTGGAGCCCTATATAAGAAATGTAACACTACCTCATTTGTTAACATGGAAATCCTATGGAACTATATTGATACACTCATTTTCTACACTTGCAAAAGGCACCCAAACTCCCTCAATCTTGCTAAGGTGCATTTACGGTCATTAGGAAACAATCTAGATATATATCTAAAGCTTCTTACCAGGTCAAGAAATTAGCCCATCTCATCCACAAGCTCTCCAAAATCCTTTCTCCAAGTATTTTAGCAAGATCCAAAATCAAATCAAGCATTTTCATAGAGGTTTCCAAATTTATTTGCATTCATTTAGATATCACATGTTAGGTGGAGAACGATGTGCAATTTGATGGCTCTTGAAGTAGTGCCAATGTCGGTAGTGCACAGTGTTCCCACAACCCAAATAAAAAAATTTCATGGTTTCCCATCCATGATTAGGGTTTGATATAATGTTTAAAATTTTCAAAGAGTTCGTAACATGATCAACAACTAGGATTTGTGAGAGACACATTTATAGGCGGTGGTAGTCTCTAGAATTTATAGAGATAAAAACCAAGTAGGTCTAAGACCATACATTAAGGTCAAAATTGTACAAATAATCCCAACAAACATTTTACAATCCTAACCAGGGTCAATTTCTAGCCATATTTCTCAAAACGAAGCATCTTCAGTTTTGGATCACCTTGTTTCAACAAAGGTGCACTCCCGCATCCATATATAATCATCTAAGTGCATTCATCCTATTGTGTATTTACGTTCATATCTTATTTCATACATTATTTAAAAGCATTAATGCATTATTCGATACTACATAATTAATGTCAAAAGTTATTTAATCATAATAACCCATGTAGCTCCCCTTACATACTTTAGTGTACCTAATTCACTAATTCCTAGATTTCACATAATCTAATAAGATGTAAACACATTAATTGTAATGTTTAATAAGATGTAAACACATTAATTGTAATGTTTGTTATCACCACTTCTCCCTTAGGGTATTATTTAAATATTTGATTTAAACATCTATCCTAAGTTTATTATACCCCATTATGTTTTACCCATGGATAATTAAATATTAACTATTTAATTACACTTTTTACATGTATCTTAACCGCTTATCTACCCCATATCAATTCCTAACCTCCCATATCAATTCTATCCATCTATCCCCCTATTTCTCCTCCCCCAAACCATGCAAAGGGGATATTTCCCGTATTTGAGTCGAGGGATCACTTTCATCTTTCCAAAAATGTCCTTTTTTTAGCCATTTCGGGAGTCTCTTCCTTCGATCGGCACCGACCGGTACTCGATCGATGCCATTTTTTTTGAAACGGCACGATTATATCGGCGCCGATTACAAATACAGGGCCATAAATTTAGTTCTGGTTAGACAGAAAGAATGACAGAGAGTTTTGAGCATCAAGCCCGAGCATTATCTATCAAGTGAAAGTGAATCTATCCAGATCAATCCCTGAGAGGAGTACCATTACTCTACTCCTACCACATCGACATCGTGAGCCTCCATCGATCTCTTGGTGACTCTGCTCCTGCATCTAGTGAAGGTGGAGCTTTTTCAGCATCCCTAAGGCTCCTGCAGATCCAGTGACATTGACGATCTAGCTTTCATTGTCCATTTCTCAATCTTCCTACAATTTTCCCTAGTCGACCTATGCCGACCTCCCAATCGATCCGATTTTCCTAGTCGACGCCGACCTATCCGATCGATGCCGATTTTCCTCATCGCCACGATCTCACCGATCGATTCATTTTCAATCGATCGACGATCGATCGGCCTCAGAAGACAGTAAAAGAATTCAGTAACACAAATCCAACATTGTTTTCACAGTTTCCTATTTTCTATTGCTTTTTGTCTCATTGTTTACATTCTATCTGTCATTTTTAATCAAAAAATCTAGACATTTATTTACATTCTTTTATCATGTATGCTTCTTTCTTTAATTGAAAATGTGGACTGACATCCACCGAGGGAGCTTATCGCTTCCCGACCCGCTTTTTGGGCAGTCCACCCAAATATCTTTTAACGTTGTCTTTTTCTGTCAAGTATCTGTGTCTCTGCAGGTTTCTCGGATCTACTTTGCAGATTGCTCGTGTGCACCCATCTTGTCTACATCGGCTTTCTTTTCCATCTACATCTTCGGATCTTGTCTTATCTATCAGGTATCGATTTCATTTGAGTTTTTCAGGGTTTTTGTGTTTAGTTTGGTACATTAACTTGGACAGTAACAAGCAAGTGAAATTCTTGATCTACATTCTGGCACACCTGGTGGGACCCAACCAAAGTCCCTTATTGGTAAGTTCATTTCTTTTCCAGTTTTGAGCTTTTGTTCTTTTTCTTCATTGACTTTCATCAGTTTTCCTTAAGCATTTCCTTCCTTCATTTTGGTCTTGCTTCTTTCATTTATAATTTGCAAAGTCAAAGTTTTTCTTTTCTTGCAAATCTAAATCCCAATTTCTATTTCAAAGATTAGTAAAATCTTTCATTTGATTTCAAGATTGCATTTTTGATTCATCTCTTTATGCAAATTGTTATTTTCTTGAAAGTTTTTAGTTCCTTAAATAGAAATTTTCATTCTACTATTATCTGGATATATCTTTCTGGATTTGTTTGTGTGTTTTCTTAACCTTTTCTTGTGGAGCACTTTGCTTGTTCATGGGATTGTTCGAGGGGAAGAGCTCAACAACGTGCTTTTTGAAGTCCACACACCTTGGAGAGCTAAATCTACAGGTATTCCTCTTTTATGGTGTTTTCTCCTTTTTAAGAACTTAAAAAGAACTTGTTTGTTTGTTTTCTATCACATTCAAACATTTCGATTTTGGTGCTTAAAAAGAATTTAATCGCATTTGGGAAAGAACTTGTTTGACTTGTCTTCATCGAAATCAAACACTTCATCTTTAGTGCTTAAAAAGAACTTTTTCTTTGTCATTTCTGTTGTATGTTCTTCATCTAGTTTTCTAAATAGGTTGGAAAATTGATCAAAATCGGTAGTGACACTATTTGATTTTTATTTTTCACCCTTGCACACAAAGCCAAAATCACTAGGTATTAAGCATTTAAACAAAAATTCCTTCCCTGGCCTCGCCTACTTGGAAGTGACATCCAAGAGGAAGAGCCTACGCGGTACTCGGGCCGCGCTATAAATTCACGGAAGTTCTGGTATATATTGGCAAAGCACCCGACTCCCTTATCGCAGCGGTGTGTGAAGTGTGGGGGTAGGCCCCTATATCAAGCCACGTACCGGTCTTTTACTGAAGTGCCTTCGGGACTCCTCACCAAAACATTCCCCAAACCATCCTTAGTTTGGCTATCTGAGTAGTTCCTGTTCTAAAAGCCTTCCCTAATATTTTCTTTCTTAAAAGCATGAAAACTTAAAAGAGATAATCACCTACGCTGCTTGAATTGTCTGTGCATTAGTTAGGACAATCTCCTTTTTTCTATATTTTTTTTGTTTATGACGGTCATCACCCGGTTACAATCTAGAAAAATGGCTCAATTGGCCCCTTCTTCATCCGAGATCACCACTAATGTGGATGTTTCACACCCTCGGTCTTCCTCGACCACTATTAGTTGGTTCCCCATCTTGGTCATATAATCCTTTCTATCATCCTAAAGTGATCCCATCACGTCCAGCTTCCCCCAGTCCTTCAGAGGTATCATCTGCTTCTGATATAGAGTATGTTCCTCATGGAGATCCTAAATTTCAGGCTCCTTGATCGCAATCCGGTAGCCCTTATGGACTATCTAGTGCATAAGTCTATTCAAATATCTGATCAGGGACCACCAATCCAACAAGTTTATGATTATTCTCATGAACCATCTCAGGATTTTATAGAATAGTTAGCATACTTTTTCTCACCTCAAACCACGGAAGAGGGTGGCACATCTATGCCTCCTTTTTCTCTTCCACCAACCATGTCGACTGGTTCCCAAATGGTCTTGCCTATCCCTAGTGCCATGGCTACCTCAGCTACTCCACAACCTACTTTTTGAGAGGTCCTCTTCTTTAGCTATGATGGGTGCATCCGCACTCTCACAGATTGTTGTTAATTCTTCTATGTCATCCATTACATCTCGTGGTCGGTCAAGACTCTTTATGAATCAACCCCCTTACTACGTCAGTTGGTTCCTTCTTCTCATCCTCCAATCCTCCAGTTGGTCTTTCTTCCAATGCTCCAGTGACAGTGACCTTTACCCATCCTCTGGCGTCGGCACCCTTAATAACCAATCCGCAGTCAAAAGCCTCATTCAGACTTTGTTCCCCACCATGTCCAATCAAATCAACACCCATGTTCCTCAATCCATTCCGATTCAATCGACAAGTGTAGGAGCCCACCAATCACAAGCTCCATCTTTCATTCAACCACCTTTCTCTCAACCACTTGTCATCTCACAACCTATTTATACACAGGCTCCTTCACAACAAATACCTCACCAGGCATCACCTAGAATGCCTGGTTATTCCTCTTATCATCCTGTTAATCAGCAGATGAATCCCCATTAACACCTCAACAAAATCTACCATTCACTTCTTATGCAGGACATACCAACATGCCTCCTCCTCAATCTGATGTCGTCCAAATTCTTTTCAAGAAAATCACAGACCTAGAAGCCTCCACCAAAGGGGCTCACCCTTCATACTCTTTTGAAGAAGTGTGTAATGAACCATTCATCCATCAGTGGCTTTTAAGCCTTATCCTCCCCAATGGGAACTTCCTAAGTTCTCAAAATTTCATAGTCGGGAGGATCCTCAACAACACCTGTGAGCATTCAAACACACTTGCTACCTTATAGTCCAGGATCAGGAGCTTATGCTCCATACTTTCCCTATGTCTCTAGCAGGGCCTACTTTAGACTGGTACAATAACATTCCCAACACTCCCTATTTTCTTTCTCTCAATTAGCTCAGATGTTTGTTGAAAACTTTTCAATAAATATCACACATAAGATCTCGATTACAGATCTTTATAACATTCATCAATTCGATGACGAGTCTATTGCAGACTTTGTCACTCATTGGAGAGGTATAATAAATCAATTGTCTTTTCCCTCCCTCAATCTCAACAGATCGAGTTGTTTACTCGATCTTGTGCTAATCATATTTCTTCCACTTTAAGGATCCAAACCTTTCACACATTTGAAGAAGCCTTTACGATGGCACGCAAACTTGAGTCCCATGCCATTGAACAAGGGAAGTTAAAACTTCACTCTAAATCTAAACCAGATTTTTCTCGGTTTACAAAATCAAACCCTTCCACTTCTAACAAAGACAAGAATCAGGGATCCACCAATGCTATCATATTAAAAACACCACGAGCTGATAACACTTCTAATCAAACACCACGGAGAGACTTTTCATCTTCTCGAAAAGGACCCTCATCATCTCGATCTTTTACTTCATTGGGAATCATATGCGTCCATCTTAGAAAAAATGTTGGAAGTTCACATGATCGAACTTCCCCCTATTAGAAATTTTGATGAGAGCCAAGAACGACCATTCTGGTATAGGGAAAATGACTTCTGTCATTATCATAGAACCAAAGGCCATGACATTGAATGATGTCAGACCTTCAAAAATCTTGTCCAAAAATTCATTGATAAAGGTGAGCTCATTCTGGATAACCCAAATGCTCCCCCAAATCAGGCACTTGATGTCTTTAAACAACCTTTTCCCAATCATTCCCCAAACAATGACGCTTCAGGGTCTCAAAAACCAAACACTCATACTATCAGCTTCATCTCTACTGAAGAATCTTCTTCTAAAACTAAGCCATCTACGAACACGTCGACCGAATCGAACTTCCTCCCACTCCATTAAATTCTGAAATTCCACCATCTTCAGACAATTTGTCTTTGAATATTTCTCCATTGTTAGAGATGGATTCATCTCTCCCTGCCTCTTTGTCTGATCTTCCATCCATGCCAGAGACAGTGTCATCCTCATCTGTCTCATCATCAGACATTCTTTTCGATGCTGGAAACATTTACATCCCTTCAAGTTTCCACAACAAATACATCTACTTCTGTTTCTCCCATTTTCACCACGACTATGCCATTGGTAAATATACCTATAGTCATACCAACTTCTCTACCAATGGAAGCATCTTCGATTTTGACTCTTCCCATTTCCTTTCCTACAGTAGTTACACCCACAACTACTATACCAGAAGTATCTCCCTCACAGGGAACCACTTCTTCATCATCCACTTCTTCCATCACCGACGCTGCCTTGCCTATTAAGGAAAAATCTAAAGAAATAGCACCGACACCTACACTTTCGGTTCCTAAACTTAAACCGAGACAACTAAAGTCTAACGTTGCATCATCAGTACCTCACCATCTCCTTCCCCGAAAAGGTTACAATCACCTTATGCGGTTGAAGTTGTCACCATCCCCGAAAAAGGAAAACCAATATTTCAGACTATTAAGACTCTTGGTGCTTTCCTCAAAAATCTCTCTCCACGCCTCATAGAAGATTGGATTTATCCACTGAGAAGGCATCTTCTTCTACAACACCATCAAAACCATCATCTTCTACAACACCTTCTTCACCGGTGCCTCGTAAAGTGGATTTACCCACTAGAAAGGCATCACCTCTTTTATCAGGACCATCATCTTCATCACCAAAAGCCAAGGCACCCTTTGTTCCTCCTATCAGACCTATTTTGGGAGCTCCTCCCTCATCTAAGTCAGTCTTATCTAAATCATCATTTGTTTCAACCAAGCAACATTCTTCATCTCTGAAGACCACAACACTTGTCACATCTTCGTCTTCTTCAAAATCTATCTTAGGAGCTCCTCCTCCACCAAAATCAATCTTGCCTCACTTACTTCCATCTCAGGCACCCAAGGCTGCTTTCTCATATATCCAGAAAAGCAAAAATGATCCCTAAAAAGACTGTCAAACCAGACATGCAGATTCTTTTACCTCGAATACTGTTGAGGCAAAAGAGGCACCTTCATCATCTCTAGTCCTCATCTTTGTCTACCGGATTCTATACTAAAATTCTTCACCAACTTATCCAATCTTCATCCATATCTCTTCCTCCGATCAAACCCTATAATCCTAAAGGAGTAAAACCTTCCTGGTTCAACTCTGATTTGATTTGTGCTTACCACCGCACTCCAGGACATGACACCGAGGGATGTAAAGCCCTCCAATCTGTCGTGAGCAATTTTGGAAGAAAGTGATCTTCTACTAAGAGAGAGGAGGAACAAGTATCTCCTATCATCTCAACTACATCTGAGCCTCAACGATGTACTCAAGCCTCTAGTTCTATTAATTCCACTCCGATGATCTTCCACCTTCTCAAATCGACACAATTCATATCGCCACTAGAGCACAACAATATGATAATCTATCATCATCTACATCTCGGCCACGGGTTGTCATTTCTATAGCCCCTGAAGGAGTTCCTCCTTCCTCATTAGCCTCGAGACCTCGGGTCTCTATTCATGCTTCACCTCGGGCTCAGATTCCCGTGTCAGTTGAGGAAAGTGTTATGAAACAACTTACCCATGCTCCAGTCAAAATGTCTCTTTTTGACCTCATTCAATCATCTCCACAACATCGCCAGGCTCTGATTGATAATCTGCGCCATATCGCAGTGAATTCAGATGAGCCCCAACCTTTTGAGATGGTTGTTGGGTTGAATAGACCATCAACCACCATTTCCTTTGAGGATTCTGAAATTCCTCCCCTTTCTTCTGAGGATTTAGAGGCTCCCCTCTTTATCACAGTTCAAATCAACAACACTACGTTAAAACACTATGATCGATAGTGGTGCTGCACTCAACATCATTTCCTCTCACACATTCGAGCAACTTAAGTTACCAAAGAATGTAGTGTCACCACCACCTTTCACCCTTCGATCATTTAACGATCAACTGGTGGTGACTTTAGGAACTATGGTCCTACCCATTCGGGTAGGTAAGAAACTACTTCACGAGCTTTTTTACATTGTTGAAGGAAAATTCCACTACAATATGATCCTCGACATGCTCCTAGATTCATATACAATGCATTGTGTCCCATCAACCCTCCATCGATGCTTAAAATATCAGCATGAGGGAAAAATCTATACTCATCCAGGAGATCCTTTTCCTTCCGCACAATGCGACATGACCACAAGATCTACCCCTCTAAAGGAGAATGCTTGTTCTCCTGATGAGGCTTCATCCTCTTCCATACCTACAACAAAACTACCAGATTTACAAAATCTGGAAGAAACGTTGCAGCATTTTTTTCACTAGGAGAGCTTCCTCTTCTCTCTTTTGACGCCCATCTCAAACCTAATGAGTATGGTAGACCAAAAAAACAACCTGAATATCAGCCAGTCTTGGTCACATCATCACCATTGGTCTACCCAATCAATAAACTAACTTCATTTACGGTGGTCTTGATACACCTCACTATCACCCGATTCTCCCCTAGGGCCAAACCCTATTCAAGAGGTTTGATTGTTTACAGAATCCCACATTCGCAAAAACTTATTTATATCGATGCGCGGAAGGGCTTTGGCCTGGGAAAATATGAACAGGGTATACATGACCTCGCATCCATTCCAACTCTTAAACCACATCAAAAATTTGGTTTAGGATTTAAACCTCTCTCAAAAGCCACCATCACCATTCTCGATGAGCCTCTCTCCATTGAGGAACCATCTTCTCCCAGCCAGTCAGAAGCATCACTTGATGTGGATGACACCATTTCCATCCCGCCTAACTTTTTTTTTAGTCAATACCATTTCCATAGGTCCATTGACCTATAAAACTAATGGCGAATCCACTTCCATACCATTAGTCTTCCCTGAAATAATTGGAGATGACTCTCCCACTATCAACACTATCCACTATGCATGGATGATGATTCTGTCCTCACCTATCTGGGGGCAGAGGACTCTTATCTTCCTAAAACCATTCCTTCTGACACGTCTACGCTTCTCAACGAAGCCACTGTCGACCTTAATATAGGGACTTCTAAAGACCCTCGCATCATTAAGGTCGGCCAATCTCTTAATCCACAGGAGTTAGGAGACTTTACCACATTTCTTTCCAACCATCGCCAAGCTTTTGCTTGGTCATACGAAGATATGCCAGGACTAGATCCTGATATTGTGGTCCACAATATCATTACTCTTCCAGACATCAAACCGGTTAAACAAAAATTGCGTAAAATGCACCCTCGTAGCCCTTCTTGTCAAAGAAGAGTTGCAGTGCTTGCTTTCTAACTTCATCCAACCCATTGATTATCCACAATGGGTTTCAAATGTAGTACCAGTAACTAAAGCTACTAGGAAAATTTGAATTTGTACCGACTTCTGGGATCTTAATCTCGCTTGTCCAAAAGATGATTTCCCTCTACCTAATATCGATCAACTCATGGATTTAACCAGGTCACGAGATGCTTTCTCTTATGGATGGTTTCTCTGGATATAATCAAATTCTCATCACACTGAGAGACCAACATAAGACTTCTTTCATAACCCCTTGGGGGACTTTTTGTTATCGTGTCATGCCTTTCGGTCTTAAGAATGCAGGAGCAACCTACCAATGAGCAATGACCTACATCTTCCATGATCTCTTACACAAAACTATGGAGGATTATGTCGATGATCTCCTCGGTAAATCCAAATGCCGTCAGGATCATCTTTTCATTCTTGCACCTCTCTTTGAGAGGCTCATTCATTTTTTTCTTCACCTAAATCCATCTAAATGCGTGTTTGGCATTCTCACTGGTAAACTCTTAGGCTTTATCATTTCTATTAGGGGCATTGAAGTCGATCCCACAAAAATAAAGGCTATCCTTGAGATGCCTCCCCTTCTAACTTAAAACAGCTCCATGGTCTTCAAGGACATCTTCAATCAGTATGTCATTCATTTTATCTCACAACTATCAGACCGTTGTCAACCTTTTCATCATCTCCTCCGTAAGAATGTTCATTTTGAATGGGATGAGCATTGCCAAAAGGCCTTTGATGATCTCAAAGCTTATCTTCTTTCTCCACCTGTGCTTACACCTCCACCACGAGGGGGAGCCATTCTATCTTTATATTTCTGTGACTGACCATGCTCTGGGAGCCATGATCTCACATCGGGATGCTAATGGTAAAGAACAAGCCATATATTACATCAGTCGCACTCTTCATGAGTATGAAACACGCTATTCTGAAGCTGAAAAATTGTGTTGTGCTCTCTTCTTCGCAACTTCTAAGCTTCATCACTACCTCCTTAATCACAAGACTTATATTGTTACAAGTGTCAATCCACTCAAGACAATGCATGTGAAACCATATCACAATGATCGTATCACTCGTTGGCTCATGCTCATGACAGAGTTTGATCTCGAGTTCATCTCACAAAAATCTATCAAGGGTCAGGTCATTGCGATCAATTAGCTGATACTCCTCTTCCAGACACTCAAATTCCCCTTGCTCAATTCCCAGATGAGTGCATTCAACAAATTGATTTCGGTCTTTCTCCATTTAAAATAAAACTCTTCTTTGATGGGTCCAAATGTCAGCAAGGGGGAGGTGCAGGTTTTGTCATGATTCCTCCTTGGGGTGCACCTATCCCTGTCACACACAAACTTAACTTTGAGTGTACCAATAATATGGCCAAATATGAAGCTCTTGTTTTAGGTCTTCAAAATGCCATTAATCTTGGCACTCACCATATCGACATCTTTGGTGATTCTGAGCTCATCATTAATCAAGTCACGGTGTCTATCAATGCAAAAATGATATTCTTCAAAAATATCATGATATCGTTCTCTTTCAACTTCAAGCTTTTGATAAATTTACTATCCAAGCTATCCCTCACACTACGAACCGATTCACGGATACAATGGCTTCTTTAGCCTCACTTATTCCACCTTTTACCGAAGACTCATGACTTTATGTGGTTGTGCAGCATTTAGACCAACCCTCTCATCTCGGCAATTGACTTCAATCAACGCCATCACAACCAACACTCAAGATGAGTGGTATCATACATTTTTGATTATCTATCTCATTCAGTGCTCCCTCCTGATCTGACGTCCAATGGTAGAAGATATTTTATCCTACGCGCTAATCGCTATACTATTCTGGGTGGAATCCTCTACAAACGTGGTTTTGATGGTATTTTGTTTCGGTGCCTCAAAACCCCTGAATCATCTAAAGCTATCCAGAAGTCCATGATGGTATATATGGTGGACATTTTAGTGGCTTGGCCATAGCTAAACGCATCTTACGTTTAGGTTATTATTGGCCTTCTCTTAATCGAGACTGTTGTGAATACACTAAGAAATGTGTCAAGTGTCAACAACATTCCAATCTTACACATATCCCTAGTCAGGCTTTGCAACCTGCAACAGATTTGTGGCCTTTTTCACAATGGGGTCTTGATCTCATCGGTCTCATCAATCCCCACTCTTCACAGTGTCATCATTCTATCATTACTACCACATAATACTTCACTAAGTGGGTGGAAGCTATTCCTCTTTCATCGACTAAAGCTAAACCCATTGTTGATTTTGTCTATCAACACATCATTTGTCGCTTTGGTGTCCCACACAAACTCATCACAGACAATGGTAAATCTTTCAAAAACATCGATTTGTAGAAACCTTTGATGCTTTCAATATCAAACTCAGCTTTTCTTCTCCATACTATCCCCAAGCTAATGGCCAGCCGAGGGCTTCCAATAAAACTTTGCGTAATATCCTCGCAAAGGTAACTAGTCGAGCTGGTAGGGATTGGCATTTACATATCCCTTTTTCTCTCTGGGCTTATCGGACTAGCATTCATACTCCTACTAGTGCTACTCCCTTCTCTCTCATCTATGGGTCTGAGGTTGTCCTTCCTTTAGAAGTCCAGATCCCATCTCTTCGTGTCTCTCTCAGAGAATTTGTCTCTGATGAGGACTATCATCAAAATCATCTAGCGCAGCTTGAATTGCTCGATGAGCGACATCTCAATGCTCTCGAGCATCATCAAGTCTATCTTGAGCATGTCAAATGTGCTTATAACAAGCACTTGCAACACCGTGACTTCAAAGTTGGTGATCTTGTTCTTAAAGAAAACCAAAATGTCACTACACTAGAACGGAGTCAGCGTGGTAAGTTTGCTCCTAACTGGATGGGTCCGTACGTAGTCACTCATAAATATGGGTCCGGGGCTTATCATCTATCTTCCATGGATGGTGTACCTAAAATGGAACCTCTTAATGCTTTGCATCTAAGGCCCTTCTATTGTTAAAATCTATCTTACATGATCTTGGTCACAAAACAGATCTTTCATCCATCTACAACCAGTCATGTATTTTTGTAAGTGATTTGGAACTATGTGGTTCTCCGCGTTATTTCTTTCTATACCTTAAAATGAGTACCGTGGCTCTACTCATGGCATTTTTCTTATGGATATGTTCCTCCTCATGGTAGGAACACCTTAATCACTACTTCATCTATCCTAAGTGTTTATCTTAATCGAATCTACTCTGGGGCATGAGTACGTGTTTGTATACATTTTCTTCCCCTCTATCTGATCTATCTAGGTCTAAACTCAACTTCTTTCAAAAAAAAAAAAAAAAAAAAAAAAAATGCTATCCTAAAATTCCAAAAGATAGACTGATCCCTCGAAGGACAGCTATCCATGCCTTATCAAATAAATCAAAAGTATAGACCATTCCCTTGAAGGATGGCTATCATCAAATTCAAAATACAAACCGCTCCCTTGAAGGACGGCTGTTTATTTCATGGAATTTTCAAGGCTTCTCGCATTAATCAGCCTTTGCAGTAACAGACTTCCTCTTCGGCCAGTTTGTTCACTTTTTAGCATCATTGAAAGACTTCCCATATCGATCAGTCTTTCTATCTAAACTTCCCGCATTGATCAGTTTTCTTCTATCAAAAAAAAATCATGAAGCTGAGATATAAGACCTTTTTCGATCATATGGAGACCCTATTTTTCCAATATGAGCACGTATTCTGTCCTTCATATATTTTGACAAGATACATACTTACTTCTCATTCCATCTATCTCTTAGATCTGGTTTGTGACTGACTAGTGTCAGGTTCATTTTATCTGTATCTATGGCCTTATATGCATCATCTTTCAGTTTCCTACCAAAGTCTCTATTTGTGGTCGGTTAGGGGCCTAACTTATCATTCTTTTTCCTATCTAGGTGTATTGCTTTTTATCTTCTAAACTAAGATAATATCATTACATCCTTTGTTGTCACAAAGAGCATTTCCACTTAACATGTTAATTTAGTCAAAATCTATCATCTATCTATACTCATCTTATCTACTTTGTCTAAATACATATCAAAGCATGTATTACAAACACATGTGAATCTATCTATATCTATCTATTTCATCAAAATTAAATTAACATCTTAAACATATCAAATCTAATCAATCACATCAAATCACATCACATCTATCTATCCTCTATCAGCATATGTCTATGACCATCAAACTTACACTACATCTATCTATATCTATTTTCATCAAAATTAAATTAACATCTTAAACATATCAATCACATCAAATCACATCACATCTATCTATCCTCTATCAACATATGTCTATGTCCATCAAATCACATCTATCTATCCTCTATCAGCATATGTCTATGTCCATCACAATTACACTACATCTATCCATATCTATCAAAATTAAATGCATGAGTACAATCACATAACACAAAAATGATGAATATATATATATATATATATGTACATAGTGTCTGTACAAAAAAGAATGGATGGCTTTCAATCAAGCCATCTATATCATACATCAAAAATGCCTTCAAATCGAGGCTACATCAGTATATCGATACAAAAAAAACATATCTATATCGAAAATCGGATAGGTGGAAGACACTATCTCCTCCACCCTCCTCTGGCCCAGGCTATCTCTGCCACCTCCTATCGAGCTAGAAGCACCTACTGCTGGGGGCCTGCCGCCACCTCGATCTCTCCCGGTGCTCCCTCCCTCTGATGCACCACTAGCTGCGGCTGCATCATTGATCTCCTCCTCGCACCATAACGAGGCACATCAGGGGCATGTTGTGCCAGGGCATCCTCATAGTATCTCACCTCGGCAGGAGAGCCTGATAGGTGCTCAGACTCACCATACCAGGTGCTCGTAATGGCACTGCTGCTGCTGCTGCTGCTGTGGTGGGCCCTCCTATGCCACACCCCCTATGACCCGACTCAAAAGTGGTGCTCTATATCACCGTATTTGGCCCTGAGGGCCTCTCTCATGCCGATGGTAGTGATCCTCTCTCTGATCATTATATCTCACTCCCGACGATGTGTGTGTCTCTCTCTAATATCAATGCATCCCTCTCCTCCGTAGCTCTAATCTCCTCGAGGGCAGCCTTGTGTGTGTGTGTGTGTGCAGTGCATAGCTCTCCCTCCAGCCTCTCTCCAAAGACTACAGCTATGTCCTCCTCATCTGCATCTATGGATGTTGGGAGGTGTCATGGTAGCTCTGAGAGTACCATGCCACATAGCCATCATCTACTCCTACATCATCATCACTATCTGTGGAAGGTGGGGCCTCCTCAATGGATCTACGGGATCAAAATCGGCAGATCGGTCTCTCTGCTATCCCACCTATATGGCCTATAGGTGGTCGGGACTGTCTCTGTACTAAACCAAACTACCTCAATACCCATATAAATGGGATGCACTCCCACATATCTGGCCTATGGCCCCTAACCACCCTGCTCCATCTCAGCTCCACCAGGTGAGCATCCTGACTGCCCATGTCGGGTAGACCCGATATGGTCTCCAAATGACCTGCTCTGGTGTCGCATCCTGAAGCGCTCAGTATACCACTCCAGATCTCCTCTGTATCTCCCGGGCCATGTCGGCCCGCCATCACCGAAATCCATAATCAAGGGCCCCCTCTACTGCTGCATCCATGGAAGCCCAGATGGCCTGATCACTACTATGTGCTCATATGCCCAGCAATGGAGCACAAAGCTAACATCGATACCTGTCCACCTACCTACCTGTGTGTGTACATCCATAACTCATAGTATATCTGAGCTATCAGGGCATCGAAAAATGTGAACACACTACTCAAACTCCAGGATGTCACAAACACAGTCTAGTAATAACAATGAATGGAAATCTCCCACCTCCCGAATCTCGGTAGAAAAAAATAAGAGATCACCATCTCAATCAAGCATATCCGTCTACTCCTGTCATCCTCGTCTATAATGTGAGGCTATCCTCACCACCCCGACACTATCTCTCGAATCATCTCCCTATCTCCATACAATCGCCTAGGGCCCTCTATCGCTTGCTCTCTGTGGAGTAATCTCAATCGGGTCCCCGGTGATCGGCAGCCTCATGATCCTATATATCCTCATGGGTGATGGTCATCTCACCCATCCTGAACCAGAAAGTGCATGTCCTACTATCCCATCACCGTATAGTGCTCACATCAACTCTACATCTCGAGGCACCCATCGGTAGTACCGAAAGCCCCCGAGCCCGGCTAGCTCTAGGTGACCAATCCACATCAGTCACATCGGGAGAATGGTCTCTAGAAGCTCGGGAATAGCATCCCGCATATGTAAAGCCTCTCGTGCCTACATCACATGACATCATGGATGGTGTTAGCTACTTATTTATCCAAATCCAAACATCAAAAACACATTCTATCACTTTCTTAAGTCTAAACACTCCAATCGGCGTCGATTGAGTTCAATCAATCGACGTCGATCTAATTTAGTCGACGTCGATTGAAATTCCAATCGGCGCCGATTGAATTTAATCGGCGTCAATTTTTCCAATCGACGCTGATTGAAAGGCCAAATGCCCAAAATACTCTGGCCTCTCATTTATCTAGTTTTTTCCTAAAAACTAGCATCCTAATATGCTATTTCATGATAAAACTATATAGGAAGTTCGGGTAGATCCACTTACCCTAGGTCGTGTCCTCTTCCACTTCTGACTGCTCCCAGAGGCTTCCATGTTGCTCAAAATCAATTTTTGACTCTCTCTAAATCAATCATCGCGGTCTAAATAAATCGTTCACATTTTCCTTTCTCATATTTATATGGGCTTTATGGTTAGTCGGCGCCCGATTTTTATGGTCGGTGCCGATTTTTTAGTCAACGTTGACTTTGGCTTGATCGATGCCGATTTAGGCCCATCATTGCCGATTGGTTGCAATTTTGCTTCTCCACATCACTTTCTTCCATCTCCTAATCTTTTTGCCATAGTGTTGATGCTTGGCTTATTTATCTTGGTCATTATTATGCCCTGAGTGTTGCCTTTTGGCACATACTTTCGATATTATCACCCATTTCGAGTCTGTTCCCTATACATGGGTCACTCACATTTGTGGCAGCTTAAAGATAACGGGTCTATAGGCACTAACGCCATCATTACTTCAGACCATCCTGTTTCCCTACCAATGTATCATTCTTTAGGTGCTACTATTTTGCAGCCCTCTTTACACTCACGGTCTGTAGGTATTAACGTCATCTCATGCGAAGACCATCTAATCTGCCCTACCAATGTGAGTTCCTTAGGTTGCTTGCCTTTTTATTATTTTTGTGTCATCAATGATCAGATCTACTCTAGGCATCTAGTCAGGGGCATCCTACATTTTCATCTACCTTTTTCAAACTTGGGATCGGTTGTTCTTTCGGGACCCATCCCATCCCTAGTTTGAGGGGGATCACATCATCACTTTTTCTTCCTTTCTTCCAACTCCTTGTTTTTGTCTTGCAACTTTGCTTATCGCAAGTTACTCGACAAAAAGGGGCAAAATGTAGACACCTAAAATTGGTTACCCAATTTAGTGTCCCCCACGTTCGTTTACCTTCTCGGGTAACCTGGGGCACCTTTATATCACCACTTCTCCCTTAGGGTATTATTTAAATATTTGATTTAAACATCTATCCTAAGTTTATTATACCCCATTATGTTTTACCCATGGATAATTAAATATTAACTATTTAATTACACTTTTTACATGTATCTTAACCACTTATCTACCCCATATCAATTCCTAACCTCCCATATCAATTCTATCCATCTATCCCCCTATTTCTCCTCCCCCAAACCATGCAGTGGGATATTTCCCATATTTGAGTCGGAGGGATCACTTTCATCTTTCCAAAAATGTCCTTTTTGCCATTTCGGGAGTCTGTTCCCGATCGGCGCCGACTGGTACTCGGTCGACGCCATTTTTTGAAATGGCACCGATTATACTCTGGGCACCGACGATACAAATACAGGGGCTAAAATTTAGTTCTAGTTAGATAGAAAGAAAGAATGACAGAGAGTTTTGAGCATCAAGCCTGAGCATTATCTATCAAGTGAAAGCTAATTCTGTCCAAATCAATCCCTGAGAGGAGTACCATTACTCTTACTCCTACCACATCGACATCGTGAGCCTCCATCGATCTCTTGGTGACTCTGCTCCTGCATCTAGTGAAGGTGGAGCTTTTTCGCATATCCCTAAAGGCTCCTGCAGATCCAACAGACATCGATGATCTAGCTTTCATTGTCCATTTCTCAATCTTCCTACAATTTTCCCCTAGTCGACGCCGACCTATCCCAGTCGACGCCGATTTTCCTAATCTAATCGACGCCGATTTTCCTCATCGACGCCGATTTTCCCTAATCACCGATTTTCCTAATCGACACCGATCGGCCTAGAGATAGTAAAAAAGAATTCGTAAACACAAATCCAACATTGTTTTCACAGTTTCCTATTTTCTTTTTTTTCATCACTTTTTACATTCTATCTCTGTCACTTTTAATCAGAAAATCTAGACATTTATTTACATTCTTTTATCATGTATGCTTCTTCCTTTAATTGAAAATGTGGACTGACATCCACCGAGGGAGCTTATCACTTCCCGACCCACTTTTCGGCAGTCCACCCAAATATCTTTTAACGTTGTCTTTTTCTCAAGTATCTGTGTCTCACAGGTTTCTCGGATCTACTTTACAGATTGCTCGTGTGCATCCCTTATCTTGTCTACATCGCTTTCTTTTCCATCTACATCTTCGGATCTTGTCTAGGTTACCCATGTTTGCACGTGTCTTGACCACCTTTCGACAAAATCAACATCCACTAATGTTGTGGGAGGGGAACCAAAGTGTGACACTCGCCGATATCAACAAGGCTAATTGATGACTATGTCAAATTTATGTCCTAAGGTAGGATGTGGAGAATGTGAAGGAGTCATGCTCATCAAAATAGTGATTTCCTCTTGATTATAATGTATAATCATGTGTAATATGATACTATACACTATCATCCTCAATGGTGTGATGTGAATCTATGCTCAAGACACAAAGCACTTGCAGTATATGTAGGCTCTCGATGTGAATGAGATTGCATCAATGTCCTCGAGGGTCACACATGCATGGTTGTTTCCTAACTATTATGTGTCATGCATGGCTAGATAACATGGGATGCATCCAGGAGACATGGGAATCAAATTATTCTCATGTTGATGTTCTATCATTTATTGTTATGTGATATGACTAATAATTTTCTCAATGCTCAATGTAGTAGTTTGCAAATGTTGTGCCTTAGTATGAGACATTTTTGTATGGATCATAGCATGGTGTAGGTATCATGATATTGATTACACCCCAATTGAGCTCTATTGAGGTGATAAAAATGTAATTAGGATTGGAAGCTAGAAATGATTTATATTCCTATTATTAAATTAATATTAAATATACATATATGAACATATAATAAATGATTAAGATATTTGATAATTTAGGGAACATACTAATTATAGTAAAAATACAAGAAGATAATGTATTTATCTTTTCTATGTTATGACGACTAATATAGATATGAAATGGGTGAAATATACTAGAAATCTAGTGTATCTACTTTGTCTAAAATTTTAGGTGTCTATCTTCTGTTATCCCAAATTTACCCCCCGGGTTAATTTGGATAACTCATTAAAATGGACTTAGCCATTTAAATAAGTTTGTGACGTTAAATGGTCACAAATTCTACCTCTCCAAAGCACTAGCCATTGGCATTTAAAAACCCGTGGGAGGCTCAACTAATCCATTAGCGGGTTATGTTTAAAATGTCATGTGACATTCATTTGGTCGTCAATTTCAATGTCAAATGTCAAGCAGCATGCCATGTGGCAGGATTCCAACTCTCCTAAAAGTTTTTCACTTTAGCAGATGTGAGACCCGCAGAATAATCCACATTCCATAATATTTTGGACCTATGGCACGGCGAGATAAAGTCAACGAAGGTCAAAGGAAACATGGCGGAGTTAGGAGATGATAGGTGGCGAAGATCAAC
Organism: Taxus wallichiana var. yunnanensis; assembly: GCA_018340775.1. Lineage (NCBI taxonomy): Eukaryota > Viridiplantae > Streptophyta > Pinopsida > Cupressales > Taxaceae > Taxus > Taxus wallichiana. Next base: position 964,092,672 of record CM031234.1, read on the forward strand.
GACCGGCGGTGAACACATGTTGTCATTCCAGAACCCTTCAAGGTATATGCATTTCAAAGACCTCAAGTCTGCGGAGTAAACCAAGTTCAATAAGGCTTCGAGTCCGGGTGGTGCAGGTGGTCAAAGCATTATACATGGTTGCATTTCTATGGAGTTGACAGTTTTAAGTTTTCCCAAATAGAAGTTGTGATGTGAAGGCACAACCAATCAAAGGCAAGCACGAAAGAAAGAAATACTAACATTACGAGGAGCGTGGATATTTCTCATTGGATCATGTTTTGCGGTTGTTAGCCATAGTTATCGAAAGTCGACACCGAGAAGGTGTGTGGAGCTTTCTTATTAGCTCATGCTTCGCGAGGGTTGATATAGTAAAAGAATAATCGACATTGCGAAGGTATGTGGAATGTTCTCATTGGTTTATAATTCGCACTCTGACAAGGTTTTTTATGAAAGAAAGTGTATCGTGAAGTAGCATGGAGCTTTCCCATTGGTCTATGCTTCACACTCTAACAAGATGCATATAAATGAGACTGACATTGCGAAGGTGCGTGGAGCTTTCTCATTGGCTCGCACTTCACAATGAACATACCTGATAAAGAGGCAAGCTCGACCCCACACTAACCGAGAGACCAACACATGGTAAAGGAAAATCAATGTACACATAGGCAGGGGTAATTTCTCAGGCCAATCAAACGCCGCCACGTGTCGATTCTTGTGTTTCCGACATGTAAACTTCAAATAGCCATATATTTCAATTCCCATCTCCAAATTCAATAAAATTGGTCTCGTTGGAAAGCTCTTGTCCTATTCTTCATGTTGACACAAGGAAGATAAAAAGTAATGATGTTTTGTGGGTCAAAATGGAAAACATAGCTTCAAAGGGAGAGAGGATAGTCCTGAGCATGTAAACAGTCAAATCTCACTCTCAACCACCAAAATTGACAAAGTATGGCTTCCATCTCCTTCTGCAAGATAGAATGGACATAAGAATGGCCTTACAGGGTGCCCATGTGCTTTGTAGGAGAATTCAATATAGATTGTTGGTGGTTGAAAGTTGAAAAAGTCGTGCCCTTCTTTTTCTCCCTCTTCTCTTTCTCCTTGATCTATATATTGAAAAATATTTCATTTTGAAAAGGGGGGATGTTCTAAAATTTAAAGGAACTCTATCAAAATTGTTCCAGAAATTTTATGAGTTACAGGCCTCAGATTTTGGTGTTTTGCAAGGTGATTCTTGCCTTATTTCCTGCATTGTAATGAATTGTGCATCCTTTTAAGCAATAAAATTCATGTTTTGTGGCTCTTTCTACCCTAGCTTGTGTTGTATTACATTTATTTCCTTTCATTACAATTGTAGGTGTATTGTGCATACTTTATTCTTCTTGCAGGATTCAAATCTATTGTGCTCCATGGAAATGATCATGGTAAATGTAGTTCGGGACTGTGTCACTCATGTCTGACCTCTCCCCTCTCCATTCTTCCTCTCATTTTCACTCATTGGAATGTCTCCACCCCTTGTTCTTGGTGTTATCACCTCCCTTAGTTTAGGATTTTAATTTTATGCATCTTCCTCTCTCTCTGGTCCCTTGGAATTATATGTTAGTGTTAGGTAGCTGCATTTTCCTTTCTAGGAGTAGTTTTAACATAAAGAGTAGGTAGAGGAAGTTAACCTTCTCTAGAGGTCTGTCACATTTCGATTCCCACAACTTGGAGGTAGTCCCATGATGCCTCAAGCCCCAAATCAACCTAATTTACGACGGGTGTAATTTTGAGCTCCAACGATTTTGGCATGCCCGGTGGGACCAATGAAAGATTTATCTTCATTTCGTTGAGTTTTGGTGCATGACTTGGTAATTTCTAGCCTTTGGAGGCTTATTTCTACACATCTGGCCACTCCAACCTTCAAATAAACTAGCTTCGTGTAGTCAAGGTGTTGAGTTTCATGAGAAGAATTCAAAAAAGGTCTAGAACAGTGGCGAAGAAGGAGCTTTTGAGTACCTACAATTATCACCAAGAAGAAGAACAAGAGGAAGGATAGTTAAAAGGTCACCTTCACCACCAAATAGGACTCTATCCACCCCACCTCCTGGTAGTCATTCTTATTGTCTACTAGAGTTCAAAGACCTATTATAATGGCACAACATAGAAATATACCATTTGTTACCTTCACTAGTAGCAGAGTCCCCTTGCTCTTAATGCACAACATGACATTCTAATGCTGAACCTTAAAATATCCCTTTCTTCACTGGGGAAAACCATACTACCCCAACTCACCATATTTAAGATATTACCAATGATTATGTTGTTCATCAAGTTACCAAACAGGATGTAGTTATAAAGCTATTGGTTTCTTCATTCAAAGGAAATGCTCTTGAATGGTTCAAGAATTTGGGACTAGGAATGATCACTAATTGGGATGATCTGGGACAACCCTTTGAAATCAATTTGGGGAAAAGGATGATAGCATATACTTGTTAAAGTAGTGACAACTATAAAGAGGGCTCCCAATGAGCTCATGATAGACTTCAATTTCAAATTTCAGAAGACATGGGACAGTATTCTAGTCCTAGTGAGATCGTCTCCACAAGGTGTTTTCCTTTACTTTTAAGAGCATTAAATTCTGATATTGTTGTCATGATTCATTATATGGGGATGAAACATTTCCTGGGGCCTATGCAATATCCATTAGGGCTGAAAATTGTCTAATACAAGCTAGGAAAATAGCCCCTAGGATGCCTATGCCTTTATACCCCTGAATTAATCGAAACTACTCAACCCTCTATGCTCCTACTCCTTAGCAGAATTCCCAACCCACTACCTCCGCATCCTACTCTCCCAAAAATAAAAATGAGGATGAAGAGATGAAGGCCTTGATTAGAAATCTGTCCAACAAAGTCATATCCTTAGAAAAACAACAAGCCCAATCTTATAGGAATTATTCTAACCAAGGGAAATCTTCAAACCAAGGATTTAACCAAGGTTATCATCATATAGGAACCAACAACCTAATCAAAGATATGGAAAAAATCAACAAAATAATAGGTGGCAAGGTCAAAATGCACCTCTTTCACTTCAAACAGTTGCTCCTACTCAGCCACTTCCTATTGTTAGTACAAGTACAACATTGGTTCCAGTGTAAAATAATGTGATTCAAGAAACAAAGTGGTGTTTCCCATGCAATCAACCACATAATCAGTTTGTTTGTCTAAGTGCATTGCAAACTCACCCTTTATGATTCAAATTTATTCCAACTAGTAGGAACCATTTGTAGAACTAGCCGATCCTAATGTAGAATGAGTTCAAGAGGTCAATCCTAACACCAATCTCATGATCTTTGGAACTAATGAATTTTGTGCAATAAATCAAGTAGTGGACAGTTCCAACAGGCCTCAAACTCATGCTACTAATAATACAAGGTCTTAGAAAAGGATGTTGGAATCTCAACTTTCACCTTCTTCCAATCAAGGCAATGTTATCAATAAGGAGAGGGAAGTTGGGATAGGTAAAAATATATTGCCGAGGTTCCTAGTAGACCTATTTTAAACAAAGAAGTTACCTCCCAACCAAAGTTGCATGTCTTAATGTTGCAGAGTAATCAAGGAAAGATAATATTGTACCTCGGATGTAGAAACCCATGGGCCTTCAGATTATCTAAATAACTCTCATATTTATTTAGCTAACTTATATTTTCATTCTAATTCGATGTTTCAAATTTCGGGTTGCGTGCACTAAATATTATTCTTTTGACACCTTGCACAACTACGGTTCCTTTATGTACCCTTATGCACCTTCATGCTTCTCCCTCTACATTCTTCTATCTCCTTCCATTTCCCCTTTGTGCCTTTCCTCCTACGCACTTTTACTTTCATTCCTATCTTGTTGTGCACCTCTGCAAACTTGCCTTCCAAAATGGCTAAGTCCCTGACATTCCTCCTACGTGCTTACATACACTAAACTATGTCACATACCCCTTCTCTATCTTCCGTCGCGCACCCTCCTCAGTTGAATGCTCGCGCCTACTTCCATACTTGCCTTTTGCAAGTATGCCTTCTTTCCTACCACGTGCATTACGTGTGTGCCTTCCCTCTATTTCCCCTCTGTGCACCTGCTTTTTGTAGTCTTGCGCCTTTTACTTTTGTGCCTTACACATTATTTTTCCCCTGTCACTATGCCACATCATTTTTTTAAACTTGAGTTTGTTACACACAACCTATTAGAGCGCGCGAAAAGGATGTCGAATCCTGACAACCAACCGGTGCATGACACGTGGTAGAAAAGACAAAACAACTAAATAATTGGTCAAATCCTTGATCCAATCTACACGTGCCGGATGGCTCGACTGAATGTGCCTAGACTTGTCAAAGAGCTATTGACACAAGCTACACGTTGGACTATTCAAATTCAAATGTAGGCGGGATTTGTTAGGTAGAAAATAAGGAAACATCTCTCAGCTCATCAATGCACACATCCAATCAACCTCAACCACCATATTTCATCAGATCTTTCCTCCTTCCTTCTTTTATACGCCAAATAGACATGAGGAGGTGCATCTAACAATCTTGTAGGTGGATTTGTAGGAATTTATCACTTGTTGTTGGTGGTTACAAATTTGAATCCGAGTTTCCCTCCTTTTCTCCTTCTCTTCTCTCTTTCTTCTTCTATGAATAACAAATTTTCACTTTGTAAAAAGGATCCCTCATTGTTGTAACGACACCATGCCAAAATGGTGGCTGACTTCCCACAAGTCTCAGACCTTGGCGTGGTCTCTGTAATGTGTTCTCGTCTCCTACTACCATGAATGTAACCTGACTCCACTGCATCCCTTGAGTAATAAAATCATGTTTTATGGAACTCCTGTCTTCCATTTCTTGTTTTCATTGCATCTCTCCTCTTTATCTCGCATTTTCTAACATGTTGTGCGTACTCTTGTGCTTCGAATCCCTGTGTTCATGTGTTGCGCGTCTTTGGAAGGTTGAGCCCGCGTGTTGATCTATGGCACATGTCATCTTCCCTCTTCTCTCGTGCTCTCTCTTTCCTTCACTACTCTTGGAGAGCGATCAACCCTTTATTTCGGGTGATATCGCCTTCCTTAGCTTAGGATTTCCCCTTTCTGCACAACCTTCTATCACTGGTCCCTTGGCATGTTTAGTCTAGGATTTGCTTTCTGCATTAGGAGTAGCAGTAGCATTAGAGGTAGGTAGAGGAACCGGCCTTCTTCAGAGATCCGTCCCAAGCGCGCAAATTCCCACAACTTGGGGATGGTTCCATTATTGTCTCAGATAGCTCGGCTCTCCCATACCCAAGATGCGGGTGTAAGTTTGACGACCAAAATTTTCTCGCACGCCTGGTGGGACTAGTTTGAAGAGCTATACATCTTCATCTCAGCAATTTCGATGTGTTATTGTTGAGATCTAGCCTTTGAGGCATCTTTCAATGCATTTGGTGACTCCACTGATCCAAACGCACCCATTTTATCATTCACAGACCAGTCCCCCTCCTTCTTTCATTCAATTTTCCTTCTTCCATCATTCCACCTTCCTCTTTTAAAGTTGTGCAATCATGACTTCTTTCCCTTCATGGAATTCTCATTTGTAGTAGCAAAACTATTTCCCTCCATCCCCACAGTTCCAAAATCCTCCTCCAAATCAGTTTTATAAGCCCCATTATCCCGAAAATGCATACAACCCACTTTTTTCTAACCAAAATGTTTATGAAGAACAGGTTTATGCAGATGATGGTGGTAACTCCTTGGCGAAGTTGATTTTGAGAGGTAGGTGAAAAATATGGAGATGGACATGATGCAACTCAAAGTCAAGTGCTCCATAAAGGTAGCTAAAGTTGGATACAAGGTCCCTTATCCATGGGTCGGCCATGTACCAGTTGGTTTAACACCCAAACATAAGTTACACTTTATCACTAAGATGTTGCCCCAAATTACGAGTGTGCGAAAGAAATGGAGGCTCAAAATCTAGCGCACGATAACCCTATCAATGGGGCAACCCCGTACTACCACCTTGACAGCCTCCCAATACTTCACACCAAATTTACATCATCTCATCCCATCACTGCGTGTGTCCCCATCCTCTTACACTCTTACCCCATTGAGAATGTCCCTCCTCCAACCTCTCACCTTCGGTTTGCTTCCATTCCCCCTTTTGTGTGCGCCTCTGTTCCTTTCAAAGATGTGTGCCTCTCATGCCTTCTATGCTCATCCTTCCACCTTCTTCCGAGACCCTCTTTCTAACTCGTACCATAAATGAACAACCCCCTACCAACGCACCTTTCCCAACCAACGTCATCATGTTCGATGACTGCAAAACAATTGAAGAATGACATGACTCATGTGAATCCAATTGGGAAGAGGAAATCATACGCATGCTTGTTCCAAAAAGAAAAGTAGTCGGTCCTCAAAGGGCATGCGCCTGGAGGAGACTAAGTTTCTTGTAGAGGCAGAACCTCACATGCCCTAGCTTTGCGCGACCCATCATGTAAGCCGTCACCTTCAGAAGGAGAGTCTACAATAAAATCCCATCTATGGGATTGAACTTCAAAGTAATGGGCAAATCACAAGGATCAGACCATGCCCGATCAAATACCTGGATAGTCTAGAGCCAAAACAAAGTTGCCACCGGTCATGCTCATTTTAGAGCATGATGTAGAGCTTCAACATACCAAAGGTCAATAGTAGTGCCTCCTGAATCCAAGTGTAGAACAACTTCAGGAGGTATATATTCTGTTTGTTGATACTTTGAGGAGGGTGAAACACCATCTACAAGTCAGTTTTTCACTCTTGTTCCAGACCATGTCCAGCCTCAAAATCAATTACATGGTCACAATTTGTGAGGAAGGGAAGTTACTTCTCCCTACATGTTGTAGGTTTTACTTAAGTGCCCTTTGCCTCTAGTTAGTGTATAGTAGATTAGGTTTGTTTTCAGTAAAACAAGTGCTCACACACACTTTGTATGTTCCCTTTGGGACATGTATGGTTTTAAGTTTTGTACATATTGTTGTGCTTTTATTTCAGTTTGCTCCCTCTAGCGCCTTTCCTATCTTGTTGCGCCCGCGTGCCCCATTTTTTCGCTTCCTGGGATGATAGTTCAATTTTAGCAGAGAGAGCTCCAACAATCCACGCAGCCTCTCACTCTCATCAATTCAATTCAAAATATCTTCATATGAGAGCAACAATTGAGTTTAGATTTCAAACATATCTCCAAGGGACTTCAAGAATGTTCTTCAAGTTTCGGATCGATCTTCAAGTTTAGCACTTGACTCCATGCCCAATGTACTTCTAAGGCTACACGATCTCTTCATCTAGCAGGATGGCCCCCGAAAGTCACCAAAACTATTATCCAAATAACTCTCCTATTTATTTGGATAGCTTATATTTTTATTCTAACTCTGATGTTTCAAATTTCAAGTTGCGCACACTAAATATTGTTCTTTTGACACTTTGGCATGGCTACAATACCTCCGTGCACCCTTACACACCTTCCTACTTCTCCCTTTGCATTCTTTTATCTCCTTTCATTTCCCCTTTGTGTCTTTCCTCATGTGTGCCCGATTTCTTTCCTATCGTATCACGCATTCCTTGGCGCACTCTAAACTTGTCATCCAAAATGGCTAAGTCCTTGGCATTCCTCTTACGCGCTTACATACACTAAACTATGTCGAGTGCCCCTTCTCTCTATCGTGTCCGTTCCCTTCCTCATTTGAATGCTCACACCTTGCTTCCATACTTGCCTTCTACAAGTATGCCTTCTTTCCTATCGCGTGCATTATGGGCGTGCCTTCTCTATTTTTCACCTTCGTGCACCTGCCTTTTGCGAGTCTTACACCATTTGCTTATGCACTGTCACTATGCCACATCATTTTATCAAACTTGAGTGTGTTACACGCAACCTATCGAGTGCGCCAACAGGTGCCTAATCCTAACAACCAATCGGTGCATGACACATGGCAGAAAGGACAAAACAAATGAATTGTTGGTCGACTCCTTAGTTAATCCACGCATGCCACGTGTCTTACGTGCCCGGATGGATCTGACATCTTCCGATAGCCATTTATTTTTCTACATAACTTTCATCGACATGCGCATGGACTTGTCGAGAGCTGCGACACAAGCTAGATGTTAGACTATTCAAATTCAAATGCAGGTAGGATTTGGTAGGTAGAAAATAGGGAAACATCTCTCATCTCATCAATGCACACATCCAATCAACCTCAACCACTAGATTTCATTAGATCTTGCCTTATTCCTTCTTCTATACACCGAATGCAGGACATGGGGAAGCACATCCGACAACCTTTCGGGCATTTACAGTATTTATCACTTGTTAGTGGTTATAGATTTGAATCCAAGTTTCCATCATTTGCTCCTTCTCTTCTCTCCTTCTTCTATAAATAACAAAGTTCTACTTTGTAAAAAGGATCCCTCTTTGTTGTAATGGCACCATGCCAAAATGGTGGCCAACTTCCCATGGGTCTTAGACCTTGGCATGGTCTCTTGTAACGTGTTCTCACCTCCTTTTGTGAATATAACTGATTATACATCCCCGAGCAATAAAATCATGTTTTGTGGAACTCTTGTCTTCCCTTTCTCATTTTCATTACATCTCGCCTCTTTGTCTACGTTTTACGGCATGTTTGCAGTCCACGTGTTCATGTGTTGCAAGCGCGTTAGAAGGTTGAACCCATGTGTTGATCTCGTGGCACGCTTTGTCCGCCTCTCTTCTCCCGCACCCTCTCTATTTCCTTCGCTACTTATGGAGAGAGATTGACCCTTTCTTTTTGGCATTATTGCCTTCCTTACCTTAGGATTTCCCCTTTCTGCACATCCTTCTATCCTTGGTCCCTTGACATGTTTAGTCTAGGATTTGCTTTCGGCATTAGGAGTAGTAGTCGCATTAGAGGTAGGTAGAGGAACTGGCCTTCTCTGAAGATCTGTCCTAAGCGCGCAAGGTCCCAAAACTTAGGGATGGTTCCATTGTTGTCTCAAACAACTCGGCTCTCTCGGACTCGAGACACGGGTGTAAGTTTGATGACCAACACCTTATTTTTAACATTGTTGAGAAAATGAAGAGGAAAATTTCAATGTAACAATGTGGGATGCTCTGGTTATTCCATCACAAAGGGACCTTCTATGTGAAGCTCTTAAACAACTTCCTTAAGTTGATCCGGTGGTGGAAACGACTCATGTTGTTGTCAATTTGTGCCAAGCAAATGAGGAGTAGGTACAAAGTTTTCAGGACCCTCCATTTTATATTTCATTAATTTTGGGAAAATACTTTGTTTATAATTGCATGATTGATTCAGGGGGATAGTAATTATGTGATGCCCAAAAAATTATTGATATCCTAGGTATTAAGTACAACCATGTTTCTAAAAGTGTCCTACAACTTGATGGTTCAACTGTTGGTGTATTATGAGTGATTAAAGATATTGAGTTAACACTTTATGCTTGTCTAAGCCTAACTATAACCCATGATATATCGGAATTGAATTTCCCTTGTTTTCCATTTACTTATCAAGAAATTTCACAACCAAAGTAGGTGGTTATTTGTCTTCAGATTGGACTCATATACTCTTAAGAACTAGGTATGGTACATGATTTACAATATAAGTTAAGCCTATATTTTCCTATCATATTGAGTCTTATAATCGTACCCCTCCCTAATTAAATTTCCTAATATAAGAAGAAAATCAACAAGTGTTGGTTTTAGAAGAGCAACCCATTCCTCCTCCTATTCCCGATCTTATATTAGATTAATGGGTTGAAGAATGCTATGAGTTTGATCCTTATGATACAACTTTGGAAATTGGACTTGGAACCTACTGCATTCTCGAAGAAGGATTTTCTTTACTGCACCATTTAAATGAGAAAGATAATGATTCTAGATTATGGAAGATGTTCTTTTATGGTTCCGAAACATAAATAGATCTACGATAGGTGTTATATTAATTTCTCCAATGAACGTAAAGTTCTTCTTTGCTCATAGATTACAGCTTTTGTATTTTCTAACAACATAAAAAAGTATGAGGCATCGGCGTATGGTCTCCTAATTGCTAAAAAGAGGAAAATAAAGGCATTGCAAATTTTTAGGGACATTGAATTGGTTTTCCACCAAGTAAGAGGGAAGTGTGCCACAAAAATAAGCTTTTGATGCCAAGGAAATTAAATAAAAAAATAGATCGATGGCAGCCCTTGGTTCATAGTTCTCACCTGTTGAAAATCTTGTTAAAGGAAATGTGCAACACGTTAAGGTAGCGGTGAGGTCATCCATTCTAGACAATGAAACCAATTTGGCAAGTATTTGACAACGATGAGAAAATTGTGCAATTTATCTAGAATGAGGCTATATTTTCTTGAAATATGCAATTTGATTAGTATGATAGTCATGGTGACCAATTTATTCAGCTGAAAACAAATAAATTATTAAAGGGATTGGTCACTTTGGACTAGATTTTCAGTCATGATGATGAATTCAGAGGAAAGGAAAACAATATAACAACAAGGCAAGAAGATTGTTAATCATTCATCATTACACAAGGCAAGGCACTTTTGCTTGGAAAGGTACATGATGAGAATGAAAAGTAAGAGTTTATCTCCTTGTGTCAAATATTTAATGATTTATTCTCATGGGATTATGAAGATCTAAAGGGTTTTAATCCAAACATTGTCTAACATTCCATTGATCTGGATCCTAATGTAAATCCAATTCTACAAAAGCAAATGCCAGACAATCCTAAGATAGATCCCCTCATAAGGAAGGAGTTATCCAAACTTATTGAGGCCAAGATAATTTTTCCTATCAAGTACTCTACATAGGTGGAAAACCTTGTCTGACGAGGAATAAGAATGGGGAAATTAGACTTTGTGTTGATTTCAGGGATTTGAACAAGGCCTCCCTAAAGGATCACTATCCTCTACCTTCCATGGAGAAAATTTTGCAAACTTTGGCTTGAGTTGAAAGGTTATCTATGCTTGATGGATACTCAGGTTTCAATTAGATCAAGGTTAGGGAGGAGGATCAATTCAAGACTGTATTTACAACTAAATGGGGAACATATGCATATCAAAAAATTCCTTCGGTTTATCAAATGCAGGTGCTACATTCCAAAGGGCAATGGACATTGCTTTCAAAGGGTATATCAATGAATTTATCCTTGTCTATCTGGATGACATTACCATTTTCTCAAAACAGAGTAAAGATCATATCAGCCATCTTGAGAAGGTATTCGAGAGATTTAGAGAATTTGGGATGTCTCTTAATCCCAAGAAATGTAACTTTGTAACCTCTAGGGCAAAACTTTTAGGGCATGTTGTTTCAAAGGATGTAATTGTCATTGATCCATAATTAATCTCAATCATCCTCTCTCTCAACTTTCAAACTCACAAGAAATACTTGCAATCATTCTTGGGAAAGATTAACTTTGTTAGGAGATTCATTCCTAATTTTGCAGGATTAGTCAAGCCTATCACTCTTATGCTTAAGAAGGATTCATATTTAAAATGGACAGAAGAAGGGAAAGAGAGATTTTCCAAGATCAAACAATAAATTTCTCAAGATCCTACACTTATTAACCCTAACTATGCCAAGGATTTCATTTTATATGCTTATGGAGTTGAATCTAGTATTGTTGTTGTTTTAACTCAACAAAATGATCAAGGAATGGAACATCTAGTGGCCTTCTTCAGTCAAACACTAAAGGATTATGAATTGAAGTATAATCACATTGAAAAATAGGTTTTTTCCATCATGAGGGCTCTAAAGAAATTCAAGAGTATGTTTTCCACTAATCATATCAGATTTTTAGTCTCACATTCTAGTGTGATAGACCTCATAATGCGGCGAAACCCAAAGAAAAGAGTTGGATGGCTGACTAAGTTCATGGAATATGATGTGATTATTAAGGCCACAAAATTAGTAGGGGTAGAGGACTTTGTGAGTAGTTTGTTTTAGATGCTCAAGATGATCAAGAAACCTCCTTTATGAATGAAAAACTTCCACATAACATTGAAATTCAGCAGATGAAGGAGATGTAATTAATAATCATAGCTGGATTGGTGATATGAATACATTTTTGTCTACTAGTGCTTATCCTCTTGGAATGAACAAAACAAAAAGAAGACATCTAAGACTGTAGTCCATTCCTTATGCACTAATTGATGGGATTTTGTTCAAAAGAAACATTGACAGAGTTTTGTTGAGATGCATTGAAGGTGAACAAGTAGAGAAGGTTTTAGCTGAATTCCATGATGGTTTCTCAGTGAAAATTTCTCTACCTATGCTATCACTGCGATGAAATTTTTTTAAAGGCAGTTACTTTTGGCCCACATTATTTTCTAATTCTCACAAATGGGTCAAAAAATGCAAGGAATGTGCTTTCTTCACTAGTAAGAAGAGGTTGGTTTCCCTCCCACTTCATCCAATTCAAGAAAATCAGTCATTTTCCCAATGGGGTCTTGATTTCATTAGCATGATCAACCCTCCATCAAGTGCTGGTCACAAATGGGTTTTAACAACAACAGATTACTTTACCAAGTGGATAGAGGTTGTGTCATTAAAGGAAGCAACTGAATCAGTCATCCTTGATTTCCTTGAGGACATTGTTACAAGGTTTGGTATCCCTCAAACTATCATTTTTGATAATGCAAAAGCTTTCTTAGGATCATGTTTAATGCAACCTAGCAAAAATAAAGGCTCTTATATGTTATTAATGGGTTGATTTTACATTTTTAGGCATCAATTATATATATTTTTGGATATTTTCAATATAAATTTAAGGTTTTTATGCATAATTGATTTAATCTAAAAATAATTAAACATTAATTTTAGAGTAACTTTACTATAAATAATGATATAAAAATGATAATATACAGAATGGATAAGCAACAAGCATTCAATGATATGAAACCCTAATCAAAAGAAAGAGGGGATGACTTAGCTAATTTCCGTGTAATCTAGAGATGATTTGGACTAGATAACTATTGTAACATGCTACGAACATTGTTGAACATGCTCGGTGAGGATTATGGAACTCGAACTTTGTCGAGACAGAAGCGCCCACCGAGGACGAAGCTCCCGGTGTTAATGACAAAGGTAGGCACTAGTGACTAGTTAGATACTCGTGGATTTGATCTTTTTGGGCTAAAGGAGCTTTGTTGTTAATCGTTGTTTGTCATTCTGATTTGGCATTAGGGTTTCGATTGCACTGTAACCTAAAAACAAACCCTAGTTATTTGCACAAGCTCACAAACATATGAGACTTGAATAAAATATGTAATATGTGAAGTCGAGGCGACCTCGGTGGTCACCCGATGAGTGAACTTAGTGACGAGCGCCGCACTACATTTTAGACTCCAAGTAGTTTTGTGTGTTTGTGTGTGTAGTGATTCCCTAGGATGCCCTTGTGCAAGTTGCATTATGATAGTGGGCTAGATCTATAGTGCTCTGAGTATACAAATGTGTGTAACGGAATAAAATGAACTTCCTCCTATGTTGTGTACGCATATTGATATAGCCCTTTTTCCCTTATATGAGTGTGCTAGATGGATGCCTTGTAATGATCTTGTGCCTTTGAATTCAAGCTTAAGTGATGATAAATAATGCTTAGTGATTGGCCCCTTATTTAAGAGCAATCACTGTGTATATATATGATTCCATTGTTTGAATTTTGTAATTGAAAACTAAAAGGCCAACTCAAAGTGTTAAAAGATGCCCAAGAAGCGAAAGGACCTAAAATGTAAGAAAAAAGGAAAAGAAGGTCGGGAGCACCCAAAAGGGATAGGAGTGCTTGGGTGCTTATGTCCTATCTAGGCGCTAGTGTTCAAGGTCATCAAAAGATATATTAGTTAAGTACCGGCGAGTTGTAAGGTGTGTAAGGTTAGTGAAGTGAAAAGATAAAGCAATCAAAGAACTAAAAGCGATTGTTAACCACTAGTTTAATTGATTAGGAATCATGTATACATTAGTATGCTTTATGACCTAGAAATGTACCCAAGTGCATATATTTTGTGTCTACATTTGCCCCCACTTTATGTTGTTGAGTGAATAATCAATAACATAAAATAGATAGAAGATGTGTACCTTGTAAACCGAAGAGAAGTGTAGTCGATAGCGTGTTAATTGGACAAGTAGCGTGAAGTGATCGTGATGTGAAGCATGGTAACTAGGAAAGGAAGGTAAACCCTATGGGTGAAGAGTATGTGTGGTAGTGTGATGCTAGAGCGTGTGCTTGGTTATGTGAGTTACTTCTTTTAAGGATGGACTCGAAAAGAAGAGTAAAAGAGTAGTCAAAGTCCCGTATATGAAAAATAAGAGTAACGTGTGAATAAGTATGCAAAAGTAGTAGATAAGGAAAGAGTGTACTTGATGTATAAGAGAGTAAAGGATAAAAATTTGTCTTCTTTTACTTTGGAGATATTGTTGGAGTTGAGTGTCTTGTTGTCGAAGGGTGAAGTTTTTGGGTGATTTCACACCAAGAGTGAGTTTTTGGCCAATCTCACGCGAAAGGCAAGTTTTGGGTCATCTCACACCAAAAATGAGTTTTTTTGAGATCTCACTCAAAGAGAAGAGTGTTGGGGAGAGAGGTCTATTTTTCTATCCTTCCATGACACTTCCCAATAAGTGCCACTCTGATTGGCATGTCCCGATTTGAACTATATCAGTAACCAATTAAATGAATTTTGTAATCAAGTCAAGTGACTAATATTGTAGAACTATATTGTAAACTTATAAAAACTATGTTGAAACTCGAGAAACTATTTGTTTTTTCCCTTAGGACACTAGCACTTTTCAGAGGGACACAAACGCCCACCATCCTTATATGTCTGGGTGTTAGTGTTTGATATGTGTTTGTAGCCTAAGTCTGATTCTAGACCATTATGTGACTATGTGCATGTACCAATTTTGTGTTGTGTTGTTCTGATCTCGTAGCTTTGAGTTGTTAGAAGGGTGATTTTTTCACCCAATAGATTCCCCCTCATTTAGGGTACATGCGACGAATGCGGAGGATGCAATTGAAAGGAGGGGACCTAAAGTTGATATGCATATCCGAGAGTGGATATTGATTTAACAAATATGGAAACTCAGAAACCGTAAAATATTGCAAAGTCACATATGATAAATAAACATTAAGGAACAAAATCTACAAAAACAATAAGCTTAAAGAAATATAAAACCCTAGGTGTAAGAGAGGGAATATAAGACTTTGTTGATTTCGTAATAAAACCTGAAGTGTTCTAGAGTGGAAGAATGATGAAAAGATGAGGAAACTGTCACAACCACACTTAGAAAATTCTTTAATTTCCGGATGAGCCTAGACTAGGGCACCATGACTAGGGCGAGGGCACCTAGGTGCTAAAGACCTCTTTTGGGCACCTGTGATTGCATAAGACCTCAAAATCTAGTTTTTCTTGTGTTGCAAGGTGGTCACTAACCTTCATTGCTAGTTGTTTGTATGTCGCCAGATGATCACAAAATTTGCATGTAACCCACAAAACAAAAGATATCCTAAAAACCCCAAAACACATCAAATCCTAAAAAAAAAAAAGATGCAAATGAGGAGTTGGAATGACCCCACATGGTCACCCGACAAAGTGAACTTACAACTAAGTGTTGCACTACATCTCAGACTCCATGTAGTTCTTGTGTGTGTGTGTAGAAATCATACCCTAGGAAGCTCTTGTGCAAGATGTACTTGATAATGAGTAATAACTAGATGTAGAATGTAGATAGATGTGTGGATGGAAAAATGAACTTCCCCTCTTATGTGTGTATGCATAAAATGCAGCTCCTTGTCCCTTGAATGAATAATATATGAATGACTTAATACTCATAGAATGCCTTTGGATGCAACCTTAGGTGGTGATAATAGATGCTTAGAGCTTGGTCCTTTATTATGGTCACATAGCTTTGTATTTATATAATTCCTTTATTTGAATTTCGTAATTGACATCTAAAACGCTGACCCAAAAGAAAAAAAGTGTCCCAAAAGATAAAAGAGGCCCAAAAGAGGTGAGCAAGATAGAAAGAGGTAGGGGGTGCCCGAGGGGATGAGGGCACTTGGTTGGGCGCTAGTGTCAGAGTCAATAAAAATAAAGCAATGAAGAAAAAAACTAGGTTGTGGGGTGTGCAGACCAAAGAGGAAACACGAAAGATAGAAAAAGGACAAAGATAGATGTCAATTTCTAGTTTTCTTGCCTAGGAATCATATGAATAGTGGTATGTGATTATGACCTAAAAATGTACCCAAGTGCGTGATTTTGTGTCTACGTATACCTATAGGGGTAGGGGGTGTGTATGGTAGAAACTAAGGAACATGTAAACAAGATGGGATATGAAACAAGTGTTTGTGTAACAATAGCTAGCATGCAATAGAAGACAAGAGGGACCATGAAAAGTGGGTTTCATATATGGGACATCGCTCACAATGTCACAAGACAATCAGGCCTGAAGTGACCATAAGAAAACAAAGAGCATGCAAGACATAGAGCATAGCTCATAAACAATAGAAAACAAGAATAAGAAAAAGGTGATAGATAACCATGGTTGTGTAGAATCATGCAAGGAAAATGCTACACATGAATCACCTATTAGCATGTTAGAGAAATAAATAATATGTCAAAGTGTGTATAGATCAGTGAAGAGTGAAGTGAAATTAACGAGAAGTAGTAAATAATGTAACAATAAGACATGTGATGTGTAGAGTATGAGAGTAGTAAAGGTAGATGTCCACAAGAGTCTTGGCGGAATGGTGAAAACTAGTCCATAAAAGTCCCGCACTCACCTCGAGATACCAAGTGAATGCACATGTGTGTATGGAAAAGATAATGACCGATTAAGCTAAATATGGAAATATATGCCTAATATGATGTTATAGTAGTAGTCAATAAATGTAGCAATGAAATATAGAAATATATCAAAGCAAGATAAGCAATAAATAATGAAACCCTAGGTGCGAAAGAGAGGAAAAAAGGCCTTAGTTGATTCACAGTAAAGTCCGAATGATTTGAAGCTCGACAGGATAAATAGAAAGGAGGAAGCGTTGCACAAAAGTACTGGAAAATGTAGATCTGGAGGTGCAGTATGTACTGGGGCACCTAGAGAGGGACAAGGGCTCTCGTGGGTTCCCTAGGCCTATTTCTCTGGCACACAGTCTGCAGAAATGCTTAGAAAACCTCCTCGAGGTGTTGTAAGGTGTTCGTCTTTAGTCGCATTTGGTTTCTCCAAGGTCACACCAAGATCGTCGAGCTTGTTGTATACCCGCAATGAATAATAAACATGCAAAACCCTCAAACATATATCAAATCCTAAAAATAAAGATGCAATTTGAGGGGTCAAATTGTCCTCAATTGTCAAAATGGTGAACTTATGACCGAGTGCGTACTATATATCATACCCAATGCGATTATTTGTGTGTGTGTATGGAATTGTGCCCTAGGTTGCTCTTATATCAGTCACACTTGGATAATGAGTAAGTAGCTAGATGTAGAATGTAATAAATGTGTGCATGGAATAGAATGAACTTCCCTCTTATGAAGTGTGATACGAGAAAACCAGCCCTTGTGTCCCTTGTGATGGAGCTAGATGGATGCAATGGAGCTCTTAGATGCCTTAATGGATGCAACCTTAGGTGGTGATAGCTAATGTTTAGTGCTTGGTCCCTTATTATGATCACATAACTTTATATTTATATGATTCCTTGCTTGAATTTTGTAATTAACCCCAAAAAGGCCAACTACCAAAAAGATAAGATGCTCAAAAGATAGAAAGGAACCAAAAAGTATGAGTAAAGTACAAATGGGACAGGGCTCCCGTAGGGGACGAGGGCACTGGCGGCGGCATCTTGGATGGGCATCGTTGTCTAGGATGACAAATGCCGAAGAGTAAAAAGACAGATTGAGCAAGTAGAAGTGCAAGACTAAGAGAAGTGACAGAAAGGAAATAAAGGTGGCCAAAAACATGGGTTAATTAGTACCATTCTTACTTAGGAATCATATGAATAGTAGTATGTAATCAGGACTAGATAATTACCTAAAGTGTGTGATTTTGTGTGTACATTTCCCCCACTTTATGTTGGTGAGTGGAAATCTCAATAACATAAAGTAGATAGATATGTGTACTGATAACCATGTAGATTTATGTAAAAGGCATGCCGAGGGACTAGAAAAAGTGTGGAGTGATAAAATGTGAAGTGTGGATACTAAGAAGGAGAAAGTACAAAAATTGATCATGAGAAATGAACCTAGGGCAAAACACGTGTAGATGTTGTGATGTACTTGTTTTCGATGTTAATGTATGTGATGTGGATGATGTTGACTACCGTTTCCCATACGAGATGGACCTACAAAAGAGAAGTTGATAAGTAGTCAAATACACATGTATATGTGTAAAAATGTAAAGGAGTATGTAAAATGAAAAATGTGAAAAAGGAACATGTGTTCCTGATCCGTGATGAGGAAAAGAGTGTGGAAAGGATCCTCGGAAATGATATCATTGCATGAGTTTTTGGGCGATCTTGTGCCGTGGAAATGGAATAAGTCTAGGGAGAATAGTCTAGTGTCATCCTCCAACATTTAATTACTTCATGTTCTGTAGAACATCACTGCAGATGGTGTGTATAAATGCATGTGCTAAGGAATATCTTCCCTATAAAATTCGTTGTGTATGGAGTTCTGTAGATTGTGTTGAACAACCAATTGTTGTGTAATTACCCCCTAGTATCAGACATCCAGGAAAGGTTGTTGTATTTCCCCCTAGTTTTAGACATCCGGGAAAGGATGTTGTGCTAAGGACCCAAGTATGATTTTGAGCCTTGAAAGTTGTGTTGTACATGTATTGTGATGTGTTGTGTATAACGTTGTATGGGGTGACTAACTCACCCGTATGATGCCCCCTCATTTTGGGTGCATGCAATGTTGCTAACAGAGTATGTGGCCCAAAAGAGGACCGAATGTTGTGCCAAAACTGTGCCCTATAGTGGGAAGGAGATGTGCTTGGTAGAAACCACGGCACGCGTAAACAAGTGGCTAGGAAAACAAGTGTTAGTACAAGCAAATACAAACACTCATGTATAAGATGAAATGTAAGCTAAACAGACAATGTCTAAGCTAAAACACAACTAGAAGATAATGTAGACCGTGAAAAGTGGGTTGTAAACATGGGACACCACTCACGATGTCGCAAGACAATCAAGGACATAGTGGCCACAAACAATCAAAGAACAAGCAAGACATAGGAAAATCCCTCATATAATGACAAACAAAAGCAAACAAAGTGTATCGACAACTATGGAAGCAAATAGTTCTCGCATAATAAATGTTGCACATAAAGCACCCAGAAGCACACTAGAAAGATAAAAAGTATGTCAAAGCATGTATAATCGAAGAACCTAGTGTGCTATGAAATAGAATTAAACAATATCACCTATACTTTACGAAAGTGGATGCCCCAGGAGCCATTGTGGGATTGGTACTAGTACTTGCTCAAGCATCCATGTTGTTGTGTAATAGATCTGTGAAATTTGCGATCACAACTAGAAAGGCAAGTGAACATGCATGTGTGTATGATAAAGATAATGACATACACTATATTTATCTAACATGTGTAATAAAGTTTACATGTAAAAGCAATGTGCCCCCGAGCGGATGGAAATGTATGCGGTGAGGTTCATTTATTCATGCCCCCTCGGCAGTCAAGAATGAACCGTAAACGAGATTGTGTCTTCGGAAATGGTTTGAGTGATGTGTTGTATGTAGAAAGGAGTTGATGAATAGAGTGATGATTTTGGAATGGTAATGCGTTGATGATATTGTATGTGACATAGGGAATGAGTGTTATGTGATTATTTAGCCTAAAGCGTATATCACTAGATGGGTGAGTAAAATGCTAGTACGCGTGATGATGTAGCACAAGGTGTATATCAAAAATAGATCAACGTGATGCTCGTAGAAAACGTGATGATGTAGCACAAAGCATGTATTACGAGATGTATGGATAAGATGATAGAAAATGGTGATGATTTATTCTAAAAGCGTTGATCACACTATGTGTGAAAAAGGCGATGCTTAAAAATGTAGCATAGTGTGATAAAAAATAGGTTAATTGATTGATTATTAAGATCAAAGGGTAAAATGATGTAGGTGTAATGAGGTGAGGTTCATTTTTGATTTGGACCCTCAATAGTTGAGTATGAACCATTGGAATAGAGTGCGTTGTCGGGTAATGATCTTGATGATGTGTTGTCATGTGTTAAAAAGAGTTGATGAATAAAGCGTGGAGGGTTGATTGTAGAATGATGATGTGTAGATGATATTGAACGTGACATAGGGATGCTGTGATTTTAAAGTTGTGGGATGAGGTGTTAGAATGTGTGATGATTTAGCCTAAAGCGTATATCACTAAACATGTGAGGAAGAATGTTAGAAAATGTGATGATGTAGCACAAGGCGTATATCACAAAATATATGAATAGGATTATATAAAACGTGATGATGTAGCATAAAGCATATATCACGAAATGTATGAATAGTATGGTATAAAATGAGATGATGTAGCACAAAGCGTATATCATGAAATGTATGAATAGGATGGTAGAAAAACGTGATGATGTAGCACAAAGCGTATATCATGAAATGTATGGATGTAATAATAGGAAAAAGGGGTGTTAATTTGGCCTAAATATCACGATATGTGTGAAGAAGGTGATGGTTAAAAATGCCGCATAGTGTGATCAAAAGGTTGATTGATTGATTGTTAAGATCAAAGCGTATAATGTTGTGGGTGTGACGAAGTCCCCTTGATATTTATACACTCAACGGTCAGTATGGACCGTGGGGCTAAAGTGCGTCAGTGAGGTAGTGAGTGAAGCACGTAGAGGATGAGTATTAAAGTGTGCAATATGTATAGTAGATGTCGTAGGTGTGTGATGTGCAAAGGGTGTAATATGTAATGTGTAGTATGCAATGTAAGATGTGTAGATTATATAAGTGTGGAAGTGTAAAAGTGTGTGTGATGTCGAAGATGTAGTATGTAGAATGTGTATGATGTATGGGTGTATGAAGCACAAAGTGTGGATGATGCATAATATATGGAAGATTGTATATGTAGAAAAGTGTATGATGTGTAATGTGTAGTGTCTATAGTGCAATGTGTGTGAGGTTCATGTATATAGGATGCCCTCAACAGTCAAGTGTGAACCATAACACAAGAGTGTTTCGTAAGGTAATGGCGATACAAAGGTATTGAGAGGTGTATGATATATGTGAAAGTATAGATGCGAGAATGATGAGATAATAAGACGCATGTCAATGCTAAAGGGGAGAGAAAAGCGTGATGACCCCCAAGCATGCGTGAAGGATGAGAGCTATTAAGTGCCACCATCTAAAATATCGTCATTATGTCGGATTGAAGCCAACCGGGCTGCATTGGAGACTTGATAGGCAATACTATGAGGTGGGTCGTATAAAAAGTCATTACAACGTAAGGTATACATAGTCATTTCATATTCTTCATCGTGAAGGGCACTTTGGAGGACATCTATGCGTGTGCCAACATGTGAGATTTTGTAAATTTCTGGGAGACGAATCATTACTCGATAGTAATACTACCAAATGACATAGGAAAATAAAGATAAGAGTGAGTAAAATCTAATGTGCCCCCAATATAGTCAAGCCAAGATTGGTCGAGTGTCAGTAGTGAAGTGCAAGGGGTACATGTAATGAAGACTGCTAAATGGAACACCCGAAGACCATAGGTGGTCGTGATGTGAAAATAACCATGATAAAGATGCGGTGAGTGAAGCGGCAAAATAACGTTGTTGAATGTCAACCTAAGCCTAATTAAGCCATCATATGTGCAAATAGTATCAAATCAAGTACAATTGACTGAAATATGATGCCAATAAGGGTTGTTGATGAAGAGTGTGCATATGAAGGGAGGTGGCATAGATGCAGACTGTTGGGGAGAGGGTGAAATAGCGTCCACAATATGGACACACCCTTGATAAAGTACCATAACATTAGTTGAAGGAGGGGTCTTAAATTTGTATTCACTTGGACCATCGGCCACAAAAGTGTCATTGAAGTAGGAGTCATCTGCATGACTGATAGGAGTGAAATTGAGTTTGCTCAATGCATCATCAGTAAGTTCCATAGTATTAACTTCATCATTAGAATCTTCAGAATCATCCGTGTAGGCATTGTCGTGTCATATATATGCATTGAGTATATTAGCAAGAGGTGGACTAGATGTAGGAGTCATATGATCCTCGGCGACCGGAGCAATAGTGTTAGGAAGAGCAGCATGCTACTGTGGGTGAGATGATTACAGTAGTATGAGTAGAAATAGCTAGAATGGTCAGAGCAACGAAAGAAGACTGAGGCACTAGATTGACCAATGTCATATGTATCAATATTACTATATGGAATAGGATGTGAAGGAGGAATATGCATAGTAGTAACAAGGTCTATGCGACAGAATTTGAATGGTTCAGGATCTACAGTAATAGTATGTTCATATCCATCATGTAAGAATTTGACGCATTGGTGTACAGTAGATGGAACTACTTACATTGCATGAATCCAAGGTCTACCTAGTAATAGATTAAATTGAAATGAAACATCTATAATGAATAAGTTTGTGAGGATAGTCTTAGGTCCGACTTGAATATGTAATGAAATAGTTCCTAGGCATGTGTAAGTAGTTGAATCATATCCCAAATAAGAGTAGAATTCTTAGAAATTAGATTATTGTTAATGCCCAATTGTTTAAGAAGGGAATGAGCACATAGGTTAACGGTCGAGCCATTATCAATAATTACGTGTTTAATAAAAGTCTTGCTAATAATAGCGTTGATGAGAAAAGGCACACATGGATTGTTATTTACAAATGAAGACATGTCCTCACTAGTAAATGATATAGCATGTGAATTTTTTTCGAAGGACTGAATGAGGTATGTAAAGGCCACCCAAGAATTATCACTTTCTATATGAATAGGAAAAAGGGAAACCTCTAATGTTAGATGACACTTAGGCGCACTGCGTAATAAATCATAAAGGGAGATTTTGGCGGACATGTTTTTAAGTTGTTCAATGATATAATATCCCTTAGAAGCGAAAGCAATGCAGGATGAGCCGTAAAAGTGATAGGTGGTGGAATATAAATGGGTGGATCTATAGGAGCACAAGTGTGATGAGTAGTTATGACATTGATAGAAGGATCAACCATAGGCATAATAAAGTGAGGAGGATGTTGAGTACAAACTTACATGAAATCAACAACAATAGTAACCGTGTCTGAGACTTTTGTGGGTGTGAAATAAGGATAAGACGATTGATTCATGACTTGATAAGGTGAAGACATACTTAGAAGTAAGGGTTTGATTGACTGGGTTCACCAAAATGATTAAGCTAAGTATGGAAATATATGTCTAATTTGATGTTATAGTAGCAGTAAATAAATGCAACAATGAAATACAGAAATATACCAAACCAAACTAAGCAATAAATAATGAAATCCTAGGTGAAAAGAGAGGGTAAAATCCCTTAGTTGATTCGTAGTAAAGTCCGAAGCCTGGACCAAGCTCGATAACCTAAACAAAGAGGAGGAAGCGTCACACAAAAGTCTTGGAAAATGCAGATATGGAGGTACAATTTGTATTGGGGCACTGAGAGGGACATGGGTGCCAGCGGGTGCCCAGTGTCCTTTTTGGGTGCATGGGTCTATAGAAATGCTTAGAAAACATCCTTTGAGGTGTCGCAAGGTGTTTGATTTTAGTCATCTTTAGTTTCTCTAAGGTTGCACCAAGATCGTCGAGCTCGTTGTAAACTTGCAATGAAGAATGAACCTACAAAACCCTCAAAACAGACATAACATCCTAAAAAGGAAAGATGTAAAATGAGGGGTCAAACTATCCTTAGCTGTCACAATGGTGAAGTTATGATTGAGCACTACACTACATCTCAAACCCAATGTAGTTATGTGTGTGCGTGTAATCGTGCCCTAGGTTACTCTTGTGCAAGTCACACTTAGATAAAAAGCAAATAACTAGATGTAAGATGTAGTAAATGTGTGCATGGAATAGAATGAACTTCCATCCTATGAAGTGTGATGCAAAAAAAACCAACCCTTGTGTCCCTTGTGAGGGAGCTAGATGAATGCAACAGAGCTCTTAGATGCCTTGATGGATGCAACTCGGTGGTGATATATAATGCTTAGTGCTCGGTTTGTTATTATGATCAAATAACTTTATATTTATATGGTTTCCCTTCTTGAATTTCATAATTAACCCTGAAAAAGGAAGACTACCAAAAAGATAAGATGCTTAAATAGATTGAAAGGACCCAAAAACTATGAGTAAAGTACAAAGGGGACAGGGCGCCCGAGGGGATGAGGGCACCTAGTGTTGGCATCTTAGGCAGGCGCCGGTGTTCAGGATGACAAATGCCAAAGAGTAAAAAGATAGACCGAGCAAGTAGAAGTGAAATACCAAGAAAAATGACATAAAGGAAATAAAGGTTTCCAAAGAGATGGGTTAATTAGTATTGTTCTCGCTTTAGAATCATATGAATAGTAGTATGTAATCAAAACTAGATAAATACCCAAAGTGCGTGATTTTGTGTCATAATGACATACTAAGTATCGAACTAGCATACAAAACAAAGTCCACATAAAAGTAGTAAAAGTTAATAAGAGTGAATCCTACCAAGATTTACAAATGTTGTGTACATGTAATGATGTCTTTGTGATATGTAAAATGCATAGATGACATGGGCCATGTTTCCCCCTAATAGATGTGTGTGAGATGAGGTTCATTTAGAAATGCTCCCTCAATAGTCAAGTATGAACCATAGAACAAGAGTGTGTCATCAGAAATGAAGTTAAAGTATGTGAACCAAAAATGTGGTAGTGCTTAAAAAAGATAGCAATGAAACATGGAGCGAGAGAGAGAGTAGCCATGATATGATAAGTGAGGTTCATGGAGGAATTGCACCCTCAACATTCAAGCATGAACCATAGAACAAGAGTGTATCGTTGGGTGGTGACAGTATGATGCGTGTACTAAAGATGTGAAAGTATGTAGAAATGTTGACCATGAAGCACAAAGCAAAAGTAGATGATGTGAGGTTCATTTAAGATTTTTCCCCTCAATAGTCGAGTATGAACTATGGAACTAGAGTGTCTTATCGGAAATGAAGGTAAAGTGTGTGATAGAGATTAGATGTTAGGAAAGATTTACTGTGAAACATAGAGCGTGATGTGTAGTAGATAAGATATGAGTAGATGATATAGATAGCCAAGAGTGATGAAGGGGAGAGAGTGTGATGCCCCCAAGTGTGCAAGTAAGGTTCATTTAATTCCCTCAACAATCATGTATGAACCTTAAGAACACGAGCGTGTCATCCGATGTTAAAATTATTGTATGTGATTGGTAGATTATGTAGTAGCAACATTTTGTTGTATAAATAAGAAGAAGTAATGGTATACAAAAAAGTGAGGAGGAGGAAGGATGATGACTTAATCTAAAAGTAATTAAACCTTAATTTTAGAGTAACTTTACTGTACCTAAGGATATACAAATTATAATATACAAAAATGTACAAAGAACAAACATTCAATGATATGAAACCTAAGCAAAGAAAGAGGAACATGACTTAGCTGATTTTCGTGCGATCTGGAGATGATTCAATCTAGATAATTGATGTAATAGGCTAAGAACAATGTTGAATAGGCTCGGTGAGGATTCTAGAAGTCGAACTATGTTGAATGAAGCATCCACGGGAGAAAGTAGTGCACGAGTGCTAATGACTCGAATCCAGGTGTTAGTATTTGACTTAGATACTTAGGATCCAATATTTTTGGGTTGGATGAGCTTCGTTGTTGATAATTGTTTGTCGCTATGATTTTTCTCTCGTTAGGGTTATGGTAACACCCGTAACCTACAAAACAAACCCTAGCTATCTGCACTAGCTCACAAACACATGAGACCTAAATAAAAGATGTAATATGTGAAGTTATACTTGACCCCGACGATCACCTAATGAGTGAACTTTATGCGAGCACCGCACTACATTTTAGACTCCACGTAGTTTTATGTGCTTGTGTGTGTAATTATGCCCAAGGATGCCCTTGTTTGAGTTGTATTATGATAGTGGGATAGATATAGATTACTCCAAGTATGTAAATGTGTGTAATGGAATAAAATGAACTTCCCCTCTATGTTGTGTATATGATTGATCAACCCTTGTCCCTTATACGAGTGTGTTGGATGGATGCCTTGTAATGTTCTTGTGCCTTTGATGTAGTCTTAATTGATGATAGATAATTATTAGTGTTTGGCCCCTTATTTGAGAGTAAAAACTACGTATGTATATGATTCCCTTGTTTGAATTTCGTAATTGACAACTAACAGATGAATCAAAGTGTTAAAATATGCCCAAGAGGTGGAAAGGACCCAAAAGGATAAGAAAGAGGAAAAGAAGGTCAAGAGCACCCATAAGGAATAAGAGCACCTAGGCACTTCCTGTCCTAGGCCCAGGCACCAAAGTGTCCGAGGTCATCGAAAGATAAAGTAGTTAAGCACCAACAGAGTTGTAAGGTGTGTAAGGTCAATAAAGTGCAAAAGATAAAGCAATCAAAGATCTAAAAACAATTGTCAACCACTAATTTTTTTCTTAGGAATCATGTATACATTAGTATGCTTTAGGACATATAAATGTACTCAAGTGCATAGATTTTGTGTCTACATTTTCCCCACTTTATGTTGTTGAGTGAATACTTGATAACATAAAGTATATAGAAGATGTGTACCTTGTAAACCGAAGAGAAGTGTAGTTGATAACATGTCGAGTGGACAAGTAACATGAAGTGATCGTAATGTGAAGCGTGGTAACTAGGAAAGGGAGGTAAACCCTAGGGGTGAAGTGTATGTGTAATAGCGTGTTGTTGGAGCTTGTGCTTGTTGATGTGAGATGCTTCTTATAAGGACAAACCTACAAAAGAAAAATAAAAGAGTAGTCAAAGTCTCGTATATGAAAAATCGAGTAACGTGTGAATAAGTATGCAAAAGTAGTAAGAAGTAGCACACGAGGAAAGAGTGCACATGATGTATAAGAGAGTAAAGGATAGAAAGTTGTCATGTTTTATTTTGGAGATGTTGTTGGATTTGAGTGTCTTGTTGCCAAAGGGTGAGGTTTTGGGCGATCTCACACCAATAACGAGTTTTTTGCATGATCTCATGCCAAGGGCAAGTTTTTTGGGCAATCTCACATCGAGTGAAGAGTGTTGGGGAGAGAGGTCTATTTTTCTCCTTCCTCAACGCTTCCCAATAAGTGTAACTACAAATTTACACATCGCGATTTGTAACCGATTGAATGAATTTTGTAATTGGAGTCAAGTGACTGATATTGTACAACTGTATTGTAAACTGCTAGAAACTATGTTGAACCAAGAAACTATTTGTTTTTTCCCCGAGGACACTAACGCCATGAGGGGACACAAATGCCCACCGCTTAGAGCCTCAGTATTGGGCGTTAGTGTCTGATCTGTGTTTGTGTCCCAAGTCTGATTTTGGACCATTATGTGACTATGTGTTCCTATGCAAATTCTATCTTGTGGTGTTCTGATTTATAGCTTCGAGTTGCTGGAAGGGTGATTTATTCACCCAATAGATGCCCCTCGTTTGGTGCATGCGAAAAATGTGGGAGGATATGACTAAAAGGAGAGGACCTAAAGATGATATGCATATTTGAGAGTGGATACCTACAGGGGGTAGGAGATGTGCATTGTAGAAACCAAGGCACATGCAAACAAGATGGGCTAGGAAACAAATGTTAGTGTAACAATAGCTAAAGCACGCAATATAAGACAATGTAATGAAAGCCATTATGAAGACAAGAGGGATTTGCGAAAATTAGGTTTCATACACGGACATCTCTCACAATGTCACAAGACAATCAGTGGTTGTAATAACCATAAGCAAACAACGAGAAAACAAGACATTGGGCATAGCCATGAAACAATATCAAACAAAAGGTGACCAATAACCATGGTTGTATAGAATCCTGAAGAAATTGCTACACATGAAGCACTAGTTAGCATGTTAGAGAGATAAATCGTATATCAAAGCGTGTATAAATCAACGAAGAGTTATGTGTGAATGAGAAGTAGTAAATAATGTAATAATAAGGCTGTGATGTGTAGAGTATGCAAGTATTAAAGGTATATGCCCCAAGAGCCTCGATGGGATTGGTAAAGAATAAGTGTCGGGCATCATGCATCGTGTGCGAATATGTAAAGGTCCCGCATTCACCTCAAGATACAAAATGAATGCAAATGTGTGTATGGAAAAGATAATGACATAATAAGTATCTAACTAGTGTAGGAAACAACATGTACATATAAGTAATAAAAGCTAACAAGAGTGCATACAACCAAGATGTGCAAATGTTGTGTGCATGTAATGATGTGTTGTGATATGTAATATGTGTATGTGAGAGGGGCTACGTTACCCCTTAGCATATGTGTGTGAAATTAGGTTCATTTAGAAATGCCCCCTTAATAGTCAAGTATGAACCATATAATAAGAGTGTGTCATCGAGAAATGAAGGTAAAGTATGTGAACCAGAAATGTGGGTGCTAAAAAGATAGCCCAAAGCACAAAGCGAGAGAGAGTAACCATGATGTGATAAGTGAAGTTCATGGAGGAATTGCACCCTCAATAGTCAAGTATGAACCATAGAACAAGTGTGCGTCATCAGGTAATAAAGGTACGATGTGTGTACTAAAGATGTGAAAGTGCATAGAAATATTGATTACGAAGCACGAAGCAAAAGTAGATGATGTGAGTGTCATTTAAGAATTGCCCCCTCAACAGTCAAGTATGAACCATAGAACTAGTGTGTGATTGGGTAATGAAGGTAAATTATGTGATAGAGATTATGCTTTAGGAAAGATTTATCGTGAAGCACAAAGCGTGAGGTGTAGTAGATAAGCTATGAGTAGATGATAGAGATAGCCAAGAGTGATGGGGGAGAGAGTGTGATGCCCCTAAGTGTGCGAGTGAGGTTCATTTAATGCCCTCAATAGTCATGTATGAACCTTGAGAACATGAGTGTGTCATCGAGTGCTAAAAGTATTGTATGTGATTGGTAGAGTATGTAGTAGCAACATTGTGTTGTATAGATAGGAAAAAGTAATGGTATACAAAGCAAGCGAGGAGAGGGAACGCCGATGACTCAATCTAAAAGTAATTAAACCTTAATTTTAGAGTAACTTTACTTACCTAATGATATACAAATGATAATATATAGTAATAGACAAACACCAAACTTTCAATGATATGAAACCCTAAACAAAAGAAAGAGGCATATGACTTGGCGATTTCCATGTAATTTAGAGATGATTTGGGTGGATAACTACTGCAATAGTAATAGACTAGGAACAATGTTGAACATGTTCGGTGCGGATTCTTGAACTCATAACTGTACTGGACAAAAGCGCGCATGAGAGGACAGGGGCACCTGAGCGCTAATGATTGAACTGGGTGCTAGTGACTGCTTAGATACTTAGTATCTGAACTTTTTACAGGTTGGAGGAGCTTCGTTGTTGATTGTTGTTTATCACTCGATTTTCTTGATATGGTTTTATAACACATGTAACTGTAAAACAAACCCTAGATATCTACACAAGCTCACAAACACACGAGACTCGAATAAAATATGCAATACGTGAAGTCAGAGTGACCCCGACGATCACCCACTGAGTGAACTTAGTACGGAGCGTTGTACTACATTTCGACTCCATGTAGTTTTGTGTGCTTGTGCATGTAATGATGCCTTATGATGCCCTTGTGCAAGTTGCACTATGATAGTGGGTTATATCTAGATTGCTCCAAGTATGCAAATGTGTGTAATGAAATAAAATGAACTTCCCCTCATATGCTTTGTGTATGCGATGCGATTGATGTAGCCCTTGTCTCTTGTATGAGTGTGGTAGATGGATGCCTTGTAATGCTATTGTGTCTTTGAATGCATGCTTAGGTGATGATAGATAATGCTTAGTGCTTGACCCCTTATTTGAGAGCAATAACTATGTGTGTGTGTATATATATATATATATATATATATATATATATATATATATATATATATACTATATATATATATATATATATATATATATATATATATATATATATATATATATATATTCCCTTGTTTGAATTTCGTAATTGACAACTAAAAGGCCGACTCAAAGTGTTAAGAGATGCCCAAGAGGTAGAAAGGGCCCAAAAGGATAAGAAAGAGGAAAAGAAGGTCGGGAGCGCCCAAAGGGACATGAGCGCCTAAGCGCTCTGTATTAGTTGGACGCCAATGTTCGAGTCATCAAAATATAGATCGATTAAGTGCCGAAATGAGTTGTAAGGTGTGTAAGATCGGAAAGTGCAAAAGATAAATCAATCAAAGAATCAAAAACAATTGTCAACCACTAGTTTTCTTGCTTAGGAATTATGTATCTATTAGTATGCTTTAGGACCTAAAAATGTACTCAAGTGCATAGATTTTGTCTCTACAATAATTATTGGGGTAAGTAGGAAAAATGTCAAAAATGGAGAGTTGGAAGGAAACACAATTTTTAGAGACACGTTATTTAAGAAATCACAAAATGTACCTTTATGACAAGTTATTAAACCACGGTGACAAGTCATTTTTGTGGGAAAAATAGAATTTAATTGGTCCAAACCCGTGAAGTTAGAGGTCTGAATGAATCCCGTAGAAGATTTCCCAAAGGGCCTCAGGTCCATAAATCGTTATCGTTCGATGGTCATGGGAGGACGGAGAAACGATCCTCCGCCAAAGGATTCGGGTAAAGTGGTATGTTGCGGGTATTCTTACTGAGTAGGAAAATATTAATTTTGGGCGGGAGTAGGATTCCAAGAGCAGCTGAGCTGCAATCCAAGACCCAGGGTGGAAATGGCAAGGACTGGTTTGGGCACTGAGGCTGTGATAGGTGCCTTGACATCTTCATCTTCAAATTTAAAGAAGAAGAAGGACTTCAAATTGACCAACAGGCTTCAAGAAGGAAAGCGCCCTCTTTACGCCATTGCGTTTAACTTTATCGATTCCACTTATTTCACCATTTTCGCTACCGCAGGTGGAAATCGGGTATGTAATATTATTTTATTTTGATGCCGGATGGACATTTTCAAGTTAAACACCGTAGATTGAACTTAATTTCGCGGGCCAGGGTTTTCTGTGTGCGAGTTACCCTTTTTCCAATGATCCCCGCCTTTAGTTAGTCTTTCTATATTACTCTGTTTATTTTAAAAATATAGAGTTACAGACATTTTTGATAATAGGCGGGGAAGGCTTTGAAATCAACAGTTTTGCACAACTTCAAGAATTACGTGGGAGGATGTTTCAGTAATGGATTGCCACACATATTACTACACAAAGGCTACATTTCTAAAGAAAACCTTTGCAATATGGGTCTATGTCAATGAAATCCAATGCAATACTGTTATTAAACACCTTTGGAATTGAGGATAAGAACGTTTTCTGCAAACAGGAGAACGTCAAAGTAGCCACTGTGAAGTGTTGCTCAAGGTGGTCTACATGTTCCTCTGAACTCGTTACTCAAGGTGGTCTACTGACATTCCAGATACCGCAGATGAAAGTAGATCAATCTTTGATTGTAGTTGTACTGCAAGTTCCTTGCCGTATGCTATCTATAGTAGATGACAATAGTCGCATTTAATATTATCTCTTCTTTTGTAATGGTCATCATTGGGAGTTTGGAAGGACCGAATCTGCATGATAAAAGACAGAGAAACTGAATTGATAAATCAGTAAATGGGCACACACACGTCTATCTTTCCACATGATGAATGTTAACTTCGTGATATGACTATAAAAATACCATTTCTCCTGCAGATGAGTTTCATAGGAAATAAAAAAACATCGAGGGTAGATGTAATTTGCAATGCAGTGTTCTCAGGAGCTCCAAATAATAAAAAAGATCTCTTCTGCAGAAGCCAACGGTATCTAGTTTGTAGTTTGTCGATCCTCACAGAAATTCGCTCTTGCCTTGGCAAGAAACTGTCGATTAGGCAGCTTGATAGTCAAGTGAATTTTGACCAAGTTGTGTGACTTGACGTGACAGTTTAGTATTTTCCTGGCCATAGTATTTGGGTAAATGTACCGGGTGCACAAGAGGGCTGGAATTTGTCAAAGCTTTGTAGCCTGTCATGATGTTCTTGTGGATTCTTCAGTTTAGTTCTTTCCAAGAAGTGGAAAGCTACATCATACAATGCCATTAAGCACTTGAAACGAAAGAGCTAATTTGACCAGCTTTGTGCTTGAGAAATTTCTGTCAGAGAATATTCTTATCTTATGTTTTGAATTTTTGTACTTTAAAAGTATGCTTTTGAGTCTATCTGGCTGAATAACTGGTAGGATGCTATGCAGGCTGATTTGGATTCAGGAAATTTTGGTTGCTTTGTATAAAGTTGAAGGTTTTGCACTGACTTTGAAGAATTATGAAGATGCGAAGTTTTTTTAACAGAAGATGCAACTTTTATCTAGTATGTAAATCAACACAAAAAGGAAAATCCATTCTTCGTGATGTAAGGAGTATCTAACTATTTTTTTCCTAGAATTATTGCCTTCCTTACTTCTGTTTCTTCCCAACAAAAGTGTAGCTGACCTGGAAATGTATTATCCTACAGGACTACATTATTGCAGAGGGCTACTAAGTTTTCTCAACAACACCTGATGAGTAAAACTAGGAAGCCTCCTTAATGAGACCATTAGGCAATATTTCCATTGTAACTATAAGCATTCTTCTCGAAATTAAAAGCATATTTTGACTCTGTTAAGGACAAAGTTCTGCCATAGCTAACAGTTTATAATTCTGGAAGAGTTAAATGCAATATTGCACATTGCATATGTCTCATAGGGTAAGAAGCTCATTATATCAACTATAAATGTAAATGCTGCACCTGTTTTAACAGGAATAGGAAGGATTTGAACAGTGTTGAAACAATGGTATAAAGGGTTTAAACCCATGAAACAGTTTTTGTTGGAGGGTCTAAATTTTTGTTCAAAATGGCCATGACGAGTCTGGGCATAGAGCCTGTTACAGGGCCCTTTACATTGTTGAAGGAGAGGAAGGGGAAAAAGCACCCTCTTCAGCCCATTCATCTCTATCAGTTCTAACTTCTGTTACTGCAATAATTTTGCCACCCGAGGTGTGTTATTACTGTTGCAGGTTACCAAAGTTATAATAAGGCTGGTGGGAAATAGGGTTCAAGGGACAAAAATCCCTCCACTTGAGGCATATTTTATTAATTTGTATAGATCTGGCCGAGGAGTGGCTTCCTTTATTCAAATATATAGCTTATTGTAGGAAGTGAATCGCAAACAAATCTGAAAATTTGCTCACAGTACTTCCAAGTTCTGGATAACTGTATTTTTGTTTCTAATCTGACATTTTGAGTGAGCTACGTAAAATCAAACCATGGTGGTATGGTCCATAGACTCCATACAAGATATTCCGACCAATAGGTGAGAACACATTCGTCCACTACCTTCCACCATACTCGAGAGTATTCAAGTGTTATTGAAGCCATACATTCCACTTCTACTGCAGCCAGCTGCAGTCCAGCATCCAATAGATTTGGATCCAGCTCAAGTGAGTACAGTAGAGGAAGAGCAACTCATTGATACAACTACTACCTCACAGCCACCAAGCAGTCAACAATTACTTAGAGCTCTCAAGGTGGGGCTTTTTGAAGACAAGGCTATGTGGTATGCCCTTCAGCAGCTCCAAAATTAGCTTCTTCAATTGCAACAAGACTCAATGTGGGCCATTGTTCTTCAAGCAATGGAGAATGATCCAAACACATCCATTGCTGATTTGCAATCTGTTACAAACCCAAGTTGGATTGGTGCAATCCATCATTGGTTCCTTGCAATTGAGTAGACTGTGCCTAGCAATTTCAAATGACACTTTACTCCACAAGCCATTACACACTCCATTGTGAAGTACACATCAACAACACTTGTCCCACATGCACTTTAGGACAAAACTAGGACACTAAATTGTGTACGCCTCATGTAACCATCCAAGAAGCATCTACGCACTCCATTGTGAAGTACACATCAACAACACTTGTTCCACATGCACTTTAGGACAAAACTAGGACAGTAAATAGTGTACGCCTCATGTAATCATCCAAGAAGCATCTATGACACCTGGAGGCCATTTGACACCTCACAACTCATATCAAGAGATGGTTTGGGAGTCTAAATCCTTGGATCTTGAAACAGTTGTAACTGATCTGGATATCTTTAACTGCACCGAACTTGATTCTCATTGGGCCTGCACCCCATTAACATTCTGTCAAACTAACTGGGTATTTCTCCTTTCAGCAAGGCCCACATGGATATGCAATGTTGCATGTCATTTCCAGCATTATAATCATGTGTTATATATCCCATCCAAGAAAAATAGAAGAGTTATTGCATCGCATTTCCAGCATAATAATCATGTACTACATACCCTATCGAGGCAAAATAGAAGAGTTATTGTTGTCATCTCTTGTTTCCAATGTGATCTGTAATGGTGCTTTCACTTCTGTTTACATTTTCTTGCATGTTCGACTATAACTTATAGGTTAGTTAGAAAGAGATGCCTGTTATGTAGTCTGTAAGCTGTTCTTGGTGCGTATCTAGTCTATAAGGGTATCTAGTCTATAAGTTGTTCTTGGTGCTACTCCTAGGCCCAAGGCAGATCAGCATCCTTTCACAAGATGACCATAGGAATGACAGTCACAATGATGGAAGGGAAGGGCTTCATAATCCAAAGATTGATGCTAAAGAAACTTTCCAAGCTTCCATGGAATCCAGGAGGTGAAGGATTAAATATTTACGCAAATTTGGACATATGCAATCAACTTCCTTTTCTAGTCAAACAAGAAGTTCCAAGATAATTTATCAGAATTCCATCAATTGATGGAACGTTGCTCTCATGCCAACTTCCAGGGATAGCTTTAGAAAAGGTGTCCTCATCAGAATTTAGAAGGCGCTTCTTCTGCAGTGTCAAAGCCAAGGTGCCTTGGCTTCATGAAATGAGTAGCTTGACTGTATAAATAAGGGCATCCCTTGAATGGTGTCATTTTATCAGCTATGTGGGAAAACATTACTATTAAATTTCCATTCATGGGCAACGGATAGTTTTGAGGTCTCCTTTTGGTTTCCAAACAGGTAGGATCCAATCTTTTATGAAACAGAGTGGTGCTCTCACCTCGTAAATTCGCAGATCAAGGCACGGTCGTGAAAGTATACAATACCGCCCACCACAACTTAAGGATTGGTAATCAGTTCAGGCTTGAAGAGCTATCTTAAAGGGCACCCGCTATTTTTTTAAGGGATGTTTGATTTAGAGCAAGGGCAGGGAGAAATATCTGCTTGTTGGAGGGTTGCCACTGCTTGTGAAGAGAATCCTCCCGGTTCTCATCCATGCATTTTCAAATTATTTGAAAATGAGGTGAGAGCGGTCCTCCTGCCCATTGTGGGGTCTCTATGATAATCCAGGGCAGCGGAATCGACAAACATGGAGTCTAGAAGCTGAGAAACCAATCTTTTCCTAGAAGCATTTTAAAAATAAGATGCATGTTAAACCTTGTACTGAAAGAATATTGAATGTTGTTTGTCTCTATCTCTAAGGATAAACAATTTATATATATAGTCTATAAATGCGAATGTGAAAAAAGGTAAGAATCAAATGGTAGATAAAAAAGGAGTCCCACGAAACAATTATTGCTGAAGGTTGTGTATTTGGTTTGAAATATAGAGGATCAGTCTTGACAAGAGCCTGTGATTGGGCCTTTAACTTCTTCAAAGAGAGGGTGGGGTGCGGGGTTCGGGATGGCAAACACCCTTTCTAAGAAGTGATTTTTAACGAAGTTGATGCACTAAGAATGTCTTTCCAAGAATATGATGACCAACAAGCAAGTGTGAATACTGATGTTTTTCCAATTGAATGGTTAAAATATGTCGAGAGCTTAAGGTCCCTTTGTCTTTGGTATCTTGATATTGTTTTGGAAATTGTCTTGGTGGACCATTTTAAAGAATCAAGTTGATAACAAACTTCATAGGAATGTGTTGGAGTATCTGTTTCTAATAGCAAACTTCATAGGAA
Organism: Taxus wallichiana var. yunnanensis; assembly: GCA_018340775.1. Classification (NCBI taxonomy): domain Eukaryota; kingdom Viridiplantae; phylum Streptophyta; class Pinopsida; order Cupressales; family Taxaceae; genus Taxus; species Taxus wallichiana. The sequence goes on from CM031234.1 coordinate 964,128,872, forward strand.
TATGTTAAAATATTTATGCCCATCTTGTTTTCTCTATTAACAATTCTGCACGCCACAACTGCCCTTTGATTTTGCTTTGTTGTCTATAAGGTAAATGCTAATGCTCAACAAAGATAGCTTTGTTGTGCAATACTGGTCTTTGTTTTATACTGAAGTTTGGTGTTTCTTTTTCAGGTTACTGTTTATAAATGTCTTGAAGGAGGGGCCATTGCAGTTTTGGAGGCATATGTTGATGAAGACGTATGAACTGTTCTTTGACATTATAGTCTCTTCTTGTAATGCTTATTTGCATGAATGATAGGGATTTGTAGTTCAACCATATGGAAATTCATTAAGCCTTTTTAATAAAGGTTTGTTTACTCGCGCATTGTTGTTTCCATTCAAACAGAAGGAAGAATCGTTTTACACTATAAGTTGGGCTTGCGATGTGAATGGTTCACCATTATTAGTTGCAGGTGGTAGCAATGGGATAATTCGAGTTATTGATGCTGCAAATGAAAAGATTGACAAAGTATGGACTCGTTTTAATATAATTTTTGGTTTGCTGCAACTTTCGTTATGTTGTTTGAATCTTGGCCCTGACTGATAGGCCTTGGCAATTGGATTGCACTTTCAGAGTTTTGTTGGGCATGGAGATTCTGTGAATGAAATAAGGACACAATTGCTGAAACCTTCTCTTATCGCATCTGCAAGCAAAGTAAGCAAGCAGTCACGGTTTCTTGCAAATTTCTAAGATTTTGATCATGGTTTAATTGTGTTGGAAAATTTACATTTGGAAAATCTAAGAACTTAAATTTTTGCTAGGATGAATCTGTACGCCTATGGAATGTGCAAACTGGTATATGCATTTTGATATTTGCTGGAGCTGGGGGACATCGCAACGAAGTTCTAAGTGTAGTAAGTGTTAATAACTTGCATAAAATTCTATTATTATGGCTTGTGCCTCTTTCTTATCGAAAATGTCCACTCAATCTTAAATCTGCAATGCCCATTGTGTTTTATGGAGATGTGAGTACCTAATGATCTATATGCCATTTATTCATTAGGATTTTCATCCTTCGGATATGTATCGTATTGCAAGTTGTGGCATGGACAATACAGTCAAGATTTGGTCTATGAAAGGTTTGAAATTTTTCAAATCAAGCCGTCAAATTTGTTTCAAGTTATTTGTAAGGATGCATCATATAACATTTGCTTGTGCAATTAGATTTTGTTTTTCCTCTACAAGCTGTCTCAACATTAGAAGAGCAAAAGACAAACAATGTTAATTTTTAGATGCCCCATTCATTCCGCTAAATATAGATACTTATTTTGAATATTTAATTGGAGGAATTGCTTCTAACATGTAATTTGTAACATATTTTTCCTAGAAATTATTATCTACAACACATTTAATTTGCAATTATTAATGATATGATCACAAAGTCCCAACTTATTACCGCACAACCTTTCTTGTGTATTTATGTCCTATTGCATAGACACTGTACCATCTTTTTAACAACATTGGGCCTATGCCATATTAAGTGGTATTATAGCCCTTTTCTTCTGAAACTTAAAAGATATTTTGACCATGCTATCTTTATTTGAATCGACAATTTTTATTCTTCGATGTAAATCTACAAATAAAAAGACATGGAAGAGGAGCTATAAATATGACACATCTCTCTTATCAGCCAAAGGGAGAGTATTGAAAGCATTGAAAATAAGCTTTCAAACTAAAAGCAATTGAAGAACGTTTGTTTTAAGATCAAAAGAAGAAAAAGAAAAAGTAGTAGTCTCTAACGATAAGATCTTCACATATAATAAATGAATAATTCGAACAATATGCAGAATATAATAAAGATCAACATAACTCAAGAAATATTCATGGGCCAAGATGCCCTAATATTCAATATATTCAAATAATAGAAGAATACCCTTAAGGTAGGGCAACACCATACAATACTCCTTAAGGAATAACTCCACGATCTCCCAATATGGGAATTCCACTTCGAGGGGATACCTCCAATATCCTTCTACCAAGTAGAAGACTCAACTCATACATGACATATCTCATAATGATATTCATCTCCTTTATATAGGCATACATTACTCTTAATGGGTGGGTAACACCTAATCCCAATGTAGGCCGACTCATTACCCAATATAACTAATTACTATGTGACCCCATATATTATAAACATATAACTAACTAAGGGGGATGTGTGCCACATGTCGGCATCTCCATCAACCCATATACATTATAATATCATATCCCAAGGTACATAACATGCCCTCCCTCCTTGACATGTTTTGTCCTTGAAACATGAGAAGAAACCATGTAATGAGTGTGCTTCAAATCATTGCACACTTATTGCCATGCTTGATCATCCAACCACCCATATGTGATCTTAGTGGGTGATACATCTCTAAACCTGGTTCCATAATCCGTTGTGCTACTTTGATTCCATCCATGTCCATAGTTGGTCCTCCTTGGCTTCTATGCGAGAGCCATTGTAATTTGTAATGTCCCCATTTTTGAAGACCCTTAGCCTATACGTCCCGTGGGCTTCGGGATGTGCAAGGGGAACATTTTTATTAAATAATTAAATATTATTGCCTGGAGCAATAATTATTTAATTATAAAAGTTATTTAATTTAATTCCCAAAATATATAAAATTAAATGGGGAATTAATTAAATAAAAAGTTAGGTGGCTTTCATTGATAAAATCACCCTTTGCAAAGGGGACGCCACACCTAGGGAAAACAAACTGCTTTTATTTAATATTTTCCCTCTCCTAGGGTTTTCGAATTTTGTGCCTCCTTACTTATAAAAGGAGTGCTAGGGTCATTATTATGATTATGTTATGATGAACTTATTTTGATACTCCATGCTTGGAGTTGGGATGCATGCCCATTGATGCTTTCTCTCTCTCTCTTGCGTGGGAGGTTGTTTTAAGCTGGTTATTGAGAATCAATTGAAGTGATTATTTGCTAGATCCATGTTTTTGGCTTTAGCAAGTATTTGATTGAATTTGTAAGTGGAAATCTGCCCTTTTACTGTAGCGACGTCACTGTAGCAGCTGGTTTGTGGATGCTTTTGCAAGTCGATTTGTTGGTGTTCTCCTTCTCTAAGCTTTGGTGACTTATCATTGATAATTGGCGATATAGTGATAGTATTTGACATGATTGTGATCTGGGTTTGGTGTGGATAAAGCTGCTGTGTTCTCCTATAACCAGCGACTTCACAAGGTAATCTTCTGAGTGTTTTGAGGCATGATTAAGCCTCTTAATTGAGCAGCGAGTTTATCTAGCATAGTATGAAGTTTGGGTGATCTCTGGATGAATGTCATTTTGTGTGGGTGAATTTGGATCAGATTTAGAGATCTTTGCAGCTGTGCATGACCTTCATATTTATTGGAAAGCAATCTGATTTCCTGAGTCTAATTTGGGCCCACTGGGAATTAATTGCTTAAGATATTTGGTAGATAATATATTATGAATGTATGGTCGTGGACTGATTGGGTTTGATGATTCTTTATATAGATCTATATATGAAATATTAGATCAATATTGCAGCGACTGGTATTAGAAGTTTAACGCTGGATTTGTATGCTCTAGTTGGTCATCATTGGCTGAGTGTTGTGTAGAGATTTTTAGAGTAATTCCAGTATTCATTTACAGCAGTATACATTGTGGAATTTAGTTGATAAGTTAAGACCATTAAACCCTTATCCTCGGGTTTATTGAGTCAACTACTCAACGGGTTTCAAGTGGTTTGCTACCTTCAGTTGATTGGTGTATTGAAGGATTGTTGATTTTGCATATTTTCTATTGATCCCGGAAGGGGGATACTACATAATTATTCTTATAATTTCTGTGACATAATTATTGCTCTAATGCTTCCATGTATAACCATAGCGATTGTTCCTTGAATGGCACGGATATCCATTTTGGTTGCTGGTTTGATATCCCTTGATATTCCTCCATGATTGTTGCCTCATGATGATCTCTGGTGTCTATATGTTGCAAGTTTAGTATCCGCCTCATTTTCTGCATCGTTTGTTCTTGTCATCTTTTTCTTCAAATGCTGCTTGTTCTTCTTCTAAGTCTTTTTGATTCTCTTCTTCATCATCTTCAAATTCATCCTCATGCTCAACCTTGACCTTTATTTGTTCTTGATAAGCGTGATATCCTGCAAGGTGACCTTTCTCTTGTACCAAATCTTCATGAACTTCTTTTGCACATTAATGTTAATTGTTCCCAATGTCTCTAACCAAGGATATCTAAGAACAATATCCAAACCATCCATATCCAAAGCATAAAAATCTGAATGCAAAACATATTTATCCATAGAGAGTTTCAAATCTTCAAAAACTTGAATCTACTTACCATCCACTTGAGCTTCCTTGATATTCCTTGCTTGAACATGTAGATGTTGAGCCACCTCCTTGTTGATGAAGTTATACTTGCTAGTAGGGTCTATGGAAACAATTACCTTTTTCCTTTGAATGCACCCTTGAAACTGAAATATTGAGGATTCCATTTTGGAGCTACTTGCTTGAACCCGTATCTATCTTTGCCGTCTTGATCCTTGATCCTCGCTCCTCATCTACAACATCCACAACCTCTTCATCATCATTGTCTTCTTCTTCTTATTCATTATCCTCTTGTTCTTCTTCTTTAACATCTTTCTTTCCATCGTCATCTACAACATCATTCTTATTTTCATCCTCTTCCTCTTCTTCTTTTGGTTCCATCTAGCCAAGAAAACGTGTTTCATTTCCACTCAAGAGACGAATAAAGACCTCTCTTTTTGCAATCGAGAGAGACCAAATTCATCTTTGGACCATGAATCCAAATCGACAATCTTGTCTGCCAAATTTCTGAAGGAAACACACTCTCCTTAAATTGGATCCATCATTCTCTAGCATCAATCTCACCCTCTCCACCAAAAGGTTCAACCCCATGATTCACCAAAATTTAGGGTTTCATGAACAAACTTCTCTAACCAACCCTTGAATGATTTTGAAAGGATGTCGACCTTAATTCAGAAAATATAGAGAATAGACCCCCTTTAATTTACCCCCTTCAATTTTTTAAGAGCTTTATGAAAATTTAACCCCCTTTAATTTTTAAGAGTTTTATGAAAATTTAAAAAAATTAGATAAATTCCGAAAATTGTGGTGTTGGCTAGATTTTCTACATAGCCGATAACCTAGGCGAGTCATGAGATAATCTCCCTCATTTACCGGTGAGGCTCCCGTGTAAGATTTGTCAGTTAAATTTGCTAATATCTATTTGTGGGTATTACTTTAACCATGCAGCTCATGAACCATAGCTATATAGTTTTGTAGCAAGTAAGCAATCATAAAAGAAAGGAAATATCGATGAAGAGGAAAATAGCGAGAAAAACAAGAAAGAAAGAGGCAAGATGTGCAACCCAATCAATAAATTACGAGTTGATTGCATGCACATAGACAGAACAGATAAATATTAACATACAAAATTATAAGCAAAGGGAACTTTCAGATCTAGATCTAGAATAATGCAAAGTTTATGAATAGATCTAAGACAAAAAGTTAGAAACAAAATGCACTGTTGACACAAAGTTCTCCGGAAATATGCTCCTTTCTATTCCTTTGCTTCAAATAGCTATCAGGGGTTTCAACACAAAGTCTGGAACACAAGAATGCTTTGCTTACAAATTCTGATCTTTTAACCCGTAGGTTCTTCCTCTATTTATAGCATGTAGAGGGGAAATTACAAATAGGAAGTTTTTAGTGAACTGACACATGTGGAAGTTGTAAAGGAAACAACTGGCAATCTCTCTTCGGAATTTCTCTTTGCATGACATGCATGATTTGCAACTGAAGATAGAACCTTCTATTTTGCATGTTTGCCACCTACTTCCAAGTAGTTGACTTCTTCAAGTAATGGTTTTAAACCAATCACTTAAGTTTTATAATTTAATTGATTGTTCAATTACTTTGATAGGAGGAAATAAGAGAAAAAAGAAGAAAGAGGAAAGTTGTAGTCTTGTTCTTTTTTCATAAACTCGCATGCACGATTGATTCTTTTGCCTTTGATTCTCACCAAATTGGATTTGGAAGCAAGTGACTGTGATTTGCTTGCGGGTATTGCCTTTGACTTGTCTTCCTTTTATCCTTGAAGCTTTTGCAGTTCTTCTCCAGTACATGCATCAGTGCAATGTTTGCCGTAAATAACTCATCATTTTTATTTTTAATTGCATATGAGCAATTAAAAATTCTGGAAAGCACTCCAGTGAATGCAAATTCAATGAAGGCTTCAATTGGAAGATTGGGAGCACATGCACAAGATCCTGGAAGGAATTTTTCATGCACTGACTTCTACACGGGCTGCATTAGAAACAAGAGGATGAATTTTTGTCGGAAGCCTTTGCAATTATGAGATCTGGATCTGGATCTGGGCCTATTGACTTCAGCAAATCTGGAAGTTATGCATGATTCCTCAGAGCCTTCCCTTTCATCCCGCTTTGCCATGGCTGGAGCAATCTTTGTCTAAGCAACTCTTTTTCTTTTAATTATGTCGGAATTCTTTGCAATTGGTGCAGATTTGGCAATTTCTTCAGATTCGGAGGACATATTCAATGTACTGACAGTGATTTGCACCCTCTTTACTTATATGAGCACCTATAATGAATACTTGCAATTAATTCAGACAAAGACAAATTCTAGAGCATGAACACTTGATTTTATCACAAAAATCTGCATATTAAGCTCGCTGCCCTAAAATTTGAGGCTTTGCTTGCATGCATAGCAAGCGTAAATATTTTTAACTTCACTTGGGCACTCATACGAACATGCGGATAATTAACAAGGCTTAAATCAAGCTTCTCTAACCCTAGGCGCCAAACTTTGAAGCTTCCAACAGTGGAAAATAAACTTCAATGCAAAAATCCTCCTCCATAGGGCGCCAAAATCATGCAGGTTGCAATCCTTTGCAAAAAAATTAATTACACCTTCACTTATGGCAGCCCATGCTTATATAACCCTCAGCATTCGATTTCTAATAATTGTCCATGTTATTCCTGACAATTAATTAATAAACAAACATGTTTATTCCTCCAACTTGGGCGCCCAAATTTGCATGCTCATGGCTGCCATTAAATAAATAAATTAAATTTATTTTTGGCCCTCTACTTTCACTTAACATCATGCTTTGACCTCATGCGCCAAAATTAGGAATTAAATCCATTAATAAATACTTCAAAAAGTATTATTTCTCCTCCAAATGGGTTGCACTTTTTAGCATGCTTTGGGGCTGCATTAAATAAATTAAATTTATTTATTTTTAGCCTTCTTCCAGTCTTCCTTGACTTCTATTCATGCGTTGACTTTTTCTCATCCTTGGGCGCCAAAATTAGGAATAAAAACAATTAATAAATGCAATTAAAGTTATTCTTTAATGCCCAAAGGGGTCGCACTTTTTGACATGGCTGATTTCTATATTTAAAAAGTCAATTTTGATGGGATTATTCACCCTGCATTGCAGCTCCGAAAATCCCATCATCCACTTAAGCTGTTTGACTTACATAATGAGAATTTTTACCCTGCAAGGCAGGTAAGAAATTCCCATCAATGCCTTAAGTGATTTTTCTTTATTTTATAATGGGAATTTTCACCCTGCAAGGTAGGTAAGAAATTTCTGCTTGCCTGCTGCCTCTAATTTTCTCATCGTAACTTAAGTGACTTTGCCTTCATGGGAAAAAGTACCCTGCAAGGCAGGTACAAAAATCCCACCTGCCTGTTGCGACCAAAAATCCCACTGCAACTTAAATCCATCCATTCCCAAAAATGCGACTTGCCTAGAAGAGGCTCTTTTGTGCATGACTTCGTCTTTTTAAAGAGAAGCTGACTTCCTGAAGCTGATTCCTTCTGGCATGGCGGCCGTAGATGATCTCCAGATACTCCAGGCAAGAAAACAGACTGTACTGGCGAAGGAATTGACCTAGGGAATTTCACAGAGAAAAACACAAAAAATAATAAAAACGAAAAACATTGCCAGAAGTCACAGACAAAGCCTAGGATCTATTCCTGGTGAAAACCCTCTTTTGGTATATGTGAATATTGACATGCAAAACTTCAACAGGTTAAAATGGAGCACAATTTACTTCAAACGAGGCTTTAAATAATTAAATATAATTTTTCCGTAGACAAAACTTGGCAAAAGGATAAAACGAGTTTCGGCATCTGGGTATTTGTCGAAATTGGCTCATGTGATTCACTGGGAATATCTTAACGCAATACAAACATCTTCTGGCAATAAAAACACAAAACGACCCGCTATTTTAAAAGTACTAAATTTTTTACATGGGGTAGTCTCAGATTTCAGGGTAAAATCTGGAGACACCATGCGGCATGTGGAGCGAATTTGTCAAAACACTAAAATTGTTAGAACTTCCACAAAACGAATCAAAAAATTCTGAAATTTTAATTGTAGCTTTTTGAAATAGGTTTGCAACTCTAGTAAAACAATATAGAATTTTTTAGTCGTTTTACAAATATTGATGAATCTTCAAAATTAGGGTTTCAACCCAATTTTTGCCCAAATCGATGCTCTGATACCACTTGATAAGATCTTCACATATAATAAATGAAAAATTCAAACAATATACGAATGTATTTAAGATGCCCTTATATTCAATATATGCAAAAATAGAAGAAGACCCTTTAGGTAGGGAACACCATACAAATCTCTCAATCTGGGAATTCCACTTTGAGGGAGATACCTCCAAGATACTTTTACCAAGTAGAAGGCTCCACATATACATGACACCTCCTAATGATATTCATCTCCTTTATATAGGTGCACATTACTCTTAATGGGTGGGTAACACCTAATCCTATTATAGGTGACTCATTACTCAATATAACTAATTATTATGAGACCCTATATAATATAAATTTATAACTAACTAAGGTGGATGTGTGCCACATGTCGGCATTTCCATCAACCCATATACATTATAATATCATCTTCGAAGCTACATAACATTTAATTTGCGTCGAGAGACGCATTCTACGCCCACATCAACTTTAACTCATGTTGTGGGTGGGTGGATGTGGAAGGAACATTGGTACCATGTTATTTTTGTAGCTGACATACACAACAATAAGAAACTTTTGAAATAAACATGGTTTAAAGTAAAAATGTGCTAGTTGCATTGAGCCAATTCATTTAGTTTTGTAGGAGAGAGCCAAACAACATCAGCCTTTTGAGGCTGAAAACAAGCCTTTGAATTAAGGCTTCAAAGATGGCTGGAAAGAGAAAGAGCATATGTATGTTATTAACATAGAAAATAGGAGGCATGCATATATTTAGCTACGTTACTGCAGTCACACACTATAGGAATATAAATATGTCACTAGAGCACTAATATTTTGTATCACTAATGGTGCTTAATTATAGTGACATAAATCACAAAAATAAAATAACTTTGTAGGCTCCTTTTTATGTTCTTACACGTATGTTTTGGTAGGATTAGCACCTCGAGTCTTTTGGGTACCTCTTTGCACTTATCAGATCCATGTTAAGATGGATTTATGCTAGAAAATTAAATGAAACAATTGGATAAGAAGTTCAAGAAATTTAGCATTTTTTCTAGCTCCAAAAAATTGCTTATAAAAATGTTATACTTGAATGTGATATTCAATTGCTACTTGATTCAGCCTCGCCTAACTGTGGAGGAATAAGAGAATCCTGCTCACTTAAAAAGTGCTGTGCATGTTTTCAAGCCTTCTTAGCAATAGAAGATGTGAAGAGAAAGAAAGAGGAATTGGAATGAACATATTATTCATTGTATCCTGTCATTTAATTATGCAAGAGATAGTTACAAAATGGTTGAAGTGTTTACAACCGTTTATTAGTAAATGCTTAACTAATATTGACTTAATACTAATTTTTAAGTCTTACATTCTAATACCCCCTCTTAAGGCTTACACGATTAAAGCAATAAAACGAAACATAACCACACATTCTTCAGAAGCTTCCCCTTTGAAAACAGTTCTTTGACCAGGTAGAGCTCCATCAAGTTACCTCGTAAACTTTATAAAGGCGTAGTTCTTGAGACGAATTCTTGAGTTCTTGGATTCCACCTCCTCAAACTCCCGAATTATGAACCTCCCAAATTATTGGACAACCATCCATATTGAGCTACATCCACAATGCTCCATCAAGTTGTCTCATGACCCTTGTAAGGGTATAATTCCCAAGATCCACGAGACTCCCGAACTAACTGGGCAACAATCCATGTTGAGCTTCATTTACACTAGATCCTTTTTTGTCTTCAAAGTGTGGGGCTTCTTTAAAATACGTATTCTCCATCAACAAATTCTTCACCACTTTCAACATTTGGTGGATCTTCAACAATGGCTACATTAACTTCATTTGGTATGCTTTTGAGCTTTCCCTTGAGAACATCATTGGCTCGAATGCTACAGTTCCATGTTGTGTGACCTCTTTTCTTGCAATAATAACATTCAATCTCTCCTTTATCTTTATCTAGTCTTTTACGAAAGTTTCTTGAATATAGTGCACTCTCATATTGAGGATTACCTTTTGTATCTTTTGTTCTCTTTTCTTTAGCTAGAAGAGTTGAAATCATATCTTCTAGAGATTGAGAATGTATTTGACTAAGAGTAAAAATGATATTGTTGTATTCATTATTTATACTATTTAATAGAATAGCTTTGGCATCCTTGTCATTTATTGGAGTGTGAATTCTGCTAGTTGCTTGATAAAATACCTTAGATTACTTATTTGGCTTGACATAGTGACACCATCATCCATCTTGAATCTAAACAATTGAAGTTTTAGAGAAAATTTCGCATTGACCGCTTTTGCTCCAAACAATGTATTCGGAGTATCCCGATTTCCTTGGAGGTTTTCTCTAGGTTGACATGATGTAACTCAAAATCGGAAAGAGCAAGACCAATAATGGCTTTGCTCTATCATTTCGTGTTTGGCTTGTGTTTGTGGTTATTCTCCCGCCCTATGCTTGCGTTTATTATGTTCTTGCCTCTCTGTTTGCTCTCCCGGTATGTTGTGCGTTGCATTTACAGATCTCTTCATTTTCGTGTGTTGTTAATGTGTGAGATGGAGGTTTAGCGAGAGTGTTGGTCTGTGGCACGTTTGTCTGCCCTTTCCTCCCGCGTTTTCCTTCCTTTTCCCCCTCGTGGAGAGTGATCATCCCTTCTTTCTGGTGCTATCACCTCCTTTTTTAATTTGGGATTTCATTTCTTTCACCTCCTTAACCTTGATCCCTGTGAATGCTTAGATTAGGCTTAGATAGTTGTGTTTTCAGCTGTAGGAGTAGTGTTAGCATTAGTTTGTAGGTAGAGGAACCATCCTTCTCCGGAGGTTTGTCTCAAGATGCAAGTCCCACACTTGGAGACAATCCCATGTTGGCCTAGAATTTTGGATTTTCCATGATCCAAACAAGGGTGCAATTCTAAGCCCCAATAAGACCCCAATCAAAGATGTATGGTGAGAGCTTTAGATAGGAGGTAGTTAGGGAAAGTGCAGATTGTATCAGCCCTAAATAAAGGTAGGAAGGAAGGGAAAAGAGCCAATGCTCTTAGCTGCTTTCTTGGGAGGTTAGGATGAAGATGAAGGGTCGGGGACCCATGTTCCGATTGAAGTGGAAAGTGTTATACACAATTTCCAAGATCATATGCTAGAAGCACTCCCAACTAAGTTATCACAAAGGAGGGCCATTAACCACAAGATAGAGGTAAAGCCTAGGGCTAGATCTCTTGCCCTAGGCACTATATAGATTGTCGTGGCCAAAAATGATTGAGTGGAAGAAGTAATTTAGTTAGTTATCCTCAACAGGTTACATCCAATTGTCAATATCACCTTATGGGGCATTAGTGTTGTTCTAAAAGAGGAAAGATTGATCACTCTGACAATGTGTAAACTAAATAAAATTCTAAATTCTTTTGGATTCATTTGTTTTAGCATTTTTTGGACAATAATTTGCTAACACAAATGAATCCAAAATAAATTTATGTAGTCTACACATAGAAGAAACTAGATTAAAGACAAAAATATCCGGACTACTGAGTACTCAATAAGTTGACCACCAAGATCAAGTATCCACCACCATTGATTGCTGACTGTTTCGATCACCTATGAGGGGGAAGTACTTAAAGTTAGACTTGAAGCAAGGCTTTTACTAGGTGCACATAGCTGTTGGGGATGAGGATAAAACAATTTGTGTGGCTAGATATGGGTCGTATGAATTTATGGTGATGCCATTTGGGTTGTGCAATGTTACGCCATGTTTTGCACACTTATGAATAATGTGTCTTGTCCACGATTGGACAAGTCTATTTTGGTATACTTGTTTGACATCTTGGTGTACAATAGAATTATGGAGGAGCTCGTAGCTCACCAAGTAAAGGTTTTTAAGTTGCTCAACAAGCATAACTTGTTTGTGAAGAAGTGGTCATTTTCTCTTAAAGAGGTAAACTTCCTTGGGCATGTAATTAGATGAGGATTGATCAAGCCAGATCTATAGAAATTGAAGACCATTGAGGATTGGGAATTGCCCAAAATCGTTCACGAGGTTCAATAATATTTGGGATTAGCCAAGTATTACATAAAGTTGGAGAGTTATTAAAGACCGATAACTCCACTTTGGCTGTTTTTTGAGAAGAATAAGGCCTGACATTAGTCAAAGAAGTCCCAAAAGGCATTTGATACTCTTAAGGAGAGATTGCCATTAGAGCTCGTCTACCAGGTTTTGGCAAACCTTTTGAGGTATAGACAAATGCATTTGACTTCGTTGTTCGTGTCCTCATTCAAGAGGATACACTATAGCTTATGAGTTGAGAAAATTGAATGATAGGGAACAAAACTATCATGTGCATGAAAAGGAGATGACAACCATAATGTATTTCTTGAGGATTTGGAGACACCATATATTGGGGGCACCGCTTGTTGTCAAGATTGACAACATCAGATCCACTTATTTCAAGACTCAAACAAAGCTAACCCCTAAGCATGTTAGATGGCAAGAGTTCCTAGTTGAGTTTGATTTGGACATCATATATAATCTGTGGTAAGAAAAATGTTGTGGTAGACACACTCGGTAGGAAGCCTCAACTCACAATGATGGTCGAGAGCCCGACTTCCATTCATAGAGAGTTGAGTGACAATTTATGAGGAAATGGTAGAATAGATCAAGGAAGGATTATCCAAGGATCCACAAGTTGCAGAATTAATGAGGCAAGCCCGAGATGGAAAAACATTGAAATTCAACATCAATGATGCTCTCTTGGTGTCAACACAAGATTGGGTGTATGTTTTTAAATGGAGGAACGTGAGGGGAGAATTGATTCAAAAGAGTCTCGACTCTTTATGGGTAGGACACCCGGCAAAAGAGAACTTCGGCTCAAATACTAGGAAGAGGATCATAATGGCTGAAGATGAGAGAGGACATTGAGAAATATGTTCATTGTTGACTCATTTGCCAACAAGATAAGTATGTGGTGTGGCTCTTAGGAGGATGCTTCGGCATTTACCGGTTCAGTGAGATCATGGGCAGGTGTGAGCATGGACTTCATCATGTAGCGTCTTAATGTAGATGGTATATCAAGCATCATGGTGGTTGTTGAAATGATAGATTTTCATAGTATGGTATGTTTGTTGTATGGTAAGCACCGTGCAATGCGAGAGAATGCATCAAAGTATTTCTTCAAACATGCAGTAAAATATTGGGATGTTCCTTTGAGATTCATCTCGGATAGGGATGTTCCCTTCACAAGTAACTTTTGGTTTGAGTTGTTTTTGTTGTTGGGGACAAAATTGTTGATGTTCACTAATCACCACCTAGAGAGAATGGTCAAACAAAGAGGATTAATGTAATATGGAGGACTATTTGAGGCACTTTGTGTGGTTGGTCCAAACCAATTGGCCAAAGTTGCTGGACTCAATTCAACTTGTACAAGACCTTGATGAGTGGATACTTGCCGTTTTAGTTAACGACTCACCAACATGCATTAATATTGCACATAGTAGCTGGTGGATATCTTGGTGGCTTCCAAAGAAAAACTAATTATCTTAAAGGGTGGTAAGATTGAGTGGATCTTGTAGGCATTATTTGACTAGTGCAACATAAAGAATGAAAAGGTATGTGGTCTCGAATAGGAGGCTGTTGGACTACCAAGTGGGTGAAAAAGTGTTTGTGAGGATGGAGCGAAAATAGTTCAAGCCTTTGTAGGGCATGATTATTGCTCTAACATGTTAGTGGGATGGTTCCTATGTGATCATTAAAAAATCGACAAAGTTGCCTACTGTCTGAAGTTGCCTTGACACATGCATGTTCATCATGTCTTCCATGTGAGTCAACTATGTGCATGTCATGAAGATAAGGAGGACACATCCAAGAATTTGCTGAGTAGATGGTCAACCAATGTCATAAAAAATCTGGAAAAGGAGGTTAACAAGGTTTCAACAATGCGGACAATGGACTTTGGCAACTGAATTTGAAAGGAGTTCTTGGTGAGCTGGGTGGATTAGCCACTCTCCGAAGAGAGTTGGTAGTGAGTAGAATTTGTGGAAGTACAAAGACAAAGTAGTCTCAAATTCTAACTTCAACTAAGGACCAACATTGAGGGAATCCCTGCAATAGAGCGGGGGAGAATATGGGGGAATAAGAGTACCCACCTGCCCAAAAAGTAGTGTACACGTTTTCAAGCCTTCTAAAAGCCTTCTAGGCATTCGAAAACCAGAGTAGAGTTGTGAAGAGTCGAGTCCTTGATATAGAGTGAGTTGAGCTATCATTGGGATATGGAAGGAACAAAGTACTGTAGTGAGGACTGAGTCTTATTAACTCATAAAGAAACTTGTTAAAGGGGAGCATTCAACCTGGAGAATAGGGGTGGTTTCAGTGGGTTCATAAACATCATGAGGGTCAACAAAGTGAGTGGCAGAGCTCAGGGACTATTAGTCAATGCTTTGTGTTACTTGTGTGGATAGTGGATTGTAGAGTTGTGGACCTTGGGGAGGGAATTGTTTGTTGTATTGTGTCTGTGCATCAATACCTTGCCTGTGGTAAAAGACAACTCAAGGAAATGTGCTTGTTCTAGATGAGTCTCCTTGGCTCAAACTGTCTCCCACCAACTCTTTCATCTCAAACAACAAAAGGGCAAAACTTCAAATCCTAATTTTATGAGAGACCCCACCTCCAACAAAAATCAAGATCAAAAAATATAATATATTCAACATTGCAGCCAAAATCCAAGGCTTGCATATTATTGCATGCAATGATAGAATTGACTGAAGGTTCTTTCATTGCAGCCATATAAGACGATCTTGAGAGTTCAAACCCTAGCTTTCACTGTGAGTTCAATTGACAAATCAACCCAAAAGAATGAAACTTGTATCCATTGTCAAATGATCGTTAAAATCAGGCCATCAATAAGCACGAGTCAAAAAATACTCATTGTTAAGTATTGTTTATCATGTAAATGTGGTTCTTAGCAAATATGTCAAAAGACCTTAATCAACTGCACGTTGCTCTTTGGTCTATGCTCTTATTAAAACCAATGCCACAATCCTAGTTGGTTTTAAAGATTAATCATCCCCTTTCAAGAGCCAAGCTCTTTTATTAGCTTCAAAGATATGACGTATCTTTGCCAAGTATAGTACCATGATGTGTTAAAACGCTCACAATAACTTTGTTAAACTGACATGAGAGGAGTCAAGCTAGCAGCTACTATATTGTTTCTGTTTAGAGTCAGCAAGCTCCAGAGGGTCAAAATCAACTAAAAGGATTATTCGATTACTTTTCCAATGACAAAAGTCATTAGTTCCTCACGAAGATGCTTATAAACTCTTAGCCATACTGCTACCAAAAGACTCAAAACATCGTTTTATAAACATCTCACACACTTGTCGCAATCAAAGAACATACACAACAACCAAATCAAGCATCATGGTACAATCGTGCAACATACACCAAAAATTATGACTAGCAAATGATTCTACTTTACAATGCCGACTCAAATGCTAGATCGATATTATCAAGAATCAGTCCACTCTACTAAGCTAATGTGACAATCATCATGCAATGTCAAATAGTAATGAGCATTCACAAAGTCAGTTATATGGTGTGTGTGGAAGGTTCTCTTTTAAGCCGCCTTTGTCGGATTTATTACCCTCTCCCTCATGAAACACTCACATGACATGACCTACTGGAGGGAATATCCCGCAATCACTCATGGCCACAAAAGGTAGTTGGTCTGTCATCAAGATATCAAAATAATAATAAAATGCTAATCTAACATAATAATCCATAAGTGATAATTAACCAATCTTTTAATCTCGTTTAACTTTGTCATAAGTTTATAACAAACTATGGATAATAAAAAAATGAATAGTAAATCTTCTATTCAATTATCGTTCCTTTGGTACAATAAAAATGGGGTGTGACATATGCAATGAAGGATCATATTCAACATTATCAGGACATGCTCCAAATCCTGAAGGAAAAATTAATTGTCTAAAACAGAATTAAACAAGCATATTGGTGCCTAAGTGAGGCATTTTGAAGATGAGGATTGGGTCTTCCTTCGATGTCGTTAAAGCATCACACGAAGAAGAAGCTAGCCTGAAAATGTTTTGGTCCTTATAAACTTTCCAATGAATTGGTAGTGTGGGGTACAAATTGGAGCTTCCACCTTCCAAAATTCATCATATATTTCATGTTTCCTGCTTGCAAAAAGTCATTGGTAAGCTTCCAGTCCAATTAGAATTACTAGAGTTAGATGAAGGAAAGTTCATCATGGAACTAGAAGCGGTCATCGAGAAGAGAGTGAAGCAGTTGTGCAACCGAGCCATCTCAGAATTTTTAATCAAATGGAGGAATTTGCGAATGGAAGATGCAACATGGGAAGACAAACAATTCTTGTAGAAGCATCCAAAGTTGTTGTGCATTGAGAGAAGCATGTTTTTGAAGGGGTAGGGCATGTTACACCCCTAATGTTTTATCTTCATGTGTACTAAGGTTATGGAGTGGCCGAATTGTGGCGTGTATAACCTTTATCTTTTCATTTACTTGTTCTAGATGTTTTTGTAGGCCAACCTAATTGGGTTTGTGGGGACGACCTGACCTAATTATGTCTATAAATAGATAATTTTCTAAATCATCACAATCAGTGACGTAGCCCAAGACCTAAACTTGAGTAACACTAAAGTTACACTTGCCTAAGTTGGCTTGCAATTTGTGGGTGCGAAGTGTGTGGAATTTTCTGAACATGTGCAAGGTGCTCTTCCGAAGTCTTACTCTAGATGAGGATGTCATCTAAGCAGACAATGACAAAGATATCGGTGAAGGGTCGCAAGATATCATTCATTAGCCACATGAAGGTTTTAGGTGTGTTGGTCAGACTATAAGGCATTACCAACCATTTGTATAGGTGTCCTTTGCCTTAAACCAGTCTTTCTGGCTGACTAGAACTTGGTCAAATCTGGTCTCAAGATCAATCACTGTGAATTATTTATGAAGCTTAGAGATAGTTGAAAAGATCATTGATGCACGGTAGAGAATGCTTGTTTTTTTATAATGATCTTAGTTGAATGTAAGATGGTCCATGCAAAGTCACCACGGACCATCCTTCTTGGGTGCAAGGACGATTAGACTAACCACAAGGTGAAGAACTGGCTGACTGTTCTTTTGATTAATGAGATCCTGGATTTTCTGGTGAATCTCATCGTTCTCCCAATCTGATTTGTGATAGAGAGGGATGTTTTGGAAGTGGAGATCCTGTAATAAGATCAATTTGATGCTTGAGAGAGCAATGTGTAGGAATTCTTGTGGGTTTTCAAAGACATTTTTATGTTGTTATAGCAGATTGTTAAGTTGTCGTCGTTGAGCTGCAAGAGTATGCACTTATAGTTTTTGGCATTGACTCTAGGTGGATCATAACTAGTACAAACTTCTTAGCATGAGAGACGAGCTTTCTGCATTGCTTCACAAATACTCGTGAGATGTTGGTTGTCAAATGGGAATTTGGGATGTGATAGAGACAATTTTCGACCTTGATAGATCAGCATTGTGGTTTAGTTTTGTAGGTGGCATCTTGGTAATACAAGTAGGGTTTGCCAAGAAGAGCATTGTAGATTTCAAGTGGTGCTGCATTACAAGGAAGAGAATCTTGCATGGATGATATACCATATTCAAATATGCACCAACAAGTTACCTTGACCTCATGTCCTCGTTGAAACCATCCAAGCAAATAAGGCTCTGAGATTGTGCTTCTGTTGCAAGATGTAGATGTTCCACACTATTTTTGTGATGCTATTCTTTTTGCTTCCAATGCCAATAATGTCATGAAGTGGTTTTACCTTTACTTAACACCCGGTGTGTAAATGTCGCTCTTTTCTTCAGCATCAATGGGTGCTGGTTGCACATTGATGTTCAAGCAGGTTGGAACATTAGGATTGGTGTGTTACTCTTCCTCGGCTATAGGCTACAAAGTTTGACCAAGTAGAGTCTTTTGCACATGGCATTCTCAGTTGTCTTGGGTGCCAACTTTGTGATGATTACACAATTTCTTTCCCTTCCGTTTCTTTTTCTTTGGGGCAGGATCTTTTGGTTGTGTAGTTTCCTATGACTTAGGTAAATTGTGCCCATTGCGAGGTCACTATTTTGCAGTGCAAACCTAGTTGTTGTTATCTGAGTATTTGTTCTTATGTAAGGGGCCAGAAGAGGAGGCTTGGCCTTTCTGCTTAAACTTTGCTCGTTTATCGATCTTAACACCATGTCAATGAGCTTCCTCCAGAGTTTTGTATGCAGGAAACTCCATAGTGGCTTGTATGTAATGGTGAAGCTTTAGATGTGCATAGAGTTCATGGAACTCATTGGTGTAATCTAGCACTGACAGATACTTCTTTTGTTGCAACTATTGGAATTCTTATGCGCATTACAATAGTGTGTGAGAGGATAGTATTCTACATGTACCACCTCAGTGAACTTGGACCTCATGTCAACATGTTCAATTTCTCTCTTTCTTTGCTCTGAGTTACTTCCATTGGATGAGAATCGAGTTGGACATCTTCAGAGTTGTGAAGGTGATCTTTTCTACATCTGTGAACTTATTAATGCTGTAATAAGCCTCCAATTGTCAAAACCATTCATCTAGTGCCTTAGTGTCAATTTTTCTTTAGAAAACAGGGATGCCAAGATTGACTTGCACCTTGAACGAATTTTGGTGCTGGAAAAACCTAGCAGGGGTTGTAGACGTTGCGGGATCTTGTTTGAACATTAGGTCCCAAAATTTAGTGAAAAGCTCTCTTCTTTTCTATTCCAGATCTTCCTAGATGAGCTTTTGGACCCCTACTGAAATATTTTTCTTCCCATCATTGGGTGTCTTGGCTTTGTGTTGTCACTATTCAGGATAGATTGAAAGAAAACCGGGTTGTGTGCCTTATTTTTGATAATGCAAATGCGTAGTCATGCATGACTAGAATCTTGGTGTGGAAACCAAGCAGTAGGATGGCAATTGTTTTCTTTTATACCAATGATTTGTGATGAGCCTAGGAGTTGCATGGAGAACATGCCACAAACTAAGAGACATAACTTCTCAACTCATTCGTGAATTATGTTGAACTTGCAATGGAAATGAATAGTCCATGCGGAAGCACCATTACACATTCAATAGTGACAATGGGTAGGAAAAAAAACTCTTCTATTCATTTTGAATAGAATATAATACATAAGAGTACAATGCTGGTCTTAGAGTCCAAGGCTGCATTATTCCTATGGGCCAAATCCTGAGAAGGATTGTATGGTGTTGAGAATGTGTGGAGATGATTGAATTTTTGTATAGCCAACAATCATCTACTTTGAATAAATTGAAGCGAGGAGATATACTAATATAAAAAGAACAAGAAGAAACAATCACCAAGATCGTCTGCGTCCCAATCATTTCAAATCCTGTGGTTGTTGCTAGACTGAGAAGGTGAAGTGTCATCGGATGATGTGGACCCCATTGATGATTCATCCGTGTCTTGCAGTAACAAGTGGAGCCCAACATGATGATGTGCTGTTCGCAGTGTTTTTCACAGGGGCTGCAAAGTTGTTGAAGGTGTGAGTTACGAATCTGGCTGTAAAGGCTGCAAATCATGTGAATTTTCCTTGGAATGGTGGGAACTCAACTCAAGGGTGCTTGTACTTCGATCATAGATCATGGTCTTTAATTGTGCCATGCTCCATAGTTATTACTTCTTGGATTCCATACATGCGCATATGTGCTTTTTTGATTCCGTAAATACGTGTATATGTTCCTTTGATGCTGAGTATACCCATAGCTATTGCTTCTTTGATGCTTCATGCCATGCTTCCATGATTGTCAACATTGATGGTGGTGTGGATGCTGATATGCCTCAACTTTTGTAGACGTATCCTCCTATTTGGTTTGTTGTGAGTGATCAACCTTATCTTTGACAATTTCCGTAGGTGAAGTGTTTGAGCTTCCTTTACAAGCAGTCAAATCCTCATGCTTTTTTAGATTCTT
Organism: Taxus wallichiana var. yunnanensis; assembly: GCA_018340775.1. Classification (NCBI taxonomy): domain Eukaryota; kingdom Viridiplantae; phylum Streptophyta; class Pinopsida; order Cupressales; family Taxaceae; genus Taxus; species Taxus wallichiana. The sequence goes on from CM031234.1 coordinate 964,149,419, forward strand.
AATCTTGTAGAGGGGCTGTGCCCAACTCACACTTGACGTCTTTGTTGATCTTCTTTGGTTCCTTGTGTAATACTCCACAAGGTTTCCTTTTCCTTTTAAGATTAACTAGCACCATGGTGTTTAACCAAGTAAATCCAAGAAAAATATCTTAACTATTCATAGCTATGGCATGAAATTAGAATGCAAAACATCTTTGTTCTTTGAACACTTGAGCATTCTCACTGTACACCCAGGTCTAATTGATATTCCTTGCTCGAACCTTTAGCCGCCTTGCCAAGTCAATATTGATGAAATTGTACCTGCTACTAGGATTTATGGAAACAATGACTTTCTTCTTTTGAATGCATCCACGAACTTGGAAAATTGAAGCTTTGGTTGGGAACGAGACACTTAGACCTCTTTCATGATCCAAGGGTAGGATTTCTTCTTCTTCTCCATGAATTTCATGCTTATCTTTGTTTTTCCTAGAAATATTTTTTTAACTTTCTTGCCAATAGAATTTATCTTTTCCTTCCACCATGAGCTAGTTTCCAACAACATGAAAAAATGTATATTGAATATAATGAATATATTTATAGGCACACATGTTAGTTGGTAGTTTTCAGTTATGAACTGTCACAGAACTGTTCCAACTACATTGTAACTACTCCCAATCATAATAAAATGGACACACATTCATTTGATGTGCAATCCATTTCCTCTTCATTCTATCCTTGTCTACATTTGCAGGTTTGCTAACATTGGTATTAGAGCCTCTAGTGCTCGAAAATGTTTGAAATCTGAGGAAACTTGCAAAGAAGTACAAATTTCAAAAAGAATAGTTTGAGGAAGCCCTGTGCTAGGGCACAAACTGAAGAATACCATTCTGCTAGGGCACAAAGTGAAGGAAAACACACGTTTTGAGATTCTGCTAGGGCACAAAATGTTTTAGCAACATGTTAGGAAAGAAATATTCTGGTCGTGTCTTGTGTTTATACAAAGTTCTAGTTGTGGTTTGCAGCAATTTGCACGATAAAATCTGGTCGCAATTTGCCTTTATATATTCTGGTTGCGATTTTCACGAAAATCTGGTCGTGATTCAAGGAAAAGGCATGAGTTTCTATGCATTTTCGTGGGTGCATTGCTCAGAGGCAAAACGTCTCTAGGGCACAAAATTCAACAGGAGTTACTGTGTCATTTCCTGGGTGTTAGGGCACAAAAATTCGTGCATAAGTCTGCTCGTAACTGCCAACAGTTCTGTATAATCAGAATTTCAAGCCCAGGTCAGGGCATTGATAAATTCTCAAAAGTTTTTGCGGGTCAGACCAGATAGTCATTGCTGCTATTATATCTATTTCCACTCATTGCTGCTGTTATATTTATTTCTGCTTCATTTTTATTTTGCATTGATGTGCTGTTCGGAAAGGGCCCTCGACCCCCCATCCCCTTCTCTCCATCCTACGGTAGGGCTGGTCTGGTCGCTTCGCTCTCGACCTCCCCCCTCGCCGTCTTCGTCTTCGAACCCGACGACTTCCAAGTCTATCCCGGTGGCCCTATATCTCATCTTAGAAAACCCCGGATTCGAATGGCGAATATACAAAACCTTGTTTTGTCGGAGGTGCATAAGTTAACTGGACAAAATTATAACATTTGGAGCCATAAAATCCTGACCATTGCGGAATTTTATGATTGTGATAAAATAATGTGGCAAAGAAAGTAGGCCCGTTGCTAATTTTGCGGATTATGACAAATGTCATAAGGAAGCCTTATTACTGCTGAAGTTGTCGATATCTGATGAATTGATACCGAGAAGTCTACAATGCTATGTTGGCGGTGTTAGAACATAATATTAAGTGTTCATAATATTTAGTTTATAATTAAATAATATAGAATATAGTTTATATTCTTTATTATTTAATATAAACTTTATATTAGGTTTATTAGTTATTAACTAATTATTTATTTAAATCGGGGTGTACCCCATCACTTAATAGTTATAACCCTTCGGGTTATTTAAATATGGTAGTGGGCCATAATTGGATGTATGGAATTTACTCCGGGTTAAAAACATGGAGCAAGAAGTGAGGAAGGGAGTTCTTGGATTGGTTAATAGTTTCTCATTTAATGGAAAATTCTTCCATGGTTTTTTACCCCATTGGGGTTTTCCACGTTAAATCCGTGTCACTGTGTATTATTTAATTATTGCATGTTTAAATGTTGTTTAATAATGTTTGATGTGATATATTAATTTAATTTGGTTAATTAATTCCTCGGTCCTAATATGGTACCAGAGCGGTTAGGTAATGGTTATTAATTTAATTAACAAATAGACATGTCTCTTGGGTAGTTGGTTGGTTGGTTAGGAATTTATTTACCCCCACTTCCCTCTCCTGGGACATGTTATGTTTTTGGAGATTAGTGTGTACATGTGAAAGGGGTTTACATGTGCGTGAAAATCACATCTAGGTAAAGGTAAATTAATATATGAAATATTTCCATTTCTCTATAGTTTCAAATGTGTGAAGGGTAAATGATTTCAAAGGTAAATTCAAGTATGAAAGTTAAAAGAAGAGACAAGTTTCATAAAAATAGGGATTACAAATTATTTCATTCGATGGGTGAAATTGATTGTCCCCTCTGTAAAATTTGATGTTACTTGTATTCACATGTGGAATCATGCCCTTGGTAAAAATTCACTTACTAAGTTAACCTTATTATGTTTTCAAAATATTTTTCCCTTGTCCTTTGGACCCCCTCTAATAGGGTTTGATTTGAAAAACTATAGTTTATAGTTAATCTATAACTATATCTTATATAGTTTTAAAACCATATTGTCTTTAAATAAAAAATAATAATTGTATGCTACCTTTGAAGTTAGAACTCTTTCTCTTTGGGCCTCACAACACTCCAAAAGGAAATATACAATTAGCCTTTCAATTTTTGTTATTAGCCTTGTTAAAAACTCTTACTATGGGTTATTTTTTTGGGTGGAATCAATTTATTACGGTACCTTATGTTTTATATTATATAGCATAAGCCCATATATTATATAAAATATAGAATATACAACATGGCTTAATTATATATTTTAACCCCTAGCTGATTTATATACGCAAACCTATGTATGCATAATGTGTCCAGGGAACACTTTTTTATGTGGTCGCTTAAAACAATTATCTTTTTTAAAAAATGGAACCATTTTATATGATTTATAATATCTTTGCCTATAAATGTGGGCCGCCCCTTTTAGATCATGTCACATGTGATTGGTAATATACATTACATAAGTTTTTAAAACATTACATTGAAAGCCATCACGTGGCAGACCCACATTACTCCAACCTGCCACTTGATTCATTTAACTTGGAAATATATGCATTGTTTGAGAAATTAAACTGACCTCTTTGTATGAGACATGGCATAAATATATGCTATTTCAAACAATTACTTGGTCAAAGCCCTTGGCATGTAGTTTGTAATGTCCCCATTTCCGAGTAGGTGGCCTAGGAGGCCTTTCATCCGTCTTAGCCTTGGTCATGCCCAAGGGGCTAGTGACGTTGATGGTTATTGGGTATGGTTTGCACCTTCATTTCACTTATAGGTTATGTTTCGACGTTGGACACGTACTTTGAGGTGACTTAAGTGAAATAAGGTTGTGAGATGCTCCCCTAAGGTACTTTATGTTATATTTAGTCGATGACTTAAGTAATGGGTGAATATATGGTACTTTATGTTCTCTTTGTTTCGTTGGGGTGACTTAAGTGTACTTTTTGGCATGTGGGGAATAAAGTGACTTAAGTTATTTTAATTAATTAAAGAAAAGACCCAAGGGGGTGATTAGGGTTCTTTTGGGCCTTTTGTTGCAATGAGAAGTTATAAAAGGAAGCGCTTGGGGGAGAATAGGCATTCATTCATACTCACCTATTTTGATATTGAAGCAACTGTTGTTTGTGCTTTCCTTGCTTGTGGAGGTGAAATTCCATAGGAACCCTAGCTTCGGTAGTGAAAGATCTACCCCTAGCTAGTAGAGCACTCTTCGGTGGTGAAAGATCTAGCCCTAGTTTGCTATTGTGGAGTCTATTCAGATCGGGTTGTCAGATTTAGAGTTTCAGAGGCTTGTTGATCCAGTTTCAAGTCTAGAAAGAGAAGACAACCATATTTCTTAAGAGAGATCATCTATTTTATCAGTGGAAACTTCTTGTTATTGCATGTCATTGCATGTTGATGTGGTGTCTCAAGATTTTACCTTGAAATCTAAGACTACCCCATGTTTAAAATTTTCATTCTTTTAAAATAACGGGTCTTTTTGTGTTTTTATTGCGGAAGATGCCTCGTATTGCGTTAAGATATTCCCAGTGATTCATATGAGCCAATTTCGACAAATACCCAGATGCCGAAACTCGTTTTATCCTTTCGCCAAGTTTTGTCTGCGGGAAAATTATATTTAATTATTTAAAGCCCCGTTTGAAGTAAATTGCGCTCTGGTTTAACCCTGTTGAAGTTTTCCATGTCAATATTCACATATACTAGTAGGGTTTTCACCAGGAATGGATCTTGGGCTTTGTTTGTGACTTCTGGCAACGTTTTTCGTTTTATTATTTTTTTGCGTGTTTTTCTCTGTGAAATTCCCTAGGTCAATTCCTTCGCCAGTACAGTCTGTTTTCTTGCCTGGAGTATTTGGAGATCATCTACGGCCGCCATGCCAGAAGGAATCAGCCTCAGAAAGCAAGCTTCTGGTCAAAAAAGACGAAGTCATGCACAAAAAGCCTCTCCTAGGCAAGTCGCATTTTTTGGAATAAATGGATTTTATGAAAATAAGAAAAATATTGCCATCAATGCGTAGAGCTCAAGAAGATATGCACTTTTAGAGAAAACGACACCTAAAACGGAGCCACGGAATGAAAGTTACAACACATGCAAGTTTTTGCTGCTACATCTTCCCGCACACCCTTTCCAAAAATGGTAAATTTTATTCCCTACTTGTGTTTTCTTCACCAAAAATCCAAAAAAGGAAAGAAATGCTGTTTTTATGCTAGTCGCAATTTTCAAGGCTGCCTTCCGCGTCCAGTTTCCACGCTGCCCTAAGTGACGAATTCTCACGCAATTTTAAAGGCGAAGTCACAATGCAAGTCACACTTTTGGAAAAGAGCTATCTTTCATGCAAGTCGCATTTTTTTGAAGGAAGACTTTAAGTTGCCAGTGGGAATTTTGGCGGACAGACGCAAAGTGGGGAATTTTTACCCGCCTAAGCAGGTAATTTTTCCCATGAAGTCAAAGTCACTTAAGTTGCAATGGGAATATTAGAGGTGGCAGGCGGTGGGAATTTCTTACCCGCCTTGCAAAGGTAAAAATTTCCATTATAAAAGAAAAATCACTTAAAACACCGGCGGGAATTTCTTACCCGCCTCTACAGGTAAAATTCCCATTATGAAAGTCAAAACACTAGTAGAAGAAGGGATTTTTAGAGCTGCAAAGCAGGGTGAAAATTTCCATCGAAGTTGACTTCTTATTTTAGAATTCACCCTTGCCAAAAAGTGCGACTCACCTTGGGTGAATAACAATGCATTTAATAATATTTATTAATGTTTATTCACCCAATTTTGACACCATAAATAGAAGGAAAGTCAATGCATGAAGACAAGCCAAAGTGAATTGAAGGTAGCATGCTAAAAATAAATAAATTAAATTTATTTAATGGCAGCCAACAACATGCAAAAATAGGCGCCCAATTTGGGTGAATAAACATCATTGTTTATTAATTAATTGTCAGGAATAGGAGGGGCAATTATTAAAAATAGAATGTTGAGAGTTATATAAGCATGGGCTGCCATAATGAAGATGTAATTAATTCTTTTAGCAAAGGAGTGCAGCCCGACAGTTTTGGCGCCCAAAAGGAGGAGGATTTTTGCATAAAGAAGTGTTTTTCATTGCCGGAAAGCTTCAAGAGTTTGGCGCCTAGGATTGGAGGAGTTTGTTTTATGCTGTGTAATTATCTGCATATTGGTACAGATGCCCAGGTGAAGCTGAAAATATTTATGCTTGCTTTGCATGCAACCAAAGCCTCAAATTTTAGGGCAGCAGTTTGATATGCAGATTTTTGTGATAAAAATTAAGTGTTCATGCTCGAATCTGTCTTTGTCTAAATTAATTGCACGAGGTATTCGTTACATGTGCTCATATAAGTGAAAGACAATGCAAATCAATGTCGTACATTGAATATATCCTCCGAATGTGAAGAAATTGCGGATCTGCACCAATTGCAAAGAATTCGGTGGAATTAAAGGAAAAATAGCTCGTGCAAAGATTGTCCCAAATGCACGATGAAGCATGATGAAAGAAAATGATAGCGAGAATCATGCATAGCTTCCAGATTTTCTGAAGTCAATAATACGAGACATAGGCTCAACCTATCACCAATATAATTGATGATCCGAGATCTCATAATTCGCAAAAGCTTCCGGCAAAAAAATCATCCTCTTGTTTGAGCAGACGCACCAGCGTAGAAGTCATCAGCATGGAGAATTCCTTTCAGAAGTTTGTGCATGTGATCCCGATCTTCTAGTTGAAGCCTTCATCGAATTTACTTTGTATGTACTGAAGAAGAATTGCAAAAGCTTCAAGGATAAGAGGGAAGACAGGTCAAAGGCAATACCCGCACACAAATCACAGTCAGATGCTTCCAGATCCAGTTTCGTGAGAATCAAAGGAAATAATTCAACAACATATGGGAGTATCTCAGATCCACGACAGAGATATCATTCAGATCATTCATTGCTAAAATAGATGAAGCAGAAGTACAATACAGGTTGGATCAACATGCAGAGTATGGAAGGAGAACAAGACTGTGAGTGTTGCAACAACTTTTCTTCTTCTCTCTCTTTCTCTTATTTTCTCGACAAAGTAATTGAGTAATCAATTAAAATATAAAACTTAAGTGATTGGTTTAAAATCCGTTACTTGAAGAAGTCAATTACTTGGAAATAGGTGGCAGACATGCAAAATAGAAGGTTCTATTTTTCAGTTATAGATCATGCATGTCATGCAAAGAGAAATTCCAGGAGGGAGATTGCCATTGTTTCCTTTCCGACTTCCACATGTGCCATTCACTAAAGGCTTCCTATTTGTAATTTCCCTCGATATGCTATAAGTAGAGGAAGAACCTACGGGTTAAAAGAGCATAATTTGTAAGCAACATTCTTGTGTTCTAGACTTTGTGTTGAAACCCCTGATAGCTATTTGAAGCAGAGGAATTGAAAGGAGAATATTTCCGGAGAACTTTGTGTCAACAGTGCATTTTGTTTCTAACTTTTTATTTTAGATCTATTCATAAACTTTGTGTTATTCTAGATCTAGATCTGAAAGTTCCCTTTGCTTATAATTCTGTATGTTAATATATATCTGTTCTATGTCCAATGCAATGTAGTAGCTCGCCGAGTTAGTATAGATCGCCCGACCGAGTTGGAGGTGATAAGGTGGTTAACTTGTCCGGATGTGGTGGCCACCTCGCCGAGGTGACTTGGCTTGCGCAATACAACTTGACTCACCTATAACTCGTTCCAACAAGGAGCATAGTCTCCACAATTTTATATATATATATATATATACAAAAATTTAAAATTATTTCTTATATATTTAAATAGTAAAAAAATTAATGTTTTTTTAATTCATTGATTTTTCAAAAAAAAAAAAGAAATATTATACTCATTTTTTTACTAGTTGATAATTTTTCAAAAACTAAAAAAATTTCACTCACATTTCAACGAATCAACATTATTGTCAAACTAATATATTGGATATTAAAAGTACTTCTTTGTGAGTTTATTTTTTGGCGTGAAAAGATAAATCCATCAAATACGACCGTGTATGCTCTTGAACGACAGGGGGATTGTTTCTAAACTCTTTTTGTAATGTTTTTCTCCGTAAAACCTAATTTATTATCGAAAATTTGATCATACAAATTGTCGTAATAATCATGGTTTTTTCTCACAAAGAGTTGTTTTTGTCAATTTCAAAGGAGGACTAAATTATAAATTGTGTTTGGTGTCGAGGGGGCCTCGCCCTCGACCCCGCCCCTATATTGTGACAAGGAGCATGCCCGGGGCATTGCCCTCAAACCCCGCGAGGGGCACTGCCCCCTCGACCTCGTTGGGGGCTCCGCCCCGGACCCCCACTCCCCGATCCTGTGTTCAGTACCTTTTGTGAACAAATCGTCACCTTTGTGTATGCAAGAAGTATCAATGGATGTTGTATTCATTATTCTAGCATGATTTGGTCATTATTGCATATATGTTATCTGTCTTATCATTTAAAGGTTAAAGTAGATAATGAAGTTATATATGTTATTGATAAAACATTTCTAAATTCTAAATGTGATTAATAAAATATTATTATATGCATATCAAATGACACTTGGAGGGCTGCGTTTGTATTGGAGACGTCCAATACTGATTGCATCTAATATATATTTTTAAGAGTAATATGTTGAAATTTTTCAACATATTTTAACATGGTTAGTTGTTAAGCATATTGTTATGTTAGTTGTTATACAACTAGTGTTTAAATTTTATAGATGGTTAAAAGTGAAATCAATAATGATTTATATTTATATGCTTATTATGATGTCTATATGGATATTGTGACTCTAACCATGCTGATGTTGTGTTAGATATAAAATATATTGGATATGTGTTCAAGTTTTTTGGTGCAGGAACCATTACTTGGAACAACAAAAGCAACCAACAATCTCCATTTCTTTTATTGAGCAAATTATAGAAGTACAATGGAAGCAATGAAGAAGCCATGTGGCTGAAGCAGTTGTTGGAAGAGATACACATGGAAGTTGAAAGGAAGTATTCCTCTTCTATGTGGTGGTCAAAGTTGTATTACTCTTGCTAAAGAATCCAGTTCAACATCAAAGAATGAAACATATTGAAGTTCATATGCATGTTATCCGAGAGAAGGTTTTTTGCGGTGATAAAGATCTCCAAAGAACTCCAAACCAAGATTATATTACAGATATATTTACAAGCCATTGTGTGTTGTAAAAACTACATTTTTGTCCAATGCTTGGCCTTTTAGAGTTGCTTATTGAGAGGGAGTGTGCATGGCAATGCTTTGCCTCCTAATGGCCGGTCGGTTGTTGACTCCTCCTTTATACTTTTGCTCTAGTATAAAACATTGTAAAAAGATCTTTTATGATCTATGTAAACTGATAGAGTTTACAGTAATATAGTCCAAAGATTTTGCATCTATTTGTAAAGGAGGTCCTTGTGTTATAAAAGACTCCTAGAGATGCGGTTATAAGAAATTTTCCATGAGAAATGACGGATGTAGTTTCATAAATCATGCTTAGCCTAAATCATACTTCTGATTTATGCATTCCAAATCCTTTTGTACCAAAAGATAAGTTGAACATGATGAAGGTGTTATAATTCTTTGAAAAGACATGCTAGCCTAAACCTTTTCTAATGGTTTATGGATTTGTAAATCCTGTTGTACAAACAGTAATGTTGGCATATGGATCCCCACTTAATATTAAGGGGGAGTGTTAGAACATAATATTAAGTGTTCATAATATTTTGTTTATAATTAAATAATATAGAATATAGTTTATATTCTTTATTATTTAATATAAAATTTATATTAGGTTTATTAGTTATTAATTAACTAATTATTTATTAAAATCGGGTGTACCCCATCACTTAATAGTTATAACCCTTCGGGTTATTTAAATATGGCAATGGGTCATAATCGGATGTATGGAATTTACTTCGGGTTAAAAAAATGAAGCAAGAAGTGAGGAAGGGAGTTACTGGACTGGTTAATAGTTTTTCATTCAATGGAAAATTTTTCCGTGGGTTTTTACCCCATTGGGGTTTCCATGTTAAATCCGTGTCATTGTGTATGGTGTCCCCAAATTTCACCCCGAAATCTGAGACTACCCTATCCGAAAAAATTTCGTACTTTTAAAATAACGGGTCGTTTTGTGTTTTTATTGCTAGAAAGTTCTTGTAGATTACCAAGATATTCCAAAAGAGCCATATTAGCCATTTTCGCAAAATACCCGGATGCCCAAAATTGTTATATTCTGTCGTTGGAATTTGACTGTGAAAAATTGTATTTAATTATTTTGAGCCCCGTTTGAGGCAATTTGCGCTCCGATTTAACTCTGTTGTGATCGTACATATCATTATTCCTATATACCAGTAGGGTTTTTACTTGGAATGAGTTCTGCACTTTATTTGTGACTTTTGACAACTTTTTGTGTTTTTGTGTTTTCCCGTTTCGTTTTCTGTGAAATTTCTCTGGATCAATTCCTTTGCCGATTTGACCTGATTCTTGGCCTGGAGTAACTGGAGATCATATACGCACGTTATGCCAGAAGGAATTCGCCATCAGAGTTCTAGTTCACTGGGAAAAGACGAAGTCGTGCACCAAAAAGCCTCTTCTGGGCTGGCCACATTTTTGGAAAAAGAAGAATTGAAGTGGATCATGGGAAAATTAGAAGCGACGGGCGGTGTGGGAATTTTGTGTGCCTTAGCAGGTACTTTTTCCCATGGAGGCAACGCCACTTAAGTGACAATGGAAAAATTAGAGGCAGCAGGCAGGCGGGAATTTCTTACCTGCCTTGCAGGGTAAAAATTCCCATTGTGGAATAAAAGAAATATCACTTAAGTGAATCATGAGATTTTATTGCCTGCCTTGCAGGGTAAATAATCCCATTATGAAAGTCAAGTGACTTAAGTGAATCATGGGATTTTCAGGGCTGCCTTGCAGGGTAAATAATCCCATTGTCATGTGATTCTTAAAAATAGAATTCTTTATGTCAAAAAGTGTGCCCCCTTTGGAAAAGTAATGGTAGCCTTTAAATTGATTAATTTAATTAATTATTCACCCAAAATAGGCGCCCAGGCTTGTGGAAAAGTCAACAAAGGCAAAGGACAAAAGGTGGTTGAAAATAGATTGCTCTAAAATTAAATAAATTAATTTATTTAATGACAGCCCCTTCATGTCAAAAAGTGCGCCCCATTTGAAGAGGATTTTTGCTCAAAAGAAGGTGAAATCAAGGCTAAAAGCTTCCAATTTTGGCGCATGCATTGAAGGAGGTTGATTTGTGTTTGCATAATTGTTTGCATAAGTGATACAGGTGCTCAAGTGAAGTTGGAAAAATTCATGCTCACTTTGCATGCAAATAAAACATCAATTTTTGGGGCAGCAGACTTGAATTATGCAGATTTTTATGATTAAAATTCACTGTTCATGTTCCGGTTGCCATCTTTGTATGAAATAATTGCAGGAATTCGTTACAGGTGCTTTACAAAAGAAAAGGAGCTTTAATCAATGTCCAATACATTGAATATATCCTCCGAATCTGAAGAATTATCCAGATCTGCACCAGTTTTGAAGAATTCCAGACAAATAAGAAGAAAAAGAATTGTTCAGACAAAGATAGACAAAGATTGCTCCAGCCATGGCAAAGCGGGATGAAAGAGAAAGCTCAGCGGAATCATGCGTAGCTTCTAGATTTGTTGAAGTCAATAGGCCCAGATCCAGATCCCAGATCTCATAATTGCAAAAGCTTCCAGCACAAAGGCTTCATCCTCTTGTTTCGAATGCAGCCCGTGAAGAAGTTAGTGTGTGGAAAATTCCTTCCAGGATCTTGTGCATGTGCTTCCAATCTTCCAGTTGAAACCTTCATTGAAGTTGCATTCACCCGGAGTGCTTTCCAAAATTTTTAATTGCTCATATGCAATTAAAAATAAAGAGTTATTTACGGCAAACATTGCACTGATGCATGTACTAGAGAAGAACTGCAAAAGCTTCAAGGATAAAAGAGAAGACAAGGCGAAGGCAAAATTCCACCGCTTTTAGATCTAGCTCGCTCCTAGATCCAAATTTTTTTTCCAGATCTAGCCGTTTCCGGTTCAAAGCAGTGTTTCCGTGATCCAAATTACTTCCAGATCCATTTGGTGAGAATCAAAAGCAAAAAAATCAGGCTGCGTCGGACATGAAAAATGACAATGCAGCAGCTTTCCTCTTCCTTCTTCTTTCCTTCGACAAAGTAATTGAGCGATCAATTAAATTATACAACTTAAGTGATTGGTTTAAAAGCCATTAGTTGAAGAAGTCAACTACTGGAGATAGGTGGCGACGTGCAAAATAGAAGGATCTATTTTCGGTTGCAAATCATGCATGTCATGCGAAAGAGGAATTCCAGGAGAGGAGATTGCAGTTGTTTTTTTCCCACTTCCACATGTGCCGCTTCACTAAAAGCTTCCAACTTGTAATTGCCCCTCTACATTCTATAAGTAGAGGAAGAACCTTCTGTAAAAGAGCAAAATTTGTAAGCAACATCCTTGTGTTCCGTGACTTTGTGTTGAAACCTTTGAGAGCCACTAAGCAAAGGAATATACATGAGCAGATTTTCAAGAACTTTGTGTCACAAAGTGTATTGTGTTTTTGCTTTTTATCTTAGATCTCTTAATAAACTTTGTGTTATTTCGATCTAGATCTAGAGCTACCTTTACTTAGAATTACGTGTTTATATCTATTGGTTTTTTTATGTGCATGCAATCAACTCTGCTATCTCATTGATTGGGATGCACATCTTCCCCATTTCTTCTCTCGTGATTACATAACATCCTTCTTCTATAAATACTTCCTTTCTTAAACAGGGCTTACTTGCTGCGAATCTGCTTTCGATTATGGTTCATGAACCGAGTAGTTAAAGTAAAACCCCATTTAGATATTAACATACTTTAATTGACAAATCGACACGGGAGCCTCACCGGTAAATGAGGGAGATTTATCTCATGACCGCCTAGGTTTTGTGTATGCATAAAATTTAGCCAACAATGTATTATTTAATTATTGCATGTTTTAATGTTGTTTTATAACGTGGTTAATTAATTGCTTGGTCCTAATAGGTGGGCGATCTATGGATCAGTCTAAAGGACAAATATGTCTTCGGAGAAGAGTCTGGTGTTATACCCGAAGTATTTGTTGTTTTTAGCAAGGTTGCAAGAGGGTGGGTTCTTTATTAGAGCACCTACTTCGGATGAAAGACCTCCGAGATCAGCTTGTGTCTATCAAAAAAATTGGTAGATGACGATGATATGGTGGTGCTAGTGCGAATAGTTTTCCATCATCATTTGAGTCATTTGTTGAAGCCCTCCATTTGATGGCTGAAAGTCAGACTTTGACTTTTGATAAAGTCAATTCCTATTTATTACAAAAGGAACGGAGACAAATTCAGACACTTGAGTCTAGTTTTGGACAAACCGAGAGTGCTTTTCTTTGTTCAATCCAAAGGGAAATGGAAATGACAACCTGAAAAATCATCTCCTAAATATCAAGTCAAGTGTTACTATTGTCATAAACTTGGTCATGTGAAGAAGGATTGTCAAAAAAGACAATATGATCTTGCCAACAAAAAGCAAAAGGGACAAGCAAATGTGGCAATAGTTGAACAAGAGCCTGAAGAAGAGTATGCCCTCATGGCATCATGTTCGGATGACAACCCTACAAGGTGTTGGTTCTTCGTTTTTAGAGCACCAATACACTTTACATGGTAAAAGATTGGTATGTAAATTTTCACACAAATTTCAGTTCTGATTTAGTTTCATTAAGGGATGGAAGATCTCATGTAGTAGAAGGGATAGGGGATATTCGAATCATATTGAATGATAATGTCAAATTAAATGTTAGATATGTACCTAACATGAATAAGAATCTTTTATCTATAAGTCAACTAATGGAAAACCCCAATATTTCTATAAACTTCTCTGCAAGAAATGCATTGTGTCTGATGTAAAACTAAACAAAGTTGTTTCCTTGGGCATTGGGCAAGGAGGCTTGTATAGGCTGGTTGATCCTGCCATGGTCAACTTACATGCCTTAGTTGTGGAGGGTAATACCAACATTTTGTGGCATGAGAGATATGAACATCTTCACCAAACTCAATAGAGCCAACATGGTTCTTGGTTTGCCTACTATTCAAGAGAAACATGATATGTGTGCAGGGTGTTTGGTTGGAAAATAGAAAAGGAAGCCATTTCCAACTGAAGGTGCTTGGCGTGCCAAGGGGCTTTTAGATCTTGTTCATGCAGATCTTTGTGAGCCATCATGGAAGTCTCCCATTGTTCTTGGTGTGAGGTACTTTCTTTTGTTGGTGGATGATTATTCGAGAAAGATGTGGGTCTACTTCTTGAAAAAGAAGTCAGATTGTTTTACTTCTTTGATAAATTCAAGACATTGGTGGAAAACTAGGCCAACTAGTAGATCAAGACATTGAGATCCGATAATGGGGAATTTACTTCCAAGCAGTTCAAGGATTATTGTAGTAAAGAAGGAATTCATCATCAACTGACAACCCCATATACCCCACAACAAAATGGGGTGGTTGAGAGGCGGAATAGAACTATCATGGAGATGGCTCAATGCATGATGCATAGTAGAGGTGTACCGTTCAAATATTGGGGAGAAGCAATAAACACAACAATATATTTTCAATCGGAGTCCTTGCAAAGCTTTATAGGACGTCACACTTGAAGAAGCTTGGTCCAAAACCAAACCCGAGGTATCAATTTTTGTATTTTTGGTTCAACTGCATATACTTTGGTTCTTGATAAAAAGAGGAGTAAGTTAGACTCTAAAACTACAAGATATTTCTTTGCTGGTTATAGTGATTAGTCTAAGGCTTATAGGCTGATTGATATTTCCACTAACAAAGTAATTGTTAGTCGTGATGTTGATGTGAAAGAAACAAAGTCATTCTTTGCATGTGATCAACAAACAGTTGGCTGTAATCAACAAGTAGTTGGGTGTGATCAGCAAGCCACATCTGAAAATATTGTGATTCCTTTACCCAATGAAAAGTCTAGTTTATCTCATACTCCTCCATGTACATACCACAACCTGTGACACCAACAAGTGACACACTTGTATATAGAAGATGCGAACTTGAATTGGTTCCTCATCTAGTAGAGCCTCGACAAAAATAGATTTCTTCAATCCAACGAAGGCCTAAGTGGTTTTACTCCACTTTGCAAGATGTGTGGGAGGATGAAATGCCTCAATCGATGCACGGCCTCGGTAGACTGGTAAGCAAATTGCTTATTTAGAGCATGTTCATTTTGCTCTTTCTTCTGATCTTCACAAAATCATTGAGCCACAAAGATACTCTGAAGAAAAAGGCATACTTGAATGGGAAATTGCCATGCAAACAGTATGATGCCTTGATGAAGAATAATACTTGGACATTGGTGGAGTTGCCTCCAAGGAAACAACCCATTGGCTACAAATGGGTATACAAAGTCAAGTGCAAAGCTGATGGTACTTTGGATAAGTACAAAGCATGTCTTGTTGCAAAAGGCTTCTCGCAACAGGAGGGAATAGATAATGAGGAGACCTTTGTGCCTACTGCAAAGATGGTCACTTTTTGGTTGCTTCTTTCAATTGTTGGTCAATTTGGATGGAAGGTTATGCAGAGCATCAACTAAGAAGGATCAATTTTGTATATATTTGTCTAATAAGCCTAATGAGTCATATTGTAAGCAATAAGGAGCCATGTCTTGCTCCATTATACATTGAAATGGTCATGTTTAGATAAGAAAAGTCATTTGAGTCTATTAGAAGGTTTACAAGTGAGTAGGGTGTTTAATTTGGTTTCTAAGGCCTCATATTTGGTTTCCCACCAAAATGAGGAGTTTGAATATTTGAATTTTCATAAGAGAGTTGAAGAGTTTTGTAAAGGTTTGAAGGTTAATAGGTCTAGTTACATATGGTAAAGGTGATTTCACCCTCTTGTAAATGCAAATCACCTCAAGACCCATCTAGAAGCTAATCCTACGTTGGAAGAAGGTCAAGATAGTATAATGGTTGAGAGAATCTTGGATTCTTGCCTTCAAAAGTGGAACTAATAAG
Organism: Taxus wallichiana var. yunnanensis; assembly: GCA_018340775.1. Classification (NCBI taxonomy): domain Eukaryota; kingdom Viridiplantae; phylum Streptophyta; class Pinopsida; order Cupressales; family Taxaceae; genus Taxus; species Taxus wallichiana. The sequence goes on from CM031234.1 coordinate 964,165,322, forward strand.
CCTAGATTGAGGTCTTCTATGTGGAGATAAGTCTTGAACTACAACAAAGAAGAGATATATAAAGATAAGTGTACATTGGAATAGCAGAGAGGCAGGGGCCTTAAGGGATCATCAAGAGGAGTCGAGCATTGTAAGACTTCCTTTGTAGCAGGTTGTCAATTCTTGTAAATAGGAATAATGAAGATGGTTTGTGTAACCTCTGAGTATTCTTTCTTGAGTATGTTGGCTTTGTAAATTGATGGATTAATTATGATTTTCTGATCCAATTTCTGTCATAATAGAATGGTGCTAATGTTTTATATTTTAGTAGTGATTGTAACATTGGGGGTGTTGTGGATCTTGTGATGTAGGAAAACACAGGGTACAATGGAGTTGATAGAACATCGAAAAGCCATTTATCAATCATGAAGGTACTAAGAAACACAGTGTGGACTGGAATTAAGAATGCACAAGCCAGCATTAATGAAAGATACGATGTCAATGAACCTATTTTGGGTTCCCATCCAATGTAAGTGCCCTTATACATGATCCTTTGTGCTGGTAGAGAGATAAACTGGTGGTTTGGTGACTAAGTAGGGTTCGAAGTTGCCAATGATTAAGGGTTTCTTTGAAACTGTACTGGTAAATTGTTATTTACAAGCAAATTACGTATGTTCAAGACCTATAAATGAGTTGTAAAGAGGCTTAAGGTAGTTACAGACCTGTTAGAGAAGGAATTTTGAGAAAAGAGCCAAATTTGCAAAAGTTAGAAGGATTTGTAGCTTCTCAGGTTCTGGGAGACCCTGTCTAGGGTTTAATGAGAAAAAATGTTGTATCTTGCATGGTTCTCTATGAAATTGGCTCAAATTTGATAGGTATAGTCTGCAGGAATCCCTCTGAGAGATTTTCTTGGTTTCATGTTGTTTAGTGATGTACGGATGAAGATATCCATGACAGAGCTATTTCAGGCCTAATTTAGACCTAATTGGAGCATTCTTATAGTGAAAACTGTGCATTTTTCCTTAAGAGCCCCTCTGAGAGTCTTCACTAGCATTTTATTGGGCCAAATGGGTATCCAAAATGCATTATAGTTCCAGATGAAACCCCGTGCTTTGATTTTTATCAGTCAAAATCAGGAAATTCAGGGCTAGAAGACTTCCAAGGCAGTTTAGTAACAGAGTATAAGGTGTAGAGGACTAATATGGAGTGTGGTTGCCAAGAGTTTGGTGAATGGTGACAGTATATGAGAGAAGGATTAAAGAAAAGAAGTAATCCAAGACCTTGTAGGTGTTATCCAAGCATAATAAGATTAGAATTGGTGAAATATGATGTTGGCTCAAGGCAAGATATTTAATTTTTCTTATTCTTGAATGTTATTTTGTCATCGAGTGTCAAGGAGAAGCTTGACAAGGAAGAACACAAAGCATGTACCATTGGTTCGAAACATCAACCAAAGTTCCCAAGACCACAAATTTGTAAAAATTGTCCAGATTTCAAAACTTTCATAAGCTGTCAAGATGTCAATACTGAAATTGCATATGAAACTATATGATGGCACAATTACATGTGGAATGGTTCTAATATGATGTTAATCAATTCATTGTCAATATTGCTATGAATTGTAAGCTGTAATGACCTTGGCATCAAAAGGTTTTTCAGATGGATGTAAAAAGTGCTTTCCTGAATGGAGACTTGGTGGAGGAAGTCTATATGGTGCAGCCTGAAGGGTTTCAGGCATGTGGTCGTGAACATCTGGTGTGTAAGCTAATTAAGTCCTTGTATGGGCTTAAGCAGGCTCCTTGAGCCTAGTATATTAAAATAGATCAACACCTACAAGATTCCAGATTCAGAAGAAGTCTTTCTGATTTGAATCTTTATGTCAAAAGCAATGGTGATGACATTGTGATACTTATTGTTTATGTTGATGATCTTGCCATCACGGGTAGTGGGGCCATTGCTATTCAACGAGTAAAATCAGATTTATGTGTTGCTTTTGACATGACTGATTTAGGCCTCCTACACTATTGCCTAGGTGTAGAATTTTGGCAACATGATCATTTGATTTTCATAGCTCAAGTCAAGTATGCTATTTGTTGCTTTTGACATGACTGATTTAGGCCTCCTACACTATTGCCTAGGTGTAGAATTTTGGCAACATGATCATTTGATTTTCATAGCTCAAGTCAAGTATGCTATTTGTTGCAAAAGTTTAGGATGTTTGATTGTAATCCTTCTTCTACACCTATGGAGGTCGGGCTGAAGTTATCAGCTCATGATGATTCACCACTGGCAAATGAATCACTCTATAGACAATTGGTGGGCAGCCTGATATATCTTACATCCACGCTGGACATATGTTTTGTTGTTAGCTATCTTTCTCGGTTTTTGTCTAAACTGAAACTCACACATTGGGGAGCAACAAAACGAGTTCTTCGATATGTCAAAGGTACTCTTGACTTTGGCATTCTCTATCACACACTCTTTGGCTATACAAAGTGTGATTGGGGAGGTTTAGCCGATACCCGGAGATCTACCATTGGATACATCTTCTCTTTTAGTTCAGAGTTGTTTCATGGCAGAGTAAGCTTCAACCCACTGTGGCTATCTCTTCCACTAAAGCAAAATACAAGGCAGCTGTCAGTGCCAGTTGTGAAGCAATTTGGCTTCGCTGGATTCTCCTTGATCTTCAGCTTCCTCAGACTGCACCTACTCCACTTTCCATTTTTTGTGACAATCAAGGTGTACTGAAGATGGTCAAGAATCTTGTATATCATGCTCGCACCAAGCATATTGAGATTCATCATCACTATATTTGACAATTAGTTGATTCTAGTGATATCTCTCTTCACTTTTGTCCTTCTAAGGAGCAGCCTACTGATCTAATGACTAAACCTCTTGGTCCTCTCTTGTTTGTAAAATTTCGGGACAAACTTGGCATTGTTTCCGGTTTAGTCATCAAGGGGGTATTGAATATAATTATAGGCACACATGTTAGTTGGTAGTTTTCAGTTATGAACTATCACATAACTGTTCCAACTACATTGTAACTACTCCCAATCATAATAAAATGAAGGACACACATTCATTTGATGTGCAGTCCATTTCCTCTTCATTCTATCCTTGTCTACATTTGCTAACAATGTAGAGAAGCTCAAGAAAACAAATTTTGAATACTTATTTTTAATCTAAGCCACCATTCTCTAGCATCAATATCATCTTCCTTTCAAGAAAATAAGGCTGACTCCATAAATTGTCCAAAATTAAATATCCAATGAAGACGGGGTTCAATAGAAATTCCCAGTAAAAGTCTGAATGTAAAAACTTGTTGGTAAGTAGATCTACTTTTTCCATTGAACTGCAAAAAAATGACATTTGATTTTCTTATTGTAATTGAAAGTTATGATGATTTCCCCCTTTTACCGAGGGTTTGAGGCTGTTCCAAAAGGCCTAATTCTAGAGGTCATATCCTCTTTGATACTGGTGAGAAATCTTATTTTGACTGGTGTTTCACAAAATACCCTTCCAAATGCTCTGCTCTTGTCACCTGAAATGTGCACCTAAGTCTATAGAAAATCATGTCAAAGACAAGAATCTGAGTTAGACACAAAAACAACAATCCTGGGAGGGCAACTGCTTGAAGTCACATATTGCACAACATTGTCTATAAACTGTATTAGATCACTTTTAAAAAATGGCACGGACTCCTTTTGATGGTTCTAGATTGGATAGAAACTACACTCTAGAAGAGATAAGTTCTAGACAGAAACAATGTCGTTTTCATAAAAAAATCAGCAAAAATTTAAACTTCTTCGGACTACCCAAATTTTTGTTCTAATACCTCATGCAATGAACCAAACACCCAATAAAAAAATATGCCAAATACTAGACAGTGATGTATGGAGGTACCTATGTGCCCATATATTCAATATACTTAAAGAATACCCTTAAGGTAAGGTTACATCATACAACAATCACTTAGGAAGGATACTCTTGAGAGTATTTGTCAGATGAGAGCTAAACCAATCACAATACTTCATATCATAATAATGAAATGATATGAGTCCCTTATACATCGGCTGTAATCTAATAACACTAGGGTTGGGTAAACTTGTAACCCACAATTTACCATTCGACTCAGTATAACTAACCTAAGGTTATTTCTGTCACATGTCGACTACTTCATAACAAGGAGATAAGTAGATGACATAAGAGGACAAGAGTAGGAGAACGTTTGTGTTCTTCTGAGTGTGCAATAAGATCACCGCAAAGAATTAACCAAGAGTATATGATCTATTGGTTTAGCTCCAATGGTTAAATACTTTATGAAGTTGGCCTTTTATGCGGATACCATTAGATATGCAATAGGGAAGGAAACACTTGGAAGAGAACCATCAGTTTTCTACAAGGATTGTTTAGTTCGCTGGCTATTCCTTTTGGGCCCTGCAATGCACCAATAACTTTTACAAGGCTTACGAATAAAGTGCTTAGAGTGTATAAAAATTCTTATGTCCTTGTGTATCTTGATAATATTATTGAATTGAACAATATACATGGGAGGAATACATGATGTGTCTAGAGCAAATATTTGACACTTTCTGAATGATTCAGTTGCAGCTGAATCTTGAGGAGTGTGAGTCTAAGAATTGTGGTTAGAGGTAATGAGTTATAGATATATGCAACTTAAATCTACATAATTACGGAGTGACCAAGGCCAACAAATTTAATTGATAACTGGAGTTTTGATGGAGCTTGCAAATATCACCACAAACTTATATCTCACTTATTATAGACCATCCTACTGGGTACTGGTATATTGTGATAAAATACAGGGAAATACTCTTGTTCATGACAGTACCATACACAAACTATATAAGTTATTAATGAAATCCAATAAAACTAGAATAGAGAAAGGCCAACACCAAAACTCATTGAAGATGGGGTGTCACATGACATCCATCACTGTCAAATGTCAGTATTTTGTGACTCCAACCAAGTCCATTTTTATCAATTCCAAACATAAATAAGTACAATGATCAAGTCTCAATTCAATTGAATAACCACTTTATGATCCCCGCAGGTTAGCTCGAGCAACTGAGAGCAATAGTTTTAAAAGAATCCATGTAAATACAAAACCTTTTTATTTGTCTACTCTGATTACCATAAATCTTAATGGGATTTCTCTTTGCCTTCCAACTTTATAAATAGAATTTTATTCAAGAGTTATTATCTGATCATTACAAACAGTATGCTTAGAAAACACCTCCTTCCTACCTGTCATATGATTTGTTGCTCCTGAGGCTGAAACCAAAACCGTTCCAGAGGCTTAAAATATTTATGTGCAACCATGAATAGTTATTTGCATGACTAGTTTCACTACATTCTGTGTAACTGTTTCAAAATATCTTCCACATACTCTACGATATCCTTATGTCCGACTCTTCTTCTTTGTTTTCTAGTTCTTGTCTTCGTTTCAAAAAACACTGTACTTCAACATGGTTATTTTTACCACAATAGCTACAATGTGTTTTAGACCATCTATTGTAATGAAAATTATCTCTCTCCCAGTTTGTGATTAGCTTTTTTCCTGTGCTGTGATCATGATTATGGCTACATCCTCTATGTCTTCCGGTAAATTCTTAATCTGTTGTATTTTTATGTTCACCTTTTAATAATTGTTCTTCCTGCAGAAGCTATCCTATAACCACTGCAAAATATAGTACTCTAGTTTGAGATGAGATGTACTGAGGTTGGCAAAATTATTATACATTTTAAGTAAACTTTTTGACAGAATTTCAAACAAATTCTGTCATTGGTTTCAGTATCAATCACCTGCAAGTTATTTCTGAATTGCTCGACTCTTTTGGACATTTTGTTTACCATGCCGCTGTTAAGTGTCAAAATCGTCAAGTTGGTCAACTTAGTTCACAACAACAGAATGCACAATTCAACGGGGGTTGCAGATTCGAAAGACATTCAATGCCTTGAGCATGCAAAAGAATGCTATTTTCTATTGCAGAAGTGAGGAGATCAATGAAATTTTGTTCTTCTTGTTGTATATTTCTGCATGCGGGAATGAGGTGGCCAACTGAATGGCCACCTTACTCCCCAGCTTAGGACTCACACCCACGCTCTAACGAACACACACAGACACGAGGGCATAGCGTGGAATCAAACACTCTGCATTGAAATTCAACAATGTTGTAGAGATTCACACTTCACACTCCCCTACCCCTATTGATCCATGAAGAGGACATACACCCAGTCTAATGACTAGATGCAGTACATAAACGTCACACTTGCAGGCTGTATGGCTCTGCTTCCCTTTCTCTAAACGAATTCTCTATTCCGCTCTCTTTCACGGAGTCTCTCTCTGTTTGGAGCTGGAGCTTGACTTCCTCTACCCTCCTCTTGCACAACTGACTCAAACTCTTCCCCTTCCTCTACACTTCACTCCCAGTCCTGACATTGATCCTGGACATCTACCAGAGCTCCCATGTTATTGGAAAAACTGTCCACTTGTCAAAAGTCTTGGATTCTGGACGTTACTCTTAATATTCTTACGTTGTGGGTGAAATGGAGGTATAGGCAAACCAATGGCTATGCAACTGACGCTTTGGCAAATATGTGGTCACATAACTGCTGCCTATGTAAAGCTGCGGCCATGCAACTGCCATGACAGTTATGTAACTGCCACTTGTGTAAAGCGGCGGTTTGCTACACCCAAAAAGGGGTCTGTTGACCTCAGGGAGATGGTTGAAACTGTCATTTTCTCCATGGTTTTCTGTTGTGTTGGCCTTTTGGTGATGCTACAGGATAGTTGTTGATGACAAGTCACACAACACAAACAAACATGCACAATTGCCCGCAAGATCCTGGCCCATGTTTTTGTTGATGCAGGATTGTTCGCGAACCCGGATGCTCCTTTGTCAGACACGTAGGGTATTAAGTTATCCATAAGCTCGTTCTCATGAATCTCTTGTGAGCTCTTCAATGGTTTTCTTGGTCTTGGCAACTTAAGGTGCAGTCATCCAAGTTGTGCCTTAAGCTACTCTGGTTTTCCACTTAACCAAGTATTTTGTGTACTCTCTTCCTTGGCTTCTCAGTGTATCCAATACCACCTCAACATTTTGCCTTGCCACATATGTTGATATATCCACCCCATTTGGTAGCTCTATCTCATAGGCATTTGCAGAAAATCTTCTCAAAACTCTACAAGGCCCAATCTTTTTCCATTTGAGCCTGTTATGCAAATGTGACAAAACCAAGTTACATGCTTGGAAATCTTGTCCTCTTCTTGTCTGATCAACTCTCTGCATATATTTCATGACACTCTCCTCCAATTTCCTCTTTACTTCCCTATGCACCTCATGCATACACAGTGCAAAATCCTCTGCTTCAGCACTTCTTATTCTCATATTAGCTGTGCTTCACAACTCACAAACATCTTAAGGGATGCAATCATACACAACTTGAAACAGACTTATCGCTGTACTTCTATTCACTGAGTAGTTGTATGCAAACTCAGCTTGTGCTAGTCTCATATCCCATTGTTTAGGCTTGCTTCCCACTATGCATCTTAACGAATTGCCAAGGCTTTGGCTCACTACCTTTGTCCGACCATCGGTTATAACATGCTATACTGAGGTCTAATAATGTTCCCAACTTCCTCTACAATGTTCTCCAAAAGTGCCAAACAAGTCTTGCATCTGTTATATGACTTTTTATTTTTGGTGCGACAATGTTAAACTATATATGTGAAAGTCACATGGAGTTGTATGTAAAAGGGGTTAAAAAGTAACTATGTAAAAGATGCTATGTAAATACACGAGATTGTGGATGCATGATAGTAAAAAATGAAATGATTTAAACTAATTAAATAGGTTATGAAAAGTTGCGTTAGTTGTAACGACATTTGAATGTTTTTATATATTTATTGGACTTCTTGGAAGTGGGCAAGATAAAATAAGAAAATGCGAGAAGTGTGAAGCAAGGAGACTGTGGGCATTGAGATGGGACGCACAAAGTGTGTTCAACATAGGGTACAAGGCATGGTCTGATGATCATGGCCATGGTTGTGTAATGTGAAATCTAATAAGATTACTCTTTGCACCACTGAATTTGCATGTGCTCCCACTTCCATTGAGAAAAACCTGCCTTCTAGAGAAATCCTCCGAGATATGTATTTAAACCTTATTTAATGCAAAGATATGTGCTTTGTGATCCATGTGTTTGTTTGATGCAACGTAGTAGTTAATATCTTGTCTCTTGTATCTGAATTTTAATAATCGTATGTGGATTTAAGTGCATATAGTGGCCTTCCATTCAATTTGCTAGCTTTTCGGCTTTGTACCGATTAGCTTGGAACCCTAAAAATTAGTTGTTATGAAATTTAGAATGAACCTTATCTAGTTTTGAAAGAGGAAATATCAGATAAGTTTATTATTAAACTGGGCACTTAAACAATACGCCTATGAAGCTTTGAAGGAAAATGGTGTGCACGGTATGGCAGTAAACAAAACCTTTTGACAACCCTAAATTCTATTTTTCAATTCACTAAAATGTGTAATCTAATGTTACCTACAGTTCAGGCATAACATGAAATGTACTAAAGTGGGGGACACTTTGGTCAAGTACAATCTCCAGAGCAGACTAATTCCTTCTATCCTAGTTCTAGTCTAAAACTATTTCTGAAAATGAATGAGAAAATAAACACAAAAAGGGTGATACACAGATATTTTAATCCTTTCCTCTACTTGATCACAACACAAGAAAACTAAAACATGCAGAACTTAGTGTTTAATTGACACAATGAGATAACAGAGCAAAGGTAAGATCTAACCTGAATACAAAAATGGAGCCAGATAACATGAGAAGAAAGCTGAAGGGAAATTCATAACACCTTTTATCAATGACATTGCATACACAATTGCTCTCTATTAATTCAAAGATAGTTGACACTATTCTGCATGAATTTGAAACCTAGGCTATAGTACTGCTGAAATAAAAACAGGAATTCAAGCAAATTCAAGGAAAGATGATCTATAGAGAGACTCTTATCTATTTATTACAAATCTAAAAGAAGATAAGAAGAAGAATAAGTGTGCAACATGCACCAGCTCTGAAATTCCATAATTATCCTCAGATAATAATATCCATCCTCATCCTGAATAAAATATTCTTTTAATTCTTCACTCAAGTTCCTTCAATATTTTAATATAAAAGCTAAAATAACTTTTAAATCCACCAAAATCTAATTTGAGAAAATCCTTTAATTATTCTTTTATCCTCACATGGATATTCCAAAATACATTTTGAAGCTTATGTTTACTGATATTTTAATATTAAAAGCTTTAAATATGCTTTTAAATTTAAAATTGGTGCATATCCAAATATATTAAAAGCTTGGAAAAGATTTTAATTTAATTAATTAATAAAAGCAAAAAGCTCTTATTAATTCTCATCTACTCTTTAAATTAATTTAAATAAATGGTCACATTTATCCATTGCGACATATTAATTAAATAAATAATTAATCCTTATCTAATATATGTGCAATATTTAAATTGTATAACCCATATATAAATTATGGATTTTAATTTGAGAATTAAAAGGTTGAGAAATTAGGAGAACTTGGAAATATTACAATATTGTCAAAGTGCAGAAATTTCTTAAACACTATTGTTCTATTTATAAAACAAACCTAAAATCTAGTGTCAAACAAGCTCGGCTAGATGCTGTCCAAGTGAACTAGAATTCGTAAACTCTACCACCATATGCATCCTAAGAAGATATCATCAGGGCAGCATGAGGAAATACATCTTATCGTGGAGGTACTAGGAATGTATATGCTCTTCTAGCTGAAGAACCCATTATCATCTATAAAGAATGATACTAATAGAAATAAGTTCATACCTCGTAATTAGATATAAGAATTTGACACCAAGTTCATATATATTATCCTTTATTGAGATATAGGAGTTAATCTACTTTTGAGTAAGAAAGGTCATCCACTGTGTATGTAGAGTATCAAGTTGTAGTTTAACGTGTATTTCATGTCAAATAAACTTTGGATTTAATCTTTTAACAATCCCATCTAAAACTGCTATTGAAATCTGCTTATCGCACTTGGGGTGCCGAACTTCCTCTAGTCCACCTTGAGAGCTCTCTTGTCTTTACTCACCTTCATAAATAATGTTGTTCATTTCCCATATGGGGTGAATCATGCTAATTCCCACATATTGCATCAATACACTTCCCTTTACCTCAGCAGTCACCATGCTATTCATAATTACGTCGGTGCTTTTACCAAAAGCTCGAGAGTACATAGGAGAGGTGGTAATAATGTCTTGACAAAACTGTTTGTTGGGGAAACCCCAGAATTTGGAAGAGCCATATGCTCAATAATGATTCAAATCAACATAATTTTCAAAGAAACATGTTACAAATATATAGGAGTGAATATCTAACTCTTATAACCACTCCAAAACCGCTACCACTAACCAAGGAAGGTTGCTCGAACAGCCTATATTCCTTCCTAATTTATCTCGCCTAAATGTCTACGTGAGTTATTTTCACAACTCACTATATTCCATACATAAAATATTTCATACTAATATTATTATACACGTACACACTAAATACTTCTAACATTCCCCCTTAGCATAAACGAGGGAGAAAGTGCCACATTTTGGAACCGTAGCACATTTAGATGCAAACATCCTTTGTTTGGCTTTAATCTTTCGCTACGTCTTATCCACCTATTTTTGACATTGTGCTTTGTGGTTAATTCCCCACCTTAAAATTATGTACTCACAAAAAGTATTTTGAAAGAAATTTGTGTAAGATGACATGGATTAAGGTGTAGGTAAGGTGTTGGTGGGGGCCAACCCCGTGACTCGTAATCGTGATGGTTTGTATCTCTATTTGGTCTATTGACCAATTTTAAAATATTCAACTCAAGTTGAGACATGGAGCTCGACGATTAGGGTTAGGGAAATTTATTATCCCAAAATCTTTGTTGCCACAAATGAGTTGAATACCAAAAGTTTAGCCGACCACGATGGAAGGAAATAGAGATCCAAAGTGATGAAAATAGGGCAAGATCCTTTAATCCGGAGATGAGTAATATTCCAAGAAATCTAAGGGTCCTCGCTGTGAAATTAGATCAAATGTTGAGCTTGATAATATGACGAGTTTGCTGAATTGTGAAGTAATCCGTGAGTAAAGGAATACCTCTATTTTGAGAAAAATCGGCAAGATCTCCAAAGTTTTGTGACGAATATGATGGATCTGTGAGATGGAGGTGGTCTATCGCATCGTCGAAGGAAATGCAAAACAAAGATCCAAGTCACAAATATAGTTACCAAAGGAACATGTGGTTACGATCCGGGAGAACATTGCACAATGCTTTTTGGAAATAAGGTAAAAGTGGGGGTTTTGAAAGGACCCTCATCCTTGTACAAAAAGCCCTCAATGCAAGATATAACAATAAAGCAAGAAGACCCGTAGGCAGCAAAAAGCAAAAAGTCAAAAGACCCGCATCAAGCAAGGGCCATTACATAGTATGAATATTCCTGAGAGTATCAATTGCTTCTTTAGGTGCAACAATAGCATTTTTGTCAACCAACACATCCACTAACTTATGAGGTCTAGCGGTCTTCATTGATGCTTTTCCAAATCCTATCAGTGTAGTTCTTCCACTCTTTGATGACAGAGAAGGCCCTATTAAGTTTTTGTTATCCAAATAACTCTCCTAGTTATTTGGGTAACTTGTATACATATTCGGCTCTCACTCCTCATCAAGGTTGTGCACGCTCGGTTCATTGCACATTTCCTTGGTTATAGTTTCGCCTTGAGCCCCTTCTTTTCTTCGTGCGCCCTTGCGCTCTTTCTCGCTTCTCTCCTTCCAATTTCCTTTTCCTCTTTGTTCCACTCCTCCCTCGCCCACCTTCTGCACATTCCCTTTCTTCGCAAGCAGTTTCTTCCTTGTGCGCACGTCTCAAACTTGCTTCAATTAGCTAAGTCCCTGACCCTCTCGCGCGCCGTGCCCATTACTTTGTAATAGTTGTGCCTTGACCATGTGTTCTTTGCTCACTAGTTTGCCTCATTTCCCCATGCGCATCGCGTGCACATTTCTCTGCGCCTTCCTCTGTTTTCTTCCGCTCGCCCTTCCCTCGTGCTCTCAATTGGCACATTTCCTTGGTTATAGTTTCCCCTTGGAGCCCCTTCTTTTCCTCGCACACCCTTGCGCGCTTTACGCTCTCCTTCCACTTCCCTTTTTCTCTTTGTTCCACTCCTCCCGCGCCCACCTTCGCACATTCACTTTCTTCGCAAGTAGTTTCTTCTCGTGCGCACGTCTCACACTTGCTTCAATTAGCTAAGTCCTTGACCCTCTCGCGCGCCGTGCCCATTACTTTGTAATAGTTGTGCCTTGACCATGCGTTCTCTGCTCACTAGTTTGCCTCATTTCCCGTGCGCATCGCGTGCATGTTTCTTTGCGCCTTCCTTTGTTTTCTTCTGCGCGCCCTTTCCTCGCGCCCTCCTTTGCGTCCTTTTGTGCTAGGTCATCTTCTGACATGCTTGAGTGTGCCACATGCAACCACAAAGTGCGCCGACGGGCGCCAAATCATCGCAACAAATCGAATCGACACGTGGCAGAAACGACAAATATTTCCATAGTTGGCCATCATTTCAGCCAATCCGCATGCCACGTGTCTTGCGTGCATATGACGACTCTAACAAACTTTTGATAGCTGTATCTTTTGCTACAGAGCTCCAATCGCGCACGCTGGACTTGTTAGAGAGCTGTTGACATCAGCATGCAGTCTAGATATTCAAATTCAAATTCTTGGCGGATTTGGTAGGTGATAAATGGGAAAATGTCTCTTTGAGCATTGATGAGCAGATCTGATTGCTCCAACCACCCGATTTAATCTGATTCGCCCTCCTTCCTCATCTAACATGCCAAACAGACCTAGGGAAGTGCATTCGACAGATTCTCAGGCGGATTTGCAGTATTGAATGCTTCTTGTTGGTGGTTGTATTTCAAATTCAGGTTTTCCCTCCTCTTCTCCTTCTATAGATTCATCTATAAATGTAAGAGCTAGGCTCATTATTAATGTTGGACACTCGGATCCTTATGCATTTCTGCTAAGGACTTCATACTTTCTATATTTTGAGTTGCAGACCTCTAGATCTGGCTCTTGCATGTGGATATCGGCCTCTTTCACCATTGTAATAGTTTTGTGCATTTCTGGAAGTAATAGAAGCATCATTTTGTGACTATTCTCTGTCCTAACGTGTTTGCATTCCTTCTTCTTGCCTTTTCTTTTGCGTTGTGTGTTGGTTGTGCCATTTCACGTCCCTTGCAGCTCCTTATCTGGTTGTGTCCTATGAAACTGATCTAGTGAATACGTTTTAAGTCGTGCTACACGTGCCTAGCCTTCTTTTACGCATTTCCTCTCATTTTCGCTCGTAAGTATAGTGTTCATCCCTCTTTTTGGTGCTATCGCCTTTTTAGTGTAGTTTCCTTTCATGTTGTCCTTCTATCCCCGGTCCCTTAGCATTATTAGCTTAGTTCTCCCTTCCAAAGACTAGGAGTCATGCGCGTGGCGGTAGAAATAGATAGAGGAACCGACCTTCTCCAGAGATCCGTCTCAAGCGCGCAAGGTCCCACAACTTGGAGACGGTTCCATTGTGATCTCAAACAACTCGGCTCTTCCGATCCGAGACGCGGGTGCAAGCTCAAGACCAACAATTTCCTTAAAATGTTGAGCACAATGACAAAGAGGATATCTTTCGAGATGCTGTTCGAAATTGCAACAATATCTCGCATCCGCAACATAGATAGTTGGAGAACCCAATTTTTCTCTGTTGGAGGGGAGTTAGGGTAAGCCGAAGAAAGACCCAATAGAACATTAGCAATATCCGGTCAATACAAATATCCATGGGAGCAGTAAAGGGGATAACCTCGGGACCTCTCGAGGAACAGAGCGTAGAGTCGAGCGGATCCATGGTGACATCCGGGGAGATAGGAGGAGAAACCAAAGCAAAGGCTTGTGACAAGAGCCGAGAAGAAGGGGAAGCCGAGTCGAGTGCTAGCCTCAAACGGCGGCAATGAGAGAGAATGCTTCGAGGGCTCATAAGTGATAAAAGCCGACAGAGAGGACGAGGGAGAGACATGAGCGGAGACATGGGGAAATAATCATACCACTCGACTAATGATCAAGATATCCGAATTTGAGTCGGAAGGGAGACGAAGCCGATGACGAAGGCGGTGGGAAGGAGCAAATCAAGTAGGGGGAATTGAGGGCGAAGGCTAAGAAGACACGGGGGTGAAACGGTGCTTTTTCCGAGCTTAGGGGGAAGTGTGAAAAGTCTTTTTGGAAGCCGCCACTTTAAAGAGCAGGTATAGAAGGCCTTGATGAAGGAACAAACCTTCGTCTTGTCTAACTAGTCTGAGTGACTGTTCAAGTGATTGCAAGAGAAAGGCCGCAAAGTTTACTTGTCTATCAGTCAAGATGAGCAAGAAGAAAAAGCTGAGGTCCATAGATCAACTTCTATCTCCCCTCCAGCGTGAAATATCTCATCAACTACCTCGCTGAACCCTATCCCACGACTGTGGGAGCGAATCTCTTTCAAAACCCGATTTATATTTCTTCAATTTTTTTGCCCTAGCATAAAAACCATCCAAGATATCTCCTTTCGTAGGGAGCCCCGTAGTAAAGTAGCTGCAATTGCTTCGACGTAATAAGAAATTTTGTTTTGCCCACTTTAACTCTCCCTTTTTTCCAAGTCGCCAACACACTGCTGGTCACTCTAACAGAGTGACCAGAAACTTTCCTCAATGGCGTAATCCCACCAGCCTATAAAATATTACAAACCTCAAGGTCAGCCTTAACCTCTTCACAGGAAGAAGGTTCAGTTGTTTTGATTGGGTCGCCCATAGTGAACAAAGAGATAGTGACAGGAGTTGCGAAAGACCCGATGTAGACGACGTTTAAATAGAAATGACGAGCACCTTCGATCCAATTTCTCACACGTGTCACCAGACATTCGAATTGAAAGCTATCCTTATTAATAAAATAACCGCATGTGTGTAAAATCATCGAATGGACCTATCCATCACACGAGCGCGATCTATCAAATCTATAATGGCATTAAATGGCACACAAGTCTTATCATTGTCTCTATCGCCGCCAAAAAAGGAGGAAGTCATCTTAGATATGTTGTATCTAAGTGTGAAGCCATAACTAAAAAGTTGGAGATAAAAATCAACAACCAAAAGGAACTATATTTTCGGGAGACGATCATTAGCATTAAAGGTAAGGAGGTCCTTTAGAAAATCCCCTATCCAATTCTTTTTACCATCATGAGAAAACACCCATATTAGCCAAGAAGTCAACAACCGTGTTGTCCTCTTGGTAGATATGCCAAAAATTTAATCATCTCAAATGAGATTGCAGGATCTAATATCTTCAATTATGTTGTGTATAGATCCACCGAACAGGTTCATTTGAGTTGAGGATTCTTACCATGTTAAGAGAATCACTTTCAACAATAAGCTACAAGCCAATATTAGGGCCAACTTAATACCTTTAAGAATAGCCAGAGCTTCAGCTCTGTGGTTTGTACTCAGTTCCGAAGCAAACTGTAGAGGTAGTCAGGGGGTTACCAAACTCATCCCTAAGAATAACTACTCCACCAGAGGCACCCGGGTTAGCTTTAGCTGTAACATCAGTGTTAAGCTTCAACCAACCCAAGGGAGGGGGCGACCAAGAGGTGTTTGCACATACCGAAACTCGTGAAGACGCTTCTAGGGGATGAGGAGTTGTCTTAGCCAAGGTTCCGTAAGACTTAAAACAACTTTCTGTTTATGCTTCCTCCATATATAACAATTCAAGTTTTCTTGCAATCCAGAGACTACCACAATGAAGATTTGCCACAAATCATGAGTTTGCTCCTTGAATATACGCCTATTCCTTTCTTTCCAAATGCCCCATAGAACATGGGGAAGAAGCAAGTTCCAGAAAGGGAAGCAAAAGAGTGTTGAAATGGGGACCTCCATTGAGCAAAAGTTTTAGACAGAGAAGAGGGAAACACCCATGCAATCCCAAATCTATCCAAAGGAGACACTAAAGAGAATGGGAGAAGGGACAATGGAGAAGAAGGTGAGAGCTTTCCAAAGCATTAAGATAGAGGATGCAACGACTAGGGAGAGAGTAGCCCCCTCGTTTAAGGTTTTCCCCTGAAAGAATAACATCTCTAAAGGAAAGCCAAGAAAATGAACCAATTTTTGGAATAACTTGAGGGATCTATATTTGACGAAGCGACGAGCCACAGGGAGGGTGAGGTCTTGAAAGATAGGCAACTTTAACTGAGAAACAACTTGAGGGGGAACTCGTCCAGATACACATATCTTGAGACGAAGAAAATTGGATATATTGAGAGGAAATCAAAAGCTTGAGTCTGTCAATACGTTGCATCTGGATCAAGCTACATCCTTCCTAAGAAGGGATGCGCCAATAAGGCTTATTACCATCATTGTCAATGTATCCACTAACCGTCTTGCCACATAAAGCCGAAAGAGAGAGGTGGATCGGATCCCAAAAAGGATCTTCCGCTAAAGGCTTGTCACCAATCCACCAATCATTCCAAAAATCAATGATCAAACCATTTCCCAAGTGCCATTTAGTACCCGCCTTCAACAAATGTTGATTGTTGGCAATAGAATTTCAGATAGAAATTCTTCTGAAGAAGATAGATATTTAGAGACAAGTAGATATTTAGAAACAAACAAGCTGCACCCAAGGGGTGTGCTCTTTTGTAGCAAGTGCCCATCCTAGCTTAGTCAAAATGGCCCCATTCATCTCCGACACTCTTCTTAGCCCAAGCCCCCAAAGCCAGAGGTTTGCAGGCTACATTCCAGGAAACTAGGTGTATTCTTCTACGCTCTTCAGATCCAAGACCAGAGAAAATGCTTTTGAATTTGTTCTATACGGGAAGTGACCGTTGAAGGCATTTTAAGAAGCAACATGAAGTAGAGTGTAAGACTTTGAAGAGTTGATTTGATAAGCTGCAACTTGCCTACTTGGCTGAGAAGAGAGCCCTTCCAACCCGTTAGCTTCTTCTGAAATCTTTCAATCACCGGAGCCCAGAGGATTTTTAGTTGTTTGCCTTTGAAGAGAGGGAGTCCCAAGTAGGAGGATGACAAATCAGTGATGCTGCAACCAAAAATAGCCGCAATCTTTCTTTGTCTACTAGGGGGGGTATTAATGAAGGCAACACTACTTTTGGCAAAATTAATAAGTTGCTGCGAGGCTGATTGGTAACAGTCGAGAATCTTCTTCAAAGTTCTTGCTTCAACAACCGAGGCTGCACCTAGGAGGAGAGTATCATCTGCAAATTGACTATGTGTAGCCACAAGAACCCTGGAAGTGATTTTTAAACCCAAGATGGTAGCAACATTTTTAGCAGCCCTCAGGGCCCTACTTAATGTATCATCCATAAGAAGGAAGAGAAAAGGTGAGAGAGGGTCCCCTTGTCTAATACCCTTGCTGTTAGCGAAGTAACCTGCAGGAATACCATTCACCAAAACAGAGAAGTGGGGGATGAGATGCAACTATGAATCCAATTGCACCATTTATCATAGAAACTGAATTTGCTGAGCACTTTGAGAAGAAAGGACCAACTAACTCTATCAAAAGCTTTCTGCATATCTAACTTAATAATCATCCTGCTGATTTAGAGTGATGAGCTGTGTGAATAGCTTCATGAACAAAGATCACCCCTCCTTGGATCAGACGACCCCAATAAAACCATTTTGCTGCTCAAAAATCAAACTATCCATAAAAGGTTTCAACCTAGTAGCCAACATCTTAGTAATGATTTTGTAAGAAATATTGCAAAGGCTAATAGGTTGGAAATTAGAAACAAACTTGGATCCTAAAGCTTTAGGAGCCAAGGCTAAAAAAGTATTATTCCATTCTTTTAAAAGGGAGTCATTATCCTGAAACTCATTTACTACCTCCGCAAGTCCGTTTTTATAATGTCCTAAAAGGTTTGAAAGAGGTTCTGCCCAAAAATCGTCGGGTTCTGGTGATTTGTCCCTTTTCATTGCAAAAATAGCTTTATGAACTTATTCAACAAAAAAAGGTTTAGTTAGCTTTTCATTAATTTCATCCGTAATCAGCTTCGGGATGTGTTGTAACATTTCTAAAATATCCTCTTCATTAGCGGGACCCTCCTCCTTGAGAAGGTTGGAATAGAAGTTAACCAATTCTGTCGAAATGGCATCCTCAAAATTCAAATGCTTCCCGTCCGTAGTTAAGAGCTCCTTAATCTTATCTCTGCTCTTATGTTTGCTGGCAGTAGCATGAAAAAACTTGGTGTTACGATCTCCCTGTTGAAGCCAAAGAGCCCTGGATCTTTGTCGCCAATAGATTTCCTCTTCAGCAAGAGTATTATGAAAGTCACTTAGAAGTTACAATTCTTGTTGATGCAAATAAGGAGTTCTGCCAGTTAATTCAATATTAGCTGAGACTTCAGCTATCTTCAAGGAAAGTTGATGTTTCCTCTCTCTTATGTCCCCAAAGGTCTTGATTTTCCAAATTTTAAGCTGTTTTTTGATGAAACTGAGTTTCTTCGTGAATCTGTACATAGCTGAACCCTGTATTTCCACCTTCCACCAATCCTCTATGAGTTTATCCAAGTTATGGTTCTGTAACCAGGCCAATTCAAATCTGAATGGGGGATTCTTAGAATTTTGAAATTTTGCTGCACTCAAAAGCAAGGGGCTATGGTCGGAAGTAGCCTTGGGGAGGGCCATGGAAGTCGCTAAAGTGTGAGAGCCAATCCAAGGAACCAAGGACCCTATCTAACCAAATTTGAATATGATTGATACCTAATCTTCTGTTTGACCAGGTAAAGGAGGCTCCATGAAGGTCAAAATCAAAGAACTCAGCCTGTCGAAATCAAAGAACTCAGCCTATCTAATAAAGTTAGCAAGAGATTCCATACTGCTACAGCTAGTTGGAGCACCACCATGTTTTTCCGAAGAAAAGAGGGGTGTTGAAGTCCCCAACAATGAGCCAAGGTAATGTTTGTAGCTGCTTCTGAAGTCCAACAGATCTTTCTAGATGTTATCCCTTTGAGATTCTAGATTAGGGGCATAGACATTTACAACAATCCAACCCAAACTGGACCCAATTTCTTGAAAGAAAATACCCAAAACTTGAGGGGTACAAATAATGCACTCACCGAAAAGGACAATAGGATTCCAAAAAGTACAAAGCCCTCCAGAGTTACCAGTTGAAGCATGAGAGGCAAAGGAGGCATTGGGCCAAATCCTAGGGAGGATATTATCCTCTTTGAGTTTAGTCTCTTGCAACATGATGATATCTGGAGAATGTTTTAATCTGATTTCTTTGAGGACTCTTCTTTTTTGGGGAGCATTTATCCCCCTAATGTTCCAAGAGAGAATCTTCATTTTTGTGTTTGGATTTCCCTCCACCCTCAATGGAGAGAGTACCTTGAGTTCCTGTGCAATATTTTGAGCAGTTTCGAGCTGAAGCTTGACATTTTGGTGGGCCTTCCATTCTTTTTGTTGATGCCTAGGTCCCAATTTTTTTATAGTTGCTTCTAGTAATTTTGGGTGGGCTACATTCTTCAATCACCAAGGATGAAGGAGAGGGCAAAGAAGATTTTTCTTCCAATCAGAAATGGGTGTAGGGGAAGTAGGATTGAAGTGATATCTTCCTCGCAGGGTCGGGAATAAGAAAAGGGGGGATCAACATTAGGCGGGAGTTCAAAGAGAGCACGAAGCGAGGGGGAAGAGGGAGGAGCAGGGGGTCCACCTGAGACTCTAGAGTTGGTTGGACAGGGGGAACCTCTGAGGATGGGATCTCACCTTCTTCCATAAGAACAACAAAGGGATTGGAGGTGCCCCCTCCAGGAATGCTTTTGGGGATAAATTTACCCTTCAACTTTGGAGTGAGCACATGGTCTTTCTATTTTGGAGCTGGCTTCGAGGGACAAGCAGGGGCCCTGTGACCGATGCTCTTACAAATGGAACAGGCTTGTGGAACATATTCATACTCAATAGGTTGGGTCCAAATACCAAAATCCGAGAGGAGGTCAATGGATTTGGGCAAAGGATTACTGACATCAACATTAACACAAAATCGAGCATGAATAAGCCTAGATTTCACTTTGGTAGCTTGGTCGATAGCAATGAGAGAGCCCAAGGATAGAGCAATACCTTCAATAACCGCAACATCCCAATACTCTAGCGGGAGACTTGGCGGGCGAACCCAAATCGGTGCTTGCATCATTAAATCAGTATAAGGGTTGAAACTATGTGTGTGCATCCGATTCTGCTGGCGGTGATCGAGGGAAGTGTGAAGGTCCAACCGGGGACGAACTGATCTATGCACTGTATCTGGGTCAGAAAAGCTCCGTCGCTTAGTTCCTCCACCAGTGGGTAGAACCGGAAAGAAGGTTGTAATTCGTCTCGTGGGGATGACTCTCGGAGGGGGATGAAGAATCTGGTCTCGAGCAACAAAGACTCGCGGATGTAGAGGGCAAGACACCGCTGGTCGATATATTTGAAGAAGACCGGGAGAGTCTGAATCCCTCTGAAGAGACAGTGAAATCGTCCTCTGATCTCATAGTATATGGGGTAGCGGAAGATGAAATGAGTCTCTGTCTCCACCTCATGAAGGCTATAGAGCCTACAAAGTCTATCATCCCGATCAATGTGGTGATCAGTCTCGCACCGAAGTCTGTGGGAGCCGACTCGAAACTGACCCAGAGGTATACGGAGGGCATGCATCCAGTGGCGAGAGGTGTACTGAGGTCGGATGATGAGTCCATCTCTGATTTCAAGAAAGTGCTCTGCATAAAAAGACATCTTAGGGCGCAAACCCCGGGGGTTCACCCAAGTAGTCTGAATGAAGCTCCTGTAGATATCCTCCCGGATGGACCTGTTCAACACTTGCTTGGTGGGCAAGAGATGACTGGGAGCATTTAGAGAATACTGGAAGGGGGGGAGGCGATCAATCTGGATACCAACTGAGTCCAACAAGGCAGAAGTCTCGGCAAACCAACAGCGGCCCACAACCTGGGCAATACTCACAGAGGAACAATAGGCGAGATATGGATACCTGTCCTGCTCACCGGGAGATCACTAAACTTCCTGATACGGTGAAGAAAGGATGATATGTCAAATATAGTCTCCAAACGGAAAGGTCGGGCTCCGAACTCTGCCAAAATAATATGTTGAGGGACCGACTGTTTGCATCTGATGAAACGGCGAAGGAGGAGAGTCTGAATCCTCTCAGCGGAAGCCCAATCTGTGTCCAAAAGGGAGGGGCCCCAGACAACAGACCCATAGAGAACAATGGGGCGGATGAGGGAGGTCATGAGAACCATCGACACATTCAATTCGCCAGATTTGTGCGTGAAGCACAACCGAATCGCAATTGTTGTGCAGAGATCCTTCAACAGATTTGTGGGGAGATCAAACCAAACTTACTATGTTTGAAGCCAAACATCTAAATGCGATCAAGTGCCGAGATAGTACTCTCCGGGATCCAAGAGCCGAGTTTTCGGGTTGGGTCAACTTGTATCAATGCAACCGCCAAGAGATGGATTTCACATCTCGAGCAATCATTAACTAAGCAATCAAACCCTTCAATGTAGGAACTCGCCTGATCTGCAAGTTAACTTGCTGATATGGATGCCAATGTAGGAAATGTCTTTTTTTCATATATAGATATTCATAAAAATCAGAAATCCTGTATAATGCTCATTTTGTGATAAAAATTCTACAAAAAAACTAACAAATAGATTTATTAATTTTATTTTTATTTTGAGGTATGCAAACTATGAACACAATGGATTGAAAACTATGGAAAGAGTGTACACAATGGAGAGAAAAAGATGATGCACATGAATGGTGGATGTCAATGGGTTCGCTGCGAGGTTTGGGGTATCTGCTAGTACCATTGACAAATATATAAGAAAGGTGGACGATACAAACTCTAGATTTCGCGGTAGGTCCGTGGTATCCGCTAGTCCTTTGTTTGCACCGCTTGACTTTACAACAAATGGATGACACATAGACAATGGAAAAATATGTATGCATGAGATCTGCTCTGCTCGCCCATTTCCATTACCTAACCTGACAAACAAAGCATGAGTGAGAAGAAATACAGAGAGGCCTCTTTCGAGAACCTTCTTTGATACCAAATGTTGGGGAAACCCCCATAATTTGGAAGAGCATATGCTCAATAATAATTCAAATCAACATAATATTCAAAGAAACATGTTACAAATATGTAGGAGTGAATATCCAACTCTTATAACCACTCCAAAACCGCAACCACTAACCAAGAAAGGTTGCTCTATCAGTCTATATTCCCTCATAATTTATCTTGACTAAAACTCCACGTGAGTTATTTTCACAACTCACAATATTCCATACATAAAATATTTCATACTAATATTATTATACATGTTCACACTAAATATTTCTAACACTGTTGAACACGCGCTTGAGTTTTTTTTTTTTTTTTTGGTTTTTACCTATATAAAAGTGTCCCTGACATTATCATGTTCTTAACATTACATATTGCAATATGTGTTATAACTGAGCAAAGGCTAGATCATGGATTCTGGTGCAAAAATGATTTTTTTATTAATATGACAACATGGATTTGGAAGATAAAAGTAAGGGAAAATAAATAAAGTTTTTTCGGCACGATACTACTAAGGGATAAACTGTAGAATCAGAGGAAGAGATTAATGTAAACAATAAATTGAAACATTCTTTAGTAGCATATGGGATTTTTGTAAATGGTCTCCCATGATATTGGGTTATAGGTATTCTCACAGAAGGTTGATATTAGTATTCTATTTGATTTGTTAAGTCTATATTAGATAAATGAATCTCCACCTCTTTTACTTTTTTGTCTTTGTGTATGATCATTAAAAATTCTATTCCCTTATTTTAAAACTTGTATGTTTTTCTCCAAATGAAAGAGAGCCCGAGTGGTTTATCTATCCTTGGCTAGAAACCCGAAATTCAATTGATACTCATTATATAATCTACATACCTTGAGGTATAAAGCATAGTTGGAGAATGAAAATCAAGTTCTTTAAAATATTAAAAGCTTAAAAATGTTTATAAGCTAAAAGTTCAAAGTTTAAGAACATATATAAGAGTTATTATGTCTAAGCCACATGGAGAAAATACTTAAAGAACAAAAGTAGTTTTTATTAATTGTGGCCTTAATGGCTTAATAAACATGTTGTTCCAAGAACAATAACATTGAAAGTTTTCATTGACATGGGAACAATTAGTCCTCACCCTTTTGATAACCAAGAACGAATATCTTATGTGTTGTATGACTTGTGGAACTAACCCTTATTTACTCTTGATTAAATTTAAAATCTTGTGTAAACTTAAAAGTGGCGGAGAATGATACTTATAGTACAACCTTGATTACTTACGTGTAATTAAGATAATTTATATTACAAACTTTTACATGCTATTGCAAAGGAAGGAATAATGTAATGAACACAAAAAAGTATATGATTACTCTTGTAGCGCCCAAATGGGAATTTGGATGTTAATTAATTATTAAATCAACATTGAACGATAATAAATCTAGTAAAATCACATACAATGCTTAAATAATC
This sequence comes from Taxus wallichiana var. yunnanensis, assembly GCA_018340775.1. Taxonomy (NCBI): domain Eukaryota; kingdom Viridiplantae; phylum Streptophyta; class Pinopsida; order Cupressales; family Taxaceae; genus Taxus; species Taxus wallichiana. The sequence continues at coordinate 964,189,001 of CM031234.1, forward strand.
AAGGGTTGATAAATTGATAATATTGTGGCACCAAACATTTATTTTGAGGGGGACGACGAGTGTAGCCACTTACTCACTAGTAGGTTTAGCGGTTGTTGGCTCATTGGTGAAGTTGGTTAGTTCACAAGGAGCCCAACAAGGATTAATTCTTACTAATTGTGAAAGACCCAACACCACAACCGGGATGAGTTGGATAGATGTTGGGTGTGAAAACAAATGCGTCCTTGTAGATAATCAAACTTTATGCGAGATAACGAAGAGATTTTATTTGTTCTTTAATTTTTGACTAAATTATTGTAAATTCACTAATGAAAGTATTATATGTACATCATAGGATAATTGGGGATGCCCATATTGTAGTTACGAAGATGTATAATAATGAGTCACATCGAATGCTTTCTTTGAATTGTTAACATTTGAGATTATATATATAAAACGGGCACATTAACGGTTTTACTGAGGGGATAAATGACCCCTACCATTAAAACCATTTCTTTTTTCAAATTAATAAAATGTACGTTTGGAAAATAATGGACTTTTGTATTATAAGAGATGAATTTACATCCCTGATTTGGCAGATATAACAACAACAAATATTGAGAGATTCTCATGATATTCTGGTCATTCGATTTTCAAAAGACTTATCTTTTGGTTCCGGAATTATTTCTGGTCTAAAATGAAACAAACCATTTGTAATTATGTGCAACAATGTTTAAATTGTCAAAAATTTAAAATAGAACAATGTAAGAAAGTTGGTCAATTACAAATTTTGTTGATACGTGATTGCAAATGGGAATCTGTGAGTATGGAATTCATTAATGGTTTACCACAAACTCGTAAAGGGCATGATTCTATTGTAGTTGCAGTTGATAGGTTAACTGAACTAGCTTACTTTTCACCATAACTAAAATGAAGTTATATATTTATCATATAGCTCATTTTTCTATTAATGAAGTGTTTTGTTTACATGGTCTCCCAAAGAATTGAGTATCTGATTGAGATCCTAGATTTTACTTCTTTTTGGAAATCACCAGTGTGAGTTTTAGCATTGCTTATCATCTTGAATTAGATGGTCATACTGAAAAAATTAATAGGATAATTGAAGACATGTTAAGAATGTATTCTATTGAAAGCCCTGAAACTTGGGAAATTTATTTACATTTAAATGAATTTGCCTATGATCAGGGTTTCACTCCACTATTAAGATGTCATAGTTTGAAGTTGTTTATGATCAAAATTGTAGTACTACAATATCATGGTCAAATCTATCTATAGGACATGTAATGAAATTAAAAATTTACAAGAAATGGAAGAAATAATTAATAAAGTCAAATGTAACATGGGAGTTGCACAAGATAGATATAAGAGTTGGATAGATTCTAAGAGGTCAATTCATAATTTGAAATTGGCGATTAAGTGTTTCTTATAGTAAAATCTAAACACAATTATTTGAAACTTGGAAAATATATTAAATTGCATCCTTGTTATTGTGGTCCATTTGAAGTTGTAGCGAAAGTAGGAGATTTAGCTACAAACTTGCTTTACCTCATGAGTTATATAAAGTACACAACGTTTTTAATGCCAGTTTACTTAAGAAGTATATTTATAATTTTGAACATGTGATAGATTCGAAAGTACAACTATTGAACCTAGTTGTGAATTTAAAATTGAACTTGACAACATTATTAAGAAATGAACTAGGAAACGAAATCGAGAAATCGATGAAGTTTGAGTTAAATGGACATTTTCTGATGTTGAAATGCCACAGGGTAAAAGACTGGATATATTCGTAGTCAATATCCACATTTGTTTGCCTAGGCATTGTTGCTTGTGAATTTTGTTATAGATAAACCCTGTGCTCCTGAGGGCAGCAACTAATTTACCCGTGGAGAAATGTTATGGATTTTTACCTATGGTGTAACTGTGTTAAAATATAACTTGAAAGTCACATGTAGTTATGTAAAAAGGGTTGAAAAGTAAGTAAGTAAATACTTTAGATTGTGGATGTATATTATTAAAATGAGATGATGTAAGCTAATTAAATAGGTTAGGAAAAGGTATGTTGATTGTAACGACCTTTGAGTGTTTTAATATTTTATTGGAATTCCTTGAAGTGGGCAATAAAAGATAAGAGAAATGCAAGGTGAGAAGCGGGATGCAAGAAGATTATGGGCATTGAGATGGGGCATATAGGGCGTGTCTAACATGTGGTAGAGGGTACACTCCCGATGATCCTGACCTAGGTTGTGAAGTGAGAAAGTTGATAAGATCACTCCTTGCGCCACTAGATCTGCTTATGCTCCCACTTCCACCCGAGAGAGGGCTGCCTCTAGAGAAACCACCAAGATATGTATCAAATCCTTATTTAATGTAAAGATAAGTGTTTTGTGATCTATGTATTTGTTTGATGCAATATAATAATTAATAATATCTTGCCTTATGTATGTGAATTTAAATAATTGTACAGAAATTGAAGTGGGTAAGGTCTAAATTAGTACATCATGGTTCAAATGATGCATTAAAAACCATGATGTACTAATCTTATTAGTCTAAATTAGTGTTAGTCATATTTTGATTTTGGTATGAGAGCTCATATAGTATTTTAGATGATATCATGGGGCAACGCCACCATCTTTTAGGTTGCCCCTGTGGATGAGAGACGTGAGATTTGAGGAGTTTCTATTCATAATGTATATTAAGATATTTTTGTAAATATTAATGTTTTATTGTGTAGTGAACAATGCTATTGATTGTGTAACCTTCCTTGTGCCTTGAAAACTCTGGTGTATCTACATCTCTCGTGCATCTGTTGTGATAATTCCTTTCACATTCATTTCCCCATGCATGTATCAAATACTTGTGTACTGCAGTCTACTTTTACATTCACATGCATCTGAATTTTATCTCTGTGCAAACTTACAACCGTGTGTGTATCATCGACATCCCTGTGCACCGTTACTGTCACTGCCATCTGCAGGTCCATGGCTGACAACTCTGTCAATGTCATCTCCATCAAATGTGCATCTACTGTTGCATGTATCCTGCATCAGTCTAATGCCAACGTTCAGATCTGCATCCCCAAGAACTATCTGCCCGTGCATATGACAGCATATCCTATCACCATTCAAACCTCCAAGGCTCTGATTTCACGTTTTTGATTGCTCTGCCAACATTCTGTGTAGATCTGAGTTTTTCGTGTGCCTGCTACCTCGACAGATCCAAATGTGCAGATTTTCCTGTGTAAATTTTCCGTTCTCTCATACATCATCACACTTCTGCACAATCTTTCTTGACTGGTGGCCGATCAGTGCTTAACGTGCCTGAGAACGCAGTCAAAGATGTCAAAGTCACGGTCATCCTAGGATCGACTTGCACTTGTGCGTTTGTTCTCTATGTGCACTCGCCATTTTGTTTTAGTCACCATCATGCAAATATCAAAATTGTTATGTGTCTTATATAGCTAAAGCTATAAGACATTTGTTTTAGTTTGATATATAGTTTCTCTCTCTATTTTGCAACTACATGAAACTCACCGATAAATCGCGAGTCAGCTTTCAAATGAGAAATAATCTTAAACTTGTGAGGCAAGAGAACAAATAAAACTCGACGAGTTTTGCCAAGTAAGTTTGTCATTATTCGGTGAAACTCCCGAGTTTTCTCTGTCGACTCGGCTGCATTTTGGATTATAATGCCCACTTCAAAATAAATGTCATTTTTATAGCTAAAATTTGCTTCGTCTGCGTTTTCCCCTACAAATACAGTGAATATAGTGAATGTGATTGATTGGCACATCATTGGAGCTAGGTTTTTCAGAGTATTAAGGAATACATCGACATATACTTGGCAAAAACAATAAGTTAAAAACAAAGATTTAGAGCATATAGGAACATTACTTTCTATTTTTCCAAGTTTCTAGTTTCTACTTTCTAGCAGCTAGGTCCTAGAGGCTTCAATGTTTCATAATTGCTTGAATCTTCTACTTCTTCCTTTCATTAGCAGTTAGGATTTCCATCTAAATCATTTTTTGGTATTTGTAGGGTGTCTACTGTTTGTATTTACAAGAATGGCATTGACATCCGATTCAACTGCACTTAGCAAGCCTAAGTCTAATGACCCTTCTTGGAAGCATTGTGAATGGGCTTGAGAGAGGACAATTGTGTGATATGCAATTATTGTGGGATGAAGATGAGTGGAGATGTCAATTGTCTCAAACACCACATCACACAACTATCGGGGAAAGGTGTGGTAGTGTGCGAGACAAGTGTTTTTGAGGTTCAAAGACAGATAGCCTTGTATATTGCAAGTTATATGGAGAAAAAAGAGGAAAAAGAGGAAACATGATGCACTTGGAGCCCTAGTGAATACAAGGGCAGTGAGAGATGATTGCGTGATTGAGTCTATATCTATTGCCCCAACTCTACGGGGTTGAAAATGGGAAGCAACTCATCTATTGGAGATAATTTTGGTTCCTTTTTAATTCCTCGAAGGAGTCTTGGGGCACAACCTTCACTCAAAGGTGTTAGTTGGAACTAGGAAGTGCACAATGAAACAAGGATAGTTGCAGAATTTTTTTTGATATTGCAATAACATTCCATTTAATGTGGCGAAAAACCTTACTGAGAGTATTTAGTCATTGCATGCATTGTTGCCGGGAAGGGGTTCAAGGTTCCTCCTCATTATTTGATTGGCTTGTTGTTGGAGGATCCTATTAAATATCCACAAGCCATTATAGAAGAGCAAAAATAAGTATGGCAAAAGGGCTGCAACATTTTGTTTGATGGGTGGATGGACGGGAAAAATCACACTTTGATTATTTTATAGTGGCTTCAAGTGGGCAATTTGGTCTTCTTGAAGTCAATTGATGCATCCCATTAAGTGAAAAATGCGGTGTTCCATGGAGTCTCGAAACATGGGGGATGGGTCTCGAGGCGGGGGGACCAAGGGCCTTGGTATATATATATATATATAGTAGTTATAAAAATGTATAAGGAACAACAAATGAAACTTTGAAATACTAAACACATTGCATTGAACAATGAAAAAGCCAAATATCAATATATTAATATTTATATTCAAAATGATGATTACATTCAAAATTCAAATACAATTGGCCAATGGCTCAATGTAATGAGTCTAATCATCATTCATCCCCAAAGTCTGCAGCTGCGCCAAACTCCTCAATGTCCTCATCACTCAAGTTGCTAGACTCATGGTCAAGCTCCTCCAAATTGATGCCAACCAACCCTGTTTGTGCCACATCATCATCAATCTGAGATGGCTCCTTTGGCTCTACATCCCATTGGGCTGTTGGACTCTCCTTGTACGTGTGTTGTAGTCAATGAGACACAAGGCACTATGTACAGCTACAAGCTTCTCCGCCCTCCTAGAGGTAAGCTGTTCCTCTTCATAGAGTGGATGAAGCCATAAGTAGACCAGTTCCTCTCAGAAGCAGAAGAATTAGAAACCTAGGACAGCAAGCGAATAATTAGTGTGGTTGTCAAAGAATCAGGCCCATGCATAGTCCACCACAAAATTGGATCCTCATGTGCCATAGTCTCCCTATCCATCTTGGCCTCTTTTGAATATCCCCTAAGAGTGGCAAATTTTGTCCACTCCATACGAATAGTGCTGACATCTATAGAATTGTACATTTTCTGAATAGCCTTCATGAACCCCTTCTTCACCTCTGCATCTTGTATAGGGGTAACTCTGCCAGGCCTTTGCACATACCACTTCGGGTTTAATGCATAGGCAGCCATGTGCAAGGGGTGTTGAGCTTCTCCCATCTCCGATGAATGATTGGTTGAATATGGTCATTGTAGAATTGCAATGTAGGGTCTTTCTCTTGTACAATGGCCTTCATTTGGCCAAGCATATTGTCAATGCACTCATACACCTCTCCAAGGCTAGGTGCATTAGAGTCCCCATATCTAATGACTCTGAAGACTGGAGTAATGAAAGAGACAATGTATTTTGCATCAGCCCAAAATGTGTCACTCTTCACCACCTCCTTCACCCTCTTCCCTTGCTCAGACTTGGAATCAGGCCACCGATTCCACTCTATTGTCATGACCATTAGTTGTAATGGCTCTTGCAACTCAAGCATCCTCTCCAAGAGAATGAAATATGATGCATATCTAGTCTTTACAGGTTTCACAAACTCCTTAGAGAAGGTCTTAAAGAGTGCATGTGAAGTGTGGTGGTTGTAGACAAACATCTGCACATCTCTAGCATTATTAACGACCTCTTTGATCCAGGCAATATTTTCATGTCCTTGAGTGCATTATTCATGGCATGCACACAACAAGGAGTCCACCAAATATGTTTGTAGGCCGCCTCAATCAACTTCCTTGCAGCTCTGCATACATGGGCTGCATCACAACTTGCACCACATTCTTCAGTCCAACCTCCTCAATAGCATCTCTAAGAATTTGGAACTGAAAATTAGCATCTTTGACTTCCCTTAAACAATCAATAGCCTTGAGGAAGTAAGGGTCCTCTGTACATGTGACCATGATGTTGATGAGTGGATGATACCTAATGTCCGTCCACCTATCCGTGATTATGTTGCATCCAATAGTGACCCAAGTAGCCTTCATTTTCTCCAGTAGAATATTGATCTTAGGATAGTTCTTAGCTAAGATCATTGTCCTCAATTTTGTCTCCCTTGGTGGCACATATGATGGTCCTGCTCTTGTTATCTTTGCCACAATGTCCTTATAATAAGGAGAGCGAGCCACATGGAACAAAATCCCACAGGAAAAGAAGAGTTTGCCAATGGCATCATCTGCATCATCTTTATTTTGCACATTGAATAACTTTGCCATTGTGTTTGCAACATTGCTGCTACCTGTCATTCTACGTTTCCCCTTAGGCTCTATTGCCATTGAAGTTGAACCAGATGGATAAGTAGGAGGTTGTGCACCATGAAAAGTTCTAGCACTACCAAGAGTAACACTCCTTGTTGCCAAAGTAGTAGTGGTGTCACTCGATTTCACCACGAAATCGTGACTACCCAATCCGAAATTTTTCGTGCTTTTAAAATAGTGGGTCGTTTGTTGTTTTTATTGCACGAAAGTTCTGTGTTGCGTCAAAATAATCCAAAAGAGCCATATTAGCCTTTTTCGCCAAATACCCGGATGCCCAAAATTGTTTTATTACGTAGTCCGGGATTTGTGCATGGGAAATTTGTATTTAATTATTTTGAGCCCCGTATGAGGCTATTTGCGCTCTGTTTAACTCCATTATGAGCGAATATGTTATTATTCCTATGTACGGAAGGATTTTAACTTATTTTAAGTTTTGGGCTTTATTTGTAACTTTTGGCAATTTTTTGTGTTTTGTGGTGTCCCGTTCTGCATTTTCTGTGAAATTTCTCTGAGCAATTCCCTACTTTGTAAGCCCGATTTTGGCCCAGGAGCACTGGAAAACATATACGCACATTATGCCCGGAGAAGTCATCATCGGAGTGCGGATCACTTTGGGAAAAAGCGAAGTCGTGCATTGAAAAGCCCCTGCGGGGATGGCGCATTTTGGAAAACTAAGGATTTAGGCTGCGATGGGAAAAATATAAGCCGCAGTAGGGTGGGAATTTTATACACCGCCTGGCGGTACTTTTCCCGTGTCATAAAAATCACTTGAGTGGATCACGGGATTTTGGTGCCTGCCTGGCAGGGTAAAGCATCCCATTATCAAAAAATTCTTAAAAATAGAATTACATGTGCAAAAAAGTGCGCCCCCTTTGGTGAGAGATTAAAAGGATTAAAGTTGATTATTTTTATTAATCTTTCTTCTCAAAAAGTGCGCCCAAGTTTGGAGGAGGTTAAGTCAAAGATGAAATAAAAGAAAGGAGTTAAATAAATTAAATTTAATTTATTTAATGGCTGCCCTCTTCTTCTCAAAAAGTGCGCCCCATTTGGGTATTATTTAATGTTTTTTGAGGCATTAAAACATTAAATTAATTTCTATTTTCAGTGGCTATGGTCAAAGCACACTGTGGAGCTTGAGTGAAGTGCTGTGTGAAGGATTAAATTGGATTAATTTAATTTATTGGATGGCTGTCCTTAAACATGCTAAGTTTAAAAGAAAAACATGATTTTTAATTAATTAATTGCCTTTAATTGTTAGGGCAATTATTAATTATAGAATTGTGAAGGTTATATAAGCATGGGCAGCCATATGGGTGAATAATTTAATTCACAGGTAAAGAATTGCAGCCAGGAGGAAAAGTGCGCCCCCATTAGAGGAAGGATTTTGTTCAGACAAAGTGCTAACAAGGCTAAAAGCTTCCAGATTTGGCGCATGCTTTGGAGGAGGTTGATCTTTGTCTGCATAGTTGTTTTCACAGGTGTTACAGGAGCTCAGGTGTTGATTGAAAGGATTCATGCTCTCTTTATGTGCAAATTAAACACCAATTTTTGGGGCAGCAGGCTTGAAAAGTGCAGATTTTTATAATTTAAATTCCCTATTCATGCTCAGGTGGCCATTTTTGTCTCGAATAAATTGCGGGAATTCATTACGGTGCTTTACAAAAGAAAAAGAGTTTTTATCAATGTCCAATACCTAGGTTACCGGAAACGCCGGTTTAGGCGGCCGGAGCGGGAGCGGGAGCGGGAGCGGGAGCGGGCCGCGCTGTGGAAACGGCCGTTTCCACAGCGCCGGCCCGCTCCCTGGCCGCTCCCGCGTGCAAAAACACGCGTTTTTAATTTTTTTAATTTTTCCATGTTTTTAAAGGCGCACAACAATAAAAAATAATAAATTCTTCTAATCTAAAACCTAAAAGCTACCTCTAAACAATAAAACAAAAGAACAACACACAAACAAAACATAAAGCAAACAAACTCACATTGTGGCTCTCCAAAATTGCATTGTGCTTGTCTAGGGTTTGAGGAGTGTGAGGAGCTGCAAAGGAGGATTTGTGAAGGATTTGATTTGTGGTTTACTAAGTGAAGGTAAGTTTTTTTTTAATTTCTAGCCTTGTTCCTCTATTTTTTTTTTTATTATTTAATCTTTCACACATTACATTTTTTTGCTTATGTTCATTTTTATTTTGCTCTTTCCATTTAATTTTTTTAATTTTCATTGTTCAATCACAATGCAATTGCATGCCATTGTTTTCTTTGCTTAATTTTTTTTTTAAACCTTGTAGGTATTTCTCTGATGGCAACAAGTTACGCTTCTTCTCTCGGGCAATCTTTGGCGAAGACTTTGACCCAAATTCACCGTTATGGAGGCACGTAACAATAGTTCAACAACTTGCAGGTGGTGGTTGTTTTGAATGGAAATGCAATGAGTGTGATGGAATATTCAAAGGCTCTTACAGTAGGGTGAAAAGCCATTTGTGTGCCATAACGGGTAATGGTATAAGAGTATGTAGGGGGAGGAATAATTCTGGGGTGCCAAAAGAAAATGTTTTGGCATTTATCAAAGAGCAGGAGGATGCAGAGGCTAGAGTGGCTCTGAGAGTGGGTCATCCATTGGCCAATAGAGGAGGTTCATCTCGTTCGTGAGGCCTCCGGTTGCTCCATCACCTAGTGGATCCCTAGTTGTGGCCATGCCACATCCATTTGTGGCTCCTATCTCCACAAATGAGGATGTTTCCCTTGCACGAAAGAAAAGTAAGACAAAAGGGCCATTGGAAAAGGCCTTTCAAAATGAGAACAGGGAGATTGCAGATGAATGCATTGCAAGGTGTGTATATGCTAATGGTCTTTCTTTTATTGTTGTGAGATCACCTTGTTGGCATGAGATGGTGAAAGCCATCAATGAGGCGCGAAAAGGGTATAAACCACCGGATATGAGAAGATCCGCACCACCCTTTTGGATAGACAAAAAAATATGTGGAAACCTCCTTACTGACCAATTAGGGACTCATGGACCAAAACTGGTGTGTCCATTGTTTCGATGGATGGAAAGATGCAAACCGCCCTTTAATCAATGTAATTGCGGTATGCCCTAAGGGGCAATGTTTTTGAAGCGGTTGATTGTGAGGGGCAAGTGAAGGATGCCCAATTCATAGCCAACATTCTCTTTGAGTCCATTGTGGGTACATGGGCACGAAAATGTTGTCAGTGATAACGGACAATGCCAAAAATTGCGAAGCTGCGGGATGTTAGTTGAGGCACGGTATGGGCATATTTTTGGACACCTTGTCTTTGTGCATTCATTGAATTTAATGCTAAAGAAAATGGCAAACAAAATAGAGTGGATCCGCAAGTGTATGCGAAAGTGAAGAAATCCAAATGTTTGTCACCAATCACCACATGTCACGGGCATTTTTAGATCATTCTCGCGATTGGAGCTACTGCGAAGGTAAGGACAAGCTTTATTTCTTTCTTTCTTTTTAATTTAATATGTAATATAAGTTTTTAGTATTCTTTTAGCTTTCAATTTTATAATTTAAATTTTATTTTTAATTTTTGTTCCTCGTTCTTATTAGGTTCTTTGAGACTCGGTTTGCATCACACAATCGTCTTGAGGCGACTAGTGAAGGTGCGAGAGGCACTCATGAGGATGGTAACATCGATCTTTGACCGTACGGAGGCAATCAAACACTTGAAGGGGCTCAAAAAGTGAAGAACTTGATCTTAGAGGACTCTTGGTGGGATAGAGTGGGTTATTTGTTGAGATTTACGGAGCCCATTATGAGCATGATCCGGTTTCCTGACACGGATCAACCATGTCTAGGAGAGATATATGACGGCATCGACTCAATGATTAAGAAGATAAAAGCCGTCATAAATGCAAAAGAACAAGATCCCGAGGAAATATTTTTCAAACAAGTCAATCCTCATTGATCGGTGGAACAAAATGACCACCCCATTACATCTACTAGCTTTTGCATTGACTCCTAGATTTTATAGCACAAAGATCCTTTCCTTGCCAGGGAGGGTAGCACCATATAGGGATGCGGAAGTCAGTGAGGGATATATGGCGGCATTGGCTAGGCTCTTCCCTGATCCTGAGGCCCAAGACCAAGTTATGGTAGAGTTTGGCAATTTCATAGCAGAAATGGGTCATAGCCTTCTCGCTCTTTGGAGCAAATACAAGATGGATGCACATATGTGGTGGTACCTCCATGGTACTTCATCGGCTTACTTGCAACCTCTTGCAATCAAGGTCTTGGCACAGGTAAGTTTTTAATTTTTTTATTCTCTTTTCTTTTAGTTTTTTAAAATTTAAGTTTGAGTGTTTAAATCTGAAGTTGAACTTTGCATTGACTTTGAAGTTTGGGTTGCCTTAATAGGTTGCAAGTTCATCTTCCTCTGGCGCTTAACCGGAGTACGTATAATTTCATCCACTCACATAAGCGCAATGAGCATTGGGGGCTAAAAGGGAAGATTTGGTATACATACATTCCAACTTGCGCCTTTTATCCCACAAGCAACTGAGTACAAGGAAGGGTCAACAAAACATTGGGACATTGATCCGAGAGATAGTTGACTTGGATGCTTCCATTTCCCACCGTGGAGCATATGATGATGAGACGAGTTACGTGGCACCACGAGACCTACATGCACAAGGGGGTGCAGTGGTAAGTGGCCCTTGTGCGAGTGGTTCGAGCCCATGTGGTTCTAATGAACCACATAATGATAATGATGTAGCTGGTTTTGATCCTCTTGATGAAGAGGAATATGATGAATATTGATGATGAAAGATAGTTTGAGCTTTGAATATTGATCTATGATTGAATTTAATATATCATGAGATTCATGACATTCACATTGTGTTTGATTTAAGTATTTTAAATTTTAATTTAACTTTTAAGTTTTTAAGTTTCTAAGTTTTATCGGTATCCTAGCTTGTTTGTTGTGGTTATTCACTTATTTAGCTTATAACTTGTCTTTTATCTTGTCTTTCATATGCATAATATGTGGTTAATAATTAAATTCCTATTTAGAAGGCTCAAATTTATATATTTTTAATTTTTATATAGTTTTTGTCTTTGCCGTATCCTACGCCGTATCCGGGTCAAAAAAATTTTGCCGTTTCACGTATCGGATACCCCGCTCCCTCTCCCGTATCCAAAACGCGTTTGATGCGTAGTCCAATACATTGCAAATATCCTCCGAATCTGAAGAATTGTCCAGATCTGCACTAGTATTGAAGAAATCCGGCCATGTTAGAAGAAAAAGAATTATTTAGACAAAGATAGACAAAGCCATGGCGAAAGGAGATGAAAAAGAGAGCACGATGGATTCATGCATTGCTTCTAAACTTTTAGATATAGGAGACACGGATCTAGGCCCAGAACCTCTTTCTGATTTGATTGATAGATTCGAGTGGAAAGACTTCACTCATGCGTGCGGTCAAAAGTAGCGGAATTATCCGAGCTGCAGCTTTCCCATGTACAGCCCAATTGCCAGAGTTCGTAATGGAGTGTGCTAGATCTTATCATCCTTCATCCAGATCAGTGCGTGATGTTGCGGGAAAGACAATAATTCGTTTGGATGCGGAATTCATCAATTATTGTCTGAAGATTCCAGTGCGAAAGGTGGTGACTTCTATTAGCATTCAGGATGCTGATAGTAGATGGGAGAAACATAGAGCTGATTGCGTGAGCATAATGAACAGCCGGTTCATGAAGAAGCCTAGATCCCCTTCAAAGTTCCCGAGAACTCTTCCACGGTCCAATTTGGTGCAAGAGGCAGATGATGTCGTCAAATTGCTATGCAGGTTGAATGGCGAAGCGAATGCCTACACTTTCCGTACATGGATGTATGCTTTCATCAGGACCATTGAAATCAACAAGGTTGATTCTATAATCAATTGGTCGGAAATTATTAGCAGCAACATCGGTGAGCAACTTCGGAACGTGAAGCGTACTTTCAACTTCAAGATGACTTCGTACTTGGTATATGTTGCAGCTTCACAGGGTGTCTTTTCCAAGCTGGATAGATGTGGTGTTCTTTCCAAGGACCCCATTTTCGAGTGCTACCCACAGCTTACTGTACCTGCGTGCGAGGACTTCAAAGTGATCAACGATGACTTCTTCTACGATTTCATCTGCAGGCTAGACAAAGACTTGAAGACTCACAGGGTAAGCAAGGAAGCGTGGGAAGCAGTGTCCAAGATTGGCAGTTTATTCATCCAGTTTGCAGATTTCACATACCTCAGGGTTACGGGCTTTTCTGGAGAACCTATAAAGATGCCCAGGTATCCAAGTGATAGAGTGATCGCCATGGAGCTGAGCAGGCAACTCGTAGAGTTACACGACCTTCAGTTGAAACGGCACAAGTCTACGGGCTTCTTCCCAATCACTGTGGGATATTACAGTTGCATCAGCATTCACAGAGCTCGAGGGATGGAAGCGCAAATGTTATCCGAGTATGAGCAAGAGTTCTTCCCTGCACGGCTTAACTTCGATCCATTTGGAGTAGCCAGGAAGACAATCTCCCAGGAGTACGCACATGTGCCTTCGTTAGAAGATTTCTGGATGAAGTGCAGAAGTGAGTACGAGGTTAGAAAGAAAGATTTCAGCAGGCTATCAACAAAGCAAGTGTTCGACTTTGGACTAGCGCGGATACCTACGGATCTTAAAAATGATGGGAATGTGGTACTTGACACTTACCATCAAATGGGAGGAGATAAAGCTATACTGCAGGATAACATTGGAGGCTGTCATTCAATTGAAGAAAGATCTGGAGCTGTGTTGGTGAATACTTTGAACTGGTTGCTAACGAAGGGATACTGCCTTGATGAAGTATTGATGAATCAAATCACGGGCAACTTCGACGCAGGAGATTCCCTCAAACGAAAGCATGAAGGAGAAAGCAGCAGAAGGTCCGAGAAGTTGAAAGTACACAGAAGATCTCAAGAGAAAGAGAAGACCACTTCTACGACCATAGCTTTGACTCCGACTTCTCCAGTACCCAGAAGATCACCAACTATTGCACCGCAGCAGCAGGATGCTTCCATGCCTTCATTGAAACCGGCGACGTTCGTTTTCTCTCCGCAGCCACTTCGTTCAGCACCCGTTCCAGAGGAGATGTTGAAGCTGCAGATGACGGAGTTCGAAAGAGCTTTGTCCTTGGATGTTTCAGAAGATGGCAGCCATGACACTGTGGCACTTTCTGACGGAGAGGATGCAGAGCGGGAGATGGTAGTGCACTCAGTGACTTCTTACTCCCCGAGAAATAACTTCTCGGGATGGTTAGCTTTGCAGTTGGTTCCGGAAGCAAGAGTAGAGATGAACTTAGAGGAGCATGACTTGCAGCTACTTCAGGATCTGAGCAGAAGAGACAGAAGGCCTAAAGTTGCTAAAGCAACTTCTAGGTTGATCATCAAAGATTCGGGAGAGAAGTTTGCTGAGATATCAATTCTGCGGAAGGAAAGATAGAAGAGGAGCTCACGGCAGAAGATGTGACGGTGACCAAAATACCACTCGGTCAAGCTACCACTGAAGGATTGAAGCAGGACACGCAAACGCGTTATTGGATGCTTTGTTAGTAGGCTTGACAGTGAAAAGGCGGAGAAAGAAGAGTTGCAGAAGCAAATATCTCAATTATGTGAGATCATAGCCAAGGTTGCTAAACCTTCCATTCAGCCCATTTCAGAGCAGGTGAGTGATCATCTTATGCAGGAAATGGAAGATGCAAGCAATCAAGTAAAACCCACTCAAGTAAAGGCTATCATTGAAATGGAAGGATTTGATTATTCGCTCAAGCTTTTGTGCAACTTGGGAAGTGCCACCCTTTAAAGGTTATGAAAGATGCAGCAAATCAACTAAAGCAACTGATGGAAAGCATAGAAGGCATGAATACAGTTGCAGAGAGTAACCTAAGTATTTTGGCCGAGATCAACAAGCTGCCGGGAGATGTATTGGTTGCAGAACAAATTGTACCGGATGGATCAGTCGAGAAGGGGAAGCAGCTAGAGTTTGCGGTATCTTTCCGTTTGGAGATCTGCAGAGTTTTGCTGAAAAGGATGCAGGCGCTTGAGAGTAGAACATCAGATTTACCAGACAGTATCATTTCTTTCACTGAGGAAAGAGTGGACGGAGGTGTTACTTCATATGTGCGGATTGTTTCTAACGAGGTGCATGATTCCTTGGAAGGTTCTCTTCTGATGGTGCAAAAGAGAATTGATAAAGCTACCAAGCCTTTCACGATGAATTCTATCAGTAGATTGGTGGCGCTGCAGGCAGACATTGCGAGGTTCGGGCCAAGTTTGGAAGAGGTGGAAGCATGCAGCAAAGTGTTGAATGAAGGGTTCTTTGCAGATTCGGACAGAGAGAAGAAGCAAGTACATGGCTTAAAACAGATGGAAGGATGCTGAATTATATGTTCGACAAGTATATCAGATATCAGAACAAGAAGAAGATGTAAACATTACAGCTGGCATGACTTCTTCTATTCTTTCTTCTTCTATTTTCTATGTTCCCGGATGAAATTGTAAAACTTCTAAGTTATTGGTTTTGCAACCATTACTTGAAGTCATGTGGAACCATTCTATTAGTTAAGTGATACATGTGTCACTTAAGAAGAAGTTAGTTGAGGATGATTGCCAAATGTCATCTTTACTTGTTGTTCATACTTTAGTTCAGTTTGAGTCTTCTATTTGTACTTTCCCTTCTACATTCTATAAGTAGGAGAAGAACCTCCGGTTAATGATGGATCGAGAATTTGTAAGAAAACAAACTTGTGTTCTAGACTTTGTCTTGAACCCCGAGAGCCACTTGTTGCAGAGGAATACAAAGAAGCGAGACGGCGTCTGTTTTTCTTGCTTTTAAATCTTTAGATCTTTTAAGTAAACTTTGTGTTATTGTAGATCCGGATCTAGAGCTGCCTTTGCTTTATAATTCTGTGTGTTCAAATCTATTAAGTTTTTTCTATGTGCATGCAATTAGCTTTGCTTTATCTACTAATTGGGATGCACATCTTCCTCATTTCTTCTCTGTAATTCCTTTACTTTCTTCTTCTATAATTTTCCTTTCTTAAACAACAACTTGTGCGAACTTCTTAGTTATGGTTCATGAACTAAGTGGTTAAAGTAAAACCCCTGATAGATAAAAACACATTTATATTGACAAATCTGACACGGGAGCCTCACCGGTTAAATGAGGGAGATTTATTTCATTTCGCCTAGGTTTGATGCTATGCAGAAAATCTAGCCAACAATTTTTGGCGACTCCGCTGGGGAACAACTATCTTTGCAGATCAAAGCTTTTCTATTGAAGATCAGAGTGTTTTCCATACAAATCTCAACCTGGCTGAACGTCCATTCACCCGATCCGTGAAGGCGCAAGGAAGGACTGATCATTTCTTCCGACTGCAGGAGCAATTCAATTTCAATCATCCTCCTCAAGTTAGAAGCCGCAGATCTAGTCTCTCACCAGGAAGGAGAGTACACACCCATCCAGATCCGGATCGTATTCAGCATAATCCGGCAGCTGGAATTATCCATCAAGTCTATCAAGTTTACACAAGGAGGAGACATGCTCAAGCTAACATGGCGCACCAAATTGTACCTGTTCCATGGGGAGCGGCTTTTGGACCTCTCAACTTGGCTCCACCTATGCATGAGCTGCCAAAGGGATCCAGAAAGAATTTTCCAAAATTCTTTGGAGATGGAAAGCAAAACCCGGATGATCATTTGGCAGCGTTCTTCATATCTTGTGGTGTGCTTGCGGTGGAGCAGCACGAAGATGTCTCGGTCAAAGCTATTCATTGAGACTCTACACGACTTGGCCGGGAGAATGGTTCTATCGGCCGGCTCCACGGCACCATAACCAATTGGACGACTATGCGTGAGCAATTTCTGAAAAGATTCAAGCCTGCAGAGGACACTAGCACGTTGAGTGTCTGAGACAACCCGAGAGACTTCTAGAAGTCTTTGAGGTGACCTAGAGACTCCCATGTGTTCCCAAAAAGTGGGGACATCTCCAAAACGTACCTATTTGGTTGAAATGTTTCGGGGACGTTTCCTTTGGACTGGTGGCGGTGGCGGGACGGTGGGAGGGCGTCCCTATGGTGTGTTTGAGTCTCTGAGATGACATATTTTTGGGGGAGACTCATCTCCGTGGAACATTGGAAAAATGTAAACCCTTTGTGACATGTTGGATGAGGCGGTGATGAAAGTCGGTGTGGAGAATGTTGTTCAAGTTGTGACAGACAACATAATGACACTAGTGGCGAGTGACTTCTTGAGGAGAGACACCCTACACTTTTTGGACATCTTGTATAGTCCATTGTATTGATCTCTTACTTGAGAACATAGGAAAGATGACATGGGTGAAGAATATGGTTGAAGAGGAAAGAAATATTACAAAATTCATTTACAATCTCCTTGGGTGCCAAGCTTGATGAGAGAGCACACCAATGGAAAGGAGCTTGTCATGGCTAAGGGAGTCGTGCGATCCACCACAACCTTGATCACATTGCAGCCTCGCTAACATATCTCAAGCAAATTCTTGTCAAGACACAATGGTTAGAGTCATCTTACCGTAGGAAGCCCAAGGGGAAAAGGGTTGTAAAGACCGTTTTTGATGATGTATTTGCGAAAAACGCATTGAGAAAATCCTTAAGATAACCTTAAACTTATTATTTTTTTAAATTATTTGTTGTAATTTTTTTCATTTAATTTTGAATCTGAAATTGTGCATTCTTTTGTTTTAGGTGTTAGAGCCTTTGGTTAGAGATCTATGGTGGTGAATAGGGAGAAAAACCCAATAGGCTATTTTTTATGAGGTCATGGACGCGTTGACAAGGAGGCCATAGAAAAATATTATGGACAAAATCAAAGAAAATATGAATGTGCTTGGCGCATAAATGATTGAAGATGGAAGAAACAACTCCACCAACATATACAGTCAATAGCCTATTACTTGAACCCCAAGTTTTTCCATTCCAAATCATTTAAGGTTGATGATGAGGCTATTGATGGCCTTAATACACGAATAGAGAGGACGGTCCTTAATGAAGAAACTAGAGATGCAATTGTTGAAAAACTACACATTTAGAAGAGTATAGAGGGCAAACTCATTTCTCTAGCTCTATGCGTGAAAAGAAGAAAAAAAGCTGCTCAGCAAGTAAAATCAAATAGGGTCATTTGTTTTTAGTCTCTTTATGTGTAGATTTGCGAAGTCTTTCTTTTTTCAAGCCTAATTGACTTACAAACTTATAAATGTCCTATTTCTAGATTTGTGGTGGGAAGATTATAGTGCAAAAACATCAAATCTTTAGAAGCTAGCCATCCCCATTTTGTGCTAGTTGTGTAGTGCTTATGGGTGTAAACATAATTGGAACATGTTTGAAGTTGTTCACATAAAGAAGTACAATAGGTTGACAACTCGGTGCTTCAATGACCTTGTTTTGTGTGACACATTACATTGTTCATTTCCATGTGAGACAAATGGAAGGGGCAAAGAGTCGTGAGGCAATTAACTTGGATGATATCGATTCTTATGCCAAATTAATTATTGATGACGAGGATGCCATGTTTATTAAGGACATTGTAGAGTTAGAGAGGGAAGCAAAGGAAGTGATGGCGTTAGAGGTAGTAGAGGCATCAAGATTCGGAGGGGTTGGTGAGGATGCAAATATCTTTGTGGATGATATTGTTGCAGAGTAGGAATCTTTACGTTCCACTTCGAGGGGCAATAAAATTTACTATGCATTGGAGATGATTGTATATTTCATATTAGTATGTGCATTGATAACAATATCACTATAGTCTATGATTGTACTTTGTACTCTTTTTGGTTGAAAATTAATAGAAAACACGTTTGTGTCGTTTTTAAGTTGTCAAGTCAAATATCATCCCATTGTAAAGATGCATGATCGGGAGAACCGACGTTCGTCAAAGAATGTGTTAGTCCATTCTAAGGGGGGAGAATTCACTCACAAATACGACATGTGAATTGACCTAGCAAGTTGAGCTAAGTTGACAGGAGGCTGTAAGAAATAGAGGAAGGAGGCCAATCATGATCTCGAGTTCTCCACTAACTGAGAGATTGGGAGTCTGCTATAGTGGTGAAACCAAAGCACCAAAAAGACAACACAAATGAAGGATTGTATTAATCTGCGGTAGAAATGATGTACCTTAGATACAAACGATTTAGTGAAAACCAAACCGACTAAAGCCATGGATGGTGTTCAATGTAGTGTTCACAATGTTGGTGATCGTGATTTAGTGGTAGCGATGATCAATCGTGCACGACTACAAAAGCAAGGTTTAATGAGGTGACTTAACCATTGAAGATATAGTGAGGACCAAATTCCAATTTTTGATATGTCCTTGTTCGGTGAGACCCATTCAACCATAAGAGTAGAACATAAGAGAAAGTGGAGGCCCATGCCATGTTTGTGTTGAATAGTGAGTATGTCCTTGTTCACTTGATGTTGAAAAGGTCGGGCTTAGATTTGTTGCCCTATCCACATTTGTTTGTATGATGTATGATAGTTGTGCGTTCTTATCCCCGATCGAGTGGTAGTGAGGTTGTTCACCCTCTACAAATGTAATTAGTATGAACTCAATGTAGGTACTAGTCCATACTACCCATGTTGGATTGGCGATATGTTCCCATCCCTCATTGTTCATTTCAAACTAATGTATGTCCTAATTTTCATGTAGTACCATTCCTTTCCCTTTAAACTATGTCTGGACTAGGGGAAATGTTGGGAAATGTCTAGATTAGTATATAGTAAGAGTTCGTATGATGTATTAATCTTATTAATCTAAATCAATGTTAGTCATATTATGAGTCATAGTGTGTGTACATCAGTTGTAGTAACAACTCACCTATAGATTAGGACAAGTGAGTGTTAGTAGGAGAGATAAGGGATAGGCTCCTAATTTCTAGGAGTAGACATCTTGTATAAGCACCTCTCCAAGTTATTGATTAAATTAATCTTGTGATTATTTCAATTTAGAATTGGAACATGCCAGTGTGTCTTTATTGATACTATACTTCTTGGCAAGCCATTCAATCTTACCGCTTCCTTGAAGAACAAATGTGCAATGTGCGCGGCATCACTTGTCTTCCTACATGCTACAAAGTGTGCCATCTTAGATTTCTATCAACAATCACGAAGACAGAATCATTACTTCTCCGAGTTCTTGGCAGCCCAAGAACGAAATCCATGCTTATCTCTTCCCATGGCCTCTCTAGAATTGGTAAAGGCTGATACAAACCGGTATTCTGACTTTTGCCCTTGACATGTTCGAAAATTCAACATCCTCGCACCAATTTCTTCACATCAGCACCCATCCTTGGCCAAATGTAACTCTCATTTAGCTGTGCTTGAGTTTTGTCAACACCAAAGTGACCTACAAGGTCTCCACTATGCTTCTCCCTTGTCAAGTTCTTCGTCATGGAATTTTGAGGCATGCACAACTGTTGTCCTTTGAACAACAAATATTCCAGCCATGGAATTCTGTCCATGCTGATTGGATTCATGCACACTGCCCATGCATCTTGAAAATCCAAGTCTTCTTCATACAACTCCTTCATTCAGTCAAACTTAATGATTTCTATTTTCATCTCATCCATCACAAGAACTTTCCTTCTCAAAACAGCTTCAACCTTGTTTGATTGACCACTTCTATGCTTCAAAACAAAAGAATAGCTTTGAAGAAACTTAACCCACTTCATGTGAAGTTGATTCAACTTACCTTGGCTGTTTATAAACTGCAGTGCTTGGTGATTGATGTACAACCCACTCTTTGGGCAACAAATAGTGCCTCCACTTCTTGAGAGCTTGTATAGCATAAAATTCTTGATCATAGACTGAATACCAGTCCTATGTTTCATTCAACTCTCACTAAAGCAAGCAAAGGGCTCACCTTCTTGGCTCGAAACTCCAGCAACCGCTGTCCGACCAGCATCACTATCAACCTGAAAGACTTTGTTGAAATCCGACATTGCTAATAACTACTGTAGTGTTACCTTCTTCAAAAACTGAAAACTCTCCTCTATTGCAGCAGTTCACTCAAACTTATCGCCTTTCATAGTCTTGGTAATGGATGCACACATATTGCTGAAATTTCTAATGAATATCCTTTAGAAACTCGCCAACCCATGAAAGCTTCTAGCCTCAGACACGTTTATAGGTGATAGCCACTCAGCAACTGTTCTTACCTTTTCCGGGTCTATCTTCAACCCTTTTTATGAGATTACAAATCCCAAATTTATCAGCTCTTCCTTAATGAATCTACATTTTTCAAGTTGACCAGCAACTTCTCCTCCAACCTTTGCAACACCGATCTCAAATGCAAAAATGCCCTTCCTTTGTTTCAATAAAAATCGAAATGTCATGAAGTTATACAATGACAAACTTACCCAAACAAGGTTTCAATGTCATGAAGGTGTCTCATGAATGTACTTGGAGCATTTGACAACCCAAATGGCATGACAAGCCACTCATACAACCCATCCTTTGTCTTGAATGCAGTTTTCCATTCATCACCTTCTCTAATCCGGATTTGATGATATCCGCTCTTCAAATCTATCTTGGTGAAGTATCTTGCTTTCTCCACTCAAACAGTCCATCAAATCATCCATCCTTGGCAATGGAAATCAATATTTGATAGTGGTATTGTTAATAGGTTGTGAATTTGTACATCCTCCATTCCCCACCCTTTGTAAGTGGCAATATTGCTGGATTTGTATATAGGTTCAACCTTTATCTTATTAGACCCTTTTCCAACAACAATTGACTTCTCTCTTCCCCTCCCCATTTTCCACAATTGTCAACCTATATGCTTCTTGTTTGGCAAATTTGATCTAGACACTAGATCCACATGATGGCTAATACTTCTCATAGGTGGCAATCCATCTAGAGAATATTTAGAAATCATATCAGCATGTTCATTTAACAAACTACTTACCTCAGGTAGAATTTCATCCACTCTCTTTGCTGTCCCAACCATAGATAGAATACTTGCCAAAAATTATGCTAAACGAGTAACTCGTAGGAAAACTCGCCGAGTATAGTTGGAATACTCGCCAAAACTTGCCACAAACTCGCTTAAAAACTCGCTTGAAGACAGCATTTCTTTCCTTTTTGGATTTTTGGTGAAGAAAACACAAGAAAGAAAAAAATTTGCCATTTTTGGAAAGGGTCCGAGAAGATGTAGCAGCAAAAACTTGCATGTGCCATAACTTTCATTCTGTGGCTCCGTTTCAGGTGCCGTTTTCTCTAAAAGTGCATATTTTCTCGAGCTCTACGCAATGTGATGGCAATATTTTTCTTATTTTCATAAAATCCATTTTTGCACCTTTTTGGACCAAGCAACTTCTTGCAATCTTCTGAAAGAATCATGAGCTTTGATCGCCTGTAGACAGATTAGTAATTAAAAATATTGGATAGCTTTCCAAAACTCGGCAAGTACTCACCAAAACTCGACGAGTATTCTCCCGTGCTCGGACTAATCACACGAAGAAGTGCAACAAGTTGACTCAAAAAAGGCTCAACAACTTGGTTTTTGTGCAATACAATCTCCGGCTTCGCACAAAAAAAGTTGAGGCCACATCAGAGGAGCTCATTGATTTGGATGAGATAGATCCATACAGTGAGTGGATTGGGCAAGAAGAGGAAAACCCTGCATTCACAGCGGACGAGATTGCTTCTTTTGAGAGGGAGGCTATGGAGGGAGAAGCACTAGCAGGACTCCGAGGAGATATTGGATTGGATGACATCTTTGGAGGTGATCTCCAACATGTAGCAGAGGAGCCACCAGCACCACCATCTAGTTCCATGATCGAGCCGATTCACAAATGACCTTCTAGGAGGAGCGTGGAGACGCGGCCTGAGTGTGGGGACTAATATCACCGGTTGTCGTATTCGCATGATGATGTGATTTTATATTGTATTTGTATTCAAATCTAATAGAAACACTTCTCCAACATTTTATGGGCTCATTTGATACATTTTGTAGCTATGTGTTGCTTAAAATTTATGTTTTTAAAGAATTTTGAGTATTTTTTAAGTTGTCGAGTATTCTCGAGTATTGGCTGAGTATTGGCGAGTTTTTTTTTTGGGGTCTGGCGAGTTTTCCTACTATGGTCCCAACCTCCACGGGTTTAGGAATGAAAGCCAAACACACTGTTTTCTTCTTCACCTCCTTCAAGAATTGTTTATTTGAAAACAAACAAACCTTAGGATTGCAGTCCACCCCTTTTGCTTTGTCTTTCAATGGGCTTAATGTGAATCTTCTACCATCCTTCAAAATTGTGTAGTTGTTTTCTCTCCCATCTTGCATTGCATTTCTGTCAAATTGCAATGGTCTACCCAACAACACATGACATACATCAATGCACATTATGTCATGCTATACTTCATTCTCGTAAGACCCAATCTAAAATTTCACCATAGTTTACTCATTCATTAACACTTGATGTCCCCTAAGCAACCAAGACACCTTGTATGGATGGGATGCACTAATCTTTTCAGCCCAAGCTTTTTCACCATTGTATTGGAAACTAGATTCCGTGCTACCACTATTTACAATGCTGTTACAACACTTACCTTCCAGTTTGCATATAGTTCGGAAAAGATTATTCCTTTGCACATGCTCATCTTCTTCCTTGGATAGTTTTAACAATACCCTCTTCATCATAAGGGCTTAACCTCGTTCAAGTTTTGCCATTCGAGTTGGGGATTGAACACTCTCCTCATCCAGTAGTACAGTTGCTTACTTCAATCCTCTTGCTGATGTTCTAAAGTGCTTCGGGGCATTCAAAAGCTTTATGTCCACCATAATCTTCACATTCAAAATGCTTACCCTTGAATCCTATACCTCTTCCTCTGCGAAAGTATCCTCTTCCTTTTGAAGAATACCCTTTTCTTTTGTGTTTGATTCTAATTCTGAGAGGTGCTAGCTTCTCCTTCTTGAGTAGGCTGTCCTCTACTGTTGCTTAATTGTCCTTTTCCTCATGACAAACTTCCTTAACCTGTCGATGTACTGTGTTTGCCTCCTAGACAAATTATCTTCTGCCTTCAATGCACATTGATAAGCTTTTTCCACCGACTTCAACTTAAGCATTCCAAAATCATCTTAAATGGAAATACGAAGTTTATTTACATATCTTGATGTCTTCTCGTGATCATCCTCCACACGACCAACTCTAATAGTGATTTGTAAAAATCCTTTATGTAGTCTTTCACACTCATCTCTCTGTCTCATATTCTGTATCTTCTTGAATGAACTCAACTGATAATCCGAAGGCAAAAGTTACCTTTCAACTTTGCAACCATTTTGTCAAGTTGGACTGGGCCTCACTTGAACAACAATACTCTCATCTCGTATGTTGCATGAGTAAGGTCTTCATCACATTCACTGGTGATCTCTGTCTTCAGTTTTATATTTTTTTTCCCACCGGTTTACCACAAACAATCATCTAGTCCTTGACCTATCTGTGAACTCAAGACTGGTAGGTACTCTCGATCATTCTCTTGAACCTTGCTCACACAGGCCAATTCTGATTGTTATGTGGACCACATATTGCTACATGAAGTGCTCTGACAGTTCTAGGAGTGTTTTTCTCAGTGTTTATCACCTCCATGGGAATAGACTTCCCACCACCTTTAAAATGCGTATAAAGATGTTGGGTACTACTGATAATGCACCCACATCCAAATCATTTTAACTTAAAGGTTTAGACAAATGATTTCAATGGAATTTTGTGGAAAAATAATCAAATATTAGAAAATATAGCTGAAGCAAAATCCTTTTGCTAGAAGATTTAGATTACAATTTAACTCAAACTGGCAATTTTTTTGGGTTCGAATTTGCCTTTTAGATAAACAAATATAAATTTAATATAGGACCTTTGGGGAGATTATAAAGCCTATAGTACACCATGGCAGTGCAAAAACAATTATTTCTCTCGTTCTTGCACCTAGCGCATAATTCATAAGTTTGGGGATAGCTCCAACCCTAGCAACTATAAGACCATTATAATTGGTCATACGCTTGCTAAAATTCATACCACAGTGTTAGACATGCAGGTTTTAAAGCACTTAGAGAGGAGGAATCTGAAAGCATGGGGCATGCTTAGGAGGGGATACTATGCAATTGACCACATATTTACTCTCAAGGTTATCATTGAGGAGACTTGTCATCAATCTTACAAAGTCTTTCGTTGTTTACCCCTCTAGATAATCCAATGACTCCTTAAAATTTGGGTAAATTTTTTTAAACATTATGTAAGTATAAATTAATTGAATACTTAATAACTACTTAATTATTGTCCCAAGACAGTAATTTAATTACTTATTTATCTCTAGTCAATGATTTAGTTAATAATAAATCCCAAGTCCTTAATTTAACCAAGGGGGTATTGGATATACTCCATAATATAGTTCGCATAATTAACGTTAATTAGGTCTATCAAGGGATTGATACATTTTTCCCACCAAGGGGTTAAGCTTAGCAAGTAAGGAATGATTTTACTATAAAGAAGGTTAATTTCAAAAATCCTTTGGCTCGGTTCCATAACATCTACTCTTCTCAAGCTGCATGATATTCACATTCTAAATTCTCATTACCACTACTTTATGAAAGAGTTGGACACTTTCGTCCTTCTTATAGTCTTTCTAGCTTTGTGTGTACCATTGGGGTCAAGCAGGGATGCTCTCACACTTTGGCCCTCCTCAACATCTCAACATCTACATCAATGAGCTAGAGGATTTTCTTCGACAACATACACATGTAGATGATGGTTGCATTTTACATGATGTGATGATAGCCATACTCCTTTTTGTTGATGACGTTCTCGTTTCTTACTCGCGAGGGCTTACAAAGACAACTTGATGTCCTTGCTTGTTTCTGTGAATTGCGTCAGTTGGTGGTCAACCTTAGCAAAACTAAGGTCATGATATTCAACACCTCCAAACATTCTCTTTCCCGGTTCCAGTTCCTTTACAAAGGGGAACTATTAGAGATCGCATTGGCCTACACATACTTGGGGTCCAATTTTTGGCCCATATTTTAGCATGAGACTTTCTTCTTAGACACACCTTTGCGAGGATATTGGAGTGCCAATGCTTTCAATTCCACTTCCATGATATCCCTTTGAAGATGCACCTCTTTGATATGGTCATCAAGCCTAGAGTTTTAGATTGGTTTGAGGTTTGGGGGCCTACTCCATGTTTCATTGATTGGGATCATATTGAGAGGGTGCAGACTCTCATGATTTAGCATACGATCTGTTGAAAATGGATTGTTCCCTAGTGCATCGTACAAGCTGAGTTTTCCGCCCAACTTTTGAGCCTTGAGACTATCTTTCGGCTTACTATCTACATTCATAGACTCGTAACCATGCGGGTTCAACTTCTAGCCATGTAATTTATTCATACTTAGCCTTATGTTCATCCGGAAACGGCCCCACTAGACATTGATGATGGTATTCGACATTGGCTTGCAAGTCTAGTCTATTGGCATCTCTATTGATAGGTTACCTCCTTTTGGGTACCCTTCGGATGCCACGCCTTAGATTCTTTTCTTAAAAGAGGTCATCATTAGATTAAGCTTTCAATTTTCATATCAGCCAAGTTTGGAATTACATGATGGAAAGAAAGAAGAAATCAAGTTTTCGAGATAAGCCAAGTTTGCAATTGCTTGGGCACAAGCAATTTCGGAAGGAGGATAGTAATGTCCCCTTTTTTGAATTAAGGCCAAAAGAAGATTTCTTGCCATTCTCTTCCCTGTGTGGCTAAGAAGATTAAGTGAACAAGGGAAGTAATTGAGCTTAATTTCTGTTTTCTTTTATTATTTTTAATGTTTTTCTTTAGTGTTATCTCCCCCAAACAGTCGGCTGGGATTACGAGTTTCACAAGAAAGAATTATAAGATAAAGTGAGCTTGAGGTCGGTCCTCATCTAATTGGCTTTTGGCGCCAAGCAAGGGGTATAAAAGAGGTTGTATGACCTCATTTGGAGATCATCTTTTTGGCATTTAACTTAAACTTGGTTTGTTGGGCTGGTTGCTCAATACCATTCCACTTGAGGACAAAAACCCTCTTGTGTGGCATCCAAGGAGGACGAAACTCTTCCTTGTGGCTTGGTGGAGAACAAAAACTCTCCATGTTGGTGAATTGAAGATCTCTATTGAAGACTCTCTTGCAGATTTGGATCTAGGGCATCAAGAAGAAGACCTACAAGAGCTTTTACATATTTTTGGAGCCCTCTCCTAGGGGAGCGACTAGGGTAGAGGTCATTCTAAGTGCCTTCTAGGGCACGACACTCATTCATTTATTGATATTCAGATTTGATATAATTTATAAGGTTGGAATCACTCATATTTGGGCATTGTTGGGGTTTGGAAACCCTCATTTTGATTATTTCTCTTCGTTGTACTTCTGCTGTTATTAAATAATTTTCTAGCTGAGTATTAGCTTGATTTTTGTGGTGGAAATTGTTCTAAAATATTCCAAAAGGGTCTATAAATATTGTGGATGAATTGTAGGGTGATATTTGGGTGAAAACTTGTGTTTTTCAGACTACTGTTATAAAAATCAGTTCGCTGTTTCGTATTGATTTAATTTTCAGTTTGCTGGTCCAAAAATCAGATTAAAATCAGATTGGGGTTTGTGCTAATTCTTTGTTTTTCAGTTTCAGCCCTAGAAAGGGACATTACAATGGTATCAGAGCTTCGGTCTTCCCATCCTAAGGGTTTTGATGGAAGAGGGCAACAAGGGTTTCCTCTACTATCAAGAGGAGAGAGAGGAAATCAAACCAGCCAAGAGAGGAGGATAGTATGGCTCACCAGGATCCTCAAGAAGCCAAGATCGACAAACTCATTGAAGGGCAAGAGAGATTGGCAGACACCATGGACCTCCTAGCCTTATCCCTTCAAAGATTTCATGAACCTAGGGTTCATAATGGAGAAAACAACTCATCTCGGAGCAAATACTTCACGGCGACCCTTTGGATCAGCTCACGGATCAACCACTAGGCCTACTTTCCTTCCAAGGGAAGAAGCCATTCTGGAGGCGGGAGCAAGGCCCTCTATGGGGCAAAGCATTGCCACAAGCTATGAAGAATATATGGCACTTCCAAGGGAGATACGAGAGGCCATTACACTTGTCGAGTTCATTGGCGTGAAAAAGGAAGGTCTAGGATGGAGCCAAGACAAAATACGCCACAAAAAGAGGTGCAAAATGTGTTGGGGAAGATGACCTTCTCTACTTTTGATGGATCGACCAAGGGGACAACTAGGGCATGGATCCAAAAGTTGGATACATATTTGTCCTTGAAGCCTATGATGGAGGATGATGCCATCAAATTTGCAACCCTTCACCTAGAGGGGATTGCTCATGAGTGGTGGTTCCATGGATTGGTGACACAAGGGCACAATGAGATCCATTCCTATGATGAGTTTTGTAAAAGACTCATGGATAGATTTGATAGAGTTGACCCGAAGTTCACTTTTGAGAACTTGCACAATTGAGACAACAAGGCACAGTGGATGAGTATGTGGCTGAGTTTCAGAGACTTTCCGTCATGATTACGGATGTCACAAAGAGGAGACTTGTGGTTCTTTTCATTGAGGGTTTGACCGAACCACTCAAGGGTTTGGTTAGAGCCTTTGATCCTTTGTCTCTTCAAGAGGCAATCAAAAAGGCATTGGACCTTGAAGGTGCTGCCCCAAAACAACAGCAATCAGCAGACATCCCAAGGTTAATTTGAGTGAAGGACAACCCAAAGACCCTTGGGACAACCTAGAAACCCTCCCTTGGACCAGCCAAGGAAGCCCTTCCAAAGGATGCCTATTATTCACAAGGAGCTGCCCAAAACCAGCAATGGAGGTGAGACTAGAAATGAGCTAAGGAAGAAGAATTTATGCTTCTCTTGCAAGGATCCATGGACTCTGGACACCATTGTTTAGGTAAAGGTAAAGTGCATTATATTGAAGTATTTTCAGATTGTGAGGATGATGAAGATAATGTTGATGAAGCCAAGCATGATAGTGTTCCGAAGAGGATCTGGAAAAATTAGATGGCACTCTTGCTACCTTGTCCTGGTGCACCTAGATATCATCCATTCTGGTAAAGGGTGATCTACAAGGACAAGGGGTCACGGTTTTGATTGATAGTGGAGCTACACATAACTTTGTTGATGAAAGTTTGGTGAAAAGGTTGAAGTTGAAGGATGAAAATTTCAAGGGTTTCAATGTCACGGTGGCGGATGGCTTCATACTTCCATGCACCAAAAGAATACCTCAGCTCACACTCTCTTTGGGAGGACACAAGGTAAGAGATGATTTCTATGTCATTGGTATTGGTGAAACCAATTTAGTGTTGGGTGTTCAATGGTTACATTCCTTGGGTGAATTCTCTCAAAACTACCAAAGCATGGAGCTGAAATTTAAGGTAGAAGGCAAGGAGGTTGTGCTACATGGTATGAAAGGTGGAACTCCTCAAGTTGTGACCGCCAAGAGCATGGAAAGGACTTTCAAAAGAGGGCAGGTTGCATGGGCTGCTCATTGCTTGGTAAGATCTAATTCTTCTATTTCCATTCAACAACTTTTTAAGATGATATTCAGCCCATACTTAACAAGCATGCCAAAGTTTTCAATGAATTACCTCATGGGCTGCCACCGGATAGAGGATTCCAACATGTTATTGAGTTAGAACCGGGCACCAAACCGGTAATAACTACTCCTTACCGTCACCCAAGAATCTACAAGGAAGAAATCGAAAGAACCATCAAAGAATTGCTGGAAATGGGGTTGATTAGGCCTAGTTCCAGCCCATTTGCTTCTTCTGTAGTGCTTGTGAAGAAGAAGGATGACACCCTAAGGATGTGTGTGGACTACCGGATATTGAACAAGAGAACAATCAAGAATAAGTACCCAATCCCAAGAATTGATGAGCTAATGGATGAGCTACATGGAGTGGTTTACTTTTCTAAAATTGATTTGAGATCTAGGTACCACCAAATAAGGGTGAGAGATGAAGATGTGCACAAGACCGCTTTTAGGTGTCACTTTGGGCATTTTGAGTTTCTTGTCATGCCATTTAGGTTAACCAATGCCCTGACCACTTTCCAATCATGCATGAATCACATTTTTGGTAAGTATTTGAGGAAATTTGTGCTAGTTTTCTTTGATGACATTTTGGTATATAGCAAAACATGGGAGGAACATCTCCAACACTTGGATAAGGTGCTGGAAATTTTAGAACAACAGTCACTCTATGCAAAAAAATCAAAATGTGAGTTTGGAATGGCTGAAATTTTGTACTTGGGGCATGTTATCAATGCACATGGGGTTCATGTGGATCAACAAAAGATCCAAACCATCATGGATTGGCCAACTCCAACCAACATTACACAATTGAGAGGATTTTTGGGTTTATGTTCTTACTACCGAGATTTGTGAAGGGGTTTTCCCAACTTGCAGCCCCATTGACTTCTCTAACAAGAAAAGGAGCTTTCAGCTGGTCAAAAACAACTCAAATAGCTTTTGAAGAATTGAAAAAGGTGATGTGTTCTTGCTCGGTACTTGCTCTTCCAATTTTTCTATACCTTTTATACTTGAATGTGATGCTTACGGTGAAGGTATAGGGGCTGTTTTGATGCAAGACAAGCATCCCATTGCATATGAGAGCTGAAAATTGAAGGATCACGAGAAGAAGTTCTCTATCTATGACAAGTTAACATTTGCCATCATGCATGCATCGACCAATTTTCCACAATACTTGATTTGAGGTCAAAACCGACCGCAATAGCTTGAGATTCTTTCTTCATCAAAAAGAATTAAATGACCAAAGAACGAAAGTGGATGAGTAGAATCCAAGCATATGATTTTGATATTGAATATGTCAAGGGAAAACACAATGTGGTAGCGGATGCCTTGTCAAGGAAGCCACCTCCTACTTCATTTGGGGATGTGGAATTACATGATGGAAAGAAGGAAGAAATCAAGTTTTCAGATCAACTAAGTTTGCAATTGCTTGGGGACAAGCAATTTCGGGAAGGGAGGATTGTAATGCCCCCTTTTTTGAATTGAGGCCAAAAGAAGATTTCTTGCCATTTTCGTCCCATGGTCAAGAAGATTAAGTGAACAAGGGAAGTAAGTGAGCTTCGTTTCAGTTTTCTCTTATTTTTTTGTATATTTTTCTTTAGTGTTATCTCCTGCAGCAGTGTGTCGGCTGGGATTATGAGTTTCACAAGAAAGAATTATAAGATAAAGTGAGCTTGGAGGTCGGTCCTCATCTAATTGGCCTTTGGCGCCAAGCAAGGGGTATAAAAGAGGCTGCATAACCTCATTTGCAGATCTTTATTTGGGCATTTACATTTACACTTGGTTTGTTGGGCTGGTTGCTCAATACCATTCCACTTGAGGACGAAAACCCTCTTGTGTGGCATCCAAGAAGGACGAAACCCTTCCTTGTGGCTTGGTGGAGAACGAAAACTCTCCATGTTGGTGAATTGAAGATCTCTATTGAAGACTCTCTTGCAGATTTGGATCTAGGGCATCAAGAAGAATACTTACAAGAGATTTTACATATTTTTGGAGCCCTCTCCCAGGGGACTGACTAGGGTAGAGGTCATTCTCTAAGTGCATTCTAGGGCACAACACTCATTCATTAATTGATATTCATATTTGATATAATTTATAAGGTTGGAATCACTCATATTTGGGCATTGTTGGTGTTTAAAACCTTCATTTTGATTATTTCTTTTCGCTGTAATTCTGCTGCTATTAAACAACTTTACAGCTGAGTATTTGTTTGATTTTTGTGGTGGAAATTGTTCTAAAATATTCCAAAAGGGTCTATAAATATTGTGGATGAATTGTAGGGTGATATTTGGGTGAAAACTTGTGTTTTTCAGACTGCTGTTATAAAAATCAGTTCGCTGTTCCGTATTGATTTAATTTTCAGTTTGCTGGTCCAAAAATCAGATTGGGGTTTGTGCTAATTCCTTGTTTTTCAGTTTCAGCCCTAGAAAGGGACATTACAATGGAGCATTTTTCAGATCTTGCATTGGCCTTTCACAGTGATATAAATTTGGCTATTTGTATTGTTACCCCTAACCTACGTGGGTTAGAAGGTGTATTGCATTGGGTTTAACCCACATTCACATTCAGCTTTTATTTTGTTGTTCGTTATGACTAAGGTCCTTTTACCCAAACACTTTTTATCGTTGTTGGACGTATTCTCAAGTCCTATTGACGTTCGTTTAGTAATTTGTGGACATTAATATAATTTCTTTCTTTGTGTAGGAGATGGAGCAAAATCCTTTTAAAGGTGCTTTACACTAATATTATGCTCCATGTGGCAAAGTTTTATCAAGAGATTTAACTTGGAAATGGAGATATTGAATTAATTTGATTCTAGCTTAAAATTTTAAGATAGAACTTAAGCTTCTCATTTTTGATCTCGGCTCCAAAAGTGTTGGGTGCTCCACCCCATGCCTTTGCAGAGATTTATTACTTTGATTCTTATCCTTCTCGAGACATCTCCTTTCGTGTTTTTTATTTTTGCGGCTCCCTTTGATTTATCCGCTTGTTGCACCTCTCCAACGCCACTTTTACTTATTCTCATAGGTGCGCACGCAACCGCACCTCTTTTGCCATCTTTATTTATTGTTGTCCCATGCTTGTGTCACCCTATGCCACGCTTTTGTCGAGATGCCATCCAATATGGATCCGCTTTTATGAAATTCCCCTTCTTTAAGTCTCATGCTTATGCGCAACTATGGTCTCGCTTTCAGTGATCGATACACCCCCGCTATGGATATGCTCTTTTTGAGTGCCCTTCCTTTTTATCACACTTTGCTCTATGGACCTACCCTAGTGCCTCACATTCTTCTCAACATTTTTGGATGGCTCTTTCCTTATACTTTTTTTGATACTGTCTAGGGTGTCTTATTTGCCATCATCAAAATACCAACCATAGTCTATTATTTTGCATGGGCACCCTCCTCCAAAGATATCCTTTAACCACATCCTTTTTATATAAATATATATTTTACTTTCTACATTTGTGCCCTTGGATGCCTTCAATGTAGCGTAAAAAATAAACAATGTGAATAATTAAATTCTAGTCCCTTTCATGAGACCTACAACACCTCAAACAGAGAAAATGTCTTTTTCGAATCACACCTTTTTCCTTTCGATGTACGTCCTCGCTGATGGGCACCACTTTATTTTTGACGTGCCTCTACTATTTTACTAAATGTTATCTACTTGAAGTATAAAACATAATTTCCAAGTGTTAGGTGGGCACACGTTCCCCCAAAACTAGGTGTCTAAGATGTTTTGGGGACGGTGGGATGGGGGAAACGTCTCCCCACATTTTCCCATCATCAAAATACCAACCATAGTCTATTGTTTTGCATGGGCGCCCTCCTCCAACATATCCTTCAACCACAACCTTTTATATAAATATATATTTTACTTTCTACATTTGTGCCCTTGGATGCCTTCAACGTAGCAAAAAAACAATGTGAATAATTAAATTCTATTGCCTTTGTGAGACCTCGCAACTCCTCAACTAGAGAAATGTCTTTTTAGAATCACACCTTCCTTTTGATGTATGTCCTCGCTGATGGGCGCCACTTTATTTTTGATGTGCCTCTACTATTTTACTAAATGTTATCTACTTGAAGCATAAAACATAATTTCCAAAGTGTTCGGTGGGATATGTTCCCCCAAAACCAGTGTCCAAGATTTTTTGGGGACGGTGGGATGGTGGGAAACGTCTCCCCCACATTTTCCAAAGGGCAAAATAGGAGGGGGACATCTCTAGGATGTCCTTGAATATCAGGGGACATTTTGGGGACGTCCCCTTTTTTAGGTGGCATCTTTTTTTTTCTATGTTCCACCAAGTTTCCGAGATGGGGATCGGGGGGACGTGTTTTTCGGACATTCTTTTTGAGGCCATATTTTAGGGGACAACTATTAAAAATAGGGAATTTTTTTAAAATATGGGAACTTTCAAATATTCATATAATAACATTTCATAAGACATTCATCATATATGCTATAGAACCTTATTACATAACATTAGAGCTGAATCGAGATTTAACATAATATTCAATGTGGATATATATAGTAATTACACAGTTGTTTATGAAGGAGAGAATTCAAGATGAGTAGTTTACATCATTGCATGCACAAAACACAGTGGTCTGCAAAATTTGCCCTGAATGATTGCATATCCATAACACATTCAAATTCACTGCTGCATAAAACATTGTAATATAGAAATAGAAGCAATGCATAACAATAATATCATATATCATGCCATTTTTTAACCCACAAAAAATGGGGCATATAACCGCTACATGCTGAATAGAACAATCTCAATTTGTAAAGAACAACACCATCCATTCAACCTCCCCTTTGCATGACGGGTGTGTCTATTCAAGAAGGCTTGCTCTATTTGTTATCTCACTTAAGTTGGACCTTCAACTTCTTTACATTTAATTGAAATCCATTCATCACATTGATTGCAGATTGTGCGGCTTTAGGGGAATCAAAACTCAAGAAACTAGCAAAAATTGAGTTTTTTTAAAAATGTATTTTTTGTGTTGAGACATAGGGGACTTCTAGCCATCCCCGATACGGCTAGGGGACTTCTAGACATCCCTTGGCTGTACCGGGAACGGCTGGGCCCCCCTGCCAGAAATCAGCCGTACTCGAAACGTTTCCTCAAAAAAATAAAATTTGGGGATGTCTAGGGGACATTTCCTAAACGTCCCGGCATCCCCGAAATGTCCCCTATAGTTGAAGCCCAAAAATACAAGGGACGCCCCCAAAAATATAGGGGACACGTCCCCATGGAACATAGGTTTTTTTTTTTTTCATTTCGATTCTGTTTTCTCTTTAAAAACTGATTTTTAAATTGTACTCTTGTAGTGTAAGATTGTTTTTGGAAGCCACTCATCTCTATTCGAAAAAAATTTTTTATGTATAAATCTAATTAAAATTCACTTGGGAAGCCCTAATAAGTTACAAAGCCTATATGTATATTTGTGTATGAAGAGAAAGGTTGTGTAGATGATAAACACAGGTAAGGAATCGATCAAAATGTTTACTAGTTAACCTTAACCCGACTGCATTGTATTACAATGACTTATTAAGAATCAAGAGTGATATATGAATGCAAAAATTTTCAAGCACAAATGCACATGGTGGATTGTCACAAACTGCTATTCATAATTTTCTAAAAATTATTTGTATATTTTTAATATTTATAATTTTATATATTATTTTAATAGCCAGCTCCCGCCCCCCGCCATCTTGAAAATTTTGAATTTTTTTGCTGTCCCGAAACTTCATCCCCACGTCTCTCCGTCTCACCGTCCCAGATTCTTAGGTAACACTGTAATTTCAGAATAGGCACTTCACCTCTGATTATATTCCCTGTCAATCTTAAAATTATAATACATAATTTCATATTGCATGTAAATCAGATTTTCCATGGCTCAGATAGTCTCTTCTTGCTCTCACAAGAAAATTCATTCAATAGTGCTCTGGTGCTCCTCACCAAATCATAGAATCAACAAAGAGAATGCAATGGCACTATTTCGTATTCAAAGTTTTGATACCAAATGATGTTAAAATTGCATCCATATCAAGATGCATTATTAATTAATTCAAGAGTTATTTCTACAAATTCAAAGATTGTTGCGATCTTAAATTCCCTCAACCCTCACCTAGAATACCTATGACTAAGCTTATCTCCTTACTTATTCTGCATGAGTGTTATAACCACTCAAGAGCCTGACAACTTAACTTAATGGTTTAATAAATTTCCTAACAGTTCTCAAAACCCTATTCAATGTAAAGCAAGTGATTACTGTTTGATATATTAATGTGTGCTTGTAAAGTATTTTTATAATGTGGGTAGAAAGACACCTGACTTGTAACTATCTCATAATGATTTAAGTAGACACCTTACATATATATATATATATATATACACTTGATTGAAGACAACTGAGTTACATAGATATTGGCATCCCTGCCCTTGTTTATGGATTACAAACATATCGACAAGCTATGTGTACATCTAAATCAGAGCCTCCTTGGCTATGCCACCACGACTTGAGAGAATCCTATCCTTTGAAGTCAGCCAGGAACCGACCCTGGCCTTATCTGATCCTGTTCCACACCAGGTATCTAAAGGGATTTGTACCTTGGTGGTTGGTGGTACAAACCATCATCCTTACTAGTTGGACTACAACACTTTGATATAATATAAATATTTTAACTATGTTGTCAAAATCAATATGAAATATATAATAAATGATAATAACTCGTGATGTCATTTTAATTCTAGAGAAATATGTTTATAAAATCAAGGATCTTATTCAAAGATATTGCGATTAAAATGTTTCACAAAACAAATTAGTTTGCAAAAACAAAGAACTACCTTTGTGAAAACAAAAATGAATTGCTGGTTAGTGTTCATCAAAATAATTAATTTGACTTCTTCATTCAGTCATCCCAAAAAAATTGAAATTGAAATTAATTACTTTATGATGGAATGCTGGATGATTGACAAATGATAGATAACATAAATTTCGATGAGAGAATGCTGGATGATCGACAAATGATAGATAACATAAATTTTGATGAGATATGCTATGGCTTCATACAAGGCTCATCAATGACACAACATGTTCATATTATTAAGACGTATGATATCAAGCTAAACATGAGAATAGGTGTCACACTTAGTTATGCTCATGTAGTATTTAACTAAGGGAGGACTTCTTATGAGCTATGTTACAAATAAGTGACTAGTAATGAATAGAGAATGATTAATGGCAATATCTCCTTTTGGTGTTGTATATGTATATTGCAATACTGGTACTATAACAATATATGATTGATAAATTCATTGAGATCAAGGTTTTTTGGGTATGTGCATCCAACCGTATTGGGGTTGCACTGAAGACACATCCGCATATTGTAGACTTGCATATTTCTAGTAACTCATGATGTCATTTTAATTCAAGAGAAACATGTTTATAAAATCAAGAATCCTATTTGAAATTTGTGATTAAAATGTTTCACAAATCAAATCTCAAAGTAGTTTGCAACAACAAAGAACTACCCATCGTCAAAACAAAAATGAATTGGTGGCCAGTGTTCATCAAAATAATTAATTTGACTTCTTCACTCAGTCACCCAAAAAAATTGAATTTGAAATTAATTACATTACGATGGAACACTGGATGATCGACTAATAATATATAACATAAATTTCGATGAGATATGCTATGGCTTCATACAAGACTCATCAAGGACACAACATGTTCATATTATTAAGACGTATGATATCCAGCTAAACATGAAAATAGGTGTCACATTTAGTTATGGTATGTAGTAGTTAAATAAGGGAGGACTTCTTATGATCTATATTACAGATAAGTGACGAGTAATGGATAGAGAATGATTAATGACAATATCACCTTTTGGAGATGTATATGTATATTGTGATACTGGCACCATAAAGATATATGATTGATAACACCTATGAGGGTTGTTGCAATCTGTGGCTAGTTTTGTTTGTTCATTGAGATCAAGGTTGTCTGGGTATGCATCCCCAACCGTATCGGGGCTGCACAGGAAACACATCTTCATATTGTAAACCGGCATATTAGTATTGCTATGGTTATCAACGTAATTACATATTTTAGTTTGTAATGACTCTTTTTGGTCATGATTGGGTGTTGATGGTTGTGTCAACTGAGAACCATAGGTTATTTGTCTCATAAATGGAATGATATACGTCGGGAAAAGGGGGTGCTTGTATCAGGTCCTCCCTATACTGTGTGAATTGTATCAAGACTTATCTTTTATGAATACAAGCTGCTATTGTTTGGATGCTTTGCTCTGCCATGGTATGTTACGCAATTACTATTCTATGTATGGTGTTAGTGATAGTCTAGTATCTTAGGAGACATTAATCTTACTACACACACAAATCCACACCCAATGCACATTCAAGGAAACCTAACACCCTAGTGCATTGGGTGTTTCTTTTTGTTTTATATGCACCGGATTCTGCGTACCTGCACCTTGTGTACTCCCACACTTAGCAGAATATACAGTTGTGGGCCAATATTTCAATTGCAGTCACTTAAGTCAACATTGTAGATTATTGATTTTCTAACATTGTAGATTTTGGTTATGTTTGAGATTTTTACACTTTTCTGTTGATTGTCAACATGCCTACTAAAAAAATTAAAATATTAACAATGCTTTGGACTTGCAAATTGCGCAGAGTTTTGGACCTATGTCGAGAAATCATTTACATGGACTGACTTACCTTCAAAATTTCCCACTAAATATGTGCAATTTCCTGTAAGTCAGGCTTTAACTTTTTTAACAACTGTTCAAAGTTGTGCTCATAAAGAATTTTATTAATGATTTCATACTAGTTATGTTAACACTGTTTGCTTTCAGGTTTTCATTGCTGCAGTTCATTCAAACTATGTGGATTGCAATAGATGGCTCGGGGATTTCATTTTATCAAAGGTTAGGACCATTGTATATGTTCTCATTCTGTGTTTTCGATTATGCTATTGATTGTTAGCTGCCATAGATTCACAATCTATATTTGGTATGGAATGTTGAAGTCCAACTTGCCAGGCTGATTGGTAGATTTGCTGACAATTAGGTACATGTTAGTGAGATGGCTGTACGGTTCTAACTGTTGATAAAATAGAATAAACACATGCTATTTTCATAAGTAGAGGGATAGATAATAGAGAATAACCTTTACATCTAGAACCTTTGTGTTTGCTCTTGTTTGTATTATTGTATGTCATAGACATAGGCTTCACTTCATAAAGATGACTCTTATATGTAGTTCTTTTTTTCTATTCTTGCATGTCATATCTATCTTTCCTTTTATTTGGGTGTGTTATATTATGGATTTTGATTAATATAAGTTGGGGTTATTAGCACAACAAACAATAGTCATGGTTACCTTGTTCCTTTTTTGAGATCTCTCCATTTTTATCTGCTGTTTCGAACACATTTTGTTATTTGACTCATTTTCTAGATATTCATATCACAGGTGTTTAATGACATGTATGTTGTGCACATAATTTGCCCAGGTTGCCGTTGAACATAATCAGGGATAAAGTGAGTGCATAAATAATACTTATTCATCAATAGACCATTGTAACAGAAATAACTGCACATCATGGAATGCATTAGAGCAGGGTATTGATACTTAGCTGCCATATATTCACAATTTATATTTGGTATGGAATGTTGAAATCCAACTTGCTGGGCTAATTGTTGGATTTGTTGACAATGAAGTACAAGTTAGTGAGATGGTTGTACGGTTCTAACTGTTGATGAAATACAATAACCATGTACTAGTTTACCAAGTAAAGGGATGGATACTAGAGAATAACCTTTACATCTACATCCTTTGGGTCTGCTCTTGTACGCACTATCGTATATCATAGTCATAGGCTTCTCTTCATAAAGATGAATTTTATATCTAAATCTTTTTCTATTCATGCATGTCATATCTATCTTTCCTTTCGCTTTGGGTGTGTGTAGACTACGGATTTTGACTAACATAAGTTTCTATTGTTAGTATGACCAACGATAGTCATGTATTACCTTGCTTCTTTGTTTTGTTCATTCCTCCCTATTATTATCTGCTGTTTCTAACATCTTTTCTAATCGACTTTTTTCCAGATAATCTTATCATAAGTGTTTAATGACATTTATGTTGTACACATAGTTTACCCAGGATAAAGTCAGTGAACAAATAATATTTATCCATCAACGGTCCACTATAACAGAAATGATTACACATCATAGAATCCATTACAGTGGGGTATTCTTTTGTCTTCTATGTTGTTGTAAAATGAAATATAAAAGATCATATATACAATATAAAATGTTCACTTCCAAGTGCTAATCAAATATTAACAACTTAAAAAAAATCAAGGTTGTCTGGGTGCACAGAAAGGTGCAGGTATGCAGCACCTGGTGTGAATGAATTTAAAGGAAACACATCCAGTGCACTAGGGTGTGTTAGTGTCATGTCCCGGTTTGGAGACTAGCGGAATTGAAGACCTTAATCCATTCTTCCTCTCCATGGGTTCAAGGAAAGAAGCATGGGGAAGACTTGGATGACATTTTCTAAATAGATATTTTCATTATTATCATGTATTTCTATTGGGAAGCCAAGCGCTCCAATAGAAGAACTCATTTTATTAGAATTTAAAGTGTTTTGAGCATGTAGGCTCCAAATACAAATTAGATAAAATGTGCTTATTATAAGGTTAGTCATAAGTTATGATGTAACACCCCTTATGTTATAAAAGGAGGATGCTTGGCCATTATGTGATATGTTGAATCTTATTATTTCTTTTGGGTAAAGGTTGTACCTTTCCTCTCTCTCATCAAGGACAAAAACCCTTGTTTGAGACTACTTCAAGGACAAAACCCTTGTTTGAGACCACTTCAAGGACAAAAACCCTTGATAGTGGAACTTGTCTTGGGGACGAAAACCCTCAAGCAAGGATATTTGAAATTATTGAATATCTCAAGGAATTTGGAGCTGATATCTTTCTATCTAGCCCTAGGCGACTTGTATCATGAGCATGTTGAATATGTTTTGATGGATGTATGGTATGATTTCTTGCATGGATGGACTTATATTAATTATTAAAGGTGAAAGCAATCATTTCCTTTCATGTTTGAGCCTCTAATTCATTATTTCCAAGAGGGGCGGATTGCTTATAGGTCAGATTTGGCATGTTTGGGTGGATGTTTGGGCAAACTGATTTGATATTTACATTCTTCATATTTTTAAACCCCAAGATCCCAAGTTTCGTGAATTTTGGAACTTCCTAGAAAAAGTTATGACTTTTTGACAAGGGCTTATAGAAAATTCATATCTTCATTTCTGGGGTACTAAAAATCAATTTCTTGCATCTAACAATTGCTGGTTATTTCTCATAAATTTTGAGCATATTTCCTAAAGGTTTGAGTGAGATATGTGCCTACGAAAGTGTGTTTGACTTCTCCTAAGAGGTTGCTGCCCTAGGAAGGGCATAAATTGCAGTTTGCAGAGCTTTTTTCAGTCATCTACAGTCTGCCCTAGTTCTGATTTCAGTCCATAATCAGCTTTGGGTGATTTCCGGAAGTTCCCCAAAAAGGGACATTATAGTTAGTTTTTCTTGGATGTGGTTTGGGTGCGGCTGGGTTTTTAGTGCGGGGCATCTTGAGTTCTGCCCAAATATGATTGGGTGTGTGCACCCAAACGACCGTGAAAAATATAAATTAAGTTTATACCTAAAATAAATTCACAAAATACTGTATAACAGGAGTAAAAAGCGAATAAAATAAAATTATAAAACAAATGGGATAAACAAGGTGGAGAAACAACATGAGCGAATGGAGAACCATAAAGTGAGGGAATGGTACACTTATTGTTTCTTTCTTCTCCATCACTGTGCAGCAAAGGGCAGCATCTGGGCAGCAAATTACAATTTCTTAGGTAGCTATTTTTCTGATCTGGTCCGATCGTGAGGAAGGAAGCACTGGTGTATTAGCAAAGTCCAGAGAACTGATTCATTGACTGTAAAAATTAAGCGAGGAGTGAAGTGAATAAACCTTTCCCAACCTCAATGGAGGATGCTTCCACTCACCGTTCCATCTTGACATGGATGGATGCCTTCCGGTGACCTTCGTGGGCCTTAAAATCAGATTGAACAGTGACAAAAACTATAGAAATCTAGGCTGTTTCCTAATTTGCCATCATATGCGATTTAATGGCACTTGCATCAACGTC
Source organism: Taxus wallichiana var. yunnanensis (assembly GCA_018340775.1). NCBI lineage: Eukaryota > Viridiplantae > Streptophyta > Pinopsida > Cupressales > Taxaceae > Taxus > Taxus wallichiana. The sequence goes on from CM031234.1 coordinate 964,230,734, forward strand.
TATACTGTCCAAGTATGTGTTTAATTGAACTGGAAAACATCCGACCATGTTTTGATGGTGCCTCTGCAGTAAGTTTTTTTCTTGCTTGATTCAGTTGTTGGTGCTCGATTTTGTCTTATTAAAATCTTGGCACGTTTTGTGAGTTTTCTAGAGTGTGTTGAAGTAACCGCGCCATTTCATCGTTGTTCATTTGTTTTGCGAGTTGTTTGGTGGCTCCTTGATCTTTAATGTCATGATTGTATCATGGTTCAACCCTGTAACGTGGATTTATACTTACATCTTAACGTTTCCTTTGATTTTGATGTTTTGACAAAGTTGCAGGTTTAATGGTGTAAGGAACGTGTTTTGAACCTTAAACGTTTTTATTAAAACTTTTGAATTGGAGCTGCCCATGTGAAGGACTTGGTCTTTTTACAAGTTTGCAGCTTTGCATTTGCAAGTTCATCCCCGAGGCCCGCAAAGTGGAATATTCGAGGTATCGGGGAAAGCGGGATAATGGAGAAACTTTGCATTTTTGCAAAGTTGCAAGTTACAAATACAAGTCTGAACCCCACAAAAGGAATATCTCAATATTCCTCCGCCTTCTTATTCTTTAAGAGAAGGTCAAAGTTGATGCAAATTACAAGTTGCAAGTTCATCCATGAGCCCCGAAATGGAATATTCAAGAATTTGGAGACCGTAGAGAAAGAATGCAACTTACCAATGAAAGGAATAGATTTCTTGATTCCATCTCTATTTACACTAGGAAATAACAAACTTATCCATGGTGAAATGGTCCTCGTATGTTCAATTGACAAGGGAGACATGTGAAATGCTCTCAATGCCTGCTAATGATTGGACAAATGCAATCACCTTAGCTAAAACCCAAAATTAGAACCCCTCAAAGTGAAGACAAGCCTTCACTTTTATACAAAATTTTCCCAAAAAGGAATTATCCTAGATGCCTCATGAGCGTTGAAAGCAAGACACACGTGGAGCAAGGTGATCTCCGCTTTGCGCTTTGATGAAAAAAGACGCCCAAATTGGAAAAGATGCCAACTTGATGCGCTTAGCTAGAATGGTTTTGTCTCATGATGGAACTTGTGAAAGAGAGTCGAATATTCTTTCTTTTGCCAACAAACTCTTTTGTTTTCTTTTATGTAATGTCCCTCTTTCTCGAGTAGTTCGGTCGAAGACCTTTGGCCCATTTTGTCTACCCGACGGCCAAAGGGTGTTTTCAAGGGTGACTTCGGTTTATTAATTTTATTATATTGTGCTCAAAATAAAGTAAAATATCATTAAAGCACATATAATGAATTAATAGACTGTTTAAGTGACTTTGACTTAGGAAAGTGCATTTAAATAAATTAATAAATTATTTAATGTGCCTTCCTAGGCAAAAAATGCGACTTGCCTTGGGAAGGGTCAAATAAGCCAAAAAATGCGACTTGCTTGGTGAAGGAAATAATTAATTAAATATTAATTATGCTGATTTGGGAAAAAGTGCGACTTGCATCTTTGGAGGGTTTTTTGGCTATAAGGGAAAAATGCGACTTGGGGAAAAGGCATTCAGATGATGATTATTTTCTCTTGGCAGTTAGCTCTGAGCTTTTGCAATCAAAATCCAAGGATGAAAACTCTCTGAATTATTCCTCATTGCGGATGGAAGCCCCAGGAGCAGTGAGAGAAATTTCCACTCGTGGATCTTCATTGTTTATAAAGGTTATTTATCATTCCAGCAGTTTCAGAGAAAGGAATAAATTGCAGTAGTGAGCATTTATACAACTTCCAGAGTGGGGCGACTTATTCTGCAGTTGATTTATGCAGTGTTTGAGGTATTTTTCATGCCAGTTTATTGTTGTATATTTCAGCCACAAATATATATCAAATCGATTGGGGTTGGATCATTTACAGTGGATTTTAGACAATATTTGTTATCATTTCATCTGCAGATTTCTATGTGTTTACCCTAATTATTTATCATCAGAAATCAATATTGAATATATGGCTGCATTATTTATGAAGAAATCTGCCATTTAAACCCTAGGCGCCTTTATATAAATTCACTCGGTTTGCGGGGTTTGCATTATTTAATTTGTTTATGTAGTATGAGAATATTGTTCCATGGATTTGCTTGATGTTATCGGGCCAAATCTGCACTGTAGCGTTATTTAAATATATATATATATATATATATCGGGAAAAGGTGTTTGGGATCTTTCAAAGGGTATCGGAGCGAGTATCCTCCCGCACTGTGGGAAGGAAGCAAAGAGTGTATTAAAACAGAAATCAGCTTTGAATGCAGCACAAAGAGGACGGTCCACATAGATACTACACCCGCAGATGAGCACGACTCGAAGCTGGTATTGTAGGAGGTGACAGAATGAAATATTTGGGTGATAGACCTGAGAGTCCTCCTCGAGAGGAACATGCAGATCCAGATAGGGATTTCATTCGGGATATGACAAACTACTCGAGGCAGTTGTTACACACCATGGAGCGCATAGGCACTACCTTGGACAGGTTGGCACGAGATAGGCCGTGGGACAGGCACGGCAAGAGGGATAGATCCGTATCAGTTGCCAATGGTTACAAGGATCATAACATATCACCTTGAGAGCTTGGGAGTGTTAGGGGATTGCCATGTTGTCGGCGGAGAGACACACCATACGAGAGGAGAGTAGACCTATGCGCAGATCGGGAGATAGGCCTATGCAGCCTAACTTCCTGCCTAGAGATGACCCACCAGAGATTGAGGGACGACCGGAAGAAGTAGCTTTTCCGATACTATTATGGCAATCATGATGAGTATAGGAGTTTGCATGCACATGCCGCAACATGTGAGGGATGTATTTCCTCTCCCACGTATTGTGCTCGGAGGAGAGATAAGCACGAGGGCCGGACAGACAAGAGGCCTCGAGCGCAGCAGAACAAGGATTTAGCGAGTTACCAATAAGGTAACCCTCTCCACTTTGATGGAAGTGGGAAATTATTTCGATGGATTTGATTATAGGTCTTTCCGTAGGTGCAAGGGAATGATCGCATTTATGTAGTAGTTGATCGGTTGACAAAATATTCACACTTTTTCGCTGTCCCTACCAGCTTTAAGGCACCTTATGTGGCTGATTTGTTCTTCCATCAGATATTCATGTTGCATGGACTTCCGAAGAACATAGTTAGCGATTGGGATAGTAGGTTTATGAGCATATTTTGGCAGGAGCTTTTCCGTCTGGTTCACACTGAGTTGACTCCTAGCACTAGTTATCACCCTCAGATGGATGGGCAAATAGAGATTGTGAACAAGTGGATAGAGGGTTATCTTCATAACTATGTTGCAGGACAACGAAGGCATGGGTAAAGTTGCTATATTTATGTGAGTATTGCTATAACACCACTTACCATATGTCTATTGGTATGACTCCATTCCGAGCATTGTATGGATATGATGCGAGATCTTTTGTTGATTTGGCATTTGGGGACAGTAGAGCCCCAAGGCTCAGGAGAGTTTACAGGATAGTTAGGACATCCTTAAGGTACTTAAGGAAAATATTCAGTGGGCCCAAAATCAACAGAAGATGTATGCAGATAGGCACAGAGTGGAGAGATCATTTGAGGTAGGAGACATGGTTTTTCTACGTCTTCAGCCTTACAGACAGAGTACTCTCAAGAAGAGTGGGGCTGAAAAGCTCAAGCCGCGATTCTATGGTCCATACAGGGTGTTGAGGAGAGTTGGTGAAGTGGCATATGAGCTAGAGTTGCCTTCTGAGAGTAAGATACACAATGTCTTTCATGTATCTTGCTTGAAAAAGGCCTTGGGGCAGCACATTATTTCTTCTACAGAGTTACCACCCTTGGATGAGGAAGGGAGATTGGACTTAGTGCCAGAGGAGATCTTGGATAGCCGAGAGAGGAGACTGAGGAATAGAGTTATTTGAGAGTACCTGGTGAGGTGGAAAGTGTTACCAGTAGAGGATGGTACATGGGAGGGCGAGTCTATATTACAACATCCAACTCTACAGTTGCTCGGGGACAAACAATCTCGGGAAGGGAGGACTGTAATGTCCCTCTTTCTCGAATAGTTCGGTCGAAGACCTTTGGCCCGTTTTGTCTACCCGACGGCCAAAGGGTGTTTTCAAGGGTGACTTCGGTTTATTAATTTTATTATATTGTGCTCAAAATAAAGTAAAATATCATTAAAGCACATATAATGAATTAATAGACTGTTTAAGTGACTTTGACTTAGGAAAGTGCATTTAAATAAATTAATAAATTATTTAATGTGCCTTCCTAGGCAAAAAATGCGACTTGCCTTGGGGAAGGGTCAAATAAGCCAAAAATGCGACTTGCTTGGTGAAGGAAATAATTAATTAAAAATTAATTATGCTAATTTGGGAAAAAGTGCGACTTGCATCTTTGGAGGGTTTTTGGCTATAAGGGAAAAATGTGACTTGGGAAAAGGCATTCCAGATTATTATTATTTTCTCTTGACAGTTAGCTCTGAGCTTTTGCAGACAAAATCCAAGGACGGAAACCCTCTGGATTATTCCTCTTGCGACGAAACCCCAAGAGCAGTGAGAGAAGTTTCCACTCAGGGATCTTCATTGTTTACACAGGTTATTTATCATTCCAGCAGTTTCAGAGAAAGAATAAATTGCAGCAGTGAGCATTTATACAACTTCCAGAGTGGGGCGACTTATTCTGCAGTTGATTTATGCAGTGTTTGAGGTATTTTTCATGCCAGTTTATTGTTGTATATTTCAGCCACAAATATATATCAAATCGACTGGGGTTGGATCATTTACAATGGATTTTAGACAATATTTGTTATCATTTCATCTGCAGATTTCTATATGTGTTTACCCTAATTATTTATCATCAGAAATCAATATTGAATATATGGCTGCATTATTTATGAAGAAATCTGCCATTTAAACCCCGTGCGCCTTTATATAAATTCATCCGGTTTGCGGGGTTGCATTATTTAATTTGTTTATGCTTTGTATGAGAATATTGTTCCATGGATTTGCTTGATGTTATCAATTCAGCTTTGCACTGAGCGTTATTTAAATATATATATATATATTTTTCAGTAAAAGGGGTTTGGGATCTTTCATTTTGTAATCGTCATCATTCTTAGTGCACTTCAAGAAAGAATTGGTTATGCATTACAATCAGATCGTTTAATCCTCAGAAAAGAATAGATAGGATAAAAAATAAAGAATGGTAAGGAGATGGTTCGAGATCCATTTGTTTGCCCTTTACTTCTTCTTCAAGTTTTGTTAACTTGCAAGAATGCAAAGTTGTAAACATGCAAAAATGTGAAGTTACCTTCCCTCTCTAGAGTCCCAAGACATTGACATGTGACCCCCTTATTGGGATTATGGGACGAAAGTGCAGTTTGCAACTTGATGCAAGAATTTAGGTAAATTTTTTTACCCAAGGACCATGGTTTTTCCAAAATGCAAGGCTATTCACGAGTATTTAGACCCTACAGTTAATGCCTTGAAGGAAGTAATAGAAAAAGTGTTTGTATGGATTTGGGTCTTATGGGATTGTTTTTGATAAAAGCTAGAATTGTATATTTTAAAAAGATGTTTTTTTACAAAAAAACTAAGACCCACAAAGCTATGGTCCCATTGATTTGATATTAATCTCTATAGTTGAAACCTCACCCTTATATATGATTCTACTAAAGAACCATAGCCACATCAAACTACATAAAGATCAGCTTTAACTCCTACCTACAAGTGTTTAAATATTGAAAAATTATATCAAAGTACCATTAAAACAAAAACCACCGGTCCTTAGAACTGCTAGGCCTGCCTAAGAATTCCATTCGTATTCTCATTGTTGTAGACCACAAAGTCATACTATCTTCAAAAGAATATATTTCTTATGCAACACCATTTCCAATTCAGATTTGCTTGAGGCTCCGTAAGAGTTGCAGTTTTCATCATGATTGTAAAAATCAAGGCACATGTCCTCTAGCCCCCTCCATAACTTGGACTAGCTTTGTCTCTAGTCTCCATCATTTTCTGTTGGGGCTAGTCATGCGGAGCATTCCTAGCTTGGGGCTCTTGAAGATGGGCACAACCCTTTCAGACCCTTGGGCATGCCCAAACCTTTAGTTTGCTCATTGAGAAGCACAACATTTTAGGGGAGGATGAAGAAGCCCCCTTTCCTCCAATTTTTTGTCTAGCAACATCCCCAAAGATAAACTTGTGAACTATGTCTAATATTTTTTTTCATTGCTAAAGTACATTGATCAAATGAACAATGCATTTATCTAGGTTTTGAAATGCTCCCCAATATTGCAACTAATAATCTTGATGCTTCCGTCAATGGTATCCTTGGTAGTGATGAGTGAACTTTCCTTGATCATGGTTTTAGGCTATCCCTTTTGTTGTCAAATAAGCATTTGTGCTTTATTTAGACAACTTGCTTCAATGCCGACTTTGGTGTCCTTAAATTCTTCCAAACTTGCTTAGTTTGCTGCCTCCTAACCTGCTCTGCAATTAGAAGGACTTAGCTATTTTTTGCCTTGCTTTGGCCTTGAAAGAAAAGTCGTGAACCAAAAGAACAATATACCGCGGAAAAGGAAAGATCTGCCTCGAAAAGAAAGATTTGCACCCTAAAGGAAAAGCCACAGATCAAAGGAATGGTATACCACGGAAAAGAAAGATCCGCCCCAGAAAATATCCTCCAAAAGGAAAGATCTTCCCTAAGAAAAAATCCGTGCCCCAAAGAAAGATCCGCCCCAAGTAAAAATCCGTGCCTAAGGAAAAATCCGCACCCCAAGGAAAAAGAGAAATCCGCGAAACAAAGAGGAGATCACGAGATCCAACCAGAGATGGACGTGTGGTAAAAGAGACCCCGAGGTTAAATTTGACATCCCCATGGCCGTAAATTGCGTTAAACGGCCCGAGAATTTTCAAATAGCCATAACTTTTGATCCAAGTCACCAAATCAGATAAAATCAGTCTTGTTGGAAAGCTCTTGAGGAAATCTTTGTGATTAGAGTGGTTTTGGGTCCCGTTCATGCTTGTTTCATGACCGAATAAGTGATTCAAATTTGAGTTTTGCAACACGAGTTGAGGCTTATCCTTTTGCTCATAACTTTTGATTGAGAGACTCTTTTCACTTGAAGGTTATATCAATGGAAAGGTCATGAGAAGAGCTTTGTTTTGAGACCAATTTTAGAGGTTATAGTGAAGAGATTAGATAGATTCTTGACATAAATTTGGAGACTATTTTAAAGCGTTTTCTCAATCTAGGCCGCCCGAATCAGTTTTTTTTCTTTCTTCCCTTCGTTTCTTTTGATCTCACAACTGTTTCTCAGTGGAATATTCTTTTAGTGGCCCACAAAGCACCAAATCAAAGGAGTTGGGGATTTTTAACAAATTATGAACAAACAAGGAGCAATTTCAGTGGTCGTAAAAGCATAATAATGGCTTTATCAGACAAATGGCATCTCAATGTTCACCTATCTCTCATGATCTCGTAAGCATTCATGGACATCTATCTTAGAGTTCATCTTCTAGGAAAATATCTGCTTTGGTTTGCTGAAGAATGCATCTTTCTTGTTAGAGATCATCATGAGACTTGGAATATGCTCTCAGAGGCAGTTTTGGGCAAATTTCTTTTTCTTAGTATCTCTAGGACTTCCAGATCCTTCCAAAAGGCATATTCCATGACATATTTTGATCCCTTCTTCCTTCCTCTCTTTCTATAAATGTAATGAGTTTCATAAATGAAACTATCCTCTCTTGAATGCAAGGAAACTTTGCCCAATTGGTTTCTGAGTGTTTTGAGTTTGTGCAAACCCTTGTGTTGAATTGTGCAATGCATTCACTGCCTTCTCAATGACTGAGAGATTGTGTATTTCTTAAGCAATAATATCTAGTTGATTGTGATTCATATCTATCCTTTGGCTTGTGTTATTGCATCTTACCTTTCTTTGTTGTTATTGTATGATGTGTATGAATTATATTTGCATAATTTCAGTCCATTGTGTCATTTATACAGAGGATTAAAGGCTGATAGAATGCAGTGTGGATTGTGGCTCATATCTGCCCCTTTGTCACTGTGTTTGTCCCTTTTTCCCTTGATCTCAGGGAGAGTGATCCTTCATACTCTGGTGTATCACCATTCTTATCAAATTTCAGCACTCTTCCCCCTTTAATTTGCAGAGTTTTTAGTTATATTAGAGTAGTGGTTAATCTAGAGCTTTTAAGGAAATGAGCCAACCTTATTCTGGAGGTTTATCTCAAAGCATAAGGTCTCACACCTTAGAGATACTCCCATTGTTGTTGTAGAGACCTTTAGACACTTGAATAGCTGCCTAAATCAGAAGGGTGCACACAATTCTGTGCCAATAGTTTTAGGCACGCTCGATGGGACTTGTTTTCATTTTGTTTATATCTTGTGAAGTTTCTCAAGTGTTCTCCTAGATGTTCTTGTAAAATGCAACTAATTTTTGGTGTTTTCTTAGCTCTTATTTGGTTTCTGAACTTGTTTTGTTAAAAATCCGGCTACTCTATAACCTTTGATTTGGAGAGTCCAGTTTCCCTTAGCTCATAAAAAGAATTGTAACATGTAGTGCTGCTGAACAACCCATTGATCTCTTGCAATTGTCTACCAAAAGGTGCAGGAACAAATCTCTGCAAAGATCTAAGAAGACCCCTAAGTCAAAGAGATTCCTCTCCAATCCTCCACCTGGGATCCCATCTCAAAATTTGCAAAAGACCCTTCAATCCCTCAAACCCATGGCTCATCCAAGGAACTTTGCCTTCCCAGCCTTCATTGCTGGCATCCCTTTGACCATTAATGTGTGGAATGACATCCCAACTGTTGCCCTTAGAAGCCATATCATACTTCACAACTGAACAACATACCAACCCCACAGATCACCTCAAAGAACTATAACGTCTTTGCTCTCTTTAGCACATAACTTAGGTGGATGTGGCCATGAGGCTCTTGGCTGTTTTATTGAAAGGCAAAGCCCTAACATGGTATGGAAGTGGACCCCCCAACTCTATAACCACGTGGGATGAATTTGGAGAGGTGATTCTCAGATAAGAGTGATCGCCTATCACTCATGGAACAACATACAACAATCAAGAGACAACCTACCAAAGAGATATGTGATTTTAACTTCAGATTCTTGAAAACTTGGGATAGGATCCTGCTGTTGGTCTGCCTTCATCTCACTCCGCATTCTTGTATTATCTCAGGGCTCTAAATTCAGACATTGTTCTCACGATCCAGTCAATGGGAGGGTCAGACCTTCCAGTTACCTTCGACATTGCTATTCTTGATGAAAACAATCTAATCCAAGCAGCCAAGTTGGCCCCTAGACCCCCTATGCCTCTTTTCCCAGAGCTGACACTCCTTACTGCACCTCAACCTCAGTCTATGACTGTCCAACTATTGACATCTATTCCTAGCACTTTCGCAAATTTGTTGAAATGAAGACCATCCTAAAAAATGTGGTAAATGAGATGATGACCGATTGGAAAAAGCACCAAACCCCACTTGCTCAAAGGCCTTAGCAGCCATATAACCCAGCCTACCAACCCATTAGAGCACTACCTCATAATCATATCAACCCTGCAATGCCTATAAATCAGACATACACAACTATACTAATTCCAATAGAGCAATTGTCCTTGTGTAGAACAACATGGTTGAAGATATGAGATGGTGTTATCCTTTCTCCCAACCCCATGATTCTAACATTTTCCCTCATGGAGTAGTGACACAAGCCTTGGCAGTTCAGAATTCTTGTGCAGCCCAATCAAATGAATGATCCATCACAACCATCTACTTTAGTAGCTGGTGAGAGTTTGGTCTACTGGCAAGAGGAAGATTTTTGTGCCACCAATCAAGTTGAGGGAACTCAACAACCACAAGTGAGATATGATTATAATACAAGATCAAAGAAAATACTCTTGGAGACAGAAGTTCAGGCATCTAGAGATTAGGTGACAATTGTTTCAAGAGGAGAAAGCTCAAAACCAGCAGAGGTTTCACCTCACCTGCTTGAGACAAACAAGGTGCCTGTAGTTCAACATCAGTTTGCCATTGAGAAACCAAAGAAAGTTATGGATACTCACAATTCACAAATACATGCAGTAGCATCCGTTGACATTGTTGAGCAAATGAAGAGAACAAATATTCATGTCTCCCTATGGGATGCTTTGGAAATTCTAGGGTAGATGGATCTGCTGCAAGAAGGATTAAGGCAATTCAAGCTTCTTCCCAAAACTCAAAAGGAACTAAGTTCAACCCCATTTAATATGTATATGTCTAATGTCAACAATGCAAGTTGTGCTTCTAAACCCCCTCCATTTTACATATCATTGTTTGTTGGGAAATATCTAGTCCATAATTGTATGATTGATTTTGGGGCTAGTAGCACAATCATGCCCAAGCAAGTTGTTGATACACTTGGCTTGAATTATACCCCTATTAACAAAGGTGTTGTCCAACTAGATGGTACTACTGTGAAAACTGTGGGTGTCATAAAAACCTTAATCTAACCCTACATGCTTGTCCCGGTATCATTATTCCTCAAGATACCTTAGCTATAGACCTTCCCGCTGTCTTTGCTTTGTGCTTGACCTGCTAAAGTAAAGGGATATCTATCATTTGATTGGTCTCACATGTGCCTTAAGACTAGGTATGGCACTAGAATCACAATAAAGGCTGAGCCAATTGCCCAATTCCATGTGGAAACATATGATCCAAAGCCCATTGAGCTGAATTGTGCCATAACCTCTGAAATTGAGGGAGTAGAAGCTGACCCTGAACCTTTTGAAGTGAGAGCTAAAGTGTTGATGAAAAAATGGATGAATGGGCCAAATAAATGTGGAGTTCTGATCCTTATGAGGCATTGGAGAGGATTGGACTTGGCACACATTGCCTACATGATGAGGGTGGTTTCATCCTCAGCCTGCTGAGATCAGAGAATGACTCAGATGGATTATGGAAAATGTTTTTGACTGTTCGAAGTGCAAAGTGAGAGTTGGCGCAAGTGTTGTCTTGTTTTTTCCGAAGGAAGACATGTTATTCTTTTCTCATAGGCTGCAGTTCAATTCTATTAACAATGTTGCTGAATATGAGGCTTTGATTGAAGGGCTAATAATTGCTAAAAGTTATGGGCTCAAGAAGCTTATGATCTTTGGAGTCGCAGAGTTAGTTATTCAACAAGTCCGGTTACAATTCTTTACAAAGAACTCTCTCCTCAGAGCCTACAAACATAGAGTTTGGGACCTCCTAGAAGATTTTGATGCCATCAATTTTCAACCTGTCCCAAGAGATTAAAATGTAGAGGAATTTAAAGATTAAAGAAGATGACTATCATGATGTGGTTATCTCCAATAGAAAGCAACTGAAGCTTGGCAAGGTATGTACATTTGAGCAACAATCTGATTTCATCAAATTATGCCAAGGATATGATGACATTTTTGCATGGTCTTATGATGACCTTAAAGGCTATGATCCCAATATCATTCAGCACACCATTGAATTGTCCCTTGAAACCAAACTAGTGAGACAAAAGCAAAGGCCAGTTAATCCTAAGATTGAACCTTTAATGAGAAAGGAGCTGACCAAATTGATCAAAGCCAAAATTATCTTCCCCATCAAACACTCTTCTTGGGTTGCAAACCTAGTCCTTGTTAGGAAAAATAATGGAGAGATAAGGTTGTGTGTAGATTTTAGAGACCTCAATAAAGCCTCTCTCAAGGATCATTACCCTTTACCTTCCATGGACCAAATTTTACAATTAGTAACATGGGTTTTCAGAGGTTCCTAGGTTATAATCAGATTCTTGTCAAAGAGTCTGACCAATATAAAACAACTTTCACCACCAAGTGGGGATGTTTGCCTATCAAAAGATGCCTTTTGGGCTGTCCAATGTTGGTGCTACCTTTCAAAGGGCAATGAATTTAGCTTTTAAGGGACTAATCAATGATATTGTTTTAATCTATTTGGATGATATTACTCTTTTTTTTTCCTGATTTTTAGCAGATGTAGGCAATTTAACATATCGTTAAATCCATTTTTTGTATCTTTGCTGTCCTTGAGGGTAAACTCTTGGGACACCTGTTTAAGGATGGTTTGGCCTTTTGATCCGAGATAGAATCACGATTATCTTGGCTTTGTATTTTCCCAACACAAAAGGCATTGCAATCATTCCCAGGGAAGATCAATTTTGTGAGGAAGTTCATCACTAACTTTGCTAAGTTGGTAAGGCCCATAACATTGATGCTTAAGAAAGGATGTAATTTCCAATGGACACAAGAGGCCAAGAGCAGTTTTGAAGAGATCAAACATGCTATAGTCTAGGCTCCCACTCTCATAAATCTTGATTTTCATAAAGACATCATCCTATATGCTTTTAGAGGATAAAATAGTACTATTGCTGTCTTAACTTAGGAAAATCAACAAGGATTGGAGTAGACAATGCTTTTACAAGTTAGACACTTAAAGGTTATGAGCTCAAATACAACTTTGTTGAAAAACAATTATTGTTATTTTAAGAGTTATAAAAAGTTCAAACACTTGTTGTCCAACAATAAGATCAAAGTCTTTGTTACTCATCCAAGTATTAAGCAATACATTATGAGCACTAAATAAGTGAAACTTGAATTACTAAAATCATGGAGTTTGACATTGAAATCAAGTCTACTAAGTTGATCAAAGGTAGAGCATTGTGTCAACACTTGGTTGAAGATGCGTGGCCCTCACAAGAGTCGGTCTATGTCTAATCAGTTAAAATAGAGGAAAGTGTTGAAAATGACTAGTTTTATAATATGTTGAATACTTATACACTGGAAAGTTGCCCAACACCTTCCACAAAACTCAGAGAAGGCATTTCAGATTGTAAGCCCTTAACTACGAGCTGTTTGAAGGTGTCCTCTTTAAGAGAAACATTGATGGTGTGATGTTGAGATGTGTGGAACCTAACAAAGTTGAGAAGGTAATAAGAGAGTTTCAACTAAGCTTTGTTGGTGGGCATTTCATTCTTAAAACTACTACAACCAAGATCTTGAGGGTTGGTTATTTTTGGCCAACCTTGTTTTCAGATTGTTATAAATGGGTCAGAGGCTGCAAGGAGTGTTTGTTTTTCATTGGTAGAAAATGTAATGCAGCCCTTCCACTTCACCCATCGTTGCTGATCAACTTTTCTCTCAATGGGGTTTAGACTTCATTGGTATGGTGAACCCTCTAAGTGCTGGTCATCATTGGGTTTTGACTGCTACAAACTGTTTGAAAAGGTGGGTGGAAGTTGTGCCACTAAAAGAAACAAATGACAACATCTTGTTAGGCATCCTAGAAGATATTGTGACCAAATTTGGGGTCCCCCACACAATTATATCTGATAATGCCAAGGCTTTCATTGAGCCAAAGTGACTGATTTTTCCTTGAGGTATGGTATTTACTTGAAAACATCTTCAAACTATTATCCTCAAGGAAATGGCCTTGTTGAATCTTCCAATAAAAATATGATTAGAATCATGAAGAGAACAATGGAAGACAATCAAAGGAAGTGGCATACTAAGGTAAGAAAAACACTTTGGGTTGATAGAATCACACCCAAGAAGTCTATTGGGAACTCTCCATTCATGCTTGTATGCAAGAGAGAAGCTAGGTTGCCCATCTCACTTGAACTTCCAGCTCTAGAGTTGGCTCATCAATTGGAATTAGAGCATCATGATGCAAGAACCATAAGGATTGCTAAGTTGGTTAAGTTAGAAGAAAATAGGGAAGAAACAAAAAAGAAACTAAGACCACCAACAAGCTATGCAAAAGTGGTTTATGAAGAAATCCCACCCTCAACAATTCAGAGAAGGAGAGTTGTTCTAAAATGGGATAAAAATCGCTCCAAACCATAAGATTTGATGCATTTGGAAGATCAAGGAAAAGTAACGGTTTTTTGAGTTGGCAAAACTTGATGGTGAAATCTTACCTATACTGTTGATGGGATCTTCCTCAAGCCTTATTTCTAAAGATTTCTTCCCCCTTGTACATAGCTATAAATATTTTCTATTTCTTGCTTTGTTTTGTTTTGTTTCCTTGTTGTCTTTATTGTGTATTCTTGGCCTCAATTTTAGACTATGGGTGCTTGTTGCTCCTAATTTGTGTTTTCGAGTTTATTGCTCATTTTTGTCGAGTATAAATTGCTAAGATGTTTTTGTTGGTGGAGGTTGTGTAGTCACCCTTGAGTCACCATGGTCACATCTCTCAAGTTTCATCAATTTTAATGTTAGTTTTTAGTCCAGCCGTATTTGAGAAGACACTTATAGTCTTGTAATCACTCTATCCATCTGTAAAAGGAAAACCAATTTTCCCATGCGCCTTCGCTTCTCTTTTGATTAACTATTGAATTGTTTACAAAATGGTTAAGAGTTACAAGTATCAGAGGCACATATCTGAGAATCACTTGAGGCCTTTTGGGGAGTAGAACTGGGATCAAAGTAAGTAAAAATCTTCTTTAGGTGCAAAGCAAATTATCAGGCCATTACGGTTATTTTGCATAGCAAACTAGAGTTTTGGAAAGTCCGAGAGAAGCTATTAGAGTTTTTGTATTGACTCCATGCCCAATGGATACACAAAGCAACTTGTTCACTCATCGAACAGTGAGATGTCCCTTAGAGGTCACCAAAATGTTTTCAAATAAGCACTTGAGCTTTGTTTGGACAACTTGCTTCAAATTATGACTTAAGTGGCCTCAAATTCTTCCAAACTTAGTTTGTTGCCTCCTAATTTATACAGCAATTAGAAGTACTTGGCCGTTTTCTTCCTAGTTTTGGCTTAGAAAGAAAAGACATGAACCAAAGGAACGGTATACCATGGAAAAGAAAAGATTCGCCCTTAGAAAAGATCCATCCCAAGGAAAGGTCTCGCCCCGAGGAAAATTCACGCCTCGAGGAAAGATCCGCCTTGAGGAAAGATCGCCCAAAAGAAAGATCTACGCTCCAAGGAAAGATCCGTGCCCCAAAGAAAGATCTGCCCCAAACAAAGATCTTGCCCAAGCAAAGATTAGCGCCCCAAAGAAAAGTAAAGATCCCTGCCCCAAAGAAAATGAGAAAGCCACGGAAGAGGAGAAAATCGAAAGGAAAGATCCTCCCAGGAAAGATCCGCCTAAAGGAAAGATCTACCCCAAGGAAAGATCCGTACCCCAAAGAAAGATCCACCACGAAGAAAGATCCACTTTGAGGAAAGATCTACCCAAAAGAAAGATCCGCCCAAATAAAAGATCCGTCTCAAAGAAAAATCTGTGCTCCTCAGAAAGATTTGTCCCAAAGAAAGATCCGCTTCAAGGAAAGATTTGTGCCCCAAGGAAAGATCCACCCCAAAGAAAGATCCGCACAAGGATAAATCTATGCTCCAAAGAAATATTCGCCCCAAAAAAGATCCATACAAAGGAAAAATATTTGCCAACGGAAAATTTGTGCCCCAAGGAAAAGGAGAAATCCAGCGGAATAAAGAGGAGATCTTGAGATCCAACGAGAGATGGATGCGTGGCAAAAGTGACCTTGAGGTTAAATGGATGACCATGTGGCCATCAACTATATTAAATGGCTCGGGAATCTTCAAATGGCCATAACTTTTGATCCAAGTCACCAAATCAGATAAAACCGTCTCGTTGGAAAACTCTTGAGGAGATCTATATGATTAGAGTGGTTTTGGGTCCTTTTCAAGATTGTTTCATGATTGAATTACTAATTCAAGGGCCCACGACCATTTCCAATCTGAGTTTTGCAACATGAACTCGAGCCTTATCCTTTTGCTCATATCTTTTGATCTAGAGACTCTTTTCACCTGCACATTATATCAATGGAAAGGTCATGAGAAGAGCTTTATTTTGAGACCAATTTTAGAGGTTATAGTGAAGGGATCAGAGAGATCTTCTTGACAGAAATTTTGAGATTATTTTCAAGCTTTTTCTCAATCTGGGCACACCCTAATCAGTTTTTTCTTGCTTCCCTTTGGTTCTCTTTGATCTCACAACCGTTTCTCAGTGGAATATTCTTTTAACGGCCCACAAAGCACTTGAATCGAAGGATTTAGGGGATCTTTTAATAAATTATTAGCAAATGAGGAGCAATTTCAATGGTCCCTAAGCATAATCATGGCTTCTCGGAAAAATGGCAGCTGAATGTTCACCTACCTCTCTCTAGATCTTGTGGGCATTTATGGATATCCATCTCAGAGTTCATCTTCTAGGAAAATATCTGCTTTGGCTTGTTGAGGAAGGCATCTTTCTTGTTAGAGATCATCATGAGACCTGGAATATGCTCTCAGAGGTAGTTTTGGGCGAATTTCTTCTTCTTAGTATCTCTAGGACTTCTAGATCCTTCCAAAAGGCATATTCCATGGCATATTTTGATCCCTTTTTCCTTCCTCTCCTTATAAATGTAATGAGTTTCATAAATGAAATGATCCTCTCTTGAATGTAACGAAATGTTGCCCTATTGGTTTCTGAGTGTTATGAGTCTGTGTAGACCCTTATGTTGAACTGTGTAATGCATTCACTGCCTTCTCAATGATTGTGAGAGATGTGTATTTCTTAAGCAATAATATTTAGTTGATTGTGATTCATATCTATCCTTTGGCTTGTGTTATTGCATCTTACCTTTCTATTTTGTTATTGTATGATGTGTATGAATTATATCTGCATAATTTCAGTCCATTGTGTCATTTATATAGAGGATTAAAGGATGATAGAATGCAGTGTGGATTGTGGCTCATATCTACCCCTTTTTCATTGTGTTTGTCCCTTTTTTCCTTGATCTTAGGGAGAGTGATCCCTTCATACTTTGGTGTATTGCTAGTCTTATCAAATTTCAGCACTGGTTCCCCCTTTACAAAGTTTTTCGTTATATTAGAATAGTGGTTAATATAGAGCTTTTAAGGACAGGGTCCAAACTTATTTAGGAGGTTTATCTCAAGGGTTAAAGTCCCACACCTTAGAGATACTCCCATTGTTGTTGCAGAGACTTTTAGACACTTGAATAGCTGCCTAAATCAGAAGGGTGCACACAATTCTCTACCAACACCTTTAAGCTTGCATTCCCTCCTCTTGTCCCAAAAGGATTCAAACAAACTGATTTGCAAAGGGGTGGCCTATGGGTGAGTGCATTGGGTTAGTCTCATGAGTAATGTTATCGGAGTACATGTTCAGTCTTGAAGAGTTGCTTGAAGGATTAGGAGTGGATATGTGAGTTTGAAAATAATTTGCAGTATTGAGAGTAGGGTTTTTAAAAAGGTGACCGAATTCCCAAAGTCAAAAGGGATTGGACTTGAACATGAGGTATGGGGATAAGGGGGGAAGGTTTGCTTTGACAATAAGGGTATTTGCTTGACCTGTAGGCCTGGGTTGAAGACTAGAGAAGAGAAAGTGTGTACCTGGTGGTGAGCAAGCTTAAGCCCCGTTTTTGCTCAAGCAAGGGATTCCTCTATGGGACCATGATGCTATCATCATCATCCAAGCTTATTGGTTGTTTCTCACTTTGGGCTTACTAAGTCATGCTTGCTGCATTCAATTGATGGTTGACAGAGTAGGGGTGCATTTTAACTTGTTCTTCTTTCTTTTTAAACCTTGATAAAGAATAAGAATAGTTTCAGGACCTGCCTTTCCGTTTTATAGCAAGGGCATGGAACTTGGCCTCCTTAGTTGCATTTTTCTGAAGTAACTGAATGATTGTATTCAGGTATGAAATCTCTTCATAAATTATGTTAGAAGACTCCATCAATAATCCCTTAGGATAAAAAGCTTAACAACTAAAGGTACTTGGATCAGATAAAAATGAAGAAAGAATAAATGGGTTGCATATGAAGGTCTGTATCATAGCAGCGATCCTTGTGCTGGTGAAATTGAATATTGTATTTTCCATTAACTCTACCCCAGGCTGAAGCCATTTGGGAAATGCCATTGTCCTTTGTTGTAATTGCTACATCTTTGCATTCTTTTTACCTGCTCATGCACAACCTACATGGATTCCCTATTTTCCTTGTTCATTATTGCTTTCCTTCAAAGGATTGAAACAAAGACGAGTGATTTAAAAGATGATGGATTTCACGTGAGAGGGTTGGTGTTGTGGTTCGAGAGTGCAATTCATATACCCAAATGAATGTAATCTGATTTGTATAACAGTTCTGAAAATATAAGAAACCCTAGCAGCGAACTGAATCTGCACTTTTAGGGCATCAAACACCCTCCAAACAAGCTGAAAATAGGTGTATAAATCCTCCTAAATATTGTATTCAATCAATGGAATAAACACCAAGTCAAAGTACTTCAAAACATGTGCAAATTATGAAATTATACCCAATTGTAATTAAATAAATGACAACAGAAATACAGCTCACAATAAGGGCTGGAAATGGAGATTCCAATCCCCAAAAATATCATAAAAGTGTGAAATCAGCCTTATAAATTATGAGGAAGATGAATATCAACTCCAATTGCCAAGATGTGCCCTAGAAGGCACTCAACTCCTCCAACCAAGTTACTACCCTAGGAGAGGGTCCAAAATTGATGTAAAAACCTTAGTAGCTCTTCCTCTATCAAACCCTAGCTGAAAACCAACAACATCACTTTCCTTGAAGCCCTTAGGAACCACCAATTGAAGAGTTTTTGTTCTTCAATTTGAACAAGGAAGGGTTTCGTCCTCCTTGTATGCCACACCAAAGGATTTTCGCCCTTTAGTGGAAAGGAATTGAGCAATCAGCCCAAAAACCAAGCAAGTATATTTTTATGACAAGATAGATGCCCAAAATGAGTCCAAGTGACCCCTTTTATATCCTTTTGGTGGCGCCAAAATCAATTAGGGAGTCTTCCCCCATAACCGACCTCATAAGGATGTTTGCTTTTAACTTTATCTTTGGCTTTTCACCTCTACAACCCAGCCAACCTGCCTTATAAGAGAAACTATGAAAGAAGAATGTAAATGCTCACAAAAAGATAGAGAAACATAACACTTCCTTTGTTCACTTCCTTCTTGCCCACGAGAAGTGGAATGGGCTAGAAGTCTCCACAACGAACTAGTTTGAAAAAGGGGACATTACATTATTGCTTTCCTTCAAAATATTCAAACAAAGATGAGTGATTTAAAAGACGATGGATTTCATGTGAGAATGTGGGTGAGATGTTAGGGTTGGTGTTGTGTTTTGAGAGTGCAATTCATATACCTTTGTTTTGCTGTAAATAAAATGAAGAGCATTCTTTGATCCTCAAGGTATTACTGTGCGATAGCTGGGAAGCACTTGCCAAATGTTTTAAAGAAAAGGAGCGTGATTTAGTTGAGAAGATAGAGTTTAAGGCATAATGATACTCTTAATGAAGTGGTATACCATGTTCGGGGACATTGAAAAACAAGTTTTGTCACTAGGGCTAAGTTTTGTTATCTAGGAGGACTGGTAATGACCGATTTTGATTCAAAAGAGAATGCTTCTTAGGCCCTTCTCTCCTAGAATTGAAAATGTTTTGCTCCTAAAAACTTTGGATATCAAAATGCCAAACCTGATTTCAAATCAAAATTTAATCCCTCTAACAACTACAACAAAAATAGAAGCAAACAAAATTATAACAATAATTATAAAGTCCACTTTGATGGCAATTGCTTTAAATGTGGCGAGTTGGGCCACAAGAAACAAAACTATTGCAAAAACAATAAAAATCCTAATAACAAACCATAAAAATAATAAAGAAAAGAGGTTCAACAATTAAAAAATCAAATCAGAATTAAAATCGAAATCAAAAATCAAAATGACAATAATGATTAATACAAAACCATGGAACTTTACACTGCTCTCCGTGTGCATCTGATGATAGTGAATGAATCCTAGATAGTGGTGCCTCGAGACACATGACTTACATGTGTGATATCCTTATCGATATCAAAGAATGTCATGATTAAATCCATCTAGGTGATAATTCTGTTTCAGAAGCTTAGAATCAAGGTAAAGCTAAGGTTTAATGGTTTCATTAGTAATGTTCTATGTCACTAAAATGAAAAAGAACCCATTTTCTTGCTCTCTGTCAGCTCCAATAAATTTTGTGCTACCTTATCTAGAGATAAGTGTGTTATAAAAGATCAATCAAACTCTATTATTGGTAAAGGCCTCCAAAATAATGGCGTCTAATTTTTTAATGGTTTTGCATCTAAAACATGTCTTTCCTCTCAAATTAGACACGAGACACAATAGTGGCATGAAAGACATGGCCATCTAAACTTTAAAAGCCTTGTTGATATGTTTCATCAAAACCTAGTAGGTTGTAAAAAATCGAAGCCTATCACCAGACTTGTGAAGGATGTTATGTGATAAACAACACATTCAACCATTTCACAAAACATCATGATGCACACTCTTCTCATCCTTTAGAGTTAGTTCACAGTGATGTTAGAGGACCACTTGAGGTCATCTTTCTCAATGGTGCTATATATGTTGTAACCTTTATTGACGATTTCACTAGAATGGCTTGGATTTATTATATTAAGAAAAAATATGAAACTTTTTCTATATTCAAAGGATTTAAAGCCCTAGTTGAAAACTCTTCTAACTTGTAAAGCAAGAGATTAATAACTGATAATGGAGGTGAATATGTAAGTATAGAGTTTGATGCATTCTACACTTCCCGTGGAGTTCAATGAGAGTTAACCACTCCCTATCTTTACAACAAAAAGGAATTGTAGAAAGAAAAAATAGGACTAACTTAGAGATGGCTAGGACTGTGATTCACTCTGTTAAAGTCCCTAAATTTCTGTGGGATGAAGCAATGAATACTGCTGTCCATATCCTAAATAGAGTCCCTAAAAAATCTCTGCAGCAGACTACACCCCTAGAAATATGGGCAAAAAGAAACCAAATGTTTCCTGTCTTCGAATATTTGGCAGCCCTACTTAATCTTACCAACTATTCTGTTTTTTGATGGCTACGAAGGAAGAACAAAAGGATTAAGGGTGGCATATCCATCTAAACATGAAATCATTGAAAATAGAATTCAAATTCTTGAGAAACCATTTTGTGTAATGTCTTCCCAAGCCTTTTCTGTTTCTATTGATGAATAAATTGATGTCCTAGAGGAGGATGATCCTATTCCAGACACTATAAATACCAATGTTGAGGAGGAGCCATCACAAAATGTTTATCAATCTAAAAGACCTAAATGGGGTCAATCCCTGATTCAAGATTCTTATCTCGATAATCTTAGAAAAATGACTAGAAGTTAGCACATTTATCATGCCTTAATGACCTTATATGAATGTGAACCCCAATCTTTCAAAAAAGAAAACCATGACGAAAGATGGTAGAAAGTCATGAAATTTGACTACGATGTGTTTATTTAAAATCAAACTTGGGAACTTGTCCCTCATCTTTCTAAAAGGAGTATTGTTGAATCTTGGTGGCTATCTAAGATCAAATACAACTCCACAGGTGGAATTGATAAGTTCAAGGCTAAGTTAGTGGCTTGTGGGTTAACTCAAAAACCCATAATTCACTATGTAGAAACTTTTGCTCCTATTGCAAAAATGAGCACAATCATAATTATCTTAGCTCTTGTTGCTCAGTATGGTTGGGAAATACACCAGATGGATGTAAAAATGCATTCCTAAATGGCGATCTCAAAGAAGAAATCTCTAGACCCAACGTAAAGGTTTTGAAGAACTTGGCAAAGAACTTGATGTTTGTAGACTAAATAAATTTTTGTATTGGTTGAAACAAACTCCTAGACCTTGGTACACTAAGATTAATAGTTACTTCAAAAATCTTAGTTTCTCTAATTGTTTTTCAGATAATAATTTATTTATGATTATTGAAGAAGATCAAAATCATTTTGATTGTTTTATATGTTGATGATCTTCATACTACCAGGGGTTAAACTAGTTTAATTTTTAAAATTAAAACGAAGTTGAAACAATATTTTGAAATGACTGATCTAGGTCTGCTTTATCACTTACTAGGCACGGCTGTTTTTCAGGATTGGAAATCTGTAGTTTTTTTTCAATCTCAATATGCCAATGATTTGCTTAAAAGATTTAACATGATTGATTGTAATCTTGTTGCCAATCTCTTATAGAAGTTGGTAACTTGATCTTAAACTTGCATGTGCCAAAGCAAATCATACTGTATATAACCTACTAATTGGCAGTTTAATCTACCTCACTATTACTAGGCCTGAAAAGTCTTATACAATGGGTGTTGCTTCTAGATTTATGTAGGGTCCATATGATAATCAATGGAAAATGGCTAAAATATCTTAAAATATAGTAAAGGTACAATTAATTATAGTTCACATTATTCTTATTCTAATGATGCTCAGTTGTATGGTTATTGTGATTCTGATCATGTTAGTGATGTGATTTAATGAAAATGTACATCTGGATATGTTTTCAAGTTTGGTAGAGGTGCTATCACTTGGAGTAGTAAGAAGTAATCATCACTGTCCATCTCTTCTACAAAAGAGAGTATAGAAGTGCTATGGAAACAATTAATTAAGCCATGAAGCTGAAAATATTGTTGAAAATACTTCATATAGATGTCAAAAGAAGTACTGCACTTTTGTGTGACAAAAGGAGTTGCATAGCTCTTGCAAACAATTCAGTCCAGTTTAAAAAAATGAAACATATCGATATTCATATGCATTTTGTTTGAGAAAAAGTCCTCAATGGTGGTATTGATCTCTAGTTCTCTTCTACTTTGAAGATCAAGTTGCAGATATTTTCACGAAGCCTCTTTGTGCTGTGAAGTTTTGCAAGTTTCGAGCAATGTTAGACCTTTTAGAGTTGCTATTGAGGGGGAGTGTGCACGAAAATGTCATGTCCTAAACAATGCTTTTTCTTACTTATGTATACTTCTTTTATATTGTACAAAACATTGTAAACATCACCCTATGTGATTTTGTGTAAACATCACCCTATGTGATTTTTGTGTAAACATCATCCTATATGACTTTACAAAGAAAACACGAGAGAAGCTTTGTGTTATAGAGGTTTCTTTTATTATAAAACACTCTAGAATCTCATATAAGAGTTCTTATAAGCACTTGTCTAAAGGAACATAGAGAGTATATCCCTTTAACACTAGACTGTGCTGAAACGCCTAAGGCCCCCTGTACCAGCTGGAAACGTGCTTGTACTGGTATGGGGTGCAGTATGCTATGGGTACGCTTGGAAACGTACCCACGGGGACAGTGCAGGTCTAAACGACACTTGAAACGGAGTCATAGAATGAAAGTTATGGCACATGCAAGTTTTTGCTGCTACATCTTCCCGGACCCTTTCCAAAAATGGCAATTTTTTTCTTTCCTTTTTGGATTTTTGGTGGAAAAATCACAAGTACAGAAAAAAAATTGCCATTTTTGGAAAGGGTCCGAAGATGTAGCAACAAAAACTTGCATGTGCCATAACTTTCATTCTGTGGCTCCGTTTCAAGTGTCGTTTTCTCTAAAAGTGTATATTTTCTCGAGCTCTACGCATTGATGGCAATATTTTTCTTATTTTCATAAAATCAATTTTTGCACCTTTTTGGACCAAGCAACTTCTTGCAATCTTCTGAAAGAATCATGAGCTTTGATCGCCTGTAGACAGATTAGTAATTAAAAATATTGGATAGCTTTCCAAAACTCGGCGAGAATTCTCCCGTGCTCGGACTAATCGTCCCACCTGCCAGCTTGGATCCATATTTTTCCTGCTTAGTTATGATGTTTCAGGAAATATGTCAGACAATACTATCGTGCTGAGTGGATCAAGGAAGGTCACCATGAACAATCAAAACTCATTGAATCTTATCATAGTCACTAAGATAAATAAGCGTGATAGAGAAATAATAAATTTCAATAAGTATGCAATGTATGAGAATTAAATTTCAATAAGTATGCAAATGCTTCTTTAAATTTATAATTTATAATTTATATATATATATATATATATATAAAAACGTACCCAAAAGTGTACCGTACCCAAGATTTTTAAAAATTTGCCTAATCGGCGTCCCATACCCGTACCCGTATCCGGAGACCGGTCTAGCTTTAACATGCTAACCTCTAATCATTCTATATGATGTAAGCCATGTAATTCCTTTTATAGAAGGTGATAATTGTAAAATCCTTCCATGAGGTGTGTTTATAATTCCTTCTCAAATAAAAAGGTGACGATGACACATCTTCCTTTCTAAACATTGAGGGGGAGTGTTGGAATGTATAATGTTTATAGGGTACACATCTATTGTGGCTCTGTAAAATAAACATGCGTAACATCCACAAGTCCAAATTTTATACTTAGAATTATTAACATATTAATAAAACATAGATTAACCTGAGGGTTACTAAGTTTAATATTCAAACTACTTATTAGTTTGAAAAAGCTGACCTTTATAACCCTTCACAGGTATAACAAAATTTCAAACCTTTTAAATATTTCCATTCGATGGAAAATATATATAGACACTTTTTAATTGATATTCATTCTCTGCTTTATTTTGGAGAAGTGAAAGGAAGAAGATTGTATCTGGGTTATTGTCCCTTGACATTAATAAAGTGAAAATGCTTTTTGTTGTGGGTTTTTCGCGATTTTTTCCCCACATAAAACTGGTGGTGTGTTATTTACTGCTTGACACAATTACAACTTTTATATTTATGGAATATCATTGAATTCTGTTACAATTACTAGAAATCAGTTGTTCTTGGATGAAATTAATTTCTCTGACATATAATGCTAGGGTGCCAATTTGGTAGAGATTTGTGGTGAGGGTGGAGAGAAGTGGCGAGGCTTTGGAAGATATTATGGAAACTTGGAGTATCATTCATGCCATCTACTTTATTGGCATTTTGTTACTGTTTTTATATGGGATTATTATTACTTAGAAGTTAGAACATGTGTTAGGTTAGTTTTTATAGGTTAACATGGTTCAGAGTGAAGCTGCAAGAGTGGTATCTACTATATGATGGCGAGCCATTGGCTTGGGTCCAAAGCCACCACTGCTTTGGCCAGCAATTCCACCACTTTGTTTTTCTCTTGTCTTTCGTGTTTGAGAATATCCAACCACCTATCAAGGGGCAATTTACTACTATATTTTCCCAATGACATTTTCCATCTTCCACATTTTGTGTTTTTGGGATCCATTCTTTCTATCTTGTTTAGTCCTTTCTTGTGGTGCCCTAGTGACCATATAAAAGATTATCTTCGAGTCTCCTTCAACATAAAGTCAAGATATCTAGAGTTTATTTGCCAACGAAAGATCTTTATGAAACACCAACAGTTCATGAAAATTATTTGTTTGAATCCATGTTCTTTTTAAAAAGGATAACTTCTTCACTATTTTGATTATCTGTGTGAATCCCTATTCTTCCATCTGTGCTTGGTTTACCCTTATCCACCTCATCAAAATTTACTTTGTAGTATCTTGGAGGGGTTGGGGGTCATTGCCGCTTTTCCTAGATTTCAAAGAGAGATTCCATAACGCTAGGTAATGTTCCAGTTGGAGGAAACTACCATGTTCCTATGCACATCATTGTATTTATTAGTTGGTTTAGTGAGCTGACTAACCATTCATATATATTATATATGAATTAGGATTAGTATTTATACCCAAGGTATAGCTTATCCATCATATCACATTTTATTATTCTTATTATTATCTATTCTTTGTACTGCTAGTGTTTTGGGATCTTTATTGGGAAGCAACGTGACAAATTTTTATCGGTTATCTTGGTTGCATTTGGAAGTTTGGAAACCATCATTGGTATCAGAGCCTAAACTATCCAGACCCAAATTTTCAAGTTGTAAAGCTTGGAGAAGATCAAATAAAAGAACAAAAGGGAGAGTGTTTATTGGAGTGGAAGAGACTCTTTTTTATGAGAAGCAGTGTTTGCTGATTTATATAGAGAATTTGGTGAGGGGAGGTTATTGAAGCCATAAGAGCAAGCTGCCGCACTAAGAAAATTGTTCACAGATGTAATCCATGAATTCAATGCTTATCTACATTTGGACAAGGAAGGTTTAATCACTATTTCAAGTATCCCACGCTTTTTCTATCTACCACTTTCTACCCACTGCTCTTCTCTGTCACTCAATGTTTTCATTCGCACTCATTTCTCCCATAATCATAGTGCCATCCCTACAGCTTCATCCTCTCGTACTAATGTTTAGCGGTTGTTGAATGCAACCGTGACCAATGTGTCAACTGAACCATTCACATTCTCTGCATCCTGTCTTAGCTGCGCTTTTACCTCATTGCTCCCTCTCCTGCCCACGTATTATTCATGTTCCCTATCAACCTCAACCAACAGCCTTACACCAAAATCTGCCTTACCATGCCCTTGCATGTCCTTGCCACTCCACCACCCATCATTGGTGTAGAATCACTGCCTTTTGCTGTACAACCTTATTAGCCAGCGCATGCACTAGATATTAGTTATCTTTTAAGTGAAATATATTTTTTTGGTAAGGATACACGGGATCACCAGCCCCAACGCTCATGGAGCCATACAAAGATGAGAATTTAAGCATTTTGACCGCATATTCACTGTGTGCCCATGTACTGAAACTACTTTAACGCAGTGCCCCATTAATCGGGAATCCATCAAGTAGTGGGCCGCTTTAATACGGAGTGAGATTTGAATTGTGGACCTCCCATTAACAAGACACCAATTTCCATTACACTACTACTTGATGAATAACTTTTAAGTTAAATATAACTTTAGGTTAGTTGATAGAAAATAATTTTGTTGTAGATAAGAGTTTAGATTGGTATTTATTTATTTTGATTTGGGTTAACATTTTCTTAGATAAGGGCAAAGGAGGGTTTTGCCAGGGGCGCTACCCTGTTACAAAGAGAGGATCTGAAATCCAAATGTTACAATGAAGATCACAAGAAACAAACCAAAAAAGAGGGACTGTAGCAACAAAACAACCCAAAAACAGCCAAAATACAGCCTATCAGTAACCAGAAAGCAACAATATTGCCAAACAAAAGCACAAAAGCAAAGGTCTCAACTCAGTTCTGTATGTTTTTATTCTTCACTTGAGTGGAAATCTTGAGGAGGTTTTGAGGAGAGAATCTCTGTTCTCATCTTCCTTTTTATTCACCTCCCCTTTATTGCTACCTTTGGCATTGAGCTCCTTGATGATGGAGCTGAAAAGGGCTTTTGCATGTCAAATCCATCAGCGAGGAGATTGTTGTTTGTTTCCACAGTCTCCAGTCTAGCTTCCACATTCTGCCAGTTTTGGTTGACCTTGTCAACCTTGTCTGCTTTCAGATCTTTGACATTCTCGCGGATCACCCTAATATCTTTCCTAAGCCATTTAATCACATCCTTTTGAAGCTCAAGTTCATTGTGAACAAAATCCTTAGAAGTTTTATCAATATTCTTTCCTAAAGAAAGAAGACAATGTGCAACCATATCACCATCAGAACCCTGTTGAATGTTGTCCACGACATTGCTAGGTCCTTCAATGCTTTTGCCTTTGCTTGCATGACTGCTAAGAACCCTAGTAGTGTGGATCTCCTCCCTTGAGCCTTTTATTGATATTCATGTTACTAAAAGATGGCACATTAGGTAGAATTATGGGGGCAGGGTTACGTTTGGGATTAAGGTTCATGAAATGGGAATGGATAAGGAGAATGACAACTTGGTGCAAGGGATAAATTCTCTTTCCCCATTGGACCTCTTTAATAGAATTTTCCAAAGACAGAAGAATGTAAAAAGGGAAGCTTGCCAGATTGTGCTTGCTAAAATGGTTCAGAACACTAGATGATAAGTGTTTATAAGGTGGAAAAAATCTTTAAGAGTCACATACTTAATGAGGATTTTGACCACCTCATCATAAGACTCTAGGGCGAAGGAACGGAGAAAACTGCCATGAATGACTTCCATTTGCTCTCCCTCTTCCAAGAACTTGGCTTCTTGTTCATCTCTATTGCATTTACTCTTGTAAAATTTGGTGCCATTCATGGTCAACCCAGTAATGAAAGCAATCAACTCCTCGGTGATAGTCCATATTGGCCTTTCATTATCACAATCCCGCCTTTCCAAGCTTCCGTGAAATTAGTGGAAATATGAGGGTCATGTCCCTTGATTCACTCCATAAAAGAGGTGAAGTTTCCGACACCAGAATGCTCCAAAGAACCTCATCTTCCCTCCATTTTCGGTGAAAAGGTGGTTCAACACGACAAAAGATCCCCCCCATAGCTTTACCCAGATGCTTCTTGTAGAAAAACAAGTAGAAAGAAGGTTTTTTAAAGCTTTGAGCAAAGCAAGGCGAAGAGCACAACAAGAGAGAAGCCCGATGCCACAGGGGATATAAAAATGATTATTAATGGAAACTTTCCCACTAGAAAGATGTAAAATCAGGATGTGCCAAGTGTGCCAAAATGAAATCATATCCTGAAGGTGACACGAGCTTGGAAAATTATGTGAGTTTTGTACTTTCATTATTAACCAAAGTCATAATCTCCAAAGGGATATCATCAATCCCAATCCACCTATACAATTTGGTAAAATTAACCCCAAGGTTAGCAAAACTACCAACTGACTTTATTACCTTCTCTAAAAGTGTGGGAGATAGTAGTCTGGGAATAGGATTTAAGAATGTGAGTAGACTCATTAACCTTTTTTCTAATGGCCCAACTCGGATAGGATTTAAGAGAAGGCAATTAATGATGTTGAAGGAGTCCCCTTCCACCCAAAGACATCTAGAGACCTAATTGATGAGCCAATTGAATCCCCCATAGTGCAACCATGGCTTCAACATAATGGTTTGTTTGAGTTCCCAAGTTACGTGCATAAACAACAATGATTTTCCCATTACTTGTTTATGATGACTCCACCTAAGCGTTTCTAGGGTTTCCTTTGGAGGCCCCATCGAAGTTAAGTTTAGCACACCCATTGGGAGGGTGAATGCATTTGGTCTTCTTCCTAGGATGGCTGAGGTCACTAGTAGCTTTATTCTAACTAATCAATGCTTCATCTTGCAAGAACTCGATCTCATTTTGATTTGAGTTAACGTTTTATTGGAATTAGGGTAAAAGGAGGGTTTTAGAAGGTCCCACAACCTTTACAAAAAGCCCATATGGTGAAAAAAGCATTGAAAATTACATTGGAGATACCCTTAGAGATTCCAAAAAAAAAAAACCGAGTGAACAAAAAACAGAGCATAACAAAAACATAGAAAATATATCATAAGAGCTTTTTCAGCTCGTTCACAGTATTCTTGGCTTTGACCGAGCCACTTTTTTCAGCCAACTACTCGGCCAAGGTGAGCAATTCGATGCTATCCTTGTTGATGGCAGCCCTGGTATTGTCAGTATAGATTTCCCAATCCTTCAAGATAGTGAAGGCCCTCTGGAGCTTAGCGAGGATGGAGGTGACTAGGTCAATTTGACTATCCTCAGCCGGTGGGTTTTCTTCAGCAGCAATTTCTTCGTTAGCTCCATCATTTCCCCAACCTGAGTGTCCTTTCCTTTTTGTTTATCGCATCCGTATTATCATGCTTAATTGTGTTGATTTCCAGCATTTGGACATCCACATTATCCAATTGTACATCCCTATCCTCATCCAACTTCTCAACATCCATAGCTACAGGAACATTGTCGGGAGAGTCAAGATACAACTCGACTAACCCTAGTAGAGCTTCAGAGAGGAGTTGCTCCGAGTTCGGCGACTGGGAATTGTCAATAGCAAGAGCCGAGGGGGTATCACCAGTAGGGGATTCAAGATAGGGTTGACCAAAGGAGTGGGGAGGAGAGATGGTACCCGCAGGGGAACCAACTTCTTCAAAAGAGGAACCAACAATGGCGACATCCGAATCAGAATCGAGATGACTAGCAAACGGCGTCTATTGTTAGGCGAGGGGCGGAAGCGGGGGAAGGAAGCGGGAGGTGGTGGGAGTGTGATGATTTTTGCCCGTTTTGGGAGGAAAGCGAATGAGCTCAGCAGGGGAAGCGACATACTGAAAAAGGAGATACGAAGGCATTGATGCAGAATAGGGCCTTCGCCTTCCCTAGATAAATTTATGGAATGTTCTAAGGATTGAAACAAGAAGGAAGACATGTTGATTTTCTTACCCCTTCGGAGATGAGAGAGGATGAAGAAATGAGGACCGTAGACTAATTTGTAGTGGTCCGTCTATAGTAAAATATCACATTATAACCTCGGCCACTCTGTTCCAGGGAGGCCAAAGAGACTCTCACATAGCCGGACAGGTACTTTGTCGGATGTTCTCCCAGACGAATGAAATCCTGCAGCTCCGCATTCAACGAGCGTTTGAAGTAGACAACCCCTGACGCCGACAAACCAATAACCGAGGCAATGGCGTTGGTCGAGATTGTGAAGTAAGTGTTGCCAATCTGGACTTTGCCTCTCGACCAAGTCGCTAAGACCCCGTATGACACAATGGATAGAGTAGCCCAAATCCTCTCCAGAAAGTGGTTATACCATTTTCCTTTAGAACATCCCAAACTTATTCATCATCCTTATACTGGCACAAGAAACTGGTTCGATACGCTTGAGTTTCCCACCCATGATGCTCGACCAGTTCATACATGCAAAAAAATTATGGGGACACTTAAATTTAAAGACCACCTTTACTTTTTGCGAGGCTATAGCTTCATGAGTACACATGTACTCGAAATGATGATGATTAGAAAAGGCACATCTTAAAACAAGATCCGCCCGAGTGGTATTACGTTTGCCACACGTGCCAATGCTTTTTAAATGTTGTGTCGTCATAATGGGGAAATTATGACGACCGCCCCCAATATTAAATGCCATCTCACTGCTAAACTTGCAGACACACCAAAACCAATAACCAGAAAACACAAGTTAATTGATAGAGAGTGCAATCATTATGGAGAATCTGTAAGAGATCATTTGGGAAATTCCCAATCCAATTTTGTTGATTTTCCGTAGGACTCCCTTATTTGCGAGGTGGTCACCACTTTGTTCCCTTCTCTGTAGACGTGCTGATACCTAACTTCCTGAAAGCGGTTTTGAAGAATATGAATGTCAACTATTATATTCTTGATCGTCCATTGCCCCGGATCTTCCGAGTTAAGGATCTTAATTATGTTGAGCGAATCACTCTCCACAATCGACGTCCACTCCCTATTGAAGAGTTAGTTCAAGGCCTTTAAGAATAGCCATTGCCTCCGCCCTATGATTAGTACCCTCATTGAAATTAGCTACAGTTGCAACAAGAGGGGCACCCATGTTATTGTGAAGAATAGCACCCCCACCAGATTTACCGGGATTGCCCTTAGAGGCACCATCAGTGTTTAGCTTGATCCAACCAGAAGGGGGAGGAGACCATAAGACCCCAACATGTACTACCGAACGTCGGTTTTGCTCTATAAGTTGAATAACAAGTTGCTGACACCAATTTTTGCTGCCACAAAATTGAATTTTTGCTGATATTTCTTCCAGAGATGTTGTTGATATTGTCTTGGAAGAGAAGAGCTATGCTCTTGGCTACTTGTGTGGGCTCCATGCTGTTTTCTTTGAAGATTCTCCTGTTTCTTTCCTTCCAGATACCCCAGAGGCCATGGGGAGCATAAGATTCCAAGCAAGTGAGAGGATCGGGTGTGAGAAAGGAGAACACCATTGTTGGAAAGTAGCTTGAAGAGATTATGGAAAGATCCAGACTATGCCAAAGTGTTTCAGAAGCCAACTCCATATAGAATGAGAAAAAGAACAATGTAGCAGCAGGTGAGAGGAGGAATCCAGAGCCTTGCAACATAGAACACAACGAGAAGGTAGTGAGAATCCCCTTCTTTTAAGATTTTCACCAGATAAGAAGGCGTTTCTAAAGAGAGCCAGGCAAAAACTTGTTTTAGGGATAACCTCCTTGGGCTAGATGTTGTTGAGAGGAGGGCCGAGCTAACACACGATTGAGAATCATAAGCCTCTTTAACCGTGAAGGCTCTAGAAGGTGAGAGAGGCCAGATACGATCTACTTTAGGTAAGAGAAAGGAATGTATTGAGAAGAGAGAAAGTCTCTCAAACATTTCAAGTGTTGACTCTGCATTTCACTAATGCCTCCGCCAGTCAGGAATATGCCAGGAAGGGATAGAGTTGGAGCTAAGCCAATAACCATCAACTTTCTTTCCATGGCGAATGATGAGGGGTCTTTTGATTATATCCCAGGAAGGGTCCTGACATAGAGGTTTATCTCCAATCCACCAATCGACTAGAATTCAATTTGGCTACCGTTGCCCAACTGCCATTTGGTGCCAACACGCAGAGAGAGGCAAAGAACTAACCACCGAGTTCCAGATGGCCGAACCATGAGGATGGGAGGAGTGAAGGAAACTAGCAGAATGTGACAAATATTTGGATCTCAAGATTTGAACCCAATTCGCGGAACTAGTAGAAGCCACTTCCCAGCCAATCTTAGCAAGCAACGCTTCATTCATGTCAACAATGCGTCGGAGTCCCAAACCTCCCAATTTGGTCGGCTTACAAACATCATTCCAAGAGACTAAGTGAATCCTCTTCTTGTCCTCGAACTCCACCATAGGAATCTTTTTGTATTTGCTCGATAGTATTAACAACAGAAGAGGGCATTTTGAGCAGTGACATGAAATATATAGGTAGGCTTTGAAGCGTAGCTTTCACCAATTGGAGTTTTCTAGCCTGACTGAGAAGAGCTCCTTTCCATGCTGCAAGCTTCTTCTGGTATCTTTCTATGACAGGGTTCCATAGACTTTTTATTTGTTTGCCCTTGAAAAGAGGAATGCCAAGATAGGAGGAAGGCAAATCCACAATGCTGCAACCAAAGATATCCGCTATTCTTCTTTGAGTTTGTGGTGGAGTATTTATGAAAGCTATGCTACTTTTGGTAAAGTTGATCAATTGTTGAGAGGCCGCTTGATAGCATTCCAGAATTTCTTTTAGAGCTCTTGCTTCAACTATAGATGCAACATTTAATAGAAGAGTATCATCCGCAAACTGACTGTGTGTAGCAACGTAGGGTAGCGTGAAGTTATTTTGATACCTGAAATAGTAGTTGCTTGTTTGGCTGCCTCTAAAGCTCTGCTGGGAGTCACCATTAGCAGGAAGAGGAAGGGAGACAAGGGATCCCCTTGTCTTATTCCTCTGTTGTTCTTAAAGAAACCAGCCGAATCCCGTTTATGAGGATGGAGAAACAAGGAGTAGAAATACATGAGAAGATCCAACTGCACCATTTGTTGTTGAACCCATAACATTGGAGCCCCTGAGAGAAAAGTCCAGCTGACTCTCAAAGGCTTTTTGCATGTCTAATTTAAGGATCATACCAGAGACTTTGCATGTTGAATGAATGAATAGCTTCATGAACAATAATAATACCTCCTTGAATAAGCCGGCCACTGATGAAACCATTATGTTGCTCAGAGATGAGACCGCTCATTAATGGTTTTAATCTAGTAGCCAACAGTTTTGTGATAATTTTGTAGGAAGTATTGCATAAACTTATGGGCCTAAAGTTAGCAACCGATTTGGAGCCGAGAGATTTAGGTGCTAGAGCAATGAAAGTAGTGTTCCATTCTTTCAGAAGAGAGTTACTTGTGCTAGAATTCATTCACTGCTTTGTAAAGGTCTTGCTTGATGATTTCCCAAAAAGTTTGGAAGAAGGCAACAGGAATCCATCAGGTCCAGGAGCTTTATCTCCTTTCATTGTGAACAAGGCCTTGTGGATTTCCTCCATAGAGAAGGGTTTCGTTAGATTCTCATTCATTTCATCAGTGACCATTTTTGGTATGTGTTGCAGCATCCTGTTCATGGCATTATCATTCGCGAGCCTCTTCCTGTAGGAGGTTAGAGTAAAAGGAGACAAGCTCATTAGAAATATCTAAATCAGTAGATAAGAGATTACCTTCAGATGACAACAATTCTTTGATTTTATCTCAACTCTTATGCTTGGAAGCTATGATATGGAAGAATTTGGTGTTTCTATCTCCCTGCTCGAGCCACAATGCTCTTGATATTTGTCTCCAATAGGCTTCTTCTTCTTTCAATGTATTGTGGTAGTCACTTAGAAGAGAAATTTCCTGCTTATGAAGCTGGTCCGTTCTACCTTCTTTCTTAATTTCTTCAGATATGCTCGCAATTTTCTGAGTCAGCTTCTGTTTGCGGAGCTTGATGTTACCAAAAACCTTAACTTTCCAGAGTTTGAGTTGTTTTTTGATTTCCTTAAGTTTGCTGGAGAACTTGAACATATCGGTGCCCTGAATATTAATATCCCACCAGCTCTTAATTAGAGGATCTAACTGATTATTTTCTAGCCAAGCCATCTCAAATCTAAAAGGCGGGTTTTTGGATTTGAGTTTAGTGTTAGCACAGAGAAGCAGAGGGCTGTGATCAAAAGCCACTTTAGCTAAAGCACTAAGATAGAATTCGGGTAGAGTAAGATCCAATCCATAGATCCCATCGCCCTGTCCAACCTACTTTGAATATGATTCCTACCAATTTTACGGTTGGACCAAGTGTAGGAAGCCCCGTGCAAGTCTATATCAAAGAGCTCTTCGCGCCGTATGAATTCAGCAAGAGCTTCCATGCTGGATGGGCACGCAGGGGCACCACCCTATTTTTTAGAGGGGAAGAGAGTATCTGTTGAGATCTCCCATGATTATAAATGGAAGATTGCACGTAATTTCTTTTGAAATTTGAGATTTCTTGCCAGAGTTGTTCTCATTGTGACTCCAGATTTGGAGCATAAATGTTAATGGCAATCCAATAAGCATCAGAGTCAACTTCTTGGAAGAGAATGCCTAAGAAATTTGGATGCTTCATAAGGCAGTCACCTTTTAATATTTTGGGATTCCAGAGAGTGCATAAGCCCCCGAGTTACCAAGATGAATTTTGAGCCACCAGAGAGGCGTTTGGCCAGAGCTTGGACAGGTTGTCTTCATTTTTAATTTAGTTTCCTGAAGCATTATTATATCAGGAGAATGATTAAATCTAATATCCTTGAGGACTCTCTTCTTTTGTAAAGAGTTGAGACCTCTTATATTCCAAGAGATTATTTTCATTTTTTGGATTTGGGCTTGCTCCCCACCACCATGGGGATGGTACTTTGAGTTCCTTGTGCCACATTTAGAGCTGATTCTTGTTGTAGCTTGACGTTCCTAGGGGTTCTCCTTGGATTTTTTCAGTGCCGACATCAGGTTTCTTACTACTACTTTTGGTAGTCCTGGGTTTGTTGCTATCATCAGAGGTAGGGGAGAGGGGGAAAGATGAGAATCAGCTGGGAAAAGAGGAGGGAAAGGGGTGGGGGATCGAAAGGGACAAAGGACGGGGCGGTAGGGAGGAAGAGGATAGGAGACCCAAATTAGAGGGGGAAGGTAGAGAAACCAAAGGGAAGGAAGTGAAAGGGGATAACACAGGAGAGACACCGAAGGGGGGGAAGCTGGGAAGCAAGGGAGATGATAGTGGGGATAGTACCGGAAGACGAAGGAAGAGGGGAGTCCCTTGGAGCATCCAAGGGAGAAACATGTGAAGAAAGGATCTGCGGGGCAAGAGAATCTTCCATAGGTTCCTCGAGGTTAATTTCACCCTCTTCAAGAAGAGCAAAGGGGTTAGATGTAGCTACTGTGGGGGCAGCTTCGGATCCCCTTTAGGAACATATTTCCCTTTCTTTTTAGGGGTGACATCGAGTTTTTGATTTGGATTGTGGCTTAGAGGGACAAGCAAGAGCCCTATGTCCAATGCTCTTGCATATGGAGCACACTTGTGGAACATATTCAAATTCAATGGGTTGGGTCCAAACACCAAAGTCAGAGAGAAGATCAATCGATTTTGGGAGTGGACTACTAACATCAACATTGACACAAAAACGAGCATGAATAAATCTTGTTTTGGCTTTAGTAGCTTGATCTATGGCTATGAGAGAGCCCATGGAAAGAGCAATACCTTCAATAACCGCAGGATCCTAGAACTCCAGGGGAAGGCCTGGAAGACGCACCCAGATTGGCGCATGCGTCATGGTTTCTGTTAACGGATTAAAACTAGGAGTCCATTTTCGTATATAGAAGCCCCTTCTGCTGAAGAACCACGGACCACCAAGTAGAGCCCACGCGAAGTCTTCTTTGAAACTGAAGGAAAAGAGTATGAATCCATTTGGCATGGCTGCAATCTCCAGAGCACCACAAGGGGTCCATTTCATGTGTGCCCATTTTTTAATGTCTTCCAGAGGGGGTTTGGGCCCCATCAATTTTCCCACTAGAGACAAATCTCTGGAAGCAACAGTCGCTACGGTGATGTGTGAGGGGATTTGAAGAGAAAGATTCCCTTCCAGAAGGACAGGTCGACAATTTTTCTGAATGTGGGGCAGAGGTGGACCCTGTCACCACTTTTTTCCATGCCTCGGTAGGAGGTCGAGGCGGCAGTCCCCAGTGTCAGCAGAGGGGTTTGACATTCGAACAAATGCCAGAGGTTGCAGAAAATTCAAAAATCAGCGGGCGGGCATTGCTTAGGTGAGAGCGAGAGTTCAAATTCTTGATTTGGGTTAACATTAATCAAGGTTAGAGTTAAGTAATACTATTCTCATTAGTATCAACCATAGAAAAGATTTGATCTTCGACCAACTATGCATTTACCACAATTTTTTCCATCGCTTGTTTGTGGATTGAACTTCCCTTGATAGGATAACATAGGTTGTAGAAACTGTGCATTCTCTCGTGGAGTTGTGTGGCCATGGTTTTTCTTTTTAATTGAAAAGAGCGGCCATGTGTGTTAGCTCCTAGAAAAGTTTCTGTCTTTGATCAATCACAATCCCAAGTTGGGCTGTCTTGGCTCCTATTTGATCTGTTGACTCAATGTTCTAGCCATTACTACTCTCGTCTGAGAGGTTTACTTAATCTGCCACGTACAGCTTGTCCCTGGCCTGTGTGTTAGCTCCTAGAATATTTTCTGTCTTTGATCAATCACAATCCCAAGTTGGGCTGTCTTGGCTCCTATTTGATATATTGACCCAGTGTTCTAGCCATTACTGCTCTCGTCTGAGAGGTTCACTTAATCTGCCACGTACACCTTGTCCCTGGCCTGCAAGAGCCATTATAATTCCTTCAGACTGAGATTTGGGAGAGGGATCATCTTTCTCCAACTCTCCCCTTTGCCATGTTGCCTATTTAGCCAAGAGATCCACACCCTTCTTGACGTGTCTGTAAAAGTGAGTATTCTACTTTTCTTGCAGTATCTCAGCTTGGGAGAGGACGAGTTAGCTATATCTGATAATAGTACTCCACACTGTTGTTGGGATTTTCCTCAGACACAGTGCTAATTTGATTCCCAATGCCTTATTCTAGAGCCATGTGCCTTTCATGTTGAGTCCTCACTCTCTCCTGAGTTTGTCTATTTTTGACCATGCAACCAAAGGATGTTTGAATTTTTCATCCACTCCCCTCCAAAGGAATTTTACTGAGTTTTGATTATCTGTTACTTGATTCCTTCGGGAAGAGGAAGACGAGTGAGGAGATGGATGAGTATTGCTTGCAGGACAACCTAAACAAGCTGAATTGTATTTGCATGAAAAGCCATCTGTTTAACCATTGAGATATTTTCCTCTGCATTTTATGTAGTAATCCCCATATATTGTTTGTAGCTCCAACAAGGAGGAAAACCCAAGTATGTCATTGAGAGTTTGCCTTCCAAGTAATCTAATTCATAGGGTTTGATGAATATTTCATTTCATGTACGAAATTCGCCGTAATTGGGACGCCAATAAATTGTCCAAATTCGCCAAAATTCGTCAACAAAATCGCAGGAAAAGGACTCTTTGCATTTCAACGCGCTCATTCACTCGCCAACAACTTTGAACCAGAGACCCAAGCATAAATATCAATAATCCCGAGGTCATTTTTAGGGTTTGATATCGCTTGGCTGGTGTCATTCGAGGCAAAGATGCTTTCATCGGTGGTGTCTACCTTTGGTTCCCCTGTTCCGTGTAGACTAGTGATTCGCTGTCATGTTTTGTTTGAGGATATGACCCTGCATTGCCCTTCATGCCTTCCGCTCATGCCCGACTTGTTGAATCGTAGAAGGTTATTTTATTTTTATGTTTTTTTGTTAAGTTTTATTTCCGCTTTTATGTTTATGTTTTTGTGTTTAATTTTAATTTAAAATTTTAATCAAGCGAATTGTTATAACTTATCAATGTGTTTTATGTTTTAAGTTCTATTAACTAGGCCTTTGAAAATTTCATGGCCGCATTTGAACGCCTTCTCGCTTGGTATGGCGACTTCTGTGGGTTGATGCAGCCTCGGGATATAGTGCTATCTGGATGCTTAGGCTGCTGCATTAAAACTCTTTCCTTGGCCACTGTTCGGGCTTTTAATTATCTTTTGTTGGAAGTCAAGCTAATCTTTTGCTCTTTCTTAATGCCTCTGCATTCAAGATGACCTCGGTCCTTTATTTTTCTTGACTTGTTTTGGAGGATGGGTTGCATGTGTAACCCTTCACCGCTACCTAATCTCTGCTGGAGCTCGGCCTGCATGGTGAGAAGCCTCAAATGAGCTTGTGACCGCTTGCTTATGCCCTTTTGGATCATCTTCACTTCTTTGTTCAGGTCTATTTATTTAAGGGATCTGACTTGGAATAATGTCCTTTGGAACACCTTTGAATGTAGGCCTTGTTTGAATGGCCTGTTTTGTGTATAAAAACGGATTTGTTGTGCTGGCCTTGGACTTTCAGGGACTCACAATCACTTGGGAGCTCGCAGCCACAGCAAATATTGTTTATCCTTGCTGTAAATTGATCAGATCTGGCTAGGGCAGTGCCTGGGTGACCCCTTATGCTCAGATTTTGAATTTTTAAAAATTTCTCCTCTGCTGCACCTCTGTATGTGCTAACAGGGAATTCTACAATTTTGTGCTGCAACAACGGTGATGAGGAGACAGAGGTAGGGGATGTCAAGAGGCTGGGGGCATCTGTTCCTCCTCCTGGGCTCAGACTTGCAGCAATGGTCCCTAAACCTTGTGCAACCTTCAATCACCTCCAACAGGCTCAGGACCTCTGAGTTCTGATACCAAATGTGATTCAGTAAACCTGAATAAGTTGCATTAAATAGGCTGCAATGTTTATAGACATTGTACAACCCAAAAATACAAGCTGGTGCAACAGCTTCACAACCGGACAAAATGTAACCAGGAAGCTAAAACAATAATAACATTACAAACAAATATTGTTTAATAACAATATAACAAACTTACTATAATTTACCTACTGAATTAACCTAAGGTAAATAATTTTAAGCTTAACAAGAAATAGTGCTGAATCCTGGCAGGAGGTCCTTTGCTTCTTTTAAAATGCTTTCTAGTTTCCAACTTGGGGTTTATTGCATTTATAGTGAATTTCGAGTCGCCTTTAACCATTAGGTGGATGTAGCCTTGGGAAAGGCCAATTTTTCGCCTTCCACAAGATCAATAGCTTTATCCTTGTTATTTGTGCATCTGGGGATAACGATTAATGCCACCCCTAAAAAGATCTCATTTTGATCTTGAAGGAGGCAACTTGCTCCTGCCACACCTGGGTTCCCTTTATGTAAGAACCCCCGATAGAATATTGGAAAATGACCTGATTGTTTTTTAATTATTGGTGCGAGTTTCCAAGTAATTCCACCAAGGACGAAAGTCATATCCCTAGTCCTTAATTAAACTCTACAAGATGCAAAAACAAATAGGAAATAATTAATGCTTATTTATTGAAAGCAAAGTACAATAATTGAATGCATGACATCATCCATTTGCAACTAAATTAATAGAGTATTCCTATTATAATCAAGTTATATTTACATAAGAACAGAAATTCATTACATTTACACATTCTAAAATTCCATTTCATTCAATCAACTTAAGCATTTGCAAGTGATACAGAGGTAACTCATTACACATTTCTTTTGGTTATAAAGATATTGAAGGTACAAACGGTCCTATGTTTTCATCTCCGTAAAGAAAAGCTATCAAGTACATTACATCTTCATTATGTTCATCAAAATTGTCCCTTTCAATAATACAAAGTTACAAGTAAGAGTACAATATTTTGTTGAGAGACAATAATATAGAAGAATATAAGGAGCGTTCTCAATGTGAGCACATCTAGATAACACTGGAGATCATGCCGAGGTCACAATAATGAAAACAAGATAACATCATCAGACTACTTTTCCTCCCAACACAGAGCAGGTTTGGATCCCCCGCACACTTCTCATAACCTGAGAGTGGCACTACCCTTCACGAGGAAGGTAGAAACAATAATTGATACGAAGAGAGAGTGTCCCATGTATAGAAATCCCTAACAACATGTGACCTAACCAATCGTGATGTATTATAGGATGGTGAATTGGAAAAGAATGATTAGATTCTTATAAACACTAAGTATTAATTGCTTATGGCCATAAGACTTGGATTACAAAGGGTGACCCCTAATGTATCTTGACACATATACAAGGCATGCTCAGTAAACCCCAAATACTTAAGTCGATTTTTGGTAACCCCGCAAAAGGACACATACCCATTCTTATTGAGCATAGTGAATACAAAATTAATCCCCTTATCCTTTTTCTCCCTCTTTCCAGGTGTTCGCTATACATTAACCGTCACCACTCGATTCTTCTCATCCATCCTAACACCATACTTGACGACAATTGATCTCCACACAACAAACAAGGCTTAGTATGTGAATTAACTCGATAGGTGCGTGGTGATAACACATCACATCAATGAACCATACCATTATGCAGAGTATTATTTCCGCACACTACACCGGGATTGTTAAATTGAAGAAAACAAGATTCTAATGATAAGCCTATGGTTTGTATGATAACGAAAGACATAGTAAGTTTGAACTAGTCACTTTAAGGTGCGAAAACATAAGCAATGGAAAAGACGTAGACATACATTCAACTTGTAATGTAACATAGGGATGTAAGATTTCCATTTCATAATAAATGCATGTCAGGGTTCAACACTATCCATGAGTGTTTTATAAGTGTTTCTCGGTGTCATACGATATAGTTTATCACATAACCCCTAATGTTGCATATGCATATACACAATTTTTAAAAGCTTTTTAATATAAATATACTTATTTTTACAATTTTATTAACATATTATGATTACTATTTGGCAGCAATATATAATTTATATACTATATATACTCTTTTTCATTGTAAAATTCAAATAAATATCTAAATTCAAAAACAAGTATATAAATAATAAAACATATTTTCATATTCAAAAGTGGAGTTTATATACCTATGTATCTCTAAAGCCATGATTGAATATAAAACAATAATATACATGTTTTACATTCATGGATTAAATAAAAAATTCACTTACTTAATCATATAAATAACACTTGGAATTCACTTGGAACATAATTAAAAAAAAAAGATCTTAATCTTCATGAATTCAAACCCAATACTCCACTTTACTTTCCACGTCATCTTTAAAAGAGAACATCTTAGTTTATGTGAAGATTTCAAATTATTAAGATTTTCAAAGTTATAATAATTTTAGTATCATTTACGCTTTTATCAAACCACATTTAAACAAAAAGGATATATGGTTCTCAAGGAAAGATACAGATAAATGTTATAGGTAATGGTTTGTCAAATACTCCCAACTACATTCTTCATATTCAACATATGGAAAGTCCACATAGATATTGAACATAGTGTATATAAAATTCAGTCTTCAATATAAACGCGAATTTGGAAATGTGTTGGATTAGCTAAAATTCAGCTTGATAAAACCGAAAACAAAATAGGCCGTGGTCATCATTTGCCTAAGGCAATTAGTTTGTAGCAGGTTCTAAATTTGTTTGGTGCAAATATATATATAATATTTCCCTTAGACTTTTCCATTATGGTATTACTATTACAATACTGATAAATATACAAAGCTTAGCCGTGACTCAGTCTTCCATTTAATTTAATCAACCTTTAATATTCTAGTTGATTTTTTTGTAATGGTAGATGGTACTCGCTCAAATTGATGCAATACACGCTCTATTTAATGCAACACGTTTTGGAAACAACCATCTAGAACAATGTAATAATAGAGAAAAATCAATAAAACACAACCCAAATTTTACCAGTTATTGAACACATTTACTAACAATTCCTTTTCCTCATCAAATAACTAGAGCAGTTTTCAAACTCACATAAAAGTGTAATAATGTAAACCTACCTTATTACTGATGCTAAGAACACTAAGAAATCCACACCGTCCCACAATCTGCAGAGCCTCCTTCCACTGGAATGCACTACTCCGAACTCTATTATCGCTCTTCCCACTATCAAATTACCATAGGGACCCCTGCTATGTTCCGACCTTGATTATTGGCATCAACAAGGGATATCTCTCTTTTAAACATTGCTGCTTAAAATAGCTTTCTTGAAGATCACTCAAGTCTATTATTGCATTCAATGTTGTTAGTTGGTTCATGGACACCATTATGCATTATTTCCTTAGACTGTCATGTAGTATGGAAATTATAAATGTGTTATGGAAGGTGTTTATTTCTTATTTAATGCATGAGTATATCCAAAAGCGACTCCATGTGGCTTTTAACTATTTAGAAGTTTCCCAAATCCATATTCTACTTTTTAATAAAGAGATCCGTTAAAAGGTTAGGAAATTAATATTTCTTTTAGTTAAATTTATTTATTTAATTATCCTATTATAATTTCATGATAACACTCTTGAATATTAATAGTTTTTTTAATAAAGTATGGTTTATATGTATATATATATTTAATTTCATATATATGAAATTTGTTATGTAGTATTTGTAATAGGTTTTGAGCTCGACTAATACATTTGACAATCTTGTCATAATATCAACTGACCAAATGGTTATACAGGCGAGTGATAGCTCATATGGGTCAATTAGGTCTCTGATCCAATGATCTATTATGAACCAGTCCTATGATTGAGGTGATACACAAAATGATGATAATTTGTCATAAATCAACAAGTCAAAACTAAGTAAAACAAGTAGTACATAACCCATTCCCTTCCCAAGTATTTTCCCTAAGCAAGGAATCTAGGTCAACTACCCTAGTGGTATTTACCAGTTCACATTTCTTCTCTCTCTTTATTATCTGAAATCCGCAACTACCCCCTCTCTCTGATGATACTCTCCCTAAAACCCAAGGGCAATATCCCTGCATCCAAATCACTCAAACACACGAGTAGTTAACTAGGTTAACATGTCAAAACATAGATATAATATGAAAATGTTAAATTACGTCAAATATCCTTGACAACATATTATTGCATTTTATTAAGAAAATAATCAATTACCTAACAATCCATTAGTCCGTCATTATTCAACAAGATAACATATGAATCCATGAAATCAAATCCACAAGTCATAAATGCTGTTTATCACAACAGGAAAGTAGAAATCGTCCAGCTATAAATACGGGATGTGTCACTCTAGAAGTCCTATTGAAAGTTAGTATGAAAAGGCATTAGGGGAGAGGGGAGCAGGGGGAGGTGAGCGGCACACCACTTAGTTAATTCATACAAGGACTTGAGATTCTGATGTCAAAGCAACATTTTATGAAATTGAAATTGTACTGTCCACAAGTCAATATTTCCAGCTATCCCCAGATATATTGGCCAGTGATCAGACTGTGTCGAGTCAAATATGCTTGTCATGACCATCCTATCAGTCTACATTTTGCTTTAAAAGATTTAGTTTGCCAGCGACATGCTTCTGTCCTTTCCTTTTGTTTCACTTTGTGAAAATGCCCTTCCTGAATTCCAAATCTAGTAGCTGGTGTAAAGTGACCAAGTGTTGTGGAAGAATCGAAGTCAGTTCCCGCTCGACAACATAGTGAAACAATGGCCCCACTCTCTATAGGAGGCGATTCTGCTTTCCTGGGGTCTAGCTGAGATTGGAGATATATGTCGGGCAAGGTTCTCTCTATCTCGACGGCCTACTATGACTATATAGAACTGGGGAGAGGGGGTGCCCTGAACTCTCAACTATCTATATGGCGAGGGGGCAAGGAGTAACTGCTCATCCGATAGGATAGTAGATAGTTGGGCCTCCCTGCTCGACTGATGGGGAGTGTTTCTAATAAATTCAATCCGGTATAGCCATATATTAGGGCCAAACTGGTGTCTATCTCTGACAAGAGAGAAAGGAGATCGATCTATATATAGGAACTGTACTTTGGGACCACTCGAGTTCTGCCATCTTCCTCGGTTTTTTATTGCAGATTGTATGGAAGCTAATATTCCCCTCGTTATTTTAATTTGCCTGCTCCGTTGTTGCATCTTGTTGGAGATGTTAACTAGCATAATCT
Source organism: Taxus wallichiana var. yunnanensis (assembly GCA_018340775.1). Classification (NCBI taxonomy): domain Eukaryota; kingdom Viridiplantae; phylum Streptophyta; class Pinopsida; order Cupressales; family Taxaceae; genus Taxus; species Taxus wallichiana. The sequence goes on from CM031234.1 coordinate 964,275,019, forward strand.
CCTTTTGCTGCTGTATAGAGGGTCTTGTTGGAGATTTTAAGTAGCACGATCTCCCTTTTCGCTATATGAAGGGATGTAAATATTGAGAATCCAAAAATCCATCTCCATTTCAAAAGATTTCAAAACATTGGTATTGATTAGGGTCCCAAAGAATTGCCAACCCCCTTGCTCAACCTATTGGTTCTTGGTTCCCCATTTTGAAATGTGAGCGTCCAAGAATATCTTGTGCAAGAGGTTGGTTCCTGCAACGGGATCAGAGCTGCCTAGAATTTCTTGTGCAACAGCTTTGTTTTGGACACTATGGAAGGATTGGTTGTTTCATACCCACAGGCCACTAACATTCAAGTACTGTATAATAACTGTGTCGCTTGTATCGGCGTACCCAGCAGTACTGAACCTAAGGCGAAACAAATTGCCGTGCTGCCATTACTGCATCCCTGTTGTGGTATTGATCCTCATGATGGAACCGACAACTTAGATCATAAGTCACGCTTTAACACATTTATTTCTACTTTTCTATCTAACTGTTCCATATTATGTATTCATGCTCTTTTCACTTTACCCGATTGCATTTGTTTATAAATAGGAAGTACCATAAATTTAAATCTAATATTGCCTTTACTATTTGTTGACGTTTTTGCAGAACATTGTCTTACTGAAGAAAAATGCTATGTAAACATAGCCTTTCCCCCTCCGAGATACAAGTATCCTGTGTCCGATAATGATACTCCCCAAATATGCCTTAAGGCCTAGTTACGTCCTTATTACACTTGTATGGGATATGGCCAACACACAATCAAATCTGTATGCCATGAAGATCTGGAAAAGAATAGGGAAAATTTTGAAAAACAGAAATAAAATAATGTATCCCCATTACAAAGAGATGAAAAACACCTACCTTCTCACAGATATCACTCACCTTTGTGCTCATATTTGGAGATTTTTTTGCTATGAAATTTCTCTTGTAAATCTTTTATGTTTTATAGTACTTAGTATATATGTTTTATCTATTGTAGTGTATACCATATCCCCATTGTATAGTATCTAAGGTTTTCTAAAAATTTGTTGCATCCATACCGGATAACATACCCATATTCGTACACACAACTTAGAAAAATACATTATTGTCATTTCCATCATATCATTCTATTGCATTCAATGAATGATCATACTATCGAATGCTTTAGTATGTTGCATCTCTTTTAATTGAGGAAAGGAGTCTAGTACACTGCTTTCTGGAAAAATGCTGGTATGATAAAGAAAACTATTTATCTAAAAGAAACTATCTTTCTACAAGATCCTTTTTGTTCCTATCCTTAAAGGTAATAATTTTCCTCAAAGATATGTTGTTTTGCATTTGCTTTTGTAGTTTGCAACAGTTATTTTGTTTTAATGTATAAGCTGTAGTTTTTCTTGGAGTGCCTATTCAATCTCACTGGTCGAATACAAATTGTTAGGGGCACAAGTGGAATTAGGTATCTCAATGTTAACTCCTAGTCATAACTTGTTATATATCTTTACACTTGATTGTTTTGTTCTTGCAGAGTGTGGACAATGAAGTAGTATTATGGGAGCCTTCTAGCAAGGAGCAAAGTACTAGTGATGTGAGTGTTTTAATTATTTATGTACAAGGGCCTTAAACACATTAAAACTTGATTGAAATACGATCCTTAGAATAATATGATGAAACAATAAATCAGATTTTTGAAAAGAAATGAAATTGATTTAAATTGGAAAGAACATGAACAAGAGAGTGAGGAAGGGAGGATCCAAGTCAATTTTGCCAAAAGTATGATTTAGAAGCTTAGAATAGAGCTAGGACATCCTTAGAAACAAACCGTGTGAATTTGCCGATTTAAAACTCTAACATAGAGACAAAATGTTGTAGATGGAATGTTCGGTTCATTTTACATGTATGTGTACCTAGAATCAAGTGATAATGCAAGTAGATAAATATCTTGATAATGTGAAACCATAAAACAGATTTAGGAAATTTTGTAAAATAAAAAAATTGAATTACACAAAGGATCAAATGCACTTGTTGGTACGCGAACCATGCTCTCTTTTGAAACATTTGGAAAATGTTATAGGGTTTTACTTGCCGCATAATGACAAAAATTGTCTAAAACTGCCGGTAAGATAGAGATTGCCCTGCCTAGTTGAGATAGGGCTATATTGAGTGAAATGCCACCACCATTTAGAAATGCCATGGGTCACAATTGACCCAATTGTATGGATAACTTCCAATGTCTTTGATCCCAAACCGATTTGAAGAGGTTAAAGTGTCCATTTCTTGGCCAAAGAAGTAAACAAAATCTGAATACATAGATACCATCGTGCCTGCAAAAGAAGAAAAAATCTATGCCAAGAGGCAAAACAGATGCCCTCCAACTGGTATTCTGAATACATAGATACCATCAAACCTTTAAAACTATACAGAACTCTCTAAAACTATTTGAATCTGTCTAAATCTTTGATAGAATAAGCCCACCGTATGTCCTCTTTTTTTGAGATGAGGGATGTCGCACATTTCACTCATCTCAAAAGAAGGGAGTTATGTGCACTATGTGTAACATGTATAAAATGTAAAGCAAGAGCTTTAATAATCATAAAAACATACATGTAGACACATGTGTAGGATATGTCAATATATAAAAGGTGTTATCATGTTAAGCACATCACATAACATATAATCCAAAGCACTGTCATAAAGTGGCAATTATAGTAGAGAAAATATCATCACAAAAGCACTAGAGGGGGAATACGCCCCAATGTAACATGCAATTACAGCATTGGAGCACATAATAGTATTCCCCAATAGATGCATGGTATGTGCCATGGAAATGTAGGCATATGATAACGCAAACTATTAGTATATGTGATGTGTATCATGACACGAAACATATGATACCACATGGTATATTCAAGAACAAAGATAGAACAACACAATATGTAAACATAGTAAAAACATGTAACCAAAATCATGATCAAGAAGCACATGAGCAATCCAACATACTGCGACTAACAAGACGATGACAAGAGGATCCTTTGACATGACAAGACAACACGTACAAGCACACACAAGCAAACACTATAGGCACCCATAGGAAAACAATGTAACAATCATGTGTAGCATTGTATAGTATCCATGGAAGTAAGCACTCAAAATGTAAGCTAGAGCTAGAGATATAAGCAATGTAAGTGGCTAAATATGATCAATGATGTAATGTAGAAAGGTAGAACCTGTAATATGCATAAAATTTCCCCAATGTAGGCATGGCCCCTATGTGCAAATGTTGCCCTCGGAGTGTAGGAAAATGAAGTGAAACATCTATGTATCTCGTGATCGTATATGACTTACATATGTAATGTCCCCCTTTTCAAATGAAGCAGCAATAAAGGATTCCTTAGCAAGCGACGGTTGAACAATGGAAGATCATGGATTATATTTCAATTTTCATCATCCATATTCATGATTTATTTTTGTATTACCCATTCTTAGTGGGTCGGCTGGGTTTAGTGCCTTTAATGAGACTTAATAAAAGATTATAATGACTTATAAGGGGTCGGCCTTTCCTTTATGAGCCTTGGCGCCAAAAGGAGGTTATAAAAGAAGATTAGAGAGCTCATTTGGAGCATCTAGTTCTGTGCATTTTCCTAATCTTGAGCATTGAGATCTTGTTGCTCCGTATTTTTTCACTTGAGGACGGAAACCCTCTTGTGTGGCTTCCTAGAAGGACGAAAACCCTTCTAGTGGTTTGGGTGAAGGACGAAAACCCTTCATCATTGCTTGGTATTGAAGTTAAGGGCAGATTTGAGGAGAGAATATTCATTTTCAGATTGTTATTTGCTTCCTACATGTGGAGCGACCTACCTTGGTGTAGGATTTGAGGGTTTAGTGAATATAAAATTGCATTTTCAGTTCATAATCTGATTTGACATATTTATTAAGGCCGGAATCTGCATTTTCATGATTTTTGGGGGTTTCTAGACCCATAATTCATAATTTTGTTGTGGCTGCTCTTCGCTGGACATTTATTAATTTCCAGCAGTGTGTTGGTTCAGATTTATCATTGTTTATGGTTCTATTGGATGCATAAAAGATATCTCTAATTTGTGGCAAGTTTATTTGAAGTAAATTTGGTGTTTGGCATATATTTTATACCGCTGCTTGAAGAATTCAGTTCGCTGGTTTTTATTTCAGTCTGCTGGTTATAAAAATCAGATTTGCTTGTATTGGGGTTTGAGCTAATTTCCTTAATTTTCAGTTTTATGCCCAAAAGGGATATTACAATATATCCTACATCTAAACCCAAGAATATTGTGAAAAACATGTGCATGATAAATGGTCATTTGAACCTCTAATGACATCATGTGAAATAATATCTATAGCTATGTAACCATAAAGCAACCAATAAACAGGTTTTGATTTATAAGAAAGCAATATATTATATAAGATAAGAGTCAGTCAAATAAGAGGGCCAAGAGGCTAAGGCCGTGAAATAGGAGAGGCTTCCAAATGATCTACCACCTCCTCAAAACTCAATGTGCACTAGATTATGATACCTTGGAATATATATGTGTTGTTATCATCAAGTAGCTCATGTAGATGTTCAAAACATGATAAACAATCAAAGAGAAAGGGCTAGTGAAACAAATAAATCAATGTAAACCAAGGTGCTAGAAGAATACTCAATGAGAGAAGGAAACATCAAATTCTTGTAATTAGAAGTCGAGAAACACCATACAACGCAAGAGGGGTAGCAAAAACAAAGGACATAAACACAACTATTTAGAATAAATTGCGTGAGTCGAGCTAGCATGAGATTTAGGCTAGGAATGCTAATTAACGAGCCCATCGATCTTTGCCAAACAAAGTGGTCTAGTATCCTCGAAAGAGACTAATGTCAATTCATGTGGATGAAAGTGTGTCACTATTAGTATGCGAAAAGTAATCATGAGCTTCATAATAACTCGAATCCTCCACGTTGGAAATATGATCGTATGTATGATAAATAGCCTTAGTCTTTGGAACCTCTTATACCGTAGCCCACTGTTTTCTATTATATGATTGGAATTTGCTTGAGCATTTTACTTTGAACCTTCGCAAGTTGTTGCAAGGCTAGCTTAGGGCATGGATGAGTATGTGCTTTTGGTTGAACTTGGTTTGTTGTTTGGTGTACCCAGATTTCATCCTAAAATCTGTGACTACCCTATTCGAAAAAATTTCATATTTTTAAAATAATGGGTCATTGTGTTTTTATTGCCCGAAAGTTCTTGTATTGCGTCAGATATTCCCAAAGAGCCATATTAGCCTTTTTTCGCCAAATACCCGGATGCCCAAAATTGTTATATTACATTGTCGGGATTTGTCTCATGCGGAAAATTTGTATTTAATTATTTTGAGCCCCGTATGAGGCTATTTGCACTCCGTTTAACTCTCATTATGATCGAACATATCATTATTCCCTTGTACTGCAAGGATTTTAACAAGGAATGAGTTTTGGGCTTTATTTGTAACTTTTGACAATTTTTCGTGTTTTTGTGTTGTTCCGCTTTCGTTTTTTTGTGAAATTTCTCTAGAATAATTCCTTTGTCGGGTAAGCTTTGATTTTTGGCCCGGAGCAAATGGAGAACATATACGCACATTATGCCCGGAGGAAGTCACCATCAAAGGTCCGGATCACTTTGGGAAAAAGCAAAGTCGTGCAGAAAAAGCCCCTGCGGGTTGGGCGCATTTTGGAAAACAAAGGATTTAAGTGCAGTGGGAAAAATAGAAGTAAAGCGGGTGGGATTTTATTTCCGCCTTGCAGGTATTTTTCCCGTGATATAAAATTCACTTAAGTTGCCATGGGAAAATTAGAGGCAAGAGTGCGTGAATTTATTGTCTACCTTGCAGGTAAAAATTCCCATGGTGAAATAAAGAAAAGTGACTTAAGTGAAATCACAGATTTTATTGCCTTCCTTGTAGGGTAAATAATCCTATTGTCAAAGTCAAATCACTTAAGTGGATCATGGATTTCCGCCCGCCTTGCAGGTAAATAATCCCATTGTGAAAAATTCTTAAAAATAGAATTCTATTATGCAAAAAGTGTGACCCACCTTGAGTGAATAATAATGCATTAAATAAATATTCGTTAATATTTATTCACCCAATTTCGCACCTGGCTTGTGGAAAAGTCAACAAAGGGAAGTGGACATAAGGAATTTAAAAATAGAATTCCAAAATTAAATAAATTTAATTTTATTTAATGCAACCCCTTTTGAGAAGGAATTAATATTTTTAAAGTATTAAATGATTATATTAATTCTTATTTTCGGTGGTATGGTCAAAGCACATTGTGAAGTTTAAATGAAGTGAAGTGTGGATGATTAAATTCAATTAATTTAATTTATTGGATGGCCGTCCTTAAACATGTTATTTTTAAAGAGAAGAACATGATTTTTAATTAATTAATTGCCTTTAATTGTTAGGACAATTATTAATTATAGAATTGTGAGGGTTATATAAGCATGGGCAGCCATATGGGTGAATTATTTAATTCACAGGTAAAGAATTGCAGCCAAGAGGAAAAGTGCGCCCCATTTGAAGAAGGATTTTGCTCAGGCAAGGTGGCAACAAGGCTAAAAGCTTCCAAATTTGGCACATGCTTTGAAGGAGGTTGATCTTTGTCTGCATAATTGTTTGCATAAGTGTTACAGGTGCTAAAGAATTCATTACAGGTGTTTTTCAAAAGAAAATGAACTTATATCAATGTCCAATACATTGAATATTTCCTCCGAATCTGAAGGATTATCCAGATCTACACCAGTTTTGAAGAATTCCAGTCAAATAAGAAGAAAAAGAATTATTCGACAAAGATAGACAAAGCTATGGCGAAGAAAGATGAAAAAGAAAGCACAACGAGTCATGCATCAACTGCTAAATTTGCGAGATATTGGAGACGGATCTAGGCTCGAAACCTCTTGCTTTGAATTGTTAGACGGATCCAGAGCAGAAAGACTTCACTCATGCGTGCGGAAAAATTTCACTCATGCGTGCAGATTAAAAGTAGTGGAATTATACGAGTTGCAGACTTTTCCATCCACAAATTTCAAGAGCAAAGTTTGTTATGCGGAGTGCAGATCCATATGCGAGATGTAGATGCGAGATGCAAATCCATAGTGATCCAGATCCCAGATCTCATAGTTGCAAAGCTTCCGCACAAAGGCTTCATCCTCTTGTTTCGAATGCAACCCATGAAGAAGTCGGTGCGTGGAAAATTCCTTCCAAGATCTTGTCAGAAATGCTCCCATCTTCCAGTTGAAGCCTTCATTGAATTTTCATTCATCCAGAGTGCTTTCCAGAATTTTTAATTGCTCATATGCAATTAAAAATAAGGATGATGAGTTATCTACGACAAACATTGCATTGATGCATGTACTGGAGAAGAACTGCAAAAGCTTCAAGGATAAAAGAGAAGACAAGGTGAAGGCAAAATCCAGGTCGCTTCTAGATCCAACTGTTTCCAATTCCAGCCGTTTCCAATTCCAAATCAATTCTAGCTTGTTTCCGATCCAACCGCTTCCGATCTAGTTTGAATCAGGTGCGTACGCATATGAAAAAGGACAAGACTGCAGCTTTCCTCTTCCTTCTTCTTTCCTCCGACAAAGTAATTGAGCAATCAATTAAATTATACAACTTAAGTGATTGGTTTAAAAGCCATTACTTGAAAAAGTCAACTACTTGGAGATAGGTGGCGGACGTGCAAAATAGAAGGTTCTATTTTCAGTTGCAAATCATACATGTCATGCAAAGAGGAATTCTAGGATGGAGATTGCTAGTTGTTTCTTTCCTCCGACTTCCACATGTGCCAGTTCAACTAAAGCTTCCAACTTGTAATTGCCCCTCTACATTCTATAAGTAGAGGAAGAACCTTCGGGTTAATAATCAGAATTTGTAAGCAACAATCTTGTGTTCTAGACTTTGTGCTAAACCCCTGAGAGCCACTTGGAGCAAAGGAATACAAAGGAGCAGGTTTCTAGGAGAACTTTGTGTCACGGTGTACTGTGTTTCTTGCTTTTAATCTTAGATCTCTTAACAAATTTTGTGTTATTTTAGATCTGGATCTAGAGCTGCCTTTGTTTTAGAATTCTGTGTTTATATCTATTGGATTCTTTTATGTGCATGCAATCAGCTCTGCTATCTACCGATTGAGATGCACATCTTCTCCATTTTTTCGTGTTTATGCAATTACCTTCTTCTATAACTTTTCCTTTCTTTAAACAAATTGTTTACTTGCTGAAATTATTTAGTTATGGTTCATGAACCGAGTAGTTAAAGTAAAACTCCATTTAGATATTATCATACTTAAATTGACAAATCGATACGAGAGCCTCACCGGTTAAATGAGGGAGATTTATCTCATGACTACCTAGGTTTGATGCTATACGAGAAAATCTAGCCAACATTGTTTAAGGTTATAAAATTCTCTGTTTTGGAAGCATGTTGTGTAATACCTCAAGTCATATGGGGAACTCATAGGAATGCTTTGAATAGTGACAACCTTGTTAGCATGTATATACTTTAAGCATCTATGTAGCATGGATGGGACAACTCCCACCTTATGTAGCCAAAGGTGCCTTAGTAACATGTGATATGCCCCATTGTTTGGTAGTACAAGGAACTATGCGAGTATTGTCTTAAGTCCTACATTGAATGGTAATGTAATGCCTCGAGAGGATCTTGTAGTTGACCATTGAAACCATTGACCATATTGTATACACCTTATTTTTTACTCTTAGTAATGATTTCTCTTTACAATTTGTTGACACATTAGTCTTCCCGAGTACTTTCCTTAAGGGGGCATCACTAGGAGTTGGGTTAGGCTAGTCGGAGTGTCTAGTGAGAGATTTGTGTGTAGCATCACTCTATCTTAACCTAACATGCCCCCTTACTACACTCTTACTACCTTCTTACGACCACTTGATACCCTCGATTATCACCTTCACATTTATCTATAGCACCTTCGTATTTACTCCAAGTATTTGTTTTTTCTTTGTGCTCTATATTGTCCTTACCTTTATGTTGAACTAGTTGTGGTGGACAACAACCATGGTCGATGCGGTCTCGTAGAACCTTTTTTAAGTGACGACTTTCGGCTAAGAGAGAACACTTCAAATCCCCTCCAAATCACCTTCAAATCACCTTCATACTTGCTCCAAGTATTTGTTTTTCCTCTGCGCTCTCTATCCTCTCCTTACCATTACGCCAAACTATTTGTGGTTGTGACCACCACCATGGTCGATGCACTTTCGCGAGAACCTTTTTTAAGATGATGACTATCGGCTAAGAGAGATGTTGACTTCGTGGTATGTTCCCCAATAATTAGGCGCCATTGTTGTTATTTTTCTAATATCATAATCACATAGTCATAATATCATAATATCATTTGTTGAGACTCCTACCATGGAGAGTTTGTCAATGCCCAAAATATTGATTGGACCCTTTTTCCTTAAATAGAACCCTTCTTCGTAGATTGTAAGATGTTTGGTACTATTTTTAAGATGCTCTTGCCTAATACATCTACCAATAGGGTTTCCACTAGATCTCACCTAAATAAACTTGTACTTGAGGAAGAATTAGAGGAGAATAACGTAGAGGATAATAACTATCCCATTACACACCCAATATGCAAAAATTCGTCCAAATCTTTTCAAAATTTGTCGGGAAAGATCCTGAATCCATCCAACAATGCATGGATGGCCTCCTCAATCAATACAATCCTATCAATAATATCTTTTCAACTCTTGGGGCAAGCCAAACCATGTCTTTCACTCTCTTTTCATCTCTTTAACCCTTCAAACCATGGTAGGTTTTTTTAATAATAGTGCATCTCAACCCAACAATGCTAATCAAAATACGCTCTTTGTGGATTCAACCCAACTAATCTTATAACTAATAGACTGAATGAACCAAACACCATGTCACTAATAACAACCAATTCCTTCAAATGTAAGCCAACTTGGCTCAAACAAATAATATACCACCCCATATTCAATGGAAGCGCCAAATCAATGCCCCTCCAACCCCCACTTCTTATTCTTATAGGAATCCAATCCTGCAACCATGCATCACTAACAAGGTTCTTCAATCAATTCAAAATGAACTCAGTAGCTCCTTATATTGTTGTAATGGACAATGGAGGAATCATTCCAACCATCACTTGTGATGGATCAATTGATACTAAATTCTATCCCGAGACATTTGGCAATGTCTACAAGGTGCGGGTCAAAACTAATTCTTATGTAGCTACCAAAATTCTAACAAAGGCCCTTAGGAGCAACGCTTTATATTGGTACGATTCTGTCACGGCTAGCTCGGTTATTGAACTCGAAGGTCTAGTCGAATAATTTCACTATCATGACTTACCTAAGAACACCACAAATGCTTTGATCATCTCAGAAAACAATCCGAATATGAAACGACTCAAGCGTTTATCAAATGATGTAAACCCTTGGCTAACATATCCGACCATAACATGTCCAATGATAGTCTTTTCAGCAATTTCTCATGGCTTTAAAACCTCGCTTCAATACAAGGTTAGGTCCTTCTCTACATCAACTTTGGAGGAATCCATTTAGAAATCTAAAAGGCAAGCTTTACCTTGTGCATGAATTGAAAAAACCTCAATCTAACCAACCACAAAAACTCATCAAGTCCTCGTGTGGCTCTAGGATCGTAATGTCACCGATGGAGTCACAAACACTCACAATCATGGCAATGCTTCCAATTGAACCATTCATAACATTAATATAACCCCTTCTCAAACTAAAACAAGCTCCTTTTCTCACCCACCCCACAAAGGGATTTGCCCTCAAACCTCTCACTAGGGAAGAATCATAGTTACCTAAGCCTTGGGGATGGGGGACGTAGGGACTGGGTTCTCGGGATGGCAAATTTTTTTCAAATTTGTGGGACGGGTATTAAAATATTATATAACAATAAATATTTAAATATTTTAACTTTACTCAATGAAATTTAGGGATTTAAAGTGTATATAATGTGTTTTAGGTACTTTTGACATGAGAATGCAATGTTTTTGGTAAAAATAACAGCTTTTTAAAAGTAAAAATATTAGAAAACTTTATTTTTTAATTTCAAAAATAGGGATGTCGCCTCTAACTCCCCGAAATGCTTGAAACCATAGTAGGAAAACTCGCCAAATCCAAATACTCGCCAGACCCCCAAAAAAAAAAACTCGGCAAAAACTTGCCAATATTCAGCCAATACTCGGGAATACTCGGCAACTTAAAAAATACTCAAATTTCTTTAAACAACATAAATTTTAAGCAACACATAGCTACAAAATGTATCAAACGAGCCCATAAAATGTTGGAGAAGTGTTTTCTATTAGATTTGAATACAAATATAATACAAAATCGCATCATCATGCGAATACAACAACCGGCTGATAAGTAATATGAATTTATGATGATTGACATTGAAAAATATCATCATAAATTTCATATCTATGCAAGTTACAATATACAATAAATTACATTTTCCTCTTCCCCAATCTAGAGAAATATTGGGGAGAGGGTCTAGTGCCTCTACTAGTCCCCACACTCGGCTGCGTCTCCACGCTCCTCCTAGAAGGCTGTGAATCTGGCTCGATCCTGGAACTAGATGGTGGTGCTTGGTGGCTCCTCTGCTGCATGTTGGAGATCACCTCCAAAGATTTCATCCAATCCAATATCTCCTCGAGTCCTGCTAGTGCTTCTCCCTCCATAGCCTCCCTCTTAAAAGAAGCAATCTCGTCCGCTGTGAACGCAGGGTTTTCCTCTTCTTGCCCAGTCCACTCACTGTATGGATCTATCTCATCCAAATCAATGAGCTCCTCTGATGTGGCCTCAACTTTTTTTGTGCGAAGCCGAGATTGTATTGCACAAAAACCAAGTCGTTGAGCCTTTTTTGAGTCAATTTGTTGCGCTTCTTCGTGTGATTATCATTGAACAAAAAAAACTCTTAAAATAGCAAAAAAAAAAACCTACGCATTTGTTGATATGTGAAGTCAACATTTGAATAAGCAGGTTGCGACCAAGCTGGCAGGTGGGACGATTAGTCCGAGCACGGGAGAATACTCGTCGAGTTTTGGAAAGCTATCCAGTATTTTTAATTACTAATCTGTCTATAGGCGATCAAAGCTCATGATTCTTTCAGAAGATTGCAAGAAGTTGCTTGGTCCAAAAAGGTGCAAAAATGGATTTTATGAAAATAAGAAAATATTGCCATCAATGCGTAGAGCTCGAGAAAATATGCACTTCTAGAGAAAACGACACCTGAAACGGAGCCACAAAATGAAAGTTATGGCACATGCAAGTTTTTTCTGCTACATCTTCTCGGACCCTTTCCAAAAATGGCAAATTTTATTCTATGCTTGTGTTTTCTTCACCAAAAATCCAAAAAGGAAAGAAATGCCAAAAAAGGAAAGAAATGTTGTCTTTGGCGAGTTTTCCAACCATGCTCGGCGAGTTTTCCAACTATAACTCGGCGAGTATTCCAACTGTGCTCGGCGAGTTTTTTTTTGCCTATTTTGGCGAGTCTTTCAGCGGTTTACTCGTTTTGCTTGTTTTTTGGTGAGTTTTTCAAAACTCGGCGAGTTTTTGGCGAGTTTTCCTACTATGCTTGAAACATTTGAGATGTCATCAATATCTATAAGACGTATCCCCACCTAAGACTCGGGAAGATTTAAGATGATGTCTACCTAGGACACTTTCATAACCTACCGATCCCTCCGAACCTATTCCCTAGTGGTACAATGAAAAGAAGTTTTGTTGGAGGCATGCCAAATGGGGGCAGTCTCATGGACATTGTCGAGCGCTCAGATCCCTTTCCTATGCTTTCCTACTTGGACGTGACTTCAATTAGGATGCCATGGTTAGAGAAAGACATGACAAATATGTCAAAGTACAAGATAAAACTCAACAACACTATCACCATGATGCTGTGCATAAGAGCAACGCCTACTTGGCTATTTATACCGATCCTATGCCTAAACACTCCCAAGCTGATAAATCTCATGACCCCTCACATGATAAGAAAAATTTAACTCCTTCAGCCAAAGCCATTGAAACCGCCTATAATCCTACCATTGACAACATTGAAAACGTGATTACCATGCAAGGTATGAAAAGAGTAATTGGTTGCATTGGTGCTACATATCCCACTTCTCATCCTGAGACTTACATGCCTGTTCAAGTTTATCCTACAGGCTAGACTTTTTTAGAACAACTTCCAAAAATTTCTAAATCTTGAAAACCTGTTCAACTCAACTTCATGTACTTCAAGGTGTATGTTCACATGGAAACAATGGTTGAATCTTAGGAGGCTTGGTCAATACTTGAAAATATCAATGATCAGCAGATCAAATTTTTAAACGTCAATCTCCACCTCAATAGCTATTGAATCAATTTCAAAATCTTGAAAACCTGTTCAACTCAACTTCATGTACTTCAAGGTGTATGTTCACACGGAAACAATGGCTGAATTTTAGGAGGTTTGGTCAACACTTGAAAATATCAATGATCAGCAGATCAAATTTTTAAAGGTCAATATCCACCTCAATAGCTATTGAATCAACGATTTTCAGAGGATGGAAATGTTTAGATAAATTGAAGATTAAGGCGAATAAATCACCAAAGCTGCTTTTGGAAAACTGGATGATGATATGATGATTACAATGACTTCGAATGGATATCCATGTTCCTACATGATTGTCTTAGAATTCTTTGGCTTACGAAGAAGATTTAAGGGAATATTTTTTGTTACAATGTTGAACTTTTAGCTGAACATCACCACATAGTCGCAAAGAGGAAATCTTCAATATGTGAAAATGCATTTTCTGCCAGTAGTGGCAAGTCTTCAGCTAGCGACTTAAGAGGGAGAGGTGTTTTTGACGGTGCCATTTTCTTCATCACTGCTGAAAGGTCTGAGTAGCCCCATGATTATGGCCAAGGTTGGGAAGGGGTAGAAACTCAAGTAATAACATCAATTTTTACAGCATTCAAAACAAGGAAGAGGTTGTGATCATGATAAAAGTCATAATCATAATTCAAAGAAAGATATTAAGGATCTCATGTGCGGAAAACATGGACATTATGCATCAAAATGTTGAACTCCAAATGAAAATCTGAGATAGGGATTAACATTATATGCAGATGTTGATATATATGACAACATGAACTCTAAATTTTAGGGTGAAGTTGATAAATTGGATTTGGTATTCACATCTATGGTCACACATGACTTGGAGGACAACACAAGCATTAAATTTTAGGGTGAAGTTGATGAATTGGATTTGGTATTCACATTTATGGTCACACATGACTTGGCAGCCTCAGTTGTCACCTTTATGGACAATTCCATAGATATTTGGATTATAGAAACAAGAGCTTAGAGGATTGCAGGTGTAGCAAATATGGAAATTAAGCATCCAAATGTTATCCAAAAGAAAAGTTGAAACAGGGATCAATGTTGCATGTAGATTCAGATGCACAGGAAAAAGTGGACATTAAATTTTAGGGTGTTGCTAAGTTGGAATCAATACTCACATCTATGGTCACACATGACTTAGCAATATTAGTTGTCACCTTAATGGATGATTTAGAATATGTTTGGATCATAGAAAGAAGAGCTATTAGGCACACAACTGACAAGAAAGGTTTGTTTCAGTTTTCTTACAAAGGTATGTTTTGAGTCTATCGACTTAGAAGATAACAGTGTATAAGGTAGTTTGTGTTGGTTCAATTAAGACATGCTTTACCAATGTTAATGAAATATACATTGCAAATGTGCAGTATGTACCTATTCTCAAGAAACACATCTTGTCCTTGACGATAATTTCAGTGTATGAGATATCAGATGTATCAGAAGATGGCCTTCTAAAATCAGTTCTGCGATGCACAATTATAAAATGACAGTCAGAGGCTATGAAGATGGAAACTTGGGAAGAATGCAATCCCAAGTAATCTTTAAAAACAAGAATGGAAAGGCAAAAACAACAATGGAAAGGCCAACAAAAAGCAACTATTTTTTTGAACATACATTAATCCCACTTTCTACAACACAGATTCAATAGAGCAAGGGTAAAAGTGACTTGCGAGTTAATATGCTCTGTCTACTTAGTTGCCTATAATGAATAACAAGATTTAAGGCAATAATGTTCTCTACTCGATAAGATTTATATATGATGAACCCTTTTAGTTATGAAAGTTTTTCGCACAATCTCTATTTGATCAATCGAGTTCATTACCAATTAATGACAAACGTGGCAACTTGCACAAATGCCTCTTTTCACAATATAAGGTTCTCACATTTTGTATACCTGAATAAGGATCGGGTGCCATAATGATAGTTAAGACTTATCACCAGCAAGACATTATCGAAAAATATAGGATGGGGTCATCGACATTTGTGACTGATAAATGAGTGAACCCGACTCACGTTCATGATATGCCCTATGCCATTTTCTCCATTGAATAGGAGGGCTTATACTAAGTTATGAGAAAACCTTCAAGTATAAAGACAACTCAATTATGACAATGACCTTACAAATATACTGTCTTGAGTTAATATTAGGTATCCTCTGGTTTACGTTGACTAAGCTTTTGTTAAGTTCTTCAAGGTGCGAAATTCAGTAACAACTTTTTTGAACTTTTACGTGTCCATGTTACTCATATCTACAATGATAATGACCATAGCCGCAATGGATTCAGTCCCAAAAATGACGATAATCTCATTAAATTAGTGTCTTTTTCTTAGTCATTGCTTCTACGAACCCATTGAAAGACTAGATTGCTTTAAAATGGATGCAGCCCTTCTCATTCTAAAATATTTAAGCCATAGGTGAGCAAGTACCAAGTCCAAATCTATTTATACTTTCAGCTTTGAAAGGATTGAAGTTACGTAGTTCAGTTTACTAGTTCATAGTTAGAAGCTTTAAATAGTTCATGCTTGAGACAATGACACATTATAAATGAATGCACAAAGGTTTCAACTATAACCTCTCATCTGAACTTATATCCACAAGGCATCACTTTGAGAAATCATTTTAACGGAGTTATTGTTGCATTAAATCCAGCATAGAGTGTATTCAAAGTTACAATATGAATTCATTATTCGATGAAACCCACTTGCTTTTGTTTCATATTATCTTCTGTCTTAAATTAGCAGACAACTGAACTAGCTTTCCAAAATAACAACAATCGACTTTATGAAATATAAGAAGGAAAAGGCCATATTTCATAAATATCATAAAACTGTTATAGAGGTCTGTTATAACTCATTTCTTCCATCTAACTAAGCAAGTATAGAGGCTGGAAATAACAAAACACGCAGTGCATACAATATTCCCCTGTTTTATTCCACAAGGATCCAATCAATCAGCAAAGCAGTTTACTCCGTACAAGAATAAGTCTCAATATAAACATGCATTCAGCCAACATGGCATAACGAGTACTATAAGTCTCAAAATAAACATGCACTCAGACAACTGAGCATAACCTAAGTAGCCGATACGTTTTGGATACGGGAGCGGGTACAGAGTATCTGATACGTGGAAACGGCAAAATTTTTTTTGGGCTTGGATACGGCAGTACAAAAAATATCTAAAAAATAAACTTCTAAATAAGAATTAACCACATATTATGCATATGAAAAACAAAACAAGCTAAATAGCCTCAACAAACTACTCATACATTCATAATTTCAATTGTCCCTACCATATCTAGTTGAGGTGTTTATTACGTGTATGATTTATCTCATACATGCTATTTTTATCCATGTTTATGATGGCTTGTACTTGGTACCTACTGTAGAGTAATGGTGCTGCGAAAACTGTAATTTCTGCTGTAATGATATATTAAATTGAAAATATACCTTCTGTAGAGTAATGGTGCTGTGAAAACTGTAATTTCTGCTGTAACGATATATTAAATTTGAAATATACCTTCTGTAGAATAATGGTGCTGTGAAAACTGTAATTTCTGCTGTAATGATATATTAAATTTAAAATATACCTTCTGTAGAATAATGGTGCTGTGAAAACTGTAATTTCTGCTGTAATGATATATTAAATTTAAACTATACCTTCTGTAGAATAATGGTGCTGTGAAAACTGTAATTTCTGTTGTAATGATATATTAAATTTAAACCAGAATTTATTAAAAAAAAAAAAAAAAACACAGTTTTGGGCCAGGAAACACCAGGATACGGCTGGGTACGTCTGCAGAAGTATCCAGCCGTACCCAGACCTGCCTGGCCGCTCCCAAGCCGCTCCCGCTCCCAAGCCGCTCCCGCTCCCGCTCCCAAGCCGCTCCGCTCCCGCTCCCGAAACGTGCCATACCCGCTCCAAGGGGTCTAGGGGTGCCGTATCGGCTACTTAGAGCATAACAAGTAAATACCCATGCCCTCTGAAGATGCCTGACGGTACTAAAATTTGCCACTACATCAAGTACAACGATGTCTTGAAATCAAAGATGTAAGAATGTTTGCTTCTATTTAATCCTAGGATATATATGAGTACATTACAGCAAGGACAAAATCAATAATTCATTTCTCACAATATATGAACCAAGTACCATGCAACTGTCTCTAGACCACACGAATCATGGTCAACTTCATGCATAAGTTGACAATATCAATACAATACAATCATCTAGATAAAGTTGTACAAATTAGTTTCCACATTACTATCAAGGTCAAAACAGTGAAGAACAGAAACTGAAATGAATTGGGATAAGCATCAGAAGAAACATCCACAAAAACGTTTTCTGGAAGGTCCAATGTCTCTTTCTCGAATGAGGATGGGAATTGGGTATGTGAGCCCTCTATCGATGAGTCCCTTACCCGTCCCATCCATCAGTTCTAACACACAACACCTACCCAGAAAGATACCAAACAGGTAAAATAGAAAAGACATTTTCTATTTCATTAACTGGATCTGGAGTTAGGCACTCATGTCAATAATCCTTGACCATGCTTGCATAACCACATATCAAACCACTTTAATTGTTTTAGACAACAAAAGACTCATATACTGGTCAAGCTACTGCATGAGGAGCATCTTGGAATTCACCCAACAATCAACAGTTAGTGTCCACGAGATTGCCTCTAGGTCTTTATAGACAAGTGCAAATTTATAAAAATGATGTCAAAGCATACCAACCAGCCCCAAGCATCCAATACTTCATGTACCTTATCCATGAGATAAGGGTCATGCATGGCTGTCTTGACGAACTGATGATTATGTAAAGGCCTTGTGACCTTTACAAAATCATCCCGTGTTTGCATGGCCAGAGAAGGCCATTGTTTCTTGGATATGTTACCTGAAACAACTAAAGTATAAACATGAAATATAACTTAACATAACAAAATTACTCATTCTGGAAATTTACATGATATTGAAAATATCTCAATTGGTTTCATGGGAAACCAATTACATCTAATAACCCTGTGTTTTTGAATACATTGAATAATCATTCCACCACAGAAGAAAGAAATCCAAAACTGACAAGAATAAAAGCCACAATGAAACTGAACCAAAATTGTCTTTAACTGTGTATAACTCTCTTCCAGAAAACCATATAAAAACCTTAGACTTATGTAAAAAGCGGTAACTACAATGGGTTTTGCATGTAAAATACACGTTCAAAGAAAATCAGAACCATATCCTTTTTTTCTTTATATGTTGTCCTCTCCATAACACCCAAAACCCTTTTTCCTTGTACCAAATCCCCATTCGAAATGTAAAACCAGGACTGTATTAAGATTCCTTTTTATCTACCATTCTTAACTGTTTTCCTTCCACAAATATTCATTCAACAAGAAATACCCATCATTCAGACTTGAAGTCTTGGGCAACAGGAAATACCATCAAGTGGGAATAATCAAGCAACAAATCACAGTACAGTCCCCTCAAGCAATACTCAACCGATTTGGGATTTCTTAAAACAAAGAAAGTAAGCAGAATAGCAGGATATGCTTCCAAGGAAGAGGCTGTTGCAGTCAAACACTTTCCCACAAGGTAAGCAACACAATAGCTATACCACCCAAAATTAGAAACCCAAAATTGTGTCTCCCTGACAATATTTATGAACAAGTAAAAGATAATAAACAGTATCTGCATTCTCTTTCTTCCATTTTTACTCCTTTCATCACTCTCATAAACATCTCTCCCAAGTCCGACAAATCCCATCCATAACGAGTGGTGATAATGTCCACAAAATGGTGCATGGATTCCACCACCGAAGTGGGATTAATGATTGAGACAAATGGCTCACGATGATTGAAGACTAGACCCATAAACACTCAATGGCGGCCATGTGAAACCCATTTCCCATGCATGGCTTGGTTGAGCTTGACTGAAAGCGGATACAAATAACAACATCAAGAAAACTGAGCTTCCAAAATGTCAAGTCCACCGAAAATGAATTAATTTAAAATAACCGATTATAAAAACTCTGGAAAAGGTAATACTTGTGCCTTTTTGCTTAATGATTTTTGCATGAACTGTGTAGTCTCAATGACCAAATGACTATATTATAAATCATTTACCACAATTGAGATCTTATACTTCCCCTCCTGAATAATCCAATCATGATTTTTGCAAAGCAATATCTAAAACGAAGAGATGGGTTTCTTATAAAGCTAGCTAAGGTATGATTCAAACATTTGAACAGAACCCTTGGCATCTCTTAAAAAAGATCATGAAATTGCAAGATAAGCACATATCTGAAAGTCACAATCCCACATGAGAAAATAAAGTAAGGACCGAGGGATTATGCTAACTCAATAATCATAAAGACAACATATTGTTTAAGCAATGAATATTGAAATAGTCACAAAACATTCATTTTCATACAAGAAACTATTTGACACCTCAACATGCGAGAACACAATGACAAGACGCATGAAATCTTCCTACATAAGATAAGATAATTATATTAATGTCCAACGAATGACCACAAAAGTAGGTCAATGGGACTGAACACAATGCCAAAAGAACCAGTAGGAAGACCCGAAAGGGTCATTCGACCAACAAGAGAGGAGAGAAGAGAAAGGAAAGAAGAAGGAGAAGCAAGGGCCACAATGGCCACAAGAGTGTAGATGGATGGAGCCGAGGAAGAGGGGGGCAGAAAAGCCCCATCTCCGACCCTATCACCTAGCATCCGAGGCCAACTGGAAGTAGCTGGCGATATGCCTGTGTCTGTAGCTGAAACG
Organism: Taxus wallichiana var. yunnanensis; assembly: GCA_018340775.1. Classification (NCBI taxonomy): domain Eukaryota; kingdom Viridiplantae; phylum Streptophyta; class Pinopsida; order Cupressales; family Taxaceae; genus Taxus; species Taxus wallichiana. Next base: position 964,295,279 of record CM031234.1, read on the forward strand.
TGGAGAGTCTGGAATGTCGGTGTCTAGGAGAAGGACGAGCAAGACGAGCCCTCTGTATCCTCCTGGCTGACCGTGATCCATGGGGAGGGCCCCTAACCGAGTGCGATCATGAAAGCCTCTGACTGGGAGGTGGCATCTCGGGTCCTGACGGATTTGGTTTGGGAATCCATATTGGTGTCAAGATGCCGCTTGGTGCCCCTCTCTGGTGGGAGCACCGTAAAGAAAGATGTGATTTGTCGAGTAGCAGCCTGTCTGGGAGGAGATTGAAGGGTCTCATTCCGAAGCTTGAGAGCCTCTGTAAGTAGAGAGCAAGACACCGCTGATCACAATACCTGAAGAAAGCCGCAAATGACGGATGCTCCTAGAATAGGCAATGGAATCTCCCTCTGATCTCATAGTAGATGGGGCACCTGAAAATGAAGTGTTCCTCTGTTTCGACCTCCTGGAGAGAACAAAGCTGGCAAATCCTCTCCGAGCAGTCCAGCTGGCGGTTTAAACCAGCTCTGGTAACTCTTGTCATTTCCAAGTTACCTTACATGCTTATCTTTTTGGATACATGTTGGTGGTTTAAACCCAGCTCTGGTACTGATAACCTCTTTCCCCTCCTACTGCAACCTAAAATGACACAAGAAACCAATAGTACTAGATATATAAATAATAACCAACATAATCGTAATACATGGAAAGCAACTGAAATATAATAATCCTGTGTATAAACTGAACTGAAAACATCACATAACAACTGCTGTTAAATAATGGATGTCCACAATAACTACATAAAACCGGAATTGTAAAAACATCTAAAAATCAATGTGTTGGTCATAATAACATAGCAAATGCTATGCCTGCATAAACTACATACTGCCACTGACATATAGTAAGTGCCACAAAAGCATCCTTAAAACATAATGTCAACCCCATAATCCAATAATGTGAAACAACACAACAATGCCGGTTGCCCAAAATAAAAAACAAAATCTTATGATCATAAAGCAACCCAATCAAAGCAGTAATTATAAGTCTATCAACACATAAATGGGGTCCATATTGAGGATATGATATCCTCCCTTCTGTAAATAGGTGTCAGCTCTGTACCTAAAGAAACAAATGAGGGTAGTGACTATTAAAGAGGGTGTCATCCTCCAATGTAGCACTCTGCTCACTCGTCTGGTCTCACTGAATTAGAATCCACTGGATGTCTTGGTTTCGTAGCTTAACGCTACAACGATCCAGGACCTGTACCATCTCCAGTTGCACTATTTCCATGTCCTCTACTTGAAGATGGGTCCAGTACAAAAACATGACACTGTTCAGCAATATACTTCCCAAGAAGTTTAATATGGAAAACATTGTGAATCTGAGAGAGAGGAGGTAGGGCCAATGTATAGGCCATATGACTTATCTTTTCAAGGATTTCAAAAGGTCCCCCAAACTGAGTAGCTAATTTGGAAAGTTACAAAATTTAATCGATCTCTTTTGTAGTCTGACAAGAAAACTTTATCGCCAGCTTGTAATTTCCTTGCAGTTCTGTTAAGATCTGTATAACCCTTTTTCCTGTAGAGGCTTCTTTAAGCCTTTGTCTGATGATAGTCATCTGTGAGTCTTACTCTTTAAGCATGTTAGGTGCTGACACTACTCTGTTATCAATACCATCCCGTCCTAGGGAAGCTCTGTGGCTGTGTCCATACAGAGCCTCAAATGGAGGCATCTTTAGTGAAGAGTGGTATGTGTTGTTGTATGTGAAAACTAAATGCAAGAATTCTTCCCATATATGTTGTTGATTCATCATGTAGATTCTTAACATGTCTTGCACAACTTGATTTACCCTTTCAGTTTGACCATTGGTTTTTGGATGGTATGAAGAATTGAAATTTAGATTTGTTTTGATGGTTGCCGTCAAGGTTTTCCAAAACATGGAAGAAAACAACTTGTCTGTGTCTAAAATAATGACTTTTGGAATACCATGAAGTCTTACTACTTCCTTGACAAACCAACAAGTGAAAATAGGAGCATTGTTTATCAAGTTTTCAAGGATAAATTCACCACCTTGGTAAGTTTATCAACTACCACAAGAATGGTGTCATGCCTATTCTTTGATTCATGCAACTGTGAAATAACATCCGTGGAAATAACTGCCCATTTGTCTTTCAGAATGTCGTGAGGGTAGAGTTGCCCCTAGGGTGACAAAGCTCAACTTTCACCTGTTGACATTCTAGACACTCGGCCACATGTTAAGATACATCTAGCTTCATTTCTAGCCGAAATAAAATCTATTTAACTCTTGAGTCTCTTCATGACTCTAGGGTGTGCAAAATGCAGTGCAATATGGACTTTTTGCAACACTTCCTTCCACAAATCACTTGAAATTGGAACAAAGATTGTATTGAAGAATATAAGTTATCTGTTCGAATCAAGTGAATATCCCTTGCATTCTTTGAATTCCTTGTAGAATTCACTCCCCTTTTAGTGATACAAAAATTATATTGCGAAAATCAGATCTGAATCTTAAGATCACAACCATGTGTCTACGCCAACTGAGAGTATCGGTTACCCAATTCTCCTTACCTTTCACTTTGATAAGATCCATTTCAAAGTCCTAATCTACTCAAGCCATCTATGTTGCCGTGTGTTCAGATTTTCTCGAGTGTACAAATTTTCTAGACTCCTATGGTCGGTTTTGAGCTTGAAAGGCTTTCCCAGCAAGAACTGCCTCCACCTGTTCAAGGCAGGTAATACTGTAGCTAGTTCCATAGCATTGCACATAGTTTTTCTCGTGCCTCTCGAGTTTCCGGGATTCATAGACTGCCACACGACCATCCTAGGTCAAAACACCACCTAATCCATCTAATGAAGCAAGCATCCATATCCCAAAACTTCCATTGGGGTCAAGTATCATCAAAATAGGAGCTGAAATCAAAAGCTGTGTAAGCCTTGTGAAAGTTGCTTTGCACTTGGGGATCCATTTGTCCTTTCTTTTCTTTTATAGAGAAGTAATGGGATTGGCCACTTTGGAGAAATTTTCTTCAAGCGCGTTAATACCTGTTAGTCCCATGAAACTACAAACTTCATGAACATTACTGGGAGCTGGCCACTCCCAAATCGCCTTTATCTTGGTGGGATTTATTGAGATTCCATCTCTAGATATGATTTATCCCAAATAATGAATATTTTTTTGGAAAAAGGAACTCTTTGAGAGTTTACCATACAATTGGCTCTCTCCATAACTTACGAAACCACTTGTCCAAATTCTCTTTTGAGACTCTATATTTACGTGACTCACCATGCTGCTGCCCTTGGAAATGCCATGCTTGACTGCAGGGTGCATGGTATTTACAAGCCTATAGATGATTTTATAATGTATTGCTAAGGGACAAGCACCAGGTCACATGTTCAAGCCAGTGGTAGCTAGATGAAGTTTTAAGACTTCTTTCAACAGATCATCCTTTGTAAGACTGACAGGATAATTTGGGTATACTTCAAAGGATATCGGGCCATTGTGAAGACCAGTTTGGATAGCGGCTAGCAGGGAATCTTTAAAATTGTCAAAGCGGAGATCCATGAGACAACATAACACAGACGCATTCAAACCACGGCGGAACAGAGGGGTGATTCCAATTTGTACACATCCTATATGGGCGAACTTATAGACATTTTGCTTCTTAAGACTTTTAATATCAGCGGGATCAATTAATGGAATATTATATTCACATGATGAAGACTGAGGGACTTGGAATAACGACTCACGGGTTTTAAACACAGTAGAGGCTAATAGATGGAAAGCAGAGACCTTAGAATACACCTGGTCATAAGGAATTTTTGGTAACTTCCAAGCTGGAAGTGGATCTGACTCTTCTTGAAAATCTATAGCAGAGTTTACGGGAAATACATCTGAAAGACTGACAAGATCATCTTCAATATCCAGAGTAGAAATACTAGGACGAGCTTCAGAAGCCATTTTAGACTGGTACTAATGAGCAACTTTGTGGCAGGGCTTACGGTATCTGGCTACTACCTAAACTGCGCACACACACGGCGACTTACTTGTGGGAGCCTCGCCTCTTTGCTTGGCTTACACTGTATCAACTCAAGCTCACAGATAGAAACTGAAGATTGTATTAGATTTCCACACAATATATCGAAAGACAGAAATTAATTAGTATTACGAGATAGGATTTAAGCATTAGCATATAACCAGCTCTGATACCAATTAACCAGAGTAAGGATCGATGCAGACCAAAATTAAAGAAATATTACAAAGATATATATATTACATGAACATGATCTTACAAAGTAGCAGAAGAACACAGCCTTTCAAAATACAAACTCTAAACTCGACTAACAGAATTCCTGAAAGAACTTACAACTAAGAGGAAACTTACAGAACACAAAAGAACTTCTGACTCAATCTCTATGCCTTGACTGAAGTGCTCTAATCCCGATGTAGAGAGTGAAACCCGAATCCCATATTTATAGGATTAGAGTAGCTTTTCACCGGTAGAACCGAGCCACCTACAAACCGGAAACCGGGAACCCCGGTAGACCAAAAGATTCTTACTTTAGAAAAGTAAGAACCGACACAACAACACATGGGTACATGCCACCCACGATAGCACCTTTAACAAGTGGGAAGGTCCACCACGCTTCGGATAAGATCAAAAGAGAATCTTATCTTACATTATTAGAGACGACAACATGCCTGTCGCCATAGCACACTACGGACTAAACTGTACACTAGGCCTAGCAGTGTCATCACTTGAAGAGGATGATGACTCATCATTACGTTCAGGAAGCTGGAGATTCCTTGTGGTTCTTTCAAACCATTCTCTTGATATCTGAGCGGTTCCATCAAAGATCTCGGTTTAGATGGCGTCTTGTAGGGAACAGTGCGGTAAGGAATCCGAGAACATTCCGGGAGCGGGAGGATGAACATTAATCGTATGATGCGAGAATAGTCCTCCATAACTGGCCATTTGGGTTGGAATGATGTCCCTGAAACAAGTTAGTCCTGATATAATAATGAACTTTCACATACCAAGAAATTTTACAATTTATAAGAATGTTTCTGGCAGTATCGGGAGACACTAATTAAAGGACTGTCAGAAATCTTAGTAGGCAGATATTTCAAAAGAAAATACTTGAAATGATTTGCAAATCTTAGTAGAGCGTATATTGCAAATCATTTCAAGTATTTTCTTTTGAAATATCTCCTCTACCGAAGATTTCGATACATCCTTTAATTAGTGTCTCCCCGATACGCTTTAATCATTCTTATAAATTGTAAAATTTCCTGGTATGTGAAAGTTCATTATTATATCAGGACTAACTTGTTTCAGGGACATCATTCCAACCCAAATGGCCAGTTATGGAGGACTATTCTAGCATCATACGATGAATGTTCATCCTCCTGCTCCTGGAATGTTCTTGCGGATTCCTTACCAGTACCTGTTCCCTACAAGACGCCATCTAAACCGAGATGCTGATGGAACCGCTCATATATCAAGAGAATGGTTTGAAAGAACCACAAGGAATCTCCAGCTTCCTGAACGTAATGATGAGTCATCATCCTCTTCAAGTGATGACACTTCTTGCTGGCTTAGTGTATGTGCTTTAGTCCGTAGTGTGCTATGGCGACAGGCATGTTGTCGTCTTTAATAAAGTAAGATAAGATTCTCTTTGATCTTATCCGAAGCGTGGTGGACCTCCCCACTTGTTAAAGGTGCTATCGTGGGTGGCATGTACCCATGTGTTATTGTGTCGTTCTTACTTTTCTAAAGTAAGAATCTTTGGTCTACCGGGTTTCGGCAGTAGGTGGCTGAGTTCTCTTGGTGAAAAGGTACTCTAATCCTATAAATATGGGATTCGGGTTTCACTCTCTACATCGAGGATTAGAGCACTTCACCAAGGATCGAGGCAGAGATTGAGTCGAAGTTCTTTGTGTTCTCGTAAGTTTCCTCATAGTTGTAAGTTCTTTCAGAATTCTGTTAGTCGAGTTTAGAGTTTGTATTTTGAAAGGTCAGTTCTTCTCGCTACTTTGTAAGATCATGTTCATGTAATATATATATCTTTGTAATATTTCTTTAATTTTGGTCTGTCGATCCTTACAACAAAGACTAAAAAATTATTTTTAATTTTTCCATTTAAATAGATAATGACAATAATTTTTCAGAATGCCCTAAACTGCTGAAATATTCCAAAAATTCATAACTATTTCGAATACAACTGATAAAAATATGATTTTTGGGAAATCACATCTACAAAATATATGAAAAGGATTCCAACCTTAAAAGCTAGAAAATGTCACCCAGAAACCCTAAAATCAAATGCTGCAATCTCCCAAGGGTGACATCACCCTATGAAAGGGGCTGGAAATCCCTCTAAATGCGTCCATAAGTGGCACCAATCTTTCCTGAAGTGTTGGGAATAATCTGAAATGCAAATGGCTGAAATATATGGACAAATGATCTCACTTAGACTCTGAAACCCTCTGAAAACCCTGTTGGAAAACCTTGTAGAATCTTCTTGAAAATCTACTCTGAATGGGCTCCAAATTAGCAAACTAGGGTGGATCTTTCACCACTGAAGAGTGCTCTGCTAGCTAGAAGTGGATCTCTCACCACCAAAGCTAGGGTTCCCGTAGCTACTAATATCCATCTGTGTCCTACACTTGAGGAATCTGAAATTTCCCTAATAAAGTCCAACCCCATTGCTTGAAAGGGGCTTCAATCGAATCTTGGTTGTAAAGGCAAGGCCCTTGAGGCTTCAACCTCCCAGAGAATCTTTGGAAACTTTCACATTTTCTGACTAATATTGTTGCATCTTTGAATAATGTGGGCCACCAATATCCTGCTCTCAAAATTTATGAGCAATTACTCTTCCAAAGAAAGTGGCCCCCACACACTCCAACATGGAACTCTATAATAATCTAAGGGCCTCTTCCTCTGTGATGCATCTTAACAAAATTCCCTCTGGGTTTTTCCAAGCCAACCCATAATCATTCATAACATATTTCTGGGAAGCCAACTTAAGTGTCCTTTGATTCTTATCTAGATGCCCTGGACACTCCAAATTCTTCAGGTAATATATTACATCTTTATACCAAATGGAATTGGTCATTTTGTCTTGGAGATCCAAATTGCCATCTTCAACTGCATTGATTTCCATTACTTGCAGATTACTTTCTGCTATCAATTTTGCCAGGCACAAGCCTCTAACTAGTTTAGTAGTTTGAATATCCATATCATACTCCTAGAGCTTGTTTACCCAACGACATCTCTTACTAGATATTTCCATCTCAGACAATATATCCTTGACCATTGTGTGGGGAACATAGGCTATAATATTTGAGCTCAAGATATAAGGCCTAAAGATTTTAGTTGCTCTAACCAAAGCAAATGCATGTTTTTCCATAATGGTATATTTCAATTGAGCACGTTGCAGGGCTCTCTGAAGAAAACAATTGGCCTTTCGTTTTCTTCTTCATCTTTTTGTAACAATACAGATGCAATTTTATTTTCTGAGGTAAAAGAAAACATTTGAAATGCTTTTTTATAATCTGGGCTAGCCAGAATAGGGGCATTTTTCAATGTTACTTTAATTCCATTAATAGCTTGGACAACCCCTTGTTCCCATTTGATAACCTGATCTTTCTTTAACACACTAGTAATTGGAATGGTTATCTCAACAAAATTTGACATAACTCCTAATGAAATTAATTTGCCCAAAGAAAGATTGAATACCCTTTTTTTTGACATGGGTGTAGGGACCCTACCAATAGCTTCCACTCGTTCAGGATCTATCATGACCCCTTCTTTAGATACTATATGTCCCAATAACTTTGTTTTTAACACCAAAGTGACATTTATTGGGATTCAATGAAATTCCATATTCTCGACATCTGATTAACATCTTCTCTACATGCCCCAAGTGGTCACCTCTTTTCTAGAAAATACAGTCACATCATCTTGGTACACAACTATGAAATCATTGATGAAACCTGAGAATGCCACATCCATGGCCCTTTGAAAAGTAGCTCCAACATTCATTAGCCCAAATGGCATCCTAACATACACATATGTTCCCCAAGGGGTGGTGAAGGTAGTTTTAAATCTTTCGGATTGTTTCACAACCACCTGATTGTACCTTGAGAATCCATCCAATGTTGAGAGCAATTCAGATCCTAGTAACCAGTTGCAACATATTGTCCATATTGGGCAATGGATAATTATCTTTAATTGAAGCCTTGTTTAGATTCCTAAAATCTACACAAAGTCTTATGTCTCCATTTTTCTTTCTCACTAGTACCAGATTAGCCACCCATGAAGAGTATTTGGTGGGCTATATTATTCCTCCCTCTCTTAGCTTTGTCAACTCTTCTTGCATCTTGAGTGAGAGAAGAGGGTTAATGGGCCTTTTCTTTTGTCTAAATGGCTTAGTATGAGGCTCCAAAGGTATCTCATGTTGGAACAAGTCCTCTCTATAAGCCTTCACTCTGAATAGGACCATGCCAAACAATCTTGGTATTTTGTCAACAACTTTATATAAGTCTTGCTTCTCTTATTTTTTCATATTACATCCCAACCAGACCTTCCTGTTTTTGTAGGGTTCTAAGTTGTATTCTTCAACTTCTCTTGAATCGAGATGGGTCTGTTTATTACCCTTAGCAACATTGTCAAAATTAGACTCAAGGGCAACTAACCCTCTGGGAATTGTGTTGGTTTTCAGTTGAACTTTCCCAAACAAGGTTTCCTTCCCATCACAAACTAAAACCATTGGCTCAAGATCCATGTATTGATTTGTAAACTCACCTTCATTTTTCATGAACCTTCGTATTTGAGCATCATCCTCAAATACTTGCCATTGTTTGACATTGTCAGCACACGATGGTCTACATACTATTTCAACATCATAGCTACAATAAGGGGAGGCCGTGCAATTATCAAATTGGGATGCAAGAACAAGTTTATCGGCTTGTGCATTTTGAGATCTCTCATGGTATAAAATGTTGAAGGACTCAAACATTTCAATAAAGTCCCATACTGCATGCTTGTACTTTGTTTCATTCTTTGATTCTTTGTTGCATACAACTGCCTGACTTGCTTCACTACCAATTTAGAATCTCCTTTGACAACAATATCTTTGATCCCATATTTCCATGCAATTCTTAGACCAGAGCAATGCTTCATACTCTGCAATGTTGTTGGTGCACTCAAATTTTAATTTGAATGAAAAATTAAATGTTTCTTTGTTCGCAGAAATGAGCACCACTCCAGCCATTCCTGTTTTAGAACATGCTCCATCAAACATCATAACCCAAGGGGCACCAACACTTTCCAATTTTACACTGTCCTTTATAATGTGGTCCTCAAAGTCTGCATACCCCACAAAGTTATCTACATCCACATCAACAAATAACACTTCATAAGAAGCGTTGTTTGGATCTTCAATCAAATGTAACATTTTCTTCTCACCGTGTAATTTCACCAAGTTTCCCTCTAGGGGTATAGTAGCATAGGACATATCCATTTGAACACTGCCTCCCACACTTGCAGCCCACTTTCTAGACAACAACATGCCCCATTTAGTAGGGCAATCAACAATGACCACATTCATGGTCAAGTATTTACCAGATAAGCAGAATAGTCAGCACAACCAAACCTTTCACATATCCAATAATGTACTTCCTCGAGTCCATGGCATGGCATTTTCCAAAAGTTGCTGTCACCTTTATGTCCACAGTCTCGACATTTAGCAACTCGGTGGAATTAGCTCCTTGTTGTGGAGTCGACACATTCAAACATACATACATCACCAAAGGTAGCCTCATCATTAACCTCTTCTTCTTCTACACTGGGTCACATGGGGATGCGGTAGAAAACATTTGTCACACCATTCAATGACATGATCCTCTTCTACTAATGACACTTTAACAGTCAATGGATCAGGGAATAACTTGTTTTCTCTAGGAGTTTGTTGTTTGTTCCTTGACCCCATAGGTCCTTTCCCTCTATCATCTGCTCTGTGATCACCCTTGGGATGATTCCCAAATCTGTTTTGTCCCTAGGGTTGGTGCCGAGCTTGGGGTTTCAAGCTAAACCATTCTCCTCGCCCGACAAGGTTGTATGAGATTTCCTTTCACCGCCCTCGCCGAGTCTCGACCTCCTCCTCCAAATGTACTCCCTTACTTGCTTGAGGCTTCTCAAGATTGATTAACTTGACACCTTCCCTCTTTGGAGATTTCCCTGCTTTGCCTTAATATTATTCTCAATCTATATTGCCATAGAAAAAGCTTGCCTCAAAGTTTTGGGGATGTCCCTCAAATAATATGCTACTTTCTTGTCAAAGGCATCAAAATATTTAATTAGGCAGGATTCATCACTTGGCCTCAAGTTTACAGAAATCTGGTCAAGGTCTTATTAAATTTGGTGTTAAAATCCTGACATGCTCATTAGGGTTTTTCTTTATATTCTCAAATTTAGTGAGAAGGAACCTGGGGTCAGTTTTATCACTATATTGCGATTTGAATGCATTCTTCATTTCTGACCAAGAGTCAATAGAGTTGTCAGCAATGATTTATACCAATCCCTGACATCCTCTTCCAAAGTATGTATAAATAACTTCACATATACATCCTCGTGCTTGATCTCAAAATCTTCCATAGTATTATGAAAAATCTTGAGATGTTGGTCTCCACTAATGGCATTATCGCCCTAAAATTTGGACAACCTATTTCTGACTTCATGTGGGACTACATTTGGATACCCCGCCATTCCATCGAAGTTTATAAGCCTGTATACATTCACAACAAAAGGTCTAGGCGAAGGTTGGGCCATGTTATTAACTGGAGATGTTCCAACAGGAGGATTAAAATGATGGGGAACTGGAGGTCTCTGAGGCAAGGGAGTGTGATCTTCAAACTGTTGATCCTTTAATGACTTTGTTTCACAAAATATTTTATTATTTCTAATCAATAAAGGAGGGAATTGAAGAATACCCTGATCACTTGTAAATGAAGGACCATCCTGAGCTGGAGTATATAAATTGGCACAAGGACTACGTGATCCGTAATCTGCCTCGAGGTATTGAGTAGTCTTCCACTAAAGGTTGATCAGTTTCAGCAATAGGTACAACTTTTTCTTCCAACCTTTGATCACCCAAGGCTTTCCAGACTTGTTTTCTTCCTAGATTAGTCTTTCCCAATTCGGGAACAATCTTCTGCAGATCTGATTTGAAGAAGGATCTCCTTCCTTCCAACTTTGCGAAATTGACAAGTAAATCAACCAAGATTTAGATACTTTACACTAGGTTCTCACCAGAATTCTCACAGAAGATGGAGCTACCACTAAGGTTTTGCACCTTAGATGTGTTGATCACTTGAAATAACTTGCTAGATGATGTCTTTACACGCAAATGAGCAAAGCTTTGCAAATTTCCACAGTCTTTTGTTAGGCTTCTCCTAACAAAGTCAAATTTAATGGAAAGCTTGCTCGTACTAGGAAAAAATAGAGAATTGATTTAGACGGGGCTCTATTTTAGCAAAGCTCAACAAAGGAGTGGATTCTTAACATGAATTCATATCAAATATATTGCAAATATAACCAAAGACACGTATTTTTACTCAATTTTAGGAAATAGTCCCCGATAACGACGCCAAAAGCGTGTTGGCACCCAATCTTACACATCCTGCGGGCCGGGCAACATCCACACTTGAAGTGAGATGCTCTAAGTATGACAGACTTGTTGTTTTGTAGCCGAGGAAGATGTCTGACAAACTTATTCAAAATCAAGGCGTTGGAGGGACTGAGTGGAACGTATAAAGGGGATGACCTTCCCTGCTGCTTTAGGTCCTGCCTTTAACCAGGTGAGAGAACCCATTTTGTAACCTAAACTTGTGAGAAAATAAGTGGAATCACAGTTTCTTAGTCTTCTCTTTGAAATTTGGAGATCAGTCCTGAATGAACATGGTCAATGTATGCACTATTTAACTCTCACGAGTTGTCACACTAAATAATGCAAATGTCACTCAAGTAGGACTCAAGTTACTCTAGATAGTGGAAAGTTCGGTCTACTTCTGCATATTTATGAAAAGGGAAGGTAAAAATGGTAAAGTCCCTTGGCAAATGTTCATAGACAACAAACAAAAGTGGTTCAAAAAGGATTTAACAATTGTAGGTTTGTATTTGTGTAGGAGTGGGAGATTAAAGTAGGATAAATTTGATTATACAGAATTCTCAAAAACTTTAACAATGTCATAAAATTGCTCAAGGCGAAAAGAACACATCAAACAACCAAAAACAACCCTTTAACCAGAAGATATGCACTCATGGAAGCCCAAGAATACATGCTTTCACACAATCTTTAAGAAATTAAATACAAAAGCTCATGTTAACCTCTCAATAAAACATTGACAATTCCTAATCCATTATGCCCAAGATTGACTCAAAGACTTACAAAAATCTTCTCAACATAATGGATGCATCATGAATTTAAAATTGTTTACCATACTATGAAAGGAAAGCTCTTCCCACAACATAATTATAGTTTCCAAAACACCACCACCGAGACAAGATCTAGTGTAATTTAGAGGAATTCTCAACACAAGATTGCAACGGAGAGATAAATGGTTGATTTAAAGTATATCACCCAAAGACAAAGATAACAATGCTCATGAACATACACAGTTTATTTCAGGATTTTCAGATTTCTTAGCAAGGGAAAATAAAGCCTATGATCTCAATGCTTGTCAATGGCTGTACACTTGCAACCATCTTGACATAAGAAGATTTGAAAGGTGAAACAAATCATAGGTATCTCAATTCGATTCAGGTTTTCAAGAATGCTTATCAGTTTACACTGTTTCTTCTAAAATCTTAGAAAAATTAACCCCCGATATGAGAACATGCCTCTCATATCTATACAATCTTTGATTCTTTCTTTGCTTGATTTTCCCCCAAACTTTGAATCTTTTCAAGGAATATTCCTAAGGAACAATATCTAGATTCTTCGCTTTGAAAATATCTCATTCCCTATCGTGCCATGTGGAGAGATCTTTAAAAATGTTGCCAGTGTATATTTCATTCCTTTATGATGAATGGGATGCTTATGTCATTCATTTGACATCATCAACTTGATCATTTCTATTTTGGGTAGGTTGGGAAACCTTTTTAATGATTTTTTGAGCACCCCCAAATAGTTTGATTTGATGTTAATCATTCTGCTTTTGGGAATCCACCTCAAACACACAATTATTGTCATATCTTTTTGAGCTAAGTATTTCCACATGTGTTGTGTTACATCAGGCCAATTACCTCTTTTTGTATGATATCAATCACGCTTCACATTTATCTCCCTCGTGCGGATATCATAGACAATCTCAACAATCAACTCACCATGATTTTGCTCAACTCAACTCGCAACCTCATCTTCATTATAAATTCCCACAATTTCTTCTACAAATTCACATCCCTTCTTTTAAGTGCGAGAAGCTTAGTGAAATTCTTTGTCTATGCAATATGGTAGGAGTAGCATTAGCATCCAGTTTGAAAGAGATTTCCTTTGAGGATTTAAACTCAATTTTTGATTTGTCAGGCCCAGATGAAGCATTCATAAGAATGCTATTTGGAATTAGTAGATCTAGAGGGACTATAATGGGCCATTAACAGCTCAAGTTGTTCGAGTGGCTCTGATTCGAAAACCAATTAGGATCAGTCCCGTCTTTTCTGCTTTCCAAATGATGTAGTTTCATCTTTTCAAGTGGGAGCATCAAAAGACTCCTGAGCTGTTGAAGCAATTTTGACTCAAGAGTAGGCCTGTTGTGAAGGGTTGTAAGGTTCCCTTATAGGACAAGCTAGGAATTCATACAAATTTGATCACACACAACTGTAAATAATTAATTTTCAAACCCCAACTATTGCAATTTTTAAAAATTCATCTCTTTGGCTAGAAAAGTTCAAATGAGCTGAAATTTTGGATAATGGACCCCAAAAAAATGAAGAACAATATGCAAAAATCAGATTTCGCACAACCAACCCGAAACCCTAATTTTGACCTAAAAAGTAGGTCGCCCAACACATTTAGGGCATCAAATCCACTCCAAAAATTATGAAAACATCTTCTCCTTATTTCTCCTAGTTTCTACAATCATATGCAATATTAAATCAACCCCAAACTAGCAGATCTGATATAAATATCAATTTTCCATACCCAGAAAAGCCTGCAGACAGTTGAAATATTCAAAAATGCATAACTCCTTCAATATTCCATATTTTCTCCTCAAATAAAATGCAAATAATTCTATAAATTAAGATCTTTCCAAAGAACTAAAGATTTGAATTTTATGACACCGAAAACCCTCCAAAACAGCCCCCAAAAGTCTCAATCAAGTCGCTAGGGTTAGATGGAATGACATAAATTATTTTCAACTCTTTCTACACTTCAAAAACCCTCCAAATAACAGTTCTACTCTTGGAAAATTATACCAACATAGATCAGATTATATTTTACCTTGTTCACTCACAAAACATACGAAAACAAGTCCCTTATCAAGTCGCCATTGTTAGAAAGTATGAATCATGCAAAGAACATACTTCAACACAAGAGAACTCAACTCAATAGAGCAAGAGAACATTTTTCAATTGATCAAAACCAGCTCACTAACGTACTCACACAAGAGAGAGAGAGAGAGAGAGAGAGAGAGAGAGAGAGAGAGCATCAATGGGCATGCATCCCAACTCCAAGCATGAAGCATTAAATAAATATCATCATAACATGAGTCTAACAATGATCCTAGCACTCCTTTTATAAGCAAGGAGACACAAAATTCAAAATCCCTAGGAGAGGGAAATTATTAAATAAAAGAAGTTTATTTCCCCTAGGTGTGGCGTCCCCTTTTAAAAAGGGTGATTTTAATATTTAAAAGCCACCTAAATATTATTTAATTAATTCCCCTTTTTAATTTGCATTTTGGGAATTTAATTAAATAATTACTTGCTCCATAAATATTAAATAATTACTTGCTCCATAAATATTAAATAATTAAATAAATATTGGTTTATAATGTCAAATTATAAAAATCACTCTCAAACAATATTATAAAATTATTTAATATAATTTTCCCCTTGCAACATCCCTAAAGCCCACGGGAATGATAGGCTAAGGGTCTTCAAAAATGGGGACATTACAGTCCTCCCTTCCCAAGATTGCTTGCCCTCAAGCAATAGCAAGCTCATGTGTCTCGTGTCCAAAAGTGTGGTACTCCAAAAGCCGTGCTCCCATGCCACTCAAGTGAAGTAGCATTTGCAATATCTTGGACCGCTTCATTCTCCTAAAAGTTAGGAGTGTAGTCTGCTGTAATTTCTTCTTCAAACCTGCGCATGAAACAAACAAATTAGAAAAATAAGTGTTGAAGAACACTTTTCCAATGTGTCTCCATGGCATGTACAACTCCTCCATGTATGGGCTGCCCCCAAACTCTGTTATGTGGCCCCAAGTGTTGCTGTAATCTCCAAAAATCAGAATTGGAGTGGCTGGTTTCCACCCCCAAATAGTCACCCATGAGTCAACATCAAGTACCATCACCCATGTCATCGAATACATGTGAAAAATCTGAATTATGGAGGTGATATCATCCATAGAAATTAGAGGACAGCAGCTACCATGTTTCCAAATTATTTTTCCCACATCAATGAGCAACCATCTAGTAAATGCAATAGGCCCCCATGCAACTGAAATTTCACTCCCTATAATAAAAATCTGAAAATCATCCATATGCACAGCTGAAAATGAGACTCTTACCATGCCATGTGAAGCCCATGTGATCCATTCTTCATCATCACAACCCTCAATACATTGTTCCCAAGAAAACAAATGCTGAAACTCAATCATATGCATGATATAGAGCTGATTCAAAGTGAATCTCATGACAAATGTGGTACTTCTCACTATCATGGCTGAAAATACAACATGCTTACCCTTTTTTCTCAGAACATAACATGACAACTCAACACCAAACCTTCCTCTTCGCTGCTCCCAATGTAAAATAAGTGCTAAATGGTCAAAAGAAGAACCTGTAACATGTACCAATGATGCTCCAAACTGAAAATCAGCGTACCATGTGACTAAATCCTTTTGTAAGCATGTTAACATGTCCTCAAACAAACCAAAAATGTACATTACAGCAGTGTGAATGTTAAGTATGCACATATTCCTCTTGGATGCAAACTCAAACATGAATAGATGATGCTCGTACCTTCCTCTTATGACCTCAACAATCAAAAACTGAATTTTATCAAGGTATGAGAACAATAGAATGTCCATCTTAATCATCTTATGAGCACTAGTAAATACAAACAACTTGTTATTTACTTCTCCATGCCATGTAGAGGGATGACATCTCACTATTTTTGTTGCACCATGCATATAAAAAGAGAAACCATAATTCATGCATCCATAAACCATATCACCGTAAACCCAAGGAACTTCAAACCTTTGATTGTGCCCATGTACCTTCTTTATGGATAAAGAAAATAAATCTAAAATATCATGCTTGGGGCTGCTCATTACATTTTTGCACCATAAAACATCACTTCTCACCTTGTAATTATGTACCTTTACTTGACATGTGCATGGAGCTTCCTTGGAACTTGATTCTAGAAGAGAAAACACGCTTATTTGCTCCCTAATGACTGCTGTTATACACAGGCCAGCAAGCTTACTGTCATGATTTTCATTTGTAGGAGTCTTAGGCATCCCTTTCCTTTTGCCATGTTGACACTTATGCACCCAAGTGTTAGGAGCAAAAACATCAACAATAGTATGACCAAAATACCTCTTATCCATCCATCTAACATGCTCATACTCATATTCATCAAAGCTCAACATATAAGGAGGAAATAAATATGAAAAATCATACCTTGGGCTGCCCCCAACATCTACAAAACTCAGAATTTCTGAGTTTAGGACAGCGCTCTTTCTCCCATTATTTTCTTCATCTAAACCCCCTTTTTCTCCTTCACCAATGCTTGTGTCATGTAGGAAATGACTTGGAGTAACCATGAGACTCATACTCCCTTCTTGTCCTTCAAATGGCTCATGATGAAGGTGAATGCTATCCTTCAAATCTGATTTTTCCTTTTTAGCATGCACATGCTCATCAACAACTTCATCATTAGTACTAGCCAAATCAAACTTAGAATAATTTGTTACCTCAATGTAGTTGTTAAGTGGTTTCCTTTTATGAGGAGGGAGATATGGTGAAATAGACCCCTTTAGGGCCATATTGAGGTCTACCCTTGGCTGCCCCTTTGAAGCTTGTGTTTGATCACTCAATAGTGACCTTGGCTGCTCCTCCTTCACTATTTTTCGCTGCATATGTACAGCAGTACCGTACAGACCAGCAAGTTGAGAATGGTCTAAAGTGCTCAGAAATGTCTCTTCTTCTTTCCTATCATTCATCCCCTCATCCTTGCATTCATTGCCAATCCAAGTAGCATTAGTAACAACTAAATAATGTTCATTAGTTACCTCTTGGCTGTCCTCATTTTGCTTGTCCATGCAAACTTGCAAATCAGATTTCTCTTCCCTCTTGGGCTCATCTCCCATGATTATTTTATCAACATGCATGCAATCATGCAAAGGCAAGGAAACCTCTTCAATCAAAAATAACTCTTTACCTTGCTCATTTGTATCTAGGGGCTTTTCTACCTTCTCTTCCTTTGGAGATAAATCTGATTTTTCTGTGCAAATGCCAACTCTCATGCAAGTATTAGATACCAAAATTTTATCATTAGACACCAAAGAATTCATACCTTGGAAAATCATAGTCTTCACTTTGTTCGAACATTTCTCTAGGACACCTTGGGCTAGTGTATGAGCAACACATGATGCCTCTTGACCCAATCCTTCCTCCAACATAGATAGCAAGTGTGTTGGGGGACTCTCATATTCATTTAATATCAAAGACATAATGGCTTGCATGGAAATCATGATCTCTTGAGCATGATCATTACATATAACATCAAAGAACACCTCAAACATGTGAGAAATAAGATCATTACATTCTAAATCCATCATTATAACACAAGATCTTACTTTTGCCATAGTGTTCAAAATGCAAACCCTCTTACCAAAACAAGGGCTTGTGAGGTCCCACAGACCTTGGAAACTTCCCACCATGACCTCAAAGATGTCTTCCATGATAACATCACAATATGACAATTTTGGGGCTGTGATTCGTATAACCTCACTAATGCAGAAGATAACCATAATTCTTACCTCCCCATTTTCATGATCCAACAACTCGTGCTTAGCCAGCTGCATTACCAAGGAATCCCTTGCAAGAAGCATAGATCCATAATCATCTTGCTCTATTGTTACCAAGCAACTTGCTCGCTTCTTCCAAAATTTTGAGCAACTCATCCTTTGATGGAGGTAGGTGCTTGAGAGCTCTACCAAGTCTCCAAATCTTGTCTTCATGTTACCTGCACTAGATAAATCCATGATCCACAAGCAATGTCAAACCTCACAGGTGCAGAAGAACATGCTCTGATACCACTGTAATATCCCCTTCTAGGACAAGTTAGGAATTAATACAAATCTGATCACACACAACTGTAAATAATTAATTTTCAAACCCCAATCTGATTTTTCTCTCATAAGTTCTTTAGCCATTATTTCCTTTTCATCATACACATGCTTGACACCATAGTTCTAAAATCGCGATTACTCGACGATAATCGTGATTAATTGTTTTTCACATGCAAAACGATTTATCTTTCCATAAATCGCGATTTATTTATTGTCGATAAATCGGTGATTTCCGATGCTAAATAACCTGGAAAATCGTGGAAAATCGCTCCATTTCTTTCTACTCGAATTGTTTTTTAGCTTATGCGATTTTTTCTCCTAGTTTCTTCCTCGCCAATCGCTTTTTTCCTTTTTAGGCATTTCTTTTCTTTTTTGGATTTTTGGTGAAGAAAAAAATTGCCTTTTTGGAAAGGGTCCAAGAAGATGCGCAAAGAAAAAAACTTGCATGTGCCATAACTTTCATTCTCCAGGCTCCGCTTTCAAGTGCCGTTTCTCTAAAAGTGTATATTTTCTCGAGCTCTACGCATTGATGGCAATATTTTTCTTTTTCATAAAATCCATTTTTGCACCTTTTGAACCAAACAACTTCTCGAATCTTCCTCAAAGAATCATGAGCTTTGATCTCTTGTAGACAAATTAGTAATTAAAAATACAACTATGCAAGTATTCCAACTATGGTATATACAACTTATACAATATACTGTACATTGTATACATTTATATAAAATACATTATTTAATTTTATACAATCTATAACACACTATAAATTTAATTTTATTCGTTTTGTATATACTGTACATTATTATAAATTTATAGTTAATTGTACATAAGATACACTATAAAATTATAATAGTATACTGTATAACGATTTAACATATAACATCATTTAACATCAGAACGATTTAACATTTAACATCAATTAACATCATAACGATTTAACATTTAACATCATTTAACATTATAACAGTATACTGTATATCGTATACTGTACAGAGTCACTTCTCGCATCATTTACATTTAATTTAAGTATATTTTATGAATTTAAATGTTTTTAAAAGTAGCGATAAAGTTGTTGATTAATGCCGATAAATTGCCGATTGCCGATTTCCAAGTCAAAATTTGGCCTACTGATTAATCGCCGATAACGATTTTTTTGAACTATGCTTGACACTAACGCCCTCTTCATGCTCATCATCCAAATCTGATTTCTTGCATCCATTCAAACCCATGCAATCATTAGATGTTAAAAATGTACCATCAACAACAAAAGAGCTCATAGCCTATCATTCCCCTCGTGGGCTTTCCAAATGGTTTCATGTGGAAACTAGGACAAGTTAGGAATTCATACAAATTTGATCACACACAAATGTAAATAATTAATTTTCAAACCCCAATCAAGCTGCAATTTTTAAAAATTCATCTCTTTGGCTAGAGAAGTCCAAATGAGCTGAAATTTTGGATAGTGGACCACAAAATATGAAGAACAATATGCACAATTAGATTTCGCACAGCCAACCCGAAACCCTAATTTTGACCTAAAAAGTAGGTCGCCCAACACATTTAGGGCATCAAATCCACTCCAAAAATTATGAAAACATCTTCTCCTTATTTCTCCTAGTTTCTACAATCATATGCAATATTAAATCAACCCCAAACTGCAGATCTGATATAAATATCAATTTTCCATACCCAGAAAAGCCTGCAGACAGCTGAAATATTCAAAAATGCATAACTCCTTCAATATTCCATATTTTCTCCTCAAATAAAATGCAGATAATTCTATAAATTAAGATCTTTCCAAAGAACTAAAGATCTGAATTTTATGACACCCGAAAACCCTCCAAAACAGCCCCCAAAAGTCTCAATCAAGTCGCTAGGGTTAGATGGAATGACATAAATTATTTTCAGCTCTTTCTACACTTCAAAAACCCTCCAAATAACAGTCCTACACTTGGAAAATTATACCAACATAGATCAGATTATATTTTACCTTGTTCACTCACAAAACATACTAAAACAAGTCCCTTATCAAGTTGCCATTGTTAGAAAGTATGAATCATGCAAAGAACATACTTCAACACAAGAGAACTCAACAATGGAGCAAGAGAAAATACTTCAATTGATCAAAACCAGCTCACTAACTTCCCATGCAAGAGAGAGAAAGCATCAATGGGCATGCATCCCAACTCCAAGCATGGAGTATTAATCAAATATCATCATAACATTAGTCTAACAATAATCCTAGACTCCTTTTATAAGCAAGGAGGCACAAAATTCGAAATCCCTAGGAGAGGGAAATTATTAAATAAAAGTTTATTTCCCCTAGGTGTGGCGTCTCCTTTTTAAATGGGTGATTTTCATATTTAAAAGCCACCTAAATATTATTTAATTAATTCTCCTTTTTTTAATTTGCATTTTGGGAATTTAATTAAATAATTACTTACTCATAAATATTAAATAATTACTTGCTCCATAAATATTAAATAATTAAATAAATATTGGTTTATAATGTCAAATTATAAAAATCACTCTCCGCATAATATTATAAAATTATTTAATATAATTTTCCCTCGCAACATCCCTAAAGCCCACGGGGAATAATAAGCTAAGGGTCTTCAAAAATGGGGACATTACAATCCTCCTTCCCAAGATTGCTTGCCCTCAAGCAATAAGCAGCTCATGTGTTTGTGTCCAAAAGTGTGGTACTCAAAAGCCGTGCTCTCATGCCACTCAAGTGAAGTAGCATTTGCAATAATTTGTACCGCTTCATTATCCTAAAATTAGGAGTGTAGTCTCGTTGTAATTTCTTCTTCAAACTCGTGGTAAGCAAACAAATTAGAAAAATAAGTGTTGAAGAACACTTTTCAAATGTGATCAATAATTATTTACAATTTATGTGTGATCGATTTGTATGAATTCCTAACTTGTCTTAAGGGGACATTACAAGGGTGCAGTTGATAACACATGCCCTTTCATTTGTAATGAAGAATTCACTGTGAAGGAGATTCCTTCAGAATCTTACGTGGTCGATGAAGGGTCTTTTATAGACACTAGTGCCTACTCTTTCTCGCAAAGTGACTAAGTTAGAGCAACGTGTTTCTACTTTGGAGAAGAGGCCAACATAATCTTTGTCGTCACAACCTTTTTGGGCATCACCATTCTTCATGAAGAAATGTAGGGGTGAGTCTATTATCTTGGAAGTTACATGGAAACCTGATTCCGAGACCTCATCTTGTGGTTTTTGATCTTTCCTCTTAATTCCTCTTAATCCCAATTTAAGTATCGAGAACACTAAGGTAAAGCAAGGACTTACCTCTTTGTTTGCAAACTTTGTTAAATTTTCCGCTACTTTCGTAACTCTGAGTTCCTTCGCTCAATTTTACAACTTCATAATCGATTCTTCTTCTTTCTTTCGTGAATTAATGTTGCTAGGGCATCCAAATTTCTCGTGTGCAAGGTGAAAGCTAGAAACGATCAAAAAGGCCTTTAAAATTCATACTTTGATCCGTATGCATGCATTTATGGCGGCAACCATTAATGCTTTAAATGTTGACCTTCGATCTGTTTATCCTTTTGAATGTGAGCCATCCACGTGGCTTAATCCGAGACATCATGGGTTAGGAGTCTACTTGCAGCTTTGTGTATTTCTTCAACATGTGCCAAATCATAATTTTGACCCGAACATCCGCTCTCTGACTTTGGTTGAGAAGTTGACACGTGCTCCCCGTCGGACTTTGGGGATATATTTGCACTTTGCATTACATTGGGCCTTTGATGCAAAAGTGCACCAATAATCCGTTTCCTGCTCCCAATCACATTTGAACACATGTTCCTTTTGCTAAAGCGGGTTATATTCGTATTTTCTTTGATTGTATAACTCGAATATTCCTTAGAATATTCTGTCGGGTTTCGTGTTTGGTTTGCACTTTGCAGCCATTAAGTAACTTTTGTAATTGTGCAAATAAAACCCGATATAGCGCAACCAATTAAATCAGGCCACGTACCTTCGGCATCGGAGAACAAAGTGCAATTTGCATTGAAAATCAAAGGAACGACACATAGGAATTTACAAGGATTAACATGATCATTCGACAATGCTTTTGTGGATATTTCTTTGAAACAACATGGTTATGATTTCCACGATTGAAAAGAGGATTCACATTGGATTTATGATCAAACACGAGATTTTTTCTTGGTTTAACATGTGTTTATCATCTAAACAAACATACTTGAGTTCCATGCAACAAAACATGAAAACTTTATGAAGGTATATTTAGGACAAAAGGGCGAGCTTAAAGCGAGCAGCGACATGAATGATCTCTTTTTCTCCCCAAACACCATATTTTATAATGATCCAATGCAACAAAGGGCCCAAAGAACCCTAATCGATCCCTTAGGGGAAGACCCACATGAATAGAAAGTAACTTAAGTTACTTTTTCCCCCTAGGTGCCAAAAGTGACATTAGTGACCCGCATCGAAGGAATATAATAATAAAGTACCACGAGTCCCCCTCAATGACAAAATATAACAATAATTCCCTCCAAGTTGCCCAATATTAATGTCAACGACAAAATATAACTAAAAAACAAGTTGATAATAAGATATTCATACCCAATAGCCTCCAACGTCGTTAGCCCCTCGCGTATGACCAAGGCTAAGACTGAAAAATCGCTGTTAGGCCCTCGGTGAAGGAATGGGGAATTTACAATCCTCCCTTCTTGAAATTTGTTTGTCCCCAAGCAAATGCAAACTAGGATGATGTAAAATCTTCTCTCCCTCCTAAGTAACATCCTCATTTGGCAAGTCCCTCCACCCCACTAAGTACTATGTGATCACCCTATTCCCGAGCTTCCTCTGTCTCACGTCAATGATAGATTCGTGTTTCAAGACCAACTTCCCTCATCGTCCAATGGTGGCAACTCCGTAGAAGGCACAATATGCTGTCCTTGTGCCTTTCGAGGCATGAAACATGAAAAACATTGTGTATCTTGTTGTGCTCAGAAGCTCTAGCTCATACATGCATCTGCCCCAATTCTTCGTGCTATCCTCATATGGCCCATAGATCCGCAGCTTTCAGCTTCTCGACACTCGCTTCGCTTAAGTGAGGATTGTCTGTAAGGCCGCAAACGTAGGAAAACTAAGTCTCCCACCTCAAAAGACCTCTCTACCCTGTGCCTATTTGCATAAATCTTCTACTGATTATGTGCTTTTTGAAGGTTCTCCTTGAGGGCCTTCAAAATATCTTGGTTCTCCTTAGAACCAATCTTGAGCTTTGGGAGCTCGACTATCTGATAATACTAAGTTTGCGAATGATGTAGCATCATACCCGTACATAATGCCCTAAAGGAGTCATGCCAATGCTCATCTGGTAGGTGGTATTGTAGCAATACTCACCCATGTGTAGCCATCTAATCCATGCACGCTGATGTCCTGTCACATAGCTACGCAAATAGCCCTCTATCCACTTATTGACTATCTCTGTTTTCCCGTATGTCTGTGGATGATAGCTAGTGCCAGTTTCAATTCCATGCCTGCAAGTCTGAAAATCTCTGCCAAAAGGTGCTCATGAAGATTTTGTCCTCACTGACAATGTTTTTAGGCAAACCATGAAGCCTAAAAATACTTGCATAGAGTATCTGAGCCACCTGTGGTGTCTTATGCCCCTTAGGCATAGAGATGAAATGGGCATACTTGGTTAATCGATTAACCACGACATATATGCAATCATGCTCGTGTACTGAGGGAAGCCCTATGATAAAATCCGTGGATATGCTCTCCCAATTCTGCTCTGGAATAAGAAGAGGCTGTAGTAGTCCTGTTGGAAAAGAATGGCCAGCTTTGGTTTGCTGGCAAACCACACACTCTCTAATATGATTAAGGACGTCATCCTTCAACCCTTTCCATGAAAATCTCTTCCTAATGTACCTGTAGGTCTTAATATATCCAGGATGTCCCACAAGGGGTGTATCATGCACTGCTCGAAGGATCCTCTCCTTCATCTTGGATTCTGGTACAAGGAAAATCCTATCCTTGTAGTAGATGAGGTCATACATGATCCTGTATCTGTCATCTTGTATAATGCCATCCATGATCTCACATGCAACTGATTTTTGGAATACTCAACAAGTATGTGAGCCTTCCAATTTGTTGAAATCTCGGACATAAAACTAAGCATAGAGGTAAGGTGAGGCCTCCTAGATAATGCACAAGCAACAACATTATTCTTAGATTTAGTGTACTCTATGTCGAAGTCATATGTTAGCATCTTATTCACCCATCTCTGCTAGCGGTCGTTGAGATCCTTCTCACCAGAAGAACCTCAAACTTTTATGATCTCGTACAAACCACGATTTGCTTCCCACAAGGTACCTAAATTTTGCCAAAGCATGCATAATGGCCAACATCTCCTTGTCATAAATTGAGTACCCCTTCTCCACAGGGCTCAATTTCCAACTCTCGTAGGCAATGGGATGCCTATCTTGCATAAGAACTGATCCAACGCCCTCACTTGATGTGTCACACTCAAGTATGAATGGACAAGAGAAATATCACAATGCAAGAACGAGACATGAACTCATCACCCCCTTAATGTGATAAAAACTTGCTATGCTGATTCTGAACAAGCAAAAGCCCCCTTCTTGGTCAAATCTGTCAATGGTGTAGTCAAGCGAGAGAAGTTCTTCACAAACCTACAGTAGTATGTGCATAATCCCATGAACCCCTCAAATGTGTCAATGTCCTAGGTGGTGGCCAATCCAATATTGCCTAAATCTTTTCCTTGTCAACCTTGACTCCACCTCCACCAATCACATATCCCAAATACAATAACTCTGTCATACCAAACTCACACTTAGAAGCTTTTGCGTATAGCGAGTTAGCTTCCAACATACCCAACACCCGGAAGATCAATATGTCGTCGAAGAAGACCAATACAAACTTCCGCAAATGGTGGTTGAACACATGGTTCATACAAGACTAAAAAGTGGCTGGTGCATTAGACAAACCGAATGGCATCACTAAAAACTCAAAGTGACCATAATGGCATCTGAAAGCCGTCTTATGCACATCCTCCTCTCCGACCTCGATGTGGTGATATCTAGATCACAAATTTATCTTAGAAAAATAGATTGCCCCTACAACTCATCTAATAACTCATCAATACGTGGCAATCGGATATTTATTTTTGACTGTCTTTTTGTTCAATGCATGGTAGTCTATGCACATCTGCATGGTCTTGTGCTTATTCTTCATCAACACAATCAAGAAGCAAAGGGTCTGAACTAGGTCTAATATTACCCATATCTATGAGCTCATGTATAGTCCTCTCGATCTCATCCTAAAATTGTTTGGGATAATGGTAAGGAGTAGAACCACAAGCTCGCTGTCCTCAAGCTCAATCACATGCTCAAATCCCCTATCTAGAGGAACACCTAGAGGTATATCACCAAAAATTGCACTATGCTTGTCCAAAGAGGCCTTGACATCCACATGATACTTCGATCGTCCATCCTTTGACTCGTTGGTAGAAACCAAACACCGTATCGCCCAATCCACCACGTTGTGCAGGCTCGTGAATTCTCTCGATCCGTTTGGCCATGATCACCCTGGGTGCATATGTAGATAATCCCCTCAAGATCACATTCCTCCCCTCGAATTTGAACTTCAGCTCCATCGTCTGAAAGTTAGTCCGGAACTCACGAAGAGAATAGAGCCACTGCACTCCAAGCACAAGGTTGGTCTCTCCAATACCAACAATATAAAAGTCATTGGTAATTGTATAGTTACCCATCGTAATGCTCAATTGTGGGACTCACTGCGTGCACGTCATAGACTCTCTGTTGGCTACAACCACGTTGACGCCCTCAAAATCCTGTCTCGCAAACCTCATCTCTTAACCAACGATGCATCTATATAGTTGTGGGTAGCTCCACTGTCAATGAGCACCACTACTCGGCCGACCTGCAGTAACTTCTCTCGACCTTGAATGCCTTGTACTCTGGTTACTAGACAAAGTGGAAATAGTCTCTTGAGGGAATGTCTCGTCCTCCTGCTCAATACCAACACTGCTCAAAGCATCGCCATCTCCATCATCCAATCCCCGAGTCTCCTGCTGCTCATCTTCATCGTTGTCATCCTCCTTAAAGACCTCAATGAATCGGGCCTTTCCTTTCCTTGTGTAATCATCTCCTGAGCTAAGGTGTGCCGAAATCGAAACATAGTTACCATGTTCGAAAAGTTCGGGTTGTTCGGATAGGGAAAAAAGTTCGGAAGTTCGGAATTTTGTAAAAATTCGGTTCGGTTCGGTTTG
This sequence comes from Taxus wallichiana var. yunnanensis, assembly GCA_018340775.1. Lineage (NCBI taxonomy): Eukaryota > Viridiplantae > Streptophyta > Pinopsida > Cupressales > Taxaceae > Taxus > Taxus wallichiana. Next base: position 964,322,167 of record CM031234.1, read on the forward strand.
GCTCGAAAAAATTATAAATTTTTAAAAAATAAAAAATATGAATAATTACCAAAAAAATTATAAAAACTAAAATACTTATTAATAATATACTAAAAGTTAAACCTAAAATAATTAAATTTATGTAACTAGTTACTAAAGTAACTTAAACATTCGGTAATAAATTCAAGTATTACTATTATTAAGTATTAATCTCTACATATTGCTATTAAATTATTAATGTCTCTAAATAATAAGAAGTTGCTTGGTCCAAAAAGGTGCAAAAATGGATTTTATGAAAATAAGAAAAATATTGCCATCAATGCGTAGAGCTTGAGAAAATATACACTTTTGGAGAAAACGACACTAGAAACTGAGCCATAGAATGAAAGTTATGGCACATGCAAGTTTTTGCTGCTACATCTTCTTGGACCCTTTCCAAAAATGGCAAATTTTTTTCTCTCTGTCCAAAACCGAACTTTTTTGCCAAAAAAGGAAAAAAAAATTTAGTACCGAATCGAACCTAGCGAACAAGTTCGCTTTCAAAAATTCGCCCGAACCGAATTTCGCCCGTGTTCGCCCGAACATGGTAACTATGGAAATCAAAACATAGTTTCTTTCGCCTCAACTCATCTCTAACCTCCTGGGATATGAATGGTTTCTTAGTCGTATCCTTCCCGGGTGGAGTCAGTCAAACCTGCAAAAACCATCCGGTTTAGATGTAGGTACCTTTTACCGAACTTGAGGTGGAATCCTCAACTTTGGAGTAGATAACTCCAAATCTTGTGCTCTCCTAATAGCATCATGCAATGAAGAAGGCTCAAATTCCTTCACAAATCCCGCTAGTGCATTTGTCAAACCTACTATGAAGAGTAAAGGCAATCTCGCTTTGAAGCATCAGAACCATGACTCGATAACCTCTCGAAAATATGCAATGTACGTGTCCAAAGATCTTGTCTGTCTCAAATGATTCAACTCTCTGAAATACTTGTCAAGGTCCCTCTTGTCAAACCTGCTCATTAACCTCTGTGTAAACTCCACATAGGTACCAATATGCATGTGCCCTTGCTTAATAAGACCATGATGCCACTAGTCATGTGTATCTCCTCAAGGTGTAGGATGCAAACTTAATTGCACCCTCTTCACGTATGGGATTCAAGTCAAAGTATGTCTTCAACTTTTGAATCTATGATGTTAGGGTTCGCCTAGACCCCCGTAACTCCCTCGCCTGATACTTATCCGGTACAAATATGTGAGGGTACGGATTCGTGTTCGGGTTCGTCTTGATATGTGGGGGTGTGTCCAGGGTATGCCATGTGTACGTCTAGACGTGCCCCCGTGACAAACACTCATGTACCCGCCACATATCCTGCGCTAAAAACGCCTTCTTAAGCATTAAAAACTTTTTAAAATATTTTTGACTCGGTCAATGTATAAACCGAAACCCGATATTAAAATGAATAAAATATTACACCCTAATCACCTAAAAAAGTTATAAAAAACACTCACCCCTGCATTTGAAATCACACAAACAATTCATTATTGGTTTTGCAAGTGTATGAGCAAAGAGCCAAAGAAGAATTGAAGAGCTTAGAGGAGGCAAAGATTGGAAGGAGGTTTTGCAAGGAGCTTAGAGGAGGCAAAGATTGGAAGGAGGGGCAGCCATTGCTTCTTTTGTTTGGAGTCCACCATTGCAAGGAGGAGAAGGAGAGGAAGCCATTGTTGAGACTTGAGAGGAAGAGATTGTTTTAAATTTATTGTTCATTCAAAACTAAAAGAGTAGACATCACATTTGGTCCTTGAGGTAGCATTTGTTTGGAGGCAACAAGGATCTATTGCAACAAGGATCTACACTACAGGTATTTTTTTAATTCATCCTTTTATTTTTTTTTTTTACGGTTATTTATTTATTTATTTTGTTGCATTTTTTTAAAGTTTAGACTTTAAACACATCTTAAATCTGTGTATGCTCTCACCTCGCACCTTTATGGTGATCTTGGTGATTAAAAACATATTAGGATGGCATGGTTTAGGGTTATTTAATTTAATAATTAGTAAACATCATTTTTTTATTTTTTAAATGCATTGTTCAATGTTAATAAATTTATTTTGTAGATTCCTAAATCATGTATGCTCTCACCTCGCGTCTTTATGGCGATCTCGGTGATCAAAAACAAATTAGGATGAGATACCTAATTTATTTATGTTAAGGCAAAATGCTTTTAATTTTTAAACATCCTAACTCAATGTATGCTCTCACCTCGCGCCGTTATGGTGATGTTGGTGATCAAAACATATTAGGATGGCATCAAGTTCTCGCTCACTTGGAGTGCAAGGCCAAGAAGCTGCTAAAAACACATCAGTTCCTAGTGAGAGATGATCCTAATTCCCCTCTTTGGAGACATGTGATAGTGGTAGACAACCTTGTTGGTGGTGGGGGTCGGATTTGGATATGTCATGGTTGTCATTCTCGGTACAAATCCTCTTATAGGCGACTAAAAATCCATTTGATTGGCGTTGGAGGTGTGGGGATAAAGAAGTGCCCAAAAATATCAAATGAAAAAATGGCAGAGTACCTAAGAGAGTAAGAGGACCACGATAGAAACACTTGAAAGAAATAGAACTAGAACAATTTCATTGCAAAGAAGGCCTTCATAACGACCACCCAAACCTATACCTAGTTTTCATCCTTTCATCCAAACTCAAAGTCAACCACTTGATTCCCCTTTTGGTGAAGAGAGTCCAGAGAGTTCACAAAAAAGGCCAAAAGGAGCATTGGAAAAGCATTTAATATTGAAAAGAGGGAGATTGCTGATGAGGTTATTGCTCGATGCATTTATGCATGTGGGCTGCCCTTTAATGTATTGAGGTCTCCATATTGGCATCAGATGGTGAAGGGTATCAATGAAGCTCCACAAGGGTACAAATTCCCAAGTTATGAAAAGGTTCAAACCACACTCTTGGGAAAGGAAGTGGAACACATTCACAACACTTTGTAGCCAATCAGTGACTCATGGAAGGAAACAGGGGTTTCCATCATTTCAGATGGATGGAAAGATGCTAGAAATAGAGCCCTCATAAATGTTGTTGCAGTATGCCCTAAAGGGGCAATGTTCCTTAAAGCCATTGACTGTGAAGGGAAGTCAAAGATGCACAATTTATTGCCGACATTTTGATAGAGGCAATTGAGTCGGTGGGCCCCTAGAATGTTGTCCAAGTCATCACGGACAAGGCTAAAAATGTAAAGCAACAGAATGGTCATAGAGGGTAGATATGAGCACATTTTTGGACTCCTCAGTGCTGTCCACTCCCTTAATTTGATGCTCCGAAAGATTGGGAAAATCCAATGGATTCGGAAAATTTATACTGAGGCAAATGACATTCAGATGTTTATCACAAACCATCATATGTCACAAGCCATTTTTAGGAGATTCTCAAGGTTAGAGTTGCTTTGAAGGTTGTAGAAACCAAATTTGCTTCGATCGATACACTTGTTTTGAGACGACTTGTGAAGGTGAAAGAGGCTTTAAGCAGTATGGTGATCAACAATGTTTGGATAGTGTGGAGGCAATCAAATACAGAGAAAGCTACAAGGGTAAAATCATGGGTCCTTGATGATGATTGGTGGGCCAAGGTTGAGTACTTGCTGAGTTTTACAGAGCCCATTCTCTCCATGATCAGATTCGTAGATACTGATGAAGCATGCTTGGGAGAGATATATGATGGAATAGATTCTATGCTTGAACGTATCAGAGATGTAATACAAACAAAAGAGCAAGATCCAGAAGAGACCTTCTACAATGAGGTCAAGAGTGTGGTCATGAAGAGGTGGAATAAAATGACCACCTCATTACATCTTCTTGCTTATGCACTGAACCCAAAGTACTATAGCTCTAATGTACTTGGGCTACCAAACAGGCAAGCACCATTCTCTGACTCCGAAGTTGGAAATGGAACCATGACAACATTCAGAAGACTTTTTCCTGATCCATCTATAGCCAGTGTGGTCAGAAGTGAAATGGGCATGTTTGTTGGTTCAGAAGGCAACATGGGAGTGATTGAGGCTCTTTTTGACAAGAGCAACTTGACCCCAATCACATGGTGGTGTGTACATGGCCATGATGCCAAGTACTTACGTCCTATTGCTATAAAAGTTCTTTCACAGGTATAACATTTATAAATTTATAATCATTTTGAATATTTTAAATTTTATTTAGGATTATTTAATTTATTTTTCACACATTCTTAGTATGTTACTAATTTGAATTTGAATTTTTAACTTTGTTGTAATAGGTGGCTCGTAATTCCGCCGCAGCGAATTTGAGTACTTGTACTTTATCCACTCATTTAAAAGAAACAAGTTGGCATCTAAAAACCCGAGGATTTGGTATATGTGCATTCCAAATTGCACCACTTGTCACATGTGTCCGAGGACTATGTTAAAGGGCCTCACAAACTTTGGGATCTTCTTCCAGAGACCATAGACTTGGATGCCTCTGCAGCCACGCTTGCCCAACTTTCATTATTTGATGGCGAAGATGACATTCAAGGGAGTTCGCAAGGAGCAGAGAGTGGAGCTAGCGCAAGTGGCACGCAAGAACTTGATTTTGAGGAAAATCTAGATGATATATTCTAGATTTGTTTGTATTCATAATTCATGTTGACTTGATATTCCTATATCATATGTATGGCAGCCACATGATCAATGAAATGTAAAATCTTAAGTATATTGTATGTTTTGAAAATTTGAACATTGATCCTAATATATTTTTCAAATTTCAAGTTTTGTTCGTGTTCATATTGACATGATATTCGTATATCATATGTATGGCAGCCACATGATCAATGGAAATGCAAAGTCTTAAGTATATTGAGTGTTTTGAACATTGATTCAACATTTGTATTACTATTTTAGTTTTTATGGAATAAAAATGAGTAAAATGAGTATATGTACACACACACACACACACACACACATATATATATATATTTTATATATATATATATATATATATATATATATATATATATGATTTTCTAATATATACGTATGCAGACGTATCCAAGACATAGCGGACCCAAGGGTTTTTTTAAATTGACATATCCGCATATCAACTCCGTACACTTATCTCGTATCTCAGTATCGTGACAAGTAGTTTTGAATCCATGATTGCGTTGCACACTTCTTAGATCCATCGAAGTGTGGAATGGAAATCTGTCCCAATCTATTCTGCAACTCGTGCACTCGCATCTCGATGATCTCTCTTAAGCCTCGCTACCAATCTTCATTTTACAAGATTATGGGAATGTCATGTTTTTATAGAAACCCTCACTCAAAGATCGGTACTTCTCCCAACAAGACTCCTCGATGCAATACTTTTGTTGGCTGTCTCACATATGAAGCTTGGATCCTTCAAGAAAGAGAGCTCTTGAAGTCCCAAAGGCTTAGTAAAAGAGCCGAGACCACCGACCAATATTTCCACTTTAACCTCGTTGAGCCTCATATGCCCCATATTACTAATTTCTCCCTATCCGCTTGAGTCCCAAATCTGCCCCGTGCTAATTTTTTTGTGAGCTGGCTTAAATATAGATTAGTGGTCTCTTAACCATATTGAAATATTCCACATTTATCTCGCCTGTGCTAATTTTTTCAAAGTGGTCTCTTAACTATATTGAGAATAGTTGTTTCATTAAGTCCACATTAGAATATTCATTGTCACTCATTTTCTCAACCCAACAGTGCTAGAGGAACTATAACTCGATACCACCGAAATACCCCTAGTGGGATATACCTTGTAATTTGAAAAATTAATAAAAATAACAACGATGAAATTATGATTTTTTTGGGTTTAGGACAACGAATTGAAAAATAATGATAACTTGCAAACCACTTGTCCAAATCACACGAAATTTTACAGAGAGCTTGCTAATATGATAACAAAGACTAGAAAATTATTTTTGGATTTTTTTGAATAATAAATAATTGCCAGTAATTTTCAGAATGCCCTAAACTGCTGAAATATTCCAAAAATTCATAACTATCTGAATACAACTGATAAAAATTGTATTTTTGGGAAATAACATCTACAAAATATATGGAAAAGATTCCAACCTTAAAATCTGGAAAATGTCACCCAGAAACCCTAAAATCAACTGCTGCAATCTCCCAAGGGTGACGTCACCCTATGAAAGGGGCTGGAAATCCCTCAAAATGCCTCCATAAGTGGTGCCAAACTTGCCCAAGCGCTGGGAATAATCTGAAATGCAAATGGCTGAAATATATGGGCAAATGATCTCCCTCAGACTTTGAAAACCCTCTTGGGAAACCCCGTAGAATCTTCCTGAAAATATGCTCAATGGTCTCCAAATTAGCAAACTAGGATGTATCTTTCACCATTGAAGAGTGCTTTGGTAGCTAGGAGTGGATCTCTCATTAACGAAGCTAGTGTTCATGTGGGATCTTACTCCACAAGCATAAAGAAGTGCAAACAACAATAGCTCCAATATCAAAATATGTGTGTATGAATGATCTCTTCTTCTCCCCAAACAACACCTTTTATAACGGTTCAATGCAACAAAGGGCCCAAAGAACCCTAATTGACCCCTTAGGGGAAGACTCACATGAACATAAAGTAACGTAAGTTACTTTTTCCCCCTAGGTGCAAAAAGTGACTTAAGTGACCTCCAACGAAGGAATAGAATAATAAAGTACCACGAGTCCCCCACAACGACAAAATATAACAATAATTCCCAACAAGTTGCCCAATACTAATGTGAACGGAAAAATATAACAAAAAAGCAAGGTGGTAATCACACATTCATACCCAATAGCCTCTAAAGCATCGTTAGCCCCGGGTATGACCAAGGCTAAGATTGAGAAATGTCTGTTAGGCCCTCGGTGAAGGAATGGGGACATTATAGAGAATTTCTGCACTAAAGGCTCATTAATACCTATAAAACCACTAGATTGCCTAATTCGTCCAAGTATTGGACTTTTTTCTCAAAATATCTAAGCAACCTTGATGGGCATGAAACCAATCCATACCTAAGATAACATCATAGGATGCAAGGGGTGCTAAATGAAGATTCAACCTCCCCAAGGTCAAGCTCTATTAGTTCAAGGTATTCGGTTATAGGACTAGGTTTACCTATACCAAACTCGACTTCCCTTTTTCTCTCTCAGCTTCATAGGTTTTACATCACAATTCTTGGGCACTAAAGTAGAAACAAAACTATCAGATGCTCCAAAATCAATTAAAATTGAAATAAAAAAACTGAAACCATACATTTCGTTTCAATTGGAGTGGATTGCAGATCCACTTTTGATTATCAACTGTTGCAAAAATCTTGTGATTGGCTTGCTGATTGGACTTAGCTCTCATAGTGGTACCCTCTGCAGTACCAACAACGTGTTATCATCCCATGCTGGTTTCCAAGAATATGAATAACTCCAACAGCCAAAATTCCATGAGAAGTAGGAGGTGCAAACTTTTGCACATTAGGAGACTTGAATCCCCTTTTTTTCTCATTAGGAGTTTTACCACATACTCCCCTCAACTCCTGAATGTTCTTTTTGAAATCTGTACATTTGAAGTTTCTTGAAATTGGAGGTGGTGCCTACCTTTGAAAAGAAGCCTTAATTTTCCTTTCTTCAGTTTCTTTTTGCCTGGATGCTCTTTATTTTCAACTTATGGGATGATTCAATTGCAGAAACAATGGTCGTTGGCTGGGTTGAGTTCACATCATGTCGGATTACTTCACGTAATTTGAATTATAACTAAGTAATCTTTGTCTCCCTTTTTCGTGTATAATCCATGTAGCATAGAAGACCTAGAAACTTGAAACACATATTCGGCCATTGACAAATTTCCCTATCTAAGCAACAAAAATCTGAAATCTTCTGATCTATGTGGGTAGCATAATATGTTCTCTTTTTGAATTGCTTTTCAAATTTCTCCCATGGCAAGGTTGCCAAGTCATATCTCTCAAGTGCCTAAAGGTGATCCCAGCAGAGAGCTGCATCGTCCTCTAGACGATAAACACCAATATGGGCTTCGATAGTGGAAGTGGTTTTATGAAGCTCAAAGAATTTCTTAATCCCCACCAACCAAGCTTCAGCTGAATCGCAAGTTTCCTAGTCAACATTGGGTGGGGGTATCTTCTTTAGTTTATGAATGAAAGTGTCTATAACAGAAGCCCTCTGTGCTTTATCCCTTTGAGCTTCGTCAAGATTGACATTAGTGAGAACATTCTTGTCATGCCGTTCCTGATTGTTATTATGATGCCCTGACATATTGTGTACTGTCCCCAATGGGAGATATTCTAACCAAAAGGGAACACTGGAAAATTCTGATTTATTACAGCATGCTGGAAATGAAGATATTAGGACAGCAATGTATATTTTCTTCCACAAAACAGAGATCTGAAATAAACCCTAGGTAGAGCGAATTGTTATGGAGAAAAAAACCCACAAAATACCTCAAATCTGATCTCAAAATGTCCAAATCTTATGCCAAAAATATTTATAATAATTTATGAATGCAAAAACACCAAAATACTGAATTTTAGGGACCAAAACAAGAGCTGGAAATTTATTTTGTCTGCAAAAGGACAACTTACAAAAATGGCCGGAAAGAAGTGATCCCAAGCCCAAATTCACTGAAACAAAGCTGAATATGGCCTCCAAAATTATGATAAAGCAAATAGCAATGAGATCCAGAACAGCCATACCCTAGAATGCATTAAACTTCCCCACAAGGGGTCGTTACCCTAGAAAATGGCTGGAAATGGAGGTAGAAATCCTCACCAACAACCTTGCCTTCAAACCCTAGCTGAAAGTGCCACAATTCTGCAATACTGAGACTCAAATCACTGCTGAAAATCTGAAACACTCTTTGAAGCTCAATAGAAACTCTTGAAATGGAGGATCTTCACAAAGGATGAAGAGTTTTCGTTCTTCAACCTTAGCAAGAGAGGGTTTCTGTCCTCTAATGCAGCCACACAAAGGGGTTTCGTCCTTTAGTGGAGGAATGGAAGAGCAAACAACCCAAAACCAAGCAATTGATATCAAAAATAGCTAAAAGATGATCTCCCAAGTGTGGCGACCTGCTTTTATGCTTGGAAGGGGCACAAATCTCAACACAAGAGGCCCAAATGGTTCGCCCCACTTTGGAAGGAATTACTTTATATTTAATATTTTATTTCCCCCTTTTTCTCCTTCATATGGTTCACTTTTCTCCTTGGGGAATAAAATAAAAATAAAGTGTTTATTTACTTTATTATTTTATCGCTAATAAAATAATTAAAGTGCTTATAATAAAAATTACTATGCACTAAAATTAGATTATTAGGATTAGTTTCCCTTATTCTCCACCCCTTAGCCGATGGGAAACCAATAATAGGCTAAGGGTCTTCAAACCTGTTAGTTTTGAGAAGGGGATATTACAGGTTGGCCTTCCTAAGCTGCCAACCTATCTTGAATGGGTCCCAAAGTACCCAAGATTCCATCCATTTTTTGTGTTAGGCGGTGGAGGTGAAGGTTCACATTCCCTCTTCATTGCCCATGGCTACTGTGAGTTCTCACCGTTTGGACATTAAGACACGGTGGATCATGTTTACATCACACAAGATTTCCCTAGAGATCACTAGGGTAGAACCCTAAGCTCTAATACCAAGTGTACAACCCAACATAAACCATCCGAGTTTTGTTGAACAACATACATTATTCTCCTTTCTATACCATAGATTCAATAAAGGAAAGATAAAAGTATCATAGGAGTTAATGTGCTTTGTTTACTTAGTTGCCCATAATAGATAACAAGATTTGAGGTAAGAACATTCTTTACTTAGATTGACAAGTTCAATGTAATGACCCCTCTTCTATCAAAGTTTTTCCCACAATCTCTATTTGATCAATTGAGTTCATAAACCATTAATTACAAAAGGGGCAACTTTCCCGGATACCTCTTTTTACAATATAAGGTTCTCAAATTTTGTATTTCAGAATAAGTATTGGGTCCCATAATGACAATTACGGGTTATCAACAAGGCATCACCGACAAATAAAATATTCCTTGATATTTGCTATTGATAAATGAGCGAACTCGACTCGCGTTCACGATCTGTCCTATGCCCTTGTCTCGATTGAGTCGGAGGGCTTGTATTAAGTTATGAGAAAAACTTTGAAGTATAAAAACTCAATTATGTTAATAACCTTACCAATATATTAACCGTCTTGAGTCAACATCAAATATTCTCTAGTTTCCATCAACTAAAATATTAAGTTTTGAAAGGTAAGAATTTCATAAACAACTTCCTTGTACTTTCACATGTCCATGTTATTCTTATCTATAACAATAATGACCAGTCTCAAAAATAAAGATAATCTCATCAAGAGTTTTTATCTAGGTCAATGGTTCTACAAACCCATAGAAAGACAACATTGTTTTAAAGAAAGTGCAACCCTTCTCAATATAAACTCTTATTTAGACCATAGATTAACAAGTACCAAGTCAACGTCCTTTTATACTTTCAACCTTGAAAGGATTGAAGTTACATAGTTCAGTTTACTATCTTATAGTTATAATCTCTAAAGAGTTCATTCTTGAGACCTAAGTCATAAGGTACAGCGAACTTTTGGCTTCAAGTTCGAAATTTGCCAAAATTTGCGAAGGAAATGGCGGGCTAAAATGCACGGGGAAAACTAGCGGGAAAGGGGCAAAACACGTGAGAAAATAGGCCTTACGATCTATTAAAACCCTAGTTCGAGTCTGCAAAACACACAAGAGAGAGTTCAACGAGAAGATTTATAGAGTTCGAGAGGGCATAGCTATAGAAAATCGTGGCAGATTTATTGTGTATACAGTCTCGTGCTTGTCTGGACATTGCGTGAGGAGAGGAGACATTGCCATAGTCGTGAGGAGAGGAGACATTACCATTGCGTGAGGAGAGAGATGTTGCCATTACGTGAGGAGAGAGCTGTTGCCATAGACGTCCCAGTGAAGAGAGCAGCGAAACCTCGCAGAGATCAAATGAGCCTAGCCACAACGTCGAGTGAGAACTTCGTAGGTTGTGTTTTTTTAATATATATATTTTGTTTTGTTTTATGTTAGTTTAGGTTTTTAATATTTTTTTATTATTACTTTTTTATTGCGTTTAAAACTTTATTTTATATTCACGTATGGGTGTAGTTTTTAATAATTTTTGTTATGTTAAATTTATTAATATTTTAAATGTCTTTTAAATATAAACTATTATTATATTTGTAATAAATCTTAATGATTTCTATTTTTAAGATTTTTGTTAAATATAATTTTTATGTTTTTAAATATAAATGTTTTTAAATTTTAAATATAAATTATAATATTTTGTATATAGATATTTGAAATTAATTTTAACGTTTTTAATTTTAATTATTTTCATTAAATGTTTAGTGTTTAGGATTTTAATGTTTATTTTGTTATTTTTTACTTGCTTATTTATATTTATATTTGTTAATTTTTATTTTTTTATGTATAAAAAGTTTATTTTTAATTTTTATAATTTCTTTTATTAAAAAATATTTTTATTGTTACTTTTTTATAATTACGAAACATATATATATTTGTTTGTTTGTTTTTATATTAATATCTATTTATTTTTTATTTTTCATATATGAAAAGTTTATTTAAAAAAATTAATTTCTTTTATAAATTTTTTTTTTATTGTTTATTTTTTTGATAATTGTGAAGCATATATATATGTTTATTTTTATTTTCATGTATAAATATATTATTTTTAATATTTTATAATTTCTTTTATAAAAACATATTTATTTTTATTGTTATTTATTTATAATTGTGAAGTATGTATATTTGAATTTTGAGTATGTTTAAAAAAATATATTACTTTTGCAGGTGATTTCATGGCTCCTCAAAAGTCGAAAGCTGAGGGATGGAAGCATGTGACACGCACAGTGACTGCAGATGAAATCAAATGTAATTTATGTAGCAAAGTTTATACAGGCAATATAACCAGGGTAGTGGACCACCTACTTGGGAGAGCGGGTGGACTTGGTGGCGGTGTTAAAGCTTGTCCAAATGTCACGCCAGAGATCATAACAAGATTGGAGAGAGAGGAACAACAATCACTTGTTGGAAAACATATAGCAATACAAAAGAAGCAGAGAATTGAAGAAGCTATTTCTAGGAACACATCAAAAGCTTTTCCTCAAGCATGTCATCATCATGTATGCAATCAAACACATGTGGTAGTGGAACACTTCTTGGCATTTGGAAGCCGATACAAAAACAAGATGTAGATGATGCATTAGCAGATTTGTTTTATTCAAGTGCCATTCCATTTAATGTGGCAAGGAGTCCTTTTTTTAAAAATGCAATAAAAAAATATCTGAATTTGGAAAAGGATATATTCCACCTAGTTCAGAAAGATTTAGAACTACTCTTTTGGAAAGGTCAAAAGAGAGGATAACTAGAAACATGGTAGGCATCAAGACCTCTTGGAGTGTAACAGTTGTCGTATATTGAGTGATGGCTAGTCTGATATGTGTGAAAGACCCTTAATTAATGTCTTGGTGTATTGCCCTCAAGGAATATCTTTTCTGAAAGTGGTTGACACCATGAACCACAAGAAGACTTCAGAGTTTATTTTCAAAATATTGGATGAAGCAATTCAGGAAGTGGGCAAGGAAAATGTAGTTTAGGTTGGCATTGATAATGCCACTAATTGTGTAGGCGCTGGAAAAATGATAATGAACAAGTATCCTCTAATCTATTAGAGCCCTTGTGTATCTCATTGCCTGAATTTGCTACTTCAAGACTTGGCCAAATTTCCATGGGTTCATGAAGCAATTCAAAGGGGAGGACAATTGCAAACTTTATTAGGAACCTCCGCCTTACATTGAGCATTTATAGACAGCATGCATCTAAGGAGTTATTGAGGCCTTGTGAAACAAGGTTTGCCTCTTTTTATATCACTTTAAAAAGAGTAGTTGAAGAGAAAGCTGCAATAAGGTCAGTGATTTGTTGCAATGAGTGGGAAAGATCTACCCTTTCAACAAGCTCTAAGGGAAAGCATGCAGAACAAATTATTCTAAGCAAATTTTTTTGGGAAAGTGCAAACAAAGTTCTAAAAGTTTGTGAACCTATTGTGGATGTGCTTCGCATGGTTGATGGTGACACCCCTTGTCTTGGCATGGTTTATGAGGCTATGGACCATTGTAAGGAAACCATTCAAGGCATTCAATGATGTGGAGGCAGATTACAAAGAAATATGGGATGTCATTGATGTAAGATGGAAAATGATGCACACACCCTTACATTCAACAGCTTGTTATCTGGAGCCTAGGCTCTTTCATATAGATAGAGAGAGTGATTCTGAAGTCATGGGTGGGCTTTATGAAGCCATTGACAAACTTGTTCCAAATCCTGAACTTGCAAGGATAATTAGGCACCAAACAAGGGCATTTAGGGCAGAAGAAGGGGTATTTTCAACACGAGGAGCCAAGGATGATAGGCCTTTTCTTGAGGGATACAAATGGTGGAAATATTATGGATCAAGTGCAAAAGAACTACAACACTTTGCTCTTCGAATTTTGAGTCAAGGAGCAAGTGCATCAACGTGTGAAAGGAATTGGAGTTGTTTTGATCACATCCAATCTAAGAAAAGAAACAGGTTATTGTCGGGAAAGTTAGGAGATCTTGTTTATGTTCACAACAATTTGCAAATGTGCATGAAAAATATGGAAAAAGAATCTTCTTCACAATCCCAACCTGTTGCAGAAGACTTGGGGATGCAACCGATCCCGACTTTCTTTTGTGATGAATCTAGTGATGATGATGATAATGTTGATGAGCCAAGTGCTCTATGCTCTCTCTTTTATGATATGGAACTTTTTGATGTAAGCAGCCTATAAGGCTATAGAGTATGTTCTCTCTTTGATGATTTGGAACTCTTTGATGTAAGCAGCCTATAAGGCTATAGAGTATGTTCGCTTTTTGATGTAACAAGTAGCCTCTAAGGCTATGACATGTTTAGTACGAAGTCTAAAAACTTCATATTACATGTTTAAGATTGTGGTTTGACATAATTTCATATGTTTTTATGTTTTTCTATTTGTCGAAATTAATGGCAATTTTTTTTTTTAGAACTTTTTCCATTGGTCAAACTTGAATTGAATTTTATCCTTATCGAGCTTGAACTCGAACTCGAACCTGGTGACTCAGCTTGAGACCATGACACATAATAGATGATGCACAAAGTTTCCAACTATAACTTCCCATCCAAACATATGTCCACAAGGAACCATTTTGAGAAATCATTTAAACAAAGTTAATGTTACATAAAGTCAAAACCAACCATAATGTTACATAGAGTGTATTCAAAGTTACATTATGAATTCCATGAAACCAACCCGGATTAATTCCATATTCTCGTCTATCTTAATTTACCAGGAAACCAAACTATCAATCAAAAATATCAACAGTCAACTTTATGAAACATCAGATCAAATATCAAAACTGTTACAAAGGTCTAAAGATAACAATATACACTGTGCATAAAATGTTCCCACTGTTTTATTCATCAAGGATCCATGCAATCAGCAAGGAGTTGACCCCATGCAACTGTAAGTCTCAAAATAAATATGCACTCAGCCAACTGAACTCAACAAGTAAATACCGATGGGTTCGTAAGATGACTGAAGTTACTCAAATCTGCCACTGCATTAAGAACACAAAAGTCTTGATTCCAAAGATGTAAGAATGTTTAGTTCTAAATAATCCAAGGATAAATACAAGTACATAACAGCAAAGAGGAAGACTAAATTCATCTCTTCCAACATAGGAACCAAGTACCATGTAAATATCTCTAGACCACAGGAATCATTTTCAACTTCATACATAAGAGTTGACAGTATCAATACAATACAAAGATCTAGATGAAGCTGTACAAAATAGTTTCAAGGTGAAAACAATATAGAGCAACTGAAATGAACTGAGATAAGCATCGGAAGAAATATCCTCAAGAGAAAGTCTTCTAGAAGGTCTAGTGTGTCTTGCCCGAGTGAGGAAGGGAATGGGGTACATGAGTCCTCCATTGACGAGTCCCTTACCAGTCCCATCCATCAGTTCTAACACACAACACCTACTCAGAAAGATACCCATCAGCTCAAATTAAAAAGGCAAATATTACTTCATTAAGTAGAAGTGTACCTAGGGACTCGTGTCAATAAGCCTAGACAATACTTGCGCCAATAACCACATATTAAATCATATTTATTATTTTAGACAAACAAAAACCCATCCACTGGTCAAGTTACTGCATAAAGAGCATCTTAGCATTCACCCAACAATCAGCTGTGATTGTCCTCAAGATAGGTGCCTCTAGGTCAGATTTATAAAAAATAGTACCGAGTCATACCAGCCAGTCCCAAGCATCCCATTACTCAATGTACTTTATCCACACTTTAAGGGTAATGCATGATTATGAACGCAGACCCATGATTTTTCAAAGGCCTCACGACCTTTACAAAATCATCCCCCTGTGTGCATGGCCATTCAACGCCGTTATTTTGTGGATATGTTACTTGAAGTAACTAAAATATAGACATGAAATATAACTTAACTGAGGCACTCATTCTGAAAAGTCACAAGATACTAAAAATATCAAATTGGTTTCATGGAAAATTAATTACAAATATTATTTAACCCTAAGTTTATGAATATATTGAGCACCACTGAAGATTGAAATCCAAAACTGACAATGATACAAAACCACAATGAAACTGAACTCAAACTGTCTTTGACTGCCATATATGTCTGTGCAAGAATACCACATAAAAAATCCATAATTAGATCCTTGAAGCTTATTGAAAAAGGGATAACCATTATGGGTTTGCAATGTAAAATCTAGGTTCAAAGAAAATCAGATCTGTATCATGTTTTTCTTTATATGTTTCTCCTTTTTCCATATCACCCAAAACCCTTCTTTCCTTATACCAAATCCCTATTCGAAATGTAAAACTAAAACCGTATCAAGATTCCCTTTTATTTCCTTTTATCTATCATTTCAAACAGTTTTCCTTCCACAGATTTTCATTCAACGTAAAACACTCTCTCATCTACTAATTCACAATAGGAAATATAATGGCTTTAGCCATCATATAGACTTAAACTCTTGGGCAACCAGAAACATCGTCAAGAGGGAATAATCAGGTAATAAAACACAATACAGTACCATCAAGTAATACTCAACCCATTAGGGTTCTCTTAAAATGAAGAAAATAAAAGCAGAATACCTGGATATGCTTCCAAGGAATTAGCTGTAAAACAATTTCCCAGGAGGTAAGCAACACAGAATAAAAGTAACCACTACATTGGGTAACCAAACATTGTCTCTCCAACAATATTCTCTTTTAACTCTAGGTTTAATTTGAATAGCGTAAATAGGATAAATGGTAAGGGGTCATCTCTTTCCTTGTAAAACTCTAAATGTCCCCATTTGATTACCTAGAGGACCATGTTTGTTTCACACATTGTATACACATCATTCTTTTCTAACCAACTTATTTTGATTATAGCATCATATTTGCCTAGATTTAAAACATGAAAATGATCTGTGAGTTTCTTTTGGATTCAACTATTTGAATTTATTTTTGTCCAACGTTTTCGATCCATGAAAATGATCTTTTGTATTAACGTTGTTTAGTTGGAAAGTGAAATCTTTGATAGTCGCACCCGTGTGTTTAACAATTCTTCCATCTTCCATCACCATGACTATGGGTTCAATGGTTTTGGAAGACAGTTTGAATTTAGAAACAACTTTAGGAGAGAGAAAACTATGACTACTACTAGAATTGACAAGAAAAATATCTTTCAAAGCGGCTCTGTAACACAAAGTAAACCTCGTATCAAAGAAGTTATTATTGAAAATCCTAAACCTTTTCTTCCTTACATCGAAGGGATCTCTTACAAGATCTCAAATTATTTGATATGTAAGAACATCTATTCAACCTTCTTACCTCATAGGAAGTTTAGGAGATTGATCAAGTCATCTAAAGAAAAGTTAGACCCCTTTCTTCGAAGCAGGGTTTACAAGATTGACTATTCATTTGGTATGTCATACATTGATGAGATGGGCTGTTCCATAAACACTAGAATTAAAGAATATGCTGCTGACATAAAAACGAAAGCGTGATTACGTCAGCATTAGTAGAACACTTGGTCAAAGCCCCATATTTGCATTGAGAACACCGAAGTGATGCATCGCTAGTGTCGAGTCGACAAGTGATATGATTGCTAAGTTACCTTATGTTCCTTATCATTTTTATGATGGCAACGCTATGCTTTCCAAAGACACTGTTGACGCCAATCTCAAGTCAATCGACGAACTTCGATAGTGAAAATTGGATCCTCTCAAACACTTAAAAAGAAAGATGAAGACGAAACAACACTCATTGAATTCAATGACATCTTTGCTTGCAATATTTTGATATGCTCGACATTGATCCTATGATTGTCGTCCAAAACATCCTCATTTACCTTGATGCGGTTCTGTCCATCAAAAGCAACTAAAATTTCTTGAGGAAGTTTCAAGTTTTCTCAAAAGGAAATAACAAAGCTTTTGGATGCCAAATTCACTAAGCTAGTAGACTATTTTGAATGTGCCTCCAATATAGTCCCTGTTCGTAAGAAAGTCAACATGGTTATTCACATATGCATTGACTTTTGTAGCCTCAACCTTGCTAGTCCTAAGGATGACTCACAGCTTTCATGACTTAGTTCACAAAATCGCTGAGTTTGACGTGGATAACCTCCTTGCCAAATCTAAATTTTGTAACGATCACCTTGTGACCTCCTTATCATCTTTGAACTTTTATGCAAATACAAAGTCCGCCTTAACCCTAACAAGTGCATCTTC
The DNA here is from genome assembly GCA_018340775.1 of Taxus wallichiana var. yunnanensis. Lineage (NCBI taxonomy): Eukaryota > Viridiplantae > Streptophyta > Pinopsida > Cupressales > Taxaceae > Taxus > Taxus wallichiana. The sequence continues at coordinate 964,340,059 of CM031234.1, forward strand.
AAAGTGATAGTCGAAACTCATAGCATTCATGGTTTCTAGACGAGGGATTGATGTCAACCCTTCCAAAAGTAAAGCAATCGTTAACATGCCTAAGTTAACATCGTATCCCTAGATTCACGCTTTCTTAGGAAAGCATAGGGCAACTTGATAGGTTGTCGCAACGATCGCCTACAAAACTTACTCAATCAACTCTCTTCAAAAAGGGTGTCAAACTTAAATGGAACTACGCTTGTCAACATGCATTTGATTTAATTACAAAATCCTTACTAAAACACCTACATTACATCTGCCATCGTTTGATTAGCAACTCATCCTGTACATGTCATCTACCCCAATCTCCATCCGTGCAATGTGGGATCATGAGGAATCGGCAACTAATATGCTATCTATTATATTAGCTGAGCATCACTAGACTATAAGATGCACTACATGAAAGTAGAGAATGATTGCTTAGTTATCTATTTTTCCGATGATAAACCCTAACACTACATATTATATGGAACAACATATGTCATTGCCTACACGAATACCCTTCATCATTTCTTTTTCAAAACCTTTCTACCTATCCCATTAGAAAATGGATGGTGCTCCTTATGGAGTTTGACTTAAAAGTCATCACTCAAAAATTGTTCAAGGGGCAAGTGATTACTGATCAACTTTCCTCCACTCCAATCCCCATTGAAAGGCCCATCAAAGTCAATATTGAGTCTCCAGCCCTTAAAGAAAACAAAATAGAACAAAAAAAAACTAAAATCACCAAATAAAAAAGCTGCAACAAGAAGTTATGATCGACTTGCATGAGGATACTTGGACCCTCCAATCCAATGTAGCCAAATCTTTGCAAGGTGCCGAAGCAGGCTGTATGCTTTATGATCCTTTGAGAAAGTTCATTCCCCTCACATTTTTCTTAAACTTCAATGTCACAAATAATATGGCCTAATCTGAATCTTTCACACTTGTTATTAAAGCAGCCATTGGTTTGGACATTACTTACACACTTCAAGAGTTGCATAGCTTGTCTGTCGACAAGTGGTGAATACTAGTGCATGAGTGTAAATGTCAAAGCATATCACAAAATTGCTTTCAATCTCACCGAAGGATTCACATTCTTTATAATTGAGGAAATCTCTCGAGAGCAAAACATTATTGCCGATTTTATAGTTTTTTTAGGGTCCCTCTTTCACTTGCATAAAGCACTCCATGATAACGATTTCATGGTGCAAATACGAAGATTTCCATGCATCGATCCCTAAGGACAATTCTATAATATGTCACAATGGCGCTGTCACAAAGAGGCAAAGCCCCTAGGACATATATTATTCAATATCTTGAAAATGAAACGTACCCTTCCGACATTGATTGTCGAGAGAAGACTAGAATCTGCAAGCAAGCATTTAAATACGTTCTTCAAAATGACATTCTTTGCTACTGTGGTATCAAAGGGACTTTGCTTTGATATGTTAATGAAGAGGAGGTGGCCCCTCCTTCAAACAAGCACATGGGGGTATTTATGAAGGATGTTGTAGCAAACATGCTACAAGCCAGAAATGCCTACATGTGGGTTACTATTGGCCTGTGCTATAGAAATAAACTATAGTGTTTGCCAAAAAGTACAATCCTTGCCGCTTACATGATGATCTAATTCAATCTCCCCAGTCAAGCTTCAATTCTTGAAATCCCATGGCTATTCACTATGAGATTAGCTCTCATTGGCAAGTTGCATTGTTCTGAAGACGGTCACACCTATATTATGACTAAAAATATTTTATTAAGTGGGTTGAGGCTGTGCCCCTCACCAACATCAATGGAGCCACCACAACGAAATTCATTCTTAATCAAAGTCATCAATGATTTGGACTCCCCCATACCATCATCTCCAATAATAGTGGGACTTTTAAGAACAAGTAAATGAAGCAAATATGTGCTAACTTCAAGATCACACATTAATTTTTGACGCCTTGTCATCCTCAATGCAAAGGGCCAAGAGAGACCACCAACAGATTCTAAACAAAATCCTTCAAATTACGATTCGGTAATATTGTACCGATGGGCATCTTAACTCGTAGCACACTCTATGGGCATATTACATTAGTATTTTCCTAACTAATGAGAAAACTCCTTTCTCCCTAGTTTATGGCTCCGAAGGCATTCTACCACTATATGTGGAGCTAATCTCCCTTTGATCGACAAGAAATGCTTAAGCTCTCTACAACACCAATACAAAAGCATCTTCAAACCACATAATAGACACATCAAAGTCAGAAAATTTAATGTCAGAGACTTAATTCTCAAATTGGATTACACCCACGATGAAAAAGGTAAATACGCCCAAAGATATCTGGGGTCTATACTTGGTTAAAGATATCTTAGAACCAAGTAGATACAGATAGCAAACTAATGATCACATTTTCAAAGGACCGACAAATGCCCAATTCTCGAGGAATTATTTTGCTTGGTATGTATTCTCTACACTTTGTCATGTATTTTAGTTAGTTTCATATACTGTAGATAGTTAGATATATAACATAATTTACATTTTATGTTTACATTATGATTATTATGTTCTAACATTTGTTGTTTCTTAAATCGTACACCTATGTTTATACGCCTCTTGGTTTGTACCTTCTCTCTTTACATCTCTTGGATTTATACACCTCTTGGTTTTTTGATGCAATCATTGTTAGCAGTCCCAATGAATGGATGCCTTAGACCATGCAACTTGTACAAACAACACACTTATGCAGCGGAAGTATAACAACAACAAACTTCTTTATTCATCAACAATGGAATTACACACATAACCTAAGTAGCCGATACGGCACCCCTAGACCCCCTAGAGCGGGTACGACACGTTTCGGGAGCGGGAGCGGCTTGGGAGCGGCCAGGCAGGTCCGGGTATGGCTGGGTACTTCTGCAGACATACCCAGCCGTATCCTGGCATTTCCTGGCCCAAAACTGTGTTTTTTTTTTTATAATAAATTCTGGTTTAAATTTAATATATCATTACAGCAGAAATTACAGTTTTCACAGCACCATTATTCTACAGAAGGTATAGTTTAAATTTAATATATCATTACAGCAGAAATTACAGTTTTCACAGCACCATTATTCTACAGAAGGTATATTTTAAATTTAATATATCATTACAGCAGAAATTACAGTTTTCACAGCACCATTATTCTACAGAAGGTATAGTTTAAATTTAATATATCATTACAGCAGAAATTACAGTTTTCACAGCACCATTATTCTATAGAAGGTATATTTTAAATTTAATAAATCATTACAGCAGAAATTACAGTTTTTGCAACACCATTATTCTACAGAAGGTACCAAGTACAAGCTATCATAAACATGGATAAAAATAGCATGTATGAGTTAAATCATACATGTAATAAACACCTCAACTAGATATGGTAGGGACAATTGAAATTATGGATGTATGAATAGTTTGTTGTGGCTATTTAGCTCGCTTTGTTTTTTCATATGCATAATATGTGGTTAATTCTTATTTAGAAGGCTGAAATTTATATATATTTTTAATTTTTATATATTTTTATATATTTTTGTTTGCTGTATCCTACGCCGTATCCAAGCCCAAATTGTTTTTTTGCCGTTTCACGCGTATCGGATACTCACTACCGCTTCCATATTCAAAACGTATCGGCTAGTTAGCACATAACCTCACACATTGCCAAATTCGTCTTATAATAACAAAACACACAATTCCCACAAGCTTACAAGCAATTCAACACCGCAATATTACCCCAAGTGATTTAGCCCCGTAATCCTACTCCAAACTTGCGCACAACTCCTATTAGCAATGCTCTTAGACTGTTTTCTCATGGGATTTTTGAATGCCTATTACAGATGTAGTGATCTATATATATATATATATATATATACACTATAAATTGCTTACAATATGAAGCCCAACTACATCCTACCCATATAGATATTAAATATGTTGCAAATATTAAATGAAGAATAAGGCACAAAGGACCCATAACATAGCTCAACTCGATGCAAACATATGTCAGCCCAACAAATGCAGTATTGAATTTTGGTGAGTAATCGTTGGCTCCTGTTTGTAATCTTGATGTTACCCACAAAGGATCCACCATTTGCACTTCCCATGACCCATACGCTATTGCATGAAAAGCCTACACACACCATATCTTCAAGTATTTTATGCTGAAAAATCCAATGGCTTCACAGTTTCATAAGTAGATGTGTGGTATCACGATGAGTCTCCCTTCCTAATATGAGCTTTTGATGGCAAAACATGCGTTGCTGCACATGCTTTGAAGGATTCTTGGTTTTATGCTACACTTCCAGTTATTTGTGCAATGTTTTGATCTTGTGCCAAGGTTTACTGAGATATTGCATGCCATATTTTAAAATGCATATACATAAATGCAAAGGTGTTGCGATGGATTCTAAACATCTTTTACTTGCACAAGACGTCTTAGGTAAGATATCACTATTTTCTCGCTTTGCTATGAATTACATATCTCCGCATACTTCTAAAGACTTGTCTATGATCAAGAAAATAGCATGTGCCTTTTTGGAACAATAAGTTAATGCCACACAAAAGAATATAAAGAAACACAAAATCCACTCTTAACATTTTTTTGGGTTGATGCAAGCTTGCACGTGAACTCCGAATGCTCTTGCATAATATACCCTAGGTAATAAAATGTGTGATATAGGCTCTCACATGCGTGTTTGAGTGGTAGAACTACTCTTGACTTGTTGTGCACAAATGGGTACTTCCCATCTTAGAACCGTAGGCGTCGGTTGGGTATGGGACCAACCTCCACCACAACCAATTATGATCATTCGTAGCCCCGCCCCTTCTCTCTGTGGGAAAACATTCTTTGTCTGCACGTTGCATCTCTCTCCATCTTTGCTTTTGTGCTCCGCCTCGACCTCAAGTTCTTTCCTCTACATTGTACTCCCATTCAATTTAGCGCAGACTCCACTAACTCTTCTCTGCGCAACACTTCTCCGTTGCACTATGCATGCTCTACTTTTGGTGTCCCCAGATTTCACCCTGAAATCTGAGACTACCCCATGTAATTTTTTTTTGTACTTTTAAAATAATAGGTCGTTTTGTGTTTTTATTGCCAGAAAATGTCTGTATTGCGTCAAGATATTCCTAGAGAGTCATATAAGGCAATTTCGATAAATACCCAAATGCCCAAACTCGTTATATTCTGTCGCTGGGGTTTGCCTGCGGGAAATTTTTATTTAATTATTTTAAGCCCCGTTTGAAGTAAATTGTGCTCTGGTTTAACCCTATTGAGGTTTTACATGTCAATATTCCCATATACCAGTAGGGTTTCCACCAGGAATGAATCCTCGGCTTTATTTGTTACTTCTGGCAACGTTTTGCGTTTTTGTTATTTTTCTCGTTTTTTTTCTCTACGGACGTCATGCCAGAAGGAATTTTCCATAGGAAGTCTGGTTCTCGCCAAAAAGACGAAGTTGTGCACATAAAAGGCCTCTTCTGGGCAAGTCGCATTTTTGGGAATAGATGGATTTAAGCCGCAGTGGGATTTTTGGTAGAGAAGAGACAGTGGGAATTTTGTACTTGCCTAACAGGGTACTTTTTCCCATGGAAGCAAAGTCACTTAAGTCATGATGGGAAAATTAGAGGCAAAGAGGCGTGCGAGAATTTTTACTTGCCTTGCAGGGGTGAAAATTCCCATTGTGAAAGAAAAGAAAATCACTCAAGGCATTGATGGGAATTTCTTACTTGCTTTGCAGGTAAAATTTCCATTATGAAAGACAAACAACTTAAGTGGACCATGGGATTTTTGGAGCTGCAGTGCAGGGTGATCAATCCCATCAAAAAGTGACTTTTAAAAATAGAAACCAGCCTTGGCAAAAGTGTGACCCACCTAGAGGAAGAATAATACATTTTAAAAGATTAATTAATTGTTTCTATTCCTAAAATTTTCGCCCAAGCATGAGGAAAAGTCAACGCATGATGAAAGGATAAAGAAGATTGGAAATAAAAAGCTAAAATTAAATAAATTTAATTTATTTAATGCAGCCCTATATCATGCAAAAAAGTGCGACCCACCTAGTGGAGAAATAATTACTTTTAAAGTATTTATTGATGGAATTAATTCCTATTTTTGGTGCATGAGGTCAAAGCATAGTGTGAAGTCAAAGAAGACTGGAAGTAGAAAGCTAAAATTAAATAAATTTAATTTATTTAATGGCAACCATGAGCATGCACAAAATAGGTGCCCAAATTGAAAAGAAAAATATGTTTATTAATAAATTAATTGCCAGGAATAGGAGAGACAATTATTAATTATAGAATGATGAAGGTTATATAAGCATGGGCTGCCATATTAATGAAGTAATTAATTCTTCTAGCAAAGGAGTGCAGCCCAAACAATTTTGGCGCCCAAAGGAGGAATTTTGCTCAGAAAAAGGTGTTTTCACTGCCGGAAAGTTTCAAAGTTTGGTGCCTAGGTTTGAAAGAGCTTGATTTAAGTTTGATTAATTGTCTGCATAGTGGTATAGGTGCTCAGGTGAAGTTGACAATATTCATGCTTGCTTTGCATGCAAACAAAGCCTCAAATTTTAGGGCAGTAGACTTTATATATGCAGATTTTTATGATTAAAATCAAGTGTTCATGTTCTATTGCTTGTCTTTATCTCGAAATAATTGTAGGTATTCATTACAGTGCTTATATATAATTGAAAGAGAGCTTAAATCAATGTCAGATACATTGAATATATCCTCCGAATCCGAAGAAATTCCCAGATCTGCACCAGTTGTAAAGAATTTCGGCCGAATAAAGAGAAAAAGAGTTGCTCAGACAAAGATAGATCCGGCCATGGCAAAGTGGGATGAAAGAGAAAGCTTAGTAGAATCATGCATTATTTCTAGGTTTGCTGACATCGGAAATATAGATCTAGGTTCCCGAATTGATTGATAGATCCAGAGCTGGAAAGACTTCTCTCATGTGTGCAGTCAAAAGCAGTGGAATCATTCGAGCTTCAACATTCCCATTCACAGCTTAGTTGCTAGAATTCATCATGGAGTGTGCAAGGTCGTACCATCCACTATCCAGATCAGTCCGAGATGTTGCGGGAAGACAATAATCTGGTTGGATGCACAGTTCATCAATTATTGTCTGAAGATTCCAGCATGACAGGTGGCGACTACTATTAGCATACTGGATGCTGGCAACAAATGGGAAAAGCATAAAGTCGATTGTGTGGGCATAATGAACAACAGGTATATGAAGAAGCCCAAATCTCCATCCAAGTTCTCGAGGACTCTTCTACGATCCAATACTGTACAGAGGTGGATGACATTACCAAATTGCTATGCAAGATAAATGGCGAAGTTAATGCTCACAACTTCGGCTCATGGATGTATGCCTTCATCAGGCCCATTGAAATCAACAAAGCAAATTCTATAATCAATTGGTCGGAAATTATTAGTGACAACATCGGTGAGCAGCTCTAGAATGTGAGGTGGACTTACAGCTTCAAGATGACTTCGTATTTGGTATATGCAACAACTTCACAGGGTATCTTCTCCAAGTTGGATAGACGTGGTGTGCTCTCCAAGGATCCTATTTTTGAGTGCTATCCGCAGCTTATTGTGCCCGCATGCAATAAAGATTATAAGGTGGTCAATGATGGATTCTTCTACGGATTCATTTGCAGGTGAACAGGTGATCTAAAGGCCAACAGGGTAAGCAAGGAAGCTTGGGAAGTTGTGTCCCAAATTGGTAGTATCTTCATCTAGTTTGCAGACTTTACATACCTTAAGGTCACCGGTTTTTCGGAGAACCAGTCAAGTTGCCTAGATATCCAAGCAACAGATTGGTCATCATGGAGTTGAGCAGACAACACGTGGAGATGCATGACCTACAGTCGAAACGACACAAGTCTACGAGTGCCTCTTCCCGATCACGGTGAGGCTATTACAGTTGCCAGAGCATTCATAAAGCCAAAGGAATTGAAGAAGAGATGTTCTCTGAGTACAAGCAGGAGTTCTTCCTAGACGATCAACTTCGATTCATTTGGGTGGCAAGAAGACAATCTCCCGAGAGTACGCGCATTTGCCTTCATTGGAAGATTTCGGATGAAGTGCGAAAGCAAGTATGAAGTTAGAAAGAAAGATTTCAGCGAGTTATCGTAGCGGCAAGTGTTTGACTTTGGATTAGCACGGATACCTGTGGATCTTAAAGATGATGGGCCTGTGTTACTTGACGCATACCATCGATGGGAGGAGATAGAGTCAGTACTTGAGAGAACATAGGTGGCCGCCACATGATCGAGGAAAGGTCTCACCGTTGTGGTCAATACTTCAAACCGTTCCTCGACAAAGGCATATTGCCGTGATGAAACTTTGATGAATCGATCACTGGAAACCTCAAAGACAGGAGATTCCCTCAAAAGGAAGCACGAGGGAGAAAGTAGCAGAAGGCCTGAAAAGATTAAAGTGCACAAAATGTCTCATTCAAAGGAAAAGACTTCTACGGCTATGGTGTTAGTTCCGACTTCTCCAGCATCAAGTACTTCACCAACTGTTGCACCTTAGCAAGATACTGCCGTTCCTCCGTTGAATCCGTCAACATTTGTCTTTTCTTCTCAGCTACTCCAAACAACACCTCTTCTGAAGAAACATTGAAGTTGCAGATGGCAGAATTTGAAAGAGCTTTGTCTTTGGACAATACAGAGGATGGTAGCCACTACACTGTAGCAGTTTCAGATGGAGAGGAGCCAAAACAAGAGATGGTGGTACATTTGGCAACTTCTTATTCTCCGAGAAGTAATTTCTTAGAATGGTTTGCTTCACGGTTGGTACCGAGACTAGAGAGGAGATCAACTTGGAGGAACGCGACTTGCAAATCTTTGCTGAGTTTGGGCGGAAAAGATAGAAAACCTAAAGTTGCTAAGGTGACTTCAAGGTTGATTATTGAGGAGTCGGGGCAAAAGCTTCACCGAGATGACGGTTCCAAGAAAAGGGAAGAAGGATGAGCTCACGATAGAAGACATAACAATGACTAGAGTATCCATAGGTCAAGCCACCACATAAGGATTGAAGCAAGACACGCAGAGACATTGATAGATGCTTTATTCCTTAGACTTGACAAAGAAAAGACAAAGAAAGTTGAACTTCGAAAGTAGGTGTCTCGGTGTGTGAGATTATTGCCAAAGTTGCCAAATCTTTCACTCACCAATTTCAAAGACATAAGCGGTGAGTGATCATCTCGATGCGGGAAGTGAAGATGCGGGTAACCGTTAAAGCTATCGGCCGAATGGAAGAGTCTAATCATTCGCCAAGCTTTTGTCAACTCAAGGAGGTGCCGGCCGTCTAAAGGTTATGAAAGATGCATCGGTTCGGTTAAACAACCGGTGACGAGCACGATAGACATGAACATAGTTCTTTGAAAGTAACTTTGTGTACTTTAGTCGAAATAAATAAGTGCCGATGGAGGTGTTGATTGTGGAACGATTGTGCCCGATGGATCGGTTGAGAAGGGGAAGCAACTTGAGTTTGCGGTATCTTTCCGCTTGGAGATCTTGAATCATCTTTGAAAAGGATGCGAGACACTGAGAGTATGTCATCATTTTTACTGCAGAAATGTCATTGCTTTCACCAATGAGGAAGTGGTCGGAAACGTTTCTTCATACACAAGGACCATTCCTAGCAAAGTGCCTGATTCCTTGTAGGGATCTCTAGTGATGGTGCAACGGAGAATTGATGGAGTCATTAGGCCTTTCACGATGGATTCCATCGATCAAGTTTGTAATGGTTAACGCCAGTAGTCGATATTGAGAAGTTCGGGCCTAGCTTGAAGGATGTGGAAGCATGCATCGGGGTTTTGAATGAGGGCTTGCTGCAATTTAGGACGGAAAAAGAAGTTGTAGCTAAAACAGATGGAAAGTTGTTGAATTACATGTTCGACAAGTATATTCAGTATCGAAACAAAAAGAAGATGTAGATGTTCTAGGTGACGAATCTTTCTTCTTCTATTTTCCACATTCCCGAGATATAATTGTAAAAATTTAAAGTTGTTGGTTTTGAAACCATTACTTTTAAGTTATGTGGAGCGATTCTATAATAAGTGACAAATGTGTATACATTTGACTATAGATCCGGATGCATGTCACTGGAGAGGAATTAGAGGAAGATGATTGCGGATGTTATCTTTACTTCTTGTTTATGTTCTAGTTCAATTGAGTTTCCCATTTGTAATTTCCCTCTACATTCTATAAGTAGAGGAAGAACCTTTAGGTTAAGGATCAAAATTTGTAAGCAACATTCTTGTGTTTCGACTTTGTCTTTGAAACCTTTGATAGCTATTTGAAGCAAAGGAATAGAAAGGAGCAGATTTCCCGATAACTTTGTGTCACGGTACATTTTGTTTCTAACTTTTTATCTTAGATCTACTTATAAACTTTGTGTTATTTTAGATCTAGATCTGAATGTTCCTTTGCTTATAATTCTCGTGTGTTAATATCTATTGGTTCTGTTTATGTGCATGCAATCAACTCTGTAATCTATTGATTGGGTTGCGCATCTTCCCTCTTTCTTTCCTGTGTTTATATTATTTCCTTTTTATTAATTTTTTTCTTTCTTTAAACAAATTTGCTTACTTGCTGCAAAACTATACAACTATGGTTCATGAGCTGCATGGTTAAAGTAATACCCCAAATAGATACTAGCATATTTAATTGACAAATCTTGCACAGAGCCTCACCGGTAAATGAGGGAGATTTATCTCATGACCGCCTAGGTTTTTAGCTATGCGAAAATCTAGTCAACAACTCTCTTCTCTCCAAAGTGGTCTAGAAAGTATCGAATGGTGGGACAGGTGTCGGGGACGAGGGACCAAGGGCGTAGGTTTGGGGATGGTGGCGCACACACACACTTGTATGGTACAAAATGTATAAGGAATAACAAATGAAACTTTGAAATACTAAACACATTGCATTGAACAATGAAAATGCCAAATATCAAAATATTACTATTTATATTCGAGAATGATGATTACATTCAAAATTTGAATGTAATTGTCTAAATGCTCAATACCTCTAATCATCCCCAAAGTTTTTGCCAAACTCCTCTTCACTTGAACCGGTAGACTCTTCAAGGTCAAGCTTCCTCGAAACCAATTCGAATCAACATTATTTGTACCGCATCATCATTAATTTGAGATGTCTCCTTTGGCTCTACATCCCATCGGGGTGCTGGACTCTCCTTGTATGTAAGTGTGTTATGGTCAATGAGACGCAAGGCACTATGTACAACTACAAGCTTCTCCGTTCTCCTAAAGATAGGCATGTTTCTCTTCATAGAGTGGATGAAGCCACAAGTAGACAAATTCTTCTCTGAAGCAGAAGAACTAGAAACCTGGTACAACAAGTGAATGGCTAGTGTGGTGGTTAAAGAATTAGGCCCATGCATAGTCCACTCCACAAAGTTGGGTCCCCATGTGCCATAGTCTCCTATCCATATTAGCCTCATCTCGAGTATCCCCTAAGAGTGGCAAATTTGTCCATTCCATATGAATAGTGCAAATATGTGTAAAATTGTACATTTTCTAAATAGCCTTCGCGAAACCCTCCGTCACCGTAGCATATTGTAAAGGGGTAACTTTGCCAAGCCTTTGCACATATCACTTCGGGTTAAATGCATATGCAACCATGTGCAAGGGGGTGTTGAGTGTCTCCCATCTCCGATGAATGATTGGCTGAATATAGTCATTGTAGAATTGCAATGTAGGATCTTTCTCTTGTACAATGTCCTTCATTTGGCCAAGCATACTTTGTTAATGCTTACCTTGAAGGCTTGATAAATGTGTTGGAAACTTGAAACTTGGACGATTGATCAATGAAGACTTGACACTTGTTCTCCCTCTTGTTGTTGCTAATGCTTTCCCTCTTGCTTGCTAACGCTCTCACTCTTGCTTGCAAATGCTCTCACTATTGTTTGCTAATGCTTTCACTCTTGCTTTGAATTTTTGATAGTGATTTGGAGTAAGGGTGTGAGGCTTACTTATAGTTTTTTTGAGTGCTTAAGGGGTCGGCGGGGCCATTAAAAATTTGGGTTAGGGTTGGCATGCCATAGTTTCTAAAAAGAATGATTTTAAATAACACTTTTTGACATAACTATGATTTGGGGGACGATTGAGAGTCTTCGGGACAAATCGAGAGATACACATAAGTCTCTGAAACGCCCCCACCTCCCCACCACGACCCCAATAGGGGGATGTCTCAAAACGTCCCCTATGAGGGAGATGTTTTGGGGCGTTTCCCTCTTCTTGGTGGCGATGGGGGATGGCGACATGATGTTTCCTAGTTGTCTCCAAGTCTAAGGGTTGCCCCCTCGGAGACGTCACTTTTTATTTGGGGTTGGGACGTGTCCTTGTGGAACACAACTTCACTCCGCAGGATTTGCTCCCTTCCACGCACAACCAAATGAATTTGGTGTGAATCTTTATCTCTGTCATGAATGAATTTAGAATCAAACTCTCTCCGTCCTTCCACATTTATACTTGTATAGGCTCTCCCATCATATAACTTTTCTCGGTGAAATTGCTACGACCTTCGCAACAAAACTTGGCATGCATCCATCGGTAAGATATAACATAGAACTCTTTGTTTGTCAACCACCAATCTTCATCTTCACATCGCATCACAATGCCAACTTGTCCTTCTATTAACCAAGTTACTTCGTAAGGATCTACCCTTGACAAACACACTTGTTTCGAATTTTTTCCGTCTCCTTTTTATCCTTTTCTCCATCTCTTTTAGACATGCTAGCATTACTGCAACAAACATTAGGGTTCAAGGGTGTTTCATATGATAAGATTGGTGGAATCAACTGAGTGTTACCTTTGTACCATCCCTACTTGATTATCAACTAATCTAGGAAGCTTGAAAAAATCCCCAAACTATAAAACTCAAGGTCCCAACTATATATGAGAGACATTCGAGAAAGAAAAGACAATGGTCAAGAGAGTCTTCGGGATAAATCGAGAGATACGCATAAGTCTCTGAAATGCCCCCACCTCCCCACCACGACCCCAATAGTGGGACGTCTCAAAAACGTCCCCTTTGAGGGATATTTTTTGGGGGTGTTTCCCTCTTACTAGGGCGGTGGGGTTGTGGCGGCATGATGTTCCCTAGCTGTCTCCAAGTCTAAGGATGCCCCCTCGGGAGATGTCACTTTTTATTTGGGGTTGGGACGTGTCCTCGTGGAACACAACTTCACTCCGCAGGATCTGCTCCCTTCCATGCACAACCAAATGAATTTGGTGCGAAACTTTATCTCCTTTCATGAGCGACTTTAGAAACAAACTCTCTCCGTCCTTCCACATTTATACTGTATAGGCTCTCCCATCATATAATTTTTCTCGGTGATATTGCTACGACCTTCGCAACAAAACTTGGCATGCATCCATCGGTAAGATATCACATAGAATTCTCTGTTTGTCAACCACCAATCTTCATCTTCACATCACATCACAATGCCAACTTGTCCTTTTATTAACCAAGTTACTCCATAAGGATCTACCCTTGACAAACACACTTGTTTCAAATTTTTCCCTCTCCTTTTTATCCTTTTCTCCATCTCTTTTAGACATACTAGCATTGCGACAAACATTAGGGTTCAAAGGTTTCATATGATAAGATTGGTGGAATCAACTAAGTGTTACCTTTGTACCATCCCTACTTGATTATCAAACTACATTTTTGGGCTTTTAGGATGCTCTCTTGACCATTGTCTTTTCTTTCTCGGATGTCTCTCATATATAGTTGGGACCTTGAGTTTTATAGTTTGGGGATTTTTTCAAGCTTCCTAGATTAGTTTATTGCCTGTTTATATGTTGCCTAGACCTAATTTAGCCTCTCTTTTTAGGCTATTTGGACTTAACGATAAAAACTACACAATTATAAAAACACCGAATATTATAATATACAAATTGAATTCATCCGGGATAATTTATTCATTGATAGAGAGTTATATATATAGATCAATTAACCCCTACATTGGTGGAGTCAAACATAATCTTCAATCCCTACAATCTCTCTCCATGAATCTCTCAAATATATCCCTAGGATGTCTCTCTAATCCCTTTATTATCTAACACACCAAAATAGCTACGTGAGTTGTTCTCACAACTCACCCGAATACTAATACTAACTATTACAACTATATTATTAATATGAGTTCTATAAACTCATTATTAATAATATTACAATTAATTAATAATGTCACAATATATTTGTAACATTCACTCCCCTATTGTTAACATTATTAATTCCCATTATACACTCCCCTAATGTTGACATGGTACAACATAACTCCTTTTTTCTGCAATGCACGGGCTTGCCTCATAATTTGGATCAAAGAAAGGCATGTAAACTTCCAACTGGCTGACTGTCTTACTGCACATGACCACAACTATGTGAAGGAACGCATCCCACATTTACTCCATGAAAAGAACGCACTCGACATTCCACTGGTGGATCATCTTCATAAAGGAAGGCAGTCAAAGGACCGCTACATTAGTAAAAGTTTTATCTACCTTTTTACATCTGTGGTTTTCTGGATCTACCACCAACCCTTTCCAAATCTATGAGTGTTACAATAAACTTAGAGACATACTCTACAATGTTTTCTTCTAGGAGGTTACATATAGGAATTTCTCACACATTACAATTGAACAGGAATGTGACATCTGTTCTTATTTTCACACAGTGGAAAATAAACGCAATTGAAATAAATTGCCACAACACCATTGTGCGGCCACCTGCCGCTTGCATGGGCGAGAGAGTCGCTGATTTACCTCCTTCGTTGCCTCCTTCCTCCAATGAAGATTGCTGCGTAACATATTTGAAATTTGAGGCTCAAAATTTGAATGTTGATTTTAGAAGAAATTCTCTCCTATAATTTTGACATATTTATTGGATGTCGTTCGCCCGAAAATGCATCCGTAATTTTTTTTTACAATATTTGACTCTTTTGACCGAACAACTACAACTTTGACAATTATGAACAAGATGACACTTAACTTTGATGCTCTTATTTTTCATAATAACACTTATTATTTTTACGACATTAATAGAAAGGACACAAAATGTCTTGACTCGAATTTACACAAATGACACCACTTATAAAAATCAATCTAAAACAAACTAATATTTCGTACCAAACATAAGATAGATAATCGGCTTTGACTCATTAAAAATTTACCGATAAGAATAAAGTCGTATAAATAACAAATGAATTTAACAGCTAAGACACCATATTAAAAAAAAATGACTCTCTATATTTTTTTAATTTTTTTAACGACACGAAGATAATGAGGCTACCTATGCTTAAGGGAACGTTGACAAAACAATTTACACTAAATAATGCAATATAATTGACAACTAAAACTTAACACCCTAAATTTAAAGAGAGTGACTTAATGATGCCTGATTTTGTTCAACTTCACATTGCGCAATTCGCCAAAGATTGACAAGGACATTAATGGATCGATGGAGCACAGCAATACCAGCGTGTACAAGTAGTTGAATCACGTGATGTGGTTGATGGTTGACTTCTCATGTGGCTGACACAAGATAATTATAATTATATGCAAATTGTTTCGGCTCATCACCAGTTGCCAGGAGCTAGAGAAACGTCAATGTGAAATGTGCCTGGATATAAAACAATGCATGCAATGTGCGAGAGTTGAGATCACCAGATAATAACAGTGTACTTGATAATTTCTGTAGCTTCGATCATGCTGTTTGCAAATCATATAAAGTTGGAAATCAACGGAGATATGAAGAAAGAGAACCACAATTCCTGAGATTTGAAGAAAGAGAAGTCAATCTGGATGCAAAATACAATTCCCGAGATGAATTCGAAGACGTTACTCAACAAAGACCCACACAACAATGAACAGCTGGAATATTTTTGCAACAAAACTCCACGTGAATGGTTATTGGGATCTATTGCATACTAGTAGTTATGATGACGAGAGAAGTAAGAAGACGGGAATAAAAAAACTTGACTGCACCATTGACAGCACCTCCTCCATGCTAATGCCAACTCTTTAATGAAAAATTCAAATCAGGATTTTAACTCTGATAATGTCACAAAATATTCATCTAATCAGGGCACTTGCAGATCAATAAAATAATGACGTTTCTTTGTACAAAGACGTTTCGTGGCAATCAATTATATAAACTCCTCAAAACTGAATCAAAACGCCATGATACAAAATAGATCTCAAATATTGAAAGGAGGAATTTCAGATCAAAACGCCATTGTCGTTAGTAGAATAAAACTTTATTTTCTCATGGAACAATGAGACCACAAGAATGGAGTCTGCAGATTCACAGTTGAAAAAGACTCCAAAGCTGCAGATAGAAGAGCTTTAAACAATCTCCATCCAACCTGCTCTGATACCACTAATAAAAACTACACAATTATAAAAACATCGAATATTATAATATGCAAATTGAATTCATCTGTGATAATTTATTCATTGATAGAGAGTTACATATATAGATCAATTAACCCCTACATTGGTGGAGTCAAACATGATCTTCAATCCTTACAATATCTCTCCATGAATCTCTCAAATATATCCCTAGGATATCTCTCTAATCCCTTTATTATCTCACACACCAAAATAGCTACGTGAGTTGTTCTCACAACTCACCCAAATACTAATACTAACTATTACAACTATATTATTAATGTGAGTTTTATAAACTCATTATTAATAATATTACAATTATTAATAGTGTCACAATATATTTGTAACACTAACCTGGTCCTCTTTGCCACCTTTGTTTTCTCATTTTCAGGCTTATTTGACTGGTATATACCCATCTATGGACCTTATAAATCTTGGTCTCTCGCAGTTAATTTAGCTTCCCTTTACATGCTAGTCACATAGTACCTATTAATACATGTTTGGGTCTTTCAAACCTAATTTAGCCCTCCTTTATAGGCTATCCAGACCCGTCCTAGCACCTTCCCTTTTAAGAGCTTTTACATTGTCTATACGTGCTTGTTTAGACAAATTTATGTACACTTATATTATAGTTTTTTCAGAGTCTTGTATCATCATGGATCACATAAGCGACTTTTATGCTCACCATGGTTAAGATGACGGATTCAACACGCGTTGAGTTGTGCAAAAAGGTAAGTCAAGGACCAAGGTAAGTATATTTCATTATGTTCAGATTCTCAATTACTTTCATTATAGTCACTTACTTTGATTTTGTATTCTATTTTCATTTCCTGAAGTAGTGTCCTACTTTACACTATCTTGACACATGATGAGCTTTGAGTGGGACATATGTGTACACCTTATTTTCACTTACTAACAATTTCTTTCGCAAGACTCATTGGCTCATGAATCTCTCTAAATGTATGTCCAAAGGAGTGCATTTGGGTTTGAGGTGGGCTAACTTGTAACACGTTGTGAGAGATCATTGTGGCATTTCCCTTCCATACCACCACTGTATACCATTTTCAGATCACCTTTTCATCTGCCAATGTTGTCCCCCATTAGCTTCCTCTTCCTCCGCCTTGCAGATTGTGTACAGCTGAGGTCATCTGTCCTCTTGATAATGTCTTCATATGTTGGCCATGACTGAGTCATGATTTATATGGTGCAAATCTGTATTTATAGGGTTCCTATTAGTCATTTCTCAATATGTTACACATCAATTTGCTGTGCTTTCACTTGCGAATCTGCTAGAGAAGGGTAAGAGGGAGCTTATACTTGAGGAGGACATTCTTGGAGCATTGGGTCTTTGGAGAGTCAAGATTAAGAGCTGAGCCATCAAGGTCTTAGTGATTGGAGTCCCCAACTTTGGTTTACTTGGGTCTTCTTCCTATCCTTCTTGGCCTTCACCCACAACAATCTCTTACAAGGTGCTGCAAGCGAAGGAGAGAGATTAATGTGTAGCCGGGTATGTATCTCTAACCATAAACTCTTTCCTTTCTTTGGTTAACAATTGATTGTTGTATCATGTACTCGACAAGATACTGCAGCATGTCCTTATTTTCTACAATATATTTATTCAAATTATAGCTCTTGCTTTGGCCTAGAATCCATCCTTACAACCATTAGTTTAGTTAGCTCTTGCTTTTGCCTAGTGGCACCCCTATGATCTGATTAGGCCCTACATTTCATATCCTTGGTGATTGAGTGCAGTTTCTCTTTTTAGATCCATTACAACCTCGTATGCACATGCCCTTGCTTATAACCCTAGACTGCTTTATGAACATGCTTCTTTGTGTCTGCATATTGGATCTATAATTGTCTTCTGCTTCATCCTATTTTAGAGGATCCCCATAGATCATCCATAGCTTAGATACAACAAGCTTTTCGTAGCTATATCAAAAAAGTAGTTAGAGGAAAAGGAAGAAAAAGCTAAGGAATAAAAATAAGACAAGAAAGAGGAAACATGAGTCTTGGAGCAAGAAAAGAAGGAAAATTCTCCCAAGTTTTTGTTTTCAACCAAAGAAGCTTCAATATACTAGGCTTACGATGCATTCAAAAGGGAGGGTAACTGTCTCTATTTACCCCAATAAAGGTATAAAACTAAATCAATATTAAAAGTATATTGTATCTACTAATAGGTTGCATGTTCAAATAAAGAATGTTAAGAAGACAGGTATATGCAAGAAGCCTTATGCATTCGAAGATTTGAAGCTAATCACAGTAGACACCCCAAAATTACACACTTGTTTCCACTTGTTCCTAGTGCTATCCTAATACACCTGTTATTCACCCATTTGTGATTAATTGATTAAATTGATTAATTCATACACATTGTACCCTTTGGATTAATTAAATTAATCTCATGTACCCCTAGTACCCCTTAGTGCTAAGTTAATTATCATTTATTAATTAATTGTGTGCACATCCTAGTCAACTACCACTTGGTCAACATCCACTTAGACTCCATATCCTCATCCTAGTTAACTGCACTTCTAGAATCCTAGAAAGTTGGGGCAATTGAATTGCACGTATAACCACCTTCCGGATGCAACTTCTGTAATTAATTCATTTATTGCCCCTAAATGCCCCGACACTACTGTAACTTCCTCCAATGTTATTTTTAGCATGAGCATTCAATTGTGTTTAACTAATTTTCAACTACTTCTACCTCTATAAATTGTAGGCTTACTCTCTTACAAATCCTCTTGGATTTAAGTACAATAACTCTGCTAAATTTCCAAGCCAAAGTATTTGTGTTTGTAGCATTTGTACTCACATTTGGAGAACATTCAAGAGCACCCACATCCATTTATCAGTTCACAAATGAAGTTTCTACAACCTTTTAAGAGGTTTGCACTTTGAAGGATATCCGTGACTCTAACTCACAAGGCTTTACTAGTTAGGTAGGATAAAAGGTTCCCGTTTCGTCCACTAGTTCCCTCAAGGTGTGGACTACTTTGGGGTTCCTAGAACCACCCCCTTTGTTGTAGCTTAAGGCTTATGCCAAGGGGGTTATGTTCTAGTTAAGCGGTCGAGCCGTAGCTCTTAACTGAACCTGCAAATATAGTGTTTTGAATGTGGTGTATTTTCTTATCTTTTGATCTTAATGTGGTTTAGTCGTACACCATTTGACAACCTGCAGTTAGTAGTTTTTGAGTGTTTTATCCACCTTTTTGAGAGCGGGTCCTGCAAGCAAAGATTAGAAAGTTTGCCGAAGGAGGTAAAAGATAAGATAATAGAAGCGAATCCACATTTCTGATTTTCAAGGCCGCTTAAAAAGCGCAGGAAAGAGCATACGTGTGGGTTAGCTTTGATTTTGTGAAACGTTAATTCTTCAAAAACAAAAAGAAATGACCACATTTATGATTCCCAAGATCGCTTAAAAGTGCAAGGGAAGAGCATACGCGTGAGTGTTTCGTGGTTAGTCTCACAAAAACAAAAGAAAACGACAAACGAGAAGGAAAACATTGTTAGTCCAGGTTTGAAAAACGTCCAAGTATGGACGACAAAGGCTAAAAAGCAAGGAAAATTGGACCGAAATGTCCAATAACGCTAAATAGTGTTTCAAAATAAATAGTCGTAAAAACGAAAATAAATTGATTAGAAATGCCCATGAACCCTACAAAATGAAATTTTATAATTAGTCTTATGTATGAAGAATGATGAAAAAATAATGAAAAAGTCCTAATTAAAAAAATGAAAAATCACTGAGAATGAAAGAAACAAAATACAATGAAAACCTCCCTGTAATCCTTCAGTGTAAACCTCAGTAAAGGTTGTAGAAACTTTGTTTGTGAACCTGATAAATGGATGTGGGTGCTCTTGAATGTTCTCCAAATGTGAGTGCAAATGCTACAAACACAAATACTTTGGCTTGGAAATTTAACAGAGTTATTGTACTTAAATCCAAGAGGATTTGTAAGAGAGTAAGCCTACAATTTATAGAGGTAGAAGTAGTTGGAAATTAGTTAAACACGGTTGAATGCTCATGCTAAAAATAACATTGGAGGAAATTACAGGTAGTGCTTAACATTTTAGGGGGCAATAAATGAATTAATTGCGGAAGGTGCATGCAGAAGGTGGTTGTACGTGCAATTCAATTGCCCCCACCTTTCTAGGATTCTAGAAGTGCAGTTAACTAGGATGAAGATATGGAGTCCAAGTGGAGTCTAAGTGGATGTTGATCAAATGACAGTTGACTAGGATGTGTGATGACAGTTGACTAGGATGTGCACACACTTAATTAATTAATAAATGATAATTAACTTAGCACAAAGGGGTACTAGGGGTACATGAGATTAATTTAATTAATCCAAAGGGTACAATGTGTATGAATTAATCAATTTAATCAATTAATCACAAATGGGTGAATAACATGGTGTATTAGGATAGCACTAGGAACAGTGGAAACAAGTGTGTAATTTTGGGGTGTCTACATTTTTCCCCTCTTTAAAGTGCTATTGCAAAGTAATAGTGCTTTAAAGATAGTAGACGCATGTAGATCGATCGAGTGGAAAATTGTGAAGCATTGGGATGCCCCAACAAGAAGAATGGTAGAGGAATGCCCCCTCAAGCGGGTGGATGACGTAGCAAGGCGGTGGACAACCGCTTGATAGGAAAGGAAAAACAAGGGATTGGAATAAGGACAGAAAAGGACGGTGTTTGTAGCATGAGCTTCATTTGGAGAAGAATTTTAGAGCAACTTTATTTTTATTGTTGCATAATAGAGTTGTCACCATGATTATAAAAGAATCAAGATGGTTAACCCAGATGCGCATAAACAAACACACACAACAAAGAAAAGATAAAAAAGAAAACAAACCCAATATACAAAGGAGGTGCCGACACCAGGGTTATAAAGGAACCAAGATGTAGTTACACTACTTGTAAGTGGTCCAAAAAAGTAAACATCAACAATGCAACACCGTCGAAAAGAAGCAATCAGCTATGCCCGTAATGTGTGCCACAATGATGGTTAAGTAGATACAAATGCTCCCAAGTGGGAATATGATCAGACTAGAAGAGCGGAGTTAAAGTGACTCCTCATGACACTCTTGTTGAATCCGTTGTGTAAATGATCAAAGTTGAAATTGCCCCAGGTCGAAGTTATATCGCGAAGGAAAAACAATTTTGTGACTTGCCCCAAGCAGAGTTAACATATCATACAAAGGGAAGAAAGTGATAGTTGTAAGATTGGCACAATCACTAGGGTAATAGATAAAGGTATGACGTTTATCAAGATTGTATTGAGATGTTAAATAATTCACTTTAAGGGTTTTCCAATTGTAGGATTTCTGTGATAAGTGATTTTTTTATTTTTTTGGATTTTGAAATATTTGTTTTTTTATAATTTTGCGAATTTTGGAAGGAATTGAAAAGACAAATGCAAAGAAAACACAAGCAAACATGAATACACAACAAAAAGGAAAATGCTCCATGGCTTAAATAAACTAGGAGAAAAACACAACACATGCAAATGACAAAAAGATACAAAACAAGCAATAGAAACAAACCCAATATGAACAAGAAGGATCCACACCAAAGTTATATGTGAACTAAGATGTAAATAAATTTCTTACGTAATTGGTCCATAAGCGCATTCCAGATACACATAAGATCAAGTTATCAGAATTGTACTAAACATAAGAGACTAAGCTAAGAATATACAAGACAACATTCCATATGTACAAGCGATTACAACAAACAAGCTAGTGAACAAAGCACACCAATGTCAAATACTAACAAGCAATCTATAATATAACACAGCTCACAACAATAATGTCCAAAGACTTTCCTAGTGTTTTCCATGAATGAATAAATATACAAATGTCAAGTTGCCCCAAGAGAAAGCCAAAGCCAAGTGATGTCCCTAAGCAAAGTTACATTGCAAAGAGTGGTTTGATCGATTGGAAAAGATGATTGGGAACAATCAGAGGAAGAAAATGGCAAACGAAATTACATAGTTGCAAGTGTTTTTTTTTTTGGAAAGCATTTATTAAACATTTTGTATGTGTTTTTTTGTATTTTTTGAACAATTTTATATTGTTTTCGAAGTTTTGTGAAACATCTTTTGAATGTTTTTGCTACGCCCTTAACCTATTGCTTGTATTAGGATATGAGTAGCTGACTTGTGGCTTACCATATTATTTTATTATATCATTTATACTTTCTCATGCTTAATAGGTCGGCCTTGGTGATGGCCATAGCATATGAATAGTATATATAGGGGATTATAGGTAGTATTTCATTATCATTTGAGCATTTGAGTCTTATTATATGGTTTGGAGGTTGCCCCCTCGAAGTGGCGAAGCTATTCTAATTGCATATTGAGATCATTATTCTGAAATATTATGTTATTTGGTGTTCTATTGTTGCTCTAATCTGAATTATACAAGTAATTTCATTACAAGTGGTATCAGAGTTGCCATCTGGGCCAAAATTAGGGCAAAAACCCTAATTTTTTGTTTCCGCCACATATTGCGAACTAGAGCTAATTGGTGGGAGATATTTTTACCAGAGTTGTGAAACATTTCAAGGTTCCCTGAAAATTTCAGACTTTTTTGATTTATTTTGCAAAAGTTATTACAAATTTAGGGTTTTTCATAAAATCGCTCCCTAGGGTGCAAATTGTGGAAAATTTTCAAGTTCTTTACATTTTCGGAAAGCTCTCAAAAAAATAGTATTAGTATCTTCTCTGTGTTTTTCTGTTCGACCGAAATTGTATCGAAACCCTAAACCCTAAGGTTTGACATCATGGCGGGGCCTTCCACAAGAGCAAAAAAGAATCCGGTTACTCCGGGTAAAACCCTAGATAAAGATGGGGTAGTGATTGAAGAGATGGAGTCAGAAGGGGTAAATACAGATTCCTCAGCACTAGGGTTTACCTCAGTTGATCATAAGGTGAGCCAACTTGAGTATGAGTTGTGAAATGTACAATCTGAGATGGCCTCTAAAGGAGACATAGCCCAAATCAATCATCGGTTAGATGATATCATGCAACATGTAAAGGGTAACCAATATGGCCCAAATCCGGCCCATATCAACCAAGGAGGACCTTCAGTTCAAAATCATGGACAAACTAACCATATTGGATCACTTTTCCAGTCCAATCAGAATCAAACTTATTCGCAACCACGGAACATGATGCCGAAAGTGGATATGCGCAAATTTGATGGTAAGGATCCCTTGAATTGGATAAATCAAATGGAGAACTTCTTTGAGTTACATCAAACACCATCAGGACAAAAGGTGACATTGGCATCCCTATATCTTGAACCCAACCAATTTGTTTGGTATCGTTGGTTATGTGCTCAGAGGCAGAAGAATGGTCTAGGTGTCACTTGGACAGTTTTTACCGAGGAGTTGCAATTGCACTATAGTTCCAGTGTTTCAGAGAACTACTTTAGTCAATTAGCAAAGTTACGGCAAATAGGATCAATCAAAGATTATGTGCATCAATTCTAAAACCTATCCTTAAGGGTGGAGAATATTCCAAAAGAGAATCTGAATGACCTGTTTCTTGGGGGTCTTAAGGACCACATCGAGCATGAGGTACGTATGTTTAATCCAATCAAGCTTTCTGATTCTATTATCATGGCACGTCGTGCAGAGGAAAAAGTTCTTTGTAGTAGGAGGCCACCTTTCATTAACACCAGAGACCGTAGTATCTCTTCCCCTTCATTTGCTAGGCCAATTAGACTGACTCCTCAACAAATGGAAGAAAAGAGAGCAAAAGGATTATGTTTTAACTATGATAGCAAATATGGACCGGGACATAAATGTGTTGAGAAGAAGTTCTATATTGATGGAGGTAATGAGGATGATGAGGAAGCTGAAATTATAGGAGAGGTTGAGGAACCAGTAGAAGATGAAGTAGAGGATCACCAACCTACAATTTCTTGCCATGCATTGTCAGGTATTAGTACTCCTCAAACACTCAAGGTTATTAGCTATCTCAAAAATAGAAGGTGACGGTGTTGATTGACTCGGGGAGTACTCATAACTTCATAAATAGTAAGTTAGTTGCCCGCCTCAATTGTTTTATTTACCCACTCTAGAAATGCAAGTTATGATTGCAGATGGTGGGACAATCAAGTGCACAGAAAGTGCCATAAGTATCAAGCTTTCCATGGGAGACTACATGTTAGACTCACCTATGTTTGCTATTTCTATGGGAGGGGCAAATATTGTTTTGGGTGTCCAATGGCTCACAACCTTAGGTACTATAGAAATGAATTTCCAAGAATTGTTCATGCGATTTCATTCAGATGGAAGGACAATACAATTGAATGGGATGGTAGCTAAGTCTCCACAGATTATTAGCTCTCATCAGATGCGAAGGTTCTCGGAAAAGGAGTGGATGGCTTTATAGTAAAGCTATTTTCCATGAAGTACAAAATACGAGTCTTGAATGCCACCCGATCTTCGTAAGATTGTGGATGCTCACTCATCTATTTTTAATGCAATTCCAAAGGGACTACCACCGCTTAGGGATCATGATCATGCCATTCAGGTTGATTCCGTGGAGCCAAACACCTAACATCGGACCATACAAATACCCGTATTCCCGGAAAAGTGAGATCAAGAAAATGGTGGAGGAAATGTTGAAGTCGGGTATCATCGTGCATAGCGAGTGCATATTCTTCACCAAAGTGGTCATGGTACGTAAGAAGGATGAAACATGGAGGATGTGTCCAGTTACACGAGAACTCAACAAGTACACCATCAAAGATAAGTTTCCTATTCCAAAGAATTGATGATTTACTTGATGAATCGCATGGTGTCATGTTTATTTCACAAAACTAGATCTTCGTTCGGGTACTATCAAATTAGGATAAAAGAGGAAGATGTTCATAAAACGGCTTTCAGACTCATGAGGGCCATTATGAGTTTTTGGTAATGCCTTTTGGTCTTATTTGTGCCCTCAACCTTTTAAAGCTTGATGAACACTATTTTTAGGTCGTTTTTAAGGAAATTTGTATTAGTTTTCTTTGATGACATATTGATTTACAGTAAGACATGGGAAGAACACTTACAACATGTAAATAAAGTGTTGGAAGTTTTGGAGAAACATACTCTGTATGCAAAGCCATCCAAATGTTCTTTTGGTGTACAAGAGGTAGAGTACTTGGGTCATATTGTATCCCATGAAGGCGTCAAAGTTGATCCTCAGAAGATCAAAGTTATGGTGGAATGGCCAAGGCCCAAAAATTTCAAAAATCTTTGTGGGTTCCTAGGACTAACAGGTGGTACTATAGAAGATTTGTGCGAGGATATAGTAGAATAAAGAACCCCGCTCACCGCATTGCTAAAGAAGGATGCCTTCCATCGGGATGATGTAGCCACTAAATCCTTTGAGCAGTCAAGGAAGCCATGTGCAAAGACCCCAGCTTTGGCTACTCCCAACTTCTCAAAACCTTCATTGTTGAATGTGACGCTTCATGATCGGGATTGGGAGTATTTCTAATGCAGAAGGAATTGCATTTGAGAGTCACCAATTCAAAGGAAAAGATCTACTCAAACCTGTCTATGAGAAAGAAATGATGGCTATTCTTCATGCGGTCAAGCAATGGAGGCTCTATCTCATGGGTAGACAATTCAAGGTAAAAACTGATCATGATAGTCTCAAATACTTTTTGAAGCAAAGGTTATCATTTGAGGAACAACAAAAGTGGGTAACAAAAATGTTGGGTTATGATTTTGAAATCATATACAAAAAGGGTAAAGAAAATGTAGTAGTTGATGCATTGTCCAGAAGGGATACATCTGCAGATGCCTTACTATGTGGAATGTCCATGTTGACGACCAATTGGGTGGATGAAGCAAGATTGGAATGGAATCAAGATAAGGATACACAATTTCTAATACAAAATATCAAGCAAGGGTAATGCCCTATGGTACAAGGATAGGTTATACTTGAGTAAAGATTCCGAGTCAAGCATAAGATTCTTGCAGCTACATGCCTCACCCGTTGGAGGACACTGGGTTTTTGAAGACATATCATAGAATAAAAAGAGAATTCTTTTGGGAAGGACTCAAGGGGATGTACAAAAGTTTGTATCAGAGTGTTTAGTGTGCCAACAGAACAAAGGGGAAACAATTAAGACACTAGGTCTATTGCAACCCTTACCAATTCCTAGCCAGA
Organism: Taxus wallichiana var. yunnanensis; assembly: GCA_018340775.1. NCBI lineage: Eukaryota > Viridiplantae > Streptophyta > Pinopsida > Cupressales > Taxaceae > Taxus > Taxus wallichiana. Next base: position 964,366,714 of record CM031234.1, read on the forward strand.
GATGGGAGGAGGTCTCCATGGATTTCATCACCGGATTGCCTTGTTCAGAGGGTAAGAATGTTATTTTCGTGATTGTGGATAGGCTCACAAAATATGCCCATTTTTGTGCCCTATCACATCCATTTGCAGCCGATACTGATGCAGAAGCTATTTTTTTTGGAGACAGTTCAAAGGCTACATGGAACCCCAAAGATAATTGTAAGTGATCGTGATCCTATTTTCACAAGTAATTTTTGGACGGAATTATTTTCATGTTTGGGTACTCAAATAGCTCATAGTTCATCTTATCATCCTCAAACTGATGGGCAAATAGAAGTGGTCAACAAATGCTTAGAGGGGTATTTATGTTGTTTTGTATCAGATAAGTAGGAAAGGTGGATTAAATGGCTACCACTGGCAAAATGGTGGTATAACACATCTTTTCATACCTCTTCTCAAATGACCCCATTTTTAGCATTATACGGTTACCATCCACCTTCTATCACTTCCTCCTTGAGGGTGCAAACTAAGGTCGAGATGTTGACGAACACATTCAACATCAACAAGTTTTGGCTAGTTTGAAGGAGAATTTAGCATTAGCAAAAACAGATGAAACAATAAGCGATCAACACCGTAGTGAAAGACATTTTGAAATTGGTGACTGGGTTTTGCACGTCTCGACCTTTACAAACAGATGTCAAGCAACAAAAAGGAAAACAAACTTGTTCCTAAATATTATGGCCCTTATCGTTCTACGAAAATTGGTAGTGTTGCTTATAAACTAGAGTTGCCTCCATCTTCACACATACACCTAGTATTCCATGTTTCATGCCTAAAGAAGGTTATTGGACGAAATTTGAAGCTCGACAGAGTTACGAGGAACTTGAGGAGGAAGGAAGAATCATTTTGGAGCCGAGAAGATTCTGCAAACACGTACTAAGAGGCTGAGAACTAGAGACATTAAGAAATATTTGATCAAGTGGAAGAATCTGAGCATAGAAGACGCCACCTGGGAGGATGAAGGTTTTCTGCAAAGAACATCCAGATTATTCAACGTTGAGGACAACGTTGGTTTGAAGGGGAAGGGCATGCTATGCCCTTAACCTATAGCTTGTATTAGGATATGAGTAGCCGACTTGTGGCTTACCATATCGATTTATTATATCATTTATACCTTCTCATGCTTAATAGGTCAGCCTTGGTGATGGCCATCGCATATGAATAGTATATATAGGGATTATAGGTAGTATTTCATTATCATTTGAGCATTTGAGTCGTATTATATGGTTTGGAGGTTGCCCCCTCGAAGTGGCGAACCTATTCTAATTGCATATTGAGATCATTATTCTGAAATATTGTGTTATTTGGTGTTCTATTGTTGCTCTTAATCATAATTATATAAGTAATTTCATTACGCTTTTGGTACTTCTAGAATTTTGAACCACACGCCAAAGAAGAGGGAAAGGAAATTCCCAAGTCAAAACCAACATGCTACGCATGAAGGAAGTGAATGAAAGCATAATGGAAGGCGAACAATAGTGGTAGACAATGGGCATGACAACCTAACAAGGAAAACATGTGACACACGATGAGGCGAAAAGTTACAAGCGGGAAACAAAGTGAAATGACGAAACAGTGGATGCACTGATATGCCCCCAACACAAGGGTTACTCTTCGGAGACTTAGGAGTAGAACTTCTTCAGATGAATGGCATTCATAGGCTCCTTCAACTCTTTGCCATCCTCGGTAGATAGTTTGTATGCACCAGATCCAAATTTAGCAATTATAACATAAGGACCCAACCAATTAGGCTCAAATTTGCCTTGTTTTTCTCGTGGTTTTGTTGTGTTCTTGATTTTCCTTTAGGACCAAATCACCGATTTCAAACTGTCGAGGTTTGATCTTGCGATTATAATTACGGTGTAGTCTATTATGATATACCTGCATATGGTCTAAGGCGCGAAGCCATCTCTCGTCCAATAATTCCAGCTCTGCAAGGCGTGCAACACGGTAATCCTCTTCATGAATGAGATGTTGGAGGGGACACGAAGTGAAGGCAGTTCAACTTCAATAGGTAATATGGCTTCAGAGCCATATACTAGGGAGAATGGAGTAGCTCCTGTAGGAGTACGAGAAGGAAGTGCGGTAGGCCCAGAGGGCGGGATACAACTACGTATGCCAATTACGTCCATGTTTATTGATTGTCTTTTCTAGAATGGATTTGATAGTCTTGTTTGACGCTTTGGATTGGCCGTTGCATTGTGGATAGTAGGGTGTAGCCCATTTTAGGCAGATATTATATTTTTTAGCTAGGGCCTTGAGATCCTTGTTTTTGAAAGAACCACCATTGTTAGTGACAATAGTAGCGGGGATGCCAAAATGACAGATAATATGGTTGAAAATGAATTTATAAATATTGCACCCAGTAACATTGGTAAGAGGCATAGCCTCAACCCACTTGGTGAAATACTCAGTGGCAGTTATAATAAATGTGTGGCCATCAGAAGATGTGGGCTTTATTTTTCCAATTAAATCGAGTCCCCATTTTGAAAAAGGCCAAGGTGAAGTAATGGGTTACAAGGCTTGGGATGGTGCATGAATGAGATTACCGTGTTTTTGGCAAGCCTAACATTTCTTCACAAAGTTGCATGCATCTTCCTCCATTGTGGGCTAGTAGTATCCAATGCGCAAGATCTTCTTCGCAAGGACCATTCCATTGGTATGGGTGCATGCAAATACCCGAATGTACTTCAGCTAGCGTCTGATTAGCTTCATCCTGATTGAGACATCTTAAGAGAGTCCCATCATAGCCTCTTCGATACAAGGTGTCAGCAAGAAGAGTGTAGCGCGAAGCACATTTTGCTAAGGCTCTTTTATTAGCTGAATTAAAACTAGGAGGGCAGGCTTTGGTTTGAATGAAGGTATGAAGAAGCCTTATACATTTGAAGATTTGAAACTAATCTGTATAAGAATCTGATGTGTAGAAAAAAACACATCGTGTAGGACAAGCCACCATCTACAAACCTCGGAAGTTGGACACAAATTCCACTGCAAGATAAAGAATCAAGAACTTATGGAGAAGAATCTAAAGAGCATGAAGTCGTCCTAAAGAAGGGCATGGGGAAGAATCTAAAGAAGAACATGAGGAAGATTCAAAATAAGAGCATCGAAAGAAGTCAAGGAGAGCACAAGGACAAATCGAAGAAGAGTAGAACATGCTTTGAGCACTTGTGAAGGAAGCTCAAACCTTTCTACTCGACCCAAAGGAGAATAAGTCCGAAATGCCACAAGAAATGGAAGAATGTTAACTCCACCAAGATTTAGTGATATCCTAAAAGCATGGTTACGAGTTTCGGCCGTTTGTATGAAATCCGGTTCGAATTGTATTTTTGAAGCAACCGAATAAATCCGGTTCGGTTTGGCCTTGTTTTTGCAGGAATTTTTTTTTTTTCTTTTTGGTGAAAAATTCGCAAGGAGGGAAAAAAATTTGCCATTTTTGGAAAGGGTGCAGGAAGATGTAGCAACAAAAACTTGCATGTGCCATAACTTTCATTCTCGTGGGTCCGTTTTAGGTGTCGTCTTCTCTAAAAGTATATATTTTCTCGAGTTCCACGCATTGATGGCAATATTTTTCTTATTTTCATAAAATCCATTTTTTTACCTTTTTGGACCAAGCAACTTCTTGCAATCTTTTGAAAGAATCATTATGATGATGATGATTATGGTAGATGGATGCTTTTTTGTATGATTTGTCTATATATAATGATATAAGTATACAATAATATAAATTTATAATAATATAAGTATATATATTCCGAACCGGATTTTTCCGTATTTTTTCGGATTTTTTCGAGAACTCCGAATTTTCGGATTTTTTTGCCCTTCCGAATTTAATCGGATTTCCAAACCTGGTAACTATGCCTAAAAGCTTAACATAAATTGAAATTTAAGCTCCCAAGTCCTAAACATCATGATTAAATAAAGCTGAAGCTGTAAAGGCTAAATTAAACATGTAATTAGGTTTACAGGTAACTGATAAGGTATGTATCCAGACTAGTTGGCATCAATTTGCATGAGACCATTTTGGAGGGCGACTGACCTTAGCATCCCAAAAATATTTGTGCTTGTTTTATTTTCAATTAATAAGTGTGTGCCCTCTGACACTTTTCTGTTATTTAGTTAAGGTGGTTATGAAATTGACTATCTCAGCATTTTTGTCATACATTCATATTATGAAAGCACATCTAGCATTTTATTGCTCGGCCTCAGTTCAAGGCGTTACAAGATTGTAGAAACAAACAATCTTGTTTGTAGATGGTGGCTTGTCCCTACCTGATGTGTTTTTTTCCATTGTAGCAAGGAAACAAATTGCATTTATTTTATCTTGTCTGTTTCGTAGACAACTAAGGGTTATGGGATCAATCAGGATGAATCTCTCCTTGCTAGCTTTTTCTTAGATATGTTATATTATTTTTCTGGTGCCTAAGAGAGCATTTGTAGCAAGTGGTAATAAAACTTTTCCCAGTAACAATAGTCACATCCTTATCAGTTTCAATCGAAACCAAAACATTTTGAAATGGCCAAACTGGTTGAGACCAAATAACTGATAAATACATGACGTAGAGAATAAAGTTGAAAAACAATGAAAATAAGAAAAAAGGATGGGAAGCTTCTCTCCACCCAAGACACACACTCTTAGCCATATAGATATACCATATACCAAGTTTTTATTATTCTTGTTATGAAAATGTTGCAAATAATTACACCTTTGTTATTCTGTAAAATTGTCTTGTTGAATACAATTTGGTTTTGTGGTATTCTCAGTTATAGCCTAATTTTTATATGTTACCTAATTTTTGAACCTTTTCAAAACCTTGCTGAACTTTTATGAAACCCCAACTTTGGCAAATACAGAACTTTTTAAATGTCGTTAACTTTGGTCAAAATAGTAGTCTTCTCTTCCTGGATGCCTTTCCAGCATAGCTTCAAATGCTTTCTATATGCACTTGATGATCTTGAAGGTGCATTCAACATTTTGACTGCATCTCTATTCTAAAACATCTATTCTCATGTAGCAATTAAATACTGTTGCTGGAGATCCCGTGTAATGCATGTCCTGTTTAGTATCCAAAATGTTGTCACCTATAAACTATGGGCTCATTTTGTCCCAATTATTCACTCTGGGTGCATTTGTGTACGAAAATAACCTTCTACTATGTTAGGAACTTAGGTGTATGCGACAGTACACTGTTTTCTTTAACCATGAAAAATCAAATGTAGAGCTTAATTGCATTTTACATTGTTTACGCTGGGTGACTAACACATTTCATCCCAGTAGAATCTACAAGGTGTATGTTTATTACATGGTTATGGTAGTTGATTCTACAAGATGCACAGAAGTTGCAGGTTTATGCTAATTGAATTTACATGATATACTGACGTGGAATGGTGGTGTAGGGAGTCGTGGACATCCTGCAGAAATATCCAGTGCCGGAATGTGATATTTGGTTTATCAAATTTTCATGTGATTTCCATTACAATTCTGTTGCAGTTGGTAAGGCTTTTCCCATCTCTAGAACTGTAAGATGTTAAACATTTTTATGGTATCTATCATACTTCTCCGCCTTTTGTTATGCTCGTGTTTTTTCTGCAGAAAGAATCATTGGTCTCTTCTTTGCAGGGAAATCTGTAGGGGTTAAGCTTAACCAATAAATTAGTCTCTTACAAAAGTGTCAAAAGTTAGATTCCTGAATTCGTAAAATTTTCTAAAAGAATTAGACATATTTTTATATAAATTTACTTTTATGGCTATAATTTACAAGTATTCACAGCAAATTCTGTGATTTTTATCACAATTCTAATTTCCTTGTTTTATGAAATGGAAACATTTGCCAGCTGTCATATACTAAAGAATATTTTCTGCTATTTGAATTTTTAAACTATATCCCTAGTAAATGGGTTCAAAACTGTGGTAAACACCTCCTCAAGTATGATGATAGGTCTTTCTCAGTGGTAAATCCAAGTTTCCCAACAACTAGCTAAATTCCATGGGGTACTATTTCCTGGGAACTTGGGAGGCAAAAACCATATTTAGAATGTTTTTGAGGTACATTTGGGACTATCGACATGGAAACTAGGAACTCAAGGTTGGAGAATTGAGATTGCTTCATATTGCTTTTCATTGAACCTGTCTTATTCCATGCTTTTATGGTTTACCACATCTTTGCTTCTAGATTGAATTGCAGTGTTTCGGCTTCTTTTTCCATTGTTTCTTTTCATTCTAATGCTATGTTTTCTTGTATTAACAACATAAATTATATAAATTGACTCCTATGGCATCTTTTCTTGAATTAGGGAACAGGGAAGGAAAGATTTATGTCTGGGAATTACAGTCAAGCCCTCCGAATTTGATTGCTAGGTAAAGTTCTCAAGTCAAGGAAAATTATTTAAATCTAATCGTGGATCTACTTTTGGAAAAATTAGAGATCCATTTTGGCAATGTTTATAGATAAATTGAGGTTTAAGCTTATTTGTGCTGGTGTTGTTTGACCTGCATTAAACAGGTTATCACATAATCAGTGCAAATCTCCTATTCGACAGACCGCTATTTCTTATGATGGAAGGTTCGCTGTTTACTGATGTCTTTTAGGGAATTGGCAAACCTATTTGTCAGTTCTTTTGTACCATTCACTGTAATATTTTACCTTTGCTTTTGCATAAATTCTGATGAAAACAACCTTGCCAATCAACAGTGTACTGATTATTGCCCATTTACTTTTGTGAGCACAGTATCATCCTTTGCTGCTGTGAAGATGGTAGTATATGGCGCTGGGATGTGGCTCAGTAAAATGAACTATTTTCTGAAAAAATATATAATAGTGCAGGTTGTGCCAGATTTTGACAAGAATTGATTAATTTTCTGGTCAATATCGTGGAGAATCCTAGTGCTGTTGGCAATTTTGATTCTCTTTCTGTATGTTGTTTTGCAAAGAAGATAAGCTTGATGCTTGTATAACTTTTTGTTTCCTGTAAAATAAAGAAAGAATATTGGAATCTGTTTACAACCCATCAGGCCAGACCAACTGGTTAGTAAGGCGTGCCCATTGGTTGAGGCTTGGGTACGATTCCCTGTGGGTTCACCCCACAAGCCCCATTGAGGTAAGGCAGGCTGGCCTAGAACATTATCTAGGACGGGAGTTGGAGCCCTTAAGTCTTTAGGTACCCTCAGCAAGAAAAACATTGGAATTCACTTAGTGAGAGCCAAATATGTAGCTTTGAGATACGGACATATCATGTGAAATTTTCTCTACAATTAAATGAAATAACTTATGCTCTTTCTCAACTTTTCCCTTTGCAATGCCTTTAGTTGGACGTGTTTGAATCATTCTCTTATGTCGTGTAAAATTTCAAAGCATGTATATCTGCATTTCTGTATGATTTGTTAATTTATTTTGTATGGGTATATATATTCAAAATGCCAACAAACACCTGGGTTTTGTTAGATTGTCGCTATTCTGGAACAGTCGTCAGCTTTATGATGTCCTAGGCCAAAATTATATTCATAAAGTCTTTTGTTTTGCGAGAGCAAAACATTTTAACTTTATGAAGATGTTCATGATGCACCATGTTATAACTTATTAGTTGCACGGCAACAAAGTAAAACATTGCATTCATGTTGATGAATTTGAGCCGTTGAAGCTTAAGGTTCAAATACACTTAGTTCATGTGATGCCCCTTTTGGATACAACACCCTAATTCATTTGATCGAACGAGAGTTCATTGGGCAAAGGAATCCATTTGGATTTTGGTAAGAGTCGAGATCACCCTCTGGGTTTTAACATGGGATGCTTTCTTTCTGGATGCATTCTGTGTTGTTTTAGAGATGGAGAAGACAGCTCATGGCTTGTGGTCCTGTGGATATGACCCAGCATCATATCTTCTGGTGAAAGTCTGCACATATTTTTTCAGGCATTGTTGCCATTTGTGAGATAATGGTATTTATTTTTTTAATCTTGATATGGAAGAAAATAATTGTATCTATGGATTTCAAAGCATAGGAAGTTATTTTGTTTTTTTTTCCCAATGCTGGCCTCTTTTATCATTGTTGTAGTTGCAGTACCCTGTAAATTACAATCATAGTTGAGCTTTTATAACACGACTAGATAATAAGGTTGTTGATTGATCTTTTTTGTCCAGATCCATGCATATTTTGAAGAGCAAGGGAGCAAAATAATAAATTAAACGTGCATTTTTCGCCGTTATAACACGACTAGATAATAAGGTTGTTGATTGATCTTTTTTGTCCAGATCCATGCATATTTTGAAGAGCAAGGGAGCAAAATAATTAATTAAACGTGGAAGTCTGGGAAACTTAATAACAACTGATATTTTGAGTGTACTACTTTTAACTCCTACAGTTCTCAAGATGTGTTATTCTACATGTTCTATATTATTCTATAAAAGCGTACAATTTCATTTGGCCCTTGTTTTGAAGGTTAAGAATCAAGTCATTGAAATGCAATCCAAATTTGGCCAAGGCGTTGTTTTTCCTGGTTACTTTGGAGGGTACTTGCGTTCCCGTGTAAAATGACATGTTTGTTGTTTAGATAGTGGTTTTCTTTTGTATGTTTTCTAAGGTGGCAAAAGTTATTTTCAAGATAATTTTAAAGATGATGTTCCGTATAACCGATAGGACTGAATAACATTTAGTTTATTTGCTAAATTAATAATATGGTGCATACACCAGTGTTACAAGTTAGCATCCATGCATTCTAAAAAAGGTGCAAGGGTTACGAATTTTGCGTCTTGAGTTACATGTTTTGCATCCTAAATCATAGGAAGAAAAAAATTGAGCATTTTTATGTAATAAGGCGGTCTTTACCCAAAGAAATCAGTATGTCTCTCGAGTCCGAGGTCACCATTCATTATCTTTTTGGTTCCAATGAAAGAAATAGGGAAGAAAATAATAAAATGTAAAAATACAATCTCCCAAAGATCTAGTAAGTGTACAACTAAAACAAAATAGATCGAGTTCAATTCTAAGAGGCTAGTTTTTGAACATATGTATGCCAGCTAGGGTTTTATGTAATGTGGCAGTCTTTACTATCAATAAATCAGTCGACTTTTGAGTCCTAGGTTACAAATCATCATCTTTTTGTTCTAATGAATTAAATAGGAAGAACAAATCATAGAAAGTACATACAATCATAGAATGAATTAAATAGGGAAGAAAAAAATCATAGGAAGTATATACAATCATATCCCATCATTGAGACAAGTATCGAAAAAATATTGAGCGACTTCTTTGCGGTCTTGTCAAGACTGAAGTTGCTCAAGATTTTTGCGATACTTGTCTCAAATGATGGGACATGATTGTATGTACTTTCTATGAGTTGTTCTTCCTATTTAATTAATTCTATGATTGTATGTACTTTCTATGATTTGTTCTTCCTATTTAATTCATTAGAACAAAAAGATGTTAATTTGTAACCTAGGCCTCAAAAGAGAGATTGATTTATTGATAGTAAAGACTGCCCCATTACATAAAACCCTAGCTGACATACATATGCTCAAAATCAATCTACTAGAGGGTTGGTTGGCACCTTCAAAAACAAGGGCTTATAACAATTCTAAACTATTAAGCAACAATGTTTGTGGGGCAATGACTAATCAAAGGAAGAAAAATGAAGGAAAATAAATTACATCTATTTCTTTGAATCAAAGTGGGTCAATGGATATGAAAAGACTTGTTACAATAGCTAGACGAAGTTGTAAAAAGCACTCCAACAACCAAAAGAAACAAGATGCAACACAAAGAATGATAAAAACACAAACAAATGAAGAGGTGAATCCAAAACTTGGGAAATGCTAAATAATAAATATTTCATGTTTTCACATTGCAAGTATACTTTTCATTAAGTACTTTTCAAATACTCAATATTTATTAACTCATTTATGATCTTTTGAACATGCATGCAAAATCCATCTTTTAAGAAAATTAGTAAATACCCGTGAAAGAGATATGCCTTTTATATCCTATTATCTTACATACTAAAATCACTTTACTAACTTTGCTTTTCACCAAGATTAGTTTCTTGCAAAAATCTCTCTAATATTTGGGATTTGGGTGGGTTGGCTTTGTGCCAACTTGTGAGAGATGTTTTGGGGTACCTATTTTTACCGCATTCATACTCTCTTCCTTATCATCCTTTGACCCATTTTGACTTTCTTGTTTATGGCAGATGTCATCAACCCTATTGATGATGTCAATAGAAATAAAATTGGCCTAGGAGTTTGGGTCAGTAATGATAGGATATCCTTGGTCATTTCTGGATTAAATTTTTCTCTAGTTGTTAATGTTGACTAAAATAAATTTTGATGTAAGAATTTGTACTTGTATCTAAAAGATATTCTTGTCTTGAACAATTACTTTTACTATGCACGTGTTCACAAATACCCTTATAGAAAGAGGAATGGGGTAAATGAAGCAATAAAGGTCTTTTAGATTCAAGAATAAATGCATGTTGACTATTTATAACAAGTCTTTTGAGTTTTCAATTGTGATCAACTTAGGGTTTCTTCTAGCCATCTTGACTCCAACTACAATTTCTCATAAAATGCGCAAAGTCAAGGGTGAGTAATGCGGCAACAAGGGGGAGATAGCTGCTGGTTTTTTAGGTTTTTGCTGTTTGTTTTTCTTGGTTTTGTTGTTAGTTTATCTTTTGCTGCTGGTAGAGGTTGTTCTGTGTGGTCTTCATTGTTTCATCTTTCTCTCCTACTATTGTACGGGGTAGGGTCTCCTTAACTCTTTTTTCACCTTTTATAAAAAAAAAAACAAGTGAACTTGTGGTAAATGTTCCTTTTCCCTACCCTTTTACTTTGTGTCTTGTTTGATTATGTATATTTTATGTTCCATTTTATTTAAGTTATATCATATGCTTATTATCCTTTATTTTATTGTTATCTTTATTTTATGATGGCATTTTCATTTACCACAACTTCTAACATAAATATCACGGTTCTTGCTTATTACCTACTTATATGCTAGGTTTAGTAGTTTTATACCCTTCTCTATAAATAGAGGTTGCATGTGTAGGATTATATTACTAGGGCCATCACAACGTTTAGCTACAACCTAGATTTTTATTACGTTATGCAATGGCAACCTCTTGTCAATAACCCACAATTTGTGTTGTGGATTATCATGTTCATGTGTTGGATCTAGAATGGCTTGCTACCTTTTATCTATTTAAAAATTTCTATATGTAGATGTATTCCTATGCCTAATACATGTTGGTGAACTAGAAGTGAATCTTACCCACTTTTGGCTAGGCCATCTATGTGTTTGCCTTTTCAACCTAATTTAATCCATTTCTCATTTGTAGTTAAACCATTACAAAACAAACCCTTAGCACCTTATATTACAAGGATGGATATTGGAGGCACCTATCACATATGATGGCTATACAACACATACTTTACACCTCAAATAATTTTCAACCTTTACAAAGAGTGGATCAAAACAAATACCTATGCATACCATGCTCTTAGCTAAAACCCTCACTAGAGATGTATTGGAATGGCACAACCAACTTAAGCCTCACTCTGTAGTTCAAGTAGGTCTATTCAATGCTATTATCAAGAAATTTCAATACCATGGATTAATTGAAGAAAATATACAAAACTTTCTCTTCGAGAATTTCAATAACATTTTTGAATGACTTCAACTCTTTCTCACAACCCTAGAACCAAGACTACAATACAAAGTCCGATCCTTCTCACTTAATACTATAGACAATTTCAACCAAGTCAAAAGCCTCAATCATATTATAAAGCAATTTTGAAACCATCAACAAAATAACCATGTCACTAAAGTCTTTGAAAAGAAAAAATGGCACACCGCTAGTGATAATGTCTTTAGCATTTTTGACACTAGCTTTGAGTCAAAACGTACCATCAATGCAATGGTCCTAAAGATGCCTTAAAGCACTAACCTTTCCCAACCTATCATGGGAAACCCTTACTGTCTAAATCATCAAGCAATAGAAGCATCTCACTAACCTCTAAGAAAAGATGACCTAAAACACATGACACCGAAGGCCACAACCTTGAGATTTAAATCCTTCTAAACTAGTATCTCAATGGTTTGACCCTCAAAAATTATGTTGGTGGGAACCAATCAAGGCCACTCACACAAAAATTGTCATAATCTAAAAATTCTTACATATTGTCTCTTTTTAGGAAACAAATTTGACCACAATGTGATGATTTGCAAGAGATGCTAAGAATTTCTCACCACCAAATAAGCGTCTAAAGCACAAACATAATACAAAGCTATACATCAAGCTAATGCACATTAAGGTATTTGCACTAATCCACTACATGAATGTCTCAAGAGCATCCCTCCAGCTCCCCCTCAAAGCAATCAACCTTAACAAAATAGTCTTTCTAGTGATTCTTGTCAATCAACAAATATAATAGAAACAACATTCAATCTTGACATCTCTAAAAATGCGAGACAATTTTCTAAGCGCAAGGTATGAAACACATCATTGCATGCATCAAAATATGTTTCCCAACCCTACACTCACCTAATAACATTTAGAAAACTTATAGGATTGTCTAAGCTAGTTCACGACATCAAAACGTCATGAGACTTCTTTGAAATAATATTCTTGAAATTTTACCTAAACAAAACATCCTAGGCTCATTCAAGGATTCACAAGCTAAAGATAATCATGAGGAGATGTCATTGATTGTGTAGCTGATGTATGGTTCTTCAATTCCTATACCTTTGACACAATTGACAACATAGAAATCAATAAAATATGGAAAAGCAAATTTATCCCAACTAATTTTGAAATCATGGTACCTACATGTAAAGGACCAACAAAATACACACTATCCTAGGTTTAAGAAATGGGAGCCCGTAGGAAAACTATCCAACTTACCTAGTTAAATTCCTTTTCATGAAGTAATGAGAACATCATCAAAACATCCCAATATACTTATGCAATTATTTGTTGGCATGAATATTCCTCAACCACCATTACTTGGCTAAGAGGATCCTTTGCATGAATCTGATGAGATTGTGATGCAATTATGGGAATACATTATAATTCAAATGAACAAAACCATTGACCAAACCTTCTCTCTCAAATTTCCAATCCAATATATGATTCCTAATGGAATGTATTTTCATTTTGATGACCCATAACTTTTCATCCATGTCGAAATCAAAGATGTGTGTTTCAAGCTCCTTGTTAAAGAAGGATCCAACATCGTCACCTCCCTCGACTTCATAGAATCCCTTGTGTAGTCTTCAAACAATAGTAGAACCACACATAATGGTTACCAAGCTTACAATTGAATACAATATCCCATGAGATGCAATTGGATCCCAATTACTTTATGTTAGTAGATGTCCTCGAGTCATGGCATCAAAGAATGCAACAAGTCGTAGTCTAGGATAAATTCATATTATTCCATTTAACAATGCACAAAAGATAACACAAAGCACAAACTACAATGTGTAATAGCTACATGACATAAACAAAGGGAGGAAAATATAGACGAGGTAGAAATACATATTAGTAGACTAGAATTTTTATTACTTAATCAAGAACTTTGACATGAACTTAGAATGAAAGTTGAGATCAATATTATGGACTCAAGTTCAAATCCACCTTACATGTACAATGCACTTACATGATTTTATACAATGTTAGGCGACTCACCGAGTTACCGATCCCTTCTTCCTTTCCTTGACAAAAGAGGCTCTTCACATTCTCTACCTATGCTTAGAGAGAATTACATATTCTATAGTTTGTCTTTTCTATACTTAGGCACATACATTAGAGATTGCACAACATACAACAATATCAACATATATTCAAGTTGACTTTTAAATCCACATACACTCCGAGCACTTTTTTGGACTTAAATAGTTGTCTTGTCATGATATAAGATGCTTTGATGATCTAAAAGGTTCTTTGCTCTGTTCTCTGGTCTTGCCAGATGCTGATTGCGTTACACACTGAGATCTTCTGCTCATAGTTGACACAGAGGATGTTATTTACCACCTTTCATCCTCTGTGCATTACTTAACCACTCTTTCACATTTTTAATAAAGCGAGACTTTCCAACAAACCACCCTTTCAAGTTTTCAATTTTCAAAAACTCCTCAAAATTTTCCTTGCAAATTTCAATCTATGCGGGCTTGCTTACATATATCTAGCAAAACTTGGGCATCGAAACTTCAAAAATTGTTACTTGCCACAAAATCATAATACTCCACTTGATCTATTGTTGCTCGGACTACTTAGATGTAACTAGTTGTATTGCTTTGAAGTGGAAGATGGAGGTGTTAAAACTTGCACTACCTTGATTCTACAAAACATGATACGAGGGTTGCCATACTTGAGACTATCCTTCATTGTCTTCACATTTGGTATGATGATTTCTAGGTCTATTTTATACATGTTCTAATATGTGAGAGCTTCATTGACTTTGCTAAAGTATATCTCGCAAATGCGATTAAAAGAGCATCATCTTTTGCATTTTCTATAGATGGATCATGCAAAGTTATGGAATTTTGAATGTCTGAATCATCCCTTATAGTTGATCCCTTATGTGTTGTACTTGCACTATTATAAAAGTATCGCATGACATATTACACTCCCATTCTCGCATCTATCGGTGATGTTGTCTCAAGCTTGTAGTGACGTCTGCAATGCCTTTTCCACCTCTTGATCATGTGTCTCCATCAACATTTGATCTTGCATCATTTTTCCAATGTCTTTATCAATCTTATTCTCGCTCATAGTAGCTTGTAGTTGTGCGTTCCAATCGAGAAGCTCAAATGTAATCTGCTTGGCCTGGGCTTCATCTCGCTAGAGAAGTTTCACATATTCTTACAAGATAAGGACTACACTCTTCACATCTTCCTTTGATTGAGTTACTTGCACTTTTACCTTATTCACAATCTCTCACTCTTTCCATTTATCCACAAATTTATCAACTAGGGTGGTTAGTTGCATTTGTTTTCTCATGACTTGTTTATCTATTGCATTGGTGACAATTTGTGGACAATTATCTTCAATTTGAGACTTCAAATTACACAATATAAGCTCCATGGTTGCTTCCTCTTGGGCTAATTGCATTTTGGTTTGCAATAATATTTTCTTGAAGCATGTGCACCCCTTGATCTATGTTTGCAATGAAATTTTCTCAAGATCAACCTCCACTATGCTCACCAATGCTTGTGATGTTGTAGTTTGCACACTCATTTGGGTGATACGAGGAACTACCATGCATATTATTGGCCTCCAAATCTATACCAAGGTAGAAATAAGTGAAGATAACAAGATAGGTTGTTGTAGTGAGTTGCTTCTTCACCTAGAATGACAAACTTAAGGCCAACAAATGGGAGAGTGGTTAACCTCCTACTCTTTATGCTCTATGAGACCTAAGGGAGAGATCTGAAACGACCTAAATGATGTCAAATCATAGATATTAGGCAAAGATAATGCAACAAACCCAACTAAGTAGCCCAACCACTATGAATTCCTCTTGAATTCATTGTCACTACCAAAGATATACATAAAGCTACCTAAGAATGGGAAAAGGTTTTACTCAAATAAATGAAAGTAGAAAAGATGTCCATAATCTATAAGCTAATTTCTCTCAAGGCAAATAACATATTGAATGGAAATCTCATAGACATGAATCCAAAGTTAGAATGGCTGAAATCTTAGGAGTTTGCAAATACAAAGTAAGATTTAAATGATCATATGAACAAAAGAGAGTGATCATACAAACTATGATCAGGGATTGAATCCATTGGGAAAGGAGTCACCAATGGTGTTTAGATCAAGTAAGCTAATGATAATCAAAAGAAGACAACAATACACATAATTGTTGTACATTCCACCATAAATTCAGATAAGTAATAGGATGATCCTACACGTACCACTCATTACTCATCAAAACAAAATATTGCAAGATGAAAACACACTAATATTGGGACAATTATAAAAGATACAAAGAAATGAAGACTTGCAAGGATTTTATAACTCAACACTCATACATGTCTACACAACACAAACAAATGATTCATTACTAGACAATAATCTACATAGTCAAAGCCTTATGATAAAAACCACAACACTTGCTCAACATCCTACAATGTTTTGTCATTGAACTATTCAATTGATCGTAAAATTGGGAAACAAAATGTTACAATTAGGACAACCAAGTTTGCTCAATAGCCAAAAGATCCATATGGAGAGTTTCTTCTCCATTTTATACAATTTCCCTTTGCAAAGGTGCATAGCAAAGGTACTCAAAATATTCTCTCAAAAGCAATCAAAGGCTACAAAGAATGGATTTTCCAACAAAAGGTGAAGACAAATCATCCACCAATGAGAGGGAAGATAGGAGCATGCTTGTATCATCTCTGTCAAATCATTCTAGGAGAAACACAAATGTTGTCTTGAAATAAAACAATTTCAACATAACAATTACTTGCAAGAAAACAAAATTGGAGACTCACGAAGGGAAACAAACGTGTCTCCTTTAAATCGGAAAATGGGTGATCAATAGGCCACCAATTGTTGTTTAGATCAAGATTCCACCTTCCAGTCATCATGATAGTATATATATTTTGGTTCATAGCTTGATTACTTCTCTAATGTGTTTTGGCGGGGTCCAAAAAGGAGAAACAACTTGCAGGCATCTTCTAGAAGAAATCATATCCACCCAAAGGCATTTTGAGAATGATTTTAGCACCGTTAGACTAAAAATACAAGTAAAATGCGCCGAAAAATATGTCAAGAAAATATATAGAACATCTCAATCAATCTCCTCAAAACTTAGCCCAATACAAATCTCTCTCCAAGACCTCTCCAATGACACAAGGACAATTTGGAGCTCCCACTCAAAATTTATGAGAGAAAAATCAAGCCCTTCTTAGTTTGAATGGAGTTCCCGGTTTGATATCCTCAATCTCTGTATACTTTTTTATGTGGTTGTCAAATCTAACCTAGTGCACACCGCTTACAACCAACTTCCAATCACCATGTATGCCTCCTCCAATGTTGCCTCAATTCAAAATTTTCACCGAACTTCACCATATGGCGACAATTGGTGCCATTGTTGAATCGACCCTGCAAGTTCGGCCTTGGTTTCCCATACGTTTAGGCCAACGATGGGAAACATGTGGCTACTATCGATGCCTCAATCCTCCACGAGATCCTAGACCTTTGACCTTTCTATGCATTTTCCTTACCGATTATAAACATGCATTTGAAATCGGTATGTCATCCCCTTTGCTTGACTTTAGACTCGGCCTTGAATGCACGGTGATGGGTGACACTTGTCACCCATCGGTGCACTTTATTAATGTGACATATGAATAATTTTAATAAGAATTCTATTAGCCGATGGGTGATGCGTGTTATCTATCAGTGATCTCTTGAATGCCACAGGGCTTCTAACCGAATTGATTGAAATTGACAGTTTCAAACTAATACAAAGTCAACCAATGAACCGTCAAGTGAACGTATGGAGGCCCGAAACACTTCAAATTTCACTCAAAATTTTTGGAGTATCCTATAGAGACAGAAATAACATGTGCATATTTTTAAATGAGTTTAGATTCCTTGGAGGGTTCAAAAGGTGTATAATCTATCATTTCAAGCCCTTAAATTGCAAAATGCTGACCATAAGGTACCCATAATTGAATTGAACAATTTTAGGTGCCTACATTGGCTCTAGCTATGGGACAAGTACCCCTTGTGGGTGACTTAGGGATCCCATAAAACTCTTGGAAGAATAAGACCAATGCCTTATCCAGTTTATTCAACAAATATAATTTATGCAATTGGAAATCATACCCAACCAAAAATTGATCTATTTTAGAACAAAGCCAAGTAATTATTTTCAATGAGCACAACTCCATATGCATAGAAAAAAAAAATCCAAACCATGATAGAAAATTAACAACCAAACAACAAAGCAAAGCAATCCAAAAAGAAACCAAACACTTATTTATAATGTACATGGGATTATACTTGCCTTCATTTAGCTAAAAAAGTGTTTCAAATGCCTTCTGTTGACAAGAAAGTCTATAACTTCCCCATTCAAATCCATTAGAAAGAATGTGTTTTCCTTAATGTGGATGTCAATAGCATATGGCCCTATCCATGACGGGTCAAAAATTTTCACGTTTACCTTTTTCTTCATGTTTGCTATCCTAGAGCATTACAAGTTATTTAATTCAAATTTTTGTTTAATAGTCTTCTTATCAAACACTCTTTTCATTTTACTTTCAAATTTTAGAAATCTTTCATGAGATTTCCTTCTAACTTCATCCAATTGAATAAGTTGATTAATTCTATCATAAATGGTTCAATCCCATAAAAAATTATCTTTTGCAAAGAACTAGAAAGTGAGAAGTTCCAAGTTGATAGGAAAATTAACATGGATACCATAAACCTATTCTATTGGGATCTTTCTTGTTGCCTTTTTGTAGTGATTTTATCTTCCTAGATAAAAACCTCATCTTTTCCTCTCACTTATTTTTATTCATCTCAAGCTTCCTTTTGACTATTCTAATCAGATTATTATTGCTAGACTTAGTCGACCACTTGTGGATAGTAGTTAGATGAGTAGGTCAAGTTGATTCCAAATTGGTCACACATCTTCAACAAATGGATAGCTCCGAAACACATAGCATTATCAACCACAATCTTCTTAGCAAAAACATATTGTGATGATATTTATTTATATGAAGTCCATAACTACTTTGTGGGTTGCATTCTTGTTGGGATGACCTCAACCCACTTGATAGAGTAATGTCAGGTTGTAATTGGTATCCAATTATGTCCACAACTAGATTGAAAATTTATTTCCCCAATAAAATTCATCCCCCATTGTTGAAAAGGGGTCACCTAATAATCGGAACCAAAGGTAGAACACCATAATATTTAAGTCTTCTAGCAAAACATTGAAAAGGATCACATCTTCTCACTACTTTGACAACATCAACAAACAATGTGGGCATGTCGATAACCAACTCGATAATCTTATGGACTAGTTTTTAGTTGCATAATGAAATCTACATAATCCATGATGAAACTTAGTAATGAATTTTGCATACTTGTCTTCATTAACACATCTCATAAGGATTCCTTCATGGTTCTTCCGTGTTAGTCCTTCCTTTGTTAGTATATACTTCTTGGTAGCTAATCTAAGGGATCTCCTTTGGACTTTGTCTAAATGGGATGGGAAACTCAAATGCCTTAAATAATAAACCATGTTTTTGTACCATTTTGATCAAAGTACCTTATCCTTAGCTCGTATGCCATCCTATTCTTATAAGTTAACTTCATCAATGCCCAAAATTAATTGTGTTATAAGCATGAACAACCCCTTTCCTCTCATAAGCTTTGTGTTGTGTACCTCAATGTCAAATTCTTGAAGTTTTTTTAACAACCTACATATTTTCCTAGAAGTTTGAGCTAATATGTCCTTGACCCTAGGATGAGGCACATATAATTTGATCTTAGAACTCAAAACATAAGATTTGAAACAATTCATGGCTTTAATCAAATCATAAAATTGTTTCTCCATAATGGTATAATTCAATTTAACATACTATAGAGATTTGGTAAATAAATACTATGGGATGTTCATGCCCACCATCATTATTTTGTAATAAAAACTATAGCGTGTGCGAGATGCAAAAGAGAGAGTATGAAAATTTACCATAATCAGGGCTAGCCAACACTACGGCTTGCTTGAGGGATTCCTTTATATCTGGTGTCCCCAGATTTCACCCTGAAATCTGAGACTACCCCATGTAAATTTTTTTGTACTTTTAAAATAATGGGCCATTTTGTGTGTTAATTGCTAGAAAGTGTCTGTATTGTGTCAAACTATTCCCAGAGAGTCATATTAGCCAATTTTGCCAAATACCTAGATGCCCAAAATCGTTATATTCTATCGCTGGGGTTTGCTTTGGGAAATTTTTATTTAATTATTCTGAGCCCCGTTTGAGGCAAATTGTGCTCCGGTTTAACCCTATTATGGTCTTACATGTCAATATTCCCATATACTAGTACGGTTTCCACCAGAATAAATCTTGGACTTTATCTCGTGACTTCGACAATGTTTTCCATTTTTGGTGTTTTTCGGTTTTGTTTTATGTGAAATTTCTCTAGGTCGTTTCCTTTCCTGGTTCATTTTGTTTTCTTGCTTGGAGTATCTGGAGATCATATATGGATGTTATGTTAGAAGAAATTTGCCACGGGGGTCGATTCTCTCTGAAAAGACGAAGTCATGCACAAAAAGGCCTCTTCTGGGAAGGTCACATTTTTGGGAAAAGAAGGTTTTAAGCTACAATGGGATAATTAGAGGCGGCGTGGCGGGGAATTTTGTACCGCTTAAGTAGGTACTTTTCCCCATGGAAGCAAAGTCACTTAAGTCATAATGGGAAAATTAGAGGTAGCAGACAAGGCGGGGATTTCTTACCTGCCTTGCAGGGTAAAAATCTCATTATGAAAGTCAAACAACTTAAGTGGATCATGGGATTTTTGGAGCTGTAGTGTAGGGTGAATAATCCCATTGGAAGTTGACTTTTAAAAATAGAAAGCACCCATGAAAAAAGTTTGACCCCTTTTGGAATAGAAGGATAAGCTTTAATTGCATTTATTAATTAATTCTATTTCCAAAATGGGCGCCCAAGCATGAGGAAAAGTCAACAAGGGAGAAGAGGATAAAAGAAATTGGAAATAGAATTCATGCAACCCCTCTCATGCAAAAAAGTGTGACCCATCTAGAGGAGAATTAATACTTTTTAAAGTATTTATTGATGAAATTAATTCCTATTTTTGGTGCATAAGGTCAAAGCACACTGTGAAGTCAAAGTGGACTGGAAGTAGAAAGCTAAAATTAAATAAATTTAATTTATTTAATGGCAGCCATGAGCATGCACAAAATAGGCGCCCAAGTTTAAAGAGAAAAGCTGATTTTTAATTAATTAATTGCCAGGAATAAGAGATGCAATTATTAATTATAGAATGGTGAAGGTTATATAAGAATGGGCTGCCATAATGATGAATTAAT
The DNA here is from genome assembly GCA_018340775.1 of Taxus wallichiana var. yunnanensis. NCBI lineage: Eukaryota > Viridiplantae > Streptophyta > Pinopsida > Cupressales > Taxaceae > Taxus > Taxus wallichiana. The sequence goes on from CM031234.1 coordinate 964,387,819, forward strand.
TAATTCTTTAGCAAAGAAGTGCAGCCCAGGCAATTTTGGCACCCAATTAAGGAGGAATTTTGCTCGAAGGTGTTTTCACTGTCGGAAAGCTTCAAAGTTTGGCGCCTAGGTTTGAAGGAGCTTGATTTAAGTCTGATTAATTTTCTACATAGTGGTACATGTGCTCAGGTGAAGTTGACAAAATTCATGCTTGCTTTGCATGCAAACAAAACCTCAAATTTTGGGGTAGCAGGCTTGATATATGCAGATTTTTATGATTAAAATCAAGTGTTCATGTTCTAGTTGCTTTGTGTTTATGTCCAATTAATTGCAGGTATTCATTTTAGGTTGTTATATAAGAGAAGGGGAACTTAAATCAATGTCCAATACATTGAACATATCCTCCGAATCTGAAGAAATTTCCAGATCTGCACTAGTTGTAAAGAATTCCGGCGAATAAAGAGAAAAAGAATTGCTCAGACAAAGACAGAATCGACCATGGCGGCAGGATGAAAAAGAAAGATCAGCAGAGTCATGCATTACTTCCAGGTTTGCTGACATTGGAGATACAGATCTAGGTCCAGAACCTCTTTTCGAATTGATTGACAGATCTAGAGTTGGAAAGACTTCTCTCATGCATACAGTCAAAAGCAGTGGAATCATTCGAGATTCAACATTCCCATCCATAGCTCAGTTTCCAGAATTCATCATGGAGTGTGCTAGGTCTTACCACCCACTATCTAGATTAATCCGAGATGCTATGGGGAAGACAATAATCCGATTGGGCGCTTACAGAGTTCATCAATATTGTCTTAAGATTCCAACCACGATAGGTGGTGACTACTACTAGAATCTTTGGATGCCGACAACAAATGGGAAAAACATAAATTGATTTGTGTGGGTATAATGAATAACGAGATACATGAAGAAGCCTAGATCTCCATCCAATTTCCTGAGAACTCTTCCACTATCCAATCTGGTACAGGAGGTGGATGACATTACCAAATTGTTATGCAGGATAAATGGTGAAGCTAACGCTCACAACTTTCGCTCATGGATGTATGCCTTCATCAGGACCATTGAAATCAACAAAGTAGATTCTATAATCAATTGGTCAGAAATCATTAGTGACAACATCGGTGAGTAACTCCGGAATGTGAGGCGGACTTACAACTTCAAAATGACTTCGTATTTGGTATATGCAACAACTTCACAGGGTATCTTCTCCAAGCTGGATAGATGTGGTGTGCTCTCCAAGGATCCTATTTTTGAATGCTATCCACATCTTATTGTGCCCACATGCAATAAATATTACAAGGTGGTCAATGATGGATTCTTCTACGGATTCATTTGCAGGCTGAATGGCGACCTAAAGGCCAACATTGTAAGCAATGAAGCTTGGGAAGGTATGTCCAAGATTGGCAGTATCTTCATCCAGTTTGCGGACTTTACATACCTCAGGGTCACCAGATTTTCAGGAGAACCAGTCAAGTTTCCCAGATATCCAAGTGACAGATTGGTCATCATGGAGTTGAGTAGACAACTCGTGGAGATGCATGATCTACAATCGAAACAAAAAAAGTCTACAGGATTCTTCCTGATCACAGTGGGCTATTACAGCTGCCAGAGCATTCATAAAGCCCGAGGAATTGAAGCGGAGATGTTCTCTAAATACGAGAAATATTTCTTCCCAGACGAGATGAACTTCGATCCATTTGGAGTGGCAAGGAAGACAATATCCCAGGAGTACGCACATGTGCCTTCATTGGAAGATTTCTGGATGAAGTGCAGAAGCGAGTACGAAGTTAGAAAGAAAGATTTCAGTAGGTTATCAGTCTGCAAGTGTTTGACTTTGGATTAGCATGGATACTTGTGGATCTTAAAGATGATGGGCTGTGTTACTTGATGCATACCATCAGATGGGAGGAGATAGAGCTGTACTTTAAGAGAGAATATGTGGTTGTCATACGATCGAGGAAAGGTCTACCGCTGTTCTTGTCAATACTTCAAACTAGTTGCTGAGGAAGGGATATTTCCTTAATGAAGCATTGATGAATCAGATCACAGGAAACTTCGGCACAGGATATTCCCTCAAAAGGAAGCACGAAGGAGAAAGTAGCAGAAGGCTGAAAAGATTAAAGTGCACAAAAGGTCTCATTCAAAGGAAAGGATCACTTCCACGGCTATGGTGTTAGTTCTGGCTTCTCCAGCATCAAGTACTTCACCGACTGTTGCACCTCAACAAGATACTACCATTCCTCCATTGAATCTGGCAACATTTGTCTTTTCTCCTCGCCCACTCCATTCAACATCTCCTCTGAAGAAACACTTGAAGTTACTGGATGGCGAGAATTAGAAAGAGCTTTGTCTTTGGATAATTTAGAGGATGATAACCACAACACTCAGTAGCAGCTTCAGATGGAGAGGAGCAAGAGCAGGAGATAGTGGTATATTCAACAAATTCTAATTCTCCAAGAAGTAATTTCTCAGAATGGTTGGCTTCACAGTTGGTTCTAGAGGCTAGAGAGGAGATCAACTTGGAGGAACATGACTTGCAGCTGCTCCTGAGTTTGGGCGGAAAAGACAGAAAACCTAAAGTTGCTAAGGTGACTTCAAGGTTGATTATTGAGGAGTCGGGGCAGAAGTTCATTGAGATGTCAGTTCCAGCAGAAGGGAAGAAGAAGGATGAGCTCACGGTAGAAGATATAACAGTGACCAGAGTACCCATAGGTCAAGCCACCATAAAAGGATTGAAGCAAGACACACAGACATTGATAGATGCTTTATTCCTTAGGCTTGACAAAGAAAAGGTGGAGAAAGTTGAACTTCAGAAGCAGGTGTCTCAGTTTGCTGAGATTATTGTCAAAGTTGCCAAATCTTCCGCTTAGCCAATTTCACAACATGCAAGTGAGTGATCATCGATGCGGGAAGTGGAAGATGCATGAAACCATGTTAAAGGTATCAATGAATGGAAGAGTCTAATCATTCACCAAGCTTTTGTACAACTCGAGAGGTGCCGACCCGTCAATTGTTATGAAGGATGCATCGGTTCAATCAAGAAATTGTGATGAGGAAAATAGACATGAGCACAATAGGTAAAAATAATCTGAGTACTTTGGTTGAAATAAATAAACTTCCGAGGGAGGTGTTGATTGTGGAAAAATTGTGCCCAATGGATCAGTTGAGAAGGGAAAGCAACTTGAGTTTGCAGTATCTTTTCGCTTGGAGATCTTCATAATCATGCTGAAAAGGATGTAGGCACTTGAGAGTATGGCATCATCTTTACCAGACAATGTCATTGCTTTCACTAATGAGGAAGTGGTCGGGAACGTTTCTTCATACACAAGGACCATTCCTAGCAAAGTGCCTGATCCTTGGAGGGATCTCTTCTGATGGTACAAGAGAGAATTGATGGAGCTATTAAGCCTTTCACGATGGATTCCATCAGTAAGTTGGTAACGTTGCAGTCAAATATTGAGAAGTTTGGGCCTAGCTTGAAGGATGTGGAAGGTTTTGAGCAAAGGCTTGTTGTAATTCAGGACAAAAAAAGAAGTTGTGGCTAAAATAGATGGGAAATTGTTGAATTACATGTTCGATAAATATATTCATTATCAAAACAAAAAGGAAATGTAGATGTTACAGTTGTCGAATCTTTCTTCTTCTACTCTTTCTTATTTTATTTTCCGCATTCCCAGGATATAATTGTAAAATTTTAAAGTTGTTGGTTTTGAAACCATTACTTTTAAGTTATGTGGAGTGATTCTATAAGTTAAGTGACAGATGTGTATAAGTTTGACTATAGATCTAGATGCATGTCACTTGGAGAGGAATTAGAGGAAGATGATTACCAAATGTTATCTTTACTTCTTGTTTATGTTCTAGTTTAGTTGAGTTTCCCATTTGTAATTTCCCTTCTACATTCTATAAGTAGAGGAAGAACCTTGGGTTAATGATAAGAATTTGGAAGCAACATTCTTGTGTTCCAGACTTTGTGTTGAAATCCCTGATAGCTAATTGAAGCAAAGGAATAGAAAGTAGAATATTTTCGGAGAACTTTGTGTCATGGTGCATTTTGTTTCTATATTTTTGTCTTAGATCTACTTATAAACTTTGTGTTATTTTAGATCTAGATCTGAAAGCTACCTTTGCTTATAATTTTGTGTGTGTTAATATCTATTGGTTCTGTCTATGTGCATGCAATCAACTCTATAATCTATTGATTGGGTTACACATCTTCCCTCTTTCTTTCCTGTGTTTTTATTATTTCTTTCTTCATTAGATATTTCCTTTCTTTAACAACTGCTTACTTGCTCCAAAACTATACAACTATGGTTTATGAGTTGCATGGTTAAAGTAAAACCCCAAAATAGATACTAGCATATTTAATTGACAAATCTTACACGGGAGCCTCACTGCGTAAATGAGGGAGAATTATCTCATGATTGCTAGTTTTTCAGCTATGTAGAAAATCTAGCCAAAGAATATCAAAAATTCTCTTTTTGCTTCTCTCGTCCATTGGATGACTTGAGTTTTCTTTAGCATATTGGTAATGGGAATGATAATCTTTGAAAATTTTGATATGAAATACGAAAAAGTTAATTTGGGCAAAAAATGACTGAATACCTTTCTTGGAGTGTGGGATGGGATTACTATCAATAGATTTCACTCTTTCGATGTCAATCATCACTCCATCTTTAGACATTGTGCCCAAACATCTTGCCCTTTTCTTCTCCAAATATACATTTTTTTGGGGTTGATGGAAATTCAAAATTATCTGCATTTTTAAAACACTTTCTCTAGATGCTCCACATGATCTTCTCTTTTCCTAGAATACAATATAATGTCATCTTGATATACCACCATGATCTCATTGATTAGACTAGAAAATGTATAATCAATTACCCTATGAAATGTTGCTCCAACATGTATAAGACCAAAATGCATACGTGTATAGACATAAGTGCCCCAAGATGTTGTGAACGCAAACTTAAACCTATCCGATTCTTTGACCAAAACTGGTTATAACTTGGAAAATCCATACAACATATACATAGTTTCTAATCCAATAAATTATTGTAAAATGTTGTTCATATTGGGTAGAAAATGCTTTTATTTTAAAGACATCTTGTTTAAATTTCTAAAATCAACACACAATTTGATATCCCAAATTTTATTTCTTAAGCAAAACAAGGTTGACAACTCATGAGGCTAATCTTATTGGATGGATGATCTATCCTTTCAATTTTTGAATTCTTCCTCCATTTTAGTTACCAACGTTGGATTGACAAGTCTTTTATTTTGTCTAAATGGATTTGCATTAAGATGTAAGGGGATTGCATGCTGGAAAAAATCCTCTCTGTAATCCTTCGATTCATCATAGAAACATTCCATACAATATGATTATTTCCTTAATATTACAATTAGATCTTTCCTTTCATCTTCCTTCATACATTTGCTAATAAAAACATGTGTTGGAGACAACAATTCCCAAGTTAACTTCTTCATTGTCTTGCATTGTAGGTATGTCCCTTTGTATTACTCTTTTGACAACATCAAAGGCTCTGTCAAGTACAACCAATCCTCTTGGGATATTATTTAATTTTAGCTGAATAACCTCATGCCCCAAAAGAATTCCTTTTTCTTCCTGGTTTTCAATGAAAGGTTTGAAGTCTATAAGCTGATCCTCAACTCACCTATGCTATTCTTAAATCTCAGAATCTGATTATCATCTTCAAAGACTTGCCAATGATTCACATTATCTGGAATAGATAGCCTCACTAACACTTCAACATCATACTTATAATAAGGAACACCTACTTGATCTTGATACTAAGAAGCATGGACAACAAATTGATATGCAACTACGTTCAATCATCTATGTTCATATTTATTTATATGAGCTCTTTATGGTATCGTAGATATGTAAAATTTACCAATATGTCCGTATTGGTTCTTAATAATGAATCTTTCTCCACCAATTATCCTCCTAGTGCCTCATCATGGGTTGTGGGAATTTTCACTATAAGTCCCATAATATTATTCTCCCTTGTTTGGTTATGTGATGGATAATATAGGGATATATCCAAAAAAATTACAATTTTCATAGATGTGCTTTATGACTCTACTCTCATACAAGTAGCACCATTTGGCCATTTTAAATTATTTATCGTGAAGATTTCTGTCATGCCAAGATTTTTGGATTTTTGTGTTCTTCTTGACTCCATTTCACATTCATCCTATTTTCTTCCATATTTTTCCAAAAAGGATCATATCATCTATAGATTTTTACCCCTAACCATGTAATTATGGAAATACACATACTCGACACAATGTATTCCATGGACATAATATATTCGATTCCATAAACCAATTGGAATGTAGTCTGTCCTATCTTGGTATTCAATATTCCCAATAAACCCTTTGCACATTATAAATATTTGTAAATCTTGTTTTCTAGAACTTTGTTGGTAGGTTCTGCGCATTCATTTTCCCATGGATGGCAAGATGTGATTTGACATTACACGACCTTAATTTCTTTAGTGAGGATCTTAATTGTGTTGTTGATAAAATGAGTCCCTCAATCGCTTGCCATTTTTTGGGCAACCATACGTTGTTATGATATTTTCATATGAAACTTGGTTGTATCCCTTGTTCCACAATTTAGAGTTGCAATGGATTTAACCCATTTAGTGAAGTAATTTATTGACTTGATTATATATCTATCCCCGGACCTTCTAAATCATGAATGAATTGGCCTAATAAATTATATCCCCTACTTCTAAAATGGTTGTGTAGCTAGAATTGGGTTAAGAAACATTCCATCAATTTGATTGGGTTTTCCTATTCTCTGGAAAACATCATAGTGTATCACAATATAATGCACATCCAAAAATAATGTCAACCACCAAATTCCACTATGTAGAATATTTTTCGTAGTCAATTCCCCTACAAATTGACCCCCTACTATGCCTGCATGCTATTCTCATAATATGGCACCCCTTTCATGCTCCAAAACTACTGTGTATAGTACTTCGTCTTTTCCCAACTTATATAGAAATCTATTTATGATTGTATACAATAATGCTCTAGTCACAATCTATTTCATTTCTTTATTTGTGTAATGTTGTGGTAACATTCCATATTGTAGGATTTACACAATTTCTTCTAGTTGTTCAAGTTTTGCAATGACTATGAAAAAGTGTGCATCCGCGAATCTTCATCCATTTCCTTGGGTTCTTCCAATGTATTAGTTCAACTTAAGTGATTTGGCACTATATGCTCCCTTCCTAGCTTGACATGTATCTTGAACATGTATTCTTGAAATAACATTAGCCATCTTGATATCTTGCCTCCTAGTAATATTTTGTTTACCGATATCACAATACCTCATGGTTTGTGAAAAACTCAAAGGGTGTCACCAAGAGATATTGTCAAAACTTTTGGAGTGCAAAGACCATGGCTAGCACTTCTTTATGTAGTTGTGTATTTTCTCTCTACCGGTGATAGTTTGTGGCTTGCAAAGTGTATTGGATGGCCAATTTCCCCTTCTCAAGGTTGCACAAGGATTTCTCCGATTGCGTACCGCTTAATGCATCTATGTACACATGAAAAATCTTTCTCCAAGTATGTGAATACTAATATACCAGTATATATGCATTGACTAAATTTTGTTTGAGATGTGTAAGTGAATTTTGAGTCTCTCATTGTCCATTCAAACTTGTCCCCCTTCAATAGTAATTATTCCATTAGTTGCACAATATTGACATACCCTTGATGAATTTCTTGTAATATCTTGTATGTCATAGGAATGCACTCACTTCAGATGGGTATTTAGGAGGTTTTATCCTTATTATTACTAAATTTTTTTCTTGGTCTACCAATATCCATCCTTTACAAACAAAACGTCCAATAAAAATTCCAAAAGGCATTAAAAAGAAGATTTTTTTAAAATTCAAGCCAATGCATAAAGCTTTACATCATTTTAGCATGAGATGTACCTTATAAATGTTCTCCTTGAACAAAGAGAAGACTACCAAATCTTCAAGATATACTGAAGAAAATCATTAATGAAATCCTTGAATGTAGTTACCACCACTGGAGAAACTATTGTGGGTGCATTCGTTAGACAAAATATCATTACTCAATATGCAAAACTTCCCCACTTTTGTTGCAAAAATAGTCTTTAATTGGCCCACTTATTCAATTGGAATTTGATAGCAGCCAGTAAATCCATCTATAAATGAGTAGAATTCATGCCATGCTACCACCTCAAGATTTTGTTTGTGAAAGGAGTGAGAAATGGATCATTTACACATGCATCATTAAGAAATTTGTAATCACTATAAATATTTATCTACCCTATTTTATTCACTTGAGTAATTACTAGACTCGCCCAATCATATTTTTCTATAGGATATATTAAACCTGCTTCTATAATGCGATCCAATTCACATTTGACCTTAGCTTTTATATTAGGTTTCAACATGCATGGCCTCTTCTTGATGGGATTTGCACCTTCTTTTATTTAAATACACATCTATCTTAAGGATAGATATAATCCTTTGATTTCACTGAATTTGGTTGGGAATAAATTCTCGTAATCTCACAATAGTTACAGAATTTCAGACATTTCTTGTTCTATCTGATAGTCTACCATATTGAATAGCTTGACTGTTCCGGAAGGGAGGATATATTCCACCCTTTTTCACACTGGTTCATCATACATCTTGGACTTGCCTTTATCTCTTATGTCCTCTACTATCCCTGAGACTTCTTTTTCCTCTACGTTTATACCACATAGGTTATCTTATTCTCTATTGTAAAATTCTTTGGTGGAAGCGAGAGGTTTTATCTGTTATGGTTTATTAATTCCTGAAATTTCCATATCTTCCTTGGTATTTGACTCATCTATTTCTTCTGTACTGTCCCAAACTCTACAACATACTTCAATTATATGCTGAATATATATATATATATATATATATATATATATATATATATATATATTGTCTTTTCACTGGTGCTTATGGTGGCTACACAATTCCCATGTCTAAATTTTTCTGGATCTTTTATTTCAGCTTCTCCTTCTGTATCTATAGCCCCATAAAAACAAATGTTTTGATATTTTTAGTGTCGCATCCAACATAGGATTACTATCTTCAAATGTGAAGGTTTGAATATATCTTACCGTATCTATTTCCAAGTGCACATTTATCTTCTTTTTCTTGATGAAAGTACCATGCTTTGGGTAATGGGGTAAGCGTCTGTAGCAAGATATTAACCCACCATTTGGCTCAATTATTCTTATCTTCCAAACAACAATACATCCTTGAATGTGTATTTCTAAACGTTAATTTGTGCAATTTAAGGGTCAATCTTTGTTTAATGTAGATGGTAAGGTAAATCTTGCACACCACCTACCTCATGCTTCACTCCATGTAAGATTATTCCTTCTGTTTATAGCCCACCATGTTACTTCCATTCCCTTCAGTGCGTAGTCCAGTGTACTTACTCTCATCTCTTATTGTGGCATATGTTCTTGAAATTCACTAAAAATGTATCCAAATTTGAAGTCCCAAAGTATTATGGACTTTTCTTTTCCTACACTTGAACCATCCCCATAGGCCTGATCTCGTGTTCTTATGCATCTACTAATTCAATTCTACATCCGAATCTCCACTAATTGAGGGGTTTTCTTCTCACGAAATGCGATTTTCCCTATTAATCTCTATATAATCCAGCTCATTACGTGAAAATGCATATAGGTTACCTATTAGTAGGATATCTAATAATATAATTCAATTCCTCTTTGAAAAATAGATTCTTAGTGTGCATTAATAGGGATTTACCACTTGCTATAATCTTCTATGTGCTCTTCCCTTCTTGATTGGCTTTTGATCTTTTTTATGTTCCACCTTGAACAAAATCTCAGTATCATGCACATAGGGGAAATCGGATATGTAGGGATGGTATATGTATTTTTCTCATTCCTATTCATGTATATGAAAATGATAGAGTCCTCCAAGTGTATTTTCATCTAATTTGTAATTGTATTGATTGTCATATTTCCATCATATGCTCAGTTATTTCCAATTAAAACAGGGTAGTGTGTCTCATTAGTCTTCATATTAATGAAATCAAAGTATCCCTTCAAACTTAGGTCCCCTACTTAAATTTCCACATCTTCTAGCATTCCAATTGGATCTACTCTCCCATAATTTGCAAGACTCGGTGTGACAAGGATTTAAACTAAGACCTGGAGTACCCATGGCTTCCCATGTAGATCTTGGCATCATATTTACAGTGCCCCCAAAATCAAATACTGCATCCCTTATTTCATAGCCTCCTAAAATTATATTAGGCCTAATATCTAAATCCCAAGGTTTATTTATTTTGACATACCATATAGATTTCTTAGACTACACAACTCCACTAATTGTAAATTCTAGTATAGTCTTCAACAAATTGGAGATATTTTACAAGATATCTTTATTGTGCACTATATTTACTTAGTTGAGAAGTTCCTACGATGCAACAACCACTCCTTGCTTCAAAATCCTCATCATCTGGCCATATATGTGCACTTCATCTTCCTTAGTGTTTTGCCCATCGACATATCTATTCTAAATTGAATTTAGTAATCCCTTAGCTTCTTCCATAATTCTTTCTCTTTTCATTGGTTAAGATATTATTGTATGTACACCATATTTGAGGCTTAATAGGAACCTCTACATGTTCCATGCTTTGATATTTACTCTATGATATGTTAACATTTTGGAGATTTCTATTTTCTTTGGGCACCACATTAATTATTTTGACATTGTGCAATTATTTTTCTTTTTATTTCTTCTTCAAGGTAGGGAAATATTCAATGTTATGTTGTGTATGCACTTTATAATATGAATAAATCACTTCCCACTCTAGATATGCAGGAAAATTATGTGTAATGTGGTTTTGTTATCTGTAAAGGTAGAATATTAATCCTTATCTATGGGGTTGACGTACCATCCTCCTTTTTGGTAACCGCCATGACATCTACCTTATTTTTCATCATACGATCTATGTGGGGCATTCCATACATGATGTTGACTTTGATATCCTATAGGGAGGTTGTAATGGAGGTGTGCTCCATATTAAAAATTTCTGAGGAGAAGAAGGTTTCCAAACCATAGTGTTTTGCAAAGAAGGTAGAGCCCAACTCAAAATAGATTGTGGAGATTGCAGAGTCCACTGTGTATATGATTCAGGTGATGGAGGAGCTTGATGTGTACTTAGTCAAGGAGATGTGACCATTTAAATTTTGAGGGAAAAATGTTTTTGATTATACAAATAATTATGTATGAATTGCAAATACATATCTTGCGACTTCTTCATTCAAGTCCATTAATGCCTTGCATTCCTTAGCGTCATGCATGGTTGATATACAAAAGTTGCATACCACATTTTGGAGCCAATGAATGAAATGTTGCACCAGATGACATTTACTGAGTGGGTGTCTCTGTAAGCTACATACTTCACAATATTCTCTTCTTCCACTTGCCTGCATCTTTCCGCATTCATTTTTTTGGTGTCCATCTCCACACTCTATGCACCATATACTCAATTTGGGTTTCTTTCCTTCTCGTGATTTCTCCAACCTGCATATTACTACATCTAGTTTAGCTTATATCTTTTGAATCATTGCCACACTAACTCCATAGTCTTGAATATATTATAATCTTAGAGAGGCTTCATTTTCCTCTACTTTGGCACCAAATTTTGTCTGCACAATTGTAAAATAGATTTTACTATGAAATCAGTCAAAATTAAAGTTGTTTTTTTAATTTTATAGGAAAATCTCATGTCATAGTCCATGAAAAACTTATAGGATTTTTTTTAATTTCTTTCAAATTTTAAATGGTATATCCTATGCACTTATTTCTTTTGAATTCCTGAGTAAGGGCATCATACACTTTTGTTATTCTCTTCCCACTTAAGTTCATGGAGTATATAAATTCTAGTTCCCTACCATACAATTCTCCTACGAGATCAAATTCCATATTATTATCACCTGTCACTCTTTTTTCTCCCCATCACATTTTGTATGTTAGAAAGTAATTCTTCGTATCATCGAACCTGTCATAAGGTTGTAGACTTAATTATGTATTATGAAAATGAGCCATATTTCCTCCTACACCAGGTTGGCTTATGGTATTACTCTTTGCATTAGTACAAGTTGAACTACTACTCATATTTGGATTCAATTATGCACTTGACTGATTATTACTCATACCTGTACTTGTACTTTCCTTACTAGATTTGTGCTTTGCTTATTCCAAATTTGAAGAATCGCTATTAGGTTATGCAGAATTTGAAAAAATTAGTATATACTTCATAATCACATAATTTTTATTGCTACACTCCTCACTATTTTATCTATTTCCACTAAAAGAGATTATGCACAAAAATGCCTGTTTAATGAAATATCTACTTACTTTCTGATTTTTCAACACTTATCTCTTCAAGAATTGTAAGTAACATTGTTTGTATTGGATATGAATAACTCATTTTCTCCACTCCAAATTTCTCTTAGTCATTTAAACAATCCCAATTAATCAATTCTCTATCTGGATCAAGGGGCATATCTCCTAGAAGAGGGGTATTATAATCTTCCATTCGCCTATATAGATTTGTATAATTTCTTCACTGCAAACTGCTTCTTCTTTATCTATGGAATAATGTGGTCTCCATGTTGGATTCTCCACATTAAGCTCTAATAGATTTATGAACATGTTCCTAATTATCTCTAATTACCTACCTTATTATTCTCCCCTTTCCTTATTTTATTCAATCTCTTTCTAGTTTTACAATCAAGGTCCATGCCTCGTTGCACACTCTCTCAATCACTTCAGTATTCCCCTTCTCTCTTATCCTAAATTTTATTAGGATTTTCCTTTCTTCCTTAGTCAAATTTCCTACTCTACTCCTACTCATAGTTGGTTTCTCCATTCCCCTTATAAAACTTTAACTTCTACATCTATTATGCTTTATAATCTCTTTGTAGTCTTTCTATCCTTCTCTTTTACTCTTTCTTATCCTTCTTAAATACTTTAAGAGTCTTCTTTGATTTTGTCCCTTTCCCCTTCATCATTTTTCTAGAACTACATACCTTTTGCACCTACCTGATTACTCCAAATTGTGCAGAATTAGCACACTTTGCGTTTTCCACAAATAATATTTTATGAAGAAAGGAAGTTTGAAATTTTTTCCTCTCAATATAGAAATTATGGAAAATTTTAGTGGTGAATATTTATTAATTCACGAATATTTCGATTTTTGAAATTTAAAATTGATGAATTTTTAGGGTAGGAATTAGGACCGGGTTGCCAAATTTTTCTGGTAAAATTAATTTTAGGGGTCAATTTTCCATTCTGCGAAATAGAAATTTGTGATATTCACCTTAATGTTGTCGGTCGGTAGCATTTTTTTATGCTACCGATTGACAACTTAATATAGAATGTCGAGCATAAACTATGCTATTGGCTAGTAGCATACAAAAATGTTACCGGCCGATAGCAAAAATTATGATGCCGACCGGTAGCATATATAATGCTACCGATTGGTAGCATATTTTATGCTACCAACAAGTGACATAAAAAAGAGTATGGGATTTTTTTTGCTTACGCCATATTTTGGGAGGACATATTTCTCATTGAGACGATCATTTTAACTACTAACATAAAAAAATTTCAAAAAAAATAAATTTCCCATACAAAATTAGTGAAATCTATTTTTTTTTTTTTTTCACAAAATACACTTTTTTGTTTGCACCATATTTTGTGAGGAAAAATTTCTCGTCGATTTGGTCATTTTAATCTGCTATTGTCAAAAACAATTTTTCAAAAAAATAATATATTTTTGCCCGACATCATTTATTGTCGATTATAATATATGCTTTGTCACCAATAACATAAAAAATGCTACCGATTCGACAACATTTTGGCATTTTATTCATATTCGCCATTAGCGCGAAAGTCAATTTTCACATATTCACCAACAAATTTCTATGATTTTTTTTGGGGGGGTGCTTAAAATTTTCCCTGTAGACTAGAAACAAAACATGCTTGTGCAAAATCAAATGAACAACAAAATTGTGCAAAAAATCCAATTACACAATATTATTTTGCATGTAATGATTTACATCATCAGGGTACATGCACGATGCCCAATTTACATATTTTTTCTATATTTTCATCCATCTATTCATATTCTTGTCTACATTCATTCCTAAAACTATAATATTCTAGTTGAGATAACCATGTGGATAATTGTTCTACAATCTCATACCAAAATATCTCTTGAATGTCTCCATATATTTGTTCCAATATGATTTGTTTAATATGAATCCCGTCACAATATATTCTTCTTTTGTAAAATATTTCATATTCTCTTGTAGCCATTGTTCCAAATCCCACTATCATTATATCCATTGTAACATTTTTTAGGTCCCAATCATAGAACCATTGTTAGAAGAGGTTCATGGACCATGACATCAGGATATGAAAAAGGTTATAGTCTAGAATAAATTCATATTATTATTTTCAACAAAGCAAAAAATATATCATGGACCACAAACTACAATGCACAATAGCTACATGACATAAAAAGGCAAGAAAAATATGAACAAGAGACAAGAATACATAATTTTAGCCATGAATTTATATTATTGAATCAAAAAATCGAACATGAACTCAATGGAAGATAATATAAATAATATGTATTCAAGATCATATCCACCTTTTTAGAAATGTACATATATGATTTTATACAATGTGAGGTGATTGTTGAGTTACTAGTCCCCTTTTCTTCCTTTCCTTGACCAAAGAGTCTCTTTGCATTAACTACCTATGCTTAGAGATTACATAGTATGTAGTTTTTTTATCTTATATACTTAGGAACATATGTTAAGGATTGCAAAGTATATAACAATATCAAAATATATTCAAGTCATATTTTAAACCCCTATACACTCCCAACACTTTACCTTGTTGAATCATTAAAGTGAAATACATGATTTCAAATTTTCCCTCTTATAATATTTTTTTCTTATCTTCTCGATCCGTAAACTTATACTTTGGAACTCTACAAAATAACACAATTATGTTGTTCTACTTTCAACTTTGGAAATGACAGATTGATTGATTATCTAGTGCTATAGAAAGGAAATTACAGAGAATAGGAAAGAATTCAAACTCCAAACACCAACAATTTTATCCTAGAAACCTCCAATGGAGGAAAACCAGTCGGGAAGGAAAAACACTCTTTCTTCCCACTTTTATTGGTCAATTATAGACAATTATAGATTACAAGAAGTAGAAAATGGAGACAACAATGTAAACCTCTCCCTTCATATGTTTTCTTTCTCTATTTCTACACCTTGCTCCTACAATTCCACTCCAGCATTGAAGATCTTTCTCACTTGCTCTCATTAAACTTAATACTTTGCTTATTTGATCTCTTTGGATCTTCAAATGATCAATTCTCTTGCTCCTCCTTGTATTTATAGCCTTCTCCCATGTCCTCCCAGTGCACTGGAGAATGTGAAAGGTCAGGGAGGGAAGAGACACAGTCGGGCACTTCAAATTCATGTCCATTCATGCTTCATTTCTCTTTTATGTTCAAAGTGTCAGGACCACCGTCTGCCTTGAGACCGGTGGTTTCGTGGACCGCTTCCTTGGGTGGGTGGTGGTTCTGTCCAGAACCTCCATTTACCTCATTTTCCTTCATTTTCTCAATTCTCCTTCTTGGTGCTGATGGAACTGATGAAGTTATGTGTTTTTCTAGATCCCTATGGATCATCTTCCATTGAACTCATCCTATGAGGCTCATAACACCATCTATATGCAAATGTATTTGATTTATTCCCCTAAGAAGTTTTTAACAAGTAGAAGGTGATACTGCTTGAGATTTTAAACAATGCCAACAACATGAAGTTACAAAACATCTATATTATAATAAGTTCTACGTGTACCATTCATTGAGTACCAAAGTTTTAATTAGCCTTTTGAAACTCTTAGAGGCTATAGTGGTCATCTTGAACTATTAGGATCAACATCAACCAACCTTTTGGATTCCCATGATGAAATGATTGATAAAATACCTATTAAAATAAAAAATATCAAATTTCCACAGATGCATAAATGGATAAATAATTTTTTCTATAATCTTGATCTTCTAAGAAGTTGTAAAAAAATAAAATTCATATGAAAGCATTCATTGAATATAATGTAATTCAAAATAATCTTTAAGGATAATATAGTTGTTGAATCACCCAACATTAATCTCTCTATACAAAACTATAATGACAATGGATATATACTTGATGCTCCATATTTATTTGTGATTTGATAACATGAGGGATTATGAAATACCATCTTCTTCTTATAATACTTTTGTCATCATTTAGATGGTCTCGCACTTCACGTATCATGTAGAGAACTATTCTAGCCTTTACCATATGTGAAACACTTGTAAAACATCAACCTTCTACACATTCAATTCACGAAATACCATTCCACCTTACACCATGTAGTAGATAATCACTTACATGCAACTTCATTATAGAAATATTGTACCACCTTGTGCCATGCCATAGATCTTCGTTTCTACACAACTACCTTATGGAGATATCACACCACCTTGTGCCATGTTGTATATAATCGCTTATGTATAAATATTTGTGGAGATATTGTTCTCATTTGCACTAATCCATAGATTATTACTCATGCACTATTGCGTTATGAAGACATCATGTACCCTTTATCCATATCAAAAATCATCACTTCATAACCCCTTGCATCATTTCCCCTTGAAAAATGCAATGGAAAATTCCACACAACCTTCATGTATTGTGCACTATTTACCATCCTCGACAAAGTGCACCTTTTATGTGGTGCCACGGAACATACCATGAAGCCAAATTGGTGTCGAGTTGGTAAGGCAATACATAACAAGTGTGATCATATAAGGGGTAATTATTTTGATAATTTCCCACTAGTATACTAATATAAATATGGATACTAATGTAAAATGGGGTCATGTAAATGAGAGGATGTAATGTTAAATTCCCAAAAATATGAGGTAATATTAGTATTCCCATAATCGTATGTGTTCATATATTTTTACCAAGTGACACCCCCATATGAAAATACCCACACTTTAAGCACCATTACAAAACTCTCAAAATCATACACATACCATACATCACTAAGATCTATGCTACATTAGTACAAAGTATACAACATGTTTTCCTTTTAATATATGCAAAATTCATGAATTTTAAAGGCTTATCTAGTGTAGGATTGAGGGCATCAATCCTTTTCACATGGAAATATCACATACCATTTTTTTGAGAATATCACAATACTTATAATTCACATAGTGTATCACAACATCTTGTAGCATATAAAACATCCTCACATTGTCTCACAATAATCACAATGTCTCATAGCATTATTTCATCATTATCATAATATAACCTTGCGAAGGACCACTAAAAATCAAGTTGTGTCAAGAAACACTTAGTACCATATTACACCATCCCAAGTGGAACTTATAGAGCTTGTGATACATATGGAATTTATCAACATATTAATCACCTTAAAATCAAGTCACGTAATAGTCGGAAGGTGAAGAGTTTCACATAAAATCTCAACTATTTCAACTTCCATAACTATTCTTTATGCCTTCATGAATTATAATATAAATGTAATGATATGTAACATTATATAACAAGTTGATATCCGAGAGTAAGAAACTATACCTTCTCATGGAGGATTCCATGCAACCATACATATTTCTCAAAAGTATACCATGTAACCATAAATATCCCTAAAACATTCCATGTACATGCTAATAAGGAGGATAATATTAAATTAGATAGATATACATATTTCTCAAGTGTATCCCATATACATAACACACAAATTTATATAACTCGATGTTCCACTTCTATTTATTTATTTAGTATCCATATTAATCAATATTTATTTCACATTCCACATAGCACATCTAGATCATCATATGGAGTGTTGTCCTTTGGATCACCTAGGATCTAGGATAGTGGTATAAGAAAAGTTTATATAGACACAAGATCACATCATTGTAAATACTTCATCGTGAGAAAAAAAGTAACAACTATGGGGACTATTGCTTTCTAAAAGGTCACAAATGACCTAAGCATAAGAGGGGTCCTTAATGAACACCTTCTACTTACAAAGTGCTATTGTTATCATTTGGATAGGAAACATAAATTCACATAGATTTAGAGAATAATTCCAACATTTTCCATATGCATAGACCTTACACACCATTGAATTTATACGTAGTCTCCTTAAGGAGATATTGTACAATCATGTTCCATTCTAAGAATAATTACTTATTTATATCTTCCTTATGGAAACATCCTACCACATCACACCATATTGTTGATAATCAATTATGCATAGTTTCTTTGTGGAAATATTGCACCATATTGTGCCATGTTGTAGATGGTCAATTACGCATAACCTTCATATGGAGAAATATTTCCACCTTGCGACATGATGAAGATCATTTCATATACCCTTGCATCATGTGCCCTACATATAGTTAATAGGAATATGTCACATAACCTTTATGTGTTGTGAACTACTTCACAACCCATAAAATCATTCATACCTATAAACAACACCATGAGACATGTTGAAAATACCCCACATAGTGAATATTGCCACATAACTCCCAACATTAAACACATCCCAAACATGACCATGATCCATGCCACACTATTTCATACTCTACGATGCATACATCACCTATTAGGTACATAAGACATAACTTACAATGACTTATATGATACGGGTTTTGGGAATAATCTCCCTTTCACAAAAACACCATGTGCCAATTTTTTGAGAATCTCCCAATACTTGCAATGCATATGTAGTGTATTATAGAATATCACAACATTTGTAATTGATAAAAACGTATCCCAACATTCGTAGCATCATTTTTGTGTCTTATAACAATCATAACATCCTAATAGTGTCTTATGACATTATTTTAACTCCTTATAGTGCAACCCCAATGAAAGACATCTAAAACTAACATTGGTCACATTGACACTTTGCACCATATTACGTAATGTCAACTAATACTTCTAGATCTCCTAAAATCCAAGGGAATCTATCAACATACCATGTGATTGGAATCTAAATCATGTAATAACAAATACATCAAGTGTCACATATGTAAGCTCAATTGCCTTGAATTACTGTGATGGGTATTTATGCATTAAAGTTTTTAATATAAATGTATAATGGATAGTTGAGGTTCAATACCTCTCTCATGAGAGTATTCCATGCCGCCATATGCATTTCTCAAGAGTATGTCATATAGGCATACATATCTTAATAGTATTCCATGTATGCACTAAAAAGATATCAATAAAGTGGAAAACCACACATCTTTCTTAAGAGTTTTAAATGTATGTCCAAGTAGGGAGATAACAGTAAAATAGAAAGACATACACCTTTATCAAGAGTATTAAATGTTTTTCAAGAGTATAGCTTTACATTTCAATTCTATTAATTTTCCTACTCTCCATCTTATTAAATAATTCTCCCATATCCACACACAAAACACTTATATCCCCATATAGTTTACTACCTAGAAACTCAAATATGATAGCAATGTGAATCATTGAATTATACAAAATGATGAATGATCTAAGAACCATGCCAACATATTCCATGTGTACAACCCTTTTAAAACATCAACCCTTTGTATAGAAATCATGTGGAGGCTCAGACACCTAATTTCACATCTATCCTAAATCAATTAATTTCCCTTCCTCATTTCCCACAAAAATACACTTGAATTAATCAAATATAATTTGATTAATTATCCATTTCAAATCTAAAAATAATCTAATCCTCACAACATGTCATTATTCTCCATGTTTTCCACTATTGAATTAAAAATTCAAATTCAAATCCTCACCCACCATTCGTGGTCCCCACTCACCTAAAATCCTCCACTTATGAATTAAAAATATAATTCAAATCCTCACCCATTCTTCGTGGCCCCCACTCACCTAATATTGCCCACATTTTCAAACCATCCACCTAATCTTGCCCACATTTTCAAACCATCCACCTAATCTTGCCCACATTTTCAAACCACCCACTTAATCTTGCCCACATTTTCAAACCATGATTACTTAAATTAATTTAAGCTAATCACTTTGCCTCGAGCTATAAATACAACCTACCCTCTCCTCTAAACACACGGAGAATAAGCTTTCATGCCATATCTAAGTTCTTGCATCCTTTGAGCAAAGAACATCATTTTGCCTCGTTCTAATGCCAAAATAGCCTCATAATCCTTTTTCCCATCTAGTGCAAAGTAAGAAGATCGTTGTTGCAGGAAGGTCTTGCTCCGTCTTGAAGAAAAGCACCTACATATCACAAAATCAGGGCTCAATCCAAGTTTCCTAGCCCATTACGAGGGTTTCTTCTACGAATGCGAAGGAGGAGGTATGATTATTGGTATTTTACTTTCTTGTTAGTAGTGTATTTTCATAAGCTTACATTCTGCACGCTTAGTTACTTTCAACTCTGTTACCATAGAATGTAAGCTATGAAAATACACTACTAACAAGAAAGTAAAATACCAATAATCATACCTCCTCCTTCGCGCTTCTGCAAACCTCGAAATGGGCTAGGAAACTTGGATTGAGCCCCGATTTTGTGATATGTAGGTGCTTTCTTTCAAGACGGAGCAAGACCTTCCCGCAACAACGATCTTCTTACTTTGCACTAGATGGGAAAAAGGATTATGAGGCTATTTTGGCATTAAGCGAGGCAAAATGATGTTTTTTAGTGCTCAAAGGATGCAAGAACTTAGATATGGCATGGCTTATTCTCCGTGTGTTTAGAGGGGAGGGGTAGGTTGTATTTATAATTTGAGCGTGATTAGCTTAAATTAATTTAAGTAATCATGGTTTGAAAATGTGGGCAAGATTAAGTGGGTGGTTTGAAAATGTGGCAAGATTAGGTGGATGGTTTGAAAATGTGGGCAAGATTAGGTGGATGGTTTGAAAATGTGGGCAATATTAGGTGAGTGGGGGCCATGAAGAATGGGTGAGGATTTGAATTATATTTTTAATTCATAAGTGGAGGATTTTAGGTGAGTGGGGACCACGAATGGTGGGTGAGGATTTGAATTTGAATTTTTAATTCAATAGTGGAAAACATGGAGAATAATGACATGTTGTGAGGATTAGATTATTTTTAGATTTTGAAATGAATAATTAATCAAATTATATTTGATTAATTCGAAGTGTATTTTTGTGAAATGAGGAAGGGAAATTAATGATTTAGGATAGATGTGAAATGGGTGTCTACATTTGCCCCTCTTTGGAAGGGTACTATGAAAGTAGTGTCCTTTCAAAGAAAGTAGACGGTATGGGGGAAGAATTCAATCTACTTTTTAAAAGGTAGAGTGAATGTTTGTTGGGGAGAATAGAAAGTGGTGAGTGACGGATGTCATGGTATCCTCCAAGACAAAAATGTCATGAGAAGATGTGATTATGGATAGATGTGGTGATGCCCCCTCGAGAGGATTGACGAGAATGAAATATACGACAAAACTCTCGAAAAGAAGGGAAATGGATTTGGTGGAGAAGAGGACGGTAATGGAGTGGAAGAGACTGGAATGACCGCATGATGCAAATGGAGGAAGGATTCAATCGACCTTGAATGCTAGGTGTGAGGGTGTGTGGGAAAGAGAAAAGGGAATGGATAGGGTTGGGGGTTGATTATGAGAAGAGTAAGGGAGATAGGGGAGGGAAAAAAAAAGGAATGAAAGAGGTAGAAATAAGAGAGAGGGATGATATGGGAAGAAGGGAATGATGAAGGACAAACAAGGAAAAAAGAGGAAAATGACAGAGTAGAGGGTGAAGGGATGAAATAGAGAGATGTGCAAAATGAAGGAAGCAACAGAGATAGTAAAGAGGGATACGTGGCAGTGAAATAAATGAGAGAGTGAAGAAAAGGAGGAAATGGGAAAGGATAAATAAGAAGGAGAAAACGAGGTGGGAGTAGGGGTGAAATGGAGGAAATGGAAAGAGGACAAAAGAAGAAGTAGAACGGAGAAAAAAAAAAAACTATGAGGGGCGAGGAAAGTGTGAAAAGAGGAGAGAAAGGAAGAGAAACATATACGAATGAACAAAAAGGTAGGGGTGGTAGAGAGAAAGGGGAAGTGGTCGGAAGAAACGTGAAAATTAGGGGAGAGGAAAGGAAGATAGAACGAATACAAGGAGAAGATTGAAGGAATCACGTCATTGCGAGGAAGACCAAGGCAAAGAATATGGAACAGACTGTATGGAGATGCATGTGGAGAGTGGGATGATAAAAAAGACAGGACAACGCTGAACAACCAGGTTATCGATGGGGATGTAAGGAGGAAACGTGATGGAAAAAGGGGAAGAAGATGATATAGGGGAAGTAAAATAAGACGAGGGGTGGGAGAGAGAAGAGGATAACAAAGAAAATGATGGAGAAAATCGGAAGGGAGTGAGGGAAAAGAATAGGAGAGAAAAGAGAATGGGGGATAGAAGAGGCAATGCCAATGAAAGGATGTTAGGGAAATCCTCTTGAAAATGAGTGGTGGGGAAGGGTGAAAGAAAAAATGAAAAAAAGAGAAAGCGAACGAGGACTGGAAAGGGTAACGCCAACAAAGGGACGTTAGGGAAAACCCGTTGCCAATGAGTGGTGGGCGTAGAAGATGGAAGGAATGAAGGGAAACTCTAGAAGGTCCAAGGGAGTGAATGAGGTCGTGCGGAATGAGGAGTGATAATTTTTAGGGAAAACCCGTTGACAATTATGAGTGCGGGAAGAGAAGATGATGATGAAAGAATGATATAGGAGTATTAACAGTAATGGCGAATATGTGTGTGGGTAGAAATGTAGGGGGAATGTGAGAAGATGAAGGGGAAAGAGTGAAGAAGATGGGAGGGAGGAGTTGGACGAAGTGAAAGCGAGGAGAGGATGGGGGTGATGAGGATGAACGAGGTGAGGATGAAGAACCAAGACATGAAAAGAATGGGAAGAAACGGTATGAAGGATGATGGATCAAGGAGGGGAAAATGGGGGAAAAGAATGTGATTGTAGGTGGAAGAGATGAGTTGTATGTTGTAAGAGAATATGTGGAGAAAGGATAATAGGAGGAGGAAAAAGTGGGTAATAGGAGATACCAGGTGGAAGAAGCGATCAACAAAGTGAACGAAGAATGAGGCGGGGGAGAAGTTCACGATGACAAGTTAAGTGTAGGGAGGACCCTGACATAAGATTGTCATGTGACGGAAGTGGTTAAGTAAGATTGCCATGTGAGCAAAACTGGAGATGAAAAATGGTCAAGCGAGAAGTGGTGTTTGTGAGAATCGAAAAGGAGGTGAAAGGATGTGATAATGGGGAATGCCGAGAAAAAATGAAGGGTGAAGGGTGTGTAGTGATGGGGAAAGGCAAGGAGACAGATCATCCTTAAGAGGGACTCTTAAGTGAGATCGCCATGCCGGGTGAGTGGTTAAGTAAGATTGCCAAGCAGAGGAGGGTGATAGTGGTGGTAAAAAAATATGTGATGATGGGCGAGTGTAAGATGACATGTCATGCTTAAGAGAATCTCTTAAGTAAGATCGTCATACTGCTGGAGAAGTTTCGTAGGGTCACCCAACCGGCAGGGATGATATGCAAAGAGAAAGACAAAATGATATTGGGAATAGGGGTGGAATGGTAGGGTGAAGAAGATGATCACGATGAGAGGTGGGAGAAATAAGATGGGCGAAATATGATGGGATGGGGGAAGGCCACAGGACAGATCAACCTTAAGTAGAAGTCTTAAGTAAGATTGCCATGCGGCTGGGATGGTTAAGTAAGATCGCCAAGCTGAGGAAGAAGGATGATGTTAGAGTTGGTGGGAATAGGGTATGACAAAATGGACTGAAGGGGAACCCTCAAGTGAATTTGCCATACTACGAGAGCGTGTAAGTAGGATGACCTAGGCATAAGGTGGATTTGGGGAAGGATGAGAAAAGAGTGAGTGAGGTATGCCGAAGTGGTATATGATATGAGATGAGGTGATAATAAGAAATAAAGGACACAAAGGAGTATAACATGAATGGATGAAGGAATATATGTAGTGGAGGGTGGAGAGTGTGAGGGGAATCCTTAATTGGGATGCCCACGTGGTGAGAGTAATGATGCAGGAATGGGAAGTAGAAGAGGTGGAGTTGGAAGATGTGTTTGGTGGTGATGGTTATTTGATGAGAGGGCATGTGGTGAAGAAGCTTCTCTGCAGGGGGAAGATCTTAGGAGAGAGGTAAACCTCCACCGAGGATTCCATATAGAAGGGGTTATTAAGTAAGATTGTCAAGCGGGAAGAAAACGGGTGAAAGGAAAGAATACCAATGGGTGAGAGGGGACAGGAATGGTGAGAAGGGTAATATGGGTATAAGCGGCGGAGGAGTAAAAATGAGAAGTGAGAATGAATGGATCAAATACATGGTGATCATGGTGGGGGAGAAGGAGCTCTTTGGATAGTGAATGCTACTTGAGAAAGATCGTCAGTAGGATTCGCAAACTGCAATCTGTGATCAAGTAGGATTCAAACCTGGAGAATGCATTAGTATGGGTGAATGGATGGGGTGCAAAGTAAGATGTTGATCATGCAGGAAGATACTCACGTGACGAAAAGCATCTTAATTTTAATATAGCACATAACAGGATGCATCGTGATATAAAAGATCAGGATGACTAGACTGTAATATGCATGATAGCATAGACAGGGGCCATCAAAAAGGTTTGATGCCCCAGTACGATATGCAAATGGAAGAGAGCATAGACAGAGGCCATCAAGAAAGTATGATGCCCCAGTACGACATGCAATCAGATAACATAAGAATATTACAGAGAACACCAGGATATATAAAATCAAGATGCCCCCGGTAATATATCAAGATACAAGAAAGTAATTAATAATTTGCCACTAATAATGCAACACAAGAACCAGTAAACATGTCCCTAACGTGTTCCACAGTGATGATTGATTAGATGTGCCCCCAAGCAGTCTACAAAGTTGGGTCGAGTCTCCTCAAACAAGGAAACAATGAGAGTCGGATTTTCCCCAAGCGAGGATTCACGCGAGGAGAAGTGGTTTGAAATTGGTAGTCATAAGGTGGTTGGACCATTCATTTGGGATAATAGTTCAAAGGATGAACTGTGTTACTTATTGAGTTTTTACAATTTTGTGGATGTTTTTGGTCTTTTGAAAATTTTACAAATGTTTTTGTATTTTGGATATTTTCTAATGTTTTTGTTTTTGGATTTTTGGATTTTCTAATGTTTGTTTTTGAATTTTATATTTTTTTGGATTTTCTAATGTTTTTGAATTTTTATGATGTTTACACTGTGTTTGGATTTTTGACGATTTTCAAATGTTTTTGGATTTTTGATTTTTAAATGTTTTTGGATTTTTGACGATTTTCAAATGTTTTGGATTTTTGACGATTTTCAAATGTTTTGGATTTTGACGATTTTCAAATGTTTTTGGATTTTGACGATTATCAAATGTTTTTGGATTTTTGACGATTTTCAAATGTTTTTTGATTTTTACATTGTGATTGACAATTTATGGACCAGAGTGCAGACTTATTTTTGAGAGACGATGTACCGTGTTCCGCATTGTAACTTATGCTCAAAATAACATAAATTCACTTTCCATTGGCATGATATGGTGGTGATGATATGATGAAAAGAATTCCAACTCCATTCTTGACTCCACACAACTAGTAAGATGTGTGGGCTCATCACCAAGAATCAAGAAGGACGTAGGAGGTAGATAATGAATATAGAGACAAATGCTAACAACAATCCCTTTGGGAAATTGTGACTCCATTCTTCATAATGGTACTGAACCGGTTTCAAAAATGGCTTTCACTTTATGAGTCACATGCTAGACTTAGAGCAGGTTATGTGGCCTCTTGATTGATAAGATATGAGGTTAAGGGATAGTTCTCTCTTCACTTAGGCATCTAAATTACGTGTTTTGGGGATTACATAATTTGTAAGCACTATAAGATTTTGTATTTTTGAAATGACTCCCTATGCCTTGCCCCATGCTACTAGTGAGAAGCAAGGGCTCATCACCAAAGGCAAAATATAGGCGAGTGAATTTCTTTTTAGTCCTTTTTTTTTTGGATTTGTTTTATTTTATTATTATTTTTGAATATTTTGCAATGTTTTTATGCTTGTATGAGAATGACCCTCTACGCTTTGCCCCATGCCACTTGTAAGAGGCAAGGGTTTATCACCGAAGACAAGACGTAGACGAGTAAGGGCACCTTCCTCGATTCCTAGTCTCACACTACTAGTAAGAAGTGTGGGCTCAACACCAAAGACTATGAAGGACGAAAGATGTGACAATGAATTATTCATAAGTTATTGAATTGATGGATTTTTTTACAATAGTGCTTTGTATTTGGGAAGAAACATCTGCCCCCAATCTCAGCCCCACACGACTAGTAGGACGCGAGGGTTCAACACCGAAGACTGAGATGGACGACCAAACGAACTAGGTAACGAAGTTTAGAGCTTTGTTATGAAAGAGAGAATGTATTAGAAGGGGATATATTACCATCAGTAAGCTTCTAGGTATGACCATAGAGGAAAGCGACTGAAAGTGGAAGAAGTATGACGCTCACAAACTTAATAGGATTTATATTAGCACTTGTCTCATGATGATAAATATGAAGATGTGATTTTGATAAAGAAAATATCTGCCAATGGAAATGAATGAATTTAAATTATTCGGAAATAAGCAAGACAAAAGGAACAATGTACACGTTGTTGTTTCCTGGAATATAGAGTTATTTCAAGAATAAAATTTCTTTGAATGGAATGCATTCATGGGTTTTTCAAGGACTTGGCCGGTGTCAATGGCCAATTTATAAGCTCCAAACCCAAAACTATCTATGATTTCGTTGGGCTCAAATTTTTCTTGTTTGTCTCGTTCTTTGGGTGTGTTCTTTCGATTTTCTTTGAGAATGAAATGATTGACCTTAAATTTTCTAGGTTTGAATTTTTTATGGTAGCTATGTCGTAGCTGATTTTGATATACTTGAAGATGATCTAGGGCATTAAGTCATTTTTCATCAAGAAGCTCGAGTTCATTAAGGCGTGAATGTTGATAATAATCTTTATTGATTACGTCTTTGAGGGATATTCTAAAGGATGGGAATTCAACCTTGACATGTAAAATATCTTCCCCACCATAAACAAGGGAGAAGGGAGTGGCCTCAGTTTGCATTGTTTGATTTTTTGCTTCTGTTTGTCCATGAATTAATTGATTTGACGATAGATTCAAAATTAAAGATGGAAAAGGTGGCATAAAGATATTCCTAGGTATACATACCTCGTAGAATATATGCACATAGAAGTCTTGATAGGTGAGAATCATTAGTGATGAGATGCCTGCAAGATCGATCGTTGAAAGTATGATGGTCATGACAGGTTGCATTGTTGCAAGTGTCCAAACTTGATGTGGTTGTGTTTCGACAAAAAGGCTAGAGATGTTAGGCATAAGAGCCAATATTGGAAGAATAGAATCAAACTTAATGGTACCTGTTGATGGAACCTCGTCTGTAGTGTCTACAATAATATCAAGGTTTGAAAGGGAGTCTTGAAACAAGATCAAGGTCTCGTTAGATGTTGGAAGAATGTTGTCACCCAAAACAGGTTCAATATATGTTTGGGTTGAAAGAGAGTCTTGAAATAAGTTCAAGTGCTTAGTAGATGTGGGAAGAATGTTGTTGTCTAAAACAGGTTCAATGTATGTTTGGGTTGAAAGAGTGTCTTGAAATAAGTTCAAGTGCTCAGTAGATGTTGGAAGAATGTTGTTGTCCAAAACAGGTTCAATGTATGTTTGAACTAATGGAAGGAAATTTGAAGAAGATATGGATTGGTTTGGAATTAGAGAGTCTTGACTGTTGTCGTCATGATCTCGTGGAATTTCAGTATATATAGGAGTTTCGACAGTAGTCAGCTCTTCATGGAAAGTTGTGGTATTGGATGTGTCGTTGGTTGCAAGAGCATTGTCATCAAGTTCTACAGAGATGACGTCATCGTCAATTAAGTCTTGGACGTAATTCTTAAATCGTACACATTTATCTATGTGATGACCATCAATGCGATGAAATTCACAGTATGTGTTAGGTTTGTACCAGCATGGCTTAGCTTCCCCTTTGACAAAGGGTTTTGTAATTGGATATTTTATCAGTTTAGCCTCTTTTAGTTGATGAAAAACACTAGAGAGACTTTCTCCAAGGGGGGTAAACTGACGTTGGACTTTACGTGAACTGATTTCTTCGTGAGGTTGTATGATCGGCTTTTTGGGTGATCGCTCACTGATTTGGGTAGCCATATGAGAGAGTTGTGTTGTCATCTTATTAATTTGTTCTAATAGCTCATTGTGTGATGTTTTTCGTGAATTCTTCATGTTTGAAAGAGAGGGAGAATGAAGAAATGTGTGATGAAGAAATCAACCTATTGATTATGATCTTTGTTTTCGCTCAATCAAGTTTTAACAAGGCTATAAGGAGTAAGCTCAAACAAGCTACTCGGGATACAAGTGGGATATAACTTAAACAAGCTATGACGAATATGTTGATTGGTTTGGATTAAACAAGCTTAACAGATGAAAATGTAAGGAGTACACTCAAACAAGGTACTCAATACAAGTGGGATGTAGCTCAAACAAGCTATGATGAATATGTTGATTGGTTTGGCTTTAACAAGCTTAACAGATGAAAATGTAAGGAGTACACTCAAACAAGGTACTCAATACAAGTGGGATGTAGCTCAAACAAGCTATGATGAATATGTTGATTGGTTTGGCTTTAACAAGCTCTAGATTTTTGATAGGAAGAGTAACTCAAACAAGTGACTCAACACAGTTGTGAACTCAAAATGAGTTTTGAAGGGATTTGTGTCGGATGGGATTTTGTTAAACTCAATAGCTGATGAAATAATGAGTGAACTCAAACAAGTCACTCAATGTCATTTTGATATAGCTTGAAACAAGCTAGAAAGAATGTTCTGACAATTGATGAGATAAGGAGTGAACGCAAGTCACTCAATATTTATTGGATATAGCTGAAGACAAGCTATGACAGATGTATTATTGGCTAAAGTGAGCTAATGAAATTGGTGTGATGTTTTGGTCTGTGTTGTTGGATTGTTTGGATGTTTTCGCTTGGTATTGAATTGGTCGAGAACTGATTTTTTGTGGAACACAACTAGGGTCTGAACTTTTACAATGAACACATTGATATCAGCCAAGTTTTATGATAAAAAAAAAATGCTAAACTATTGTGTTTTCAAACAGCAAGCAGTCATGTGGATTCAATTGTTTTGGCTTATGAGGTAACTTCTTCAGGAATGATCATTGTTTCATGCAATCATACAAGTATGCTGTGAAATGGTGGATGCGAGTTCTTATTACTCCAGAAGATCGTCCTCCGATATACCCTAGTCTGATATACCTAGTGCATGCGGGGACGGAGGTGAGTGCACGGAACCCTTAGAGCCTTGGAGGAGACTCACCATTCTTACTTGCTTGAGTGAATCACCACGTCCGAGGCGAGGTTTTGTGAAAAGGTGGAAGGTGATGGAGGGATGAATGTGTATGGTGTCCTTATAACTCCCGAAGATTTACTGGGGGCGATGCCCGAGCTTCGTTATTCTGACTATTTAGGCGTGACTCATGATTGCGCCTGCACGCAGAGACATTGTGCCACCTTGTGCCATGCCATAGATAATTAATGTTATGTAACTTGTTTTGGAGGTATTGTGAAACCTTATGCCATTATGAAAATGATCATTTTTACACAAATCCCTTATGGAAATATGGTACTAGATCATGTCATGTCATAGATCAC
Organism: Taxus wallichiana var. yunnanensis; assembly: GCA_018340775.1. Lineage (NCBI taxonomy): Eukaryota > Viridiplantae > Streptophyta > Pinopsida > Cupressales > Taxaceae > Taxus > Taxus wallichiana. The sequence continues at coordinate 964,417,805 of CM031234.1, forward strand.
CTCTTTGACACATTGTTATTTAGTCATTATGCCACCATATGCCATGCCAAAAATTCTCACTTCATATCCCCCTACACCTACATGTGCCTAATTGATTTAATATAAATTGAATTAAATATAAGTTTAGAGTAACTAATAGAACAAGTGATATACAAGTGATATACAAGTGCTAAGTATTCAACAATGTAAAAATCTAAGCAAATGAGAGAGATAGGTGACTTAACTAATTTCTATGTAACCTAGAGGTAGTTAGGACTATGTATCTCTTTTGGATATGACTAAAAAATAATGTCACAATGGTTGGAAGAGAGTTTTGGGACTCTATACTATGCTAGATATAAGCACCTATTGGAGGAAAAAGCACACGGGTGCTAGTGTATCTGCTTCCGGTGCTAGTGACTATGTAAATAATCGGGATCTGATCTCTTTTTTTGGTCTGAGGGTCTTCGCTCAAATATATGCTTTGTCACTCTAACTTTGTTGTTAGGGTTTTGATACCACATGGAACCCAAAAAAATCTATCTATTAACACAAGCTCATAAACACATTAGATCTGAATAAAATTAGTGAAATATGAAGTTGGATTGACCCCAGTGGTCACTCGATGAATGAACTTAGTATCAAGCGTTGCACTACATTTGATACTCCACATAGTTCTGTGTGGTTGTGTGTGGAATAATGTCTTTAGGTTTTTTCTTGCGCCAATGAAGCCAAGATAACAAGATATATATAAATTTGATGCAAATGTATGGTATGTAATTCAACAATTTCCCTTCCTATGCAGTGTATGCGGTCAAAAAAGAAGTCACTTTGATAAGAGTGATAGTATGTAGATGTGATAGCCCTTATGAATTGCTAAACAAGATAATAATTAGTATGTTGTGTATATATACGAGTCTCGTTCTTGAATTTCAACACTAGTGACACAAAAGGACAACTAAGAACACATGATAATGATAAGAAAAGTAACAAGGATGGCCAAAAATGTAAAAATGTGTAAAAAGAGTAAAGATGACAAATGCCCGAATGGACACAAACGCCTAAGCACTAGTGTCGAAAGTGGGTTCTAGTGTATTGGGATAAATAACGACCGATGTGAAAAGAAAATTCAGGTAAGGATCCCCGCGTGACCATGCTAAGTATTCAACAATGTAAAAATCTAAGCAAATGAGAGAGATAGATGACTTAACTAATTTCACGTAACCTAGAGGTAGTCGGGACTATGTATCTACTTTGGATATGACTAAAAATAATGTCACAATGGTGGGAAGAGAGTTTTGGGACTCGTACTATGCTAGATATAAGCACCTCTTTGGAGGACAAGAGCACACAGGTGCTAGTGTCCATTGCAGGTGCTAGTGACTATCTGAAATAATCGGGATCTGATATCTTTTTGGGTCTGAGGGTCTTTGCTCAAATATATGCTTTGTCACTCTGACTTCATTGTTAGGGTTTTGATACCACATGGAACCTAAAAAAACCCTATCTATCAACACAAGATCATAAACACATTATATCCGAATAAAATTAGTGAAATGTGAAGTCGGATTGAATCCAGTAGTCACTCGATGACTGAACTTAGTATCAAGCGTTGCACTACATTTTATACTCCACATAGTTCTGTGTGGTTGTGTGTGGAATAATGTCCTTAGGTTTTCCTCTTGTGCCAATGAAGCCAAGATAATGGGATATATATAAATTTGATGCAAATGTATGGTATGTAATTCAACAATTTCCCTTCCTATGGAGTGTATGCAGCCAAAAAAGAAGTCCCTTTGATAATAGTGATAGTATGTAGATGTGATAGCCCTTATGAATTGCTAAACAAGATAATAATGAGTATGTTGTGTATATATACGAGTCTCGTTCTTGAATTTCAACACTAGTGACACAAAAGGACAACTAAGAACACATGATAATGATAAGAAAAGTAACAAGGATGGCCAAAAATGTAAAAATGTGTAAAAAGAGTAAAGATGACGAGAAATGCCCCGAGAATGGACACAAACGCCTAAGCACTAGTGTCGAAAGTGGGTTCTAGTGTATTGGGATAAATAACGATGATGTGAAAAGAAAATTCAGGTAAGGATCCTGTGACTGACTAGAAGTGGATACATAAATGAAATATTTAGAAGAGATTTATAATAAAAATAAATCAAAGACGTAGATGGATAAGATATATTTTAACCGGTGAATAACTTTCTTACTTAAGATTCATGAATATAACAACATACTGACGACATAGTAAAATAGTAATATGTCTATGATTTTGTGTCTACATTTGTGCCCCCTTTATACTATTTGAATGAAGTTCAAGCGAGTGTAAAGGAAGTAAGGAACATACCTATATAAATTTTGGAGAAGCCATATTGCAAAGTGCATGTAGAATATAGAAACTTGTAGCGTGGTGAACTATGGATCAACATTTTGAACCACGTGGTATAAGAGGGGATATAAAAATTTCATAAAGAGAACTTGGAGAAATAGTTTTGATGATATTGGAGATGTTGGATTTTTTTATCAGAGTTGATAGAAGAGGTAGGGAGTGATTGATTCCCAACCTTGATTTGTTGATAATTGGAGAATTTAGGTGTTGTGCTGCTAGAGGAAGAGTGTTGGGGAGAGAGGTTTGTTTTCCTCCTTCCATGAAGCTTCCCCAAAAGGTCCAACCACTACAGATGGATAAGGAACATTTTTTTACTTGTTTAGTTATGATTGCAACATGTTGTTCCTGATTTAAGAATCCACATATGATAAATACAGAAAGGAAATGATGTCTCATTTCCCCCACTCCTACAATAACATGTGTTATGATTTGAATAATATTAGGTTGCTTCCGCATTAGGTCATCTGGAAGTGATGGCGATGTAATGTGGCTCCCAAGTTAGGTCATATGGAAGTGGTAATAATTGTGCTTATTGTATTGATTGATTGATTTGAGTGATAGGAGTTGATTTGAATAATATGTATTTATAATATTACTCACGGATAGGTTTTTCTTTTCCCCTAGATTAGGCCATTTAGAGAAAAGCTGATTTGAAAATAGTAGAAAGTATTTCATGTTGTATAGAATAATTATAATCATGTTTGACTAAGATCAAAGAAATTGTGATGGTAATGCATTAGGAATGTTGATTGATTGTATTTTTCATCCCGAGAGGGATTATATAGGATGATCCCGATTGTATGACCCCTTTTGGTGAAAGGAAAGGTGCGGAGAAATGAGAACTGATCCAAAAGTAAGGATGTGAAATGTTGTAATAGTAATCGAGAGATAATAATAGCGAAAAATTATGTGTATATATTGATTAGTTGCGGTTGAAAATGAAATAGTTAGAATGGTATGGCATAGTACTAGAGGAGGAGGCCGTAATCCATATGGTGTAAATGGGGAGGAAAATAGATTAACAAGGCTAAAGATATGAGGCAAACCGTGTGCCTAGTATTAGTTGTTAGAATGGTGGTAAGTAGTAACTATAGTATAGAGTAAAGTTGAATTACTATATATAGTAATATGGAAAAAGTGAATAGTAATATCATTTTAAGTGAGGATCAAAGATAATATTTGATTGAACTTGGAGCTCCGAGTTGCGAGGATGCCATGCGTTAGATGAGATTTGAGAGGGTGATAATGGCCATGGTTACGCAAAAGACAGTAGAGGAGTTGGTATGTATGACCAAATTTGGATTTTTTTGTCTAATATGTTTGTTTTAATCATTTTTAAATAAATTTGAATTTTTGTAGTATTTGATGTTTTTGACCGGATGGAAGCGGATAGATTAGCTGAATTATCTGCCGTCCTCGAATTTGTGTCCTTTGATACATGAGCACCTAATTTATAACGTTAGTGACCTATTTAAGTGCTTGAGTGTCCAAGCTCATGGGCGTTAGTGTCCAGTGATACGATTTTAGCATTGGTTGGGTATTTTATGTTGTTTTGATGTTATTACAATTAATTTGGCATGATTTCAACGTGATAGTACTATGAATTGTCACTTGTTTGTGTTGTGCGCCAGTATATACACTCCCGGGGAGTTTCGTGATGGATGCCATTTGAGTACATTTCTTGGTTTGGGTTTGACGGATGATGAGTGGGATATATTAGACCTTTCGATTTATGGCACATTACTAGATTGGGGAGATACCCTATAATATTCCTTTATTGACTAATTTTTGTGAGAGATGGTGTACAAATACCTATATATTAAAGTTGGAAACAAGTGAGATGACAAGGTGACATTGTTGGATGTATATAGGATATTGTGGTTGCCTATAGTTGGAGAGAGGGTAAAAATTATGGCCATATTGGATGCCCATGGTCAGATGAGGGAAACACGATGGTACTTTATAGGGTCTCATGCACGAGTGCTGAGACATCTATAAGTTTGGATGTGATTGTTAGATCCCAAAGAGCTGGAGTTTGGCAGTTATAAAAATTTATTGCGGTGGTGCTAACATCTTTGGTGGTCGTGGAGGGTGGTAGAGTTTGGATTCTATACGTGATGCATGATATTTTCTAGAGTATAGAAGAACATGGTACTATATGCATGTGCATGATGTATATTGGCCCATTTGTACATGGACATGTATTGGTTCATACATGAGGACCATGGAGGTGGATTAAGAGCTACCATACTATTACATATATGGGTGTTTGAGCATATAGCTATAGTGAGGCTGCTTAGAGGGCCATGGGTCAATTGGGATCGAACAAAGATATTTACGGCGAGATAGGTGGGTAATCACGGTAGGAAGATGTATACGACCATATATAGGTTGATGTTAGATCATATAGGCCCTAGGAAATTATAATAGAGGTCATATAGAGACCATGGAGGATATGTGGAGGAGGGTGTGGAGTTACGGTGTATTCGGTTCACAATGTGGTTAGAGGATCAATTTCCAAGAGTAGTAGAGCTATTCTAAGGTGAGAGAGTGTCTCAAATATTTGGTATGGCTCAAGAGATGCCCCGAGAGCCATATATATATGATGCTAATCTACTAGGGAAATAATATGACCAGAGGTCAATTCTAGGCCCTAGAGGAGCACAAATAGTTTCCCTAGGACCAAATGAGATAGATCCGACCATAGGGCCAATACAAGTGGATGACATGGCGTGCACACCGATATATATCAATGGGTGTTGATATTTATAGTGGTCATTGATGTAGAAGGTGAGATGAGAGATGGAGGAGTTGAGGGCCAATCACCTACCCCCGAGGTAGATGATGTAACAACAACGAGAGTAGAGTGTAAGTATTGTATATTACAAAGATGTATGTTGTTAGTGGTGGGAAACACATCAATGGGTGTTGATATTTATAGTGGTTCGTTGATGCAGAAGGTGAGATGAGAGATGGAGGAGTTGAGGGTCAATCACCTGCCGGCGAGGTAGATGATGTAACAACAATGAGAGTAGAGTGTAAGTATTGTATATTCTGTGTTGTTGAATTTGTTAATTTAGTTAGTGAATACAATAACATCGAGTGCTAATATGAGGTGTTTTTCATGTGATCACATGTGATGCTTATTAGATATTGATTGTAGATACCTCCATATACACGTTGAATCGAAATAGATTGATCAGTGCCACCATATGTGCTCATGGGAGGAGGGATGCTAGAGTGGGTTGGCGTGATTACAGTGAGCATGCCCATTTTTTTAGCTGGTGGTGATTACGAGAGGCCATGAGTATAGTTTTTTTGAGCAAGCATGATGAGGCTCATGTGGAGACATAGTTGATGATATAGGATGTGATTAGAGGTGGCATAACTCGGGATGTATTTACATGATAGTGGAGCTCCATGACCAATATGTAGATTAGGTGGAAGATATTACCGTGATGTAAAGCTATATTGAGATATACCGAGGCTGATATTGGTGGCGTAGAGTTAGTAGTGAAGCTTTGAGTTTGAGAGCTGCCATGATTGTATACAATGACGATGAGGAGGATATATGATGTATATTATAGGATGTATTATGGCATGGGGGATTTCCCCAAGTGATTGTATTTTGTAAATATTATTTTGTTGAGACATACACACACGTGTTGATATTGTATTTTTGTTGGTGTTCATTTGTATACTATGTAATGATTGTGATTTTTACTTGGTAGTGAGTGTTTAATTTGTTATATTCTATATGTATTATTGAAATGGTTGATTTGATTAGTATTGTTGATTTTTGAAATTTGTGTCTATACGTAAAGAATTTGATAAGTGAGAGATTGAATAGGAATTATTGCTGAATAGAAGTGAATAGTATAACATATAATAAATAAAGATGTATATAGGTGATGTGATGTGGTAGATAAATAAAAATGGTAACACGAGTAAATAATGTAGGAGAGAAGAATAATGATGCCTTGAGAAATGTATAATAATGAGATGTGAAACAATATAGATAATTGAGTGTGATGAGGATGAAGAGGGGAGAAGAGCGATTGACCCCAATGTAATCGAGAATGAGGTTCAATTTAGTAACAATTCCCTCAAATTGTCATGTATGAACCTTAAGAACACGATTGCATCATAGGGTAATAAGGTGGAGATGAGGATAATCTACCATAGGTGAAGACTCCTACAATTCTCATTAGGAGTACATGGAACAATAGTGGTGTGTGTATAGGTGCTAAATTAAATATCATAGGAGATAGTGCCAAAAATGGGTAGTGAAAATTTTAAGGAACCCATGAAAAAAACTTATATAAAGGGTGGAAAATCTTACTGAAGTAAGATTCGTTAGGGTGGAGAATTTTACAAAAATGGCTATATGAACATGGCGAAAGTGGAAAAATTATTTAAAAAGGTTACATACATAAAGGTGAATCTTACCTAATTTTTCTTATTTCAAAAAATGTTTTTGAGAATTTCAATTCCCCTCTTCATGGTGTGCGATGCATTATATACATTCCTTACTTAACCAAGAAAAATTACCGAGTTATGAAACTTTGATAAAATTTCCCCAATCCTTCCCAGGATTAAACCTTGATTGTTGACTCATTGGCCACATGTCATCATTTCATAACATGACGGGAAAACCAATAAAATATCAAGACTTCCTCGCAAATCCTATCGAAATTATATCACATATGTTGATATCCTGTAATGTGTCAAATTCCTATGTTATTTTGGATTTAGAGTATCTTGCCTTAGTCTTTATTTACTTTGAAAATTTAGAACACTTTTCCAAAATGTGTTTGGTGAATCCCTCTCTCAATATAATAATATTTTTCGATATATACACATATTATTTCACTCTTTGGGAAATGTGGGATAATTCCCAAAGGAAAAATTATAAAGGCCCCCATTATTAAGGATCCAAATGACTATTAGATGGACCAATTTAAACCAAGATGCAAACAATACACTTTTATGTCTTAAATGGTCCTGGTATTCCTTAATTGAAGAATATCACATAAAATAATATCCATATTCTAATTTTAAACATAGATAATCATTTAATTGAATAGATAGTTAATTGAGCTAGTTCATTTTATATATTTAATAATATTAAGACACACACATACATATATATACATACATACAAGTGGTGAATTCAATTAAATTTCAAAATTTCCTTGTAAAATGTTGGTGATTGTGATCTAAGTGCTCATAGAAATTGTGGTGATTTAAACATGTTTTGAAATCTGGTCCCGTCGATTTAAATGTGATCCATTAAACAAAAACTATTGATATTAGAATTCATTTGGCTTTGCATATGTGAAATAGTAACATTTGTGATTATTTTGGTGATTCTTAGGCGTGCATATGGTGTCTAAATAGCCAAATGTGACTTTCAAAGTCTCTTAAACTAGCCAAATTACAAATATTAGCCACTAAAATTTTCCATGACAATGGTAGATGTAACGGTGGGAAGTGCAAAAGTGAGATGCCTATGAAGCCAATGAGATGTAGTATCAATGTGGGTAGGATGAGAGGATGTGGCTAGAGGCACGAAAATTGGAGGAGGTGGATGAATAATGACCTTAGGAGGGGGATCGATAATGACCTTAGGTGACAGTGAATGAGACAAGCTAACAACTATGATGCTCACTTATGTGGAATAGGAGAGAGAGAATGCTTGTGAGAGTGGGTGCATAAGGAAATGACACCCTTGTCTTCTAAGTGTTGTAGTCTATCATGGAGAACATAAAAATCATTGTCACGGTGACCATTAATGTGATGAAAATTGTAAAAAGGAAGGTCATAATGGAGGTGCAACCGGTGAGAGGGATGATGCTGGTTGGAAGGTAGATGGATTAAACACTTATCATAGTCTATTATGGAGAGCATAAAATTCATTTTCATAGTGACCATGAATGTGATGAAAATTGTAAAAGGGTGCTCACGATGGCGGTGAAATTGGTGAGAGGGATGATGCTTTGGTTGAAAGTTAGATGGATTAGATGATTATCAAGTAACGTGTGCAAGAAATCATGAGGTTTGGTAGCATGTGAAAAGAATAATGGTTCATGGGTGGGAGGTGGGGAAGAATTAGGTGAATTCTGATGCGGTGGTGGGGAAGGAGGACACTTACATGGAGGAGGATATGATGATCGTGAAGGGGGTTAATTGATGGAAGAGGAGAGGACTTAGTAGGAAAGGGAGGAGTGACATAAGTAGAAGAAAGTGTGATAACATGATCTATAATTAAGTATTTTTCTAACATGTATCATATAATATATTTTATTTTAATGGAGGAATTAATCCATGAAAAAAATTAATTACATATCTAGATCAATAGGTTGAAATAGTAAATGATGCATGCAAGAATTAAAGCGTAAAATGTAATCTAAGATTGGTTCTTTATTTCCTCGATGAAAAGAAGGAAAATGTTCATATGTAACTTTAGGCCCATTATTAGAAATAAAATGTCTAAGAAAATCATCCTCCATATCATAATAAGTACTAATAGATCCATCAGGTAAATGAGTGTACCATTGGAGAGCGATATCAACAAGGCTATGACGAAAGGATTTTAGTAACAATCTATCATTGGAATAAGAATCCATGGCTAATTGAAAATATTTTAAATGTAAATAGGGATTTCATGCGCCATTGAAACATGAGAAATTAGGCATAATGAAACCCTTGGAAAACATAATTGTGAATCTTCTTTGGAATGGGGTTACCAGGAAGGGTATTATGGTCAATAGAGGCATAATACACTTTGATTTCTAAGGTAAGGGTGTGGACCTTGTTTTGAAAATCACCTACAACATGCATGAGGGACATGATGTCATGTGAAGGAATGGTTTGGGTGGTGAGAGGCACATTGAGGGGTTGAATCTTTCCATTGTGAGTGATCATAGGAACTGAGAAGGGGGATTGGATTTGAAAGGAAGGGATGTGAGAGGAGAAGATGAATGTGGAAGATCTACATATGCACTAGGTGTAGGGACATGAGACATACTAAGAGGTGTACTAGGACTAGCATTGGTGTCAACATGGTCATCATTTGCAATAACTTCAAAAGTAGAAGAAAGAGGAAGTGTAGATTCATAGTCAACAATCTTAATAGAAGAAACATCATCATTAACATGTGTATTATCAATATCATAATTAGAGTCACTATCATCCATATTTTCATAAGGAATAATGTCATTAAGGATATCATTAGCATACAAAGAATATACAATAGTGCTAACATTGGATGTAAAATGGAAATCATTGGAAACAATTTCAGAAGTCGAAAGGGTAGGAGGAATTGATTTACATTTAACAAGTTTGATAAAAGAAAGATTGTCATTCACATGTGCATTATCATTATCATAATCAGAGTCACTATCATCCATATTTTCACAAGAAAGAACCTCATCATGCAAATAATATATATTAATGCTAGCATTTTTCATAGTACAAGGGAAGAGGATGGAACATCATTCGTGGCTATGGTAGATGAGGGAGAATATTCATCAAGGTTTTGGACAGGGGAAACTATGCAAATAAAAAGGGTTTGGAAACTAGTAGGAAGAGATTCTTGGAAGGAAAGGATTTGTTGGAGGACTTTTGGATCATATTGAGGATTTTACATGAGGTCATGAAATTCAGATTCTTCAGAGGCATTGGAAAAAATTGGTTGCATGCACATATAGGTCATAGGGTGATTTAGGGATGGGTACATATTTTTAGCCCTGGGGATTTGGATCATAGGGCAAGGAGTTTGAGTAAGGAGTGAGATCACTAAATGCTTTAATATAAATTGAATTAAATCCAATTTCGAGTAACTAACATATACAAGTGATAATATACAATGATATACAAGTGTTAAGTATTCAATAGTGTAAAAATCTAAGAAAATGAGAGAGATAGATGACTTAACTGATTTCTATGTAACCTGGAGGTAGTCGGGATGTGTATCTACTGGATCTAACTGGAAATGATGTCACAATGACTAGTAGAGAGTTATGGGACTCTTTAATGTAATGGACATAAGTGCCTAAGGAGGACATGAGTGTCTAGTGTGCTAGCGTCTGCTTTGGGTGCTAGTGTATGTATAAATAATAGGGATTTGATATCTTTATGGTCTGAGGGTCTTCACTCCAATATATTATTTTTCACTCGACTTCATTGTTAGGGTTTCGATAACACTTGTAACTTGGAAAAAAACCTATTTATATGCATAAGCTCACAAACACATTAGATCTGAATAAAATAAGCAATATGTGAAGTTGGAATGACCTTGAATTTCATTTGATGAGTGAACATAGTATTGAGTGCTACACTACATTTCAAACTCCATCTAGTTCTGTGTTCTTTTGAGTGAAATAATGTCCTTAGGTTTTCCCTTGTGCCAATGACGCCAATATAGTGGGCTATAATTAACTTTGATTGTGGTATGAAATTCAACACTTCCCCTTCCTATGTAGTGTATGCAACCCAAAAATGCAATCCATTTGATAACAAAGATACTATATAGATGTGATAACCCTCTTGAATTGCCACCTAAAATAATAGTGAGTATGTTGTGTAGATGTACAAGTATCTTCCTTGAATTTCAACACTAGTGACACAAAATGCTGACTAGGAACATGAGATAAGGACAAGAAAACTAACAAGGACAATCAAAAATTTAAAAAATGTGTAAAAAGAAAAAACATGATAGAAGCTCCCAAAATGGACGTAAGAGCATGGGAAGAAGTAACCTAGGATAAATAACATCTCGATGTGAAAATAAATACAAATAGGGATCCCTGTGACTTGACTAGAAGTGGATACAAAAATGAAATATGTAGAGGAGAGTTATAATAAAAATCAATCAAAGACATAGATGGACAAAATATAGTGTCGCCAATGAATACTTTTCTTACTTAAGATTCATGCATATAACAACATAATGATGAAATAGTAAAACAATACTATGTGCATGATTTTGTGTCTACATCCATAGTCTAAGATGATATGTTACATAATCTCTCAGTAAATTGTGCACTATGTCACACACTTAAAATACCTCCACAAAACTCCTAAAATCATGTACATCTCAACATAACTAATAACCACGACACACAGATCCACATACTATGTTGCACACACTATTTGATTTGTGTAAAACACATTATTTTAAAAGGCTTAATTGATACAGGGTCGGGGAAACATCCCCTTTCACATGATAATGATTTTTACCTAATTTTTGAGGATATCACAACATTATCAACACCCTTGCACTATATCGTAGTGTTATCACACCGTTTTTGTAAAACTTAATCCCTAAACAAATTATTCAATTATATCACAACATTCTCGCAATGTAACCCCTATAAAAGACATTGAAAATTCACACTAACCACTTAAGCTATGTACTTCCACATTTCACCATGCCAAGTGGAACTTATAGAACCCACATTATACTAGGAATTTGGTATCATATCATAATAATATAAAAATTAGTTTGAGGCACTTGGAATCATTAAGTTTTACACATTTTGGACATTTAATCTAGCACATATTTGAATCATTTTACACATTTTTTCCACCTTTCGATCACCATCATGTTTATTAAGTCAATATTATTTTTAAATCTATATAATCGTAATCACTTAAAATCCATAGAGGAACCATATGTCACTACAAAACATTTATCGTTTTCATGTTTATGAGTATTTGACATATACATTATGTTTGTAGCTCCTTAGTTTCATTTATGTAATTATCCCCATGGTTAGGTTCATTTCCATAATATTTCCTTTGGAGAGGTTTTTCCATGAACCATCCACCTCTTCATGAATCTTTACACCTCTCCATGAACCTAACCTTTACTTATCCAATGGTTAATTTTTCATATTGGGCATCTTCCTTGGGAATGGACAAGGTGTGGCATTTGGATTGGTTTTTAGAGGAAATTGATGAACAATATCATATAAATACTAAATAGGTAGAGGGTATACACATAAATCAATCAACTTAGAAATCATTATTCAAAAGGTTTACACTTATCATAAATATTCCAAGAGAAACCCTAGAGAAAATCAAGAGCCAAATCTAAATTATGAAGATCAAAGTTGCATGTTCATAAGTTTCTTATGCTAAAGGAGGGAGCATTCTAAGTTGTATATTGATTTTTTAAGTTCATCTAACAAAAAAGAGGAATGATGTTGATTCTATCCTCTTGGATATCTTCATCGAACTTTAATAAACCATAATTGCTTTTATAAGATGTATAGTGTAGTGTTATAATACATTGTAATGCGATAGGAAAATCCAATCCCTAACTTAAAAACATTTACTAAGTATTATTATTTTAGTTTCTAGGGTTTAAATATAATAAGGTGATAATATTATATCACCACATACCAAGGCATAATCTTAGAGCCAAAATATTAAATTTTAGATAGAGGATAGATTGCACTAGAATTTTTAAATTGATTAGAGCATTACAAGTTGGGTTCAAAATGCATATATAGGTTCATCCATAAACCTTAAAAGGCCAAATAATTTTGGAAACAAAACTGATCAACAAACCATTTCAACAAAAAAATAAACAAACTCCCACAAACCCGATCCAAGAAGATTCACAAAAACCAAATTTATAAAGCCTATTAATGACTACTTCTTAAGCCCATTTCCAACATCCGAGTTCACAATACATTCATCATATTTGGAGAATCAGTGAAATTTTCTTTCCAAAGCATTCCTTTGTACCTTTTAATATTTTTTTGTTTATAATGTTTATATTTTATTCATTTAGCACAATTAAGGTCTAAATCAGATCAATTGAATAATATTTGAAGTATCAAACTTCCCTTAAATTTTTATGCCATAGTTGTAAAATAGTCAAAATAGTTTTGTGAGCCTATATATTGTTTGATTACCAACTGCTATGGTTTCCTTATTCATAGTAAGGTTTATTTTATTCCCCTTTAAGGATGATTTTGGGCTAATTTTAAAATTTTAGGGTTTCATAAACTATATTAATTATTATTCTTAGTTAGGTCTAATCATTAGACATACATTTATTGGTGTTTACACATTTATATCTTATGCATGTTAACAAATTTAGGTTTCGACACCTATTAGGGAAAGTTCTAGGTAGACCGGTGATATTATTGATCATATTAAAATTCCTTTAACTCGCTACTATACTTATTTGGAAAATAAAATGGTGAACACTAATAATTTACATATTATTATATTGATACAAATGTGGATAATGAAAATACAAATGTCAAAATTAAAAATTATGATCATGCCTTGGTTCTTATGAACATTAGTATCTTTCTTCACACAATTCTAATCTTGTTATGAGCCTTGTACATAAATTTAGGAATATCTTAAGTTATAACCTGAAGAGAAATATGCAATGCTACATGTGACTAGGTAAAAATTAAAATATAAATAAGGAAATACACTTAAGGAGATGCACAATGAACCCTTGAATGATACTAATCCATCTTATAGAGGCCCATATCCTACATTAGATGTTCATACTAATGCTACTATTATTCATACTCATGTGTCTCGCACCTTTGTCTTCCCATGTGATGTCTATAACCATTATGAGGGAACCACAACCTAGTCCCAATATTTATATCGTATTCCTATGTAATATAAAAATTCATTTGGGCCTCCTAGGCTTGCACCTATTGCAACAAATTTATTACATATTATATCTCATAAAAATTCTATGTAGGGTGTTTCACACATTGCTACAAATTCTAATCAAGATGTATATACACAAAAACTCTAAGATATTCAAATATAACTTGCCAAACTATAACCATGATCCGATACATTCTACATGATGAGTTCTATTGACATATTACATGGACTATTGGCTCTTCAATTCTAATTTATCCCCCACCTATATGGTTTTTTCACAAAATTTTACAATATATTATGGAAAAGAGTGACCCTTTAAAGTATCTCAAGAATTTCTTTGTTGCATGTTTAGAATGCATAGGTAATGACATATTACTAGCCAAAATATTTCCAAGAAGCCTTAAGTATTATGCATTAAACTGGTGTTATACCATTTTTATGGGTTTTATGCATGCTCTTAATAATGTTAGCTCATTTTCCCATCAAAATTAGTCAATTTTTTTTTTTCAAAATTAAAATTACATAGCTTAGAAAGGGACCTAATGAGCCTATTGCTAATAATTTTCTTAGATTCAAGGCTATGATTTATAAAATTAAGCATTGTGTTGATGGTGGTGAACTTCTCCATGCACCACTTAGGCTATAAAAAGTAATCCAAGAGAAGGAATTAAATGGAGTCCTCCTCCGGAAGGTTTTATAAAACTAAATTTTTATGGAGCAGCCAAGGAGAATCCAGAAAAGGCGGTGGATGTGGTACTTTCTCGGGATTTCAAAGGTAAATTTATTCTATCCTATTTGTTTAATTTGGGTATACAAACGGACCATGTGGTAGAGGCAACAACAATTTTTGGGGAGTTAAACAAATTTTTGGAGAGGTTTTAATTCCTTGATAGTGGAAGGTGATTCTATGAATATAATCTCTTGCATGCAAGGCACAAACTCTATATATTTATCTCATAGAAGACTTCATAAAGAGCTCCAAAATTAGAATGTATTCCTTCACTTCTATATCTTTTAAACACATATACCGTGAAGGAAATAGTGTGGCTAATATATTTGCAAACAAGGGGGTGGTGGCTAAAGAGTTTAATGTTGTTGATAACTTAGCAAGTTTGGATGAACATACACTTCGAACTCTTGAAGGGGACTTTGACCCCAAATCCATATCCCTATTATGATGAATTTTAATAATTGTAATGATGATAAGAATACAATTTTGGAAATTATGGATTCACATGCTTTGCACTCATGCCAAAAATTATATCTCATTACTCCAAAGTTGGGAAAGAAGGGGTGTATCTTCTAATTATTGTCTTGGTTATCTCGATCTTGTGTTGTGAAATTGGTTTGTCGAGGATTCAAGGAAAGGGAATTAATTGTTGGAAGGATAGAAAAAGGGCTTTAACAACACAAGGGTGGGGACATAGTGAGAACTCGAGCCAATTTTTATGTCGAAAATCTTGAAAGAGGCTACCACGCTGTTAGATAAAGCTAGGTTATTAAAATTTTTAATTTTTTTGATGGGTATGATGAAGATCTGAGTGCATAGGTCACTAGCTCATAGAACAAAGACCGTTTCGTGTTTAGTATGTCTCTTTCACTATCTCACTGAAGTTTATTTCCAAAGTAAACAATATTTCTTTGGAGGGAAGGTGTGTATTTAAGCCCAAATATGACTATAGCCTAGAAGTAGACCTTTTTTTTTTTTCAAGGTAAGGGTTATTTAAAACAAAACTTCAATGGAATTGATAGAGAGGATTTACCTTCCTCGTATGATGAAATTTCCCTTCTTCTCATGTTATATATAATGTTGGAGGGTCGTTTTAAGGTCATTTATGGTTACCACTTCCCCATGCTAAACCATATTAAAAATGGAATACTGTATAATTTCCTAATTTTCCTCTATTTATCTTTGGTTAAGTCTTTGGAGCATGTTTGAAAAGGTAATTATTGACGATTTTCCTTGTAGATGAAATGTTAGAGTCATTGGATACCTTAGGTTAGTGGGATGTGCGTCCTACGGTAACCTCCAATTTTTAAAGAAGTTGGCTCTTCTCGTGGGGCGAGATAAGGTTATAAAAATCAAACCTAGCACAAAACTAACAAGTGATGTACAAGAAAAAGGGGAGAAGTTAATCAAGAATCCAATTACCTGAAATGGGGAAAAGGTGAGAAATGAAAAGGGTGGACAAAATGCACCACACAGAGATAGATTCACAAAGAACACCACTTCAAACCCATTAAGCACAAATTCTAAAACCTGTAGTGAACATTAGAAATATACACAATATACCAACAATGAAATAAAGACTATTAGAGACGGTAAAAACATGCAAAGGATGAACGAAATCCATCACATGAAATATTACATTGCTCCAAAATCATACACAATATAACAATAAATAGGTAAGAGGTAAAAATGCCACTACAACACTTCGGAAGAAGGATTGGGGATCCTAGCTCATTTCCTTAGTAGGGAAGAAACATGAGCAGAGAAGAAACATAAATAATTCTCTGGAGATATCTTATGAACCTTGCAGATTATAATATATAGAATGAGAAGAAGAGAAGAAACAAACTATAAAACTAGGATTTTTAATCACCCGACCCTTGTAGTAAATGAGATGAAGTGATGGAAATTGATTGGCCAAATATTCCTCGCATTGCCCCATGATATATAATTTAAGGAACAAGATCCATACTCATTTATCACATTCTCAACTACTTTGCAACCACCTCCTTTGAAGTGGGCTTTCCTTTTAAAGAATGCACCCTCAGATCTTTATTGCATATCTGAATTTATTGATTGCCGTGCATCAGGCTCTAGGTCATGATTCCAACAAAACCTATTTTTGTGCTATTCTCTTTATAAATGGCCTCCCAAGTGCATGTAACCTTTTGATTTTTTGCAGGGTTAGCTTTCTTTACACAAAACTATGCATTAACTCTTTCGCTGAAGTGAAAAGTTAATAACTTCTTCGCCCTCCACTTTTGAGAGATTTGATTATTTAAAAGTTCTGATTAATTCCATTACCACCCATACATGACATTAACATGCCGCCCTTCTTTGCAACCTACTTTGGGTTTAGGGCCCATTCGTGTCGAGATTTTGTAGAGGCCAAGTGCATCTCCAGGGTCTCCGTTTTCCTTGCCTCTTTTGAAATTACGTCGGTCCGACACGTGGCACTTTCTCGGCTTTTCTATCTCTCCTTGTGACTCACTATATATTAATAAGAGGATCCTTTCCTATGCGGGTCCCTTACTATCAATCCATGTGGAAGTCCCATGGGGTTTTGGGATTTGTTTCCTCCCTTTTGATTTTCAAAATGCTCCAGATGACACGTGGCACTCTCCACGGCTCTTCTAATTTCTTGAGTTTCTAGGTTCTACCTTTTTACCATGATTTGGATAAGTCTTTTCTTATATTACCGAGGGATTGAATCCTTTTACATTTTCTATGAGATTCTTAGAACTATCTTGATTAACCAACAAGAATTTTCTTGTTATCTAATTTCAATGGGCGGTGGAGGAAATTTGATAATAGTTCTGGTGACTCACAGGGGGCCATTAGCTTGCTAATCGGGGAAGAACCCATGATTTGCATCTATTAATTTGGGTATGGAGTCCATATCATGAGATAATCTAAACCTCGGTACTGAGCTTCAAAATGCCACCGCTGCTTCAGTAGGTGCCAACTGATCCTTCACGCCTTTCAACTCTCATAATGAAACTCTAGATTTTGTTTTGAGAGTAGAAAATTGTTTTTGATATTGAATTGCACTCCTCACATCATAAGATTTGAGGCTGAAAGATGGAGTGTATTTTGTTTTGGGCTTGCCAGAAAACTATATGTCAACCTTGGGGATGAGGCCTACTGCAATTCATTCTAGAGAGAGTCGACAATATTTCCTCTTTAGCCGATTTTAGTTACTCTGCATTTGTTTTTGAAGTTTACAACTATCATAGGAAGCTAAGGATATCCCTGCTATAAATATTGAGGGACTAGGCACTTTGTACCTTTAGATAAATACTAAAAAAGATATATACAAAGATTAAATCATACATGCCTCAAGTAAGACATGTAGCGTGTGCAAAAACACCTTTTTTTCTGAAAAAAATCTACTCCTACTCTTACACTAACCACACCACCAAAAGCTAAACAAAACCTGAAACATGAAGAGAAAAATAGCTTCCTTTCCTTGTAAAACATGGCCATGTGATTAATTTAGCAATAGATATGGAATGTGATAAGAGTGAAAAAGTACCTCTCACTCTTCTACCCATGATATCATCAAATAAAATGAATACCTCCTCAAGATGCTTATCATTTGGTTAGAGGTGTTGCAGTGACCCTTGGGGATTTGAAGATTATCCTCATGCTCTGAAGTAAGCATGACTGGTGTTGGCTTCTCCTTTGGATCTGATGAGGAAAAAATCTTGATGGGGCAGGGTTTTGAGATTTGTTGTTCTTTCCCGTCACTCTATATTTCGACCTCGGGGATGAGGCCTTTTCTGCGCAGACTTTCTTGGATGGAGTTGTTTGCATATTGATTTGAAATTTCTTGTGCTTATGGAAATAGTTGATCTTTTGTCTTGATGACTGGTATAGGAGTGGTTTCATCTTTGTCTTCCTTTTCCTCCTTCACTTTAGCAACTTTTCATCGAATCCAAACTCTTTGATTGAAAGCAAAAATCCTTCAATGATTTTATTTTCATTAAGAGCTTCTGAATTTGATTTAGGGGGACTGTCATGAGTAACATGATCTTGTTGTTGGAGAATTAATGATGAATCCACAAAGGTTATGATTCATATGGGTTCCTCTTTATTAAGAAATTCCTCCAAGTCAGATAAGTAATCAAGTTCATCTTTTTCTGTTGTGCTAAGGTTTTTCCTTTTTACATGATGGTCTTTGAGTTTGTAAATTTTTCATCATGTATAGCTTCATTTTTGAACATGAAGCTTGTGAGATCAAAATCTTCCAAAAATTCAGATTTATGGAGAGAATAGATAGGGGATATATCTGTAGTCTCTTGTGCATCTGACTCATGATTTGAATCCTCTGACTTTATTTTATATATCCCCCCGTGCTCCTCTTATTTTGGATTTGGAGTCACCACTTGTTTGCATGGAGGGGATAACTATTTGGAAGGAAAAGGGACAAAAGAAATGGGGTGGGATGGAAGGCTAGGAGATGGAGAGGGGAACTCATTATTTGGAGTGGTATGACATGATATAACTTGGGAAGGGGGGAAAGAAAAAAAAAGATTCGATGATTGACTTACCCATTGACAAGGTTATCTTGCACTTTGCTCATATGTTTCAATACCCTCAATCCAATGCACAAGTGCGAGCATCACTTCTTATAAGAAGTCAAGCTTCTCTTGTGGGCTATAGTGTCTAGGAATAGGGCCTTCCCATGGACAAGGTGCCATGCATCCTATCCCAAATGCTTTTATTTGTGCTATATCCCGAGATTGAATCATGCATGCCTCCATTATTTGGATCTTCTCTAGTAGACCAACATCCTCCATTTGAATGTAGTCATCATATGCATACCCGTGTCCTTGATAGGTTCCATAGCCAAAATGACCCCGAAATCGTTCATACTAGTAAGCATAGTGATTTGATCCTATTTATACTACTTGGTGTGGAGAAGTTGTGAAGCTCATTAGAGGTGATGATACTACTGCAAGTGTTAATTTTGTTGTGGGAATGAAGTCATGATTGCATAAATTCATAGAATGAAAGAAGATGGGAGATGTGGAAAGAAAGATGAATAGAGATGGATGAAAGAAAGGTCTAAAAATTTTTAGAATGGGCCATTTGGACCACGCGAAGTCACCAGATGTGCTTTGTATGTGCCTCCATAGGCTGAATTTCACCAAGAACACAAAAAATTGATGAAATGAAATGATAAGATGCTTTGAACCATCCCACTAGGCATGTCAAGAAATTTGTTGATGATCATCCTTGTATATGAACTATCAGAGTCATTGGATACCTTAGGTTAGTAGGACATGCACCCTAAGGTAACCTCCATATTTTAAAGAAGCTATCTCTTCTTTGTGGGGTGAGATACGGTTATAAAAATGAAACCTAGCACAAAACTAACATAAGTGATACGCCGAAAAAGGGAGAAGTTAATCAAGAATCCAATTTCCTGAAATGGAGAAAAGATGAGAAATGAAAAGGGTGGATGAAATACATCACATGAAAGAGATAGATTCACATAAAATACCACTTCAAACCCATTAAGAATAACTTATGAAACCCATAGTGAACATTAGAAATATGCACAATATACCAACAATGAAATAAAGGCTATTAGAGATGATAAAAGCATGCAAAGGATGGACAAAATGCATCACATGACATATTATATTGCTCCAAAATTATGCACAATATAACAATCAATAGGTAAGAGGAAAAAATGCCATTACAATGCTTCAGGAAGAAGGCTTGGGGCTCCCAGCTCATCCCCCTAGTAGGGAAGAAACAAGAGTAGAGAAGAAACATGACTAACTCTCTGGAGATATCTTATGAACCCCAGCAGATTACAATATATAGAACGAGAAGAAGAGAAGAGATAAATTCTAGAACTAGGATTTTCAATCACTTGCCCCTTGTAATAAATGAGATGAAGTGACATAAATAGATTGGCCAAATCTTTCTTGCATTTCCCATGATCTATCATTTAAGGAATGAGATCCATACTCATTTATCACATTCTCAACTACTTTACAACCACCTCCCTTGAAGTGGGATCGCCTTTTAAGGAATGCACCCTCAGATCTTTATTACATATTTGAATTTCTTGATTGCCACGCATCGGTTCTAGGTCATGATTCTGATGACACCTATTTTTGTGCTATTTTGTTTAGAAATGGCCTCATGAGTGCAGGTGAACCTTTTGAGTTTCGAAGGTTAGCTTCCTTTACACAAAATTGTGCATTAACTCTTCCGCTGAAGTGACAAGTTAATAAATTATTCACCCTCAAATTTTGAGAGATATGATCATTTAAAAGTTTTGGATGAGTTCCATTACTACCTGTACATGGAATTAACTTGTCGCCATTCTTTGCAACCTACTTCAGGTTTGGGGCCCATTCATCCCGAGCTTTTGTAGAGGCCAAACGCATCTCCAGGGTCTCTATTTTCCTTACCTCTTTTGAAATTGCGTCGGGATGACATGTGGCACTTTCCACAGATTTATCTTTCCTTGGGACTCGTATATTAATACGAGGAACCTTTCCTTGATGGGCCCCTTATTATTGATTCCATGTGGAAGTTTCACAGAGTTTTGGGATTTGTTTCCTCCCTTTCGGTTTTCGAAACTACATTGAGATGACACGTGGCATTCTTTGCGACTCTTCTAATTTATTTAGTTTTTGGGTTCTACCTTTTTAGCGTGATTTTTTAAAGTCTTTTCTTATATTTCTGAGGGATTGAATCTTTTTACATTTTCTCCGAGACTCTCAGAGCTATCTTGATTAACTAGCAGAATTTTTCTTGTTATCTAATTTCAGCGGGCGATGGAGGAAATTTGATAACACTAATTTTATCTACCCAATGCATCAAGGTCTCCTTAAAGCCTTGGTTAAACAGAACTCCCAAAATTGGGAAAAGTGAAAAATTTGATGCCAAAATGGAAATCCCTAAACCGGCGAGATCTGATAAAGTGGTGGCCAAAAGAACTAGATCTAGTTTGGCTAAGAAAATTCAAAAGAAGAAAAGGAAAGTGGATGAGGATCCTAGTAAACAGGTTAATATTAAAGTCAACTCTGAGTTAGAGGTTGGGAAGAGGGTAATAATCGATGGACATTAGAAGGGTTGGGAAAAAGGAGGTTCAAAAGGATACATGCAATGAACTAGAATAATATACGGTTATCCATTCTTTAAGGATTGAAAAGGAAGATATACCTAACAATCAATCCCATAACCCTGATGAATCTATTGAGAGCCTTCATGCCCTTAAATTTTCTCGAAAAAAATGTTCTCGGCCCAAGATTCTATGATGAAATCTAATGTATTTTTAAAAGAATTTGAAAACCGTCGCTTGGATACTGACATCAATAGACACAAGATTAGTATGGTGTCCATCGACTTGA
The DNA here is from genome assembly GCA_018340775.1 of Taxus wallichiana var. yunnanensis. Taxonomy (NCBI): domain Eukaryota; kingdom Viridiplantae; phylum Streptophyta; class Pinopsida; order Cupressales; family Taxaceae; genus Taxus; species Taxus wallichiana. Next base: position 964,439,955 of record CM031234.1, read on the forward strand.
GGGAGCTCTAAGAGAAAGTGGAAAACACACTTCTATAGTGCTCAGTGAAGACCTAAAAAATGCTAATGAAAGATGTATTTTTATGGAGCAAGAAATTTTAAAAATGAAGGAAATCATCATGCAAATCAAGGACGTCCATCTTCTGAATGTGAAGAGAACTATTCATCACTTGAAGCTCTTATCTGATATGATTATTACCATGAAAAAGATAAACAATTGGAGAAGGATGGAACTGTGACCAAAATGGAAATCATCGAACCTGATTATGAATATTGGAAGGCCACCATTGCTGGATTGGTTAAAGAGTGGAACAACTACATGCAAACTATGGGAGATTTGATAAAAGAATGATTGGATGTTGTGATTTTCCAATATAGGCTGTAGTTCTCTTTTTGCTATGCTATTAGTTTCTTTTATTGTTACTTTCAAAGCTGTTAGTATGGATTATGTCACTTTTAGTTTCCTTATGTTTATGCTTTAACTAGGATTCAATGGCTATACCCTTGGCCTTGTTTTTCAATTTTTGGAACTTCTTATTTTGTATGGGGTAGGGTCCCCTCAACCCTCTTTTACCTCAAATAATTTTTTTACAAGAATGTTTTAATCAAATATTACTTCAACTCATTAGAGACACTATCATGTTTCAAACTTATCAATAATTTGATGAATCCACACCATGAGATAAATCTCCTTGATACAAATATTTATATGCAAAAATCCCACATATTTTAGAGCTAAATGTAAAAATAAAACTTCCTTCAATATTAAAACTAAAAATTCCAAGAATGAGGATAAAGAAAAGGCTAATGTGATATGATAACATACTAGCTGAATTTTCCTATTTAATCTCGGATATATACAATTTACAATCCTATATCAACCCTTCATAAGTTTCTTCAATATCTACTTGAGTGAAATATCATATCTTTACCTCTACCTATAAAGATTGATGCATATAAACCACCCCTAAGAACTATGATTCATATGTGTATTGTGAATACCAAATATTTTGAAGAAATTTGATAAACCGATGCTTTACATTAATACATAAGATCCAATATCCGATCGAAAATAACACAATTTTGAAATATGGTGATAACTTACCAATGAATGAATCAATTACACAATCTAATCAATGTCTCGAATATGTTTACTGATCCTCTTCCTAACCATGGTACACAAGGAAATAATAAGAGTGATGAAGTAAATATGGATTATCATACAACACCTCTTGCTAGTTGATATGCTTTTAGAGCCAATGTCGGTCATCCTGGTTGATAGAATCATTAGTACACTATCAAATGCAAGTGGGAATGAATTATTATTACATTCTATAAACATGAGATCCCTACCGATGAATCTCTTCATGGGTATTTTTGTATAATTTATGTCATTGACTCGGATATGATACATAATATTATGGTAGAAAAAATACATAAATTATAATTACTTTGCCACTTTTAGGGAAAACATCACATTAGAATTATTTTTTTTTTGGTGTTTTTGGCCATGTTTCTTTGTAGAATTCACGTTATTATGGGTAGAAAAATCTAGTACAAAAATGAAGAAATTAAGCATTTTATTTATGTCCTTCTTATGCCACATTTCCAGCACTTAAACACAATGTTTTTACCTTTTTATGCCACCCATAAATGATACTAACATTAATCTTACGACCCAAATTGTAATGACCCAAAATAACCCAATTTAAAAGTAAAATTATTGCAACTTTTTTGTTGTTGAAATAACTAAAGAGAGTTTAAATTTATAAAAAAATATTTAACTTCAATTTGGCATGCTAATACATTGAACATACCAAATTTTACTCCTGTAATCCGTTTAGGAGTTACTAGCTCTTAATTAGAGGTTAGGTTAGACAAATCAATTATTCAATTTATATTTTTTTGTCCGTTAAATTTTTTCAAATATCTCCTATAGTTTTTCATTATATATACCATGGTTTTTAATAAGGTCTATGCAAGTTTAATAATACATTTAAATGACATCCTCTTAAAATAAATTAAAACACCCTACTTAAGGCATCCCCTTTTAAATTTTTTCTTATTAAAGAGTAGTTAGATTATCTTAACGAGTTACTTAATAAAAATCATCCCTTCATAAGTAAAAGTGTAGGATTTATTTTGAGCCACAAGATCAAGTGGATACACAATTTGATCTAAATTTACTTATGAGTTTGTTTTAAGTTTATCTATTATTTTAGTTTCTCAATTTTACTCTTGCCATTTTGTTTGGAGGTTGGCTTTGGAGCTCCCATGGATAATTCTTCATTTGGTATAAACATGCATATATTATATATATTATTTTTATTTTATTTCAGATTTATTTTTTTATTGAAACCTTAGGTATATCTACACAAAACATATTTACTCTTACAAAAATTATTAGCTAAAATCTATTTTCAAACAAAAAACCCCAAAAATAAAAAATGTCGGACGAGGAGGTGAAAAGGTGCATTAACCATATTAATTAATTATTATAAAGTAAAACATTATAACATGAATAAATTAAATAAAGTACAATGAACACATAACACAACATGTAACGTGGAAAACCCCTAAATGGGTAAAAACCACGAAATAAATCCACTATCAAGAAACTTTTACAATTACCAGTCTAGTAACTCCCTCCTCACTTCTACTCCATATTTTTACCAGGATTAACCTTCATATTCCACATTGGAATATTATTTTATCAATGTTCGATATATAATCGATATGATCTAATATCTTGAATATGACCTATGGTCATATTTAAATAACCCAAAGGGTTATAACCTTATTAAGTGGCGGGCACACCTCCCCAATTTAATTAGTTGATTAATTAAATTAACCAATCCCTGATATAAAGTTTATATTTAAATAATATGAATATAGTTTATTCTATATTATTTAAATATCAACTATATACTATGATGCACTTAATATTATAGTTCTAACACTCACCCTTAATATTAATTGGGAATTCATATGCAAACATTACCTATTTTTACATCGATTTACAAATCCATAAACCCTAAAGGTTTTAGGCTAGCACATGTATTTGTGAGACTAAATCTCATTGTTTCTCATATAAATATTCTTATACCACATCTCTAAGAGCCTTTTACAACACAAGGACCTCCTTTACAATTAGATACACACCAAGATATATTTTTCCTGTAAACTCTATCAATTTACATGTAAACTCTATCAATTTACTTTAGATCATACAAGATATTTTACAATGCTTTTAAACCAGAATAGAAGTATAGAGGAGAAGGAGTCAATCAACCGGATGAACATTAGGAGGTGGAATTGCCATGAAAAATACCCCTCAATGGAAACTTTGAAAGGCCAAACATTGCACGGAACTTGTAGAACTTCACATCACATAATGGCTTCGTAAACAAGTCTGCAACCTAATCTTCATTGGGCGATGCACAGGAGATCTATATCGAGTTTTGAACCTTCTTGCGAATAAAGTGCATATGTATCTCGATATGCTTCATTATTTGATGTTGAACTATATTATTAGCGAGAGAAATACAACTCGGATATCACACAGAAGATGAGTACTTCCTTTAACTTCCATGTGCATCTCTTCCAACAACCTCTTTAGCCACATGGATTCTTTTTCTTCTTCCATTACACTTTTATATTCTCGCCTCAGGTAGAAGAAATGAAAATTGTTTGTTACTTTTTATCGCTCCAAGTAATGACACTCGCACTTTGAATATATATCTAGTTGTAGATTTATGATCTATCACATCACCAACAGGGGTTAGAATCATAATATCTATATACATATGCATTGTTAGATGAAATCTAATGTAAACCATAATTAATTGTGCCCTTTACATAACAAAAAAATATTTTCACTAATTTCCACTAATCCCGATAGGGTTCCTACATAAATCTTAAAGCAATCCCTACTACATAAGCAATGTTAGGTCTAGTAATAGTTTGATAAATCAAACTACCTACAAGTTTCCTATACAACGCAGATTAGATTTTTCACATGCAGGTTTAGGATCAAGTTTACATCCTACTTCTATAGGAATATAAACTGGTTAACAATCAAGCATATTAAATATTTTAAGTAGATTAGTTTCATATTGTGATTGAGATACTACAATATATATTTTTATCCTGAAATATAGCCATGCCTAAAAATGATGCAATAATCATAAATCATGTCATCTCAAAATATTTCATTAAATTTCCTTTAATTTTCATAATTAAAGTGTTATAATTAATAGTGATAATTAAATCATCAACATACAATATAATGAGAATAATAGCATTTTATTCAATTTTAACAAATAAATCATTCTCGGATGAACAGTTAGAAAAATAATTTAGAATACCAAGCTTTAGGAGTTTGTTTCAAACCATACAAAGATTTTTTCAATTTACAAACATACATTTCTTTTACCGGTTCTTCAAAGTCTTTGGATTGGGTATAGAAATTTCTTCTTTTAAATCACCATTAAAAAAGTATTTTTACATCCATTTGATGGATTTCCCAACCATACTGAGCAGCTAAGGCAATCAAGATCTTTATTGTGCTTAGTTTTGCAACTGGTGCAAATGTTTCTACGTAGTCGACACTAGGTTTTTGAGTAAACCCTCGAGCTACAAGTATGGATTTGAATTTATCTACATTTCCATATTATTTATATTTAATATTGTATAGCCATATGGATTTGACTATAATTCATTTTTCAGGAGGAGGGACTAATTCCCATGTTTGATTTTTAATCAAAATAGTATATTCAGCTTTCATAGCATCTAACCATAATTCGTCAGAACAAGCTTCTTCTAAAGATTGTCGTTCGGGTTCATACAAAGTCATCAAAGCATAATATTTATGATGAATCCTAGTCATTTTCTGAAGGTTTCCTGGATTAGAGTCTTGCATAATAGACTTAGCCCATCTAGGTGTTTTAGTTACAAAGGAACTAGGAACAATCTCATTTTCAACTATAGGTTTAACACTAGTTTCTTCATCACATACATTATTTTCACAATTTTCAAATTCATTTTCATTTTTATTAGAAACATCATAAATAACAAAAGATGAAGAAGACGAAGAACAAAAATATTTTTCTAATATTTTTAACATTCCTGTTTTCTATAACTTCTCTTTTTAACAGATCAAAGATCCTAAGACCTTTAGTTTTAACACCATATCCTACAAAGATACAAGGAAAAGGGGTTGATCAAGCTTCTTCCATTTTGATTTCATAATGAAGAGGGAAGTTGGGATACCAAATATTCTCAAATGAGATACACTTGGTTTTTGGTTTGACCAATTTTCCAAAGGAGTTGAATTTACTAAGGCTTTAGTGGGAACTATATTCAAGATATGAACAACATTGTTCATAGCTTCTTCCTAAAGGAACTTAGGAACTTGAGCATAATGCATCATGGTCCTAGTCATTTCTAGAATAGTGCGGTTTTTCCTTTCCACAATCCCATTCTGCTAAGGGGAATAAGGAGTAGTTAATTCCCTTTAAATGCCACATTCAACACAAAATGAGTCAAATTATTGACTCACATATTATCCCCCATTATCAGTTCTAAGCCTCTTAATTTTATACTTAGAAGAGTTTTCAACTAAAGCTTTAAATTATTTAAATTTTGATAAGACATGATTTATTTTTAATGAAATAAGACAAAATCACACAAGATAAATCATCAATGAAAGTGACAACATACAAAGAACCATTAAGATAAGGAACTTCTAGGGGTCCTCTAACATCACTATGGACAAGCTCTAAAGGTTCGAAGAGTTATCATCATGATGACTGTGAAAAGGATTAGCATATTGCTTACCATGTAAGCATCCTTCACAAGTTTCATGATTTTGGGAAATAGGTGGTAGACCAGTTACTAGGTTTAGTTGAGACATGTCATACATACTCTTGAAGTTGACATGACCTAGCCTCTCATGCCACAATTGCATGTCACTTCTTTGATTTGTCAAACAAGAAGAAAAAGGAAACCAAAAACACATACAAACCATCTCTTTGAATGCCTTAAACTATAGTAACATTATGTTCATTATTTAATAAACCATTTATCCTTTAAAAATGTTACACTATAGTTATTTTGAGTTAACTGATAACAAGAAAGTAAATTCATTTAAAATTTAGGAACTAACAACACATTATTAATAAAACCATTTGCTATTTTTTCTTTTCCCTGACCTTGAACATCAAGAATAGAATGATCACCCATATAGATTTGATCATTACATTCACTAAGTTCATATAGGATATTGGATCTAAAAGTCATATTACTAGAGGAAAAATTGTCTAATATCCACTCATTTTATTTTGTAGTGACAAAAGTGGCATACAAAGCAATTACATTTTATTTTTGGCTTTTTTTTCTCGATTCTTGTTTTGGTTTTGATTTTGTTTTTGGTCTTGAATGCATTCGTTACCCTTTTGAAATCTAAGATTTGCTTTGTTATTTTTAAATTTACAATCCTCTTTCTTGTGTCCAAATTTACCATGATAATGGCATTTTCCATCAAAGATAACTCTTAGATTTCTAGGTTTCTTATCCTTGCTAGGAGGTTTAAAAGTTTGCTTTGTGTTTTTGTTGAATCTAGAGGTTTTATCTTTTGATTTCTGAGCGAGAAGTTCCCATGCGACATTCTCCTTACAATCAAAAGGTGACATTACTTGTTTTTATTATATAATAAGAGAACCAAGGGTTTACAAATTTAGAATTTCTTTTTTTGTTTTATATTTAGAATTCAAAATTGAATTGAAATTTCTAAATTTTTCATGAATATTCAATTGAATAATAAAATAAATCAATTTAACTTGAATTAAATGACGACCACATCCATCTAATTGTGACTTAATATTTTTAATTTTTGCTAGATAATTTGTCACTTTTTCATCTTCCTTCATACGAGTTGTCATAAGCTCTAAAATCAATTTAATAATTTTTGATAGACATGTACCTTCGTGCATCGATTCCAATTGAGCCCAAGCCTCACTAGGGCTCTATTAATTTCTGATATGAAGTAGAAAATCATCCTGTACACTTTTTAAGATAATGACATCGCCTCTTGTACTTTCTGTTGATACGTAACAACGTTGTCAACAATTGCATGTCTTCCGGTAGGAGCTCTCTCAATTCCATTTACAACTACCCATAATTTGTGAGCCATGAATTTTTCTTTCAATCAAATCTTCCAAATGTTGTAATTGTTTCCATTCAACATTTGAGATTTATCAATTGAAAATTGATTAGACCCATTTTTGCGTAAAATAGAGAAAAATGATTAACAAACAAGGATTAAAATAAGAGTTTTATAAAAATTCCCCTGTTCTATTTTAATCTTTGTAATTGATCATGATCAATTTATGCCAAAAAAGGACGTCCTGTAAATTGAATAGTCTATACACGAATACGTTAGAATGATATCAAAAATTAAATTGAAATGTAAGTGATTTTTTTTTTGTTTTGTAATAAAATTACGACGAAAAAATTATTGTTGTATAGGAATATATCATTTTAAAAATAAAAGTTATAATTTAACTATTTTTACAAAAATATTTATAATTTATCTATATTTTTCAAAAAAAAAAATAAAAAAATTATTTAAATACAATTTCTAAAAAAACTTTATAATTTTTTTTGGAGCTCTTGCTCCTTTAGTTAGGTTTTCTTGTCAACTCGGTGAGCCATATTACTATCAACTCGGTGAGCCATATTATATCCTAAATATTAATGCAAACCATATAACCCTATCAAACTAAATGACAATGTTTATTATAACCAAACATATATTATCAATGTCAACCATAAATTATACTCAAGCCAATTTGTAATGTAAGTCAAATCAATGCAAGAACCACGACCAAGAGCCACATTAAACAATAGTCGATCCATTCACCATGCCCGCGAGGGGTGATTAAACAAAGGGTAGTGTGACCTAAGTCACACCACCGAGTCACCATGGGAAGGCCTTTAAAGCCTTCCCCTTGCCTATGCTTTCCCATATAGGACTAACCCATTGCGAAAGGAGAGATGAAGGGGGCACTATCGATATCGCGGGAGGCGGAGAGATAGTGGACCGCGAGGATACGTGGCAAAACATAGAGGGGGTCTCAGTAGGAGCATGTAGTGAGTGCCACATGGTACTCACCAAGGAGGGGGTTAGTATGAAGGGGGCCGCCCCATAGAAATATATGTTATATATATATTTTTAATATAGTTTTCGGTATAGGTTAGGTAGGTTTATAGGATTTAGGTTTTAGGTTTATATATTTTAGTTTTACGTTTACATAAACTATATAAAAATTATATATATATATATTATACACATATATATTTATATTGTATTTTTATAAAATACAAAGATTTTATAAAAAAACTATACAACTATTATAGTTTGTATTAAACTGTAGGATAAAAAAAAACATTCCAGGGGCCCTATTTGAGACATGAATAAGGATTTAAAAAAATTCATAGTAAATAATGTAAATACAAATGTATTACTGGGGGACAAGGAATTTTTCTTGACTAATGAAAAAAATAGAAAAACCTATTTTCTCGAATGTTGTCTCCCCTGTAAACTCAAATTTTACTCTATATTTTTTACTCCCCTTTTGAATTTCTTGAATCCCTACAAACTATATAAAATATTTCAAATATTTACAACCCTTACCTTATTTTTTAGATCCTGGGTAAGTCCCAAAGTTGAATTCTTTTTACATAGTTGAAAATTCTAAAAATGCCTTTTCACCTGCAATATTCATCCAACTATCCAACTATGCGGAATGGGAAGGGGTTTTAAATAATATTTCAAATAGTTTAACTACCTTCCCTACCCTTAAAAACTTAGGATATATTAGGATTAAATTAATTTATTAATCTCACTCTAGTACCATGTCGGATTTAGGGGTGAAAATGTACATTAACCATATTAATTAATTATTATAAAGTAAAACATTATAACGTGAATAAATTAAATAAAGTACAATGAACACATAACACAACATGTAGCGTGGAAAACCCATAAATGGGTAAAAACCATGGAATAAATCCACTATCGAGAAAATTTTACAATTACCAGTCCAGTAACTCCCTCCTCACTTCTACTCCATGTTTTTACTAGGATTAACCTTCATATTCCACATAATGGAATATTATATAATCAATGTTCTCAGTATATAATCAATATGATCTCGATATCCTGAATATGAACTATGGTCATATTTAAATAATATGAAGGGTTATAACCTTACTAAGTGATGAGACACACCTTCCTATTTAATTAGCCGATTCATTAAATTAACCATCCCATAATATAAAGTTTATATTTAAATAAGGTGAATATAGTTTATTTTATTTTATTTAAATAGAAAATATATATTATGATGTTGTTATCCAAAATAACTCTCCTAGTTATTTGAACAACTTATAATTCCATTTTAGCTATGAGGTTCCACATGACATGTTACACACACTTTAATTGATTCTTTGGCATATTTCCTTGGTTACAAATTCCTCGCACGCCCTTGGGCACTCCTTCACATTTTATTTTCCTTTCCCTCTTTGTTCCATTTTCCCTTGCACACACTTTCCGCGCATCCACTTTCTTCCCACCATTTCATGCACTTTGTGCGCACGCCCTGACTTGATCCCAAAACTAACTAAGTCCCTAGAATTATCATACACCCCTTTCCTCACTACTACATATATTTCTTCCTTAGGTAATTCTCTCATTCCTTCTTGCACATGTTAATTTTACATCCGCCCTTCCTCTATTTTCTTTCTATGCCTTTCTCTTTCATGTGCATGCCTTCACGCTTTCTTACGCACCTTCTGTGCCACTTGGCATATGTAAAAAATTGAGTGTGTTACATGTAACCAATCAAAGCATGCCTGTTAGGTGCTGAATGCTCACAACAAATCAGTATGTGACACATGGTAGAAATAAAAAAGTAGTTACACAATTGATTGATCCTCACGAATCAGCGCATGCCACATGTCTTTGCATGTCAGAGAAACTTATGGACTTCTCGACAACCATAAATTTTGCTACATGCACCTATGATACACATGTGCCCCATCTCATTCGAAATCTGCTGACATGGGTTATACACTAGATCATTCGATTCAAATTTTAGTGGGGTCTAATAGGTGAGAAACAAAAAAATGTCTTTATGGGCATTAATGAAAAGATCTCGATTTCTCTAACCACCTGATTTGAAGAGATCTCACCTCCTTCCCTCTCCTACATGCCATACGAGACTTGGAGAAGTGCATTTGATAGATTGCGGGTAGATTTCCAGGCATTTATTTTTTTGTTGTTGGTGGTTTTGATTAAAAACCCAAGTTTTCACTTCTTCTCTTCTCTCTCTCTCTCATTGATTCATCTATAAATGTAAGAGCTTAGCTCATTATAAAGGGTTGGACATTTCAAATCTTCTAGCATTTGCTAAGGGTTATCCATATTTTTATTTTGAGTTGTAAACCTCTAGATAAGGATCTTGCATGTAGATATCAGCCTCATATGCCATTGTAATGGAATGTGCATCCTTGAAAGTAATAAAACCATCGTTTTGTGGTTATTCTCTTCCTTGACATGTTTCTATTATTCTTTCTTTATCCTATTTGCATTGTGTGATTTTTGTGTCACTTTAAATCCCTTGCAACTCGATTTTATTGTTTTGTTTCATGAAATCAAGTAGGTTAATGCATTCTAGTTTTTGCTACGCGTGCTGACCTCCTTTTATGCTTTATCTTTCATTTGCACTCAAAACAGATAGTGTTCATCCCACTTTTTATGGCGTTATCACCTTCCTTAATTTAGTTTTCCATTTTCATGTTACCCTTCCATCCTTGGTCCATTAGAATTGTTATCTTAGTTTTCCTTTCTAGCATTAGGAGTAATAGTAGAAGTAGAAATAGGTAGAAGAACCAACATTCCCCAGAGCTCTGTCTCAAGCACACAAGGTCTCACAACTTGGAGATAGTCCCATTGTTGACTCAATGACTCAGTTCTTCCATATCTAAGACATGTGCAATTTGAACAATCAATAGTTTCTGGAAGGCTAGTGGGACCGACATTGAAATCTTAAATTTCAACATTTCTAAGTTTGGTGTGTGATTTAGCAATTTCCAGCCTTTAGACACTCACTTCAACACATCTGGTGACTCCCAACATTCTCATATCTTATGTTTTCAACAGTCCCAAGTGCCTTTCATGAGACAAGTATAAATGAGACAAAGAACATTATCTTAAGCTTCTTTCGGGTACCTCTAGCTATCTCCGAGGAGAGTAGGTAGAAGAACACATGCACGCATATCCCCATCTCTAGTGCACTACGCACATTCCACTCCTCCTCAAAATAGACCTGCGTGCCCTGCCATGGTGCTCTAGTCACCTCATCCTCCAAGAAAATTTTCCAACTTCATTGGTTGGGGCCCTCTCAATCTGAACGTGTAACATGATATGTTAGTACCCACACTCAAAAGTATTCCATACTTTAATGGTGAGAATCAAGTCACCCTTATTGAGCACATCCAAGATGTAGCAAATGTATGCTTTGTTTACTTGGTCACACATGATGATGTAGTAGTGTTATTCAAAGGAAAAGCATTACAATGGTACAAAGGTTTGATACTTGCATCTATTACCACCTAGGACAAGCTTGGTACAACTCTGTGTAATTATTTTGAAGACAAGTTAGATCACCTATCACTGGTGGAACAACTGACTATAAAAAGAGGGTGCCCAATGAGCAAATGAATGATTTCAATATCAAATTCTAGAAAACTTGGGATAGAATCCCTTAAGTGGTAAGGCCTATAACCCAACATGCTTTCTTGTATTATCTAAGGGCTTTGAATAGTGAAATTTCAATAATGATTCAATCCATGGGAGGTAAAACCTTTCCTGTTGCTTACAACATTGTAATAAGGGAAGAAAATAGTCTCATCTAGGTGGGAAAGTTGGATCCTAGACCTACCATACCCTTAGTCCCAGAGATGTCTCAAGTACCCCAACATCCTATTGCTTATATCCCCGTACAGAGTGCACAACTGGCTACATCTACATCATACTCTCCCCCGTAATAGAAATAAGATGAAGAGATGAAATCCTTGATTAGAAACTTTTCAAACAAAATTATATCTTTAGAAAAGTAAAGCAGGTGCAATCTTTCAAAAATATTCTAATCAGTACGAACCAAAACAAACAACCCCGATGGAACCAAGTATGGAAGCTAGAGATATGGGAAGAATAAAAAAAATATAGATGGCATGCTAACATACATCTTCCATTACAAGTTGTTCCTCCAGCATAACCTCTTCTAGTGCCCAACACAAGTGAAACACTAGTTCTAGTTTTGAACAATATGGCTCAAGAATTAGAATGATTATTTCATTATAATATGCCTCATAGTCAATATCACTGCGCCAATGCCTTGCATGCTTAGGCCTATATGATCCAAAATGCTTCTAACAAAGGAGCCTTCCGCCAATGCAAATTGAAGCGAGAAAAATCAAGAAAATCTAGAAGCTCCTCCAGAGGCCAATCTGATGTTATTTGGCACGAGAATAATTTTATGCAAACAATCAAGCCGCAAAGAGTCCCGATAGACCTCATTTCCAAGTTGCTAATAATACAAGGTACAAGAAGAGAATGTTGGACTCAAAGCGTAATCTTCAGATTCTGTCACACAAGATGATCCTCAAAATTAGATAGATGTAACTAAGACATCCTCAGAGTAAAGGTGTGCAAGTTCCTATGTGTGAGGTTCCATGTAATTCTTCCCTTAAAGTAGCCCGCACCCTCCTTTGGTGGTTCAAACTCCTACACCAACTAAGGCCCTTACCTATGTACCAACAATAAAAAGAGAGGATATTGTACCCTAAATGCATAAATTAATTGGCCTTCCATTCAAAATTGTAGACCGATGAATAAGATGAATATAAATGTCATAATGTATGATGCCCGACCATTCCATCTCAATGTAACCTTTGCATGAAGCTCGAAAAATTTCATGCACCGATCAAGCTACCAAAAACTACGTGTTCTTGTCAATATTTTTGAAGAAGAGGAGAAACAAGTAAGTAAGGTTATCAAAACCCCACCCTTCTATATGTATTTGATCATAGGAAAACATCTCGTTCATAATTGTATGATTGACTTAGGTGCTAGTACTTATTTCATGCCAAAGAAAATAGCCGATGTCCTAGGTCTCAAGTACAACCCCTTATGTAAAGGAGTCCTACAACTCAATGGCTCAACTGTGAATACCTTAGGAATCATCAAAAATCTTGAGTTAATCCTCCATGCATGTCCGAGCCTCACAATAACTCAAGATGTATCAATTATTGACTTACCTCCTTTATTTTTCCTTTGTCTGTCAAGGGATTTTACTGCCAAAGTGGGGGTTACTTGTCTTCTGATTGGTCTCATATGTTAATCAAGTCAAGGTATGGTACCCGATTCATCATATAAGTTGAGCCAATATTTTCTTATCATGTAGAGTCATATCAACCATCTCCTCTCCAAGCCAACTACTTAATCCAAGAAGAGAAAAATCTAGTTTCTAAAGAGTAACCTATTCCTCTTCCTCTACCTGACTCAGTGCTAGATAAATGGGAGGAAAGGCACCACAAATTTGATCCATATGTTGAAGAGCTATAATATTTTGAAACTAGACTTGCACTTTCTGTATCCTTGAAGAAGAGGCTATGATACCGTATGCGCTCAAGAAAAAATAGGAAAGAATGGGTTTGTGGAATTTATACTTTGATGAATCCGTAAGTATAAACGATGCGGGTGTAGTGTTGTTTTAATTTCTCCCAAGGATGATAAATTATTCTTCATGAATAGGTTGTAGTTTGCATGCTCCAACAATGTAGCAGAGTATGAAGTATTGGTGCATGGCCTTCTCATTGCTGAGAAGAAAGGAATTAAGGCACTTCATATCTTTGGAGACACATAATTGGTTATCCACCGTGTCACAAAAAGTGTGCTACAAATAGCAAGCTTCTCGAAAGATTATAATGGGACCTCCTTGAGAGATTCGATGCTCGAATATGCAGTGGTGCCACATAAGATGAATAAATGGCCGACTTGGTTCAAAATTTTATCTTATGGAGGAATTTGTAAAAGGAAACATGAAACATGTCAAGATAGTAATCAAAACATCCATTCTAGATAACAATACCAGTTGGTAAGTGTTTAACAATGACGTGAAGATTGTCCACTTCATTCAAAATAAATTTGAGTTCTCATTAAGTATACAAGCTGAATTGTATGACAACTATGGTGATCAAGTGATCCAGCTAAAAAAGAATAAGTTTCCTAAAGGGCTGTTCTCCTTAGAGAAAATATTTAACCATGGTGATGAGTTCAAAGGTGAAGAAAATAATATACACGCAATGCACAAAGAGTGATCCCTAATCACTATTACGCTTGCAAGGAGTTGTTGCTGAGTAAGACTTATGTGGATGATGAAAATAAGGCCTTCATATCTCTCTATTAGAAATACAATGATATTTTCTCTTGGGAGTATGAGGACCTCAAAGGATTTGACCCAAGGGTTTCTCAACACTCCATTGACCTTGATCCCAACATCTAGCCCACCAAACAAACTAAGAGACTAGTTAATCCAAGGATAGAACCCTTGATGAGGAAAGAGTTTTCTAAACTCATTGAGGTGAAAATCATATTTCCAATTAAATACTTTACTTGGGTCATAAATATAGTTCCACTGTGTAAGAAGAATAGTCAAATTAGGATTTTCGTTGATTTCGAGATCTGAACAAGGTGTCCCTCAAGGATCATTATCATTTTCCTTTTATGGAGCAGATTCTATAGACAGTGGCTAATGCGTAGAGATTCTCTATGTTGGAAGGCTATTCTGGTTTCAATTAGATTTTGGTTAATGAAGAGGATCAATTCAAGATAACATTTACAACCAAGTGGGGAACATATGCATATCAGAATATTCCCTTTGGTCTATCAAATGCAGGCACGACATTTTAGTGTGCCATGGACATTTCCTTCAAAGGCTACATCAATGAGTTCATCTTGGTTTACCTAGATGAAATAACAGTCTTCTCAAAGTAGAGCGTGGATCACATGGCAAACTTGGAGAAAGTATTTGAGAGGTGTAGAAAATTTGGGGTATCTCTCAACCTCGGAAGTGTAATTTTTGTGGCGCAGGAAATATTTTGGGCCATATGGTTTCAAAGGATGGCATCGTAATTAATCCTGAGCACATTTCAGCCATCCTGGGTCTTTCTCTACCGGCGCACAAGAAAGTCTTGTAGTCCTTCCTCGGAAAAATCAAATTTGTTAGGTGCTTCATTCCTAATTTTGTAGGAATGGTTTATCCCATCACCCTCATGTTAAAAAGGACACAACCTTCAAATGGAAAGCAAAAGGAAAAGAGAGCTTCAACAAGATCAAGCAGAAATTTCTTGTGCACCAACACTTATCAATCTGGATTATTCCAAGGATTTCATCCTTTATGATTATGGTGCTAATGCAAGTGTTGCTGCTATCATGACACAAGAAAATGAACAAGGATTAGAACAAGCGAAATTTCTTGCTTGCCAATATTCATCAACCCGGATTACTCCATGGAGTTCATCCTTTATGCTTATGGTGCTAATGTAATTGTTGCTATCTTGACACAAGAAAATGAACAAGGATTGGAACAAACAAAGTGGCTTTATTGAGTCGAAACTGAAGGATTATGAGTTTAAACACAATCACATAGAGAAAAAGGTCTACACCATCATGTGCGCCTCAATAATTTCAAGAGTATGCTCACCACAAATCATATCAAGGTGTTAGTCTCTCACTTTGTTGTTAGAGACTTCATAATGGCAGAAAAAATTAGTGGAAAAAGAGCAATATGGGTGACCAAGATCATAAAGTATGATGCGACTATCAAAGCCATGAATTTGGTAAGAGGTAGAACACTTTGCAAATAACTTGCTAGCTTGCTGAGGATGTGAAAAATGATCCCGAGACTTCATTATTCTTGGATGAAAATATCCCACGCGTAGATATTGAAAAAAATATGGATCCCGGTGCATGCAGGTTGGATGAAGGACATGATCACATTCCTTTCCAAGGGCACATACCCTCCTAGTTTAAACAAAATAAAGAGAAGACATCTAAGGCTAAAATTTATTCCATATGTTCGATTGATGGCATTCTCTTCAAAAAGAATCTTGATGGCATGCTTTGATGAGATGTATTAACGACGTGTAAGTTGAAAAAGTGTTAGCATAATTTCACGATGGATTCTTTGGTGGACACTTCTTTGCCAAGACTACAACAATGAAGATTATAATGGTAGGACTGTTTTGGCCTACCCTATTTGCAGACGTGCACAAGTGGGTTGTTAAATGTAAAGAATGCACTTTCTTTGTAGGAAAGAATAAATTAACAACGTTTCCCCTTTGAAAAATCCAAACGGAAGACTTCATAGGCATGATCGACCATCCTTTAAGCACTGGCCATAAGTTGGTGTTGATAGCTATGAACTACTTCACCAGATGGAAAGAAGTTGTCCCGCTCAAAGAATCAACTCCAGAGTCTCGTGATTTTATACTTTCTCAAAGGTATTGTAACAAGGTTTGATGTTCCCGAGAAAATTATTTTAGATAATGAAAAATCCTTCCTTGGTACTAGGATCACGTATTGGGCTCTTAGCCTAGGTATCTATATGAATAATTCTTCCAAATATCACCCTCGGGAAATGGTTTGGTAGAGTCTACAAATAATAATCTGATCAAATCATGAAATGCACAATGAACATCAAGCAAAGAAAGTGGCATATAAACATCTCACGCGCACTCCTGGGTAGACATGATCATAGTAAAGAAGGCAATAAGTATTTTACCTTACAAGCTTGTGTACAGTAAAGAAGATAGACTCCCATTATCTCTTGAATTACCTTCATTAGATCTTGCCCAACAGTTGGAATTTGAGGGTGTAGACCATAGAGAAATCAGAATGGTAGAGCTGGTTGAACTTGAGGAATCAAGAAACTCTACCATGATCAAGCTAGAACAACATCAAAATCAACAAAGAAGTGGTTTGACAGAAAGGCTAGGCCTCAAACCTTCAAAGTTGGGGACTTAGTCTTAAAATGGGATGCTGACAGAAAAACCATGGCACCATTTAAAGTTTGATGTGCTTTGGAGTGGCCCATACATTATCAGCTCCCCGCAAAGAGGCCAATTCTTTTGAATTGAATCCTCTTGATGGAGGAACACTATCAATCATAGTTAATGGGATCTATCTCAAACCCTTCCATTAAACTCGTTACATCAATTTGTATATATTAGAGTATTTTTAATTCCTCTAAGTGCACTGTACGCACATTGTCTTGTTTGTACATAGTTATTTCTTTCTACGTGCTTCTTGCACACATTCTTTTATTGCTTCCAGGATGATAGTCACCTTCCAAAGAGTTTTCACCGCTTTTTACAGATTCAAACAGAGTTCAAAATACATTGTAGAGTGATTTAGAGGGAAATCCTTCAAGCAGACTCCATGCCCAATGGATGCTCCAGGCTACTGATATCCTTCATCTAGTAGGAAGATGGCCTCAAAATTCACCAAAAATGTTATCTAAAATAACTCCCTAGTTATTTGGATAACTTATAATTCCATTTTAGCTCTGAGGTTCCACATGATACGTTACATGCAATTTAATTGATCTATTGGCATATTTCCTTGGTTGTAAATTCCTCGTGTGCCCTTGTGTTCTCCTCCTTCACATTTTATTTTCCTTTTCCTCTTTGTTTCATTTTCCCTTCACACGTACTTTTTGTGCATCCACCTTTTCCCAAAATTTCATGCACTCTCAGCACATGCCCTATATTTTCTACCAAAATTAGCTAAGTCTCGGAACTCTTGCATGACCCTTTCCTTACTACTGCACATTATTTTGTAATAGTTGCGCCTTCGCCATATGTTTCTTCCTCAGGTAGTTCTACCATTCCTCCCGCACACGTCACTTTTATGCGTGCCCTTCCTCTATTTTCCTTTCGTGCCTTGCTCTTTCGTGTGCATGCCTTCACGCTTTCTTCTGCCTTTTTATGTGCCACGTGGTGTATGTCATACATTGAGTGTTTTACATGTAACCAATCAACGCGTGTCAAATGAGTGTTGAATCCTTTCAACAAATCAAGATATAACACATGGCGTAAACAACAAAGTAGTTACACAAAGTTGGTCAATCTCTTAGTCAATTAGCATGCGCCACGTGTATTTACATGTTAGATCAACTCAGTAGACTTCGATAGCCATAATTTTTTTGGTAGACCTCTCAAAATGTGCACCCGGTCTCCTTTGAAAGACGCTAACATGGGCTATACTCTAGATCATTAAAATTCAAATTTTAGTGGGATCTGGTAGGTGAGAAATAAGGAAATGTCTTTCTAGGCATTAATGAAAATATTTTATTGCTCTAACCACCAGATTTGATAGATATCTCACCTCTTTCCTTCTCCTACATGCCATATAGACACTGGAGAAGTGCATTTGAAAGATTACATGTGGATTTATAGGCATTTATTGCTTGCTATTGGTGGTTGTGATTCAAAATCTAAGTTTTCCTCCTTCTCTTCTCTCTCTCATCGATTCATCTATAAATGTAAGAGCTTGGCTCATTGTAAAGGGTTGGACATTTTGGATCTTCTAGCATTTGCTAAGGGTTCTCCATCTTTGTATTTTGAGTTGCAGACCTCTAGATCTAGCTCTTGCATGTGGATATTGGCCTCATACACCATTGTAACAGACTATGCATCCTTAGAAGTAATAAAATCATCATTTTGTGGCTATTATCTACCTTGACGTGTTTTTATTCTTCTTTCTTGCCTCCCTTTCGCATTGTGTGCTTGTTGTGTCACTTTAAATCCCTTGTAGCTCCATTTTCTTATTATGTTTCATGAAATCGAGTAGGTGAATGCATTTTGGTTTGTGCTATATGTGCATGGCCTCCCTTTATGATTTCTCCTTCATTTTCACTCAAAATAGATAGTGTTCATCCCACTTTTTCTAGTGTTATCACCTTCCTTAGTTTAGTTTTCCATTTTCATGTTACCCTTCTATCCCTGGTCCCTTGGCATTGTTAGCTTAGTTTCCCTTTCCAACATTAGGAGTAACAGTAGCAGTAGAAATAGGTAGAGGAACTAGCCTTCCCCAGAGGTCTTTCTTAAGCACACAAGGTCCCACAACTTGGAGACAATCCCATTGTTGACTTAATAAGTCAACTCTTCTAGATTCGAGACATGGGCACAATTTAAACAACCAACAGATGCACTTAATATTATAGTTCTAAAAAAACTCTACAACCAAGGTATTTAATCAAGATCACATCCAAAAGACCCATACTGAACCCACTTATAAATATTAAGTCTTATTACACACACTTTTACAAAAAGAATTACAAAAATAAATTCACTTACATGCACTTACAAAAGTAAAATAAAATACCTATTTGTGTGTATTCAAAAGTGATAATGAGGGTTATTTATTATCCCTCAAGTGGAAAAGGAAGTCAAACTAGTTAACCTACCACATGGGAAGGTTTATAGACTTGATTTGAGAGTGTGGGATAATGTTACTTGTCCCATACACTTGAAATTTGTCCATAAGGAAAATCTGAATTTACTAAAAATAGAAAGAGAAAACCACCCAAGTAGCCACTTGCATGTAAAAATAAGGAAATAAAAAATTAATTAACAAGACAATTAAATCAAATTGAAGCAAGATTAATCAAAATTATTAAGGAATATAAAAGGTCCAAAAATAATGGGGTGACTCCACCAACCTTGGAGAAAAAAAACAATCAATAAACATACTATCACATGTGTTCACTTTACAAAATAAGGATAAACACATGAATTCAAAGTGACCCCATGTTGGGCAATGAACCTCTCGAGGATTTTTCTCCCTTCATCCTTATTTTGGTATGAATGTATACAAGTATATATACCTATTTCCACCTACACACTCAACACACATATCATATCCACTCAAAAAAATAGTGCTATATAATTAAATTACATGTATACTAAAATAATAAAACACATATATCAATACAAAAATTCATTCAAATTATGGGTAGAAATATATAATATTCCTTTATAATTTTACATAAGTAACAACATATTTCTTCAAACACATTCTAATATATAGTTGAATTACCAAAAATTAAATAAATTACATCATTTTGAATTACCATAAAGGTATGTATACACCAAGCAATAACTAACATATGCCAATGTCGAATCAAAACAATAAAAATAATTGTATTAGAGTTTTGGCACCCCATGTCACCAAAATAGGACAATAATGCTCAATGCAGACCCATTGAGTTAATAAAACAATTCTAAGAACCTTGTTCCAATATAAATAGAATAATGAACATAATAAAATGAGAATATTAGCATAATATAATCTGAAAATTCTTAAAGAGTGTGTTATACACCCCCTCCATTTAGAGCTTGAATTACTACTAGAAGTCACTGGAAGATATGAGGGATTTAATGCTTAAATTATTTTCATTATCCCAAGTGGATGTAGTCTCATCATATCTATACCATTGTAATCGTACCTGATCTAACTTACATATTGAAAAGGACTAGGGTATTGCTATCTAGTATGTGTATAGGATCTGAGGTAAATTGATCATCCTATTCCACTTACAATTATATCCAATCTAAAACATGAGAATTATCCTATACATATCTCCTAAAAATGAAGGATAGAACACATCATGGACATGCAAAAATCTAGGTGGAAAGGCTAGATGAAAATCTACTAGTCCAATCGGATCTAGGATGCCAAAAGGTGTCATAAAATAATGTGTAATATTATAACCATTTCCTTAACAAATTAGGCTCTTATGTGTTTTGAATCTCAATAATAACTTTGTTCCAAAATCAAAGCTACGATCAATCTTATGAAATATACACACTTATTCTACCACTCCTGTGCCATCAAGGTGTTGTAAGATAAGGACCACTTACCTCTCTATGTATTACAACACATCATGACCTACTATAATCATATTATCAATATGATCCTAACTTAAGGGAGTCCTATAGTCTCTTCCATATGGTGTTCTAAAGGGTTCCATATCACTGAAATTTTGATAACTATTATTATAGTAAAAATTAAATAAATATGAATTTTCCTTCCTAAAATACCATTGATCCATAACATACATGTGAAACATGTCATCAAAAACCTAACCTAACAACTTGGTCAAACTAGTTTTCTCATGGTAGCACATAGTAGTGAAGTTGTGTTGAGTGCCTAACACTTCCTACAAGGTAATCCTAAATTTGGATGTATACAATGAGTCATGGTTATATATGATCTTGTGTGTGATATTATGTAATTAGATGATCTCATACATGTATATACTATATATTTATCTCCATGTATAATTTATCTTGATAGGAGAAGTGTGCCACCTTGATCAACTTATCAATCACATGATGGTGATATGATGAGGTGGGTAGGATAATAATTAAATCAATTGAAAGGGTTTTCCATTTCTACTTAGGAATGAAATTAAAATAATGAATACCTACAAGTTTATGATGCTCGACCTTCACTCTTTACAACTATAAAAAAATATTCTAAAAACTATGAAATATCCCCTCATAGACAAACCCAATGATACAACTATCATAACTCGGTGTGCATCTTCTTCACCCTCGAGATGAGTTAAATAAGGTGCATGATGGGCCTACATAAAAGTAGCTCAGAATAGATCACCACCCCTAGGAACATACATGAACCCTATATGCCTAAAATTTACATATGGATTCAAATTTATATCCCATGAAATTTCCCTTTAGGGCCCATTGAGCCTCAATCTCATGCTTGATCTAAATAAAAATGTCTCTAGAAATATACTCTATGATTTGACTCCTCAAAATTAGTTAAAGGGTAAGGGCCACCACTCTATGTCACTTACCACTCGAGGAATCTACTAAATAGTTATCCTTCACTTAATGTTTACTATATCCATGTTATACTCACAAATGATCTCCATCCAACATATTTTATGGGTGTTAAGATTAGGATGAGTAAAAATGTGGTGAGGATCCATTGATTTATCCTCCAAATGAACCATCATTTAAAAAGGTAGTAATGTAAACAAAACAAGGAATAAAAAACTATAACATGATCAAGGTCATGGGTGGGGTAGTTTAAATCATAATATTTTATCTTTCGAGACTCAAAAGAAATCACATGTATATCCTACATGAGAAGATATCTCAAAACAACTATGGAGACATCCCTATAAAAATAATGTATTTATGTGGATTGGGGACAATAAGCTTGGTGTGGTGGTGAGATTATCCTTGAGCATTATAATATCCTAATTATACTTATATTTTCACTCAAACTTATTCCATTTACACTAAAGGGAAGTGATGGGGTGAGAAATGCATGAAAATTATGAAAAAACCCATGATAATAACTTACAAAATCCAAGAAGTTGTACACCTATATGACACTGGTGGGTGCACTAAAATAAACAATTTCCCTAATATTTTGGGAATTGATGATGATTCCCTCTCTTAGATAATGTGGCCAATATAGTGCAAGTTAGTATGAAAAACAATTTTTTTTTTTCCAAGCTCGCATAAAGATGATGTAATCTCAAACAATGTAAAATATACCTAAAGTGAACCTCATGCTCCTTTAGTGTGCATGATAAAATGATTATGTCATCAAGGAAAAAAGTACAAAATAACAAAAAAACATTATTAAGAATAACCCTCATCAAACTCATGAAGTTTTCTGGGGGCATTGGTTAGCCCAAAGGGTACCAATTTGAACTCATAGTGGTCATAAATTTTACAAAACAAAAACTTATGAATGTCTTCCTCAACAATCTTCAACTGGTGACAACCATCTTTTAAATATTTTTTTGAGAATATGGCAACACCATACATATATTTGAAGAGATCATAAAATCTGAGAGAGAGGATAATGTTTCCTCATTGTTACCTTCTTTAAATGTATATAGTCAATAGGAAGTCTCAAAAATATGTCTTTTTGTTAACATATATGATGGGTGTGCCCCAAGGGGACACACTAGGATGGATAAGGCATTTATATAGTAATCCCTCTTCCTAAATCTTAAGAACATAGATCTCTAAAGTATCCATATTGTTTGGTGATTGAGAAATAGGATCTCCTCAAAGAATTACTTTCATGTGAAATTCAATCTATCTATGCAGTACTATACCTAATAAATTACTAGGAAAACATTTGTGAACTCCCAAATAATATGGTGATCATGTAATGAGGGTATATATGAATCATCCTCTAATATATCACTAACTATAATGGTGAAAATTTAACATTTGTTTCACATACTCCACATAGGCTACATGATATAGATAATGTGAATGGAAAAGAGCCTATGAAATCCTATCAATATTGTCTCTACACCAAGGTCATTGTAACACTCAATGTTCTTGTGGTAACAATATACTCTAGCTCAGTGAGCTTCAAGATATTTCATCCCAAAAACAAATCTCACAAGAACACATGGGAAGGATGCATAGATCTACCATGGTAGTGAATGATCCCAAACCAAACACACACTACCAAATCAACATACCATCTAACATTCTACCTAACTGTCACTATCATACATTAATCCACTAACAAAAAGGATACAAAGGATTTTAAATAACTATAATAAAATCAAATGGAAACAATAACATTTAAAATACTACCTAAATACTATCACTATGGCCTAATGATATTTTGGGAAGTTATCTACCATTCCGAATATCTTTTTGGTCTTCTCATTATCCATTTTTACCCTTGGAAAAAATGGAAAACTTGGAGAAATTGGACCTAGGAAATTGATTTGGATTTCAAAGGAGAATATGGAGATCTTAGGTAAATTTTCATGTTTTGAATAATTATTAGTTGATTTGGGGGACATAGGAGTCATTTGGTGTAATTTCCTTCTTCTAGGACCAACACTTAGCCAATTTGGGTAAACTGGAAAATTGGAAAAATGAGGACAATTGGAAGGCCTTTACCCCTTGTTCAGATCAAGTACTTAGAAAAATTTGGGAAAAAATTAGTTTTAAAAATGGGAAAAATGGGTATATTGAAGAAAATTAGTTTTGGGGACACTATAATCCTCTTTACTTAGCTCCTCAATGATTTACTTACCTTGGGGATTTAGAGAAATTTGAAAAAATGTAGAAAAAGGACTTCTATAACATATTGTGGATTCTAGAGGGTTAGGTGGAACTAATGTGGGTGGAACCAAGGTTCCCCACACTTAGCATGCACCTAATTTGAATTAAAGAGGAGTGACCCCTTTGTGTGTGGAGATTTTGGGGAATTTGAACCCCCATAGAACAAGTTTCGTGAGGTAACTTGTGCTCTACAGGGCCTTTTTGGCTGAAGGACAAAGAGCGTGGATGGGAGTTTGTTTGGTGCAAGGAAGTGTGGGGTACAGGGATCTTGATCCATGCATGTACAAGTTCCTCGTGGAAGGATGGTACTCGAAGGAGCCGACAAGGCCATAGGTAAAGCGACAAGTTGAGGAGATGGCTTGACGAGATAACCAAGCTCACCGAGTGGGTAATGGAACAAGTGCAGGCCAAAGTGGGATGTGGGGAACTAGTTCCCCATGGGAAATAGTTCCCTATGATGGCCAAGGATCGAAATATAAAAGTAGGGGTGGTGAAATGAAGTGTGGTCGAGTTAGCCAAATCGAGCCCATCGAGATGAATGAACCCAATTCCATGCTAACTCATGTTCCCCACGCCCAAGAAAAGTACAAAAATAAAATAAAATAGAGGTAAGGGGACATAAAGTAATGTAAATTGTGCACAAGCCCTGAGAACAAAGGATGAAATTTTTGGAAATGAGCCATATGACTCCCGAGATCTCGCACCACCATAACTTCGTCCAAACTTGTCCATTTTTGAAAAATTTGATATGGTTGGAATCATAATTTACCCTCTCTTCATTACAAAATCATTTAAAATTTGAGTTAGGTGGAGTAGGTGAGTCAAAACCAAAGAATATGTCCCAATATCAATGAACACATCCTGTGCAGGCAGGTAAAATGACATTAATGGAGACTAGGATTCAAATTTATTCTTCTACACGACACATGACAAGGTGGAATGGGTTTTATAGGGTACTCCATGATTTTTTCAGGTGATTTAATGCCCTTTGTTGGTGGTTGAGTGCCAAATTTTAGCTCCGTCTCTCTCTTTCTCATTTTATTCTTCCATATATTGTAAAAAGAGAGCATTTTCTAAAAAAAGTTGGACATTTTTAATGTTTCTCTCTCTTCTCTAGCTGCTGGGTGAATGTGGGAACTCCAAGCCTTTAATTTTGGGCATTGTAATGTAGGATATTTCCTCTATATCTCAATGTAATGGCTTTTGCATTTTAATGGAGCAATAAAATTTTAGTTGTGTGATTCTCTTGCTATCCTAGCTATGTTTATTGTTTTCTCTTGCCTCTCCTCCACATTTGTAGGTATTCTGTGCATTTCATATCTCTCATTGCATGTTTAAATGTTGTTGTGCTATGGAAATGGTGTATTTTATGTGTTTTGGTCTATGATGCTTGTCCATCCTCTCCATTTTCATCTTTCCCCATTTTCATGCATTTTGAACTGTCCAACACCCCCTTTTCTTGGTGCTATCACCTCTATAGTGTAGTATTTATTTGTTTTCATGTACTATTTATTTCCCTGGTCCCTTGAATTGATATATTAGGAGTATATAGTTGCATTTATTTACTTAGGAGTAGTTTAGTGCTAGGATTAGGTAGAGGAACCAACCTTCTCTGGAGGTCCATCTCAAGTCTGCAAGTCCCACAACTTGAGAGATGGTCCAATGTTACCCAATTACACTAATAGCTCATGCACACACACATGAAAAATTAGAGGGTGTTGTAATTTGGTGATAATAATTTTGGCACACCCAGTGGGATACGATTGAGGAGCTTTACATCTTCATTTCAACAGTTGATGTGTTCTTGTTAAAATATCAACCTTTAGAGGCACATTTTAAGCACATGTGGTGACTCCAATGATCCAAAACATCACATTTTCTGAGTTACATACCTTTATTTCCACCCATTTGTATCCATTTTTCTTTCCACATCTTTCATTTTCCTTTCATTCATGAAGTTGTGCAATCATGACTTCATTTCCATAGTGGGATTCCTATGTGTAGTAGCATTAGTGCCTTTCAAATTCATCTCCAGTGTTATTACAATCCACCCCAAGATCAGATCTATGACCATGATAAATTTGAGTATGCATATCCATATGAGCAAGATGCAAATTAGTTTGGTTATCCACCAAACTATGGAGTTATTCAAGAGCAGGAGTATTCAAATTTTTGAGGCCTTCCTACACCGAAGATGTCTATTTACTGAGAGAAAGGTTCAAGATTCGGAGTTAGGCATGGTGCGGTGAGGATTAAAGAGATTATGAAGGTAACCCATATTAGTTTCAAATTTCCATATCCATGGATTGGCCCTATACCAAATAAGTTTAATCTTTAGCAAAAGCTTAAATTCATAATCAAAATGTTGACTCAAGTTGGAGAGTGTCTTAAAAAGAGGGAGGCTTATGAATCTAATGTTAGGCGGTCTTGTAAGAGGGAAACCCTGCATTACCATCTCACGGTCCTCTTACCATTCCCTAACCTATGCTATATCAACCTAAAACTCATTTACCTAACTTTCTACCCATTTCTTGCATTGATAATTCCATTTCTCCATCCCCTTCCTTTCCATCCCAACTTTTATCTTCTACCATTTTCCCTTCTAAAAATCATTCCCCTCCACAAACACAAGAAATATAACCTTCCTTTCCACCACAAACATTACAAAAAAAGTTGAATTCCAACCCACCCTCCTCTTGCATTCCCAAACCTATTTTGGGAAGAAGAAAATTATAAAATAAGTTAATTAGGGAATAAAATGGAAGAGCCTAGCAAAGAAGAGATTGTAAGAAAATTGAAAGAGTGGGCTATAAGATCTAATATCAACCAAACTGCATTGATGACTAGGCCTTCTCAAAGTTGGAGTTCAAGAACATGTTATGGAATCTAATATTGCACAAGAACAAGTCTAAGATGGATATGATCAACAATCCTTGTGCTATGAGTGCAACATACATAATGGGACCGTATTGTTAGAGACTCGTTGTTCTATCCCCACAAGAATCGAGAAAGGAAGAAAAGATCCCAAGTGTGTAGGATGTCTTAATAGAATGTGGTGATCCTCATTGTCCTGCATGTTTAGAGCTTGCTGCATTATTGAAAGGTTGCATTGATCCAACAAGAACATCTTCAAATGTTACAACCATTCACAAGGAGATTCATGCCATGGAAGAAGACAATTCAATTTCAAAGGCCTTGAGAGATAAATAGGTCATAGAGGAGACTTCAGATTCTTCTCCCACTTTATCCTTCCAAAATTCTGAATTTTTGGATGAGTTTGAGCTCTCAAATTTATGTTTGAGGATGAAAAGGACCAAAGTGAACCAGTTGTAAATCCAGAAACCACTGTGGAGGAAGGATCACCCTTTGCACATTTGGATAGTGAAGAGGTTGATTTCCTATCAGATTTGGAGGATAACATTGGTGAAGAAGGATCCATTAAAATACTTACCTTTTTTACCCCATCATATATATTTCAATACAAAAATCCTTTTGCATGGAAGTGAGCATTCAAGAACAACATGATACTCACAATATTCCTCTTGATCAGAACTTGAGGAGTTTTATCTTTCAAGTTGTATGTTGAATGAGGAGGAAGAAGGAAACAATGATGAAAAACATGTCAAATTAGTCACTAAGGCAGATAATCAGTTTGTCGTAGATGAGAAACAAGGTCAAAATCAACATGTAAATAGTCATCCTTTCAAGAAATGTCTACAAGATGGCTTCATTCTTGGAGTTAAAATTTAAATCAATGGGTAGATTCAATGGATTAGGCCTTGCCTAATCAATTATTTGCTTCTTTGGAGTCAAGATAAGAATTTCCACTAGTCGTGCTTACTTCCGAGCATGAGGATGAGTTTCATAGTTCCAAGGATCAGCTATAATGCCTCTTTAATCCAAATGCAGAGAAACTAAAAGAGGCATTTTTCTCATTTCCAATTGATGCCTTAATGATTTGGGGGAGATTGGATCCATGTTAGTTTTTTCACTCTTACACAAGACCATTTTTATTACAAAATCAATTATCTCGGTTTAAGTTTGTGAGGAAGGGAAGTTGATTCTCCTGCTAGAGTCGAGGATTTGTTTGAGTTTTCCATTTCTCCAGCTTAGAATAGAGTAGGCAAGTTTTCTTTCATCGAAGAATTTCTTATGCACACTTTACATACTTCAATTGGGAATGTATGATCTTCCTCTTTATACATAGTTTTTCTTGATTGTTTCTCTTACATAATTCATTGAAAGTGGTTTAGGGAAATAAATTTTAACAACAATTCCAAGTGCATCCAAATCAGCATGTGTTCCACAAAATTCTGCCTTGCTTCATCCTTTGCGAAGAAATCATTACTTATAGTTCTTCATACTTAGAAAGAAATCAAATTTTGGGGAATTTTTATCCTTGTCGCAATGAGAATGCTTGTAGAGGTAAAGAGAACATATAATTCTAGGTTTAATTTTTTTCCACTCGATTTAATTTTTAACATTTTCTTATAAAAATTGGAAAATTCAAGCAATAAAAGATCAAATCCAGGTTCAACAGTGTTTTATGTGGCTTAGGGACAAGATTTCATAGTTCAAGATTAGATTTTAGGTTTACCATGATGAATCCATGCCCAATGGACGCTTCAAGGCAACCGATCAACTCTTCTAATAGCCATATGTCCTCGTGAGTCGCCAATTGTTATCCATTTTTACCCCCTGGAAAAATGGACAACTTGGAGAAATTGGAATTGGGTAGGTGATTGGGATTTCCATATTTTGAAGCATTTGTAGTTGATTTGGGGGACTTAGGAGTCATTTGGTGTAATTTCCCTTCTTCTGGGACCAACACTTAGCCAATTTCGGTAAACTGGAAAACTCGAAAAAATTGGGACAATTGGAAGGCCTTTACCCCTTGTTTAGATCAAATACTTAGAAAAATTTGGGAAACAATTGGTTTAAAATTGAGGAAAATGGATATATTGAGGAAAATTAGTTTTCCCTTGTCATTTTGATAGAGAAAAAGATGTCCACAGACAGAGCCAACTGGTGTACCCAGATTTCATCCTGAAATCTATGACTACCCTATCCGAAAAAATTTCATACTTTTAAAATAATGGGTCATTTTGTGTTTTTATTGTCTGAAATTTCTTGTATTGCGTCAAGATATTCCCAAAGAGCCATATTAGCCTTTTTTACGAAATACCTAGATGCCCAAAATTGTTATATTCATTATCGGGATTTATCTCATGGGAAATTTGTATTTAGATATTTTGAGCCCGTTTGAGGAAATTTGTGCTCCGTTTTAACCTCGTTGTGATCAAATATAACATTTTCCTATATACCGTAAGGGTTTTAACTAAAAATAAGTTTTGGGCTTTATTTGTGACTTTTGGCAATTTTTCATGTTTTTGTGTTTTCCGTTTTTTTTTGTGAAATTTCTCTAGATCAATTCCTTTTCCAGTTAGCCTGATTCTTGGCCTGGAGTATTCGGAGATCACATACGCACATTATGCCCGAAAGAAGTTGCCATCGAGGTCCGTTCACTTTGGAAAAGGTGAAGTTGTGCACTAAAAGCCCTCATGCAGAGTTAGGTGCATTTTTCAAAAACAAATGATTTAACCGGATCATGGGAAAAATAGAAGTAGTACGTAGGTGGGATTTTATTTCCTGCCTTGTAGGGTACTTTTTCCCATGATGGAAAAGTCACTTAAGATGCAATGGGAAAATTAGAGGCGGTAGGTAGGAATTTATTCCCTGCCTTGCAGGTAAAAATTCCCATGGTGAAATAAAAGAAAAGTGACTTAAGTGAAATCATGGGATTTTATTGCCTGCCATGCAGGGTAAATAATCCCATTGTCAAAGTCAAATCACTTAAGTGGATCATGGGATTTCCGGGGCTGCCTTGCAGGGTAAAAATTCTCATTGCCATGTGTTTTTAAAAATAGAATTCTATTATGCTAAAAAGTGCGACCCACCTTGGGTGAATAATAATGCATTAAATAAATATTTGTTAATATTTATTCACCCAATTTTGCACCCAGGCTTGTGGAAAAGTCAACAAAGGGAAGTGGACAAAAGAAATTTAAAAATAGAATTCCAAAATTAAATAAATTTAATTTATTTAATGCAGCCCCTTTTGAGAAGGAAATAATACTTTTTAAAGTATTAAATGATTAAATTAAATTCTATTTTCAGTGGCTATGGTCAAAGCACACTGTGAAGCTTAAGTGAAGTGAAGAGTGGATGATTAAATTGATTAAATTTAATTTAATGGATGGCTGTCCTTAAACATGCTATTTTTAAAGAGAGAAGCATGATTTTTAATTAATTAATTGCTAGGAATAGGAAGGACAATTATTAATTATAGAATTATGAGGGTTATATAAGCATGGGCTGCCATAAGGGTGAATTAATTAATTCACAGGTAAAGAAGTGCAGCCCGGAGGAAAAGTGTGCCCCATTTGAAGAGGATTTTTGCTCAGACAAAGGTGAAATCAAGGCTAAAAGCTTCTAGTTTTGGCGCATGCTTTGAAGAAGGCTGATTTGTGTCTGCATAATTGTTTGTAGAAGTGATACAGGTGCTCAGGTGAAGTTGGAAAAATTCATGCTCACTTTGCAGGCAAATAAAACATCAATTTTTGGGGCAGCAGGCTTGAATAGTGCAGATTTTTATTATTAAAATTCACTGTTCATGTTCCAGTGGCCATCTTTGTCTGAATTAATTGCAGGAGTTACATATAGGTGCTTTTATAAAGAAAATGAACTTATATCAATGTCCAATACATTGAATATTTCCTCCGAATCTGAAGGATTATCTAGATCTGCACCAGTTTTGAAGAACTCTAGTCAAATAAGAAGAAAAATAATTGTTCAGACAAAGATAAACAAAGATATGGCAAAGAAAATGAAAAAGAAAGCACAACGAAGTCATGCATCACTTCTAAATTTACAGATATTGGAGACATGGATCTAGGCTCAGAACATCTTGATGAATTGATAGACAGATCCAGATTAGGAAAGACTTCACTCATGCGTGCAAATTAAAAGCAATGGAATTATTCAAGCTGCATCTTTTCCATCCACAACCCAATTACCAAAGTTTGTTATGCAGGTGTAGATCCAGATGCATATGCAAATCCATATGCAGATCCAGATCTAGATCTCATAGTTGCAAAAGCTTCCGGCAGAAAGGCTTCATCCTCTTGTTTCAAATGTAGCTCGTGAAGAAGTCAGTGCATGGAAAATTCCTTCCAAGATCTTGTGCAAATTCTCCCATCTTCCAGTTGAAGCCTTCATTGAATTTTCATTCATCCGGAGTGTTTTTAGAATTTTTAATTACTCATATGCAATTAAAAATAAGGATGATGAGTTATCTATGGAAAACATTGCATTGATGCATATACTGGAGAAGAACTGCAAAAGCTTCAAGGATAAAAGAGAAGACAAGGCGAAGGAAAAATCCAGTTGTTTCTAATCCCAACTTTTTATTTCCAGATCCAGCTGCTTCCATCCGCTTCCATATCTAGCCGCTTCCAGATCCAACCACTTCCAGATCTAGCTTCTTCCAACTGCTTCCAGATCCAGTTTGAATCAGCTGCATGTAGACATGAAAAAGGACAAGACTACAACTTTCCTCTTCCTTCTTCTTTCCTCTGACAAAGTAATTAAGCGATCAATTAAATTATACAACTTAAAGTGATTAGTTTAAAAGTGATTACTTAAAGAAGTAAACTACTTGGAGATAGGTGATAGGTGTGCAAAATAGAAGATTCTATTTTCAGTTGCAAATCATACATGTCATGCAAAGAGGAATTCTAGGAGGGAGATTTCAAGTTGTTTCTTTTCTGACTTCCACATGTGCCAGTTCAACTAAAAGCTTCCGACTTGTAATTACCCCTCTACATTCTATAAGTAGAGGAAGAGCCTTCGGGTTAATGATCAGAATTTGTAAGCAACAATCTTGTGTTTTAGACTTTGTGTTGAACCCCTGAGAGCCACTTGGAGAAAAGGAATACAAAGGATTAGGTTTCCGGAGAACTTTGTGTCACGGTGTACTGTGTTTATTTCTTTTAATCTTAGATCTCTTAATAAACTTTGTGTTATTTTAGATCTAGATCTAGAGATGCCTTTGTTTTAGAATTTTTGTTTATATCTATTGGATTCTTCTATGTGCATGCAATCGATCTCGACATCTACTTGATTGGAATGCACATCTTCCCCATTTCTTCTATGTGTTTATGTAATTAACTTCTTCTATAACTTTTCCTTTCTTTAAAAACTCGCTTACTTCTTTGTAGAAACTGTTTCAATCATGGTTCATGAACTGAGTAGTTAAAGTAAAACCCCATTTAGATATTAACATACTTAAATTGACAAATTTGACATGGGAGCCTCACCCAGCTAAATGAGGGAGATCTATCTCATGACTCCTATGTTTTGTACTATGCGAGAAAATCTAGCCAACAGCTTTTAGAGACTCTACTGGGAACAACTATCTTTGGCAGATCAAAGCTTATATCTTGAAGATCGAGTGTTTTCCATACAAATATCAACTTGGATGAATGTCCATTCACCTGATCCGTTATGACACAAGGAAGGACTAATCATTTCTTCAGACTGCAGGAGTAATTCAATTTCAATCATCTTCCTCAAGTTAGAAGCCGCAAATCTAGTCTCTCACCGGGGGAGAGTGCACACTCATCCAGATCTGGATCATCTTCAACATAATCTGACTTGCTAGAATTATTCAAGTCTACATAAGGAGAAGACTCGCCCATTCATCATGGCAAATCGAACCATATAGTACTGTCCCATGGGGAGCAACTTTTGGGCCACCGAATCGACTCCTCCTATGCATTATCTACCTAAAGGGACGAGAAAGAATTTTCCAAAATTCTTTGAAGATGGAAAGTAGAATCCAGATGACCACTTGGCTACATTTTTCATATCTTGTTGGGTTCTTGCAAAATCAACATGAAGATGTATCTGTTAGACTCTTCATAGAGACTTTGCATGACTTGGCTGGGGAATGGTTCTACCGACTAGCTCCTGGCACCATAACCAACTAGGCTACTTATGCGGGATGCATTCTGAAAGATTCAAGGAGGTGAAGATTCTAGTACATTTATTACTCACTCACTCTTCATTGAAGAAGGAGCCACATGAGCACATGCAGGATTTTATTGCAAAATTCCAAAGATTACTTGTACAAAATTTTAGCTTCTACTTCTCTGAATGATGAGAATAAAAAGGTGTTCTTCATCAATTCTTTACTTCTTGAAGTAAGCTATCAATCATGAAAGAGCACGTCCTGCTGATTTGTTAGCAGCTCAAAACATGGTGGTTGAAATTGAAGACGACCTCATCATGGCTGAAAGATAAAGAGCAACACTTCTAGAGCTGAAAGTTCATCCTCTGCTACTACTTCTAATTTGTTGCTGTAAAAGTTAGAAAATGAGATGATGCAAATGAAGAAACAAATGAATCAAATGGCTCAAGGCAACAACACTACCCCTGCTCATAATTTCAACAACAACAACCGGAACCGCATTGCTTGGTTCCCAAAGATTAGCAATTGAAGCTTCTCCCAAAAGCAACGTGGAGATGAATGGAGAAGACCAGGAAGCTGATGTTGATCAGCTCAAGGATGATGATTTTATAGGACCTGCTGGTGACTCCAACATTAATTACCTGAACTATAAATTTGAACATGACGATGAGAAACTTCATGAAGATGATCATGGTCATACATATGCAGTACTTACAAGATCACAAACTTGCCAAGCTGAAGCATTAGCAGACGAGAAAAGAAGGGGCATCCCTTTGCCTTCTTCCTTAGCTCCTGGAAGTAAGCATGCGAGTTCTTCATCTCAACCACAGAAAGCGGCTCAGGTATCTGAATCTATTTCTTCTTTTGACATTATTGATCATGCCAAGAAAACTAAAGTTCAAATGTCAGAAGCTGAATACCTGAGAGCTTTTCTTGAGTAGTTAAATAGGCTAGTCAAATATGTACAATCACCAGGACAATCCAATACATCAAAAGGCCTTTTGCCTAAACCCAAAGATACTCCTCCACAAAACAACACTGCAGTTGTTAAACCCTCACCATCTTCTGACAGGGTGGAACCTTTCTATGTCTCCTTATTGCTTAATGGTTTCAAGTTAAGAAATTGTATTCTAGATTTGGGTGCTTCTGATAATGTCATGCCAAATAAAGTTGCGATGCTCTTGGGTTTACCCCGACAAAGACCATAAAAGGTGAAACTCCATGGAGAGACAAGTCCCTTTAATTGGAAAAATCAAACATGCACAAGCTATTTTAGCAGCTTTTCCCGACAAGAGATTAAAGATGACAATTTTAGTTGCGAGATATTCCTATCTCCTACGGGATGTTGTTTGAGAAAAAAATTTTGTAAAGAGCTAGGGAGAAGAAGTAAAATGGATTGGTCATGTGTGCATATTCCTATCAAAGGGCTTAACCATAAGTTGGAGCTAGAAAATAAGTCCAAGTACACGGTGACAAAAAATGAAGATCCTAGATTTCATTCATTTTCAGGAATTTGACCATGGGGTCTATTTCTTGAAATGGATAAAGAAATTCCAGAGCTAGAACTTTGATGAGTCAAAAAAAGAAGAAGAAAAATTTTGGACTCTGGAGTTTAAAGGCACTTGTTGTTCTTTTGGATCAGGAGCCGATGCTCTACTAATATCTCTAGATCATGAGGTATTTCCATACTCCCACAAGCTGATGTTTGAGAACACCAATCATACGGCGAGTATGAAGCATTGCTTCTAGGAATGGAGCAAGCTAAAAAGAAAGGAGTAAAACTCCTCAAAGCCCAAGGAGATGTTGAACTTCTAGTAAAGCAGGTTCGAGGGAAAAGTCAAGTCAAAAGAGATAAGTTGGAGCATTATAGAGATAAAGTGCTTTCCACCACATTCGATTTTACAGCCTTCTCTATTGACTTCATTCCAATAAACCAAAACTCCAAGGTAAATTCTTTGGCAGTCACGGCTGCACTATTGAATCCGGATAGACCACCGTCCATATTCAGACAAGGAAACTATAAAGTGGAGATGGTCTACCACCCCAGAGTCCCTGAACAAACATCTACATGTCTGCATGTTGAGGGGAGTGAATCACCACCACGACAAATAGTCACAGAAAAGTTGATCCATGTTATGATGACAATAGTGGAGCAATCCAACCAAAAGGTAACAAAATCCCCAAGGGTTTGGTTTCCTTAGTAGATAATTTCAACAAGCATGATCAGTACCTGAAGAAGAACAAAGAATATGGTGATAGTTCTTCATTCGAAGTGCAACCAGTGAATCTGGGAACAAGAGAAGTTGATGCAGACTTACCCACCAAGAAAGAAGAAAGGATGAGCCACCACCAGATGAAGTTGATAAGGACTTGCCCAAGGTATTTGACAAGAAGGTCAAAGAAAGGAAGTTTGAGATCGGAGACTGGGTACTCTGGTGGGAAATGAGATATGAACCGAAGGGCATGCACGACAAATTTGATTCACTCTGGAAAGGGCCCTTCATGATAAAAAGAGCTACAGGAATGGACACTTTCTTCCTTGCCTACCAAGATGGAGTTGAATTGCCGTTTCCTTTTAATGGGCAACACTTGAAGCTGTCCCGGACATGAGAAGCAGGGTAAAACCTGTATGTACATAAATAAAACTTTGTTTGTTTTTCCCTTGTTTTGTTTTTGTTTTTGTGTTGTGTTTGTTTGCCTGACCCCATGCCTAAAAGACAAGATATGAAACCAGAGATGCTGGGATCTCATTTTTTCCTCATCAACTGATAGAGAAAAAGATGTCCACAGATAGAGCCAATTGGTGTACCCATTTCATCCTGAAATCTGTGGACTTACTATCCGAAAAAATTTCATACTTTTAAAATAATGGGTTGTTTTGTGTTTTTTATTGTTTGAAATTTCTTGTATTGTGTCAAGATATTCCCAAAGAGCCATATTAGCCTTTTTTTGTGAAATACCCAGGATGCCCAAAATTGTTATATTCTCAGTCAGGGAATTATCTCATGAGAAATTTGTATTTAATTATTTTGAGCCCCGTTTGAGGAAATTTGCGCTCCATTTTAACCCTGTTGTGATCGAACATATCATTATTCCTATATACCATAAGGGTTTTAACTAAAAATAAGTTTTGGGCTTTATTTGTGACTTTTGGCAATTTTTCGTGTTTTTGTGTTTTCCCGTTTCGTTTTCTATGAAATTTCTCTAGATCAATTCCTTTGCCGGGTTAGCCCGATTCTTGGCCTGGAGTATTCGGAGATCACATACGCACATTGTGCCAAAAATAAGTTGCCATCGGAGTTCCGGTTCACTGGGAAAAGGTGAAGTTGTGCACTAAAAAGCCCTCGCGGGTTGAGCACATTTTTGGAAAACAAATGATTTAAGTGGATCATGGGAAAAATAGAAGCATTAGGTAGGTGAGATTTTATTGCGTACCTTACAGGGTACTTTTTCCCATGATGGAAAAGTCACTTAAGTCAGGTGGAAAAATAGAGGCAAGAGGCGAGCAAGAATTTATTACCTGCCTTGCAGGGTAAAAATTCCCATGGTGAAATAAAAGAAAAGTGACTTAAGTGAAATCATGGGATTTTATTTCTTGCCATGCAAGGTAAATAATCCCATTTTCAAAGTAAAATCACTTAAGTGGATCATGGGATTTTCGGGGCTGCCTTGCAGGGTAAAAATTCTCATTGCCATGTGTTTTTAAAAATAGAATTCTATTATGCTAAAAAGTGCGACCCACCTTGGGTGAATAATAATGCATTAAATAAATATTTGTTAATTTTTATTCACCCAATTTTGGCACCCAGGCTTGTGGAAAATTCAACAAAGGGAAGTGGACAAAATAAATTTAAAAATAGAATTCCAAAATTAAATAAATTTAATTTATTTAATGCAGCCCCTTTTGAGAAGGAAATAATACTTTTTAAAGTATTAAATGATTAAATTAAATTCTATTTTCAGTGGCTATGGTCAAAGCACACTGTGAAGCTTAAGTGAAGTGAAGAGTGGATGATTAAATTGATTAAATTTAATTTAATGGATGGTTGTCCTTAAACATGCTATTTTTAAAGAGAGAAACATGATTTTTAATAAATTAATTGCTAGGAATAGGAAGGGCAATTA
Source organism: Taxus wallichiana var. yunnanensis (assembly GCA_018340775.1). Classification (NCBI taxonomy): domain Eukaryota; kingdom Viridiplantae; phylum Streptophyta; class Pinopsida; order Cupressales; family Taxaceae; genus Taxus; species Taxus wallichiana. The sequence goes on from CM031234.1 coordinate 964,477,380, forward strand.
TTAATTATAGAATTATGAGGGTTATATAAGCATGGGCTGCCATAAGGGTAAATTAATTAATTCACAGGTTCAGAAGTGCAGCTTGGAGAAAAAGTGCACCCCATTTGAAGAGGATTTTTGCTCAGACAAAGGTGAAATCAAGGCTAAGAGCTTCTAGTTTTGGCACATGCTTTGAAGAAGGCTGATTTGTGTCTACATAATTGTTTGTAGAAGTGATACAAGTTCTCAGGTAAAGTTGGAAAAATTCATGCTCACTTTACAGGAAAATAAAACATCAATTTTTGGGGCAACAGGCTTGAATAGTGCAGATTTTTATTATTAAAATTCACTGTTCATGTTCCAGTGGCCATCTTTGTCTGAATTAATTGTAGGAGTTACATACAGGTGCTTTTATAAATAAAAGGAACTTATATCAATGTCCAATACATTGAATATTTCCTCCAAATCTGAAGGATTATCCAGATTTGCACTAGTTTTGAAGAACTCCACTCAAATAAGAAGAAAAAGAATTGTTTAGACAAAGATAGACAAAGCTATGGCGAAGAAAAATGAAAAAGAAAGCACAAAAAAGTCATGTATCACTTATAAATTTACTGATATTGGAGACATAGATCTAGGCTCAGAACCTCTTGCTGAATTGATAGACAGATCCAGAGTAGGAAAGACTTCACTCATGCGTGTAGGAAAAACTTCACTCATGCGTGCAGATTAAAAGCAGTGGAATTATTCAAGCTGCAACTTTTCCATCCACAACCCAATTACCGAGTTTGTTATGTAGGGTGTAGATCCGTGATGCGAGATGTAGATGCATATGCAAATCCATATGTAGATCCGCATCTAGATCTCATAGTTGCAAAAGCTTCCGGCATAAAGGCTTCATCCTCTTGTTTCGAATGCAGCCCGTGAAGAAGTCAGTGTATGGAAAATTCCTTCCAAGATCTTATGCAAATGCTCCCATCTTCTAGTTGAATCCTTCATTAAATTTTCATTCATTTGAGTGTTTTCAAGAATTTTTAATTGCTCATATGTAATTAAAAATAAGGATGATGAGTTATCTATGGAAAACATTGCATTGATGCATATACTTTGGAGAAGAGCGGAAAAATCTTCAAGGATAAAAGAGAAGATAAGGTGAAGGAAAAATCCAACTATTTCTAATTCCACTTGTTGTTTCGAGATCCAGCTTTCTTCCACCACTTCCATCTAGTCTAGCTTCCTAATCTAGCCACTTCCAGATCTAGCTACTTCCATTTGCTTCCAGATCTTGTTTGAATCAATGCATGTAGAGACATGAAAAAGGACAAGACTGCAACTTTCCTCTTCCTTCTTCTTTCCTCCGACAAAGTAATTAAGCAATCAATTAAATTATACAGCTTAAAGTGATTAGTTTAAAAGCCATTACTTGAAGAAGTCAACTACTTGGAGATAGGTGGCAGGCATGTAAAATAGAAGGTTCTATTTTCAGTTGCAAGTCATACATGTCATGCAAAGAGGAATTCTAGGAAGGAGATTTCCAGTTATTTATTTTCTGACTTCCACATGTGCTAGTTCAATTAAAAGCTTCCGACTTGTAATTGCCCCTCTACATTCTATAAGTAGAGGAAGAACCTTCAGGTTAATGATTAGAATTTGTAAGCAGCAATCTTGTGTTCTAGACTTTGTGTTGAACCCCTGAGAGCCACTTGGAGCAAAGGAATACAAAGGAGAAGGTTTCCGGAGAACTTTGTGTCATGGTGTACTGTGTTTCTTGCTTTTAATCTTAGATCTCTTAATAAACTTTGTGTTATTTTAGATCTAGATCTAGAGCTGCCTTTGTTTTAGAATTTTGTGTTTATATCTATTGGATTCTTCTATGTGCATACAATCAGCTCTCATCTACTAATTGGAATGCACATCTTCCCCATTTCTTTTGTGTTTGTGTAATTACCTTCTTCTATAAATTTTCCTTTCTTTAAACAACTGCTTACTTACTGCAGAACTGTTCAGTTATGGTTCATGAACTAAGTAGTTAAAGTAAAACCCCATTTAGATATTAACATACTTAAATTGACAAATCTGACATGGGAGCCTCACCGGTTAAATGAGGGAGATTTATCTCATGACTGCCTAGGTTTTGTGCTATGCAGAAAATCTAGGCAACACACTCTGAGCTCTCTAATATAGGGGATTTCCCATTATTCAATTTTATAAATCCTTATGGACATTTCCTAATATAATGATACAGGTCACCATGAGTAAAACATCCCACAAAGTGTCTCTATATAAGGGATACCCCGATTCACCTCACACACTATCTATAATAGAACTTATAGTCCCTATAATGAATTATTAGTATGCATGGGTGGGTCTAGACTACTTTCCTACTATCTCTTAAAGCTATCTCATCCCTAGAAATGTGAACTAGCACAATTTTCCCTCTACACACCCTATTGAGGCTAAAGTAATCACTAATGTGGGTGGTTTTGTGTTTGATTGGTAATGTTATGATGTTAAAACTATCTTCAAGGTGGTGATACGGTCCCTTTGACTTTGATTCCTAGTGATCCTAGATATATACTTAAATTCTATCTCTAGCTTGTTGCAGCTTACCCCTATTTTCCTATACAATCTTCGTGGAGTAAATGAAGTGTGTGTGTGTACATATATAGTGTTCATTCCTTGAATGAAATGGAAAATATTTTCCTACTCATCTCTCATGTAGTATAAATATTGAAAGAGTTTGAATATTTTATGTTCATATTATACTACCATGCCACTCTTCTATTTTAGGTCATGAAACTTATTAGTAAGTCAATATTGAACAAAACGTTTAGAAATACAACACATTCTTAATCATTCCTTAAAGAGATCCTATGTCACTATATCTATGTCTAACAAGATATTTTTCTACTTTGTGTGCCACTAAAACATTTCTCTATCATGTTTAAGGTGTATTACTACCCTGGTTGTGGCGTTGGTAGAATAAGTGCATAACATCAAACATCTATTAAAACTACAAGTGATGCGTTCACCTCAAATCCAAAAATTCTCCCACAAAAGGTCGGTGAATGTCATCTCAAAATATATATGATGTGGTAAAAATGTATAACTATAGGGTCCTAAGTATCCTCTTATCTATTCCTCTTCTCCCATAAGTTGTGCGAGTGACTCCTTGTCCTATCTCTAATTATTAAAGAGGAATTTATATAATTAGGTGAAAGAGATCTACTACCCCGACGTGAAGGGTGTGGTAAATTCTCTTTGTGTTCTAGTGGTCTCTTAAGCACTCTCTCTAAGTATTATGACTACATATTAAAAGTACTATTATTTCTATGGTCTTAACACCTCGTGTTTTGATCCAAAGATCTTAACAATATATTTTGAAGGGGACCCTACGATTAGTTTGCATGGCATCCTAAATAGCCATAAAAAGAGTTTAACATGTTACATACGAAGAAATAAAAATAAAATTTAAATTTATTTCTCAAAGCTCCCGATGTTGCAATTGATATCGATAACAAGTGTAATTCCCAAAATTTAGACACCTAAAATAACCTAATTTAAAAGTAAAATTATCGCTAATAATTTTTTAAATAATTAATGAGAGTTTAACTTTAGAAAACATTAGTGAGTTTTAATTTGGAATGAAAGAATGACACACATATCAAATTGTGTTCTTTTAATCCACTTAGAGTTTATGAGATCTTGATTATATGTTAGGTTAGATATCTCAACATGTTAACCTTGATAAAAAAATTAATTTATTTGATTAATATTTTTTATCCAATTAAATTTTTATAACTATCTCCTATAATTTTCTATTAGAAGCCCCACAATTACTTATAAGGTACAAACAATTTTAATAATACATTTAAATGAGATCCTATTAAATTAAATCAAAACATCGCACCTAGTTACTCCATTTAAAATAATTTCCCACTTATTTAATTCAAAAACCTCTTCCTATTAAGGACTAGTTAGATTAGCTTAATGATATAATTAAGAAAATTCAACCCTTCCCAAGTAAAACCATGGGATTGATTTTGAGCCACAAGATCAAGTGCATCCCCTCCTTCACAATTTTACCTAAATTACTTTGTTTTAAGTTTTAATTTTAAGTCGATTTATCATGTTTTCTCTTCCCATTTTGTTTTGATGTTGCATTTGGATCTCCCACGGATAAATCTTCATTTATGATAAGGGTGTATATACTTCTATATATACACCCATATATTTTATTTATTTTACTTTATAGTTTTTATTTATTGAAACCCTATGTATAGATACCCCTAAAAGTGAATATGTATATATCCATATACAATTGATATATGTAAATGGAAATATAAATATAAATCATAAATTACATATATTGAATAAATATAATATGAGACTATATGTATATACATATAAATACACATACACATACACATACACATGCACATGCACATGCACATGCACATATACATAAACATATACATAAACATACACCTACACCTACACCTACACCTACACCTACACATACTACACCTACACATACACATACACATACACATACACATACACATACACATACACATACACATACACATACACATACACATACACATACACATACACGTACACTACACGTACACATACACATACACATACACATACACACATACACATACACATACACATACACATACACGTACCTATACATGTACCTTTACTTGTACAGACCTATGCTTATACCTATACCTATACCTATACCTATACCTATATATTTTTGAAGTAGGAACACAAAGACAAAGTAAAGGCCCAAATCCCAATTAAAATTACATCCAAACTCTATAATGGAGGGATCACCTAAAGAAAGGAAGGAGGTTGTATTATTGGATAATTCGTGACCTTTATGACATGCCTAAGCCCTAATATTATGGTAAGGGGTGTGTAGAAGGTTAGGATGCCATGCCTCACGTTATCCAAATAATCTCCTATACTTATTCGGATCACTTATTCAAGTTGCATTGGTGGAAAAAGGTCAAAGATATAAGTTAAGAAGAAGCAATGTTTGGCATGCATCGACAAGGTGAAAAAAACCGCGTGTCACAGAAATAAGACTCACATGCATATCCATGAAAATTACATGGAAAAAGAGTGAAAGCCATACAAAAATCCACTTGTGCTTCACTAAAATAAAGGAATGAAATTCCGTGGAATGAAGGAAATTCCTAGAAGTTCATATGCAAAGCCGCATGTATACAAATTTTGAAGGGAAATATCCACACCAAGCCATGAAACTAAGAGGGAAATCAAAAGAGCCAGTGTGTGAATCTATATGAAGGAGGAATAAATCCACCACGAAAGATGCGTGATAATCAAACATACAAACTAGGTCATTGAAAGAAATAAAGTTGCGCATAATGCCATGTAAACGGTAAGATGATAGTCTGTGTGAAATTTTGTGCAAGAGGCCACATAATAGAGGGTAAAATCCATGCACAATGATGCATAATAGAGGAAAATAGTCCCACAAAAATGAGAAATAAATCCATGCAAAAGGTTGCAAAGGTAATAAATAAACCTAGAGGATATACACAAAATTACGTGATAAGAAAGGAAAATTTGTGCAAAAAGTGAGATACGAGAGACACGTGTGAAAATACGTGGAATGAAGGAAGAAGACATGGGAAATTACATGTCAAAGTGATAGAAAGGAAATTTTGTACAAAATTCCATGGAAAAATAGGGAGCCTAAACATCACATATGTTTGCATAGGATGACTGATCAATTGCTAATGATAAATTCCCCCCCAAAAGTGGAAAACATCCCATTGGTTATTGACCAATCAACCTATGAAAATATATGTGATAAATAGGCTCAGCCATGGACAAAAGGGAAAGGGAAATCCATAAAGAAAAGGTGCGAAATCCCACAAAAAGGGGAATAAGTATAAAGGAACAAGTGGAAAGATGTGCGACAAAAGAACACAAAATACATGCAAAAGGCCATAAAACAAAGGGAAATCAAGGGACGTCTTTGCGTGACCTAGAGAAAAATCAATAAATCCTTTGTTTCACTTTTTCAGAACATGGAATTCTATTTTTAGCATAAATCATTGAAAACAATGTATACCAAGAAAAAATAGGTGAAAGCAAGTAAGCTCAGTTTGTATCAACATCCAAAATTTCTAATAATAGAAAAAAACATGCAAAAGTTAAAGAAAAGATGTTTTTCTATTTCTAGAAAAGCATGATGCCTATTTTCTAAGAATCAAGAAAATAAGACGTGTGATTTCTATTCACAAAAACTATTTATAGATCAAAAGTAGGGCACACATGTGATTTTCCTATTTTTAGAAGCTATACTTTCATGTCTAAGCTTTTTCTTCTTCTTTCTCTCTTAGATTTTTTTATAAAAAATTCTAGACCGCATTGTAACAAATATCTTGGCCTCTTCATTCATATTTCTGGAGCATTTCAGTTTTTGGGTGAGAAAGTAAGGGTCATGAGTGATTCTTTGTGCTTATTCCACCTCTTAGAGAAATAAAGGATTTGTTTTTTTACCTTTCTATAGTCTTTGTTTAGTGCATATTTTATTTTAAACTGATTTTATCTTCGTGATACATGTTTATCCTTGATTTAATAGTTTAATCTTCATGCCTTCATGTAATTTTGTGTCAATTTGTAGGTCATAGATTGTGTTTTAAAAATTGTACATAGGATTTTGTTATAGAGTCATTTGTTTCCCCCTTGTTTATCTTGTCACAATGAACCCTTCTATGAAACACTTTTTATTTGATATAGTCACTAGCAATTAGTGTATGGTGTGTATGGTTCCCTTGCTTCATATGTGTGATTCGAATAAGTCTGAGATCCTTAAAACATTATGGTGTATCACCATCTTTTTGTTTTTCCCTTCCTTCCTTCTCCCTTTTTCCTTATTAGTTTTGGTAAAAAGAGTATCCTTTAGGAAATAAAAATATATTAGGTGTTGCACTAGGGAAATATCCATCTCTCGGAGATTCACTCCAACATACAAGTCACCCATAACCTAGAAGTGTTTAAATTTTTCAATTGAAAGGAGAGTTATCACACCATTCTCCAAAGGGTGCATTTCAAAGTGACAACACCTCCATTCCCATAGGATTCTATATTTTTTATTTTTATTATAATATGTTGGGTGGGGCGGTGGTGACCCCTCCCCACCCATTCAAATTTTTAATAAAATATAACTTAATATAACTTATTTGATATATATATATATATATATATATATATATATATATATATATATATATAAAACTATTCTTATATGTATATTTATAACTTAATCAATATTTTCCTTATATATTTAAAAATTTAAAAACTATATATAATCTATTTATAACTATAACAAATTAATTAATTCCATTATTTTTTGGTACAAAATAATTGAATGATACAAAATATAAATTCAAACTAATGTATTATGTTTTCTATATGTGAAAAATTTATATTAAAATATATAAATTCATCTTCAAAATTACTTTAAAAACCTTATCTTTTGGTATTAGATTCAAGTTCTATAAGAAATGGATTCCGTTAATTCTACTTCTATGAATATCCCTATTTTCAAAGGAGACAACTTTGAGTATTGGAGGGATCAATTGAAGAGAATTATTGTTTGGAAGGGAGTTTGAGAAAATATTGTTAATGAGTATCAACCACTTATTGATTGGAATGTTCTCTCTCAAGATCATAAGAGAGTGAAAAGGATGACGAGAAGAAAAATTCTCAAGTTTTATTTTATCTTCACAACACTATATATCCTAACATCTACCCAAGAATTGTTGGCTGTAAAAATGCTCATGAAACATGGGATACCTTAGAGACTTCATATCAAGGCTCTATTAAGGTAAGAGAATAAAAATTCCAAACTCTCAAAATGAATTTTAAAAAACTTAAGACTTTCATAAAGTGAAGATGTAGGAGATTATTGTGTAATGTTAATTGATAAGGTTCATAGAATGAGAGTTTATAGAGAAACCATTGAATATAAAATTATTGTTAGAAATATTTTGAGATATTTGACACCAAGATGGATAAATATTGTGATCACTCTTGAAGAGTGTAAGGACATGAACACTAAAAGTGTTGATGAATTAGTAGGTTCTCTTTTGTCCCATGAGGATAAGATGAATATATATGTAGGAAATCCAAAGCATGTACTTAAAACCAAGGCTAGAATTTAAAATCCAAAGGAAAAAGACACTAAAAAAAATCAAAGAAATATAATTTAAAGGGTAAAGAATGCTCAAATTTCACAGGGAGAGTAATAAATCCTTTATTTTTCATTATTGTAAAAAACATAGACACTTTATAAAAATGCAGGAAATTAGAAAAAAAAGAATCAATTCAATCAAGAGGGTGAGAAGAAGGAACTCTAAAGTTAAAAATTGAGATAAAAGAGAAATCAAATTATTTTTTCACATGAAATTTGGGAAAAGAGAATGTCAATAATTCATGGTTTTTTTAATTCATATTGCTTAAATCACATGACAAGCCGTAAAAGAGGGTTTTAGGATACTAAATGATACCTTTGAAAATCAAGTGTAGTTAAAGGATGGAAAATCTAATCAAATTGAAGGAAAGGGAAACATGCAAATAACCTCAAGTAAAGGTAAGGGTGAAATTAATGACATGTATTTTTCTAATTTTGAGTCATAATTTGATGAGTGTTGGATGTTATAAGAACAATGGATTGAGAGGGGGTAAATCAGCCCTTTAAAAGATTTATTCTATTAAATTCATCATTCATCATTCATTTAACCATTATAATATTAAATCAAAGCATGTACAACATCCACATAAGCATGATAACAAAATAAACAAAAGATATTAGAGGGAAACCCTCAGGGGATTAAAAACCCACTGAACCTTTGCCTATATTACTAAAAAAAGGACTTTATATGAATATTTCACATCACACAAGATTTTTTTACTAATGAGCCAACCCTACAAGGAGATCCTGCCCCTAGTTTAGTAGGGCACCAACCCTACAAGGAGCACCAACCCCTAATTTAGTGAGGTAACAACCCCACAAGGAGGATACAACCTGCTAAGATGACTAAGAAAATAATAATCCACCTAAATATGTTTTTAACCAATGATTTTTTGCTGCTACAACTGAAGATGACACCATGAGGCTTGCTCTCCTCTCTATTTCTTTCAAACCATTATTCAAGTTTTCTTGCTAAAAACCTCTTCCTTTAGGCTGATTTCACACTTTCCCTAGATTTCCATAACTAATAACACTTTAGAATATCATCACATTTTTATTTCCATCTCTTACAGGTCACAAATACCTCTCATACCTCCACAAGTGCCCTTATAGGTCACACCTTTTCTCCTCGCGCTTTATAACCTCAAATGAACCTTATAATTTGCTTTTATATCTATTTATTCATTACAAAATACATGGGTTGGTATTAATATAGTAACACTATTTAATAAATTATAATAACATGATAAAAATATCACCCATATGACCATGTAGGTCACAAAGATCACCTAGAGCTTCCAAGATCACCATTAGGACACAAAAAGTACTTGAAACTCCAAAATAAGAAACTCGTCATATCTAAATGTTCAAGACCAAAACCAATTCACTAAGGAATGATACAAGCTTAGAAATGTTTTCCAAGACCTAAAAAATCTCCAAAAATCATGAAAATAACTCAAAAAAATCATCACAATAGGAAACCCTCATGAGACCATGCTCAAACAAACACCCTCAAAATTAAACTCGAAAGAATAGGACATAACCTGCTCAAATATCAACAAAAACTCAAGTGTGATATATCAATGGAAATTGATTGATGTCAAGATCATGAAAAAATTAAAACCAAGTCATAACTACACATGTAGCACATCCAAAATGATCTATTCTTAGACTACTTGAACTACCCCAAAACTACCTAAAAATAAATCCTTATAAATAGGGCACACTTTGAATTATAAAGGCACAACCATGACTTGAAACCATCATGTAAATGTAGTAAAAATCACATTATTCAATAAATGGTAATTTAGTCAATAGGTTCAATGGGAAACATTTTCACAAACTGAAACTTTCTAGAAACTTTCCTTTTTGGGTGGGGCCCACATATTGTCACAAGCTCTAAAATACATCATTGGAAATATGAAAGAGTCATCTACAACATAAAATCATAAAATTTTCAAAAGGAATCAATTTTGGACCTCTACAAGTAATTTATCCCAAGTCGCTCCAAAGCTAGGGTTTTATGAGGGTTAAAAAGTAATTTATCTTCTTAATGATTGTTCATAAAAATGTGACAATAAAAAAATATCATTCTTCTTAGAAAATATTCATATCTTACCTAATCAAGTAACCCTAGGATATTGGGTCCCCATTCAAATCACACACTCCCCAATGAGTATCTGAAAGTCAACTTTTAGCTCAAAAACACACCATTGAAACACGGTTTTTATAAAAACTCAATATATTAGAAAAAGTCATCACCTGGACATGAAAATTGACACCAAAAATCATAAAAACCATCTTTATGATCTCCAATGCTCATATATGCCTTCTCATACTTGAAAATATCCATAAACCATGACTTACCCATGCTTACATGCCTTGTCTTCAATGTTCTTGCTTCAAAGGACCTTGTACTTGCATTATACATCTAAAATATGACCTTGGAAACCTCCAACACCTGATATTCAACAACATAACAAATTTCACATGTATAAATTGACTTAAATTTTTCCTTCTTTCTTCACACCTTCATGCCATGCATCCACTAGGTCAAAAATAAGACCTAAAATAACCTCTTCCAACATATGACTCATTGAAACCGACCTTATTTTCATCATGAAAACCATCTAACATATTTGAAACATCATCTTAAGTATTTTTGACCTCATAAAAACCTCTAGATCTCATATCATGACTATTCAAGCTAGAACCATGCACTCAAACACCTTGACATGACACCATTATACCATATCATGATACCAAGATTGAACACTAGCAATCAACCTTTAACATATATGATGAAAGACACCTCATGGAGAAACCTAAGCCATATTGAAACTCATTTCCATCAATGAAACTTGAAAAAAATGACAACAACAAGATGCAATGTCCAACAATATCCCCTTTGTCATTCATGGCAACCACCTTCAAAAACATTGATGGAAACCACACATGCAAACACCTACAAGACTCCCATTTCTTGTTTCTAAGTCTAATACCCATTTGAAATATATGAAAAAGGCTCTATGACAACTTGAAATGAAAATAACTTGACAATAATGCATAAAACAAGCTTACTTACTCCCCCTTGGATTGAACTCACTTTCTTATCACAAAATTCAGCTACTAATGATGCATGGACATGTTAAGAATATATTCAATACTCCCCTTGAAGAAATACACATTGGTTCTGAATTATTACCTGTTATAGACTTCATTTTGAACCTTTACATAATAACATAGACCACTAAAAATATTTAATACACACTTCAAAAATCATACACAAGCTTTGAACTTAATCATGATGGAAACTCCCATAAGATGATATAATCACACACAACTCCTTGGATCATATTTTGATCATTACAGATATGCAACATCAAACTTCTCCTTTAATCACCTTCATGAGAATACATAACTCTATCATTGAAATATTATTTAAATCTTCATAAAAATTCCTTGATTCCTAAACACCTCAACACTTTATGAGGCAACAAATGCATGGTACACCTAAATAATTCTTTTTAATATTAGAAATCAATACTGATACATCTCCAAACATGATTCCAATACATAAATTGCTGAGAAAATCAAATCACAAACATATTTTGAACCAAACATGAAACTGATCATCACCTTGAAGACTCGTGATACTTTATCCTTTAACAATTTATTATCTTATATCCTCATAAACCATAGATTAGCAACCTTTGACTCTTGATTTACAAGATAGACCTAAATAAGGCCACTTAATGATTTTATTAGAAAAAACTTGTATCATACCATCCTACTAAGTCTTGACCATCTTCACAGCACCTATAATTTAGACTCAAGACACCTTGATTACACTTTGTACATAACATACTTGGATAAAGAGAAATTAAAAATTCATGAACTTAAATTGAAACTGATAAATTGTGTATTAAAATATTAAAACATACTAATATTAATTCCTTGACAACACTCATATCTTCAAGTAAATTTTCAGTCCTTCTCATGTCTTGATTAGTACTAACCTAACTTGAAGACATAGAAACAGAGATAAAAAACAACCGATAACACTTACAAGCATAAACATGCATTAATTTTCGTGATAGTCTATACATAGTCCATACTTCACATCCATCATAAAACTCATGATGATTCCAATAAAGAAATCAAAGTAAAATACATACTTTGAAATATCATGATACAAAACCTTTTCATGTCACCAATGTAACTTATCCAAGTGTTGGGCCCTGAAATATTGGCTAAGTACCAAAGGACATGCACGCGTAGGACTAGTGAGAAGAAGGGCGCTCAGGGAAAGTGTGCAAGACAAAGGGGTTTAAGAAGGGTTTAAGTGAAACTAGGGCACACGCGAGAGGTAGAACATGGGTTTAAAATACTTAGCCATATTTGGCATTCTAGGGGCACTTGAGGAAAAGCGTGAGGACCTAACTAGGCATGATGAGTGGATAAGGTGCCAACCTAGAACCTTGGAGGTCAAGAAAAGGATATTCCCCATAGGGAATATTCCCAAAAGACATCATTACAAAGAGTGGAGGGTTTGTAAAGGGATAAGCATTCACTAATGGAGGACCACATCGACACTTGACACACGATCTGCATTTAGAGAAGGCATGGTGGTGGGTATTGATCCTATAAAAAGAGATGCTCATGCTAGAGACATATATACAAGAGATGATGGGAGATAGAGAGAAGGTAGGGACATACACACACAGAGAATGCAAATAAAGAGAAAGAGAGTAAGGAAGTGCTTTGTAGTAATGTTAGGGTGTAGAGAACTTAGTATTAAAGGGTTGTGAAGGATGCCAAAAGCATGTATAGGTAATATGATCTGTAACAAGGGATAAAATGGAAAAATTATAGTTAGGGTCTCATATAAGAGAAGCTTATAGGAGTTAAGTCTCTGTCATTTAATATGTATGGTCTGAGATGACCCTTTTGACTGTAATGTGGCTACCAAAACTATTTTAAATCAATATATGGGTTTGTTCTGTATAACTTGTTTATGGGTGTAAACCCTCATGTTATATGACTTGCCATGTCTCAGATCTAGTTTATTATGATTTTTACAAATGTTATTTAGCTTCTAAAATGCATTAATGCGTGGATATGTTTATTACACCTTCTACATTTTTAAATAAGTGAACGTACTTCTACTTTTGCAAATCATCCTCCATTAATGATGGAACCTTCTCACAAATATCACATAAAGGAGGGGCTCGGTGCCCACACGTGCCTTAGGTGAGCACCCAGTTCCCACTAGGTGATAGGACAATGTGCTTGGGGTTAGAAAATAGTATTAAGGGTAAATAAATGACTACATATTGGTTATGTTGCCGGGAGCTCTTTTCGAATATGTTGTAAAGATGGTGTGTGATGATAGAGCACTTGACCTTGGAAAGTGTCAAATCATGGATTAAAAACATGGTGGATGAGTTTTCTCAGAGATTTATTGATGGACCTAAGTTTGATGCACATAAATGGGTAGAAGAACAACTATATCATGAGCTTTATGATACCTTCTTTTGTTGTCATCAAGTGGCTTTATATGAATGGATTTCGGGTATGCATTTAGATCAAGTTTGTCTTGTAGACATCACATATGGACCTAAGAGGAGTATCGAGGCTGCATGATGCTAACATGACTTGGAAATATGTTATTTATCATTGGTGGAGTAGAGTGTTGATGAGTTACACCTTGGAGTGCATAATTTCTATGTATTCCTATCCAAAGATTGCTGAGTTTGAGTTCTTGAGGGATCCAGAGGATCGTTCTTGTGTGCTATCCCTTTAACTATAAAGATCCTGATCATTACATTGATTTTGGAAGCATTTATTATGGCCATTTGGAAGCATTTATTATGGTTGAATGAGATTCTTTTGAGCACTAGGCAAGGGAGCTAGGGTGGAGGAAGATGGCGGACCTTATGGCTAAAAAGGAGAGGGAAGAGAGACAAATCAATTATAATGAATCTTGTGAGAGGGAGTTAGATAGACAACATGAATTTGTAGGAGTGATGGATTTATGGAGGTAGACATTGCGAGAAGGAATTGAGGTTCACGCAGAGGACATGGATCCTAAGCATTTTGTGTTACCCCATATTAGAAAACATAGAAGAGAGACCCCTTTAGCTTCTGATGAGATCTCATCACTTGGAGAAAGGAGATCCATTGGTGCATATTAGAATCCACCTGGTGACCAACCCCTGGTGCTTAGTTTTCCAAATCCAAAGATAAGTATTACTAACCCAGTTGGTATTGGTGGAAGTAACCAATCAACACCTAGGAGGTATAACTTTTCATTTTGCACATCTATGACTACACAATCATTTCATGTGTTTGAGGTATATTGTTTGGAGAAAAATTTGGGAAAATTATGGGTACACAAAGCTTAGGTATCATGTCTAGAAGCTACATGGGACACACATATGGTAGTGGTGTAATATCACGCATTTGTTGGCATGTAGTTTATCGTGATAGTGGGGACATAAGGCATGCCCACTTCAGGGACCCTTTACCAGGCTACAAGAGGTGGATCTAGTGGATAAGGTGGAATATGAACTAGCAGAATTGGTAGACCTAACATATTTAAAGGATATAGTGGGTCAAGAGGAACATGCGATGATGGATCTAGTGGATCTAGAAGGGGAGGAAACACCGAGAGGAATCAAGGTTTTGGATCAGGAAGACAAGGGCCTCAACCACCTCAACAAGTATTTTTGAAATGTCTTTGCATCTACCAGATTACAAAGGTGTTGAGGATGCTTTAGAGCATGTACAAAAATGTGAGCTGCTATGGCATGCAAAGGGGATCACTACCCTAGAATGGAAGGAAATTTAGTTTGTAACAATGTTGCAAGGGCATGGGCATATTTGGTACTTTGAATTATGAACCCTACCGAGAAGTAGTAGATTATAACACACTACCAAATTCCTTCTTAGCTAAATTTCATATTCCCGAGTGTGAAAAAAGAGCATTATCACACCAAGGATATTCAAAAAGGTATGGTAGAGAGTGTGTAGGAGTATTAAGTATGTTTTAAAACTCTCTTATTAAAATTGTCTTATGATATTCATCCTTCTCATCATGCTCAATGGTTTGTTGGAGGATTAATAACACATTTCAGAGAGAGCATTTTTGTATAATATTTTCACTGGACCCACGTGAGGCCTTGGAGGTTTCCATGCACATCGAGGTGTAGGAAGTGTGGATATCGGTGTTAGTCCTTTTCTTGAAGCTCGGTTTGCTACCATGGAAAAGTAGTTGGAGAAGCTATCTGTGAACTCGGCCCATGAGACTCACAGTGGCCTATGGTGCCAACGTGATGGG
This sequence comes from Taxus wallichiana var. yunnanensis, assembly GCA_018340775.1. Classification (NCBI taxonomy): domain Eukaryota; kingdom Viridiplantae; phylum Streptophyta; class Pinopsida; order Cupressales; family Taxaceae; genus Taxus; species Taxus wallichiana. The sequence continues at coordinate 964,492,946 of CM031234.1, forward strand.
TGTTATTATTCCCTTCATTTAATCAACTTCTTGTTGATGTCATATCAAAGCGAGGGGTGTGTCTAAAGCTATATTCAACAATATTAATTTAACTGATCTAGTAGTTAATTGTAGTTATTTTTTTGTATTTTTGGGGGATCTCTTCAACGTCTTAAGGACTTCTTAGTAACACCTTATTTAAATCAAACTATGAAAACTTGTTGAAAGTAAACACACTGTGCGAATGAATGGAAACACACTTCTTTGTTGGAAAATAAATACACTTGCTTTTGAAAGTAAACACACTTTCTTTTGAAATAAACACACTCAATTTAGAATGCTTGAAAACAATTGCAAGAAATATAAGAATATATCTAAATACTTGCAGAACAAGTATACAACATGAGTTTAATTGAAATAATTAAAAAATACAAGATTAACGAGATATAAGCCATTTCTTTGAAGAAATATAAATACCAAATAAACAAATATCCTGGTCCTTAGGGGAGTGGGCCCTTTCTCCTCCTCGAATTAGGATTTTAACAACTCAGAATTCTCTCAAATAAGAATGGCTATTTTATTGATAAAACATTCGAATTACAAACGTATTGGATCTGAGTACTTAGTCTATTTCTCTTCTCTGTTCTATATCTATCTTATATAAGATTCTATATATTATTATATATCTATCTACTGCAGGTTTGATTTTAAATACATTTTACAATCACAACTGTCTCAATCGATTATGATAAAATCAAATCATGCCCAAAATAGATGATGAGTCAGATTGCGGTTGATCAGATAGCTATAGGATAACTCTCCCTAGATTTGCATTCAGAAATCTTCTCATCCTTTCCTAATTGAAAGGGTCATAGGTGAAAAATATCTGATGTGGTTTTAAAATAGATAATTCCCATCGGTTCTGGAACTTCGAGAGAAGTTCTAGAACCATAGGAATTTGTTAAGGATCAAAATCGTGAGAGTTCCGAAGCTATCCCCAGGAGTTCCGAAACTAAGTCCAAAAATTCCGGAACTAAATACTAGAGTTCTAGAACTAAGTCTAAAATTTCTAGAACTAAATGATGACTATGTGATGGAGTTCCAGAACTAGCTTGGAAGTTTCAAACTAAGTTGTGTAGGAATAAATGTTATCAAAAACATATTGAATGCCACCTGCTTCATTTCCTTGACTAATTAAACCTACTTTATTACAAAATTGAATTCAAACACACACTTCATCAGGAATTTCAGAGCTTTTAAACATTAGAATCACAATTAATCAAAAGACAGACAATTACATCCTAACTCATATCAGATTAACTAAAACTCACACAATGCAATCAAACTTAATAAAAAGGAGAGTAAGATGAGATCATATATTATACATTAATCGGACATATTCTGGCCTCATCATTTCCCCCAAACTTACTTGTTTGTAAGTCCCTTTACAAACTTCATTCTTCAAACATGGGGTCATATGTTCTGTATTCCATTTGATTTCTCAGATTAAATGGCTAAACCTGGTTTTCCCAATGCTTAAGCTCAGATGTACTGTACCCAGCTCCTGCTTCTATTTTCCTCTCCCAGTTTTTAAATTCAGTAGGATCTTGAGGTTCTCTGTTTTACCAAATAGACATGGGGGTGAGAAGTATAGGGGCCTTGTTTTCATTCCCATCCATATTTGCCCATAGGTTTCATTGACTTAGGGAATTATTGTGCATAATGATTTTTCCCTTTCTAAACTCTAAATCAGATTTGTAGGGGAAATTATTTCCCTTCTTTTCAAAGAAACAGTAAGGAGTTCCCACCTCTTTGAGCATCCTTCATAAATATCTTCAAAATTTTCCTCCTCATAGGAGGTGAAGGCATCAATACTCTTTTGCGAACGATTGTGGTAATGTGTCTTGAATCTCATATCAAAGGCATGAGTTCTAAAATGCATGAGGAAGGCAAAAGGTTTACCATAGTGAGCTCTCATACAAAGACTAGTTGATCTAGATTTTACTAAAAACTCAGATTCCCTTTCCTTCCATGTAATTTGGTTTTGCAACATAGAAAAATGCATTGAGCTGGATCTCCCCCACATACAAATTGATCATAAATCTTGTGTTTTTCTCTAGCATAAAATTACAAAGATAAAATTCACACAGAGATTTTTCTGCTCAGGGCTGGATAGAGAGTAAGCTGTCATGAATTCATATTCATCTTTTATTTCATGTGGAAGCCCACATGCAATTATTGACAGCTGCTAGTGAATGAACTGATCTTCTAAAAACACACTATATGTAAGAGAGGGCCTCATGCATGCAAGAAATTTCTCACTCATAATACAGACCATATGAATTTTGGCAAGAAATTTATATTTATTTCCTTCCTCCTTATAAATTTTTTTCCCATTCTTTTCTTGCGTTCATCTCTTCTTCCATCTTGGTCTTCAATTCTTTATTTGATGTTTTGGATTCTCTAATCTCCCTGAAAGTATCATTCCATAGCTATTTGAGTGGAAAATAGGTCAACTTAGTTTGTGCAGAGGCTGTGGACACAACACTCTATTTTCTAGAAGTCTGAAATTTTCCTTTTTTCTATCACCGCTTCTTGGTTGCTAATAATTCCTCAGTCTTGGCTGCAAGCTAAGTTGTTAGCTCACCAATGAGAATTTCCCTTTGTTCTAACTTAAGTTTGAGGAAATCCAATTCCTCATCCTTTTCTCTGATAATGAGCTCTTCTCTAGACAAGAACAAAGCCTGTTTAACTTGATATCTTTCTTCTTCCTTTGAAATTACTTGAGGAGTTGGGAATTCTTCCTCTATCAAAGGAAATTTTCCTTTTCTTCTCCAGGATGCCAACTCTTCTTCTTCATGTGGCAATGCTGATGGTTCAGCCAATTCCTAAAAATCCTACTCTTCAAATCTCTCCTCTCCTCTATCCATTTTAGCTTGACTTGGCTCAGGGAGTCATGGCCATGTTGCCCAAAATATCAACAGCTTCCTCTTCCATCCTTTCCTACTCACTCCTTCCCTCTAGGGTTTCCTTTGACCTCTTATGAATTTTTCTTCTCTGGGGAAGTTCATCATGCCTAGCAGTGGATTTCCTTCTAGAGATTCTTCTTACTATTCTTTCTTGCTCTTGCATGGGTGAGCTATCACCATTAGAGATAGATATTGGCTCCCCTGAAGCTTCTACAAGAAGAAATTTCCTTCACAGGTATAGAAGGCTCTACTATTTTTATCTTTCTCACCGACCTTCTTCTTTTTGGTATATTTTCTCTTTCCATTTCCCTCTGTTTTTGGTAGGGGCATCAATTTCTAGATTAGCTGAAGGAGAGAATGGGGCTAGAATTTTCCTTATGATAATATTAGGGTTTTTCTTGAACTTTCCAAGAAATTTGTCCCAAATTTCTTCTCCATTATTCTTTGACAGAAAATGGTGTTGTCATATTAAATAAATTAGACCATGATGCCTAATTGTCCCAACACCCTAGGAATACCTCTGAGCCATGGTCTGGATAGAATAAAAAAGAAACCTTGGAAGGTTTATTATGTACTCAGGTTTTGTGGCTCCATACTTTAGATATATGAGCATTTTTAAGACTTCTTTTCCCACAGACCCAAATTGACCATGTCACAGGTTAAATATTTTACTATCCAAAATGCTACCCTATCAAAGGGTTTGGGAAAATTGGCCCTTCTGACCCCTTTTATGATTTTCTTTGTATTATAGATGTACTGGGGTTCATTTTATCCTTCTTGCAGTAAGAATTCAACTAGTTCTTTCAAAGTCCCCTTGGCAGGTTGTGGGACATGCACAATTGGCACTCCAAACACGTTACTTACAATATTTATAGAAAAAGAAATAAAGATATTTCTCACCTTTGTTCTAGATTGTTTTAGGTTTATGTAGAATTCTTTTAGCAATTCTTCATTATGCCTTGAGAATTGCTTCAAGAAATCTAGCCATCTTGCATGCTCAAAGATGGATGCCACTTCTTCATCTGCGAGTAGCTGGGAATCATCCTCTGGTTCTGATTTCTTCTTAATCCCCATATCGGTTTGAGTTCTATCTCTTTTGATTTTGTGTGAATTGGGTGCAAGACATTTTTCTTAGTCATGTGGAACTAATGTCTTTGGTCAGCAAACTCTACTCTTAGCTACGGAACCTCGCCTAGCTACGGAACTTTTGAATTATCTTCTTTCTTTGCGAACACAAACTCAATTCACTTCTCCTTCCTCAAAATATCTTTACAATCTTATTTTACTTGATTTTTGCAATAATGATTACTAATGATAACCATACCACCACTTATTCCATCCAAATCAACTTCATGATTACACACTTGTAATCATAATGTATAAATAGATGACTCATCATACCTACTTTTTAAATTAAGTCAAATCACACATGCAAACATTTAATCAACCCTAAATAAGTTAAAAGACATAATTACCATCCTTGATGATGTAATGACGATTCATCATTCCTACAAGTGAACAAAACATGATTAGATAAGACAGATGGAATTCAAAAGAATTCCATTATTTGAACTAGCCAAAAGAGGTCAACCGCCATTTGCTGGTTTTCAATTGACCTTTGAGAGAAATTTTTTATTTTTTATTTTTATTTTTTTATTTTTATTTTTATTTTTATTTTGGGGAAGAAAACACCATTTTTGGTTTTCATCTTCTTCCCTTTATTATGGATCTATCATCTGGATATTTGATCATTTTGGAAGAACTAGGTTCCTCCATATGATCAAATTCTTTATCTCGCTTCAATCTTCCTCAAGAACTCATCTCATCCTCGTGGGATGCTTCCTATAGAGTTTCAGCCTATGTCCAATGACCAAGAGTGTTCTACCGCTGCCATCAATGGGAAGTAATTGAATAGAACCATTGCCAAATATTTTCTCAACTGATAGGGTCCCAACCATCTAGTTCTCAATTTACCCTTGAACTATTGGTACTTAGAATCAAACAAGCAATTCCCAGACTTTGAATTGTATTTTCTTGATATGTGTGTTATGCCATTGCTTCCTTTGCTCTTGAATTATCTCTCTCGTTACTTCAAGTGCTTCCAACCTTAATTCATCCAATTCATTGAGTTGAAGGATTCTTTCTTTTTGAGCTGCATTCAACTCAATTCCCACCTTTACTACTATCCTCAATGTATGAAGTTCAAATTCTATAGGAAAAGGTTCCCTAAGGACATGTAAATTTAGTATTATCCTGATCTTCAACAACAACTTTGATTTGATTGTACCCACTAAATCCATCCAAGAAAGAAAAGTATTGTTTACTCCGAAAGGTTGTCTAGGACTTGATCTATGAATGGTAAGGGAAAATAATCTCTCATCGTGGCTTTGTTCGGTTCCCTATAGTCAACACATATTCTCTATTTTCTATTTTTTTGGGAACAATCACAAGAGGACATACCCATTGGCTATCTGAGATAGGGTAGATGAAACCTACTTGTAATAGTTTTTCAATTTCTTGTTTGACTATATTCCTTAAAGCTGGGTTAATCCTTCTTTGAGGCTGCCTAACTATTTTAATGTTTTCAGTATAGATGTGATGAGTGTAGATACTTGGATGAATCCCCTTCATGTCTTTGTAATCCCAAGAAAAAACTTTAGTATGATTTTTTAGAACATCAAACAATTTAGCTTCTTCATCCTCCTTCAACCAGCTTAAATTTCAACATGCTTGGTTCCAATATGTGATGAATTGATTTGTGGGAACGGTTTCATTGAAGTATTTAATGGACATTCATGTGGTAAAAACATCTCCAAAATTTCCTTGAGACAGAATACTAGAAAAGGACAAGAATGAGAATTATGATACTTATCTCTTTACGTGCCAAATTCTTCATCACCGCTACTTTCCAAAATTCTTCATCACATCCCGATGTACTTGAAATCGAAGCTACCGATTCATCCTCTCCCCACAAGAATTCTTGTTCCTCCGGAGTGAAATCATTTTCAATCAAATAGAACTCATTTGTTTTCGTGGTTCCGGAACTAAATGTGGTGATTCTAGAACTATAGCCATAGGTTCTCGGAACTAAGTTCATGGTTCCGGAAATAAGTTTGTGGGTTTCTAACTAAGTTCGTGGGTTCCGGAACTAAGTTCGTGGATAATGGAACTAAGTTCGCAGTGTTCTAAAACTAAATTTGCAGGTTGCAAAACTATTTCTAATTGCTTAGAAGACAACAAGTTCTCATCCAATGGTGGATTAAATCATCTCTTCTACTTCTCTTACATGATGTCATAAAGGTGATCATAGCCAAAGAAGACAAATTTTGTTTATCGCTTTCAAGAGAATCAACCCACAATTGTTCATGATTGTCAATAAAAGGTTGTGCAGTAGGATATAAGGAATTTTTTTAGAGTTCTTACCATTTGAGATTGTCATATCACCCGACTCGTAATCTATCAAAGAAAAATCAGTAGCTAACCATTGTCTACCCAAAATAATGGGATAACCCAATGTTTTAACTTTTAGCAATCTAATATAAGGAAGTCAAATGGATATTCCCATGACTCCACCATAACCGCCATGTCTTCAATAATTCCTTCTAGTTTTGCTACAGATTGGTCTGCCATTTGCAATATGGTATTAGTAGGTTGTATACCCATTAATGGTAATGTTTTCAGAGTATCCACTATAATTACATTGATAGCAGCTCCCAAATATATGAAAACAATATATAAATCCTTATTACCTATAGAGACAAAATAACAGGACTTCAAGGATCTCCGTATTTGGGAAGTAAAATTTTTCTTGCCAATAAATCAGCAAGTTTCCCATCTACTTTGATAGTCTTGGGGTACTATTTCTTCCTTCCAGGATTTTTTAGACATAATATTTTGATTAATTTGTTTAATTCTAGAATGTTCTTAATTTCTTGTAATAGTGGTATTTCAATATTCAATTTCCTTAATTCCTGTACTAATTCAAACTCCTTGATTTCTATAGCTTCTTTGAATCTCTCTAGAAATGGAGTCTCAGTAGTGTTGCTATCTGGCTCCTTTTCTTTTCTTTCAATATCCTCTTTTGGAACAACAGTACTAGGAATTTCATTTTCTTCTATCATTTTAGTGATTATAAGGGGTGGACTGTTAATGATTTTCCCATATCTAGTTTGAATATCCTTACAATCCATAGCATGTAAATCAACTGAATTTTCTGGTTTTGTTCCATAAACAAGAGGTTGTTTGTTTGTTTCTTGGATTTGCTACTTTGTGTTGGAATTCATGTTTGGACTACATTCTCGTTTGTGAATTTTGTGCAAGGGGATCCCATGATGATATGTTGATTTTGATTTGGATATTTTATTCCTTGAGCATAATTATTAGGGTTCCATCTAGGTTGTGACTAAGCATAAGGATTTCCTTGACCAGCCCATGGTTGTTGATGTCCCCGAGCATACCAAGCTTGATTTTCCAAATCTTGAGGGTTCCAAGTTGGTTGAGGTACCCAAGGTGGTTGTCCCCAATTTTTTGGTACTGACTGAGTAGCCCATGGCATCATCCATGGATTAGGGACTGATCTTGGCATAAACTGCCCTTGGTTAGGTTGTCTCTGAACAAAATTCAATTCTTTTGTTATAGATGAGGCACTGGTTTGTTTAAGCTGGTTCTTAATAACGGAAGTAAAGAACAAACATCAGTATCATGTTCTTTAGATTCATAGATAAGACACATTTCTATTTTATCCAAAGGACAGTTTCTTAATGCATGCTTCTTCCTGCATCTAGGACAATACATAGCCAATAGTTTAGTTTTGGAATTTTCTTTAGCTTGTAATCCATCCATAGTAGAGGTTAATTACACTAAAATGTCTATTTTAAAGTTTGCTAACTCATCCATTAGTTTGTTCATATCTGGATTTAGACTTTTCACTAATTTCCCTTTTCTAGGTCAACCTCTTGTTCTAGAATAGCTTCTACAAATCTCCTTAATTCCATTCATTCTTATCTGATAAATGTCTCCACCTCCTATCAAGTTAAGGGATTCTCTAGATTCATCATCCAAACCTTTAATAAAAATGGTTTTACTTAACTCCTCTGTAAGCAAAAATCCACATCTTTTCTAATAACAAAGGAATTTGTCTAAATAGTCTTCTATGTTTTCATCTTCCTCCTACTTGATTTTGAAGAATTCTTCCTTCCTATTTCTCCCTCTACAATAATCCTAGTATTTATCTAGGAAGGCAGTCTCCATTTGTGCCCAAGTGCTAATAGAGTTGGATGGTAATCCCATGAACCACCTCATTATTGCATCCTTCAAAGTGGATGGAAACAACTTGAGTTTTTGATTATCTATTTTATAATCATAGGTCTGACATAGTACCTTGAACTCAAATAGAAATTGGTCAGATCTTCAAATGAAATCCCTCTAAATGTGGGTAAATGTGCAGGTGAGATATTTTTCATTGATGTATCATCATCTCCCAATTGGATTGGATAGGTAAAGGTCCTATCAAGTTCTCTCTCAACTTCTCGTGCCATTTTAAAAATATTTTCTGAATTTTCCTCCCAATCAATGTGGTAAGTGGTATGCCTTGGGGAAGGTGAAAAATTAGGAGTAGGAGGTTAACTACTCAATTGAGAATCAAAACTCGCCCTAAATGGATCTTGAGTAATAAGCCTTATCCTAAAAGTTCCACTCCCTTCAGGTGACTGATCTAAGAATTCCAAAAATGGCAATTCTATTTCTTGTCTGATAGGGGATGATGGTGCCTCCAATTCTTGATCAATTTCCTTACTTTGACTAGAGGTTGTTATGAATTCTTGTGAAGATGTTTTTGGAAGGAATCTACCCTGTGAGTCTCTTAGTCTACTCATATATTTTGTGATATAGTAGGGAATATCCTTCAACTACTAGATGTATGTTTTGTTTCTCTTGCTAACACTTAATTAGAAAGTTCCAACTAGTAATCCCCGACAACAACACAAAAATGATGGGTGTCGTTATTCACTTCATTTAATAAACTTCTTGTTAATGTCATATCAAACCAGGGGTGTGTCTAAAGCTATATGCAACAAGAGTAATTTAATCGATCTAGTAGTTGACTGTAGTTATTTTTTTGTATTTTCTGGGGGATCTCTTCAATGTCTTAAGGAATTCTTGGTAAAACCTTATTTAAATAAAACTATGAAAACTTGCTAAAAGTAAACACACTGAAAGCTTTGCTGAAAGGAAACACACTGTGCAGAATGGAAACACACTTGCTATTGGAAAATAAACACACTTGCTTTTGAAATTAAGCACACTTGCTTGAAAACAATTACAATAAATGTAAGAATTTATCTAAAAACCTCAGAACAAGTATACAACATAGTTTAACCGAAAGAATCAAAACAATATAGAATTAACGTATCTAAGCTATTTGATGAAGAAATATAAATACCAAATAAATGAATATCCTAATCCTTAGGGGAGTGGGCCCTTGTTCCTCCTCGAATCAAGATTTTAACAACTCGAATTCTCTCAAATAAGAATTGTTATTTTATTGATAAAACATTTAGAATTACAAATGTATCGATCCGAGTACTTATTCTATTTCTCTTCTCTATTCAATATCTATCTTATATCAAATTATATATATGATTATATATCTAACTATAATAGGTATGCTTTTATATACATTTTACAATCACAATGTCTCAATCGATTATGATGAAATCAAATCATGCCTAGAATAGATGTTGAGTCTAATTAAGGTTGATCAGATAGTTGTAGGATAACTCTCCTTAGATCTACGTTTAGAAATCTTCTCATCCTTTTCTCGATTGAAAGGGTCGAGGTGTAAAATCTCTAGATGTAGTTTCAAAATAGATAACTCCCATCGGTTTCAAACTTCTGAGAAGTTCTAGAACCATAGGAATTTTTAAGGCTCAAGACCATGAGAGTTCTAGAAGCTATCCCTAGGAGTTTCGAACTAAGTTTGAAAATTATGGAACTAAATACCGGAGTTCCGTAACTAAATGATGACTATGTGATGGAGTTCCCAAAATATCTTGGAAGTTCCAACTAAGTTGTGTAGGAACAAATGCTATAAAAACATACTTAACGCCACCCGATTCATTTCATTAACTAATTAGACCCTCTTTATTACAAAACTAAATTCAAACACACACTTCGTCAGAATTTAAGAGCTTTTAAACATTAGAATCACAATAAAAAAAAGATAGACAATTACATCCTAACTCATATCGATTAACTAAAAGTCACACAATGTAATCAAACTTAATAAAAAGGAGACTAAGATGAGATCATATAGTATACATTAATAAGACATATTCTAGCCTCATCACAAAGATTGTAAGGTAGAGGGGCCTATCAAGGAAAATTGTCCTCGTGAGATTGGTACACACCATGAGAGTAGACCGTGAGATTTTACATGGAGATAATGATGCAATTAGGTGTCTTCAACTCAGCAGAAATGATCTCAGTAAGAATGTGTCTTGTTATTGCAAGATTTTCACCTCCACTACTCATGACACCAAGGATTGTAGATTGATTGACTAGATATATGATGTCATTGATATTAGTGTGTGATAAAACATCATTACAAACATTTCCAAGGACAACGGTCATCACAATGAAGGACACGTGAATGGAGGAGCTCATGGAAGAGGATTTTATGGAGGATTTAGAGGCCATGGAAATCAAGGGAGGTGGAAGAAGTGAGTTCCCACATGGAACTTGGTACAACTGTGGGTTTATGGAGCATTATAAGCACAAATGTCTTGACTCGATACGCCTTCTCTTGGTGTGGAAAGAAGAAAAAGTATGAGGAGTTCCCAGAGCTATTTGATCACATGAGCCAACAATAGGGGAAGGATAAACACTCCGGATGGTAAGTGTTAAGAAAGAAGACTCACAATGGATGCCAAGGGTGGTGTGCGAGTCAAATTTATAACCCGTACTTGGTGATGATGTGAGCTGAGGTTTTGTGCACCAGGAGATAGAAAAGTAGAGACCATTGATTACAAGAGAAGAGGTGGTGTATGGGAAGTATCCGACCCTACCCATTAGAAGGAATTCTATCAAGAGACCATGGACATAATCAAGAGTCTTCAAGGGGAAATTCAATGTCTAAAGGAGCAATCTAGGAAGTTGGGGTAGAAGAAAAGTGTTGAGGTCCCTTAGTCAGATATAGATGATGTCATAGAGAGGTGTGTAAGATGTTGCGCCAAGATAATATCATTCCTCTATTAGGAGAATGGTTGAGGGATAAGATACCAAGTGCTGGAGTAGAGCACGAGAGGCAAGTTTTACATGCTAACCTTCCTCCCCACAACCTTGACTACGATAAGGAGATTACCTTGAATGTAGTTGTTGATGGATGGCTCCTAAGTAATATTATGATTGAAATGGGTGTGGAAGTCAATTTTCTCACCATGGATGCTTGGAATCAAATGGGAATGCCCCCATTACATCCATCTTCAAATGTGTTGTATATGGCCAATAAGACAAAGGAAATTCCCATTGGTGTTTTAAAGGATGATGTTATCACTATCCAAGGTGAAATAAAATGGAGACTTTGAAGTCTTAGCGCTTTTTGAGGTGGACAACTTTCCAACGTTACTTGGGTGCCCCTAGTGCTATAAGAACAATGTTAACTTACATTTCAATAAGGGGTATATAATTTTGAGAACAAAGAGGAACATGTTATCATTCCTTTGACAGATGGGAAGTCATTTCCCTATATTGAGCATTTAGGAGAGGAATACCTAGATAGAATTTATGTGCACACTATCCGGGGCCCTTAAGTTGTGAAACTAAGGAGGACGTTATTTAGTGGGAAGACACTCAATCTATAAGTGATAAAAGTAGCGTGTCATGTGAAAATTGGGTGCATGAGATATATGATTTGGTCGGAAGGTAGTTAAGAGGATCTGTGAAGAGAGTAATAAAGGCATGCTCACCAAGCACCTAGCAGAAATTTTTTTCCAAATTATTCTAGAAGAGCCAACCTTGACATTTTCCCGTGAGAAATGGATACCCAAAGTGGAGATGTGAGATTGAAATAAGAAGGATTCTTAGCTATACCTTTCTTGGGATCACATCACGTTGGTGGGTGACCCATCGCGATAACCTTCTAGAGTGGCGCAAAGTGAGAATCATGTTCTCTGTTAGGTTTTCTAGAGCAATGCACCTACTATCATACAAGGTTATCATGGGAATTAACCCACCTCATTTCATGTCCAAGCATGTGAGAAGGCCTAGATGGATGACACATAATCCATGCCACCTTCTTTGTGGGTGCACAATTTGTATTCCACCTTACAAGGTTGCGCATGTGCATGGTACATTCACTCGAGATGCGTTGTTAGATAGGAAACTAACAAGAGTTGACAATTGACCTCCTTCAAGCTTTCAAATATCGAGTACTAAGCCATCAATGGATGAGGCATTACAGTTGTTAAGTGCCTAACTATGGGAGATAGTGTCATGGTGGAGGATAGAATACTAGAATTATTGGGTGAACTTGGCTTAGAAGCATGCTTTGATGAGGAAGAATCAGAGGAGATACAACTTGAGCACACATGCATGGAAAAAGAGAAAGGAAAATTGGTCTATGTGATTGATGGTGAAGAAGTGGAAAATTTGGATGCTAACCATACTATAGGTACGCACAAAGTTATGGATAGTGCTGATGAGAAAGCGTGTGCCTATCATGAACCCCTGAAAACCAAGAAGGTTAAAATTGGTTTGAAGGTATAACCTAAGAATGTTACTATTGAGATTACCTGGATAAAAAGGAGGTTTTAGAGATCATTGATATGTTGTGCAAATTTCAGGATTTGTTTCTGTAGGTACCATGAGCTTAAAGGAGTTCACCACTACTTGGGGGAAATGAAAATCAAGTTAAAGGAAGGTGTGCACCCAATTCGAAGATACCTTATCAATGAATCCAAATATCTGTGTCAAATTCAAGGAAGAGATAGAAAAATGATCACGTCAGCATCATTGAAGCTATAGAGGAATTACAATGGATAAGCCTAATGGTCATAAGAATTTGTGTTGATTATAGGGATTTGAATACGGTATGTGTTATTGAACCTTTTCTAACCCCCTTCACTAAGGAGATCTTGAAGGAATAGTGGGTGTGAGATATATTCTTTCACGAGATGGATTCTTAGGATATCATCAAGTTATAATTACAAAGGAAGACCAAGAAAAGAAAATTTCATCACTTTGAATGGGGAATAGTTTCCTACACAATCATGCCTTTTGGATCAAGAACTTGCCTACTTGTGTTTTCACGCATTATGTGTAGACATTTTAAGATTTCATCCATAAGTTTCTTCAAGTCTACCTTGATGATTGGACAATATATGGATTAGTGAGAGATCATTATGACAATATGAGGCTGATGTTTGAAATATGTTGGTAGTTAAGGATATCCCTCAACATTAAGAAATGTGTTTTCACTACTCCATTCGAAACCCTTTTGGGAGTATCATATGTAAGGAAGGCTTTCTCGGTGGATCCTACCAAAGTTTCCATTATTGTGGGAACCTACCAGCCAGAGCGCAACACGTGGATTCCTTGGGCATATAGGGTATTACCGGAAATTTATTAAGGGGTATGCCAAGATCGATGTGAAATTGGAAGATTTCTTGAAACATAAAAGTGAATTTCAATGGGGAGAGTGCAATAGATGGTTTTTGATACATTAAAGAATAAGCTTATCATCGCGCCCATATTACGTGTTCCTTCTTCGGAAAATCTATTCCATGTACATGTTGATGCTTCGAGGATGACGATTGGGAAAATCTTAGCACAACTTAGAGAGGGAGTTATTGACCACCCCTTGTGTTTTGCAAGCAGAAAGCTAACCCATAAGAACAAAACTATAATACTACTAAGCGTGAAGAATTGTCAATGATCTACACGCTGTAAAAATTTAGAAGTATCTGTTGGCAACACCCTTCATTTTCTACATGGACCACATGGCATTGAAGTACTTAGTAAACAAGCTCATTTTACAAGGATGCATATGCTCGATGGGTCTTGTTGTTTCAAAATTTGAGTTTATGGTTGTTGTGAAACTAGGTAAGATTAATTTGGGACCTAAAATTTATCGAGTATTGACTTAGGGAGGACGCACAGAGCATTGAGGATACAATTCCAAATGCAAAACTATTTAGATTGCGGTGCACACCCTCTGACTTGGAAGATATTTTTGTATTTCTCAAGACGGGTGTGGCACTAGAAGGAATGAAGACTTTGGAAAATAAGTAGTTAGCCATACATGCCGCACCCTATATGTTAATTAGTAGAGAATTATATAATCTAGGCTACGATGAGGTTTTGCGTCGGTTTGTGTTAGAGCATGAATGCATTACAATCATGGAGGAATTGCATGGTGGAATTGTAGGATGACACTATGTAGGGAATGTAATTGTGCGCAAGATCCTTCTAGAAGGTCTTTGGTGGGAAATCATGTACCAGGATTGTATTGATTTTTATAAGGCCTATGACCATTACTAGTGCCTTGGCAAACTAGGAAGAAGAGATGATATTCCCTTGAGATCGATATCTAGCGAAGAACCATTTGAAAAGTGGGTGATTGATTTTATAGGACTGATTTCACATGCCGAATGAAGGACTAGCTCATGCTATATCATTACTTGTACTTGATTACTTAACAAGGTGGGTGGAGGTATCACCTAGAAGGGATTACATAATGAAAACATTGGCTAAGTTCATGTGGGAAAACATAATTAGTAGATATGGATGTCTACCTAGTTTAGCAAGTGATAGGGGTACTCATTTCTTGAATGAGACAATTAGGATTTTTTGGTGGAATTCATGGTAGCCCACCACAAGACTACCCCTTATCACCCCTAAGCTAATGGAACCACTGAGGAATTTAACAAGATACTGAGTCACACGTTGACCAAAATTTGTGATGTAGGAAGAAGAGATTAGGATGATAAAGTTTTTGTTGTGTTATGGTCATACCAAACTACTTATAAAAGACTAAATAAGGCCACACCTTTTCAATTGGTGTTTGGTACAGAAGTGGTGTTACCTATTGAATTCATTACCATCACTTGTATATAACACATGTAGGATGGTCAATCGATGAAAAAGTGCTTGAGGAGAGGATTGATAAGTTAATGTAGTTAGATGAGAGGTGGGATATTTATCGCTAGAGTCAGAAAGAAAAATCCAGGAAGAAGGCATGACATGATAGACACATCAAAAACAAAAATTTTGAGGTTGGGTAGATGGTTCTATTATATGATTTCAAGTTTGTGTGCCATTCTATAAGATTCAAAGTCCATTGATGGGCCCATATAATGTATGTTATATAATTGATTCAGCACTTCCCGATTCTGAAGCATTGGATGGAACATAATTACTAGGCCATTTTAAATGGAGTAGGATGAAGCCCTACTATAAATAAGTCTTCCTTGTGTTTGTAAATAAGGTAATATTGCCAATTAGCCTAGGATTTCCCTTAATGCATTTCCTTTATTTTTGTTTCCATTTCTCATTGCTTGTTCCCTTTCTTTTTATTGTTGTGTGCATGTTGTGTACCGATATCCACTTACAATTTTAAAATTTTCTATGTGCAGAGGACCGTGCATATTTTTTTTTGTGGGGTGAAGTGATACGACAAGCACTAGAAGTTGTGTTTTGATGGCCCATGTCAAAGGATCAAAAGCACATAGTTTGGAAGAATGTGCATGGAAAAGGTGAACATGAGGAGTTTGGTGTTAGGAAGGATTTAAAAAACCATGTATAAAGGTGAGAAGCATAAGAACAACATGAGGTAGGTGATGTCAAAAATCGGGATAAAGACAGAAGAAGTGCCTTTGGCACTGAAAAGTGCGCATATAAGGATATTTGGCAATAAGGGGTTTTACCTGCTAGATGGTTGTAGAAGTTTTTGCATAGGATTGGGCATGGGGGTAAAAGTGTTGAAGGTTAGCAGTAGTAAAAAGTCACCTTTATTGCAAGATTACATTGGTAGGTGATATGACATTAATTACAAGAAAAATAGAAATATATAAGTATAAGGTCGGGTGCATTATTGTTTAATTTACATTTGTGTTATAAAAGAGCTCTTGTGAACTTGGGCATCCTTAAATAAAATTTATGTGAAAAAGGGTTGTGAATATTTGCATGCATAGTCATTTTAATCAACGAACTAAATTGGAAAAAGGAGTACATGGGCGTAAGCGAAAAGGTTGTGTGGAATAATCTCAAAGGTGATTATGCCATCTTGTGGAAAAAGGGTTTTCCAAGTTAGGTTTCCATAGCTAGGGCACATGATTGAGGGGATTTTTGCAAAGGAGTGGAGCCAAAAGTTGAGCAGAGCCAGGATTAGGGGAAAGGAAGAACTTTTAGTGACTTGACGGAGAAATGACACCAAGGAAAACAACAAAAGTTTCACCAAAGAAGGGGGGGAACAAGTTTTTCCACTAGTTTCAATGAGGAATGGTACGTGGAGATGCAATATCTAGATGGTATATTGCTTGGAAAATAATGGGTGTCTCATGTTAGAAAGATGACCGTGAGTGACTAAAACCATCGAATAAGTACCATAGAGAATGAGATGGAACTAGAACTAGTTTTCCCTACAAATAAGAGGACACTAGATGGGATGCCTATCTATGATGATGAGGTAAAGGTGAAGATGGAGAAGTTTGGGTTATTGTAACTCTATGAGTTTCCCTATTTTGGAAAACCTAAGTGACTATACCCATGGTTAATGTCACACGTACATGAAGAAAAATTATTCTTTGTAGGACGAGAGGATACGAATAACCTCCCAAATGATTTCTAAGTTTACCAGTCTTGTCTGCGAAGGATAATCTTTCAATGATGACTTGGATGATAAGGAGGGCATAAAAAATATTGTTGAATCCTATGACTATAAGAAGGGTTCATGATACTTTGAAATTTCTAATATTTTTGACCGATAATGAGGATGGCCACACGCTTGGTCACAAAGCTAAATGGGAATGAGAGATGGACATAGATCAACAAGGCTTGGTTGAAATTTTTCATAAGATCTCAGAGGGGACCATCTATAACCTCTCGAATTTCATAGCAGAAATAAATCATCAATGCTACACGTGATGGAGAAAAGATCATGTTTAGTAATGTCCTCCTTACCATTGTATTTTTGAAGATTGGAGTGCCCGATGGGCCAGATAAATTTGTGTGGGAGTACCTAGATGAGAACCCTTCCCCACCAAAATATTTGAGAAATACACTTGTGACACCATGACAACCGCCCACAAGGCGCGCCTAGAAAAATGGTATAAGTGGATGCGTGACACATTCGGAACTGATTGAGAATACCCAAGAAGTATCCTTCACAACACAATACTTCCAAGTTGGGGTCAATCAATTCAAAGAGGCAAAGAAGTTAAGGTTTATCCTCCTTATGGTAGACCAAGATTATAATAAGTTTGCCTGCATAAAACATTGATGTATCCAAAGAAGCATTCCTATGTGGAGAAGTATGTCTCCCATGATGTACATATGTTGAAGCCAGTGATATTGCCTATTTCTAAGAGGAATGAAACAAGGGTATACCTACACATAAGGCCTAAGTATGAGAAAGGTGCTTACATTAAAAATGATGTCTCTATCCTAGAAGACCCCACCGTAAGGAAGAAGGCTGCACTAAGGAAAAGGGAGCGAGAGGATAAACTTGAGAAAAAGGCACCAAGTATGTAGACAACACATTTTGTAGGCATGCAGGAGTCGGGCACAAAACCAAAAACCTATGCACGGAGGAATAAGTCCCCCAAAAAATAAAAATATAAGACACCCAAGGAAGGGGCACCGTAACAAGAGAAGCCCCCTATGAAATAAGAATCACTGACAAGAAAGGAGTCACCTAGGGAAGAAGAAAAAGAAGAGTTTCATATATTGGAATAACCAATTAGGAAGAAGTAAGGAGTAACAAAAATTATGGACTCAAAATAAACAAAGATCTTAGAGGAAAACAAGGGTGACGAGAAAAATTAAGAGCACGATGAGGCTTAGAACTATCCTATGTATGAAGTACATGAGTCATAGGAGGAGGGAGATGAAGATAAGGATGAAAGAGGAACTCACGGAAAAGGGGGAAGTGAAGAAGTCAACATGAATGATCAAAAGACTCCAAGTCTAACTAAGGAGAAGATAAAATATGCCACGAGAGGGGAGGTAACAAGAATTATAGAGTACTTGGTGGATATAGAGGTGGAGCATAGTGCCAAAGAATTACTAAAGGAGATGGAGGAAAATGAGAGTATGGGAAAGGAGTATAGAAGCATGGGCGGAGATCCCAGCTGGGAAGTAAGCTTTCCAAAGGAATACTGTATAGGTGGAAAGGGTGTAGTAGCGATGCAGGACCAAGAAATGACTTACATCAATGACCCAAATAAGGTACTATGTGCATGTTTCCAAAGTACCATGCCTTCAAACCAACTCCTTGCATGGTATTATTTCGATGAAGAGGGTGCATACCCACGCACAAGGAAGATGTTGTCTTGGGATTTTGAGTCCCATGTTGATGAGCCCAAATTCAAGGTCAACTGTGAGGTGTTGATGAAGATACTAGATTCCAAGGGAGTAAACCCTCTGGTGAATTTCCAACAACTATCTCGATGAGAAATTTTGCAACATGCTCAACAAAGTATCGGTATAAGTTGAGGTGAGGCTCTTCGGAAGAAATGAAAGAATAAGGATCTTGGAGGAAAAGCTTGAAAAAAAATGACGAGATCATTGAAAAATAAAGGGAATTAAAGTAGGATGAGTTGATCAACTCATAATTAAGGTGCGAGTTAAGGGAGGAAAAGGCAAAGGTGTGTGAGATCCATAAGAAAATAGAGATGATTTTAGATGTCATAATATTAAAGCACTGGACTTGGCCCCACTTGAGAAAAAATACAAGTCAACCATGCAATGCTTGGAATACTTGACCCACATCCTCACCATGGAGAGGTGGCCACTTGTATTGGAATCGATAGAAGAGGCAATGTCACACAAGAAGGAGGAAGAAAATATAAATATTGGGGAGATAGTTACCCACTATTCCGAGATCCTTTCTGTTGTAAAGACCGCCCACAAATGGATGAAGTTGTTTATGACGATTACATTGACAGAGACAGGGTAGCAATCACATTGATTATGATGCATGAGGTGGATCTAAAGGAATTTCAAGAAAATAGCAAAGGAAATAGGGCGGAACATAATAATATCCTAGCCGAGGTTGAGAAAAAGTTAGAAGTAATCAAAACTTGTGGGGTTTGATTAAGAATTGTCTTAAGGAGCTATACCCCACATCACTTGTAGAATGGACTCATTGACGATCTTAGTAACCAGCTAGAAGGCATTGTAGATAAACTGAATACTAAGAGTGATGAATTCATTTTTGATGAGGTGAGCACTCTAGTAGGTGACCTACTTCATTAGGTTTAGGGTGAGGTAGATTCCTAGGAAAAGGTTGAGGTAACAGAAGAAGAAGGAATACCCACTCCTCCTACAAATGGCCTATAGCAGATTCTTCTATTATTTCATTCTTTATTCAGATTGTCCTTGTTCCACTATTATTTATTCTTTAAATATGGAAGATGTTTCTGAGGATGGATAACACACTTAGTGTGGGGTAAGGTTGGGCCCTGAAATATTGGCTAAGTACCAAAGGGCGTGTGCGTGCAAGACCAGTGAGAAGAAGGGCGATCAGGGGAAAGTGCGCAGAAATAGGGGTTTAAGAAGGGTTTAGTGAAACCAGGGCACGCGCAACAAGTAGAACACTAGTTTAAAGGAATTATAGATATTTTACATTCTAGGGAACTTGAGGAAAAGTGTGAGGACCCAACTAGGCATGATGAGTGGATAAGGTTCCATCCTAGAACCTTGGAAATTAAGAAAAGGATATTCCCCACAAGGAATATTCTAAGAAGACATCATTAAAGAGAGTGGGGGGTTCACAAAGGGATAAACATTCACTAATGGAGGACCACATCGACACTTGGCATGCAATATACATTTAGAAGGCATGTCGGTGGGTTCTGATCCTATAAAAAGAGATGCTCGGGATAGAGACAGATATACAAGAGAGAATGAGAGATGGAGATAATGGGAGATAGAGAGAAGGTAGAGATAGCACACATATAGAATGTAGAGAAAGAGAAGGAAAGTAACAAAGTTCTCATAGTAATGATAGGGTTTAGAGAACTTAGTACTTGAGGGTTGTGAAGGATGCCAAAATCATATGTATGGGTACTAGGATTTGTAACAAGGGATAAAATGGGAAAAATATAGCTAAGGTCTCATATCAAATAAACTTATAGGAGTTAAGTGTCTGTCATTTAATATGTATGGTCTGAGATGACCCTTTTGACTATAATTTGGTTACTAGAACTATTTTAAATCAATATATGGGTTTGTTTTATAAAAATTGTTTATGGGTATAAACCCTCATGTTATATGACTTGCCATGGCTCGAGATCTAGTTTATTATGCTTCCTAAAATTTTTATTTAGCTTCAAATGCATTAATGTGTGGATTTGTTAGTTACACCTTCTACATTTTTAAATAAGTGAGTGTACTTATACTTCGCAAATCATCCTCCATTAATGGCATAACCTTCTCACAAATATCACATAAAGGAGGGGCTTGGCACTGTGCGTGCCTCAAGTAAGCACCTAGTTCCCGCTGGGAGATAGGTCGGTGTGCTTGGGGTTATAAAATAGTATTATGGGTTAGAAAATAGATTAACAACCTTTGACTATTGCTTTACAAGATAGACCTAAATAAGGTCACTTAACACTTTTATTAGCAAAAACTTGTATCATACCACCTGCTAAGTCTTAAGCATCTAAACAGACCTATAATTTAGACTCAAGACACCCTAATTACACTCGTACATAACATACTTGGTTAAAGAGAAATAAAAAATTCATGAACTTAAATTGAAATCGATAAATCATGTATGAAAATATTCAAACATACTAAACTTATCTCCTTGACAACACTCATATCTTCAAGTAAAATTTCTGTCCTTCTCATGGCTTGATTAGTACTAACCTAACTTGAAGACATACAAATAGAGGTACAAAATAACCGACAACACTTACAAGCATAAACATGCATTAATTCTTCATGACATCCTATACACAATCCATACTTCATATCCACCATAAAACTCATGATGATTCCAATAGAGCATCAAAGTAAAATACATACCTTGGAATATCATGATACAAAACCTTGTCATCTCACAAACAAAGCTTATCCAACATACTTATCCTTTTAGATATTGTAGGCTTAATGTCCACCTCCTTTGATTATATAAAAGTTAAGAAAACATGTCTCTCTTGAAGATCTGAACTAGGCTTCAATAATATGAATTCATCTTCCTTAAATTAGTTTGCATGATCACGATTCTTATCACCCTTGATTGGAATTTATTTCTCTTTGACTTCCCTTGGCATCCATACCTCCTTAACCTTGGGTGATTCAACCCTCTTGACTTGTCTTGATGATTCATGAAATTAAAACCTTGCAATATGACCCTTATGGTGATAATTATGACAAAAACATCTTGCATATATTTTGAATGATGATAAATATGATATATTCCATTTCTCCATGGATTCACACAACTGAAAAATATCCTACATTCCCTTTCTCTATCACCAAAGCCATCGTAAGCATAACAATAACCATGAAAATAACTTGCATACCTCATGGCATTGGGCTGTCTAATTGAACTTTTATTCTTGACCTTGCTTACACTAAAATCCTTCTTTTGATCTCCACTTGAACTAGGAACAACATCTTGACTTGGTAGATCAAACTTCACCTTAATGGATACCTTCTCTAATTCTTTGTTTAAAGATCTCAAATCTGATTCATATATGATGCAATCACTTTCCTTAGCCTTTAGGGTTTCTATCTCCTTCATGATATTGAGACACTCTTCTTCCTTTGTCTTGAGTAATGCTATCATGGATTCAACTTGAATCTCAAGCTCTTGGATGCTTTCTTCACATCCCTTGATTACTGACTTCAACTTGATTTTATCTTATCTATGGAATGATAACTCTACTTTTATGTCTACCACAATTTATATAAGGTCAACTTGATCATGCCTAAAAACTTCACATGACTTGTTATTCAATTTGTCATACTAATCTTCCTTTTTCATTAAGTTTTAAATTACATCATCTAGCTGATTTTTGAGATACTCAATGGTTTCTTCATCCTTATTAACCATAGCTCTCAACTCTTGTTTCTCCTTCATAATATTCTTAGCCATTTTGTGCTTCAAAGGATATCCTTTAAGTAGTTAAAATTGGTTCAAAAGGGCCTATCTTTAATACCAATAGTTATAAGAAAAATGGAATGAGAGGGGAATGGGTGAATAAGTCATTTAAATCTTTCATTTCATTACATTTATCATTCATGATTCATCCAACCATTATATCATTCAATCAAAGCATGTAAAACATCCACATAAGAAAGATAACAGAATGGACATAAAATATAAAATGTGAAAAACTCAAGGGGAAGAAAAATATTTGAACTTCTACTTATGTTACTCAAAACAAAGGGCTTATGTGAATATTACACATCACAAAATATTTCTTAAGTGAGGCACCAACCCCACAAGGAACACAAAATCCTAGTTTAGTAGCGTACCAACCCTTGATTTAGTGAGGCTAAACCCCCATAAGATGACTACACACCAACCGAGCCACCTGAAGATATTCTTCACCACTTATTTTTTTCTTTTATAACTAAATATGACATTGTGAATTTTGCTCTCCTCTCTATCTCTTTCAAATTGTCACTCAAGTTTTACCACCAAAACCCTCTTCGTTTAGGTTAATTTCACACTTTCCCTAGATCGTCGTATCTAATAAAATTATATAATATAATCACATCTTCATTTCCATCTCTTATAAGTCACAAATACCTCTCATACCTCCACAAGTTCCCTTCTAGGTCACACTTTTTCTCCTCACACTCAACAACCTCAAATGAACCTTCTAATGTGCTTTTATATATGTTTCTTCATTAGAAAACAACTAGGTAAAACTTCATATAGTAATTTTTTTTTTCTAAATCATAATAAAATGATGAAAAAACACCCATATGACCATGTAGGTCTATAAGATCACCTAGATCTTCTAAGACCACCATTAGGACACAAGAAGTTCTGAAACCCCAAAACAAGCAACTCGCCAAATCTGAATGTGAAAGACCAAAAATAGATTCACCAAGGAATGACACACACTTATCTATGTTTTAAAAGACCTCAAAAATATCAAAAAATCATGCAAAAATTATAATAATAATCACACCATGAAACCCTTATGAGACGCTCAACTAAGCACCCTCAAAATTGACCTTCAAATAACAGGTCATTAATTGCTCAAATCTTAAGAAAAACTCAAATGTGATATATAAATGGAAATATCTTGATGTCGGGATCATGAAATAATTGATACTAAGTCATAACATCATCTCGTAACACCTCAAAAATTCTTTGTTCACGACTACTCCAAACTACCCCAAAACTACCTAAAACCAGTCCTCATAAATAGGGCACACTTTGCATTCTAAAGGAACAAAAATGACCTAAAACCATCATGGAAATGTAGTACAACTCATGCAATTCAATAAATTATAATTTAGTCAATAGGTTCAATGGGAAACTTTTGCACAAACTAAAACTTTCCAGAAACTTTCCTTTTTGGTGGGGCCCATATACTGTCACAAGCTCTAAAATACATCAATATAAAGCTAAAATATTTCTCTAAAAACTACACTCATTACATTTGAAAAAGGAATCAATTATGGACCTCTACAATAAATTTCTCCCAAGTCACTCCAAAGCTAGGGTTTCATGAGGGTTAAAAAGTAGTTTATCTTCTTAACGATTATTGATTAGTAACATGATGATTAAAAACCTCATTATTCTTAAAAATATTCATAACTAACCTAATAAACTACCCATAGGATCTTGGGTCCCCATGTAAATCACACACTCCCCAATGAGCATCTGAAAGTCAACTTTTAGCTCAAAAACACACCTTTAGAAACTGGTTTTGGAAAAACTCAATATCTTGCAAAATACTGATCACCTAGACCTAAAAATTGACACACAACATCTTAAAAATATACTTGATGATCTCTAATTATCCTACATGCTTGATCATATCTCATACCTGAATCCCTCCATACACCATGACTTACCCATGATTATATGCCTTGTCTTCACCGTTATTGCTTTAAAGGACCTTGAAATTGCATTATACATCTGAAATCTGAAATTGAAACATATAACACATGATATGAAACATCATAACACATTACAAATGAATACCTTGACTTAATTTTAGCCTTCTTGTTTCATACCTTCATTCCATGCATCCACTAGGTCAAAAATAATATGTATAATGATCTCTTCTAACACATGAATCACTTTGAAAATGACTCTTTTTTCATCATGCATACCATCTAACATATTTGAAAATTCATCCTAAGTATGTTGGACCTAATAACAACCTTTAGAAATCATATCATGACCATTCAAGCTAGAACCTTTCACTCAAACACCATGACATGACACCAAAATAACATATCGTGATACCAAGCTTAAAGACTACCAATAAACCTTCAACATATATGATGAAACGAGTTAACAATACCAATAATTGAAATGAGTTTTAAACTAATTTTTGAATATGGAATAGATTAATTGTAAAATCCTACATGGAAAATAATAGGATGTTTCCACTAAGGATCAATTTGATTAATGGCGTTACTTATCTCTTTACCACCGATTATGTTAAAATGTTGTGGCATTCAAGATATGATTATATTGGTTTCAAATGTTTGCATATTGTTATTACAAATGGTATGGTAAGAGGTATTCCTTAGATATATTTAAACAAGGAGGTTGCATGCAAGTCATGTGTTAGTAATAAACATCATAAGGAGTCCTTACCTATCAAAAATGGAGAGCATCTAAATCTTTGGAGTTAATCCATTTAGATTTTTGTGGACCATGTCTTGCAATAATTTATGATTAATTTCTTTTATTGATGATGTTACAAGGTTTATGTGGGTTTTTCTATTAAAAGATAAGAGTGGAGATTTTTCAATTTTTAGAAATTTTAAGGATATGGTTGAAAAATAGTGTACATTTCATTAAAACCCTTAGAATAGAAAAAGGTGGATGATTTTATTCTGATGATTTTTTTGAGTTTTTTTCTTCATAAGGCATAAATAGGAAATTAATAACTCCTTAGTATTGGTGTGAGTAATTTACACATCAATAGGAAGGTCATCTCCTGTAGGTGAGGTCATAGGTCTAGGTGTCATTTGGGGGTCATCATTGGATTCCCTTAGGTGTCAATGCACTTTGGTGCATCATATGTGTCATTGGGAGTTACTTTCATATTTCTGGAATGTAACTCCCCATATCCACTTGAGAGGTCATGATTACAACACTAAGGGATACACAACACCCTATATATGTACACATCCTTTAGATATGTGAGATAGGTGGATATTTTGAGCTTAACAAGGTTCTACCCTTTTTTTGAATCTTTGCATACACCTATGGTTGATGCTTGCTCCTTCATGGGACCTTGTCACACTACCGGTTCACATCATGGTTGATGTTCACACCAAATTGCATGATCCTCGTGCTTCACATTTTTACATTCTCCTTCATGGTATCAGATCGCATGTTATGTGGATTCATATAACTCTTTGGTTTTCAATTGTGTAACTTTTAGATTTCTGTTCATGATAAATAGGTCTCACAAGTGTAAATCACAATTATTATTCCTTTTATGATCTAATTACATTGATTTAGGGTTTAAAATCCTTGTTCGGTTCATTTTTCTAGCATTTGTGGGTTTTACAGGATTCCACGGGCTTGTATGTTGTTCGGGAGGTCTATTACAGTATCATGTTACGGTTTGAGGTTCAGATCTAGTTTTTAAGGTTTTGTTTGTGCATTTTTTGAGAGATTTATTGGGTTGGTCTTAGGCCCAACTAGGCCCCGCTCGCAAAGATGGGAACCATGCTATCCTAGATAATTTATCAACCCATGCATTGTTCTCCTTTTCTTCTCGCAACCCAAATCAATATGTATGGCCGGTTTTGCACTCGGATCCATGTTTGGGTTACCTTGGTACTGCACCCTGGATATCTTCTCCATGCTTGGGTATTCCTCTTAGACTCAAACTTGGTAATTGGACCTCTCTCCATTATCTTCCCTTCATGGCCTTATTGGTGGATCCCATTTTATTTGCTTCTCGTGCTTTCTTTGTCTACATCTTGGTTAAGCATTTATCATGCTCGCTTGACTTTGTGGTTCACCATCCTCTCCATGACCTCTATTGTGTTCCTTATGTGTTGCTTCCAACCTTCAACTGTTACCTCGAAACCACCCACTCCTTTCTTGATAACTTGTAACATCTCAACAATCGCAAAATCTACAGGACACATCCAAACCTTGGCACATGTCCACAACTTGACACGCATCCCTCCTCTAGTTTGGAATCACCGGTCTACTTAGAGCATGTAGCATCCATGAACCCGATACGTCAACTTCACTCTTGATAGGTGACTCCACATGGACCCTCTATCCACCCTCCACCTCGTCGACACATCCAAAGTAACTTAGAGCTCCTTAACTCTCGATGACCTCTCGTGTTCATCCCGACCACTCGTCAACCTAAATCGTGCATAAGACAAAGTGGATAATTCACCAAGCCAACTCAGGATCCCAACTTCATCTCACTAGTCCTCCCTCATAGCTCACCGCATTGAGCCAGCTCACCCAACTCACCGATATTCCCGAGCTAGCTTACCAAGTTGACAGTCCTTCACTTACCCATTTCCTCTAGGACCCTCCTTCCTTCAATTTTGGATTTTCTCTCTCTTCTCATTCCTTTCATCACTATTTAACATTATTAAAGGGGGGATTTATTAAAAAATTATTGTATACAGTGGGGAGTTTATGTTTCTAGGTTCCTTAAATAGGGTTATTGGGATTTCTGGGCCACTCTTTATGGCCTATTCATTGTAGTGCTCCTCTTCACTTGTGGATAGTGAGTGCATCTACCACGAGACATGTGGCAAGATAGAATTAATTTTTCTCCATGAGATTCCCATTATCTCACACTAAGAAATGTACCCAAGTGTTTATTTTCATCTTTTGTGCTTGATTGTGTGTCTTCATCTTCTTCCAACTAGGACTTCTTGTGGCCTCCACTCTCACGTGACTTGTCATCTATTATGAGGTGAGTGTTTAAATTTATGCCATTACATGAATGCAACCTATTGTAATCACACACTAATATAAAGTTACACAAATAGGGGGATTATCATTTTTCTTCTTGGCTATTGTGTTTCTTACGTATGCATTATTGGTGAGTCCACTCTTAAATTATTGGACAATATTCTTCTTGTACACATTGCACTTATTTATTCTACATCTTAGAGGATTCTCTTTCCATACTTGAGCATCACACAATCACATTATAACCTCTTCCACTTATTCTTGGGAGAGAGAAATATACATCATGACGTGCTTCTATAGAACACTACTTCACCCATAAGGGTCTTACAAACTTCTTTCTTGGGCCAGTTCTTACATACATTGATTCCATTCATCTTAAGGAATTTATCGATACTTGCGATCATGTTGTTGGTCACTTGACATTTTCTATCACCCGACCTCTCAACATTCACGTGGTAGACTCATATCCTCCCCACAACATCTAAAGAATCTTTCCATCCTTGTTTGGGTACCCTTCACATATTTTTGATGTAGTTGCTGCAGTTGATATAATTTTCTCCTCTTCTTCTTCATGTGATGGTAGTTCCATTGACACATACTTGCTTGATTCTACTTATAATGAAGAGAATTGTGCTTCCAAATTTGATGCTTTGAGAGTACTACAGAGAAATCCTATCCTCCTTTTATCACTATTTTAGAGAGTGTTGAAATACCTGCTATCCTAACAGCTTATTGAGCGCTTCCTTCTCATCCTCATATAGTCATTGCACTAGCCTCCTTTCCACTTCCAGTGTGTGATGCCCTTTCCACTCCTATTCTTTCATGCATGGATGACTTATACATGTTGGAAATCGATCTTATGTTTGGAGATTCCCCTCATTATGACAGATATTTTCCTGACCTTGGTCATCTTTTTGTAGTATCCGCTTGTGATGCATTACAGGTTACTCATCCTTTTACCGGTGTTTTGGAGGATTCCATCATCTCCTTTGTTGGGAGTTCCCCTTATGGGACTCTTATCACTTATAATTTTTAGGATACCATCATTGATCCACCCTTTCTTGTGGATCATCTTTCTATTGTGGGGGTTGTTGCATTACCTTCACATCACTTGGGAATCCTTTTGGTGGATGTTCCTCTTCTACACTCGAGACAGCTTCTATGCATGTGGCATTACCTTTGGTTCCTTGGCACTCCATTACTAGACCTATGTCACATTTATGTGGAGCATGACTCGAGTTATTCATGCTTCTTCCTTTGGTTTCTTTCACAGAGTGGGTGAAATTCCAACACTCTATTTCTATCCTTCTTAAGGACAAGAACATAGTTTGGTTTGGTTGGAAATTCTTTAGTCTAGAGGAATATGAACATGTCATCGACACTCTTCTGGGAGACTTCCTAGATTTGTAGAGTTTAGATTTTTCCATGGCATCTTCTACGTTCCTCTCATCTCCTCATCTCCTTTCTTATTCTTCTTTCAGCTTAGATTTCCATCTTGTACATGTGGGTACCTTATCATACTTCTCAATTTTTGGGACCCATCATTGGAATCTTTTTATATTAGAGAGTGTGTTTTTCCTTCTCGTGGATGTTTTTACCACTAGGTTTTCCTTCACTACTCGAGATCCTTATTGTGCATGGGTACCTCATTAAGCTTTAGTATTGGGATCCATTTCTCATTTTGACCTTCTTCCTCATCCTAAGTTACAATGAAGGGGGGTGTTAGTGTGAGTCACTTTCGACATCACTAGACATGTCATATCACTTAGGTGAGGTCATAGGTCTAGGTGTCATTTATGGGTCATCATTGAGTTCCCTTACGCATCAGTGCATCATATGTGTCATTTGGAGTTACTTTCCTATTCCGGGAATGTAACTCCCCTTCTCCACTTGAGAGGTCATGATTACAACACTAAGGGTTACACAACACCCTCTATATGTACACCGCATTTAGATCTATGAGATAGATGGAGATTTTGAGCTTAACAAGTTTCCAACCCTTTTTTGAATCTTTGCATGCACCTATGGTTGATGATATCTCCTGTTGTCAAAATTTCACCCCCCCTGGGTAATTTTGATAACATGCATCAGAATATTCAAGTCCCAGGCACATTGATTGATTCAGAGCAAACATCATGTTTCTGAGGTTCTCTCAGATATTTTTCTAACTCTCCTGTCCAGGTAGTTAGGAGCAAGCTCTGAGAAAATGCGGGAAAAGGTTGCAGAAGGCAAGAAGGTTGATCCAGAAAAAATGGTGAAAATCGGCTAAGTCCTAGTCCTAGGAGCAATTGGGACATCTGGGACAAAAAGGCGCGAACCGGCCGAACCGGGCGAAATAAGCACAAACAGTCCGAAACACAATGGGACAAGCGGGCCGCGAGTACGCGAACCGGCCGAACCGGTGAAAATGGTCGAGGCAGTCCAAAGCAAAGTGGGACATTTGGGACAAATGGACGCGAACCGGCCGGTTCGCGCGAAATCAGCACAAGGAGCACTAAGCATTTGGGACATCCGGGATGAAAAGACGCGAAGGGCGCGAAAGAGCCGGCAGGGCCGAGAACCAACCAGATCATGCCACGTGTCTCAAGGAGAAAAGTCAAAAGTCAAAGGGCAAGTTTTAAAGGGTCAGCCCGAACCAATGGGATAGTGCCACGTGTCCCAGTAAAGGGCCCCACAAGGAAATTTCAAAGGAAAGCCCACGAAAGATGGAGGAGAGAGAATTGCTCATCCAATCAGAGCCTGCCACGTGTCATCCAGGTGGCAGAGCGCGGAAAATATTTCAAAATCCGTTTTCACCTGTTTCGTGCCCTAATTCTTCAGATCACCATAACTTTCGATCCAGAGCTCGGATTTGCACGTTCTTTATATCAACGAAAAGCTGGTGAAATTATCTAAACGATTCTGGGATCAATCTCGAGTTTTGGTGCAGTCTGAAGAGAGAAAATTGAGAAACAGCTCTGATGCGTGTTCATGGCCAGAAATGACATTCCAACGACTAGATTTAATGCAGAATGGGTCGCATTCTCCTGTAATCCGGTCAAGGTAACAGGGTATGGGTTTGTAAGGTCCCCTATGCCAATTTAATGCACCTGTAGTCATGAGGAATGGGCTTGCGCGTTTTCCTACGTTTTTGTCCCCTGGGCTTGACCCATGCAATGTAAAAGCCAGATTTGGCTCATTTTGAAAAGAGGTTGTTCATTCTTTCTACTCTGCTCTCCCTTCTTTTCTTCTCTAGGGTTGAAAATGGAGTTCGAACCTCCTCCCTTGCTCTGTAATGGCATTTTTTCCTTTTACTAATGGAATGATGTTCTGTGTAAACTTCTGGAGCAACAAAACGTGTTTTGTGATGCATCTGTCCATCCTTCCTCGTTTTTTCTTGTTCTCTTCTTGCCTCTCTTCATTGCAGGTATTTGTGCATGTTTGAATGTTCATTGCAGGTCTGGAGCTGTGTTCATGGAGTTTTGGGACATTTTCTGTGTGAAATCTATCCTTGGGCCTGTGATGCATCTATCCATCCTTCCCATTGCTCACCTCTCTTTGTCCCATGGCAGTTTTGATAGATGTCCAACATTCTCCTTTTGGTGCATCACCATCTTTAGTTAGTTTCAATTTTTGCACTTCTCCCTCGTCTCCTCGCAAGTTAGAATAGGATTAGGATCTAAACCTCTCGTAGTTTTGCAAAATATAGACCTAAATCGAGGAGTTTGAGGAACCACCTCTAACTGAGATTCCTCTCTGGTTTCACAAGTCCCACGCTTGGAGAGAGGTTTCCATGTTGTGCAATCACACTGGATGCCTGAACATCAACCTAGAAGCCTGATGTGCATCCAGGGGTGCTGTGATTTTGCCCTAACAGTTTTGGCACGCCCGGTGGGACCTTAGAGGTCTTTCACTTCATCTTTTACAGGTTGATGTGTTCCTGTGAAGATTTCAGCCTTTGGAGGCACTTGCAAACACATCTGGCGACTCCATCTGGTCAACAACCATCTCTGAAGTTGCAGACCTTCCTTTCCATTCATTTCCATCCATTTTTCATTCATCCTTCTTTCCATCCCTTTCATTCTTTTCCATTCCATGAAGTTGTGCAACCATGACTTCATTTCCATCATGGAACTCACATTTACAACAACAGCAGTATTTTCCACTTCCAAGATGTTTTACAAATCCTCCAGATCAGCATGCATACTCATATGAACAGCAGTGCCAAAGTCAGTTTCACAATGAAGCTTCCCAAGAGCAAGAGTATGCATACAATGAAGACCATCAGATCCAAGATGCTGGTCTGTTGGAGAAAATCCAAAAGATGGAGGTGGGGATGGTGCAGTCCAGGGCTCAAGCACAAATGAAAGCTTTTGGAATCGGTTATGGAGCACCCTGTCCATGGGTGGGACCTTTTCCAAGGCACTACAGCCCTCAGGAGAAGCTGGACTTCATGATAAAGATGCTGCCCCAACTTGCACAATGGACAGCAGAGATAGAGGCCTACAGACTTGTTGTTGAACAACCTTGTCAATGGGTAAGTTCTACACCATCATCTGGTTTTTCTCTTTCCATTACTCAAGCAGCACCATCTCATTTAAACTCCGCATCTGCTGTCCCATGTGTTGAATCCATCCCTCCATCCCCTAGTCTTCCACCCCATCTCGATTCTTCTTTCCTTTTCCCTTCCAAACAGTCATCCCCTCCACAAGAGCTAACAGAAATACCCCCTCCTCCAAAGAAACAAGAGGTTTCACCGCCTCCACCACCACACAAAATTTTCAAATCAGTTGAGTTTCAACCTATCCCTCCTCTTGCATCCCCAATTCCATGTGGGAAAGAAGAAATTGAAAAAATCAGTCATCAAGGACAACAAGAGGAAGAGCCAAAAAGAAAAGAAGTGACAGATAAATCAAGAGTTGGGCTCTTAGATTTGGGATGACAAAGATCCCCTTGATGGTTAAGCCTACAGAAGAGGCTGAGGTTGAACAAATGGTGGTGAGGACTGATTTTGTTGGAGAAGAAGATCTTGCAGTCCCAACTAGTCCTCTAGAGCAACAAATTGAAGAGTTTGACTTGAAAAACTTCATGCTGGAGGAGGAGTTCAATCAAGAGCGAGATTCTCTTCAAACATTGGAGGAAGGAGAAGCTGCTCCAAATCCAAAAGAAGAGGAGCACATTCTAGCTGTGGAGGAGAAAAGTGCAGATCCAAGGGCTTTGAGCACAAAGCAGGCTACAGAAGAACCTTCAGTTCTTCTTTCCACTTCATCTCTCTCAAGTTCTATTACTGAAAAGGAGTTTGATCTCTCAAACTCAATATTGGAGAGTGAAGGAAACCATGGTGGTCAAGTCACAGATCAAGAGGACACCATGGAGGAAGTTGAACACGAACAAATGGACAACAATGATACAGCTTTACTGCCGATTTGGAGGACTGTTTTGATGGAGAAGAGTCGGTTGAGTTTTCACCATTCTCTCTTTCATCATCCACATTCCAAACACAAGAGCCTGCTGCCATGAAGGAGAACTTTCATTTACAAAGCAGCTTCGCATCTTATAAAGAGCCCTTTGGAATCAAAATTGGAAGATTCTAATCTTCCCTGTTCTTCATTGGAGGAAGAGAAAGGACAGAAGAATTTCACCATTTCTTCCACATCATCCATTCAAGAGGGTCTACAAGAAGACTCCATTCTTGGAGTTGAAAATCACAGCAATGGGCATACTCAAAGGACCATACCTTGCCTAATCGGTATTTGGCTTCATTGAGCCAAAGGAGAAGCCACAACCACCATGCTTGCTTCGAGCATGAGGATGAGCTACAAAGTACCAAGGATCAGCCGCCATACCTCTCCAATCCAAATGCAGAGCAACTAAAAGAGGTATTGGATTTTTCAATGATACCTTGATGATTTGGATAGAAGACCAGCTTCTTGTTGATTTTCCATCCATCCAAACAGCCATGATCGCCAAATCAATTGCATGGCTGCCAATTTTGAAGAAAGGAAGCTATTTCTCACAACCACATGCAGGTTTGTTTAGCTTGCCTTTGCTTCCAGCTAGAGAGAGTAGGTAGATTTGCTTTCAGTGAAGAAGTGCTCGTGGCGCACTCTGCATGTTCCATTTGGGGCATGTATGATTTTCAGTTCTGTACATAGTTTTGGTGTTGCTGGTTTTGCTCTGGCACAGTTCATTTCAGTGGTTTTGGTGAGAACAACTCCATGCCCGGTGGTTTCCAAGTGGCTCAGAGGGGAGATTTTCAAGTTCAGATCAGTTTTCAGGCTTGCTTATGACTCCATGCCCAATGGATTGCTTCAGGCTACTGGTCTTTTCATCTAGCAGGCAGATGACCCCACTGAGTCGCCAAACTGTTGTCAAAATTTCACCCCCCCTGGTAATTTTGATAACATGCATCAGAATATTCAAGTCCCAGGCACATTGATTGATTCAGAGCAAACATCATGTTTCTGAGGTTCTCTCAGATATTTTTCTAACTCTCCTGTCCAGGTAGTTAGGAGCAAGCTCTGAGAAAATGCGGGAAAAGGTCAGCAGGTTGATCCGAAAAATCAGGCAAGAAGGTTGATCCAAAAAATGGTGAAAATCGGCTAAGTCCTAGTCCTAGGAGCAATTGGGACATCTGGGACAAAAAGGCGCGAACCAGCCGAACCAGGTGAAATAAGCACAAACAGTCCGAAACACAATGGGACAAGCGGGCCGCGAGTACGCGAACCGGCCGAACCGGGCGAAAAAGGTCGAGGCAGTCCAAAGCAAAGTGGGACATTTGGGACAAATGGACGCGAACCGGCCGGTTCGCGCGAAATCAGCACAAGGAGCACTAAGCATTTGGGACATCCGGGATGAAAAGACGTGAAGGGTGCGAAAGAGCCGGCAGGGCCGAGAACCAACCAGATCATGCCACGTGTCTCAAGGAGAAAAGTCAAAAGTCAAAGGGCAAGTTTTAAAGGGTCAGCCCAAACCAATGGGATAGTGCCACGTGTCCCAGTAAAGGGCCCCACAAGGAAATTTCAAAGGAAAGCCCACGAAAGATGGAGGAGAGAGAATTGCTCGTCCAATCAGAGCCTGCCACGTGTCATCCAGGTGGCAGAGCGCGGAAAATATTTCAAAATCCGTTTTCGCCTGTTTCGTGCCCTAATTCTTCAGATCACCATAACTTTCGATCCAGAGCTCGGATTTGCACGTTCTTTATATCAACGGAAAGCTGGTGAAATTCTCTAAACGATTCTGGGATCAATCTCGAGTTTTGGTGCAGTCTGAAGAGAGAAAATTGAGAAACGGCTCTGATGCGTGTTCATGGCCAGAAATGACATTCCAGCGACCAGATTTAATGCAGAATGGGTCGCATTCTCCTGTAATCCGGTCAAGGTAACAGGGTATGGGTTTGTAAGGTCCCCCATGCCAATTTAATGCACCTGTAGTCATGAGGAATGGGCTTGCACGTTTTCCTACGTTTTTGTCCCCTGGGCTTGACCCATGCAATGTAAAAGCCAGATTTGGCTCATTTTGAAAAGAGGTTGTTCATTCTTTCTGCTCTGCTCTCCCTTCTTTTCTTCTCTAGGGTTGAAAATGGAGTTCGAACCTCCTCCCTTGCTCTGTAATGGCATTTTTTCCTTTTACTAATGGAATGATGTTCTGTGCAAACTTCTGGAGCAACAAAACGTGTTTTGTGATGCATCTGTCCATCCTTCCTCGTTTTTGCTTGTTCTCTTCTTGCCTCTCTTCATTGCAGGTATTTGTGCATGTTTGAATGTTCATTGCAGGTCTGGAGCTGTGTTCATGGAGTTTTGGGACATTTTCTGTGTGAAATCTATCCTTGGGCCTGTGATGCATCTATCCATCCTTCCCATTGCTCACCTCTCTTTGTCCCATGGCAGTTTTGATAGATGTCCAACATTCTCCTTTTGGTGCATCACCATCTTTAGTTAGTTTCAATTTTTGCACTTCTGCCCCTGTCTCCTTGCAAGTTAGAATAGGATTAGGATCTAAACCTCTGTAGTTTTGCAAAATATAGATCTAAATCAGAGGAGTTTGAGGAACCAGCCTCTAATCTGGAGATTCCTCTCTCGGTTTCACAAGTCCCACGCTTGGAGAGAGGTTTCCATGTTGTGCAATCACACTGGATGCCTGAACATCAACCTAGAAGCCTGATGTGCATCCAGGGGTGCTGTGATTTTTCCCTAACATCTCCTTCATGGGACCTCTTCACACTTATGGTTTGTACCATAGTTGATGTTTACGCCATCTCGCATGATCCTCGTGCTTCACATTTCTCACATTCTCCCTCACTTACAAACTACAAAAAAATTATGTGGATAAAAGAAAGAATATTCCCATCATGGAATTGAAAAATAATAATTTGTAAAATAATAATATGGAAATATTTTTTTGGGATGAATTAGTGAATACTGTAGCTTATATCATAAAAATGTGTTCTACAATGAAAATCAAAGACACGACACCTTACGAGCATGATATGGTTAAAAATTGGATGTTTATCATTTAAAGGTAGTTGGTTGTTTTTTTCCATGTTATTGATAAAGAGAGCAAAAACATGGATCCTAAGAGTGTATCTCATATTTTCATTGGTTATAGTGATGAAACTAAAGAATACAAGTTGTATAATCCTACTAGTAAAACTTCAGTTATTTCAAGGGATTGTAATTTTTTGAGATGTATGTTGATATTGATCATGTTGATAAGAGGGCCATAAGTGAATGGTATTATATAATTTAATAATATTTTTAGGACTTACAAATTCATACACATGTTTCCAGTCTACAAGAAATAATACTAGCTTTTTACCAAAGACTAGTCATACATTTGCAATAACTCCAAATAAGCACAAACAATTATTGAATCCACATACAAAAAATCAAATTTTGTATCATACTTATGAGAGAAGGATAAAAATTCTGAAATCTTAACAAGAAAATTTATTTTATGATGTGTATGGTGAAAATACCATGTTTGCATTGTCTTCTATGGCTAGTGAACCTAGAAGTTTTGAAGAAGATAGTCAAAAGAAAGAGTGGGTTGATGTTATGAAACTTTATATGGATTCCTTTGAGAGGAATTATACTTGGAAACTTATTCATAATATTTATAATTAGTATGTCATTGGTACCAAGTAGGTCTACAAAACCAAACTAAATAGTGATGGTATATATTTGATAAGCTAAAAGATAGATTTGCTGAAAAGGATTTGCATAAACTTTTGGTGTAGATTATGATGAGACTTATGCTCTTGTTGAAATAAAATATAACATAAGACTAATTATTCCAATTGATACTCATAAAGGTTGTAAAATACATCAACCGGATGTAAAGAGTGTATTCCTAAATAGAGTTATTGAAGAAGTGTATGTGTATCAACCGTAAGGTTTTGAGGTAAAGGGTAAAATATTTTGGGTAAAAATTTGAAGAAGACTATTTATGGGATCAAGTAAGCTCCAATATATTGGTACTCAAAAATTTATAATTATTTTTAGCACACAGATTTTTAATAATTATAATTGAGCCAACTCGTACATAAAAGCATTCATTATAATGTTTTTAATGTTTTACTTTATGTAGATGATTTGATATTCACAGGTAGCTATATGGAAATGTTGTAAATATTCAAGGACGATATGAAATTATAATTTGAGGTGAGTGATATTGGAATTATGAAGTAATTTATATGTATGGAGGTCCATCAAAATAAAGATGAATTATCTATTTTTCAAGAAAAGTATATCTAAGATACGTTGTTGAAGTTCAATCTTCAATATTCTAAGGATAAACATAATCTAATTGCAAGTGGAGAAAAAAATAATGAGAGAGGCTGTAAAAATTTAGATGATATACTCACCAAGGTATTTGATGAGCTCCGTTAGTACTCACACTTTAGTTATCTTATGTTTTTTATTCTAGGGTGGTGTCCATGGATATTTGCAACAAAGGGAACAATTAAAATCATGCTCAATACTTATTTAATAATGAAAATAACCAAATACTATACTAAGTGCCATAAATAAATGAATTTGGTTGATAATAAAATATTACTTGAATGCAAAATTAAAAATACTGAAAACTATACTATGATGATAAATCAAATGAATACAAAATAACATAAGGGAAATGAACAAGAAATTATCCCTTCTTGTTGGGGAGGAGTGGCCCTTACTCCTTCCCACCAATCCGGTTTAAAGTTATAAGTCACACAAGTATAGTTTCCTTGAATCCACACTTTATTGATTGAAATAAATTCCTTTTACAATAATCTAACAAACTAAATATTAAATCCTACTATACTTGATCTTTTATATTTAGAGCATTCCTAGTCTCCTTGAAAGAGGACTAGTTATTTGAAATAAATGACAACTACTTAACTAGAAGATACCTATAACAACACTAACTATTTAAGAAATTACAATCGTGGAAGGATTAGTCCATGCCGTGTTTGGATCAAATTCATCTTGTTAACTACAGATGAGGCCTGTAATTGATTATAAATTAAGGTACTCAATTTTCAGCAAAATATATTACAGATCTTGAATTGATTCCCTATAATCATGATGATTATAAGTCTATAAGATTTTTGATTGCATGCTCCACGTATTTGGGTAATTGTTGCTAACTTGAGATTATATGGTCCTCATAATTTGAATGGAAGTTGAGATAGAAGTACACATCTCATCATATAAATAGGTATGATAGCTATATAACCTCATTTCTTAGCCATTCTAGTCATTTTCCTCTTTTGCGCGAGTTCCTCAATCCAAATGAATTTTCATTGGTACGTTGGATGATTCTTTCTCTCTAGTCCTATGTTCATGCAGGAGAAAGTTCTATACTTATAAAGTGAGTCCTCTGCTAGTGCATAAATGAGTCTTACACTGGTCTCATGTACTTGAGTCCTATTGTGAATTTAAGATATGTTTTCCAAATACATTGTTAATACTCATAAATATTTATTTGAACCATATTTGAAGAAGCAAAAAAAAGATGAAAATAACAAATATATGTACAATATTTCCTTCCAAAACATAGTAAAATATTAATTACAAAATGATAATATTATACATAATGTGAAATGATGTCATGACAAAACAGGGTTTCACATAGGATAAAACATGAAAAAACAGGGGCTCATCACTCCCCCAAAATTAAGATCTAGTAGGTCATCTTACGAACCTATTCAAGTTCTCCATGATACTTGTACAATTATATTAATTGGAAATAGTCTTCTAAGTCTCATATAGCCTTGTGTTACAAAATCCAAAGAACTTTATGACTGCTTTTCTCTAATTTGTATAACTAGCTTCAAGATGATCAATATTTATATTCCATCGTGTCACATAGACTATGACTAATGGAGGTTTATACCGCATTCCCACCCATTTTTCCTGCATGTCAAAAATAATATTATATAGGTCCTTGGCCCTCTTTAATGACTAGTGGAGGTTAGTTGGGGATATCACCTCCTTATTTTTATAGGTATATGGAATTAGTTTATATCTTAATTGGTAAGCGTGGAAATGAAAATTAAGTGTTGGAAGTACTGCAGTCTAAAATCTAATACACAAGTTTTCAAAATCTCCTTATACCTTTCCACCAATTATAAGAAATACACTTGAGACTGGAACCTTCTGAGAAATCAGATGGGGGTAGGGAGATCATGCCTCAATAAGAGGCCTACATTAGCTTCTTCTTAGACGTATGTCCCCATTTTTTCCCTCCATATTATCTCGATTCCTCAAGGTAGAGATAAATTGCCTTAACTAGATCTCTCCCACATAAAAATTAATTGGAATTTCAATTTATTCAGGGAGTATTAATTTATAAACATAAAATTCACTTAGTAGATTCTTAAGAACATTATCTTTGCTGTGTATGATCCAAAAATTTGAGTTATTTTTTCTGTGGTAGGCACATGAACAAGCTCTGTCTCCTTTTTTTCTTAGAGGATTGCAAGTGACGTGTTTAAATCCTCTATCTTGGTTTGAAGGAACTGAATATATTGTTCCTTTTTCTAAATAATTTCAAGGTTTAATAGCTTCCTCTTCTTTCTGCTCTATGGTTTGATGAAGTTGTTGAATTTTCTACTCTTTATCAAACTCCATTTGAGAAAAAATTGACTATTTTTACTACAGGAAGAGTTGTAGTTGGCAAATTATTTCCTGGGAAAATTAGATTTCATCTTTAAGGGATTTTGAAAGAGAAAATATTTATGGAATGAGTGTGTCATAATTAAGAGGGGAACTAGGTTATCCTTTAATCATGGTTTCTTTAC
This sequence comes from Taxus wallichiana var. yunnanensis, assembly GCA_018340775.1. NCBI lineage: Eukaryota > Viridiplantae > Streptophyta > Pinopsida > Cupressales > Taxaceae > Taxus > Taxus wallichiana. Next base: position 964,532,490 of record CM031234.1, read on the forward strand.
CTTTGTCCCTGATGGGAGAGTCAACAATAGTGATTGAGGTTTGGTCAAATTCCTTTTTAGTAAATGGAATAGAGGGTGATACAAAATGAGGAGGAGATACAGGTGGTTTTTGGAGTAAGGTTTACATGATGGAAGATGCCTCTTGTTCTTCTTGAGAAGGAGTAGTTTCTGCTTGGGGTTCATTGAGGGTCTGTGAAGGCCTAGATGTCTTGGGGAATTTCCTAGGCCATTCTGAAGTGGAAGGCCATCTTTCTAGAACAACTACAGGCTCTAGGGAATACTTTTTTGGAACTTCATCCACTTCTTAAGGCCATATATTTTCTTGATAAAATGATGCTTGCAAATTAAGTGTATTAGGCCTTGGAATTTCAAATAAGAAGTACCCCAATAGAAATTTTCAGTAGCAGAGGAGACAAAATCAAACAAGAATTGGGGCAAGTTTACTTTATTATGGGATTTATCTTGGCCATGGTGAAGATGGATAATAATATTTAAAACAGGTGTAAAATGACCTCAAACTGGCCCTCACATGTGAATTATTTGATTATCCACTTAGCTACCTCCACCCATGGCTTAGGGAGAGTACCTCATTTTATACCCTTATCTTTCCTCTTATTTTCCATAACCAGATCCAAATTTTCATTCTTCCCCATAGAAAATATCTTAATGATTTCATAATAGAGGGTTATAGAGTTAACTAATTGCCCTTCTTCTGGTATTCCTGAAATATGGCTAATAATAGTAGAACTAAACAAGATTTTCTTACCTTTCATTATAGCATGTCCTTCCTCAAAGTTTTCATCTTACTTCTCTTTCATCCTTAGATTAAAATATTCATAAGCCAATATGATGTCCCCCACCCCACCTTCTCAAAAATTGCTACCGACTTTGTATCTAGCTAGTAATTCAACTGAATTTGTAGGTTCATGCCTCAATTTGATTCCCATGGTTGGTTCTAAAAAAGAAACTTAATTGTGCATGGTTGGAAAGTAATGTGGCACAAGAATGGAGACACAATGTCACAGAAATGGAAATAAGCACAAGAATGGAAATGGTAGCAACGTAGGATTGGAATGGAAGAAGTGAAAATTTGGAAAAAGATAGGGGAGACAAAACGGTTATATATGGAACAACATGAATTGGGAAAGATTTAACAAATCCCAATGTGAAAATGATAAAGGAGGGAGTAATTTGGTATGCGTGGGAGATTAATATGGAGATGTGTGGTAGATTTATTGGGATATGTGGTACATGGGAAGACATTGGGAATGAGGGAGGTCATCAATTCACACAAGCACAATAATGATCATCTCATAAATTAAAATTTACCATATTTAAGAAAATAATGACTACACATACCTGATTAATTTCACTTGTCACATCACCAAATATCATTCAAATTTCTCTTTTATTAACCCTCCACATATTTTCCTTCATTTATTGTCTCTATGAGTCAAGGATGGTGACTTCCATTACTTGTTTTCAACCACTTGAACTTTTTTAAAAAATTATTTTTATTTTCTTTTTGTTTTAGAAGTAATGACCACCATTTATGGTTGTCAAACCTTATCCCACTCATTTAATGATAACTAATCTATCTTTTATTTGAATTGAATAAAAAACTTTGTCCTAACAATTGAGCTCCACCTTCTTATAGGATGTTTTGAAATTCTTCTTTAGAGGATGCTTTGTGGTATAGCCTCAATTTATTTCCATTAACAAGTATCACTTATCATATTATTATGTGATGATCAATTATAGAACCTTGTGCACATCGAAGATGGGTTGCACTTCCAATGGAGATGAGAATGCTTCATAATTAGAAAGAGCATGAATCACAAGGAAAATCAAGTACATAAAAGATAGCGGAGTGTTTGGCATGCTCATAAATCAGAATGAAGGGGTACATATAGGAGTGTTGTGTAACTCCTGTGCATGACAAGTGTACACAACCCTATGACCTATTCAACTATGACCAAATCAACTATGACCTATTCTCACTAAGTGAGATGAATAATCAATTGGGTGGACAAGACGTCAAATAATGAGAAGTCTATTCATCTACACAAAAACCCCTTCATTTAATTTTAAGTAGAGGTCATGGAAAATAAGAACCGAAGGATAAAACCTCTAGAAAACTAATAAATATTTGAAAATGGGGCTCGAATACTAAGCCTGATAGGTACCCATGGACAAATAACATCTTTTGGAAAAACAAGAGAATACTTGATACCCGTAACTAGGCCTGATGAGGTACCCATATAAAATAAACTCTCAAAAATTGAAGTGAAAATATAAAACCAAGTGGGAAAAAATTCCCCCAAAAGAGAGAAAAAATTACTCAAGAATACTGGAGTAGAAGGAGAAGAAATGGGTCCCAAAAACATGGCTTGATAAGGTACCCAAATACAATCATACTCTAGAGTAGAGAGAGAGAAGAGAAAATAAAAAGGTCCTTACAGAAGTGTGTCGATGATGTGGTCATCCATGCCAAAAATAAAAATAATCTACCCGTATAAAAAAATGATCCCATCCTTGGGAAGGATAGAAAAGGTGCACCGGAAGTCACCCACTCGACAAAGGAAGAAAAATCCTTCAGAGTCTAAAATTTGACTCTCTACAACTAGAAGGTGACATAGGTTTGGAAAAAGAGTGCACATGAGACAAAGGTAATGCCATGGCAGTGTGCGTGTCAGAGAGATAAGAAGGTGGGAGCCTAATGACCCTCAGAAAGGGATCCATAAGAAGAGGTGGATCATAAAGAATATCTGAAATGGTGGAAGTGACAAGTGTCCTTAGGGAATCACTCCCAACAAGAGAGATAGATAGGTCCTCAAAGATGTGTGATGGCTCAAACAGAGCATGTAATGAAACACATGAAGTAGGAGGAGAGGACTACTACGGATAACTATCGAAAGGACAAGGTGAAGCAATGTGGTACTCAACAGAAGAAACAAGTGTAAGGAGAGTGTTTTCAACTGAGCAATCAAGATTCAAGGGAGCACAAGGGAAATGGTCACATATATCTTTGAGAAAGGGTATACAATGGAACATGAGTGAGAAGAGTGAATTGAAGCATGAACATGGTCAACAATGAGCTTTGTAGTGGATACAATAGTGTGAGTGGTATCAAAATCAAGATCCTTTGGTGAATGGTAAACATGGGACTCATGGGTAACAATAAGTGCGGAAGAACACTCAAAAATTAAAGGGATGTTTGAAGGGGAGAATCCATGGTGGCACAGAGTAGTCTAGGAAATATTTTCTCTCGAGATGGTGAAACAAGGTTGTCATGAAACTATCGATAATGGTCCAGGTAGTGAAAGGGAACTTAGTGTGCTCGAAAAAACATAATGTATCTAAAGAAATAGCAAGACCGAGAAGGCCATATACCTTATCATTGTGGTTAAGCCACTTATCATTCTATAGAGGCTTAAGAACGAGACCATTGAGGTAGGGAAGTAAACCATGGGAAATGCAAAAGTCTCGATGATGCTTTCCTTCCATGTCGAATAGTTATTAGAATTGAGCATAAAAACAAAATGGTGACACTCCATAATGTAGATAAACACCCAAAATATCCCAGATGGTGCTTTAACTTAGTGTGAAAAGTACAAGCCCAAATAAATAGTGCAATGACCCAAGACAATATTATAACCCCCATGCTTTTGGAACTTTATAGTTTAGTGTGTTGGATACAATCTGGTGCGAGTGTGCATCGTGAAATAGTTGGTTACTCACCTTGTAATCAATGTAATAACACATAAGAGAGGAGACCATAATAAATTTTTTTGAATGCAAAAATTGACAATCGTAAAGAAGCACAAACTATAAAACAAGAGAAGGGGAAAAATTAAGTCTTATTTTGAGAAAAAGCATCCCACACCTTGCAGCGAGAAACCCACTTGCCACAAGACTATGGCGTAGACACACTCACAAGTCTACAAGAAATAAAAATGGATATTACAATGCACAAAATGGGCTCAAGATGAGTCCCAAGGACCTCCGGATGCTTTGAAAAAGCTCCCGGAAGGCAAAACACTACTAGGGATGGTGTTGCACATTCTAGCACATGAGTAGTAGACAAATCGACAAATAACACTTAAAAATAAGCTTTGAAATGTCTAATTTAGCTAATTTTAAAGGAAAAAAGGACTTTAAAAAGGTGATTAAAACGTTAAATACGACTATTTAATTCCACTAATATAAATAAAAAGAGATTAATTAATTTAAAATTAGATATCTAATTAAATAATAATAATAAATCGCTTAAAACATATACAAATAGATTTTAACATTTTAATTAAAACCTAATTACAATAATAATTAAATCCTAATAATTAATTAAGGTGAATTGTCCCATTGTTAAAGGATTTCTTAATTTGATATGGACCCATCCATCTTGTTAGAAACTTTCCTTTGAAGTCCTTATACTTTGAAGGAAACAGAGGGCTCAATCTCATTTTTGAAACTTCTTTTACTTAATATGTTTTTCATGCCACACTTTCGATGTTGAATGATCTCGGTCTAATGTAGTGCATGTAGTCTCATTTCATCCAACTCATTTAGTTGAATAATCCTTTCTTGTTGTGCTTCAGATAAATCAATTCCCACTTCAGCAACTATTCTCAATGTTTGAATTTCAATATCTATAGGAAGAATAATCTTCTTCCCATAAACCAAATCACAAGGAGTGAATCTTGTAGCTGTTTTCTAATTGGTATTGTAGGCCCACATTTCTGTAAGTAACTTTTGAACCCAATTTTTCTTGTGATATCCACTATTTTTGTGAGGATATTCTCCAATTCCTTGTTAGTAACTTCTACTTGACCATTGGACTGTGGATGGTATGGTGATGACTTCTTGTTCTTAAGTTGATATGTTTCCACAAAGGAACAAATTATACTTAACATAAACTATGGTCCTTGGTCTTAAAAAATAAGTCTTAGTTCTCTAAATCTCTGAAAGATGTGTTCATATAAAAATTTTGTAACTTTTTCATCCCTTATATATTATAGAGATTATATCTCATCCCATTTAGTGACATAATATGTAAAAACCTTAATGTAATCCTTACCTTGATAAGTTGGGTCAATTGGTCCAATGAAATCCAATCCCCACTTCTCAAATGGTTCTAACATAACTTGAGGTTGGAGTGGCATCTCAGATGTAAATGTTGGCTTTCCCATCCTTTGACATTGATCACACTGCCACACATATTTTTTGACATATTTGTACAAGGAAGGCCAATAGTAACCATCTCCCAAGACTTTGTGAATGGTTCTTTTAACTAAATAGTGTCCTCTTGATGGCTCATCATGACATGCCCTAAGTATGTCAAATATCTCATCTTTAGCTACACACCTGCATAAAACATGGCTAGTCCACATTTAAAAAGAATTCCATTTAACCATGTATACATCACACTTTGTTTAATCAATTTATTTCTTTTATTATGTGTGAAAAAGGTTGGGAACTTCCTTGTAGCCAAGTAGTTAGCCATATTTGCAAACCAAGGAGAGATAAAAAAATTACAAACAAATGTTCATCTGGAAAATCATCATTGACCTGCTCCTCCTTTCCTAAAATGGTCAATCTTGAAAGAAAATCAGCCACCACATTTGATTTCCCTAGTTTGTTAATAATTTTAATATTAAATTCTTGCAATAACAACCATCTTACAATCCTGCCATGCACTAAAGGTTTATTCATTAGATACTTAATAATAGAGTGGTCAGTGTGAAAAATCACTTCATATCCTATGATATAATGGAAAAACTTGTTAATTGCATAAAAAATACAAGAAATTCCTTCTCTGTGGTGGTGTAATTCCTTTCAGCAGGGGAGAGGTTTTTACTGATATAGTATATAGCATGCATCACTTCTCCTTCTTCTTGCTAACCAAGTACAACCCCTACTACTTCATTAGAAGCATCTATTTGTATATGAAAGGGAAGCTTCCAATTTGGGCCTCTTAATACTGGGGTATTTATCAATTTGTCTTTGATAATATCAAAATATTATTGGCATGCCTTTGTCCATTCAAATTTAGAGTCTTTAGTTAGGAGAGAAAACAATGGAGAAGCTATCTTACTAAAATTTGAAATAAACCTTCTATAATATCCAACATGTCCAAGGAAACTTCTTACCTCTGTTTGATTTGTAGGAGATGGGAGTTTTACAATGATATTAAACTTGTCAGGATCTATCTTAGTTCCTTCAGATGAAAATTGATGGCCTACGACTATCCCTTGCTCCATCATGAATAAAAAATTCATGGTTTAAGGATAAATGATTTTTTTTCACATCTAGAAATAAATTTTTCTAGATTGTCAATCGTCTCTTGCAATGTTTACCCATAAATGGTAAAGTCATCCATGTAAATATCAACACAATCATGAGTGAGATTAGAAAAGATTTCTAACATGGTTCTCTAAAAAGTGGTAGGAGCATTACATAAAACAAAAGGTAATACCCTATAAGAAAATGTTTCTCATGGGATGGTAAAAGTGGTTTTATCTTGATCCTTAGGTGCTACTTTGTTATTTTATTGTACTGCTTGAACCCATCAAAGAATGAAAAATACCTTTTCCCAAATAAATTATCTAAGACTTGATCAATGAAAGGTAATGGAAAATAATCTCTATGAGTTGCCTTATTTAACTCGTTATAATCCACACAAACCCTCCATTTTCCATTATTTTTAGGAACTATAACTAATGGAGAAACCCAATGGCTATCTGAGATTGGATAAATGAATCCTACTCTAAGAATTTTTTAATTTTAGTCTTTACAATGTCTCTTGCATGGTTTATCCTTCTTTGTGGTTGTCGACTTATCTGGAATTAGTTATATAAATGTAATGTGTAAAAATACTAGGGTGAATAAAATTCATGTCACTATATTCCCAAGAAAATTCTTGAGGATGAGAGCATAAGAGTTCAAACAGGGTAGTCTCTTCCTAACTAGTCAACCAACTATTGATTGCTAACATTTTCCTTGGGAAAAATAGGTAGTTGTTTTATATCTGGATGGAAAGAATTTACAACGAGATAATATCTCAATAATGCATTCAATGGGCACCGATGGGGGAGTAATCTATAAATAATAGTTATATTTTGAAAGACAAACTTGATCAATTCTATATCTCATGAAAAATGGAAGATTATAGGTTAGTTGTTTTCATCCATTTTGTCATTTCTTATTTCCACTAATTGTAGCGTAGGAATAGTAATCAATCCAACACATGATTCATGCTCGGGCGTAGGGACTTATAGTCCATCCAAAGGTAATAATCATGGTCATCATACTAAATTTTATCTAAATTTTATTGAATTATGACTATGGCTAGAGATGAAATGATGTCCTATGATTCATCCTAATCACCTTTCCACCATTGTTCATTTTTTTAGAATTTTTTTGTGGTTGGGTAGATAGATAACATTTTAGAATCATGTCCATTTGTAATCACCATATTTATTATTCTCCAATCAATGAGGGTGACAGCATAGCTAACCAAGGGCATCCCAATATTAAAGGGTATCCAATATTCCTATTCTTTGTTTTTATGACCATAAAGTGTACCTAATAATCCCATGACTCAATGTAGATGGTAACATCTTCTATGATCCATTTTTTCTTGTTTACATGTTGGTATGCCATTTGTAGAGATCTTAAGGTTGATTGTGGTTCAAGGAGAGACAATGTGGACAAGGTATCTGTGTTCATCACATTGATAAAAACTCCTAAGTCAATTAGAACGTTTAGGATCTACACATCTCCAATGCAAATTGTGACAATATGACTTCCAGGGTCTCCATATTTAGGAGGGGTCATATTCCCTCCTAGTATAATAGCAAGTCTCCCATCTATGTGGATGGTTTTATGCCCATTCTTTCTTCTTCTTGAGAGACTTAAAATAGAGCTCTTTGATGGTTTTATTTAATTCTGGAATTTCCTTTAGATCTTGTAACAAAGGAATTCCAATACTTAATTTCCTCAACCCTTGAATTAACTCTGAATCTTGTTGTTCATGAATTAAAATGTTGTGTTTCTCCAAGATTCTAGATGGAAAAGGAATATCAACATTTGGTTGGGGTGTTTCTTCAACAACAAGACTAGGTTGCGTTTCTTTTTGATTTTCCTTATCTTCAGAGATTTCTTCTATAAAAGGAGAGGAAGGTTTTGAGGTAACCTTACCTAAACACAACATGATGTTTCTATAATCCAAGGAGTTCACTGTGGCATTTTTATATGATTAGATGGTGTATTTGGGTTACCATGCCTCACATTATTAGGGTTTTCCATAGTTTGAGCTAAAATCTATGGCTAGGTAGGTTGTTCAGATGAGGTAGCATTTATAGGCCAAGTCACAAAATCTTGTTAATCAGGGGATAATTTTCAAAAGTTCCCTAAACATCCCTAAATTTTATCAATGCAGAAGATCATCTTGAGAGCTTTCCAACGACTGTGAGAACGTGACAAACAGACATTGGGAGCTCTAGATATGTTCGGTCAAAGTTCAGACAGTGGGAAAGTCAACTCTAGTCAACTGGTCAATATTGGACCAATCGCACTGCGACATGTCGCAAAAGGGAGTTGTTTGTTGGTTTTCAATCACCGTTCTTTGACGAGCATAAAAATGGTGCACGAGAACAAGAGGCTCAACTTTTATTACAAAGGGGAGCTCGGCCGCCGTGTGGACTATGGTATTATCGCCAACGTGGTGGGTCCACAAGCCACCATGTGGCTTGCCACCACTCATTGAATTCACTCGATTTTCCTATCGGGAGACGACAAGTGGAATATATACTATTGACCGAGTTAATTATTTTCATACCACATTACATGGGTCGAAATTATATTTACTTGGTAAGTCCACTTACAAATGCCACATATATATATTAATGTTTATACATTAGTATAAACCGCCACCATACATTATGCTCAGCCCCTTTGTAAAGCGGTTGTAGTGGAATCTTCCACGTGGAGGGAAGAAGGTGGTAAGCAGTGGTAGGGGGCGGTTATGCGCCAAAGTGGTCCTTTGACCACTTCACATATGTGTGGGAAGGCTATTTAAAGCCTTAAAACTTTATCCAACCTCAAAATGTGGGATATACCCACTTACCTTAGCCACTCAATGGGGATTTTAACCCATTTAAAATGCTAAGCGCCTATTTGGGATTTAATCCCATTAAACATGCAATCCGCTCTAATATGGGATAAGCATATCCAAAATGCTAAGGGCTAAGGTTTAAAAATAGCCTTAGATAATATTTTATCACATATTTTAAGGGCCCTATTTTTGTATAAATAGGGAACCCGTTATTTATAACACACACAGAGATACCAAGCTTATTATTTTTAAGCTTATCGACGAAAACACAACCCGAGCTTATTATTTGTTAAGCTTATTTGTGGGATGTGTCAACAGTATTGTCTATTGGTCTATTATTTTAGGCAATAGTAGATGAAATATTTGTGTTTGGGAGTAAATTATAAACTACCCAATAGGCCCATTGAGCCACACCAATTACTTGCAAATCTGGATTGTCGATCGGAGTGCTAGCTTCGCATTGATAGCGTTGGGAAGGCTGATCAAAGCCGAGGAGATTATACACCAGGAAGGTGAAGAACAATTTGACTAATCATCGGAAGGTTTTGAAGAATTGGTGTATTGATAGGTAAGTAAAATTCCATTAGGTTTTCTTGTTAAAGTACTATCAGTAACTTACAAGTTTTGAGTAGTGGAACTTTACTTGCTATCATCAATACCAGATTCTTGAAAAATTTTGATGATCGGTCAAATTGTTCTTCACCTTCTTGGTGTACAATCTCCTTCGGCTTTGTCGGCCTTCCCAACGCTATCAATGGGCTTAGCACTGGTCGACAATCCAAGATTTGCAAGTAATTGGTGGGCTCAATGGGCCTATTGGGTAGTTTATAATTTACTCCCAATCACAAATATTTCATCTACTATTGCCTAAAATAATAGGCCAATAGACAATACTGTTGACACATCCCATAAATAAGCTTAACAAATAATAAGCTTCGGTTGTGTGTGTCCCATCGCAAGCTTAACAAATAATAAGCTTGGATCTGTGTGTGTGTTACAAAGAACGGGTTCCCTATTTATAAAAAAATAGGGCCCTTAAAATATGTGATAAAATATTATCTAAGGCTATTTTTAAACCTTATCCCGTAGCATTTTGGATATTCTTATCCCATATTAGAGCGGATTGCATGTTTAATGGGATTAAATCCGAATAGGGCACTTAGCATTTTAAATGGGTTAAAATACCCATTGAAGCGGCTAAGGTAAGTGGGTATATCCCACATTTTGAGGTTGGATAAAGTTTTAAGGCTTTAAATAGCCTTCCCATGCATATGTGAAGTGGTCAAAGGACCACTTTGGTGCATAACCACCCCTACCACCGCTTACCACCTTCTTCCCTCCACGTGGAAGATTCCACTTACAAATGCCACATATATATTAATGTTTATACATTAGTATAAACCACCACCATACATTTTCAAAAGTTCCCTAAACATCCCTAAATTGTGTCGTCAAGCAGAGAAGATCATCTCGAGAGCTTTCCAATGACTGTGAGAACGCGACAAACGGACATCGGGAGCTCTAGATATGTTCGGTCAAAGTTCAGATAGTGGGAAAGTCAACTCTGGTCAACTGGTCAATATTGGACCAATCGCACTGCGACATGTGGCAAAAGGGAGTTGTTTGTTGGTTTTCGATCACCGGTCTTCAACGAGCGTAAAAATGGTGCACGGGAACAAGAGGCTCAACTTTTATTACGGAGGGGAGCCCAGCCGCCGTGTGGACTATGGTATTATCGCCAACGTGGTGGGTCCACAAGCCACCACATGGCTTGCCACCACTCGTTGAATTCACTCGATTTGCCTATCGGGAGATGACAAGTGGAATATATACTATTAACTGAGTTAATTATTTTTATACCACATTACATGGGTTGAAATTATATTTACTTGGTAATTCCACTTACAAATGCCACATATATATATATTAATGTTTATACATTAGTATAAACCGCCACCATACATTATACTCAACCCCTTTGTAAAGCGGTTGTAATGGAATCTTCCACGTGGAGGGAAGAAGGTTGTAAGTGGTGGTAGGGGTAGTTATGCACCAAAGTGGTCCTTTGACCACTTCACATATGCGTGGGAAGGCTATTTAAAGCCTTAAAACTTTATCCAACCTCAAAATATGGGATATACCCACTTACCTTAGCCGCTCAATGGGGATTTTAACCCATTTAAAATGCTAAGCGCCCTATTTGGGATTTAATCCCATTAAACATGAAATCCACTCTAATATGGGATAAGCATATCCAAAATGCTACGGGCTAAGGTTTAAAAATAGCCTTAGATAATATTTTATCACATATTTTAAGGGCCCTATTTTTGTATAAATAGGGAACCCATTCTTTGTAACACACACACACATCCCACACTTATTATTTGTTAAGCTTGATTGACGGGACACACACAACCCGAGCTTATTATTTGTTAAGCTTATTTGTGGGATGTGTCAATAGGTATTGTCTATTGGCCTATTATTTTAGGCAATAGTAGATGAAATATTTGTGATTGGGAGTAAATTATAAACTACCCAATAGGCCCATTGAGCCACACCAATTACTTGCAAATCCTAGATTGTCGACCATAGTGCTAGCTTCGCATTGATAGCATTGGGAAGACTGATTAAAGCTGAAGGAGATTGTACATTAGGAAGGTGAAAAACAATTCGACTGATCATCGGAAGTTTTTCAAGAACTGGTGTACTGATAGGAAAGTAAAATTCCATTAGGTTTTCTTGTGAAAGTACTATTGTAACTTACAAGTTTTGACTAGTGGAACGGTTCGACCACGAACCCGGAGACATAGGCAATTTCCGAACTCCGTAATCAATCTATGTGCAATTGTCATTATTGTCTTGCATTATTTTAAATTGATTACTTAAAAGGAGTAAATTATCGGCAAATAATTAAAGCCTATAAGGGTCCGAGATCAGGTAGTAATAATCTGGTTATTTTTGGATCACTTGTTGACCTTGGCATCTTCTTTGGTTATAATATTACTTCCTAATACTTGAGGTATAATCCGCTATTATTGGAATTGAAGATTAAACTGTTGAAAAAGTGGAATGTTTGGGTTTGAAGTCTAGGATTACTGATAATAACTTGGCGGTGAATTTCACTGAGGACTCCATTCCTATGGGACTTGTTGAGCCCAAGGCTAGGGGTATGGCCATGGTGTATTCCATTGGTTTGGGACCCATTGTGTTTTTGGTGTATAGGACTAATTTTGATTTGATTGAAAATTCCCTCCTTGCCTCTGAGCCATATAGTTTAACTTAGCTTCATCTTGTGTGTTTTGTTTTAGATGGTTCTTAAGAAAGGGAAGCAATCCACATTTTTCTGTGACATGCTTTAGATCATAGACAAGACATATATCTATCTTTTCTAAGGGACACTCCTTAAGGCCATTCTTGTTCCTACACCTTGGACAAGAGATGAACAAAGGATCTGTATTCATGTATTTGTACTTATCCATAGTTTTATTAAGTTGAACTAATAGAGTTGTTCTAAAGTTTTCAATCTCTTTTCTTATTTTGGATATATCGCCATTGGGAATTTTTATTTTTTTGTCTATGAAGGTTAGGGTGAGTTCAAAATTATTTTCTAGAGGTCAATGATATCATGAAATTCTAATTTGTTCATGTCTCCTTTTCCCATAAGTTTGAAGGATTTCTGTGTGTCTCCATCTAATCCATTAAGGAATAAAGTTTTGAGAAGATTAATATCCAAATAGGTACCACACCTCTTGTGAAGGAAGAGGAACCAATCAAGATAGTCCTCTATGCTCTCATCCTCCTTTTTTTGAATCCTAAAGAGTTCTTCCCTTTTGTCCCTCACCCTATAGTAGTCTTGGTATTTATCCAAAAAATATTTCCATCTCCTGCCAACTATGGATGGAGTTAGGGTTTAAGCCCATGAACCATCTCATAGTTGTATCCTTTAAGGTCAAGGAAAATAACTAAAACTTCTAGGTGCCGAGGTATAATAATAGGTTTGACACATGAATTTGAACTAAAATAGGAATTGATCAGGATCTTCTAATACTAATCCCCTGAAGGTTGGTAAGATTTAAGGGGATATATTCATGGGGGATTGATCATTAGGATCCATATGTATGGGACAGGTGAATGTCCACCCAAGTGGATCATTTCCATTATCTACACCATTGGGGTTATCTACTTCATCAACCATCCTTTCTTGGTGAACAAGTTATTCCATAGGTTGGTTTTGAGGGGGTTTGACAATTATTTCTAATAAATCTACCTCTATGGTCTCTAGGTCTAAACATAAAATCCTATCATACTGAGGACAATTTAAGAACTACATGTGCTTAACTGATTGTTTTTTTCTACATACTCTTAAGCACAAAAGATTCTTGTTGTCACTACAAATGTCTTCTTACTTCAAAAGAAAGAGTTATGGAAATAAAATTTCTAAATGGAAACTTACCAGGAAATCAAGTAACACTTCAAGTTAGTACCTTAATCTTTGATAACACCTTAAGAATATCCCTAGCAATAGCGCCAAAAAGTGATGAGTGTCATTGGTACTTGCACTTTAGTTATCTTATGTTTGTTAGTCTAGGGAAGTGTCCATGGCTATTTGAAACAAAGGGAATAGTTGAAATCATGATCAATACTTATTTAATAATGAAATTAACCAAATACTATACTAAGTTCCATAAAGAAATGAAGTTGGTTGATAACAAAATATTACTGAATGTAGAATTAAAAATACTAAAAATGATACAATGTTGATAAATCAAATGAATGAAAAATAAAAAGGGAAATGAAAAAGAAATTATCCCTTCACATTGGGGAGGAGTGGCCCTTTCTCCTTCCCACTAATTTTGTTTAAATTTACAAGTCACACAAGTAGATTTTCCCCTTGAATCCGCACTTCATTGATTGATTAAAATTTCTTTTACAAAGTAATTAATTAAACTAACTCTTTTATCCTACTAAACTTGCTCTTTTATATTCAAAGCATTCCTAATCTCCGTGAAAGTGTATTATTTATTTGAAATAAATGAAAACTAATTAACTGGAAGATACCTATAACAACACTAACTATTTAAGAAATTACAATCATGGAAGGATTATTCCATGCCATGTTTGGATCAAATTCATCCTGTTAACTACAGATGAGGTTTGTAATTAATTCTAAATTGAGGTAGTTAGTCAGCACTATAAGATATTACATATCCTGAATTTATTCCCCATAACCATGATGATTATAATTCTATAAGAGTTCTGATTGTCTACTCCATATCTTCAGGAAACTATTGTTAAGTTGAGATTACATGGTCCTCATAATCCACATGAAAGTTGAGATAGAAGTACACGTCTCATCACATCAATTGGTGTTCCATTTATATCAAATCATTTCTTTTCCATTCTAGTCATTTGACTCTTTTATGTGAGTTCCTCAATCTAATCGAGTCTGCATTGGTGCTTTAGGTGAGTATTGCACTCTCAATGAGTCTTGCACTCATGCGAGGGAGAATTTTATGCTTATAAATCAATTCCTATGCTAGTACATACGCGAGTCCCACGCTGGTATGTAGTTGAGTCATGTTGTGATTTTAAGATATGATTTCAAAATACATTTTTAATATCTATAAATATTTATTTGAACCATATTTGAAGAAGCAAAAACAAGATGAAAATAACAAGGATATGCACAATATTTCCTTCCAAAACATAGTAAAGTATTAATTACAAAATGATAATATTATACATAGTGTAAAATTATGTCATGAAAAAATAGGGTTTCACATAGGATAAAACATGGGAAAACAAGGGCTTATCAATATTTATGCAAAAAAAACACATGGAAGACACAAGAAGTTGATTGGAATTTCTGCCCTTTGCATTGAAGGGGAAATAATGTTGATTTTGACATTTGAACTTTTACTAAATTTAGACAATTTACATTTTTATAAATAATCTAAAAAATAATTTTAGGATTTTTATGAATTTTTATTTCAGTAATGTGTTTTTTTAGTCAAGTAGGACCAAATAAGTGATTTTTAGTGATATCCTGAAAATAGTTTAAAAAGCTAAAAAAATAGGTATCGACTATTAGTTTCTCGGATAAGTGAAAATTCTTTTGTAGTCATCCCCAAAGAGGTGGGAGACAATTTATAAGTTAATATAACTGAAAATATTCTAATTTTATGAACATACCTATATTTTAGGGACCTTGGGTTGAATTCTCTAGGAGAGAGCTATAATTAGGCTTTGAATGCATGCCTAACTTGCATAATTCTAATACAGAAATGCTTCTTACATGTTAATTTTTTCCATGGATTGCATTAGTCTATTTTAAAGTTAATTAGAATTAAAAAATTATTTCATAGTGTTTTACTATTATTAATGCTTTTATTTTTAGTTTAACTTACTTTTCAAGTTGAGTTGTAATTTGTAATTTTAGTTTTTGTGTTAATATAAAATGGCCAAAAGGAAGGCACCATAGCTCTCCATTATTGAAATTTGTGCAAGATTTTTTTACCTTTTTAATCATAAAAGGTATTAAAATTTAATAACCAAAAATAATAAAAAAATTATTTTGAATTTTAGTGGTGCATACAAAGTTACACAATTTGATCATCAAATATATAAACAATTGAACTATCTTAATCACTAGTTTTCTAGGCCCTTTTTAGATGATATGAAGATCCTTTACGGATTATTTCAAAGGTTGATAAACACTTCAAGTTTATGTTTTTTTCTCCTTCCATATCCATTCCATATATTTTATTTCATATCGAGCCATGTTCTATAAGCAATGGCTTCCATTAATTATGCTTATATGAATATCCCTATTTTCAAAGGAGACAACTTGAGTATTGAAGGGATCAAATATTTTTAAGTACAAAATAATTGAATGATACAAAAATATAAATTTAAAAAAATGTACTATTTTTTCCATATGTGAAAAATTTAGATTAAAATATATAACTAAACGTAAACAATCCCCTTACAACTACAATAAATAAACTTATATCATTGTGTATAATTAGACCCATATTTTCTTTCCCTTCAAAAGTAAGTATTTTGTTGAGAGAGAGATATATGAATTACACTTTTTTCAAATCAGCTTGAATTTAAATTTCACAACCTCTTCACTGTCTCAAGAATTTTCTAAACAATAAGATGGATTACAACAAATTTTTTTAATATTCACATGATACTTCATTTTCCTTTCAATAGATTACAAACAAAAATGAAAATAAAATTACTTATTTTAAAAATAAAATATCATACAATTCACAATAAGTTACTACCACTTCACAATTCTACATTTCTCATGCTCCATAATAATACTTTCAACTTACAAAATCTCTTTTAAAAAATTACAATGTTACAAGATCACACCGAAAGGAGGATTCTAGAAACATTTACATTTCAACCATGTTATGAGGTAATGATATAATCATCATTTCTCCACTAAACCCCAACTCAATAGGGGATCGATACAAACATATAATGCATGAGTGGAGATACAACACAATCAATTTAATTACACATACACAAACACACTCATTACAACCAATATAACATTTTCTTGGGAAATGAGAGAGAGATAAAGAGAGGGGGAGAGTAATTATTATAAAATTCAACCAATAAACACTACCAATCCTATAACAATGCTTGTAATATCGAATGACAATCACATGAGACAACCATTTTTACTCCACAAAAGAATCATGGAAAGCCCTTAGTTTCTCTATTAAAAATAACATATTTACACCCTTTTCCCTCCACTACATTTTTATTTTCCCTCCATAAAGGAAATCCATGTATTCCATTTGTTCTTTCATGTAAAGTAATAATACAAAACCTTATCCCTCTACTTAAGAATAAAATAAACCATTTTCCTTCCACTAAACATGGTGGTAACTTTATATGGGCGAAAATGTGTCTCAATAACATGCAATCCTAAATCATCCACTCTACAAGGGTATCGAGAAAATAAGTAGGAAATATTCCTCTACCGAAATACAAGGGGATATACTTAAAGGGGATACATTGAGCACTAGGGTCTCATATATAGAGGAAGTAATCTATACACTAGGTCAACCTAGGGTTTCCAAGGCCAGCGGTCAAGATAGAGGAAGTAACCCTATCTCGTATGAATCAACAACAAACATGCATGAAATAACTGAAATGAAATTGATGATAACTAAAGATATGATAATGGATAAGAGTAATATGATAAATAGTATTCAAACACATCAAATACTAAGATAACATAACACAGTAAAAAAGGAAATGAAATTACCTATGGAAAATGACAAGATACGGTTATAGAACTCACTTTTTACATGTAGGGTGGTAAGCGATGCATCTATCTTTCTAAGAAGTAGCACATATAGAGAGGTAGTCATTATTAGGTGGAGTAGGATAAGAACATTCTTTTCTTAGAATCACTATATGATGACCCAATAGTGCAAGAAACCCTATAAAAAGAAGAGTGTCCAATCCAATCCAAGTAAGATGTAAGATGAACCAAGAGCTAGGTGAGTAGATGACGTAAACTATCATAACTAATGGTATTATGAATGATAATGATTAATTTTCTTATGAGTTTCAAATAAGGTGAGGGTATACATCTATGGGGGATAGCGTTGGCCATGAGAAATATAATACCCGACACAATCTCCCACGGAAATGATGTTGACCACATATGATGAAAAAGAGGTAAGGTGTCATGGAAAGTGAAAGAAAATGATGCGGGGAATCAAATTCAAGACATATATTCTTGGGTTCTAAACACCATTACATGTTATGGGAGACCCATGGGGTCCGTGAGAAATCAATTTTATCTTCATAATAGCAAGAAAACAATTTTCCCTCCAAAATTTGTAGTTCAAATATCTGAATTAGCAGATCTATACCTTGAGCTCAAAAGGTATGTAAATGGGAAAATTTTATGTTTCAAAGAGTCTAGATGGTTTCTAATTCGTGAAGGTGATTATGACTATTTTCATAGGTCATAGGATGAGGTTGAACCAATAAAATGTTGGTAAAAGTATGATTTTTCTATATATGAGCATTATGGAGTTAAGAAATTTAGTTCGGGATTATAGAATGGAGAAGAGAGTGAGATAAATCTCAAGGAGAAGTTAGTTTTGGGGTGATCCTTGAGGATTTGGAGGATTCGAGGGGATAATGAAGTGGAATGAAGGATTATTTCTAAGAAAAACTATAGTTCAAAAGTAATGGAACCCCTATTTTATATGAAAACATATTGTCTTTTCACTAAGTTTATGATTTTTTTATTTCTATGGTCTAAAGGACTTGTGTAATCTCTTGATAAGCACATGATAAGTATATTAGAGCTCTAATATAGGATGATTGAATGAGTTATCTAGTTTTTGTATATAATTTGAGTTATTAGACTGTGGATGATAGGGAATATGTGTTTTAGAAGATTTCTTGGTAAATTTTATTGTGCTCTTGTTAACAAATATTTCTCATTAGTATCCACATTATAGAGAAGATATATATTTCCATCTCAAATCTTTAAGGTTGAATAAACTATTACTTGTTCATTATACACAATAAATCCCTAAATGCTTAGGAATGAGATAGTGTTAGCGATTGGGAGAGCTGTGTTTGTTTCTTTTACAAAGTGAGTTTTGATTGTTAATTACATTTAGGATCATGGAGGAATATTTTTGTTGTTGAAAACTTGCGATATAAATAAGAAGGATCATTCCATATATTTAATAATGTCCCTAATATGAATAATCTATGTACACTAACAAAACCCCACTCTACACAATTTTCATCGATAAGGAATTGAGTATGTTATACTATGTAGTGTTTGTATGCTTTCCTTTAAAATATTTATACATTCTAGAGGTGCATAAATACCTACAGTAGGATATGTAAGGGTTGAAACAAAGTATTGTAAGAATTATAAACTTTTAAACAGATCATGGGCTATCACGGTGCTCGAGAGAGGTTTAGTAGTAAAAAACTTAGTAGTAACCTTTTCCTTGGAATTAAGATCTCTGAGTTAGAAGAAATCATCTTGAAAATGTTGACATGCAAATTTGAAAGTTGGAAGAGTTAAATTGAAGCCACTCTCTTGGAATCCTTGTGATTACCTTGAGTAGACTGCTACATGTACGACACACCTAATCGACTATGTGAAAGTGGTTTTTAAGCATTTTATCATTTGGAGAGGATCTTAAAATATTACAAAAAAAAATTCTTAGGCCTAAAGGGTATTATCAAATAGTTCAATTTTGTTTATAAGGGGCATGAGTTCAAATTTTTGTGGGAAGAAGGACCTAGGCAAGGATGCAAATAACTAGAGAAAGAGAAGAGAGAGCTAAGGTGGAAAAGTGATATAAGAAGGGAAATATGGTAAAAAACGTACCATACACCTTATAGGGCCTAAAGGGTACATAGAACCATGCTCAATTTTTTAAAGAACCTCTAGATACTTCCAGCTATGAATCCACTATGCAACTTGTTCTTGAGAAAAAATTGAAACAATTTTAGAAGAAGGAAAACAAATTAAGGTTTCCTTTGGGTTTTATCATTCAAGAGGTTTGATTTTACATTAATTAAGGTATTGGAGGTAGGGCAATTTTATGGTGTGATTATTCAAGACTTATAAGAACAAGACCTTGCTTGATTCATGCCAAGAACTCAAGAAGCCAATGAAGGATAAAATGCCATGATCAAAGTTGCCAACCCAATATTCTATGAAGGATAATTTTTCATCTAAGTTGATTTTGGTATGTGAATGTGTGACCGATGGAGAAATATGAGGCTCGGACACTAGTGGGGATGAATCATCAATTGTATTCAAACGTTCTTCTTGTACTTAAGATGACCTTCACTTCGTGAGTGAATTTTGTGTGTAGGGTTTATTGGTAGTGTAAGACTTCCCAATCATGAATCTAGGTGTAGCAAGATAGATGAGGGTTTCCTAAAGCATAACCATCATCATAATATGATATGGAATCATCCACCATATAATATTTTACTATGGTCTCAAGTTGGACCACATGTTCCAAAGTGGGGGCTCTGATATGCGTGAGATGACTGCTAGGATCGAAGGATAATTTTTGTGAGGATCCAGGAAGGAGGAAACATGAATATGTTGAGTTGAGGATGGTTATAATTATTTAATCTAATTATGAATTCATTGGGCTCATCATCATCCAATTCTAAGAGATTGGGAGGTGTGTGCCCGACCAACTCAAGATGACCGAAATTTTCTGTGAAGAGTATCTATAGGGTAGTTAAAGCACTAATATTCTGAAAGGGGATTGGTGATAGTTCATCAAGCACAAGGAGATTATATGTTCCCTTTTTCTAAATCATATTATAATTCCAAGGGTTAGTGTCCCCTTCAATCCTATAAATATCTCCTTGATGAGAAAAATTTACACATTAACATGTGGAAAAAGTGGTGGCATGCATACGATGAGTCCAAGGATTCCCTAGGAGAATGTTATAAGATAAGGGAAATTTGAATACCATAAATTTAATGTGCAAAATCCTAGGGGAAGTGTGATGGGTAAAAAATACACCCTATCGAGAGGCATCTATCGGTAACCATATATTTTTCAAATATTTCGTGTGGATATTAGGTTATCGATAAAATAAACAAGAGCCTTGATGAAATATAATGAGACCAAACACATTCCTTCTACCTCGTTAATGAGATCATGCGTAAAATTTTTGTGAAAGATATGAACTGAGATTAGAAGTTGTGGATCACCTACAAAAATCAAGATTTTTTCAGGGGTCATAGAAGTGATGGGAAAATGAATGCTTGAATGAGCATCTGTGGTGAGATCGAGTATGAATTAAAAGTTCCTTACATTATTGGTGGATGATTTCTTCTAATACATACAATTTAAGACTTTACCCCAAAGAGAGAGGAAAATGGATGTTCAAGTCAACACCATAGTTATGATATGCTCATAATGGTGAGGCCACATATGCATAAGTTCCAATAAGGGAACTAGATCAATAATTTGGGAAATTTCTTTGAGAGGATATAACTCATCATGAGTGGACTATGTAGTAGGATGAGAGTGCTAGGATTCCTCATAAATAAAGCCATAAGGAGTAGGGGTAGTTAGGGAGACTTCTATAATTTATTTTTACTTAGTTCTTTATGTCATCGACCTTGACAGTTTGATTTTCACATGAGGGGATGGTGTTTGTGGATAGAGATGAAGATCCAGGACATAATCATCCATATATGAGAATTTCCGGAGGGTCGATGACATCTAAAGGAGGTAGGTTTTTCTTTGAGGAGATTTATTTTGAGGTATAAAAGGATAGATGACCATGTGAGTTTGAGCTTGGAAGGCTATAAGATATTATAGTTCTACATAAGTTATGAAACATTTGACATTGTTTATTGCAACCATATTTTCAAGAGGGTAATCCATGTGAACTACATTGGCTATAGAATTCTCTTACTTCTTAGGAATTTTAGAGATATCATGATTAGGAATAGGATTAGAGAAGATCTTTATTTTTTCATCAGCCTGGTAGATGGCTTCACCACAATCATTATTTTGAGCCACGTCATGAGATTTGACCCCTTTGGTTAAATGTTTTCAAATTATGGCATCATAATCAAAGTTAGATCCTAAGAGGAATTTGATGACAACCATTCAGATTACGGAAATTCTCATGTGAGTGGCCTAATTAGCATGCCACTAATAAAACTTACTCTCATCATGCCAATGAGGAATGGGTCGAGAAGGATCTAGGATTGTGGTAAATGGTTTAGGAAACAAACATTCAAACTCTTCCTTACTTAGTGGTTAATGAAAGTTAGGTTGGTTTTTGTTATCGTTTGGTTGTTGTTCAATATTGAAAATAGTCCTATTTGAAGAAATGACTAGAGGAAGAGTATGTAAGACTTCGTCATTTGTCATATTCTTGTTTTTAGAACGTTGAAGGATTTATAATTTTTTATTATTTAGTGCCTTGGATGGATCCTTCTCAAATTCCCTCATGAGATATTCCTATTTTTTTGATTTTTCATAGGAATCTTCTAGGGAAGTAGGAGAAAATGAACTCACCTTTTATTAAGGTGAGGTTCAAGGGCTCGTAAAATTTTTTAAAAGAGGATATCATTGGGCATCTTATGTTCTACCCAAGTGGATAGGGTCTCTCAATGTTTAATAAAGGCTTGTCTGATTCATTCTCATACTTCTAAAAATTGATGAAAATATTGATATTTTTTTAGGTAGATCATGATATTGGAATTCGTTTACTATGGTTGTCACTAGGAATCTACCTGAACTATATATTAGGAGGAAAATTATGGTACCAATATAAAACATCTCTTGTAAGTGTATTTGCTAGGATTTTTGTAGTAGCGTATGTATTGGTCTTGATCCAATCCTTGTAAAGCTTTCCAAAGACCTTGATATGAAGTGTGGGAGCAATGCCACCAATATACATACTAGCAATATAGTGTGTTAATATATCTTGTTTTAATTCTTTCAAGACTTTTTTTTGAATGGGGGTTGAGTGGTGGGAACCCCATTAGGCCCATTTGGAAAAGGAGGGGGCGTGGTGCCCCAAGATCTTGTTAGAGGGAAGTTGACTAACTGAGCCATGCTGGATTACATTTGGATAAATTGAGTTGTCATTGTAGATTACAGTTGGCTCATTTTGTTAATGAGTTGGAGAATGAGGTTAGTATGGTCATAATTGGAGGCATTTTTAGATGAACCTATTTTAGCGAATTGACCCTTTTCAGCCCTATGGTTAAGTTTTTTGTAGAAAAATTTGAGAAGGCATTTTTCAAACATTTCTTCTTATTCTCCTTTATATTGAGGGATCTGAGATATAAATTTCTAAATATTAGGAGGATGGTCAAAAGTATCATCATTATAGCTTTCTACTTCATCATCCTTACGTGGGCCACTATGGTGGGTATAAGGCTTCCTTCTAGGTGCTCCTACAATGCAACAATCCATAACTAGGTAAACTCAGTGTGAAGATGATATGCCTTAGGAATTTTTTTCACAAAAAGAGTTAGGGGACCCAAGGCCTAGATAATCCATGGTGGAGTGATAACCTGCTAAGATAAGGTACAAAAATTAAGGTCACGAGACACAATCGGTCATACATAAGGATGTACATAGGGGAAGAAGTTGCCTAAGTAGATATAAGAATACAAACAAGATCAATAATACAAAATAATTTGAACTAAGTTAAAAGGTGTTTAGATGTGAACAAATATAAATAGACAAGATTGCCTAGGAGTGATGGTTATTTAAATATGGGTTTTTAAGGTTTATAGGATTTTGGATGCTTATATGATTTCAAATTTAGAGATGGATGATTTTAATGAGTTGTACTCAATAAAAATTTATCTAAGATTAATTTTAGGTTCACCAGAGAGATGTATACAACCCAAAATGTGTCTCAATAACATGCACTCCTAAATCATTCATTCTACAAGGGTATCAAGGAAATGAGTAGGAAACACACATGTACCAACATATAAGGGGATAAACTTAAAGGGGCTACAATGAACACTAGTTACACATATTTAGAGGGAAATAATACCTACACTAGGTCAACCTACGGTTTCCAAGGCCCACAATAAAGATAGAGGAAGGAACCCTACTTGAGATATCAATGGTTGGGTGTGGAGAGGTATGAATCAACAACAAACATTTTTGGAACAACTGAAATGAAATTAATGATAACTAAAGAGATAAAAATGGATGAGATTACTATGCTAACTAGCATCAAAACACACCAAATACTAAGCTAACATAACATAATGAAGGAAATGAGCCTACCTATGAAAAATGAAAAGAGGTTAGAGAACTCACCTTCTGCCTATAGGGTGGTAACTGATGCATCTATCTCTCGTGAGAAGAAGAACATAAAGAGAGAGAGAGAGTTGTAATTAGGTGGATTAGAGGAATACCATTCCTATTCTAGACTCACTATATGATGGCCCAATAGTGTTAGTAACCATCCAAGAAGAAGAGTGTCAAATCTAATTCAAGAAATATGAAAGATGAACCAAGAGCTAGGTGATAAGATGCAAAGATGGTGTAAAAGAGTAGAGATAATGGAAGTATAAATGCTAAGGCTTCCTTTTATTATGAGTGTCAAATGAGGTGAGGGTATATATATATATATATATATATATATGACACCATCACCCATGGGTGATGGTGTCATCCATAGATGCTAAAAATAGAGGTAAGGTGTCATGGAAATAAAAAGAAAGGTGTCATACATCATGAATGTGAATGAATAAGGTGCAAAATAATGAAACACAAGTAAGAAGTCATGAATGTAATGCAAATGAGAGCTAGGAGGACAAGGGTACTTAGTGTAAGGATAACTAACACCAAGGCCAAATAACAAAACTCTCTTTGAGTACTATCTATAACCCATAATTGTTACGTGAATAACCATCCCCATTCCTAGCATGACCCTTAAGCCACCCTCTCTAAAAATAGATGCATCAAAGTGACCCTTAGCTACACAAAGGAAATTATTAGTAACATGTATGAATGATAAAAAAGTGAAAAATTATGTGTATAGAGTAACATCCTCATATCCACACTCGTAACAATTTTAAATTATCTAAAATGGATACAATGCAAAGAACAAGACACTATTTTAAATTGTAGCACATTACCAATGGAGAAATCAAAACACAATATTTCAAATCCATTCAAGAGATAAAAATTGAATAATTTTCTCTACAAATAGAAATAAGTTAATAAAGGCCTATCTCTTATACATATTTGATGTTTGAGCATCCTTGAAGAAACATCCAAGTGCAAGATTCAAGCTTATTGGAGTCAGTATGAGATGTGAGAGAGCCTTAGGAGTTCCTCTGGTTCATGTGAAGCATTCCAAGAAAGTAGTGAAGGTGGAAAATTCAAATTGTTCCTCTTATGTGTTTTCCCTCCAAAAGGGATATTTGAAAATTCAAATGTTTGTATTGAGACATATGGGATTGGAAAGGTGTTTTGAGTGTGTCATGAGTCTAATAAAGTCATAAAATGTCTAGTTGAGGTAAATAATGAGTCATGTATGTGTAAGGAATCATTAAGATGCTTAGAATACTATGTAAGGTAAATTACAAGCCTTATAGTGAGTAGTTCAAGAGTCACTTGAGAATTCATTCCTTGTAAGTCAGTCATAATGAGTTGCGGGTAGTTACATTAGAATTAGTTAATACATGAAAGTGGAGAGCTCTATTTTTAGGGGGATTTATGATTTTGAAAATTTAATTCCTCATAGTAGGAGGAAGGAGGGGAGTAGTAGCAATTTAATATTTCATAAGGGATGCCATGAATATGAATACAAGTTGCATTATATGAAAAAATTGGCATGCTATTGTATTAGACTCTTGAGTGTTTATAAATTTGGTAGATAATTTTAGTTGATCATATTTCTAATGGATGATAAGGATGTGGTTGAACTATTATAAAACACCTATGCATTGCATCCCCTGTTATGGTTATATGAAGGATTTAACTTGTAAGATTCATGAATGAGATCACCATTACAAAGACATCTTGAGAAGATAACTTATGGTGGCATGATTTGGAAAGGTAAGGAGAATAATTTTCAAGATTATAAAGGTATGGGGCATGATATTTTATTTTATGTTTGTATTTATTCGTGACAATGACTGTGAAGGTGACTATATTCATGATTTAGTATAATTGTACATGAGTTGTGA
This sequence comes from Taxus wallichiana var. yunnanensis, assembly GCA_018340775.1. Lineage (NCBI taxonomy): Eukaryota > Viridiplantae > Streptophyta > Pinopsida > Cupressales > Taxaceae > Taxus > Taxus wallichiana. The sequence continues at coordinate 964,558,337 of CM031234.1, forward strand.
GCATTGTTCATTGCATGAAAGTGGAAGAGATGACCTGAATGTGATTCTCTAATAAATTACTTGAGTGGATAATTCATTGTGTGCCTTGGGATTCCCTAGATCTTAAGTTATGATTTGTGTTTCAAATAAGAGGGTTTGGATGAATGCAACACCGTGTACCTATAATAGGGTAGAAAGAAACTCAAATAAAAGAGGATTGACATGCACTTCCAAGAGCCACTGGTAATAATAAATCTTCCACAACCTAAACACAAACCTCTTGTACCAATTTTGTGATTTGATTCAACTATTAGAAAAATTTATTCAAGAAAATGCCTTCTCGGGCTCCTAAGGAGGGTTTGTAAGTGTTTTAGTTAGGGATTGTCATTTGAGAGACAAAACTAACTCCTTTTGACTTGAAAACTTCAATATACAATGTCAAGTTCATCTAGAAATATATTATTAAATAATTTTGGAAACTCGTGGTTCAAACTCCTTATTTTTGTGACAATCTAGAAAGGTGTGCTCGGAACGTAGTCAGGGGCTAGAAGAAGGGGTGATTAATAAATGAACTATAATTTTTATTGGGAGTGAGTTAATGAAAGTTATAAGAAAAGGTAAAGATATTAATGGGTGCTCAAAAATCCCGTACTTGTGCCTTGAAACCTCCTATAGATCAAGATAACCTTGACAATTTCCTTAAGAAGACCTAGTGAGGGTTAGAAGCCAATTTTTAAAGAGTGAAGTAAAAGAGTTATAAGAAGAGTTAGACCCTAAAGTTTTGTAAGTGTATTAGAGGTGTTCAAAGGGAACTAGTGGAGGTGATAGAACTTTGTGGGTAGTGAAATAAGTTTTTTTGCATGGGTGGAGAAGATAACCTTGTCTTGAGAGATTTGTAGCCGGAGATAAGGGTGAATGTTTTGATTATTTTAAATGCTTCTAGTGATGCTTCTAATAGTGTGGTGAGTATATGAGCAGGGGTTGAGATTATAGGATCCTCGGTGAATCCTAACCACAAAGTATATGTTAGTGCCAGAGATAACACAAAGAGACTAAGACCAAGAAGGAGAACTAGGAAGGTAAAAGACCAAAGTAGGCAAAGTTGCAAGAAATAGACCTTGTTAGGGAGTTGCATTGGAAGTGAATGAATTGTGAAGAACAGGGTATGTTTCCTATGTATCCATCAAAGGGCGATGTACTTTTTTTTTAGACAAGATTGATCCACTTGTTATATTTTTTAGCCATTATAGGATTATAGTAGATCCTCCTATGCAAAGACAATGATAAATTATTGTTTTAAACGTCTTATACGTCAGATATATGTTTGATAAAAGAATTCTCTACATCGGTATTTATCAAGAATTATCCAATCCAAGCAATCAAAGAAGTTACCAAGATCAATTTCATAAAATAATCTTAATACCCAAAATTGCATAACCTCCCAACACATCGAACTCAAATAAAAAGAGAAATAAGTAAATTGGGGTATTCATAGGAGGGTGCCACGTGCCAAACTCCAACTCCAATGTCAACACATATCCCAAAAAAATATTAAGATATATTATATCCCACACAGAAACCATTATTTCTCTTACAATTTTAATAAAAATATTTACTCATTTTACAAAAATTATGAGCTTAAATATATTTTCACACAATCAATCCCTAAAAAATCAAAACCTCTGTAACTAAGGAATTTAATCAAGATAATGTCCAAAATAACCATACTCAACCAACTTACACATATTAAATCCTCTTACATGAAGTGTTTCATAATAATTACAAACTAATAAATTCACTTACATGCATGTTATCATGCTAAATCTATAACATGCAAAATTTTAAATTTTGGTCATGACAACCAAACCTACACTTGAAATTCCCTTTCTTGGCCAATGTAACCTTTCCTTCGACCAAAATTTCAAATGTGTCACATTAATTTTAGATGAGAGTAACATGATAACATTATTTTTAATTGTGTTTCATGTACATATAATTATATGTAGTTTTTTTTTTTTTTTGAAGCTACTTTTGAGATTTGTGAAAGAACAATGCTCTAAAGGATTCCAATGGGATATTTTTGGTCCTTTTCTCACTGTGAACATCCTCTAGAAGCCTAAAGGAAATTTTAAAATAATTAAACAGTTGTATGTGAGAGAAATTAATTTTTGAGGCATTTTAGGAATATTTTGTGAAGAAAATTGAGTTCAAGAACAAGTTAAGCAATATCGGGTCTTTTGTGTAAGGTCTTGGGAAATGTAAGTTTTAAAATAGCTAGTCACCTTGTTACAATTTTTTTAGGATCCTCATGAAGTGTTGGGAGATCATATCCTAGGAATTATAAAAATGATATATCTTACTTAATGGTGCAATGATCATGAATAATTTTGGGAGCATAAAGATGCAAAAACTATCCATCACAGTGCAACACAAGAATCATCTACCAGGAAAAGCTTTCTCAAAATGTTTTAGGATCCTTGTAAAGAGTTAGGAGCCTAAAAAATATCAAGTGAGGGTATTTTCAATTCTCTTAATTATCCATAATTTTTTTATCCCGGTTTCATTGAAAACTCTTCTTGTTACTCATCTCATCAATGCACCACTCCGGAAAAAAAAATTGAAGGTATGGGTGAAATTAATTGAAGAACTCATTTAAAATACTTTTAAGTAGGCCCATGTGATTCATTTTACTATTTTCATTATGATTCATATATTATTTTACAAAATTTCATTAAATTTTTACTCCAAGGTGATGAAAACATTCTAGGAAGCCATTATGATGTGCAAACCATGCTCTGAATCAACACTTGGGTGCTTAGAAGAACTTTTGGAGTCCCCTACACCCTTGGAGTATTTTAAGATGCAATTACATCTCATAAGTGAGCCTAAAAACATAACATGAAGCCAAAAAGTGCATGGAGAAGCTTATAAGAGTTTTTAAGTTGTGGTGGGTCCTGGAATTTCCCCCAAGTTATATTTTTACACCCCTTTTCCCCTTGTGCAAACTTATGAGGTGAAATTGCACCCAAAAATTTCACTATACCCTTATCGGCTCAAATATTTTATGTTAATGCATGTTAAGTCAACTTAAAAACATAAAAGGCTTGTGTTTGTGGATGTGTGTGTAATGTTTTCCCCATCCCCATCCCCATGGCACATTTTCTCATCACCATGCACCCAAGCCAAACTTTTGAGGCTTAATTGCACTAAAAATTGTGCTCAAGTGCAATAGAGCTTCTATTATCCACTCCCACTATTCCACTCCTTTAGTTTCTCCATGTAAACTCTCTATCCTCCTCTTTGACCATATAAGTTCCCTCACCCGTGATCTCACAACTCATAAACATACAACATAGCTTAAAAATTTAAAAGAAACTTCTTAACATACATTAAATTTAATTTTAAGTTGTTTCACAACATTTAAACACAAGAGAAACTGACTCATGTGTCCTAGATGTCAAAATCTAGTTTTTCTCATAACTCTTATGTCTAAGATCCGTTTTCCTCAAGATTTTGATTTGTATATTCCTCATGAAAAAACCTTTATGAAGAGTTATTTATTTTCCCCATTGATGCGTTCATCCATTGTTTACAACCCTTGAATTTTTCAGCCAAAAATCACATTTTCTTATATCTACAAAACCCGGTGATTGAAATCTCTCAAAAATTGGAGTAAAGCCTTGAAATGTAAAATGAAAACTTCTACAACTCGGTTTCATTCGATCCGACATGAAGAATAAAAATATATATTTTTAGTAAGTCTCTACCATGGTAGCTTACTAAAAATAGTAAGTATGAGAAATAGTTGGTTTCTAGGACCTAAATTCATTCCTCCAAGTGCAAAACATTCAAAATGGAAAAATTAGCAAAATTGCTAAGAAATGGACACCCATGTGTGACTTGCTAAAAATAGTAAATGATCAAGATGATCAAAAATGGTCACATATGTTCCTCCTCTTCACTACTCATTACTTCTAATATTCATGGAGGTTTAGAATTTTAATTTTAACTTAAGAGGAAGGGAATCCCTCTCGGTTCCCAATTTTGGTCCTAGAGGACATCTTTCTTCATCTCATACAGGGGTGTTTGATCATAAAGTGAATGACATCACATTCAACCTCTCTCTACTTCCTCCACCTTTGTGTCATATATATCTAGTCTTGCATCTCATTGGTCATCAATGTTCTCAAGGTGACAGAATCAAGGATCATCATGGTTGTATTGTGCGGGAAATTTATTCAAGTTCATTTCATATAAATGGTTATTCAAGAAGGCATGAATTTTTTTCATGGTTTGGAAGGATTGGTTCAAGTGAATGAGGGTATTATTCATTGTTTTCAATGGTCTATTGATCAATTTCTTCCCAACTCTCCTCTTAGAGAACCTAATGGGCTCTGATGGTTGATTATTCAAGAGGAGTCTTATCATGACATGGAATAGTTCAAGGATCAAGAGATCACCACTATATTGGATTATTTCACCGAGAGAACCACTATAGTGGTCAGATATACCAAGGGTGGATCTTCTTCACAATCAAAGCATCTTCATCCTTATTCATTCAATCTTGGATCTTATATCTCTTATCTCCCCTCTTTATTCTCTATTTCTCTCTCTAGAGTTTTATTTCTTCATTGAGAAGAAAGTTTATTAAAAGTGACTTAAGTGACTTAAAGTTCTATTTCTTTTTTGAGGATTGCATTTTAAGTTGAAAAGTCACATGGGGTAGATAAAGAGTGTCTTATGAAAGCTATAAATTATAATGAATTATCCATTGCAAAGGGTTATATATTTTTGGGTTGATAGTTCCATGTGTCTTACTACAAACAAGAAACTATAATTATTCTATCTCCTTGTTTTATTGTATAATATTTCCCTCTCCATCTCAACTACTACTCCAATAGAGAATTGTAATCCTACACAACCAAGGAAATAATGAATATTTTGATGAATATAATGTAGTTAAAATTTGTGTTGATTGTGTTTTTTGTCTTGCTTTACATATTGGTTTCTTCTCATTGTTAACTTGGAAATACTATGGTTTTATGTCAATAAAATCAGCATGTTATTTATTGAGTAAAACCCCCTTCTCACTTTCTCCCCTCTCTCTATACACACATTTCCTCCACCTCCTTTTTACACATGGGTTTAGTGGAGTATTCTGTGTGATCCCCAGTTGAAAGGCCACCCATGATGGTTAGATTAGTGTACATATTTCCTTGTTTTCAATAAATGGAGATGCCCTATTCCTAAGTAGAGGGACCTAGTCCCAGTGTTAGTGAAAGACCCTAATTTACCCTTGCAAAAAATTATTTCACCAAAAATGCACTTATATAAGTAAAATGACATTATTTTTTTCATATATTCTATGGTCATAATGAGGGTAATTTTGCACCCTCATGTGTTCATAGAGGTAAAAATTTCCACCTACCCCATCAATATGTGTATAGAATTTATCATAGAGTATGGAAGAAGGATTTTCCCACACACCTCATAAAATTGGGCTATATTACTAGATATTAATTTTCTAAAAAAATAAAATGAAAACAACCAAACCAACCACTTGCATACCCAATAAAGAAAACTAATCAAGTTAATTAATAAATAAATTAAATTTTTTTATTAACTAATATAATTAAAACAACACAATGGTCTTGAAAATAATGAGGTGACTCCACCAACGTTTGAGAAATAACACAAGTAATAAAATTCACTATCACATGTGGTCACTTTACAACCTAAGGATCAAAACATGCATTAGATGACCCCATGTTGGCCAATGATCCCCGGATAGGTTGGACCCCTTCTTCTTCATTTTGGTATGAATGTCTACAAGTATCTATTCCTTTTTCTACATGCATACTCAACACACATGTCATATCGACCTAAAATAATAATTCTATATAATTATATTACAAGTATACTAAAATAGGAAAACACATATATCCATGTAAAAAAACATTTAAATCAAGATTAGAAAATTATAACATTAATTTCAAATTTTACATAACTAACCAAATTTATTTTCAAACATATTATAATATCTAGTTGAATTAACAACAATGAAATAAATCCCATGTGTTTGAATTACCATCAACATACATATATATCAATAATAAATAACATAGACCAATGCTAACATCAAAATAATAAAATGATTATATCGAGTTTTGACACCCCATGCCACCAAAATAGGATAATAATGCTCAATATAATAACTATCGAGTAAATTACACAAGTCTACGCACCTCGTGTTTATATAACAAGAAAAATAAACATAATAAAATGAGATAAATAGTACAATATAATCTAGAAAGTTTTAAAGAGGAGGTGACACTACACAATATCTTCGGAAAAATTAAGAAATTAAAAATGATATAATTATTTATAATTACATATCATTTTATGTAATGATGAATAATTATTATTATATTTAGTGATTTACTGATTACATTAGGTATAATTATATTGATATTGTGATTTTATATTAACATGTATAATAATATACATTACATGTCAATATATTAAATATATTAATATTTCATATTTAGATTATACAAAAATTATAATCTTAATATAAAATGATTTTTTATAATATAAATCAAACAATAAAGGATTTAAATTTGAATAATAAAAATTCCCTTAATAATCACAAAACAAATAAATATAAAATAAATTAGTCCTCATCCTCATCCCAATATTCATCCTTATGGTCCTCATGTTCATCATCATCCTCATAATATTAATACTAATTATACTACTCCTCTTCCTCCTCCTCATCCACCTTCCATTAGATTTAGATTTGGACCTATTTATATATGATGATAAAATTTTATAAGATAAATATTTAATGCTTTCACAATCTATAACATATGACTAGACTTTGGAAGAAATGTGTAATAATATTTACAGATTTACATTTCAGATTAAAACTATGATCTATCATATGGAATTAGAACAACATAAGTATTATTTATTACAAAGTCATTTGAACCCTTGGTGTTTCAATATATAAGAGGAGGTAGCCATTATAATGGCCATTGAGACTATTAAAATTGAAATTTTTACACACACACACGCGTGTGTGTGTGTGTGTGTGTGTGTGTGTGTGTGTGTGTGTGTGTGAAATATGGGATTAAAGATTCCATGGTGGACAAGGGAGAAAAATAAATCCAACTGCTAGGAAGACATCTAGAAAAACAAAACCCCAAGGAAACCCTTATATTATAAGGCCTTCTATAAATTTTTTATTCTCGGCTTCTATGTGGGAATAAGGCCCCTTCTCTCATCTTATTTAGGTTATTTGTGTGTATAATTATTTCAACCATTTCCTTAGATTTCGTTTATGATAGTGGTTTTCAATGACATGATCGTGGTATCACCAATGTCAATAGAATGTTTAGTGTTACAATGATGTTTTGAAAAAGATGACTTATTCTTTGATTTTGGTTTGAATCGACCTCCCCATCTCACCAATGTTAGTGGTATTACACAAGAATATAATTTTTAAATGCCACTTTTTGACCATGGGTCAACCCTAATTTTAGTAAACCTTAACATGATTCTTTTTTATTAAAGGAAGGGAGGGATGGAGATTTACCTTCTTATAGGTTCTCATCATGTTCCAAATGGATGGTTCCCTTTCTTTAAAAGTGCATAGGAAAAGAAACCACATGGAAATTTACCTATTGATGAGTCCCATAACTGGCCTATTTTGTACAAGATTTAACATTCTTTTCTTTGCATAAATTGTGAATCTAAATGTAATTCATGAACTTATGGTATATTTAGAATAAAATTATAAGTATATATCCTTGTTATTTATTTATAAATCATGGTCAACTCTTTGTTATCTATGTATCATGAATATTGGAAAAAAATGTCAATTTGTGTACACACACTTTGTAATAAGATATAAGTACACAATAATATGTTTCAATTACAAAGTATCAAATCAAGAACAAATTGAGAGTCACCAAGAGAGTTCCGAGTCTATCGAAAAAAATTAGAGTCTACCAATAGAGCACAAAAATTACAAGAAAAGCATTGGAGTCTACCAATAGAGCACTTGAGTCTACCAACAAAGTTACAGAGTATACTTGAAGAGTGCTAGAGTATACCAACATAGTTTCATAGTCTACCAAAAGAGTGCTAAAGTCCATAGAGAGGCACCAAAGTTCATCTGTTTAGATCCATGGCTTATTATTTTAGTTATATTAGAGATTCGAGATAGGAATTAGCTCAGTAAATAGATTAAAAAAACTATGCAGATGATTGTATCAAATTTTTAAGTCTTTCATGAAGCTCTAAAGGTTGTTAGAGATGCATTTTTATCTATTCTTGGAAACATTATCCGAATAGATATTTCCTTAAGTGTTTTATTGTTGAGACATTTTTGTAAAATAAGGTAGCGTAAGTATTCATTATCAACAATAAAATGAGACAATCAAATCATTAGGATATATTCTCTTCATCAAATAAAAGGGAGAAGATTTGTGAGAAAATATTTCCATAATCTTCTATTTTAGCTAGATAATATTTTGATCCCAATAATATATCTCTCTCCATACTTTGTGGATATTGAGATAGATTAGAATCTTAGTTATTAAGATTGGTAGAATCTTAGTTATTGGATTGTTAAGCCAAAATAAGACAATTGATGTATTATAAATACAACCTTTCTGGTTATTGGAAGGGGAGGAAAATAATAAATATTTTAGCTTTGGAATTTTTGTAAGTTTTTTGTGTGATCCTTTAGAAATATTCTGATGAATGAGAAATGGACCACTCATTCCAAAGAAGAGGGAAACATTTATTAGATTATATTTGTTTATTTTGTGTGTGTTAATGTAATCTTGATGTAATTTTCATGTAAGTAGATTAGTGATTTCTTTATTGTAATGTGTGATTTAAATTCTTGCAATTTATTTTTTTACAATGTGTATGAATTTAGAAAGAGTTTTCAATGAATATTTTTATTTCCCCTAATGGATATTTACTTTGAACGCAAGCTCGAATTGAAAAAAATTAAAAAGTGAGGAAAAAATGAAACTCATCATTTTCACACCATTTCTAGGGACTACAATGTTATTGTAGTTCCCCTGACCAATTTCACCTAGTCAGTGATAGTATGGTTCCCTTCGTAAAGTGACTTGTCTTTATCAACACCCCGATTTGGTATTTTGAAAATGGAATTACATCTACAAGTTAATTGAACTCAGATCAAATTCCACTGGGAAAATGAGCTGGTTATGCCAAACAATTCATAATATTTGTTTAAGAGAGTTATCATAAGCCAATATATGTAGGTGGATCTTTATGTTTCCATATGGGCTCTCGGTGTGGATTGAAAATTATGAGTGAAAAATAGATGTGTATCATTTTAACATGGCTTGCCAATAATAATAATAAAATGTAGTAAATAATTGCGATAATAAAATGGAGTTTCAAAATTTTAAAAAATGGAAGATAATAATAATAAAGGAAATAAAAATAATAAAGTCGGAAATGGAGGGTGAAGAATTTATGGGATTTAATGGATGGAGTGACGACTCCATGCAAAGACACATGGGTTTTTCTTCCCGAACATGCCTTTATTTTATTTTTTTGATGAAATAGTCTATATTACTTTATAAAATATTATAGCCTATCCACAAAAAATTTGGGTGGTAAAGGGCACACCCCACGAACAAACTAGCCATGATGGCTAGGAGACTAAAGTATCAAGCCCAAAGGGCAACAACAAACATAACAACAATGCCAAAAAATGAAAGGAAAAAAACTAGGTCACCACAACAAACATAGAGGCAGGGGGCGGTGGAGGCCCCTTATCCTCCCGGTTACTACCAGGAAGATCATTTCCATCCGAAAGGGGCCACCAACAACATGCATTTATTTAGATATTGGTGTTGTAGTCCTCTTTTATATCCAAGTGTAAGAATGTGGAAGCAAAGACAAGGCACGTGAAATGTTTTGCAATTACAGAAAGAAACGTGGTTCATTGAAATGACACGGTTCAAGTTATGTACAGATGGGTTGTTGGCAAGATGTTTAAAAGATATATAATGACTTATGGCTTCCATACTTATCCCTATCTACACAAATTTTGGGTCGGGTAAAAATTACTCGTAGAGTGTGTATAAAATGGATTGGTGGAAAATGAATTAGAAACTATAAATAATGCAATTAAGAGGTGTAAAGCCTAAATCCAAATTTTTTACCAATACCTCCTCAAATGGTCCATGTGCATAGTTATGTGAGATTGAGATTGGTAGTGGATGACATTGACATTGTTTATTTTTTATGTTTTTAGTGTTGAATGTGGAAGCATGCACCGACATGAAAACTGGTTGCCAAAATTCCTGCAAAGGGATGTCATTCCATGGCATGCAATAGTTCCTAGATATGCACATAATGGATTTGTTGAAAAGAAATTTTTAAGGTTTAAAGAAAACTCTATTTTTTTCTCTCCAACATCCTTGCAATCCATGCTAAAACATAAGATTTGAAATTGGTTATGACAACTTTGCCAAAAACATTATTGAGATAGGATTTTTATTTATACATGTTAGTTGTTTGTGCCATAATTAATATATATGAAAAACATGAGAACATTCAAGATGTTCAACAATTCCTGAAATAAATGTGGTATATGGATGTGATAATTGTAAGATGTGCAAAAATGAGTTTTTTGAAAATACCTTAGAAACTGGAAAGCAGAGGCAATAAATTTTTTTGTAACCCGACTAGTTCTCATTTTCTAATACCCTCCTAAGCTATGACAAGAAGGGAGTGTCAGAAAATGGTATAAGAATCCATCAAAATCATAAAGGTTAGAGGATAATTTTCAGATTTCATAGATCCCTAGAAGATATGTATGCAAAACGTTGAAGCATAGGAAATTTGTGAACTGTTTGACAAAATTCCTCCAAGAATTATGGCCTCATCAAATGTAATGTTTATGAAACACGCACAAAATGGGCATGGATTTCTATTTTCTCTTACACTAAATTACTCTTCCATCATTTCCTATTATTTGGATTGTATATGTTTTGATTAGTAGAGAATGCAATTGGAATGAATGATTAATCCTTACATAAAACATGAACTTTCAAAACATAGAAATTTGACCTCAAAAATTGTGCACATGGAGCGTACGACCCAACTTGCATTCTACAACCTAAAAATTATAGCATGACCCAAGTAAAATCGGAATACTATGAAGGCCCTTAACCATGCTAGAAAACCCACTTTGATTCCTTGATGAGATGATATTTGAAGCCCTTTTTACATTCAGTCACTTATGGTGACATTTTTGTTTTAAGAAAATGTGATCGATTTTGGCTTACGATTTCGCTTCGATTGGGTGAAAATGAAACAACCACTACCTACCTATATACTACCAATAGAATAATTAAAACCAACTCTCATTTTTGTAAAAATTATTTAGGATTTATTTTTGCAAGCGGGTTTTAGGGCCCACTGGTCATTGTGCAACAAACGTCTTTGACACATTTATGATAATCATCCCAAGAGTTTCCCTTGTAACTTGATACCTATTCATTGTAATAAAATTACATCAAATCATGTTGAGTTTTATGTATATAGGGGAGTAAGTAGGAATAAAAAAATTATTCTCAAATGTAAAATGAGTGTTTTCAAGAAATAGTTCGTAAGCACTTTAGCCGTTTTGGTCAATTTTTGCAAACTTACAACTTTGGCTAGAAATTTTTTTGAGGCTCCTCTTTTGACTTGTAACTACTTGTGAAACCTTTTAATATCATCACAATATTGTGTAGAGTATGATTTAATCAATTAATTTGTATGAATGGATTTCAAAATTTATGATGTTTTCTCTCTCCTCCCTCTTCTCTCTCTAGAAATAACTATGAAATTTTGGTTGGTCTTGAAAATGTAAATGGATTGAAAATGTAGATGGATTTGAAATGAAATGAAAATGGATACAAAATGTAAATGGTTATGATATTGTGAATAGAAAATAAAATGTCTCCTAGTGTTTCTCTCTTTAGAATTAAAAAAGAAAAGTGCAAATGAATGTGGAAGTGTGAATGTGTGAAGAAATTATCTCTCTCTCTCTCTCTCTCCCATTTATTCATCTCTTTCTAATTTTATATTTTGGATTTCTTAAAATGATGGATGCATTGGTTTATGATTGAGTGTAAGGGTTTTCCATATCATTCCTAGGACTGAGCCTACATTGGTTATAGGTACTCTAGACAAGAAGGATTAAAAGAGTGATATGTTGTAATTAATGATCCGAAATCGAAATGTTACACATTGAAATTGAATGAAAATATTAAGTAAAGGTGAATTAAAGAGAACACAATATTTAAATTAGTGTGTTAAAAAAATTGTTTTTCTTGAACTCCTATTTTTCAAACACCGTACATGGAAAAATATTTAGTTTGTATGTACTTATATTTAAAACTAACATTTCAAAATTAGTATGGGTGTCATCTAATTAATGTATGAACATCCATGTACGAGTCATGCTAACTAAAGTAACAAAGAAGATAACTAATAATGTAAAATGGTAAAGAGTGTAACGTTTACATTTTGGTTTTTATGCCCTTTTAGATTTAGATGTTGTAGTTATGGTTTATATGTTTGAAATGACCATGTATCATGATAGTTATTATAGTTCCTTCATAAAACTCATAATGTTTGGTAGAAACTTATCATACTTATCTATTGAAATGAAATGTGAACTTAACCCATGTCATATCATCCATATCAATTGAGTCAAGTCCAATTTTGCAAAACCTTAAGATCCTAATAAATAACAATAACCTTGTAAGTCCTCTTCTCATTCTACACCTAGACAAGTCTTACAAAAGACCATTTCTATAACTTAAGTACCTTTGTGTGAGGTAATGGCTATATTATGAGTACCTTGTCAAATTTGGGGTGAGAAAGACTATCATTTCTAGGTGTCATAAATATAATCACTTCATGGGTGAGTTGTAATCCTTAGGTGCACAATTTTCCTTGACACCTTAATGTGCAACCCAATATTTGTGAGGTTAGTTTGTGGTATATTTACCTATGATTGATCTTGATGAGAGATATAATTGATGTGATTTGATTCTATGTGTCAATTTACCTACACATTGAACTCTTGTGTTTGAATTCATTTACTTCTCATAGATAAAAGTGTCACCTTGGAAAGTAATATCGGAATGTCTTGGGTTACAAAAAGGTTGCATGATATAAGGATATTGGATTACTTTATGTTTTGTCTCATAGTAGGGTTTAGAACCCTTTCAAAGTGTTAATGAAACTAATAAATCGTGAGACCTCTTATGAGGCTAATAGTGAAATAAAATTTGATATATGTTTACCCAACAATTGGAAAACGTTTTATAGATGGCATAAAACACATAATATTATATTGAATGTCTCACTTGTAATATGTATTTAATACTTGTTTTGCCTAAGAATAATAAAATGAATTGTTTTGGGTGAGAACACACTCCTTGGAATCTTGATCCCTAAGTGAAGAACAAGTGTTATATGAACTGTAGTTGTTCCAAAACGATGCCAACATGAGATCAAATTAATAAATTTTTTTTAATAAGAACAATATTAAATGAGACAAATCTTAGGAACAGTAGATGTCCCTCCAAGTCTTTTAGAAAGAAAGTATGCTCTCCAATCCTGATATCAATAGAATATGGTCCCATCCATAAGGCATCAAATTTTCCATGTTTTCCTTTGTCTTCATGTCTGTTGTCCCATAACAGGACTAAGTCTCCAACATTGAAAAATCTTGGAGTAACCTTCTTGTCAAATATTTTCTTGAGTTTTTCTCTGAACTTGACATGTATTTGATGGGAATCTCTTCTTTCCTCATCCAATTCCATAATTTGATTGATCCTTGTCTCATATGGACTTACTTCTTTTCCATCTTCAAATTGTTGCATGAAATGATATGCAGAAAGTTGTAAGTGCAAGGGAAAAAGGGATTGAATTCCATAAAATAACTCAAAAGGAATCTTTCTAGTAGACCTCTTAGTGGTAACTCTATCTACCCATAGTGCAAATTTTAGTTTCTCACCCCATTTCCTCTTGTTTGTTTCTAATGTTCTTCTGAGGATCTTAAACAAGTTCTTATTACTTGATTCTACTTGGCCATTTCCTTGAGGATTATAATTTGATGCATAAGCCAAATTTATTCCATATTCCTTGCACATTGTTGTCAATGGTTTATCTTTGAAGCTCATGTCATTGTCAGCAACTATATTAGTGGGAACCTCAAATCTGTAGATTCTATTATTGAGAATAAAATCCTTGACTACTTGAGTTATTTTATAGGTAGGAATGGATTCAACCCATTTGGTAAAGTAATCAGTGGCTACCAATATCCACTTATGACCAACACTTGAAGAATATGATATTTCAAAAATAAAATCCAATCCCTATTATTTGAATGGAGCTTCTACCGATAGAGGCTATAGGTGTAGGGCCCAAAGGATTTCAACCTTCCGAAAAATGTTGACAAATGTCACATCTCCAAACTAACGGGGTAGTATCTTTGAATAATGAAGGCCACCAATAACCTACCCTCAAAATTTTATGAGCAATGACTCCCAAAAAATGACCTCCACATACTCCCCCATGAAATTATACAATTATTTTATGTGCCTATTCTTTAGTGATACATCTTAGAATAACTCCCTTTGGGTTCTTCCACTCCATCCCATGATCAATCAAAATATACTATTAGGAAACTATCTTGAGTGTCCTCCTTTGATTTTTATCCAAGTGCATAGGACAATTTAAATTTATCAAGTAATAGACTATATCTTTATACCAAGCTAAAGTGCTTACATTTTCATGGGGGTGTGGCCCATCTTCTTCAACATTGTGTATCTCAACTACTTGCAGATTGCTATCTACCATCAACCTTGCAAGGCATAGACCCCACACAAGCTTGGTAGTTTGTATTTCCATGTCATATTCTTGAAGCTTGTTAACCCATCTACACATTTTGTTGGATACTTCCATTTGAGACAAGATGTCCTTTACCATTGTGTGAGGTACATAGGATATTATATTTGAACTAAGAATATAAGGTTTGAAGATCTTGGTTGCTTTGACTAGAGTGAAAGCTTTCTTTTCCATGATAGAATACTTCAGTTCAGATCCTTACAAAGCTTTGCTAAAAATTAAATAGGATTTTCATGACCTTCTTCATTATTTTGTAACAACACAGAGGCAATAGTGAATTTAGAGGAAAATGAAAACATTTGAAAATCCTTTCTATAATCGGGACTGGCCAACATAGGAGTAATTTTGAGTGCATCCTTCACTCCTTTGAAATATTGGGTCACTTCATTACCCCATTTGATCACCTGATCCTTTTTAACATATTGGTGATTGGTAAAGTGATTTCAATGAAATTAGAAATGAATCTTCTTACAAAATTAACTTTCCCAAAGAAGGACTGAATACCTTTCTTTGACTGGGGGATAAGAACCCTATCAATAGCTTCTACTCTTTCTGGATCAATCATGACTCCTTGGTGAGATACTATGTGTCCAAGAAGTTTGGCATTTTGCATGCCAAAATGGCATTTCTTGGGATTCAAAGAGATGCCATATTCCCTACATCGAATCAAAATTTTCTCAAATGTAACAAGTGATCACCTCTGTTTCGAAAAAAATTATGATATCATCTTGATACACAACAATGAACTCATTTATAAATCCTGCAAAGGAAACGTCCATTTCTCTCTAGAATGTGGCCCCGGTGTTCATCAATCCAAATGGAATTCTAACATACACATAAGTACCCCATGGAGTAGTGAATGTAGTTTTATACTATTATGATTCTTTGACCACAACTTGATTATACCCTGAGAAACCATCCAAGGTAGACAAAAACTCTGATCATGTTACCTTTTGCAATAAATTATCCATATTTGGCAATGGATAATTATCTTTAAGTGAAGTCCTATTCATATTTCTAAAATCAACACAAATCCTTATGTCTCCATTATTTTTTCTCACTGGTACTAAATTGGCTACCCATGAAGAATATCTAGTAGGCTTTATGATGCCACCATCTCGCAACTTATTCAACTCTTCCTGCATCTTGGTTACAAGAATAGGGTTAATAGGCCTCTGCTTCTATCTAAAAGGCTTAGTGTGGGGTACCAAGGGTATCTCATACTGAAACAAATCCTCCCTATAAACCTTCAACTCAGAATAAGACCAAGAAATGAAGTCTTGATACTTTCTTAACAACTTAGTATAAGCCTCTCTTTCTTCCTTATTCAAATTACTCCCTAACCATACATTTCTAGGATCTTGGCATGAACCCAGATTGCATTCCACATCATCTATTAGCAAAGTAGCATATTTATAAATTTTTATATCAGTAATATCAAAGGCATATTCCAAACTAACTAATCCACTTCAGATTACATTAGTTTTAATTGAATTACTTCTTTTCCAAAGAGGGTTTCCTTCCCCTCACATACCTCTACTGTGAGTTTCAAATCAATGATTTGGTCAGTTAACTCAACTTAGAAATTAAGAAATTTTTTTATTTGTGAATCATCATCAAATACTTTCCAGTGTTGAATATTATTAGGTACCTAAGTTCAAATCAATAATTCCACTTCAAACTTACAATAAGGGGATGAATCTGATTGTCATACTATGAACCCAAGACTGCTAATATATCAGTTGTTATATTTTGGCTTCTCTCATGGTATTCAATATTGAATGAATCAAAACATTCAATGAGATCCCATACTGCATTCATGTATTGTTTTAACCTTTTATTTTTCGCCACATATAACTTTATTATTTTCTTAATCACTAACTCGAATACACTTTAACTAGGAGGTCCTTTATCCCATGCCTCCAAGAAATTCTCAATCCTAACAGAGTGCCTCATACTTAGCCACATTATTGGTGCATTCAAAATTTAATTTAAAAGAAAAATTGAAAGACTCACTATTTGGAGAACTCAACACCACTCCTACCCCATTACCACTACTTGAGCATGCTCCATCAAAGGTCATGGTCCATGGGACTACCGGGTCTTCAAACTAAGCATTTTCATCCATACATTGGTCTTCAAAATCAGCATTTCCTATAAAATTATCCATGTCTACATCAACAAAAAGTACTTCATAAGAGGCATTGTTAGGATCCTCAATGAGGTGTAACATTTTATCTTCTCTTTATCCCTTCCAATGGTATGGAAGCATAGGACATATCCATTTGGACACTACCTCCCACACTAGCTGCCCACTTTCTTGACAACAACATCCCCCATTTGGCAGGGCAATCAATAATGAAAACATTCATGGTTAAGTACTTTCTTGGATGTGTTGCCAATTATACAATCAATCCTTTCACATAGCCCACTACAGTACTTATCTTGAATACATAGCGTATATTTTCCCAAAATAAATAGTTATCTTAAGGTTTAACTCATTCATGACTGCAAGAGGCATGATGTTACATGAAGCTCCAGAATCAAACATACAATTGTGTAAGAGCCACCCATTTACAATAAGGGATGTGAAAAAGGGTTCAACATTCAGTTTTGTTTCCACCAAATAAGTTCCCAGATATACCTTAGGAGGAATTTCCATATCTTCTTCAGTTTTCAAAATTGTGGGGATAATTCTTGATCAACAAGATCCTTGTTGGCAATAACCTCATCTTCTTTAAAACCCAAATACTCAAAGGCCCACTTTTTATGCTTAGGGATCCTTAACAATTCTACAATGGGAACTGTAATCTTTATTTGACTTAAAATTTGGGCCATATCACACACATTATATTTGGGAAGAGGAGCATTGGAAGCCACTTTAAAACTTTGTCAAATGGAAAAATATTATTTTTAGTGGGGTTTTAGAAGAACTTCATGGCTCAGGATGAATTATAGGGTTTCTATTTAACACATTTATTTTAGGGGCATCTTTTGGGATATTATAAATAATAGGCATCCTTGCTTTGGCTATAGGAGAAGTTCCTTTAATTTGTCTATTTCTAATATTGTATTCATTTTCCGAGAATATGTAACATTGATCAATAATTTTATATCCTCGCTAGAAGGAACATCACCATCATATTTCTTGATCATCAAGGCTCTTAAATACTCAAAATCATGATTAGGTAATTCAAAATATTGGGCCATATCAGCCTCAACATGGAGAGACCTAACCTTTTCAAGTAAAAGTCCGAGAAATTAACCACGCCTTCGGGCGTAGAGGAGGACAATAGAAGATAAATCCTACTCACAATATGGTTGACATTCCATCATGCATACATAATTGAAATAAATTTCATAATTTTCATCATCTTTAGGTGGATCACAAGGCACATGGGGCAATAATAATTTGTCACACCAATCAATGGCATGTTCTTCCTCAATAGTAGTTACTCTTCCAACTAAAGGATCAGGAACTGCTTTGTTATCTCTAAAATTTTGCAACTTACCAGTGTGACCCATAAGTACTTTTCCTGTATTCTCATTTTTGTGCTCTCCTTTGGGATGATTCCCAAATCTATTTTTTCTAGTGTTCTGATGTTGATCTCGATGATTGGGAGACAATTCCTTTTCATCTTGTGTTAATTTATAAGAAATTTCCTTAACAACCCCTGCTAAAGTTTTGACAACTTCTTCAAGGTCAATTGTCTTACTAGTCTGAGGATTCTCTAGATTAATTGAATTCACACCCTCTCTCTTTGGAGGATCCCTAATAGCTTTAATATTATCCTTAATCTGGATAGCCAAGGTAAAATCTTGTCTCATGGTATGAGGATTTTTGTCTCTTAAGTAGTATGATGTTTTTTTATCAAATGCATCTGAGTAATTAATAAGAAAATACTCATCACTAGGAATTATATTATTGGGGAACCTCATTAAGGTTTTATTGAATCTTGTATTTAATTCTTGGACACATTCATTGGGATTCTTCTTAATATTTTCAAACTCAAAAAATAGAAAAATTGGATTAGTTATATCACCATATGAAACCTTGAATGCATTTTTCATCTCCTTCCATGAATCAATTGATCCATCGGGAAAGGATTTAAACCATTCACAAGCATCTTCTTCTAGAGTGTGTAAAAAAACTTCACATATACATCCTCAAACTCAACCTCATAATCATCCATCAGATTCTGAAATAACTTTAAATGATGATCACCACTGATAACATTATTTCCTTGAAACTTAGGAAACCTCATTCTAATCTCATTAGGGACCTCATTTGGATAACCTTCCATGTCATTAAAATCAATAGGTCTATACATGTTAACTCTGAAAGGTTATTTAAGAGAGGTGTTAGCCATACTATTTTGAACAAGAGTTGTAGGTGGAGGATGGTGTAGCCAATTCTTAACATGAGTTTGTTGGTTTAACAAAATTTGAACAACTTGATGAAATATTCTAGGAGGAGTAGACTTGAAACCAAATCCATGGTTCTCCTTAGTAAATGAAATAATATGATTAGGATTACCTTGTATATCCTTGGAAACATGATCTTATTTATACAAATAATGTAAATGATAATCTAGACCCGATGCTTTAGAATTATCAGATGTGATAGAGTAGTCCACAACTAGCGGAATATAAAGCTCACCAACTTGAATACAATAGCTCTTTGAAATCGATCAATTACAGACTTCCATATCTCGCTTATTTTTCCAAATAGACTCAAACTTGGGAAGAAAATTATTTGTGGGATTATATTTGAAAGAAGACCATAATCCTTCTAGTTTTGTAAAATAGAAAGCAAATTAGTAATTACAATTGGATAAAACCAGTCTATCCCAAGTTTACCATAGGAGTCACCACTAGAATATCAAATTATAGAAATATATGGAACCTTTAAACATGTAGTATTCCTCTTAAGAAAAATCAAGTCTCACAAAACTCAAAGATAGCTATGAGATAACTGTAAATTTCCATGGCAACGAAACCACTCGAGAGTGTTGAAAAAGTACATGTTTTATGGAAAACCCACTTATAATTTAGAATATTTTGGATAATAATTCCCAAAAATAGAGTCATTTGGGTGTTGGATCCTGAAATCACACCCCAAGGAATTGAATAGCTAACTAGGGTAGGTTGGCTTAGATGGAGTGATGAGTAATGAAAATTTATTTATCATTGATAACTAGATATTTTTTCAACACTCAACCTACTAGACTCAAATCTGAGGTGATTAGGAGACACCTTAACAAAGGGGATGGCTTAGCCCTACTACTTTTGGATCTACCTAGACCAAGGTGAGAGGACCTAGTTGGAGGATCTGAATAAAGGAAAATATTTCTGGCTTGGTTTCCTTTATGATTGGTGCAACTTAATTTAAAGCAAGTGCAAAAACATATAATAATCACTCATAAGAGTTGTAACTTGATTATTTTACATGCTTGACACATCAAATATAGATCAAATAGACAAATAATGAACAACTTCAAATATTAATGTTTGCATAATAGTATTGACCAAGGGTGCTTAAAATGATATTGGATCACATATTTGGTGGGATTCTTAGCAAAACATATTAGTAATGAATAACTCTTAAACACAACTTTGTAGAATAAGCATATGTATGGTATGCAGTATGATATGCTTAGTAGGTATGAAGATAACTATTTTTTTAATTGAGATTTGAAGGGGAGGGTAATTTCTTTTATGACTTTGGTATGTTAATGTTCCCATGGAAAGAATCCATCCTTAACGGTGATGCTTGAAAAGAACAATCAATTTAACAAAATTAAATTTGCATTCATTGATACTCAATTTACATAAATGTTAGCCAAAATCATTCATCTCAATTTACATTCAAATGAGATCTCTAGAGTTGAAATCCTTAATCTTTTTGAACCGGTTATTAGCCAAGTTGAGAATAGTGAACTCATAGTCATTCCTTTTGAGGAAGAGATAAAAGCTATTCTAGATGCTATGGAAGGTGATAAAATCCTAGGGATGGATGGCTTCCCTACTTTATTTTTTCAAATGTATTGGGATATTGTTAAGAAATAAGTGGTTTTAGCGGTCCAAGAATTTTTCTGATCTGGAAGCCTACTTAAACAAATCAACCACACTTTTATTTCCTTATACCAAAAAATCTAGGAGCTAAAGATCTTGGGGACTTCAAACCTATTAGTTTATGCAATACTATGTATAAGTTAATCTCTAAAATTATGGCTTTCAGATTAAGGGAGACTCTAAGTAACTTTATTTCTCCAAATCAAGGAGCCTTCGTTCTGGCGAAAAATTCTGGACAACATAATCACTATTCATGAGATGATACATTATGTGGAGTTCTTAGGTAGGGAGGAAATGATTGTAAAGATGGACATGCAAAAATCCTATGACAAGATATCCTGGGATTTCTTGTACTCTCTTTTAATCTGACTAGGTTACCATCCCCACTTCATCAAAATGATCCAATCCTACACTAAAGATCTGATATTTTCTATTATAATTAATGGTAAGCCCAATGGTTTCTTCAAATTAGAAAGGGGTCTGAGGAAAGGAGATCCCATGTCACCTTTCCTATATATAATAGTTGTTGAAACTTTGAGAAGGTTATGTTCTAGGGCTCAAAGTGATGGTATCATGGAAGGTATTAAAGTAGCACATGGGGTTGAGAATCAATACCCACAATAGTTTGTGGATGATACATTTCTTCTTGGTCAAGAAATTTTTCATGAGGCCTAGGCCTTTTAAATCATCACTAAACAATATGAAAAATTTACAAGGAGAGGATAAATTTTAGAAAGAGTTCATGTTTCTTCATTAATGTGGGGGAGGAGTAGTAGAACAAGCTTTCCAACATTTTGGAGTGTACCATCAAGGCCCTCCTAGATACATACCTTGGAATTCCTCTTTGTGGGAAAAATTTAGAGGAAGGAGGTTGGAATAAACTAATAGAAATATTTCATAAAAAGTTGGCCTCTTGGAAAGGTTCTTTTCTTTCACAGGCTGGAAAAACTCATCTCCTTTAAAGCAGCTTACAAGGTATAACCGTGTTCATTATGTCCATCTTTACTTTACTAGTTAGAGTTAAGAAAGCTATTGAAGGCATACAAAAATGGTTTTTATGGACTAGATTAGAGGAAAAGAATAGAATCCCTTTAGTTTCTTGGGACAAAGTCACTCAACCTAAGGATAGGGGTGGTCTTGGACTAAAAAACATACAATTCATGAATCAAGCTCTAATAGCTAAGGTTGGCTGGAGATTGCATAGAGAGGAGGGCACTTGGGTCAAAATCCTAAAGGAAAATATTTGTGGCCCTTTGGTGGAACTTTGGTACTCTTTTCCGATATGGAGCTTCCTAAAAATCTATTTTCTAGAATAATCTATGTCAAACTAGAAAGTTGTTGATAAAAGGAAGTAAATGGAATCTTGGTGATGGAACTAAGATTAAATTTTGGGAAGACCCATGGATCAAGGACAAAGCCCTGAAAATGGAAGATCCATGGAGGGAGCTTTGGCCATTATTTAACCAGAAAAGGGTGATTTGGTTTGCAACTATTGGAATGAAGAGAGGAAGTGGATCCCCCTCCTTCCTCCCCCACTACCTTGGGGATTTACAGCCCTTCCAAGACCTAAATAAGATCCTTAAATATTATCATATACCCCATGATAGAGCTTAGGATGAGTTGATTTGGAGAACCATGGATACAAGGGAGTATGGAGTTAAGTTTGGTTATATGTTAAATTTTGAACATATTGAACCCAATACTCTTTGGAGGTAGGTCTAGAATAAGAATATTATTCCCAAAATCAATATTTTCTTTTGGGAAGTTGTTAAAGGTAAGATCCTAACTGTGGATAGAATAAGAAAAAGGGGAATGATCATCACTAATAGATGTGGTCTTTGTAAGTGTAATGAAGAGTCAATCCAACATCTCTTCCTAGAATGCTCCTTTTCCTTTCAAGTCTTCTCCGCTATCCTTAGAATTTTTAAGTTACACATGGTCCTTCCCGAGGATGTTTCCCTTCTTCCTAATCAATGGAGCTTCAATTTTCAGCATGATCTAGTTAAGGAAATATGGAAACTTTCCCTCCCTCACATGTTATGGGGGATATGGTTGGAACAAAATAATAGGATTTTTAAGAACAAAGTTTCCAGTCTGGAGAAGGTTATCACAAAGGTGAGACAATCCCTTAAAGAAAACGCTTAGATTCTAAAGCCTAAATAGTCTAAAAAGTGCCCAGATTGGGAAAGAAGCATTCTCAGTAACATGGACATCATTCCTAATAGTCATGTGAAGGAGAAGGTCATCCATAGTGTTAAATGGTCAAAACCCCTGATGGTAGCTTTAAGCTCAATTTTGATGGCTTGGAAAAAAAAAAAAGGACAACATTGTTGGAGGAGGAGGTTTGATTCATGATCACATGGGTAGGTGTATCGGTGCCTACGTGGGTCCAATTGGTAATCATACTAATAACTATGCAGAAGCTAAGGCTATGCTCTGGGGCATCATGATGTGCAAAGATATGAGTTTAAAATCCATCATTATTGAAGGTGATTCCTTGTGTGTTATTAATGCTCTTAAGAATCAAAGTAAGTGTGGGTGGAAACTCATAAACATTATCAAGGAGGCTCATGGAATTTTAGAATCATTTGATAAAGTGGACATCCTACACACTTACAGAGATGGTAATAAACCCGCGGATGTACTTTCTAATCAAGGCAATGACATGTCTGAACTGATGACGTGGCCAGGGACATGTATTCCTTGGGAAAATATTAAAAAATTGATTAATGATGACACATATTAGGAGGTTGTGTAATGATGGAGTACAAGACTCACATGCCTGGGATTTTGAAAAGACTTTCTTCCTTTTGGAAAAGGTTACGATTCATTTGATTTGGAATTTACTCAAGTTTTTTGATATTGGCATCTGCAACTAGTTGGGGCTCGAGGAAAGGAAAACTGAGAAAACTATGGGAGGTGACAGGGTTCGAACTAAGCCTACTACCTTCCTTCACCTGAAAAATGATGTTGTCTTGTGGAAATTGTTGCATAAAGGGGGCTTCACCAAGTATATTCGGTACCTTAAAGGTAATGAATTTGGGATTTTTGTTGATTTCGAGATGCTTGGATTGATGGGGATTTAGTTTTAGAGGGGTTAAAATTAGGGTCTTTGAGGTTGCCATAGCTGAGATAACAAGTCTTAAAATGGATGGGCTCAAAATATATATAAGGATAAAACTCACAAAAACATGAGATTGCCACTTTTTTAGGCCGATGAGCATATTGTTTCCTATGATGATGGCATTTCCTATTTTTTCCTCCTCGATAATTGGGCTAAAGTTTTCTTAGTGGTCATGAAATACTTGAATTTGGAAGGAAAATTCTAGAATATTTTCTCTCATCATCTCTCTATTTTAAACTTCTTCCATAGAAACCAAACCATGAGTCTGGTATTTCTTCCTCTACATGTCCCTACTTTCCACCATTGAGGACTTCAAAAATAAGAAAATTGACATCCCTCTCCATCAAGGCCTGATTCTTTTTCTTGTCCAAAGAATCCAACCCATTATCCTTACCCAATCTTGGCATATCAGTGAACCCGAGTCTGACCATGAAACCCTGGCATCGGCCCTCAAATATATAAAGAAAAGGAAAGGGAAAGATGTGTATGAGGGGATAGCTGACACTCATGCAATTTGAAAAGGGGGTTTATAATTTTGGTGAGAGTTCTGGTAATAGGGATAAGGATTTCGTGGATTGGGAGGTAATATTGATGCGTTAAGTCGACTATGGATGATGTTCTTCTTTGTGAATAAGAATCTAATACAAGAATTTAAGGAGTGTCATCATAAAATTGAGGTCTAGAATAAGATAATTAGGGGTATTCAAGCATATTTTGTCATGCAGGACAAAGGATCTCTATCCTTCAGATCAAATGGCCAAGGAAGAAAACAATCCCAATATGAAGCTCATGCTTAGCATTCATGAAAGTTATGATTTTAAGACCGATGAGGGCTCGATATGGAATCCGTGAATACCAATATTATGGACAATGATGAGGAAATCTGAAGGATCCCATGAGTACTAATACCCAGACTGAGGAAAAGGAGGAGAAAATACCTAAGCATGTGATCATTAAAGTTACATGTAGGGAGGATGGCAAGTGAGCACCATTTCTGTAGAAAGGTTATGTATAACTAATGGCTGACCTTTGGCTTCCCTTTATCCTTTGTCCTGTTGGTTGCTATTTATAGGTTTTTTAATAAAAATGTAATGTTTAATATGCAAGTTTTCATAGTTTGGATTTGTTTAATGGTGGAATGTTGTCAAGTCTTTTTGACTCTACCTCCATGGCATCTTGTTGGTTTTTATTGATAAAATTGGTATCTTTATGTATGAGGTTTTTCCGTCCCTTACAACTAAAATCTTTTTACCTTATCTAATTTTTTTACAAAAATGTTATTAACAATCTTCTGAGAATCCTAACTACAAATCCTTGAGTTATAATTTAGATAAAGCACTTGCTATACTTGTTTCATCCACCCAAAATACCCTTAAGGGATAATAATAGGCTTTCAATAGTGATGTTTTCCTTATTATTTTACAACCATACTAAACAACTCTTCAATATTCTCATAATGACTATAATAATGTAGTAATGAAGAAAGACCCTGCGCACTTAAAAAGTGAAGCCACTGCAATATTGTAATAGAAATTATATTGCTTCATTCATAATTTTAAAACATGAGAACAAGAAAGTATAGTTTCATCAAAATAGAGAGAATCTATTCATGTAAGTTTTTGAAAAGAGACAAACAAATTCCTTTAAAAATTTCTAATGGTTATACAATGGAACCAACTTAGCACTTCCTCACGAACTAGATACATAATTTTTTTTTTTGTAAGAAACTAGAAACTAAAACTTAACTTGATCAACAAAATTCTACAACTACCCCCTTTTTCCTCCCGCTCAAAATGAAAGACTTTTACAATATATAGAAGATGAGAGAGAGAGAGAAAAAGAGAAAAATATGATTTCCCTCTTCAACCACCAACAAGATGCATTAAAATTCTGAAAAGGAGCATGGGAAGCCTGCCAAGGTCATTCATTCCTGATGTCTTGCTTGTTGGAGAAGGGATGGGCACCATACTTCATTAAGACGGGTGGTTGAACAACACTGGAACTACAATATTTAATGATGAGGATGTTTTCTTATTTTTCTCCCACAAAATACCATAAATTTTTGAATTTTATGATTTTAAAGTGAAGGGATTGAAGAGACCTTTCCAACGATATAAATTTTGCAAGATTTGGAGCAGGGGATCAAAAGATATGGCCTTCTAAAGTTTTGTGTGTCGGGATGAAAACGAGAATGACTCATGAAAACCTTTTATTGGCCTCAGAGATCACCTCTACCTACATTTTCTTTGATTTTATTTTGCCATGTGTTGGTATTCGTTTGGCTTCAGCGTCAGGCTTTGCTCACATGTTTGCTTAATTTGTCTGCATGACTTCCCCGTCCTTCTTTTGGACCTGACACTTTTTACTAAATCTTGTTTATTTTAGGGCTTGAGATCCATAGGAGACTAAAATCCTAAAGTCTGATGGAATGATGCCAAATATCCACCTTCATACCTTTGATTTGTATTATGCTTAGTGTGAAGTGTGAGCCAATGAGAAATCTACATTCACCTTGGAAGTGTCGAATGTTATTTATCCATCGTGAAACATGAGCCAATAGAAAAGCTCCACACTCCTCGCAGTGTTAGTTGTTACTTCAACTTGTTCTACCCACTATGAAGCATCAACCAATTAGGAAGCCCCATGTTACTTTAAAATATCAGACCTTTGATAATCTCAACTGAAAATTATGAAACCTCGAGGCTAATGAGAACGTTCCACGTTCCTCGCAATGTTAGATTTTCTTACTTTCATGCCTATTTTTCATTGGTTACAAGGAAGCTCCTTCGCATGGTGAATTTTAACTTGTACTTGGACTTGATGCTCTTATAAAACTTGGATCATTCCATAGACTTGAAGTATGTGAAAGTATAACTACTTGCCTTTGGTCAGAATGATGACGCGTGTCTACCTTTTAGTTATCGATGTTACGCCATCTGTCATTACCTTTAGATCTGCAACATTTCATTGGTCACATTATCTTTGTCTGCCTTTACTGCTTCTTGAAACCGTATTGTCTTTGATTTTTTTTGTGGAATTAAATTCTATGAAACCCAAATGACTTAAAGATATCTAAAATTAAGCCATGTAGCTCCTTGCATTGTGAGCATTTGAACTAATTGATAGTGTATATTTTTAATGACCATTTGAACGTCCTAGTCTTTTTTAAATGGTTAAGTCCATTCTAACTGAGTCATTCAGTCTTGCAGCTTTAGATTTTGTGGCTAGGTTGCATGATTTTTGGCCTTTATATATTTGGATTTCTAGATCAAATGAATCATTCGGTGTTGATTACAGGTTCTTAGTGAAATATGTAGACGTATCTTGATCACCCACAAGTCCGAAGATTTTATACTTTGATCAACCAGTCTATTAACCAGTTTTGTTGAATCCTTTCTTTTTATTTTGACAAGGCACAAAATTCATCACAAATTGATAATTTTCCTTTACTTAGACTGATCTTCAAAGCATGGGGAACAATATGAAGCACACAAAATAGTTATATCTATGGAGAGTCTAGGAAAATTACCATCTCGATCTAGGGCTTGGTTCAAGCACCAACACAATGTAGAGTTGATCCCATCAAAATTGACAAATAAAAGAATAATGTTGAACTCTAGATCATTCTCGAGCAGAGGGGGTTCACCAATTTTATTGAAAATTTTAAAGGTCATGACCTCCATTTGTCTTAGGAGTTTGTTAAAAACTATAAGGAAAGGAAAGTTTCCTATAAAGGATAAGAGTTTGAAATCAATGAAGATGTCATCACCGGGTGACAATTCTACATAGAAAAGGTTTGAAGTTCTTTAAAAATGATATTTATAATGGGGTGGAAGAAAAAATATTCTTGGAAATTTTTGAATCTATAATGCACAAAAAAGGGGATTCATTCGGGATTCTCTCGCATCCTCCTTAAAACATTGGTGAGTTGTTGGAGATGAAATTCATCACACTTAAGGGTAGATTTACGGTAATGCCTAACTATCATCTAGTGTTTCTTAATAATTTTCATAGAAAATGCTTGGTTATTTTTCCATTCTTCATCCTTTATTCTATGGTACATTCTACGAATCTTGTGAAATGGGGTAAAAGATTCTACCCTTACACCATGTTGTGATTTTGATGTTGTACAAGTTTTTGGCTACTCGATCTTTCATCCCTAACCCTCTTCCCTTTCACTTGGACATTCCCCATGTCCCACCTTCCTCTTCCACTCTTCCCACCTCCACTCTCCCTACCACTACTTTTCCTACCTCTACTCCCCCTCCACCTCTATTCCTTCCTCCATGCCTCCCATCTCTACCCCACCACTTGCAAGAATTATCGATACCTCTCTTTGGATGAATCCAAAAGAAAAAAATGCTTGAATATTATGCTAAGGATGAGTTCCTTCATCCCCATATCATTGGGAAGTTGAGGAAATTCTTAGCCTTCTCTCCATTTACAACAAGGGACATGCACCCCCTCTCTTTGAGACCAAGGCTAGAGTGAGTCTAGTATCCAAATGGACAAGATTAAAGAACTCAAGGGTAAGATTGAATCTCGCTAGATCGAGAACGAAAAGGAAAGGTTGATAAGAAGACAGTGATGGATATTTGCAAGCATGTCACCAAAATTGAGAAGGATATGGAAAATTTAAGGGCCAAAAATTTGAGATCCTTAGCATTCACAAGAGCACTATCGACTTCCTTTCTCTCATTATTTCTCAGTTTGAAGATAAAAAGGAAAGGAAAAAACCAAAAAGAAACTAGCCTCAGTGACATCAAAAAGGGGCTTGATAATGTAAAGAAGAGACTCCATAAATTAATGAAATAATCTTGTGTGACTTCTCACTCATAGATTTTTGTGATATTTATTTTTCTCTCGATGTGAAGTTGTTGATATTGTGTTGATTCTCTGCTAACTTCCTATTGTTTTTGAGTTGCTTGTTGACTAGATGTCTTTTTCAATCTTGTTTTGAATTCTTATAAATTTTATTAAATATATAGGCTTTAGACTTTTTGGAACTGGGTAGGTTCCTAAGAGAAAAAACTTTATCCTTAATAAAAATATCCCATCTTGTGGTATTTTAAAATTGGGTGCTATGCTCTTTTGAGTAAATGTGATGTTGGTTATTTTTATTTTGTTCATGAGATTATGCATGTGAAGGACTATATCATTGAATCATGTTTTTATACAGGAATTAATTGATTGAGTAAAATTCAAGCCATGAAAGATGCATATCATGAAGGTTAAAAACATCATTCTTCCTCTTTTTATTATTATAAATCAATGTTTTACCATCATTTGATGGGATATTGATGTTTTATTTCTCATTTGAGTATTAATGTGGCTTTATTTAATGTTGTGTACTTTTTTAGTACTCATTGTGTGTATAAAAACATAATTGTGTGTATGGGGTAATGTAGGGTCATTATAGAGGTATATGTTGATGCAAAATCACAAACACCCGGATGTTGATCAGATTTCTAGGTTGATCACTCTAGCATCCAGTGTGATTGCACAACATTGAATCCTTTCTCCAAGTGTGGGACTTGTAGAAATGAGAAAGGAGTCTCCAGAGAAGGCTGGTTCCTATACCTCTGTTCGGATGCACACGAAAAATGTAGAGGTTTTACTCAAAACCTAATCTAACTTGATGAGGAGACAGGGTAAGAAGATGCATAAAAATAAACCTAAGCTAACAGAGGTGATGCACCGAGGAATGAAGAACACCTATCTTTCCAATGAACACAGACTATTCAAATGTGATGCAAGATCATGCACGAGATAACAAAATTTGCAAGTGAAAGACCAGAAGATGCAAATGAACACAGAGAGGGTTGAGAATCATCCACGACATGTATTACTTGCTCCAAAGATTGATACAATACACTACAAAATGCCAAGAGGCATATTCGCATTACAGTTTCAAATGGAAGGTTTGAACTCCACAAATTTTCCTAATAAAGAGAAGAAGGGAGGAGCAAAACAGAAATGTTCGACCTTTGGAAAGAAGCCCCTCTTTATAATATATAGGAAGAATGAGAGAGGGAAGAGAGAGGAAAGTCAGATCTACCCCAACCACTTCTAGGTCACATTTAACTCATCTCATTATGGCAGAAGTGGCGAATCCTGGCAAAATGGCGGACTGTCTAGCAGAAACGGTGAACTATCTGTTGTATTAAAGCTGGTTGTTGAAATGTCAGTTCTGGCCATTACCACGTGCCAGAGACATTTCTTGATTTTATCTCTCCAAACTGAACCAAAATGCAATATTGACCCCAAAATCGTGTAGAGAATTTCATCAGCTTTCCATTGATGTAAAGAACGTGCAAATCCGAGCTCTGGATCAAAAGATATGGCGATCTGAAGATTTAGGGCAAAAAACAGACCAAAATGGATATTTGAATTTTTCCCGTGCTCTGCCACTTGGATGACACATGTCGGGCACTGATTGGATGAGAAATTCTCTCTCCTCCACCTTTCTATGGGCTTTCCTTGAAATTTTGACCTTTTCAACTTTGGAAAATTTTCCATTTTTTCCCTGCGCCCCGCTACTTGGGACACGTGGCGTGATCTAGTTGGAGGACAGGGGCGCGGGGTCATCCTTGTCTTTTAATTTTTTGGCCCAAGAATTTTGTCAAATTTTCCTAAGTCTTCCTCAAGCTTCAACTCCCTCATCTTAGGACATGTGTCCTGCTCGATTCGTCCGTGGGTTTCCTGGCTTTTCGCGTCCCTCGCGTCCCTTTGGCCCGGTTGTCCCAAACTGCCTGGGACAAAATATCCGAACCGCCCGATTCGGGCTTCCTTGTCCCTCTTTGTAGCGAAGACATGTGGCAAGATTTGATTGGCTCTCGGCTCCTTCAGCTTTCCGCGTCCCACGCGTCCCTTTGTCCCAACTATCCCGGACTGAAGTTCCCTGTTTCGGCCGATCCAGGGTGGTTCGCATCCTCCGCATACCTTTGTTCCAACTATCCTGCATCGGTATCGCAGGACAAATTCTTCCGAACTACCCAAATGGACTACCTTTGCTCTCGGCCGCTTCGCCTTTTCACGTCCCGCGCGTTCTCACGGCCCGGATGTCCCTTTGCTATGTGGACCGCTTAGCGGCCTTTCGGCCGATTCGTGATTTTACGTCCCAACTGTCCCAAGGACCACCTGGACCAGGACTTAGCCGATTTTCTTCATTTTTTCGGCCCCAAGCCTGCAAACCCGAAATGCCTTAGAACAATCCTGCAACCATATTTTTTGCATCTCTTCCATTTTATCAACCTGTTGGGATTCCTTCTTGGACAGGAGAGTTAGAAGGAAACCGAGGGGACCCCAAAAACATGATTTTGGGCTTTGAATCATATACTTACTCGGGACTGACAATCTAATGCATGTTATCAAAATTACCTTGGGGGAATTTTGGATAACAGTTTTGGTGACTTTTCGGGGTTACCTGCCTGCTAGGTAGAAGATCAGTGGCCTCTTAACAATCCATTTGGCATGGAGTAATAACCTGAAGCCAACTTGATCTCTGATCCCGATCCTGATACCGCAACTCATTCCTCGAGAGCACTCTGAACTGTAAAAATTCAATGTGGGAGTGACAAAACCTTTGCTAAAGCACTTAGGGAAAAGAAACCTAACTACAACAAGACAATGTGCATATGCACTTAGAGGAACTGAAATCTAGGCTAATATTTACAAGGGTAAACCTTTTCCTTTTTAGTAGCAATGTTTAAGATAGATTCTCGTTAACTGGAATCGGGAGTTATTCTCCATCCAATGCAGACAATTGGAAGGCATTACCACTTTTACATCTCGTGACCATGTAGGGGCTGCTCCAAATGGCATCAAACTTGGAATGCCTTCCAGGTTTCACCCGATCTGCATCCCATTTCAGAACTAGGTCCCCTCCTAGAGGTCCTTGCTCCATCCTTCTTATCAAACCATCTTTTCACTAAGGTCTAATCCTTTTCAATCATCGAATCGCATGTTTCTTATTTATTCAAATTCCATCAACTCTGCGTACTGGCCTCCATTAGTTTGAACTCGCACAACTCCAACTCGCTTCATGAGCTCCAATGCTGGAAATTCTAATGATATAGGTAATACTGCCTCTTTCCCATAGACCAATTTGTAGGGAGAACTACCTGTAGACCTCTTTGGTGTTATCCTGTCAGCCCATAATGCTGATTTTAGCTTGGTATGCCATGTCCTTTGGTTTTCATCCAGAGTTCTTCTGATGATCCTTAGCAACTTTTTGTTCGTGGACTCTGCCTATCCATTACCCTGTGGGTAATAATTTGAAGAGGTGCTTAAATAGATTCCATTCTTGATAGCCCATTCTATAATCTTGGAACCTATGAATGCTAATGCATTATCTGATATGATAGTGGCTGGCACACCGAACCTGGTCACTATTTCTTCATAAAAGTCTAGTATGTTAGACTCACTTGCCTCTTTGAGTGCCACTGCTTCGGTCCACTTGGTGAAATAATCCATTGCTATAAGTATCCACTTGTGGCCTTGACTTGAATTGGGATTGATAACCCCAATGAAGTCCAATCCCCATTGCATGAATGGATGATTTACTGAAATTAGACGAAGGGGCAGTGCTGCTAACCTCTCTTTCCCCGTGAAGAATGCACATCTCTTGCATTTTTGACCCATGAGTAGCAATCATTGAACATAGTAGGCCAATAGTAACCAGCTTTCATGATTTTGAGAGTCACATTACTGGGGGGAAAAATGTCCTCCGGAATCTCCATTGTGAAAATCTCATAACACTCTCTCAATTTGACTTGTCCCAATGCACTGGTAGAACTCCATTGATGTCTTTCTTAAACAAAACACCATCAACAAGCACATATGGAATGGCTTGTAATCTAAAGTACCTCCTCTTTTCTTTGCTCATTTCTGGAGGGCATAGGCCTCTGCATAGGAAGTGTATCATATTTTGAGTCCAACAGGGAGTGGGCACATCATCATTTTCCTGTTTCGACCATCCCGTAGTACCAAGACAAATCTTTTTCGTTACTCGCTTCAACTTGCTGACTCAAGGCTAGTTGTTCGCATAGTCCCTTCCCACGTACTAGTTTGGTGACCTTAATCTCGATGTCATATTCCATGACACGGGTTATCCATCCTGCACGTTTCTCATTTAGATCCTTGTTTAGAAGGAAGTCCTTGACTCCCGCATGAGAGACCAATAATTGGATCTTGTTGTTTGAAACTAGGTGCTTGAATTTCTTTAAACTCCTGATCACTGCAAGTACATGCTTTTCAATGAAAGAGTACCTAGTTTCATATTCCTCCAAGCCTTGACTGAAGAAAGCAACTGGTTGTTCTAATCCTTCTTTGTTTTTTTGTGCCAGGATTGCAGAAATTGTGTCTCCACCACCAAAGGCGTACAACATGAAATCCTTGGAGAAGTTTGGATTGATGAGAGTTGGAGCTTGAGATATAGCCTCTTTTATTGCCTCAAAACTTTCATTTCCTTCAGATGTCCACTTAAATGCCATGCTCTTTTTTAACATCAGCGTTATTGGCTTTACGAGAGCTGCAAAGTTTGGAACAAACCTGTGGACAAAATTGATCCTTCCCAAGAAGCTTTGAAGAGCCTTCTTGTGACTTGGCAATGGCAATGCTCAAATTGCTTCAACTCTTTCTAGGTCAATCATCAATCCCTCCTTTGAAAAATTATGGCCTAGAAGTCTTCCCTCATGAGCCAGGAATATGCATTTTTTTGGATTCAATGATACCCCAAATCTTCTACACCTCTCAAATACTTGTCTAAGGTGAAAGAGATGGCCTGCTATATTCTTTGATAAGACAGGTGATATCATCTAGATATATCGAACTATTTTATTGATCAACCCTTTGAATGCCATATCCATTCCCCTTTGGAAAGTGGCTCCAGCATTTGATAGGACAAATGGCATCTTCTTGTAGGCATATGTGCCCCATTTGGTGGTGAAGGTTGTCTTGAACTGGTCTTCCTCCTTCACCATAATCTGATTGTAGCCTGAGTAGCCATCAAGTAGTGAAAACCTCTCGGAGCCAGCCTACAACCTGCAAGATTTGCTCCATGGAAGGGAGTGGGTAATGGTCCTTGATAGAGGCTCTATTCAAGTCTCTGAAGTCAACACACAATCTGATCTCCCCACTCTTCTTTCTGACTGGAACTAAGTTGGCAACCCAACTAGAATGCTTGATTGGGAATATGATCCTTGACTCAATCAGCTTGTCCAATTCTTTTCTCATGAGAGGCTCCATGTGTGGGTTGACTGGTCTTTGTTTCTACCTGACAGGCTTAGTATTCGGATCCAATTCAATGGTATGCTGAGCTAAGTTGGGATTGAAACCTTTCGAGTCTTCATAGCTCCAAGAAAACACATCAGGGAACTCTTGGCACAACTGTATGAACTCATACCTTTCTTGTTCAGTTGTCATCTTTCCAATTTGCAATGGTTTGTTCTCTTCCACCAAGATGGATACTGAATCCTCTCTCTTGACCTGAATGTTTGCTTTCTCCTTCCTAAACTGATCATTGGGATTAAAAATGGACTCCAAAGTGATAAGTCCCTTGGGCAGCTTGTTAGTTCTCAGCTGTACCACTTGGTCACCATACTGCTGTTCCAATTTTTCTTGATTCTTGGCTGAGAACTCAGCTTCTTCTTGCAAGAAATGGATGATTTGCTGGTCATTTTCAAACACTTGCCAACTGACATTGTTATCCGGCACTGAAGGCCTCACAATCACATGGATGTTTGGCTGTACCTTGTCTTGTTGAATACTTTCCACAATGTCAAAGGCTGCCCCTACTGCTGTAAGCCTGTCAGCAGCTTGATTCTCTTTCCTAGGAATGGATTTGATGCCAAAACCTTCAAAATCTTCCATGAGGTCCCACACCCTGTTCTTGTAGCACTTGAGTAGATCATTCTTGGTAGCATGCTGTCCCTTGACCTGATTTACAATCAATTCACTGTCCCCAAAGACTTGCAAGTTCTTTATTTTCTTCTTGATTGCCCAATGCATCCCTTGCACCAAGGCTTCATATTCAGCAGTGTTATTGGAGCATGTAAACTGAAATCTAAAAGCTGAATATTACTTTACTCCTCGAGGTGAAACAAGCACGGATCCACCTCCTGCGCACCTTGTCTACTCCTTGATCCATCAAAAAATAGCTGCCACACCTCATTGTCATCTCTGTGGTTTGGCTTGGTGATGCTAGGAATAGGCTGATTTCCTTTGTGTATACAATAGACCCTAGCTCGATTCTTCTACTTCTTGATAAGGATCAAAAGCATGTATCTTGTTTGCTCATTCATCAAGAGTTAGATCCAGGATGCTTCCAACCTTAGTGTCGGCTTCATCGAGCTTGGGTGATCTTCTTGATCAAATGCTAAGCAATTGGCATTAATCGACTTAGAGTGTAAGGCTCAATATGGAAGTTTGTAATAGGTTCGACCTGATTGTGGCTTTGGTTCCATACCTCGTTACGAACAAAGATGTGTGACCAATCAGCAGACAAATATCCTCTAATCTTGGCTGTGAAGTCCCTTGACAAGCAAAGGGCAAAGAGTGGTGGAAGGTCTATGACTGATACATCTTGTAAAACAACAACGTTTGGACATGCATGCAAGGTAAGACTCAAGTTTTTAATCACTCTAATGTTGCTCTTGCTGTCCCATCTAGCTGCAATACCCCTTTGGATATTGTTTCTTCTTTGGAGCCCTAGCTGATCTCGCTATTTGTTTAGGCATCACCGAGCTACTTGCCCCGAGTCTATCATGCAATTGTGCACTAGCTGATTTCCAATGATCAATGAAACATAGAAAGGAGGGGGCTTCAACATTTTACCTTCTTTGTCCTCCATGATTTCCCTCAAGGGGCAGCATTTGTGAGCACTTTGTCTTGCATCTAAACTTGCTGATTCAAAGTTGGCCAGTCCTTCATGGCTGCTTGCAGTAGATCTCTTTGGCCTAGGATGGATAGGGATTCCCACATTGATATATTGGCGTTTGTCTTCTTCATCTGATCAATGATACTGAATGGTGATGAAGGATCCCTTTGTTGTCCCTTGGTTTGTACATTCACTCCTTGCATGTGGGCAACAACAACTAGTATTTGAGTTGGCCTAGGGGCTGTTCTTGGCTGCCCTTGTGTATTTGAAATTGGACCTTGCTTGCCAACCATCTGTGGAACCATGGAAGGTTGTGGATTGGTTGGGGCTAATGGCATTCTTCACCCAAATTCCTCCTTTTTGACCTTGTGTTGGCTGCAACACCTTGAGGAATTACCTGTTCATGCCAAAAAAATCCTCTGCTTGCCAATTTACCAATGTGGTGTCATTTGGGGCTGATTGCTGTTGGAATGTTTCTTGTTGTTGGTTATTTCCTTGACTTCCCTCACCCTCCACACTAGTAGTTGTCACCATTAATGCTTGATTCAAAGCACCATTGAAGCACATGGATTGGTTATGAGGCTCATTGCATGGAAAACACCAATCATAATCCTGGGCAATGTTGTTTTGTGTTGGCACCAATGCCTTAGAGGTAGATATGGCATTTGGATTGTAGGGCTGAAATGATCTATTGGCAGGAGGCCTTGTTTGATTCATATTTATAGCTGGGTTAGGAGGCCTTTGTGGTTGGTATGGCTACCTGTTAGGCTGAGCTTGGGGTTGATAAGAAGGTCTAAAACCTTGGGCTTGTTGCCTCTTGAGAGTAACCAACTCATTGCCTAGGTTTTGCAATTGCTTCATGACTTCTTGAAGCTCATTTGGGGCACTTGGAGATGAAGTGGAAGCTTCATTTGAAATCTGATTTCTAGGAGTGGGAGAAGGAGCCAAATTAGGTGCTTGATTGGTGTTTGGACTCTCTAAACTTGGAAACAATGGCATGGGAGGTCTAGGGGCAAGTTTTCCAGCTTGGATCAAACAATTTTCGGCCCTAATGGCAATGCTATAAGCCATAGGGATAGTTATGCCTCCCATGGACTGAATCAACATAGAAATATCAGAATTTAGAGCTTTGAGATAGTAGAGAAAAGCACCTTCTCTGTTGCTTTGTGCCTGACTGCCACTGGAATTCTCTCCCAAGTCTTTTGAAATCTGAAGTTGAAATCGGTTAGCTGCTCATTGGGAGCTCTCTTGATGGTTGTCAGCTGCTCCAAAAGAGACAAGTTGTCTCCCTTTTCTCCAAATTTCTCATGAAGTGCTATACACAACTTGATTCCAATTTGTGATAGAACCAGCTCCAAGGCTTCTAAACCATTGCAATGCTTTCCCCTTGAATGAAGATGCCAGTAACTTGACAGCCACTTGCATTTCATTGATTTCATGGATTGCACAAAGGTTGGAAATGTCTTTAACATGATCACCTGGAGTAGTCTGATTTTCTCCAGTGAAGTATGGAATGTTCTTCAAGGCTGCAATAGGAATTAGATGTTGTGCATTGAGGGCAAGTGGGTTGCTACCTGTGAAGTTGACATAGGGGTTGTTTTGTGCCATTCTAATTGGTCTTAAAACCCTTGTTGACTGAATGAAAGGCCTACCAGGTGGAGGAGTTGAGAGAGTTCTATTTGGTGGAGATGGAGACCTTTGAATCCTTCTTCCTCTTTGCCTTCTTCTTGGAGATAATTGCAGGTATTCAAACAACACCTCTTCTTCTCCAACTCTTGACCTTGTGGTGACTCTTCTCATGAGTTTTCAGGCTTGCACTGCTGAAACCAGTTGATTCTTCCCCTTGGAGTCACTAGATATGTAAATAATAGCTCTTTTTCAAGAAAGAAAATTATAGCAGATGCACATCAACTTTGCTACAATAAAAATGAGACCTCTAGGTCCCACCGGGCATGCCAAAACTGTTGATGCAAAATCACAGCACCCCTGGATGTTGATCAGATTTCTAGGTTGATCACTCTAGCATCCAGTGTGATTGCACAACATTGAATCCTTTCTCCAAGTGTGGGACTTGTAGAAATGAGAAAGGAGTCTCCAGAGAAGGCTGGTTCCTATTCCTCTGTTCAGATGCACACGAAAAATGCAGAGGTTTTACTCAAAACCTAATCTAACTTGCCAAGGAGACAGGGTAAGAAGATGCATAAAAATAAACCTAAGCTAACAGAGGTGATGCACCAGGAATGAAGAACACCTATCTTTCCAATGAACACAGATTATTCAAATGTGATGCAAGATCATGCACGAGATAACAAAATTTGCGGTGAAAGACCAGGAAGATGCAAATGAACACGAGAGGGGTTGAGAATCATCCACGAGACATGTATTACTTGCTCCAAAGATTGATACAATACACTACAAAATGCCAAGAGGCATATTCGCATTCTGATTTCAAATGGAAGGTTTGAACTCCACAAATTTTCCTAATAAAGAGAAGAAGGGAGGAGCAAAACAGGAAATGTTCGACCTTTGGAAAGAAGCCCCTCTTTACAATATATAGGAAGAATGAGAAAGGGAAGAGAGAGGAAAGTCAGATCTACCCCAACCACTTCTAGGTCGTATTTAACTCATCTCATTATGGCAGAAGTGGCGAATCCTGGAAAAATGATAGACCTGCCTAGCGAAACGGTGAACTATCTATCAGATTAAAAGCCGGTTGTTGAAACGTCGATTCCGCCATTACCACGCGCCGAGAGACATTTCTTGATTTTCTCTCTCAAACTTAACTAAAATGTAATATTGACCCCGGAATCATGTAGAGGATTTCATCATCTTTCCATTGATGTAAAGAACGTGCAAAATTGAGCTTTTTATCAAAAGATATGGCGATCTCAAGATTTAGGGCGAAATGCAGACCAAAACGGATATTTGAATTTTTTCCGCTCTGCCACTTGGATGACACGTGTCGGGCACTGATTGGATGAGAAATTCTCTCTCCTCCACCTTTGTGTGGGTTTCCCTTGAAATTTTGACCTTTTAAACTTTGGAAAATTTTCCATTTTTTCCCGCGCCCACACTACTTGGGACACGTGGCGTGATCTCGTTGGAGGACAGGGCGCGGGTCATCCTTGTCTTTTAAGTTTTTGGCCCAAGACTTTTGTCAAATTTTCCTAAGTCTTCCCTGGCTCTGAACTCCCTCGCCTTAGGACACGTGTCTGTTTTGATTCATCCGTGGGTCTCCTGGATTTTCGCGTCCCTCACGTCTCTTTGGCTCGGTCGTCCAAAACTTCCCCGGGACAAAATCTCCGAACCGCCCGATTTGGGCCTCCTTGTCCCTCTTTGCAGCGAAGACACGTGGTAAGATTTGATTGGCTCTCAGCTCCTTCAAATTTCCACGTCCCACACGTCCCTTTGTCCTAATCGTCCCGGGTGAAGTTCCTGTTTCGGCCGATCCAGGCGCGGTTCGCGTCCTCCGCGTACCTTTGTTCCAACCGCCCCCATCGCTTGGGACAAATTCTTCCGAACCACCCAAAATGGACTGCCTTTGCTCTCGGCCGCTTCACCTTTTCATTTCCCGCGCATCCTCACGGCCTGGATGTCCCTTTGCTACGTGGACCGCCTGGTGGCCTTTCGGCTAATTCGTGCTTTTACGTCCCAACTGTCCCAAGGACCGCCTGGACCAGGACTTAGCCGATTTTCTTAATTTTTTCGGCCCCAAGCCTGCAAACCTGAAATGCCTTAGAACAATCCTGCAACCATATTTTTTGCATCTCTTCCATTTTATCAACCTGTTGGGATTCCTTCTTGGACAGGAGAGTTAGAAGGAAACCGAGGGGACCCCAGAAAACATGATTTTGGGCTTTGAATCATATACTTGCTCGGGACTGACAATCCGATGCATGTTATCAAAATTACCTTGGGGGAATTTTGGATAACAGTATAAGTAGTGGTAAAACCAAAGTAAAACTTGTGTGAACTTAAGGAGAAACCAAAGGTATGTAATATTTATTCTAGTGGATGGATAAGTGGGTTTTGTTATAACCGGTGGAAGGATAAGTGATAATGCATTCTTATTTGTTTCTTGGAGGAGTCAAGAACTTACGCCCTATATCTTAGTGGAGGGATAAGTGGTTTGGAATGACCCTAGCTCCCCTTACAATTCATTAAAGGCTTGGTAGTGTGTATTAATATTTTTGAATGTCCCTAGATCCCTCTTATAATCCTCATATGAACATTTGACATGGTGATACAAATATGATGGAATATTATTTTCACACTCTTAATTTCAATATTTTGTGGACTTAATTGGTTTCTCATTAGAATGTGTGTGCATTTGATTAATGATTTTTATTTTGTGTATGCATGAGTATTTTATGTATGTGCATATGTTGGGGAATTTAATTTACAAAGGTGAAGGGATAAGTTTTATCATGGTGTGTGGGTTCTTTATTTATTTTTGGGATGAAACAAAGGTTGGTGAGACTAGTATTAGTGGAGGGATAAGTGTAATTTCATGAATGGTTGTTTGACTACTTTAGAGGAAATAAATGCTAGTCACCCTCACTTGGTGGAGCGATAAGTAGAAGTATTGACACCATTTCCCATTGACATTCTATTTTATGGCTTGGAGATACTATAATTTTCCTTTCTAATGTTTGGTTGACATCATCATCTCCTTGTTTTGGAGATACATATGAAGTGATGCATGTCATGTTTTGGTTTAATAATTATCTTGTTATTTTGTGGGCCCAAGTGATAATGTAAGTGTTATTGATAAGTTAAAAATATTTTTCCATGTTTTGGTTGTGTTACTGGTGTGTGAGTTACATTTGGTATTAGATTTGAGGTTTATACTCTCAAAAGTTTGGTATGTGTATATGATGTTATGTGTGCACATATAATGGTAGAATCACTTGGTGTAGATTTGTGAGGTATCAAAGTGTTTGTGATGAGAATACCTTTTGTGAATTCAACTTATAGTGTGCATGTTCTAACAATTTGTTTTGTGAAAATCGTGTTTCTTCGTGATTCATGAATGTGTTGTAAATTTATTACCCCATTGTCTCTTCATGTGTACCACCCATGTGTATATAAGAAAATGTACCACCTAATGGAATATGTATGTGTAGTAATGGTATACCACCTATATTGTACTTGTGTTGATTTTTAATATGTAGTAATGTGTTTTCCTCATGAATTAGGGCATATGATGATCTTATGAACCTTATTGTAGCATACATATGCTATTAGTGCATTATGTGAAAAGTGTGTGTGTCATTACATAAATTGTGATTAATTGTAATGTGCATCACCCCCTTACAAGATATTTACGAATATCATGTTGTGTTTAAATTTTGTATTAGTGATGTGTATCATGTGGTGTTGTGTTACCTTACACCATTGATCCCTATGGGTAGTATTAAGGCGTACATGAAGAGTGAGGAGGGTGAAACATTAGCCATGTTTCTCGAGCCAATTAAACTATAAGATGTGTATTCTCTCATAGAATAAAATTCCACTTATGTTGTTTGGTAGGTATTTCATTAGTCTACTATGTATCATGCAAACCTCAAACTCAAAAAATGGTGATATGTAATCCTATCTCATTCCTTAGATGTTCATCTCGGATACGAACTTTGTATAGTTACCTACGATGTGAGTCTTGTGATTTTCTATAAATTATGTTTTTGGACAATAGAATAATAAGGATATTGGGACCTTGCTTCATTTTGAGTTATAATAAAGGAGTAAAATAGTGATTTCCTTTGAGGTTGTTGGGTGTTTTTATTTCATTCAGGTGATGAGGCTCTATGTATTTAGGTCCATAGAGTGACCTAACTTATTCCCGGTTCTATGAGACCATTTTGTATTGGGAGGTATATAGATTTGCCTTGGGAGACATATGGATTTTTGGTACCTATGGTGTACTTGGGTATTTTAATGGATTACTTATGTGATCCATCTAGCTATGTATTACAATACATGTGGCTTGATGCCCCTTATTGAGCAATATGTGATTAATTTGATTTCTCTCTTGATAATGTGTCAAATACTATTATGACTTGAGTAATGTACAAAATATAGTTGCAAAAATATTGATTCTTGTCTAGTTGTTATGTTGGGTACATGATATTTATGTCTCTTATGTCTGAGACTTGTGTCAATGACTATGATTTATGGAATGTAATTTTCTTCCATTGTTGGGATAGTGGATTTATTTTACGTTGTTGTCATGGAAATGTAATAAATGTGGATTTTGGAATGTATATGGTTTTGGGTCGTGTATGACCCTATAATGTCATGTGTTGTTCGAAAACCTATGGAGAAGATGATTAAGAAACAATGAATTAATGAATATGTACTAATGTGAAAACTAATGGTTTACTATTTATTTTGAGATAATAATGGACACAATTACCAAACTAAGAATTAATTAACCATGGTAAGAATAACCGCCAATCTTCACGAACATTAGAAATTTTAGAAAATTACAAAATTATGTGTTTCCTTAAGGTCACACTTTAGTGACAATTGTCTTTTTGATAAGAAACATTAGTCATTGTTGACCCCATTTTCTCCTTAGTTATCCTTCTAGCTAACCTTTTCTTTGCATCACATCAAGGAAAAACCTCTTATAAGGGGTGGGGAATGTAGTGCCTTGCCCATATTTCACCTAGTTGATGAGAGTATGGGTCCCTTCAAAAAGTGACATGTCTTTATCAACACCCTAATTTGGTGTTTTGAAAATGGAATTAAATCTACAAGTTAATTGACCTTAGATCAAAGTCCACTAGAAAAATGACTTGGTCATGCCAAATAATTCGTAACCTTTGTTTAAGAGATTTATCATAAGCCAACATCTGTAGGTGGCTCTTTATGTTTCAAAGATGGGATCTCGACATGTATTGATGATTATGATTGAACAATAGGTGTGTGTCATTATAACCAAGATTAATAATAATAATAAATGTAGTAAATAATTATGATAATAAAATGGAGTGTCAAAATTTATTAAAAAGGGGAAGAAAATAATAATAAAGGAAATAAAAATAAACAAGTGGGAAATGAAGGGTGAGGAATATTTGGGAGCTAGTAGATGGAGTGATGACTCGTGTGAAGGCACATGGGCTTGTATTCATAGAACATGCTTTTTGTCGATATTGTGTTGTATTCCTCTTTTAGATATACATGTAAGAATGTGGAAGTAAAGATAAGGAACATGAACTATTTTGGAAATTCTTGAAAGAAACGTGGTTGATTGAAATGCCATGGTTCAAGCTATGTGTAGATGGATTTTGGAAATATATTTAATATATAATATATATATGTATATATATAATGACTTATGGATGCCATATTTCTCCCTCTTTGTGTTAAAGTTGGGTCTTTGGTAGTAATGACTAGAGAGCGTGCATATAATGGATTGGTGGAAAATTCGTTAAAAACTACAACCAATGCGCAAATAGGTGTAAATCCTAACTCCATAGCCTTTGAACAACACCTCCTCTAATGGGTAGTATGCAAAATGTTGTGAGATTGATATAGTCGGTGTATGACATTGACATTGTATGATTTTTGTATTTTCAACATTGAATGTTGAAGAATCCACTTGGCATGTAAATTGTTTGAAAAAATACCTCTAAGGGATGTCATTCCATGACCTACAATGTATAGTGTTGTGAGAT
This sequence comes from Taxus wallichiana var. yunnanensis, assembly GCA_018340775.1. Taxonomy (NCBI): domain Eukaryota; kingdom Viridiplantae; phylum Streptophyta; class Pinopsida; order Cupressales; family Taxaceae; genus Taxus; species Taxus wallichiana. The sequence goes on from CM031234.1 coordinate 964,602,042, forward strand.
TGAGATTAGTAGTGGACGATTGAAATTTTATGTTATATGTTTTTTCAATGTTGAATGTGGAAGCATCTACTTGGCATGAAAATTGTTATAAAAATACCTCCAGGTGGATGTCATTCCACGCCTTGTAATGGTTGTTGGATATACACAATGGATTTTTGAAAAATGCATTTGGTGTGTTTAGATTCAACTCCAAAAAAAAATTCCAACATCCTCCCAAGTTTGTGAAAATAGTATTCTTGAAATCGGTTGTGGACAACTACCAAATCATTATGGAGAAAGCATTTCTCTTTAAACATTTTTAGTCACTTGTATATATATATATATATATATATATATATATATATATATAAAAAATGTGGGAGAATTCAAGCTATTCAAATATGCCCGAATGAAATGTGGTCTATGGATGTAATGATTATAGGATGTGTAAACTATGAGTTTATTGAAAAGACCTTAGAAAATGGTAAGCAAATGCAATAAACATGTTTGAAACCTTATTATTTCTCATTTAATAAAAACCACCAAAGTTATGACAAGATGGGGGTTTCAAAAAAGGGTATGATAATCCATCAAATGCATAAAGGTTAGAGGATCGTTGTTAGATGTCGTATTTAAAAATTCCATAGAATAAATGTATACAACAAGTTGAAGCATAGGCGCAGACCATGAATTGGTTGAAAAAATTCCTCTAATATTTTTGGCCTCATCAATGGGTTTTACCTTTTTCTCTTATAGTAAATTATGCTTTCATCATTTCCTATTGTTAGGCTTGTATATGTTTTGATCAGTAGTGAATGCAACTAGAATGAGTGATTAATTCTTACCTCAACCGGGAAATTTTAAAACATATAAATTTAACCTCAAAAATAGTGTGCATGGAGCACCGCACCCAACCGTACCACAACCTAAAAATTCTAACATGACCCCTGTAAACCTAGGACACCATGAAGGAAATTAACCATGTTTGTGAACCCAATTTGATGCTTTGACGAGACAATATTTGAAGCCCTTTTTGCATTCAGTCATTTATGCTAAAGTTTCCATTTTTAAGAAAATGTGATCAATTTTGGATTACACTTGCCACTTAGATTGGGAGAAGTTGAAAACCACCTCCACCTACCTCTAGAATACTAATAAGATAGCTAAAACCATTAGTTACATAATTGGGAGTTAGTTTTTTAAGTTTTTTTATGGGCCCACTAGTAATTTTAGGACAAGAGTCTTCAATGTGTTCACAATAATTAGCCCCGTAGTTGCTTCATAAGTACTTTAGCCATTTTGGTCAATTTTCAAAAACTTACAACTTAGCTAGAAAATCAGTTTAAAGCTCTCGTTTGACTTGTAACTACTTGTGAATTATTTTACTATATTCATAATAATGTGTATAGTATGAATTAACTAATTAGTTTGTATGAATGGATTTCAAAATTTATAACTTTTTCTCTCTCCTCCCTCTCCTCTCTTTAGAAATAGCTATAAAATTGGTGTTGGCCTTGAAAATGTAGATGGATTTGAAATGAAAATAAAATGGATACAAAATGTCTCCATTTTGTGAATAGAAAATAAAATGTCTCCTAGTCTTTCTCTCTCTTCCTTAATCTCTATGGAATAAAAAAAGAAAAGTGCATATGAATGTGGAACCTGTGAATATGTGAAGAAACAATCTCTATTTCTCTCTCTACTTTTCTATTTTGGATTTCTTAAAATGGTCGATGTGTTTTTTATGCTTTGGTGTAAGGATTTTCCAAACCAGTCTTAGGAATGACCATGTGTTGGTTGCAGGTACTCTAGACATGAAGGATTAAGAACGTGATATGTTGTAATTAACAAGCCAACATTGAAATGTTGTATATTGACATTGAATGCAAATATTAGATGAAAGTGAATTAAAGAGAATGCAATATCTAAATTAGTGTGTTAAAAATTGTTATTTTCCTTGAACTCCTATGTTTCAAGCACTGTACATGGAAAACTATTTAGTTTGTATCTTCTTATGTTTTAAAATAACATTTCAATATTAGTAGGGGTGTCACCCAATGAATTTAGGACTAGCCATGAAGGAACCATGTTCACTAAACTAATAAGGAAGATAGTAACAATGTAAAATGGTAAAACATGTAATTTTTGCTTCGTGGTTTTATGCCCTTTCGGATTTAGATGATGTACTTATGGTTTAGATATTTGAAATGGCCATTTCCATGTTAATTATTGTAGTTCCTTCATAAAACTCATAATGATTGGTAGAAACTTATTATACTTATCTATCAAAATAAAACATGACCTTGACCCTTGTCATAATCTCCTCTCGATCGAGTCACGTATAATTTTTTAAAACACTAATGTCTTATGAAAATACTTTAACCTCACAAGTAATCTTCTCATTCTACATGTAAGGCAAGTCTTACAAAATACCATTTTCATAACTTAAGTACCTTTTTGTGAAGAAATGAATACACTACGAGTACCCTATCATACTTGGGGTGAGAAATACCATCATTTATAGGTTTCATAAGTCTAATCACTTCATGGGTAAGTTGTTATAATTAACTACATAATTTTCCTTGACATCTTGGCATGTAACCCAGTCCTTTTGAGGTTAGTTTGGGGTGTTTTTACCTATAATTTATCTCGTTGAGAGATATAAATGATGCAAGTGGAGTCTATGTCTCAGTTTACCTATGCATTAAACTTTGAATTCATTTCCTCCTCATAGATAAAAGTGTTACCTTACCAAGTAGTATCGAAATGCCTCGGGTTGCATGAAGGTTTTGCGAGATAAGGATATTTGATTACTCTAAGTTTTGCCTCGTAGTAGGGTGTAGATTCCTTTGAGTGTTAATGAAATTAATAAATCGTGGGACCTCTTATGAGGTTATTGGTGAAAGAAACTTTGATGTATGTTTACCCAATAATTGGAAATTGTGCCATAAAAGGCATATAACACATAAATTTTTATTGAATGTCTCACTTGTAACATGAATTTTATGTACCTAAGAACAATCTAATGAATTCATTTAGGTGAGAACACACTCCTTGGAATATTTATATGTAACACCTCTTTATTACACTTCTTAACTAGGGAATTTTTACTCATTAATTACATTTTATTCTCTCAATGAATTTAACATGTAACAATTAAATTCCAGCACATAAGAGTTATAAAATTCCATTAGTTATCTTACGTTGAAGTGAGTAACATCATTTATAGTAACCACTGAATTATTCCATCATTGTTAAATATCTTGATGCCTTTAATGATTAATAGCTTATAACAAATTAATCCAAAATTAATTAATGTTTAGAATCCAACTAGAAAAGCTATGATAACCATGTGCAATTGTAAGGGTTCAAATCCTAATTGATCCCCTTCAATGATCCTCCCAAGATGATATACCCAATATATCATTTGGTTAAAACTTTTAAAGTTTCAAAGAACCATGTGTATCTTCGCAGTGTCAGGGCTCCCACTAATGACATAGTTTAAAAGAATAAGTGGTGATCGGACAATGAAAATAGTCATTTGCAATACTATGGCCATTGTTTAAGGTATCGTGTTAGCTAACCTGGTTTTGTGACTACACACAAGCCACATAAAACATGTCCCTCTTTTCACCGCATAATACACTCATTCATTGTATTGGAATTCCTTCCATTCTTAATTTATTAAGTTCATTGTTCATCAAATTATGTAATCTTTAATGACCATTATTAGTTACTAGGTTGATTTATTTTATTAATGACAATCATGAACATGTGATCCACTACATGATTCATCAATGTTCTTTCCTACCTAATGATATTACGTCATATCTACTTTTATACTTTAGAACAGTAGTAACAAATTCATTCATATGACAACCAACTTCATCTTTTAAAGTGTAACATGCTTCCCTTAGAGGAAAGAAATAAGATTTTTATTAGAATTTTACATAATATGAATTATATCATCTTAATTATCTGATATAATCTATTACAATTGGTTATCACACTACTATTTGATAAGATCTAGGTTCCTAATTAGTTATAATATCTTGTTAAGCATAGATTCACTCAAAAAATTATAATTATAAACAATGATGTCACTTTTAATGTTCTCATTATAATGAAGTGGAATCTCATCTGCTCATTTACATTAAATGTAACTTGTTGCTATATGAATGTAGAAGCATGTTTACTCACCGATACATGCTTATTCACATAGCATTTATCAATATGTGTATATGAGTACCACTTTTATATTTGGTTTTCTTATCTCTTAAGTTCATTTTATGTATCATAATATATATTTATATTCCGATATACATTCATACTATAAAGAAAAGAATCTTATCAAATATAATCATCAACTATATTGAAGGTATGATAGATTTTCCCCAAAGGTGAATTGCAGGTGTAGTGTTTAGCAATACATTATTCATCTATGTATACTTAAGTTTACATACTTATTTTCATAGGTCTTGAAGTTTAAATATAACTCATAGTATTATTTATCTCCTTTTCATTGAATTTACCTTATCATTATACTCGGAAGAAGAATAATTCAACTTATTAGACATTATTTTCCTCATGTATTTTATAACTTTAACATTTTATATTCCCATAAAGACATAAATTTCAGAAATATTACAACTTAAATATAACATAATTCTTAGTATAATGGCAGCACAAGAAATGGGTCATATACACCGCAGATCATATTAAATACTTAACTTGGAAACAATAATTTAGGAATAATGTCATAACCCCAATCTTTTCATTAATTGATAATTTCTAAATCATTACATATCACATCCTAGGCCCAATGACCTTATAATGCTAAAAAAATATCCTTTTTCTTAATCAATGTAAATTCATTATTTTCATCCCGTAAAATTGACACAACCGATCAATACTAATCAAATCCTTTCCTTTTCTCACTTGAGAGTCCATTAATTCCTACAACTGAAAATGGTAATGTAAAAAATGTACATGGCCAGTTCTACTTGAACTGGCATGGTATTACCACCCTCTATATATCTATTTCTTTTGAAATATTTAAACTGCTACAGTTGATTAAATGATAATAAATCAAATATTAAAACCCCTAAAATATATAGACTATAACAAATCAAGATTATGAATTGATGTGATTATACCATCCATAGCTAACAAACATGAATAAGTTTCATTAAGTCTAAAGCATATTGATTTCATTATAGAATTGATTCAAAACACAACCCAAACATCGATCAATTATACCCACATTTGAGCAACAAAAATTTCTAACAATACAAAGATAAATTCAACTATTAAAATGGTACATCACATTATTATTACAACCATAACCTATTATTCATCTGAAATCAATTAATGATTCATGTTAGAGAGGGTTACTCAAATTTTATTTCAAGTGATCACAACAATTTACCATCATGCATACAGTTCCTTATTTTATCATCATAGAATTGATATAAACTTAGAAAGGAGCTAATAAAGAAGAATTTCATTCTAAGCCATTCCCTTAACATGTACCCTTTTATCAAGCCATGAAACACCTAATAATAAAACATTTCAAACTTCCATATGAGTGAATAATATGATTTTGTTTAAGAAGAACTCATAATTTGGGATCTCGGCATAAAAAAGAAACACATATCCGTTAAAAAAATAACAATCCCAACCTACGAATAGAAGGAAGGGAACTAGAAAAAAATAAAACAAATAGAACCATTCCCTAGTAAAACACATCACATCTACTAACCCTAATACACATAGGCACGAAGATGAATTCACAACAGACTTAATCTTTCCAAAATTATCATTGATAGGGTTTAGTATTTACTATTAACCATAAAGGTAAAGTGACATAATTTGTCATGATGATCCAAGGAAGACTCAAAAATCATTTCCTTTGCCCGCATCTAGTCAAAATTGACTGCTATAGCTTGAATTATACATACCCACTAAGGATACTTTAAAGTAAAACCATTAGAGGAGAAATGTTATTACGATGACTTAAAGGGATTGGTAACAACACATATTAAACTTATACATACAACACACATTAAACTTATACCTACAACACACATTAAAATTATAACCTCACCGTATTCCAAATTAATGAACTAACCAATCACTAAATAGACACAAGATGATCTTTAAGGCAAACATCCCACTAAGCGCTTGATAAAAAAAAACTCATGCACCAACACAATATATGTATTTAATTCACCACCAAAAACACAACCGATAAGAGGTGAAGTTAATGATTCATTAACATTTAAACCATGTGTGAATTTAAATATACCAAAGTAAATATTGATATTCGAGAGATGGAAAAACATGCCTTTTTCCACTTCATCGCCAAGCATCCAAGAAAACTAGGGTTTTTTCTCACAAATCAATCCAACAAACTCAAGTAGCAGCTCATGATAAAACTCTCCACCTCTTCCTCGAGTTAAATACATTTTTCTCCTAAACTCAAGGTAACATCAATCTCAAAAAATACAGACTCCAAAACAATATGAATTTGAAACCATCCAAGCCTCTAATTCCCACAATTATCTCATCTCAAAATGGCTCCCCACCATCATGTAGAGTTCAATCAAGTAAAATTTGGGAGGAACATAAAGGAAAAAAAAAAATCCATGCAACACAAAAATTAGAAAAATGCATGTTAGGTAGCTTCTTCCGAATATTTGAGCTTTTTGAAGAGTTGTCATGCATTCAATGCTACTAATTCCAACAAAGTGTCATGTCGTGGCCTCTTAACTCCATTATGTTGCTGCCCTCCATTTAGCTTGCCAAATTTGGCGGGCTTGAGATTGATTAAAATTATTTTAACCAAAAATTTATATGGGGTCGATTTAATTCGACTTAAGTTAATCACCAAAAATCAAACCTTAAATTATAAATGTTTGATGGGGTAACTTTGACCAATTGACTAGGTTATTTCAAATCTAAGCCTTGAGACAATAAAACAACCATTAACATAACCCTAATAATATTGCCATGATCGGTTGATTAACAAACCCATTTTTTATAAAGCATGGTTGATGACCATAATAATATATACATATATTATGCCTTTATTCATGGTCGTAGGCCACCATTAACCTTATTCAAAATAACCGAGCTTACTATTACCTAAGATCTAAGACCATTTTAGATCTTAAACTTATATATAAGTTTGACAATAATGGCTTGTAGTAATATCTTCATATATAATGTTCAAGCATTCCATTGAAATCGTAACACTGATGCTTCAAGGTTCTAGAATCACCTTCATCATTATGTTACATAATTTTCAATTATGAAAATAACAAGTTTACCTTATTGCGTACCTTTAGTCATTTTCAGCACCAAATGGAAGGTTTCAGAATGTATTACGGGCCTTGACCGATATAATCAAACACTTGTAATTTTAAACATTGATAAACACAAAAATCATTATTTCGGGTAACGAGATGATGTAAGTATAACCAATAAATTCATTTCTATTGCATAATTTAACATTATTTGCAAGCCATTAATTCCATGAAGTGAGATGTATCGATTGCATCAATAATGCTTACAATATTCAGGAAAGTATCAAATTTCCTCAAATCATCACTTTTGTCAAGGAAAGTAACCTATTGCACTCACGTCATAAAATGGTGCAAAACAATATATATATATATATATATATATATATATATATATATATATATATATATATATATATATATATATATATATATATATATATATATAATATAAAGTATAACAAACAAAATTTAAACAATGCACCGAAAATATCATATACAACAAGGTAAGTACGCTCTACTTCTAATAAAAGAAAAAAGGTAAGTTATAAATGTTAAGTGTATTATAGACACTAGGAAATAAGTGTGTTGCATGTGCAAATACATGTATGCATGTATATCCTTCTCAAGACATACATACACGTGTATAACTACATGCATAGCTACGCGAAAAGGATTATTATCCCGACTTCGTAATTCATTCAAAATTTTACGACTTATCCTCCCGACAAGGAAGATTGAATTTATGGGATGTGACATGATCCCTAAGTAAGGAACAAGTGTTATATGGATCATAGTTATTCTAAAATGATGCCAACATGAGATCATATTAATAACATAAATGTAATAAGAACAAGAGTAAATGAGATAAATATTGGGAATAAGTGTTATAAAAATTATATATGCCCTAAATGATGCCAACACGACTATAATTCCTAACATGAGCTTACTACAAATGAAAATAATGGAATGTACCATTGGTGATAAATAATTTTATTAAATTAGAAACTTGTAATATCTAAGGAACGAGAATATGTTTCGTACTCTAATTTTGGTTTAAGAAATGATGTTAAATGAATACATTTAACTAAAAGGAAATGTGAATTTCTTGATATATGTACCTTATAGGAAAATCACTCTCTTTTTATCCCATCTTGTAGTATTTTAACATTGGGTTATATGCTCATTTGAGTAAATGTGATGTTGGTTATTGTTATCCTGCTCATGAAATTGTGCGTGTGAAGAACTACTATTGTTATTGACTCATGTTTTATATAGTAATGATTTGATTGAGAAAAATACAAGCTCTGAAAGATGCTTATTATGAAGGTTAAAAACCTCACCCTTCCTCATTTTCTTATTAGAAATAAATGTTTTATATTGCCATCATTTGATGGGATATACATGTTCTATTGCTAATTTAAGCAATAATGTGGTTTTCTTATATTTTGTGTACTTGTTTAGTACTTATTATGGGGCTAACAAGTGTAATTGTGTGTATGGGGGAAGGTAGGGTCATTATGGAGGTATAAATAGTGGTAAAAATAAAGTAAACCATGTTTTAACTTAAGGAGGAATCAAAAGTATGAGGGATTTGTTGATGTGGAGGGATAAATGGGTTTTATATAAACCAAGTAAATGGATAAGTGATAATGTATTCTTATTTATTACTTAGAGGAACAAAGAACTTATGCCACATACCTTAGTGGAGTGATAAGTTGTTTGGAATGACCCTAGTTCCTTTTGCAATCCATTGAAGGATTGGTAGTACATATTAATATTTTTGAATGTCCTTAACCACCTCTTGCAAGCCTCATATGAAGAATTGATATGGTGATACATATATGGTGAAATGTTATTTTCACACTCTCTTAATTCTAATATTTTGTGGACTTGATTGATTTCTCATTGAAGTTCTTGTGTATATGATTGATGAGTTTTTTTTTCTTGTATGCATGAGTATGCTATGTATGTGTGTATGTTGGGAATTGCTTTGCCAAATGTGGAGGGATACGTGTTATCATGGTGTATTGGTTTCTTATTTATTTTTGGGAGGAAATAAAGGTTGGTGAGGCTAGTCTCGGTGGAGGGATAAGTGTTTTTCCACACAATATTGCATGACTTATTTGGAGGAACCAAATGCTAGTATCCCTTCCTTAGTGGAGGGATAAGTGGAAGTATTGGTACCATTTCCCCTTGACAAGATATTTTGTGGCTTGGTGGCATTATATTTTTCCTTTCTAATGTTTTGTTGAGTCATCATCTCCTTATTTTGGTGATACATGGGAAGTGATGCATGTCATGTTTTGGTTCAGAAATTATGTTGTTGTTTTGTGGGACCAAGTGATAATGTAAGTTTTATTGATAAGTAAAAAACAAATTATCCATGTTTTGGTCGTATTACTAGTGTGGGCGTTACAATTATTAGGGGATTATCTTTCACAATTGTTGATATTTAAATTTTTTTCATTTCTAAGTAGAAAATTAAAAATTATTTTGGAATTAAAGATATAAGACCTGGTAGGGATTTTCTTTTGTCTAATTTTTTTCAAAATTGACTTTAAGAAAATATTCAAGGCTTTTCACTTCAAGGAGGAAGTATTTGGTGACAACAGGTATTACCTCATGGGAATTGAAATGGAAATATTGTAAGAGGGACTAGGATAAATTTATATTTGAGTTATTTCCTTTTTGCAAGTGTGATTTATTTTCTTAGAAAAGAATTTTTTTCTTTCTAGCAAGTGTGAAATTAAATTTTAGGATTTACTTTCTTGCAAGAGATAGTGATTTTAAATTTCAGTCATGTGAATTCGATTTCTTGTAGTAATTACTCTTACAAATAGAATTCCTTTCTTTCAATTTTTTTCAAATCCAATTCAAGGGAAGGTATATATTAGTAAATATAGGTATGTGCACTCTAGAAATAACCTTTAAAAATAATTTTCTAAGGGTTGACATAAATATGATGTAATTTTCTATCATCAATTTTGTTAGATAGAAAATACATAGTTTACAAATCTTAGGATTTATTTTTTGAAAGTAGAAATAATTATTTTCTGCAAGTAGATTTTAGATAATTTAAATTAGAAAATTTAAAACCAAACACCCACCTCATAAAAACAATATTGTGTAGGAAAATATAATTACTAACATCATGATGGAAGATTTGGTTATTGATACATGTTAAATACAAAATTCTCGAGTTGATTGTTGTGTATCGTGAAATTGCAGCATTCATATAAATAATTAGAGATCCATAGATAAGAATAATGACATCTAGAGCTATTAATTTATCAAAACAAAGTAAATGGAGAAAATTGTTGATCTCTATTGGAGTAAATGAAGTGGAGATAAACATCCTGCAACAACAATTCACTTTTGCATTTGGTGTTCAAGTTAACAAATATGAAAACATTATTATTTTACTTGATGCTTGGAGATTTAAAATTTACCTATTGGCAAAATCATCTAGCTAGTAGAAATATATGTACAAGTTATGCATTGAATATTTTTTTTCTAGGTAGATTATGTAAAAAATATACTAACAATATTATATGCAATGAATCGAAAGATAAACACATTGAAAATCGGGTTGGGAATTTCTAGAGATATTTCATGTGGAATATTATGACATAAAAATAAATGCATGAGTGGATGAATTACATCCCAAACATAGTTATGGTAAATTATGTGTCACTCTACAATCCTTGATTTTATTTTTTTAAAAAGGTGAAATTATATGAAAAATCAGTTATGTCTATATTTAGGATAAATCATGTATATGCATGGAATCAAGATTTTGGGACAAAATAATGCAATAATATGTGATAAAATCATGCAATTTTGTGTGATAAAATCATGCAAATAGTAGTTACAATGGATCTAAAATATTTGGACTATCAACAAATTTTGTATTTCTTGTTTTTGCTAAATTTATACATTTTCATGCACAAATCTTCCATTTTAAATTTTGTTTGAAAAATTTAATCATTTCAAATAGAAAATTTAAATCATAAGAATATTAATCTCAAGTAATCACATCATTCTAGGCAATTTGATTTAATTTACAAATAAAATATTCATGAAACAACCAGCTTTCCAAATGACACATGTTGGTTTAATTAGAAAACGGTCATCAAGATCTCATTAAAAGTAAAATATTTTTGCATATTTTTATTCCTATCAAAAATAATAAAATCATCTCGTTTGAGTTCGTATCTAAAATTTATGAGCTTCATATCATCAGAAATTTTAGCAGAGTCATAGCCCAAGAGCACATTTTTTACCTTTAAATGTATAAAATAATGTATTTTTCGGTTGGTAACAACGTAAAACTATAATTGGTTACTTTTTAATCATTCTATGAAGAATAAAATATTGGAAAAATGATGATTTAGTCAAATATTGTGTTGGTTACCATTGTAAAGGAAATCTTGAGTATGCACGCCATGTTGTTTGATTTACACAAAGAGTTATTTATTATAAATAGAGGTTTGCAAACTTCAAGTACAATTTAAAGGAAAATTAAACAAACTAATTGTAGACATAAAATCATGCACTTGGGGTACATATCTATGTCTATAAACACATAATAAAATTCATATGATTCCTAAGCAAGAAAACTAGTAATTAACATCTATCTTTGGCCTTTTTCTTTATTTCTAGTTTTCTTTATATAGTCTTTTACACCATACAACCCATTCTAATAATCATTTATTTATCTTTCTAGACTTTGGAAACCAACACCCAACCAGGGATGTCGGTGCAAGGCGCCCTCATCTCCTCTCGGGAACCCTCGACCTCTTTGTATCTTACTTGCCTCTTTTATCTTTTGGGCATCTTATTTTATTATGGGTTGGCCTTTTAGTTGTCAATTATGAAATTCAAACAAGGGTATCATTTAAATACAATGATATGTGACCGTAATAAAATACCAAGCTCTAAACATCTATTATCATCACCTAAGGTTGCATCCAAAGGCATTTAAGAGCATCAAAGGAATTCATCTAGCATCCATTCAAGGGATAAGGGACTGTATTTTTACATACATGTATAGGAGGGTAAGTTCATTTTTCCATCCACACATATATTTACATTGGTACATCTAGCTATCTCCCACTATAATGTGCACTTGTATAAGAGCTTCCTAGGGAACGATTCTATCACACCCACACACACACACACACACACACACACACAATAACTACATGGAGTCTAAGATGTAGTGTAGTTCTTGTTTTTAAGTTCACTCTTTTGGGTGACCACCGGGGTCAGTTCGACTCCCCATATTACATCTTTTATTTTTGGGATTTGATGTAGTTTGATGGTTTTACAAATCATATGCTCTTTACAGGTTATAGGAAAATTCTGTGATCATCTAGCAACATACTTGCTATCAAAATTTAAGGCTAACGACATTTGTGCGGCACAAAAACTAGTTTCGAGCTCCTACGCAGTCACAAGCGCATAATAGAGGACTCTTGAATCCTAGGCAACCTAGTCCCGCTCTAGGTTCCCTAATCTCGGATCATTCGGAAGTTCCAATATTTTCTCTCGCTGAGTTGTGACAGATGTCCTTCTTGTTGATTAGTTATTTATTCCAAAACACTTCAGGATCAACCTGTGAAATCATATAAGTATTTTTCCCTCTCTTTTTATTTAAGGATTTCATATTTCTTTAGCTTATTGCTTGTGTCAAATGTGTACTTTAGTATTTATTTAGCATATGTGACTCTAAAATATTAGGGTTTAACATTAATTCTATTTTTGTTAAATCATTTGGTGAACCTATCTTTCAAACACTCTTGGATCTTTCTTTCTTATTTTTGCTTCATTATTATGAGATTATCCCCCCATGGGTTTCTCCATCCATAGATTTTTGTAGGATCATCTTGATTGTGTCAATATTCTTTGATATTATCTAGATAATACTTATATTCCTTGTCATATATCACTTGAATATGTGTATCATAAGTTTACTTTAGCTCTATCTCTTAATGAAGATCACATTACTTTCACATTAAATGAGTTTCCTTCTCAATCCATGTTAGAGCATGATCCCCCCCTTTATATTCATGTTTGCATCAATAATGTTGGGGTTAAATGTTCCTTAGTTGATAATGGATTGGGGATTAATATTTGTAATATCACATTTCTCCACCAACTTGGCCTCTCTGAGGCCTCTTTGGCTCCTTCATCTATTTCTATTCATGGATTTGACAATATTCCCAAGTGTGTATTAGGTACTATCACCCTCCCCATTACCATTGGGCCATGTACGCTACCTATTCCATGCCACATAATGCCCAATAATATTAATTATAATATTATTCTTGGGTGGCCTTGATCCATGCCATACATGTTGTCCCTTCTAATCTTCATACACACCTTAATTCCTTTATTACAAAGTTATATATGATTTTCTAGCATATCCATCTCCTTTTGCATATTGTAATTCCATTGAAAATTCTAAAAAAACCTATATCGTTTGCATCTAGTCAAAAATTCTCCAAATATGGTCTTGGCTATAAGTACTTGCTTCGTTATGGTTTCTCTAGTAATGGTTTAGGCTAGTCAAGGAAGTAATAAAATTCCTATTAGATGTTGGATTTATTCATGTTGTGGATTATCCTGACTAGGTCTCTAACATCATTCTAGTTATGAAGCCAAATGGTCGGGTTTCTTGTTGCACATATTTTCGGGATCTCAATAAGGCTTGTCCCAAGAGATAGTTTCCCATTTCCACACATTGACGCCATCATTGATTCTAATGATGGGTATGATATCCTTTCTTCATGGATGAATTCATTAGTTAAAACCAAATCAAAATTAACCTAATAGATTAAGAACAAACTTCATTTACTATGCCATGGGGAAATTTTTGTTACATTATCATGCCCTTTGGCCTTAAAAATTCTAGGGCCACCTACCGGTGAGTGATGTTGCATATCTTCCATGAATATATTCATAAAATACTTGAAGATTATGTTGATGATATAATTTCCAAATCATGAAACCATTCCAAATATGCTCAAGATCTATGCACACTCTTTTAATTTTTATGACAATATAGAGTATGCCTAAATCTAAAGAAATGTGTTTTTGGAATTATAACTCGATAAGCTATTTGGGTACATTATTTCCCAATGTAGTGGGAAGTGCATGGAAATTGGGGGAAAAGGGGGTAAAAAGGGACACCTTTTTCATGAAACAAGTGAAACTTGAAATTCATCTAATAATTACGCATACATATGCTCAAAATTTTACAAAGTGATAAGAATAATCATCATAGATCTAGGAATCTAGTTTCTAAGCTACTTTTTTTTTAAGAAAATGGTGGAGATTAAGAGGGTCAAATTTTTGAGTTGTGGAGCTTAATTTCTTCACTGGCATGCTTTTGTAGACTTGCTAGAATACATAGTAATCAGCGTCGGTCGAGGAACCGACGCGAGTCACCCATGTACCGGTATTGGTCAGGAAAGGAGGAACCGACAACCGTTAGGGATAACCGACATCGGTAAGGATAACCAACATCGGTTTCCTATGCGTGAATACTATAATTAAGTTACGGAAATTAGATCTATCTTTAGTTGTAAAGTGAATCTAATGGTTGTAATTACATAGCTAAAGTGCCCTAAGATTATAGATGCATATATAAGCATAAATCTAGGGTTTAGAAGAGTGAATTCATTGAGAATTAAGAGAAGTTTCCTTTAGAGAGAAAAAAAAGAAATTTGTAGAGAAAAAAGTACAGGACATCTAAGAAGGTGTGGAAGATTGCAAATCTTCATTGTATTTCCTCTATGATAATAAATTGGTTGTTTCTTGGTGGACGTAGCCCACACTGGGTGAACCACGTTAAATATTATGTATTTTTTCTTCTTGTTTATTTTTGTATTGATTACTTTTATGCTTAGATCTGATTAATATATCTATACAACTAGTGTGTTAACCCCAACAATTGGTATCAGAGCATCTTTGTTTGAGGGTTGTGTGTGTTGTGCATCTACTCACAGAGGATTTTTGATTGAGTGGAGAAAAGTAATGGGAGAAGAAGGAAAATTTAGAGTAGATAAATTTAACGGCCATGACTATATATTATGGAAGATGCAGGTGGAGGATTATCTATATCAGAAAGATTTATACTTACCATTGGATGAGAAGGAAAGACCTGCAAAGATGACTGATGAAGAATGGAAAATTCTTGATAGAAAGGCTCTGGGATCTATAATATTGAGCTTGACAACGATCTGTGGCTTCGAATATTACTAAAGCAAGATCTATGGTAGATTTGATGAAATCTTTAGAAAATATATATGAAAAACCTAGTTCTTCAAACAAATTTTATTTGAGGAATTTTTTTTTAATTTAAAGATTGAAGAAGGTGGATCTACATCAAGTCATTTGAATGATTTCACGGTCTATTGTAAATCAATTAAAATCAGTTAGTATTCCATTTGAGGATGAAGTGAAATAAATTTTATTATTATGCTCTTTTCTAGATAGTTGGGATAACTTGGTAATGGTTATTAGTAATACAACTTCTACTACTAATGTTTTAAAGTTTGATGATGTGGTTAGTATAATCTTGAATGAAGAAATACACAAGAAAAGTATAGGAGAATCATCATCTAGGAATGATTTTAATGTAGAAATAAGGGGAAGGTATAAGGAGAGATCCAAGATAAATAATAATGGGAAATCAAAGTCTAATAATGACAAATCTAAATCCAGAGGTAGAGGTATAATCTGTTGGAATTGTGGAAAGAAAGGTCATACAAAGAAGGATTGTTGGTTCAAGGAAAACAAAGAGAATGTACCAAAGAAAGGTAAAGAGGAAAATGTTGCTGTAAAAGAGGTAATGCAAGATTCCCTAATTCTCTCCTTGGATAATAAAATTGAGTCATGGGTTTTAGATTCAGAGCTTCTTTCCATGCAACCTCTAATAAGGGGTATTTCAAATTATTTCCGGGTAATTTTGGGCATGTTTATTTAGGAAATGATTAACCATGCATTATTACTGGTAGAGGTTAAGTTCATATTAAATTGTAGAATAGAAATACATGGATATTGAAATATGTGAGGCATATTCCAAGCCTCAAAAGAAATCTAATTTTTGTAGGAAAATTGTGTGAAACTGGTTGCATGGTTACACTCACAGCCAAATCTTGGAAAGTTACCAAGGGATCTCTTATTGTAGCAAGAGGAAATAAGGTAGGATCATTGTATTTGTCTACCTATATTACTGATTCCTTTTCTGTTCTATCTACTTCAGATTCAAATACAAGCATGTGGCATAATTGTCTAGGCCATATGAGTGAAAAGGGAATGTAGATCTTAAAGGAAAATGGTAAGTTATCAGATCTGAAACATGTAGATATTGATTTCTGTGAGAATTTAATTTTTTGAAAGAAGAAGAGAGTGAGATTTATCAAATTTGGGGAAAAAAAGAAGAAGCATAAATTGGAGCTTGTACACTCAGATGTGTGGGGACCATCCCAGGTAGCTTCTCATGGAGGATCCCAATACTATGTTGATTTCATTGATGATACCACAAGAAAGGTATGGGTTTATCATATTAATCATAAATCTGATGTTTTTGAAACTTTTAAAACATAGAAAGTCCTTGTGGAAAATGAATCGAATTCAAATTTAAAGTGCCTTAGATTTGACAATGGTGGTGCTTACTACAACAAGGATTTCAATGATTATTATTCAGTAAATGGAATACAAAGAGAAAGGACTGCTCCTAGAACACTACAGGATAATGGTGTTGTAGAGAGAATGAACAGGATAATCATGGAACATCCTAGAAGCATGAGTATACATGCTAGATTTCCCTTACAATTATGGGTGGAAGCAGTAGACACGACGATTTATTTGATTAACCGTGGACCTTTAAATGCACTGAATGGTGGAATACCAAAAAAAGCTTGGACTAGAAAAGAGGTAGATCTTTGTTTTCTTAGAGTATTTAGTTCGAAGATTTTGTGCATATTAATAAGGAAAATAGAAAGAAATTGGATGTTAAATCCAAAAGAAGTAATTTCATTGTTTATGGCTTTAGTGATTTTGGATTCCATTTTTGGGATTTAGAATGTTCTAATATAATTAGGAGTCATGACATTGATTGGAATGAAAAGAGAATGTACAAGGATCAAGTTTCTAGTACCCAAAGGTGAATCGGTGGAGAATTTTGTCGATGAAAATGAACTCTCATATTTAAAATTATCACCTATAGGTTTTACATAGTAATTGGTATCGATTTACCCTTGAACAACATTGGTCCCCTTTACCTGGTATCGATTCTGAGAGGAAAACTTGTGTTGGTAGAAGGTGACTGGTGTCAGTCACTGTCAGAAGTAGATACAAATATATAGGATGATCAAATTGAGCCTTTAGCACCCCAAATCTCAGTGAGACGGACACAAAGGGTAAGCAAAAATCTATAAATATTTCCACCTTCCTTATCTTATTTATTATTGACTGATAGTGGTGAACCAGAAAGATTTGAAGAAGAAATGCAGGATAAATCCCACATGCAATGGGAACATGACATGAATGAGGAGATGGAATCCTTAGAGCAAAACCAAACATGGAATTTGGTTAAGTTTCCAGCAGGTAAAAGAGCATTATAGAAAAAGTGGGTTTACAGGATCAAGGAAGAAGAGGGTGGACAAAATAGATACAAGGAAAGGCTTTTAGTAAAGGGATTTACACAGAAAGTAGGTATTGACTTTGGTGAAATATTTTCTCCTATTGTTAAGATGAATTCTATTCTGTATCAGATTGAGTTTAGAATTCTTGTAGAGGATTTGCATTTAGAGCAACTTGATGTCAAGATGACATTTCTTCATGGTGATTTAGAGGAAGAGATTTATATGAATCATTTGCTTGGGTATGAAGTCAAGGAAAAGGAGAAACTTGTGTGGGGATTTAAAAAGAGCCTATAAGGGCTCAAGTAAGCTCCAAGACAATAGTATATGAGGTTTGATAGTTTCATGTATAAGCATGGTTATTTGAGATGTGAATATGACCGTTGTGTTTATTTCAAGATGATTGGAAATGATATCTATATTATTTTGTTACTGTATGTAGATGATATGATTATTGTAGGATCTAGTATGCAAGACATTGGTGAGATTAAAGAAAAGCTATCTCACACATTTGCAATGAAGGATTTGGGATCTGCAAAGAGAATCCTTGGCATGTAAATTCACAGAGGTAGGAAGAATAAGAAGTTATATTTGTCTAGGGAGTGTTATATCAATAAGGTGTTGGAAAGGTTTAATTTGTAAAATTCAAAACCTATAAGTACACTTATGGCTTGAAACTTTAGATTGAGAAAATATCAGTGTCCTACATCACATGAGGAGGTTGAGAACATGACACGAGTTCTATATATTTCAACAGCTGGGATCTTTATGTATGCTATGGTATTTACTAGACCGGACATTGCACATGTAGTGAGAGTTGTGAGTATATTTATGGCTAATCCAGGTAAAGAGCATTGGAAAGGATTCTAATGGATTCTCAGGTATTTGAGAGGGAAATTTGGCATGTAGTTATGATATGAAGGGTAATATACTTATTTACATGGCTATGTGGATTCAGACATAGGTGGTGATTTGGATGGTAGGAGGAGCACCACTAGATATGTTTTCACAGTAGGTGGCATGAAAATTAGCTAGATTTCTAGATTACAGAAGGTTGTGGCCCCTACAGAGGCTAAGTATGTTGTGGCTACGAAGCTAGCAAGGAGATGATATGGATGAGTAGGTTCATGGGAGAGTTAGGAAAGGAGAAAGATGATTTTAGATTGTACAATGATAGTTAAAGTGGGATTCATATGGTAAATAAATCAATGTTTCATTCTAGAAAAAAACATTCAGTTGATATATCACTTCATATGACAGGTATTGGAGGATGGGCAACTGAAGTTGGAGAAAATTCATATAAAGGAAAATCCTGCAGATATGCTAATGAAGCCATTGGAAAATGAGAATTTGGAGCTACACTCCACTTCTATTGGTCTTCAAGTTTGAGACTTAAGGAGGGAGAAGAAGACCAAGGAAAGGATCAGAGGAAGGATTTGTATGGTATAGTGCAACAATTTATCTCCAAGTGGGAGATTGTTGAGTTGTGGAGCTTAATTTCTTCACTGGCATGCTTTTACAGACTTGCTGGAATACACAATAACTAACTTCGGTTGATGAACCGGTGTCGGTCACCCATGGATAGGTATTTCTCGCAAGGAGGAAATGACGTTGGTTAGGATAACCAACACCGGTTAAGGATAACTCGACATTGGTTTCCTATGTGTGACTACTATAATTAAGTTGCGGGAATTAGATCTATCTTTAGTTGTAAAGTGAATCTAATGGTTATAATTACATAGCTAAAGTGCCCTAAGATTGTAGATGCATATATAAGCATAAATCTAGGGTTTAGAAGAGTGAATTCATTGAGAATTAAAAGAAGTTTCCTTTAGAGAGAAAAAGAGAAATTTATAGAGAAGAAAGTACAGGACATCCAAGAAGGTGTGGAAGATTGAAAATCTTCATTGTATTTCCTTTGTGATGATAAATTGGTTGTTTCTTGGTGGACGTAGCCCACACTGGGTGAACCACATTAAATCTTGTGTATTGTTTCTTCTTGTTTATTTCGTATTGATTGATTTTATGCTTAGATCTAATTAATATATTTGTATAACTAGTGTGTTGATGCCAAAATGGTGCGCACATAAATTAGTTCTATTTTTTTGCTAAAAATATAAGAACCTATTGTGTGTGTGACCCCTCCCCCATTTTTTAGTTTTATAAATTATTTTTCAAATCCATTCAATAGAAAGTTAGCTAATTCCATGTATGAGGTCACACTAATTTTTCATAATTTTTGATGAAAATATAATTTTTAAATTAATTTTCAAAGTGCACACATCCCTAGAAAATGAAATATTTGTGTGTACACCCCCATAACTTTGAGAAAAAAATCATTTTTTTATTTTTTTAGTGCGTGTAGAATGGAGTTTAGAAGAGGAGTTTTTTTTTGAAATTTGGATGAAAAAATCATAAGTTGTGTACAAAAACGTATGCATACATTTTGACAAGAAAAGAGGGCACTAGTAAAATAAATTAAGGATGAAATCCTTAAACTAATTGGATTTTAGAAAGAAGTATATCGTCACCAAGGTAAAATTGAGCTTGATGTCATAATATATATTTTTTGGAATATTATGTTATAACACATGAGATATTGGGGTGTACACATGAGATTTTGATGTTTTTTTGTTAAACATGGATTTATTCATAGATTACATAGTCCAAGCCTTAGGGTAGGATATCCAAGGAAAATCCAAGCCTATGGATTGGGATTCCCAAACCCATAGAAGATGAAATGCGGCGTGTTATAACACGCTCGTGTTCTGTTTGTTATGTGGTATATGTGCTTATGGGAGGGATATATTTACTAAAATAAATTTAAAATAAAAATAAAGTATAAATATTAATAAAATAAATGGTTTAAGTATAAGTTTTTATTTTATTAATATTTATACTTTATTTTATTTTTAAATTTATTTTAGTAAATATAAGAAGTTAGGGTCACTCTGCACCTTATGGAACTAGTCTCACAACTCCATCTATCACGGTTTAGAAGATAGTTTTTCATATTCTAATCTGGTCAATACATAGGTATTTTTCAATATTTCAGCATTCAACATTCAAGATTTTAGGGTTTAAATTATACAATCGATATCTATTTTATGAAAGAATATAGTCATTGTTTAGGTTTTAGGGCCTTTTGGATTGGTTATTGACATTTTTAGGAGTGTTAAATGTGTCAAAATTAGAATTTACAAACCTCACAACTCCCAAAGGTAGCGAAAACTAATCAAATATATGGACTCATGAATTTTCCCATGAGCATGGAGTTGAATCCCTAATTTTGTCTTAGAATATGGTAAAATCATACTATGGATGAGTACCTACTTTACAAGCTTAGGGAATGCATCTTTTACTTCTTGGTCAATGATGTGTCCTTCCTCTGGCTAGCTTTGCCTTAGTACCACTCTCAACCTAGATCAAAAGAAATTATTAACAAGGTTTTTTAATTTTGTTTCAATGTGCAAGGATGATTGGATATGATGATTGATGAGTTCAATGTGACTTGATGGAAGATAACTTCCTCCAAAGGCCTAAAAAGGCCATTATGAGCTAATCAAACACCCTCTGGGAGAGTTCAAGAAATATATTAAGCATATGGAGGTGATGTTAGAGAATCTTGGAAGTGTTGGAGGAAATTTAGGAATATTTAGGAAAGGTTTTCTCATTCAAGGAAAATATACTCAACAATGGGTTTTCTAGGTGTAGGGAACAAACACTCTAATGGTGAAATTTGACTTCTTCAGATGATTTTCTGATCTTCGTAAGGAGTTGGTAGGAAAAAATAGGCACCAAACATATATGTGAATATTATACATGTTGGTAACATCCATTTTTCTCTAATACTTTAATTTTTGATGAAGAATTTAAAAATAATGTAGCTACCCCTTTTGGTTCTAGAAAAAAATGGCCTGAAATTTGCAAGCTCTAGAGAGATGATCACTACATGGTGATAGGTGAATAATTGTAAATGTTAATAAGTACCTATGGGAATGGGTAGTGTCATAAATAGAATATTTTTACCATGGGTAATGACCTCATGAGGATGGGGACAAATTTTGTGAGTTGAAAAAATCTTCCTAACACCTCGGTTGTGTTTTTGAGTGATGAAACTTCTAACATGAAAATGTGGTAAAAATTAGTTACCATGAGTTGAAAACATGTTTCTAAAACCTCAAGTGATGAATTAAGTGTTTAGAAACACTATTATGAGACCTACATTGTGATGGGAATAGGATGCTCTCTTCTAATTATAAGGCAAGAGTGAGGATCACTCTCTCAAGGCCTCCACAATTAACCCTAGTGATCAAAAATCAAATCCATGATTCTCAAACCATTTTCTGATTATCTATCACTTACTGAAATAGGTATTCACCATGTAGATGGAATTATTTTTCACTGAATGAGATTATTTTCATGTGGCCACTGTTCAACTGAAATTATGTGGTTATAATTTCCTTCCTCCTTTGAAGTGTGATCACACTACAAGGTTCAAATGAGTGTTTAAGAACACTACCAAGTGAGTGACATCAAGTGAAACTTAGACAATTTATCATTCTTACATACATGGTGCTCTCTATGAAGATCATCCTCTTACCCCTCCTAGCTCTAGAATTATCCTCAGATGGAATCAACTTCAGGATACTCATACACCTCTTTTCTCATATGCCTCTCATGGAGATAGATGATTCCTTGATCCTTCACACATGATGGTCCTAAATGCCTCAGTAGCTTGACTAGATCATCTTGGCTTATTCCTTGAAGAGGTTTTAACATGATGGAATATTCAAGATATGATGATCCTCAACTCACTCCATGATCTTCCCATTTCACCTTTGAACATGATGACACCCTTTTTAACTTCACAATTCACTTACCCCGCAAAATGTCACATGAGTGGAAACATGATTATAGTATCTAGACACATATTCACTTGATTTATCCTCATGGAAATAGGTTTCCTCCTCTATATGGAAGGATTTATCCCTAAATGATACTTGAAGGAATGTTTGAGGGTGAGCTCCATCTTCTTGAACTCCAACTGCATTGAAGCACTGTGAAATCCACTCCCTGAATTGCAAGATGTGAGCACATCACCAAGTATTGATTAAGTGTTTAGAAACAATATAAAGAGATATAAACCATTTGTGAGCTTGAGATGACTACCATCACCACTCATGGTGATCCTTTCTCATCATTTTCATGATGATCATTCCCTTAATGACTTGAATTTTAATAAAGTTCTTGATGTTTTAGATCCTTCACAGACCTCATGATTCTCTTGATTACACCCGTTGTCCAAGTGACTATCTATTACACATTTCAATGCATATTATTTCCCTCTAAACTCATTCAGAACTCCTAGAATCTTCCATAAAATAAAACATTCACCATTGAAGCTCTCATTCCCTACACCTGAATACCCAATGTTGAATAAATGGATCTTGAATCATATTTTCTTTCTTAAATTTTCCTAAATTACTTTAGAAACCTTCAATTATCTTCAAAATCACCCTCAGATTCTTTAGAATTTCCCTTAACATTCCCGAAGTGTGTTTACCATCTACAAAATGGCCAAAAATGTTTTTTTAGGCCTCCAGAGGAAGTTATCTTTCACTAAATCTTACTAAATTAATTTATCACCTTGGGTAATCATCCTTGAACACTAAAAAACTTTAAAACCTTGTTAGGAATTTCCTCTAAGCCATGGTGAAGGTTAAACTGAAGGAAAGATAGTCAGAGGATCTATATTTTCTCCCTATCAGTTATCTAAAACCCTATTTTGGGGTTTCAACAAGAAAATATTGATATCTCAGTTGATAAGGATTCTTAGAAGATAAATCTACCTAGAATTGGGTTAAAAACTTAGGAGTCTTCTTGAGTCACACCATATGGAGAAGAATCTAATACCATTTCGGAGAACACCCTTTTGATCAATTTTATCCACATGGAATTAGAAATTTAAGGTGAATCATATGTTCCCAACCTCTACAATGTATTGAGCTCATTACCAAGAAATATTTAAGTGTTTAAAAACAATATTGGGAGGTATGTATTGCTTGAGAGTACTAGATGATGAATAAAATCATCTTCGGTGGCCTTGGATCAAAATGTATACTCCCAAAATGTAAAGGATTATTCAATATTTTTGATGCCTACTTTTTTTCCTCTTAAATACTCATAGATCTCTTGGAATCATATAGAGAAGTCAACGTTAACAATTTGACTACTCATTCCTTGCACCTAAAAACCCGTTGTTGAACAAACTATCCCTGAATGATAAAAATTTCCTAAATCTTCCTAAAATTATTCCAACACCTTCAAGGCTTTCAAATACCACCTTTGAATACTCAATACATTTTCATAACACTCCTAAAGGATGTATATAGGATGTGAAATGACCAAAATTTTCCTTTCTAGGTTTGATGGAAAATTATTATTCTATTACACTTAAATTAATGAATGAAATAATGGACCTTGTTAAAAAAATTGCAAACTTATACATGCTTACCTAATACATTAGGAATGCCTTTAAGGACAAGGAGATCATGAAACAAGAGGTAGGTTAGCCCAGAGAGGGAGTCAAGAAGGTTTGAGAATAAGATTTCAAGTTGTGGCTTGGTTTTCATGGTTTAAGTTTTGCATTTTTGGGTTAGTAAATTAACATGAAAACATATCTATATGAAAATAATCCCTTTACCATTCCATGATTCAAAATCCTCATAGAATGGAAAGAGATTTAATATTCTCATATATTTAGTTCTCATATCCCTCTCATGAGAATATGTGAATTCTTGATCCTTCACACATGATGGTCATGGATGCCTCAGTAGCCTGACTAGCTCATTTTTATTTGTTTCTCGAAGATATTTGGACACAATGGTAGATTCAAGATATGATGATCATCAATTCACTCCTTGAGCCTCACTTTTTATCTTTGAACATGATGATCTCTTATTCATCTCATAATTCACCTCCCTACCCAAGATGTCACCTAAGTGGAAGCATGCTTATGATGTCTAGACACCCTCTTTCTCAATTTATCCTCATGGAGATAGGTTTACTCCTCCTGATAGAAGGATTGAACCCTGAATGAAACTTGGAGGAATTATTTATAATTAATTCCATGTTCTTTACCTCCATAATGTACTGAAACACCAAAATTCCACCTCCATGACTTGCAAGATGCAAGTTCATTACCAAGCATTGATTAAGTGTTTAGAAACACTCTCATAAAATATGCATTGTTTGTGAGCCTGAGATGATTTCCACCATCACTGAAGACAGGGTACAACTAGGGATTAGGTTTTTAAAACCCAAATCAGGGAATTTAGACCCCAAATTTGCAAGAATAAAAAAATACAAGGTCATTAAAAGGAATATGATGGAATTTTAAGTTTTCTTTGGTCAAAATAAGAGATATCATTGATAGTTAGTTTGCACAGTTACAGTCATAGTTTGAAGATCTAAAGGAAGACTGAGATAAAGGGTTTTGAGGGATGTTTTGTGAAGAAGCACATTTTGAACTCTTGCATAGAGGGATAAGGAATAAATGGGTATCTATAAAACCCATAAGTATGGTCTAAAACCCCCTAGATTGAAAGGTACACTAG
Source organism: Taxus wallichiana var. yunnanensis (assembly GCA_018340775.1). Taxonomy (NCBI): domain Eukaryota; kingdom Viridiplantae; phylum Streptophyta; class Pinopsida; order Cupressales; family Taxaceae; genus Taxus; species Taxus wallichiana. Next base: position 964,627,599 of record CM031234.1, read on the forward strand.
AAAATGCACAAGACCAGAGCTAGAAGAGAGTTAATAGGCTAAAAATTAGAAAAGGTGATAACAAGATAAGTTTAAAGGGTTGAAATTTGAAATTTTTCATGCATTACATTGATCCCAAAGGGTATCTAAGGATGTGTTTGTTTAGTTGTGGATATGACTAGATGTGCATAATCATGGATCTTGTATGGGAATGGCTCTTAAGAGCTAAAACGGGGTAGGATTGATTAAAATTGAGAGGATTAATGATTTATTTGTTTAATTATAACTTTTGTTGAATTTTTTCATGTTATTTTGAGCATGGTGGAACAACATAAAGGAGTTGGAAGGAGAAAATGGAAGAAAAAAAGTCCAAATTTGTGCTTGATTTGGAATTAGGACACTTAAAGCTAGTTAGAGGAATATATTGGAAGTATGAGAAAATGAGGTTTTACAAGAAAATGAGCCATTTTAAAATTTGATTGGGATTATGTAGAAAATGTGATAGCAGGATATGGGGGTTAGAAGGGTAATTTTTAGATTGATTGTGCCATTTTTTCATATTTGAGCCTATAGATCTTGTTGGAAAGACTTCTAAAAACAAGATACTAATGAGAATGATTGAAATTGGTTGTTATGAGTTGATGAATGCATGAAAATGTGTTGGAGCTCTACATCATCTCATGATGTTTCAGATCCTTCATAGACCTCATGATGACCATTCCCTTTATTATTTGAATTGATAAAAACTTACATGTGTTTTGATTTATTATGTGTTATAAGGAATTTCATGAGTCCATATACTTAAAAATTGTTACCACCTTTGGGAGTTGTGAGGTTTAAAATATAGTTTTGAAACATCTAAAACTCCTACAAATGTCAATAACCAATCAAGAAGACCCCAAAACCTAAACAATGACTATATTCTTTCACAAAATAGATATCGATTGTAGAATTTAAACCCTAAAAGCTTTAGGTTGAATGTTAAATCCTGAAAAATACCTATGTACTAACAAGATTAGAATCTAAAAAACTATCTTCTAAACCATGATAGATGGAGCTATGAGACTAGTTCCATAAGGTGTAGAGTGACCCTAACTTCTTATATTTACTAAAATAAATTTAAAGTATAAATATTAATAACATAAAAACTTATATTTTAAATATTTAATAAATATTTAAAGTATAAGTTTTTTATTTTATTAATCTTTATAATTTATTATTTCTTATACTTTAAATTTATTTCAGTAAATATATCTCTCCCATAAGCACATATACAACATAGAAAACAAGAATGTGAGCATGTTATAACATGCTCACGTTTTAGGCTTGGTAATTACCAATCTTATAAATTCATAATGTGTTGGAACTTTCCCAAAATGTGCACGCATTTCAGCTTAAAATTGAAAATGTGTCTTATTTTGTGCCCCCATCTCCGTGAACTTTGCTTGGTATTGAAATAGACCCCAATAAAATCCATGTTATTATTGACATGCCTCCACCATGTAATTTTCATCAGTTATGCTCATTGTAAGGAAAAATACAGTCATCCTCCATTTTACTATGCAACTTGATGACAAAACCCAACCATCCACACACCCGATGAAAAAGGATGCTAAATTTGTCTAAGATGAACATTGTCAAAGAGAATTTGATAGTATTAAGAAATATCTCTTAAATCCACATGTCCTAGTACCTCTCATGGCTGGGTGAAATTTCTTATTATATATTTCTACTACATTTCATGCATTAGGGGCCCTTCTAGTGCAACATAATGATTCTCAATGTGAGAGGGTTATCTATTACATTAGTCAGACTTTACTCTCTTATGAATGTAATTATAGTTACATCGAGAAATTATGCCTTGGCCTCATATTTTTGATAGACATGTTACACCACTACCTTCTTAATAATGAGCTTCATATCATCACCAAGGTAGATCCACTATGATACCTTTTTTCCCACACACATCTCTCGAGATGTCTTGCAAGATGGGTTATACTACTTACAAATTTTGACTTCAAATTCATTCCAAGAAAAGTAATCAAAGGCCAAGTCACTATTTATGAACTAGCTAAAGCACCTCTGCTAGATGCATCACATGTTTGTGATTATTTTCAACATGTTTTCATTGCTTATGCTATTGATACTAACACTTGGACCATGTACTTTGATGGGTATCATTGCCTCTTAGGAGTGGGTGATGGAATTGTTTTCATTCATCCACATGGTGATCATCTCCCCTTTGCATATTGCTTAGGTTCTCATGTATGAATGACATTAGTGAGTATGAGGCCCTTATTCTCGATCTCACAAGTCACACGTAGACTTCTCATTCACAATATCCACATACTTGGTGATTCGCAACTTATTATAAATCAAGTTAATGATACATACAAAAACAAAAGAGGAGCATCTTATCCTATACAATAACTTAGTAAAAAAACTCTTAGCTACATTTAAGTCTTAATCTCTTTCTACCATTCCACACAAGGAAAATCATCATATAAATGCTATGGCTAGTGTGACATCACTTATATCTCAAGATATCAATGACGAGTAGGCCACATTCATCATTTTCCATTTATGAGAACCATCTACTGATGGTCCACCTCTCGAAGCATGTGTTATCACATGTAGTAGTGACCATCCTAAATGGTTTACTCAAATTTATAACTTTCTATATCTACAATCCATTCTCGATAGCCTTCAACCTCATGAAGCTCTTTGTTTGTAATATGAGGCTACACGATATACCATTATTGGTGCTTCACTATCCAGGGATAATTTAATGGTCATTAACTATGTTGTTTAGGGCTTGATGATATTCCCATAGATATTTATCGTGTTCATGATAGTCTATGTGGTGGTAAATTCTAGGGTAAATCCATGTCACACAATCTTTTATGTTAGGGATACTATTGGCCTACTATGCAACAAGATTGTTTAGAATATGCCAAACATTGTGAAAAGTGTCAAAAGCATAACAATATTCACCATGCACCTCCATGTGACCTCCATCTTATTACCCCATCATGACCCTTTTCCTTATGGAGTTTTGATATTATCGAATAATTATCCCCAAATCGGTTGATGGTCATAAATACATCATTACAACTATGGGATACTTTACTAAATGGGTCGAAGCCACACCCTTGCTAACTATCATTGGCCCAAATTTTTTTCATTTTATTACTACGACATCATTGCACGATTTGGAATTCCCTCCACCATTATCACCGATAATGGATCCCCTTTCAAAAATAAGTATGTTAAGCACCTTTGTGCAAAATTCAAGATCAAGAAAACATTCTCCACTCATTATCTGCAATACGCAATGGCTAAGCCAAAGCCACAAATAAGATAATTTTTAAAATAATACACAAGGCCATTGATGCTAGAAGAGACAATTGGCACAATCAAATACTATACTTTCTTTGGGATTATCACACTAACGTCCATACCCCTACTAATGATATGCCCTTTTAAATTGTGTATGAAACTAAAAATTCATACCTTAGAGTAGGAAATACCCTCCTTGGAGGTATCACTAGAAGGAATTCTCAAAGACAATGAATATCATGAAAGCCGACTCCATGAGCTTGAGTTTCTTAAATATTGTCATGTACAATCCCTTGAACACCTCTCGAGTATATCGGATAGAATTTCACAAGCTTACAATAACAACCTTTTTCCATGAGAATTTAAAATTTGTGACCTTTTATGAAAGGAAAATAAAAAAACATAATGGTTGAATCCCATCTCAAAGGAAAGAAAATTTAAACCTAATTATCTTAGACCCTATGTCATCATAGATGGGATATGTGGGTGTCTATCATCTCGCTACTTTCCTTGGAAATCCACTCAAAAATCCACTAAATGTAATGCATCTCAAATGCTACTATATGTAAACATCGTCACCACCATATGATGCACTCTTGTGCCAAGGTTCACACTTGATTTGTTGAGGTCATAATACATTCATGAACCTCACACACTACACATTTCAGGATCCATGCTTCATGATACATCTCTCTAGCATTCCATTCTTACACAACATATTACTACCCTATGATTCACTCTAGTTCCACAATTCATACTCAATTGTTGAGGGTATAAATCTGAAATGAACCTCACCGTACTCACACTCTTTACTCTCTATTCTTCATTTCTCTATTTCTATATCACACATTATCAAACCGTTTCCTATTATGTGCTCTTTGGTAAGGTTCACACTTGATTATTGAGGGAATACAACATCTATGAACCTCAAACACTTTGCACATTACACGCTCAATGCTTCACAATACATCTTTCTAGCACTCTATTCTCACACATCATGCCACCCTATGATACACTCTTGTTCCATGGTTCATACTTGAATTCTGAGGGTCTAAATATGAAATGAACCTCACCACATTCACACTCTATATGATCTATGCTTCATTGATATATTTATCTAGTGCACATTATCAAACCATTTCCCGATGATGCACTCTTTTTCTATAGTTCATTCTTGACTATCAAGGGGTATTTTATAAATGAACCCCATCTCATACAAATTCGTACACATCCACTTGAGGGGCATGCTTCTCATATCACATTAAAATTACATATCATTCCATATCACTCATTCACATCATATTGGATATCTTGGTTACACATACTCTTTCTTGTTTATACTAGTTACATATCCACTTTGTTTCACATGTTAGAAAAATATTTCGTATGTATTTATAATTCTATAACATCACATGCATGTTTAATTTTTTTAGCTATGAATGCAAAATTTCTATAGATCTTTACACACAACACAAATTTTTTGTCATTGTACCTCTTACAAGTCCCACTGAGGATCCTAGGGGAATATACTTTCTTACACACTACAAGTGCTATTGTTTCATATTCTTACCACCACACTACTTGTTCCATTGATCTATGAATGATTTGAAATACTCTTTATCTTTCTAACATGATAACGAGTGTTTCATGTGCAACATTTACTTTGCAGGAAATATTTTCCACCATGGTTTTTTGATACTTTTCTTGATATTGTTTGTCATTATTTTTCATTGTATTCCATTGTTTGAGGGATTTTCCTTATGTCTTTCTTGATCATTTATTGTATGCTTTTGGCCACTTTGGCCCTGATTTTCTTGTGACATTATGAGCGATATCCCATGTTTGAAACCCAATTTTTAGGGTCTACTTTGTCTGCACTATTTCTTGTTTACATTGTCTTCTATATCATGTTTTTCACCTTTTCTACTAACACATATTTCTAGCCACTTTTTTCATGTGCCTTGGTTTCTACCATGCACATTCCTCCCCATAGGGTATCAATTTTTATTAGCATTTGATTCTCTCCTTTGGGCCACATTCTTCTAGTGACGTCACATGAACCCCAAACAAGGGAGAACACATTGGGTGAATCATTCATCCCATAGAACAATTCAAAGCTTTAGTAAAGGCCTACACAACATAACAATATAATAGAGTTAAAGTCACAAAATGGCCTAGATTTTGACTTGGGTCATCAATTCAACATAGAAACTAGCACCCGGATACAAACACTAGTGACTAGGAACTCTTGACCTTTCCTAGGTGCCTATGACAAGGGGGAAGTTAAAGTATCTTTCTCAAATTAACATAGTTTTTAGCATTTCATAGAGTATTTTGAATAGTATAGGCATAATCCTCTAGCAATTAGAATACATTCTATCTCCTTTTTCTACTTGGATTGAACTAGAACAACATGGAACAAAGTAGGATCGCACCATCTGTAGTGGTGTGTAAATTTGGGAAGTAGCCATAGAAGGAGAATAACACTAGACATTTTTCCCCAACACTCTTTTACCATGGTGTGAGATCACCCAAAAAACTTGCATTTGGCATGAAATAACCAGAAAATATCATTCTTGGTGTGATATTGCCAAAAAAACTCACTCTTGGTGTGAGATCAACTAAAAACTCACTCTTAAACAACATTATAGAGACACTTTTTATCCCTTTCACTCATCATAAATTAGGTGCACACTTTCCTTTTACTACTTATTTGAATTTTTCACATACTACTTACATGCTTATTCAAAAAAAAAATCATATACACATATTTGACTACTTCTTTTTCTCTTCTTTTGCGGTCCGTCCTTAATACGCAATAAGAAGAACCACCACACCAAAAAAGCATCAAGTTATAATAACAATAGGTAAAACATGGTACAGATCATACGCTTCACCACTAGGTCACTTCCTCTTTCTTAGCTTTCACGCTTCATTTTTATCACTCCATGCTTTCACTTATGCTGCTTCGGCATGCTTTCACCATTACACTCTACATGGTTATTAGGTACACATCTCTTATCTACTTTATGTTATCGAGTATTCATTCAACAACATAAAGTGGGGAAAATGTAGACACAAAATCACACACTTGGGTACATTTCTAGGTCCATAAACACATACTTGCATTCATATGATTCCTAAGAGAGAAAACTAATAATTGATAGTTATCTTTGGCCTTTTGATTTTTCTTGTCTTCTTTCTGGTCTTTTACACCCTACAACCCAATATGATCTTCATTACTTTATTTATCTAGTCTCTTGACACTAACACCTAGCTAGGACGCTAGTTCCCAATCACACTCATGCCCTCTAGGTGTCTCGACCTATTTATATCTTACTCACCTCATTTAGGCCTCTTTTATGTTTTGGGCATCTTGTTTTTAATGGGTCATCCTTTTAGGTGTCAATTGAAAAATTTATATAAGGGAATCATATAAATACAAAGATGTGTGACCAAAATAAAGGAAAGATTTCTAAGATTCAATTATCACCACCTAAGGTTGCATCCAAAGGAATCTAAGAGCATAAAATTCATTCATCTAGCATCCATTTAAGGGACAAGGGTCTACATTTTCTACATACATGCATATGAGGGAAATTTCATTTTTCCATCCACACATCTATTTTAATTGGTACATCTATCTATCATCCACTATCACATGCACTTGTATAAGGGATTACTAGCACATGATTCTATCACGCACACATAAGAAATACATAGAGTCTCGGAGGTAGTGTAGTTCTCGATCATAAGTTCACTCTATTAGGTGACTTTGCCAAGTTCAATCTGAATCCCCATATTACATCTTTTCTTTTTGGGATTTGATGTAGTTTGAGGGTTTTGCATGTCATCTTCTCTTTGCAGCTTACAAGAGAAATCAACAATCATCCAGGTGACATACATGCGATAAAAACTAAATGGTAGAGACACTTTTGAAACAAAAAAATATATATTTTCTAAGCTCCTACATAGTCAAAACCACCTAACAAAGGTCCCCGCACCTAAGTGCCCCCATCCCTGTTCCAACACCCTAGTCCTGGCTCATTTGGAAGTTCCAGGATTTTACGTGCTCGATTGCAAAATTTGGCCCTTCATGTTCATCGGTTCTTAAGTCTAGAGCACTTCGAGATCAAGTACGAAATTAGCTAAGTCTTTTTCCCTCTCTCTTGCACTTAGGGTTTCATATTTATTTAGATTATTGTTTGTGTCAAATATGCACTTTAATAGTTATTTATCAAATGCGAATCTGTAATATTAGGGTTTAACATTAATTATATGTTTGTTAAATCACTAATGAAGGGAAATCAATTTCAAAACAATTACTTCCTTAATTGTTTTTGTAAGAACCATGGTGAATATGCCATTCTTTTAGAAATAACACAAATAAATTTTAGCTACAAAGAAAAGTATGCAAATTTTATTTACAAACAAAGGTTAACTATGAACATCAAAACTCAAAATTTTGCATATGTTTTCTAGTATTTTGTTAAAATTTAATATTAGGAATTATTTATCACTTCACCATCGATAGCCATGTATTAAAATCTTAAAATTTAGAGTCATTCTTAGAATCCACCTCCCAACATTAACATCCAACCATGCTAAATTTTTAAATGTTCACGCTTGTTCTTTTTATGAATTTCTTGAAAATATAGCGTCATCTTCCTTTGTGCAAATAAAAAATTATTATTTTCCTATTAAGATCATACATAAAAATATTTGATGTAATTTTCATTTTCATTCTACCCATATTTAGGAAATGGTTGAAACCATATCCACCAATCCTAATAATAGAAATTATTTGAGGGATTTATTATTGTCCATAATAAAATTACACCCAAGTAAAACTAGTTCTTTAACCATCATCCATCCATTATATATGTTGTAATAATTTAACATTTATGTTAGCATTAGTTATTTCTTGGCATTGTTGATATTATGCTTGCATGGTAGTTTTTCCTTTCAAGTGTGTGTAGGATAATATCATATTGAGTAATACTTTGTGAGAATTATGATCATTAGGTGATAGAAAATCATGAGTTATATTTTGAACAAGATTTAACAAGAGTATTAACATATATCCACCATCGGGATCAATTTGGTCCCTATGTTACATTCTTCCAACTATTATGGATCATGGATGAATTGATGTCAAGTGTGATGCTACATAAAGAAGTTAAATGGTGTGGAGAATTAATACAACCTTTATCTAACATTTCTCAATGTCATCATTTCTCAAAAATCTCAAAATGTAAAATTGTAATAAAAAACCAACAATGAATACCCCAGGCATTGTTGGCAGTCTTGGTTTAAAAACCAATTTGTTGGCTAGTTAAGGGAAAACGTTAAAAAAGAGGAAAATTTGAAAACCAGTAGTTGGTGGATTTTCCAAACAAGCAATAAAGTACCTTGCTACTTACTTTTGTGCTCTTTCTTCTCGGCATAAATGACTTCAATTTTATCAACATTTTTGCTAGTATTTTCCACTTTTGCTGACATGGAAGAGGTAACGAGGATTGAAGTTATGCCAAGGTATTTTTATTTACTAATTAACTTTTGAATTAATTTTAAGTTTTTTTATTACATGAAGATCCAATAATTCATACAATGCATGAGATTGAGGGATGGAGGATGAAAAAGATACAAGGAAATCTAGCCTATTTAAATGTAAAAATATTATATGATGATAAAAAAATTCTTGATTAATAAAAATATTGACAAATGAATAAAACACCTAATCTAAATATGTAACAACGCTGATAAATAAAAATGTAATAAGAATAGATCAGACCAAAAAATTAAGCCAGAACTCATGAAACACTAGTTGCATAGAGGATATAAAAAAACTTATCTGATTTGTAATTAAATATGGACTGTGATGAAGTGATGAATTGATGAGTAGAGAGGGAGAAGTGTCCCACAAAAGTAAAAAAATTATGCGATCGCAAGATTTACCTAGATTGGGGCACCTAGAATGGGTCAATGGCACTTGTGGGTGTTGTAGACCTTCTCTAGGAACCTGTGACTGCTCAGGACCTTAAAAAACCTCCTTTGTATGGTCACAAGGTATTCACTACATGTTGTTAGTATGTCACACAATGATCGTAGATGTTACTGATAACCTGTAATAAAGAAATGACCTGTATAACCCTCAAAATCATGTCAAATTCCCAAAAATAATGAAAATGAGGGGTTGGACTATCCTTGGCTTCTAAATAAATGAACTTATGATGAAGCGTTGCACTACATCTCAAACCTAATGTATTTATATGTGTTTGTTAAGAAATCATGCCTTAGGTGGCTCTTGTACGTGTTGCACTTGATAGAAAAAAGTAGCTAGATATAAATAGATGTGTGCTTGAAAGAATGAAATTTCCCTTCTATGTGTGTATGGAGAAATGAAAATCCATTGTCCCTTGTGTGTAGCTAGATGTATGCTTAAATGATCTTGTAATGCTCTTGGATGCAACCTTAGGTGGTGATAGCTAATGCTTAGTACTTGGTCCTTTATTATCATCACATAAATTTATATTTATATGATTCCCTTGCTTGAATTTTGTAATTAACCCTAAAAGGCTGAATACCAAAAATATAAGATACCACAAATGGCTATAAATGACATAAAATATATGATTAAAGTATAAAAAGGTCGGGGCACCTAGAGGGGATGAAGATTCCTAACATTGGTGTCCTAGCTAGGCAATCTATCCATAGTGATAAATTCCAAAGTGTGAAAAGATAGACTAGGAAAACAAGAATGAAAGACCAAAAGTGGCAACAGAAAGCAAGAAAATATGGCCAAAGACATGGGTCAATTAGTAATTTTCTTACTTAGGAATCATATGAATAGTAGTATGTGATTAGGACTAGATAAATACCCAAAGTGTGTGATTTAATGTCTACATTTTCCCCACTTTATGTTGTTGAGTGAATTCTCGATAAAATAAAGTAGATAAGAGATGCATACCTAATAACCATGTAGATTGATGGTGAATAATGTACCAAGAGACAGGAAAAAGTGTGGAATGATAAAATATATGAAGCGTGGATGCTAGAGAAGAGTAAGTGCAAAAATTTGTGATGATGATCCTAGGGGTGAAAACATATGTGTATATGTCACAATTGTAATTATTGTTGATGTCACTTGATGTTGTGATGACATGTGATTGATGTGACTACCGCTTCCCATAATGACGAACCTATAAAAGAGAAAATAAACAAGTAGTTAAATACATATATATGGTCAAAATGTGTGAAAAGTATGCTAAAAAGTATGTAAAAATGTGAAAAGGAACATGTGCACCTAATCTATGATGAGAGAAGACATAGAAAAGATCTTGAAGATGATGTACAAGAACTAGTTTTTGGGTGATCTCGTGCCAATTGTGTTGACTACAAATTTTTCAGAGATCTCACGCCAAGAAAAAAATAAGTGCAGGGAGAAAAGTATGGTGTCATATTTCAACCTTTCACTACGCTTCTGAAGCATAAACACCACTTTGCAGATGGTGTGTTAAAATATGATCTAGTTTGATCCAATGCAAAAGTAGAAAATAATGTGTAGTGCATGCATGTCCAAGGACTCTCTGTCTTGTAAAGGCACTATGTAAACTATCAAAAACTATGTTGAACTAAAAAATGTTGTGTAATTGACCCCTAGCCATAGGCATCTAGGAAGGGTTAGGTGTGCCCTGATGCTATTTTCTGGTGTTGGGTGTTGGTTTTGAGTTGTGATGAAGACCCAAGTCAGGTTCTGGGCCATTGCTAAGACTGAATATTGTGTGGACTACGCGCTGAATTATGTTGTATTGTGACTATAGAATGTTTTATAGGGTGATTGATTCATGTAATGGATTCCCCCCTCGTTTGAGGTGCATGTGATGTCATTAAGGAGTATGTGTCCCAAAAGAGGACTAACCACTAAACTGTAACCAATGCCCTGTAAGGGGGAATGTGCTTCATAGAAACTAAGTAACACATAAATAAAATGGTTGGAAACAAGTGTTAGTGCGAGCAAGATAAACACACATGTAAAAGATAGGATGTAAGATAGTATATAATAAGATAATGTGTAAGCTAACACACAAGAATATAATACACAAGAAGAGAATGTAGACCTTTAAAAGTGGGTTGAAAACATGGGACATCACTCATGATTTCAAAAGACAATAGAGGCTGACTTGGCCAAAAGAATACAAGAAATCGAGAGAATAATCAAAACATAGGAAAATCCTGCAAACAATGGCACACAAATACAAACAATAGTAAATAAATAAATAAACAACCATGGAGGAAAATAGACCTACAAACTAAATGTTGCACATGAAGCACCCATTAGCATGTTAAAAACATAGAAATTATGTCAAAGAGAGTATAATATGATATAGTAATGTGTTATGAAATATGAAACAATAACACCTATAGTGTATATGAAAGTGGATGCCCCAAAAGCCATCATGCTGGACTTGGTACTACGTCTTGTGCCAAACATCCATGCTTTGCGTGTATCGATATGTATAAAGTCTATGAGAAAAATTAGAAGGAAAGTGAAGATACATGTGTATATATAAAGAGACAATGACATACAAAGTATCTGACTAACATGTGTAATAAAGTGTAAATGTAACAAGTAAATGCAAGCAAGACTAAATGTGACCAAGATATGCAGTATGTTGTGGATGAGATGGAATGGAATGAAAAGTGAATGTGATAGGAGTTGTGTGCCCCTGAGTGAATGTGAATGAGTATGCATGAGATGAGTTTCATTTATACATTCCCCCTCAGTAGTCGAGAATTAACCATAGAATAAGAGTACGTCATCGGGAAATGGTTTTAATTTTACGAGATATGATCGTGAAAGCATAGAGTGCATAGAGTTAGTGAGTGAGTGAATGTGGTGAGGTTAATTGTAGATTGTTATCCTCATTAGTCAATTATTAACCCTATAATTAGAGTGTGTCATAGGGTAATGAGTGTAACGTGTAAAAGTAGATGCAAGAATGATATGTCGTGAATTTGTAGAGTATGTAGTACATATTATGTGTGATATAAGTTGTGAGAGAAAGGTGTCAAGAATGTATGAAGTGCAAGTGTGCAGTATTTAGTGTATAGTGTATAATGTGTAGTGTGTGAGGTTCATGTATGAAGTACGCCCTTAATAGTAAAGTGTGAACTGAATCAAAAGAGTGTGTAATAGGGTAATGACGATACCAAGGTATCAATATTTGTAAGATGCATGTGAGAGGCTATATGGATAGTGTAGAGTGAATAAGTAGATATGCAAGATAGCCAATAAAGTTAAGAAGGAGGAATTAAGCATGATGCCTCCCAAGTTTATAATGATAGACATGATCATGTAATATTGTCTAAGAGGTCATCATTGTCATGGTCAAAACTAAATGGAGAAGCATTTGAGACTTGGTAAGAAATTATATCAGGTTGATCAAGTAAAGAGCCATTGAGGCATAAATTATACATGCCCATTGTATATTCCTCATCAATGAAGGGAAATAATGGACATCTATGTGCATACCAACAAGTGAGGTTTTGTGAATAGCTGTAAAATGAGTCATTTCAAATGAAAACATGGCCAAAGACATGGGTAATGAGATATCGTATGATCGGGATATAATGTTCCCCCAATGTAATCAAAACAATATTGTCCAAGTGTATGTTGAGAAGTGTGAGGAGATTGTGTAAGAAATACCGTGAGATGAAATACACGAAGACCATAAGAAGCGGTAATGTGGATAAATCCATGGTAAATAATGGGATCATAATGTAAAGGGAAGATGTTCTCCACTATAAATCCTATCTGATTCAATCCATCATGTATGCATATAGTATCGGAGAAAGTAGGATTGAATGGAATCTATTCCCAATAATATTCATTAATGAAAAATGTACATGTAAATGGATAATGGGCTAATGGTGGTCTCTCGCAAGAAAGTGGAGGAGGTGGAACAATGTCCACTGTTTAGAAAAACCCTTATAAATAATCATAGAATTAGTAGAAGGAGGAGGTAGTGATGCCGGTGGGATAGTATCTAACATGAAAATAACACCTTAAAGTGGTGAAAAATGATCTAGAGAATCCATGGGTTGTGGGTAATTAGTAGTAACACATGTTGGAGTAGAGAGGGTAGTGGTATGATTGTAGTTGTAATATATTAATGGTTCACAACCACTAGGGATTGTATATTCTATGCCCTCATGTAAGAACTTAACACATCGATGCATTGTAGAAGGTACTATTTGCATAAAATGAAGCCATGGCCTACCAAGTAAGAAATTATATTGAACTGGGAATTCAATGATGAAGAAAGCTATCGCAAGAGTTTTTGTCCTAAAAGTGATAGGAAAAGTGATGTGGCCTATGCATGGATGAATAGAATCATCATATGTGCAAAGATAAATGGATGAGGGACTAAAATTAGTAGTAAAAAGGATGATATTTTTAATGAATGATAAAGTGCAAAGATTGATCTCAAATCCATTATCGAATATGGTGCATTTGACACCCGAATTATAAATGTGAATCATGATGTACAAAGGTGGATCATTTTCAAAAACAACAAGATTGGTAGTAGGATTAGATGGAAAAGAAATCCGTTGAGAAAATACATCTATGAATGTGTTATATACTATATCCAGATGAATATCAGAAGAAATACGAGTAGTAGTAAAGAGAGTAATTATTTTATCTCTTAATTTAGGGTTGATGAGTAGGAAATTATTAATAGAAATATCCATTATGAGAAGACCTTAGAAAAATACAAAGAAATAAAAGTATGAGAACCCTAAGAGTGTTAGAAATGAGTCGGGTTCACCAAAATGATTAAGAAAAATATTGATAAATGAATAAAATGCCTAATCTAAATATGTAACAACTTGATAAATAAATATGCCTAATCTAAATATGTAATAAGAGCATATCCGACCTAAGAAAAATAAGCTAGAAATTATGAAACCCTAGTTTCAAAGAGGATATAGAAATAATTATCGATTCCCAATTAAATATAGAATGTTCAAATGATGAATAAAAAGGAGAGAAGTGTTACACGAAACACAAAAATTGTGTGTTGTAAGATCTTGGATTGGGGCCCCGGAATGGGTCAAGGGAACTGTGGGTGTTGTAGACTTGCTTTTGGGTCTTGTGACTTCTCGGGACCTCATAAAATCTCATTTGAAGGGTCGCAAGGTATTTTTGTCCTTTGCTACATGTTGCTATTATGTCTCACAATGATCATCGATGTCGCAAATAACCCGCAACAAATAAATTACCAAAAAAACCTCAAAAGCACATCAAATCCAAAAAGAAAAGAATGTAAATGAGGGGTCGAATATCCTCAAATATATAATAATTTAACTTAGGACCGAGAACTACAACACATCTCAAACCCAATGTATTTATATTTGTTTCTATGGAGAAATTATTCCCTATGTGGATCTTGTGTGTGTCGCACTTGATATTAAACAAGTAACTAGATATAAATAGATGTGTGTATGAAATAATGAAATTTCCCTCTTATGCATATATGTAGAAATGACAGTCCCTTGTACCTTGTGTGTAGCTAGATGTATGATTAAATGCTCTTATAATTCTCTTGGATGCAACCTTAAGTGGTGATAGCTAATGCTTAGTGTTTGGTCACATAATTGTTAGTCCTTTATTATTTTCAAATAAATTTATATTTATATGATTCCCTTTCTTGAGTTTTGTAACTAACCCTAAAAAGGCTGACTAACAAAAATATAAGATGCCCCAAATGTATAGAAAGGGCCTAAAATATGGGATAAAAGTACAAAGAGATTGAGGGAACCCGGAGGGGATGGGAGTGCCAAGTGTTGACATTGTGGCTAGGCATTGGTGTTCGAGTGAGAAATGCCAAAGTGTGAAATGAAAAATAGGAAAGCAAGAGTGCAAGACCAAAAGTGGTAACAAAAGGAAAGGAAAGATGGATAAAGACATGGGTCAATTAGTACTTTTGTTACTTAGGAATCATATGAATAATAGTATGTGATCAGGACTCGATAGATACCCAAAGTGTGTGATTAAGTGTCTACATTTCTAAGCTTAATATTGTGGAAAACCAAAGTAGAAAAATTTCTAGAGAGAATTATTTTTACGTGGATTTAATCCATGTTTTAATTTCTCCATGAAAATGTACAAGTAATGCTTATGTTTTTTTGTAAACAAATATTGGTTGAAAATTCACAGTAGGAGGTTCTCCACATAAGAAGCTAATCCTACCTTAATAAAAAAGAAAAGAAGAAATAAAAAAGATAAACACAAATTAAAAAACATTTAGATGGATAATCTAGAGAAGTTCCACAGAAAAAATTGTGAAAAAAACTTATAAAAGTAAAAAGAGAGAAAGGAAGAAACAAGAGAGGATAGGAAGAAAACCTCCACACAAGAACCTACTTAAGAATCATTTTAAAGGAAAGAAAGGCAATATGAGCAGCTCCACATAAGAACCCATCCTTAAAATTTGGCACATATAAAAGGGCACACTAAGGATAATTTTATTTGAAATGGTTTGATTTCATTTGAATAACTAAAATATTTTTCATTCATTTCACTCTTCTATATATTATGCCAAAAATTCAAAAGTTATAATGATGAAAAAGAAATTTAATCTTTTCATCTTGTTTGAATGACATTGAAAAAGAATAGATTGGATATAAAGACAATACAAAAAGAATAATGACATGCATGAGTGTAGGTGTGGGGGAGTGAATGAACCCTAAAATGGAAGGAAGATAAAATAATTACGACCTATTTAAATGCAACTTATTGGAAAGACCTTTTGGCATGATTCAGATGTTTGAAGAAATATTTTAAGATTATTTTGGGATGTTTCAAAACAATAGGAAAGGATATACGCAAATATATGTCCTTGAAGGAGGCATGTCAATGTGAACTTTTATTAAAATTAAAATTTAAGTTTCATTATGTTTTTCTTTTGTTTCACATTTTTATATTATGCTAATGAATTTGAAGTTTCTTTCCTATGTTGGAAAATGGGTCTATATGCTTAGCCTATTCAAAGTAATCTTTGAAGGATGGGATTAACCATAGAAAATATAAAATTCATGCATAAATGGTTCAAAAAAATTAAAGAGAAACATGAATAGTGGAATGCTCAATTCAGGCATGAGAGAGATGATGGGTCCCTAAAACAATTTTATACAAGATTTAACATTCTTTTCTTTGTAGAAATTATGGATCTAAATCTATTATATTATATTTATTTATTTTGTGTGTGTTAATGTAATTTCCATGCAAGTATATTAGTGATTTATTTCATGTAATGTGTGATTTAATTTCTTGCAATTATTTTTCTACAATTTGTATGAGTTTACAAAGAGTTGTCAATGAAGGGTTTTATGTCCCCTAATGCATATTTCCTTTAGACACCAGTCATGGATTGACAAAATTTTAATGATGAGGAAAACAATGACACTCATCACCTAGATTCCACTTCACATCACCACCCTACATAAAAATGAGTCTTAATAACTTTTATCACTAGAGTTAGAATTTATGATAAGGATAATCCATAGGGATATAGAAAAAAATTCATCGAGAGAAACTAGATCAAAGGAAAAATTAAGATAAATAATTAGAAAAAGGTTTAGTTATAGAACCACCGATCTCTGTAGAGAAGTGATTGTGTAACCTCCTCAAAGGTTATGTAACAATCTCATTGCACTGAGTGCGACGATTGTGTAACCATCAATCTGCATTCACCGGCAGTCCTATCATTAAATAAAACTAAAAATACATTGACAAATAGTCATGGATTTGAAGCATCTATATGGCACATCTACCTTGTTTTCCCCTTCATATTATCTAGTGCATGGGAGGACATTGGAAGTAACTATAAAATCAAGAATAACACATGGAATTGATCATCGATTCATGAGAGAAGTGAGCAAGAAGACTTTGGTGTTGGGATTGATTTGTAGAAGCAAGGTTTATGAGCAAGTCAAATAAGTAGAGAGGGTGGAAGTAACAATGTTGTATTCCTTTAACTTCTTGTAATTTACATTCATTTCAATTGGATAATATATAAATGGGAGAAAAGAGCAATTTCCCTTCTCGACTTGTTTTCCCTCAAATTGGGGATTTCTAGGATAAACAAATTGTGTTATGTGTTTGAATTTTTCATTCTTATTTTCTAAAAATTAGTCTTAAGTGCTAGAATTCATTCACTAAATTTCAAATTTTTCATTTTTAATTAAATTGAAAGTAGGAACAACAGTTGTGTGGTTTTTAAATTTCAAAATAGAGGTTTATAGATAATTTTAGTATCGAGCTAAAAATAATATGAAAGGGACTGCGATATTCATTCTTGTGTGACTTGTATGATAGTGAAAAGTTCTAAAGGTGAATAATTCATACCTTATGATCCAAATATATCTATGAAAAGGTGGAAACAAAGGATTAGAGATAAAATGGAAGAAGATAACTTGGTATGTAGATTTTATATGTTGGAAATCACTATGGAAAGGGTCTTTCAACACCAATGGGAACTATCAGATCAATAAAGAAAAACAAGGGTTAAGAAAGATTTCATAGACTCAATGGTTCAAGCTTTTTTTGAGAAGTTTGGCATATGAAAGAGCCATGATGAGGAAGAATATGTGGAAGAGAATGAAGAGGAATCTTCATTGAAAAGGAAAGGTAAAATCTAATCATGTTCCTTTTAAAGTTGAAACTAAAGTTGAGATTAAAAGGTTGTATGTACAAGTAGATACATAATTACTAGATAAATGGTTAAAGAAATTGGAGGTTTATTTTAATGTTCATAATATCATTGAGGCATAAAGAATTACCTTTGCATGTCTCAAGATGGAAGGACATGCTCTATTTTTGTGGGAAACCCATCTATCCACTTGTAAATAGAAAAAGCATCTTATTGTAAGTTCTTGAGAGTGTTTTAAAGAATTACTAAGGGTAAATTTTTATCCTATTGGCCGTAAGACTGACCAAATGATTAAATGGTAGTATTTCAGACAAACCAATGGTCAAAGTGTGCAGGATTACACTACGAAGTTTGAAGGAAACCGATGTTGTGTAATATGGACTTAGAGGATGAGGATATTATGACCAAGTATTTGGGAGGACTTCACACTCACCTTCAAAGGAAGGTCATATCCATGAATCCAAGGATCTCAATGAAGCATGTGTACAAGAATATTACATATATGATGAGAAGAATCAGGGAGAATTGGAGACAAGGACAAAGTAGTAAAAAATCATCCAAAGAAAGAGCAGGGAAAATAAGTAACAAAGGTAAATGGAAAGTTAAAAATACCATTACCACTTTAAATACTTGTAAGGATCCCAATATTTTTGCAAGAATTGTTATATCAATGGCCATACTAATGCTACATGTTGGAAGTTGCATCTAGAATTGCATCTAAAGAAATGAACAAAGGACTCCAAGAACTCCATGAAAACTATAAAGACATGTGGGGAGGTAGAGATAGAGGATGATTCTGATGTATACAAAAGGATAGGATGCACAACCACCAACATGGACAACTAGGAACAAAAAGAAGAGACGAGTAAGTAATTTCAAATCAAAATCCAAATAAAGAGGACTAAGGTAAATGATTTGATTGATATTGGTTCTTAATCTAATTTGATTTATGTTGCTGCTGTAAAGAAGCTTGGTCTTGAAACTCATGAGCATCAACATCCTTATCCTTTGGGATGGATGAAGAAGAGTGTAGAAATATAGGTAAAACAAATATGTAAGTTCAAGTTTGGGATTAATTCTCAATATATCGATGTATTAGAAGATGATGTAATTCCACTTGATTCTTTTTATGTTGTCTTCAAGAGGCATTACTTATATATCAGGGATGTTATATTCATGGGAAGGAGAACCAATACAAATGGGTTAAGGATAGATTCAGTTACAACATCTAGGCACACCAATGTAATTCAAAACTTGTTATGGTAAGTGCTAAGAAAGCAAAGAGACTAATTCAGGAAAATCATAATCATTTTTGTTTACTTTTATTAAAATATAAGAAAGATGGGGTGGAAAATTTAGATGTTTCTAATAAAGTGATGAAGGACTTTGATATTATAATTCAATATTTTTAGGAATTATTCCAAAATCCTAGTGGGTTACCAAAAATGAGAAGTAAAGCATGATATTCAGTTGTTTCGAGTCCCCTATACTAAATATTGGGTTTTATATGTAATTCTTGTTAGAGAGAACAAAGGTAAATAAACAACTCTAGTAGCTATTAGACCAAAAGGTGATACCCCAAAGAACCTCACCATGTGGTGCACATATTGTGATGATGCCAAAGAAGGATGGTTCTTGGAGAATGTGCATTGACTACTGTGCTTTGAACAATATTACCATTAAGAAAAAATATCTATTCCCAAGCATAGATGATCTCTTGGACTAACTTTAGCATCTAAAGTTCTTCAAAAAGTTGGATCTAAAGTCTGGTTATCACCAAGTCGAATGAAGGAGGATGATATATAGAAGAATGCCTTCAAAACAAAACATGGTTTTTATGAGTGGTTAGTACTTCCATTTGGTTTATGTAATGCACCCACTACATATATGAGATTTATGAATGATGTATTGCGGGAATTCATAGATTCACATTTCATTATATATATGGATGATATTTTGAATTTTAGTGCCACATGGGAGGAACATCTAACACATTTACAACAAGTCTTGTAAGTTCTCATGGAGGAACAAATACTATGCAACATGAATATGTGTAAATTTTCCAAACAATCACTTGTCTATATTGGGCATGTGGTTGGAGGAGAAGAGCTAGAGTGGATCCAAAGAAGGTGTAAGCCATTACCAACTAGCCAACACCAGTAGGAGCAACAAAGACTAGGCGTTTTGAGGGAGAAATATAATACATGAGGAAGTTCATTCCAGGATTCTCTCGCTATTGCAACACCTCTACACACATCGGCCATAGATAATAATGGTTTTGACTAGGTTAAGGAACAAGACAAGGATTTTGAGTTATTAAAATTAAAAATTATTCATGCTCCAATATTTGATCTTCCTAATTTGCAACAAACCTTTGAATTAGAGACAAACGCCATTGATTATGCTATGAGAGCAATGTTTTTATAGGGAGGTAAGCTTGTATGTTATCAATTCCAGAATTTCACTTCAATAGTTAAGGGATATTCATTTCATGATAAAGAGATGTATGCACTAGTTCAAGAAATAAATAAATGTTAGGAAATAAGGGATAAAATATGCAAAATAATCCCTCACAGAATCACAACAACAGAAAATAATATGTAGAAAATATTACAGATCTCGAATAAAAGTGTAGAATAAAATAACACAACACAAAGAGACAATATTTAACGTGGTTCACCCAATTTGGGCTACGTCCACCAAGAATCACTTGCTCAGATTTTATTACAAGCCATCACTCTCTCAATATAATACCCATATCTGTTTGGAGCTATGCTCAACAAACTCTACAGAATTCACACCTGAATTCAAGATGCATCTGCAATGTTACATTAACCTACCATATGCACAAAACCACACAACTAGACAACTACTTGAGTGGTTTTACAAAATTGAGGGTATCAAAACCATGGGCCAAAACCGTCCCATAAACATATGGGTCAAAAATCCTACCCATATGAGAAAAGAACGTTTCCCAGTATATCGGGCACATTTTAAGGCCAAAAATTTTTACAATACTCTTAGTGTACAATATTCAACACTTTCTCACATGAAAATAGGTTCCACAACTTAACAATATCCCACTTGGAGACTAGTTTTCCTCTAAGAAAGTTTCTCAACCCTTCACTAGTTTCCATGAAGACTAACCAAAGCTTAACACAACTTTAGTTTTTCCCTTGTGAAAACTGTGGAAAGTGTATAATATTATTAATGTACAGTCTTCAACACTTTCTCACATGAAAACAAGCTCCAAAACCTAACAATAAATGGAAACATTATTTGTTGGGTAAATAAACTATTGTGCACACTGACCAAAAACCTCTATAGTATTTTTAAGCACAATCTAAATTGTAGCAAGAAAAGTACTACAAATGGATGGGGTTCCTTCGATAGTTCCATTTAGTAATCAAGTATAATAAAGGTAGAAAAAATTAGTGGCATAATTTTTTTCTTAGGCCGCTCACACAAGAAAAAATATATAGTTCAGCTACTATCTCTCATGTTAAGCCCTTAACAAAGGAAGCTTACAGAGAGGCATATACTAAAGAAGTAGTTGCAGTCCAAAGGGGATGAAAAGATAAGTATTGATGATTGCTATCTCAAAGATGGGATACTCTACCAATGGGGAAGCTTTGTGTTCTAAAAGAAGAAAGGATTTTATTAATGAGGAAAGAAAATACCTTGAATGTAGGAGGGAATTTTGATGTTGGAAATACCATGGATCACTCACAAAGGTATGTATATTGGCCCAATATGTAAGAGGAAGTATCTAAATTCATAAGAGTATGTAAACTTTATTGTACTAGAAAGCCTAAAATTAGGAAGGAAGGTTTGTATATGCCTTTACCAGTCCTTACTCGACCTTGGGAGGATATCTCTATGAATTTTTAAGGAGGACTACCTATGGTTAAACATGGCCATGATTATCTATATGTTGTTATTGATAGATTTAGAAAAATGTGAGTTCTTATGACATGTAAAAAGACTAGAAAAGGACATGAGGTAGTTGAAAATTTATTTGCTAATGTATAGGTGCATTTTGTTTTGCCAAAGTATTATTTCTAATAGTTATTATATGTTCTTGGGGAAAATTTTAACTACTTTGTGGGTCAAGATAGACACTAGGTTATAAAGAAGCATAACTTTCCATCCCCAAACATATGGAAAAATAGAGGTGGTACCCAAGACTTTGGTACAACTAATTAGAGGATACAATAGTTTCTATCCATATTTTGCACCCTTGAAATATGGAAAACTTAACATGTAAGAGCATTAGTAGTTGATGGGGAAGCAATGGCAAGAGGATGACCCATTTGGTTCTAGCTAATAGGAAAATATTACTTGAATGGAAATGGGAAGAAAGATCGGTGACATGTGTAAGGTTGTTATCGATTGGCAACACATACGGTCATTAATGGTTGGTAACAAAATGATGTTTCTAAATGTAGTAGAAAAACCACAAA
Organism: Taxus wallichiana var. yunnanensis; assembly: GCA_018340775.1. NCBI lineage: Eukaryota > Viridiplantae > Streptophyta > Pinopsida > Cupressales > Taxaceae > Taxus > Taxus wallichiana. The sequence goes on from CM031234.1 coordinate 964,650,097, forward strand.
CATCTCAATGGCCCATGATGCATTACCAGCCATTACCAGATGGTAATAATAATGGTATTACTTAGCGGTAATATAAACCAGCTTGAAAAAACATGTATAGTGGTTGTCGGTAAACCGACAACATGGAAAATTTCATCACCGACAACACTTTTAGGCCAATAACTCCCAACCGACAACAAATCACGATCAACAACAACTTTTAGGCTGACACATGTTCTCGAATGAAACTTCATGGGCTGAATTTTTCAAGTCAACTTGTTCCCGACTCGACATAATGAAATTTTTTATCATCCAACAACATAGGAATATCAATGAAGGGCCTTGGATTAGGTGAGGTAGCTGGGTGAAAAGATAGCTCACAAAATAGTTTTAATGAAGTATGGTACCCATGTCTTATTCTGTAAGAAAAGTACCATTGGGAAGTAGAATTATATGGCTACCCATACCTCTTTTTAGATAATTTAATGTATATTATCAGTTGGTGAAGCATATTCAAGGATTTCTATCTATATAATGTAAAAGACCCCCTCATTTGAAGGGAGGATTTTATGAAAATGTAAAGGAAATCTATCAAAATTATTTTAGCACTTTCGTAAGTCAGTAGGCCTTGGATTTGAGCATTATATTTTGTAATGGATTGTGCATCCTTTTGAGCAATAAAGTTAATGTTTTGTGGCTTTGTATGCCCTAACTTGTGTTATATTGCATTTCTTTCCTTCCATTACATTTTTAGTTATATTTTGTATACTTTTTTCCTCTTACAGATTTAAATCTATTGTTCCCCACAAAAATGGATATTTGAATGTGGTTTTAAACTATGACACTTCTGTTTTCCCTCTTTCAATACATTTTCTTCCTATTTTCACTCATTAGGAATCTCTCCAATCCTTGTTCTTTGTGTTATCACCTCCCTTAGAGCAGGATTTAATTTCATATATCTTTCTCTTCCCTGGTCCCTTGGAATCTTAGGTTAGTGTTAGATAGTTACATTTATCTTTCTAGGAGTATTTTTAGTGCTAGGAATAGGTAGAGGAACTAGCCTTCTTTGGAGGTTTGTCTCGGTTAAGGGTCCCACACCTTGAGACAATATCATGTTAGTCAAAAGTAGGGGTATGAAATGTGGAAGTCCCGTGGTGCTATTTTTTTGACATAACAATTATGGCATGCTTGGTGGGACCAATTTGAGGAGCTTTACATCTTCATTTTATCAAGTGGATGTGTTCTTGTTGAAATATCCTCATTTGGAGGCTCTGCAACAACACATCCGACAAATCTAATCAGAAAATAAACTGGTTTTAGTAGTTTTGGTGGTTTAAGTGGATGAGAAGGATTCAGACAAGGTCTAGGACAATAGAAGAGGGAATATTTGAATACTTGCAGTTATCTTAAGGTAGAGGAAAAAGAGGAAGACAAGTTAAGAAATATCCATCTCCACCAAACAAGACTCTTTTAACACCTCCACTTGGTAGGCCATTTTTTCAATCAAATAGAGTTCTTAGGCCAAACAAAATGGCTCAAAACCACCAAATCCATTTTTCAATTTCACGGGTAGTATCCCAATCAATCTCAATGCATAAAATCCAATTCTAGTGGAAACATTGAAGAACATATCATATATCACTAGGGAGAATCACATAACCCTAATTGATCACATTCAAGATATTACAAATGTATGTGAAATTCATGAGATTGTTGATATGGATGTGGTGGTAAAACTTCTTACCTCTTACCTCAAAGGAAAATATTTGTAATGGTTCAAAAGCTTAGCAACATGATCAATTCAGAACTGGAATGAACTATGCTCGGGACTTTGTTACTATTTTATGGAAAGGAAGACAACTTATATCTTTTGGTGTAGATGACTATAATCAAAAGAGCATCAAATGAATAGATGAATAACTTCAATTTTATATTCCAAAGAATAATGGATATGATTCCAATTCTTTGTAAGACTAGTCATCTGCTGAAGGTGCATTTCTTTATTTCCTTAAATCTTTTAATTATGATATATCTATTATGATACAATATATGGGAGGGATAACCTTACCAGGAGGCTATGTCATAGCTATTAGAGCTAAGAATTACCTAATTCAAGTTAGTAAACTTACACCTAGGCCACCTATTCCTATTTATCTAGAAATGGGAAATCCTAGTTCTAGAAAACCACCTGAGTTATCCCCTATTCTTGCTCCTAGAAATCAAAGTTCTAATGAAGCTTAAAACTCTTCTTCTAGCACCTCAACTGAACTCCAAGAGGTCATTAAGAAATTGTAGAACCTAGGGAACGAATTGGTAACCCTCGAGAGGCAACAAACTCAAAATTTTAGGCAATATTAGCCTCACGCCCAACCAAATAGACCCCTATATCATCCAAATAGACCTCCTACCCAAGTTGCTAACCAAAATCAAGGACAACCTCTTAGTGTTAACCTATTTCAATAATACAATCCTAATGCACCTTCAACATTTAGAGCCTTGGTTCCGGTCCAGAATAACCTTGCACATGAATATGAATGGTGTTTCATTTGTGGACAAAATCATAATTAGGAAGCATGATTAAATGGTATAATAAACCAGGCCTTGATGGTATAAAATGTTGGTGTGTCTCAAGAGACAAGTGAAGGAGAAAATTAGCAGCATGAAAGTACTCGGGAGGAAACCCGAATGATACTTCACTAGTGAAATGGAAAAAGAGGATTTATGTGGTATAAATCAGCCTCTTTCTTAGGGTATAATGGTTGGCCCCAAAATATTGGCCAAGTACAAGAAGGTGCATGGGCACACAAGACCTAGATGAAGAAGGGCACGCGGGTTAAAGACATGCAAGGGAAGGGTTCTAGCGGGGTTTTGTAGAATATATGACGTGTGCACGTAAGGTAAAACAAGTTTTGGACTTAGCCATATTCGGCATCCCAAAAGCACATGAGAAAATCGTGACCCTTATAGCATATGGAGTGGATAAGGTGCCATGTGCCACCTTGGGACTGTGGGATCAAAAAGGGAATATTCCATGCATGTGATGGAAGGTTCTAGAAGAGCATCATTACACAAAGTGGAGAGCTCATATCAAAGAAAGAATTCTCCATTAGAGGACCACTGGACACGTAGATACCGATTTGTTACCTCATAAGGCATGGTGGTGAAGGTAGGAAAGCTATATATTGAGGTGCATGGATAGCATAAAGAGATACTCGAGGGTGTGAGGAGAAGAGGTATATACATGAAGTCATTATGAGAGAGAGTAGTATGCTTTGGAGAAGAGGTGAAGCTCTGTAGAGATATCATGGATGATTCTATTGGTTGGGATTAGGAAAATTTAGGAGTGATGGCACACTTAGAGGGATGGGTGCATACTCATTTTTGTAATGTTATGAACATAGTGTAGTTCTGATGCATCTTTTGGCTCTACATGGTTATATGAGGGTCTCATTATGACTTTAAGGAATGTAATGTGGATTATTAAACATGATAATATAAATATAAGGCTATGTTATGAATCATATATGTGTTCAGGAGTATAATACTTATGCATTTCCTTTCTGTATGAACCATTTCCATATGTTGTTTGTTATTTCCCTTTTCTGCATGCAATGAGATAATAACCCATCCTTGGTTCTCAGAAAGAAACATCGTTCTTTTCTATTCATTTCCATTTGAACATCTGTCATTAGATTATGCATTCTCACAAGACTCACATAAAGGAGAGGCTCGGTGCCCACACATGCCTCGAGTGAGTGCGCACACCCGGCCCGGTGATAGGCCAATACACATGGGATTAGACTATTGGTCTAAGGGTATAAAAATGACTACATATAACAACAAACACAAGGTCTAAAGGGAGAGTTATTGAAAATGGAAAATAATCAAATTCAAATGCTCCTTAACCTTCTATCACACTTTAAGGATTTAACAACTTAAGCATAGTCCAAAACTCACAAAATCAACCCAAGGCACCAGTTGTAGCAACTCATATGCAAGAGAAGGTAGTGCCAAGAAAAGGGCAGCAAAAGGACAACCCATATCCATTCAACATCATTGACAACATGAAGAAGAAAAATGTGAGTATCTCCATGTGGGAATCATTAGCAATTCCAGGCCAAAGGGATATTTTGCAAGCAACCATAACTAACTTGTCCATCTCAAATGAGTCACCCAAGGATCAAGAGAAGGTCCTCACCAATACCATGCAACAAAAGGCAGGTCAAATAAGTATAAATATGAATCCTCTGCCATTTTATGTGTCCTTGATTATTGAGAATGACCTAGTACACAACTACATGATTAGCTTAAGGGAAAACAACTCAGTGATGCCAAAGTAGATACTAGATCAACTAATCTCAAGTATGAACCCATTTCAAAAGGAGTGGTGTAATTGGAAGGAATAGTAGTGGGAACCATTGGAATCATCAAGAACTTGAATATAATGCTACATGCATGCCCAAATATCATAGTCCACCAAGACATATCAATCATTTATTTACCAACACTCTTTACCCCATGCTTGTCAAGGTATTTTACTGCCAAAATTGGAGGCTACTTGTCAATAAATTAGTCCCACATGCTCTTCAAAACAAGGTATGGAGCTAATGATACAATTCGATCAAAGCCAATTTACAATTACCATATTGAGCCTCACATGCCAAGTCTAACCAATTCCAATTGCTCAACCTTTGACCAAGAAAAATACCCAAATACTCCGAGAGCGCAGTACAAAGTCGAGCCATTATAGATTTGACATTAGATGAGTGGGATTACAAAAGACATGCTTATGATCCTTATAAAGAGATGGATGAAGTTTAATTGGTCATCTATTGTCTACATGAAGAGAATCTAACTCTTCCTAGCATCACCAAACTAAATGATGAAGATGATAATGAAGTTTGGAAGCTGTTCTTTAATGGTTCAAGGAACAAGAAAGGTTCGGGGGAGGAGTGATGCTTATATCTCCCAAAGGTATGAAATATTACTCAGCTTTCAAATTTTAGTTCATTTTCTCAAATACCATAACTGAGTATGAAGCATTAATCCATGGATTACATTAGGAAAGGAAAAGAAGTATCAAGAAATTATAAGAACCATCTTAAGCACCAGTATGAAGCATTAATTCTCTCTCCTAGATGGATACTCGTGCAACAATAATATTATGGTGAACGAAGAGGATCAATTCAAAATGACATTCACCACCAAACAGGCGCAATTGAGCTTATAGGAATATGCCATTTGGATTGTCAAATGTTAGGAAACATTCTAGATGGCTATGGACATGGTGTTCGAGGGTTGATAAAAATATAGTTCTTTTATACTTTGATGACATCACTATATTATCCAAAAATGCAACAAGTCACCTCTTTCACCTCAGGCAAGTGTTCCAAATATGTAGGAGATTCATAGTGTCTCTAAATCCAAAGAAGTGTATATTCCTAGCTCATGAAGGAAAGCTCTTAGGCCACATTGTGTCTAAGGAGGGGTTGAAAATTGATCCAAAAAGAGTTGAAGCTATTTGTGCTCTACCATTTCCAAGTCACAAAAAGGATCTCCAAATATTTTTGGGGAGAATCAACTTTGTCTCGAAGGTTTGTTCCTATTTTTCCACTCTTGTTAAGCCACTAACCATGATGTTAAAGAAGAGTATGGAATTTAAGTGGACAACGGAGGGAAAGGAGAGTTTCAAATCTATCAAGCATGTCATATCTCAAGCTCCAACTCTCATCAATCCAGACTTCTCCAAATACTTCATTCTTTATGCCTTTGGTGGTTCGAAACAATATTCATAATCTTGGTGCAACAAAATAAAGGTGGATCGAGTAACCAATCACCTTGTTCAATCATAGCTTGGAGGATTATGAGGTGAGGTATTATTTTATTGAAAAATATGTCCTTGTTGTTATCATAAGTCTAAAGAAATTCAAGCATCTAGTGTCAAATAATAGAATTCATTTACTAGTTTCACATGTGGGTGTGAAAGATTTTCTTTTGAACAAGGACCTTAATGAGAAAAGAGATGGTTGGATAACCAAGGTCATGGAATATGACATTGATATCAAGGTAACTAAGTTGGTCATGGGTAAGGGTCTTTGTGAGAAGTTGTCTTCAAATAAGTATACAAAGTCAAATGATGGAGAAGGAATATGTTTAGTGCTCTAGGATGATAAAAACAACAAGCTGATGCTTTACCCACTCATTTCTAGATTGAGAGCATAGTATAATTCCTTTAAATAGGCTAGAGCCCTCAAGGTTTGAGTAAGGAAAAGAGAAGGTATTTCAGGCTACAAACTATACCATATGTGCTAGTAGATAATTTTCTATTCAAAAGGGATGTGAATGGTGTCCTCCGAGATGCATCAAAAATGTCAGATAGAGAGGGTATTGCATGAGTTTCATGATGGAGAAAAAGGTGTCCATTTTCCCCAAAAGGAACAACTCTTAGAATCATGAAAGTTGGTTATTACTAGCCTAATATTTTCAATGATTGCCACTCATGGATCAAGAAATGCAAAAAGTGTGCACTATTCAAAGGCAAATAGAGATTAGTAGCCCTCCCATTACATCCCATTTCTATAAATGAACCATTCATGTAATGGGGGTTGGATTTTATTGGAGTGATTAACCCAAATTCTAGCCTAGGCCACAAGTGGATCTTGATAGCCACATACTACTTCACCAAGTGGATAGAGGCAGTTGCACTCAAAGAAGAAAATGAAGCCAACATTCTGGATTTTTATGAAGGTATTGTGACAAGGTTTGGTGTCCCTTCCACTATAATATCAGATAATGCCTTGTCTTTTCTTGGAACAAATATATCTGATTGGGTAGTTAAGAATGACATCTATTTGAGAACTTCCTCAAAATATTATACTTAGGGTAATGGCCAAGATGGGTCCACAAACAGAACTTGTTGAAGATTATAAGGATAAATCTAGATGAGAACAAGAGGAATTGGCATACCAAGCTGAAATCAGCATTATAGGATGATAGAATCACTCTAAAAAGTCAACCAATTATTCTCCTTTCAAGTTTGTTTATGGAAGGGAAACAAGGATGCCAATATACCTAGAGTTACTAGCATTGGAGCTTATTAAGCAACTAGGTTTGTTTGTGTTTGAAGCTATGGAAGTTAGGTATGTAGAGCTCATGGATCTAGAGGAGATGAGAAACTAGGCCATGAAAACAATGGAGAAAGACAAAACTGAAATCAAGATGAGCTTTGATAGAAAGGCTAAAAATAGAACCTTCCAAGAAGGAGAGTTGATCTTGAAATGGGATGCAGAAAGAGACAAACTAGGAAGACACTCAAAGTTTGATGTAATATGGAGTGGCCCTTATATGATTTTAGGATGCAAAATAACAATGCTTTCAAATTTTTAAAGTGGATGAAGAAGAATTACGATTCCAGTTAATGGAATCTATCTCAAGAATTATTAATAAAGTAAAGTATCTTCTGATACATATTAGTTTAGGATTTTTAATTCCTCCAAGTTCCGATAGCACATTGATTTACTATAGTATAGGGCTTATTTTGTAAAAAGTGCTTGTGCACTCTCTACATGTTCCATTTGGAATGTGTATGTTGTTCTTATTTGTACATATTTGTGCCCTTTTTTTTTGCACTTTCCAATTTTAGGTAGGGTCTTGTGATGGAACAATTATCCTCCAACCCAATGTTTTAAGAATGAAAGGCTCCAATAATGTTTAAGAGGATTATGGGTGCATTCCCAAGTGTCATAACAGTTTCAAAATTAGAATGACTCCATGCCTAACAGATCCTCTAGGTTCACCGGTCTTTCCGATCTAGGAGGAAGATAACCCCATGAGTTGCCAATTGTTATCCATATTTTGTACGCCTACATAACTTAATAGGTCATAGCGTTGGTAGTTGATGGGGAAGAAATGCTTTGTAATATTTAAGGTGAGCTATAGAAAGGGGCCAAGCCATTTAGTTATAGCTAACAGAAAATATTACCGACCGGAAATAGGACAAAAGCTTAGGGACATGTGTATGGACATTACTAGTGCCAAAACGTATGGTCTTTACCAACCAAGAACAAAATGATGTTTCCAATGGAAATGGTAGGACCACAGCTTTCCCAATGGCCCATGATGCATTATCAGCCATTACAAGCTAGTAATGAAGAATGGTATTACCAAATCGATAATAGAAACCAACTCGACAACAACATGTACACATGTTGAGTTATGGAGCTCAATTACTTCAGATTAACATGTTATATTAAACTTGTAGGAAATAACAGTAACCAACATTTGTTATGGATGAAATGACATCAATCACCTATGAACTACATCGTTCGGGAAAGGAGGAAGCGACATCGCTTAGGGATAGCTGATGTCGGTTACCTGTGTGGGAGTGTTTTATTTAACTCTCGGGAATTAGATATATTTTTAATATTAAAGAAGATCTATTGATTGTAATTGCATGGATAAGTGCCCTAAGTTTGTATATTCCTATATAAGCATGAAATATAGGGTTTAGAAAAGGGAATTGTAAGAATTAATGATTATTGTGAGAATAATTGTGAGAGAGATAATTCTTGGAGAAGAAGGAGAATCTTGAGAGAAAGAAAGTATTGTACATCTGAGAGGTGTGGAAGATTGTAGATCTTTAATTATATATCTTCTGAAAGATTTGGATAATAGATTGGCTTGTTTCTTGGTGGATGTATCCCACACTGGGTGAACCACATTAAATCTGGTGTTCATTTATATCTCTTGTTTTGTATATTTCTTCTAGTAGAATATCTACTTTTATTGCATGTATGCTTAAATATGATATATTATCTGTACAACATTTTGCTAACCTCAAAAACTAGTATTAGAGTTTTTTTGAGGATTTTATGTGTTAAATAATTTACTCACAGAGGGTTTTTGATTGAGTGGAAGCTACAACAATGGCAGAGGAAAAAAATACAAGGTAGAGAAGTTTGATGGCTGAAATTATCAATTATGGAAGATGCAGATTGAAGATTATCTATATAAAAATATTTTTACGTACCGTTGGATGAAAATCCATACCTATGAACATGATTGATGAATAATGGAAGATTATTGAAAAAAGGCTTTGAGATCTATAAGATTAATCCTGGCAGCATTTGTGGCTTCCAATATTACAGAAGTGACATCTACGGTAGAGTTAATGAAATCTCTTACTAATTTATATGAAAAACCTAGTGCTTAAAATAAATTTTATTTGATGAAGAAACTATTTAATTCTAAGATGCATGAAGGTGGATCTGCATCTAATCATTTGAATGATTTCTGATCTATTGTAAATTAGTTAAAATCAGTTGATATTCCATTTGATGATGAAGTGAAAACACTCTTATTCTTATGTTCTTTTCCTGATAGTTGGGATAACTTGGTAATGGTTGTTAGTAATACAACATATTCTAATAATATTTTGAATTTTGATGATGTGGTTAGTATAATCTTGAATGAATAAATTCACAAGAAAAGTACAAAGGAATCATCATCTGGGAATGCTTTAAATGTAGAAAGCGAGGGAAGAAGAAGGAGAGATCCAAGAGTAAGAATAATGGGAAATCAAATTCAAGGGATGGAAAATCTAAATCCAGAGGTAAGGGAATTACTTGTTGGAAATGTGGAAAGAAAGGACATGCAAAGAAAGATTGTTGGTCAAAGGATAAAGAGAACCAACACCTAGAAAAAGGTAAAGAGTCAAATAAAGAGGAAAATATTGCAACCGAGGTAATGCAAGATGTTCTTATTTTTATTTAGATAATAGAATAGAATCATGGGTTTTAAATTCATGAGCTTCTTTCCATGTAACCCCTAATAAGGGTTATTTCATAAATTATGTCCAAAGAAATTTTGGACATGTTTATTTGGGTGATGATGAACCTTGCAGTATTACTAGTAAAGGGGAAGTTCATCTAAAATTTTAGAATGGAAATACATGGGTATTGAAAGATGTGAGGCATGTACCAAGCCTCAAGAGGAATCTTATTTCTGCATGTCAACTAGGTGAAGCTAGTTGCATGGTTACATTCATAGTAGACTCTTGGAATGTCACCAAGGGTGATTTTTTTGGTAAGAGGTAAAAAGGTAGGGACGTTATATTTATCTACTTGTGTTATTGATCCTTTTTCTGTGTAATATACTTCATATTAAGATGCATGCATGTGGCATAATCGGTTGGGCCATATGAGTCAAAAAGGAATGTAGATCTTAAAGGCTAAGGGTAAGTTATTAGATTTGACATACTTAAATCTTGATTTACTGTGAGAATTGTGTCTTTGAAAAGTAAAAGAGAGTGAAATTTCTCAAATTTGGGGCAATTAAGAAGGAGAATAAATTGGAGCTTGTACACTTAGATGTGTGGGGACCAGCCTAGGTAGCTTCTTGTGGAAGATCCTAGTATTATGTTACTTTCATTGATGCTATAAGAAAGTTATGGGTTTATTGTATTAAACATAAATATGATGTTTTTGAGACTTTTAAAATATGGAAATCCCTTGTTGAGAATGAATCAAATTCAAAGTTAAAGTTTCTTAGATCTAATAATGGTGGTGAATATTGTAGCAATGTTTTTTTATTATTGTTTATTGAATGGAATACATAGAGAAAGGATGGTTCCAAGAACACCACAAGAGAATGGTGTTGTAGAAAGAATGAACACGGGAAAATCATGGAACATGCTAGAAGTATGAGGATACATGTTGGATTTCCCTTGCAGTTTTGGGAAAAAGTAGTTGATACAATGGTTTATTTGATTAACCATGGGCCTTCAAGTTCACTAGATGGAGGAATACCAGAGGAAGATTGGACTGGAAAAGAGGTAGATCTTTATTTTCTTAAAGTTTTTGGTTCAAAATATTTTGTGCATATTGATAAGGAAAATAGGAAAAAGTTGGATGCAAAATCTAAGAGATGCAATTTTATTGGTTATGGATCTGGTGATTTCGGATTTTGTTTTTGGGATTTAGAGAATTCTAAAATTATTAGGAATCATGACATTGAATGGAATGAAAAGAGAATGTACATGGATCAAATTTTGGTACCCAAGGATGAACTAGTTAGTTTTGAATGAAAATGAACTATCAGATTTAAAAATAATACCGATAAGGTTACATAGTAACTAGTGTCAGTTGACCCCTGACTGACATTGATTAGCTGAATTGGTATTGGTTATAGAAGAGACAAACTGAAATCGATTAACGAGATCGATGATGGTTACAGGTGACCAACGTCGGTCACTGTTAGAATTTGAAACAAATTTCCAAGAGGTCCATAATGAGTCTCTGGTACCCCAAACTTATGTGAGAAGGTCACAAAGGGTAAGTAAACCTCTAGAAAGATTTACCTCTTCTCTATATTATTTATTATTGAGTGATAATGATGAACCATAAAGTTTTGAAGAAGTAATGTAGGATAATACCCATGTGCGTGTGGGAGCATGGCATGGATGAGGAGATGGACTCCTTGGAATAAAACTAGAATTAGGATTTGGTTAAGTTACTAATAGGTAAGAGGACATTGCAGAACAAGTGGATTTACAAGATCAAGGAAGAAGAGGGTGGACAAAAAGATACAAGGCAAGGTTTTTAGTAAAGGGATTTACATTGAAAGCATGTATTGACTTTGGTGAAATATTTTCTCTCGTTGTTAAAATTAATTCTATACTATTGAGTTTAGTTGTAGTACATGATTTTCATTTAGAGAAACTAGATGTGAAGATGACTTTACTTCATGGTGATTTGGATGAAGAGATTTATATGCAACAACCACTTGGGTATGAAGTCAAGGGTAAGGAGAAATTAGTGTGTAGGTTGAAAAAGAGTCTATATGAGCTCAAAAAAGCTCCAAGGAAATGGTACATGAGGTTTGATAGTTTCATGCATGAGCACGGTTATTTGAGATGTGAATTTGGCCATTGTGTTTATTTTAAGAAGCTTGACAATGGAAGCTATATTATTTTTTTACTATATGTGGATGATATGTTTATTGTAGGATCTAGTATGCAAGACATTGGTGAGCTTGAGGAAAGCTAGCTCACACATTTGATATGAAGGATTTAGGAGCTGTAAAAAGAATCCTTGGCATGTAAATACACAGAGATAGGAAGAATAAAAAAATGTATTTGTCTCAAGAGGCTTATATCAATAAGGTGTTGGAAAGGTTTAACATGCAAGATTCAAAACCGGTGAGTACACCTATGGATGGACACTTCAAATTGAGAAAATATCAATGTCCTTCATCATATGAGGAGGTCAAATACATGACACGAGTACCATATGCTTTAGCATTTGGGAGTCTCATGTATGTTATGGTTTGTACTAGACCAGACATTACACAGGAAGTGGGATTTGTGAGTAGATTTATGGCTAATCCAGGTAAAGAGCATTGGAAAGTAGTCCAATGGATACTCAAGTATTTGAGAGGGACATCTAGCATGTAGTTATGCTATGGAGGTTTAGATATTTCTTTATGTGGCTATGTTGATTTAGATATGGTTGGAGATCTAGATGGTAGAAGGAGCACTACTGGATATATTTTCACAGTAGGTGGGATGAAAGTTAGTTGGATTTCAAGATTACAGAAGGTTGTGGCTTTGTCTACTACAGAGGTAGAGTATGTTGTAGCTACAAAGGCTAGAAAATAGATGATATGGATGAGTAGGTTCATGGAAGATTTGGGAAAGGAGAAAGATGATTACAAATTGTTCAGTGATAATTAGAGTGTAATTCATTTGGAAAAGAACTCGAGTTTCATTCTATAAAAAAACACATTTAGTTGAGTTATTACTTCATATGATAGGTATTGGAGGAAGGGAAATAAATGGAGAAGATTCATATAAGTGAAAACCCTGCGGGTATGCTAACAAAGCCATTAACAAAAGGAGAAGTTGGAGCTACACTCCACTTATGCTTTGGTCTTCAAGTTTGAGACTTGAAGAGGAAGAAAAAAAGCTAAGGAAATGATCCTAGAATGACATTGTATAGGTATAGTGCAGTAATTTATCTCTAAGTGAGAGATTATTGAGTTGTGGAGCTCAATTACTTCATATTAGCATGTTTTATTAAACTTTTAGGAAATCACATGAATTAATCGGTTATGGGGGAACTCGAATCATTACCTATGATTGACATCGATTAGGAAAGGAGGAGCCAACATCGATTAGGGATAACCCACGTCGATTACACATGTGTGGAGTGTTTTATTTAACTCTCAAGAATTAAATCAATTTTTAGTATTAAATAAGATCTATTGATTTAATTACATGGATAAGTGCCCTAAGTTTGTATATTCCTATATAATCTTGAAATCTAGGGTTTAGAAAAGGGAATTGTAAGAATTTATTATTATTGTGAGAATAATTATGAAAGAGAATTATTAGAGAAGAAAGAGAAGCTTGAGAGAAAGAAATTACTATACATTTGAGAGGTGTGGAAGATTATAAATCTTCAATTGTATAGCTTTTGAAAGCTTTGGATAATAGATTGGCTTGTTTCTTGGTGGATGTAGCCCACACTTTGGGTGAAGCACATTAAATCGAGTGTTGATTTATATCTCTTATTTTGTATATTTCTTCGATAGAATATCCACTTTTATTGCATGTATGCTTAGATCTTATATAATATTTGTACAACCTTGTGCTAACCCCAAAAAATGGTTTCGGAAGACAACATGGAAAACGTCATTGATTGACAACACTTTCGAGGCCAACAATAAATCCCGATGAAAAAAAAAAAATTGGGCCAACACATGTTCTCGGCCAACACTTCATGGGCCAAATTTTTCGGACTGACATAATGAAAAATGTTACCGACCAAGAACATAGGAATATCGATGATGTGCCTTGGATTACGTGAAGTAGGTGGGTCAAAATATAGCTCAACAACTAGTTTTAATGAAGTATTGTGCTCGTGTCTTATTCTACTAGAAAATTACCATTGGGAAGTGGATTTGTATGGTTGTTTGTACCTCTTTTCATAGATGTTAATGGATATTGTCAGTTGGTGAAGAAAATTTGAATATTTATCTTTGTATAATGTAAAAGACCCCCTCATTTAAAGGGGGCATTTTTTGAAAATAAGGAACTCTATCAAAATTGTTCTAGAAATTTTGTAAGTTGTAAGCCTTGGATATGAGTATACTACAAAGGATTATCTCCTTATTTATACTTAATGGATTGTGCATCCTTTTGAGCACTAAAATTCATGTTTTGTGGATTTTTCTACCCTAGCTTATGTTATATTGCATTTCTTTCCTTCCATTGCATTTGTAGGTATATTTTGCATACTTTGTTCCTCTTGCAAGATTCAAATCTATTATACCCCATGAGAATTGATATTTGAATGTGGTTTTAGACTATGGCACTTCTTTTTCCCTCTCTCACTATGTTTTCTTCCTATTTTCACTCACTAGGAATATCTCCAACCCTTGTTCTTGGTGCTATCACCTCCTTTAGTGTAGGATTTAATTTCATGTATCTTTCTCTTCTCTAGTCCCTTGGAATATTAGGTTAGTGTTAGATAGTTGCATTTATCTTTCTAGGAGTAGTTTTAGTGCTAGCAATAGGTATAGGAACCAAACTTATTTGGAGGTTTGTCTCAGTTGTAGGGGTCCCACACCTTGAGACAATCCCATGTTAGTCAAAATTAGGGGTCATAAATGTGGAAATCCTAGAGTGATAATTTTTGACATCACAATAGCAAATATCAATGGAATTAGGAGGAGTCTTTAGCCCATAATGAACATTCCTATAATAGTGTGGTACACACATCCACTATGCAATCACATTTTGAAGCATGCTTGGGGTATTCACTTACCAATCCACTAGACATTTTGGTTGGACAATAGGAAGAAATGGAGATACATGATTCAAATGTTACTAGAGCAATAAATTTCATTAAGAGGATCCGATGACAATCCATCTCAAGGTAAATGAATAATTGTAAAAGTTTTAAGCCAAGTAAAAGGATGGAAATGATCAGCATCATAGAGAGAACACATTTCATGTTAGAGACAAGGTTTGGATGTACTTGAGTAAGGAAAGACTACAAGGTCGAGAAAGGAAGATCAAACCACTACGGTATGGACCCTTCACTATATTGGAGCAGATTGGAGAAAATGCTTTGAGACTTTATTTTCAACACTTTATGTAGATGTACTTAGTAGTAAATTGTGAGAAATTACACCTATATGAGCCATCCATGCTTGAAAAAGAAGAATAATTTTAGAATATACCTTCCATATAATATTTCATCTTAGATTCATGAGGTGAGTTAGAGGAGGATGCATTTCTACATTAGAAGGTCATAGAAACAAGGAGAGGTCCACATTAATCTTGGGAGGTCGGACTCAAGGGAAGATTCCAAAGAAGGCCCAATGGTACTCAAAGGAGAATGTGAGGGAATTGTTTCCTCATCTACTTCCCCACTAAACTTTTGTGGGACCAAAATCCTCCCGAGCATGGGAGGTGTGATCGATAGAGATCTATAAAAAAACCACTTCATCAAAGTAACCAGGATTAAAAGGAAAATAAAGAAAAATAAGGAGAAAAAGGTTCAGATTATAGAACCGCCACTCTTTATAGATTAGTGGTTGTATAACCACCACGATGGTTATGTAACCGAACCTCTGCGCAATGGATTTTCTATAACTTCTAGTTTACATTCACCGAAGGTCCTATGACTAAATAAAACAAAAATACATTCACAAATAGTCGGGGATTTGAAGCATCATCTGCATGGTGTCTCTTCCTTGTTTTCCCCCTCCCATTCTCTAGTAAATGAGAGGACATGGGAAGAAAATATAAAAGAAAGAAAAACACATGGAATTGATCATTGATTCATGGGAGAAGTGAGAAAGAATACTTTGGTGTTGGAATTGATTTGTAGAAGTAAGGTGTATGAGCAGAGAAAGAAAGTAGAGAGGGAAGGAAGTAACATTATTACCTTCCTTCAGCTTCTTATAATCATATTCATTTCAATTGGCCAATATATAATTGGGAAGAAAGATAAATTTCCCTTCCTGACTGGTTTTCCCTCAAATTGGGGGTTTCCAAGATAAAAATATTGTGTGTGTGTTTTGAATTGTTCATTCTTATTTTCTGCAAATTAGTTCTAAGTGCTAGAATTCATTCACTAACTTTCAAATCTATCATTTTCAAGTAAATTGGAAGTAGGAACAACAATTGTGTGGTTTTCTAAATTTCCAAAGTAGAGGTTTACAAATCATAGGACCACCTTACAAATCATAGGACCACCTTGAACAAGAAATTGAGCATTTAAAATAATTTTTCAAGAAGAAGGGGTATAATAGTAAATAAATTATTATGGCCATAAGAATTACTAGAGATATTTTAGTTTGAATCTTAAAAACCAACCCAAATATTTCCCAAAAATAGATGAAATTTCTTCCTTATATTATGTCAAAGGTATTTCCAAAAACATCACTAGGATCCTAAATAAACATAACATTAAAACCACTTCCTTACCCTTTAAGAAAAGAAGAAGTATTTTGAGGTTGACTAAATATCAGCTTTAACAAAATTGAATGCTTGTGTGAGATACCTTACATTATAAAGATAAGAAGGTTTATTTGAGAAAGAAACAAAGAGAATTTTACTAAAATTCATATGGAAAAGAAAGAAATGTCGAGTTTTTCCAAACATAATTGAAACACTAAATATTCCATTTACACTTTGCTATTACCAAAGCACTTGGTGTTGAAAAATAGTGTTACAAATGGAATATAATGGAAATGTTTTAAATACTTAGATGCACAACTAACCCAAATAAGAATGAGGGAAGTGGACTTAACCCTTGATGAAGACACATAACCAACAATTTAAATAAGGCCTAAAAATTAAATATTTCCTTAGGTCTTATTTTAGATGTTTAAACTATTGGATAAATTTATTTCTCTCCCTTTTATCCTATGGAACCTTGAATCCCATCATTTTGGGACCTCAAGATCATCAAAAATAATATCAATGACCATTGCAATGGATATATTATATTAATATATATTGAAACACTAAGGACTCATAATGCCTATTTAACAAATCCTCCTTCTATTTTTATCTCATATTTTACTCTTGATGATGGATCATAGTTTTTTTCAAACATAAATTATAAATACTCTTAGATGGTCTATCTAAAATACATTTACATTTTATAAGTTTTAAATTTATAATTTACATAATTCAAAATTACTTAAAGAACAAATGTATTACAAGAAAACTATGATTCTCACATGCCCACTTATCAAATACATGCATGTTCCATCCCATTAACTTTAAAACCAAACACTTATATTAAATACTATACACATATTATAACATGTTTCATATAAACCAAAATGATATGATAACATTGGAACACATATAAATGAAAACACATAATTGTACATTAACTAATAGATTTTTTTGCTAGTTTGTATAGGAATTTTTGCACCATTCAATGCATCATCTACATCCATTTATTCACCCTCCTTCATAACATTTTTTTACTTACATTTATTTTCTCTATTAATATCAATATTTGTAAAATATTTAATTAATAAAAATCAATATTGCACATTTCAAATTTGTATAACTAAGCTACAACCCTAATAATTTATTTTTTGATCCATTTGTCTCTAAGGCCATTCAAATTTTATTGGGAGGTCAAATAATTCTCCTCTTTACATCAGCGTTTCCTTTATATCAAAGTAAAAATTATAGATGGGAAAAATAAATAAAGTAATATACCATTTATTAAAAAATTAATAATTATTAAGCATAGTTGATGCGCGAATTAGAAGGAACTTGACAAGGTCATAACTTGAGCTCTGGGTGTCCATTTGAGTCCATTTTTTTAGACCACATGTTTCGATGAGATGAATGCAACATCAAACCGCCCTACTACTTGGGCAAGTTTTGACACATTTTCGGGCCCTAAATCTGCCATCTTGAGGCCAAAAATTAGGATTTAAGTTATAGTTCGATTTTTTCCTATTTTTGGGCATTAGTTAATTTTAGTCTATTAGTTGCATTATGAGTTAAAAATTTTGAAATTCCTCTAATTTAGGGATGTAGAAGATGCATTGAAATTTCTGTGCCCATACGAATAAGCATGTGAACTTACTAAGAATAGCTGGTTCTAGTAAACTACTAAAAATAGTAATTTCTTGCACCTAGAGTAGATTTAGTCAGAGTTAGTTAGAGTTTTCTTGGCAACTCGAGTTGGGACTTGTTTTCCTATTTAGGAAACATTGTATTTCATTATTCAGTAACAAAGAAGGAGATCTATTTTTCTTTTGGAGTTCATATTATTTGCAATAAATCAGGTTTGTTCTTAATTTGGCTACATTATCTGGTATCAGAGCTAGTTCGAAGTATTGTAAAAAAAATGGAAGGAAGAGGAGGTGGTATTTTCCAGATGAATAGAAATATAAAATATCTACAGAGACAAGTTGATGCACTTGCTGCAATGATAACCCAGAGAGGAAATCAAGGTGGAGATGACACAGATGAAGAAGAAGTTTGTGAAGAGGAGGAAACGCAAGCACCACCATTAGCTTTTGAAGAAAGGATGCTTGAGCATTAGAAGGAAATAATGATAGGATAAGAGTTGATGTTTGAGTATGGTGGTAGTCAAAAACCAAAGGAGCTGATAGATTGGTTGACTAGCATGGGAAATTTTTTGAGTGGAAGGATATGGCGTAAGAAAAGAAGGTAAAATTTGCATGCATAAAATTGAAAGGTCATGCTATGTTATGGTTGGATCACCTACGAAAGAGCGATCAAGAAAGGGAAAGAAAGAATTAGGATGTGGAGTAAGATGGAGGATAATTTGAAAGATAAATTTCTCCTGTGGATTATGCACAAACCCTTTACAGGAGGTTTCGAGATCTTAGCGAGAACTTACAAACAAAGTGCAAGAATACACAGATGAGTTCTACAAGTTGTCCATTCATGTAGAGCATGAAGAAACTAAGGAAAAAATGGCTGCAAGGTATGTAAATGGATTAAAATTTTCTATTCAAGATGAGATAAGTATGCATAGAATTAAAAAAAATGAAGGATGCCTATTAATTAGCCTTAAAGGCCGATGAAAAACAAAATTGTCAAAGTTTTAGAAGATCACCTAGAATGAATAGGGGGCTTCATCTTCCTTTGGGGATGAGCTGGTTTTAGCCAAGGTAGGGAGAATCATCTCATTGATTGGAAAAGCAAGAGGATACGAGACAAGATTTCTAGAATCAACATAGAGGCAAAGGATTTTCTAGGGGCAAAGGATATGCTGGTGATAGAGGATGGGAGGCTCCACAAAGACACCATTTTTTTGTTACAGATGTGGTGAAGAAGGGCATAGGTATTTTGAATTCCCACATACTTATACACATGAAAAAATGCAAGGAGACGCTACAAGAGTAAATCTTGTTGAAGTTGAACAAGTAGAAGATGAACATGACCTAGAAATTCCACTAGATGTTGGAGAGAATCTGATGATCAAGAGGACGATGATTTCTCCAAGAAAGGAGACCAAGGGGGATGCATCGATATGTAAAAATATTTTCAAAACAAGATGCACTTTAGAAGTAATGGTATGCAATGTTATTATTGATGGTGGTAGTTGTGATAACATGGTTTCAAATGAGATGGTTGATAAATTGGGTCTGCATTGTGAGAAGAATCCTAACCCTTATCATATTGTATGGTTTAAGAAGGGTAATGAAGTTACTGTTGATAAGAGATGTTTAATAAGCTTTTCTATTGGGAACAGTTATAAGGATGAGATTTGGTGTGATGTTATTCCTATGGATGCATGTTATATGTTGCTTAGGAATACCATGACAATTTGATAGAAAAGTTATTCATGATGGAGGAAAGAATACTTATAATTTTTGGAAAGATGGCACAAAAATAGTTTTGCTACCTTTTAAGGAAGACCCGAGAAGGCTGAAAATATGCCTTCTGTAAAGGAATTTGTGAAGGAGGCAAATGAAATCAGTTTTTGTTATGCACTAGTTGCAAATAAGGATGAACCTATAAATGCACAAATACCAATAGAAATAACAAAATTAATAGAAGAATTTACAGATGTTATTCTTGATAAGCTACCAGATGGATTACCACCCAAAAGAGATATTCAACACCATATTGATTTGATTCTAGGGTCTTCACTCCCAAATCAAGTGGCTTATAGGATGAGCCCGACATTACATGCAGAGTTGAATAGGTAAGTGGCAGAGCTCATGTGAAAGGGGGTCGTAAGGGAGAGCATGAGTCCATGTGCAACACTAGCTTTATTAACACCAAAGAAGGATGGAACATGGAGAATGTGCATGGATAGCGAGCAATCAATACAATTACAATCAAGTATAGGTTTCTAATACCTCACCTTGATGATATGATGGATGTGATTACTAGATTTAAGTATTTCACCAAGATTGATCTTGAAGTGGTTATCATCGATTCGTATCGAGATAAGGAGATGAGTGGAAAACAACATTCGAGATAGGAAATGGATTATATGAGTGGTCGGTGATGTCATTCGGTTTATTTAATGCACCTAGTACTTTTATGAGATTGATGAACACCGTGCTACGAGAGTATAATGGTAAGTTTTTTGTGGTTTATTTTGATGATATCTTGATCTTTAGTAAAACTAAAGACAAACATTTAAGGCATATAAGGTTGGTATTTGAAGTATTAAGGAAAGAGAAACTCTATGAAAATATGAAGAAGAGCACATTTATGCAAGAGAGTCTGGTATTCTTGGGCTTTATTATTTCAGCTGATGAGGTACAGATGGACTCAGCTAAGATAAAGGCAATTATTGAATGGCCTACTCCACGGAGTATAATAGAGGTAAGAAGCTTTCATGGTCTAACAACATTTTATAGAAAATTTATTAAAAATTTCAGTAGTATTGTAGCACCTATAACAGATTACACAAAAGGAAGGGATTTTTGTGGACAAAGGAAGCTGAGGATAGTTTTCAGTTCTTGAAGAAGAAGGTGACAAAAGCACCCATTTTGGCACTACCAGATTTTGATAAAGTGTTTGAGGTTGATTTTGATGCCTCACATATGGGTATTGGTGTTGTTCTAAGTCAAGGTGGAAATCCAATAGCTTTCTTTAGTGAGAAACTGAATGAGGTAAGAAAGAACTACTCTACTTATGATGTGGAATTTTATGTAATTGTATAAGCATTAAGGCATTGGAGGCATTACTTAGTGCCTAAGGAGTTTGTGTTATTTACAGACCACATAGCCTTGAAGTATGTGAATACACAAAAGAAGTTGAATAGTAGGCATGCAAAGTGGGTATCATTTTTGTAGGGTTATACTTTTTGTCTAAAACATAAATCCAGAAAATAGAATCAAGTTGTAGATGCATTGAGTAGGTGTGTGAAGTTGTTTACCACTATGGAAAATGAGACGGTGGGTTTTGAAGCAATAGAGGGTTTGTATTCTTCTAATTCTGATTTTAAGGATATTTTTGAAAGGCTAATTAGTCCATTGTCAAAAAATGCAGGAGATGTCCTGGATGAGTACATTTTATAGGATGGCTACCTATTCAAGGGACGCCAACTATGTATTCTAATTTGGTTTATGAGAGAGAATATAGTGAAAGAGTTGCATTAGGGAGGATTGGTGGGAATTTCGGTAAAGATAAGAAGATAGCCTTGGTAGCAGAGAGAAATACTATTGGCTAAATCTGAAAATATATGTGGTAAGATATGTGGAGAGATGTCAATTTTTGCAAGTCTCGAAAGGCCATGCACAAAATATAGGGTTGTATATGCCGTTGCCTATTCCTAAAGGATTGTGGACAGATCTGAGTATGGATTTTGTTTTGGGATTACCAAAAACACAATGAGGTAATGACTCAATTTTTGTGGTTGTTGATAGGTTTTCTAAGATGGTTCATTTTATTGCCTGCAAGAAAACAAGTGATGCAACAGTATACATAGCAGATTTGTTTTTCAGAGAAGTTGTTCGTTTGCATGGTGTTCCAAAAATATTACTTCAGATAGGGACACAAGGTTCTTAAGTCACTTCGGTAGACTTTATGGAAGAAATTGGGAACTCAATTACAGTTTAGCAGTGCCTATCATCCTTAGACTGATGGGAAAATAGAGGTGGTAAATCGGAGTTTGGGAAACCTATTAAGGTGCATCGTTGGGGAAAAGCTAAAACAATGGGACTTAGCATTACCACAAGTTGAGTTTGCATATAATAGTTCCATAAAAAGATCCATGGGAAAGTCTCCATTTTAAATTATTTATAGGAGCAATCCAAATGGGGTGTTAGATTTGGTACAACTACCAGTTGATGGTAGAGTCAGTGATGATGCAGAAGCATTTCTTTGAACATATACAACAATTGTAGGAAGAAGTGTGGAAGAAGCTGCAGAATAGTAATGATAAGTATAAGGAAATAGTAGATGTACACAGATGGAGAAAGGTATTTACAGTTGGTGAGTTGGTTATGGTATATCTATGGAAGGAAAGGTTTCCAAAAGGAACCTATAACAAATTGAAGTATAAGAAGATTGGTCCCTACAAAATCATGAAAAAAAAAATGATAATGCTTATGAGGTAGAATTGCCAGGGAATTTTGATATTTCTCTAGTGTTTAATGTTTAAGATTTGTATTATTTTCATGGGGATGGTGTATAAGGGTAAGTTATTGATGAAGTAGTAGATTGGAGGCAGCAGGTTCCGGTGAAGAAGAAAGAAGAAGTGGATCGGATTACTGATAAGAAAAAAATGAACACGTGACATGGGAAATAAAACAAATATTTGGTACATTGGAAAGGAATGGAACAAGAGGAAAATAATTGGGTCACAGAGTGGGAGATTAAGAAGTTGGATTCAGATAAATGGAAGTATTTTGAAGAAGACAAGTTCCAGGAGCTGCGATTTTTTCAAGCAAGAGAGAATGATGCGCCAGAATTAGCAGGAACTTGACAAGGTCATAACTTGAGCTACGGGTGTCTGTTTGAGTCCATTTTTTTTCAAACCACATGTTTAAATGATAAAAACATAGAGGAAACTTTCCCTACTAGTTGGGGGAAATTTTTGACACATTTTGGGCCCTAAATCTGCCATCTTGAGGCTAAAAATTAGGATTTAAGTTATAGTTCGGTTTTTCCTATTTTTGGGCATTAGTTAATTTTAGTCTATTAGTTGCATTATGAGTTAGAAAGTTGGAAATTACTCTAATTTAGGGATGTAGAAGATGCATGGCAATTTTTGTGCCCATATGAATAAGCATGCAAACTTACTAAGAATAACAGGTTCTAGTAAACTGCTAAAAATAGTAATTTCCGCCACCTAGAGTAGATTTAGTCAGAGTTAGAGTTTTCTTGGAAACTCGAGTTGGGAGTTGTTTTCCTATTTAGGAAACATTGTAATTCATTATTCGGTAACAAATAAGGAGATCTATTTTCTTTTGGAGTTCATATTATTTGTAGTATATCATGTTTGTACTTAATTTGGCTACATTAATAGTCATGTTGATATGACTCTTCATTCTCCTAAATATTTATTCTACATATTTTTCAATTATAGAATTCTTGTAGATATATTTATTGAAGTCTTTCCATGTTACATAAACTAGTTTTTATATTTGTTAGTT
Source organism: Taxus wallichiana var. yunnanensis (assembly GCA_018340775.1). Lineage (NCBI taxonomy): Eukaryota > Viridiplantae > Streptophyta > Pinopsida > Cupressales > Taxaceae > Taxus > Taxus wallichiana. The sequence continues at coordinate 964,673,710 of CM031234.1, forward strand.
TGTATTTTATTTTGTGATTGGGATTGATCAATTATTATTTTCTAAATGAAATATATAATATATATATATATATATATATATATATATATATATATATATATATATATATATATATATATATATACATATACATACATACATAAATTAAATATGTCAGTTTTTTCAATCAATACAAATGAAAAAATAAATAAATTAAAAATAACATAATCGAGTAAAATAATATGTTGAAATATAAATATTAAGATACTAAATAAAATAATAATAAATTACATACTTCCCTTAAACTTCCATCAATATATTCTTGTTGTTATTTATATACAATGCCATATTCTAGTCCCGTTTCACTTTTTGTCTAAATGTATCACAAGTGAGGTGAGAAGGTATGTCATCATCTAAAATGTGGTGGGGGAAGTACTTATTCATATTTGTCATTGTCCCTTTATGCATTTCAAAGTATTTCATTGAGGATTTAAATGAGATGAAACATTGTCATTTAATTTTTTTGATAAGTGGGTTAGGAGGGTTCTTCTTTTGAAAAGGGTATTTAATATATAATATATGATAGATATAAGTTTTTATCAGTTTAAATGAAAAATAAAAATTTATATCTCGAAGATTGTGAATCCCTAAGAAGCACATGAAAGAAATATACTTTTCATATCAAAGGTTAATTATAGGGATATTAATGTTCTCTTATTTTAATTTGACAAGAAGATGGATTGTATGATTTATTATAGATTTATTAAATCCTTTACTAAGGATAAGAAGAAGAAAACTAAACATATTATGGTTCTCTTTGGGATTCCTTGGTGATAAAATATTATGTGGCTTTGGTTGGTTCTTCAGACAATTTTAGTTTTTCTTCTAAATGTGTTGATGAAGCTAAATCAAAACCACATGAAATAATAGTGTTGATCCCTTAGGGGTTGGTGGATGAGAAATGTAAGAACTTGGAGGCTTTGGTGATCTTAAGAAAAATGCTAGTAATGTCTTAGAAGGGAAGGTTTTCGGAAGCTTGGGTTTCAATTTCTTCAAAATTATTTCATATATATAATATTAAATACTTGGTAGAATGTTTATTTGTGTTAAAATTATTTTGTTCCAAAGATAGAGACCGAATCCTTTCTCAAAACTATTTTTTGAGGGAAAAACGATCCATGTTTAGTCATGGAAGGAGAATTTTATGAAGTTTAAAATGAATGGTGGGGTGGATTAATGTTTCATTAGACTACATTATTTACCATTGGATTATTATTGGTATATATTTAAAAGATTTGTTTGTTTATTAGGGGTGGTCCTCATATCTAGGTATAATGATTTTTATGAATGTAGATTAAGGTGGAAGATAACGAAAATTTCTTATAATTATGAATATCAATGGGAAATAACTTGTGTATCCCATTGCCATGGGGTGGGAGTCATCAAGTCACATGGTTAGTGCTTGCCCACCCGGTTTCAATCCCCGAGTTCCTCCTCGAGGTGGTTTCGCCGCTATGAGGTGTAGATTAAGGTGGAAGGCTGCTCCTCTCGTTGTCGAGAAAATCCTTCTCCTCTCAAGTTATAATTATGAATATCAATGGTGGCTGCTCCGCTCACGGTTGCTGCTCCTCTCGCTGCGGTCGTGGCTGCTCCTCTCGCTGCTGACACTTGTGGCTGCTCCGCTTGCTGCTGATACTGGTGGCTGCTCCTCTCGCTGCCGATGCTGGTAGCTGTTCTAAATTGTCCCACTCGCTGCGGTCGTGTTGACGGTCGCTGCATCTTCACTTCGGTTCCATGGTCGCTTCAATTGGGTTCCTAATATGTGGTCCCCTTTCATTGTAACCAGGTTGTGGATCCTCTCTAAAATCCTCATATGTACAAGGATGTGGGTCCTTTCAACACCCTCAAATTACCCTCAATCCAAAAAAAAAAACTTGTGTATCCTATTGAATATGAGGATTTTATTAAGTAATGTAATATGCATCGGTGAAAATATCAATATCAAATTTTAGAGAAATAAATTCCACCCATTCCTTTTATTTTCCTCCAAAAATAAGTGGGATTAGGGAAGGTCATTTAGTTAAAAAGGGTTTGAAAAAATAAATATATTGATTATCAATAAAGGAAAAATGTAGTTGAAGGATTTATAACTCGTGTATTTAGCCAATACCCTTTCCAATTTGGTAGATAAGATTACATTATGTCCCATACATGATATGGAGGAAAAATTGGAAGGTACTCATTCCAAAGGATTAATGGATTATAAAGAAGAAAATTAATTAAAGGTTATGGAAGTAGAACCTTTCTTTATGTCTGAATATTATTGCACTTCCATTATCTCAAAAGGTAAGATTGATATTTACTTATCATAGAGTTTGATTATGGATGGTTCCCATTATAAAATCTTTGTTGGCTACACAAGTTTATATAGAAGTGGTTACCTAAGTAGAGATAGATGTGAAGAATTTTAAGAGGAACATGTGCATATTTTTGCACTTCTAGTGGTATATTAGATAAATTTTAACCCAATTCTAGAGTTTTCCCCCTCCATTTGGGATGATAGAACAAAATTTGGAGAATAAATAGGTCCTTGAGTTGAAACACATTTGTGAAAAAGTGTTAGATAATGATATACAAAATCATGGAATTTTTATAGATTTTAAGCCATTAAAAAGGATAGGAGTTAGAAACTTATCATATATTGTTTTCCCGAGAAAAAGGTGGTAATAACAGAAAATTATTTTTCCCCATGAGGGATAGGAAGAGGGGTATGCTAGCAGAGAGTCCCTAGAATCACAACATCAAGACATGGATTAGGTTGTATTATAGGATAAATTAATATTATTTGTAGTAACAAAATTGCACATTTACTACATACATCACGCCTCTAAGTATTTTATTACATGCATGATCCCTAAGCAAGAAAAATAGGAATTAATAATACTTGTCTTGGTTTTACATTACTTTATCCTTTTGGTACTCTTATCATTTAATTTTCTGGAATGGTTAATTTAATTTCATAAATTATATGACATGTGACCTAAATATGTATTCTCTATTTTATCCTCCAAACATCCTAGACACTATCACCCATTAGGGACATGAGAGCTAAAGAACTACTGTAACATATGGGTGTTTCTATCCTTTTACCTCTATTTTTAAAGTTTGAATACCAAATTTTTTTATATTTTCTTAATTATTGTTGGAGCATAGAATTACACCCACACCCAAATCATAAAGATCTATGGATTTGAGGAAACATGGGAATTTCTCCTTGTTATGGGTTTTACGCTTGAGACAAACCTCCGAGAAGGTTGTATTCCTCTACTTATTCCTACTATTAAAAATACTCCTAAGAAGGTATATGTAGCTATCTAACTCTACTCTACTACTCCAGGGACCATGGTGAGAAGGATATTCCTAAAACAAAAATCCTAAACTAAAGGGAGGTGAGAGCACTTGAAAGAAAGGGAAGGACACTCTTAGATGAGTGAAAATGAGGGAAAATGAGAAACGAAGGATAGACATGCATGCCACATTCCATAATAACATTCAAGTTCTCATTTCCATATAGAAAAATAGAAAATAAACCATAAAATAGATATATAATATGCACAACATACCAATATTGTGAAAGAAAGGAAAGAAGATGTAATAAACATGAGCTATTACAAAAAACAACCACAAAACACAACTTATATTGCTTCAAATTAATGCATAGTCTATTACAATATATGAAGGAGGAAAGAATCAACATGTAATAACTCAAATATGAGGCATGCAACTTAAAATACAAAAATACACTACTCTGAATAATTCTCTTGCATTCTAAGAGGGACCAACCTTTTAAAATGAGAATTACTCTACAATATATAGAAGAACATGAGAGAGGGGGGAAAATATAGGGAAAACTCATATTATAAATCACAACTAATAAGAAGATGCAATAATTACATGTAAATCAAATGGAGCTCAGTCAAATTTGCTTACCCATGCCAATTTTCTTGTGAAATAAGGAAAGAAGCCATATCCTATGAAATATGGGTGGTTGAGTCCAATGGAACTGCGCATTAATGATCTAAATGGATTTTTCCCATTTTAGCTACCAAATTCCTAAAAAATATGAATTTTTAAGAGTCTACAGTGTATCCCACATCAGTAGCTCTCCAACAAGATCAACCACACATGATTTAGAGATATGTGGAAGAAGTTATGGTGATTTAAAATTATGTAGTGCAAGGAGAATTTCAAACACGTGACATGTTTTGATTGGTCACGGGAGTCTGAAAGATGATTTTCCACATGTAACACTTCCATCCACTACCAATATCCGCATACAGTTGGCACTTTTTATTCATCCTTATGTGTTACAATTTATCCACCAAGTACTTAGAGTTAGACACATGGTTTTCCATGGTTGGTGTGGAGGTTACAACCTTAGGTGTATGTGTGGGAGTAGGAGGAAAAAGAGAAATTTTACAAAATATGTAGAGGAAATCATGTCGGTGCATGCAAGAGGGTGTGTGGGAAAAAGAAAAAGGATGCACATTTCCAATTGTATGCAAATAAGCAAGGGAGGTATGGGGATATGCCAAGGAAATCACAAAAGTTCAAAGAAAGGTGGTGCGAAGAGCATACCAAGGGGAAAAGTGGAAGTGAAAAAAGGGTACGGGAGGTGATACACGAAAATATGAAATGCATAAGGGGCACAAAGTGCATGCGAAGGAATGCGAGAGACTTGGGAAGAAAAGACATGCACACCGGTTATTTAAGATAAATTGAATTAAATATAATTACAGAATAACTATTATTTTGTATGATGTACAAATGATAAAATATAATAAGTGGATAATAAACAAGTAAGAAATGATATGAAACCATATGAAATATATGGAGATATAGAGACTTAGTTGATTCCCAAGCAATCTGGAAGTGATATAGGGAAGTGAATAGTTACAAAAACTAAGAAGAGTGTCATCAATTCTCATTGGAGGTTTTGAAACTCAATAATGTGCTAGATAAGAGTGCCCATGGGAGCACAAGAATGCATGGGTATCGTGTCCATTCTCGAGTGCTATCGTGTGTGCAAGTAATCGAGGATCTAGTCTCTTTTGTGAAGGAGGATCTTTGTTGTTAGTCTCTTTTTGTCATTTTGATTTCACTCCTCAATCGATGAATGTACACAGTAACCTATAAAAGATATTTTCTATCTACACATGTCCATAAACCACACCAAATATAATGAAAAATATGTATAATGTGGAGTTGTACTTACCCCGATGGTCACCCAAAGAATGAACTTAGTATCAAGCGTTGCACTATATTTCAGACTCCATGTAGTTCTATGTGATAGTGTGTGTAATGATGCCCTAGGATGCCCTTGTGTAAGTTTCACTAAGATAGAATATTAGATATAAAATGATCTAGTGATGCAAATGTGTGTGATGGAATATAATAGACTTCCCCTCCTATGTTGTGTATGTAGAAGTTATGCAACCCTTGTCCCTTGAGTGAGTGTTCTAGACAGATGTTATTAAGTGATTTTGTTCCTTTGGATGTAAGCTTAGGTGATAGTAGATAATGATAGTGCTTGGCCTCTTATTTGAGAGCTATAACTATGTATGTATATGATTACCTTATTCAAATTTTGTAATTGACAACTGAAAGGATGACCCAAAATTATAAAATATGCCCAAGAAGTAAAATAGACCCAAAAGATTTAGAAAAGGGGAGAAAGGGTCGGAAGCACCCAAGAGATATAGAAGTTCCTAGGCACTATTGACGATGCCATAAAAGATAAATTAGTCAAATAAAAATAGGTTTTTAGGGTGTGTAAGGTCAATAAAACTATAAAACAAAAAGCAAAAGGCCCAAAATATATTGTCAATTACTAGTTTTCTTCCTTAGGAATTATGTATATATTAACATACTTTAGGACCTATAAATGTACCCAAATACATATATTTCATGTCTATAGTTTTTCCCCACTTTATGCTATTGAGCGAATAATTGATAACATAAAGTAGATAGTAGATGCATACCTTATAATCTTGCAGAGAAGAGTGTAGCCGATGGCATGCCAAGTGGATAAGTGAAGAGTGAATTGATCACAATGTGAAAGAGAAGTGGACCCTAAGGGTGAAGTGTATGCATAGAAGCATGTTGTGTTTTCTGATATGACTTGCTTCTTGTTGTGTATTAAGGATAGACATGTAAAATAAGAACGAGAGAGTAGTTAAAGTTCCATATATGAGAAATAAAAGTAACATGTGTTTAAGTACGTAAAAGTTTGAAAGTATAAAAAGGAAAGTACAAACTTGGTGTATAAGATTGTAAGAGATAGAGAATTATCCTAAATTTAATGGAGTTGTTGGATTTGAATGTCAATGGTGAGGTTTTGGGCGATGTCACACCAAGAGCAAGTTTTTTGGCGATCTCATGCCGAGAGCAAGTTTTTTGGGTGATCTCATGCCAAGTGTGATTTTTTGGGTAATCTTATTGTTGAACCATGTTACATCGGTGGTTATTATCATTGATTTCACATGAAATTGATGGAAAAGGAAGATTGATAGGGCATACATGTCGTGGTCTTCAACGATTCTCAATTATTTAGCGAGCAATCTGATTAGCTTCAAAGTGCTGCAAGCTTGGTTTGTAAGGTAGGATTCTAGTGGAGTTATGGACAAGGTTGGAATTCTGAGTTTAAGATGGTCTACAGGTCATTAATGATGTTACAAGCATGGACAAGATCCCTCATAGGGTGTATCGTGCCATCCGTGGAAGTTGTAGTTAAACTGGCCCATTTAGGAATCTTTCTAGAGCCTGATGAGGTTTGAGAAGTTAGTACAAGTAATATAAGAATTACATCATCCTAGGAATGTTTTCTAAGGCATGCGTGAGAAATAACAATGCTTATTTTGGCTCTTGGAGGAAAAATTCAAAAGCTATCCAAAGTTAAATTTGAGAACTAACGGTGTAAGATGAGGTAAGTGGGATAGGTTTGAATATTAAAGACATAAATATGGATAAGTATCCCTTGGATTATGTAGAGGGGTGTATTATGGTGCTTCATTCCAAATTTCATCAAGCTTTGAGATTGTATGTGAAAGTTGTCATTTTTTCTAAAACAGTTTTTTTGAAAAATGAATAATAAGGTGTCTCGTTTATTAACACCGAGGAAAAATATAGTTCCTCCTTCAGATAAATCATAGAAGGAATTTTCGTAGAGGGATCCAATATTGAAGTTTAAAAAAACGTTTGAGGAAAAAGGATGACTATCAAAGAAGATATATAGCGCGTTTCACTAAACATGTTATTTCTCCTCTCAGATCTATTTCTCGAAGTACTAAGTTGAGATGAGTTATTCTTGTTTCCTACCAAGTTGGTAAATTTTTCAACTACTAAAAAATAATTAATGCTTTCTTCATGGCATAATGATGACATGTATTAACCTCAAAGTACATTTCTTCAAGAAAATGTATCTCAATCTTTGCGAGGACAATCTTATTTAGTCACGGGAGTTAAAGGCATAATCAGGACATAATGCTCAACCTGGTGGTTTAAAATTGATTATTTTTCTTACTCCCTCTAATGGAAATTGTTGAAGTTTATGAATTTCATATTTCATCCTTATAGTGAGCTGCAAAGAACAAAACTATTGTCTTCATCTTGTCTTGAGTTACTATTTGCCAAGAAGACTGGGTTCAAGAGCATGTTTGAAGTCTTCTCTCCCTGAAGACTCACTCTCAAGACCCTGAATAGATACACCTAGTTTATATTGAATTATTTTTGGATATATATAAGGTTTTTTCAATATAGAAGACAAAAAAATGAATGTAAGCTATACATACATTGATGAATGTGCTAACTTGAAGGAATTTCCACTGTGCAAGGTTGAAATTTCACACAAAGATGGTTGTTAATGGTATGAGTATGGTGTTAAGATATATCAGGAGGTAAATAGAGTTTAAGTGATCTTATTTTAAAATCTAAAACTCATCCTATACCCTTAATTTTTGGTGTTTGAGTTCAAACATGCCTATTTTATATTTGTTTGGGACTTCTGTACTATTTCATCTTGATATGGAAATGTCTTGTCCTATTTCAAGCTTGGAAAATGGTTGAAAAAGATTGAAAAGGAGCTTAGTTATCCATAGAAAGTGAAATATTCTAATTTAATTCAAAAATGAAATATATCATCCAATTTGTACCTCTCAGGTCATCACAGGTCACAAACCCTGTCCTTAGGGTTTCAAAGGAGGTGTTGTTCATATATTTTGTTCTAACCAACCAAAATTCATGATCTGTTGAGGATATATCTGTCTCCCGATATGTTCACAATGCAAAAATTTATTTTTGTTTTCATAAGGCAACAAAAGATACATCTTCATCTATTTACCCGCTTTCAATTGAGTTTTGAAAGTTAAATGGGTGTTTTGTAAAATTAAATGGTAATTATAAAAAACAAAGATCTTTTCTTGACAAAGAGAGTTCCATAGAGGGTAAATGGATGGTTGGAAATTATACACATGATTTTAAGAAGCATTCTTAGTGTTACTTTAATAAATTCAAACACAGTCCTTTATTTCCTTACAACTGGGCGCAAAGCTTGAATTTGATGTTCTTGAATGTAACTTCTGTAGTGGTGAATGTATTATATATTCTTACAAAGTGTTTCAAAGCTCGAGATGGTTGAAAGTCACAAAAGAAAATCAAAACTACTAAGTTCTCATCTTCTTGAGAAGGTGTAAGGTCTTGTTGGAGTCTCATTTGAATTAAATGAGATCTTTAGGGAAAATTGAATATTCATTATCAGTTATAATTTGTGTCTCTCTTTTGAATCAAAATTAGAATTTTAAAAGACATTTGTTTTGTATTAGTTAAGGAAAGTGAAGTAGTTCAAAATTTATTAAACTCCTAAAGACTAAACTTGAATAGCTCAAAGGTTTAAAACAAAAATAATAAAACATACGAAGGTGAAAAGGAAAGAAAGCTTAAGCAATCTGCTGAAGCGTAGTCTTGAACAAAAATAGGAAGGTGAAAATATAAATTTGACACCAAGGGAAGATAACATATATAGTGAAAGAAATAGGTTTTGTATGACATATTAAAGAGTGGGTGAAATATAAATATATAGATGATGAACTCGACAGAGATATGATAGTTTGAAAAGATGAAATATGATTGAGATAAGTACAAAACACTTCCAAGGATGCATCCAAGTTTTCTAGGAAAATAATAAATTGTGATCTAGAGAATGTGAAATGATATATACCTTATCCTTTGAGTTTTGAACACAAAAGTATAGGATTTTGAAACAATAAGATAACTCAAATAATGTAGAATAAAGAGTGTGATCAAGAAAAAAATTGAGATGAATCTAAAGGCAGGTCTTTGACTAAAATATGATTTAGGTGATGAAAAAGTTAATTTTTTGAATAGTAAAAGTAAGAATTAGAGAAATTGAGTTGAAAAACCAAGAAGAGTAAACATGAAAGGACTTGAAGCATGAAGATTATAGTGAGTTACTAAGTGTAATTGCAGATGTATATGAAGGTTACCTTTTAACGAGATGTTTAAAATCATAGAGATATTTCTTAACAATCTTGGAAAGTGAAAAAGTTGTGAGATGGACAATTGAATAAGTTGAGTGATAACTAGTAAAGAGTGATTAGTGTGTTGATTTGATCAGTCAAGAGAAGGCATGAGAAATGTTTGAGTGGTATAGTTTCAATTGAATAATGAGCACAAAATAACAGGATTGATATATTCTTGAACTAAGAATATGATGAAGTTGACATAGGGGAAGAACCGAGAAGTAGAAGTTGAGTAGAAAAGAGTGTGAAAATTTTGTGTCACTATCGGTTGTATGTGACAACAGTTTCATTGTGAAAAATATATTGAAAAATTCTAAGTAGCAGCTTAGCATATAGGGGGTTGTAGCCTCCTTGTAAGTAGTAGCTTATAGAAGATCAATTGTAGCTAGTTAAATTCTAGGGAGTTGTAGCTTCCTTATAAGTTATAGCTTAGCAGAAGGTCAGTAGTTGCTGACTAAATTATCTTGGGGTTGTTGCCTCAAAATTTGAGTTGCATCTCAACTTGAAATCATTGTAACACACAGGAAAATTTTCCAAAGCTAGTTCTCTGATTTCAGTGGGTTTTCTCCCTTTTGGGTTTCCCACCTAAATATTGTGTACTATCTCTCTTTCATGTGTTTGTGTATGGTTTCATATTCTTTCTCCTAACAAGTTTTGTGAAGTTGAAACATATAAAAAGTTTAAGAAGACATTGATTCACCCCTCTCAGTGTCCAAGTTTCCAATAATTGGTGTCATATCCTGGTCCTCTTGTATTGATCCTAACATCTTAGAGGTGATCATGAAGACAAAATCATGGATACATCAACATATTCAATGTTGAAAAATAGGTATGTAATTGCACAATATCTTATAAATGAGTTAAAAAGGAAATTAAACTCAAGGAGGCTAACCATGGTCATGAACTGAATGAGATGTCCTCATATGTTGAAAATGTATCAAAAGATTTGAGAGACAAAGGTGATGCATGTCTCAAACTTGAAGAAGAAATAAATACTTTGAAGGTTGAGTTAGAGCAGGTTTCAAGTAAACTCAATGGGTTGTTGATCAAACAAACATATCCTAGTGACAAGCCTAGTTTAGAACTCAAAAATAAAGCAAGTCAGACTAAAACAAAGCATGATCTCAGTCATGAGTTATGTTAAGCATCCATCCAAGACAAGAGTGAATAATGTGAAATATTAAGTGCAAAAATAAATACCCTAAAAGAGGAGATAGAACAAGAAAATCAAAGGGAATCAAGTCATGCATCTTGTCAAGGATGTTTAGAGGCCAAGAAAAAAAAAAAGAACATAAGAAGACCATTAGGCAACCAAATGCAAGAAGATTATCAAGTAAGTTTGATGGAATTTTCTTTTCATGCAATATTTTTGGGCATAGAGCTAGGGATTGCATGAGTAAGTTTGAAAAAGAACATCCATGGAGAGATTGTAGTACTGACTATGAGAATAATATAGTGTGTTTCAACTGTAAAGAAAAAGGACACATAGCCAAGTATTTTCTAGAAGATCCAGTAAGTCAAGTTTGGGAAGAATCAAGAGGAAAGAATCAGGTTGTTTGTTTCAATTTTCATAGGAAAGGGAACTTTTCTAGAAAATTTTGTGAGAATTCTAGTTATAACAACAAGAAATGTTCACTCGAAGGAAAGGCAATAAGGTGTTTAAGGTGAAAGTAAGTTCCAAGGATGAAGCCAAATCAGTCATGGTTGAAAGAGGCATTGAAAAGAAGAAGGTAAGATACATCTACAGAGTCAAGAACACTAATTCCAACCCTGAAAAGGTAAATAAGGAAAAATATCATCTTTGGTAGATAATGAAGAAATGAGACAAGACATGACAGTTATAGGAGAAGAAAACTCAAGCCAAACATCAAAAAGTGGTGAAATCCAAGAAGAAAAGTTTCCTCTAGCTGTGGTAGAAAAAATCTATGAGTCACATCACATGTGTTTATTAGGATTCAAATCAGAAAATGAAGGATTAGGAGATGAAAATTTCTCATCAGAGAATGTATCAAATAAGAGTGAAAAGAATTGAGGATAAGAAAAGATAAGAATGAGTCATCATGTTGTTTTTATGACTTCTTGTTGTTTTGATAACTTCTTGTTGTTTTGATAGGACATTAGAGGCATAATATACCTTATATAAGCTTCTAGGAGGTATACATTCACAAAGGAAGCAATGTGAGGTATGTTTTTGGGTTCATTCTAATGACTTGGTATATGAGTAGTGTGTACGAGATGGAAAATTATTTGTATGTTAATCTAAGTTGAAAAAAATTGTAAATTGGTCTAATAGAAGTATTTTTGAGTCTGTCATGGAATTCCTAGATTGCAAATAGGTAACTTAGAGATTGTGTAACCATAATGGTATATCTTGATTTGTTTTCAAGGTTTGTGGTTTTGTATAATTTTGTGAGTGTGTGTGTGTGTTTCAAGAAGATCCTAAACTGCTGAGTATGACCTTATCTTTCATAAGTCTGTGAAGAAGATGAGATACAAAATCATCAATTTATATGCAAATACAGTCAAGCATGTGAAAGGAATTATTATGGGCTTCAATCTAATAACATAAGTCTATAGGAGTGTCAAGTATACTTATTTGCAAAGTTTCCAAGGTCTAGAATGATATATTTAGTACTTTAATGTCTCGAGTGATGTTTTCCTATGTCTCAAAGGTTCCATTAAATTTCTTAATCAAGTATGTTTGTCAAGGGCCTCCATAGAATATGTCTAAAGTATTTTTGAGTATCGTTAAAGGTCTGAGTTATGATGAATTCATGAAGAAACAAGTGAGCCCATAGATGTCAAGCACTATTGGAGTGTGTGTCATATGTTGATGGTCAAGGAAAGTGACCTATAAGAGGAGAGGTGTATCTAGTCTATATCAGTTGACTTGAAGACATGACTATAAGTAGACTTCACTATTTATGCTCATAGAAGCTCCATGAAGAGGTTAAGAGAGTGATCTTGTTTATTATAGTATACTACATGTATAGAAGAAAGTTTTCAATCTGAATTGCAAAACGTAAATACTTTTCATAGTTCAAGGTTAAAGAGTACAAATATGTAGGTGTAAAATACCATTCCTTCAAACTCCTTAGAGGAATGGGAAGCTTGTTGATCTCAAAGTGCAACTTAAAGGCTTAAATTTATGAATCAGTAGAATTTAAGGTGGAATCATAGCTTGATAGTTTTTGAATGATCTAGTAATAGAATATATGGAAAGAATGAAAGGACCTTCGTGTTTAGTGTGGTTGAATTTTTTTGAATGATCTAGTAGTAGAAGATATGGAAAGAATGAAAGGACCTATGTTTTTAGTGTGGTTTTGAAATTAAGATGCATGAAAGTTTTAAATCACCATTAGACAACTACAGGATGAGATAAGAAACTGAGAAATCCATATATTATGGAGGGGCTCTTCAAGCTCGACTAAGCATCTTAGATGAATAAGTCAGAGAAAAAATATTTTTGAATTTTTTTCCTTTTGAATCAAGTTCACAAGGGAGTTATAGTAGGCTATGAGATTCATTAGTTTGGCATAATGTACATTCATTATAGCTAGAGTTAGAAGACAAACGATCTTCTCCCAAATGCACCAAGATAGATGAATAATTTTTTTAGGAAAAATTAATGCTAACATACCTGAAGATTTTATATAGAGATTAAACAAAAAGAAGCCCATGTGTGTAAGGAACTACTAACATTCTTGAAAAAGGTGTGAATTCATAGTTTACAAGTATGGAGAGGATAATTTGATAAACATGTGATAAGTGATTTTGAAGCCAATATTAAAACTTTCAAAATATCATCTTGTGGTTGAATTTAACAATTAACAAGGATTTGAAAATTTTGAAAGTATTTCATAGAGGAGACTCAATGGTCCTCTTGTTGAGATTGATATAGTACTAAAAATCTAGTAGTTGAAGATTTGCAATGAAATAAATGATTCCTCGAACCTCACATTACACCTAAAAATTTATTCCATGTAAAAAGAGGCCTAATGAATGTTCAAAAATATAGATAGTTTGTCTTGATACTCCATTTGAGGGTATTATGAGTTCCCAATCTATACAAAGTTACACATATCAAAAGTGGTTACATGTGCAAGTGCCTATATACAATGTTGAAGATGTGTAAGTCTAATCGAGATCTAAGGCTGTCTCTCAATCAAAAGGAAGTGGTATACATGGTATACAATACATGTGAAAGATAAAAATACGATGTTTCCACATGAGTTGAAATAGGTATAATAAGAAGTTTCCAACAATTCATCTCAAAGGTGTAAGAAACAAGTCTTCAAACTATCATATAAAGAGGATATTTTACTTTGGAACAAGTGGAAGTTAGATACCAAGGAAATTTTTTTTTTGTGATAAATATTGTCCAAGTGGTTTCAAGATAGGTGGATATAGGTGTCCATTTTTTCTAAGGAGTTTCTCATGATAGGGGGAGCATGTGGTGTTACTACTAGAACGTGTTCTAGTTGAGTTTAAGCCATACAAGGTAAGAAGAAGTCAAGAAGAAACCAGTATAAAGCCCAGTCTGTGTCTTGACATGTTGAATAAGCCAAGAAAGAAGGTTGAGTATAGTAAGTTTGGGTCTCAGACATCATTTTTGGTGTGATTATGAGGATCTTAGTTCAGGTACATGATTGCTAAATTGGTCTCTTGAAGGTAAAAACATAGTGTGGAGGTAAAATGACATAATTTTCATGATCAAAATGTGGTTAATGGTATAATAATGATTCCTTCATGATTCATGACATGGTTAGGTGGTGAGATAGGACAATTTCCTATAAAGGAAGAGTGCTTGTGTTCAGGGGGAGCATGGTTCGAGCAAGAAAATGTTACTCAAGGATGGTACAGGATCTCATAAGAGAGTAACATCTTTCCAGGGAGAGATTCTTAAGGTATGAACTTGCTTTATTTTATTTATCCTTCAAGATAATTAGTTTTTTTTTTTATACACATTTTTCATAGATATAAAAGGGGAGAGAGTGTGTGATAAACTTGAATTCATGGTCTTACATGTCTAGAGATATTGGTATATCCGTTTTCCATCAAAGTTTCTACTTGTTGCAATCAATGACAAAGGGGGAGATTGTTAAACCCTATTTCATTAGTGGTTGTTGTCATTAATATCACATGGCATTGATGGAAAAGGAAGAGTGAGAGGGTATATAGGTCATGTGGTCTTCAATGGTTCTCGGTGGTTTAATGAGCAATCATATTGGTTTCAGTGTGTTGTAGGCTCGGTTTATAAGTTAGGATTCCAAAGGAAGCATGGAAAAGGTTGGAATTCTTGGTTTTAGATGGTCTAAATGTTGGTAATGATGTTACAAGAATGGACAAGATCCCTCACAGGTGTATTAGGTTATATGGTGGAATTTGTAGTTGAAATGGGCCATTAGACTTGTTTTGGAGCTTGTTGAGGTGTGACAAGTCTGGTGCTAAAATTTTGAAAACCCATCTGTGAATGAATATATTTTGTGCCCTGCCACTCCTTCCAGTATTTCCTCAGTGAATGGTGTAGGAAAAGGGTTTGTGACACATGCAACATTCAACTCCCTATAATCTACACAGATTTGAATCCTACCATCCTTCTTGATACTTATCACCATAGGACTAACCCATTCTGACTCATCCAAGGGATCGAATAATCCCATATTTTAGCATCTTATCAATCTCTTCCTTCACCTTTTCACGTAAATTGGGATTCATTCTATAAGGTCTCTTTCTAACTAGGTGTGCACCATCCTTAAGCTTTATCTTCATTTCCCCAAGTGATTCATGCACACCTTTAAGTTCATGATACCCTCGACAAAATAATTCTTGATAATCCCTGAGTAACTCAATGATCTTTTCCACTTCTGATTCTAACCAATAGTCTCTAATTATGACCTCCTTTGGCTCAACCTCCAAACCTATATTCACCTTCTTTATCTTCATGGGTTCATGATAGGTGTGTGTATCCTCATCTACACTTTCCAAGACCTTGCACACCCCTTGTGAATGTTCAATATCTAGGTTCTCAACTTCCTCATCATCCACTATGTAAACCATCTTTCCTTTCTCTTTCTCAAGGCAAGCACATTCAAGTAGTATGGAGTCCATTTTTTCTTCCTTTTCAAAACATGCTGCATGGACTCTGTCTCACCAAATATTTCCTGAATATGCTCTTTTACCTTTGCACTATCTCCCATAGTTAAGTGCTTGACAATTTTTAATGCTTCTTCTACTGGAGGTTTAGTTGAGAAGTATTCAAAGGTCTGAATCATTCCTACAGTCAAATTATACCAATTCCTAGTCTCTCTATGTAGTTATGCATATATATACCAAGCGCGTGCGCATCCTTGTAAAGTAGACTACAATCTATGCACCCAAATAGAAGGTGGTAATTCTTCCTGTCCCACTTGTCCATAGTCTCTCACACTGTTGAATGTGATGCTAAATAATTTGATCACCATTATAAGTGTAAATGCGTGTGGGTGCATTGCTCCTAAAAGCTAGTAGATAGGGTGGTTCCAATCTCCCCATTCTCTAAGATTATCTTTGTGGTCTACCCACCAAAGTGTCTTTGTTGTCCCACACAAGGTATACACTAACATATCTCTTATCTTAATTTGATCTGTCTGCTATGCTTCCATGACTTTTAAAAATATAGGAAGATATTTTGTCCCAGATACCAAGGTATTGTGCTACCTATCCGTCGAACAAAACAATTTCTATTTTTATGTGCAACCATGCTTTTACCTCACGCCCTACTAGTTCATATGTACCATGAGCCCAATTGTCATAAGAAATAATCGTAGTATCACTAATAGAATGAGAATCTTCCCACTGTAGGATTCCTTCCTTTGATGGCTCGTTGACCTCTGGGTCTTGAATAGCACGTACATATATTTTGTTTAAGTCCTCCTAACTTAGAGGCTCAACATATGGTGTAGAATTCCCATCTATCAAAGGTATTACAACCCTTTCCTCCTTGTTCTCAAGCTGATATACCCCTTATTGAATCCTAAGTTAGTATTATTCACATAACACCAAGGGCATCCAAGAAAGGATGGAAAAATGTTTTCTTCCACAAGTGCTAATACCTCAAAATCCCTAGTGAACTTGGCCCCTTGTATGGTTATAGATGCATCCTTCAAAACTCCTATGGGAGTGGCCTTAGTTTAGTTTGCCATAAATAACACATTAGATGATGGATGCAATGGAGGCCTTCCCATTTGTACCCATGCATCTAATGTAATAACATTCACTTCCGCACTATATCAATCAATATGTTGCTTAACAACCATCCATCCACAACAACGATTTAGAGTAATTTCCTTGTCATAGTCAATGCTATCAAGGGGAAGATTTTCATGTAGGATTTTCTATTCATTCTTAGTTCTTGTGCATGGGGTATTCCCCTTCAAATAATTTCCTAGCAATGGAATAATATTCTCTGGCGTGGCATTTTACAAACTTCTCGACATCATCAATATCGAGGGGACTTTTTTTTGCTTCTTTCTTACGCTCCATCTTCCTTTACTACTCATTTAAACACTATATATCACCTTGAAGATTACGAGGACCTCCATGGTATCTTGATAGACTTACTTCGATGAGTAGGATATAGTTACCTTTCATGAAAAACCTTCTCCTTTGTGATCGTAGGCTTCTAGTGCAATGCCTCTCTTATGCGTGTCACTTCAGCTTGTGTAGTAATATTTACTATTAATGCCTCAGGTCCTGGTGCTATCTTGGGAATCCAATAATCTTCTACCACACACTGGATTCTAACCATCTCAATGCACCTTTATTTTCTTTCTTATGTTGCTTACTCAGATGCTCATATAAGTCCAGGATCTCTTCATAGCTATGGTTCTCTCCGCAGAAAGAACATGTAATATTCTTGGGACATTCGTGTCTATAGTGTTCAAGAGATCTACATATATAACACAAGCCATGAGGGAACTCACCTCTTCCTCCATCATGGCCTCATCCTCCATATCTCTTGTGATATCCACGTCCTTTTCCATGACCTCCCTCAAAATGCCCCTCATTCCTGTCATAGTGCGTTTGATTATGATCCCGATCTTGGTGCTCATTCTTACCCTTAGAATTATCCATTACACTTGTCTGTCATACCCCAATGTCTATAGCATCCTGGATCTAACCAATCAACCAACAATCTTTAGTATCATGGGTCATGGACCAGAAAATTTTACAGTAACAAGATACATTCTTCCTTATCACATGTTGTAACAAAGGATAGTGACTAGCATCATGATTCAAATGATAGATCTCATAGTCCAATAATAATGAGTGTATAGATCTGCAAGGGAAACTATCCTTGGTGTGACCTTCCACTTCATAATCTATACACCAAATCCTGAGCACATTTCATGGGATGAATTTTTAGATATCTTCTATAACTATTTTTCCATAGCTAAAATTTGTGCCTCTAAGAATGAAATAACACCGGTGTCAATGCTCCCAACTACCTCAGCAGACAAAGCTACTTCACGTGTTTTACGTGGACCAGTGTATGTCTTATGTGATAGTGCTCTTCTAAATGGTGTAATAAATCCACCAATGAACTATTGTGCATGTTGGCTTACATGAATATCATAAAAAATCTTAGATAATTGTGTTTTAAAATTAGCATCATACTCACATACACTCTCAGTAGTGCCTTGTTTGATATCCTTGAGTGTGCTTATACTTTTTTGCTCAAATTTCGGGATATAGAACTCTTTCAAGAAAGCATCCTTCAACGCTGCATAATCCACGCAAGTTTGATTAGGGTCAAACTTCCTATACTAGTTGTGTGCATGTCCCTATAATGTAGTAGAAAATTGACTTGCCTTGTGCTCAAAAGTCATGATCCCTTTCAGCGTCATAATATTTCACACATGTGCACATGCTTAGCAACATCCTCTATGCCTCTATACTCTAGAAGATGAAGAGACATATCCATATAAATATTCTGGGGTTGGTATGGACCTTGCCCACCTGATCCAGAACCTCATATGTTTCCCCTACCTCCAGAACCACCAGATCCACCAAAACTAGAACCACCTATACCTCCTGATCCTCCACCTGTAGCTAGAATAGGACCTGTAGATGTACTCCCATGTGCTCTGACAGTAGTACTATACTGAACCCCTACAGTTTGTGTGGTAGTTCCACTTCCAAAGGTGAATCCAACATTCAACGCACTTACATTCTGTGTAGATGATGCACCTAAAAATATTCCTCCAAATAACATTGAAGTCATTTATCCTGCCATTGATGTACTTTCTCTCTGACTTACTTTGGTTCTCCTATTTCCCAAATTCACTTGTTGATTACTTGTCGTACTAGATACTGGAAAACCAAGTGCAAGGGCTAGGTCACCAGGTGGATTAAGATGTGCACCCATGACCCGTAGTCTCTTCTTACACACTACATGTAAGGCCAAGGGGGGATCCATTTCATGCTTTCCAAGATACGGGAGTTCTTGATGCTATGGCTCCATGTCTTCTACATGAGATTCAAATCCTTCACGATCCATATCTCTCCTCAACTCCATAATTTCTGCAACAGTACATTACTTCTCTATCTCCCTCTTGCGCACCTCATTATACTTAAGCCACCTTTCCTCTCTCTACCTTTTTTCCGCTATGTCTACCATATTTCACCAAACTTGTTCCTTCCCTCGTGTTTGGTGAGGTTTAGTTATCCATTGGTTTACTATCCGGTTAAAAGTTCTTTATTCTTTTACAAATTAGCAGACCCCTGGATGTTTTATCAGATTTCTAGTTTGACATTTTAGCATCCAGTGTGATTACACAACATTGGATCTTTTCACACAAGTGTGGGAAATACAGAACTAGAAAAGATCCTCCAAATTAGAGGTTGGTTCCTCAACTCCTCTGTTCAAGTGTGCATAACATTCTATAGAGGGTTTATCTATAACTTAATCAAAATTTTCCAAGGAGACAGGGTTGAGAAAATGCAAAAATAAACCTAGTCTAATTAAGGTGATGCACCAAAGGAGTAGTAGACACTTGTTATTGAAAAAAATACACAATCCATAAGAAAATATAGCAAAAAACATGGACAAATTTCCAAAATGTAATGAAAGATCGGGAAAAATGATAAACATATGAAAGGATTGAGAAAATTTTAATCATAGAGCATACATTATCATTCTAGGTCCAATACGGTGCATTACAATGACCAAGAGGTAAAAATAGATGTTGTATTTACATGAAAAGGTAAATAATTCCACAAATTTTCTGATGAGGAAGAAAAGGAAATTTGTAGGGCTAGAAAATTGTCTAACTTTTTTTAAAATGAGCCCATTCTAGCTTTACTATGCCCATTCAAACTCAGGAGAGAGAAACACGGGAAAACATGAAATATGCTTCAACAACCAACCAAATGGTATTAAAAAATCTTGAGAACCCTCAAAATTCCATTCCCTGACGTTTTTAACCATGCTAGGAGAGAATGCGTGCCATACTTCATTAAAAATGGTGGTTTAAACGTCAGTTTTGTTGATTTCCATGTACTAGGGGCATTTTCCAATTTTCTCCCTCAAAAATCCACCAAAACACAAAATTGAGCCTATAATCATGTAGAGAATTTCACCAGATTTCCAATGATATAAAGAACGCAAAAACTAAGCTCTAGATCAAAATTTATGCCCCTCTGAAAATTTAGGGCAAAATAGGGCCAAAATGGGTTGGTGGGCAGAAAATTTGAAATTTTCCCACTTTTTACATTTGGGAAGATTTCCCTAAAAATATCCATGCCCCACTATTCTAGTGCCATGTGGTGTGATTTGATTGGTTGCTGGCCCTTCCTACTTCATTTCCCATCATTTCGGCCTTTGGAAAATTTTCCAAAAATTCTCTGCCAAATTTGGATGACCCGAGGACACATGGCATGATTTGATTCATGCGGGGCCTTTGCTCTCAATTCTTCCATCATTTTGATCATATTCCCGAGATGGACACGTGGCAGAAACCCATTGGACGTGGGCCTTTCATGTTCATTTTCTGCGGCTTTTGCCTTATGTTTTTGGTCACTACACGTGTGGCATGGTCTTATTGGCTCGAGCTTTGAGGGACGGGCTTTTCCCTCAATATTTTCCTTTGATTTTACCTTGGGAAAAATTCCCAACTTCCCCCATGCTCCGCTGACCTAAGGACACATGGCTTCTTTCAATTGGTTGGCGGGCCTGGGGGCCAAGAATTTTCTTTGCGCTAACATTTGGGAAATTTTCCCAACTTCTTTCTGCCCGGTTGACCCCAGACGACTCATGGGCACATGGCCTCCTCGTATTGGCTTGAGTTTTTAGGGATGGGTCTTTCTTTTCAAATTTTCCAAACTTGGGAAAAAAGGAAAAATTCCTGTCGCACCTCCACCCCTCGACGCCCGGTGACACGTGGCACAATCTTAATGGTTGGCGGGCTTTCGGGGAAAAATTTCTTCTTAGCGCCTTCGCCAAACACTTTGAAAATTTTCCAAGCATCACTCCGCCCCCGCCACTTTTTTCTAACGTGGCACTCTCTGATTGGTTGGCGGGCATGTCTAGGGAAAATTTCCCACAAAAACTCCATTGAGCCATAACTTCAAAAATACATGGAGTTAGGAAGAAAACTTTACCATTCTAGAAAGTTGAGAAAGAGCTCTATCCAATGGTGCCATTTCAAGAACATTTTGAGTGCCTGAGAGTGAAAATTTCTGACTGAGGCACAAGGGAGAAAGGAATGAAGGGAGTTAGCCAAAAAATAAGCAAGGGGCTCATTTTGGATAACAATTTTGGTTACTCAAAGGGGTCATCTGCCTGCTGGATGAAGTTACCAGTTACCTGAAGCAATCCATTGGGTATGGAGTCATCCAATTCTCTACTTGGTACCCCAATTGATCAAAACAATGCAAGGAGGAATATGGAGGGCAGAACACCACTTGATTGAGCAAGGCCTGTAAAACAAATTTCCTGGAATAGCAAGCTTGTGCCAAAGCACTTAGGAAAGTAAAGCCAAACTACAATAAAACAATGTGCATAAGCACTTGGAGGAATGAAAACCTAACCTAATATGCACAAGGTGGAGATTTTCCTTTAGTAACAATGCTTGAGATGGATTCCATTGACTGGAATTTGCAACTCTTCACCATCCAATGTGGATAATTGGAAGGCATTTATGTCCTTACACTTTGTGACCATGTAGGGGCCACTCTAAATGGCAACAAATTTTGAATGCCTTCCCGGTTTTTCTTTGTCTACATCCCATTTTAACACTAGATCTCTAACTTGGAAAGATCTATCCTTGGCCTTTCTATCAAAGGTCTTCTTGATCAAAGCTTGATCCTTCTCCATTACTTGGGATGCTTGATTTCTGATCTCTTGGAGATCCATCAATTATGCATACCTAACCTCCATGGGTCCAAACTCCAATAACTCCAACTGCTTCATGAGTTCCAATGTTGGAAACTTAAGTGACATGGGAAAAATTACCTCTCTTCCATAAACAAGCTTGAATGGAGAATTACCTATAGATCTCTTGGGGGTTATCCTATTAGCCCACAAGGCTGATTTCAATTTAGTATACCAAGACCTCGATTTTCATCAAGAGTCCCTTGATGATCCTAAACAAGTTCTTATTTGTAGACTCAACTTGGCCATTACCACGAGGATAATAATTTGATGAAGTGCTTAGGTAGATCCCATTCTTGACAAAGACATTCAATTACCTTGGAACCAATGAATGCCAATGCATTATCGATATTATTGTAGCAGTATGCCAAATCTGGTTGTTATCCCTTTATAGAAGTCTAGGATGCTAGATTCATTTGCTTCCTTGAGTGCCACTGCCTCAATCCACTTGGTGAAATAATATGTTGCTGTTAGAATCCACTTGTGTCCTTGGCTTGAATTTGGGTTAATGACTCTAATGAAGTCCAAACCCCATTGCATGAATGGCTGGTCAACTGAAATTGGATGCAATGGAAGGGCGGCTAGTCTCTCCTTACCTATGAAGAATGCACAATTCTTGCACCTCTTGATCCATGCATAATAGTCATTGAAAATCTTGGGCCAATAATAGCCAGCCCTCATGATCTTGAGAGCTGTCACTCTTGGTGCAAAATGACCACCAGCTGATCCACCATGGAACTCTTCCAACACTCTGTGAATCTGATTTGTACCAATACATCTCAGTAGCACACCATTCACATCCCTTTTGAATAAAACACCATCAACAAGGGCATATGGGATAGCCTATAATCTGAAGTGTCTCCTTTTAGTTTTATTCATATCTACAGGCATAGGCCTTGTGTGTAGAAAGTTCATTATGTCTCGGGTCCAGCAAGGAGTGAGGACACTATCATTTTCTTCTTGAGTGCTTCCTTGTTCATGGCTGTCTTGCAATGCCAAAACAACCTCTTTCTCATTGCATGCTTCCATTTTCTTGCTCAAGACTAGCTGCTCACACAATCCTTTTCCTCTGACCAACTTGGTGACTTTGATCTCAATGTCATACTCCATGACACGAGTAATCCACCCTGCTCTCTTTTCATTTAGGTCTTTATTGAGGAGGAAGTCTTTAACTCCCACATGAGAAACCAACAATTGAACCTTGTTGTTTAAAACTAGATGCTTAAATTTCTTCAAGCTCCTAATCACTGTAAGAACATGCTTCTCAATGAAGGAATATCTCACCTCATAGTCCTCTAGGCTTTGGCTAAAGAAAGCAATTGGCTGCTCATCATTATCTTTGTTTTGTTGTACCAAAATTGTAGAAATAGTATCATCACCTCCAAATGCATAGAGGATGAAATCATTGGAGAAATATGGGTTAATGAGGGTTGGAGCTTGTGAGATAGCCTCTTTGATTGCTTCAAAACTTGCCTTGCCCTTTGTTGTCCATTTGAAAGCTATGCTTTTCTTTAACATCTTGGTGATAGGCTTGACTAGGGCTACAAAATTTGGGACAAACCTCTGAAATTTTTTATCCTTCCCAAGAAACTTTGGAGGGATTTCTTGTGGCTTGGCAATGGTAGTGCTCTTATGGCTTCAACTCTTTCTAGATCAATTGCTAATCCTTCTTTGGAGACAATGTGGCCAAGGATATTTCCTTCATGAGCTAGAAAAATACACTTTTTGGGATTCAACGATACCCCAAATCTTCTGCACCTTTGGAACACTTGTCTCAAATGAAAGAGATGGTCTGCTAACATTTTTGAAAAAATAGTGATATCATCTAGATATATCAGCACCATTTTGTTAATCAAATCCTTGAACTCCATGTCCATTTCCCTTTGGAATGTAGCTCTAGTGTTGGACATCCCAAATGTCATTTTTCTATATGCATAGGTCCCCCATTTGGTTGTGAAGGCTGTCTTGAACTGATCCTCTTCCTTCACCATAATCTGATTGTACCCTAAATAGCCATCAAGAAATGAAAACCTTTCAGAGCCAGCAACAACTTGTAAAATATGCTCCATAGAAGGAAGTGGGTAATGATCCTTGAGAGATGCTCTATTCAAATCTCTGAATTCAACACACAATCTGATTTCTCCACTCTTCTTTCTAACTGGAACCAAGTTGGCTACCCAAATAGAATGCTTGATAGGAAATATGATACTTGCCTCTATCAACTTGTCTAATTATTTTCTCATGAGAGGCTCCATGTGTGGATTGACTGGCCTTTGTTTTTGCCTGATGGGTTTAGCACTTGGGTCCAATTCAATAGTGTGTTGAGCTAACTTGGGATTGAATCCTTTCAAATCTTCATAGCTCCAAGCAAACACATCAGGGAATTCTTGACAAAGCTGTATGAACTCATGCCTTTCTTGCTTAGTTGTCACTTTACCAATTTGGAGTGACTTTCCTTCTTCCACCAAGATGGGCACTGAATCTTCTCCCTTGACTTAGATGTTTTCTTTCTCTTTCCTAAACTGATCATTAGGATTGAAAATGGACTCCAAAGTGACAAGTCCCTTTGGTAGTTTTTTGGTTCTCAGCTGTACCACTTGATCACCATACTGTTGTTCTAACTTTTCCTGATTTTTAGCTGAGAACTCAGCCTCTTCTTACAAGAAATGGATGATTTGTTGATCATTTTCAAACACTTGCCAACTTACATTGTTGTCTGCACTTGAAGGCCTTACAATCACATGAATGTTTGGCTGTAATTTGTCTTTCTTGATGCTTTCAACAACATCAAAGGCTGCTCCAACTACTGCTGCCGTAAGCTTTGTCGCAGCTTGGTTCTCTTTTTAGGGATGGACTTGATGTTAAAGCCCTCAAAATCTTTAATGAGGTCCCACACATTATTTTTGTATCACTTGAGCATATCATTCTTGGAAGCATGCTGCCCTTTAACTTGGTAGACAATCAGCTTACTATCACCAAATACTTGCAAGTTCTTTATTCCTCTCTTGATTGGCCCATGCAATCCTTGTATTAAAGCTTCATACTCAGCAGTGTTATTAGAACATGCAAACTGAAATCTAAAAGCTGAATAGTACTTAAATCCTTGAGGTGAAACAAGCATAGTTCCCCCTCCTACACCTTATCTAATTCTTGATCCATCAAGGAACAACTACCATACCTCATTTTCGTCCTTGTGGTCTAGCTTGGTGATGCTAGGAATAGGCTGATTTTCTTCATGCATGCAATAGACTCATAGCTCAAATTCTTCTATTTCTTGATAAGGATAAAAAGCATGCACCTTGCTTGCCCATTCATCAAGAGTAAAATCTACGATGCTTCCAACCTTGGTGCCAGCTTCATCAGTGCTTAGATAATCTTCTTGATCAAATGTTGAATAGTTGGTATTGATTTGGCTTGGAGTGTGAGGCTCAATGTGAAAGTTTGCAATAGGCTCATATCTGATTGTGGCTTTGGTTCCATATCTTGTTCTGAACAACATGTGTGACCAATCAGTAGATAAGTAACCTCTAATCTTAGCTGTGAAATCCCTTGACAAACATAGGGCAAAGAGTGGTGGAAGATCTATCACCGAGACATATTGTAAAACGATAACATTAGGGCATGCATGCAAAGTAAGACTCAAGTTTTTAATCACTCCTATTATTGTCACTGATGTCCCATCCAATTGCAATACCCCTTTGGATATGATTTTATATTGTAGCCCCAACTAATCAGCAATTTTCTTGGGCATTACTGAACTACTTGCCCCGGAATCAATCATGCGTTGTGTACTAATTGGTCCCCAATGATTAATGGAACATAGAATGGAGGGGATTCAACATTTTACCTTGCTGTCCTCCATAATTCCCTTTAGGTGGGAAACATTTGTGAGTACCTTCTCTTGCATTTGGACTGCTGATTTGAAGTTGACCAGTCCTTCATGGCAGCTTGTAGCAAATCTCTTTGGCCTGGGATGGATAGTGATTCCCACATTGATATGTTTACATTTGTCTTCTTCATCTGATCAATGATGTTGAATGGAGATGAAGCATCTCTCTGCTATCCTTTGGCCTACACATTCATTCCTTGCACATGGGCAGCAACAAATGGCATCTGAGTTGGTCTAGGAGCTGGTTTGGGTAGTCCTTGCATGTTTGAAACTGCATTTTGTTTGCCAATAGTTTGTGGAGTGATAGAAGGTTGTGGATTACTTGGAGCCAATGGCTGTCCTTCACCCAAATTTCTCCTTTTTGACCTTGTGTTGGCTGTAACACTTTGAGAGATTGGTTGATTCATGCCACAAAAGTCTTCTACCTACCATTTTACAAGTGTGGTATCATTTGGAGCTGATTGTTGCTGGGATGTTTCTTGCTATTAATTATTTCCTTGACTCCCTTCACCCTCCACACCAGTTGTTGTTACCATTAATGTTTGATTTAGGGAACCATTGAAGCACATAGACTGGTTGTGAGGTTCATTACATGGGAAACACCAATCATACTCTTGAGCTATGTTGTTTTGTACTGGCACTAGTGCTTTAGAGGCAGATGTAGCATTGGGATTATAGGGCTGAAATGGTCTGTTGGTAGGAGGCCTTGCTTGGTTTTGATTTGTAGATAGATTAGGTGGTCTTTGAGGCTGATATGGCTGCCTGTTAGGCTGAGCTTGAGGCTGATAAGAAGGTCTAAAACCTTGGGCTTGCTACCTCTTGAGCATAACCAGCTCATTACCTAAATTTTGCAATTGCTTCATGACTTCTTGAAGTTCATTTGAGGCACTAGAAGATGAAGTAGAAGCTTCATTTGAACTCTGATTTCTAGGAGTGGGAATAAGAGCTAAAATAGGCACTTGACTAGTGCTTGGACTCTCTAAATTTGGATACAATGGCATTGGAGGCCTAGGAGCTAGCTTACCAGCTTGAATCAAACAATTTTCAGCTCTAATGGAAATGCTATAAGCAATAGGGATAGTTGTGCCTCCCATGGATTGAATTAACATAGAAATATCATAATTTAAAGCTTTAAGGTAATATAGAAAAGAACCTTCTATTGTTGGCCTTACTGCCATTGGAATTATCTCCCAAGTCCTTTGAAATCTGAAGTTGAAGTCAATCAGCTGCTCATTGGGAGCTCTCTTGATAGTTGTCAATTGTTCCAAAAGGGACAAGTTATCTCCCTTTTCTCCAAACTACTCATGGAGGGCTATACATAACTGGTTCCAATTTTGGATAGAGCACGAAGTGAGGCTCTTGAATGATTCAAAGCTTTCCCTTTGAACTAATATGCCAGTAGTTTGACAGAAACATGCATCTCATCAATCTCATGGATTGCACAAATATTAGCAATATCCTTAACATGATCACCAGGAGTGGTCTGATTCTCTCCAGTAAAGTATGGAATGTTCTTCAATGCTGCAAATGGGATTGGATTTTGTGCATTGAGAGCAAGTGGGATGCTACAAGTGAAGTTAACATATGGGCTATGTTGTGCCATTCTGATTGGCCTTAGAACTCTTGTTGATTGGATGAAAGGTCTACCAGGTGGAGGAGTTGATAGAGTTCTATTTGGTGGAGATGGAGACCTTTAAATTATCCTCCCTATTTGTCTTCTTCTTGGAGATAATTACAGATACTCAAACAACACTTCTTCTCCAACTCTTGACCTTGTGGAGATTCTTCTCATGATTTTTTTAAGGTCGGATCTAAAAACCAGTTGATTCTTCTTCTTTGGAGTCGCCAGATGTGCAATTCAGGGCTCTTTCAAGCAAGAAACTTGCAACAAATACACATCAATTTTGTTGCAATGAAGATGAAGACCTCTAAGGTCCCATCGGGTGTGCCAAAACTATTAGTGCAAATCAAGTAGCACCACTGGATGTTCTATCAGATTTCTAGTTTGACATTTTAGCATCTAGTGTGATTGCACAACATTGGATCTTTTCACACAAGTGTGGGAATTACAGAATTGGAAAAGATCCTCTAGATTAGAGGCTGGTTCCTCAACTCCTCTGTTCAAGTGTGCATAACATTCTACAGAGGGTTTACCTATAACTTAATCAAACTTTGCCAAGGAGACAGGGTTGAGAAAATGCAAGAATAAAATTAGTCTAATTAAGGTGATGCACCAAAGGAGTAGTAGACACTTGCTACTACAAAACATACACAATCCACAAGAAAATATAGCACAAAACATGCACAAATTGCCAAAATGTAATGAAATATCGGAAATAATGATAAACATATGAAAGGATTGAGAAAATTTTAATCACAGAGCATACATTATCATTCCAGGTCCAATATAGTGCATTACAATGACTAAGAGGCAAAAAGAGATGTTGTATTTGCATGAAAAGGTAAAAATTCCACAAATCTCACGATGAGGAAGAAAAGGAAGTTGTAAGGCTAGAATATTGTCTAACTTGGAAGAAAAGGGAAGTTGCAGGGCCAGAAAATTGTCTAACTTTTTTAAAAATGAGCCCATTCTAGCTTTTACAATGCCCATTCGAACTCAAGAGAGAGAAATGTGGGAAAACATGAAAGATGCTTCAACCACCAACCAAATGGTATTAAAACAACATGGGCACCCTCAAAATTCCATTCCCTGACGTTTTTAACCATGTTGGGAGAGAATGTGTGCCATACTTCATTAAAAATGGTGGTTGAAATGTTAGTTTTGTTGATTTCCACGTACTAGAGGTGTTTTCCAATTTTCTCCTTCAAACTCCACCAAAACAAAAAATTGATCCTGAAATCATGTATAGAATTTCACCATCTTTCCATTGATATAAAGAACGTGAAAAAATGAGCTTTGGATCAAAAGTTATGCCCCTTTGAAAATTTAGGGAAAAATAGGGCCAAAATGGGTTAGCGGGCCGAAAATTTGAAATTTTCCCACTTTTTGCATTTGGGAAGATTTCCCTAAAATATCATGCCCCACTATTTTGGTGCCACGTGGTGTGATTTGATTGGTTACGAGCCCTTCCTACTTCACTTCCCATCATTTCGTCCTTTGGAAAATTTTCCAAAATATCTCCGCCAGCTGGATGACCCAAGGACACGTGGCATGATTTGATTCACTCACGGGCCTTTCCTCTCAATTCTTCCTTCGCTATCGATCATCTTCCCTGAGATGGAAACATGGTAGAAACCCATTGGATGCTAGCCTTTCATGTTCATTTTCCCTACGGGCCAGCCTTATGTTTTTGGTCACCACATGGCATGGTCTTATTGGCTC
Source organism: Taxus wallichiana var. yunnanensis (assembly GCA_018340775.1). Classification (NCBI taxonomy): domain Eukaryota; kingdom Viridiplantae; phylum Streptophyta; class Pinopsida; order Cupressales; family Taxaceae; genus Taxus; species Taxus wallichiana. Next base: position 964,702,932 of record CM031234.1, read on the forward strand.
GGGCTTTGAGGGACGGGGGCTTTTCCCTCAATATTTTCCTTTGATTTTGCCTTGGGAAAAATTCCCAACTTCCCCCGTGCTCCACCGACCCGAGGACACGTGGCTTCTTTCAATTGGTTAGCGGGCAAGGCCTTGGGGCCAATAATTTTCTTTGCGCTAACATTTGGGAAATTTTCCCAACTTCTTCCTGTCGGTTCGACCCTCAATGCCTCATGGGACACGTGGCCTCCTCGTATTGGCTCGGGTTTTGGGGGGTGGGCCTTTCTTTTCAAATTTTCCAAACTTGGGTGAAAAGGAAAAATTCCTCTCACACCTCTACCCCCGGTGCCTCGGTGACATGTGGCACGATCTTACTAGTTGGCGGGCTTTCGGGAAAAAATTTATTCTTAGCGCCTTCGCCAAACACTTTGGCAATTTTGCAAGCATCACTCCACCCCCGCCACTTTTTGCTGATGTGGCACTCTCTGATTGGTTGGCGGGCCTGTCTAGGGAAAATTTCCCACAAAAACTCCACCGAGCCATAACTTCAAAAATACATGGAGTTAGGAAGAAAAATTTACCTTTCTAGAAAGCTGAGAAAGAGCTCTGTCCAATGTTTCCATTTCGAGAACATTTTGAGTGCACAAAGTGAAAATTTCTGACGGAACAAGGGAGGAAGGAGTGAAGGGAGTTAGCCAAAAAATAAGCAAGGGGCTCATTTTGGATAACAGGTACATGTCATCTAAAGGTCATATACACATGAGATCATTATATTAATATTTTATAAGGCATGTGTGAGCAATAACAAATCTTATTTTGGCTTCTTAAGGTAAGATTCAAAAGCTAAGCAAAGTTGACTTTGAGAACTAACAAAGTAGGCTAAGGTAAGTTGGATATGTTTGAAGAGTAAAGGAATAATTATGGATATATATCTCATGGATCCTATAGAGGGTGTCTTATGGTGATTCATTCCAAATTTCATCAAGCTCGAGATGGTATGTGAAAATTATGTCAAACTTTCTAAAACAAGCGTTTTTGAAAAACACATAGTAATATGTTTGGATTCTTAACATTAAATAAAAATATAGTGCATCCTTCAGATAAATCATAGAAGAATTTTTTTTATAGGATTCCAATATTGAATTATGAAAAAACGTTTGAGGCAAAAAAGATGAGTATGAAAGAAGATATGAACATTTTACTGAAAGGTTATTTCTCTTCTCAGATCTCTCACTTGAAGTACTAAGTTGAGATGAGTTATTCTTGTTTCCTTCCAAGTTGGTGAAGTATTCAAATGATCATAAGTAAGTATTTCTTCATGGAATAATGGTGACATGTATTAACCTTAAATTACATTTCTTCAAATAAATTTATCTCAATCCTTACAAGGATAATCTTATATAGTCATGGTACTTAAAGGTATAATCAAGATATAATGCTCAACTTGGTGGTTTAAAATTGAAAAGTTGTCTTGCTCCCTCTAATGGACATTAGAGACACCCAAAATTGGGTCACAACCCTCTAGGCCCCCTTTGACTAACATACCCCTTACAATGACCCCTCCACACATTATTATTAATTTAACTACCCATATTAAGTTAATAATTCCCTCACCCCTCCACCTCACCTCTCCACCTCACCATGGACCCATTCCAATCCTATTTATTAACCTATACTAAGTCACCACTCCCCTTAACTAACTAAGACTCATTCTAAACCTAAAATTCATTACCTATTATCCCTCCCAATTTCTCACTTCATTTAGCACCAACCTAGACTCTAGTCCATAACAAATCTTGACCAATGCCAAAAATGGAGAGAAAAGGTTATTTTTGGCAAAATAGGACCTTTTCTCCCTAACTGACGTTGGTTATTCCTTGACTAGATCTGGTCACCTAACTACCATCATTTTCTTTAAATAGGGAATTCCAACCCTTTTCCTAGGTTCCTCCATCTTGGCTTTTGAGTTATGAAATTCTTAGCTCTTGCATCTAGGCATTCAAAACAAGATTCGATGACCAACACAGTACCAAAGAACCCACATTCTTCATAAAAAATTAGCTTTGTTGCTTGAGATCCTTAGATCATTCACACAGGGAAACACCAAGACTCCTTTTTACTATAGTGGATCTAGACCCATTTCCTATCCAAACACCTACCAACAACCATCACCCGTTAACCTTCAATCTCTAGATAAGTATTTTAATCCATTGGTTAAGTTTCATTAGCTTCTGGTATTAAAATCATTTATTTTGCTATCGTATAAACTATTTGTCCCTCGTATACCTCCCTGCACCCATCTACTCATCAACTCACTAATCTAAACCTTTTTTCCTTCCAACCACCCATTTCACCTCCTTTGTACCTTCACCTAAATCCAAACACCCTACCTAAGCCTTACCAACACTATATGTACTCAATATAATTCCAAACCAACCTCATTCTTACCTTGTCATGTAATTTCCCCTCTTTGTGATCAATTTTCCAATTAATACTTGACTAAAATTAGTTACCACCATTGGTCACCCAATCGGTATCGGTCTTTGTACCTGATATTTTCCCCAAACCAACAAGCTATTAACCTCACCCAAAACCTCTTAAAACCCCACAAAAATTCACCTAGACCTCCCTAACACCCTCTGCTACACTTGCAAGCCTTGATAACCAACCACCCTTTTTAGATTAAGTCTTATATGCATTATTAGATTAAATCTAACTTGTATTTGTGTGAGACACCTAAATCATACAACTACAGTAGGATTTCCTTCTTTCATGTTATTTCTCTACATTAAGTTGTATTTGAATGTGGATTGATAGCCTTCTAGGAAAATCCTTTCTTCCCAAATCTATCTCGTACTTAGGTAGTCCACCAACCTATATTATTAATGCTATCTTGTGGTCTTGTGTTCTTTCTCAGGTAGTCCTTCCTAGACAAAAAGGAGCTCTTCACAATCGATTTGATCTTCTACAATGTGTGCAACCTTCTTCTCGCCTCTAGGTATTCCTCACATACCACAACCTTACCTCTTTAAATAATTTTGTTACATATGTGGTGAAACAATTTGGCATGCCTTGTGGGACCCTCATCTTTATGGGTTCGTTTATTCATATAGGATTGCATATTTGTGTGTTTTCTTTTATGAAAATATTCATTAAATTTCTTCTCTGGTAATATTATCCTTCTTCTATTTTCTCTAAAAGATACCTTTCCTTTAGTGCAAATTAAAATAAACCCTTCTTTATTTCCTCTTACATGCATTAGTGAAAAGACATATTCTTCTCCTATTCATCATTATTCTCATCCAACTTCATTTCTCGATTTGGGCTTAAAACTCTTGCATTTCATCCTTGTATGCTTGCATTTTAGCTCACATAGCTTAAATAACAATCCAATATAACAGAGGTCATGACTAGTTGAGGATTGGGAAATAAAGCATAGTTCACTATTTCACACACTTCTTTTCCAAACCACTTACACAAACAAAAAACTTCTTAAACATTCCCCAAATCCCAGGAAGAATCTATCAAGGATTTTAAAAACCATTGATAGTGGGCCTTGACTAGTGTTCTAGTTGGGTTATCATATCAGAGTTCAGACCTCACATACCGAAAGGTATATCAAGGAATTCCCCACCAAAAATTTCTTAAAACCATAGTTGGATTCTAGGTACCCTCTATTGTTCCTATTTGAAAAATTCACAGTCATTCCTAAGCCATAAACCATCTGTTATTGTGCAAATGTGCAACATGGAAATTGGAAGTTTCCAAGCACAAAAACTATACCCCTATGTCAAATTTTTCATGTTTTATCATTCCTAGGAACCCCAAGCCAAATCCGTTAGTCTGGTCACCCGCTATTTGATGTAAAATTGGTCCCCTAGGTGATTTTAGGGAGTTATGAAAAGATGCTATCTTCTGGAAGTATTGGGAAGGGCTATCACCGACCTTCATAGGACTAGATCAAACCCCCTGGAGTGGAATGGAAGGGAAAAATTAAACATGGAGGTGAATGGAAGACCTTATAACATCATGGAAATAATTTTGGAATCCTTGGGGAAGTTCTGAAAGACTTGGAGCAGTCTGAGTAAAAAATAGGGTTCACAAGCCTAGGTAGCTCACATGCCTAAAACAACTACTAGGATTCAGAAGAAGATTATGGGAGCTCGAAATGGAGTTAGAAGTAAAAAAAAACATTTACGGAAATATAATTCCAAGCCATACATTATGGTGAAATTATATTTTCACGAACCTTGATGCATAGGATTGGAAGGCGGGTTTTCTTGGGCATAAGTAGAGTCTCAAATGAAAAATACACTTTTTTATGGATCATATTTCTGAATAAAGACATCATACCCCCACCAATGGATTAAAAATTCCATTTCCAATTAGGATCATATAAACTTTTACCAGGAAATTCCACTTGGAGCTCAAGTTATCATCATTCCAAGTTACCCTCTCAAAGGCAGTTCAAAACTTAGTCATTTTTTGAGAGGACATGTGTTATCACCAGGATCTTGGAGGGATTTCATGTCCCCAACATCCCTGAGGTCAGGTACACCAACCATGGAAAAATTCACCTAGTCCCCATGTGACCTCTTGGACCCTCATGTGACCTCCAGACTTGACGATTCGGCCCCAAGGTGCATTTGTGTAGCATCCATTCCCTGTCGTCGGATCAAGCACCATGTGTCAGCTCCAAGACCACCATAGAAAGTGATGTCCCTTATGTCCCTAAGGTGAGGGACATCATACCTTGAAAAATGTGCCCAACCCCTATGGGGAGCCTTTTGGACATCCATGTGACCGACTTTCATCCCCCAGGTGCATTTTTGGAGCATTCATTCCATGCCGTTAGATCAAGCACCACATGTCAACCCCAGGACCACTATGGAAACTGATGTCCCTAAGGTGAGGTACATAAGAAATGAAAAATTTTCCCAGCCCCCTATGGGGAGTCTTTTGGACACCCACGTGACCGACTTTCAGCCCCTAGGTGCATTTTTCAAGAAAATCCCCTACCATCGGATCAAGGACACATGACATCACCTTGACCACCATGGAAATTGATGTCCCTCACATCCCTAAGGTCAAGGAAATCAAGGAAACAAAAATTTTCCCAGCCCCTCCATGTGCATTTCTTTGAAAATTTAAATCCGGCACTTAGTCGTTTCTTCCCCCTCATTTCTCCTTCACAACTTCATACCTTGCCATGGCTCTGTGAATGATTGTCCAAACACCGGTCCACCATTGTTACTCTAAAAAAGCTCCACCATGGCCACATAAACTCTCCACACCATGAATTCATAGTAATATGCAGGCCTCAGAGAAAAATGGAGTGAAATGATGAAGAACAAAGAGAAAATGGAGATTTTTCACCAGATAACTACGAAGCCACCCGATCAAAAACTCATCATATCTTGCAAAGTACAAGTCGGATCGAGATGCCATCTTTTACATAATTTCACATTTTTCAAGACAATCAAGATGTAATAAACAAGAGGTCAAATGGTTCCTAGAATCATTTTCTCCAAAAAAATCCTCACTTCATGCACTGGCTCACATTCGTTGGATTTCCCATCACTCTGACAATGGAAATGAACTAAAACTTACACATGGGATCCAAATAAAAAACATATCGCAATGGATTTTTTTCATCGCAAATGGAGACAAAAACTAGACCTGCAAATTTCAAGCTCCATTAATGGCCGCCATGGTAGCTTTGTGCCCGAAGCCACTACCAGGTCAAAATTTCAAAATTTATTTCCAATCATTCTAGTTGGAAAAACTATGTGAAATTTGGAGGGTGTGATCGTAACAAAAAGATGAGTCCAAAAAATTATGTTCCATCGCAAATCAAGCACTAGAAACACACTTTCTAAAAATAGTAATTTTTCCTATATAAACTTGCTATGTTTGGAAAGTCATCATCAAAAGCAATTGAGACAAAGGCAATGGGCATTGAAGATCATGAGTAAGTTTATGAGTGTTCGAGTAGAAAACAATGAAAATTACCACTTACTAAAAATATAAATCCCTTATATGGGTGCTTACTAAAAATAGTAAGTCTCCCAAAGAAGTGGTTGAGGCAAGGGTAGGGTGTACGAGGATTGAATGAGGGAGTTCATCACATCATGATGGTCGAGAAGAGGAAAAAATCACCTCTCACTAAAAATAGTATATCATACGTAGGCTGGGAGTTGTGGTCATCGCGGAAAAGTTCACTCAACTTGGCAAGCATTCACAAGCTGATTTGAAGGAGATTCATAGTGTGTAAGGGATTCAAAGATTTAGATTTTCATTGATTTTGGATATTTCCATCAATGAGGATAACCAAGATTCATGGGGTGACATATCCTTTTCTTCTTCTCTCTCTTTCTCTCTCCTCTTCCCCAACTTTCTCTCCCCTTCAAGTTTTCTAGTTCTTCGTTGGGGTTTACAATTTTGATATGACTTTAAGTCACCTAAAAGTGACTTTAGAAACATAATGTAAATTAAGTCACCTTTATTTTATAAAAGGGACTTAAATATTTGATAGGAATACAAATAGTCTAAAGTTAGAAATAAGGCATATGGAGGGTCATGAGGAAGATGATAAGTCACCTCTCATTCTATAAATTGTAACACCATTCCCATTTCAAAGGGTTGGTGATTGATCTTGTAAACTCAAGAGTGTATTGTACCTAGAGAAAGCAAAGGAGATAGCCATTTTATTCTATTATCATCTACTCTCAAATTTTACTCTATTCCCACTTTATGTACAAATTTGATTTGAGAAATCAATACAATAAGGAGTTTCTAGATTTATTTGACTAAGGGGTTTCTTGATACTTGGTGATCAATGATTTATATTTGGTCTTGTTACTATTCACAGAGTTGTTTCTTACCATAAATGCATGTGTAGAAGTTTCTAACTAGTGTGTGTGTAGGAATATGATTTTCTACTCCGCATATTAGTTCTCCTACATATTTTCTCACTTCCCTTTCTCACTCTTCAGACAAAGTCTTCCCTAGCAAGATATTACTAGATTTGTCGTAGGGTCATGGAGTACCCCTATTGGATCCCGGTTGAAAGGCCACCACATAAATCCATGTTTTCTCGTGCATGCGTATATGGAAACTACACCGGTTAAGTAGAGGGACTTAGATTCCCAGAGCGTTGGCAAGAAATCCACCAGTTTTCCACCCTAAAAATTTTCTCACCAACACCATCTAACACTAAAATATTACTCCTACGATAATGTTTGTTAGATTTTTCTTGTGGATTTTTAACTTTCTTTCTTATCTTATATTGTTTGAAGTGTGAGTTCATACTTCATCAATTTTCTTTATTTTTCACACTCAGTCATCACAACTAGTTAATTATTATTCTTTGAGTGTGTTAATTTAGATTTAATACACATAGCGTATTTATTGTCTTCTTTTGACTAAATCTAACTCAAATATTTCAAATTTCTTCATTTTAAAAGTAACCACCATTGGTTACCTTGCTTAGCAACATTGGTTTAGCTACCGATATTGGTATTTTCACCCAACTGAAATTGGTTCAATGAACAATATCAATATCTATGTTTTTGACTCTCTGTCAAAATAACAATCTACTTTCACCTACCAAATTCTTTCAAAAATATGTTTATGTCATTTTCAAACAGCCCAAAATACCTATTTTCCACATTTCATATGGTTTAGAATTGCCAATAGGAAGGAGCTCTTACTTTTCACAAGAGTTTTATATTGTTACCTACTACCCCCTCGTTGTCTTTTATTTCTTCACCAATGGACCTAAATGCATCTGTAATCATACCGAGGATGATGAGGAATTCATTCGATTCCTTGATAACAACTCCAATGTGTTGAAACACTACCTCGCTAATTCTTCTACTCAAAAATTATTGGATCAACCTATTTATGGAATGCCTACTTCCATGCCCCCATTTCTACCACCTCTTCCATATCAACAAATGCTAATGTAGCTACCCAAACTAATCTAGTGTCAACCAATCCTATCTCACAACCACCCATTTCACAAGTGACCTCTGCACCTTCAACATCTACCATCCCCTCGACATCTATAATACCTACATCCACTACCCCTATTGTGTCATCATCAATATCTTCTATACCCATTCCTACACAACCGCCGCGATTACATTGATGTCTTATACGCCCTTTTAGGATTTGGTCATTTTTATACCCTAAACTCTTCCACCTATTGCCATGAGGATCTTTACACAAGTTCCTCCCACCTACACCTTATCTCAAACACAACCTATCACCTCTACTTCATATTCAGGGTATTTTCCCTCCTCTTCTACCACTGCCTATATGCCTACATCTCAATTTTCTTACTCGACAGACATAACATACTTGACATTCCTACCATGAATCACTTATCTTATCCACCCCCTTATACCTCAGGGGGCATCCCTCAATCAAATAACACTATATATATCATTAAGATGATGATGGAAAAAGTGCAAACACTTGAGGCCTCTATTTCTAGATCTTGTAACATCCTAACCTATGATGAGATTTACAATGAACCCATTCACCCTTCCATACCTATTCATCCCTATCCCAAGAATGGGAGTTTCCCAAATTCAACTATTTTAATAGTAAGGAGGACCCCCAACAACACTTGCATTCATTCAAACACACTTGTTATTTGATAGGCCATGATGATTCCTTACTCCTTAGAATGTTTCCCATGTCATTATTGGGACCCACCCTAGATTGGTATAGTTTTTTTCCCAAGCACTCAGTATTTTCCTTCAACCAATTAGCCTAGACCTTCATTGATCACTTCTAGATCAAAATATCTAAGAAGGTCTATGTGAAATATCTATACTCTATTCGCCAATATGATGACAAGTCTATCATTGATTTTGTCGCACATTGGCAAGGCCTAATCAATCAACTATCCTTCTCTCTACCAGATCTGAACTCATAGATTTGTTTACCAAGGTGTGTTCTAGACACATTTCCCCAACTCTTCAAGTTCAAATGTTTTGTACATTTGACGAGGCCTTTACCATGGCTAGAAAGCTTGAGATCCATGCTCTTGAGGAAGAGAAACTTAAATTGTGTAACAAGAATGTTGCCTTCAAATCCAATGAATCTTCTTCCAAACCATCTAACAACCATTCTAAACCCAAAGGATTGGCCAACATGGTGTTTCAAAGGCTAGCCCCTCTCATCCATCTAATCAACCCAAACCTCCTTCCAATCTCTCACTTGTTCAAAAATTTTAATACAAATATGAATAGAGGAGTTACACTCCCATCGGAGAGCCCTATTATTATGTGTTGGACAGATTATTGAAAGCAAGAGCCAACACTTTGCATCCTATCAAACCACATACTAGTTCTTATCCTTCTCTCCCACACCGGCCTGGTATAAGAAGAATAATTTTTTAATTACCACCACATGAGAGGCCCTAGTGATGGAAATTGGAATACCTTCAAAATCATTGTCCAAGGGATGTGAGATAGTGGTGATCTCGTCCTAAAAAATCCTAACGTGCCTGCAAATAAAAACTTGGACATTTTCCAAAAACCATTTCCAAACCATGCCCCTTCATCAAATCATGCTAGTGAGACATCTAAATAAAAAACCAATGTCCATGTGGTTCATGAAATATTTTCTCCAAAGCATCTAATTCTTCTATCGAGCACCCTCTAGTATCTATTAAGGAAATTATTGCATGGACTCCCCTACTCACAGAGGAGCCCACCTTACCAATTCCATTACCCAAAGAGGAACCCATCTCACCTCTTTGTTTAGCCACAAGGGAACCTTCATTATCATCTTCTATGCCCATAGAAGAGCCTCCATCACCCACCTTTCCTTCTCCTCAACCTATAGAGGAGCTAACCTTGTTTACTTCATCCACTTTACCTCCATCTCTACCCATAGAGGATTAAATCTTACCTACCCACTCGATTTGTGGTACCTTGCCAAAGGACCTCACAAATCCCATCATTATTTTTAAATTTATCTTAACTACTGAATCTAAGGCAAAGACCTTCCCTGTCTCACAAACCTCAAATCTAATCATGGGGATTAGCACTAGCGCGTCATCTTCTTCATCTAAACTGAAACCATTATGTAATTTGGTTGATTGCATGGAGTATATTGATTAATCTACCCTATGGGGGTGCCTTAGACTCCCATTTTCCACCCAAATACATATGTTGTCTTTGGATACCTTGACCATTTACCCTAAGGTATTCAAAGTGCCTATAACTATTATACCTAAGCCCATGGTTCTAGATCCTTATTCATCAAGCCCCTTTCATTCAGGCCCTTGCTCCGCACAAAACCTAACACCACCTTAGGGATATTACTAGTATCAATTCTAGTACATCCCATTATGAAACTAGACTTGTCAACTTCATCCCCACCCATCACAAAATCTATTCCAACACCTAAGAGGAAGACCCAAATGTTTAGGGATCACACCCAAGTATCTCCCATGCCTTCTTACTTGCATTTGCATTTGCCATTGATTTTAGGCTTGCATCCTTCAACCTTGGTTAACCTAAATCTTTGCCAAGTAAATCCTAAAGTCTAGCAACCTACACCATCACCTTTACCTTACCTTCTACTTATACCTTCTTCATCACCCTCAACCTCACTCTTACCAACACCCCCACTTTCACATTGGATTTCTTAAATGTGTACACCTTCTAAGTCTCCTCCATCCTATCACGTTGTTCCTCCACCTTTACCCAAGAAGGTATAACCTACACCCAAACCTTCACTACCTACCAAAAAGGTAGTTAAACCTAAACCCTCAATACCTACCAAAATTTAGTTACACTAACATAGTCACTCGCCTCACCCTTTACATGAAGGTCACCCACACCTTCACCCAAACCAACCCAAATTCTCACTACAATCCTTTGGAAGGATTTTATGTTAACATCCTTGCTCGGTTGTTAGAGACATCTACCATATATATTTTTCCCATCAAACCTTATGACCCTCTCAAACCTAAACCAGTAGGGTTTGATGAAATGAAAAATATGTGCCTATCATCTCTCACCAAGGAATGATGTTATGAGTTGTAAGGCTCTTAAAAACATTCTCCTTCAGCTTTGCGATTCCGATGGTATCTTTAAAAAGATGATATGTTGGAGGAGGATTCTATTATTTCTTCACCTATTTCCACACAACCTTTTTTTCCTCTTCTCATATTCAAAATTAACATAGTGTGTGTTGTCACTCGGTCACAACATGTGAAAGAAAAGGGAAAAGAGAAATTTGGTAACTCTTCTAGTTCTCCCTCTCATACCATTTCACTTGCACCTCTTCCCATGATAATCATCCTTGGGGCGACACCTTGTTCTTCTTAGGGGTTACCCATCATTCAATGATTAAACAACTTGATCAAACCCTATTGAACATGTCTCTATATGTTCGATTCGGACCTCTAATTCTCATTGTCATACCCTCATTGAGGTCCCGAAGTCCATCAAGATTCCACCCAATATCACTTTACCTATCACCTCCCTCATTTATCCTCATCAGATTACTTCCATCAATTTCTCCAAATAAGATATTTTTCCTTCACACCCCAATGATCTAGATCCATCTCTTTTCATCTACACCTTCATCAATGATATTCATGTTAAATGCATCATGATTGATGGGGGTGCTAGCATAAATATCATCTCCTCTCATGCCTATAAAAAAATGGGCATAACCGCTAATTTCATGTCTAATAACCCCATCATATTTCCATCCTTTAATGATGCCATGACCACTACCCTCAAAAATGTTTTCCTCCACATCCGCGTGGGTGTCTCGAACCATTCTTGAACTCTTATACATTCTCAAAGTAGATTTACTGATACAACATGTTCTTAAGAAGTCCTGGATTCACACCATGGCTTGTGTACCTTCCACCCTTCACTGTTTCCTCAATTTTGAATATGAAGGGCAAACCTACACCATTCAAGAATATCCTCCCACTTCAAAACCTACATATGATTTCTTGGCCAAATGATGTCTTAATCCTAATTAAGGTACCTACCACATTGACCACATCTACCACTTCTTCCACTTCACCTTCCTCATCTATCCCACCTACCAAACCTTCATTTATGCCCTCTACTAATCCCCCATCTTCTCGAGTTTAGATAGCTCATCAATACTTGCTACCCAAGTACAAACCATAGATCCTTGGTAGGAATTTTTCAACACCTTTCACTTGGAGAATACCATCTCCTTAACATTGACGCATTCCTTACACCTCTTAAGTATGGAAGACTACCCCAACACCCATGTTACAACCCTCATATAGGAGATGTCATACCGTCTGACCATCCTTATCTTCAAAAAAACCTAATCTATGGGAGACTCAACATTTCCTCTCATTCTATTGAACCTCATTTCCAAACCATACCTTTTTCATCGACATCTCCTACCTCACCAAATGTAGCTTTGCCCTCACTTTTCTTCTTTTTGCACCTAAAAAGGCATCAACTTTGGTTATTACGAACAAGGTCATCACACCATTGTACCATCCACCACTAAGAAACATAAATACCATTGTTTTCTTGTTTTTACTTGACAACCTCCTCTTAAGAAGACTTGCATCACCCTCATGGAAGATGAAAATCCTTCCCCACCTTCCTCACCTATCGTACAACCTTCTCCCACAAATTCTATGGATCCCGAATCCATCTTTCCTAACTATTTTTTTATGAACATGATCAAATTAGGATATCTTACCTATTAACATGATGGAAAGGATCCCTCTTCACTTCCACTTCTTTATCCCGACATGATTGATGTTGACACACAATTTATAATGTTGTTTAATGACAAAATGATGATTCTATTATGACCTATCTAGGTGTGGAGGATTCTTATTTTAAACTTTATTACCCTTTGAGATGAAAACCTCTGTTGAATGAATCTACCATAGAAATCAACATTCACACTTAGGAAAATGCACAAATTCTAAAGATAGTCAATCTTTAGACTCTGCTTGAGAACAAAGAATCATTTAACTCATTTCTTTGTGACCAAAACACCACATTTTCTTGGACTATAGCGATATGCCGGTATTTATTCTAATATCGTGATTCATAATATCATAACCATCCCCTTGACGCTTGAACCAATTAAACAAAAGTTGTGTAAAATGCATCCTCACATTACTCTTCTTGTGAAAGAAGAACTTTAGCACCTTATTTGTTCCCTTCATCCTACCTATCGATTATCCACAACGGATATCCAACATCATTCCTATCACAAAAGTGACTAGGGAATGTGTATCTGTACCAAATTTTGAGGCGACAACCTTACCTATCCAAAGAATGAATTTCCTCTACCAAGCATTAACCAACTAGTTGATCTTATAGCCAGCCATGAGATGTTATTTCTTATAGATGAGTTTTCGAGCTATAACATATATTATTCACTCCAGGAAGATCAACACAAGACCTCATTCATCAACCCTTGGGAGACCTTCTCTTATTGCATCATGCCCTTTAGCTTGAAAAATGTTGGTGCTGCCTCTCAACGCGCTATGAATTACATCTTCCATGATATCATGCATGAAATTTTGGAATATTGCATTGATGACCTTCTTGGTAAGTCCAATCGTCACACCAAACACCTGACCATTATCAAAATTATCTTTGACCGTCTTATCCAATATTTTTTTTACCTTCGATTAAATAAGTGAATTTTTACAGTTCTTTTGGGTAAGTTCCTTAGTTTTATTGTCTCTCGAGGGGTATCAAAGTTGATCTCACTAAGATCAAGGCTACTCTTGATATGCCTCCACCTACTAGCCTTTGTCACTTCATTCTTTTTAAGGAAAATTGCCATCTATTTGTTGCTTCATCTCTCAAAATTTAGACCATCTCCATCCATTTCACTACCTCCTTAAACATGATGTATATTTCCATTAGAATGATGAATGTCACAAAGACTTAGACACATTGAATACCTAGCTTCTTCAACCACACTTTTTGTTCTTATCCCTCCTAAAGAGGATAAACCTTTTTACCTTTAAATTTCTTTTACCGACCATTCCTTGGGTGTCATGCTCACTCATCATGATGAGAAACATAGAGAACAAGTGGTTTACTACATAACCTGTACTCTTCTAGACTACGAAACTAGATATAATCATGCTTTGAAAAATATTGTCTTAGCCCTAGTCTTCATTGCCACCAAACATTTCCACTACCTTATTAATCTAATTTTTTTTTTCATTACCAACATCAACCCTCTTCATTACATGTATGCAAAAACTTACCAACGCCATCAAGGGTGCTCTTGTTCTCACGTCATGCCCTTTTGATTAAAAAATGATGGTGCTACCTATCAATGCACTATGACATACATCTTCCATGATATCATGCACAAATTTTTAGAAGACTACGTTGATGACCTTCTTGGTAAGTCCAGCGTCACATCGAACACCTAATCATTCTCAAAACTATCTTTCACCATCTTTTCCAATATTCTATTCACCTTCAACCAAATAAGTGCATTTTGCGGTTACGCTCGGGTAAGCTCCTTGGTTTCATTTTCTCTCTGCGCAGGTATCAAATTTGATTATGCTAAGATCAAGGATATTCTTGACATGCCTCCACCTACTAACCTTCGTCAACTTCTTATCTTGCAAGGAAAATTACAATCCATCCACCGCTTCATCTCTCAACTTTCGGACCATTTCTATCCATTTCACCACTTCCTTAAAAGGATGTCTCTTTCCATTGGAATGATGAGTGTCACAAATACTTTGAGATGTTGAAAAATACCTTCTTCATCCACTGTTATCATCCCTCTTAAATATGATCAAAATTTTTACCTTTATATGTCTACTACGGATCATTCCTCGGATGTCATGCACACTCATCATGATGAGCAACACAGGAACAAGTAGTTTACTACATAACCCATAATATTCTAGAATACGAAACTAGATATACTCACCTTTGAAAATATCTACTCAGCTCTAGTCTTCATTACCACCAAAATTTTCCAAGACCTTCTTAATCTTAAAACATTTATCATTACCAACACCCACCCTCTTCATTACATGTACACAAAACCTTACCAACACCGACACACCATGTATTGGCTCATGCTTCTTGCAGAATTGGAGTTGGAGCTCATTCATCAAAATTTTGTCAAAGGAAAAACCATCACGAGATAAACTCACGAAACTCCTCTTCCTAGAAATCAATCCCCAAACTTACATTTTCAAGATGAATTTATCGCCACCCTTTCCTTTGATGATATTTTTATCAAATGACATTATTATTTGATGGATCCAAATGTCATCGCAAAGGAGGTGCGAGGTTCATCCTCATTCCTCTTGATGGTGAGCCCATGCCACTATCCTTTAAAATAGACTTCGAATGTACCAATAACATAGCCAAGTATGAAGAACTTGTATTAGGTCTTCAAATTTCCATTACCTTAGATGCTAAATCCATTAACATCTTTGGTGAATCTCAATTGATTGTTAACAAAATCAATGGTTTTTACCAGTTTTGCAACGATGAGATTAAAAATTATAGACATCATGCCCTCTTACTTTTGACCACATTTTATCATTACCTCACTCAAACCACTCCACGATCCAAAAACAAATTCACGGATACCATGGCCTGCCTTGCTTCTCAAATACTCTCCTCACCATCTAACTAATTTTTTTCAGCATCTGATGTTACAGTCACCATCTTATATTATCCCTAGCATTAATTTTGTGGGTAGGATCGATACAAGCCCATGTGACATTTGGTATAAGTAGTTCACCGACTACCTATCCCTTTTAATCCTTCCTCCATTTCTCACTCCCAATGGGTGAAGAGCCTTCCTAAAAGTGGATTTTATTACATCATCATGGGGGTTCATCTTTATAAATGTGGATTTAAAGGTATCCTCCTACAGTGACTCACCAGTTCTAAAATCCCATACACCATCAAAGAAATTCATGATGGAATTTGTGGAGGAAATTTTAGTGGCCTTGTTGTTACCAAGAAAATCCTTCAACTCGGCTACTCTTGGCCAACCTAAAAAATACTACGTGACTATGTCAAACATTGTGTGAAGTATCGAAGCATGTTAACCTTCATCATACACCTAGTCATGCCTTACAAGCCACCACAGACTTTTGGCCCTTTTCATAGTGTGGTTTGGACCTCGTTGGGGAGGTTAAACCTCATTCCTCACAACATCATTGTTAGATCATCATGAGGACTGAATATTACACTAAATGGGTAGAATCCATCCCTCTCATTTCTACTAAAGCCAAGAAAATATGTGAATTTATCAACCACCATATCATTTTTCACTTTGGTGTTCCTCATCGCCTCATCATTGATAATGGAAAACAATTAAAAAAAAAAACCCTACGAAAACTATGTGACAACTTTGGTATTCAATTCAGTTTCTCTTTACCATATTATCCACAAGCCAATGGTCAAGTTGAATCTACAAACAAAACCCTCAACAAAACTCTCATGAAATTGGTTGATGACACTTTGGGATTGGCACATGCACATTCCTTTCACCTTATGGGATTATCACACCAACAGTCACACCTCTACCTCTGCCACACATTTGTCTTTGGTCTACGGTAGTGAATTAGTCTTACCTCTTGAAGTCCGAATTACATCTCTTCATATATATCTTAAATACTTCCTCTTTGATGACTCTTTTCACTAAGAATTTTTGGCGCAACTTGAACTACTAGACAAACTTCATTTAAACGCTCTAAACCACCTTCAAATTTTCCAAAAATGCATTAATCCTGCTTATGAAAAACACGTTCACGAGTGAAAATTAAAGATCGGTGACCTTTTCCGAAGGAAAATCAACATGTAACCAAAATAGAGAAAATTAAACAAGGCAAGTTTTCTCCTAATTAGCTTGTACCTTATATCCTCACCCATACTTATGGATTAGGAACTTATCGTTATATTCTCTTGAGGGTAAACCCAAACCCGATCCCCTTAATTCCTTGCATTTTTGACGATTCTATTTTTGAATAAATTAATACATCACTTTATGTCTCTTATATGCTTGTCCTCTTGAGTAAACCTCTCCTTTCACCTACATTTTTAAGGACCAACAACTTGAACAAAATTTTGTGATTATTTGTCACCATTCAACATTATCTTGAATATAAGTACCATGGCTCTACTCATGGATACTTTTCATCATTTTTGGATGGAATCCCATGGTCGTTATTTACTTGAAACCACTCTTTCATAGATAACTTTGTTCATGCCATGGTTATTCCTTCATAAAACAAGCCTTACTCCTTTATAGTCTTGTCCTCAACTACAAGTCCAAAATAATACAAAAAATTGGGATGCCAAAAAATTGACTCCTTGAGTCAAACTTCTTACAAATAGATGATTCCCTGAAAAGGACATCTATGTCTCTCTTGCTGCTATAATTACATTTCTCCCTCAAAGGAAAACTATAGAAATCTAGCCACATGTTGTACTTAGTCTATCCAACAAAAAGAAGACTAATTTGTATTTGTTACAAAAATAATTATCTTGGAGCTTTCTGCATCGATCAACTTCACGAATACCTCAAGGAGATACTACTATTTATCCCAATATATAATTCTCGCATTGATCAATATATACATGCAAAAATTAAAAAAAAAAAAATCAAAGAAAATATTAACTTTTGGTTATGGACTTGCCTATTTAGGTTTTGGTTATCTTGTAGAAGGGGCATACGCCCCACAACAAGGTTTAGCTAAACAAAACACTCCGCCTTACCCTCTTTTATTAACTCCTGTCTACTCAAGGGACATGGTGCTCATATGACATTTTGGAATCATGTAACTTCTTTCACCCATAGACCTTTAAATCAAGAAATGTCTCAAGGGGTTTGTGTTCATAAGCCTATATTTGGTATGCTGTTATGGTCCTTTCCAACTATGGAGAATTTTACTTATTTTTGGTTCCCCTCACTACTTATTGATTCTACAAACTGGACGAGACCTTTGACATCTAATATCTTGGTGTTATTCTCGCTCACCTACACCTATATCAATTATCTAACATCATCATACCTTAGACATTCACTCAAATAAAATCATACATCTACCTTAGCCATCCAACCTTACCCAATCTACCTTACCAAAACCCACCAACTTACCTACCACCATCTACTACCCCAACCTACCTAACCACAAACTATCTTACCTAATTTACCTTACCCAATCTTCCCAAAATTTACCATACAACAATTTACCTTACTAAAACCCACCAACTTACCTACCACCATCTACTACCCTAACCTACCTTACCAAAAATATCTTACCCAATCTTCCCCCAATTTACCTTACAATAATCTACCTTACTCAATCCTACCCAACTTTCCTATCACCTGTCTTATTCTTCCCTATCCTATGGGAAAACTACATCGGCACGAGGCCTATTTTGTAAGGGCTATGTAGGTTACAATTTGAAGACATGGGGTTTTCATAGGTTAGTTTGGCCACCATTTTCTACCATATTTCACCATTTTTCCATTATTTTTCCTTATTACTTAATCTTTCTCACGTTTACATAATATTAATAACATGGAAATTAAAACCAAACAAACCATACAATCAACCATGCCTATTTATCCAGTTTCTATAACATCAATAACTTGGAACTTAAACTAAACCATGCCTATCATCTAGTTTCCATAATATCAATACTTGGAAATTAAATCAAATCATGCCTATCATCTAGTTTTCATAACATCAATAACTTGGAAATTAAACTAAACCATGCCTATATATATCTAGTTTCCATAACATCAATAACTTGGAAATTAAACCAAACCATGTCTATCATCTACTTTCCATAATATCAATACATTGGAAATTAAAACAAACCATAACATTAACCATGCCTATAACTAGTTTCCATAATAACCATACACTGAAATAAACACCACACACAACATAAATAAGTGCCATCATCTATATACTAGAAATTCTATATGTCAATACACTAAATATATAGATACAAATAAGTCTCTCAAAAAATCTCATGTACATCTCACCTCTTCGACACACAGGCCGGTATGTATAAGTAAAAATAAAAATAAATAACATCTCCATCTCTATATCATCCTTGGGAGGGCCCGACACCTCTACCACTCTCTCTTATCCCCTCACCTAGCCTCTGTCTCCGTGAACTAGTCACCTCCCTCTGGGCCTTGCCCATGAGAATGGTGGATCCTAAACCACCGGCGGTATGGGTCCATGAACTAGACCTCTCACTGGCTTCCTACTGGGATCTGTAGGAGGCATACATGAAAAAAAGGACACCACTCTATTTAATCTAATCCTAATAATATATGGCCTCTTCCACAACCTCTTTGTATCCATCCATAGATATGACCTATGGAGGTGTCATTTCTCTAACACATATTTGCGGACCCTATCCCAAAGTAATAATGGTCATTGTCCTTGTACACGAAGTTGTGGACCCTTTCCTAGTGCCTACACCTATCCTGATGGACCTTATCCCTATACCTATGCTCCATCATGTTTCATCAAAGGTGAAGGAGGGGAACCACATTTCCCCAACGCCAACCTATACATGTGCCACTACCAACTACACATGTAAAGTTGTCACCTATGCCTATAATGTAAAAATTCAGCCGAAGTAATGCACCTATCCCCCATTGCTGGCATATGCCTATGTCACCACTACATGTACTAGTAAGGTGACCACTTATGCTTGTAATGTAGTGACCTAGGCCTATAATGTTGTCACATAGTTCTGTAACCTATCCCTCTTTGCACCTATCTCTATCATTCGTACATGTCCTCCATCACAACCTTGTCATCCTCAAAGATCCATTAGTCCACATCGTTAGCTTAAGTCCCCTCTTGGGGTGGCTCATTTCAATAGGTGTTCTCTACCCTCTGCACCACATCAATCTCCTTCACATACACAAAGGCATTTTCCTACACCACCGGTCCTTGACCATCATCACATGCCCTCTCTTTCTCGGATACTAGCTAAGGGGCCCTCATCTTTACCATAGTAAGATAACTCTCCATCACTTGCAAACTTCACTAATAACAATGGCTAAATTAGGATGAGATGGCCTTCTTTGCTACTACTTCTTAATCGTATCATCCACCACTTATTATACCCTATCATGTACCTCACATCATTTATCGTATCACCCGAAACCTACTCCTCTTCTCCCTTTGGTGGTGTTGGATATGTGAGAGGTAATGGCCTCTCCACATCATCTCTATAGTAATCTGGAAAAGGCGGGGGCACACCCTACCGCAAACCAAACTACCACCTAACTCGACCTATGGGTATCATCTCATGCTCCTCACCTTGTTCCCCTATATCAACTTATGTAGATGTAATCCCTCCAAATCCTCCTCCATACCTGTGAACTCTAGATATGCAAGGTAGGGTCTCCATAAGATATCTATTAGTGATAAGTTGTCTAGTACCCATCGATAGTAATCAATATCTCGTGGCACCCCATCCACCCTCTATTGCTCCCTACCCATAGCCATCACCTAAATCCAGCCTTATATCCACCAACCTCCCACCCCTGTCGTGATAGCCCAAGTGGATGAAAGCACACAATGTGCTCATATGCCAAAAATGTAATAAATATGTGCAACAGAGGCCATATCGATGTATATTCATGTACGCCCATAACTCCCTATACAAATACACCAAATAAGCTGGTGCCCATACAAAATGCACCTTTTCAAATAGCATATCCTTAAAACCCCCATCAAAGCCCATGGCAATATCTCACCCTTTGAGTCGGAAGAGAAAAACCAACCCCAATCATCATCAATACTAACAGCTGAGTCTCTGGATGTGCCACATACATCACCCCATAGATGATACGCATCTTGTGATAAGTCAACTCTATCAGCGCTGAACCAAATATCATCTCCATATGTCCTATTACATTTTTAGATGACATATGATACAATGTCTTCCCCATGATTGAAAGCCACATAATCCTGTAGACATCCTCCAAAGTGACAGTCATCTCTCATGTTGGCAGGTGGAAAGTGTTGGTAGCCAGATCCAATCTATTGATGAGGGATACCATTAGGCTATGATTTCTAGAAATCCATATATACCTCCTAACTACACCAAGCCCCAATTGATGATCCTAGAAAATGACTAAGTCCTGAAGCCGTATTTTGGTTAAATGGCATCACATGGAAAACACATGAAGTTGGAGATATGTGTAATGATGACAAGGTTGTTACATGGATACTTGGGGCTCAAGAAAAGAATATTCTAGGGAATTATTATGGTTACGAGTTGTAAAGTGGAGGTTATTATGGCTAGCTGGAATCTACATGGCTTGGACTCTTGAGTATAATAGGATATGATGACATTTGGCATGCGGATTTCTTCTGGAATAATGTTTAGGTGAGCTCCTATCCTATTTAAGGAGGCATTTGGATCTAGAAAATAGGGTATTATTAGTGTGTGTATTGGTATTGGGTGTTAGAGATTAGAGGTCAAGTATGGGTTCATATGGGGTGTGCATATGAGTGGTGTATTTCTACAGGAAGGGATTATGTAATGGTTCTAAGTGGGTAGTATAGGGTTTCTAGATCAGAGTCATGGGAAGGGTAGGATGCTAATGGTAGAATGATGTATTGATATGTTGCTGAACCTTTTTGATGTAATATGGCTACTGTAAACACTTGATAATCAATATATGATGGGTTATTCTATATATCTATGTTTATGGGTTCAAACCTTAGTGTATTTCATGTTACTCATGGTATAAATCTAGTCCTCTTATGTTGTTGTAATGTTTACATTTATATCATGGCGTATCTATATTAGATCAAGTGTTTTTACTCTGTACTAGAATAAATGATTTTTTTTTGTTTATGAAAACATTCCTCCATTAATAGTGAAGCATTCTTACAAAGCTCAAATAAAGGAGGGTCTTGGTACTGCGCACACTTTGGGTGAGTGCCCAACTTAATTTTTGGTGATAGGCCGATGTTCTTGGGATTTAAAGGAAATAGAGAAATGAGACTACATTTTGGCTCCATTATCGGGACCTATTTTGAGCTGTTGTGAGAATGGTGTGTGATGACCGAATGCTTAACTGTGGAAAACATCGATACTTGGCTTAAAAGCATAGAGGATGAGTTTGATCGGTGATTTAAAAATGGATATAATTTTGATGCAAATAAATGGGTAGAGGAGCACTTATATCATGAGATTTATGAGAAATTATTTTACTATTTACCAAGAGTAGAGTTGTATGAATGGTTATCGACATATGCATCAAGGAATATTTAGTATTATAGACCTCATGTCTAGAACCAAGAATAATATCGGAGGTGCATGATGCTGATTTGACATGGAATCGTGTTGTTGATCATTGGTGGAGTGGAGTGTTGACCACCTATACCTAGAATACACAATTTCCACATATTCTTTCTTGGAGATTACTGAGTTTGAGTTTTGTTGGGAGCCACGAGGATCATTCTTGTAGGATATGTCATTATCCATTAAGATCCTACTCATCACTCTGAGTATGGAGGAATTTATTATGGCTAGCTCACTTCCTACTAGGTACAGGGTGTAAAAGCTAGGGTGGTGAAAGATGGAAGACCTTACAGTGGAAGTAGAGAGAGAAGAGAGGTGGCTCAAGTATAATGAAGTTTGAGAAAGGGATTTGGTGAGACATCAAAAGTTCTTGAAGTGATGGATTTATGGAGGTAGACATTGTGGGAAGGATTTGTGGTTCATGTAGAGGGTGTGGGACATGTGTAGTCTATGCTACCCCATCTTGGTAAGCACGGGACAAAAACCCCCTTTGCTTCTAGTGAGAGCTCTTTGTATTGAGAAAGGATATCCATATGCGTGCATCTTAGCCCACCTAGTGACCAAACCCTAATACTTATTTTTCTAGTTCCCGAGATAAGTGTTGTTAACTTTGGTTCTTTGTTGGTATTAGTAGTTGACCGAGACTTAGTAGATATAATTTTTCATTTAGTTCCTCTATGGAAGAATATAAATTTCTTGTGTTGGAGGCATCTTATCTCGGCACATAATTTAAGCAAGGTGTGGGTAAAAAATTTTAGGTGTCGTGTCTAGAAGTGGTTCGATATCATGACTTTCAGCAAGACACTTGGTTTGTACGATGGTGGGTACATAGTGAAAAAATGGGTCAGGTCCCTTACTTGCGCACGGGATGAGGATCTGGTAAATCCAAAGGAATAGGAGCTAGTGGATCTATTAGATCTGGTGGTAGAGGAAACATGGGAGGGAATCAAGGCCCTAGATTTGGTAGACAAGGGCCAAAACACCATCTAGTAGGTGTTTTATGAGATGTCTCTTCACTTACCTAATTACAAGGGTGTTGAGGATGCCATAGAGCATGTACACAAGTGTGAATTTCTATAGTGTGCTAAGGGTATCACTTACCCTGGAGAGGAAGGAAAGTCATTTTACAACTACATTGCAAGGGCACATGCATATCTGGTACCAAAAGTATGACCCCCATCAGATAGTGGTGGATTATATTGCACTGCATGATGACTTCTTGGTGGAATTTCACATTCCTGAGTTTGAGAAAAAGAGAATCAATGCATTGAAGGAGATTCAACAAGGTATGGAAGAGAGTGTGTGGGAGTATGATGTGTGCTTTAAGACTCTTATGTCAAATTTATCTTATGATATCCATCCATCTCAACATGCCTAGTGGTTTGTTGAGTATTGATAACGTCTTTTAGACGAGCACTTTCCCACAAGATTTTGACGGATACACACAAAGCCTTAGAAGTTGCTTTGCATGTTAAGGCCATCATAATTGTTGACACTAGAGTAATCCCATTTTTAGAAGCACATTTCATTGCCATGGGAAAACAACTAGAGAAACTATCTATGAACTCTTCTCATGAGACTTACAGTGGACTATGATGCACAGATTATGAGGTAGAAGGAAAAACAAATGACAGCTTTCCCATGAAAGATTGTGAGTTTCATTTCATTGGATTGTGAAATATGTCACAAATATCATGATCTAAGTAGATGCCCATTGTTTCAACATGCGCTCCACAATAATGTGTCTTTTATTGTAAGATTTTCTCATCTACGACTCACTATACAAAGGACTTCCGATTGATAGACCAAATCCATGATGTCATTAATATTAGTGTGCAACAGACTAGCATTGAGAAAATTCTAAGAATAAAGGTCATCAGTATGAAGGGAAAAAAGATCGAAGTAGTTGAGGAAGATGTTTTCATGGATGATTCAGAGGCCATGGTGGTCAAGGAGGTAGGAGTAAATTTCCCTGTGGAACTTGTTACAATTGTGGATCTACTAAACACTAAAAATGTGAGTGTCTGGATTTGCTATAATTCTCATGGTGTAGGAAGAAGCATAATTATGAGGAGTGACCTGAGTTATATGAGCACATGAGCTAGAACTAGAGGAAGGAAAAGGGTGCACAGCTAGTGAGTGTGAAGCGAGTTGATCCGTAATAGATGCCTAGGGTGGCACATGACCCCGAGTTGGAACTTAATTTAGTAACTATGAGGGTGGAAGCCACACACGCCATGGAAATACTGAATCAAAGGCCTCTCATTATAATATAAGAGGTGTTACATGGGAAATATCCTGACCTAACTCATCAGAAGGAGGTCTACCAAGAAACCATGGAGGTGATTAGAAACCTGAAAGGGGAGATTCAATGTCTGAATGAGTAATCACAAAAGTTGGAGTAGAAGAAGAATGTTGAGGTCCCTCAGAAGGACATGTATGAGGTTAGAGAAGTGTGTAACATGCCATTCTAGGAGAATATTATCCCTTTATCAGGAGAATGGCTAAGAGAAAAAGTACCACGTGCTAGAGGTGAGCGTAATAGGTAGGTATTTCATGCTAATCTGCCCCCTCACAATATTGATTATGAAAAAAAAATCACATTGATTGCATTTATGGATGGATGGATCTTGAGAAACATTATGATTGATATGAGCACTAAATTCAATGTTCTCACATTATATGCATGGAATCGAAGGGGATACCCCATTACAACCAACTTCAAATGTGTTGTATACGATGAATAGGAAAAAGGATATTCCCATCGAGTGTTGAAGGATGCATCCATATTCATTCAAGGGAAAATTTCAATGGATATTTTGAAGTCCCAAAGACTTTCTGAGGTAGATAAATTTCTATCCTTACTTAGACACCCATGGTGCTACAAGAATAATATTGACTTGCACTTTAACAAAGGATATATAAGCTTCAAGAAAGAAGAGGAGAACTTTGTTATTCCACTAACGGATGGGAAGTATGTGCCCTATGTAGAGACTTTGGGAGAAGAGGACCTGATAAAATCTATGTGCACACAATTAGAGACCCCGAGGCCATCCATCAATTGGGAGAAGGAGTCACTCAACAGAAGATGCTCAATCCATGAGTGATACAACTACTCTTTTGTTGCATGTGAAAATTGGGTGTATGGGACATATGAGTTATTCGGAAGACAACGAAGGGAAATGTGACTTACATCACCAAGGCACACTTGGCTAGGCACCTCCTAGGAAAGCGATTATCT
The DNA here is from genome assembly GCA_018340775.1 of Taxus wallichiana var. yunnanensis. Classification (NCBI taxonomy): domain Eukaryota; kingdom Viridiplantae; phylum Streptophyta; class Pinopsida; order Cupressales; family Taxaceae; genus Taxus; species Taxus wallichiana. The sequence continues at coordinate 964,728,504 of CM031234.1, forward strand.
AGTTACACTAGAGAGGGTAACCCTGACGTCTTTTTATGCATGATGGAGGTAAAATGGACCTATAAGATAGAAAGGAGGAATATAATTACTTATACCTTGCATGGAACAACAATGCGTTGGTGGAGGACCCATCAAGATAATATTCTAGAGTGGGGTGAAGTGAGAATCATGTTCTCCTTGAAGTTTCTCAAGAGTAATGCATCTTCTACGATACATGAATATCATGGGAAGGAGTCGACTCACTCCACATCCAGGAGTGTGAGAGATCCTTGATGGTAGGCCTATAAGCCTTGCCTCCCTCACTATGGGTGCATAAGTTCTACTCAACCTTACAGGGGTTATGCACGTGTATGGTATATCCATTTAGATTTGTGCCATTAGACATGTAATTTATAGGAGTTAACAACATATATTATCTAGACTTTTGAGTACCAATCTCCTAAGGCATCAGTGAATGAGGTTCTATAGGTAGTCAAGTGCCTTACCTTAAGATATAGTGTCATGGATGAGGAATGAATCCTAGACTTGTTAGGGGAACTTGAGTTTGGGGCATGCTTCGTGAAGAATAACCATAAGAACGAGAGATGGAGGAGATAAATATTGAGCATGCCTACCTGGAGAAATAAAAGGATATGTTGGTTTACTTGATATATGGAGAGGAATTAGAAAATTTGGATGTTAACCACACGGATGGTATGTGTGAAGTATTAGAGAAAGTAAATGAGAAAGTGTACGCCTACCATGAGCCCTTGAAAATAAAGAAGGTTAACATTGGTACAAAAGCAGAGCCAAAGGAAGCTGTCATTGGAGATTATTGGTCGGACTAGGAGGTTTCCAAAATAGTTGAGCTATTGCATGACTTCCAAGACTTGTTCCCATGTGGGTACCATGAATTGAAGATATTTCACCACTCTCTAGGGGAAATGAGGATTAATTTAAATGAGGGTGTGTGCCTGATTTAGAAGAGACCTTATAGGATTAATATGAATTTGTTTGTAAAGGTTAAGGATGAAATTGATAATATGATAGAATATGGTATCATTAAGGCAATTGAGTAATATGAGTGGTTGAGCTTGATGGTAATTAGTATCAATAAGGATGATAGGATAAGGATTTATATTGTTTACAAATATTTAAATGCTTCATGTGTTATAGATCCTTTTCTAACCTTATTTACTTGAGGATAATTTGGAAGGTGTCGCAAGGTAAGAGATCTACTCTTTCACGGATGGATTCTCCTGATATCATTAGGTAAGAATTGTGAAGTAAGACCAAGAAAATACTACTTTCACGACTGAGTGGGGAAGTTTTTCTTACATGGTTATGCCCTTTAGGCTTAAGAATGTTCCTATTGTATTTTTACACATCGTGGTGGATACCTTTTAAGACTTCATCTGTAAATTTATGTAATTCTACTTGGATGAATGGATGGTGTATGGGTTAGTAAGGGATCATTGTGACAATTTGAGGTTGATTTTTGAAAGATATAGAAATTTAAGTATTTACACTGAAAATTAAGAAATGTGTCTTTGCTACACCATTTGGCATATTACTAGGTCACATTATATGTAAGGAGGGCTTAAAGGTAGACCAACCAAAGTTGTTATTTTAGGGTTGGAGGAGCCTACTAGTCAAAGTGTGGTGCAAGGATTCTTAGGGAACATGGGATATTATAGGAAATTCATCAAGGGTTATGCCAGGATTTCCATGCCATTGGAAGAGTTGTTAAAACATAAAAGTAAATTCCATTGGGGTGAAGCGCAATAGGTGTATTTTGACACCTTGAAGGAGAAACTTACTACTACACCCATTTTGTGCTTTCCCTCTTCGGAAAAACTATTTCACGTACATGTTGATGCATTAGGTATGGCCATAGGAGTAGTGTTAGCACATCCCGGAGAGGGTTTATGTATCACCCCTTGTGTTTTGAAAGTATAAAGATAATGCCGATAGAGAAAAATTATAAAACAATAGAGTGCGGAGAATTTTCAATGATCATGCACCGCATAAATTCAAGAAATATTTGTTGGAAAATTCATTTACCTTTGATACGAGATCATATAGCGCTCAAGTACCTAGTGAAGAAACATGTATTGCAAGGGTGCATATGTCAGTGGATCTTATTATTTCAATATTTTGTCTTTTTTGTCATCATGAAACAAGGAAAGAGTAATTTGGGACCTGACCATCTATCATAGATTAACTCAAGAGAGGACATGTAGAGCATTGAGGACACAATTTCGATGCACAATTTTTTCAATTACAACACATGCCCTTTGATATGTAGGATATTTTTATTTTCTTATGAACATGTATGGCACCAAAAGGAATGAAGGCATTGGAGAAGAAGTAGTTGGCTATAGGCGTTTCACCCTATATGATAATTAGTGGAGACTTGTACAAACTAGGATGAGATGAGGCCTTACATTGGCGTGTGTTAGAACATGAGAATACTAAAATCACGAAGAATCTCATGGTGGCATTGCATGAGGAGACTATGTAGGGAATGTGACCATGCTTTAGACATCAAATTTGGGTCACACTCCCTTGGCCCCCTTTAATTAATTAGCGTAACATATTCACTTAACCATGACACCTTACCCTAGATTCGTATTAATTTAATTACTCAAAAATGAATTAATGCTCATCCTCACACTATTAATTAATTTAATTACTTTAATTAAATTAATTTACACCTCACCTATCCACATCACCTAGACACCTCATCATGGACTTATTCTTAGTCTATTAATTAAATAGGATTAAGTCTCCACTTATCTTAACCAACTAGGAATTAGTCTAACCATAGAATTAAAGTCTTATTCCTTCTCCAACAATACTCATACTTATATAAATTTTAACCCTCACTTGAGACCCGAATGACATTTAGAGCACGTGAAAAATAGCAAGATTTTCCTATTTTTGGAAAATCAAGGATTTCTCGTCTTAACTAATGTCGGTTAACCGTCAACCAATGCCGGTCACCCTAACCATTTTCAGTTACCTTATATACAATTTTGTAACCTTTTAACCAACTCCGGTCATTTTGATTTTTGAGAGATCTCTTGTATTCAAGCACGAACCAGAGACTTCTCAACATCCAAACAATGGAATACACTCAATCACAGGCTCAAACAAGCACTTGATACTCATCCAAAGGCATTATCATTCATGGGAGAACTCTGGGAAGTATTGCCGCAACACTAACCACAAAATTCTTCATGGATCAACCACTTCCATCTTTCAATAACTAGATCTGCAAATACAAGTAAGTGTATTTTATTTTCATCATTCAATACATATTTAAATGAATAGGTTCTTTATCTTTTGTTATTAGATATTGTTCTTTCATGCATTCCTCCATCCCACCTTTTACCAATCTAGCCAACCTACCGCCCAAAGCCTTCTGGCTCTCTATATTTGCTCTTTAGGCATCCTTGAGTCTTCCTAACTTTATTATAAACACAAACATCCTCCCTTCATTCTCTGTGCAATCATAGAGAATTCCAAAAACTAGGTTTATTTAATTACTACCATTTCACCCCTACTAACGTTGGTTACCTTAAACATTGTCGGTTTCTCCTCTTCACTAGGATCGATCACCGACCGATGTCGATTACCACGCCTTCTATAAAATTTTACAAAACCTCCCCTAACAGCCCCTAAATCTCACAAAACCTCACCTAAACCTGATACCATACTTATTACCTCACCAAAACATTCCCAAATATTTGTGTAATCATAGAGAGAGCCTAGACACACACTTTGACATTCTACCATTATCCACATTAAATGATATCGGTCATCCTGAATCGTCATCAATCACACCCTAACGATGTTAGTTTTTGTGCTTGTAAACGCCTTAAACCAGTAAGCTTCCTAATCATCCAAAATCAACCCAAACTACACCAAATCTTACCTAGACCTTTTTTGTGACCCTCAGACCACCTACCCAACCTGCAACCTAACCCAAGACCTTCACTAGTTTAATTATTAAGCATTTAATTGGATTGACAATGATAGTAATATGATATTCCTAAAGCGAACACCAATATTAGATTATTTTATTTACATGTTTAATTATTTTATATTGAGTTATATATCAGTGGATTGACAACCATCGAGGAAGTATCACACTTCCTGGATCTAGCTCACGCTAGGAAATCCACTAACCTTTGCTATTAACTGTATCTTGTGGTCTTGCTTTGTATTACAAGTAGTTCCTCCTAGCCAAAAGGAAGGTCACACAATTAGTTTGGATCAGAAATTAGAAATGCACGAACTCAACCTTCAACCCCATTACTACATGTATTCCTCCTTGTCTTATTTACCCTTATCTATTTCATTATGTACAACAATTTGGTGAAACATTTTGAGATGCCGGTGGGACCCATCAAGGGTTATGTTGCATTTGTTCATTCTTAGGTAAAAATTGTTTGTTTTCTCCCTTTAAAAAGTATTCACATTAATTTTTTTCTCTAGAATCTTTTCCTTCTTTCTATTATCTAAAAGAACTCATGATTTTGGTGCTTTAAAAAGAAGACATCTTTCTTTCTATTTCATTGCATTAGTGAAAGAACATCCTCTTCCTATTCTCCATTTGCTACATCAAACGTAATTGTGGATTTGGGCTTAAAAATTTGCATTTCATTCTAGTTTTTTGCATTGTAGCTCACATTAATTGAGGGAAACCTATACGCTGGAAGTCATGTCCAAATGATGGTTAAATAATTCAATCCTAGTTCCCTTTTCAAACTCTCTATACCAAACCCCTCAAAAAATTTACACATCTTCTTAAACATGATCTGACCCAAGAAAAGCTATCAATGACCACATGATTAGAGAAATGATAGTGGGCATCAAGATGATTTCTCTGTCCGAAATTATATCGTAGAAAAGAATGCCCCCACCAAAAATTTACCTAAAACCATCCTTAGATCTTGGATTTTCATAGGGTACCTTCTATCAAACAAAAAAATTGTTCTATTCACAAGTCAGTCCTAAATAGCATAAGCTAAAACATAAAATTCACCAATAGGATTTCATGTTTCTTAGTTTTTTCTTGATTTGTGTTTTGAGTTGTGAGGTTATTTTCTCCATTTATTTTTTCCTTTCACACTCCACAATCATAATTGGTGTATTCCAATTTTTTCGAGTGTGTTGGGGTCCATCATTACCATACTCAGGTTTCTGGGTTGGTGTTTTATCTGATCTAAGTCACTAAATCCCATTTTCTCCATATTTTCAAATTTCATAGTGACCGACATCGGTCTAACAACTATCATTGGTTTACTCATCTGACCATCATCGGCCGGTTGACTCGACCTCTGTCGGTTTCCCACTTTTTGGTCATTTTTCCGAACAACACTCATCACTTTTCTATTTTTTCCGGGGTTTCCCGGATACATCATCATATCTCTGGGTCTTTGACATCACTATCAAATCCAGATTTTTCTTCATATTCATAAGTTATTACCACATTTATCAAACTTTTAATTATTCCATAGTAACCAGTATTGGTCACCCTAACCATCATCGGTCACCCTCTATCACTATCATTGGTTAACCCAACCACCGTCGGTTCCTATGTTTTAATTTTTAATTTAAAAATGACCAGTTTTACCTCCTAGAACATATTTTCTCCATTTCCTCTATGCTTTTGTGTCATTTACAAAGAGAATATTACCGATCCTATGCCAAGTCACATGGTTTTGACTTGAAGCCAAGCTAACGCCCTCGTGTTCCATGCTAGTGTGTAGCCCATTTCCGCCTTCCATCCTATCACCTATGGATCCTACTCAACCCATTATCATTAGTACCGGTGACGAGGAGTTCACAAGACTCCTTGACTAAAATCCCGCTACCTTACAATACTATTTATCCCATTCATCTACTCGAGACTCATCAGGACAACTGGTATATGACATACCTGTGTCCATTCCCCCTTCCCTTGCCCCCACTTCCGCATCAACTATTACTATCTCGGCCTTACCTTCTTCCACCTTACCACATGTGGTGTCACAACTTGACCCCATAGCATCTATATCTACTACACCTACAACATCTTCACACCATTGACATTAGTTACTCCCATGGTGTCAACCATTCCTTCATCAGCCACCTTGAGCATAGACCCATCTCGCACTTTGCCACCTTATATATAGTTATTGTGTCACAACCACCCATGGTGTCGATAACCCATACTCCATTCCAAAACATATTCCTCTCCTTCCTACATTCTTTACCTCTAATCACTACAAGATTTGTTACATCCACCCCACCTACTTACACATTTTACCAACAACCCCTATCTTGTCTATTCGGGATATTTTTCACGTGTATCTATTCCCCCCTCACAATTATTGTACTCAAAACCACCATATATTGGGATTTCATCCTCATCATATATTCATCATCCACCCCCTTATACTACGGGGGTGCCCAATAGTCACAACCTACCAACGACCTTATTAAAATGATGATGGAAAAGATGCATAAATTGGAGGCATTGGTTTGTGGCTCTCACAACTCTTTGACATATGATGAAATTTTTAATGAGCCCATTCATCCATCTATTCTTATTCGTCCATACCCTATGCATTGGGAAATTCCCAAATTCAACTGGTTCAACAGAAGAAAAGACCTACAATGACAATTACAATCTTTCAAACATGGGTATTATCTAATCACTCATGACGATGCTCTACTCTTCCAAATATTCCCAATGTCCTTGAGTGGACTTATATTATATTGGTATAATGTTTTACCTAGACATTCCATTCACTCATTCAACCAAGTTGTGCAATCCTTCTTGGACCATATTTTGATCAATATCGTTAAGAAGATCACCATGACCAACTTGTACTCAACATGACAATGCAAAGATGAATCTATCATAGATTTTTTTGCTAGTTGGTGAAGCCTCATCAACCACCTCACATTCCAACTACCTCAAACCGAGATTATAGATTTTTTGCCACTGCTTGTGCTAGACACATCTCACCAGCTCTCTAAGTTCAAACCTTCTGCATGTTTGACGAAGTGTTCACCATGGCTAGAAAAATTAAAATTCGTGCCATAGAAGAGAAGAAAATTCAATTACGTAAAAATATGTTGCATTCAATTCAAACAATGCCTCTTCCTCTTCCAAACCCCAAAAACATTATTCCAAAGAAAAATGATATGCACATGCGGTAGTTTTGAAAGCTGACCCATCTCACCCATTCAATCAATCGAAACCTTCTTCTAGCCTTTCTCCTTTTCAATATTTTTAGTTCAAATGGGAGCAACAAAAGTACACTCCCATAGGAGATCCCTATCCTTGAGTTTTAGAAAAACTTCTAAAAGATGGAGTAATTTCTCTTCCACCCATAAAACCACATACTTGTTTGACCCTTCTCGTCCTATGCCTACATGGTATAAGGAACATGAGTACTGCAACTATCATCACGTTAAAGGTCATAGTGATGGTAATTATATAACCTTCAAAAACATTGTCCAAGAAATGTTAGATAATGGAGATCTCATCTTGGAAAACCTGAATGCACTAGCTAATCAAAACTTACATATCTTCAAGAAGTTATTTCCTAATCACACCCCGTCATCTAACCAAACTGGAAAACCTTTGACTAATGACAGTAATGTCCATGAAGTTCATGTTGTTTTCAAAGTTGTACCAACCCTTCCTCAATTTACTCCTATCCCCTCTATCGAGGATATTCTTGCATGAGATCCTTTACCCACGAGAGGATCATGTTTCATCTACTCCTTTACCCACAAAGGATTCCCCTTCATCTTCCCCTTTACCCACGGAGGATTCCACGATATAGGATAATGTAATTTCCCCACACACCTCAGTATTAACTCTCCTACTCATGGGAGATTCATGCTCACCTTCCTCTCCACCAAAAGAGGAACCTACATCAACCTACTCATCATCTCCTCTACCCATAGGAGATCCATTAGAAGCACCTCTTCTTATTGGTGACAACTCTCCATCAGCCTTCAAAGATCTTGTTGATTTACTCTCATCTCTTTTACCCACAGTAGTCTGTAACCAACTATTTCCTATCTTTCGGACATTATTTACAGGGATTACACTCAATTCAACATCATCTCCTCCTACAATAATGAAATTTTCATACCGGCTGACCGCTTGGATTATGTTGATAATTCCATGCTTTAGCAACGCCATTGGCTACCTTTTTCAACCCAAATGAAAATTTCATCTACTGATACCTCCACAATTTATCCAAAGGTGTTTCAGAAAACCAAACCAACCATGCCCATACAAGTCGTAGTGGCCTCTTCTTCATCACCTTCACCCACACCTAAACCCTTACGAAAAATTGAACTTTCTCCAACACCTAAACCTTTGTCATCACCCATACCTTCCCCACATCCAGAACCATTACCACATTAGGTGTCATAGCAATATCAATCCTAGTCCATCCTCCTGTCAAATTGGATTTAGCCACATCCTCACAAGCATGCACAAAAACCATTCCTCCACCTAAAAGGAATACCCAACCTTCTAGGCCACATAGACCAATTTATCCTACTACCCTTCTTTCACCTTCATTGCTTCTATACATCCTAGGACCTCACCCATCCACCTTGGCCAAGAAACCTCCTACCCAAGGTAAACTAAAAACACAACATCCTATCTCCTCATCACGAGCCTCTATTGCACCTAACTTTCTTACACAACATATACATTTTTGTCACATGTAACCCTTTTACCATGTATACCCGCACTACTTCCAAAGTAGTCTCATCACTACCTATGTTATTCCCCACTCTTAAGCCAATACCATCCACCTCACCTCTTCCAAAAACCTTCACCACACCTCCATTATCACCTTAGCTAACTCGTCCCCTTCCACCATCTACCTTCCCTTCTACATCACACACTCCTTCTTCACCTTTACCCAGGAAGGTGTAATCAAAATATAAGATCCCACTACCCTCCAAAGAGGTAGTCAAACCTATGAAACCTTCAACCACTAGCTCATCCATTACACCTTTACCCAAGAAGGTACAACACAAAACCAAAATAGTACTACCTACTAAACAAGTGGTCAAACCTATTCCACCTCCAATTCCACCTCCCATGGCACCTCTCCCACCAAAACAACCCACACTTCCATCCAGACCCACACTTACATCGCATTGTGATCCATTCGTAGGGTCGTACACCAACATCTTAGCAAACCTTTTAGAGACCATTTTCATCACATTTCAACCACTTAGAACTTACGACCCACTCGAAACCAAACTAGTAGGATTTGACGTTACCAAAATTTGTGCCTACCACCGTGTGTTAGGGAATGATGTAGAAAACTGTAAGGATCTTAAGACCATTCTTCTCCAACTATTTCCTACTGAAAAAAACTTTGATGATGATGATATTTTAGATGAGGACCCTATTCCACCTTCACCTATCACTACACACCCTAATCCCTTACCCATCCAGTGACCTTGATATCAACCTCCACAACCTTTTTATCTACCTCCAACATTTAAGATCAATATGGTTTTCATAAGAGAGCTAGCCAAAACCCCACCAAAATGTCAGTGCACCCAAATTCATTCACAAAAACATTTTATTTCATTTTATTGCCCATCCTGTTGCTACACCTATAATGAATTAGTTTCTCCCTCACCCTATATTAATATGGTTTACATTGCCACTCATGCCCAGTAAGAAAAAGGAAAGGAGAAAATAATGAGCCCATCAACCAATCTTGTGTCCTATATACCATCTACACCCACACCAAGAATCACCATTCGAGGACCCACATACCCTATTTTTGACGGGGTCACCCATCATACAATGATCAAATAGTTACACCAATATCCTCTCAAAATGTCATTGTATGACCTTGTCCAAACCTTTGAGTCTCACCGATAGGCCCTCATGGAGGTTCTGCAATCCATTGAGGTTTTACCTAATGACCCTACACCTGTGGCCTCCATGATCACTCCTCACCATGTGGCCTCTCTCACCACTTCATCCCCTTCCTTTGCACCCACTACCACTCATCAAGTAGCCACTCTCAGTTTCTCTAATGAAGATATTGTACCTCTTCAATCAGATGATCTTGATCCCACCTTTTTCATTTCTATCTACATTGATGATATGTGTGTTCGATGTGTTATGATTGATAACGGTGGAAGCATCAACATTATCTCCTCCCATGTGTACAACCAAATGCGTATCCCCGCCAATTACATGCATAATAACCTAGTTATGTTGCATTCATTCAATGATGCCATAACTTTGACCTTTGGCACCATCATTCTCCACATTTATGTGGGCCCCCAAACAATTCTATAATTATTATACATCTTAGAGGGGGAATTCTAGTACAACATGCTACTTGGCCGACCTTGGATCTCAGTATCATGGGTTGTGTTCCTTCAACCTTACATCTTTGCATAAAATTTGAACATGAAGGACATAACTATACCATTCCAAATGACCATTCAAGACTTGTAATATGTTGTATCAATGTAATGATGTCCTTATACTAGTTAAGACATCTACCACCACCATAACCTCTCTTTCACCCACAACCCCATCCACCAACATTTCCGCTACCTCTCCCTCACCTAACTCTTCTATCCCCATTGTAGCCATAGCCTCTACAGCTAACCCATCCAATAACCCATCTACCTCTCAACCAACCAATGCTTCTTCTTCCAATGATTCATCCATTCCCACTACCCATATACTAGATATCGATCCCTTAGAAGGAGTTTTTAATGTATCACCCTCGGGGACTACTACTTGTATAACATCGATACATTCCTTACTCCTCAACCGTATGGTAACCTTTTCTAGCATCCCCGCTTATGATCACCACATAGGAGAGGTTTTACCTTATGGTCCTCCCCACCTTCACACCAACTTAATGTATGGGAGAATTGATACTTCTACTTACTCACCCAAGCCACCTTCCCAAACATGACCATTTTCATCCTACCTTTAATCTCTCACCAAAACCTCTTTTCCCACACCTTCCTCCATCGTTATGCATGGAATATTTTTGGCTTTGGTTTCTATGAACAAGGCCGCTATACTATCATTTTGTGCACCACCCATAAACACAAAGACGACAGTGGTATTGAATTTGCTGAACTATCTCCCAAGAAGGCCCGAGTCAAACTTGTTGAGGATGATAAACCTTCTTCACCCTATTCACCAACTTCACCATCTTCACCTATGGAGTTTATGGATCCAAAATCCATTCCTCCTAAAAAACTTCGTGAACACCATTTCTCTGGGACCTCTAACTTATCAATGAGATGGCGAGGCTCCCTCTTATCTTCCCTTATTATATCCTGACATGATCGATGATGATATAACTTCTATTAATATCGTTTAATGTTAGAACGAAGAGTCTATTCTCACCTACCTTGGTGTAGAATATTCATGTATTCACACGTCGTTACCTTCTGAGACACAAACCATGTTAAATGAATCGACCATCGAAATTAATATTAACACTCAGGATGACCCACATATTCTAAAGATAGGCCAATCTTTAGATGTTGCTAAACATGAAGCTTTTACTTCTTTCCTTCGTAACCATAGCAATGATTTTCTTGGCCCTAATCGATATGCCCAAAGATTGGCCCAAAAATTGTGGTCCATAATATCGTCACCATTCTTGAATCCAAACCAATCAAATAGAATATGCGGAAAATGCATCCTTACATTTCCCTTCTTGTCAAAGAAGAACTCCATCACCTTATTTAATTTTCCTTCATCGTACCCATTGATTACCCTCAATGGATCTCTAACATTGTCCCCTGCACAAATGTGATAGGGGACTCACATTTTCATGAATTTCCATGACCTTAATCTAGCTTTCCCCAAGGATGACTTTCCGCTACCTATTATTGACCAACTAGTTGATCTCACTTCCGCCATGAGATGTTAGATGGATGGTTTTTCAGGTTATAACCAAATACTACTTTCCCCGAGAAGATCAACACAAAACCACATTCATCACTCCTTAGGGAACTTCTACTATCATGCCATTTCCTTCACCTTAAAAACACTAGTGCTACATACCAAAGGACTATGAATTATATATTTCTTGACATTATGCATCACATATTGGAAGATTACGTTGATGATCCTCTTGCCAAATACAAACATCGGGCCAAACACCTTACCATTCTTAAGATCATCTTCAACATCTCATCAAATATTGTGTTCACCTTCAACCCAATAAGTTTTTCTTTTTTGTCCTTTCGGAAAAATCCTTGGTTTAATCATTTCTTTATGTGGCATAGAATTTTAACCCGCTAAAATCAAGGCTATTCTCAAAATGCCTTCACATACTAACCTTTTAAAACTTCATAGTTTTTAAGGAAAGTTGTAATCTATTCATCATTTTATTTTTCAGCTTTCCGACCACTACCACCCATTCATCATCTCCTCAAAAATGATGTCTCCTTCAAATGGGATGATTAATGCCACAAAGCCTTCAACACCTTGAAAAATACCTCCTCCAACCACCTGTGCTCATCCCCCAAAGTATGACCAACCATTTTACCTTTACATATCTTTTATTGAACATTCCTTGGGTTCCATGCTCACTCATCGTGATAAGAAACATAGGAAAAAGTGGTTTATTATATAATTCATACACTTTTAGACTATGAAAATAGATACACTCATGCCAAAAACTCTACTTAGCCTTAGTTTTTTTCACCACTAAACTTCTCCATTACCTACTTAACCACAAAACCTTCATTGTCACCAATACTGACCCCTTATATTACATGTATGCCAAGTCCTATAAACATCAACGTGTTTCACGTTGGCTCATGCTTCTTGTAGACCTAGAACTAGAATTCATCCATCAAAAATGTCAAAGGACAAACCATCACTGAAAAACTTGTAAAAGCACCTCATTCTAGAAATCAATCCTCTTACTTTGATTTCTTGGATGAATCCATCACTACCTTCTCTTTGGATGATACCATTTACCCTATGAACTTATTATTTGATGGTTCCAAATGTCGCGCGTGGGATTGTGCCTAATTTATCCTCATTCCTCTTGATGGTGATCCTATGGCATTAACTTTCAAACTAGATTTTGATTGTACTAACAATATTGTCGAATATGAAGCACTCATATTAGGACTTCCAAATGCCATTTCCTTAGACATTAAGTCAATTTATATCTTTGGTGATTCCCAACTGGTTGTAAACCAAGTTAATGGTATATACCAGTTGTCGTAATAAGATAATTCAAAATTATAAGAATAATGTTGACATACTTTTGACTAACTTTGACCATTATGAACTTTATACCACCTTACATTCCACTAATAAATTTGTGAACACCATGGCCTACCTTACTTCTCAAATCCCCACTTCTCCCTCTAAATCAAAAATATTTTTCACTCTACAAAGGCTTCAATCACCTTCCTATATATTTTGAGATGTCAACATTTTCGAACCATTTAACTCCGACCCATGTGACCTTTGGTATAAGAAGTTTGCTAACTACATTTTGCTTTCCATTCTACCTCCATATCTTACTCATGAATGGACGATGAGACTTTCTCAAAAGTGTCTCTTGTTATTTCATCATGGGTGGTATTATTTATAAATGTGGCTTTGATAATATCTTCTTATGATTCCTTACAAGTTCTGAAATTCCCTATACCATAAAGGAAGTTCGTGACACAATTTTGGAGGTTAGTTCATTTTTTTGGCTATCGTTAAACTTATTCTCCACTGGTCTATTACTGGCCCACCTTAAACCATGATAGTTGTGATTATGTCAAACATTATGTGAAGTTCCAACAACATTATAATCTTCATCACACACCTAGTCATGCCTTATAGGTCGTACGAGACCTTTGGCCTTTCTCTCAATGGGGTTTGGATATTTTCGGAGAGATCAATCCTCATTCTTCACAACGTCGTCAATGGATTATTACCACTATATACTACACTAAATGGGTTGAATCCATACCTATTATTTCTACAAAAGATGAGAAAATATGTGAATTCATCAATCATCACATCATTTTGGTGTTCCTCACCACCCCATCACGATAATGTAAAAACAGTTCAAAAACAAAACCCTACGAAACTTTTTGACACCTTCAAATTCAACTTAGCTTTTCATCACCTTATTACCCTAAATCCAATGGTTAAGAGGAATAAATCAACAAAACCTTGAATAAAATTATTATGAAAATAGTTGATGATCTTTGGAAAGGATTGGCATATGCACATTCCTTTTTCCTTATGGGCTTATCACACTAGTATTCATACCTCAACTGTTGCCACACCTTTCTATTTGGTCTACGGTATAGAGGTTGTTCTACCTCTTGAATTCCAAATTCCATCTCTTCATATCTCACTCAAAGACATGCTCAATGATGATGATTTTCACAAGGACCTTTTAACACAACTCGATTTGTTAGATGAATATCGACTCGGTGCTCTTGATCACCTCCAAATCTATCAAAATGTATCAAACGTTCCTACGATAAATGTGTCCATGAAAAAACCTTCTAGGTTGGTGACCTCATCCTGAAGGAAAATCAACATGTAACAAAAAGAGGAGAAAAGTAAACGGGGAAAATTTTCTCCTAATTGGCTTGACCCTATATCGTTACTCATACCTATGGATCGGTGCTTATCGTTTGTCTTCACTCGAAGGTAAACCTAAACCTGAGCCCCTTAATGCCTTGCATCTTCAACCATTCTATTGTTGAATCAAGTCCTATATCAAATTTTGTCTCGTTAAAACGCTCGTCCCTTGAGCACCATTCACCTTCTATTTTACCAAGTTTAAGGATCAACGACTAAACAAGAATCATGTGATTACCCGTCATTTTTTCAGTCTTGTCTTCAATATGAGTACCACGGCTCTACTCATGGCATTATTCTCATGGATACTTTTCATCTTTTTCAAGATGGAATCCCATGGTCATTCATTCCTTAAACCCTCTCTTTCATAGTTAACCTATGTGTGCTATGGTTTTGTCTTACACACAAGAGCCTATATTTCTCTAGTCTTTTCCATGACCTAAAAGTCCAAATACAAAAAAATTCTAAAGTAAAATGGGATTCAACTCCTTGAGTCAAACTTCCAAAAAAAGATGACTCCCTCAAAAGTACATCTACTCTTTCTATGTCACCGTTATAAATAGACTGCTCCCCAAAAAGGCAACTATACAAAGCTATCTATATTGTACATAGTATGTCATAAAAAGAAGACTATTCTTACAAAAATAAAATAAAATATTAAGAAGCTTCATGCATCGATCAACGTCATGAAGACCTCAAAGAGATAATCTAATCATCCTATATAGACTTCCCGCATTAATCATTCTATAAAAACAAAAGCAAAAATAAAAAGATAAATTTTTCATCATGGATTTTCCTATTTCGATCTTGGGTCTATTACAAAGTAGGCATGTTATCTCACACTAGGTTACGCTAAAATAGACTCTTTCACCTCATCGCCTTTACTCTCTAATATTCTACCTTCTTAAGGGACTTACCATAAATGTGACATTTCGTGATCATGTGACTTTATTCACCCTTAGAATAGTCAATTATGCAACAAATTTAGGGTCCTAGGTCCATATGCCGCTTTTGGTATGATAGACTCATCAAGGTTCTTATCAATCAGGTTCCACTTTTGTCTCCTCCTAACCATTCACCTCTTTTCTTACTTCTTGATCCTCCTTTACAAGACCAGACCTTCGACACCTACATTTTAGGAATTCCTCTTTCACTAAAATCACCCATGTCAAAATGACCTAGACTCAACCATGCCTAAATGACCTAGAATCAACCATGCCTAAATGACCTAGAATCAAACATGCCTAAATGATGTAGAATTAAACACGCCTAAATGAACTAGAATCAAACATGCCTAAATGATGTAGACTTAATCATGGCTAAAAATAAACCAACCCATAATTTTACCTCATCATATTCTTCCCGAGCTAATGGGAGAACTACATCATCCTGAGGCCCTTTTTCATCGGGGCTATGTAGGAAGAACTATGAGGGCATGGAGCCCTTGGAGGTTAGCTCGGCCACTCTTTACCCTAACCAATTTTTCCCCTTTTTTCTATTCACATTCTACCTTAGTTTCCATTTTACACAACACTTGGAAATTAAAAAAACATATAAACATACATACCTACCATTTGATTACATCATCATATCATACATTCCACATTTCCATTATATCAAACAATTGGAAATTTACACCACAACATACATATACATCATCATTTATTTTCCATACTACCAATCACTTGGAAATTAAATCAAACCCAAAAACATGACCAAATCATGCCTAACTCACCTTGACTCCATCATGCCTAACTCACCTTGACTCCATCATGCCTAACTCACCTAGACTCCACCATGCCTATACCTAACTCCATCATGCCTACATGACCTAAACTCAACCATGCCTAACTGACCTAAACTCCACCATGCCTAACTGACCTAAAATCAATCATGCCTACATGACCTTGATGCAATCATGCCTAATTCACCTAGTTTCCATCAATACACAATAACAATGGAAATTAAAACACGTACATCATTCATCTAATAAATATCAACTATATAAATGACAGAGTCTGTGTATCAATACATATATACATAGATACAAATAAATACAAGTATCTCAAATCACTTAGATACAACCTCATTATCTTCAAAGACGTAGTATGGTATAAAACTCAAAATCACAAAACTCTCATATACAGCCTCACTATCTTCAGACATGTAGGCGGGTATAAATATAAAAATCAAAGCAAAGATCATGTCAAGTGACTAATCATCACCCCACCTGATATCATATTGGCCAGTCTCACCTATCTCCTCCTCCCTACCTATTTGCCACCCTGCCAACATCTCTACACTCTCCATGGTTCTTAGTTTAATCTCCACCTATTCCTCACTTGGGCTTGGCCCCAAAACTTCTAACATCACCCTAACAATTTCCATGAGCTGGATGACCCCCTATGCTTCTGAATTATGAGTCTTGGATCTAGTTCATTCACTAGTTTCCTATTGGGCTCTGTACTTGGCATATGAAGGGATGTCTATACTTGGTAGTTGTTAAGTGATCTTGATAGTAGTGCACCTCACCCGGGCGTCCCCTGAACCTTTTCATAGACACCTTCCGAGGTGGTGTCATGGGTCTTAATGTAACCTATGATCCCTACCCAACTAATAATGGCCTCAACCCTTGTCCCGATGTCTGTCCTCCCTTTGTGCATGTGCATATAATATAGGACCCTATCCCTAGGCCTATAGGGATACTTATCCTTGTGATGTAACTTGGGCCTGTAAGGCCACAATCTATGCCTGTGTAGTGGCTAGATGGCCTTATAAACCTATCACATGTACTTGTAAGGTGGCTAATTGTACTCCATCATCATCACCTCCCCGTGTGAGTGCATGTACTGTCTACTCGGGCTTATAGAGTTGTCACTTGAGCCTATAGGTTGGTCACCTATACATGTGCCCCTATCAAATGACCATATAAACCTATGATCTGTGTCTATAGGATGGCCACATACCCATGTAATGTATCTCTCTGCACTATGAGTGTGGCTAAATCTGGTTGTCCTGGCCTCCGTGGTTCTGCCCACCACTTACTATATCCATCAGTGAATTTTGCATCATCAATCAATCTATCTACCATCTTCTCCTACCATTTTGGTACACTCAGACATGGTGGAGACATGGGTCTCTCCACATCATCTTGACGATACAATGGAAAAGGTGGGGGTACATCCTATGGTAGCTATACGTACCCAAAATTATAAGGTACTCAGTATCAAGCGAACAGCGTAATAAGTGCCCCAATGATGATACACGTCTCTTCACAAGGTGTTCGGGATCCAGAAAAGCTCTCCAAATATGCATTAACATCCCGCATATCCCGCTTAGCCCCTGCGTGCTTTGTTTTCCCCTTTTCCCCTCTTTTCTTTCCCCTTTCTCTTTAGTAATGAAACCGCCACCCTGAGCAGGGCGGCGGTCCTTTGCACATTTTCCAGAACATTCTTTTGACGTGACTCGCATGAAATATCATGTTTCACCAGCTTTCCTTGCCGACTTGAGCATGCATTTATGTTTTTGGTCCCCTGGAATAGTGTTTTTCCTTTGTTTATTGTTTAGGAGTTCAGTTTGGTTTTGATCTTTGGGTGATTGAATTCCTATAAATGCATGGCTTGTGCTCAAACAAAAGAGACTGATCTTTTTCTCATCTCCTCATTTTCAGTAGTCCAACTTGTTATCTTGTTTAGAAGCCATAGTTTCAATTCACTTGCATGTTTAGTTAGTATTGTTCAGCTGTTGGTAAGCCACATACCCATCTTGTGTAGGCAGTGCTGTTATTTCACCCAATCCGGTCTGAAGTTTGTCTCTGAATTTCTCTTTGCATTAGATTTAGCTATTATTTTGCTTAGAATACTTGTTTTAGTTCATTTGCATGCTCATTAGCATTGTCCAGCTGTTGGTAAGCCACATATCCAGCTTTTGCAAATAGTGTTGTTGTTTTATCCAATCCATTGGAATAGAATAGCTTAGGAAGCCATTAAAGTTGTAGGTTTTTCTTCAAACAGGATAGTTTCAGGTTCTGGTCACTTCATATTGCATGACTTGCAGTAAAATCCCGCTAGGAATTGCATAAGCCAAGCTCTATACTCTTGCGCTGTCCCTCTCCTACTCACATTTTCGGTCTGCATTCTGAGCTATCCTTGTCCCAATATCTACTCCTATCGATGCTAGTATTACACACTTTTCTGGATCCATGTGAACATGAAAGAATGAGGAGATCATACTGAGGGGACAAGATCACACACACCATCGGATTCACCACATTCTGCGGAATCCAGGTTCTAGCTTTCAAAGTTCTAGTTAGAATCATATCAAATAGAGTAGATAATTGCTTCATTTCAATGAATTCTATTCTCGATATTACCAAGGAAGCTGTGAGGATTGATAGTTTCTGAGAAACTATGATTCACTCCTCACTTCTGAGGTAGGATTGAGAATCTTGCAGATAGATTAGATGAGCTATTTTATTTAGAATAAATCTACAAATTACATAGGCTGATAACTACACTCGGTTATTTTGTCTGTTTTAAATTATTGTTTAGTTGTTATTCCTAGATACATTTAAATAGCTTGCTTTCATTATATTCTTGAAAGGTTTCTTAGAAGAATAGAACTTATTTATGTTTTAGGTTTATTCCATGTAGTTAGAGTTTACTTAGTTACAGTTAGATTTACATTTCGTTTCGTATGACAATCACGGGACCTCAGGAGCCCAGGGAATATATATTTGAGCCAATCGTGCCTCAACCAAACCTCGTCACAGCAATAGTTGACATAGACCAAAATCTCAGAATACAAGTATTCCAACAACAATAGATTTACAACTGATCAGTTCTCAGTTGAGAGGGTTAAACATAGAAGACGACCAAGCACACACGTTTTGGTCAAACCAACCAAATTATAGATTGCCCTAGGTAAACACTCACATGACTATAGAAGGGTTCGAAAGAGAACAAACCTTTGTTGTGATCCTTTGTCCCACGACCCAGTGCGGGAGACACTCTCACAGATATAGATACCAGTCTAAGGATCCAGGTTGCACGAACGCTTGTGAGATATTATGAGAAAATCACACAGTTGTTGGTCCTAAACATAGAAGCTAAGAAAGCATACGATTACTAGATACTAGGGATTAGAACTTGATTTCGTGCATGACCATAACAGGACCGCAACATCCAAGAGTCCATGGTTGTGACCCACAGAACTCACAACCCAACGAATCCATAAGTCAATCAGATATAGATGGCTTTACGCACACTAGTATTCCAATCCACTCCAATTCCACCCATCATCATCGAACAATTGTCCTTACTGGATATAGCGGCTAACGAAGCTAGAGAATTCTGGACTAGGCTAGAGAATCGTCCATAGAGTCAATTGTTTTCACCATCCACCCTATGACCTTATCTGAGACATACACGAAACTATCCCGAGATCATTTTCCACGTATTCCACAACCCATAGATCAAATCATGCTAGAGCTCGATATTGATTGGAGCCTTCGAGCAGTCATCCTTGCCGATCAATCTATCACACCAGTCCAAGTTAGAAGGGCCTTCTTTGCCTTAGATTCACAAATTCCACTAGTGTGTGTCGAATAAATTAGACTGCCTAACTAGTTTGTCTGAATCCAACACATATTCTACCCCCACCGGCTGTCTCGGCACGACCTCGAGAGGTCGGGTATGCGCGGAAGAGTCACTTGTAGATTCTCACGCTCGCCTGTCACTTTTCCGGCATACAAAGCGTGGTGAACTGACGTGAAACAAACAACTATTTCACCTTCTCTTTGAGAAGTTTTATCTCATCTCAATCACCTTCGCTCCTTCCCATTATTCTGCGGGTATTCATATACCCCCCGAATATGTCGGGATTCGATGAATATGGCAGACCCCTCTTGGGTCTCAAGGCATACTACGCCCAACAGAATAGGCAATCATCACCCTCACTCTCAGTATGGGGCGATAACTATTCCACTAATCAGTTGTCAACAAGAAACAAATATAACTCATCTTTTCAGACAGAGGAGTTAGATCAACCCCCTCGAACACAAAAGCAGAGCCTTTGGCTCGACAATATGACGTTTATCGGAGAATCTAGTTCGTCTCCTCAAATGCTACTTAGACCAAAAATCAGTAGACAGTCAGACCCATACCTGGTCTTAGATGATGAATGGTCAATACGTTATCCTAGGAGTGAACAACATTCTCGGGGTATGTACCCACCCATAGGAAGTTTACAAATACAACCCGAGGTCTCTTTTCAAGAAAATACCTCTATGCCACTGCATATAGGAAATACTCTCAGAGAAACTTGGCAAGATAGCAATCAGTTCATGACAGGCTATCACATGCCTATACAACACCAGGGTATATAACAAACGCCGCTCAGGCAAAGCACCGTGACTTCACCAAATGAAGTCATTTCAACGTTAGTAGAAAAAGTGAGAGGGTTAGAACTTGCTCAAGCAAGTCAAAATTCTCCGTTCATACAAGCAGGAAGTTCCAATCCTCCATACCACTCTGGCCAAGTAGATCTCCTCACAGGCGTAGGCACGTTAGGTATGCCTCCTCACTATCCACAACAAACGCCAACAAGGCCTGTCATCTCTAACACTATTCCTCCCGGTCTAGTATCAAGTAACCCATTACTAGACAATACCTTGTCATACTTAAACATGTACTCCAAATCACCGCAAGGAGATATGTTCTCCTCTCCTGGCATGTTTTCTCAAACACAGGGACTTCCCTATGCCCCTACCAATGCATACGTTGCACCATATCAACAACCCATCCCACCACCACTCCCTCAGCAACCACCATCAATGGTCGAAAACTATGCGATAGGGACTTATTCAGAATATCTGAAGGAGCCCTTAGACTTCGCCATACGAAGCGTCATGCTCCCAAGACCCCTTCCCGATTTACCCAAGTACAAAGGTGAGGGAGATCCAAATGCACATATCAAGGCTTACGCTACAGCCATACGAAAATTACTCCCTTGGGATGGGGTTGTTGCTAAAATATTCCCCAAACCTTGGAAGGCATTTCTCTCGACTGGTATTATAGAATACCTGAAGCCTCCATCCATTCACTTAAACAGCTCGTATCGAGAATTCATTAAGGCATTCGACATGAACAAATTGTTGAGAACAGGAATCGGGGAATTCTTACACATCAAACAAGAACAAAACGAATCATGTCGCCCATTTCATCCAAAGGTGGTGTACAGTCCTTTATTCCTCGGCAAGTGCTCCAAACATGGATCAGATGGAACTATGCGATTTATTCCTTCATTCTCTTAGCAAAGAGGTGAAGGAAGAAGTCCAAAAGTTCCCACTAAGAACTTACAATGAAGTACTTAAGAGCGCTCTTCGAATAGACCAAGCGGTGATAGATAGTGGTGGTCGTAAGACATATGGAACAAATGGGAGGTTAATCACCTCCACTCGAGAACACTACAACTATCACAAATATCAATCAAGAACCCAAAATCCTTAACAAAAATCATGGGGTAACAACAGATGGAGTAACCGACCAGCCCAAAAGGGTAAATGTTGTTAATACTCCGTCACAAACAAACAACCAACGAAACAACAACTTTACCCCGACGATCAATACAGTGGATTTTAATCATCCACAACAACAACAACAACAACAACGGCGAAATCCCATATAAGGGCCAAGCCAAAACTCATTTGGTTATCAAAACCAAATTCAAAACCAAAACAACAAATGCAAAATTTTAATCCTAATAGGCAACAGTTTGATCAGAATTTTAGGCCACAATACACACCGAACCAACAAAATAGAATTCTGACCCCAATTGTTATTGTGGTTTCCACAAAATTCGGGTCACGATACTAGAACGTGTCGTGACTACAATAAATTTATGCAACGTTTGCCAGAAGAACAAAGACAGTTCTTCACAGATTTGTTTTTGGCAGATCCCATGTCATCACAACCAAATACGCTCGCAGGCGGTTTCCCCTCAGAATGCTCCCCTCAAGATCTTTAACGATCCGCTCCCAAATCATGATAGCAATAGGCTGAATCCAACTGGAACAAACAAAAGTGCAATGACAGGAAACAATGATCATGAAGCCTCGACTTCATTAAATCCATCAGTTGCACCACAGTTAGGAAGTCAACCGAGACCCAAGATAGTCAGTTTGGTAGAATTAGACACTGAACTACCTATCGAAGCTATAACAAGAACGCGAGAATATTTCTCTCAACCAAGCTCAAGTCATCTGCCAGAAACAGATAAGAGTCAGCAAATAGTAGAAAAACCCGTAGGTGCCTATGATTTAATTAATGACCTAACAAAGACCTTCTCGCACATCTCATTTTTAGATTTACTAAAGAACTCTCCTCCTCACAGAGCTGCTCTTTTAGAAGCATTAGGTCTAGGTCATCTAATTAACATCACTCCACCTCCTGAAACACAAGTAAATCATGTAGATTTTGATATCCACCCTCCGGGGCAGCCGGACAAGGATGTCAATTCATATTCGAAATAAGTAAAATGCCCACAGATGCTTTGAGATCGCACGCCGAGGTGATCCAGCCTTACACTTACAAGTATGGGTTTATAATAACTATGTAAAACGGGAAATGGTTGACGATGGGGCCACAGTTAACATAGTCCCTTTCTCTTTCCTCCAAAAACTTGGATATGGGGAAACAAACTGTTCCACTACTCGAAATACATTGAGAGGCTATGATAGCCTTAAAGCCACTTCGATAGGAACTATAATACTGCCGGTCACCTTAGGGCCCAAAACAATCCTGACTGAGTTTTATATTATAGATCGGGAAACTAATTATAATATGATACTCGGCCGACCATGGATACACCGAATGAAGGCAATCCCTTCTACTTTATTTCAAGAAGTAAGATTCTTGCATCTAGGAAAGGTATTTGTAGCCAAAGGCGATCCAAAACCTTTCGATTTGCACCTAGCTGATTTAAAGAAAAGACCAGGGGTGCACTCAGAATTTGAACTTCCAACAAACCAACTTAATAAACCCACTGACCCAAAACCAGAGGAAAATTTGGTACCTACGACGGATCTTGAAACTATCAGCATAGCCAAAACAATTCCAACCCCCAAAGATAAAACTAAAGAAATAGTATCATTAGGGACTACTGCGAAAATCGTTGAGTTGATAGAACAAGATTCACCAATGTTCTTACCATTTGATTCAGTAGGCATAGGATATTCCCTAGGTGTTGGTTCCCTTCCAGCAGAGGACCTCTGTATGGTAGAAGTAGAGTGCACAAATGCAGCAAATGCCCCAACATCTATACTCCCGACTAAGTATTGGACTCTCCATTTCGATGGAGCTAAATGCCGTTATGGAGCGGGGGCAGGTATAATTCTTACTTCGCCCGAGGAGAAAGTCCTCCCATTCGCTTTTAAGTTAAAATTTGAATGCACAAACAATGGCACTGAGTACGAAGCCCTCCTCCTTGGCCTCACTTTAGCCAAGAGAATTGGTGTTAACAACATCAGAGTCTTAGGAGACTCGCAATTAGTGGCAAACCAAGTTTCTGAAGTATACGAAACCAAAGCCGAACACTTGCAGCTTTACAAAGAAGCCGTATTAAATTTAAGCAAGGCATTTAACTTCATATCCATTGAAGCAATCCCACGAGAGAAAAATCTTCTTGCGCCGATTCAATAGCAACTCAGATCACGTTTTACTCCAAGTAATGAGTTAGAAGATACCCAGTTCACGGTGTCCATTCGTGATGAGCCATTGATAAAAATAATGACAAATCCCCTTTCAAGTGGAAGTGAATCTACCACCCCAGACCACGTCGATAATAATATGGCCACTTTGGAATACTTAAACACCTATGCGGCATTACATCTCTCCTATCATATGCTAGATTTATCCTTAATTCCACATTCATCTTCCTATTTCGGGAATCCCATGATGGATTTCCCCTCACAAATGGAACCTAGCATATACGTAGTAGAAAATGGGGAGGGTTTGGATTTACCTCCAGCACCACCTGAGTTCGAAGAGGGTAACGCCTCTTTGATCGAAGAAACAATCGATGTCAACATCGGAATAGAAGATGAACCGAGAATATTGAAATTAGGATCATCCTTAACCCCAGAAGAAGTGGAAATACATACTCAGATTCTCAAAGAACATCAGAAGGTGTTTGCATTTAATTATAAGGAGATGACAGGAGTCACACCCCACATTGTGGTGCACAACCTCGTCACTAAATCAGATGCAAAGCCAATTAAACAAAAATCAAGACCCATGAAGCCCAAAGTAGCTCTCATGGTAAAAGAGGAGGTAATAAAACTCCTCCAGGTAGGATTCATCAAACCAGTCGACTACTCCCAATGGGTATCTAATATCATCCCCGTTCTCAAGAAGAATGGGAAGATACGCATCTACATAGATTTTCGAGATATCAACAAAGCATGTCCTAAGGATGACTTCCCATTACCATCCATAGATGTTATTGTTGATGCAACGGCTGGTTTTGAACTTTTGTCTCTCATGGATGGATTCTCGGGATACAATCAAATCAGAATATCTGAGCAAGATCAAGCTAAAAATATGTTTATAACTCCTTGGGGAACCTATTGCTATGTTGTTATGCCATTCGGTCTCAAAAACGCTGGTGCTACGTACCAGTGGGCCATGACATACATATTTCATGATCTAATTCATAAAATCATGGAATCTTATGTAGATGACTTATTGGCTAAGGCCAAGAAGCGTTGTGACCATCCCGAAGTACTCCGCGTCATTCTTTCACGTCTAATAGAATACGGAGTCACATTAAACCCAGAGAAATGCGTCTTTGGTGTAACGGGAGGGAAGCTCCTAGGCTATATCATATCATCATGAGGGATAGATGTTGACCCAACCAAAATTCGGGCTATCCTCGAAATGGTTCCACCTTCAAATGAATCTGGAATCAGATCATTTCTCGGAAAGTTTGGGCACAATCTGGAGATTTATCCCAGACTTAAGCTTCACTGTTCATCCAATCAATAATTTACTCAAGAAGGACTATAGCATTGATTGGACCGAAGACTGTAATGAAGCCTTTGAAGCAGTTAAGCGTTTTCTATTATCACCACCTACGCTAATGCCACCTAAGCTAGATCGCCCGTTAATTCTATATTCACGAGCTACCAATGTCTCGTTGGCTTGTATGTTGGCCCAAGAAGACGATAACAAGAGAGAACGCACAATTTATTTCATCATCCGAACGCTGCTCGACTATGAAACATGCTATACACAGGTAGAACGAGAATGTCTCACCATAGTCTTTGCTACTAAACGCCTAAGACATTATATCTTTGAATCAAGAAACGAAAGTCATGGTAAAAACGGACCATCTACGGAATTTCCTCACACAAGGGTCATTGTCTAAAAAGGTTTGGATGTTTTATAACCTTAATGGGAGAATTCAAATTAACATTTGTAAATCGAAGTCGGTTAAAGGGCAAATCATTGTGGATTGGTTAGTGACAACCCATTAGATGGAGGCGATCTAGTAGATTTAGACTTTCCGGATGAGTGCGTATACTACATCAAAACCCGACCCGCTATCTCGAGTGTCCTGGTATGCTTGACATCATTAACTATATCATGGACCATACATATCCGAAGGAGACACCCACAACAAAGAAGACGTTACCCATAATCATAGCTAAATACGTCATTATAGAGCGGTGCTCTATCGAAAAGCATTCGATGGAATGCTCTAAGGTGTGTCGACATAGAGGAATCCAAGAAGATTCTCCATGAATCTCACGGTATATGTGGAGGCCACTTCGGTGGCCATGCCACCACTCGAAAAATACATCGAATGGGCTATTTCTGGCCCACTCTAGAACATGACATGATAGAGTTTGCACGCAGGTGTCATAAGTGCCAAGAATTCTCCCACGAGATCCACATGCCAGCACAAGCTCTATAACCAATCGCAACTCCATGGCCCTTTTCTACATGGGGTCTAGACTTAATAGGGAAATTCTCTCCCTCATCCACAGATGGCCATAATTTTATAATCACGGCCACTAAATATTTTACCAAATGGGTGGAGGCCATGCCTCTTACTACTGTACCTAGTTCTGTGATCGCCAAGTTCATTTTGAACCAAATCATTTACAGGTACGGTATCTCGCAAATCATTATCTATGATAATGGAACTTATTTTAAAAATGAATAGGTTTGCGAACTATGCAATAAATTTAAGATAAGCCATCATACGGCTTCCTTGTATTACCCTCAAGCCAATGGACAGGCTGAAGTGACAAACAAGACACTGAAAGCCATTCTCCTTAAAACGGTGAAAGAAAAAAATGAGATTGGCATTTGAAGTTATATCCAGCCTTGTGGGCCCACCGAACCTCAATAAGAACACCAACGGGAGCAACTCCTTTCTCGCTAGTATTTGGGGCAGAAGCAGTTCTCCCACTTGAGGTCGAAATACCCAGTCTCCGCATTTCATTACAAGGGATTCTGGATGAAGACGCTTACAGAGAAGCACGTCTTTCACAACTAGAAAGCCTAGATGAAACTAGGTTAGATCTTTGAGCAATGGCATAGAGCTTATCTTGACCGAATGTGCTTTGGCGAGTATAACAAAAGGTCTATGAACGCGATATATACGAAGGTGATCTAGTTCTAAGACTAGACAGCTGGGATCGACAAGAAGACCGGCGAAGGAAGGAAATTCCGGCCCAAATGGTTGGGCCCATACCGAGTCATGAAGGACTACGGAAATGGTGCTTACCTCTTATGTATGCTAGAAGGTGAGGAATTTGGTGAAACAGTCAATTCCCTGCACCTCAAGTGATTCTACGCATAAGCAACTAGCACTACTTGTATAATTATCTACATTGCATCTTCATATAGATTTAGATCATTTTGTCCACTTATTTCTTACATAAATTGTGATCAAGGAATCTATTCTCAAAGTAATTCATTACAAACTCATGATGTTTTTGGCATTAAGCTCTTTAATCATACCTCTCCATCTTCATATATCATCGAATCATCTCGGAATCTTTTATCAAATAAATCAAACATGACAAAGTCTTAACGGTAACCATACCAAGATCTGCAAGTTTATTCTCACTTTGATTTCTTCTTAGGATAGGTGTCTTGCCTATGGTCTGTTCTAGAAGCTTCATGGTGTCACATCTATCCCATATATACATCTCTTTGGAAATAAGCATATACTAACATTTTACTCAAATAAGCAAGTCAAAAGTGATTAAACAGAAAATTTTATTTTTACACATTTCCTTGCCCCACCAACCTTCGGTGATGAGCTTGCGTCTCTTACTAGTGACATAGGGTTGGGAAAGGATGGAAATGCCCTTACTCGCCTATGCCTTGCCCATGGTGATAAACCCACGCTTCTTACTAGTAGCATGGGGCAAAGTATAGGGGGTCCTCTTGACACAGCAAACGTTAAAAGGTCATAAACAAACAATTCAAACTTTGAGTCAAAAACGAATGAATCAGATGTTCAAAATTCCAAGAGAGTTAAAATCCTAAAAACCCAGATCTTGTCTACTATGTGGCCATCTATGGGTCTAAGTCTAGATAAACCACAAAGCAAGTGCATTCTAAACTATGAAGTCATTCGGGTAGAGTAAGCTTGTAGCTTCCAATTTGGTTCCACCAAAGCTTTGTCTGTCTTTCATCACTATCATTTCACCACTTTCATAACTTGCACCCTTCTTGGCTCTTGGTGATGAGCCCTCGCATCTTACTAGTTGCGTGGAGTTGGGAGTAAAGCAAGTTAATGCATTCATCATCTTGGTTGTTTTCATCACTTTGCCAAAACAAACATGAGGTATCCATATTGCTCACAGAAGCTAAAGATTCAAAATCACAATATATCTGCAATATCATGTATCAGCATCATGAAACACAAAAAGAAAGTAAACATTTGCATCATCTGTTATCCATTGCATACATTCTAAAAATCATACAAACATACATCGTAGTATATAAAAAGAAACTAGAAATAGAAAAGAAACCATGAGTACCAAGTTTTGATCCAAAACGAATGCATATATATAAAATAATCAATGTTTATATATAATGCCATCATGCACTAGGCATGATCAAAATGCTCAAAGAGCCCGTGATACACAATAGTACAAAATACACAAGGGCCAAATGGCCTCTCAACCCCTATGTGACCCCTCCGAAGGTGCACGCCCTCGCCTAGGACTCCGGCTACGCCGGCGCTCTGAATGTACGGAGGGCTCAGGGTCCCGAGGGGCAGCCATGGTCTCACCACGAGAATGGCTCCTCATAAGGTGCTCAGCCGTCCTGTAGCCCACTAACTCTGTGTGCAGGGTCAACACCATCTTGGCCATGTGCCAAACGGGAGCGAAGACATCAGTATGTCTACCAGCTGTTGAGGGCTCCCCGGCATCTACGGATAACTCCGCGCGGTCCTATCCATGGGGATCATCAGGGAATCGGTACATACCCTGCGGATCAGATCCCGCCACTCGTCAACAGTCTCTGCAAACAAAGGAGAAAAACAAATTAGAAACCAAGCAAGAGGCTAAAAGATACAAGATAAAAACACAAGGAGAGATAGCAATTAAAACAAATCCTAAATTAAACAAACGTTAAAGAAGGAAGAAAGGATAACTTACTCGGATCACCGGGCCTCCAAGATGGATCACTGGGGCCAGCACCCGCCGCGGATGCCGCTACCCGATTGAGGGCTGCTCTGTGGCGGGGTAATATGTCGCCTGCAATCCCGACTCATCCTCTCCACCATGGCCCTGAGAGAGTGGCTCCTCTGAAACTAGAGTGTCCTTCTCTGCACTCTGCTCAGCCCTCTCTGCCTGCATAATGTCCTGAGTGTCATGCCACTCAGGATCACTATCATCAATCTGCTCCTCCGACCCTCCCTCTGTAAGCTCCTCGAGTCGGAGTCAATATCTATGGGGTCATCGCTACTATGAGCAGGACTCACAGCAATCTGAAGTAAAGGTGGCCGAGGCACACCAGCTCTCCCTCTAGCCGAACTATCCTCCCGGCTGCTGCATGGGAATGCTAGGGAGTGATCACTTTGTCCAACCACGGCCTCTGGCCCCCTGCGGCCTCGCGAACTGATCTCAAATTGGCGCGGCCAGGGGAAGCATGCCCATATACGGTAGGCCAAACTGCTGAGGAACTCTACCAAAAGGATGCACCTCCACTCACCCCACTCGATCAATGAGCTGCCCTATGGTGGAGCAAGAGATCAAGGTAAGAGTCTCCTCTCCCCATATGCTGGCCATAAGCCGGTACGGTGTCACCTCCATGTCTGCAGTAGTAAGGGAGGCAACTGGCTGGTGAGGTGCTCTAAGCACCGACATATCTGTCCATCTGGCTGCCCTCATAGCCCTAGGATCTGCCACCTCCATGCCTCTGCCATAAGGGATAAAACGCTCATACACCCAACTCATGACTAAAGTCGGGTGGCTCAATGACTGTCCCTGTAAATGGACCACCCTGTATAAATCATGGTAGGTGGTCCCCAGAATATCTGCACCCCAGGCGTATATCCGGCCATGCCCCTCTATCTGCGCAATGATGGGGGCCCAGCAGTATAACAATGTATCCCCTCCCTTGTCCCCGATCAGTCTCGAGGCAAGGATCCCCATGATGGCCTGTCGAAGTACGGGGATAGGCAAAGAAGGAATGGATCGAACTCTCACTCCCTTCTTCGACCCCGTGGAGATAACTGCATCTCCCATATATGCTGCCCACTGTGCAATCTGTGCCTGTGAGCCTGCTGTCTCCAATGTAAGTCTCCTCCCGATGATCGGGACCCCCAAAATACGGTAGACATCCTCGAGTGTGATGGTCCACTCACCACGGACCCCTGGCAGTCGGAAGGTGTTCCGATCTGCATCCCAATAAGAGAATAAGTCACAAAGGATGTGACTAGATGGTGCAACATGAGGCACACGTGATATACGCAGTATACCAGCCCTCTGAAGTGTGTCCTCCTCGTCCTGCGAGAGAGCATCCAGTACTCCTGAGAGCCAATCACACACTCTCTCTCTGCTCCATCTAATATACTCCTCTCTCACCTGCATACACCCAAAAACACACAAAACAGAGCAAGTTAATATCTGAACAATACCAAGAAGGTCATAAAAACGTGTAGAAGTGTAAAAAAATACAAACACAATCTCAAATATAAGTTCTTTTGCATTCTGTGCAGAACCGCCGCCCTGAGCAGGGAGGCGGTTTTGTAACCACCACCTTAAGGGTGGTAGTCATATAACCGCCGCCCTTAACGGGCGGCGGTCATGTAACCGCCGCCCGCCCTAGCTAGGCGGCGGCGTGGTCGTGGTCCAAAACCCAC
The DNA here is from genome assembly GCA_018340775.1 of Taxus wallichiana var. yunnanensis. Lineage (NCBI taxonomy): Eukaryota > Viridiplantae > Streptophyta > Pinopsida > Cupressales > Taxaceae > Taxus > Taxus wallichiana. Next base: position 964,759,525 of record CM031234.1, read on the forward strand.
GCGGGTTTTTAATCTTAAAAAGCCTAAAACTAGCAAAAAATGACCATTTGACCTAAAAATGGAGCCTACCCAGTAGGCGCCCCCCCTAGGTGGACCTTTTGAACCTAATATTTTCAAAAATAACCCCCCCATTATGACAAATTTAGCATTTCAAATTTAAAGGGGGAAAAACACAAAATTGAAGAAAACCAACCTGTGATCTAGCAGGACGGTGTTCTGCATGTGGAGGCATGATCACGATCTCGCTGTGGACATTTTGACTCTACTCACACAAGAAACCATCACCGTGGGTCCCAGAGCTCAAAATCAATCAAATCAACTCACGCAAATGAATAGGAAAATGGGCCCACTTTCATATATATAGCACCCTGATTCGTTTTAAAAGACTTTTTCACAGGTTTGGAGTGCTGATGGAGGTAAGTCCCTATCCCCACGCGAATGGTACGTTCTCATTCCCTATTATTTTAGCGTTTATTTTCCAAGTTATTGTATCTATCTGCACTTGAATCCTCTTTTCATTTTGCAGGTAGCGGGAATTTTGGATGGCATGATTTCAACACACGGACATGTAAGGTATAACTTCTTACTTCCCATTTCGGGACTGCCATACTCGGACCCACCATTTTATGCCTCTTCATGGCTAAAACGCTTCTCCGAGGGGGCAATATGTACGTACACAAAATTGTAAGGTATTGTACTGCGGAACAATGTAATAAGTGCCCCAATGATGATACAGGTCTCTTCGCAGTGTTCGGGATCCAGAAAAGCTCTCCGAATATGCGTTAACATCCCACATATCCTGCTTAGCCCCAGCGTGCTTTGTTTTCCCCTTTCCCCCTCTTTTTCTTGCCCCTTTCTCTTTAGTAATGAAACCGCCGCCTGCCCAGGGCGGCGGTCTCTGAACCGCCCCACCCAACGGGCGGCGGTCTGTGCTTGCCCCCTGAGCAGGGTGGTGGTCCTTGCACATTTTCCAACATTCTTTTGACACGACTCGCGTGAAATATCACGTTTCACCAGCTTTCCTTGCCGACTTGAGCATGCATTTATGTTTTTGGTCCCCTGGAATAGTGTTTTTCCTTTGTTTATTGTTTAGGAGTTCAGTTTGGTTTTGATCTTTGGGGATTGAATTCCTATAAATGCATGGCTTGTGCTCAAACAAAAGAGACTGATATTTTTCTCTCATCTCCTCATTTTCAGTAGTCCAGCTTGTTATCTTGTTTAGAAGCCATAGTTTCAATTCACTTGCATGTTTAGTTAGTATTGTTCAGCTGTTGGTAAGCCACATACCCATCTTGTGCAGGCAGTGCTGTTATTTCACCCAATCCGGTCTGAAGTTTGTCTCTGAATTTCTCTTTGCATTAGATTTAGCTATTATTTTGCTTAGAATACTTGTTTTAGTTCATTTGCATGCTCATTAGCATTGTCCAGCTGTTGGTAAGCCACATATCCAGCTTGTGCAAACAGTGTTGTTGTTTTATCCAATCCATTGGAATAGAATAGCTTAGGAAGCCATTAAAGTTGTAGGTTTTTCTCTTCAAACAGGATAGTTTCAGGTTCTGGTCGCTTCATATTGCATGACTTGCAGTAAAATCCCGCTAGGAATCGCATAAGCCAAGCTCTGTACTCTTGCGTTGTCCCTCTCCTACTCATTTTTCGGTCTGCATTCTGAGCTGTCCTTGTCCCAATATCTACTCCTGTCGATGCTAGTATTACACGCTTTTCTGGATCCATGTGAACATGAAAGAACGAGGAGATCATACTGAGGGGACAAGATCACACACACCATCGGATTCGCCACTATTCTGCGGAATCCAGGTTCTAGATTTCAAAGTTCTAGTTAGAATCATATCAAATAGAGTAGATAATTGCTTCATTTCAGTGAATTCTATTCTCGATATTGCCAGGGAAGCTGTGAGGATTGATAGTTTCTGAGAAACTATGATTCACTCCTCACTTCTGAGGTAGGATCGAGAATCTTGCAGATAGATTAGATGAGCTATTTTATTTAGAATAAATCTACAAATTACACAGGCTGATAACTACACTCGGTTATTTTGTCTATTTTAAATTATTGTTTAGTTGTTATTCCTAGATACATTTAAATAGCTTGCTTTCATTATATTCTTGAAAGGTTTCTTAGAAGAATAGAACTTATTTATGTTTTAGGTTTATTCCACGTAGTTAGAGTTTACTTAGTTACAGTTAGATTTACATTTCATTTCGTATGACAATCACGGGACCTCAGGAGCCCAGGGAATATATATTTGAGCCAATCATGCCTCAACCAAACCTCGTCACAAAAATAGTTGACATAGACCAAAATCTCATAATACAAGTATTCCGAACAACAACAGATTTACAACTGATCAGTTCTCAGTTGAGAGGGTTAAACATAGAAGACGACCAAGCACACACGTTTTGGTCAAACCAACCAAATTACAGATTGCCCTAGGTAAACACTCACATGACTGTAGAAGGGTTCGAAAGAGAACAAACCTTTGGTTGTGATCCTTTGGTCCCACAGCCAGGTGCAGGAGAGACACTCTCACAGATATAGATACCAGTCTAAGGATCCAGGTTGCACGAATGCCTGTGAGATATTATGAGAAAATCACACAGTTGTTGGTCCTAAACATAGAAGCTGAGAAAGCATATGATTACTGGATACTAGGGATTAGAACTTGATTTCGCGCATGACCATAACAGGACCGCAACATCCAAGAGTCCATGGTTGTGACCCACAGATCTCATAGCCCAACGAATCCATAAGTCAATCAGATATAGATGCTGGCTTATGCACACTAGTATTCCAATCCACTCCAATTCCACCCATCATCATCAAACAATTGTTCTTACTGATATAGCGGCTAACGAAGCTAGAGAATTCTGGACTAGGCCAGAGAATCATCCATAGAGTCAATTGTTTTCACCATCCACCCTATGACCTTATCTGGAGACATACACGAAACTATCCTAGGTCATTTTCCATGTATTCCACAACCCATAGATCGAATCATGCCAGAGCTCGATATTGATTGGAGCCTTCGAGCAGTCATCCTTGCCGATCGATCTATCACACCAGTCCAAGTTAGAAGGGCCTTCTTTGCCTTAGATTCACAAATTCCACTAGTGCGTGTCGAAGACATTAGACTGCCTAACTAGTTTTTCTGAATCCAATGCATATTATACCCCCACCGGCTGTCTCGGCACGACCTCGAGAGGTCGGGTACGTGGAAGAGTCACTTGTAGATTCTCACGCTGCTTTGCTCACTTTTCCGGCGTCACAGAGCCCAAACCGCCATCTAACTTTATCTCCAAGTATTATCTCATGCCCGTCTATGTAATGCCCCTATATCCAATTACATAGCTAGAGATCCTCTAAATCCTCTACCATGCCCTTGTATGAGGGATAGCCAATATATGGCCTCCACACAATATCAACTCCTAAAATCCCCTCTAGTAATTTGTAGTATGAAACATCATAAGTCATCCTTGCCACCCTCACCTGCTCACCAACCGGTACCCAACATTAGTACCCAACTCGGAAAAATCCACCCCGAGCCAATCATGTCATGGTAAACCAACTAGGTGCACATATGATGTGCTTGTATGCCCAACAATGTAGTAAAAAAGTGCAGCACATCCCAAATCACTGCAATCTCCCATAAGCCCATAGCTCCCTATATAGATGAACTAGGAAAGTTGGTGCCCAAGCAAAGTAGACCTGCTCCTCTATCATATTCGACACACTCCCATCAGTGCTCGTGGGAATCTCCCACCCTCGAATATGGTATAAAAACAACCTACAACCTCCATCATTAGTACATATAACCTTGTCTCCTATGGGTATGCTACATACATATCTCTATAGTTCATGTTCATACTGTGATACCTCAGCTCACGCATCACCTTCCAAAAAAATACCGCTATCGGCTCCATCAATGCCTTAGAAGAAATAGAATATATTGGCTCCCCAATAATAGGAAGCTGCAGGATCCTGTACACATCCTCCAGGGTGATGGTCATCTCACCCATTGGTAAGTGGAAGGTATTGGTCACGAAATCCCATTTTTCGATGACAACGACCATCATACTATGATCTTAAACTATCTGCCTCTAACGTTGGACCGTGATAAGTCTAACCTCAGTCATATGTGACCACACCTCTGTAGTTACATTAGGTCCCATCTGTACCCGATAAGGGTGGTACTCGTCCTACATCATAAATTGATCTCTAGCTTACATCATTCAACAAAACCATGTCAAGATTTAACTACTTGAAATCACATATTACCCGTAAAACTATACCTAACCTCATCAAGCATACCTACCCCCTTTGACCTAATTCACCTACAAACCTACTAACCCTTATCATCATTACCCATTATCTTAGTTCACTTCACCTACTTACCTATCCCATATTACCAAAATCATATTTTACCCTCTTCTACCTAAATTCATCTTCACCTATTTTCCTTTCCTACCTCGCCTTTCTTACCCCATATTTAATCTCCACCATAACTATCACTAGTCTCCCGACCGTCACTGGTTTTTCTTAACTATCTTTGATTTTGTTTAACCAGTGTTGGTCACCTAAAACCTGACTGATTCTGGCCAAAGCCAACCAATGTCAGCCAAACCTTAATCGACATTGGTCTATGTCACGATGTCAAACACCAAAAACCTATCCCCCCATTTTCAAAAATTAACAAAAACTTACCTAAAACCCTAATCTACCCATCCCACCCCATCCTAACTTAATTCCCAAACCTATTTAACCTATGTGTGACCTTCCCACTCTTCATTTCCTTCATTTTACCCAAAAATTAAAAATTAAAAATAAACAAACCACCTAAATTTTTAACCGAAACAATTTCAACAATACCATTTTCAATCAAATAATGGGTTTGATTTGCCTCCCTGTCACCTTTGGTCTATGTGTTAGTGGACATCCCACACCTTCTCCTTCCTCTTCTGTGAAAAAATCAACACCTAAACTCCAAATGAATCGAATCAACTAAATCAAACTCATGGACAAGGAAATCGAACACCAATCACCCACTAGGTGGCTCGCCAACTCAACTCAATGCCTCGTCTTGACTCTTTTTCACTCCTCACTTTCTCCTCTATTGTTTTCTATAAATGACAAAGTCAAAATGAATCCGTAAAACATGGATTTTTCTTTTAGATCCAAATCAACATCACCAACATCAGTCATGTCATGCCCTAACCAACTGACGTCGGGTATATCGGGGGCCTCGGTCACCTCCCTTACCTTTTAAGCCACCTAATTCCCATTTTTCCTAGAAATAATATTTCTCCAACCACTTCTAACCTTACCAACACCTATTACACCTCATCTACAAGCCTAAATTACCAGTACATTTCCTTAATTGCATTTAGGGACATGTTATTTACCTATACCTTGACCTGAACCACCTTTTGTGAAATTGGAATTTGTTTACTCATTATACCTTGTGATGTTATTACCCGTGTTGTTTAGCCTAATGACCTTACCTTTCCTATTTCCATGATGTTTATCTCAACCAAACCTTTGGTGTACCATATCATACCTAAACATTCCTGCACCTAACCTAAGTTGTGTTTCTAGACCATATCCTATACCCTAGATACTTGAATCACTTCAACCTCATTTGGATAACCTATCAACCTTAGATGACATATATTTTACAATCTCTTCCACTTTTACCATGTCATAGTCTATATGTGTGTGTGCATTCGATTTCCATTACCCATTACCCGATATGACCCTTACCCATTACCCAATATGACCCTTACCCATTACCCAAAGTTCCCATACCATTCCCTATAACCCACCTACCCTCACTTTCATCACTTACCCATTTATCAAACCACTCACCAAATCCATCTAACACCTCATCAGCTCCTGGTTTGAGGGGGATCACCTCCACCCACACTTGGGGAAACCTCACCTTCATCCCTACTTGGGGCAACCCCACTCTCACCTATATTTGGGGCAACCACTTCCTATTTTTTCAGCATCACTTACCAATACAAGCTACATGAAAAAAAGGGAAAATGTAGACACGAATTTTGGGTCATACTCCCCTTGGCCTTGTTTAATTAATTAGCATATCATATTCACTCTGACCATGACCCCTTACCCCACATTCATATTAATTTAATTAATCAAAATTGAATTAATGCCCATCCTCACACTATTAATTAATTTAATTACTTTAATTAAATTAATTTACACCTCACATAGCCACATAACCTAGATACCTCATCAAAGAATTATTCTTATTTTATTTGCGTACATGAATTTGTTAGAAATGCAAAAATAATTAGAACTAACACCTAGTAGTCCTAAAACAAAGCTAAATCAAAATCAATGCACCATCATGCTTAGAGCTTAAACAAGACTAATCTACCAACATCCTTGCATTATAACATGAATAAATATTCAAACTAACATGTTAATCCATTAATATATATCTCTAATGAATGTTAATAAAATGAAATGAACCTATTATATCCTTAGCAATCAAATATTTGATTGTATGTTTGAATCCCAAGGCTTTCAAGAATGGAGTCTTGTCAATCCATGGCTACAAGACCATTTGACATATCTCCATATGACTTCAAAACTTGGATGGATGAATGCAAGAGATGAATATGGCTAGTTCTTCCAATGAAGAATACTCTAAGATGATGAAAATGGCTATAGCTTAGGCTCTATGCTCATTTAGGTGTAAGAAGAAAGGTAGGAGGAGGGCTCCTTATATAGCCCAATGGATAAAAGAATCTCTACATCCCTTTACATGTGGGATAATAGAGAGGTTGGGTTAGTTGTGGATAAGGAAGGTTTAGGGAGGGTTGAGTCAACCTTAGGAGAGTTTAATTTGTCCTTTAGTGACCCATGGGAATTGAGGGGGTCCATTAATTAACCAAAGTGATTAATTAATAGGTGTGCAAGCTTATAGAATATTTTTAGAGGAATAATTAGCATGATTTAGACTATGGGACAAATTTAATCAAATAAATGATGATTTATTGATTTAATGGAAGAGGAAGCTAATTAACTAATAATAATTAATTAATCTAGATAGAAAGGGGGATTAATTAATGAAAGGTTGTTAATTGGTTTATTTTTTGGATAGAAGGGTTAATTAACTAGCATAATGTATCTAATTAACGATGATATAGGATAAAGTGAGCATTATTGATGATATGTCATCAATTTACGGAGAAGGAGATAATTAGCACAATTTAAGTATTTAAGTTGCTCGAGATAAATTATAGGTGTCTACACTATTAATTAACTAGGACTGAGTCTCCACTTATCTTAACCAACTAGGACTTAGTATAACCCTAAAATTAAAGTCCTATTCCTTCTCCAACAATACTCCCACTTATCTAAATGCTAACCCTCACTTGAGACCCGAACTGACAATCAGAGCATGCCAAAAATAACAAGATTTTCCTATTTTTGGAAAACCTAGGATTTCCCACCTTAACCAATGCCGGTTAACCCTCAACCGATGCCGGTCACCCTAACCATCATTGGTTACCTTATATACAATTTTTTAACCTTTTACCCAGGTTGGTGATTATGATTTTTGAGAGATATCTTGTATTCAAGAATGAAATAGAGACTTCTCAGCATCCAAATGATGGAATACACTCAATCATAGGCTCAAGAAAACACCTGATACTCATCCGAAGCTTTAGAATTCACAAGAGCACTTTGGGAAGTACTTTTGTAGAATTGACCAAAAATTATTGATGGATCAACCACTACCATCTTCACTAACCAAACCTGCAAATATAAGTAAGTGTATTTGATTTGCATCATTAAATACTTACTTAAATTAATAGGTTCTTTATCTTTTGTTATTATATCTTGTTCTTTCCTACATTCCTCCATCCCACCTTTTACCAATCTAGCCAACCTACCACCCATAGCCTTCTGGCTCTCCATATTTAATCTTTAGGCATCCCCATGTCTTCCCGAATTTATTACGAACCTAACCATCCTCCCTCCATTCCTGTGCAATCACAGAGAATTCCAAAAACTAGGTTTATTTAATTACTACCATTTCACCCTTACCAACACCAGTTACCTTAACCATCATTGGTTTCTCCTCTTCACTAGCATTAGTCAACAGATTGATGTCGGTTACTTATGTATCCTATTAACTTTAACTAAACCTCACGAAAAACCCCAAATATCACAAAACCTCACCCAAACCTGATACCCCACCTACAACCTCACCAAAAACATTCCCAACTCTTTGTGTAGACACAAAGAGAGCCTAGACACCAACTTTTGACATTCTACCATTATCCACTATAATAGATATCGGTCATCCTAATCTGTCATCGGTCACACCCTGACCAACATTGGTCTCTGTACCTAAACTACCTTAAACCAAAAGCTTCCTAATCATCCAAAATCAACCCAAACTACACCAAATCTTACCCAGGACCACCGTCATGACCCTCGACCACCTACCCAACCTGTAACCTAACTCAAGACCTTCACGAGTTTAATTATTAAGAATTTAATTGGATTGACATTGATAGTAATATGAGATACCTAAATAAAAACACTAGCATTAGATTCTTTTATTTACATGTTTAGTTATTTTATATTGAGTTATATATCAATGGATTGATAACCATCAAGGAAGTATCACACTTCCTGGATCTATCTCATGCTAGGAAATCCACTAACCTTTGCTATTAACTGTATCTTGTGGTCTTGCTTTACATTACATGTATTTCATCCTAGCCAAAAGGAAGCTCTCTCAATCAGTTTGGATTGGAAATTAGAAACATTCGTACTCAACCTTCAACTACGTGACTACATGTATTCCTCTTTGGCCTATTTACCCTTATCTGTTTAATTATCTACGACAATTTGGTGAAACGCATGCACAAGATCCTATTGGTAGGCCTTTTGTGGGAGATGATTTATAAGGATTGTATAGAGTATTGCAAGGCCTATGACCATTTCCGATTGCCTTGGTAAGCTAGGGCGGAGAGATGAAATACCATTAAGACCTAGTGCTAGTGTAGAGCCATTTGAAAAATGGGTAATTGACTTTGTGGGCCCTATTTCCCCAACCGGGCACATGATGTGGTACACTCTATATTATCACATACAAAGACTATCTTACAAGATGGGTGGAAGCGATGCCTATGATGGATTACACGGTGGCTATAGTAGCTAGGTTTTTATGGGAGAATATAATCAATAGGTATGGATGCTCATTGAGTTTAACAAGTGATCGGGGTACTCAATTTTTGAATGAGACTGTTATAATATTATTGAAAATTTTTATGGTGGCCCATCAAAAAAACTAAACCTTATCACCCTCGGATAATGGGACTATTGAGGTCTTTTAAAAAATATTGAGCCACACATTAACTAAGATTTGAGATGTTGGAAGGAGGGACTTTGGATGACAAAGTATTTGCGTCCTATGGGCATATTGCATGAATTATAAATGTTTGAACAAGGCCACACCCTTTTAATTGGTGTTTTTCATAAAATTTGTTCTGTCTATTGAATTTATGTTACCATCTCTCGCATATTACATGCACAGGAGGATTAGCTGATAAGAAAACATAAGAAGAGCACATTGACAAACTTCGATGCTAGATAAAAGGTGAGCCATTACTAGGTGAATTCAGAAGATGGAAAAATATATATAGAATGCATGGCATGATAAACATATTAGGAACAAGGAGTTTGAGGTTGGGCAGATGGTTCTTTTGTATGATTCAAAGTTTTTGTACCATCTTGAGAAAATCAAAGTACATTGGTTGGGACTCTATGTTATATCTTATTTGCTTGATTCAGGAACTTTCCAATTACAAATGTTGGATGGGACATGGTTTCCTGATTAATTTAATGGAAGTAGGTTAAATCCCTACTATAAATAAATCTTCTGTGTTTGTAAATAAGGCAGATTACCGTAGATTAGGATTTCCTTTAATGAATTTTACTTTATATGTGTTTCCTTTCATCATCGCTATGCTTTTTATTTTATTTTTATTTGTTCCGAGCGCACTTTTGCGCCAATATCCAGCTACTATCTAAAAGGTTTCTATACGTAGAGGACCACACATATATTTAGTGTGGGGTGGAGAGTGTAAAGAAGAGTTTCAATGAATAGTGTGGTATGAAGCAAGTGTTGGGAGTGATGTTGATTTGCATCCCAAATGAAATAGTCAAATGTGCATCGGTTCAGAGGAGTGCACGTAGAAGAAGTGATTACATGGGTGAAGATTGGTGTCAAAATCTTTATAAAAACCATGTACAGGATAAAAGAACATAAAAAATTGAGGTAGGTTGCAGTAAGAACTTGGTATAAGCTGTAGATAAAGACATAATTTGGTGCCAGAAACATGTCTAAGGAAGTCTACGGTCGATGAAGTTTTATGCGCTAGAAGGTTGAGTAGGTTAAGTTTAAGTTGGTGCCTAGAGGAAAAGCGCTAGACATAATGTGTGGGATAAAAGCATTGGAAAAAGATGAATTTAATGTAGAAGTATGGTGGTAGGTGGCACGAAGATTAATGAAGAAAAATAAAAAAGCTATAAATAGAAGGTCGGGTAAGTTATTTATTTTACCTTACATTTTTTTATTGAAGAAGCACTTGTGAACTAGGGCATCCTTGTGAGAACATTTATGGAAAATTACGTGTGATGTGGAGAACTTGATTTTTTTGAATCAAAGTGGAATGGAGTACACGAGCATGCCCATAAGAGATTGTTTGGTGGATTCACATGGGTATCAACATTGTCTTGTGGAAGGAGATTTTTCCAGATTATGGTTTGTAGTGCTAGTGCACGGGTTTTGAAGAAATTTCAAAGGAGTGCAATCGAGGGATTGAAAAGTGTTGAAACAAGATGCAAGGAAGAAATTATAAGGACTTGATGAGAAATTTGGCACCAAGGAAAGGAGCAAACGTTTCACAAATAAGGAAAAGGGTAAGTCAAGGGTAAGTCATTGACAAGTTTTAATGAAGAGTGGTATGTGGAGATGTAGTACCTATGTGGTGTTTTGATGGGGATGGAATGGGTCTCTCAAGTACGAAAGATGGCTATAAGTGACTATAACCATAGGACAAGAACCGTTGATAAAGAGATGGCATTGGATCTAGTTCACCCTATAGGAGAAAGGAAATATGATGACAAGACAATGAATGCCGACTCTATGAATAACACATTGAAGAAGGCTAGAATTTTGTAACTCTACGAGTTTCCATATTTAGGAAAACCTGAAAATTTATACCAATGGTAGATGTCACTTGTGCATGATGATTATTTTTACTTCACAAGGAGGAGAATACACTTAACTACTTAGTTGATCTCCAAATACACTGGGCTTATCTTTACATGAGAATCAATGGATGATGACTTGGATTACAAGGACATCGTCAAGGAAACAACCATAGAATATGAATATAAGAAGGGTTCATGTTATTTTCATATCATTAAGATCACCAAACCAATAAAGAAGATGGTCGTGCACCTACTCACTAAACTGAATGGAAAAGAGCAATGGACACAAGTGAATAAGGGATAGTTGAATGTTTGTAGGAAGATTTAAGAAGGAATGATCTACAACCTCTCAACATTCATTACGGAGGAGATCATAGATGTCACATGCAATGGGGATAAAATCATGTATGGTAATTTCCTTCTTACCATTTTATTTTCAAATATTGGATTGCCCAATGGGACAAATAGCTACTTTTGGGAGTACCCTAAAGAGGACGCTTACCCTCATAAGAGGTTTGAATCATACACTTGTCATAAAATTAATACCGTATATAAAACACACTTGGAGAAATGGTATAAGCGAATGCGTGATGAATTTGGGGAAAAATGAAAAATTCCCAAAAAAATTTCAGCCTCGGTGGATGGTGAGGCTGAGTTCACTGTATACCAACACTTCTGCATAGGCAGATTCACTTTGACAGATGGCATAAAAAGTCCATGGTGTAAACTACCTTTTTCCTTCACAACACAATACTTTTAAAGTGTGGTTAACAAGTTCAAGGAGGCCAAGAAACTTAGATTTGATCTAAGTAAGGTAGATCAAGATCACCATGCACTGCGCCGAACATTGGTGTATCCTAATAAGAGTGCATATGTGGAGAAGTATGTCTATTATGATGTACATATGTTAAAATCCGTGTCGGTACCCTATTACGGGAAAAATGGTAGTAAGGGTACATATATACATTTGAGGCCTGAGTTTGAAAAATGTGTCTACATTGAGGATGATGTATCCATCCTAGAAGACCCCACCGGAAGAAATAAGGTAGTTCCAAAGAAGAGAGAGAGAGAGAGAGAGAGAGAGAGAGAGAGAGAGAGAGAGAGGAAACTCAAGAAAGTAGGGTGCCGAGTGCACATATAGTTTAGACTACAAGGGTGTATGAGTCGGCGCATGCCCAAGTACTTACACACGAAATAATAAATCCCCCGTGAAGGAGAAGTCACCCAAGAAGGAAATGTCTCCTGTGATAGAGGAGTCTCTAGTAAAGAAGAAGAAAAATATGGCGCATAATTTAGACTCTGAGGAGACAAAGAGCATGAAGGGTGAAAATTTAGAGGAGAATGGGGAGTATTAGGAAGGTGAGAATCCCTCGGTGTTCGATGTATATGGATTTGATGAAGAGTGGGATGAGTTTTCAAAGGGATCTCGGGAGAAATAGGGAATTGAAGAGGAAGAGGGGATGAATGTGAATAGGGACCCGCACCTATATGATGAACAATTAGACAACCTAGTGGAAAGAGAAGTAGGGGGTATCATCAAGGAATTAGTAAAGCATGACGCAGAGCATGAGGCGAGAGCATAATGCAAGAAATATTGAGAGAAATGAAAGAGAGTGTAGACAAGGAGAAGAGTTTACTAGTCATCTTCCCAACAAGAACATGCATAGGTGGCAAGGGAACGACGGAAACACAAGGGCACACAATGAATTATGTCAATAATCCAAACAAGGTCCAAAGACGCACATTTCCAAAAGAATGGTGCCTACTGGACCAAGTCTTCTATTGGCCATCATTTGAGAAGGATAGTGTATACACACACATGAATAATATGTTGTCATGGACCTTTGATTACCATGTTGATGAGCTTTAATTTGAAGTTGGTTTGGGTGCGGTGATAGAAAAACACAACACTAATGAGGTGAATCCTATTGTTGATACCCAAAGTGGCTAACGAATGAGCTAGCTTGTAATGCTCTCAACAAGGTATTGGTAGAAGTGGAGGCAAGGTTATTCCGGAGGAATAACATAATCAAAGTCTTGGAGGTGGAATTGAAGGAAACTAATAAGGAGATAATAAAGAGAGACATGGAGATAAAAGGGAAGGAGTCTATAATTGCGTAGTTAAAGGCTGATTTGAGAGAGGAAAATGCAAGGGTGTGCAAAGCCTACAAAAAAATAGAGAATATCTCAGAATCCATTATTTTGGCATTCCTAGAATTAGCCCCCTTGAAAAAACTTTTGAGTTAGCTTTCCACTTCTTGGAATATTTGATGCATTTGATCACAATCGTGAAACAACCACTTATCTTGGAGTCTCGTGAAGATCTTTTGGTGTGAAAAGAGAGAAAGACAAGTTGAAAATTGGGGAGACCATAACTTGATACTCTGAGCTCCTTGCCTATGTAAAAACCACATCACACATGGCTGAAGTTATCTATGACAAATGTAGAGACAAGGATAGCATGGAAAGTGTATTGGTTTCTACCCATGAGGAAGACCTAAAGGAGTTTCAGGGAAAAGAAAAAGAATAACAGGGTGGAACGAGACAAGATCATAGAAGAGGTCGAGAATAAGTTTGATGTGATCAAAGACTTAAGGGTCTCAATTAAAAATAAAGTGAAGAAATTATATCCCCAGGTTACATGAAGGATGGACACATTGAGTGACCTTAGCAAGCAAATGGAAAATATTTTCAATACATTGTATGTTAAAGGTTAGGAATTATCATTTAATGAATTCAACGCATTGATAGGGTATTTATTTTTACAAGCATAGAGTGAGGTGGATGCTTGGGATAAAATTGAAGCATCCTTGAACAAATACTTCCTAATCACTTTATTGTAGTAGAAATTTTTTTTCTTTGGCATAAGTTGGGTACAGTTATTCTTTCCCTCCATTCTTTATTATTTATTGAACTCATATTTTTTTCTAAAGAGTGACAACACATTTAGTCTAGGGTGATATTGAGTCTAAAAATGACTAATTCCTAAAGTAGAAGGTTAGTGTGCGCGAAGGAACTATGGAGAAAAGTGCGTAAGTAAATGCACATGAGGAGAGATAGGTTTGCGAACAAGAGTAAGAGATGGTTTTAGGGTTTCAAGACTTAGCTACATTTTGGTTTAAGGGCATCACATGCAAAACACATGAATTTAAAGATATGTGTAATGATGAAAAGGTTGTTACATGGAGACTTAGAGCTCAAGAAAAGAATATTCCAGGGAATCATTATGGTTACAAGTTGTAAAGTGGAGGTTGTTATGGCTAGCTGGCATCTACATGGCTTGGAAACTTGAGTATAATAGGATATGATGACATTTGGCATGCATGATTTCTTCTGGAATGATGTTTAGGTGAGATTCTATCCTATTTAAGGAGGAATGTGGATCTATAAAAGGGCATTATTAATGTTCGTTACGGTATTGGGTGTTAGAGATTAGAGGTCGAGTGTGGGTGCATATGGGGTGTGCATATGAGTGGTGTATTTCTGCAGAAGGGATTATGTAATGGTTATAAGGGGGTAATATAGGGTTTCTAGATTAGAGCCATGGGAAGGGTAGGATGCTAATGGTAGAATGATGTATTGATCTGTTGCTGAACCTTTTTGATGTAATATGGCTATTGTAAACACTTTATAATAAATATATGATGGGTTATTCTATGTGTGTGTGTGTGTGTGTGTTTATGGGTTCAAAACCTAGTGTATTTAATGTTACTCATGGTTAAGATCTAGTCCTCTTATGTTGTTACAATGTTTACGTTTATATCATGGTGTATCTATGTTAGATCTAGTGTTTTTACTTTGTGCTAGAATAAATGATTGTATTTCTTTTTCTATAAAAATTACTCCATTAATGGTAAAGCATTCTTACAATGATCACATAAAGGATGGGCTTGATGCCTCGGGTAAGTTCCTAAATTAATGTTGGGTGATAGGTTGGCACACTTGGGATTTAAAGGAAATAGGGAAATGAGACTACAACACTACTCGCATGTGCTCCCACTCCTCCTACGGAATGGTAAGTCTCATATGAACTAACAAGGGTGGAATTCAGTCCCCATCGTCAACTACTATCTAGCCTGCACCATTAATACACAAACACATTTCACATCGACCCTATCAAATTTCTATTAAAACTTGACCTTGTTATTACTTCACTTATTTGACCTACCCACCTAACCAACCCTAACCCACTTGACTCCATCCTACACAATCCTCTACTACCCACATCCTACCTTAACACTACTATTTGTTATCCAACCTACCTTCCCATTCCCCTAAATGAGATAAACTTAACCTTTTCTTCACATTTTCTATTTCCCACAAGAATTAAAACCAGCTTCTTTAATCGATGTCAGCTCCCATTCACTGTCAGTGCTTGTAAGTTGACCCATCTCGAAAGATAACCGAATAATGTCGATTCTTGGGTTTGGCCCAAAGCCAGAACCCCTAACGCCCCATTACCAAAAAGTTAATGAAAACATCTAATAAACCCACCAAAATCCCTTACAACTAGCCATATATTCATTTCAACCCCTAATTAACCTAATTTAACTCTCTCACGCCCAATTTCACCCAATTTTATTCAAAATTTCAAAACTCAAAAAAATTGCATTTATACTCAATTTCATTTACCAAATCCAACCATAGAGTTCAGATCCTACCTCCTCTTGTCAATGACTTCATGTTAGGATCTATGAGGCCTAAATTAGGACCTCCTCTTCTCCTTCCCCTACATCTTCCATCTTACCAAGATCCACACTCACTCGGGCCGATTCACTAAATGCAAAGTGGGGCCACCAAATCAACTCCTCCCACCGCTAATATCTTGCCAACTCAACCTCCTGACCCTCCTTGTCATTTTTCTTGCAAAATGTCCTCTAATAGTGCTTAAATGAATCAATTTTGGGTGATTTTTCCATTTTAGTCCACTGTTTTAGTGACCAACATCGGTCCTGGTCATGCCCTAAGTGACCATCATCGCTTCCTCCTAAACCCACATCACCACCCCGCCTATACCTCATATGCCTCCTTTGCCAAAAATTTTCCTTCGCTTCTTGTTTTCTAGTGACAACCCTACGTAATCATCTTACCAACCTCACCAAATCCCTATGGATAATCCAAGGCACATTCACCATTATCCATACCCTTACTAATGACCTTACTCATACCTTAGCCCAACTAACTTCACCTATATGAAAATCAAACTTGCTTACTCACTCTATTGTGTGATAATGTTACCTCGTGTTGTTTAGCCTACCAACCTTACCTTACCTAATTTCATGATGTTTATCTCGACCATACCAATTTTTTTGATTATTTGGAACTTGACTATACCCATTATAGCACCTAGCCTCATTTTGTTTCTAGGATCACATCCTATACATTGGATACCTAGACCACATCACCCTTTTTTAGATAAACTATCAACCTTTAATGAGTTAGAGTTTATATGCCCTTCAACATGGCACCTTGTTGCAATCGAAGCATGCACACACATTTTATTGCCTCCACTTTATCACACCCATTGCCTATATGTACACCTTACCCATGTTTTTCAACACATACAACCTTGTCAAACCCATCACCAATTCTGCCTTCACCTACATCAATTCTTGGTTTGAGGGGGATTACCTCCACCCTTACTTGAGTTAACCTACTTCTTATTTTTGTCATTGTTTCTCATTAGTACAATATACACAACAAAAAAGGGAAAATATAGGTACCCAAAATTGGGTCGCAACTCTCAAGGCCCCCTTCAACTAACATACCCCTTACCATGACCCCTCCACACATTATTATTAATTTAACTACCCATATTAAGTTAATAATTCCCTCAACTTCTCCACCTCACCTCTCCACCTCACCATGGACCCATTCCAAGCCTATTTATTAACCTAGACTAAGTCACCACTTCCCTTAACTAACTAAGAATCATTATAACCCTAAAATTCATTACCTATTATCCCTCCTACCAATTTCCCACTTCATTTAGTGCCAACCCAGACTCTAGTCCATAACAAATCTTGACCAACGCTAAAAATGGAGAGAAAATGCTATTTTTGGAAAAATATGACCTTTTCTCCCTAACCGATGCTAGTTATTCCTCATCTAGTTCTGGTCACCTAACTGCCATTAGTTTCTTTAAATAGGGAATTCCAACCCTTTTCTCGGGTTCCTCCATCTTGGATTTTGAGTTTTGGAATTCTTAGCACTTACATCCAGTGTTAAAAACAAGATTACGATGACCAAAAAAATTTCTCTAGAGCCTTAGATCATTCACACATGGAAGCACCAAGCCTTCATTCTGTTGTAGTGGATCTAGATCTATTTCTTCTCCAAGAACCTACCAACAACCAACAACCATCACCCGTAAACATTCAATCTCCGCTAAGTATTCTAATCCAGTTTTTAAGTTTCATTAGCTTCTAGTATTAAAATCCTTTATTTTGTTATCGTACAGACTGCTTCTCCCCCATATACCTCCCTGCACCCATCTACCCATCAACCCGCCAATCTGAACCTTTTTGTCCTTCCAACCACCCATTTCACCTCTATTATACCTTCACCTAAATCCAAACACCCTACCTGAGCCTTACCAACACTCTTTGTAATCATTGTAAGCCCAAACCAACCTCATTCCTACCTTGTCACCTAATTTCCCCTATCGTGATCGGTTTTCCAACCGATACCAGCTAAAACCAGTTACCGATGTTGGTCACCCAACCGGTATCGGTCTCTGTACCTGATATTTTCCCCAAACCAACAAGCTATTAACCTCACCCAAAACCTTTTAAAACCCCACCAAACTTCACCCAGACCTCCCTAACACCCTCCGCTACACCTACAGGCCTTGATAGCCAACCACACTTTTTAGATTATGTTTCATATGCATTTATTATATTAAATCTATCTTATTGTATTTGTGTGAGACACCTAAATCGTATAACTATAGTAGGATTTCCTTCTTTCATGTTATTTCTCTGCATTAAGTTATATTTGAACATGGATTAACAACCTTCTAGGAATCACCCCGCTTCCTAGATCTAGCTCCCACTAGGTAGTCCATCAACTTATATTATTAATGTTATCTTGTAGTCTTATGTTCTTTCTCAGGTCATCCTTCTTAGAAAAAAAGGAGCTCTTCACAATCAACTTGATCTTCTACAACGCATGTAACCTTATTCTCATCTGCAGGTATTCCTCACGTATCACATCCTTACCTCTTTAAATCTTTTTGTTACATATGTGGTGAAACATTTTGGAATGCTTGGTGGGATCCTCATATTTGTGGGTTTGTTTATTCATATAGGATTGCATATCTATGTGTTTTATTTTCTAAAAATATTCATTAAATTTCTTCTCTAGTAATATTCTCCTTCTTCTATTTTCTCTAAAAGATAACTTTCCTTTAGTGCAAATTAAAATAAACGATCCCATTTCTTAGCTTGCATGTTTAAGTGTTTGCACCCTTAGAGATAATTAGAGACCAAGTAAGTACATAGTGTGAAGAACATAAGTGAATGGATCCAACCCAATGAAAATTTGGCATGAATCGTGAAGAAGCTCCTTTGTGGGAACTTATAGAGTGAGAGAAACATGTGGAAATAATAAAATTGTGGCTCGAGGGTTCAATATGAGGACTTAGCGTTTGAAGTAAAGAATTCATAGCTAGGGCACGTAAAATTTGAAGAGACAGAGATGAAAAATAGGATGAGGGTTTGAATTAGTAAGTGGTGGTAAGACATTTGAATTTAGGGAACTTTATCGGTTAAGAAAAGAGTATCATTTGGAAATGGCACCAAGGAGATCCATGACCAAGGACAAGTAACCCATCAAAGAGGAAGCTCTGGAAAGGTGGTTCGAGGAGATGTAATTCCTGGAAGAGGTCATTGAAAGGAAAGAGTGGAAGTCTCAGCTAACTAGGTGCAAGATCAGTGATATCAATCATCATATGGATAATACCCTGAAGGCTATTAAAGAGGATACCATTCTCAAGACAAACCAAAGGATAACATATAAGAAGATGGTCTATGATAATTCTATGTACAAACTCCTAGAAAATGTTTCGGGGTGCTTCAACTATATGAGCTACCTTTTTTAGAAAACCATAACATTTGCACCGGTGGTTGATGTCATGAGTTCATGAGGACTAATTCTACTTTGCAGGTAGAATAATGAGACTTATAAGGAAGTCGATAGGAAAAGTGATTGGGTTACATAGTTATGGGATATACATTGAGCCATACTTAGTCTATGATGATGGAGTAGAAGCTACAATAGTCATGTTCAACTACCGTAAAGGGAACACACCATGTATGCAACCAATATTGAGGACCATGCTACAAGGGTGATTGTATGCCTCATGAGTTGTAAATTAGGCACATTTGAGTGATGAAATGAGGTGAACAAGTGTTGGTTTCACATCACACATAAGATGGAAACTAATAAATATTACAATATTGTGTAATAAATTGTAGAGAGTATTTTCGAGGAGACACACATGCAAACAGATATAAGGGTGAGAAAATTACATGGGGTGAAATCATGATTCTTAAATTAGTATTTTTGAGATCAGTGTACCTAACAGGTCTAAGGAGAAGATGTAGGTATATCCATTGGAGCATAAGTACGTGAGCCATGAGGTTCACCAAATTTACATATCAAGGTATTATTTTGGGCATCTACAAGTAGCACTTGGAAAAATGGTATAGGAGAATGTGTGATTTGTTTGGGGGATAATATGGCATCCCACAGAATTGCCTTGTGTTTTGGATGGGTAAGCTGAGTTTGTAGGTTATCAAAACTTTTTTAAGAAGATTATACATGAATACTGGGAGAAGAGCACATGGTGTAAGTTACCCTTAAAATTTACCACATGTTATTTTGAGGACTTTGTGAATATGTTATTTAATGCAAGGAAGCTGAGGTTTGATGAAAATAAATTAGATGCGGATATTAATATCATGCGCAAGACATATGTATACCCCAACAAGGATGCTTATGAAGAAATGATTGAATCAAATAATATAGATATTGATCTTGAGACTATGGAATTTAGGTAGATAGAGCATGCATGTATATATGTATATCCAAGGATGATATTTAAAGAAAAAAATTATGTTTATGGTGAATACCTGTCACTCCTAGAACCCCCTAAGGGAAAGTAGATAGTAGGAACAAAATGGCTGCTCAAGGTTACACCTCCTAAGAGAAAAAGAAGAAAGAATTGACCTTGAGGTAGAGGAACCATAGAAAGAAGATAGTGGTGTGCTAGAACATGGAAGAAGAAAACTATAAAGGTGGTGCAAGGATCTAAATGAGGGTATTAGGACTTCACCTATGAGAAACACACCGATAATGATTCCCGTGTGAATTTGAGTGTAGGAGAGAAGAAGAGGAGGCACAAGCTCATCACTCCACTTGATAGTGATGAAGATGGGTAATCAAATAGGGATGCACGTGACAATGTTTCTCCACTTATAACACAAAGTGCTAGAATAAGAAGGGCTCGAGAGATGAAGAGGCTTGAAATGATAATGAGGTACCCAATGAGCATAAGCATGAGGAAGAAAGTCCCACTAGAGGTGACACGAAAAAGAAAATGGTGAGGAGAAGACGGTTGGATATGAAGGTAGTTTAGGAGTAATGAGAGAAGGGATACTCAAGGCATAGGAACACATGTACCAATAGATGGGAACACTAGTGGATAGAGGGAAGAGGAGATGGTACACATAATGAACCTTGGGTATATTAATGACCCTACAAATATTATTCACGTTAGGTTCCGTATAACTCTTACTACGTAATAATTATATGGTTATGATTTATTGGATCCCGAGGGGGAATCCACATAAAAGAAAATATCTCTCATGGAGTATGTAAAATCACATAGATAAACCATATTTCAATGTGAGTGAGGAGGAATGTGTCAAGTGTAGAATGAAGGAAATACCTTAGTTGACACATGTGACAATCAAACCTAAAACGTTTTTCAGATGAACAAGTGATCAATTCCATAACCAAGATAGAAATAGAGGTCACTTATAGGAATGTGGATAAGGGGGATACCCTTATAACCTTTCTTGAGGAAAAAAAAATAAGAAGGAAGAGGTCCAGTGATTGATGAAGGTAAGATATAAAGTGGAGTGTAAGGAAAAGGATGTCTTAGAAATGGCCAAGGAGATTGGAAAAGGGATTTTGGAGGCACATCCGCAATATGAAGAGATGGTATCTCAAAATTTTCCATCTGCACTAAATTATTTTTAGACTTTGGTCTATTTACTATTAGCGAAAAGGCCATCACACATGCCCCAAGTGAATAATATATAACTAAAAAGAAACAAATAGATGCTACAATAGAGAAAGAAAGGACCAAGAAAATTATTGCATGCATAATCACCGAGTATGATGCCATAATCCAAAATTTAAAGGATGAATTGAAGAAATAAGAATGTTCACTGGTAAATTTTGAGGATCCTGAAAAAATCCTCAAGTAAAGGACAATACAGGAGGAAAATGTTGTCCTTACAGCTAAGAAGACATGACCTTGGAGGAGATGGAACAGGTACTTGGTGATGTTCTGTAAAGGAAAATATGGGGCTAGGTGAGTATAATGAGGTAAGGAAGACATAAATAATGAGTACCCTAAACTCCTTTTACCAACTAAGGAGTAAGGCATAATGATCATTCATCCATTCTATTTATTCTTTCATTCTTGTATGGACATTTGTATTCTTTATTATTTGGAGAGATAAGTTGAGAAACCCTATTGCTGAGGGGAGAAATATCATTAGTGTGGGTTAATTTTTGGCTATAAAAATCACCTAGGAGTTAAGATGGCATGAAAATGGGGCATACAAGAACATGCTAGTGTCAATTAAGAGGGGTGCACTTAGGAAGACAAGTTTGGGACTTAGCCGATTTTGCATGACACGGGCCAAATATAATAAAAATAGGTTGGAGTGTGGATCACACAATGGATTAAGGTAGAAGATGTCACAAATAATAAAAATCTATTTTGGGAGCAAAGTGGAAGATCAAATGTCATGCATAGTTTGTGCTAATAATAGGATTAAAGTAGAGTCATTTATAGATTAATCTATTATTATCCTTCTTGTAAAAGCATGCAGTTATTAGTGCATGATATTTTGAGCATGAAGTATATTTTGAGATGCATGGGTGGTGAAGATAAAATCCCCACCCCTGTACATATTAGTTTATTTACATAGTTTTGGACATCGTATGTATTATATAGTTATGGTTCCCGATGTTTTAGCTCACATGAGTCTCCTGTTAGTATGATTATGTATTCATATTTTATTACTTGATGAATTAATGTAATGGATAATTTTGGATGGATTCTAGTAATATATGTCTATGATTGTGGTACTTGTATGGTGAATATGATTTTAATTCTTTCTTGATATGTTAAGTTAACTTATTACATGTGTTTCTTTGTTATGTTTATAATGATCTATATTAGAGTATATGATCTCGTTAATGGATGATATGAACATACATGCTAACATAAAAACAAAATTTCATAAAGGAGTAACCTGGTAGCTTCATGTGCTTCGGTGAGTGTTCAAATCTATTTGAATAAAGTGCCATCATGCCTAGGATTCTAGGTGAAAAACTATACTACATTGCATGAGTGTGATGGTGTGATATGTGATGTGTGATGATGATAGTACCAAAATTTCCCCTCGGTAGATGTGTTTGAGTTGAGGATCATATAGAAATATCCCATAAACAATCAAGAATGAACCATAGAAAGAGATTTTTCATTAGGAAATGAGTGTATTATGTGAGAGTAGATGCTAGAAAGATATATTATCAAGCACAAAGTGTGAAATGTGTAGATAATGTGAGGTTCATTGATGAATTGTGACCTCAACAATCAAGTTTGAAATATAGCACTAGATTCTATCATTAGGTAATGATGATAAAATGTGTGTACCAACACAATATATATGCGTAGATATTTTATACATAAAGTGAAGAGTGTGAAGTGTAGTAGTAGAGACTAGAGAAAACTAATAGTGATGGATGGGGAGGGAGAAAGTGTGATGCACTCCAAGTGTGTAAGGGATACAATATTATCGATGATAGTAAATAGAGAGCCCCCTACCCAATATTTAAGGAGATAAAGCCATGTGAAAATTATCTAATGTATGTGGTATAGGAGAGTAACTATGTGTACGTGAATGAGACTGATGTGGTAAAGGAGGTGGTGAACATATATATGAAGGTACCTGTGCAAGGTGGGGACTTAGGATGACAAGGTGGGATAATGGACCAATGAAGAAAACAAGGTCTTTATGTAAGTTGTGTGCAAATAAGAGAGTTAGGTGTAAAAGTATCTTTAGACTTAAGAAGTGTAGGATAACTAGACGACATGAAAGGTGCATAAATATCGAAAGAGTGTGACGAGGAAATGGTGTACGTGGTGGAATACCTTCTATGGTTATAAGTTGTTTGTTATGGATGAATTTGAAACATAAGTGATGTATGGAGGGGATGGCTTGGGTAGCACAAATTCAAGGGAGACCTAAGAGCATGTCACAACATGTTATTGAATATGTAATGTAGAACGCAGTACAAGTATGGTGAGGGGAACAACTATAATGGAAAGATTGAAATGATCATAAGAATTAGGAATTGGAAATGTGATAATAGATGTTGGATATTTTATAGGTAGGAGGAGTGTCATGGAGCATACATTGGTAATAGTCAATTGATAGACAATAATATTGTTGATGATAAAAAACAATAAAGGAATTGATATGTAATGACTCATAAATTTAGTATGATAATCATGATATGAGAATGTGATAATAGGAGGTGGCACATCAATACAAGTGACAAAAAGTGAATATTCCCATCAAAGGAGGATGTACACTATGATATATATGGTTTCTATAAGAATTGATAGATTTCTTGTCATTCTTTGTTAGAGGGTCATTGAAATTTTTATAGCTTTTGATTGTCATTGACCGGTTTAGAAGTAAATGGCTCAGGGAGCTCGATTGCATTACTATTAATAAGATCTTGAATTAGATGTTTAAGAGTAAAGAATCAATCAATGTGATGCCCAATGAATTGGTGGTAGTCACAAAGTGTATTTTCATCATATTTGTGGCCACAAGGGGTGAGAAGGATCAAGATTGAGTGGTGGAGGAAGAGTGATATAATTGGTTTCAATAAGACGTGGTAATAAGAGTCGAGATGCGTAAGGTATTTTAGTAAAATTGTGCCTTGTGGGTTACAATTGAATCTTTCTAGGTGTGGAAATAAAATTAACATTGGCTTTAACATCAGTGGGCTTAGGATATGGTTTGAAATTATATTTATGTTGAAACTTGTTAGAAGATGAGGATGAGGAAGTATCATAGTATTTAAATTTTCCCATAGAAAATAGATTACCTTCACACAATTTGAGTGTATAGCATAGTTGATCAAAGGAGGGGGAGTTATCAAAACACTCTCTTAAAGTGAAGGTAGGAGAATTTTAATATAAATATCTTATAATTCATAATCAACAAGTACATTAGTCATCTTAGCAAGGTTTTTCTTATAGTGTAAACCATAATCAGCTAGACATTCATTGGGTCATTTTTTGACTTGAGATAATTATGCGTAAGATATTTTAGTACCAATATTGATAGAAAAATGTTCAAGGAAAGCATTGGATAAGTGTGTAAAAGAGGTTACCAAGTGAACATGTAGATCATAGAACCAACACATAGTGTAATCTTGCAAACTTCTAGGAAACAATTTAGCTAATAATGTAAGGTCATCCACATAGTCAAGACATGCCAAATGAAAATATTGAAGATGCTCTTGAGGGTCTTCATGGCCATTGAAGGTAGAAATATTTGGTGCAATGAAGTTAGGATGAATTGGATAAGAGGATATGGTGGGTGAAAAAGGGTTATAAAGGAGAAGTGAGGAATCTAAAGATGGAGAGAAATGTGAAGTAGCTTGTTGTAATTGAAAATTTGAATTTGTAGATCTTGGTATAAATAAGCTAGGTCATGAGTTCCTGAAGAGGAACCAAATTGTGTATTAGAGGTATTGGGAGTAATGAGGGGAGTGGTGGTTATATCAACATAAGTATGAATGTTAAGGGGTTACATGGAGACCATGGTAGCTGAGGAGGAACCTACAAGAGGGATAAAAGAAATGTCTCGAGAATGTTTAGTAGAAAATAAATCATTAAGAACATGTGAAATATGCATAGGGTTAGTGCATAGCACTTGATTGAAATGGGTGAGCTTGTTTGGTCATTCTTGATCAATGTTAATATCCTCATCATATACTTTTTCACTATCAAAAGATTCAATGTTATCAAGAGGGACAATTTTGAGTGAAGCAAGGGGTTGTAAGATTCAACCAATTATTGAGTGGATTTTTAGATAGATGGATGAATCTCAATGTTCTCAAAAGTACTAAAATGACCACTATAGGTGATGGGAATAAAAATAATACCTTGAAAGAAGGTAGGGTTAAAACAAGGGGGTTCACCAAATCAATTAATATAAATTGAATGAAATCTAATTGAAAAGTAACTACTATTTTTATGATGTACAAATGATAAAATACACTAAGTGGAAAAGAAAAAAATAAGCAATAATTTGAAACCCTAACCAAGAGAGAGAGAGATAAAGAGACTTACCTAATTCTCAAGAAATCTAGAAGTGACTTGGGTAGGTGAATATCTAAAACAGACTGAGAAGAGTGTCGTCAATGCTCACTGGATGTTCTAAAACTCAAGAATATGCTAAACAAGAGAACCCATGGGAGGAAAGGAGTGACTAGGCACTAGTGTCTATGTGAATGATCATGATCTTATCTCTTTTATGAAGGAGGAAATTCACTATTAATTTTTTTGTCACTCGATTTTTCTCCTTGATCACTAAATGCAAATGTAACATAAAAACCAACTTTTCTACCTATACATTTCCACAAACCCCATAAAATCTAATAATAAATATGCATAATGTGGAGTCATATTGACCTCGTTGGTCACTAGAAGAGTAAAATTAGTATTGAGTGTTGTACTACATTTCGGACTCCATGTAGTTCTATGTGTGTAATGATGCCTCAAGATACCCTTATGCAAGTTTCACTAAGATAACGACCTAGATATAGAATTATCTAATGATGCAAATGTGTGTGATCGAATAGAATAAACTTCCCCTCCTATTTTGTGTATGTAGAAGTGATGAAACCCTTATCCTTGATAGAGTGTGCTAGATGGATGCTTTGAAATTATTTTGTTACTTAGGATAAAATCATCGGTGATAGTAGAAAATGATAGCACTTGGGCCCTTATTATTTCATTGTTTTAATTTCATAATTGACAACTGAAAGGTTGACCCAAAAGTATAAAATATTCCCAAGAAGTAAAAGAGACCCAAAAGAGTGAGAAAAGAGGAGAAAGGGTCGAAACTCCCAAGAGGGTCATGAACACCTATACACTAGTGTCCTAACTATGTGCTAGTGTCTCGAGGCCATACAAGATAAATCACCAAATACCAATAGGGTTGTACAAAGTGTAATGTTAATAAAAGTATAGCTTACAAATTAAAAGGCCCAAAATACATTGTCAATTACTAGTTTTCTTGCTTAGGAGTCATGTATATATTAACATGATCTAGGACCTAGAAATGTACCAGAGTGCATAGATTTTTTCTATATCCATGGGAATAACAAAGAATTACAAATATGCAAGGAAATCCCATGATTGTACGTAAAGGAGTGCACAACAGATGGGATAGAAGTAATGCGTAAATGGATGTACACAAAGGGAAAAGGAATAATTATTGCAATGGTTGAAAGAATGAATGCGAGTGCACAAATCATGCATATAAGTAATAAAAAGGAATGGGAATAAGTAAGGAATAGAACGCAAGGAAAACACAAAAAGAACTCATGACCAAATAAATGCACTAAGGAGAAAATACTAGTAACACATGTAACCTAAAAACATGATTCCAGATCCGAATGAAACTACAAGTTGATAAAATAACCAAGGGGGTTATTTTGGGAAATAGTTTGGAAAGTTTTGGGGACATCTCCATGCTAGATCATGAATACCAATAGCCTTGAAGCATTTATTGAGCATGGAGTTATCCTAAAACATGAAACTAATCAGAACTTGAACAAATCACCCTAGAAGTTGAATAAAGCACTTCTTGAACTTTGCATTGACTTGATTGTTACAAACTATATAGATACTCTAATTTACATTTTTAATGAGAGTGGAAAACTATATTGCAATAGAATTTTCACTACCATTTAGGGAATGTGTGTGAGATCTGTTGGGTTCCCGCGAAGCTAGCTGAAATAAAACCTCCTCCACTAAAACCTATATGATTATGAGCATAAGAACTGTCATCCCAAAAACAAAAAAAGAGCACACACGAAGGAACAAAAGAGGAAGGAAAACTATACTACCAATAGAAAACTATGCTCAAATTGCACTTAGGGAATTGAAACTACTCTTATATGTACATGATGCAAAGGAACCGTAATGAAAGTGCTTGAGATAAATCCTATTAGATCGAGATCTGTAATGTATATTCACCAAGATGAGACAACTCAAAAGAGTTAGCCTCTTTACAAGAACTGATGATGTATGGCCCACTCCAAATTACATCAAAATATGAATTACACTTAGGTTTAGTTCTCACAAGATCCCATTTTAATACTAAATCACCCACTTTGAAGATATGAGTTCTATCTTTTTATCAAATGACCTCTTTGTTGATTTTCGATGTTGTTCCAATCTAATAATGGCATAATTCCTTAGTTGTTCAAGTTTAACCAATTCTTCAATTATATTTTCTATTTTTTCGAACCCTCAAATTCTAACTATTGGGATAGATCTAATGAAGCAAACTCAAGTGATAAAGGAATCCTTGCTTCTTTACCACATAGAAGTTGGTAAGGTGAAGTACATGTGAAATTCTTTACTATGATTTTATAATACCAAAGAATGTGTGAAACCTTTGTATGCCACTGCCACTTGTTGATATCCATAGTTATTTTCATGATCTGAATCAAGTTCTTGTTAGTATACTCTTCCAAGCCATTACCTTGAGTTTAGTAGTTGGATGAAGTATTTAAATAAATTCCAAGGCTAAGAGCCCAATCAAAAATATTAGTTCCTACGAAGGATTTTATATTATCAGATATGATGGTTAGATGAATTTCAAACCTTGTCAAAATACCTTCAAAAATTCAAGGATTATTGACTCAATTTCTTCTATAAGCGCAACAAATTCTATCCATTTTGTGAAGTAATCCATTTCTCTCAAAACCCACCCGTGACCATCACTTGAAGGAGGATTGATCATGCCTATGAATTTAATACCCCATTAGGATAAAGGTTGATTCACTTAGATTGGATGAAGGGGAAGCGCGACCATCTACTTTTTTACTTGAGAAGAAAGCACAATATTTACATTTTGTAACCCATTTGTGTGCATCAACAAAAGTAGCCACCATAAGTATCCTACATTTATGCTTTTCATTGTTGTATCCTATGAAGAGAAATATCCACTAGAGAAACCATCATGGAACTATTCTAAAACCTTTCTATCCTACATGCCTCCAATACATCCCAATAACACTCCATCAATGTTTCTTTGAAAGAGAATTCCATCAATTAGTGCATAATGTAGACACTAAAATTAGGTCACACTCCCCTTTGGTCCCTAAAAAAAAAGCACCTTTCATCACATTCACCTAGCCATGGCCCCTTTCACGTCACTAATATTAATTTAATTAAATTAATTCTTTATCCTCAATATATTTATTATTTAAATAATATCCACACACACACTTCACCTAGACACCTCACCAAGCCAACTCACCCTAAGACCTATTCTTAGTAAGTTTCCATAACTAACTAAGACTTACCTAAACCCTAAAAATCAATGCCTACATTCTCTCTAACCACATTCCTGCATGCTTACAAGAAGCTCCCAGTCTAATCCATAGGTTAATGGCATGAGATCCAAGGAAATCAAGAGGATCTCCCTAGTTTAGTAAACCTAGGAAATCCTGCCTTGATCGACACCGGTTACCCCTAACTGTCGCTAGTTAAGCTGGAACCGCCATCACCACCCTTTTAACCCCAAAATAACCTTATTCTCAAGGTTGGCAGAAGGTTGGAAAAGATTGGAAAAGTTGGTGAACATTAGCACATTCCAGAGAGATATCGCATCTTCTAAGAGTGAATTCCAACGAGAACACGCATGCAAGGAAGGAGAT
This sequence comes from Taxus wallichiana var. yunnanensis, assembly GCA_018340775.1. NCBI lineage: Eukaryota > Viridiplantae > Streptophyta > Pinopsida > Cupressales > Taxaceae > Taxus > Taxus wallichiana. Next base: position 964,789,085 of record CM031234.1, read on the forward strand.
CAAGCATCTTTTCCTCACAGCCATCCCAGCAATGATCTGATCTAACCAAGCAAAGAGGAATGTACATGCAGCCCATGTAAAAGCTTTCCTTTAGTTGGTGATCACTTGTAGCCTTCAAAACCTCTCATCAGCACCTCCATCCCTCACTCATAGGCATCTAGGACCAGAATCCAAGTAAGTAAACGTTATACTTCTCTGGTTTATTCCATTTCATCATTATATTATCGTCTATTATTTACCTAGCCACCCATTGACCTCCTCCAACACTCACCCTCCATATACCCATTAAAACCTTACCAAATCCTACCTAAATCACCTAATACCTCATCCCGACCAACCAAAGTCCTTTGTGCAATCACAAAGGAAACTTAAATCTCATTTTGTGGCATTCCTAGAACTCCACAAGAATCTTCAGCACCGGTTACACCTAACCGTCATCGGTCAGCCTTAACCAACATTGGTCTCTGTATTTTCCATACAACCCAATGCTGACCTACCCACCTAATTCCATCCCACCCTCATTCACCTGTGATTTGCCCGAGACCTCTGTCAAACCTGTAGAGACCCAGAACTAGTTACTTGACCTTTGGATCCTATTCTAACCTAGCATGTTAGATTAGATGTATTTATTATTGTGTTTTAAATGAGATACCTAAATCATTTCAAATTACAATAGGATTTTCCTTATTTACCGCATTAAATTGTTTAAAAAAGTGGACTGACAACCATCTAGGAAGTATCACACTTCCTGGATCTAGCACACACTAGGCAGTTCACTGCACATATTGTTTGATTCCCTCTGGTGGTCTTGCTTTACATTACAGGTAGTTCCTCCTAGCCAAAAGGAAGCTCTCACAATCAGTTGTGGATTCGAAGTCATACGTGTGCAACAACCCATTAACCAACATTTGAACAGTATTCCTCCTATGCCCATTACCCTATTTGTTTCATCAATACTTCAAAGAAATGATCTAGAATCAGGTGAAACATTTTGGCATGCCTGGTGGGACCCATCCGGGGTTCCTTGCATTTCATTCATTCCTAGGAAAAATTGTGTGTTTGTTTCCTTCTAAAAAGTATACACATTAATTTTCTTCCTTGGTAACCCACCTTTTCTTTCTATTTGCTCTAAAGGAAACTTTTCTTTTGGTGTAATTAAAAAGAACCATTTCTTCATGTTTTCTACATTGTAGTGAAAGAGCATCCCTCTTTATCTTCATCTTATTGTGTCATCCAACTTCACACTTCGATATGGGTTTAAAAATAAGTGCATTGCATTCTAATTTATCGCATTATCTCACATTAATGAGGGAAACCTATACACTGGAAGTCATGACCAGCCGATGGTTGACAAATGAACTATAAAAAGAACATCTCTCTCTCTCTCTGTCTGAGTCTTGCCAAATTGCACAAATTCAAAACAAACACATATTCTTAAACAACATTTTTCCCGGGAACGCCTCACAACAATCACACTAATATGAGGATTAGAAGATACTCCCCATCTCGCTACTCTATCGAGTCATACTTCGAGTGAAGCCCGCCCCCACCATAACATACCTAAATCTTCACCTTTTAGATATCCTTCTTCATATGAAGCCATCCTCACCAAAAAATCTATTTCACAATTCATATGTTAGTCCTTAAATAGAATAAGCTAAAAAACATAATAGAAAAGGAACTCCTAGGAACACATTTTTCTTAGTGTTTCGCTTGGCTTGCATTTTGAGGTGAGAGATCATGTTCTTCATTTTTCTTGTTCATCCTCGCATGCTCCTCATCACAAATAGTGTATTCTCGACTTCCCTAAGTGTGCCTCGGGCATATCATCATCATGATTAGAATTCTAAGTCTGATTCTACATCATATTTTAATTCACAACCACTTTTCTTTCATCATTGTTTCAATTTCACAATAACCATCATTGGTTACCTCTAACTGTCGTTAGTTATACCCAACCGACGCGATTCCAGTCCTTTTATTAACCTACCCAAAAGGAAATTTTATTCATTTTCTTCCACTTTTCACAGTCCCTATCACTGCCATCATTCCCATTGACATTATAAAACACCATCAGATTTGGCATACCTGTCAGATTTGACCTTCTACCTAGTTTTTCACTCATTGACCATTTTCTATAGTGACCAACAAAGGTTACCCCTGACCAACATCGGTTTTCATTAATTGGTATCAATTATCTTGTTTCACTTTCCAACCACCATTTGGTACCTAATCCACTTTTTGCTACCAGATTCACCTATTCCTACTATTTTCTGTGTCATTTACAAAGAAAGCAACCTTACCTGATCAATACTGGTTCACATGGTGCTGACCCAAAAACAAGCAAGCACACTTGTGTTTCATGCCAGTTGTCAACCACTCCCACCTAGACCCTCACCACCTTCCATTTTATCACTAGTTATGGATCCCATCCAACCTATCACTATCGCTACCAGAGATGAGGAGTTCGCATAACTCCTTGACCAAAACCCTGCCGCTTTGAAGTTTTACCTTTCCCAATCATCCACTTGAGATGCCTCAGGTCAGTTGATATATGACATGCCCATATCTATCCCCTGACTCTCGCTTCCACTCCCCGCATCACTCTATCTCGGCTCTATTCTTCCCACATCTACCTTACCCCCAATCATTTTACAACCACGTCACCACCTCTCGTAACACCCGCCACATCTACCATACCCTCAATAACTACCCAAAACACAACCTCATCTCGACACCTAATGTCTCACACATACCCATAGCTACATTACCACCCCGGTGTCGATGACCCCTATCCATTTTCGAACATGGTCCTTTCTATTCCACAATCATTATCCCCCATTACCACTAGGGTCACTGTATGAATGGAAAAGTGACAAGCGAGCGTGGGAATCTATAAGTAACTCTTCCTCACACCCGATATCCCAAGGTCATGCCGAGATAGCCAGTGGGGATGGAATACGTGTGGGATGCAGACAAACTAGTTAGGTAATCTTATGTCTTCGACACGCACTAGTGGAAACTATGAATCTAAGGCAAAGAAGGCCCTCCTAACCTGAACTAGTGTGATAGATCGATCGGCAAGGATGACTGCTCAAAGGCTCCAATCAATATCGAGCTCTGTGTGATTCGGTCTATGGGTTGTGGGATATGTGGAAAATGACCTGGGATAGTTTCGTGTATGTCTCCAGATAGGGTCATAGGGTGGATGATGGGTACAGTGGATTCTACGGGTGATTATCTAGTCTAGTCCAGAACTCCTTAGCTATATTAGCTGCTACGTCTAACAAGGATAACTATTTGATGATGATAGGTGGAAGTGGAGTAGATCTGAATACTAATGTGCGTAAGCCAGCATCTATATCTGATTCACCTGTGGATTCGTTGGGCTATGGGATTTGTGGGTCACAACCGTAGATTCGCGGTTGTTGTGGACCTACTATGGTCATGTGTGGAATCAGTCCCTAATCCCTAGTATCCAATAGTCATATGCTTTCTCGGCCTCTATATTCAGAATTAATAGTTGTGCGATCTTCTCAGAGTATCTCACGTGCATTCGTGCAACCTGAATTCTTAAGCTAGTATCTATGTCTATGAGAGTATCTCCTGCATCTGGCTATGGGACCAAAGGATCACAACCAAACATTTGCTCTCTTTCAAGCCCTTCTACATTCATGCAGATATTTATCTAGGATAATCTATAGTTTGGCTGATTTGACCAAAACGTATGCGCTTGGTCATCTTCTATGTTTAACCCGCTCAACTGTGAGCTGATCTGTTGCAAATCTATTGTTGTTGTTCGAAGACTTGGATTCTAAGATTCTGATCTATGTCGGTTATTGTTGTGACTAGATTGGGTTGAGGCACGATTGGCTCGAATATGTATTCTCTGGGTTCCCTAGGTCCCGTGATTGTCATACAAAAGGAAATTATACAAATCTAACTAATGACAGAATAATTTAACCGTGAAAGATATGTCTATGTATATTCCTAAATCTGATAGTTTATGGATAAACTACTGAACAGAATTTAAAGAACAATTATCTAATGTATCTAAAATTGACAACTAAACTAATAATGTAATTAAAACAAACAAAGCAACCGAGTATAGCTACTTGTCTGTGCAGTTTATAGATCTATTCTAAATAACCTGATAACTGATCTACTCTATTTGAAAGACTCTCGATCCTACCTTAGAAGTGAGGAATGAATCATAGTTTCTTAGAAACTATCAATCCTCATAGCTTCCCTGGTAATATCGAAAGTGAAACTAGCTGAAATGAAATGATTGACTACTTTATTTGATATGTTTTAACTAGAATTTTGAAAGCTTGAACCTGGATTTTTCAGAACAGTGGTGAATCCGATGGTGTGTGTGGTTTTGTCCCCTCAGTGTGATCTCCTCGTTCCTTCGTGCTCACGTGGATCCAGAAAAGTGTGTAATGCTAGCATCAACAAAAGTAGATATTGGAACAAAGGCAGCTTAGGATACAGACTGAATATAATGTGAGTAGGAGAGGGATAGCGCAAGAGTACAGAGCTTGGCCTATGTAATTCCTAGTGGGATTTATTGCGAGTCATGTAGCATAAAACATCCAGAACCTGAAACTATCCTGTTTGACGAGAAAAACCTACAACTTTAATGGCTTCCTACTGAAAATTAAACTGCTCTACCTTAATGGATTGCATGAAGTAATGACAACACTTGCACAAGATGGATATGTGGCTTTCTAATAGCAAAATAACACTAACTAAGCATGCAATGAACAAAAATTATGAATCCTAGACAAAATGGAAGACTAAGCTATCAAAATGAGAAATTGAGAGGCAAATTTGAGGGGCCATTTTCTTGAGCACAAGCCAACTATTTATAGCATTTCCATTTACCCAAAGGTAAAAACCAAATTGATCTCTTAAACCATAAACAATGCCAAAACACTATTCCAGGGAACCAGAATCATTAATGCAAGCCAAAGGTGGTGAAAAAATTGTAAATGTTGAAAATTTTACGTGATTCATGTTAAAAGAGCATTCTAGAAAATGTGAAGGACCACCGCCCTAAGTAGGGTGGTGGTTATAGGACCATCGCTCACCTAGGTGGCGGTCACAAGACCGCCGCTAGTTAGGGTGGTTGTTTCATAATCAAGATCAAAATGCAAAGAAAAGAGGGGAAACGAGAAAAACAAAGCACGCAGGGGTTAAGCGGGGCATGTGGGATGTTAACGCATACTTGGGGAGATTTTCTAGATCTCAAACACCTTGGGAGGAGACTTGTATCATCATTGGGGCACGTGTTACGTTGTTCCGATGGTGCAGTACCCTATAATTTTGGGTACGTACATATTGCCCCTCGAGAAGTGTTTTAGCCATGAAGAGGCGTAAATGGTGGGTCCGAGTATGGCGGTCCCAAAATGGGAAGTTGGAAGTTATACCTGATATGTCCATGTGTCGAAATGACGCCATCCAAAATTCCCACCACCTGTAAAATGAAAAGAGAACTCAAGTGCAGATAGACAAAATAGATTGAAAAATAAATACTAAAATAATATGAAATGAGGACATACCATTTGTGCAGGGATAAGAAATTACCTCCGTCAGCACTCCAAACCTGTGAAAAGGGGATTCAAAACAAGTCAGGTTGCTATATATGAAAAAGTGGGCCCATTTTCCTATTCATTTACGCGTGTTGATTTGGTTGATTTTGAGCTCTGGGACCCACAGTGATGGTTTCTGATGAGAGTAGAGTCAAAATGTTTGTGACGAGATAGTGATCATGCCTCCGTGAGCAGAACATCGACCCACGAGATCACAGGTTAGTTTTTCTCAATTTACCATTTTTACCCCCAAAATTTTAAAATGCTAAAATCTTTGTCGTGGGGGGGTTATTTTTGAAAATGTTAGTTTTAATAGGTCTATCTAGGGGCACCTACTGGGTAGGCTTTGTTTTAGTTAAAAATTGTCATTTTTTGTGTTTTTAGGCCTTTTTAGGGTACAAAACCCACGTGGGTTTTTGGGACACGACCGCCTCCCCCGAACAAGACGGCAATTATATGACTACCACCCTATTCAGTGGTAGCGATTACAAGACCGCCACCTTTAAGGTGGCGGTTAAAACCACCACCCTGCTCAGGGTGGCAGTTCTTCACAGAATGCCAAAAGAACACTTGTTTGAAATTGTTTTTGCATTTTTAGCATTTTTATGTGGTTTCATGATTTTTCAAATGTCATTTGGATACTAACTTGCTCTGTTTTGTGTGTTTTTGGGTGTATGCAGGTGAGGGAGGAGTACATTCGATGGAGCCGAGAGAGAGAGAGAGTGTGACTAGCTCCTAGTAGTATTAGATGCCCTTTCATAGGATGAGGAGGACACTCTTCAGAGGGCTGGTATACTACGTATATCATGCGTCCCACATGTTGCACCGTCCAGTCACATACTTTGTGACTTATTTTCATATTGGGATGCTGATCGAACACCTTTCGATTACCAGGGGTTCGAGGTGAGTGGACCATCACTTTGGAGGATGTTTACCATATCCTGGGGGTCCCGATCATCGGGAGATGACTTACTCTTGAGACAGCAGGTTCACGGGCTCAGATAGCATAGTGGGCCTCTTACATGGGAGATGCAGTTATCTCCACTAGCTCGAAGAAGGGGGTGAGGGTCCGATCTATTCCTAGCCTGCCCATCCCCTTGATTTTCTAGGCCATTATGGGGATCCTTGCCTCAAGATTGATCGGGGACAAGGGAGGAGACACTCTATTATACTTTGCTGGTCCCCCATCATTGCATAGATTGAGGGACATGGCTAGATTTATGCCTGGGGAGCCGACATACTTGGGACTACCTACCATGATTTGTACAGGGTGGTCCATTTATAGGGGTAGTCTTTGAGCCACCCGACCCTAGTTATGAGCTGGGTTTATGAGCGCTTCATCCCCTATGGCAGAGGTGTAGAGGTGGCAGATCCCGAGCTGTGAGGGTAGCTAGATGGATAGACATGTCGGTGCTCAGAGAACCTCACTAGCCACCTACTCGTTACTACGATGACATGGAGGCCACACCGTATCAGGCCATGGTAGGTTTATGGGGTGAGGAGGCTCTTACTTTGATTTCCTACTCCACCACAGGGCAGCTTGTTGACAGGGTAGGGAGGGTGGAGATACATCCTTTTGGCCGAGTTCCTCAGCAGTTTGGCCTACCTTACATGGGTATGCTTCCCCGATGGTGCCAGTATATAGATCAGTTTGAGAGGCCAGGGAGGTCCTAGAGGCTAGGGTTGGACAGTTGTTACTCCTGGTGTTCCTATTGTGGCTAGGTGGGTAGTACGTGCTCGAGGGAGAGCCGGTGCTCCTCAGGCACCCTTACTTCAGATTGCGCCGGTCCCGCCCATAGCAGCGATGACCCCATTGACATAGACTCTAAGTCTAAGGAGTTCATAGGGGGAGAGATGGAGGAGGAGACCGAGGCTGAGGCTAGCGAGTCAGGTGGAGAGGAGGACAGCGATCCTGAGTGGCATGACACTCAGGATATTTTATAGGTAGAGAGGGCGGAGCAGAGCGTGGAGAGGGTGACTCTGGTTTCAGAGGAGCCACTCTCCCAGGGCCTTGGTGGGGAGGATGAGTCCATAGTGGGATGTTACGTTTCTCTAGCCACGGGAGGATTACCTTAGTTAGCGGCAACATCTGTGGCAGTGTGCTGACCCTAGAGATCCATCTTGGAGGCCCAACGATCCGAGTGAGTTATCTTCCTTCTTTTTAATGTTTTCTTTGAGTTAGGATTTCCTTAATTTCTATCTCTCCCTTTGTTTACATCTATTTTTATCTCTTGATTATTTCTAATTTATTTTCTCCTTTGTTTGTAGAGACCATCGATGAGTGGTGAGACCTGATTCACCGGGTATGCACCGATACCCTGATGATCCCTATGGAGAAGACCCATACAGAGTCAGCTCAGGATGCAAATGGAGCCTTCAAGCACTGGAAGACATATTGACATCTTTTTCCTTGTCTAGCATGTGGCCAGGATGGTATCTACCCTCCGTACAGAGCTAGCAGGGTATAGGACAGTAGAGCGCCTGATGAGGAGTCATTCTCATGGCAAGACCACAGCTGCCCCTCGGGATCGTGAGCCCTCCGTGCACTCAGAGCGCCGGTGTAGCCGGAGTCCTAGGCATGGGCATGCACCCTCTAAGGGATCTCATAGGGGTTGAGAATCCACTTGGCTCTCTTAGACTATTTTTATGATGTATTTTGTATCTCCTGGGCTCTTTGAGCATTTTGACCATGCTTAGCGCATGATGGCATTGTACAGGAATTTTGACCATTTATATATATATATACACTCTTTTTGGATCAGATTCTTGGTATTATGACTTTGTTTCTGTTTCCACATGTAAACTATGATGTTATGTTTATATGCTTTTTAGAATGTATGCAATGGAGAACAAATGATACAAATGTTTACTTTCTTTTTGTATTTCGTGATGCTAATATGTGATAATGTAGACACAATGTGATTTTGAATTTTAGTTTCTATAAGCAATTCTTGGTACTTCATATTTTTTTTGACAAAGTGTGATGATAAACCGGTATGATGAGCAGATAAACTTTCCCCACTCCTAACTCCACACAACTAGTAAGATGCGAGGGCTTATCACCGAGAGCTAGAAAGGGCACAAGTTATGAAATGTATTGAAATGATAGTGATGAAAGATAGACAAAGCTTTGGTGGAACCAAATTAGGATGCTACAAGCCTACTCTACTCGAGTGACTCCATAGTTTGGGATGTAACTTGCTTTGTGGTTTATCTAGACTTGGATCCATAGATGGCCACATGGTAGACAAAATCTGGGTTTCAGGGTTTTGAATCCTCTTGGAATTTTGGGCATCTGATTCATTTGTTTTTGACTCAGGATTTCAAAGGTTCATTCGAATTTGATTACTGACTGCTTTCAATGTTTATTGTCAATAGGACCCCCTATACCTTGCCCCATGCTACTAGTAAGAAGTATGGGCTTATCACCATGGACAAGGCATAGGTGAGTAAGGGCATTTCCATCCTTTCCCAACCTTACGTCACTAGTAAGAGATGCAAGCTCATCACCGAAGGTTGGTAGGGCAAGGAAATGTGTAAAATTTAAAATTTTCTGTTTGATTTATATTTGACTTGCTTATTTGAGCAAAATGTCAGCATGCTCTTACTTCCAAAGAGATATACATACGGGATAGATGTGACATGATGAAGCTTCTAGAACAGACCATAGGCAAGACACCTATCCTAAGAAGAAACCAAAAGTGAGAACAAGCATGCAGACCTTGGTATGGTTACCATTAAGACTTTGTCATATCTAGCTTTATGTGATGAAATGATTCCGAAACAGTTGATGATATCATGGAAACAGAGAAGTATGATTAGAGTGTTTATGTCAATACCATCAGAAGTTTGTAATGAATTGCTTTTAAGAATAAATTCCTTGATCACAAAATTGTACGAAACAAGCGAACAAAATGAACCTAATTATATGAAGATGCAATGTAGATATAATTATACAAATAATGTTGGCCGCTTATGCATAGAATCATTTAAGGTGTAGGGAATTGAATGTTTCACCAAATTCCTCACCTTCTAGTGTACATAAGAGATATGCACCATTTCCATAGTCTCTCTTGACTCAGTATGGGCCCAACCATTTGGGCCGAAACTTCCTTCCTTCGCCGGTATTTTTATCGATCCGATTGTCTAGCCTTAGAACTAGATCACCTTCATATATGTCTCATTCATAGACCTTCTTGTTATACTACTACGGCACATCCAGGCAAAGATAGACTCTATGCCATGCTCAAAGATCTAACCTAGCTTCATCTAGACTTTCTAGTTGGGAGAGACGTGCTTCTCTATAAGCATCTTCATCCAGAATCCCTTGTAATGAGATACAAAGACTGGGTATTTCAACCTCAAGCGGGAGAACTGCTTCTGCCCCGAATACCAGCGAGAAAGGAGTCACTCCTATTGGTGTTTTTATTGAGGTTCGGTGGGCCCACAAGGCCGGATATAACTTCAAATGCCAATCTCATTTTTTTTCTTTCACAGTTTTAAGGAGAATGGCTTTTAATGTTTTGTTTGTCGCTTTAGCTTGTCCGTTGGCTTGAGGGTAATACAAGGAGGCCGCATGATGCGTAACATCCTCATTTTATACATTAGAACAAGTCAATTTTTTTTTTTATAAATGCTTCCTGGTTCTAAATACATAATTTAGAACTCACAAATCAAGCAACCATTCTTATAACAGATAACCATATGCAGCTGTAATGACTCGGAGTACCTCCGATCTATTCATTCCATGACTCGGTAATCTACCGATCTATTCATGTGTATTAAGAGTTGGCATTTTCACTTTAACACAATACTCTTACGGTTCTCTTCCCTAATCTGGGATTTAGAATGCTCTGTCCAAGGAACCTATCTGAATAATTGTTACCATTATTCATCGGCATCTCATCCCTTAGACTAGGTGACTTAGGACAACACAATCAGCAGCTTGTGATACTTTGGCCAAAGATTTGAAACATACTTCTTATGTCTCGTATTCCTTAACGGCATACTCGCAACTGAATAATACGTCCTTCACCCCATTCCTATGTTATGTAGAATGTCTTATATTGACTTCTGTCAGTCCCTCTTATCCCAAGTTATTCACTTAGAAACGGATTAGTAAGGTGACAACGTTATATGGATGCTCCCGACGACTAGGGATACGATGACATACTAGGTCAACCCTAGTTAAACCAAAGGTGTCAAGATACCCCGAGTCTCTTAGGCAGCCTTATAACGTGACCACATTCCTAATCGGTCCCAGAGTAACTTGTTCGAGTTTAAGGTGTAAATCTTAATGATCAATGTAAAGGGTGTCGTCATAAGTCACCTACATTGTTGTATCTTTGAGAAGATCCTAATCTTCTCGAAGGTACAACCCTCGCAGCTGACTTGTGCCAACCTTTAAATCCGCCTCGAAAAGATCTACTTATTAAAAAGTGTTACATACGTTGAGTTAAATTATACCATAAGATGCTCCCTTTAAGGGTAGTCTTTCCCAATCCCCGGGTTCCTCACCTTAGAATGACCTTTCTTAATAAAACCCAATACACAAGAGAAGTTATTAAGACTAGAGGTCCCATCAAGGAGTTCATAGAATATACATAATTCTAAATCAACGAAATTGGACAATTACTCCCATCCTTCACATGAGATTGCTAACCAAACCCTTTTTAGGTTTATATCGGTTCCTTAACTGAATTTATATCTTACTTAATAGTATCAAGATATAATGATTAAGAATCCAATTAAACGTTGTCCCGGCTTAATCAAGACTAGGAATTAATAATTTAATTCAGCTTGTTTAGCATCCTACTTAGGTTTATTTTTACCCTAGCTTCCGTAAGACAAAGTGATCTAAATTTCAATTTAGCTTTAGATAGAACATACTAGAACTGCTAAACAATCATAAGTATTCAAATACATATTCTTGCAAGCTTACATTGATAATCACAAAAGTCTCCAAATTATACAATAATAACAATGCTCTTAAGATCATTTGAACCAAAGAAGGTCAAACTATCAAGATACGAATACAAACATATAAGTATCAAATATCTATTTCCATTCCTTTCAGAACTAATCAAATACATTTTATGCATTCAAAGCATACTTGATACAATACTCAACGGAAAAGAACATCTTTCCTCATATAGTACATTTAGAGAATCAAGCTGTAATTCATCATAAAACCAAATTAAACAATTTGAACATCCTATCAGATCTGCGTGCTTTTACCACTTACGGCAACCATCTAGCAAAAATTGTCAACATGGGTCAGTTTGATGAACTGAGCATGATAAGCACTAACTCTTAAAACAATTGCAATCCACCAACTATTTTCATTAAACAACCTGTTTAAATGAGATCATTTCACCAAACAAGTAAACATATTTCATCAAAACGTTAGTGACCAAGAAGACAAATACATCTAAACAACTATCCATCTGAATCCCAAGGACAACAACATCAGACGGACTAATATATTCAACATAATAAATGAATATCATAACCTTTCATGATTCCATCATCATGTTAGAACAATTCCAAAAGTTAGATAAAAATTATATCAACCTATACTTTACAAATGTAAGAGAAATAAAATGAATCATACATATTTCCCTCGTAACTAGCTCATGACTGTACTGCTCTCCATGAGCAAAGCATTCACCTTAAAACATGCAAATAAATCGACGAGACCACCAAAATCATCACAGCTTTGGTTAAAATTTAAATTAAACAATATCCTCGTAGCTTACTTACTAGCAAAGATAACAATGACTCTCGCGCCAAGGCAAAGTGATGAGTATTCTATCCTAAATAGACTCCACATAACCTTCCATATTATCATAGGAATGAGAAAATAGCTAGCGCAATCACTTGTCAAGGCACAACCGTTAACTCTTTATCTCACCAAGCATAAGAGAAAGAAAACCTCAACAACAAAGACGTAATCACGAACAAACACGACAACAATCCTCTCAAAGAACATACAACTCATTCTAATGCCTACTAACACCGTAAGGCTTTAGATCCAAGGTCGAAATCAAAATAACTTCTCTTTTATCGCAGTCAACAAGAGACTCATTAACATTAAAGCAAATGATGTTTCCCTATGACTATGCAGAGATATTCATACGAAATCCACGCAACATGCACAACCTCATTTAACTCGGAATTATTCAAAAAAGGAAACATATCATACCGTATTCACATCTCGAACTCATTCGAGGTTGAAAAGTATGGTATTCACGGCCCACTTCTACAGAGGCCAAGATACATGATATCTATATATAAATTAAGGAATCCAATAGAGCCAAAAATAATAAGTGTTCATAATCAAGCTTATATAGAAGTAAACACCTGTTACCTATCAAGGATTTCAACTAAACCCAAACAACAAGATTCACGATAAAGCTTCTACAAACCGATGTACAAGATAAATATAAGTTAAGGATTCCAACAAGTGCAACAATGGTAAATATTCACAATCAGCTTATACGAAGCTAAATACGATTTCGTAACAAGGAATCCAACCGAGCCTCTACAACAATATTCGCTCAAGCTTACACGTATAGGAAACGTAAAAAGTACACCAACCGAGTTCAGTACTAAAGTTTCATTGCTAAACGAAGGTATTCATTATAAGATAACAGAAGTCATAATACCAGCTTACCCTCCAGACTCCGACGAATCAAACTACCAAAGATTCACATACATGGCTTCTACAAAGAGTCCTTAATATACGTACCATTCCATGGACTCCACAGAGTCATTTTGTATATAAATAAATATATTGCAAACTATCAACGGGTCAATCCCATAATCGCAACACAAGGGGGAAACTTCTACAAGGTCACATCAAATATTGTAAACACAAAGAAGTTATCCACTCACAAATAACTTTAAGTATCATAGCAAAACCCAACAAGATTCAAGAACCACCACCTATAATAACCATGACAGAACTTACAAAGAAGTCGAATTATACTGAACATTCAAACAAAAGTCCAACAATATCCTTTCCGACAAGTATCAACAACAAGTATCAACTGTAGCCTGAACCCAACAAGAAAATAATTCATGGGCTCTCAAAGAGCAGGTTTAGTATACCTTCTTGCATGCATTTCACAAACTTTATCCGAATGCAAAACACAACGAGATAGTGCAACAAATTTGAAACACAATACACACCATCAAGAAGATACAATAAAAAATCACCAAAGCTACCATAAAAAATCCATCAAAGCTACCAATCCAAAAAATCATCTCGAACAGAGTTGTTCTAATGAAATCATTTGAAAGAGAGCAATATTTTTAAAGGTTAGGGCCTAACATGCCTAGTTATTTGCTTAAAAATCTGACTAAGACCACCGAAAGAGCTCGAGCCTTCTCCTCTTTTTCCAAGTTAGATTCACCAACAAAATTTTTATTTCCGTGACTTATAAATTTTCCTTGCAGAGAAAAGAGCGAGTTACACTCATATTGCCATGCAACTCCAAGAAGACCGGTGCGAAGAACCAAAGATCGACAGAGGGAAACCGAGCGCATGAAAACTAAACAAACAACTAGTTTTCCATTTTGCATGCCTTCCCATGTGAAACCCGAGCTCGAACACCGAGCTCATTAATTACATTTACTCCTAATTTCCTACTCAATCTCCATTGCCATCGACTGCCATAGTTGGCGATGGACAAATGAAATTCAAAGACCATATCTAACTTTAGCGACTTGCCACGTCGGCTCTTGCTAGCCGTTAAAACTTCTACCATCTCATCTGTCCTTCATGCTTATCTACCTATTTAATGCCATAGAAACTACCGCCCATGGCTCGCACCCTTCCATAGGTCCCCTTTCTTCCTTGTCCATTAGTTAGGTTAGGATTTAAGATGTGACTTAGTCTAACCTCCATAGCACAAAGTTACTAACTTAGAACATTTAGCTTATAGCTTAGGCCTAGGTTAGATTAACACTAATCTAACCCTTAGATCATAGTTTAGTTTTAGGTTACTAACCTTAATAAATCCAGTTTAGGTCTAACATTTCAAATGCTCAGAAAAAGAACCTACAACATACATTCACGAACAGGATTCACTCCTGCACTGCCAATAGGCTAGTGAATTAAATGTATCTGAATTATTACCTGGTCCATGATCAAGACCTTCCTGATATTATGATATCGGGAACCAATTCATTTAACACGATCAGCCTAAGTTAGACTCTGGCAGCTTTATTCAACGCATTCGCACTTCAGCAACTCGCGAAAGGTCTATAATTTTAGTTCATCCCGAATAAACTTAAAGCATTACTTGGATCAATGCCACTGATCCAAGGTTGGGTCTTATAGATGGATAAATCCACAATTCATTCCGAGATCAGATTAAACTCAGGTGTAAAATGAAAGAAATAAAAGAGTCCAATTATATTCCGACTCAGTCAAAGATCTACAATTTCAAAGAAGATACAATCCATATCAAGCATGACTTCTCGAATCAAAGGAACACATCCTTTTACAAAAGAAATCACATATCAACACTTGTATGCTCAAGAGGAAGTAACAACAGTTCAGGGGTGTTACATGCTTCCCTCCTAAAAGATTCATCGTCCCGATGATTACATATTCAATTAACCTTTAGGTAAACCAATTTATTAGTTCACAAAACAATGCGACTATTTTCCAACTTAAATAGTTCTAGAAATCAATGTCACAACACATTTTATTCAGCCTGAATAATGTTTTCCTCCATCTGGCTTTCATATAAACTTTAAAAAAAAAAAAAGTTCATAAAAGAAATGTTTTGTCAATAGATTTCATTCTGTTGAAAAAGAGAAGGAAAAGCAATTTTCATCTCTTCCAGATTTTCCCAAGTTGCACTTTCTTCGTTAAACTGGTCCCACTGGACCTTACATTGCTGTATTTCACGATTTCTCAAATGCAATTGGCGAGTTTCCAAAGACTCGTGTGGGTTTAACCACAATTATTCCCGGGTCTTGGACCTACAAGGAATTCTAATTTAAAACATGTGACAGATCTGAAACATATTTCTTAAGAAAAGAAATATGGAAAACATCATGCATGTGAGATAAAGCAGTGGTAATGCTAAACAATAAGCTACAGGATTTGATTATTTTGACAATTTTGAAAGGTCCCACAAATCGAGGTGACAACTTGGTAGCCTTGCCAAAAGTTATAGAACTCTTTCTGGGTTTAACACGAAGAAAAACCTTCTCACCAAGCTCAAACCTTCGATCAACCCGCTTAAGGTCAGCATAGCTCTTCTGCCTATCCGCTGCTTCCTTTAATCATTCACAAATCAGCTTAACTTGCTGTTCCATTTCTGTGAGAATCTCTGGTCCAATTACCACTCTATCCTCAACACTATCCCAGCTAACAGGAGTTCTGCACTTTCTTCCATAAAGTGCTTCAAATGGTGCCATTTTGAGAGATGAATGATAAGTGTTGTTGTATGTGAATTCAACTAATGGAAGATACTCTTCCCATTTATACTGTTGATCCATGCAATACATTCACAACATGTCCTCCAACACTTGATTTACCCTCTCAGTTTGTCCATCCGTTTCCGGATGATATGCAGAACTGAAGTTTAGTTTCATTCCAAGAGTCAGTGTTAAGCGTTTGCCAAAATCTTGACGCCATCCTAGGATCCTCGTTAGATATAATCAATTCTAGTACACCATGTAATCTGAAAATTTCATGTACAAATCTTTTGGCCAGCACTAGTGAATCATCCTTTAGATTTCCGGTGATGAAATGAGCTACCTTAGTCAGCTTTATCTACACACTACCAGATAACATCATGTTTATTCCTGACATGGGTAATCCTTTACAAAGTCCATGGTTATTACTTGCCATTTGTACTGCGGGTATGCTATGAGGATATAACATGATCCAAAGAAGGTGCATATGTTCTACCTTAACCCGCCGACACTCCAAACAATAAGTCACAAAATTAATGACATTCTTTTTCATACCTTTCCAAAAGTATTGTTATTTTAGATCAGCAAGCATTTTTGTGATACCCGGTGTCCAGAGAAAGGAAAATTATGAAATTCAACTAACAACTTCTTTCTCAAATCATTCAAAGATAGGTATATATACTTTGTTTTCATAACAAGATTCCTTCATCATCAAAATGAAAACATTTATACCTTTCATCATTAGGTTCTCGTGCAGTAAGCTGACTTTATTACTTGCCGAAAGTAAATATCATATCCGAGGCACTTTTTACCTCATCCTTAAATTGAGTTCTTAATGTTATAAGAGCATAAATGTGCCTCCTACGACTTAGAGCATCACCACTCTATTCTCCTTCCCTTTGATGTAGCTAATATCAAAATCATATTGTGATAAAAATTCTAACCACCTTCTCTCTCATCTAGCATTAAGATTAGGCCGAGTGAAAATATATTTCAGTCCTAAGTGATCAGCCAACTCAAAAGGTTTCCCAAGTAAATAGTGTCTCCAGACTTGAAGTGCATGAACAATGGCAGCAAGCTCCAAATCATGAGGAGCATAATTCAGCTCATGTAATTTAAGTTTTCTACTTTCATATGCTATGACTTGATCATTTTGTAGCAAAACACCTCCAAGGCCTTCCCCAGAAGCATCCGTTACAACAGTAAAACTCCCATTAGGGTCTGGTACAACTAATATAGGTGCAGAAGTCAACTGGCCTTTCAAAATTTTGAAAGCCGCTTCGCACTTATCATTCCATATGAATTTCTTATCCTTCTTCTGCAATGAAGTTATTGGTGCAGCTACTTTAGAAAAATCCTTAACAAATTTTCTATAGTAACCAGCAAGACCCATGAAGCTTCTTACTTCGTGCACATTCTTTGGTGTAGGCCACTCAGTTATTGCCACTATTTTTGAAGGATCTACAGCAATTCCTTCTTTACTTATGACATGACCCAAATAGTGAACTTCTGAATCAAAGAAAGAACATTTGGATAACTTACCATACAACTTTCTTTTTCTCAAAATTCCCAAAACTATCTTCAAATGCTCATTGTGCTCCTCAACACTTTTAGAATAAATGAGAATATCATCCAAGAATACAAGTACAAACTTGTCCAGATATTCTTGAAAAATATTGTTCATTAAGTTCATAAAGGCTGCGGGTGCATTAGTTAATCCAAAGGGTAGAACCGTGAATTCATAATGTTCGTACCTTGTTCGGAAAGGTGTTTTATGAATATCTTCTTCTCTAATCCTTAACTAATGATAACCAGATCGAAGATCTATCTTAGAATAAACCACTGCCCCATGCATCTGATCAAATAGATCGTCGATCCTTGGAAGTGGATATCTGCTTGATTTTTGCTTTGTTCAACATCCGATAATCGATACACATGCCTAAGTGTTACATCCTTCTTTTCACAAATATTACGGCGCTCTCCCAAGGTGGAACACTTGGTCTAATCAAACCTTTAGACAAAATTTCTTGCAATCGTGCCTTAAGCTCGACTAACTCTGTAGTAGTCATCCAATAAGGTGCTTTGGAAATAGGTTCTGCTCTGGTTTGATTTCGATGGTGAAGTCAAATTCCCTCTTAGGTGGTAACCCCGGTAATTCCTCAGAAAACATCCTCAAACTTTGTAACAGAGGAAATCGTTTCATGTAATCACCATCTTCTTCTGAAAATTCAGATATCTTTATTGCATAAAGGGTACATCCTTTGTTTTTAGCCTTTTTAAGTCATATAATTGACAGCTTTTCTAACTGAAATTTCCCATTTCACACCTTGAATCTCTGTTGTTTCAGCTGATCATCTAAACATTTTATGTTCTTTTCATAGCAAGCTACCTTTGCTTTATGGTCAGCTAACTAATTGACACCGATGACAATGTCATACGATCCCAAAGGTGTAACATAGAGGTCAACTTCCGTGGAGAAATTAGGTAAGTCAAGGACTACCCCAAAAAGACACATACTCACCGTATGAACAATAGAGTTATAACCATATACGCATACCCAAGATTTATCCATTTTTCCAAATTTTTCTCTTAAGTTTAGAAGCAATTTTATTAGAAATGAAACATTCAAGAGCTCTGTATCAAAAAGAATAGTGATAGGTATACCAAATAACTTACCCGTAACTTCTATAGGTGTCACTTGCTTTTCTTGCTTGTCCATGCTATCAGTAGCATGTATCTTATGCTACTGATTACGATCATCCTTCTTCAAAGGGCATTGATTTGCGTAGTGGTCTTTGCCACAATTGTAGTAGCCTCCTACAGTCCCTTTTTAGGATCAAAATTTCCTCCAACCTTGTAATTGTCACACGTTGTCCTCCATAGGGCTTCGCCATTGTTATAATTTTTGGCAAAATTATCCGTTACATTTCAAAGCAGCTTAGTTGCCACGCTTTCTTATCTATTATCCCCTGAAACTTACTTTTGTTTCCAAAATTTTTCCATGGTCCCTTTTTGGGTGCAAGAGAGGTTGAAGAAGGGTTTGCAGCCTTCTTCTTCCACACTTCCTCCTTATGAGCAGAAATAGCCTTTAATTTCTGTTCTTGTCTTATGGCCTTTTCAACAACTCCTTCCATAGTGGTTGGACCGTGAACATCGACCTTCTCCCCTATCATGGGATTCAATCCCATGATGAATTTCCGTATTCGAACTTCTCATCAGCTTTGATATCATGCGGTAAATACTTGAGGAGTTTTGTAAACCACTCCCAAGATTCGCCATTCTGTTAGCTTCCTTGAGCTAAGTTCTGAATTCGTCATTTTCTAATCATAGAAAAGTTGTGACAGCCAACGTTGCCTAAAATAGCCTTTAAATTGATCCCAAGTAATATTGGTCTCATCAATATTTAGCTCTGCTTTATGGCTATCCCACCACAAAGATGCTTCGTGGGAAAGCTGATAGGCTCCCCAAATAGCTTTGGTTTCCTCAAAGAAGTTTCTTATTGCAAAGTACTTCTCCATTTCGCTGAGCTAGTTCTCAGCTCCATCTCCAAATGTGGTGCCATCATACTTAGGTGGACTTATCCTTTTTATATCATTAGTGAGTTTTGCTACCAACCTGGCCTTTTTGTTTTCTGGTTGGATAGGTGCATTCCCAAAGATTAACATCAACACCCATATCGGGTCAGTTGTCCTCGGAGGTTGCTGATCGTTATTACCAGCTTTTTCATCCTCCTCATTTCCCATCACCTGCTGTTCAAGTATAGCTAAACGATCTCTTGTGTCCAACAGGCAGCAAGGATCTCATCAAGTTTTTGGGTTGTCACGCCTCCTCCTTCGTGTGAGCATTATTCTCAACGTTCCTCTTATTCTAACCATTTTCTCGTTATAAGAAAATTTAGGTTTTCACTAGATTATGGACACAATAGGTCCAAGAGCTGCAACCTTTTGCTCTGATACCAAGATTTAACATCCTCATTTTATACATTAGAACAAGTCAATTTTTTTTTTTATAAATGCTTCCCAGGTTCTAAATACATAATTTAGAACTCACAAATCAAAGCAACCATTCTTATAACAGATAACAATATGCAGCTGTAATGACTCGGAGTACCTCCGATCTATTCATTCCATGACTTGGTAATCTACCAATCTATTCATGTGTATTAAGATTTGGCGTTTTCACTTTAACACAATACTCTTATGGTTCTCTTCCCTAATCTGGGATTTAGAATGCTCTGTCCAAGGAACCTATCTGAATAATTGTTACCATTATTCATCGGCATCTCATCCCTTAGACTAGGTGACTTAGGACAACACAATCAGCAGCTTGCGATACTTTGGCCAAAGATTTGAAACATACTTTCTTATGTCTCGTATTCCTTAACGGCATACTCGTCAACTGAATACGTCCTTCACCCCATTCCTATGTTATGTAGAATGTCTTATACTGACTTCTATCAGTCCCTCTTATCCCAAGTTATTCACTTGGAAATGGATTAGTAAGGTGACAATGTTATATGGATGCTCCCGAGGACTAGGGATACGATGACATACTGGGTCAACCCTAGTTAAACCAGTGTGTCAAGATACCCCGAGTCTCCTAGGCAGCCTTATAACGTGACCACATTCCTAATCGGTCCCAGAGTAACTTGTTCGAGTTTAAGGTGTAAATCTTAACGATCAATTCAAAGGGTGTCATCATAAGTCACTCCGCATTGTTGTATCTTCGAGAAGATCCTAATATTCTCAAGGTACAACCCCGCTTGACTTGTGCCATCAACCTTTAAATCCGCCTCGAAAAGATCTACTTATTAAAAAGTGTTACATATGTTGAGTTAAATTATACCATAAGACGCTCCCTTTAAGGGTAGTCTTTCCCAATCCCCGGGTTCCTTACCTTAGAATGACCTTTCTTAATAAAACCCAATACACAAGAGAAGTTATTAAGACTAGAGGTCCCATCAAGGAGTTCATAGAATATACATAATTCTAAATCAACGAAATTGGACAATTACTCCCATCCTTCACATGAGATTGCTAACCAAACCCTTTTTAGGTTTATATCAGCTTCCCTAACTAATTTATATCTTACTTAATAGTATCAAGATATAATGATTAAGAATCCAATTAAATGTTGTCCTCGGCTTAATCAAGACTAGGAATTAATAATTTAATTCAGCTTGTTTAGCGTCCTACTCAGGTTTATTTTTACCCTAGCTTCCGTAAGACAAAGATCTAAATTTCAATTTAGCTTTAGATAGAACATACTAGAACTCGCTACACAATCATAAGTATTCAACACATATTGTTGTAAGCTTACATTGATTATCACAAAAGTCTCCAAATTATACAAGAATAACAATGCTCTTAAGATCATTTGAATCAAGAAGGTAAAACTATAAAGATATGAATACAAACATATAAGTATCAAATATCTATTTCCATTCCTTTCTTAACTAATCAAATACATTTTATGCATTCAAAGATACTTGATACAATACTCAACGGAAAAGAACATCTTTCCTCATATAGTACATTTAGAGAATCAAGTCAGTAATTCATCATAAAACCAAATTAAACAATTTGAACATCCTATCGATCTACGTGCTTTTACCACTTACGGAACCATCTCGTAAAAATTTCAACATGGGTTAGTTCGATGAACCGAGCATGATAAGCACTAACTCTTAAAACAATTGCAATCCACCAATGTTTTCATTAAACAACCCGTTTAAATGAGATCATTTCACCAAACAAGTAAACATATTTCATCAAAATGTTAGTGACCAAGAAGACAAATATATCTAAACAACTATCCATCCAATCCCAAGGACAAAGAACATCGACAAACTAATATATTCAACATAATAAATGAATATCATAACCTTTCATGATTCCATCATCATGTTAGAACAATTCCAAAAGTTAGATAAAAATTATATCAACCTATACTTTACAACAGAAGAGAAATAAAATGAATCATACATATTTCCCTCAAAACTAGCTCATGACTGTACCGTCTCTCCACGAGCAAAGCATTCACCTTAAACACATGCAAATAAATCAGACGAGACCACCAGAAGCATCACAGTTTGGTTAAAATTTAAATTAAACAATATCCTGTAGCTTACTAGCAGTACAACAGCTCTCGCGCCAAGGCAGTGATGAGTATTCTATCCTAAATAGACTCCACATAACCTTCCATATTATTATAGGAACGAGAAAATAGCTAGCGCAATCACTTGTCAAGGCACAACTCAAGTTAACTCTTTATCTCAATCAAGCACAAGACAAGAAAACCTCAACAACAAAGACGTAATCACGAACAAACACGACAACAATCCTCTCAAAGAACATACAAATTCATTCTAATTCCTACTAACACCGTAAGGCTTTAGATCCAAGGTCAAAATCAAAAGAACTTCTCTTTTATCGCAATCAACAAGAGACTCATTAACATTAAAGCAAATGATGTTTCCTATGACTATGCAGAGATATTCATACGAAATCCACGCAACATGCACAAAATTTCATTTAACTAGAATTATTCGTAAATGAAACATATCATACCGTATTCACATCCGAACTCATTCAGAGGTTGAAAAGTATGGTATTCACACCCACTTCTACAGAGGCCAAGATACATGATATCTATATATAAATTAAGGAATCCAATAGAGCCAAAATAATAAGTGTTCATAATCAAGCTTATATAGAAGCAGTAAACACCGGTTACCTATCAAGGATTTCAACCGAACCCAAACAACAAGTATTCACGATAAAGCTTCTACGAAACCGATGTATAAGATAAATATAAGTTAAGGATTCCGACTGTACAACAATGGTAAATATTCACAATCAAAGCTTATACGTAAGCTAAATATTGATTTCAGAATAAGGAATCCAACCGAGCTCTACAACAATATTCGCTCAAGCTTACACGGATAGGAAACGTAAAAAGTACACCAACCGAGTCTCATACTAAATTTTCATTGCTAAACGAAGGTATTCATTACAAGATAAGAAAATTCGTAATACCAGCTACCCCTCTAGACTCCGACAATCAAACTACCAAAGATTCACATACATGGCTTCTACGTAGTCCTTAATATACGTACCATTCCATGGACTCCACAGAGTCATTTTGTATATAAATAAATATATTGCAAACTATCAATGGGTTGAATCCCATAATCGCAACACAAGGGGGAAAACAACTTCTACAAGGTCACACTCAAATATCAGAAACACAAAGCAAGTTATCCGCTCACAAATAACTTTAAGTATCATAGCGAAACCCAACAAGATTTAGTAACCACCACCTATAATAACCACGGCGTAAACTTACAAAGAATTCGAATTATACCGAACATTCAAACAAAAGTCCAACAAGATCCTTTCCGACAAGTATCAACAAACAAGTCGTAGCCCGAACCCAACAAGAAAAAATAATTCATGGGCTCTCAAAGAGCAGGTTTTAGTATACCTTCTTGCATGCATTTCAAAAACTTTATCTCGGAATGCAAAACACAACGAGATAGTGCAACAGTTCAAACACAATACACACCCATCAATGGTTAAAGTGAAAAAATCGAACCAAAGAAGAAGATACAGAATAAAATCGCTCAAAGCTACCATAAAAACCATCTAAATCCAAAAATCATCTGAACAGAGTTGTTCTAATGAAATCATTTGAAAGAGAGCAATATTTTTAAAGGTTAGGGCCTAACATGCCTGGTTATTTGCTTAAAAATCCGAAGAAGACCACTGAAAGAGCTCGAGCCTTCTCCTCATTTTCCAAGTTAGATTCACCAACAAAAATTTGTTATTTCCATCACTTATAAATTTTCCTCGCGAGAGAAAAGAGTGAGTTACACTCATATTTGCCATGCAACTCCATGAAGACTGGTGCAAAGAACCAGTGATCAGACAGAGGGAAAACCGGAGCGCATGAAAACCAAACAAACTACTAGTTTTCCATTTTGCATGCCTTCCCGTGAAACCCGAGCTCGAAGACCGAGCTCATTAATTTCATTTACTCCTAATTTCCCGCTCAATCTCCATTGCCACCGACCGCCATAGTTGGCGATGGACAAATGAAATTCAAAGACCATATCTAACTTTGGCGACTTGCCACGTCGGCTCTTGCTAGCCGTTAAAACTTCTACCATCTCATTTGTCCTTCATGCTTATCTACCTATTTAATGCCATAAAACCGCTGCCCATGGCTCACACCCTTCCATAGGTCCCCTTTCTTCCTTGTCCATTAGTTAGGTTAGTAACATAGGTTAGGATTTAAGATGTGACTTATTCTAACCTCTATAGCACAAAGTTACTAACTTAGAACATTTAGCTTATAGCTTAGGCCTAGGTTAGATTAACACTATTCTAACCCTTAGATCATAGTTTAGTTTTAGGTTACTAACCTTAATAAATCCAGTTTAGGTCTAACATTTCAAATGCTCAGAAAAAGAACCTACAACATACATTCACGAATAGGATTCACTCCTGCACTGCCAATAGGCTAGTGAATTAAATGTATCTGAATTATTACCTGGTCCACGATCAAGACCTTCCTGATATTACGATATCGGGAACCAATTCATTTAACACGATCAGCCTGAGTTAGACTCAGGAACAGTTTATTCAACGCATTCAGACCTTGCAACCTGCGAAAGGTCTATAATTTTAGTTCATCCCGAATAAACTTAAAGCATTACTTGGATCAATGCCACTGATCCAAGGCTGGGTCTTATAGATGGATAAATCCACAATTCATTCCGAGATCAGATTAAACTCAGGTGTAAAATGAAAGAAATAAAAGAGTCCAATTATATTCCGACTCAGTCAAAGATCTGTAATTTCAAAGAAGATACAGTCCATATCAAGCATGACTTCTCGATCAAAGGAACACATCCTTTTTACAAAAGAAATCACATATCAACACTTGTATGCTCAGGAGGAAGTAACAAAAGTTCAGGGTGTTACATGATGACTTATTTTAAATTTATTGCACAATTCATGAACTTCATCATTCTTAAAAGAAGTCCCATTATCTCGAGATAATGATTTGTGAGACACTCGCACTGTAAAATGATTTGGTTCAAAATGAGCTTGGCGATTACAAAACCTCGTACATTACTAAGAGGCATGGCCTCTACCTACTTGGTAAAATATTCGGTGGCTGTGATTATGAAATTATGGCCATCTTTAGATGAGGGAGAGAATTTCCCTATCAAATCTAGGCCCCACGTAGAAAAGGGCCATGGAGTAACGATTGGTTGTAGAGCTTGTGCCAACATGTGGATCTCGTGGGAGAATTCTTGGCACTTATGACACCTTCGTACAAACTCTACTGCATTGTGTTCTAGAGTAGGCCAGAAATAGCCCATCCGATGTATTTTATGAGTGGTGGCATGGCCACTCGAAGTGGCCTCCACACATTAAACCGTGAGATTCGTGGAGAATCTTCTTGGATTCTTCTATGTTGACACATCTTAGAAGCATTCCATCAAATGCTTTACGATAGAGCACCTACTCTATAATGACGTATTTAGCTATGATAACACATAACCACCTTCTTTGTTGCAGTGTAGCACCTTCTAGATATGTATGGTCCATGATATAATTAATAATATCAGTATACCAAGGACACTCAGAGATAGGAGGTCTGGTTTCGATGTAGTATACACATTCATCAGGAAAGTCCAGATCTACTAGATTACCTCCGTCTAGTGGGTTATCAGCTAACCAATCCGTGATGATTTGTCCTTTAATAGATTTCTGATTTACAAATGTTAATTCAAACTCCCCCATTAAGGTTATAAAGTGTCCAACCTTTTTAGATAAGGACCCTTGTGTGAGGAAGGTTCGTAAATAGTCTATCTTTACAATGACCCTTGTTTCTTGATTTAGCATATAATTTCTTAAGCATTTGGTTGCAAAAATTATGGCAAGGAATTCTCATTCTGCCTGTGTATAATGTGTTTCATAGTCGAGCAATGTTTGGCTAATGAAATAGATCACGCGTTCTCTCTTGTCATCATCTTCTTGGGCCAACATACAAAGCTAATGAGAGACATTGGTAGCTCATGAATATAAAATTAATGGGTGGTCTGGCTTAGGTGGCATTAGCGTAGGTGGTGATAACAAGAAATGCTTAACTGCGTCAAAAGCTTCATTGCAGTCTTCGGTCCAATCAATACTATAATCTTTCTTGAGTAGATTGTTGATTGGATGAATGACGAAGCTTAATTCTGGATGAATCTCCAGATTACACCAAGCTTTCTCGAGAAATGACCTGATTCTAGATTCATCCGAAGGTGGGACCATTTCGAGAATAGCCCTAATTTTGGTTGGGTCAACATCGATCCCGCATGACGATACAATGTAACCTAGGAGCTTCCCTCCTGTTACACCAAAGACACATTTTTCTGGATTTAGCATGACTCCGTATTCTATTAGACATGAAAAAATGATGTGAAGTACTTCCTGGATGGTCACAATGCTTCTTGGCCTTGGCCAACAAGTCATCTACGTAGGATTCCACAATTTTATGAATAAGATCATGAAATATATATGTCATAGCCCACTGGTATGTAGCACCAACGTTCTTGAGACCGAATGGCATAACAACATAGCAATAGGTTCCCTAAGGAGTTATAAATGTGGTTTTAGCTTGATCTTGTTCAGATATTCTAATTTGATTGTATCCTGAGAATCCATCTATGAAAGACAAAAGCTTAAATCTAGCCATTTCAAGTCCAACAATGATGTCTATGGATGGTAACAGGAAGTCATCCTTAGGACATGCCTTGTTAATGTCTTGGAAGTCTATGCAGATGCGTATCTTCCCATTTTTTTGAGAATGGGAACAATATTAGATGCCCACTGAGAGTAATCGACTGGTTTGATGAATCCTAATTGGTGGAGTTTCATTACCTCCTCTTTCACCATGAGAGCTACCTTAGGTTTCATTGGTCTTGATTTTTATTTAATCAGCTTTGCATCTGATTTAGTGATGATGTTATGTACTCGCAATGTTTGGTGCAACCCCTGTCATTTCTTTATAATTAAACATGAAAGCCTTCTCGATGTTCTTTGAGGATTCATGTGTATTTCTACTTCTGATGGAGTTAACAAGGATCCTAACATCAATATCCTTAGTTCATCCTATGTTTCGATGTTAATAACGATTGATTCTTCGATTAGAGAATTGTTACCTTCTTCAAATTTAGGCAAGGCTAGAGGTAGTTCCAGATCGTCTCCATTCTTGACTGTGTATATGCTGAGGTCTTTTTGTGGGGGAAGCTCTGTCATGGGATTTCTGAAGTAGGAAGATGAATGCGGGATTAAGGATAAATCTATTGCGTGATGGGTGAGATGTAACACTACATAGGTGTTTAAGTAATTCAAAGTGGCCCTATCACTATCAATGTGGTCTAGGATAGTAGATTTGTTCTCATCTCTGTTTGTTAAAAGAGGGTTTGACATTTTTTTCACTAATGGTTTGGTACGAAGGGATACCATGAAATGGGTATCTTCCAACTCACTGTTTGGAGTGAAGCATGACGCTGAGGTTGCTATTGAATTGAAAGAATATTTTGTTCTCATGGGATTGTTTCACTCGAAATGCTTCGCTCCTTATATAGAAATGATAAGGTTAGGGTTAGGAGGAATACCTGTAGAATGTCGAGATGATGTGCGCGACTCAGTAGAGAAAGATCGGGCCGATCGCGAAGAACTCCTTTTTGTCTTGGAAGGACTACCCGCAAATAAGAACACAAGACCACAAGATTTTGATTAGATAGTAAATGAGGGAACCGCCTGGGCCCAGTGAAATATGAAACTTCCTTTCAAGGTGGTCAGCCTCGCCGATATGAGTTAACACAAAATACCGTAAAATA
The DNA here is from genome assembly GCA_018340775.1 of Taxus wallichiana var. yunnanensis. Taxonomy (NCBI): domain Eukaryota; kingdom Viridiplantae; phylum Streptophyta; class Pinopsida; order Cupressales; family Taxaceae; genus Taxus; species Taxus wallichiana. The sequence goes on from CM031234.1 coordinate 964,817,021, forward strand.
TCAATTAAATTGCTTGGCCGAACCGGGTAGGGGAAAGGCTGTTTTTCCCGGTTTTGATCAAAGGAACCGATGCTTGCTATTACCTATAACCGATGGCGGTTACTGATAACCGATACCGGTGGGTTCTAGGATCTTCTGGGCTGGTTGTGGAGTTTGTAATGGCTGATTTTTGGATAGTTTTTGGGAAACGGGATGGTTAGAAACAAAAGAATGACAGCTAGAGGCAATGGTACGTTGGATAATGGATCCAGAAATGGATTTGGGAGGACCGTAATTCCAAAAGCATAAGAAATGTTATAATGGAGGACATGCAAGATGTAACTTACTCGTTTTGACGAAGATGCCGGGCCGATCTCCTTGGCGCCAACTCTTCCGGTTTCTTCACTCGCCTCTCGCTTGGTCAAGTGAAGTTCGACTCGCTAATCGCTTTGACTCTCCTTTGATTCAAAATCCTTCGACCGATCTCCCAAAATGAAATTCGATCCGTTGTTTTGGTTTGGGAGCCCATTTACAGGGAACCGATGGCGGTTACGTGAACTGACGGCGGCCGAGTAGAACCGCATCGGTTAGGAAAAAGTAGGCTATTTTTAGTAAAATAGCCCACCTTCCCCGCTTTCTCCCGAGAGATCAAGTCATGGGCTTGGTCAAGTGGCTAGAAGGTCGGCTTTGGGTGCAGTAAGGAGGCATTAGTTATGGATGTGAGTCTAGACCAAGTCATGGGTCCTAATTAGGTTAGTTTAGGTTAGGGCTAAGTCATGGTGAGGTGGGCAAGTGAGGTGGCGGGTAAGGCATGATGTGGATTTATCAATTATGAGGTAATTAATAAATAATTGTGTAAGGTTTAGGTGATGAGTTTAGGTCATGCGAGATGAGATGTGGGTCACAAGGGGTCGTAAGACACGAATTTGGTGTCTACATTAGCCCCTTATTGTCGTGTAGCTTGTTTTGTAAAGTCGCATGACAATAATATGAAGTGGTTTCCCATGTTAAGGGTATAGGTAATCCCTCAAATCTATCACGATTGAGTGAACGGAAATCAGTGGATAGGGTCGATAAAGGGTATATGTTGTAGAGAGGATGGTAAGGTGGTAGGTCCAAGGAAGCATACATTTATGTTGAAATGCAATAAGATGACTAGGGTACATGATTCGACGAGCAAACCAAAGAATGTATAGGCAAAGGTCGATAGTTTATCCAAACAAGGGTGATATAATCCTGGTATCCAAGGTATGTGAAGTAGCCCCAGTGGTATATAATGGTAAGGTACCGAACGTTTAGGCATGTTCGGCAAGACCAAAGGTCGGTTTGGTTGAGATAAACGCCACGGTCTGCCCAGTCCTGGCAAAGTCGGGTCGACGATCAAGTCAAGGACCCTAATCATGCTAAAACACGAACAGTGAGCTCGATTGAACCAAAAGGTACTACCGATGGGTGGATAAAGTGTATGGTGTTGAGTTTGGGTAAGGTATGGAAGTGGTACGGTCGTGGGTTGGGCCAAGTTGTTGGGTGGCGGCCTTGGGTCGGGCCAGAAGTGTAAAGGGAGGCCTTGGGTCGGGCCAAATAGTGAGGGCAAGGCCTTGGGTCGGGCCAAATGGGTAGGTTGAGGCCTCGGGGTCGGGCCGAATAGGTAGGTCAAGCCTTAGGTCGGGCCGAATGGTAGGCGAGGCCTCGGGTCGGGCCAAATAGGTAGGTTAAGGCCTTGGGTCGGGCCGAATAGGTAGGGCGAGGCCTTGGGTCGGGCCAAATAGGTAGGTTGAGGCCTTGGGTCGGGCCTAATGGTTAGGGCGAGGCCTTGGGTCGGGCCGAATAGGTAGGGCGAGGCCTTGGGTCGGGCCGAATAGGTAGGGCGAGGCCTTGGCCGGGCCAACCTAATGGTTAGGCCTCTGGGTCGGGCCTGGGTTGGGCCTTCGAATGGTAGGGCGAGGCCTTGGGCCTGGGCCGAATAGGTAGGGCGAGGCCTTGGGTCGGGCCAAATAGGTAGGCCGAGGCCTGGGGTCGGGCCTGAAAGGTAGGTAGGCCTTAGGTCGGGCCGTAGGTCGGGTCAGCCGACAAGTGAACAGATGTTGTGCAAAGAAAGGTGGACGGAGGCGATATTGGTGAAAAGAGGCAAGGAGTAAGTAAGGGCAAAGAATGGGGTGAAAGTTGGGTAGAGAACTGATGTCGATTCTGCATGACCGATGATAGAGAAGATGTATTTGTTTAACATCTAAATAAAACTGAATATGTATGGTGATTTGAGTTATGATAATAATAAGATTGTTTGGTTTTTGATTTTGGTGTTTCAAAAAGGATAAAGAGAAATGTGATTAAAATAAAATACACAAAAATATTTATATTCACCACACAAGATAGGTTATGGTAGGGGATGGTCGAGCTAACCTTGGGAGACCCCATGTCTCCGAAGTGCTTGCCTACATAGCCCATTGCACAAAGCAAGGAAGGGCCTCAGACCGATGTAGTTCTCCCTTAGGATCAGGGAGAGGCGAATTCAGGCAATTTGGTACGGTTTAGGCAATTGGTTGGTTGGTAAGAATATTGATATTAATATTGGTAAGGTAAGGTTGTTGGTGTCGGTAATGAATTGGTGATGTTGTAAAAGGTATAAGGGAAGTGAAAGTTAGCCTACCCAAGTAGAAGGGAACCATGTCCTGATTAAGATCAACACACAATCCTAGATGCGAGGCAAAGCGGAAAGAGTGTTCCGTAGGTGAAAAGAGCTAAACAAACCACACAACGTAGAACGAGCCTGAAGCCCTAGGCACTGTGCATAGACGAAAAGTCAATAGGTGAAAAGAGTTGTATGATCACAACATATCAGGTGTACGACACGTCCCTTGAGTGGAAGAAAATGGTGAGGTGAGGTGGATGATATAGCCGAGGTACAAAGAACTTGTTACAACGAAAGAGAACCTACCCTAAATAGACAAGTCCATGACCCAAAAGTTCTTTTGAATGAGGCTTTTATTTTATCAATGTAGACCGATCGATGCGGGAAGTCTACCAGGATATTGATTGTTTTATTCTTGAGGTCTTCACGAGCCGATCAATGCGAGAAGCTTCGATAAAGGTCGATCGTGTATAGCTGTCCTTCGAGGGAGCAATATTTATAGTAGTAGATATAATTTAATGCATAGCTGTCCTTCTGAGGAGCAAACATATATATAATAAATGCAGCATAATTCGGCATATAGCCGTCCTTCGAGGGAGCAAATATATTTAATTTAGATGACTAGATGTTCATTTGGCGTGAAGCATCTAGTTTAGTAGGAAGTTTGACTCAAGAAAATCCCATAAGAATACGGCTTATTTTAATACTTTGAAGTCATGGACTAGACTAAAAAGGGGAAGGCATCATCAAGGGGAGGTGAGGATCAAACTATGTGAGCCCTGATTGTTATTATGAAGTGTAGGAAATAGGGTGTATGGGTGGTAAGTGAGCTCAAGGGACGAGCAGCAAGAGTAGATAAGAAGTGATATAATACTAATTTCAACAAGAGAATGGTCGAAGATGCAAGGCATTAGGGGTTCAGCTCAGTTTACCATTGCCGAAGCTAAACGATAAGTACCCGATCCATAGGTATGAGTGATTATATAAGGCCCATCCAATTGGGAGCAAATTTTCCACGCTTTGCTCTTTTCTAGTTTGGTTACATGTTGATTCTCTTTGAGACAAGATCACCAACCTTAAAGGTACGCTCATGAAGTCGCTTATCATAAGCACGTTTAATGCGTTTTTGATAGATTTGAAGGTGATCAAGAGCCGTAAGACGGCGTTGTCACAAGAAGCTCCACTGGGCTAACCGCTTTGGCGGAAATCATCGCTGGTGAGAATATCCTCAAGAGATATTCTAAGGGAGGGTATTTGTATTTCGAGAGGCAAAACAAATTTCTGCAGAGCCGTATACCAAAGAAAAAGGTGTGGCATTAGTAGAAGTACGAATGCTTAGTACGATAAGCCCAAAGGGCAAAGGGAATGTGATCGTGCCAATTTCTTCCGATTCATCAATGACAACTTTCATGAGGATTTTGGTTAGTGTTTTATTAGAAGACTCGGCTTGCCCATTGGCTTGTGGATAGTAAGGTGATGAGAAACTAAGTTTGATACCAAAGTTGTCACAAAGGTCTCAGCAACAACTTGTTTTTGAAAGATTTTCCATTATCTCGTTATCAAAGTGGTGAGGAACACCAAAACGATGATAATGTGGTGGTTAATGAACTCGACAATTTTTTTTTTTTTGATTGAAATGAGTGGAATAGCCTCCACCCATTTTGTGTAATATTCGGTCATGTGAGTATCCAACGGACGCTTGTGAAGAGGTTGGGTGAATCTCACCAATAAGGTCTAAACCCCACCGTGAGAAAGGCCAAAGATCTCGAGCGATCTGGAGCGGGTGGCTAGGAGTATGTTGAAGGTTGGCATGTTGTCCGACACATAACACAACGCTTAACATATTCGTAGTTAGTCATATTGAGAGTAGGCCAATAATAACCAAGGCGAAGGATTCGCTTGGCCACGGCAAGGCCGCTAAAATGTCCACCACAAATACCGTCATGGACCTCGTTGGATGGTATGAGTGGCCTCCATGCCGCTTAGACAAATGAAGGAGGATACCATCAAAGCCACGCTTATAGAGGAGTCCCCCATGACAACATAACGCGAAACACTTTTAAGAAAAGCACGTCATTGCTGCTACTAGTAAGATCGTGTGGAGGACAGAGATTGTAAGGTAGTCGTGAAATTGGTGGTACTGTATCCCGTGAATTAGTAGACACAATATTTATCATACAAACTACCGGGGTTGAATAGATGGGGCAAAAAGTTGTTGGACCACGACGAATAATTCAGAGTCAATACAAGCAAGGCGGGAATTTGCGAGGCTAAGCACGCCATAGTATCCGCAAATTTGTTAGTGGAGCGGGAATGGTTCAGATAGAATAATGGGTAAATAAAGCTAGAAGTGATTCTACATAGTGTTTGTATTTTTGAAGTTCCTCGTTTTTGCATTGGTAGACGCCCATAACTTGATTGACTACCAATTGAGAGTCGCCAAAAATGTTGATAGATTTGATACCTAAGTGTAACGCAACTGAGACCTGTAACAAGGGCCTCGTATTCCGCTCGTATTATTAGTGCAAGGGAAATCAAGTCGAATGAAAGAGGCATAGGTTCAGCGTTGAGAGGAATGAGAACAACGCCAGCTCCTCCGCCGCGCTGGCATTTAGATCCATCGAAGAAGAGGGTCATTGGGTACGACTCCTCCGTGAGGGAAAGAGTAGCGATGAGTTCGTCGGGAAATGTGAAATTGGTAAATTGTTCCCCTGCACAGAGCGTCCGCAAGTTGGTCTCGCGATGGTTTGTCCTTTGATTGATTTCTCGTGGATAAACTCAAGGTCGAGGTCGGCGAGAAGCATGAGCCATCTAGCAATGCGTTGGTTCGATGAGGTTTGGCGATATGTAATGGATGGGGTCTCAGACAGGTGATGACGAAAGTCTTGTGATTTAGAAGGTAGTGTCGGAGTTTGGTGGCAACGAATGATAGGGCAAGGCACAATTTTTCTACATGTGTGTACCTAGTCTCATAGTCCACCAAAGTACGACTTATATAATAAACGGCTTGTTCGTGATTCTCAGAGTCACGATGTGCAAGCATGGCTCCTACAGCGTGGTCGGTGGCGGAAAGGTAAAGGTAGAAAGGGCGGTTGTCTTGGGGTGGGATAAGCACGGGTGGTCAGAAGAGATAAGCTTTGAGAGCTTCAAGGCTTGGTGACATTCTTCGCCCCATTGGAATGCAATATCCTTTTTAAGGAGGTGATGGAAAGGTCGACACCGATCCGAGAGTCGGGAGATGAAACGCCGGATAGATTGAGCTTACCTTGTAAACTACGCAGCTTGTTTGAGATTTTTGGGTGGGGGCATTTCTAGGATAGCTTTGACTTTCGATGGATCGACCTCAATGCCACGCAAAGAGACGATAAAGCCAAGAAGTTTTCCCAAAAGAACACCAAAGACACATTTCTTCGGTCAAGGCGACAGTAATATTGTAATAAAGCATCAAAATAATGGTTAAAACATCGAGATGTTCACTACGATGTTTAGACTTGCCAAGAAGATCTTCGACATAGTCTTCAAGGATAGTGTGCATAATGTCATGAAAATGTAGGTCATAGCCCGCTGATAGGTAAAGACCAAAGATTCTTAAGGCCAAATGGCATGACACGATAACAAAAGGTTCCCAAGGAGTTATGAAGGCACTTGTGTTGATCGGCAGGGCGACTAAAATTTGGTCAGATCCTCAAAAGCCATCCATGAGAGAAAGCATTTCATGACTCACAGTGAGATCAACAAGTTGATCAATACTTGGGAGGGGGAAGTCATCCTTAGGGCAAGCGAGGTTAAGATCTCGGAAATCCGCATATCCGAAGTCCCCCGCCGCTTTCGTGATGTGTACGATGTTAGAAATCCATCGAGGATAGTCAATAGGCAGAATGAAGGAAACAGAAAGGAGTCGCTTGGAGTTCCTTTCGACCAAGAGAGCAATGCGTGGATGCATTTTTCTCAATTTCTGTTTGACTGGTTTGAATCGGGGTTTAGGTGATGTTATGGACGGCAATGGTAGGATCAATTCCCGGCATGTCGTCACGTAAGACCATGCGAACGCTTGTCATGAGCACAGAAAGGTAGTAAAGGCGGCTTGTTCTCGATGTGTTAAGGGATTGTCCAATCTTCACTATGTGAGGATCTTCCTCCGTGTGGATGTTGATTTCTATAGTAGATTCATTCAAAGATAGTTTGGGTTTCAGATGGTAGGGCGCTGAATATAAGAATCATCCGCGCCTGTAAGTGAGTATGGAGTCGCCATCCCGCATTCAACAACATTAATCAAAGGCGAATCCTCTTCGATCATGTCCTGGATACGTATGGGAAGAGAAGATGGGTCCTCATTATCGCGTGATAAGTGAGAGGACCTATGAAGATAGCATTTATGAAAAAAAAGTTAGGAGGGATAGATTCAGTGGTCCATCGATTCTCGTGGGTGATGATGGCAAAGTAGGTGATGATGTTTCGTAGGGGCAACGCCTTCCTCTTCCAGATACAAATTGACAGAGGTGTCTCTTGTGTAGGTGTTTCGAAAACCGAGACCACCGCGATCATTATGTTCATGCGTGTGGTCACGGGAATGAGTGTATGTCGGCCTTGTTCGTAAAGGCCAAAACCAAAGCCTTCCACGCACAACAGTCAAGAAGGTGAGGGTAAACGACGATTTGTCAAGTATTGAAAATCGGATTGGAAGGGAACCACACCAAGAGGAGGTTCAGGGATAATGGAGGATGTGTCAACACCCCCATACGTTAGGTTAGTGCGGCAATGGGGTGGTCCGTAAGAGATTACCTCCCCACGCGATACCGTAGGTGGGATGCGCATGTAATTGTCCGTACTCCCGGGTAGGGAAAGAACTAACGTTATAGCGGCGTACTCCCCAAAGGAGGCGATGAAAAACATCTACTAAGGGGCCTGAGGTTGGGATGTTAGCAATGCGGGAAGAGAAGTGGTTTGTGCGATGGTGGTTTCATCACCAAGGCGTAGGTGCAATGAGGTGGATGGTTGAGGTACATTCAAGAGGATGGTTGGGTTGAATGTATGGGTGTCTTAATTGGTATAAGCACATCGCTTGGGCGGTATAACATATCGCAAGTTTCAAGGGGGAGGATCAGCTTTTACAAAGGTAAGACTTCCCTCGTACTCAAATTTTATGCATCGATGTAATGTTGAGGGAACGATCCCATGGCTCGAATCCAAGGACGACCCACTCCAAAGAATATATTATATCGAACTCTCCTTCAAGGACATAGAAGAGTTCGGGCAAAGTACGTGGGCCTACGCGAATGTTGAGGATCACGGTGCCTAAGGTAGAAGTAATAGCGCCATCAATGATCGCAACATGATGGGGTCGGCACACATGCAACTAGAAGGGATGTTCATTTGTTGGAAGGCTTTCAAGAGATGATGTTTAGGCTAGCGCCCCGCCAATCATAACCCGACGTACTCAATGTCTCTGACGTAAGCGGAAATGAAAAGGGCAGGGTCAGGGTCTTCTGCACCAAAGTCGATAATTTCATCTTCCGAGAAACTAACCGCAGCGGCTTGTTGTTTTGAGACAGAAGTGGTGGGGGAGATGGATTGTTTGGTGAGAGAGGCAACATGATTAGGTGTTAGAATGGAGGCAACGGGCAGGGTTTCGTTGGGTAAAACCTCTATCCCTTGAAGGATCTCAACGAGAGCTTGTCGATGAGATTCAAGTCCGAATGAGATCATATAGTGTCATTTTTACTGGCGATCGATGAAGCCGCTTGATCATGGTTCGGTGGGCAACTCCATTAGAGACGGATAGGCGGGTCCGCGAATAACCACTTTAGGTGGTGGTGTAATCGGGATGGTCAAGGAGAAAGAGATGCCGCAGTGTGTGTTTTCGCTTTCCCATTGTTTTTCTCGTCTCCTCGAGTAAACACTAATCATATTAATCTCGTAGATCCGAGATGAGGAAGATGGTTGGGATAATTCATGGTCTTCAAGAGGTGGGGTCAGAATAATGATCGATCTTGGTGAGGCGGGGATAGATGATATAGTAGAGGGAATTGACGCTAGCGGTCTCTCCCTTCGTAAGTTGTCTTTCTTAATCTTTCTATCCGGGAGAGGTGACTGACGAAGGATGGTTTTTAGAGCTTTGCATCCTTCCACATCATGTCCAGGTGTGCGGTGATAGGCGCAGATTTTAGACTCATCATAATCCACAGGTCGAGGCTTAGACGGGTCATAAGGTCTAAGTGGAGGTAGGGAAATGGTCGCATTCTCCACCAACATAGCAAGGATTTTGGCGTAAGATCCTTTGAGTGGGTCAAAATCAAGAAGATGAGGGTATTGATTGTGTGGGTTGTGGTAATGTTTGGGCGTGTTTAGTTCGTATGGGTGGTGGTTTAGCCGAGGGTGTGTCGACACATGTTTTTCACTAAACGTGGTTTCTCGACACGGGTTACGTCACAATTGTTAGATGATGAGGTTGACAGATGGCATGGTAGCGGGAAACAACCACGGAGAAAGGGGAGTGACAAAAAATAAATCCTTTGATGATGGGATTGGTTTAGGGTTGATAGGTGGACCGGATACGCGGGTAACGATGTTGTGATACCCTTTGATCTCTCAGTATAGGTGTAAAGGCGAGGTCGCTTTTGCAGAAAACAACGGAGGTATGATATATTGGTGTAAAGTGGAGGGATGAGGTCCCAATATGGAAGGTGGGTGTGACGATGAAGGTTTTAATTGTGATAGAGGCCCGGATTGCGTTCGTCTCCTAGGTGGCGGAACGGATTTATTTTTGGATAGATCGAGTCGCTTAGGCGGGTGTGTCAGATTGGGCATTGGTGAGGTCCCAAGCGTAGGGGAAGATCTGGTTAAGTTGATAGAAGTGGACGGGGCATTTGGTAGAGGTGAGGGGGGTGAAGGCGAGAACAGGGGCATTTTAAGCTTCTGTAAGCACTTCGGGTAGATGGTGGAGACATCAGGATTAGTCATTTGCATTTGAGTAGGAAAAGGGGTACTCAAACGTTCCCATAGGGCCTCGCTCTCATCTTCCGTGGGAATGACAAACCTGTGTGATTTGTAATTTTGGTACTAAGAAAGGTGGGTTGTAATTCCAAATTATCATGGGTGTGACACAGAGGCAGATGAGGCACTGTATCAATAGATGTTAGGAGGTCAACCGGTCGTTGAAAAGATTTAGGCGATGAGGGACTAATAGGTAGGAGGGCGTGTTCGAGGAGATCTGTCACATTAAAAGAATGTGGTGATGTTAGTGTAAGAGATTTCTGCCTAAGGATGTCAAAAGGAGTGGTGAGCCTTCCTCTTGTGTAGCAAGAGTGGTAGAAGGGGACGCTTGGGAAATAGATAAATTAGATAAAGATCCGCCTCACACCAGAGGGATGTGGTGTAAGAAGACTCATTGATGAGAAGAGAAGCCCGGCGCTTAACTCTTCTATGGGTAAAGGAACGATTTCGCTTTGGCTTGATGGTGGTAAAGGAGGTTCTGCCCCGTGTTAGTGAAGAGGCTTGATTCAAAATTTTCTCGATAGAGGCTTTTGGCCGAGAATCGAAGACGCATGGATCTCATGAACACTCTCCCACCTAAGATATCTTGGTTCACGTTGTCACTGGACGAGTGATTCGGGAATGGCTTGTTGAAAATTTTCAGATTTCAAGTAGCAGGGGCGTTAGGATTATCGAGTGTTATATCCCCGCATCAACCATTTCCTCGCACTATGTTTTTCAACATCTTGCAGCTTTCATGACTATGTCCTTTTACGCGGTGAAAGTTACAAAAGTCATTTTCTTTGTACTGTGAAGGTATTACATGGTGGAGTCAAACCCGAGTGAGGTTTAACAGGGGGCAAGGTGATAGCCCCACTTTGAGCAATTTCTCCAATATCACATCATAGGTTTCTCCCAAGGGAGTGTAGTCGATGGGGTTCGGCTTTGTATTTATAGGTGGTTTTTGGTGGAGTATCGACGGTGGTTGGGATTTGACCATCACCGCGTGGACAGCTCCTTTGATTTAGAAGAGGTGGACGCGTGAGGAGTGGTGGTATTTGGTTTATCGGTAGAATCAGAGTTCGGAAAGTGGAGTTCTTGTTGCGCAAACCGCAGCTTTCTCTTCCTCTAAGGCTCGAATTTCTAATTTTCGAGCCATAGTAAAGGCCTCGCCGAATGTACTGGAAGTTTGAATTTGGAGGGTAGGGGAGATGTGCTTAGCGCAGCCCGCGTAAACAGCCTCGATAAGTTCGGCCTTGAGGCAAGGCATACGTAAGTTGGTCGATAAGGCCCCGCCATCGTCCAACGAAATCGCGATAGATTCGCCTTCGAATCATTTGATGGCATAGAGGTCAGGTGATAGATACTTTCTTGCAATGTTAATGGAGAAATGATCCAAGAAAGATTGGGCTAGTTGGTTAAAAGAGAAGATTGAGCCGGGTTAAAGCACTCGTACCACTCCAAGGCAGCCCCGATAAGGACATGGGAAAGGTGCGGAGTAACAAGGCATCATCATGGGCAATCAAATAACAAGCATGTCTAAATGATCGCAAGTGTTGTTGAGGATCCTCTTTACCGTTAAAACGAGTAAACTTTGGCAACTCCCATCGAGGAGGATATGAATGAAGGGGGACAGAGGGGGTGAATGGGCTCCCCGACAAACTTGCTCGTATGTCAAGGCGCTACGACTTCCTCGAAACGGAAGCCTCCAGTGTTTTGCATTTTGTCCATCATTTGCTTGATGAAATCAGTGGTCGGATGAGGTGATGGTGCCACGTATAGGGATGTCCCATATAAGGTGTCGAGGTTACTGGATACGTGTATGGGAATGAAAAGGTAGGCGGAGCTTGAGAAGGAAAGCTCGCTTTCAATAGGTGGCAGAGAGTAAGTCATGAATGGAGTGGTCCGAAAGAGAGATGAGATAGGGGCAAGGTGTGGTGGCGATACGTGGGGCCCTGTGTTAACCAAAGGAAAGCTAATCGGGGTCGATGAACCTCTCGTCAAGCTGATCGGATTGGGAGACGGGGCTAGTGATGCAGAAGTAAGGTATTGTTATCGAGGAGTAGGAGCTAAATGAGCAGCTATACTAATAGGCATGCCCATAAGAGCCGACCATCGTGCGTACGGTCGGGGGTATGAGACAAATAGTATTGTAGACAAATACTGGGATTAGATCCGTAAATTTGGCAAAGTCCTTGTCTCCTACAGAATTTGGGGATCTCACTGGTGTCCGTAGGGTTCCCTATGAATGTGAAGGGGGTGATTCAGCAAAGACACAGAGCAGCAGTGCATGTGAAACCATGGCGGCGGTTGCTTTCCCGAGTGATGACAACCATAGACTAGAACACCCAGGAAAGTTTCAATCTATCAAGAACAAAAACAACCTCTGAATGGTGAATTTGGCAAGCTCGGGTTTGTCGTGGGTCGATGAAGACAAGAATCGAGATATCGGGCTTAGTAACCGTGTCGGGCCACGATCAAACGACGCCGGTCCCTTAACCGATGGCGTGTGTCAAAAATTAAGGATAAGAAGATATAAAAGGCTGCTGATTTGATATTTAGTAACGCTGAGTATGTTTAGCAAACTTATTGATCACGTAAGACAAAGTATGACAGAAAACAGATTTGAAAACAAGCAAGAGGCACACGCAAATCTAGAGACTAACCCTAGGTTAATTTTAGTTATCGTGGGCTTATGCCTTTAGACGTAAGATGATGTCGTAATCCTAAACAACAAGACCTAGGGAAATGTCAAGTTTGTTTTGGCTTATAAGGTTACTCAATCTAAGTGAGGAATACCGCGAAAAAGGGGGATGTTTGAGCTGTTGTGTTAATTGTGAAGTGATTCGGTATGTGTTGTGCAAAGAAACTAAGGTTAATTTCCGTCAATACCGTGGATATCACCCCCACGTGTACGACCTGTTACTTAATCTATGTTCACTAGAATTGGAGAACAACAAGCAGGAATGCAATGCACGTGTTTTAAAACCCAAATCGAAAGTGATATTCGATGAAGCAAAAGAGATGACTTTCACTAATGCGAAACCAGGAAAGCAAGACAAATTCTTTACTAAAATATATAACAAAAACAGATAACAGCAAATATGCTTCCTAAAATGAAAATAAGCAAGAGAAAGAAACCCAAAATGGGTCCCACCGGGCGTGCCAAAATGTTTCACTCGGAAATGCTTCGTTCCTTATAGAAACAGATAAGGTTAGGGTTAGGAGGAATACCTGTAGAATGTCGAGATGATGTGCGCGTATCAGAGAGAAAGATCAGCCGATCGCGAAGAACTCCTTTTTGTCTCGAAGGACTACCTCGCAAATAAGAACACAAGACCACAAGATTTTGATTAGATAGTAAATGAGGGAACCGCTTGGGCCCAGTGAAATATGAAACTTCCTTTCAAGGTGGTCAGCCTCGCCGATATGAGTTAACACAAAATACTGTAAAATATCAATTAAATTGCTTGGCTGAACTGGGTAGGGGAAAGGCTGTTTTTCCTGGTTTTTGATCAAAGGAACCGATGCCGGTTACCTATAACCGATGGCGGTTACTGATAACCGATACCGGTGGGTTCTAGGATCTTCTGGGCTGGTTGTGGAGTTTGTAATGGCTGATTTTTGGATAGTTTTTGGGAAACGGGATGGTTAGAAACAAAAGAATGACAGCTAGAGGCAATGGTACGCTTGATAATGGATCCAAACGGATTTGGGAGGACTCGTAATTCCAAAAGCATAAGAAATGTTATAATGGAGGACATGCAAGATGTAACTTATCGTTTTTGACGAAGATGCCAGCTGATCTCCTCGTCGCCAACTCTTCTCGGTTTCTTCACTCGCCTCGCTGGTCAAGTGAAGTTCGACTCGCTAATCGCTGACTCTCCTTTGATTCAAAATCCTTCGACCGATCTCCCAAAATGAAATTCCGATCCGTTGTTTTGGTTCGGGAGCCCATTTACAGTGGAACCGATGGCGGTTACGTAACCGACGGCGGCCGAGTAGAACCGCATCGTTAGGAAAAAGTAGGCTATTTTTAGTAAAATAGCCCACCTTCCCCGCTTTCTCCCGAGAGATCACCATGGGCTTGGTCAAGTGGCTAAAGGTCGGCTTTGGGTGCGAGTAAGGAGGCATTAGTTATGGATGTGAGTCTAGACCAAGTCATGGGTCCTAATTAGGTTAGTTTAGGTTAGGCTAAGTCATGGTGAGGTGGGCAAGTGAGGTGGCGGGTAAGGCGATGTGGATTTATCAATTATGAGGTAATTAATAAATAATTGTGTAAGGTTTAGGTGATGAGTTTAGCTAACACCCCGATGTTATTAACCCCATCCTCTTAGCTAAGACGAGGCCAAGGAGGAGGGCTTCATACTCAACACCATTGTTTGTACATTTGAAATTTATTTTAAAGGAAAATGGTAGGATTTTTCCCTCGGGAGAAGTAAATATTACACCTGCCCCAGCTCCGTAATGACATCTAGCTCCATCGAAATGGAGAGTCCAATATTTAGCTGGGAATATGGGTGTTGGGATATTTGTTGTGTTAACATATTCTACTTCTACCATGCAGAGATCCTCTGTTGGAAGAGAACCAACACCTAGGGTATATCCCATGCCTACAGAATCAAATGGTAGGAACATTGGTAGATCCTATTCTAGCAATTCAACAATTTTTGTAGTAGTTCCTAATGATACTATTTCTACAATATTAGCCTCATCCTTGAGGCAGGTTGGGATTGTATTGACTAGGCTCATAGTCTCAAGATCTATCATAGGTACCAACTTTTCCTCCGGTTTTGTGTCGGTGGGTTTATTAAGTTGGTTTGTTGGGAGTTCAAATTCCGAGTGAACGCCTGGTCTTTTCTTTAAGTCAGCTAGGTGTATATCGAATGGTTTTGGATCACCTTTGGCTATGAACACCTTTCCTAAATGCAAGAATCTTACTTCTTGGAATAATGTAGAAGGGATTGCCTTCATACGATGTATCCATGGTCAGCCAAGGATCATATTATAGTTGGTTTCCCGATCTATAATATAAAACTCAGTTAGGATTGTTTTGGGTCCTAAGGTGACCGGTAGTATTATAGTTCCAATTGATGTGGCTTTAAGGCTATCATAGCCTCTTAGTGTATTTCGAGTCATGGAACAATTCATTTCTCCATACCCTAGCTTTTGAAGGAAAGAGAAGGGGACTATGTTAATTGCTGCCCCATCATCAACCATCGTGCATTTCACATAATTGTTATAAACCCATACTTGCAAATGTAAGGCTGGATCACCGCATGCAATATCAAAGATCTATTAGCATTTTTTTTTATTTTGAATATGAATTTGGTATCCCTTATCCAAATGCCCCGCAGGGTGGATATCAAAGTCTATGGTTTACCCGTGTTTAGGGAGGTGGAGTGATGTTAATTAAATGACCTAAACCTAATGCCTCTAAAAGAGTAGCCCTGCAAGGCGGAGAGTTCTTTAGTAAGTCCAAAAAAATAAATGTTCAAGAAGGTTTTTGTTAGATCACTAATTAAATCATAGAACCCATGGGTTTTACCAATATTTTTTGGATGTTATCTCGCCTCTGGAAGGTACTTTGGACTTGGGCCGAGAGGAATACTCGTGTCCTCATATGTGCCTTCCACGGTAGTTCGCCCCTAACTCCACTAAACCGACTATCTTAGTCACCTGATGACTTCCTAATTGTGGCAAAACTAATGGATTTAGTGAATTTCCGAGGCTTCATGATCGTTGTTTCCTATCATTACACGCTGTTTTTCCCATTCCTGGATTTAACTTGTTGTTGTGATTTGGGAGAGGATCATCAAGATCTTAAGGTGCATTTTGAGGGAAACTAACCCTATAAAATTATTTTGTGCCGTTGAGGATCTCGCCAAGAACATATCTATGAAAAGTATTTGTTGCTTTTGCTTTTGATTTTGGTTTTGAAATGGTGGTTTTAGTTGGCATTTTTTGTGAATAATTTGAGGAGGCATGCCCAATGTACTCTATTCTTGTGGGAGGAGGTCTACTTAGCTAGGATGGTGTGGAGATGATTAGAATTTCCTACTGCATGAATTGAGAATGGTGATTTTCCCTGAGCAAGTCATAACCCCTAACTTTTTCTACTAAAGATGAAATGACCTCATTTGGTGAAGTCACGATATTTTTCCTTAGTGGCTTTTGTTGTATATCTTGATGTCAGATGAGGTTCACATGAATTACCTCGCTATGAACCGATCACCGCCTCTGCCAAGTTTTCCCAAGGGCATTTCCTATATGTAGAAGGTATGGTATGGAGGTATTTTCAAAAGAGACTCTGGGTCAGCATTTGTAAACTCTCTATGGTGGGTACATACTTCGAGCATTGTTCATTCCCTCGCATAACGTATCGAATGTTCATCATCTAAAACCGTATGGGGTTTGATCAGCTACTAATTTGTGGTCTAAGTAGTATCTAAGGAGACAAACCAGATTCTCAGTGAACGCTCATATTGTTCGAGCCCCAAGGCTTTGTTTGTTATGTTTGGAGTGAGCTGATCCAACTCCTCTATTTGGAAGGATGAGCTATATCTAGTCCCTTGGAGGTGGAGTTTGTGTTGACAAACCGGGCCTTGTCCGAATAATCGTCACCCCATACCGAGAGCGAGGGTGATGACTGCCTATTCACCTGAGCGTAGTATGCCTCAAGACCTAAGAGATGTCTACTATATGCATCAACTCCCAACATATTCGTGGGGGGCAGGCTATCACCCAGGACACATGAGTAAGGTGGAGCAGCAGAGGTAGTAACATGTAACTGAAGTACAAA